>OX352308.1:21309717-24154717 GCA_947086415.1 Pammene aurita | reverse complement strand
CGTTGCCTATGGACGCCTGCAACTTCAGAGGTGTCACATGCGCGTTGCCGACCCTTTACTAGGACTTAAAAGGAGGATTTACTATGTTGATGGCTAAAAGAACAAGAAGGTCCCTCATCGCCAACACACTGGGTCCTCTTTGAGCTCTTTGGCAACCTAACTCACCAGCAGAAACACAACACTATGAGTAGGGTATAGTGCTATTTGGCTGTGGTTTTCTGTAAGGTGGAGGTACTTCCCCAGTCGGGCTATGCTCCAGATTTGAGCGATATGACATTCGATGCAGTGCTGTGCCCTACCACACATAGTGATATGACATTGGCAGTACCCATACCTCTCTTTTGCACGTAGTTTAAGGACAAACCCGTTTCCGGACGTAGTTTAAGGACATACCCGGGTCCAGCTTACTTATATCTATAGAGCTTCAGAATGCGGAGTCTGTTATATTTGGTGCTTGAAAGCAGCTTATATACAAAGTATGCTATAGACGTTTCACTTACCTTATTCGGGATTTAGATTCGGCAGCCGGATTAAACTGAGCCGCTGAAAAGATTTCGTTGGCAAGAGACAATTAAACATTTCAGACTGTCAGTCTCTGTAAGTGTGTTTTTATTTTAATACCATGACGGTGGCAAACAAGCATACGGCCTGCGTGATGGTAAGCAGCTACCGAAGCTTAATGATGAGTAGTCTGTGTCCAGTCATCACCCCGAAATCACGATAATGCACACAACAGAAATGTGCCACTTTGCTCCCTCATAGGAGGAAAAAGCCCTTATCCGAATCGGTGGTGTGAAAAGAATATGCGCTCATCATATCACGGGTGATAACAAAAAATTGAGAATTCTTTCAGAAGCGATAAAAAAAATCTCCTATACATTTTTTCACTTTTGGATGTTCTTGGGCAATTGACACATAATAGTTATTTACAAAACCATCAATTCACATAAGAATAAGACCCGTGGTCAGCTGTTAGTCAAAGTTTAGACACAATGTCCGAATACGATCGTTGGACGGCATGTTTTTCCCTTTTGTGCACGTATGACCTTGATCCCTTTTATCAAGTGGGTAAAATTTTCAGCTCTCCGATTGTTTAAATACTAAATTACTAGATAACTAAAAATATTTTGCATCCAGCCACATTGTGAAAAAAATGTGAGGTATCGGATTTTCACTCGACGTCTAAAATTAATGATTTTCATGTGTGATTTCGAATCGTCCAGCGACACTGTGATATAATATTTTTTTCTTATCTATGTATTCTAGTAATCTTATCTGCTAGCGGCATTCTAGACCTATCTTTTTAAACATCGACAAATGTAGGTACCGTTGGAAAACTTGAAATTTTTCGTGGCAACTCGTTGGCTGGTGGAATCATCATCATTAAAGATGCAATTCTGTTTGTTTAGTCATTATGTTTGCTAATCTCCCGCTACCATTTCTGTAAACTACAGTCAGGGATGTAAGAATTCTACAATTAGTAGATACGGGTACATTTTCCTTTACTAAAATGACATACACAGTGGTTTTTGCCCATGTTTAAGTTTGAAATATAAAAAAGTTCAAGGGATTTTCGCATAGCTTCTTGTTTCGACACCATTTTTTACAAATACAAGTGCTTGAAAAAATAAAATATACAAAATTAAAGAACCTCTAAGAGATCGCCACAACTTCATGAACAAACTATTTTGTTTACGTAAATAGTTTAATTTGTATGTCTAAACAAAATGAGTCTCATTTTTTTGTTATCCCCCTTTAATTACTGGAACTACTGGAAAGTACTACATCTATAGTCTTTATTGCTTCCCTATCTCTGGCAAGACGCTTAGTTGTAGGCTCCTCAATGATGTAGGCATGACACTGCGATATCTCAACATAATGCAAGGGTAGTAAGTACAAATACACCCTAGATTTGTAAAGCCTTTCCTGCTCGGCTCGACTAGCGCAATTCAATATGGTATAACAGCTCGTCTATAGGACAATATCTATCGGAAGTCCCAATCGATATTGCACTATACCTACGCATATGGAGCTGCATATGCGGATGCTGGTTATAGTAATCGTTGTAACGACATATCTGAGATCGGTTTAAATATAGCAATTGAATACAGCATCGAAATTAAGGTACGAGTACTTATTCTTTTTTCAAATTTCGCAAGATATTCTTGTGTTACTTTTAGCATCAGCTTAGGTTAGTCAAGGAGTGTATTCCCATATTTCCCATCTGTGCCCGTGCGGACAGATGGGAACAGCGTAGCCAACGTGCCAATCGTTAACGCTTCGTAGCGAACGAAACGCAATTGTCACTGCCGCACTAATATGGAAGAGTGATAGAGAGAGGTAACTACGATACGCTTAGGGTTGCAAAAAAACGGTTTTTTTTTCTGTCTTGCAAAAAAACTTAAAAAAAAAACTTTTTTCATAAATTTGAAAAAAATACATTTTGTTTTTTTTTCTATTTGCAACCCTAGATAAGCTACGGAGCGTTAACGATTGGCACGTTGGCTACGCACCCAGGCCTATAATCGCGAACTACATCGTTCGTTCGATGGTCTATTTGCATCACTATCTTTCGATTATGCAAGAGCGATGGAGAGAGAAATAACGAAATTTTGATTTTCGTAGTTGTTCGTGGTAGGCCTGTAGGGTTTGGTTTGTCATGTCATAGTAACAATTCTGATTTGTCCCCGCCATGTCATGTCACCGTTTTTGGAGTCGCGAGCACTTTTGCTAGGAAAATTTGTGATTTTACCTACTTTAATAAAAAATAATAACCTAACCACTTGTAGTATTTAAAACTAGAAGTTAGATTTTGGATATATCTTTTTATCCATGTTAACGTTTTATGCAACACACACTGAACTGAACAACACATGAACTGTCTCAAAATTATAACACCTTTTTATGTAGGTACACGACAATGCAACATGAATAAATGACTAAATGTAATTTACATATTTTAACAAAGTAACACCGTTTTAGTTAAACTTCTCCTTTGAATAAAGTTTCACTACGAACAAAAGTTTGCACTTTTGTGGTTTCAACTACTCTGAATTCCGTACGTTAGATTATGCATACGTGCTAGCGTTCAGTGGGTTCGTTCAGTACTTTACTAGTTCTTTCATTCATAATTTAGCAGAGAGGAGACCTGTCTTAGCAAGCATTCTAGATTTGTCTCGGATATAAAGCTACCGTTGAGGTTGTAAAATAATGGTCTACATTACTGGTAAGTAGTGTCATATTCTTTAGTGAAAGACTAGCTTTTGCCCTCTTTGTGTGGAAATAACAATAGCCCCGAATGCGCCCGACTTCGTAGTTAAACTACATATGGTCTAAGAGCTGGCCACGTCAGATATGGCACAATAATGAGAGCAATGAAACCCATCTAATAAGATTGATATACTATCCTATTTGCTATTCTTAAAATTGTTTGCATTCTTTGACCTTCACCACTTTACAGCCGCCAGATGTCCGGATCTAGAAATAAGCATAGTATAGCAAACTGACGAGAGGGGTTTCGTCGCTCTCATTATTGTGTCATATCTGACGTGGCTAGCTCTCCGTCTAATAGCACTGTTGACAATTTGGCATAAATCATGCCAGAATCAGCATAATCGCGCACTTTGGCATCAAAATTTTTCATTTAGCATATGTTTTAGCATATTTGGTGAATCAAGATAAAGCGGCCAAGCCACGTATACAACTTAGCAGCAAGAGAGTACCTAAGGCTTAAAATAGATCTTTATTCAGAATACGTAGTGGCTTGAATACCTGCTGATTTCAGGTCGCTGCTATCATATTGTGTACGAGTATAACGTGAAAGCCCTATTGTGGCTCCAATGCACACTTTTGTATCCAAACGTTATTGCGTTGCGTCGTATTATTTGAAAATATGGCGGACTGAAAAGATTGAGAACGTATTTATACTGGAATGAATACGGTGTGGGTGAGTTGATGTGGGTTGATAAGTATTTTGGTGAAAACGTAGGTTTGTATGTAGAGGATGGCTTTAATGACATATATCTGACGAATTAAATACGCGTATTTCGCTTAGGACGACCATTAAGCCGGTGGGCTGATGATATCATACATGTAGCAGGTAAAGATTGGATTAAGTCAGGCAAGGACTGAGAGTCATGGAAGAAAATGGAGGAGGCCTTTACCCAAACAGGGGTCCATATTTCAATAGAATAAGACTAACATTAATTTAACGTAGTTTTTATTTTACTTTTTTCAACATATAACCTATACTAACAACATTTGAAATGTAAACTAAATTCGAAGTATGGAATAAATGGCTTTATTGTTATTTGTATGTCTTTCCCGATCACGGAACAATGGTGTTCCAGACCTTTGGGAGGCGTATGCGGAGCCGAAGCCAACGCGCAGAGGCCCTTCCGACGATTTAATGAAAAGTGAGGGGTTATCATTATTATTTCGCTTAGTTAACATTCTAAACTAAAGGAATAAGATGGAGGATGTGCATGTTTATAAAGCTATATTTGGCGCTCCATGCATCAGTCTAAAGTTGAAGGTAAATATACAGGGTGATTCAGGAGACGTGAGACGGATTAACACTACGTATTCAGTTAATTAGAAGCTATTGTTTGATACCAGCCAACTTGGTCAAGTAATTTCAACCAAAGACGTCACCAATAGAGAAATTGAGCGGAGGATTGGAAATGGATGGAACCGGTACTGGGCCATGAAAGAAGTAATGAAGGACCAAAATCTTCACATTGGCACAAAGAGCAAGGTATTCAATACGTGTGTACTACCAATACTTATGTACGGAAGCCAAACCTGGGCCCTCACCAAACACCAACTGAACAAGCTGCGTATCTGCCAAGTTTCCATGGAACGAAGTATGCTGGGAATAAGAAAAGCTGATCGGATAAGGAACCAGGTCATAAGAAGCAGAACCAAGGTGCACGACATTGTCACAAAAATTAGAAGGCAAAAATGGAAGTGGTCAGGTCACACCAGCAGAGGCAAGGACAAGTGGAGCAAGAAGGTGATCCAGTGGTACCCAAGAGGCTGCAAAAGGAAAAGAGGAAGGCAGTTCAAACGGTGGGATGATGACATCAGGCCTGTTGCTGGTGCCACATGGAGCAGGGTTGCCAGAGACAGGAACGAGTGGAGAAGACTGGAGGAGGCCTATGCCGACTGGCAAGCGGGCACCCAAAATATATAACAACAACCAGATAAAAACAAACAATCAGCATTTGGGTGCCATGACAAAAGGCTATAATTATAAAATAAAAAAAAAGTTTGATACCAGTATTAGTGTGATTAGCGCAAAAAAAAGTAAAAAATAAAATATTATAAATTATTTACGACACTCATGGTCACTATACAATTAGAACACTCCATCGAGTTAGATACTCTCTTGTTTTTTCTGTGATATGTGCCAAATTGATGTCTGGTTACTTTGGAAACATCGTATCTCACTTAATTTGACAATATTTTTTTTTCATAATCAAAGTGCTGTCACAAATTTCAAAGAGGTTTATCTTTATTGATTTGTTTATGTAGTGTTAGTGTAAAATGATAAAAATAATAGAAAGGCGTTATTGTTTCACTTGCACATGATGGCGGCCCATTCAATATCGTTAACTATTGAGTGTGTAGGGTTGTTCCTGCTCACGTCTCCTGAATCACTCTGTATACAGTCCATATTCAGTCGAATTAAAACCAGGACAAACATTGGGAAGATTGTGAGGAATCTAAGTGAACAAAATCTATTCTATAACTACTACTTAAATGCATCTAATGCAGCCGTAAATTCCAAACAACAGAGTAAACCTCCCTACACGTGATTTTGCACTCACCAATTTCATTCTGCAAATATTGAGTAGGTATAGTTTTCCAGAGAGTTTATCACTTAACACTTAAGTAAACGGAGAAAACCATACTGCCTTTTTCTTACGGCAGTATAGATACCTACTATCACTCCAAAAAAGAGATGGGTATAGTTTTTCTGCTATTGGTCAATTTGGTTGCCTAACCATAAACATGTGTTTAATGGTAGCTCTGTTCGGCTCCATTTCCATTTAACCTGTGTAATACGTTTTAATAAAAAAATATTTTACATTTAAACAAACACACACATATTCACATCTATATTATATACAACTAGCTTTTGCCCGCGGCTTCGCTCGCGTTAAATTCGGGGTAACAAACCATACAAACTTCCACCCCCCCAGTTTAGGGAAGTGGGGGATTAGAAAGAGACAAAAAGTAGTAACACATCAAAGCAGTATAACGGCCGTCTTACAGCATATCTGTATGCTTTTAGCATTTTGAGTTCGTTTTATAGTAGCATTATAAACGTTTATAGTGCTGATATAGCTCTTAAATGGGCACAAATTACCCAGCTTGAGATCCTATATAGGTTATTTAATAGCATTACAGGCGTATTATGTCTGCGCTATTAGCGTTATCGTTGTCATGGAAAGTGCCAGTCGCATAAAAGATGCATTAGTACGCTCTATTAAGTTGCCAACCGCATTAAAGAAGCATTAATACGGCCAAAAAACTTGCTAATCGCAGTAAAGAAGCATTAGTACTCTCGATCAATACTAAAGCATTATACTAGCATAAGAGTGTAGTAAAATAAACCTTACGTCAATGCGAAAACGTCTCTAATACCGACGGAACAAATGTTATAATACAATGAACGTTGTGATTTAACTACTTTGTCTCGCAATATAAAATGGACGAAGACGGTACAAAAAACTGAATGAGTGACATGTCATATTTGTTTGCATCGTAACTAAATTTATAAAAGTTTTTGACTCTTTTACGTTATTATATCCATCAAATATTACTGCGCAATGTAGTTTACTGTAAATGTGTATATAAGTTTCATTGAAAATTTTCACGCGCCTTTGATTTATTGTGGTTTTGCTATAAAATATTATTAAAAGACATGCGTCAAATAAACAAAACAATTGTGTAATCCTCGTATAGAATAGACGTGTGCGCCGCCATAAAAATCCGCGGCGGCGGCGCTTCGGGAATTATCGGCGGCGTGGCTGCGCCACGCCGGCGTCAAGGTCACTTTTGCCTACGTCACGTTTCGCATTAAAAATATGTAAAATATCAAAAACTTTTTAGGAACAAGGAACATAAAACAATATTAAATGCTGTTTGCTTATTAAAGGACGTTTTTCTAGTACACTTCAGTCTTGCCTATTTTTCGGAAATCGCATTTATGTTGATGTTTCTCATAATTGTGATAAATTAACATCCTTTTTTGACTTGCAGTAGGGACATACCGTTTTCAGTATTAAGGATCAATCCTGCCACCGAAAACACTCCTTTTTCTCAGGCTAATTTACTAGATGATACAATTTTGGTGGCAGATTAATTATTTTCGTTACCAATCTTATTAATTAGTCAATTTACTTCATATTATTTGTTGAGCGGTTAAATCATAGTCATTTATTAGTCTCCCGAAAGAGTAGTATGGTTATCACTCAGTACAAAATTGAAAAAAATTGTGCGTATCGAGAGTTTTTTTTTAACATAGATAGAGTGCCCCACGATGAATATTTTTAGTTTTAGAGGTCCGTAAAATTTTTGGACCTTCCCGTCTAAATCAGGGGTCCCGTGTTATATGTTAGAACTAAAAATTTCCGGCTAAAACAGACATGCAGAATTTCTTTCTAATATTAAAAATGTAAAATTCCATATTAAAAAAAAAGTTCTGCGGAGGAAAATCAGTCAAAAAAATATACTTTTTTTGAATCATCCTTTTTTTTTAAATAAAAAAAAAATCATAAGAAAGCATATTTAATGCAGTTTTAAAATATATACAATTTTAAGGCTTTTACTCAACAAAAACTACGAGAAAAATGAAATTTTCGCGTCGTGGTGTATATGTTTTCTCCATAGTAATTATCTAAAATCAATATGAACGTGAACTTTCGTAGTGTATTGAGCTTAAAATGTATGTATGGTCTATTATTAGTCAATTTTGCTCATAATAACTTCTACAATATGCAAATATAGAATTAAAAAAACACATTTTTCCTTACTAACTTAAACACAAATCGATTCTTTGTTCCGTTTTTGCATGTTACACAAATTATTATGATTAATAATTAACAATACATACATCTAAGGTCAATACACTACGGAAGTTCACGTTCACATTGATTTTAGATAATTACTATGGAGAAAACATGTGCACCACGACGCGAAAGATTTTTTTTCACGTACTTTTTGTTGAATAAAAGTCTTAAAATTGTATATATTTGAAGACAGCATTTAATTTGCTTGCTTAATATATTTTGTATACTTCAAAAGAATGATAATTATTAGTTAAATATATATTTTACTTAAATATATATTTTTCTGACTGATTTTCCTCTCCGCAGACAATTTTTTAAATTGGAATTTTACATTTTTAATATCAAAAATCAATTCTGCATGTCTGTTTTATACGAAAATAATACCACACAACCCCTAGCAGCCTTAACCAGAGAGTAGGTACTATATTGCAGGGGACCCCTGATTTAGACGTGAAGGTCCAACAATTTTACGGACCTCTAAAACTAAAAATATTCATCGTGGGATTCGTGGGGCACTCTATCCATGTTCAAAATTTCACAACTTCTTCTCGATGCGCACAATTTTTTCAATTTCAAGCTCTGCTAGAGAAGGAATTGACTAGTTCAGTGTGTAGATGTTTTTATGGTTTAATTCGTCAATATACGTTGTTAAACTTTCAACTGTCTTTCCTTCATCGGTAATTGGCATAGGTTATTTTTTGCCGAATTCTGAAATTTTGGCCAACGGCGTGGATTTTGAAATCCGCCGCGGCGGCGGCGGCGTGGGTCCCACGGCGCTGCTACGCCACGCCGGCGCGGCGCACACGTCTAGTATAGAACGAGTTTTGCATTATTAACATAATAGTGTTGGTTGAGCAGTCTTAAATTAAGTTATTTCATTATTATATAGGTATTTTCCTTGTATAAATAGGTCCGCATGATTTTATTTTTAGGTTATAAATTATTTACAAAATGGCGTTGGTCTATATAGGCGGAGAGCTAGCCACGTCAGATATGACACAATAATGAGAGCAACCAAACCCCTCTAGTCAGTTTGGTATACTATGCTTAATTCTAGATCTGGACATCTGGCAGCTTTAAAGTGGTGGAGGTCAAAGAATGCAAACCATTTCGAGAAAACAAATCCTAGAGACCTGCGTTTGATGCAATATTATGAGAAACTATACAAATACTATACAATATTAAGAGAAATTATACAAAAGTATATGTTGGGGGAAAGTAGTGCCAAACGATGTATAATATAGTTCATAGTTTGTCGCCTACTGTTTTTGTTTCCGTAATAATACACAATATTTTTTGGTCTAACGTTTTTTATCGATTTTTGACCAGTTTTGAGTCGATATTCCAACATATTCACTACAGATAGAATTATAAGGCAAACGACTATCGGTTCTTCAATCTTTTATCTCCATTCTGTAGAGCCGGATCTTGATATAAATGAGCTGTTATTTTTTATTATATTTTTAAAATATGGTCTAAAAAACACTTATCGATATTCGAATGGTGTAAAGAATCTTACTTATACGTAATCTACATATTAGGGTTCCTCTTTGATGTCTCTAAAAACTGTAGAGAGATTTTAATTTTTAACTAATTAACACAAAATGTATGACCATATAACCACTTTTTCAGCCTAAACTGGTTCGACTTTGATGTCAAATATCTCGAAGATAATGAATATTGAAGTAAATATAGGATACTATATTGTTTAAAGCCGTTACTGATAATATGATAAGCTATATAAATCATTAGAAAACTAAGGGAATCAGATCTAAGGTCGTTAGCCCCAGGGAGCCCCTTAAAATATAGGCCCTGTCCTTTATAACTGAGACAACTTCGGCAGTTTTTACCTAGTTTGGTATTACTATTTTCCAATTAAAACATTTTGCTAGTCTGTCACTGTGACCTCCACCCATTAAAAGCTGCCAGATGCCAGGATCTAGCAATAAGAATAGTATAGCAATCTAACCAGACGGGTTTTGTTGCTCTCATTATTCATGTCATATGTGACGTGGCTAGCTCTCAGTCTAATAGCAAGTCAGTGACCCTTAAAAAAAGCTTATTAATGCCTACAGCATTACACGTGAATAATTATGCTATTAAACAACATTAAGCATTATATACTACTTAAAATTGCTATTGTAGACCCTAAGGCACTAAAACAGCTAAAATCTGTATAGGGGCTGTTCATAAATTTTTGATGATTTTACCCCCCCCCCCCGAAAATCATCTAATCCTCCCCCTGCCAAATAAAGTGACGTCATTTAAAAAAAAATGCGATTTTAGCTTAATTGTAAAATAAAAAACTGTTTAGTAGATACTATTTTATAGCCTTAAAAGTTTGTAGAAACACGAATTTCATTCCTTTTTTTACACATTGAAGCACTTTAAAGATGTGAGAGATGATGTGATCTTCGGAATGACCGCCGCCCCCCCCCCCCCTCCTACGTCATGCTACCATCATCCGATGTCCAGACCCCCCCCCCCCCCCCACTTGAATTGACTTAATGTATGAACAGTCCCTTATAGTGAATTACTTAGCTTTATAATGGTTTATATTATTGCTATTATACAGCATTTGGAATGTATTACCTACTTATAAATGCTATTGTACACCCTAAGGCATTAAAAATAGCTGAAAGCTGTATAGCGAATTTACGTGGCATTATAATGGCTAATATTCATGCTCTTAAATAGCATTAAGCATTTATTTGTGCTATTGTAGAACCTAAGGCACTAAACCACACCGAAGCATTAGTGTAGCAAACCAAAACGCAAACAGTTGCATTTTGGTTCGCTGCACTAAAACTAAAGGCTTTAAAAAAGCATTTACATATGCCATTATACTACCGTTATACAGCTTAAAGCATTATATAATGCTATTGTAGAACCTAAAGCACTTAAGTGCTTTTAAACAGCTGAAAGCTGTACAGTTGCGTTGTGGTTTGCTGCACTAAAGCTTAAGGCTTTACAAAAGCATTTAGATATGCCATTATACAACCGTTATACAGCTCAAAGCATCATATAATGCGACAAGTTGCTCGGTGAACGTATATAAGAGTTTATACGGTCCTTAAGTTCGAAATAAGTTAACTATTCATATGTTATAATGCTTCATGTGTTACTTGGGTATGTCACTCTCCATCCCTTCAACTATCTCCACTTAAAAAATCACGTCATTTCGTCGCCCCGTTTTGCCGTGAAAGACGGACAAACAAACAAACAAACACACACACATACACTTTCCCATTTATAATATTAGTATGGAAGTATGGATTGTAATATGCTCATCAATATTTACAACCTATGTTATTATTAAAATGTTCATTTTATTTTACCTCGCAATCAGGCACAATCGACACAAAGATACACTTTATTCATGATAATTAACAGTATTAACACTGATGTTCGTGTTAAACGAAAATTTAATTAACCGAGGCTGAAACTGCTGAATCTGCCTGCGGCGTGTCGGGAAAATAAGCGAAACATGACAATTCTTGCAATAACACTGTCATTTAAAGCGCTCACCGGGTTGTGGAAATCAGAAATAATTTATTAGGGTTCCGTAGCCAAAATGTCAAAAACGGAACCCTTACAGTTTCGTCATGTCCGTATGTGACAGCCATTTTACTCGGAAACTGTGATAAGTACCTATCTTAATAAAATTGCAAAATCGATAAGTCTTTAAAAATAACATTGAGGCTTCTTTGAACATTTTGTGGTTAAGTTAATATTATCACAAATAATCCTCATTATATACCTTCATTAAAGTCAGAAAAATTGCGTAAATTTTCAAACGTAAAGCCAAAAAATCCGGCCAAGTGCGAGTCGGACTCGCGCACCGAGGGTTCTGTACAAACCTGTGGTATATAGGGGTAGTAACTTTAAAATAATTAAAAATATTTTTATTATATGATGTAAGTATATCTGTGCTATAAGACGTTGCTTCGTACCAAATTTCAAGATTCTGAGTTCACGGGAAGTACCCTGTAGGTTTTGATTCCCTTGCGAGTTTCAAAAATTTGTGGAAATATGCAGGCTGTATCTTTTCATTGCGTTGGCTTAGAAGTTTTTCACAGCTCCAAGGGACAGACCTGAGTATTTGATATAAATTTCAGCTTGATACCTCCACGTGTTCCTGAGAAAAATGGTCTTGACAGACGGACGGACGTACGGAGAACAAAGTGATCCTATAAGGGTTCCGTTTTTTCCTTTCGAGGTACGGAACCCTAAAATTAAAAAAAAATTGAGTACCTATATAGATGCGCCTTATCACATACTTTCTACGAAAATTGTTTTGAACACATTGATTCAGCGATTTTTGAGATATCTTCAAATAAACTTCTTTCAGGGATCAGATACGACCTTTTGGTATTAGTTTGGTTGTTATTCCATTAAAGGTACGGAAACCGCCATTACAAATACAAATCAAAATATTTTTTATTGCACACCTCAATAAAATAGAACAGTACAGTACACAGATTAACAGTAGAGGCAGTCAACAGGCGGTCTTATCGCTAGAGAGCGATCTCTTCCAGACAACCTTGGGGTCTATTATGCGTGGTCCGACACGCACTTGGCCGGGTTTTTTTTAATTTAAATTATGGGCCTCGTCTCCTTCACCTGCTTAAAGAAGTTTGTTAGAACTGCTGTTACATACAGAGTTTGTTTGAAAGTAGCACAATAGCTGTTTTTAATTTTTATTTATTTATCGTATGGCTACAAGTCGCTGGATATAGATAGGCATTTCTTCCCTGGGGTAGTAGTAGTGGGAAAGCAGATGATAAAGAAAATCCAGTGAGTGCTGCGAGGTCCAGATGGGACAGTGCAGCGGCCATTTTTTTTGCCAATATAATTTACAGTAGTGTTTCAAGTTATTTAGAGATTGGTGAATAGGGATTGCGGTACCGGTGCCTTTTTCAGAACCGGTACTGAGATTTCCGGTACTGGCTCGGAACCGGGAATTCCCGGTTTTTTCGGTACTTTTCGGTACGAGTTATCTTGTTCGAGATATTGCTAATTTTTGCTATAGTATAATAAATACTGCCGTGATCCCTCGTGTATGTTTTTTTTCTTTACGCCTTACGGGTTGCTATTCAAACCGCTCTTTTACAGTTAACGATTTTCTTTTGGTCACATTTTCAATGGTTTATGAGGCCTTATTCCCAAAACCGCGCGTTTTGGGAATAAGGCCTCTTAAACCATTGAAAATCTTCGTTATCTTCGAAGGCTATGGCGAAAATACTTTTTTTTTTTAAATCAACTATAGATGCATATGCTATTTTTTTTTTTTTTTTTCACAAAAAGAGATACATTTAATCAATTTCACCTATCTGCCAAACTGCAGCCGTTTGTTGGCAGAAAACTTATTTTACCCTACACCATTGTACTATTAATTTAGGTACGTACTTATGTGGCTGTGGGAGTGTCTGTCTACTCAATTTGCATTAACAGGCATCTAGACGGCCATTGGAACAAATATTACATTTTAATGAGTAAGATATGAAAAAAATTGGCTGACTTGGAAGACCTATCCGGATTTTCCAGTTAGATGTACTGTTCATTTCAAAATTACGGAAAAAAAGGTAACAATTCTTATTCAATTTGAATAAAATTCAATTGAGTATATCATGTCGGAGACGGCCATGGAAATAAAAATCGAAGATTCATCTTGGATAATACACAAAATACCTTCTGATTATATGCCAGTTTTTTGATGAACACAGTTAAATATATTTCATTTTTTCCACGAAAACCCTATAAATATTTTTCCCGGAAAAATATTACCATATCAAAGCTAAACTATATTTCTATCGCGATATTAAAAAAAATTACCAACTTCTTTTTTATAATTTTTTCTATAGTGGTAAATTTGAATTTAGTATGAATTTTTAAAAACTATCAAAACCGCGCGTTTTGGGAATAAGGCCTCTTAAACCATTGAAAATCTTCGTTATCTTCGAAGGCTATGGCGAAAATACTTTGTTTTTTAAATCAACTATAGATGCATATACTATTTTATTTTTCATTATCTTTTTTTTCTTCTTTATTTTCACAAAAAGAGATACATTTAATCAATTTCACCTATCTGCCAAACTGCAGCCGTTTGTTGGCAGAAAACTTATTTTACCCTACACCATTGTACTATTAATTTAGGTACGTACTTATGTGGCTGTGGGAGTGTCTGTCTACTCAATTTGCATTAACAGGCATCTAGATGCCTGACGGCCTTTGGAGCAAATATTACATTTTAATGAGTAAGATATGAAAAAAATTGGCTGATTTGGAAGACCTATCCGGATTTTCCAGTTAGATGTACTGTTCATTTCAAAATTACGCAAAAAAAGGTAACAATTCTTATTCAATTTGAATAAAATTCAATTGAGTATATCATGTCTGAGACGGCCATGGAAATTAAAATCGAAGATTCATCTTGGATAATACACAAAATACCTTCTGATTATATGCCAGTTTTTTGATGAACACAGTTATATTTCATTTTTTCCACGAAAACCCTATAAATATTTTTCCCGGAAGAATATTACCATATCAAAGCTAAACTATATTTCTATCGCAATAATAAAAAAAATTACCAACTTCTCTTTTATAATTTTTTCTATAGTGGTAAATTTGAATTTAGTATGAATTTTTAAAAATGACGTATTAATCACAGGGCACTTTCTGTAAGAATCGTATTTTTGATTAATCATTGCAAAATTTCAACAGCTTAGCGTTGTATTTCTTCACGGCGGAGGAAGCGGTTCATGTAGACTTGAAGCCTGCGTGAGATATCTTTTGTGACTTTCCACGTCTCATAACCATATAGCAACACGGTTTTTACCGTTTTACACTTCCACTTCCTTTGTGCCAAAAGCAACGGCAAGATACTTGCACAAAATTCCTGGATTTTCCGGGTGTTCACTTCCCATCGTCATTGCTTCTCTTCGAAGATCGTCAAATTTAGCTTGCATCTTGCATATCAGCGCGTGTGTGGCTTCGTAGGCAAAGGTCATTGGTAAAGTCCAAATCTTCTAAAATCTTTGAGAGGCCTCAGCCCATGCCACGGCGTTTTTGCTTTCGTGTGATGCCATCAAGGGCAACAAGGAAAAGGAGGGAGAGAAGACCCCTTGTCGCACACCCGCATTCACTAGAATATCCTCCGAAACAAGGCTACGAGGTCACGGTACAAGAATATATCTGGTTCGGCTTCGAGGTTGGAATTTTTTTAGGGAATACCAATATCATGCCCCACCTTAGCGTATCAAAGGCTTTTTCGAAATCTTAATCTATTTTTGACATTCGAAAGCTGCCTTGATTCATGTAATAATTTTAAGCCGGGTCTTGAGTTAATGGAGTTAAAATGAAAAGCTTTTGACAAATACCAAATGACTTTAAAGACAACTGGCTTTTGACTTTTTTTTTGGTTCTTTAAAGACATCGACATAACAATATCTACACAAGTACACATAGAGACACTATACACGTTGATGTATAAGAAGCAACCGAACGAAGAGAGAATGTGATGAAATAAAAACTGAATGAAATGTGTGAAAAATGATAGTTGGATTTCGGCTTTAAAACAATATTGTTAGTCAATCGCATTGATGTATCACAAATAATTGCAACAAACAATGATCCATACAATTTCAAAGGTCATTACACAATAATATCACTGGGAAATTTCACAATACGCGTAAAACAAAATCCTTCCTCTTCAGTACCGAAAAGAACCGAGAACCGGGATTTTCATTTGTCGGTACCGGTTCTGACTGAGTTGTAAATTCCCGGGATTTCCCGGTACTTTCGGTACCGGGAATTCCCGGGACCATTCCCTATTGGTGAATGAAAGGCCACTAATGCATTGGGGTTGTATTGTATTGAACTTGGACCGTGTCTAAACGTGTTTTAAAAGTTAGAATACGGCCACTTAAGGGTATTCATTTAATGTTGGGGCCAGGCGGCAGATAGCCGCAGATTCTACCACGTGCCCTTGGTTGGAGCGAGTTGTTAAAGCGAGGGGCTACATGGCTGACAACCAACCAACCGCCTCTGCCAATGGTTGGCAGAGCACACCTAGCCACCAAGGGCGTTTAAAGGTCATGTAGAATTTGGCACCAACCACTGGCTACATGGTATAAAATCTCTGTTTTCTGCTAAGGTCTCGTAGCAGAGGGCTGTGGTTGTATCAGGGGGGTTTCACTACGCAGTTTAGGTACATTTGGCCGGCGCGCCTCCCGGGCAGGCGTATGGCAGTGGGCTGCCGCTCGGCTCGCACGATAATCGTGTCACGTGGCGCTCGCGCAAAATTGAAAATACACAATGGCTTCGAAACCTAAATCTCGATCTAATCCATATAAAAGATGTCTTTACGGATGTCTGAATAAACGGAAGAACAAGGAAGCAGAAATAACATTTTTAAATTCCGGACGATATTGAAAGGTCCCGAAGTACTTACTTAGTAATAGTTAAAATAAACATCCTTAATTTATTGAATATTGGTTGCCCAGAAACAATATTAGGAACTGACCGACATATTTTCAAAGGAATACGGCTGTGGCATACCTTCTTCCGTGAGAATCAGACATAATCTCTAAAAAAAATTTTATCTCCGGATAAAAATTTCATGTTTACAGAATCAACGTTTGAAATTCCTACATATTTATCTTAAAAATAATAAAGCAGTAGGTTAGGTACAAAAACTTGTCAAGTGACAACCCCGTGCCGAGGCTCACAGCTCGGTCATAAAACTGCGGCGCGCAAAGAAGATCCCATCAAAAACATAAATGTGAAAGGCTGCCAAGTTCGATACTATGGGAATGCTTCGCCTATAAAAGAAGTGAGATCTGAATAAGTACCAAGTTCCATAAAAATACCTCAAATCATAAATAGTTATAGGAATGCACACTTGATTTCCAGCAGTTTTTAAGGTACATTTTGAATAAGTATCACGTTACATAGAAATACCTAAAATTATAATAGTCAGAGAAACGCACACCGGTTTTTTTAGCAGTTTCCTGATAACATTTATTATTTTCAGTACTTTTTAATGATGTTACTTGGCAAGTTTTCACACACCACACACCTTTTCAATGCAATGAATCGACACCTTTGGACTGCAATGTGTCAAGTATATAATTTTCTATTAAAACTTAAACTCGCCGCCTGCAAGCAAAATTGAAACTTATAACCATAAGTTTCAATTTTGCTTGCAGGCGGCGAGTATAGGTATAATTTTATACCTAAATCACAGAATAACTAATAGTACTACCGTACAGAAAATTCACTCCTTCACAAAAGGCAGATTTAGGTATAAAATTATACCTATACTCGCCGCCTGCAAGCAAAATTGAAACTTAAAACCGCGCACGAACCGTGAATCTTCTTTGCGCGCCGCAGTTTTATGGCCGAGCTGTGAGCGTCGGCACGGGGCTGTCACTTAACAAGTTTTAGTACCTATACCTACTGGTTTATTATTTTTAAGATAAATATGTAGGAATTACAAACGTTGATTCTGTAAACATGAAATTTTTATAGAGATTATATCTGATTCTCACGGAAGTAGGTATGCCACAGCCGTATTCCTTTGAAAATATGTCGGTCAGTTCCTAATATTGTTTCTGGGCAACCAATTTTTTATAAATTAAGGATGTTTATTTTAACTATTACTAAGTAAGGCCTTTGCCGTGTGGTGTCCGGCAGAGTAGAATAGAACCAACCCATTACACGTTCGGGTGTCGTACAAGGCGACTAATGTCAGTGGCAGAAGATCTGAAGCTTCCGTAGACCAGGAAATGGGCAGCAGCGTTTTCTGGTATGCTCCTTTCACTGCGATCGCCAACCCGCTTGCCCAGCGTGGCGATTAGGGCATCACCTCTCAATGGTAGGTACACCAAATAAACGGCCCCGAGTTCCCGGCCGCCTCACCAGGCTTGGCTACGGTAGCGGTCATAGCGTCGGTGAGGCAAGGGGTGCTAAGAATCCCCGAGTTACGGACGGCTACCACAACCACCACACATTGACCTTGGCTACGTATAATGGACGAACTCTGAGGCTCGACGAACATCTCGCCGAATTGGAGGTAGAGTTAGACAAAATACGATGGCATGTTCTGGGGTTATCTGAAGTCCGAAGAGAGGGGGAGGACACAGTAACCTTAGAATCAGGCCATCTACTCTACTTCCGAGAAGGTGAAAGCCTCTCCCAGGGCGGTGTCGGATTTCTCGTCAACAAGGCCCTCACGGGCAACATTTTGGAAATCTCCAGTGTGTCGTCAAGGGTAGCGTACCTCGTACTTAAACTGACCGAGAGATATTCTCTTAAGGTCGTACAGGTATATGCACCGACCTCTACACACTCGGATGATGAAGTTGAAGCTATGTACGAAGACATAAATAGAGCCCTGCACAGCACCTCGAGGGCTCATCTAAATGTTGTCATGGGGGACTTCAACGCCAAAGTGGGAGTACGCACCGTTACCGAATCGGTAATTGGGCCACATGGTATTGGGAACAGGAATCACAGGGGGCAGATGCTGTTCAACTTTTTAGAGCGAGAGGGGCTATTCTTGATGAATTCGTTCTTCAAGAAAAAGCCCCAAAGGAAGTGGACCTGGCAGAGCCCCGATAACGTGACAAAAAATGAGATTGACTTTATCATGACGGATAAGAGACGTATATTCAGAGATGTCTCAGTGATCAATAGGTTCAACACTGGAAGTGATCACCGACTCGTGCGAGGCACTCTGAATATAAACTTCAAGCAGGAGCGCACCCGTCTGATAAAGTCCACGCTCCGGCCTACGCTGTTCCAAGCTATCGCTGGCTCTGAAAGATTCCAGTTGGAACTTCAAAACCGATTCGATGTGTTGGAAACCAAGTGCGACGTTGACGAGGACTTAAGTAGCGTAGTGGAAGTTGTGAGGGATGTGGGTAACAGGTTCTGTCGGAATAGGCATGCAGGCAGGAAGTCCAAGCTTTCAGAAGGGACTCTGGAACTCATGAGAGAGAGACGCGTAAATACACAGGCCACGGTGGCAGGTCAGCGAGCACTCACGAGGCACATTCGGAAAGCGGTACGGCGGGATCTTCGGACTTCCAATACACGCCTCATTAAACCGAGGTTCCAAAGTGTTCGTGAAGCGTCTCGGGAGGAGCCACATGTCTAAGCTGACTACCGCCGATGGTAGTGTCGTCTCCTCTAAGCCAGAGATCCTCTTGGAGGTGGAAGACTTCTATGGCCAGTTGTATGCCTCACAATCTCCGCTACCTGAACCTGTCCCCTGCGATCCCCGAGCTACTTTAGTTCGACACTATACCGACGAACTTCCCGACGTCAGCATTGACGAAATTGAGCTGGCCCTCTAGCAACTTAAAAATGGAAAAGCCCCGGGCGAGGACGGAGTTACAACTGAGCTCTTAAGGGCAGGGGAACTCCTGTCCTTAGGCAGCTGCAGCGCATATTTAACTCCGTACTCCACGAAGGGAGAACTCCAAGAGCGTGAAGCAGGAGCATGGTAGTTTTATTTTTCAAGAAGGGAGATAAGACCCTTCTCAAGAACTACCGCCCTATATCGCTCCTGAGCCACGTATACAAGTTGTTTTCGAGGGTTATCACAAATAGGCTGACGCGACGGTTAGACGACTTCCAACCACCGGAACAGGCAGGGTTTCGTGGAGGATTTGGCACCATAGACCAAATACACACTGTGAGACAAATTATACAGAAGACCCAGGAGTATAATCAGCCATTGTGTCTCGCTTTCGTGGACTATGAGAAGGCCTTTGACTCCGTCGAGACCTGGTCTGTTCTGGACTCCCTGCAGCGGTGCCAAGTTGATTTTCGATACATCGAGGTGCTGAGAAGCCTGTAAGATGCCGCAACTATGTCCGTCCAAGTACAGAACAGTCAAACAACACCGATTCCATTACATCGAGGAGTAAGGCAGGGGGATGTGATATCCCCGAAACTGTTTACAAATGTATTGGAAGACGTGTTTAAGACGGGTCTCTATCGGTTCCCATAAATTTTTACTTCCGTTTTTTTCAGTCCATAACGTTTTCCATCATAATTTTTATTAGTCATATTATCAATAGTCATAAAATTTAACAATCAAAATTGCTGGTCCGATTTTTGCAGGTCATCATTATTGTTAGTCATAAAATCTGTTACTCATAATATTCAAAGTCCAGATGGTATCTATTACATAATGTTGAAGGCAATAAACTTGCTTATATTAATTGCTTTAAGTTCTTTAATCGCAAATTATAATGATAACTAGGGGTGTATATTGGTTTCCACAAATTTTAAGTTCCGATTTTTTATAGTCCATAACGTTAGCCATCATAAGATAATAAGATCGTTAGACAAGATAATCAAAATCGTTTTCTTAGGGGTCGCAGTTCTAACCTAACCTAACCCACTTCTGGCAACAGTTCGTTTCCTTGGGGTCGCAGTTCTAACCTAACCTAACCCACTTCTGACAACAGTTCGTTTTCTTGGGGGTCGCAGTTCTATCCTAACCCACTTCTGGCAACAGTTCGTTTCCTTGGGGTCGCAGTTCTAACCTAACCTAACCCACTTCTGACAACAGTTCGTTTTCTTGGGGGTCGCAGTTCTATCCTAACCCACTTCTGGCAACAGTTTGTTTTCTTGGGGGTCGTAGTTCTAACCTGACCTAACCCACTTCTGGCAACAGTTCGTTTTCCTGGGGGTGGCAGTTCTAACTTAATCACTTCTGACAACAGTTCGTTTTCTTGGAGGTCGCAGTTCTAACCTAACCTAACCCACTGCTGGCAAATTATGACTAATGATGTTTATGCCCATAAATCATAATGGATATCATTTTATTACTATCGAAATTAAAAAAAAGTGGAATTATGGGAAACAAAGGAATGACATTAAAACGATAGGATTAACGACTATTAGTCCGATAAAATATATGCCTTCAAATATTTCTGAATAATTATTGATAGACCTTTGAATGTTATACCCATCAATTTTATGCCTTTTGCGATTATAGTGTTTAATATTATAGATCTTTATTATTAGAACTATGAAATGTGATGCTTTGCAAAAATTATGACTATTGATGTTTATGCCCATAAATTATATGGATATCAATTTCTGACTATCGAAATTCGAAACAATAAGTTTATGGGAAACAAAGGGATCCCGTTTAAGACTCTAAACTGGAACGGACGGGGCATACATATAAACGGAGAATACATCTCGCACTTAAGGTTTGCCGATGATATCGTAGTCATGGCAGAATCGCTGCAGGAAGTTCAAGAAATGCTGCATAGCCTAAATGAAGCCTCCCAACGAATTGGTCTCCGGATGAACCTGGACAAGACAAAGGTCATGTATAATGACCTCGTCGTTCCGGGACCAGTAATCATCGATGGCACGCCTCTCGAAGTTGTCAAGGAATATGTCTATCTCGGGCAACTAATGCAGTTGGGTAGATACAACTTCGAAAAGGAAGCCGATAGGAGGATTCAATTGGGCTGGGCAGCGTTTAGGAAGTTGAAGCACATATTTTCGTCCGGTATACCACAGAGCCTGAAGACGAAAGTGTTTAACCAGTGCGTCCTACCTGTAATGACGTACGGAGCCGAGACGTGGACACTGACTGTGGGGCTAATCCATAAGCTTAAAGTCGCTCAACGTGCTATGGAAAGAGCTATGCTCGGAGTCTCTCTGAAGGACAAAATTCGGAATGAAGTGATCCGACAGAGAACCAAGGTGACCGACATAGCTCTAAAAGTTAGTACGTTGAAGTGGCAATGGGCTGGCCACATATGTCGCAGAACCGACAATCGCTGGAGTGTTCTGGAGTGGAGACCACGGTTAGGCAAACGTAGCGTTGGACGCCCTCTGGCCAGATGGCGGGATGACTTACATAAGAGGGCCGGTAGCGACTGGATGCGTAAAGCAGCAGACCGGGCTCTGTGGCGTACCTTGGGAGAGGCCTATGTCCAGCAGTGGACTGCAACGGGCTGATGATGATGAAGTAAGGACTTCGAGACCTTTCAATATCGTCCGGAATTTAAAAATGTTATTTCTGCTTCCTTGTTCTTCCGTTTATTCAGACACCCGTAAAGACATCTTTTATACGGATTAGATCGAGATTTAGGTTTCGAAGCCATTGTGTATTTTCAATTTTGCGCGAGCGCCACGTGACACACCTATCGTGCGAGCCGAGCGGCAGCCCACTGCCATACGCCTGCCCGGGAGGCGCGCCGGCCAAATGTACCTAAACTGCGTAGTGAAACCCCCCTGCCTAAATCTGACTTTTGTGAAGGAGTGAATTTTCTGTAGGGTAGTACTATTAGTTATTCTGTGGTTGTATGCCGTCTGGCCCCAAGTTAAGACGGAGCTACGGTACTTTAAGAAGGCTTTATTGTTGCGTGTCGTCTATAATATCCATTCCCCCTAATCCCTCCCTTTGTGTATGGTATTAGAAAACGAGATGTTGCCAATATTTTATTGTGATGCTTTGAATGGCACAAACCGTTCTTCACGTTCGCAACCAAAAAATATCCTAAGCACACGTGTTTATTTATCTCCAGTGTTTTATTTATATATTAAACCTTTATTGCATATTACAATATTGTTCAAATGGTGAATTTAATGCCTCAAGGCAGTCTTTAGTCTCTACTAGTCAACTAATGGACTAAAATGGAAGATTAAGGACCAGTTGCACCAACTTTTGGCGGACTCATCAGCGACATCCCGCAGGCAGACTATGAAAATTTCCATACAATCAAATTTTGCGAACGTTTTAACGGTGGCAGACGTTTTGGTGCAACCTACCCTTAGTAGGTTATGTATTTGTAAAACTTTCGTGAGACTCTGACATATTAAAAATATTTGTAACGGGTTACTCACGTAATTTAAGTCGATTTTTGCTCGACATGTTTCGATCAATTTACGATTATCATTTTCACGAGCGGCCTTCCGCGACGGCAGCGCGCCGGCTACCAGCTATATTGTTATTTAAGAAAAGGTAGCTATAAAAAAAAATATCATCACGATATAGTCAAATGACTAATGAAGCAAGGAATTTAAATGATATGATTTTTGTTTATGTCATATCCCTGAAACCCCTTTGTATTAAAGTTACAAACTAATATTAAAAATATTTATAGCGGGTTACTCACGTAATTTAAGTCGATTTAGTTGGCGCGCTGCCGTCGCGGAAGGCCGCTTGTGAGAATAATCATCGTAAATTTATCGAAACATGTCGAGCAAAAATCGACTATAAGTAACCCGCTATAAATATTTTAAATATGTTAAGAGTCTCACTAAACTTTAATAGTTAAAAAATTACAAACTAATCATCATATCAGTTTTTCTCGCTATACTTTTCTTTCATCTGAACTTGAATATATTTGCATTTTTTATTTTTGAGAAATCGAAGGTTTTATGTGGACGGAAAACATTTTCCCTTTAAAAATATGCCGTTTCCTTAAAGTCTTCAATTCTTTTGACAGCGGTGTATCCCACTTGGTTAAGAAAGCCTCCACCCTCGTCGACGATTCATCGACGGTTTTATGTCCAATATCCAATTTACCAACCACTACTATTAAGTATAAGAAACGGTTCGGGAGCGGAGGTCGAATGAGTGCGGTGATATAAACTGAAAAGTTTTACTAAAAAAAATCGGCTGAAGGCGTAATATTGTAGTTTACCAATTATCCATATTGTTTATATTGTTATAGCCTCTGTAAGGTCATAAGCATTTTATTGTATGCTAATTGCGTTCGCATCTTTGCTGTAGACATCGCTAAGTTAAGGTAATTATTAAATTAACACTTTCATCTGTGACAAAAAAATCGTTTATATTTGAACTCAGAATTTAAATATAACTGCCATAATAACGAGTTAGGTTCGTGATTGGCTGTTAAAGGGTAGATAGCTTATATTTATGATACACCAACTCTTAAGACTCTAATAAGGAAATGTAGAAGTAATAAGTAGTAATAACTATGAACGCGAGACGTAAACTTCTATGGCTTTGTCCACAGAACGAAAAAAGGATCTCTTTGTCTTCCTTCATCACTTGCAGACTGCAAGTTACAGTGCATCACGTTCATACTTAGAAATTCTGAGGAAGATGCGACAGTGATGTCGAAATAAGATCAGATTTTTAAATTCGAATGTCGTTTTCTGAAGTTTCCACCTCTCTCATTAGTTAAAATAATCTATGGGCGGACGGGAAAATGCCGCCCCGACGGTTCCAGATAATTTTAATTTATTAAAGCGTCAGAAAAATGCTTTGTGTTTTTAATATTGTAACTTTCGCGTGAATAATGAGCGGCAAAAGGACAAAGCTACACGGCATTATTAACAAAAAAAACATATTTTTTCTTATACATGGATTTAAATGTTTCCATTCCGTTCGCAATAATAAAACCGAAACATTGCGGGTGCTTTATTAGAGGGATGAGTCGGAAATTGGATATCTTACACTTTTGCTGGCCTAGGCCTCGTAGAGTTTTGTTTTGTATGGGACGCACAAATTATTAACGTAATAACTGTTTTTTTATAGTTTAAAGTCATCGTGACAATGTTTATTTTTAACAGCACAGTTTAATTGGTTGCAACATACAGTAATGTTTTTATTGTTACAGGTAAATATGTATGAAAACCGGAACTGGTAACATCAATCCGTTGAGATGATCATGAGAAAGCTTATTAGAACTTGACATTTTTTAACATATCAGTGGCAAATGTATACAGTGTGTAAATTCGTTTGACATAAGAAATATATTTAGATAACTTTTGCTTACAATTACGACGAAAAATTTAACCATACAAAATAATTCGGCCCGTAATGTAAACGCAACATACTTAAGGCGCGGCGACGGCGGATGCGGCGACGGTGTGCAAGCGTGACAGTGCTATACACATGCAGAGCGCTATCTGGCTCGCGCATCGGCGCCGCATGCGGAAACCGCAGCAGTGTAGAAGCCGTCTAAGTTGAACGCTCGGTGACATTGTTACGTACTTTTTCTACACTCACATTGTAAGTCCTCTAAAACGTGTTCTAAAACGGTAGGCAATGGCTAGCATTACCACAACTGATTTTACTATGATAAGCTTTTTATCTGTGGCAGTAACGTAATTTTAACTTTACATGCTCAAATATTGATGTGTTATGAGTTTTGATAACATAATGTACACCTGCACGCTCCCGCGCGGCCGCCGACACGCGCCCACGCGACCGCCGACACAATGGAGTTGGCCATGGCGGTGTAATGGCGGCCATTCTATGGTTTCGGAATACGGCATTTAGGATAAATGAGTGTAGATAAAGCAGTGTATCGCCTGCGGCTCGTTTCATAAAACCACACTCATCTTATTACGTAACAGTTACATAAACTACTATTACTCCAATCATGTTTGTAGTACGTTGCTGCGCGGTAAATTTAAAAACAATTATTACGGGATCATAATTAAGCGTAACTTTATAAAACTTCTTAATTAATTATTATACTAATAAATCCTTTGTCTCGTTTAATTTATTGTTCGTATTGGATTGACATACAATAGTAGTGAGTTTTGAAAAAATACGTTGAAAAATCAATCAGGAATGAGATAGTCTAGCTAGATTAAAAAGCCATTTGGCAGCCGGCGTTAAAGCTTTTGCAATATTAAATAATAAATAAATAAATATTATGGGAAAATCTTACACAAATCAACCTAGTCCCACAGTAAGCTCAATAAGGCTTGTGTTGTGGGTACTAGGGGACGATATATATAATAGATAGATATCTTATAGATATAGATAAATACTTAAATACATAGAAAACATCCATAACTCAGGAACAAATATCCGTGATGAACACACAAATAAATGCCCTACCAGGATTCAAACCCGGGACCTCCTGCTTCATAGGCAGGGTCACTACCAAGTAGGCTAGGAGGCCGTTAATAATGAATCTGTAAAAGGTAAACAGCTCCGACTTTAGCCCCGGGCCGCGTATGTCCTTGGTGGCTATGTGTGGTAGGGCACAGCACAGAGAATGGCATCTCGCTCAAATCTGGAGCAGAGCCCGACTGGGGAAGTACCTCCACCTTACAGGAAACCACAGCCAAATAGCACTAGACTCTACTTATAGTGTTGTGTTCCTGCCGGTGAGTAAGGTTGCCAAAGAACTTAAAGAGGACCCAGTGTGTTGACGACGACGGACCCTCTTGTTCCTTTAGCTGTCAACACAGTTAATCCTCTTTTTCTGGAGTTGCAGGCGTCCATAGGCGACGGTGGCTGTTTACCATCAGGCGGGCCGTAAGTCAGTTTTCCACCGTCGTGGTATTAAGGAAATACAACGCCTTCCGCTAAATTGTACCTACCTTTTCCAAACAAGTGTCACAAATATTTATATTTTCTTATTGATCGTTCCGTCACGTTCATCTCAAGCGGCACATATACTCGTACTTGTTATTTCGGTGTGGTTCTGAAGTTCCTAAGTAATGTACACGCGGAATACAATATTGTTATGCTGCGTGGGAGTTTTGTACTCATGTTTGTGGGGGATAAGAGACGAGCGGAAATTGTTTAATAATATATTTTCCTACATACTTTATTGGAGAGAGAAAGATTTCAAATGATCCGTCAAATTTCCTGTGGTATAGACGACTGCACGTCGCAAGTATTAGCAATAGGTAGCTATACAAAAATACATGACATCTTCATATGTTATATATTAAAGTGTGTGTGTGTGGTCTGCGTGAGATTTTGCACAAAAATGTTATAAATCGTATTCTTAGTAAGGTATGGTAAGGTTGTCAAATGATATTAACAACAAAAATAGGTTCTTAAAGGGTTGGCAACGCGCATGTCAATCCTCTGGGGTTGCAGGCGTCCAAAGGCTACGGTAACTGCTTACCATCACGCGAGCCGTATGCTTGTTTGCCACCGTCGTGGTATAGAAAAAATAGAACAATGTGAATTTCGTTCCGTCAATTTCATCTATGCGTGTTATTCGTCGGGCTAGATATTTCTAGTTTCTTAGTTATGTATATGCTGATTACGATATTGTTATGCTATGTACTAATTTAAACTCGCACGATTTTCACTCATTATTTTGACAAAAATTATATAATAAAAGTAAGTCAGTCCCGTTTTTGTCAAAGTAATGCTGTTATTCAGTGTCAGAATTTTACTTGATTTATGTCGTGTGGCACAGCAGTTAAGCGGAAGGCAATGTGTATTATATTTAGTTATACATGATACGTTAAGTAGATATAGTAAATACTCGTATACTGGCATTAGGCTTGTTCTGAAGTTTCTAAGTTGCGGGAGATAATACTAGTATTGTTATGCTCCGTTTTGCCATTGAAAGAAATTGAGGCAGATTAGGCAGATAATAAAACTATAAATAAATAAATTAAACTCAAAATTATGTAAATAAAAAAAAAATAAAAAAAAATAAAGCATTTATTCACATTAACAGTACATGTGTAGTTTTATACAACCTCCGCCAAACCGTATAACGGTTTGTTGGCAGAAATAGGCTCCCTTTTATTATGTTACTGTTATACATAAATTGCTCATGAACTTATTTAAATTACATTTAATAATGTACATTTACATTTGTAACTTACTCATCGCTTCTCACTTGGACTTCGCACTAAAATTGGGTTCCGTTGTATCTCCAGAGACGCTCCTCTATCGAAGAATAATGACGCGACGGACGATCTCGTGTTGTTGCCACGTGATTTATGAACCCCGTGATAGAGTGCCCGAGATCTATGTATGTATACTATGTAGAGTTGCCAACCTTAGTCTACAGATTTGCGGTACAATTGTGATATAACTACGCGAATTGGCTAAAAATACTGGATAAGAAGGTATATTGGCAGGGAACGTGAAGAAAGGCATGAAAGATTGAACAAGGCAGGTTAACTATCTAAAAATGATTTACATCCATACTAATATTATAAATGGGAAAGTGTATGTGTGTGTTTGTTTGTCCGTCTTTCACGGCAAAACGGGGCGATGAATTGACGTGATTTTTTAAGTGAAGATAGTTGAATGGATGGAGAGTGACATAGGCTACTTTTTGTCTCTTTCTAACACCCCACTTCCCTAAAATGGGGGGTGGAAGTTTGTATGGAGCATTCCGCAATTTTCAAGGTTGAAAGCTAAAAATTGGTATGCGGACTATTTGTGACTAACAAAAAAATCGCGCATCATTTTTTTTTGAAATCTGCACCCAACCCCTTAAAAGAGGGGGTGAAATTTTAATAATATTGTGTTCCGAGTTCTCTGCTGTGTTTTAAATCAGGAAAGGGGAACCGTGTTACCCCGAATTTAACGCGAGCGAAGCCGCGGGCAAAAGCTAGCAATAAATAATATACGGCTGAATATACAAGTTGTAACAAAAATGCTAGTGATCCTTTTAAGAGCATAATTGGCATCGTATTCTAATAAGAAAATCTAAAAAGAAAATTTTTTCGCGAAAAAAAAAAAATTATATGGAGGTTTGGCCGGCTGAGACGACGTCTCCCATACAAAACTTTTTTCCTTTCGCGTCCAAACATTTTTTTTCCTACTTTTTTTTACTCGCCATATACGATACCAATTATGCCCTTAAACGGATCACAAGTATTTTTGTTACATCCTGTACATTTCAGTGCTGATCTTTTAGCCTAACCTGAAAAACATCAGCGCCCTGCGTACTTGCGTTAGACCCTTTGAGGGACGCATACTCTTAAGTGCTCCAGAAACGGATCGTCCCGCGCAAAGAGGAACGGCTGGCAACCCTAACTGTACTTATAAATATTACATTTATTTTTTGTAGATTAAAATGTAGCCGGAAGCTGACGACAGAAAGGTTTCATTACGTTAAAAAGTCATGTAAAGTAATTCAGTCAACATAAATAATATGCACGAATTATGGAAAATGGAATTGTGATTTTTACGTTATGAAATTAAATAAATAAATAAATAAAATAAATATTATAGGACGATCTTACACAAACCGACCTAGTCCCACAGTAAGCTCAATAACCCAAGTAACACATCAAAGCAGTATAACGGCCGTCTTACAGCATATCTGTATGCTTTTAGCATTTTCAGTTCGTTTTATAGTAGCATTATAAACGTTTATAGTGCTGATATAGGTCTTAAATGGGCACGAATTACCCAGCTTGAGATCCTATACAGGTCATTTAATAGCATTACAGGCGCAATATGTCTGCGCTATTAGCATTATCGTTGTCATGGAAAGTGCCAATCGCATTAAAGAACCATTAGTACGCTGTATTAAGTTGCCAACTGCATTAAATAAACATTAATACGGCCAAAAAACTTGCTAATCGCAGTACAAAAGCATTATACTAGCATAAGAGTGTAGTAAAATAAACCTTACGTCAATGCAAAAACGTCTCTAACACCGACGGAACAAATGTTATAATACAAGGAACGTTGTGATTTAACTACTTTGTCTCGCAATATAAAATGGACGAAGACGGTACAAAAAACTGAATGAGTGACACGTCATATTTGTTTGCATCCTAACAAAATTTATAAAAGTTTTTGACTCTTTTACGTTATTATATCCTTCAAATATTACTGCGCAATGTAGTTTACTGTAAATGTGTATATAAGTTTAATTGAAAATTTTCACGCGCCTTTCATTTATTGTGGTTTTGCTATAAAATATTATAAAAAGATATGCGTCAAATAAACAAAACAATTGTGTAATCCTCGTATAGAACGAGTTTTGCATTATTAACATAATAGTGTTGGTTGAGCAGTCTTAAATTAAGTAATTTCATTATTATATAGGTATTTTCCTTGTATAAATAGGTCCGCATGATTTTATTTTTAGGTTATAAATTATTTACAAAATGGCGTTGGTCTATATAGACGGAGAGCTAGCCACGTCGGATATGACACAATAATGAGAGCAACTAAACCCCTCTAGTCAGTTTGGTTTGGTATACTATGCTTATTTCTAGATCTGGACATCTGGCAGCTTTAAAGTGGTGGAGGTCAAAGAATGCAAACCATTTCAAGAAAATAAATCCTAGAGTTCTGGGTTTGATGCAATATTATGAGAAACTATACAAATACTATACAATATTAAGAGAAATTATACAAAAGTTTATGTTGGGAGAAAGTAGTGCCAAACGATGTATAATAAAATATAGTTCATAGTTTGTCGCCTACTGTTTTTGTTTCCGTAATAATCATACATCGGGGTTTTCGGTGCGGGAACGATTTGAGAAAGAGTAGAGATAAACAGATAGGTTGAGAGTTAGTCTGAGAAAATATCATATTATGCCTAATGAATAACTACCTCTCTGTGAATAGCTTACACACTATGATACGAGCTTTTTTTCTTAGAGGCATGTTTGTATTGACTATTATATACTTAGTATTTTAAAAATGCAATTGCATATCCGAAATTTATTAACTAGATCTACCTAAGACAAAGACACGGTATAATAAGTGTCAAATATTAATCTTGACGTCCGATATTTATGAACTATTTGATTAACTGAAGAGGTTGACAATGATCAGTCATTACATGAATTAATAAAAAAAATACTTGAAAAAATCATAGGTATATGTACCTACAATATATATACGTAATAGTCAGCTATTACATGTAAATTGTATATACCTATGATTTTTTCGATCAATTATTCATTAGGTAGAAACGTGCTAGAGTACATTCTGTTTTTTAAGTTAATGCCTACTCTTTGGCTAATGTCAAACATTCCCGCACCGAAAACCCCGATGTATGGTAATAATACACAATATTTTTTGGTCTAACGTTTTTTTTTATCGATTTTTGACCAGTTTTGAGTCGATATTCCAACATATTCACTATAGATAGAATTATAAGGCAAACGACTATCGGTTTTTGAATCTTTTATCTCCATTCTGTAGAGCCGGATCTTGAAATAAATGAGCCGTTATTTTTTTATGATATTTTAAAAATATGGTCTAAAAAAACACTTTTATCGATATTCGAATGGTGTAAAGAATCTTACATATACGTAATCTACATATTAGGGTTCCTCTTTGATGTCTCTAAAAACTGTAGAGAGATTTTAATTTTTAACTAATTAAAACAAAATTTATGACCATAAAACCACTTTTTTAGCCTAAACCGGTTCGACTTTGATGTCAAATATCTTGAAGACAATGAATATTGAAGTAAATATAGGATACTATATTGTTTAAAGCCGTTACTGATAATATGATAAGCTATATAAATCATTAGAAAACTAAGGGAATCAGATCTAAGGTCGTTGGCGCCAGGGAGCCCCTTAAAATATAGGCCCTGTCCTTTATAACTGAGACAAATTCGCGTAGCATTTTTACCTAGTTTGGTATTACTATTTTCCAATTAAAACATGTTACTGTTAGTCTGTCACAGTGACAGACTAGTCACTGTGACCTCCACCCATTAAAAGCTGCCAGATGCCAGGATCTAGCAATAAGAATAGTATAGCAATCTAACCAGACGGGTTTTGTTGCTCTCATTATTGTGTCATATCTGACGTGGCTAGCTCTTAGTCCAATAGCAGCTCTGTGACCCTTAAAAAATGCCTTATTTATGCCTACAGCATTACACGTGAATAATTATGCTATTAAACAACATTAAGCATTTATTTATGCTATTGTAGAACCTAAGGCACTAACCGCTAAAAGCTGTATAGGGGCTGTTCATAAATTACGTCATCAATTTTTGATGATTTTTACCCCCCCCCCCCTAAAATCATCCAACCCTCCCCCTGCCAAATAAAAGTGACGTCATTAAAAAAAATGCGTTTTAAGCTTAATTGTAAAATAAAAAACTATTTAGTAGATAATATTTTATAGCATTAAAAGTTTATAGAAACACGACTTTCATTCCTTTTTTTACACATTGATGATGTGATCTTCGGAACGACCGCCCCCCCCCCTCCTACGTCATGCTACCATGAAATGACGTAATTTATGAACAGATCTTATAGTGAATTACTTGGCTTTATAATGGTTTATATTATTGCTATTATACTGCATTAGGATCGTATTACCTACTTATAAATGCTATTGTACACCCTAAGGCATTAAAATAGCTGAATGCTGTATAGCGAATTTACGTGCCATTATAATGGCTAATATTCATGCTCTTAAACAGCATTAAGCATTTATTTTTGCTATTGTAGAACCTAAGGCACTAAACCAAACCGAAGCATTAGTGTAGCAAACCAAAACGCAACTGTACAGCATTCAGCTGTACAGTTGCATGTTGTTCGCTGCACTAAAACTAATGGCTAAACAAAAGCATTTACATATGCCATTATACAACCGTTATACAGCGTAAAGCATCATAAAATGCCATTGTAGAACCTAAAGCACTAAAAACAGCTGAAAGCTATATACCGGATTTACGTGGCTTTATAATGGCTAATATTCATGCTCATAAACAGCATTAAGCATTTATTTATGCTATTGTAGAACCTAAGGCACTAAACCACACCGAAGCATTAGTGTAGCAAACCAAAACGTAACTGTACAGCATTCAGCTGTACAGTTGCATTTTGGTTCGCTGCACTAAAACTAAAGGCTTTAAAAAAGCATTTATACATGCCATTATACAACCGTTATACAGCTTAAAGCATTATATAATGCTACTGTAGAACCTAAAGCACTTAAGTGCTTTTAAACAGTCGAAAGCTGTACAGTTGCGTTGTGGTTTGCTGCACTAAAGCTAAAGGCTTTACAAAAGCATTTAGATATGCCATTATACAACCGTTATACAGCTCAAAGCATCATATAATGCGACAAGTTGCTCGGTGAACGTATATAAGAGTTTATACGGTCCTTAAATTCGAAATAAGTTAACTATTCATGTGTTATAATGCTTCCTGTGTTACTTGGGAAGGCTTGTGTTGTGGGTACTAGACGACGATATATATAATAGATAAATATGAATAAATACTTAAATACATAGAAAACAGCCATAACTCAGGAACAAATATCTGTGATAAACACACAAATAAATGCCGTGACCAGGATTCGAACCCGGGACCTCCTGCTTCGTAGGCAGGGTCACTACCGACTGGGCTAGGAGGCCGTTAATAAATTGAAAGTATTTTAGTCATACTTTTAATTTTAAAATATAATTCCAGCGTCGAGAACATAAAGTGGCTGCTCATTCAGCATTATTATCAGAGGTCGTAAAGGGTGAGCTATTTTACCTAATCACCTGACTAAATTAACGGCCTCCTAGCTTCGTCGGTAGTGACCCTGCCTACGGAGCAGGAGGTCCCGGGTAGGGCATTTATGTGTGTGTTTATCACAGATATTTGTTCCTGACATGGATGTTTTCTATGTATTTGAGTATTTATCCATATTTATCTATTATATATATCGTCGTCTAGTACCCATAACACAAGCCTTATTGAGCTTACCGTGGGCCTAGGTCGATTTGTGTAAGATGGTCCTATAATATTTATTTAATTATTTATTTTATTTAAATATTATTTTTAAGGTTTTGGCATTATATTAAACCATACATAGATATCTTAAGAACGCAATACGCGATTTTTTTTGCCGTTGGTACTCCTAAAGCCCGCTCTACACTCGCGGCGCGAAGTCGCTCCGTCAATTCACGGCATGAATTTACGCAGCGGTTCACGCACAACTGTGTCCCTCCACACTCGCAAAGCTTGGCAGTCTTGTTCGCGACTTCAACGAAAATGGACGACGACGTTCCCTACAATGTCTTGAACGCTACAAGACGTCGTCGTCCATTTTCGTTGAAGTCGCGAATAAGACTGCGAAGCTTTGCGAGTGTGGAGGGACACAGTTGTGCGTGAACCGCTGCGTAAATTCACGCCGTGAATTCACGGAGCGACTTCGCGCCGCGAGTGTAGAGCGGGCTTTTAATATAATCGAACGAGCGGAGCGTAAGCGAAGTGAAGTTCTTACAAACAACTTCGGCTTCTGAGATGTGTCGGCATTTCGATGGCGTTTTGATTTTGGGGGTTTGTTCCGCGATAATTTTAGTACCGTTTTTCTGATCTTTGTGAAATTTGTTGGGGTTCTAACAGAGATACACATAATTTGAGAGTTCGTATATGAGCTGGATCGATAAAGGGCTTGTGGAGCTAGAAGGAGAAAAAAGATCTTCTTAAGAGTCTTGTTATATTTGTCAACTCGTTTTCAACCGTCTTCAAGATTTCGAAGGAGGAGGTTATCAATTCGTCGAGATCTTTGTTTTCGCTTTTTTTTTAATGTATGTTCACCGGTTATTCGAAGACGGCTGGACCGATTTGGAACATTATTTTTCTGTTTGAAAGAGTATACTTCACAGTTGGTCCCATTGTAACCAGGTCAGGATTTGATGATGGGATCCAGGAGAAATCGAGGGAGCTCTTCAACTATTATAGGCACACCCATAGTGATATGAGTATTTTTTACAGCAGCTCGAGCATTTGCTTTTGGAAAGGTGGATGCTTAGTAAAGTCGGTTCTTTTTTTCTTTAAAATTATTATATTTGTCAACTCGTTTGCAAGTAAATCGCGAGTTTTAGTTCGAGGCGGACAACAAGTACATAATAAATTAGGTAGGGGCAGAGTGCTGAGAAAATTATGTGACCCATTTACTAAATCCAAAAAAGTGACCAGATAAAAGCTTCACGGTAAAAGTAACTGACAAACTATGACGTCTAGCGGTTTTACGGTGTATAACTTTCCATATTTCCGGACGGTCCGGGCCCGGGTCCGGAAGGGGTGGCATAAAACTCATAGTTACTCAGCGCGTCGGCCATTAGTGGAACTTTCCTAATCACAGTAAGGCAAAAAATAGAGAGTAAGGCTGTTCCTACTCTCTGTTGTTTTTTTTAATAGGCAAGATGTAATATTTTCATTTATGCTTTCATTTGAAAGAATTACGACGTGTATTAAAAAATGAAAATACTATGATTTATAGTCAAAAATTGCTGTTACAAACTGACAATTTAAATTTTCGCGCCTAAACGGATCTACAGTTTCTGTGACGTCACTCATGTGTGTCACTCCATATTTGTTCGTTCAAATTCTTGTTGTTTTTTTTTTTGTTTTTTTGACCTGGATGCTAGTCTTTTAAGCCAAATCCCATAGAAAGTTGCCAACCCCATTAGTTGTCATAACAGAAGTGACGTCACCAGACGCTGATTGGTGGATTAAAAACACGTTCCGTTTCATATTACTTCAAATTCTAATTATTATTTGAAATTAGTTTAAACTAAAATAAAAACGTTTCAATACCTATTATTTTATGTTTTTTCAACATTTTGATTACAAAATAATGGTAAATATGATAGCTGCATCTTCCCTATTCGAAGTAACATACAAGTCCCCTGATTACGAACATAAATAAAAACAAATTTATTAAAATCGATAACTTTACTTAGTTAACAATAAGCATAGATAAAAAATAATGACTTACTTATAGATTTTTTGCAATAAAAATAATCGATAGGAGTAATCGATTATCGTTGTTATAATAATTTGTTGCGACTTTTACTTCACCAATTTTTTTTAGATCTAACTTTTTTGGTACAGAAAAGTTTTTTTAATCAATGGATTCAATGTAAATCGATATCAAATCGTGTTTCTTTCATTCCCAACAAAAAATACCTACGCCACTCACCTAATAAAAGGGGCGAGGGGCGAAGTTAATTAATTTAATTTATTAAACAATTTATCCTGAGTATTAACGCTAGTTAATTACTTACTTTTATAAGGAACAATTCATTTATTTATTGTGTTGCTTTGCATACATTTCGTCAACAATTCATCATTGCTGTTAAGCGGCACGTATATTTTTTTAAATATTCATATAATTTTCTTTTCAAACGGAATGTATTTTTAAAAACACACAGATTATAATTTGTTACAACTATATTTCGTTTTGGAACCATATACAAGTTTACCGACTGTTTCTTGCCTATGGTGTATTTATTTGACATACCAAAAAAATGATTTCTTTTAAAAGATTGCAGCGCTATTTGCACGTTTGCTTTACTGGTTTTCTTTTTGAGGTGTTCAAAAAAGAGTATAAGTATTTGTATTTGTATATTAATCTTCTATATCCGTAGGTACAAGCAAATACATTATTTTACGTCACACCTGGCCATAATGTGAGTTTTACCGCTCGCTACGCTTACGGTAAAGCTCGCATTATGGCCAGGTGGGGACGTAAAATTGTGTACTCACCACGGGCAGTAAAAAAGAAAGCCCTCTATCGCATATTTACAACCCTCGCCTGCGGCTCGGGTCCCAAATACCTGCGATTTCGGGCTTTCTTTTTTTTACAGCCCTAGGTAAGTAATGTACTATTGTCGTTATGCTCAATAAATCCAGTCATCTGTTTTCGTCCTGAGTTAATCATTTAATTGCATGATAATGATAAATGACAGAAATATCACGTTTCATATGCGGTCGAGTGTTAAACTAATATTTAAGCGTGCCGTCCGTGCTAACTGTGTTTTGTCAATTATGTCAATTACAATATAGTCGAGTGTCGTCAATCGAAATTGTTGATAGAATAGACAACTATTTTCATGCTGAATACGTTAAACATCAAAGATAATGAATCAAAAGGTGATTAAGTTTTAAATAATCATGAATCATATTTATATTCATATAATTTCCCGACGACATCTCGCCACGCGGACGTATACTAATAATGATTAATAATAATAATTTATAATGTGTTTGTAATTTAATTGAATTGTTATGTAAATATGTATGTTTTAGTATGGACAACTGTCTGAATAAAGAAATTAATCTTTATTTACTATTATTACATTAACAAAATACATTACAATGATTGTATAAATCTAAGCTGGCCCGGGGCATCGTTCCCAGCACGCCAGCCGCATTTCCCCGCTGGATGGCTAAACTCAGCCTTTGGGCAAAGTAGGAACCTGCCCGTAGGTCGCCAGACACATTGACTAGTTTTTTAGATATGTCTTTAATAATGGTTTTAGTGTCTGACGACCACGGGCCGAAAGTTTCTACCGCAAGTGCCGCAAATATGTAATTGTTTTTTAAAAAAGCATATTTGCGGCACTTGACCAGTTGGGCGTCGTCTGCGGAGGTCCCCGGCTTCTGGGCCGAACGTCGGACGTGGGACGGGGCCAACGTGTCCACGCAGGCACGTCCCATGCCAGAGGTCGCCCCAAAGACCAGGGCACAAGCGTGCAACCATCAGGTCTTTTCCCGTCCGCCGCAGACAAGCCGACCGGCTCCAGGGTTGACGGTATGTTTGCCGTCCCAAGGGCTCTGCGGATAAGGTCGTTGAGTGATGTGTGTCTGTAATATCGACCGGCGCTCGACTGGCAATAAAGTCCATGGCGCCCAAGGTCGTCTACTGGGTTGCCGCAGCGGCAGCATGGATGTGGTTCGCAAACTTTGAGCCCGAGCCTGAGACAAATAGCTACACGAAGGGAAGCCGGGTCCAAAAGGGACCCAATGTTTCTCGACGGCAAAGCGTGCAGCCAATGCCCCGACTCAGGTTCGGAAATTGCCAGCAGTCGAGCGCGCTCACTAGAATTTAGACAGTTTGCCAAAAGTGAATTGTACGTTGATTTTATTTTTACTAGATCCCAAGCAGCTTGGCTGGTTTTTTCCGTGGGTAAATCTTCGCTGGGGAAACCGGCTCTCCATGTTGATTCTGCATCTATCAAGCCCGCCACTACCACGTCAGTGGGATTGGTAACGTGAAGGATACCACTGATGAGGGCGACGGTGCTGTGGACAGATGAGAGAAAAGCAGGGAGAGCCAGGTCGCCAGCGGAGCGTATGCCCAGCCCGCCATATTTGATGGGTAGAGTAACTTGGGACCATGATTGACAGTTTAGAGAAATGTTCAAAATTTTTTCTATTGAATCTTTTAACACGGTATCTATGGATGATGTCAGGTTAGGGAATTTCCAGATGGGACTGCATCTTAAGATGTATAAAAATTTTGGGGAAAAAAGGCACAACCTTAATATGTAAATTGCAATATGGGCATCAATTTTAAAAAGCAGGTCCGAACAATTTTGAAAATTAATTAATTTAGAGTTTATTGTCGCGGCTGTGGCGTCTTCATATATTGGAGCGCCAAGTAAAATAAGGGAACTTCGGGTTAGTAAGGTAAGATTGGGTGTAACTTGGTTAAAATTTAGGAGAATGTCACTTCGGGCGCTGGCAGGGAGCTTTTCTGAAATGAAAATCTCACATTTATTGAAGTTTAGTGTGAGACCTATCTCTGAAAAGCGCCGTTTGATGGTGTTAAGGTCGCTTAAGACTGATGTAGCCGTTCTACCCAGCGTACCATCGTCAAGGTACCATAAGTTGAGATCTGAAGTTAGCTGGGTAATGATAGGGTGATCGCGAGGCTAAAAATTACGGGCCCTAGGGGATCTCCGCAATTCATGTTGGCCAAACATTAATTTAGAATGAGTGCCGTAACACTGCGTTAGGTACTCTGAGATTTCGGGAAGTTCATTTTGTATTTCCTGCAAAAGCGTACTACGATCAATGGAGTTAAAAGCATTTCTAACGTCTAGTTTTAGTAGGACTTCGAAATTTGAATTTCCCAGAAACGTGCGTGTGGCGTGCACTGCGGCTTCACACCCGCCTCTGACACCGAAACCAAGCTGATTGGGTTTGAACTTGTCTGTGAGGCGGGTATGAAACTCGCGGCAGGATAATTTGGACGCTAATCGTCGTAGAGAGCTCCCTACCGCTATAAATTAATTATTATTAGCAACGCATCCAAATCATGTCACTACTAATGGTGACTAAAAAACCTGACTTTAACCGTAATTTTAATCGAAAAGTGATACATACAATATATCTTTAGGTTATCTAACGCTCATTAAAAACCTTATTTGTCTCGCCAAGGGCACTAAGGCTCCCTATTACTCCCCACTCGATATCAGCCAACAAAGTGCGGGAAGGTATACATTTCTGGCCTAATTTCCGTCGAGCCGGCCCCGAAACGCCGATACAAGAGACTCTTGAAGCAAAGTTGCTGGTTTGTTTGATTGCCGGAGCTTATGGCTACGTTTCGTTAAACATGTGTTTTTGCGCACTAGGTTGGAAAGTAGATTAAAAGTTTTAATTGCGGTTGGGACTTGGTAATGGGCTTATACAGCCTGGTTAACATAAAATATGCATGTGGCGAATACCTTATTTTTTACAAGGTAATTATAATTAGGTAAGTACATGCTTTTAAACTTAAGTGCACCCATTTATTTATTTATTTTCTTTAATTAATTACAAACAAGCTTACAGTTTACACCGAGTCGCTTATAAGTAGAATTAGTTAAATATAAAACTTAAATTAAATAATTTGACATATAAAATTAAAATGTCTACAAAAAAAAAGTTTATTACCTTCAAATACATGTCAGTGTTTCAATAACAATAAATAATAACACATACAACTTCTGGCCTCGGACACCGGAGGGTTTGGTCACTTTTTCTGAAGTATATGACATCTATTTTTCAACATACAACTTACATAACATAATTAATAATAATACTAGGTATAGAAGGTTCACTGTGTTAATCCTTGTCTAGGTATGCCAAACGTAGGTACCTAAACGTGGCCGTCTCTTTCTATCGAGTTGTCTATATTTCGACCTGAATCTATAACTAACGGGTCTGTTATTACGTGCCGCCGGCATCACCCAGTCGCCATCAAATATATCGAAGCGGCCAAGGCACTCAAAAATATCGGAACATGTATCTTATGGACTAAGTTAAGTGGAAAGTAGTAATTCCAAAATAGGTAAAAACTGCCGAAGTGTTCTCAGTTATAAAGGACAGTTAACAGTAGAACAAAAAATATTGCGTATTATTACGGAAACAAAAACAGTAGGCGACCAACTATGAATTACGTTATACGTCGTTTGGCACTACTTTCCCCCAACATAAACTTTTGGCAATGGTATAATCACATATAATTATTTATTGAAATAATAAACACAAGAAAAATAACAAAGATAGACAAAAATTAAATAGGTACAAATCTAAATAACTTGAAATTCATCCCTCACTCTTTTAGGCTCACCCATTTTCGAAGAATCTATTAACCCTGTGATCAACTGTAAATTAAACTTATTCAACAATACATCCGACCTTCTTTATCAAATCAATCCTCATATGGCCCTTTTTATTATACGTTTTTGTTTATTTACTCCTAAATTTATGTATCTATTACGCAGCTGCCCAATTTGGAAATTTTCGACCATTTTGTCATCCATTGATACCTCCCTTCAAACAACACTGTCCAAAATTGTAAATATAAATTTTGACTTCAGAACCTGGTCCCAAGCAGTTCTCCCTATAAGGTTCGGGGGGCTAGGTGTTCGAACCTCGGCTAGCGTAGCCCTGCCTGCTTTCCTGTCCTCTGCTTATTGCTCGCTATCTCTTGTCGGCATCATTCTAAACCATACTCAGATAGTCGACGATGAGGTGGCGACCCTAAGGGAGGCGAGGGAAGCGTGGTGCGGCTCGTGCCCTGGATCGGACATCCCGGCCACCCGACATGTTCAACAAGCGTGGGATGCCCCTCGCCTCAAGACAGTTCACGCATCACTCATCGATAATAGTCAGGACGACTCGGAACGTGCCCGCCTTCTGGCGGTATCAGTTCCAGAAGCAGGTCACTGGCTGCATGCACTCCCATCACGTCAAATAGGCACCGTTCTGGATCCAAGCTGTTTAAGGATAGCAATATGCTTGAGGCTTGGGTCCAGAATTTGCGTCCCCCACACCTGCATCTGTGGAAAGAGCGTCGATCAGCTTGGGCGACACGGTCTTTCATGCATCAAAAGCGCTGGTCGGCTATACCGTCACGGCACTATCAACGATTTGATCCGTCGCTCGCTTGCCACTGCCTCAATACCAGCCATCCTAGAGCCTACTGGTTTGGCAAGAGATGACGGCAAGCGCCCCGACGGAGCTACTTTGGTGCCGTGGAGGCTAGGTAGAGCCTTGATATGGGACGCTACTTGTGTCGATACGTTCGCCCAGTCTCATATCCAGGCAACCCGCTCGCAGGCCGGCGCTGCGGCTGATCAGGCTCAGTTTCTCAAGCGCCGCAAATACTCGTCTTTACTTAAAGACTATGAATTTGCGGCGCTTGCGATAGAAACTTTGGGCCCCTGGTCAGCCGACATGAAGAAGTTTATGGGGGCCCTGTCGCCGAAGTTGATTGACACCTCGGGAGACCGTCGTGCTGGCAGTTACCTCTCGCAACGAATTTCTATCGCAGTTCAGAGAGGTAACGCCGCCAGCGTGATGGGGACCATGCCGCAAGGCGACCTATTAGACGGGGTTTTCTTTCTATAATAGTATTTAGTTTCGAGATAGTTTTAAGTTTAATATAGAGTTTTAGTCTTTTAACGAGTTGTAATTTATTTTTAAAATATATAATGTTATTTTTGATCTACAACTTGATAGGTTGAATAGTTTTTGAAAAAAAAAAATACAAAATAACTTAAAAATAAAATAATTATAAACTTATAAAATAATACTAATCAACAAGAAACCCACTCCGAGCTGCTCCCGGTGCGAAGGTGCCCATCACGCTCGCTGCGTTTCCGCGTTGGATCGCGATGGACAACCTTTGCAGCAGGAACGACCCAGAGCGGGGGTCAAGACCCCTCTGCTGCAGGCGGCGACCCAATTCCCGAAGGAAAACCCTTCCCTCCGCGCACCAGCACCCTGAGGTCTCTACCGCCAGAGGGACAAAGAGATATGCCGAGAGGGCAGCATATTTGTCCTTTTTAAGGGACGCCGCATGCTCAGCGGCTGCACCTGCCGACCGCATAGTGATATAATGATATAGTGATATAATCTAATTATTTATAAAATTTCTAATTATATAGCATCAAACCCCGAACTCTAGAATTTGTATTCTTGAATTAGTTTGCATTCTTTGACGTCCACCACTTTACAGCTGCCATATATCCAAATCTAAAAATAAGCAAACTGACTTGAGGGGTTTCGTTGCTCTCATTATTGTGTCATATCTGACGTGGCTAGCTCTCCGTTTATTATCGCTTTGACACTACCTTGGCCGCTCCGATATATCTGAGAGAGACTGTACTTGCAGCGGCGTGACGATGACGACAGTACGCAGTGCGCCGTCTCTGCATACGAGTACCTACACGCACATTTAAGATGGAATTATCTTTCTTTAAAAAAAAATTTCTATTTCGAAAAAATCGCAAGAAAGCTTTTAATTTAACTGACAAGTCCCAAGCTATTTTTAAGCTAAATTATTTTTGCTTCAAAATATTAGCTGCGAGAATGTTCAACGCTATAGTTTATTTTATGTAAATTAGTTTATTCTGGGATATAAAGTGAGTTTTAAGACCGGTTAAACGTTCCACTTTTACGTTAGCTAATAAAACTTTAATTCAGTGAAACCCTTTACCGTCGAAATAAACGATACTATTAGATTAAATATATAAAATTGCCTGCAAGTTCTCTCTACCTTCAAATATACTGCTCAAACTATACATACAAATGTCACCCTCAGTTCTGTGATATACAGCTTAATTTTGCATGAATCTAGATGTATACCTAATAAATATCAAATGAGCAACCGTGTTTTTAATTTGTGTCAAAAGCATTAATAATTTGATGTCGAAGTTCAAATTTTAAGCATGCTTGGCGTCTAGACTGGTAAATTATTTTATTATCGTTGCAATTTCATTCCTTAATTAAATTTCTGAAATATTCCAAGTTGAATCCGAGCGTAAATTTCTGTGTAATTTGACGCAAACACTAGCCCACATCTATGTTGGGTTGGTGAGAACTTAATCCATCCGTAGCCTAACCTTCGAGGATAATTTAGTGCGCATCTGTAAGGTGAAAAAATCATTCGAGCATTTTAAGATAACTTCAACAAGGAAGGCTTGGTCTTTCGTTTTATCATATAAATACCTATAAGTATGGTTTTTGACAACAGCGTCGGTCTGAAATATACCTGTCTAATTAAAAGGCACGGTAGGTCATCATTTCATATACTTAAACGAAAACGCCAAAATACTTTCTTTCGACAAGGTTATTGTATAAAGTTGCAAATTACATTTTGATGACAACACGCTTACAACGTCTTGCGATAAAAATATTATCGGAATTAAAAATATTGCTGTCTGATAAGAGTGATAAGTGATAGTATTCATTATCATTATCACCATATCTTAATAACCACATGAACTCTTTCATTGTCGTCGGTGGATTCATGTATGTCTGTCTGTCCTTTGCTTTCTGACAGCCTCATGACACGACGCTTACTTTTTTTTAACTTACCCCATGTTTGCTCTCTTCAGCGTCCTTGATTTCCTCTTTGCTTCGACTCCCTTTTATGATTTTTTGATATATTTAGAACGTGTGAAAATAATACATTTTCACAAAATTGAAGTGGAGTTTTTGTCTAGTTGTTTTGGTTTTGCTTTGTATACAGATATAGTGCATAATGTATTTCCATCGGAAAATCTTGGATCTCAATCGGAATACGATGGCACCCGAAGTTTTAATAAATTATTGTATATGAAAACGTAATACATTTAACGTTTTCACATACATTTATATGAAACTTTATTATTTAGTGTCAAATTATAAAAAGTAAATAAGTATAAGTTTATAATTTATATAGTAGTGTGTCTATTTACAATAAACAAATCAAAATATTTAATGAAAATAATTGGATTTGTTCTTCAGTTGATAAAAAGTAAATAGAAAATGTCAACGTGGCTGTACGAGGACGATAAATACGAACTTTTGCGATAAAATACGATGGAAAACTATGATGCACTACATCTGTATTTCCAGCAAAGTGGTAATAGGCGATCAAGGGGACCCAGTCCTAAACGGTGGTCCGAACTAGGGTTTGCTCCCGGTACTCGTTTTCTATACAAATCTAGTACCGGAACCGGGAATTCCCGGTTCTCGCCATACAAAATCAGAACCGGGAGCATTCCCTAGTCCGAACGGGTGACCAAAGAACTACAAATGCCCATGTCAGAGGCCTTCCGTCAAGCTGAACTTAACTTAGAGAGACCTATTGCATCCTACCTGTGATCATCCCTCAGTGGTAAGTTACGGACTTAAGGAGGAGGGGAGAATTTTAAAATTTGTAGACATTCGGCTAATAATTGTTTAGTTCCACTTCCTCATCGCTTGGGCTAAGATCTCCGCAAAGTATTCGGTCGTTGAAATAGATGATGAAGATTAATTGCCGCAGGGGCAAGGCTGCAATAGTTACCTTTGTTACGCACGGACCATTAGCTTATAGCCGATAAACGGACATTAGCGGGTATAAGCGCTATCGACCGCCGTTATACGGCTCATGGGGGCTGCGGGCGGTAGATATATCGGAGCGGCCTAAGTGCTCAAAATATCTGATCATACACTAACGCCTTGATCGGAGACTAGAATGCTTGAAGTTTCGAGGTTAATCAATATAGGTTTTGTAATTGCAAGCTTTTATTTAGTTCTGTCCCGTTAGCTGTAATCAATATCTCACAAGTTAAATTTGACCCAATTTCTAATTTTGCAATTGAGCTTAAATTTTGCATGCATATGTAAATATGATGACAATGCAATATTATTATGACATCGGAGCTGATCTGATGATGGAGCTGAAAGTTGACTATAGGAACTCCTCAACTATTCAAAATATCCCATCGTGTTTGGGCTTATTGCATTCGTCTTGGTGAGCAGTTAGTGTAACAGTGGGTACAGTAAGCAATAAAAGCTAGTCTCAAAAATTAATTAAAAAAAAACTTGTTCTCAATATTAACTTAGTAATAATAATCTTCAATGTTACTCTGCGTCCGTAGGAAACACCTTAGACAACCCTACACGTGATCCCTGGGTGGTGCTAAAAGAGTAACAAACTTGGCAGCTACACTGTCCCATCTGGACCTCACAGCACTCACTGGATTTTCCTTATCATCAGCTTTCCCACTACTACTACCCCAGGGATGAAATGCCTATCTATATCCAGTGACATTTAGCCATACGATAAAAAAATCTTCAATGTTAAAGATTTTAACTAAGTTTTGAAATAATTGTAACTATGCAAGTTGAAATAAACACAGATTTTTTTTTTCTTTCCTTGTGCGCCCTGTAGTGTTAATATTAGGCCTTTAAAATAATGTATATGTTATTTTGGTGCAACCGACAATATATATAAACGACTCCTCGTTTTTATGTATGTCTTTAGAATAATCATTATTTAAAAGGCGCTGACTTTTATCTGTGTACCTTATTTATTACCTTTTCTTATGATGCCATACACCTACAAAACGTCCCCCCTACTTTAGTTACCTACTGAAACCATTGAAATAACAAACCTCTCCAGATAATATCAAACTGTATTACTATCATCACCGATATATTTTGAATGTTACCTTGTCTTACTCAGCGTAAGTTATTGATGGCTACCGGATACCAGTTGCACGGGTGCTTGCATTATTTGAGACAAAGTTTGAAGCGCGATTATTGGATTATGAACAAGAATAATCCTCCAGTTGTTAAGTATGTTTACTAAAAACATCGCAACAACAATCCTTTTCAAAGAACATCAAACTCTGTGAGACTGATACATTTTTAATGTTAGCTCGTCTGTATCAGCGTAAATTTATTGATACCGGATACCAATTGCACGGGTGCCTGCATTTATTGAGACAAAGTTTGAAGCGGGATTATGACCAAGAACAATCCTCCAGTTGAAGTTTGTTTACTAAAAACATTGCAACAACAATCCTTTTCAAAGAACATCAAATTCTGTGAGACTGATATATTTTTAATGTTACCTCATCTCCATCAACGTAGAGGAGGTCGTCAATTCTGGGCCACCTGATATAAACCGTATACAGTTTGTACTGCAATGTAAAATAAATTCTCATTTTATTACTAAAGTAGACTAAATATTGCAAAGAAATGAAACGGGAATTAGAAATACTAAATAAATAAACATTACGTTGATTTTTCCGCGATAAAATACAGCAAGACAAGGCGTTAACGTCCTTATGGCAGTGACATAAAGTTTAACTTCACCCTGGCCTGAAACGGGATTGTTCTTTGGTTTGACACTGTTAATGTATACCGTTACATAATCTGCGTTTTAATACTGTTCGGTAAGTTAGAACATTGTAATATTAAAATAGTATCTAAGCCTACGAATACGGAAGTTTAAATTAGAAATCGACTGTATTAATACGCCTAAAGATTTAAAATGCGTATTTTTGCATTTTTGATCGGAGTTTGAATATTAAAAGTGGGTTTCATAATGACATAATATCATGCTCCTTCGATAGCGAAACGCATCTTTTTTTCAATTTTGTAATGTCAGATACTAGTGCTATCGCACTTAACGGTGGTAAACCTTATCCCTTCGCAATTGGTGTTAGGAATGTTCAGTTAATAGTATCAACGATGGTTTGACAGCCGTCTTTGTTTACCGAAATACAGGAACTATAAATACGATCAAAATATGACTTTTTATTATTTTATCACGATTCCCGTTTTGTTTTCAAGTCCGCTTTTGTACATTATCTTTAAAAAATCGGTACTTTTTTTAGATTAATGTATAAATCATAGGCAAGCACGCTTTCAAATATTGTCCTCGTCAGATTCAAGTTTAAAATGCATGACATTTCAGTTTTCCCATTAGATTTCGCAATATTTTTACCACCATCCTGATCTAGAAACTATGACGATTCTTTAAAGGTAAGAACCATTCTTAAACGGTCCTAAATAATCTGGGCCAGATCACCTAACAAAAATTGACGATCTTCTTTATTGATACCGGATACCAGTTGCACGGGTGCTTGCATTAATCGAGACAAATTATGAAGCGTGTTTATGTACAAGAACAAACCTCCAGTTGAAGTCTGTTTACTAAAAACATTGCAACAACAATCCTTTTCAAAGAACATCAAACTCTGTGAGACTGATATATTTTTAATGTTACCTCGTCTCCATCAGCGTATTTTTATTGATTCCGGAAACCAGTTGCACGGGTGCTTGCATAAATTGAGGGAAGTTTGAAGCGGGATTATGAACGATCAGTCTTGCGGTGCAGCTGGCTAGCTTGATTAAAATGCTTCACTGGAAAACTGGTTAACTATTACCACAGAAATGTAGTACTGCGTACAGAATGTTCACTGGCTAATACAGATGTTTAATGTGCTAAAAATGTCTATTATACTCAGGGGCGTGCACTTCATAAAGACAAAAAGACACTGCCTACCCTACTATAATTCCGATACCCATCCTTTTAAACTAATTAATTTAATTTACACCCGATCGTACTATCAGTAATCCATAGAACTTAAAGCATTCTAATATTTAATAAGCGCTCCATCTACCGGTTAAACATTGTTATCAATAGTCATCATCTATATAGTATTGCGACGAAGTTTACACCACGCGGCACTAGCGCCGCTGCGTGCCTTGCACGGCAAAGACAGAAAACATTTCCTTCTAAATCTTTCTATGTGTGCGTCTCCGTGAGTCGTAGTTACGCGGTTATAAAAAGTAGTGGGCCTTCCTATAAATACGAGCACACAATGATACAAGTAACGCACACATTTACACGCAGAAAGACAGTGTCTATCGTGCCACTTGACTCCTAAACGATGACGGCCGAAGGTTTCCGAATAGTTCCGATTCCGATGGTTACGTGACTATTTCAAAAAGTAGCATTGCTTATGATAATTTAGTGCAAATGCGAGACAATTCTTTTTATTCGTTTTATTCGGGTTTTGCATTTCATATTAGGCCGCCATTTTTTGTTTGTTTTGGTGAGATAACACGATAACAGTTGCGGTTAATTGTGATTAGTGAAAAAATGGATATTTTAAATTGTGAAAGTTGTACGGTGGGTGTGGGTGTGTAGAATATTAAAAATGATGTTTTTTCAACGCTTTCTTTTAATTAGCAAAAAAAAAGAATTGATTGAAAAGGGCCGGTGTACACCGGAATTTCAGTTAACACAAACATGTGTTTATTGTTTTCAAACATTAAAACAGTATCTTTCTCAACTTTTACGACTCCGTCATTATTAACTAACTTGACCTTGACAACGAAATGAAAACCATCACGATGAAACGCATCACATTTTTTTGGTAAGTAACTAGCTCTTTTTTTTGCCTACCCAGTCTCAAATCTCTGTGCACGCTACTGATTATACTTGGCCTTCCTCTATCACATATCTGTATATTTAAACGTGTGTCAGACGGCATACAACAAGCCCCTCCGATAGAGCAACCTTCCAATCGTCCAATCCTGGACGGATTGTTTCTATTACCACAGAAATGTAGTACTGCGTACAGAATGGTCACTGGCTAATACAGATGTTTAATGTGCTAAAAATGTCTATTATACACCGTGTCCAAAAAGTTCGAATACACTTTGGAGGTCTTATAAATTTTTTTGTACGAATAGTTATTGTAGTGAAATCTGTATTTTATTAAAGCTATACTAATATACAAAATATGCTGCAAATATTTTGGACTAACTCCACCTCTTACCTATTTTACTAGCTGACTACATTTTTCAACTCAATCTCACGCGGCACGCACCGCTTTCAAGGTTATTTCGTCCCAAATATGCTCGATATCTTTTTTTTTCACTGTCCATATTTGCTATCTATACATATAATAAAGCTGAAGAGGGTCGAAAGTCTCTACATGGAAGATAATCGAAAAAAAGTCGTCTGGGGATACTTAGAATCGATAACAGAACACGTTCCAACAATTTTTAGAATTTTTGTCTGTTTATCTGTTTGTCTGTTTGTCTGTTTATCTGTTTATCTGTTTGTCTGTTTATTTGACCGCGCATCACGTGAAAACGGCTGAACGGATTTTGATGAAATTTTGGATAGATATAGTTTGAGTCCTGGGAAAGGATAATATATAGTTTTAATCTCGAAAATCAACCCTGGTGGGGGTGAAAATGGGGTTGAAAGTTTGTATGGAGAATTTTTAACCGCTGAAACGATTTAGATAGAAATGAGTATGGAGATAATTTGAGTCTCGAGAAACGTCATAGGATAGTTTTCAAACCCTTGTGGGGGTGAAAAGGGGGTTGGAAGGTGGTATGAGGATTTTTTTTACCGCTGAACTGATTTAGATGAAAATTGGTATAGAGATAGTATGGGTCTCGAGAAATGACAAACGATAGTTTCTTCTTCAACCCCCCCCCCCATCTTACTTTAGAACCGTAGGTCCAAAAAATTTGAAAAAAATAATGGAAGTGACGCCTGAAAGGTGCTTTCAATAAAAACTATCTATACATATAATAAAGCTGAAGAGGGTCGAAAGTCTGTTCATGGAATATATTCGAAAAAAAGTTGGCTGGAAATACTTAGAATCGATAACAGAACACGTTCCAAGAATTTTTAATTAGTTAACGGCTGAACGGATAATGATGAAATTTTGTGTAGAGATAGTTTGAGTCCCGGGAAAGGACAATGAACAGTTTTTATCCCGAAAATCAACCCTGGAAGGGGTGAACAGGGGGTTGAAAGTTTGTATGTTGAAAGTTGGTATTGAAATAATTTGTAATTTTTTGGTCAAGGTGTTCATATTTATAACATGTTACCCGTCGATGCTTTAAATTTACCTTTACCCGCTCTTAAGAAATATTTGAAAATGTCATGAATGTCAAAGGGTTATTGCAGCAAACCAAAAAACTACTACAAAATCATCTAACATTTATAGGACACCGTTTAGGTAGGAAAACATATCAAACGTTTTGTGAAGCAGTCAGATTAGGATTTATTTTTCTTTATAATTAAACAATAGGTACATTATCGGTCTCTCAAGCAGTTTTGATATGTCTTCTTGAAGAACTACGCATTATTTTGTATCTTTAAGATCTAATAATGTATTACTGTTTTGAAAAAAATAAGGCCCGTCGAATTTCTTTTCGGTCATAATACTTCTTGGGCCAGAGGTACACCTACAGGGTTAGAACCGGTGGAGTTTTGGAACGAAGTTCCTTATCGGACGGTTCGCGGATGGGGGCCTAGGCGAAAAAAAGTCACGTGACCGTTACGAAAAAGCGTCACGTCACGAAAACGCGACACCCATACGATTGAGAAACATGTAAAATGGAATGAAATGAAAAGTATATAAAATAGAATAAAGTGAAGTGAAGTGTAGTGAAACTGAGAAGTGGCAAAGTGATAAAAGTGAAAAAAGTCGAGAACCTCAAAAGTCGAGAATTTTAAAAATATCAAAAATTTCGAAAATGTCAAAAATTTAAAATTTCTAAATTTCCAAGATTTCCAAAATCTCCAAAATTTCCAAATTTTCCAAAATTTACAAAATTTACAAAATTTACAAAATTTACGAAATTTACAAAATTTACAATATTTCCAATATCTCCAATATCTCCAAAATCTCCAAAATTTCCAAAATTTCCAATATTTCCAAAATTTTACAAAATTTACAAAACTTTCAAAATTTCCAAAATTTCCAAATTTTCCACTATTTCCAAAATTTCCACTATTTCCAAAATTTTTAAAAACTGCAAAAAAAATTAACGCCCAAAAATTTACGAAAAAGTAAAAAATGAAATAAAATTAAATAACATAACTTCGTTCCAATCGCACTTGATTCACACACTGTCCACGACACTCACGTATTTTATTTTTCTCTGACGTTCATTAGTGCATTGTAATGTGCTTACATTGACGAATAAATATCTTGATCTACACCAATATCATAAATCCTCTATTACGCGTTCGGAACCGTATGTAATTAATTACCAACATTATTGCAACCAATAACGTAACATCAGTGTATTATCCCAACTAGCAAAATCAATACTTATAGTATTCTTCAAGCCTACTTGTTTTATACTTATAATATACCTGTGCTTTGCTACATACCTGGATTTGGGCGCAGTTATAGCAGCATTGTTTACTTGTAACGATCTTATAATCAACTCGCAGAATGTCAATAAGCCCTATAATACACTTTCAGAAGCACAATTACTTCTATAATTCTCTGAGAAACCACATTTTTAAACACAATTTCTCCTATAAGTATCTGACATAAGTATCTTACTAGAGCAATACTGTTTAAAATGAGCTATTAACGTTCTTAGTTAGAAATACGTTTCATAAACATTTTGCGTTGTACCGGCCGGTGGATCTCGTAGTTTTGTGACGTGATAATAATAAAGAAATACTTAAAAACTTTATGAACTTGTAATAATGTTTTTTTATTGTAGAACATAATATAAGTATTCTAAAATATAGTGTGTATAGTGGGTGAAATCGCCGGGGAATTAATTTTTATTGTAAACGTCTACCAAAATATGTTGAATTTCACAATGCCCTTTGAAAAAAGCATACAGAGAATTGTATGTTAAAATAATATTTCGACAATTATTGAAAACATTCGCCATGTTTTAAAAATTGTTTGCATTAAGTATCTTATGGGAACTTTAAAGATAAATTTGCACTTATAGCAGTCTCAACCCAGATAACTTGCCTCCATATTAAAATATATTAAGGTTCCTCGCGAAACCTACTCATACCTACTAAAATCTATAAATCGCAACATTTTTTTTAATCTTTTTAGTTTTTTACGCGATGGTGATATTTTTAGACGTTGACTGTTTTTAAGTCAAGATGACTTTATAAATCTCAACGAATGTGAATGGTCAATTGGTCAAAATCAAAATGGTCAATAATACACTTCATCCTATCAGAGAAGTGTTATACCTAGTTGTGAACGATCCACTGATTCAACAATTGTGGTGTCAAGTCTGTTCTTATATGCTAGTGTACAATCACTACTTGGAAGATGAGTTTTACTCCTGCCATTAAAATAAAATTCGTGCATTGTTAGGTAAAACGTTATTTAATATTTTGTTTAAAATAGTAGAAAATTCATTCAGGGCTATGTGAAGAACATTAATTTATTTTAAATAATTAATTTTACGGTCCAGTGTTTTATTTTCACGTAATTCACTATTTTTTAATACTTCTTGCATTTCTCAATGTCAGAGTTGAACGCTTCTGCAATTTTTTCACTATCGGAGTCAATAAATAATTCCGTCACGGAACCCTCGTTGACGTCATCTGTATTTGCACTTGACGTAGCAGGTTTTCTTTCTAATGTCAACGAATAGACTAATAATGATGCAAGCTTATAGTAACCTAAGCTTAGTGTATTACTATATCTTGTTCTCTTCCAAAATACTACTACAGGATCAAATATCATTCAGGACTATTTAATCTTTCTGCAGACTATTATACGATACTTATACTTATTAGAGTCTTATTAAGATAATCCTTTAACGTACTATAAGACTGTGAAACAAAAACCAATGATCTTGAGAGAATTTGCGCTTGTGAAATGTTACTATAAGTAAAATTATCCTGTAACCGTTTTGTGTGCTTGTCTTGTAGCAAACTATAGGACTGTGAAATAAAAACAAATGATCTTAAGAGTATTTACGCTTGCGAAATGTTACAATTAGTAATAGTATCTTATAACCGTTTTGTGCGCTTGTCTTGTAGCAAACTATAGGACTGTGAAATAAAAACAAATGATCTTGAGAGTATTTACGCTTGTGAAATGTTACTATAAGTGAAATTATCCTGTAACCGTTTTGTGCGCTTGACTTGTAGCAAACTATAGGACTTTGAAATAAAAACAAATGATCTTAAGAGTATTTGCGCTTGTGAAATGTTACTATTAGTAAAAGTATCTTATAACCGTTTTGTGCGCTTGTCTTGTAGCAAACTATAGGACTGTGAAATAAGAACAAATGGTCTTGAGAGTATTTACGCTTGTGAAATGTTACTAATAGTAACATTATCCTGTAACCGTTTTGTGTGCTTGTCTTTTAGCAAACTATAGGACTAAAATATAAAAATGTATGCTCTTGAGTATGTTACAGCTTGTCGCATGCTATTATAAGTAAAATACTCTACGACAAGCCCTTTATAAGATCGTTATTAGTAGACAATTACTAATAATATTGAATTATAAGATCACTTTGCTAGTTGGGATCTTTGACAGTGTGGTAAAAACGTATGAAAATTCATTATCTACGGTAACGTAATGAAAATTCGCCCCCCCGACCGCCGGCATGCCCCCCCGACCGCCGGCGCAATAATGTTGGTCATGGCGGTGTAATGGTGGTCATTCTAATGGTTTCAATGGATTTTTAATATGTGTGTAGGTAAAGCAGTGTATGCTGCTGTACATAATTTGGCCTTATTACGTACCTAACAGTTACATCGCCATGTCCGTCCGTCTGTCCGCGGTCTAGCTCAGTTACCGTTCGCACTAGAAGCTGAAATTTGGTGAGGCCTGATAAGAACTTTCAATAAAAACTATATTGAATAAAATCGGTTCAGCCGTTTTTGAATTATTAGTCAAAAACGCATAGTGAAAGGAAGTGCCGAATAGTAAACTGACGTAAGCGCCGCCAAATAAACGACCTTTAGAACGGATGTTTTGTAACACGGCAGCATCTACGAAACTCTACACTGAGCATCGCCCGACATGCTCTTGGCCGGTTTTTTTTTTTTAATTGTTATCCCGGAAATCAGCCAATTAAGGATTACTAATTCCAATTCTAGAAAATCCCCAGCCAGGTTATATGTAGCCTATAAAAATTCAACAACTAAAAGGGGGGGGGGGTAGCCACTACACTCGATTGAGTTAAATTTGCATGTCATGGACCCCCCCCTCCAAGTGCACCTAAAATAGAAAAAAATCATTTCTGCATTTGTGACACTCCCCCCCAATACAAAAGTGGTCCTGTATCGTCCGATATACACCTACTACTCTCTATGTCGTTTAAATCATGCCAAAAACAAATATAATAAAAAAAAAGTATACATTTATGAGTGTAGTTTCATTTAGTGGTACTTGTAAAATATTTTATTAGGACTACTGTCCTCTAGCGTATCCATCTGTCAACTTTACTTCAAGTTCCGCCTCCAGGGTAGCGGGAGAGAAATTAGGGGTGAATTAGCCGCTTACTGACACAGACCGAATTCCACGCGGGCGGAGCCGCGGGCACAGCTAGTTTTATAATAATGTGACCTACAAGTGCCTACAAGGCATGTAAAAACATACCAAATCAATGTAATAAACGCAAATCTGGAGAATGGAGTGGCCGCTTACTTTCGGCAATATAATCATCGAAATTAGCTTTTCTCAAAGCTTGAACAACGTTTGGACTGTTTTGAGCACAATTTTGTGAGAAAATAATTAAATTTTTATTCCTAAACACAGTTTTCAAATTTTCAGGAGCGTTTTTCGACGAAAACCTCTGATTTATAATTTTCATTATTAATGTGCGACTTTTATCGGTAAATATAACGAAATTTGGCCCCACATATTTAACTGAACCCCACACTACCACCAATAGTTCCCTCTGGAGTCTGGGAACATTAACCTCATGGTTTAGGCTGTTTTTTATACTTGCTGCTCACAAACGACCGTTTTGAGCATTGTAAGGCTATTTTAATTCAATGAGTTTCTCGTCAGAAAATCAACTCCTTCCTGCGTGCCAGGAATGTATTGAGTTGGATTATGTACTCTAATTTTCTCGATTGCTACGGAAAAACGATGAACTTCACGTTTATTGTAGCTATGATATCCAGGATCCACCTCCAAAATACCACGTCAGGATCTCCTCAAAATTTTCAGATCGGCAGTTGATTTTTGGATAAAGCGGCTTTTGTCCTCTAAACTCGCACTCTCACGATATTTAGTATTTTAATGGTTCTAGCTGCGTAGCTGACCAGATTTTTTCCTGTCTTCTAAAGATGAGCTATTTTAAGACCTTCTCATTGTTGTGTAAACGAGATTGCGTTTGATTCCAAAAAGTTTTACCGCCTTGAAAAAACACCTTTGCAGTCGCCATTACGAAATTTTGTACTAAATTGTTAATCGAAAGTACTTAATTGAAGAGTGAAGACAAATTTCAAGTCCTTGGCGTTTTTTACTATTACATTATGTTCAAGTTAACTTATTCTTGAGATTAATATAATAAATGGATGGCCTGCAGCCTGTATGCCTTCAGGGTCAACGCAAAAATATGTGTATTCGAACTTATTGGACAGGGTGTACTTGGCCTTCCTCTATCACATATCTGTATATTTAAACGTGTGTCAGACAGCATACAACAAGCCCCCCCGGTAGAGCAACCTTCCAATCGTCCAATCCTGGACGGATTGTTTAGACAGTTGTTGCCAGCAAAATTGTATGAACCACCAACCAAGGTCAGGGTGACCTTGGACCGTTGGCAGCCTTGCTGGCAACCGTCTAACAGACGCTTTCGGCGTGAATCTGTAACTAAACGGGTACGTATTCTCGGCCCGCCGGCATCGACACTGTGCCGACTGTGTGCTAAAAAATATGCCTATTCGATACTAAGAAATAACCTATTACGTTTTAAGTAAATTCATAAGTTTCTGATGGTTAAACATATCTTTTGACTCTTTCCAACAAACAAAATTAAAGAACTGGACAAGTAAATAAAAATGAATTTAAACGGCATACCAAAGCGAAGTTTCAAGCGGGATCATGTCATGAACAATTTGTCTTGAGGTGCAGCTGAGCTGGGCAGCTGCAGCGTGATTAAATTACTTTGCTGGAAAGTTGGTCAAGTATTACTTAGAAATGTGTACGTAATACTCTGTCGAAGTTGTGTGTGGACGACTAATGCTTTTGATTATTATTTTATCCCTTGGATTATGTATATCTGTCATTTTGGTATTGTGTGCTTTTTGGAAAGAGAAAAAATAGCAGAGGGTGATAAATTTATGAATACCTAAGGGAGTACAATCTCTAGGAAAAACAAACAGGTCTGAAAGAAAAAATGAAGAACATAACGTAGGTGTATTAGCCTGTAGTGTCCCACTCCTGGGCAGAGGTCTCCCTCTCTTTCTTCCACGTGTCTCTGTCTCATAAATCGAAGGCTACGAAAAAAATTTTCGAGCCAAATCGCTTAATGCTGATTCTGGCAGAACACAGAAAATTCGACAGACGAAATAGGTAAATTTTCAAATTTATATGCGTGGTATTTGTTTTGTTGTAAAAGGTGTAAAAACAGTAAAAGTATATATCAGTGTTTTAAAAAAAGAAAGTCGGGAACGTGAGCAATCCGTCTTGCAGGTTATACGGGTAGCTAGTTGCTTCGGCCGGGCGGTCCACAGCTGTTCACAGCAAGCAATATTGCTCGATTGAAAAATTGTGCAGCGATTAGTGAAACGAAATGCCACAGGCAGGCAGGCAGGCACTTCTGAATTTAAACATGAAACAGTCGTGTTGACATACAACCTAAACCGATGAATATATCTTGAAATTTGGAACATATCTTCTTCAAACGTCGGGTGTCGGTGCATAATTACTGATTAGTGATGACTTTCTTTGCCTGCAATGCAATGGCTTACGTAGGCAAGTGTATAAGTATTAATTATAGAAAACATTTTATAGAAACCTCGCGTACGCGATGTGGCAACACCCGGAAAGGTCAGTGTTGTTCTACGCAAACGGAAGCAGCCGGCAAATGAGCCGGGAAACCGGTACGAACCGGTAATTACCGGATCAATATAGCGACGCTCTGGCTGGCTTGTATTGATCTATTAATTGGAATTTTTATGGAAGAATACTTAACAAGAAAAAAACTGTTTTTTCTCATGTTTTTTATTTATATATTTGTTTGAGGAGACAACCTGAGCAACTTGCAAAATATGCGGATGTCCTTTTCTAAGTAAAGGAGTTGAAAAGTGATAGATTAACAAGTAAACAAGCTTCGTCTTTCTACAGCTTGAGGCGAAAGTGAGACCAATTAAAAAGCGCGACGTGTTTGAATATCTTGTAAAACCGAACTCGAGTAGAAGAGTTCAATCTTTCAAAATTTCTCGTCAAAAAAAGTTACCTACCTAAAAGTGCTAGTATTCAATAAAAATTCGGTCTTTGATCGCTGTTTCACTTGATTGGGCAAAATCCACAGACTTAGGGTGATAAGATGCCGCAATTTTGCATAAGTTTTCTTGCATTAGGTATAACAAATACTAAGCTTGATGACCACTTTGGATGTGGTTCGGAACTTTGTACTTTATAGCAGATACACACAGATATGTTTTACTATTTATACATAGGTACACTAGATGACTCGTCGATATTTCACTTTTACGTATCTAGTAGGCATCGCGCAGAGGCAGTATGTGGAGTAAACTCTTCGTAGCGCTTTGCCGTGATATCATGGTAACAACAATTAAAAAAAAATACCAACTAAGTTTTACCAAAAAGATGTAGCACACGCGGTTTAGTTTTCAATATCGCATATTCCTTAAACAACTCGCGTTATCTAGCCCCAAATCTGTGGCATAATATGAAAGGGTGAAATCCGTTGAGTCGAATAAAAAACGTTGCAGCCATAGAATGCCCGCGTATTGCCGGAAACGGGCAATATTTTTGAAAATAAGCGTTTTCCCCGCGAACAAAATAGTCTATCGTAAAAATTTTGGGCTATTTGCCCCTAAATAAATTGGAGCACACCCTTGACTTCGTAAATAGCACCCCAGCCCTCTTTCTTGTTTACATTTGTTGTTTTTTAGGGTTCCGTACCTCAAAAGGAAAAAACGGAACCCTTATAGGATCACTTTGTTGTCCGTCTGTCTGTCTGTCTGTCTGTCTGTCTGTCTGTCTGTCTGTCTGTCTGTCTGTCTGTCTGTCAAGACCATTTTTCTCAGGAACGCGTGGAGGTATCAAGCTGAAATTTATACCAAATACTCAGGTCTATTGTCTCTTGGAGCTGTGAAAAAATCAAACTTAAAAGCCAACGCAATCAAAAGATACAGTCATTTAGGCTGCAAATTTTAGTTTTTCGGCACTCGCAAAACCTACGGGGTACTTCCCGTGAACTCAGAAACTTGAAATTTGGCACGAAGCAATGTCATATAGCATAGACAATGGAAAAATTACAAAAAGTAGACATTTTTAATAAAATCATTCAAAAAAACATTTTTTTAAATTTTAAACTTACATTTTTTTTCTCGTAAACGCGTAGAGATATTAAATTGAAATTCATGTCAAATACTCAGGGCTATAGGACCTTTCAGATGTAGCAAAACCAAACTTTTATGTCAACGCAATCAAAAGAAATAGCAATTTAAGTCGCATAATTTGAAACTGAGTACTCGCAAGAAACTCAAAACCTACAGGGTACTTCCCGTAAACTCAGAAACTTGAAACTTGGCACGAAGAAACTTCATATAGTACAGACAAAGGAAAAATTACGAAAAGTAGACATTTTTAGTAAAATCATACAATAAATATTTTTTTAAATTTTAAACTTACTACCTTTTTCCTCGTAAACGCGTAGAGGTATTAAATTGAAATTCATATCAAATACTCAGGTCTATAATACCTTTAAGTTGTAAAGGTTTGTACGGAACCCTCGGTGCGCGAGTCCGACTCGCACTTGGCCGGTTTTTTTATTGAAATTTTAGTGTAACACGTAGGATTTTTATACGTCTTGGGCGGGTAATGGAATTTGAGAAACTGATTACCGCGTAGATGAGTATTTTTGGTTTTATTTGGGTAGACATGGGGTAGATGCATTTGTTTTTTGTACGAGTATAAGTAGTTTTTACACGTTTATCTACACTCACATTGTAAGTCCTCTAAAACGTGTTCAAAAACGGTAGGCAATGGCTAGCATTACCACAACCGATTTTACTATGATAAGCTTTTTATCTGTGGCAGTAACGTAATTTTAACTTTACATGCTCATATATTGATACGTTATAAGTTTCTAATTCCGAACATCGAATTTGATAACATAATGTAAATCCTGTCCTCCTTCCCGACCAACGGCACGCGCCCGCCCGACCGCCGGCACAATCGAGTTGGCCATGGCGGTGCAATGGCGGTTATTCTATGGTTTCCGAACACTTCATTTAGCCATAAAACAGCATCTTATAAAACCACACTCGTATTTTAAGGACACTTATTACGTAACAGTTACATAAACTACTATTATTTTACACTGTATTGTTATGTAGTATATGTTTACTTTAAAGTTACCTACGAATAGCGAACAACGTTCGCCGGACGACGGACATATATAAAACCAGTCATTGGAACATTTTGCCTTACAAAAGGTGGTCTAGAAAATGTTTTAATGGGTATTGGTTAAATCTAGAATGTAGACCTTCCCCTCAAGGTCTAAAATCTAATTTTGTAATAACTACCCTATAGCCTAAAAATCATTTTCTACACCACCTTTTTAAGGCAATGTTCTGATGATTCCCCGATTATAGGATTATCTACGTAGATGACGCGATTTTAAAATAGGACGAAATAGGTTCGCCACGTTGAGTTATCGACCTTAAATATATGACTATCTCTTATTAAATTATATAAGTTCAAGTCTTTAGGAGGTTTTTTAGCAAAATTTGTTTTATTTATATCATAAACTTATTTATGTCAGTCTGCATTCACATCGTGACAAGTTGCCAGGCTAAAGTATTTCACGGAAATGTATGCAGATAAATAATAGCTTGACTGAGACTGTACAAAATTTTACTATAACCGACGCGGTATAAACATACGTACTTAGCTAAGAAGATAGAACCTATTCAGTTGTAATAAGGTTTAAAGTCCGTTAACTGTGTTGATGGGGCTACGCTTTTGCCTTGTAGTTTCTAATTTATGACCGCGCTACTTAAAGCACACTAAATCAAACCATGACGGTATGTGCTTGATGCAAGGGCTCCGTCGGTTGTGTAAATACTGCAATACTATATGGACCAGGCGGTCACCGTATGATCACTTACCTCATCGAGGAGCAGTTTGGAACATTATTCATCGAAAAGTAAAAGTTTAATAGGTCACAAATCAATCTTGAAGCAAATCAAATTATTTTGTTCAATATTTTTTGATTTGCAATTTTTAAGTAACCGGGTGGTCTAGTGGTCAGGACGTCAGCCGCGAAAGCTGAAGACGCCAGTTCAAATCTGGCCTCGGACACCGGAGGGTTTGGTCACTTTTTCTGAAGTATATGACATCTATTTTCAGGTCACAAATCACTTGATTGGCCTGGGTACAACCTGGTCCGTTTCGGTTTCGAACACTTTTGGTGGTGTAATTTTTGGAGTGTTTTTTTTTTATACCACGTCGGTGGCAAACAAGCATTCGGCCCGCCTGATGGTAAGCAGCTACCGTAACCTATGGACGCCTGCAACTCCAAAGGAGTCACATGCGCGTTGCCGACCCTTTACAAAAAGGAGGATTCACTGTGTTGACGACTAAAGGAACAAGAAGGTCCCTCATCGTCAACACACTGGGTACTCTTTGAGCTCTTTGGCAACCTTACTCACCAGCAGGAACACAACACTAAGTGTGGTGTTTTATCGTTTGGGGTGTATTTGCTCATCGAGTAGCAGAATGAAAGCAATTGCATGTGATATTAGCTATCTAGCTAGCAATTTTAATATTCGCTAGCTTTTTCAATATTCATTGGTCGGACAGCCCTCAGCCTGGTTCGTTTCGGTTTCGGACACTTTTTATTATGCAATTTTTGGGGTGTTTTTACCCCATCGAATAGCAGAATGAAAGCAACCTCATTTGATAGCTAAGGTGATGATCCTTCAATATTAATTGGTCGAACAGCTCTCACTCTCAGCCTGGTCCATTCATCAGTCGGACCAATTTTATATCCTGAAAATTTAAGCTACTTTTTTAAATTTACGGCCCTATATCAATAAAATTTGGTGAGCAAGTTTTAAACATATTTTCGAAAACGTACCGAACTGCATATCAGAAATTGTTTTTTCGCCATTTTCGGCAAGTGTCCGAAACCGAAACGGACTAGGCTGTGCCCAGGCTGACCAGGTTATTTGTGAACTATAAAACTTTTACTTTTCGATTAATAAGGTTCCAAACTGCTTCTCGATAAGGTAAGTGATCATACGGTGGCCGCCCGGTCCAATAGCCCCGACCGCTTTAATGTGTCCTCGCCTGCGTGGTGTGCGGCCACGGGGCCTGACAACTAAGGGCACTGATGCCTGCTTCACAAAAAAACCCCATGAGCATTATAAGCAATCGTTCACGAAAAAACCATCCAATTTGCTGCTCACTTTCGTGAAAATAACAAAGGAGCTCGTACGTTAGTTTTACACGCACGACGCCGCCGACAGCGTCAAAATCTGAGCGATATCGCTCTGAGCGTTTTTTTCGTGAAACAGGCCCTTTCGGTCTCTTAGGTCCAGTTCCTGGTTACGTCTGGTGGGTCTGATACGACTATTTCTGCGAACGTCCATTTATGTAAAAGTCCATATCTGCGAATGTCTATTTCTGTTTGAGTCCATTTATGCGAATGTCCATTTTAAATTAGGGTAACGCCCATGAAATTAATTCTAGTGGCCTTATACCAGTACCAAAGAGGAATGGGAACAATCAAATTAGCATTTGTGACCACCTCCACAGCTCCGATATATCTGATGGCGAATGTACTACAAATTCTAATCAAAAGTCTATAGATAACCACTTCACTGTCGTTCTTATCAGGTTTCCCTATCAGACACACTAGACGTAACCAGGAATTGGACTTAAGAGACCGAAGTTAGGGTAACGACGAAGCTACATATTCACGGAATGGACATTCCAGAAGCTAAACATTCACGGAATGGACGTTCCAGAAGCTAAACATTCACGGAATGGACGTTCCGAGAAATAGACGTTACAGTTCACTGGACATAACGGGAACTGGACCTAAGAAACCGAAAGGAAACAGGCACGACGGAGTTGCGGGCGGTGGACGTAAATAGCGCGTGGAGTAAGTTTTTACAAAAGCGACTGCTGAACTTCCAACCCATATATTTGAATTCCAAATTGTATACTGTCTTCCGTAAATCCTGTTGTACGTTTATTATCCACATCCCGAACAGACGTGAGCAAAAACCGTAATCTTATCGCCAAGATGTAGTTGACAGCTTCGCACTTGCCCCTGTCACGCGTGACAGGCGGGTCTTTCAGAATTGCGAAACAAATGCCGCTTGTCTTCCTGTTCCTACCACGCATAAAAGCCAAATGTACCATCAGGTTCAAAATTGCATGGTCAATTTATCAATGAATTCATTCATAAATTGGCCATGCAATTCTGAACCCGATAGTACCTACATAAGAAAACTAATAGTTTGAATTTCGAATGTATTGTGACATTTGCGACAACATGAGCTATATGAGGTTCTTCAAAAAAGGAGTGTATAGGTTCTTAAAGGGTAGGGGCAATGCGTTGTGACATGTGCGCATGTGAATCCTCTGGAGTCACAGACGTTCATAGGCTACGGTAGCTGCTTATCATCAGGCGGGCCGTATGTTTGTTTGCCACCGTCGTGGTAAATTGCGGTTACGGTTCTTATGCGTGATGGGTAGGACTCTCTTCTTTTAAGTTTCTTTATAAATTGTGGGAGGGAGAGCTTAGATTTTCGTTTTTTAAATGATATTTAGGCTACTATTTTTTCGAATCGTATGGTGGCGGTAGCGCTAGGTAAGAGCGCTTTGAAACGGAGAAAATTCTGATCTTGGTATCTCGTTTATCACTTATAGCTGCCGCTCATGGCCGAGCCCTAAGTTTCTTTTATCACATCACATCGCTAATGTGCTGACTAAGCAGGCAATGTAATCTCAGTAATCAGTTAACATCGCCCTCTTTTTCAGGTAAACCAGCTACATGAGTCAGGTAATCAAGACGGACGGCGCCTAATCCTGTTTTATTCTAAGAACGAGTGCGGGACAGAAGTGTTGCAACAACCAGCGTAACGAGACCTCGAGCACTATGTAGAGTAGACATGACATGAGCAGGGTTCTCGGATTCAAGGGCTCATGCCCTTAAGTTTATAGGCCTATATGGGCCGCATGTTCGGGGCCACCAGACGCTCCCTTAGCGAACGCAAACAGTTGAAAATTTACTTATTCTCTTTGGCCTCTCTGTGGAATAGAACCAGATATAGACTTAAGGTTATGTATAACTGGGGTCCACCGACGAGCGGCCACCGCTGTCGACTAAAACAGTTTATTCAAGTCTATACATTTTCATCGAGAATTTGCTAGGAATCGCGGGAATGATTTTTGAGATGAGATGAACTGTATTTATTTATTTATCTAAATAGCACTGCAACGAAACGCCTAATATGAGATAGTACAGCGTGCGTTGCCAACGTGCCAACTGTTAACGCTCCATAGCGTATCGTAGTCTCTATGGTCTAACTCTTCCATATCAGTGCGAGAATGACAGTTGCATTTCGTTTGCTATTGGCTACGCACCAGTATGCCTAGCATATCTTACGTTGTCGCCTGTCACTTCATACTTCGAGTCGCGCTTGAAGTATGAACTCGCGCGTCACACGTCAAGATATGCTAGGCATACTGGTCAGGACTTCATTCAACATGTCTTGTAGACTAAGCAAGCCAAATTACCTTCGTCTTGCCTAACGGCTTCATCCATTATAGTTGCTCAATGTCCTCACTAGCGTATGTTGATGCGCATTTATCTTCTCGTTTGCGCTAAGGCTAGGCGAGTGAGTGAAATAACGCCACAGGATATATTTTGAACACGAATTCCGTGCGAGACGCACACGGATTTTCATCTATCGCGTACCTTAATACAGTGTTCTTTCACAGAGAGCTTTAGTAAGTAACTTTTAAGGTTGCTTATCCCATGAGGGGTGAAGTAAAATGAAAAATTACGAGGTCTAGGAAGTAAACTGTCAATTTATCTCAGGCGATGGTGGGATTAAGGCGGGGCGCGTTGGAAACGAAACCATCCAGCGAAATTAAACTGTTTAATTTACTACGTGTGGCTTCTTTAACAAGCTCTTGGCAGGGGTCAGCTCGGCCTACGCTAATGTCACTTACTTTTTTATGATTATACTCGTATGAGCGCCTGCAACCCCAGAGGTCACACGCACGTTGCCAACCCTTGAGAATCCTAATGATACTGGATAAGGAATTTTTGTATTTGATTGATGTGATGTTACGTAGCATATACCTACTTACATTTAAATCTGACGCTTGTTAATGTTTCTAGTAAATCCCCAATTTGTTAATAACAGTGTAATATCAGATCCTTCCATTATAGACCTTATATAGAAAATGCCACGGTCCAATCAAGAACAATAATCGATGTAGTTATTCCCTTCCGGTACTGGACCACTATTTTGTGGATCCTACTGTCACGGAGGGATTGTCTGTAATTACTCCACTCGTCAACTTTCTTTTGTCTTTCCTCTGTTATAACTTTTTCCGATGACATTGGGACGAAGCTCGGAATAAGTATTTTGGTACACTTTTATTGGTGGGTAAGGAATTCTTATTTGATCGAAATAGGAATTGTTTCTTTTAGCCCTTGCTTACTATTGCAGAATTAGGGGAATTTAATAGAGAACGGAGAACTATACATTTAATTTACTATACATTGAAAAGATTGAGGTGTATGTCGATTTCACAGCTTCATATGTGGATGTTTATAACCTAGGTATTGTTTATTAAGAAAAATTGTAAAAATGTAGAAATTTTGTCAGCGTACAAAATCTTGTAAGCTATCTTTGAATGTAACTTGAAATTAACTACTACTTATATGACCATTAGGTACGTAAAATCTAAATGGAAAAAAATGTAGAATTGACAAAATGTAGGATTTATAAGTGAATAAATATTGAGAAGTGTCCCGAGTTATCCGACTTTCGGTACCTATTAATTTTTTTTTATATTATTATTTAGTGAAATATACCTATGTACCTAAGCTTCTAATTTATTTAAAATTAACTTATTGCAATATCTTGACAACCTTTCCACGACCTGAAAGCGACTTAGGCATTAAACTATAAAGTGTTGCAACTACAAAGTAACTTGTGAGTTTCCCACAAAGTTAACGAAACCCGATAGAAACTAGAAGCTTAGTGTATAAGCGGTGGGAATGTTATAGCAAAATGGGAGGTGAAAGGAAGGATTGTACAGTCACGTCTGAAAATATGGATACATTTAATGTGACAAAAATATGCAGCCACGCCACGACTCCATTACCAAGGGGTAAAGTCTTGGATTCATGTTATGTATTCATATTTTCGGACGTGACCAAACCTATATTTTATGCAGTCTAAATACACACAGGGTTTAAATTATTTTGTCTTTCCTAGATTAGAATATTTTCCTATTTTATTTTGTTTCTCACCCGTCTTCGACTTCCATCAGGCTTTCGTGCCGAAGCTACGTAACTACTGAGGTGCCAACGGAAAGTTTACAAAATTAAGAAATTTTCCACTTATGAAAATTTCAGGAAATTGTCACATTTCTGGATGGGAATTGAAAATTTTCATATCTTATATTTCCAATTTTCTACATTTCTTGTGAAATTTTATAGAAATTTCCCAAATCTTTTCCAATTATTTGGAAAGTTACCAAGATATTTATTCTTCAATGTAAGCACATTACAATGCACTAATGAATGTCAGAGAAAAAAAATACGTGAGTGTCGTGGAACACTCGGTTGGAACGAAGTTATGTTATTTAATTTTTGACTGTTTCGTAATTTTTGTGGTATTCATTTTTTTTTGTATTTTTTTTTAATTTTTGGAAAATTTTACCGCGCCTGGGTAAGAAATATACACATAAAAATCCATACTTCATATCATAACCTAACAACTTATTAACGAATATACTAACAACGAATTTAGGTCTTATATTAGTTAGAAGACTTAGAAGTAAGATTAGAGAAAAGGAGAATAGATATCAAAATCGTGAGGCGGAGTATTAACATGCACTGTGCAAGGTGTGGCAATTAATTTATTGTCGTTTAATTTTGTTCTACTATTTAAGTCAATAATTCATTTTTTGTTGATATCCGTAACCCCATTTCTAAACTTAGAGTTAATTTGGCAAAATCCTTCCTAAGTGGATTATTCATGTCACAACGTATTAATTTCAGCGCCATCTGTTAGGTAAGCAGGGTACTCGTTAGTCTTAGGACATGTTTAGAAAAAAAGACCTCCTTCCTAAGTAGCGCCATAAGATTCAGGTGCAAAATTAACTCAATCGAGTGTAGTGCCTCCCCCCCTTTTAGAGGTTGAATTTTTATAGCCTACCTTTACCTGGCCGAGGATTTTCTTGACAATTGGAATTAGTAATCCTTAAGGGGTGACTTCTGGGATAACAATGCAAAAAAAAACCGGCCAAGAGCATGTCGGGCCATGTTCAGTGCAGGGTTCCGTAATAGGCATGGTGAATTTTTTTCATGTATGGTATCAATCGATTCGTTTTGTTGTGAGGATTAAATGTCTATATGGGGCCATTTGCGTTAAAGCAACACAAAAGTCAGAAATGAGACTTAAAGTCCGAGATTTGCATTTGTTTTTCAAAACGCTCCTAACAAAATGACGTGCAAAAGTGACGTCACGATCACATAGTCGCCCTGTTTAAAGTATGGAAAAATTATGAAATTGCTATTTTTACAGTGAAATGTTGCGTTTATGTATATGGTTTCTATACAATTAATTTTACAGTAAAATGTTAAAAAGCGAATGGTATCATTGTTTTTCTTAAATTTCGCACTTTAAAAAAACGTAAAATTTTGAAATTTTACAGCTTGATATCTTTGAGCCATTTCAATAGAATTTATAAATTTTCACTTTAGTTGGATATATTGATCATTTTGCATACTATCAACTAAATTTTATTGCATAATTCAACATGTGTCATCATGCGCCTATTGCCGCCCTGTTAAAAACATCCGTTCAAAAGGTCGTTTATTAAGAAATATTTGGCGGCGCTTCCGTCATAAAGTAATAATTGCATGGTGGGTTAATTGTTTGGCGTTGTAATTCTACTATCCGGCACTTACGTCCTTTCACTATGCGTTTTTGACTGACAAATCAATCACAGCTGAACCAATTTTATTCAATATAGTTTTTATTGTGAGTACCTTTCAGGCTTCACTTCCATTATTTTTTTCAAATTTTTTGGACCTACGGTTCATAAGTAAGTTGGGGGTGGATTTCTAGGTTGAGAACGCGTGTTCAAAATCAGTATTTCTTCACTATTAAAATATGAAAAAATCTGATATGCCTGATTGGATTTTAGGCAAAGAGTACCTTTTCATTGAATCAGTCACGTCTGAAAATATGAATACATTTAATGTGACAAAAATATTAGTCACGATACCAAGGCTACATGTTTTTTACCTATAGGAGTAATAGGAGTTTAGATTTAGAATGGGTTCGGCAATGTGCGCGATACGGAAAAGGCTCACTCAGCATAATGTTGCGAAACTGCAAGCTGTCCCCGCAATTTGCAACGCTGTAATTCTGTCTTGGCCTTGCAGAGTCAAACGTGAGATTAACGGAAGTTAACGTAAGGTCTATCATCTGCACTAATTCATTAAAAAATGTTGCTATTTAAAAGCGTATCAAGTAAGTATCAAGAAACCAGCAGGCATGTTTGCTACTCCTATTAGCTTAATGATGATGGGGATGTGCTTCCAGACGTATCCGTCGATGGCGACACCTGAACAAGTCATTAAACAGGTACTTGTTTGATCTTTTCGTGCATGGGCTCGAGCGTGACTTACAAAACCAAGCTTTGTTTTGAAAGTCCGACAACAAGAGACACCGTAAAGCTCATTATTCGAGTAATATGTATAGATGTAGGAGGGCTTGGGCCAAGATTTTTGGAGCTCGCGTTTGACGTCAAGACTTTCCAGGCGCGCTTTTTCGTAGTCACGGAGACCCGTGTTGATCGCAGTCCGATCTCCGAGTAGCAAGCTCCTCCCACGACTCACTTGATATGCCGGTAGCGGCTAGGTGGCGTTTCAGGACATCCTTGTACCGCAGATATTGCCCGCGAGCCTTGCGTTTTCCCGAAGCCAGTTGGGAGTAAAACACAGCTTTAGGTAGTCTTGATGGCGGCATGCACACGAGGTGTCCACAGCAGCGCAGCTGACGCAACACCTCCGAGTTTGGAACACGATCCTGCCATCTCAGCCGAAGAATTGCTCGGAGCCGGAGACACTTGAGATGGTACCCTAGTTTCATATTAGTACTGTGGTTCGAACACCCGTTTATAAAGCGTTAATACTACTTAACGTAACTTAATAAAGCAAATAAATGAGCATTCTAAATGCAACATTTTCACAAGTATTTTGTACAATACTCGTACCACAAATATTTAAGCACTAACCAGAAACATGAAATGAATTGTGAGCTGTTATCGACCACAATTAAATTCTTTGTTTGCTCGAATGTTTCGATTATTCGATATTTAAATTAACAAATATCTGCACTAAAATAGGTTCAAACTGTGGAGGTTTAATTAGAGAAAAAGACAAACAGCCAAGTGGGAGTTGGAGTCGCACCCCAAGGGAGGGTGCCGTACCTACCATTACGTCATTTTTTTCTGTTTCATTTTTTCCTTCAGCTGGACTCTTATATGATTAGGTACACCAAGTTGAAGGTTTTTATGTGACAGACGCGGATCTGGAAACGTCCTTGCGGAGATACGAGCGGCGACTGATAATATATCTAGACGTAGAACTTCAAACAAACCGTTAGCGTGAAAATGGGAAACAACTCGATATACGCATGCTCACTACGCTGCCAATCAAACGCGTCAAAATATTAGTCTGGTTTCAATTACAACAATTATTTAAAATACGATTGGTCAATCGCAAAATGATTTCGCTGTGATTCGTCGTAGCACTGACACTTGAAAATGACAAGGCAACAGTGACATTGGAAACGCATTATTAGTGGACGATTTCATAAAATAGAGAGCAATTTTCGAATGTATATAATTTTGTTATAAGAGGTATGAATTTTATTTTAAAGTAAATAAGCAGATACTTGGTCACTTTACTGGTATTTTTGCTTAACACGTTTGTCGCATGACCTTTAGGCGGTTGTCACACCAGGCGCGGATCCAGGATTCCATTCAAGGGGGGGCAATTTCCTTCACAAAAAATCTTGCGGTCCGCACCTATGGACCCCGTAGTACAGGAGGCTTACGTGTCAGGGGGGGAGGCAAATGCCCCTGTTTTTAGTCGTTTTATTTCATTTAAATATGTCAATTAAAATTTATCTTTGATTTCTTTGACTATCAGGTATCACTCATTTCCATAAACAGCCTATACACACACAGCCTGTCTTTGACCGTGGAGCTTTAAATGCGAGGACTGATTGTGCTCAATGTGCTCCTTAAAGTGAGCTACTTTGAGTCTACAACTATTTGAATAAAGGTTATTTTATGATAATACTTCGTTTATATAAACTAAATTTAACGGCCTCCTAGCCTAGTCGGTCGTGACCCTGCCTACGAAGCAGGTGGTCCCGGGTTCGAATCCTGGTTAGAGCATTTATTTGTGTGTTTATCACGGATATTTGTGTCTGAGTTATGGATGTTTTCTTTGTATTTAAGTACATATTTATCTGTATCTATCTATTATATATATTGTCGCCTAGTACCCGCAGCACAAGCCTTATTGAGCTTTACTGTGGGACTAGGTGGATTTGTGTAAGATTGTCCCACAATATTTATTTAATTATTTTATAAATACTATTTCCTTGTACCACATCCAAAGAAGCAATTGACATCGTCTGTCACACTTCAAAAACTGATGATTTTGCAGAGAATTCATGCTCAAATAAGTCTTTTTTATTTTTTTATTTTATTTTATTTATTTGGAGATCCAACAGCTGTGACACAAAAATTAAACATTTTAGCAAATACAGGAAGCCAATTATAGGAACTCACAGGTAGTGACAAGATACTTATCTAATAGGTACTAAGGTTACGCACTAACGCAACCAAATATGCAAACAAAACGAATACAAATCATACTTTGATAGTTTTCACTGAAACTGAAGTAGTTACAAGTTAATTACTTGCGCATTAAGTATGTAATAAAAATAATTTGGTAGTAGAAATTGTAGACACTAATACATAATGAGTAACAGGATAAGAATATGTATATTAATAAGAATTACTCGTAAGTAGGTAATTAAGAAGGCGACAACACGCTCACTCAAAAGACTCGAAATATCGCTGCACTAGATTACGTCTCACGCTAGGGATTCTACAGTTGAATACAACAATATCAAGATTATTAGAAGACTCATTTAGGCTACGGCTGGCGCGCATTAAAAAACTATTCTTTCTATATTTGGAAGATGCATTTTTGTATGCTATTGGGGGATGGTACCTTTTAGAACGATTGGGGGTTTTGAAATACAGTTTACTTAGCAATTCAGGGCAGTCGATTACACCACTAGTAATATTTAGAAGATAGGTAATATCTGCTATTTCACGACGTTTATACAACGGGACAAGGTGATGATGCTTGCATATTTCAAGATAATTGGAAGAGCTGTAGGGATACTTTAATTTAAAGCAAAGAAATTTCACAAAATTTTTCTGAACGCGTTCAATTCTGTCAATATATGTATTGTAGCAAGGGTTCCATACCTGAGAGGCATATTCTAACTTACTTCTAACAAAGGAGCAATAAAGCACTTTAAGTGTCTTGGCTTGAGTGAAGTGAACCGAATTGCGCATTATGAAACCTAGTGATTTAAGAGCGCTACTAATCATGCTATTGATGTGTGTATCAAAAATTAGTTTAGAATCGTGTGTGACACCTAAATCCCTCATAGATGGTACTTTCTCAAGAGTTTGACCCTTTAAGGCATAATTAGTAGTGGTTAAGTTACGTTGGCGCGAGAAGGTCATTGCAAAACATTTAGAGGGATTCAGATCTAATCTGTTTAAATGACAGTACTCATCTAGGCGTGCTAGGTCAGACTGAAGTAATATTGAATCATCATTAGATTTTATTTTTAGGAAAACTTTCATGTCATCGGCGAAGCAAAGGAGCTTAGAATACATGAGACACTTGTCAATGTCATTAACAAAGATGTTAAAGAGCAATGGCCCTAGCAAGGACCCTTGCGGTACCCCACTAGGAACAGTGACCCACCCAGATATATAATTATTTACGACCACAGCCTGAGTCCTGTTCTTGATATAGGATGTAAACCATCGCAGTAAATCTCCATTTATCCCGATGTTATTCAGTTTTGATAATAATAAACCGTGGTCAATACGATCAAAACATTTGCTATAATCAGTATATATAACATCGACTTGGAACCCACTATCCATGGCATCAGTAACATAATCGTTCAACAGAATAAGATTAGATACTGTAGATCTGCGCCGCAGAAAACCATGTTGGTTAGCATTAAAATGATTACTTAATGAATTATAAACTTGACTAAAAACAATTTTTTCAAGCACTTTTGATAAAATACACAATTTGGAAATGGGCCTGTAATTCGCAACATCAGTCTTAGGCCCTTTTTTATGTACGGGGGTGATATACGCAGATTTCCATATAGAAGGTATAGAGCACTCCGAGAAGGAACGCTGAAAAAGCAAGACAATCGGGCGCGCCAGGGTCTTCGCACAATTAATTAAGAACTGTGCTGGTAGCTGATCGGGGCCCGCAGATTTGGAAGGGTCTAACTTAAGCAGTAAGGTGGTGACGAGACCTGGGTCAATCTCGATTGAATTTAAGTTAACTATTGACTCAGTGCTAGGAACTGGCGATTCATAAGTAGTCGAATTAATAGATGGTGAAAAATTGGTAAAAAAGTAATCAGAAAAAGCCTCACAAATATCTGGTCCTGTATTTACCAGCTGATTTCCATATTTCAAGCTGCTAGGAAGGCCGTGGGAGGTTGAGCGAGATTTGACAAATGACCAAAATTTTTTTGGATTACTAGTGATACTTTTTTCAGAACTACGCACAAAAGTAGTAAAGCATTCCTGTTCTAATTTACGAACTCTGTCCCTCAAAATATGAAATGAAGTTAAGTCTGAAATATTCTTGTATCTTTTGCATTTTTTTAAATATTTATATTTTTCTCTTATGGCTTTCTTTAAAGGAAAAGAAAACCACGCGGGATATTTATCTATTTTAATATTTTTACTGGGTACAAATTTGTCTCTAAGTTTGTGAAAAGTCGTGTAAAAGAAATCCAACGACTGGGTCAGTGAGCGACTTGAAAACTCCTCTTCCCAACCTATAGAAGCTAATTCGCTATTGATAGATGTGTAGTCACCTTTATTCCAAAATATTTAACTAGGGGAGCTGACTGCAGAGGGTCAATCGTAGTATACTCCATTTTAACAATGAGAGGCTCATGATATGGGTCAATAGGCACTAAAGGACTCGTGCAGTGACTAACATATACAAGGTCATTCGATATAACTAAATCTAACATCTTGCCAAAACGATATAATTGGGTACTTTCCTGGGTAAAAAAAATGTAATTCTATTTAGTCCGTCAGTTAGATTATCAAAAAATATTGGACACGTATTTTTTATTTTGTCAATCAAACAAAAATTGGTGAAGATATAGCCCGTTAAAGTTCCGCGTGACGTCACATTATACTAAAAATTGTACTGAAATGTGACGTCACGCGAAACTTTAACGGTCTATATCTTCACCAATTTTTGTTTGATTGACAAAATAAAAAATACGTGTCCAATATTTTTTGATAATCTAACTGACGGACTAAATATATTTTTTTAGGAAAGTAGCCAATTGGTATCACATTCTAATTATAAAAAACTAAGAACAAAATTTTTCATGCAAAAATAATAACCATGTATGGAGGGTCGGCCGGCTGGAATGACGTGTCCCATACAAAAAAAAATTGCGTCCAAATATTTTTTTTCTACTTTTTTTTTAGTCACAATACGATACCAATATGCCCTTAAACGGATCACGACTATTTTTGTAACTCTGTATGAACTTTGTAAGCAGCGTCCTTTTTCTCTGCAGCTGACCGTACAATTGCCCTTCAGTCTCCAAGTATAAAATACTAGCCTTTTCCCGCGGCTTCGCCCGCGTACTAAAAGGGATACAATACCCATGTTTATTTTAAGACTTTGTGACCACATTTCCCCCTTTTAGGGGTTGAATTTTCAAAAACCCTGAAACACGTGTTTACTCATTTATCGTTAGGAATACTCTTGTGAAGTTTCGAATAAAATAGTCTAACAAATCTTGATTCGCCAGACAAACTTTGGACCCCCACTATACCCCCTTAGGGGGTGAATTTTGAAAAATCCTTTCTTAGTGCATCCCTGGACCTTATATGAAACCTACGTGCCAAATTTGGAATCAGAACCAGCGGTTTGGGCTGTGCGTTGATATGTCAGTCAGTCAGTCAATCAGTCAGTCAGGCAGTCAGTCAGTCAGTTTCTTCTTTTATATATTTAGATTTAGTAGGTATCTTTTCCTTGGTATACTCCCCTTAACATTCGCAAGCCTTTGTGTTTATTGTTATTTAGCTACCCACATAAGAAAAAACGCTAAACAGAAACTGCCTTTTCCTAGTTCAAATTGTTACGACGCTCTATAAAAAACCCATTCAGTAAGCACAATTGCTTGTAGTGTGGCAAACTTCGCTGTTGCTGCTCATCTGTACTCTTATTGCTTGCCGAGTTATAGCCGAGGATCAGTAGTTAGGTACTTAAGTACCAGTAGCAGATTGTCCAAAGACCCGATTCTTACCGGTTTGCCTATATTTTTACTCTTTGAAAAGTTTGTAAAATAATAGTTTTGTACCTAAGATGTACTGGCGGGTGGTTCTAAAATATAAAGTTCTGAAACTGTCGAACATACCCCGCAGTGGAGGGGTATTGACAGCCATGAAGTCGAGCTCTTATCAGTAAGAGTTATGAGATTTCTGGTAGGTGTGATCACTGTAAACACTAGGAATAGCAACACTGAAAGTTTGTCTTTACAATCTACGATAAAACATTACTGCTCTATTGTTTTAATGCGGCTCGGAGAAAGTTTCACCGCAAAAATCTACGCACGACTATTTAATATAATTTCAGTATTATAGTCTGCAGAATTACGACAAATGTATAAAGTAAAACATAGAGAGGATACGCGAAGTTGCTATTTATTTTACTGCGGTTCGTGAAAGTTTCATACCGAACATTCATATTTCAAGATATGACTATTTCTGTGGTTTTCAACTTGAGTGCAAAAACATTGTTACAAACAATGATATTTACTATGGATGGGTTATACTCTAACAAAATGAGCACAAAAAATACTTCTAAAGTTATTTCATAACCTAGCAGTGATTCTGTTCTATTTATCCATTTTGACAATCATGACATTTTCGTCACTCTCGTTGTTAGAAAATGACAGTTTGTCTCTTTCTCACGCGGGTGACGGGAGCTCATTGGCACGTCCGCATCTCTTGCTTGCCGGTGCGCGACTAGCGACAATTGTTTGAATTCACTCATTTTAAGTGATTCACTTTTGGAGTGTGCATAACCTATCTGTCATTATTACATATCATAGGTTACAAATACTTAAATATTCGCACTTATACACTACGAGCGGTACCTTTAAAATATTTTACTGCGGGTTGAATAAAATAATAAGTTAACAAAAAAAATCTATTACAACTATCTAGGTAGGTAACAAACCAAACTATTTTGTTAAATATTTTGATTTGTAGTATATTATTAGTCTCATTACTTTCGCCTACCTGCATTTTTTTTATCTTACTCGTCGTTTTTGTCATACTATTGTAGGCACATAATGAGAAAATATTAGCTACATTACTTTCGGCATAGTTCCACATTTCGCAATGGTTAATTAACATGTAAATACGAGCTTATTTTAATAGCTCCAAGGTTGAGTTTTAAACGCCACCTAATAACAACCAATCTCTACGATTGACCTTATCTTTTATTAGCTCGGCCCTTTGTTATCAAGTTGAGGTACGGCCAATAAAATTACTCGTAATTCTATGTCACATTCCTACATTCATTGAGGACATAGAAAAAATAAATGAGCGCTTTGACTTTGTAAAGGCAGTGGGCGGACATTGTCTTTTCAGAAATACGCTTTACATTAATTGTGTTTTAGTGTACAAAAATAATAAGTATAAATCCTCTATTCGCTATGTGCGAAGTGCATGGTGGGGGTTATGTCAAAGATCGCAGTGCACAATGTGACAAGAAATGAAACTGGAAAGGGACATGAACATGAACTATGTCACCTCAACTCGGTCAATTATCAAAATAGTGAATCAGCCAGACACATCCATACTAATATTATAAATGGGAAAGTGTATGTGTTTGTTTGTTTGTCTGTCCGTCTTTCACGGCAAAACGGGGCGACGAATTGACGTGATTTTATAAGTGGAGATAGTTGAAGGGATGGAGAGTGACATAGTCTACTTTTAGTCTCTTTCTAACCCCCCACTTCCCTAAAATGGGGGGTGGAAGTTTGTATGGAGCATTCCGGGGGGCAAAGGGGAACCGTGTTACCCCGAATTTAACGCGAGCGAAGCCGCGGGCAAAAGCTAGTTTCATATAAGCAAGGAGAACAAGCCATTTGTAGAAAAGAAAAAAGTTTGAGCCCTGGCCCAAAAGATGGCGCCACAATCATGCACACAGAAAATAACTTTCATCAATTTAGTAAGTACGGCACTAAGCACATCAGTTTGTTAATAGTGACGAGCATTTTGCGATAATCAGAATTGCTTTTTCATAAATAAGTTAGCAGAAATTCGTTGCCTCTTTTTCCATACTTTTACATTATTTTTTCCTCTTATCAACTTACCCCATACGCAGGTTCAAGTTACCTCACTAACGGGCCAAGTTGAGCATATCCGACTTTTGTTGCTTCAAAATATTTGACTGTAAATAAAACGTATAATAAGAATTACTTCTGGAGACGATTTAGCAAAATATCAAAAACACTAAGTTTTGTGTTTTTGATAGGAATACAGGCACAATATCTGCCTGGAGAGAGATCTCTCGTTTGCCCCTCTCGACATACATCTATTCCACAGTTTCATATGTATAAGACTGTTTAGAAATTACTAAGCAGTGAACTCAAATGTGCTTAACGTACCTACTTACCCTAGGACATCATATGCCCGTTGTTGGGATATGTTATCTACGTCACAGCAGCGAGTCATCAGTACGAAATTACCCCACGTATTTTTATTTTTTTTATACCACGACGGTGGCAAACAAGCATACGGCCCGCCTGATGGTAAGCTACTGTAACCTACACCTGCGCGTTGCCGACCCTTTACAAAAAGGAGGATTCACTGTGTTGACGGCTAAAGGAACAAGAAGGTCCCTCATCGTCAACACACTGGGTCCTCTTTGAGCTCTTTGGCAACCTTACTCACCAGCAGGAACTATGAGTATGGTCTAGTGCTATTTGGCTGATATTAGTGATGTATTAAAATACGCGAATGTCCGCACGTATTTGGGTGTTCGCATTCATATTTGCACAATTCAATGCAAATATATTAGTGCATTTTTTCCAAGAAAAATATTGAAAACTTTTCATAACTAAAAAGTATATAATTGTTGTTTCATCATTTCGAATATATTCCAGTTAAAAGAACATAGAAGGTTGATGGTACTCAGTGTATAAAATTCAGTAAGTATCTCAATATTCTGTTAGAAAATATCACACCTGAAACCAAAATCATTCAACTACAACATCTTTATTTATGTCAAGCAAGGTTGTTGACCTCATATTCGCATTCGCATTCGCGAATATGAGCGGTAAATATTCGTATTCGCATCCATATTCGCGAATGTTAAAAAAACAATATTCGTTACATCTCTATACTACGTATCAATTCGTCCACGTCAATCCATATCCATACTAATATTATAAATGGGAAAGTGTATGTGTGTGTTTGTTTGTTTGTTTGTCCGTCTTTCACGGCAAAACGGGGCGACAAATTGACGTGATTTTTTAAGTGGACATAGTTGAAGGGATGGAGAGTGACATAGGCTACTTTTAGTCTCTTTCTAACCCCCCACTTCCCTAAAATGGGGGGTAGAAGTTTGTATGGTTTGTTACCCCGAATTTAACGCGAGCGAAGCCGCGGGCAAAAGCTAGTATATTATAATATTAAGTTTCGATTCTGTTCTTTTATTTCTCTGTTGTCTATAATATAGCATCCATGCCCAGGGCCTAAATAATGGTCCCGTATTACGATGTAATTTTTATGTAAAAATGCGAACTCCATTAATCATTTGGCATAAAAGCGAGGAAATACCCGCATGACGATTACGTGATAAGGGAAATGAGATATATAACGGTACTTGTACACCTATGTTATCAGAAAGTGTAGATAATTTCTAACTGCCTATATTGATAATATTACTGGATACTCGAAATATTCGTGTTTTTGTCTTCGAGCATTTGGCTAGACCCGGTGATGTCACCCAGTAGGACCTTACATCATACCTGACATTTTTTTTTAATGGAGAATAGGCAGACGCTTGACCGCGATCTCACCTGATGGTAAGTGATGATGCGGTCTACGGTGGAGCACGCTTACCTATGAGATACCTATTTACTCTCGCTTTGAAGAGACTTAAATTGTACTCAAGTGGAAACACAGACTCGGGCAGGCCGTTCCACTCCTTGGCAGTTCGCATAAAGAATGTTGAAGCCAAACGCTTCGTGCGTATATGTGGAATACTTACCATGAACCGATGCCGGAGTGCCGATTGTCTGGTAGTCCGATGGTAAAATGGAGACGGAGGAATAAGGTTGTGCAGTTCCTCGGCACACTCTCCGAAATGTATCCTATAAAAGATGGATAGGCTGGCAACCTTGCGACGGTGCTCCAGACTTGGAAGTCGAGCATTCGTCAGCTTGTCATCATTGATGATTCTCTTGGCCCTCCTCTCGACTGACATCTAAGGGGTTATAGGTATACAAATACATGGTGTAACAAAAATGCCGGTGATCCGTATAAGAGTCCGGTAACGATTTGAAAACGAAAATCGCTAATAATGAAATAACGCACGTGAATTGAATTTGATAATATAGTTTGAAGTCTTCGTATTGCAAAAAAATACTTTTTTAATACAATTGCTCAAAAAGTTTACTTTATGTAGCTGCAAATCGTGCGTAAAGTTTGATTTTATGCACTAGTGCTAAAAAGTAATGTGAACTGCAAATCGTGCGTAAAGTTTGATTTTAGCACGATTTGCAGATATATTGCATTTTAAATTGACCAATCAGAACACTTCACTATATTAAATCCACCAATCACAACACACAAGCTAGATACTTTTTTGGTGTGTATACTGTGTAAATAATTTAAGTCCTTAAAAAAAACATTGTATTTAATATCAACCAATCAGAATACAGCAATGTTAAAATCGACCAATCAGGAAACGCAATTTATTTCTCAAAACATGAGGTGTTTTTTAGTTCCTACTTCACAATCATTAAAAAAGATTTAATTTTTTGGGAAACGCTTTAAAGTGTGTTTAAACTGTTAAAACAGCTATTATACATGGCAATTTGTAGGGCCCAATCTGTTGTGTTGGGTTGTGTATAATAGGAGGTTGGGCCCGTAGGGAGCTGAAGGAGGGTGTGGGAGAGGCAGGGTACACAACAGGTTGGGCCCTACAAATTGCCATATCTAATAGCTGTTTTAAAGAGCTAATTATACCGTCGTCTGTGGCATTTATTCGCGGTATTGATATTTTGTATCTATGTCAAAGAAGTTAAAAAAATTAAAAGACCGTCAAGTTATACCATAATTTCACCTTAGTTTAGTTATTGTGCGTAAATAATAAGTATTTTTATGATATTTTCTCGCAATTGAAGTGAAACATTGTATGCATTACTCTGTACCTCTACCACGAGTCATGCAAATAAGCCCAATTCGAGATTCGTTCACGAATTCGTAAATTATTTGTATGGAGAATTTGTGCAGAGCCTCTAGCGGTCACTTATAGAACTAAAAATTACTGCCATACCATAAGTTAAATTATCGTTTATGCAATTCGCTCACGAAAGTTCGATTGCTTGTTTCGTTTGTGTAGATTTCAATACTTTACAAAGTGACGTGACGTGACAAACGTCACATCCTTCACACCAACCGAAACAGATTGTAGGTAAGCCAAAAAGGTTTTACTTCCTAAGTACAATTTATCTGAAGGTTTAGAACTGTAGACAATTATATGAGCAGTGAACAATAATAAGCATAGAAACCGTACTAGCTCTGAAAAATTACCATACTTTTTGTGGGTGTTTAATATGCTTGCTAGGCCGTAAACCAGGAATAATTTCCGTTGGTCATCGTGTCCCAAGCGGTAAATTTTAAGTGGTTAAGGGCGGTAAATAATCAAGCTTCGTGATGGTCAGCTGCCGTTCCTTGAGTGGGTTGAGGAACAGCAGCCATTTTCTCACATAAAATATATATAAAATAAAATGACCATCGCGTCCCAGTTGAAACAGGTGATAATTTATATGCTATTACAAATAAAATAAAAATCATCAGCCGACTGTATAGCACTGAAAAAACCGTAAACTAGTCACATGAATATATGGTATTTAGGGTATCAGCAGACGGTTTTTCTACCTCAAATCAGCCGGCTGACGATTTTCCTGATAATAAGAGCATCAACTATTGACGTTCCGCAACCCACCAACGGAGCGACAGCTGACCTACGCGAGTCATCATTATACTTCGTCCTTAACCACTTCAAAAATTATAATCGCCTGGGACGCCTTGCGATTGGTCATGAAATTTGTTTCTGGCTTACTGAAATACAAGCTATGACAGTAAGCCTTTTTTTTACCTGATTTAAACGCGCGTGACTTTTAACGCATAAAATGTTATCAACCGACTTCAAGATTTCGAAGGAGGAGGTTCTCAATTCGTCAGGATCTTTATTTTTACTATTTTTTCATAACGTTCACCGATTGCAACTTTTTTTTAAACAGGGAAATTACGTATTTCGTCATACATATTCAAAGCTAGGAAAAGGGGTGAAAACTGTCAGTACTTCATCCATCCATCCATATATTTATTTCGTCGTAGGATATAGGATTACCTAAGAAAACCAAATTGATGAAATGTCAAATGTACAAATAACACTACTAGTTTAAAACGTCCTAGAACTACGACCATATGTAGTGTTAGGTGATTCTTAATTTATTTGGTTATTTTGTCAACATGACAGTTCGACTTTTAGTGATCAAGATCATAGTGGATCATAGGTTTATTTCTTATTATTTAGGTCTATTGTATAATCACAAAAGGATAAGTACCCTTTCAGGATGTTGTTGATTCTCTAAAGTATAGGCAGTTCGCTATTGTTACACATCCCACCTGCGTCGACGCCGACACGTTGGCCAAGTCCTTTAATTTATTTACCAGCGAACAAGCCGGAGCGGCGCCCGACATCCGAAATCACTACAAGACTATTACATATAGTTGTCGTTCGTCTAACTATTGTTGGTGTCGAGGCAATCGATCCGTGGAGCAAGGGGCACGGAGCCTCACGACCTAACAAACGCACAAGGGAAGCTAAAGATGCTCCAGCAAGCCGCCGGTTTTCATACATAACACAACGCAGGATTGCGGCTTTGCCGCTTCTTGCATAATGATAGTTTTATTTCTATTTATAAGTTACACGTACGAGTAATTGTTAGTAGTACTTATAAGTTTCTAGTTTGTGACAATGTTACTTTAAAAGGCTATTTCGCAATAAATAAATCTTTAATATAATTATGTACATTATCATTTCAAAGTGCCCTGTATAAATCTGGATGTCTTTTAAGTAAGCACTATTTTATAGTACTTGGATGCAATAATTCGAAGATGCCGGCCTGAAACGCAGTTGTTACTTCTTGAATATAAAATAATACACCTTCCTGGGATAAATAGTTTGCCTTGCCGGTGATAAGTTAGCTGCTACAGCAATCAATCAGAAATGAATGATGCACAAGAACCTGTAAAAGATGTTTCAATATTATTTGTTATTTTTCACAGTTTTATTGTAATTATTATGATTGAAAATGAAAGTGTTTATAACTATCATATCAAATTTCAACTACTTACCATTCATTTTAGGTTAGAGTTGGTATTTTTGTGTCGATTTAAAATCAGATTAATTGACTATTAATACATAAATCGGCTCAACTGTACAATATGTGACATCGAGTTCAGGCTTCATATTTTTTTTGTAGCTTCTACTCGCCAAAAGACAACTCTTCACCATATTTTAAGTTGCGGAAACGCTTGGTTTGCGAGATAAAAAAAATAATCAAAGTTCCATATAAAATCCCGATTTTACACCGCCATGACACAATATTTTGCAGACGAGAGGGGGGGAGTGTGATAGTGTTAGGTTCTGGCGCTTCAGTCCTTCCCATAAATCTCACAAATATTCAGCAGTTCTTGGGTCTAGATTTCTTTTTTAAAATTATTCTTATTGAAGTGTTGATGTGGATATTTCTATTTCTCATATCGGCTTGAAATTTACCGTTTCGTTTTCCAGTTCCAGTTATCATACTATGCAGTCTTCTTAACAAATTATGCTGAATATAAGGCCTTGTCGATATTATTTCATCAATTAATAATATATAAATATAACACAATAAATACGAATGGTTTTCACTTTCACCATGTTTTGACATCTCACCCTACAATTTGATAGTGAAAGAGTTTTCTACAGTCGATACGGTATTTTTCGGTGACGTATGTCAAATTAGTGTCTTATGGTAGCGTTTTAATAAAACCTATCGATAACAAACTGCACTGACTACATCCGTCTCGTTCTACCTATGAGACGGATGTATGCCAGCATAGAGATTTCGAATTTCTTGCTGTCGATACCGAAGGAAAACTATTCGAAGCCCGTTGATTCGTTAACGACTGCAGAAAGGTTTCAGAATTTTCTGTAATGACTCGTGGTAGAGGTACTGGTCTAAACTAAAAGCCATATTACCACTCGAACAATTTTCTCTCACTTCGGTCGGGTCGGGAAAATAACCACCTGGTGGTAATATGGCCTAAATTTATCTAATTGTAAAATTTGTGCTTGTAACTGTATGAGGTGTGCAATAAAGAGTATTTATTATTATTATTATTATTATGGCCTACTTTAAACCCTTGTCAAACAATCTACTATTATTTCATTGTAGTTTTTTCGCAATTGTATTAAAAAACGTTGTTCGACACACGGGCAGAAGTGTCATTTTCACTCGTCCCGAGTCTTGACCCTCGCCTCTCGGCTCGGGCCAAGTAACCTCGGTACTCGTGCAAAATGACATACTTCTCGCACTTGTATCGAAAACTACTATTGGTACACATTTATTATTATTTAATACCCGAAAACACAATTCTTGCAGAGATTGTTTTAGACGGAGAGGTAGCCACGTCAGATATGATGATACAATAATGAGAGCGACGAAACCCCTCTCGTTAGTTTTCTATACTATGCTTATTTCTAGATCCGGACATCTGGCAGCTGTAAAGTGGTGGAGGTCAAAGAATGCTAACCATTTTAAGAATATAAATCCTAGAGTTCTGGTTTTGATGCAGTATTATAAAAAAATATATAAATAATTAGATCATATCATTGCCAAAAGTTTCTGATGGGGGAAAGTAGTCCAAAACGACGTATAATGTAATTCATAGTTTTTCGCCTACTGTTTCTGTTTCCGAAATATTACACAATGTTTTTTGTTCTAATGTTAAAATATAGGCCCCATCCTCTATAAATAAGATAATTTCGGCCGTTTTTACCTATTTTGGTATTACTTTTTTCCAATTCAAAAACTTTGCTAGTCTGTCACTCTAACATCCACCCATTAAAAGCTGCCAGATGCCAGGATCTAGCAATAAGGATAGTATTGCAATCTTACTAGATGGGTTTCATTGCTCTCATTATTGTGTCATATCTGACGTGGCCAGCTCTTAGACCATTTAGTGAGGACGAAGATTCGTGCAAATTTGTCTCTTGATTTATTATTATTATTTTTTATGTCATTCAATGTATTTTGTATTATCTGATTAAAAAACAAAGCCAAGTTTATTTCTTCGTGAATTGTTTTATGAAATACTTTAATACATTATCAAAAATACCACATAAACTTCGGAATTTTTTCTTAAAATTGCTCTAGGTAAACATACTATTGCTTAAAAACTATGTGTGTAAATGAAAAAAAACTGTTCCACTTATTCCTTAAACGACTCATTTTCCCACGTTTTTGTATATTCTACATGTTAGTTTAACATCACTTTAACCAATAAAAACCTTACTTTTTCACCTCTCCAAGCAAAAATCGCGAATGCTTAAATTATGAGTTTCCTGGACTACGCATAACTTGGGTAATCAACGCTCTACGTGGTCTAGTAAATAAAACAAGGAACGAGCTCACAGTTCACGCCAGGGCTGTAGATAGTGCATGCTCGTTGCTCCACGCAGGGTCCACGCAGGGTCCACTTAGAAGACATCGCGTTCGCTCGGCTCGCTGCGGCTCAGCCGAACCACAGGCGCACAGCTTCACGTCTATGGCCGCCTCCAATGCAGCTCATGATAGCAATCATATACCGTAGCTCTGTAACACATATTAACGCGTTCCTTGTCACAATTAGGATTACCAATGTCACCGCCAGAAGGCGCCGTGACCATAACATCACCGCCCGTAGGCGCCTTGACCAAAACATCACCGCTCGGAGGCGTCGTGACCAAACATCACCGCCCGTAGGCGCCGTGACCAAAACATCACCGCTCGAAGGCGCCGTGACCAAAACATCACCGCTCGAAGGCGCCGTGACCAAACATCACCACCCGTAGGCGCCGTGACCAAAACATAACCGCTCGAAGGCGCCGTGACCAAACATCACCGCTCGAAGGCGCCGTGACCAAAACATCACCGCTCGAAGGCGCCGTGACCAAACATCACCGCCCGTAGGCGCCGTGACCAAAACATCACCGCCCATAGGCGCCGTGACCAAAACATCACCGCTCGAAGGCGCCGTGACCAAACATCACCGCCAATAGGCGCCGTGACCAAAACATCACCGCTCGAAGGCGTCGTGAACAAACATCACCGCTCGAAGGCGTCGTGAACAAAACATCACCGCTTGAAGGCGTCGTGAACAAAACATCAACACTCGAAGGCGTCGTGAACAAAACATCAACACTCGAAGGCGTCGTAACCAAACAAAACCCCCGTAGGCGCCGAAACCAAAACATTACCGCACGTAGGCGCCGTCACCAATCAGCGTAACATCACCGCTCGAAGGCGCTGTGACCAGACATTACCACCCGTAGGTGCCGTAACCAAAACATTACCGCTCGTAGGTGCCTTCACCATCAGCATAACATCACCGCTCGAAGGCGACGTGATCCCAAGACTAAAGGCATCACAGCATAAAACGTCATGAATAAAAACGTTACTGCACAGCGGCGTTGTGACTACAGGCTTACCCCATGCTGCTGTCTCAGGTTTATCGGCTTACTGCTTAGTTCATCTCACTGACCACGGCAGCTATGTCCTCGCGCTCCGGCCACTCGCCTGATTTTTCATACTGCTACTCCACGCGCTGGTTGCATTTTTCGCCAGCAGCAACATGCCAAACACACAACATACTTGCGCATGTTTATCTGAAAATTTACTGAAGACAGTAAATTGATTCATGTCATCATATACCATCAATGGCTTTATGCAGATTCATATTGTTTTATACCAGTCGTACATGACTGGGTCCCATTAGTTAACCATACTACTGTTGTTACTTGAAGTTCAACATTTTATTTTAAGAGCGTTTCCTTTAATAATAATAATAATTAATTTCTTCGTAAAACAAACATTTAATCAAATCAACCAGGAAATTAATTCAATCGTTATGTAAAAATCACTTGCTATTTACTTTTATTATCATTAGTCATTTCTCTCGCACAGTCCTTTATATAACCTTCTTCCCTTTCTTTATCAATGGAGTCAAAACCTTGTAAACCCACTATCAATTATCATGCATGATGACATTTATAACTTTGCAGATTGTAACTCAACACCAGATCAATAAGGACTCATCTTTATCAATTGCCCATGATCAAAAGTCTGTATCACATTCTTACCATTTATTCCTGTCTGTTCAATTTATTTCATATGTGAAAAATACTAAACACAGGTAGTGGTCAATTAGATTTTTATTTTCCCTTGTGTCAACTTTATACGGCTAATGCAACTACATGCTAGTCATGCTTGCATCATTTACTGCTTAAGACAGATCAGTATACTGTCACCAATACCTTATCTGCAAACATAATGTTAGCACACACACACACTCAGACACAGGAAACTTATATATATTATCTCATACTGTATCTTCTTAAACGGCTTAGGTTCACCCTTAATACAACTCTGTGGCTCCAGTGAAAAACGATACAAGTCCCATAAAACTTCTATGAAACCTTTACCGCTCCTCATCATTGCCTATTATTCAAATCTGAGAAAATAATATGAAGTGTCATACCATTTTTTATTACTAGCTATCATCGAATCAATTCCATTTATATTTGAACATTATCAAACTCAGACTAACAATCATACGCCTTTATTATACATAAGGCTTTATACAATCTCACCTTACATGAACTACCTTTATAAATTTATACCTTTTCCTCATGTGCAGTATTTATCATTAACTAGTCTTTGGTGCTAATAATCAAATTATACCTTTGTCAGTCTTCATTGTTAACTATTCTTTGGTACACCTAATAAAATTATACCTTTGTCAGACTTCATTGTTAACTAGTCTTTGGTGCACATAATAAAATTATACCTTTGTCAGTCTTCATTGTTAACTAGTCTTTGGTGCACATAATCAAATTATACCTTTGTCAGTCTTCATTGTTAACTATTCTTTGGTACACATAATAAAATTATACCTTTGTCAGTCTTCATTGTTAACTAGTCTTTGGTGCACATAATCAAATTATACCTTTGTCAGTCTTCATTGTTATCTATTCTTTGGTACACATAATAAAATTATACCTTTGTCAGTCTTCATTGTTAACTAGTCTTTGGTGCACATAATCAAATTATACCTTTGTCAGTCTTCATTGTTAACTATTCTTTGGTACACATAATAAAATTATACCTTTGTCAGACTTCATTGTTAACTAGTCTTTGGTGCACATAATAAAATTATACCTTTGTCAGTCTTCATTGTTAACTAGTCTTTGGTGCACATAATCAAATTATACCTTTATCAGTCTTCATTGTTAACTATTCTTTGGTACACATAATAAAATTATACCTTTGTCAGACTTCATTGTTAACTAGTCTTTGGTACACATAATAAAATGATACCCTTGTCTCATTTGTCAGTCTTCATTGTTAACTGGTCTTTGAGACGCATAATAATAACCATATCTTGCTTGTTTTTACTTCCTCTTGTATGGACTTCATATTATAAAATCAAGCAGCTATTAACATAATGCTTGTATCATTTACAAAAAACAACATTGCCTTACAGATATTTTATCTATAATATAAGCACACACACAAAACAATAAGAAACAATTAGTCACCACTTCATACTTTTACACACTGTACTATCGGTCTTTATTGTCAACTTGTCTCTGGTATGCATAACAAATATCACCACTAGATTTTCCTCCTCTTGTGTGAACTTCATATTGTAAAACCAATCATCTATTAACATTTTTTGTATCATTTGAAGAAATCACAAATGTTTTATCTATGAAGATCTGTGAACATAATATTAACACACACACAACACAAAACAATAAGACACAGTGAGTTACTTCATATTTTACATACTGTATTGCCAGTCTTTATTATCAACTTGTCTCTCGTATGTATAACAAATATCACAACTTCATTTTGTTTTTATCCCATCTTGTTTGCTCTTCATATTTTAACACCAAGTAGCTATGAGCTTGTATAACTATTATGTGCAACTGCACATATCCAATATTGTATCACACATATTTTATCTGTGAACATATTAATAAACACACACACAAAACAACAAGTAACAGTGAATCACCACTCCATATTTTACATACTGTATTGCCAATCTTTATTATCAACTCGTCTCTAATATGCATAACAAATATCACATCTTCATTTTGTTCTTATCCCAACTTATGTGCACTTCACATTATAAAACCAAACCTTTATCAACATTGTTTGTATTATTTGAAGAAATCACAAGTATTTTATCTATGAAGATCTGTGAACATAGTATAAACACACAGACAACACAAATCAATAAGAAACAGTGAGTCACCACTCCATATTTTACTGACTGTATTGCCAGTCTTTATTATCAACTTGTCTCTGGTAAGCATAACAAATATCACAACTTCATTTTGTTTTCATCCAACTTGTGTGCAGGTGCACTTCATATTATAACATCAAGCAGCTATTAACATGCTTGTATAGTTGCAGACATCCAATATTTTATCACAATTATTTAATCTGTGAACATATTAATAAAAACACACACAACACAGCAATAAGAAACAGTATAATTCCATTCTTTACATAGGTACACTGTACCTCACCTTCCCATCATACTACTGTTATTCAAATAAAAGACAACGTGTTGTAGCTACTTTTAGCAATAATCATCATCACCATCATTATACCAACTGAAACTTGGAAGGTTATGTGATGCTATTACAATTTAAAATTCTATCAAAATAAAGATTACTAGTAGATTCTACTTAATTTATTTTTCACAAACTTTACTCTCATCATAAAATTAATCATTTCTATTTTTATTTTTGCTTGAAACAAGTTTAGAGCAGGAATCACATCCATTGACCATCACCAGAAGTTAATTTAACATAATCATTCCTGTCTTACCCTTTAGCAATATCTGACTATTAAGTATGAATTTCAATTCTTGCGGTATGGTTGATCATGTTGAGTGGTCAGTTATTACTCCGGTCACTCCACTGAACTTCAGCAAACCCTTGTTAATGCTAAGTATGGACATTATTGTATTTGCTCGGTTTCTTGTCATTTATGTATTTCTAGACTTTTAGTAAAGGACACAGCAAACATAGAATTTCAGTCAGTGCATTTATGACCGATGACTGGATGATGGGTGAATATCCGGATCCAATATCTTTCTATCTTAGGTTTGTTGTAATCTCTTATCTGGAACTTAAATACAAACACACCACACACCAAGCCAACATTTATTGGTATTATTATTAGCACAAATATTTCAATGTACATGTTTTATGCTACCTTACCCGTTTGTTAGGTACAGTACCTACATCTAAAAACACACCAAGGAACATTCAGATCATACCAAAATATGTGCAAACCAACCACAAAACTCATGATCAAATTCAAATGGCATCCATGTGTAAGTTATAGATGCGTACCCGTATATATTTCTATAACTCAAATCTGTGGTATAGTATAGTTGTATGGGAATTCAACATACCTGTATTGCATTTGTATCAAAACCCTTTTGTCACTGTAGGGCATCAACGGCTATCATAATTACTTACAGCTTACATTGCTTCGGATTAGCGGACTTACCGGTAATATTATAATTACCTACGACTTTCATCTTGTCGACACTTCCTACGCATTTAACCAAAGAACTTATGCGACTGCGTATTTCGTTTCACTTCTTATGTACGCTCGTACATAATGCATTGTAATAAACAATTACTTCCGCGATCCAAAACTACTAACTTGCTACCAAAGCGCGCGTCTATTGCGACTTTGCGACAATGGCGCTCTTTACGATTTCGTACGAGAATTCACTTATTTCATAATAATTACTTGTGAACATGAGTTAATTCATATCTCGCTTCTGAAGTATTAGCAGTAAAAGCACCGAGTCTTGGATATTTGATTTATTTATACATTAAGTACACGACAACGCTCAAGGCAACGCTAAAGATGGCGCGGGATTCCTTCTTCACAGTTCGGTCCTATGACAGGTGAGCTGTCATCTCGGAGATGTTCCAAAACCTGGCTAACATTAGTTACTGTAAAATTGTATCGAAAAGTTGAGCGAAATCGAAAAAAACTTTTTAATACAATTGCTCAAAAAGTTTACTTTAGGTAGCTGCAAATCGTGCGTAAAGTTTGATTTTATACACTAGTGCTAAAAAGTAATCTGATCTGCAAATCGTGCGTAAAGTTTGATTTTACGCACGATTTGCAGATCAGAATTTTAAATAAATGAGTATTACGCGAGACCCGCTTATAAATGACCCACCTGAACTACGCGCGATGGGGAACAAGACATTTTAAATTGACCAATCAGAACACTTCACTATATTAAATCCACCAATCACAACACATATCGGAGTTAATCGGAACGCTAGATACTTTTTTGGTGCGTATACTGTGTAAATAATTTAAGTCCTTAAAAAAAAAAACATTGTATTTAATATCAACCAATCAGAATACAGTAATGTTAAAATCAACCAATCAGGAAACGCAATTTATTTCTCAAAACATGAGGTGTTTTTTAGTTCCTACTTCACAATCATTAAAAAAGATTTAATTTTTTGGGAAACGCTTTAAAGTGTGTTTAAACTGTTTAAAGAGCTAATTATACCGTCGTCTGTGGCATTTATTCGCGGTATTTATATTTTGTATCTATGTCAAAGAAGTTAAAAAAATTAAAAGACCGTCAAGTTATACCATAATTTCACCTTAGTTTAGTTATTGTGCGTAAATAATAAGTATTTTTATGATATTTTCTCGCAATCGAAGTGAAACATTGTATGCATTACTCTGGTCTAAAAGCCATATTACCACTCGAACAATTTTCCCTCACTTCGGTCGGGAAAATAACCACCTGGTGATAATATGGCTTACTTTAGACCCTTGTCAAACAATCTACTATTATTTCATTGTAGTTTTTTCGCAATTGTATTAAAAAACGTTGTTCGACACACGTGCAGAAGTGTCATTTTCACTCGTCCCGAGTCTTGACCCTCGCCTCTCGGCTCGGGCCAAGTAACCTCGGTACTCGAGCAAAATGACATACTTCTCGCACTTGTATCGAAAACTACTATTACCGGACTCTTAAGGGCATAATTAGTTTCGTATTCTAATTACGAAAAACAAGAGAAAAAAAAATTACGCTAAAAAAAAAGGTTTTTTATCGAGGGTTGGCAACTTGGCAGGTTGGGATGAAGGGTACCATGCAAAAAAATTTTTGCTTCTTTTTTTTCTTAGTCGCAAAACGATACCGATTATGCCCTTAAACTGATCACCAGTATTTTTGTTACATCCTGTATATTATTATCTAGTTGTGTTATGTATTGAAACCGACTACATCCTGCTATCAGACCAATTATGTATTTATGGCTGAAACGAATATCATTTCACGCCTTTTAATTGCAATTGCTTTGTCAATGACATTGCAACCGTACCGTCACACTCTTTAACTAGCTACATGCATATATAAACCTTATCACTTGTACACAGAGGCAAAATTTCTATGAGAACGAAAGATATTAAAGTATAAAGAGGATTAACTGACCCGCAGCGAAAATGAAATTTGAATAAGGCCTGGAGTATTATAAAGTCGTGTATCTACATACTTGTACATTACAAAAATACTTCTTGTTAACCTTATATTTTGAAATCTTTACTAGTTTTTGTCTTTAGCCTTTCACATTCCATATACATGTGGGTAGTATTTATATCACAAAATATGGTAAAAAATTTGATCTGTAGCGGAGACGTACAGTACAGACATACAGCGGATATATGGAGTGTACTCTCTGTAGAATTTGTTGAAACTGAGATTCTTTGCTCGCTTCGCTCACTAGGTCAAAAAATAACTTATCTTTATATACTCAAGGTCAATAGAAAAAAAGATAAGGTAAAAAAAATTGGCTGGGATTCTAAGCAAAATAGTAGTTTTCGATACAAGTGCGAGAAATATGTCATTTCGCACGAGTACCGAGGTTACTTGACCCGAGCCGAGAGGCCAAGACTCGGGACGACTGAAAATGACACCTCCGCACGTGTGTCGAACAACGTTTTTTAATACAATTGCGAAAAAACTACAATAAAATAAAATTACCTACATTTATATTCTGTCAGTGTACGAAAGACAGCTTCATTCAATCGCGCGTTGTTTAAGTAATTCTATTGGGTCTCGCATAATACTCCTTTATGCCCAATCGCGCGTAGTTTAGGTGGGTCATTTATAAGCGGGTCTCGCATAATACTCATTTATTTAAAATTCTGATTTGCAAATCGTGCGTAAAATCAAACTTTACGCACGATTTGCAGATCAGATTACTTTTTAGCACTAGTGCCTAAAATCAAACTTTACGCACGATTTGATAAACTAAACTTTTTGTTTAGATAAACTAAACTTTTTGAGCAATTGTATTCAAAAAATATTTACACATTACAAAAGAAATTAGTTGTGACTAAAATATAAGTAATTCACGGATATTAGTTTTTGTTATAGCCGCAACAGAAATATACATCAACTGTGAAAATTTCAACTGTCTAACTATCACGGTTCATGATATACAGCCTGGTGACAGACGGACAGCGGAGTCTTAGTAATAGGGTCCCGTTTTTACCCTTTGGTTACGGAACCCTAAAAATGAATATAACTGACAGTGACGTTTATGACACTGAAGTTTATGTGTACAAGCTGACAATGATACCATGGTTGTTGTTTAAAAGTGCGTGAGTGCCAAGCAATGACGTTCAATGCGTTTGTGTACATTATTATATTTTTCTATTGACCCTGAGTATGTGACACTTTTTCGGAGAAGGTACCATTTAGCAGTCGGCGCTTACGCTTTTGTTGCTCGCGTACAATATTGAATCAGTACAACGTAAGCGACTTCCGCCAAATGCTACCTTTACCAGATTACTGACACATATACTGCACGGTATTGATGATGATGAATATTCACTTAAATAGGGACACGGCTTTAGCAAAACGAGGGTAGGAAAAGCGTCGGTCTGACATTAATCTGAAATAGGTTTACGTGGGTTACGTTACTTTTACGTAGTTTATTATATTTCGCGCCCTGGCTGACCTTCTCAGGTGTTAGCGTATTTTTGTGAGGGTAAAACGTATGTTTATGGAGGGCAGTGGTTTTTAACCTTTTGCGTCCGGTTACCGGGTTGTTGGAAACACCATTTTGATTAATAACGTTATAGGGATATATTAAATTTTGTTAGGCTGGACATGTAGATAAAATTATTTACTAACTGTGGTGTTTTACTTCTTTTATTTTTAACTTGACTTTTAAACAACGTAGCGTAAGACGTCCGACTTTCAATCTGAAGGTCTCGGGTTCTGAGTCTTCCGAACTTACGTACGAAATAGCATTTGATATTTACCAGTCGCTTTTAGGTGTAGGAAAACATCGTGAGGAAACCGGACCTGATCCGAATAAGGCCAAGTTTCTCTCTGGGTTGGAAGGTCAGATGGCAGTCGCTTACGTAAAAACTAGTCCCTACGTCATGGGATTAGGTTGCCAAGCGGAGCCCAGGCTCAATTGAGCCGTGGCAAAAAGCCTGAATGAGCTTGACTCCTAAACAATAAAAAAGGTACCTAATATTTTATGTAAAATATACGTCCATTCAATGTTTTTCGCAAAAAGTTCACAGCACTCTAATTTAAATATAAACAAAGTAAAAGCGTCAAATTATAAATCCCAAGTAAGTTGCCAAGTTAGCGAAGTTCCTATGCCTTTCATGACGTCTTCAAAAAGGATTTCCATCAGAACATCCCGAATGCTTATTAACCCACTCAAAACTTTGGTTGTGACATTTAAGTATAAGATTGGGCTTTTAAAGAAAGGTAAGCCCTTGCATTTGTATTTAAAACCGGCCTAAAGCTTGTCGGGCCATGCTCAATGTTGGGTTCCGTACTTCTCGGTCCGACAGTCTTAAAGAAAAAAGAACCGGCTTCACTTGGCTTCTCCACCTTTCCAAGAACTAATGTCCAAGCTACTGTAAAAAATACTCAAATTACTATACGTGTCCCTACAATATTTGAAGAGTTCCCCAGGATCCCATCATCAGATCCTGACCTGACGACAATCGGGCCGTTCCCAAGTCATATAGTCATGTCATATCGTTCAAATCTGGAGCAGAGCCCGACTGGGGAAGTACCTCCACCACAGAAAACCACAGCCAAATAGCACTAGACCCTACTCATAGTGTTGTGTTCCTGCTTGTGACTAAGGTTGCCAAAGAGCTCAAAGAGGACCAGTGTGTTGAGGGACCCTCTTGTTCCTTTAGCCGTCAACACAGTGAGTCCTCCTTTTTTGTAAAAGGTCGGCAACGCGCATGTGACACCTCTGGAGTTGCAGGCGTCCATAGGCTACGATAGCTGCTTACCATCAGGCGGGCCGTATGCTTCTTTGCCACCGTCGTGGTATTAAAAAACAAACATACGGCCCGCTTGGTGGTAAGCAGTTACCGTAGCCTATGAACGCCTGCAACATCAGAGGATTCACGTTGCCAACCTTTTAAGAACCTATAGACTCCTTTTAATATAGTTTTCACTGAAAATACTTAATAAGCCTCACTTTCGTGATTTTGTTCCGTAGTTTAGGACAAACAAGACGCACAAGCGAATGACAACTCAATTACCATTTTGTTATTAATTAGGAAATTCGAATAAAGAGGACTTTCTAACTTATCGAATGATAATAGGGGTATCAGCTTAGAGGAAAAAGTAATTGTGAGTTTCCTATATCAGATCAGATGACAGCATCCTTTCAAAACACCCAAAATATAACTCATACCCTTATCAGTCTCCTAGCACCAAAATATGACCCGCAATCCCTTTTAATGAATACATTTAAGGAACATTCTGAATACCCCGAGACCCTTACTTACTTTTAGTAATTTGATAGCTCTTAATCTCTGTAATACCCATCTCGTTAGAACACATACAATGAGTGTGTTTTAGGAAAAGAGTAACAATGTGTACAAATAAGTAATGGACAGCAAAGGGGTTTAAAACAGAAGTAACTATATATATTCGGCACGAGTACTACCCGATCATTAAGGCGACGATATATGCAAACACGTCAAATCGAGGTGTTTTTGTGCAAGGTTTTTGAAGAAAACAAACCACGTTGGAGCATGAATGTTACATTTTCTGTAGGGGCATATAGTTGGGTTCGCTGTACCGATACGTGCTTGGTCTTGTAAAACATAATTAGGTATATATATCATCGTTAAGAAACTGTTTTGGAGAAAACTTGTCGCAAGTTTTATGTCGGTCAGAAATAATTCTATGTTGCGAAATTAAACATAACTACTTCTTAGCACATTACTAATGTTCGGCCGATAACTATAGTCGTATTAAGCGCTTAATAAAGGTTTTAGACGCAAAACCCTGTAGAGCCTGTAATAATTCAGAACTATGCAATTGCTGCAATAAAACTTATAGGCGTTTATTCTATTGCAGCCAGAGACATGTTTCATGTGTCAAATTTGAGTAATATGATTAGTAATTTTGAGTGCGGAAATTCGTTCCACATAGCTTAGGTTATAGTACGCTTGCTTTCTAAGTAGATATGTCCGAGTTCCAATCTAGGCTGATGTTAACTTTTTTGTTTATTTTTTATCTCATTTCTCATTTATATTTTCAATCCTGATCCTAAGCGATTTATAGGTATTTTTGGACAAAAAAAAAGTCAAATCATACTATAGTCAAGTTACTAGTTAGTTTAATCTTTTTATTTTGACTTTTTTACCCAATATATTTAAACTACCAACTTATAAAAGAGACTAATTCATTATTCAATTTTTACAGTGGGTATGGGTACTTTTTACCATAGACGGCTTCGTCCATGTTTTTACCATAATTTGTATTACAAGAGCGCGTTTGTTCGAGCAGTTTCCATCCGCGGCGACGTTGCCAGCTTACTTTCATTTGCTCATTTCGCGTCTTGCTTTGCGCTGTTGCAAGCTAGATCTATATTATGATATGAATGACGGATACATTGAATAGAATCAAATGCGCTTGAAGTTGAAACACATTCGTGCATTTGTCAATGATTTGTCCACATCATCGTGATAGGTTATATCTCTCTCTTTACTATGGAATAAGAAAGAAACAATCGGCTCGGCTGTCCCGGTACTCTACGATGTCTGGTCGCGCCATTAGGCTTATTGTATGTTCGTTTTCGTACGATTTAAAAGATATGGTGAATTATTAATATTATTATTAGGTAGGTAAGTAGATATGGAATTAATTTAATCGTATAAGTATATATACCAATATAATTTCTCACAATCCCTAAAATGAAAAAAACAATAAGTAAGGTACGATGGGGTAAGACCGGACCATTTTTGAACTAGTTGGTCAGCTTTCAGGGCTGACTTTTATGCTTTACCTTTGTAAAAATTTCTCGAAATATTAATCCTTGTTTCAAATCAGTATGAAGTGTACCTAAGCCGTTTTTCCTGTATAAATTTTCAAAATCTACTCCTTCTACTTAAGATTGGACTATTGAATAAAATGTACTCTTAGTAAGTTTTTAGGTGCTAGTTTTCTTCCACTTATCGATTTTGCCAGCTTTGTAATGCAATAATAAATTTTGAAGTGCCCTTACTTATCGTTCTAGAGCTTATATGGTCTTGTTTAGATTAATATTATACGAGAATAAATCATACTCGAAAGGTTTTTTTATAATAAAACATTTTTTGTAAAAGTGGAGTATGTGTCAGTTTTCCGTCCATACTTATTGATATATTGATATTCAAGTTTTTGAAATAAAAGCTTATAATTAAAATATCAATTAAAGAATAAATAATTATTATCAATGGCAAATTTGACCTCAAAAAGTTTTTTCCATGTAGACGGAGAGCTGGCCACGTCAGATATGACACAATAGTCAGGTTTTATTGCTCTCATTATTGTGTCATATCCGACGTGGCCAGCTCTTAGTCCAATAAATTTGTAGCAGTTTAATCAGGTGGACGGCAACCCGGACGGGAAACTAGCATAACCACCCTATGCACGGTTTCAAATAATAGATATAATTATAAACCGCCTTTATTATGTTAATTCATAATAATTCAAAAACGAGTGAGTTAAAAATATTGAGAGTGGAAAGACAAGATGTTTCAAACCTTTGAAGCAAGATGTTTCAAAATTTAAAAATTTTTAAAAACGCTTTTGGCTATAATTCTTTTTTTTTTCCCAGCCTACTTGAAGAGATATAATACGTATCCATACTAATATTATAGTGTGTCTGTCTGTTAACTCTTCACGCTTAAACCGCTCAACTGATTTAGATGAAATTTGGTATGTATAAGGGGATGAAAACGGAATGGAAGTTTATACGGAATTGTTGCTCCCTGTTGACTTGAAATAGCATACGTGCTAGTTTTATATTTGCTCTTAGATTTTACTAACTAGTAACTTTTATTTTGCGTTTTATTATGTAATTCCATATGGCTCATGTTAATTTCGCACAGACGAAGTCGCGGGTAAAAGCTAGTATTTTAATATTGTAATGGATTTTGATATGATAAAACTTTTGAAATAGATGGCAATTAACCAAAACTAACCCAAAAATGTACCCAAAAAACCGTGACGACCCTATACACGACACGATACAACTAATCCATACTAATATTATAAATGGGAAAGTGTATGTGTGTGTTTGTTTCTTTGTTTGTCCGTCTTTCACGGCAAAACGGGGCGACGAATTGAAGTGATTTTTTAAATGGAGATAGTTGAAGGGATGGAGAGTGACATAGGCTACTTTTTGTCTCTTTTTAACCCCCCACTTCCCTAAAATGGGGGGTGAAAATTTGTATGGTTTGTTACCCCGAATTTAACGCGAGCGAAGCCGCGGGCAAAAGCTTTTATATGTTATTAACTTACTCGTGCTGACTTTTCGTGTTTTTAAATCTTTTGTGTAATTTCAATTTATAATTCTTATGTGAGACGACAAACGCTTTTATATTTGTCAATATTTTTAGTAAAAAACACTTATGGTATATAAATGAAAATGGTTAAAACATGTTAAAAAATTAATCTTAAACTTTAGGTTGAATTAAGTTATTTGCTTTTTAGCTATGGTTTTCTGTAAGGTACTTCCCCAGTCGAGCTCTGAGCCAGGTCCAGATTTGAGCGTGATAACATTCGCTGAACTGTGCCTTACCACAGTTAGCGAGATAACATTCGGAGTGCCCATACCTCCCTTTTGGACATAACATACCCGTGTCTAAACCTGTTCCTAGTAACCAACTAGGTACCAATTTAAAAAATGTTCACAGCAACAATTAATTGGATCCAGTCTTAAATGTCACGCAAAAACAAATCAAACCATTTTTTGTGACAAACAATTGAATTTATAGAACGAAACTTTTTTGTCTATAAAGATCACATGTATGCGCGACTTCGGCAGCAGATAGCATACATCCTCCATACTACCCTCTTGAACCTGATGTTTATTCAATGTTGGGCGTAATTTATTAGATGGTACCTACTTTTGTAATGAATTAAATTGCTAATTAAATTACATGAAAATCAATTATATTAAGTAATTGAAATTGCTTGTAATTGAGATTACATGTCAGTAGTATTCCCGATTACATATAATTTGTAATTGCAATTACTTTTATCTTAACTACTTTTACTTGTAACTTCGATAATTTGAAATAATATACAAGTTCAATTTCTTTTTGGGTCAGTGGGGGCAGCTACCAGATCCCTCGCTGCAACGCGAAAATGGTCTTAGAAGACCTTCCCTCAATTTCAAATTAATCAATCTTCATTAATTTGAAATTGAGGGAAGGTCTTCTACGGATTTTGGAAAAAAACATACAGGATGCGAGATGAGGTCACATTTGGTAAACTTCTTTTTGATGCCAATCGATCCCATTCTTGTATGGGATCAAAAATAATTTGCGGCTAGAAAAGCCACAAAATGAGAAAAACTTTTCCCATACTTTATGAAAATTGTTTTTTTTATTTTTCACATGCTGCTTTTTTATGCCAATCGATTCCATTCCTATCGTTTCTAATAGTTTCCTATTATTAGGTATTGTACTAAAAAGCCACAAATTAAATATTTTCCATACATTTACTATAAATAATAAATAAATATTATACGACAATCTTACACAAATCAACCTAGGCCCACAGTAAGCTCAATAAGGCTTGTGTTATGGGTACTAGACGACGATATATATAATATATAATAGATAAATATGGATAAATACTTAAATACAAAGAAAACATCCATAACTCAAGAACAAATATCTGCGATCAACACACAAATAAATGCCCTGACCAGGATTCGAACCCGGGACCTCCTGCTTCGTAGGCAGGGTCACTACCGACAGGGCTAGGAGATCGTCAAATAAAGAATAAGTGATTTTTAGGGTTCCGTAGCCAAATGGCAAAAAACGGAACCCTTATGGATTCGTCACGTCTGTCTGTATGTCTGCCCGTCCGTATGTCACAGCCATTTTACTCGGAAACTATACGACGTATCTGAATAAAATTTACACATAAGGTGTATTCTGTATGCCGCTACTTAGTTATGTACTTATGTATTTAAATTAAAAAAAAAAAATTTAAGGGGGGGCGCTCCATACATGTATCTAAATTTCAAAAAAATTGTTTTTACCATATATCAACATGTGATACATCAATCGATAGGTCTTTAAAATAATATTGAAGTTTTTTTGATCATTTTGTGATTAAGTAAATATTTTTTGATATAATCGCTTCGAAAGTCAGAAAAATTTTGTAGCCCCCCCTGTAACTTTTGAACCGTAAGTCCAAAAAATATGAAAAAATTTGAGAAGATGCGCCTTATTATATACTTGCTACGAAAATTGTTTTGAACATTATCGGTTTAGCCATTTTTGAGCCATTTCCAAAAAACTTCTTCCATAGGCATCAGATACGACCTTTTGCTATTAGTTTGGTTCTTATTCCATTGAAGGTACGGAACCCTCCTATGCGTGGTCCGACACGCACTTGGCCGGTTTTTTAAACTTTTCACTTGAACAACAGTCGTTTTTATTAAGCATAAACAAACATTTAACCCAAACATTTAGCCGGAAGAAACATTTAAGTAAAATGTTAATGTACCTGAAAAAAGCGGCATCGCCATTATATCAAAATGCAACTAGGTACAGGTACACAATAGTGTTGGAGGATGTGTGGTTTGTATTTGCAACTAAAGGATAATTTTCCAGATAGGTAATTGAATTATCCGATGTTCTCCCGATGCGGTCTTATCCCAACGCACTTTACCGTCCTCATTGAAAGCGATTTTGACCATCTCTAATTTCGTTATAGATACTAAAAACCTGGATTTTTCAGAGCAGAAGAGGACATAAAACAAATTAGTTACAAATAATATTATTCAGTTAAGTACATTTTATTTGAACTTTTATTTTGAAAGACTTGACACGTACTTGACACATAGAAATATAACCGCCATGATGAATGCTTATTTTGGATATTTAGAATAAAACATTATAATTGTGCGATTATGATACTGTAGGTAATGGCGTGCGTGGGTCAAGTAGTTTTATATTATAGGTAACTTTAATTATTTCGTCATTGATTACCTACATACAATAGTAACTTTAATTAAGTAAGTACCACGGATCAGAATACAATCCGGATAGTACTTTTACTATATTCCCCTAACCACAGTTGAACCTTATTACCGAGCAAAACAGTCGTTCATAGGTCACTAGTAAAAAGTAATAAAAACGGTCCGATAGAGAGCATAATGTAGGGGGCGGTGTCTCACTCGCACAATGCTGCCAACTTATGAAACTTACCAATATGGTTTTATTTATATACATTTATTTTAGTAACACACTAGAAGTTACTTCCTACTTACAATAATTTATTGCAAGATTTTGAATTAATACTTTGTCCCCTTTTAGCTGCTTTGATTTTTTTTACGTCGTAAATATTATTCATTCATTAAATTAAAGAATTGCAATTAATATTGCAGACAGTAGTAAGTTTTGTAATATTTAAAATACGGTCTGGTATCCCCATCCCATCAGTCCCATCACTGACATAATATGTCACTGATATTATTTCAAATGACGCCGCTCAGCTCAACATTTCGTAACAACATTTTTAAGTAAAAATGGTCAAGATATGTTGCGTAAAAGGGTGCAGGGGTGAGACTTTACAATAAAGTAGACTTGCCTTTCACCGGTAATCCACAATCATTCAATTTTACGATTTAACAACAAGTTAAAATTGTCAAACAATAGGGTGACTATGATGTCGGCAAGCTGCGGGTCGGTTTTGCTGTTTTTACAGAAATGTACATAAGTACATGGTCTGTTCCTAAGTATTACTTACACAGGACAGGAGTTGCCCGCGGGTCGTTTTAGGCCCTTTCGAAAGGGTCCTAAAATGGCACAAGGCCATACAAAAAATGGTAGTAGTGGCAGTATAATAAATAAATATTATGGGACAATCTTACACAAATCAACCTAGTCCCACAGTAAGCTCAATAAGGCTTGTGTTTTGGGTACTAGACGACGATATATGTAATAGATATATACATATAAATACTTAAATACATAGAAAACATCCATAACTCAGGAACAAATATCCGTGATAAACACACAAATAAATGCCCTGACCAGGATTCGAACCCGGGGCCTTCTGCTTCATAGGCAGGGTCACTACCGACTAGGCTAGGAGGCCGTTAAAATATACTTTATAGTACAACATTTGTACAACAAAAATGCAACAGGAAAGTACAAGAAAAATGCAACAGGAAGAATATACAATATTTGTACATGGAAGAGATCTCTTCCAGTCAACCATTGAGCAGTTTGATGTATTGATGTTTTCTTTATTTACCTTTAAGTATATTAAAGTCGGAGAACTGTCCACATCAGATATGACGCAAACTATTGCTCACTAGAGAGCCACGAATCCCCTGTACTTACTTAGTTTTAGTTTGCTACACTAACTATCCCCTATTTTAAGACGCGGACATCTGGCAATTGTTCATCGGTGTTATGCAAACGAGTTGTAAGAAATAAATTTCTTACAGTTCTAGGTTTGATGCAGTGCAGTATCATGTAATTAATAAGATTATATCATTTTCAGGAGTTTCTGTTGGGTGAAAATAGTGCAAAATGATGTTACGTTAATGTATTGTTTGTCGCCTACCTACTGTTTTTTTTCCGTAGCTATACGCAATGTTTTTACTTTTTTGTTATTATATTAGCGATAGGCTTCGACAGTTTTTACCTATTAACTGAAATATTTTGCTGGTCTGTCACTCTGACGTCCTCCGATAAATAGCTGCCAGATGCCTGGATCTAGCAATAAGTTTAAAATAGTAAAGTAATTACAGACAGACCAGCAAAATATTTCAGTTAATAGGTAAAAACTGTCGAAGCCTATCGCTAATATAATAACAAAAAAGTAAAAACATTGCGTATAGCTACGGAAAAAAAACAGTAGGTAGGCGACAAACAATACATTAACGTAACATCATTTTGCACTATTTTCACCCAACAGAAACTCCTGAAAATGATATAATCTTATTAATTACATGATACTGCACTGCATCAAACCTAGAACTGTAAGAAATTTATTTCTTACAACTCGTTTGCATAACACCGATGAACAATTGCCAGATGTCCGCGTCTTAAAATAGGGGATAGTTAGTGTAGCAAACTAAAACTAAGTAAGTACAGGGGATTCGTGGCTCTCTAGTGAGCAATAGTTTGCGTCATATCTGATGTGGACAGTTCTCCGACTTTAATATACTTAAAGGTAAATAAAGAAAACATCAATACATCAAACTGCTCAATGGTTGACTGGAAGAGATCTCTTCCATGTACAAATATTGTATATTCTTCCTGTTGCATTTTTCTTGTACTTTCCTGTTGCATTTTTGTTGTACAAATGTTGTACTATAAAGTATATTTTAACGGCCTCCTAGCCTAGTCGGTAGTGACCCTGCCTATGAAGCAGAAGGCCCCGGGTTCGAATCCTGGTCAGGGCATTTATTTGTGTGTTTATCACGGATATTTGTTCCTGAGTTATGGATGTTTTCTATGTATTTAAGTATTTATATGTATATATCTATTACATATATCGTCGTCTAGTACCCAAAACACAAGCCTTATTGAGCTTACTGTGGGACTAGGTTGATTTGTGTAAGATTGTCCCATAATATTTATTTATTATACTGCCACTACTACCATTTTTTGTATGGCCTTGTGCCATTTTAGGACCCTTTCGAAAGGGCCTAAAACGACCCGCGGGCAACTCCTGTCCTGTGTAAGTAATACTTAGGAACAGACCATGTACTTATGTACATTTCTGTAAAAACAGCAAAACCGACCCGCAGCTTGCCGACATCATAGTCACCCTATTGTTTGACAATTTTAACTTGTTGTTAAATCGTAAAATTGAATGATTGTGGATTACCGGTGAAAGGCAAGTCTACTTTATTGTAAAGTCTCACCCCTGCACCCTTTTACGCAACATATCTTGACCATTTTTACTTAAAAATGTTGTTACGAAATGTTGAGCTGAGCGGCGTCATTTGAAATAATATCAGTGACATATTATGTCAGTGATGGGACTGATGGGATGGGGATACCAGACCGTATTTTAAATATTACAAAACTTACTACTGTCTGCAATATTAATTGCAATTCTTTAATTTAATGAATGAATAATATTTACGACGTAAAAAAAATCAAAGCAGCTAAAAGGGGACAAAGTATTAATTCAAAATCTTGCAATAAATTATTGTAAGTAGGAAGTAACTTCTAGTGTGTTACTAAAATAAATGTATATAAATAAAACCATATTGGTAAGTTTCATAAGTTGGCAGCATTGTGCGAGTGAGACACCGCCCCCTACATTATGCTCTCTATCGGACCGTTTTTATTACTTTTTACTAGTGACCTATGAACGACTGTTTTGCTCGGTAATAAGGTTCAACTGTGGTTAGGGGAATATAGTAAAAGTACTATCCGGATTGTATTCTGATCCGTGGTACTTACTTAATTAAAGTTACTATTGTATGTAGGTAATCAATGACGAAATAATTAAAGTTACCTATAATATAAAACTACTTGACCCACGCACGCCATTACCTACAGTATCATAATCGCACAATTATAATGTTTTATTCTAAATATCCAAAATAAGCATTCATCATGGCGGTTATATTTCTATGTGTCAAGTACGTGTCAAGTCTTTCAAAATAAAAGTTCAAATAAAATGTACTTAACTGAATAATATTATTTGTAACTAATTTGTTTTATGTCCTCTTCTGCTCTGAAAAATCCAGGTTTTTAGTATCTATAACGAAATTAGAGATGGTCAAAATCGCTTTCAATGAGGACGGTAAAGTGCGTTGGGATAAGACCGCATCGGGAGAACATCGGATAATTCAATTACCTATCTGGAAAATTATCCTTTAGTTGCAAATACAAACCACACATCCTCCAACACTATTGTGTACCTGTACCTAGTTGCATTTTGATATAATGGCGATGCCGCTTTTTTCAGGTACATTAACATTTTACTTAAATGTTTCTTCCGGCTAAATGTTTGGGTTAAATGTTTGTTTATGCTTAATAAAAACGACTGTTGTTCAAGTGAAAAGTTTAAAAAACCGGCCAAGTGCGTGTCGGACCACGCATAGGAGGGTTCCGTACCTTCAATGGAATAAGAACCAAACTAATAGCAAAAGGTCGTATCTGATGCCTATGGAAGAAGTTTTTTGGAAATGGCTCAAAAATGGCTAAACCGATAATGTTCAAAACAATTTTCGTAGCAAGTATATAATAAGGCGCATCTTCTCAAATTTTTTCATATTTTTTGGACTTACGGTTCAAAAGTTACAGGGGGGGCTACAAAATTTTTCTGACTTTCGAAGCGATTATATCAAAAAATATTTACTTAATCACAAAATGATCAAAAAAACTTCAATATTATTTTTAAAGACCTATCGATTGATGTATCACATGTTGATATATGGTAAAAACAATTTTTTTGAAATTTAGATACATGTATGGAGCGCCCCCCCTTAAATTTTTTTTTTTTAATTTAAATACATAAGTACATAACTAAGTAGCGGCATACAGAATACACCTTATGTGTAAATTTTATTCAGATACGTCGTATACTTTCCGAGTAAAATGGCTGTGACATACGGACGGGCAGACATACAGACAGACGTGACGAATCCATAAGGGTTCCGTTTTTTGCCATTTGGCTACGGAACCCTAAAAATCACTTATTCTTTATTTGACGATCTCCTAGCCCTGTCGGTAGTGACCCTGCCTACGAAGCAGGAGGTCCCGGGTTCGAATCCTGGTCAGGGCATTTATTTGTGTGTTGATCGCAGATATTTGTTCTTGAGTTATGGATGTTTTCTTTGTATTTAAGTATTTATCCATATTTATCTATTATATATTATATATATCGTCGTCTAGTACCCATAACACAAGCCTTATTGAGCTTACTGTGGGCCTAGGTTGATTTGTGTAAGATTGTCGTATAATATTTATTTATTATTTATAGTAAATGTATGGAAAATATTTAATTTGTGGCTTTTTAGTACAATACCTAATAATAGGAAACTATTAGAAACGATAGGAATGGAATCGATTGGCATAAAAAAGCAGCATGTGAAAAATAAAAAAAACAATTTTCATAAAGTATGGGAAAAGTTTTTCTCATTTTGTGGCTTTTCTAGCCGCAAATTATTTTTGATCCCATACAAGAATGGGATCGATTGGCATCAAAAAGAAGTTTACCAAATGTGACCTCATCTCGCATCCTGTATGTTTTTTTCCAAAATCCGTAGAAGACCTTCCCTCAATTTCAAATTAATGAAGATTGATTAATTTGAAATTGAGGGAAGGTCTTCTAAGACCATTTTCGCGTTGCAGCGAGGGATCTGGTAGCTGCCCCCACTGACCCAAAAAGAAATTGAACTTGTATATTATTTCAAATTATCGAAGTTACAAGTAAAAGTAGTTAAGATAAAAGTAATTGCAATTACAAATTATATGTAATCGGGAATACTACTGACATGTAATCTCAATTACAAGCAATTTCAATTACTTAATATAATTGATTTTCATGTAATTTAATTAGCAATTTAATTCATTACAAAAGTAGGTACCATCTAATAAATTACGCCCAACACTGAATAAACATCAGGTTCAAGAGGGTAGTATGGAGGATGTATGCTATCTGCTGCCGAAGTCGCGGTATGGGCACTCCGAATGTTATCTCGCTAACTGTGGTAAGGCACAGTTCAGCGAATGTTATCACGCTCAAATCTGGACCTGGCTCAGAGCTCGACTGGGGAAGTACCTTACAGAAAACCATAGCTAAAAAGCAAATAACTTAATTCAACCTAAAGTTTAAGATTAATTTTTTAACATGTTTTAACCATTTTCATTTATATACCATAAGTGTTTTTTACTAAAAATATTGACAAATATAAAAGCGTTTGTCGTCTCACATAAGAATTATAAATTGAAATTACACAAAAGATTTAAAAACACGAAAAGTCAGCACGAGTAAGTTAATAACATATAAAAGCTTTTGCCCGCGGCTTCGCTCGCGTTAAATTCGGGGTAACAAACCATACAAATTTTCACCCCCCATTTTAGGGAAGTGGGGGGTTAAAAAGAGACAAAAAGTAGCCTATGTCACTCTCCATCCCTTCAACTATCTCCATTTAAAAAATCACTTCAATTCGTCGCCCCGTTTTGCCGTGAAAGACGGACAAACAAAGAAACAAACACACACATACACTTTCCCATTTATAATATTAGTATGGATTAGTTGTATCGTGTCGTGTATAGGGTCGTCACGGTTTTTTGGGTACATTTTTGGGTTAGTTTTGGTTAATTGCCATCTATTTCAAAAGTTTTATCATATCAAAATCCATTACAATATTAAAATACTAGCTTTTACCCGCGACTTCGTCTGCGCGAAATTAACATGAGCCATATGGAATTACATAATAAAACGCAAAATAAAAGTTACTAGTTAGTAAAATCTAAGAGCAAATATAAAACTAGCACGTATGCTATTTCAAGTCAACAGGGAGCAACAATTCCGTATAAACTTCCATTCCGTTTTCATCCCCTTATACATACCAAATTTCATCTAAATCAGTTGAGCGGTTTAAGCGTGAAGAGTTAACAGACAGACACACTATAATATTAGTATGGATACGTATTATATCTCTTCAAGTAGGCTGGGAAAAAAAAAAGAATTATAGCCAAAAGCGTTTTTAAAAATTTTTAAATTTTGAAACATCTTGCTTCAAAGGTTTGAAACATCTTGTCTTTCCACTCTCAATATTTTTAACTCACTCGTTTTTGAATTATTATGAATTAACATAATAAAGGCGGTTTATAATTATATCTATTATTTGAAACCGTGCATAGGGTGGTTATGCTAGTTTCCCGTCCGGGTTGCCGTCCACCTGATTAAACTGCTACAAATTTATTGGACTAAGAGCTGGCCACGTCGGATATGACACAATAATGAGAGCAATAAAACCTGACTATTGTGTCATATCTGACGTGGCCAGCTCTCCGTCTACATGGAAAAAACTTTTTGAGGTCAAATTTGCCATTGATAATAATTATTTATTCTTTAATTGATATTTTAATTATAAGCTTTTATTTCAAAAACTTGAATATCAATATATCAATAAGTATGGACGGAAAACTGACACATACTCCACTTTTACAAAAAATGTTTTATTATAAAAAAACCTTTCGAGTATGATTTATTCTCGTATAATATTAATCTAAACAAGACCATATAAGCTCTAGAACGATAAGTAAGGGCACTTCAAAATTTATTATTGCATTACAAAGCTGGCAAAATCGATAAGTGGAAGAAAACTAGCACCTAAAAACTTACTAAGAGTACATTTTATTCAATAGTCCAATCTTAAGTAGAAGGAGTAGATTTTGAAAATTTATACAGGAAAAACGGCTTAGGTACACTTCATACTGATTTGAAACAAGGATTAATATTTCGAGAAATTTTTACAAAGGTAAAGCATAAAAGTCAGCCCTGAAAGCTGACCAACTAGTTCAAAAATGGTCCGGTCTTACCCCATCGTACCTTACTTATTGTTTTTTTCATTTTAGGGATTGTGAGAAATTATATTGGTATATATACTTATACGATTAAATTAATTCCATATCTACTTACCTACCTAATAATAATATTAATAATTCACCATATCTTTTAAATCGTACGAAAACGAACATACAATAAGCCTAATGGCGCGACCAGACATCGTAGAGTACCGGGACAGCCGAGCCGATTGTTTCTTTCTTATTCCATAGTAAAGAGAGAGATATAACCTATCACGATGATGTGGACAAATCATTGACAAATGCACGAATGTGTTTCAACTTCAAGCGCATTTGATTCTATTCAATGTATCCGTCATTCATATCATAATATAGATCTAGCTTGCAACAGCGCAAAGCAAGACGCGAAATGAGCAAATGAAAGTAAGCTGGCAACGTCGCCGCGGATGGAAACTGCTCGAACAAACGCGATCTTGTAATACAAATTATGGTAAAAACATGGACGAAGCCGTCTATGGTAAAAAGTACCCATACCCACTGTAAAAATTGAATAATGAATTAGTCTCTTTTATAAGTTGGTAGTTTAAATATATTGGGTAAAAAGTCGCTTAGGATCAGGATTGAAAATATAAATGAGAAATGAGATAAAAAATAAACAAAAAAGTTAACATCAGCCTAGATTGGAACTCGGACATATCTACTTAGAAAGCAAGCGTACTATAACCTAAGCTATGTGGAACGAATTTCCGCACTCAAAATTACTAATCATATTACTCAAATTTGACACATGAAACATATCTCTGGCTGCAATAGAATAAACGCCTATAAGTTTTATTGCAGCAATTGCATAGTTCTGAATTATTACAGGCTCTACAAGGTTTTGCGTCTAAAACCTTTATTAAGCGCTTAATACGACTATAGTTATCGGCCGAACATTAGTAATGTGCTAAGAAGTAGTTATGTTTAATTTCGCAACATAGAATTATTTCTGACCGACATAAAACTTGCGACAAGTCTTCTCCAAAACAGTTTCTTAACGATGATATATATACCTAATTATGTTTTACAAGACCAAGCACGTATCGGTACAGCGAACCCAACTATATGCCCCTACAGAAAATGTAACATTCATGCTCCAACGTGGTTTGTTTTCTTCAAAAACCTTGCACAAAAACACCTCGATTTGACGTGTTTGCATATATCGTCGCCTTAAATATTGTGAGTTCACAGTTTCCTGCTACCCTAAGGTTGTAGAGATCGCTTTTTAGCGATAAGACCGCCTGTTGTTACCTAGCTTTTATCACTGTATCGCTGTATACTTTTCTTTTTTCATGTGGTGTACAATAAAGAATATTTATTATTTTTATATTTTTTTATTATCATGGGCCAATCTTACACATATCGACCTAGTCCCACAATAAACGCATTTTTGCTCGAAGACTTAAATACATAGAAAACATATATAACTCTAACTCAAATATTCGTGGTAAACATACAAATTAATGCCCTTATCGGGATTTCAACCCAGGACCATTAGCTCGTAAGGCATGGTCACTACCGACTAATCTAGGAGTCCGTTAAATTGAATCAAAAGTAGGTAAGACAATTAGCACATGTACGATTTTTTGAGACGTCCATCGATAGGTACGACTTCCTATGAGATTCAAATGCTTTATTATCAATAAACTTTGTACCTATCTATTGTAGCCCAGTAAAGTCCAAAATACAAAAATAAACCAAGCGACTACGCGCCAAAACAGTCCTTACAAAACTAGCGCGTGGCACGTGACGTCACAGGCCGCCGTGGTTGTTTTGAATGTTTTTTATAAGGTAGGTAACCTAATTAATGTAGGTAAGTATTAAATATAAATATGTATACCTACATTATATTTGGGCCATCCCATTTCGCCAAGTCCTATTTTTTTACAGTATAAGAAAAACTTGGTTAGACGAAAATGCAATTTTTATTGCAATCCGACCCCTCCTGGAATTCTTACATTTTCTGACCTTAATGAAAAAAGTTTCCTACCCCAGAATCCCCTGATGTAAACTTTTGCAGTTGTACGGTTCTGCCACTCAATCTCAGAGTTCACATGCGTATGTACAGTCAGATGCAGAGAAAAAACATTGTATGCATCGTGGGCCTTTTTACCTGCAGCTGACCGTACGAGTACACCAGCCTACGCTACGAGTAAGTACCGCCAAGCAATTTGATTCCTGGGCCACTCTAGAACCTTGTCACAATAGCTAGTTTGGTAGCGAATAGGTTACGTTTATACGTATACACGGGCAACTGTCATTGCGACAAGGTTCTACAGTGGCCTAGGAATCAAATTGGTTGACCGTACGTTATGCTGTTTATTTACGATTCTATATTAAAGTTCATATACGTGTTACGGCGGCCTCCTAGCCTAGTCGGTAGTAACCCTGCCTATGAAGCAGGAGGTCCCTGGTTCGAATCCTGGTCTGGGCATTTATTTATATCACACATATTTGTTCCTGAGTTATAGATATTTTCTATGTCATTAAGTATTTTTCTATATCTATCGATTATATATATCGTCGTCTAATACCACCCACAACACAAGCTTTATTGAGCTTACTGTGGGAGGGAATACGTCGATTTGTGTAAGATTGTCCCATAGTATTTATTTATACAAAGTAATTCAAACACTGGTATAATCAGACACTACATATAATAGATAGCCACAGACTAAGGCCTTTATTCATAAACGGCCATTAAAGTTAAGAGATCGCTGATAATCGTTTGTCCCATTCCCTCATATAGGTTGGACGGAAAGGGACAAACGACTATCAGAGGCCTCTTAACTTTAGTAGACGTTTATGAATAAGGGGGTAAGAACTTTTTGAGGCTCCCAAGTCTCCAAGCAACCCAAAGATATCCAAAATGTAGGAGGAAAACCGGCCAAGTGCGTGTCGGACCACGCATAGGAGGGTTCCGTACCTTCAATGGAATAAGAACCAAACTAATACCAAAAGGTCGTATCTGATGCCTATGGAAGAAGTTTTTTGGAGACACTCAAAAATGGCTGAACCGATAATGTTCAAAACAATTTTCGTAGAAAGTATATGATAAGGCGCATCTCTTCAAATGTTTTCATATTTTTTGAACTTACGGTTCAAAAGTTACGGGGGGGCTACACAACTTTTCTGACAGCGATTATTTCAGAAAATATTAACATAATCACAAAATAGTCAAAGAAACCTCAATATTATTACCTATCGATTGATGTGTCATATGTTGATATTTGGTAATTTTTTATTTATTTAGTTACCTGTATGGAGCGCCCCCCTAAAAAATTTTTTTTTTTTTCAAATTTAACTACATAACTAAGTAGCTGCATACAAAATACACCTTATGTGTAAATTTTATTCAGATACGTCGTATAGTTTTCGAGTAAAATGCCTGTGACATACGGACGGACAGACAGACAGACAGACAGACATGACGAATCCATAAGGGTTCCGTTTTTTGCCATTTGGCTACGGAACCCTAAAAATGACATCTGCGCTGCAGCGCCATCTTCTAACGTGTAGGGTTTAGGTTGCTCTCGTTCAAATGGCGCTTCAGACTTGGGCCTCAAAAAGTTCAAGACTGTAGGTCTTTATTATATGTAGTCTCTGGTATAATGTACCAAATATGCAAAGTATAATAATAACAACCACTTAGAGTAACGATCAATTTCAGTTCTCATACGAGAGCCTGTCCTTAGTTTTCTAACTTCGCATATTGAATGAAACACGTGTCAGAATTGTGGGATTCATGATTCTCATAAGAAATATCATACAATAAATAGTAAAAAAAAACCGGCCAAGAGCGTGTCGGGCCACGCTCAGTGTAGGGTTCCGTAGTTTTCCGTCCGTCACAGTAAGTGTCCCCACTTAAGAGTTAAAATAACACCGCCATGTAGGATATGATATGAGCGTTCCACGTACAGCGACATCTATCGGCAAATTAAGTAAACTATTGCGCGCGAGCTTAAAGTATGGAAGATGATTTTTATGGGATAATTCTTTATTGCGTGAACCGATTTCACCGTTTTTACTTTATTTGAAAGCACGTCATTTCATTGTGATTTTGTAGAAATTACAGGTACAATAAACACCTGCTTATACGGTTAAATTACAAACTTAGTTCAGAGATTATTTTTTAATTTTTTTTCAAAAACTATTCAACCTATCAAGTTCAAAATAATTTTCCTAGAAAGTTTTTATGAAGTTCTACTTTTGAGATTTTTTTCATATTTTTAAAACTTATGGTTCAAAAGTTAGAGGGGGGGGGGGACACATTTTTTTTTACTTCTGGAGCGATTATTTCAGAAAATATTTACATTATCAAAAAATGATTTTAGTAAACCCCTATTCATTTTTAAATACCTATCCAACAATATATCACACGTTAGGGTTAAAACGAAAAAAAAACACTCCCCACTTTACGTATAGGGGAGGTACCCTAATAAAACATTTTTTTCCACTTTTTATTTTACCACTTTGTCGGCGTTATTGATATACATATTAGTACCAAATTTCAGCTTTCTAGTGCTAACGGTCTCTGAGATTATCCGCGGACGGACGGACGGACGGACGGGCAGACATGGCGAAACTATAAGGGTTCCTAGTTGACTACGGAACCCTAAAAATAGGAAGGGTGTTTTCCTTAAAGCTATGAAACACTAAAAAACACGGGAGATTCTCACGTTACATTCTTTCCTTTCGCCGCCTAGCAATCTTATCTTTTTAAATTATTAAGCACAATTGTTTAGCACTTTATAGTATAATGAAGCTTAATGCGGCTCAAACACAGCCTGAATACTTAATTTACGCTTTCATTCGCAGCCAGAAGGCTGAATAAGTAAAGGAACTCATGTCTGTGAACAGCTGAAAACCGGCCATTTTGCTTTTTGTGTTTTTTTAGGGTTCCGTAGTCAACTAGGAACCCTTATAGTTTCGCCATGTCTGCCCGTCAGTCCGTCCGTCCGTCCGTCCGTCCGCGGATAATCTCAGTGACCGTTAGCACTAGAAAGCTGAAATTTGGTACTAATATGTATATCAATCACGCCGACAAAGTGGTAAAATAAAAAGTGGAAAAAAATGTTTTATTAGGGTATCTCCCCTATACGTAAAGTGGGGAGTGATTTTTTTTCATTTCAACCCTAACATGTGATATATTGTTGGATAGGTATTTAAAAATGAATAGGGGTTTACTAAAATCATTTTTTGATAATGTACGTATTTTCGGAAATAATCGCTCCAGAAGTAAAAAAAAATGTGTCCCCCCCCTCTAACTTTTGAACCATACGTTTTAAAAATATGAAAAAAATCTCAAAAGTAGAACTTTATAAAAACTTTCTAGGAAAATTATTTTGAACTTGATAGGTTGAATAGTTTTTGAAAAAAACTACAAAATAATTTCTGAACTAAGTTTGTAATTTAACCGTATAAGCAGGTGTTTATTGTACCTGTAATTTCTTCAAAATCACAATGAAATGACGTGCTTTCAAATAAAGTAAAAACGGTGAAAATCGGTTCACGCAATAAAGAAATATCCCATAAAAATCATCTTCCATACTTTAAGCTCGCGCGCAATAGTTTACTTAATTTGCCGATATATGTCGCTGTACGTGGAACGCTCATATCATATCCTACATGGCGGTGTTATTTTAACTCTTAATAGGGGAAACTTACTGTGACGGACGGAAAACTAGGGAACCCTACACTGAGCTTGGCCCGACACGCTCTTGGCCGGTTTTTTAAATTGTAGTGTGAGGGTTTGTGCTAACATGAAACAGGTTTTTTAAATTTTTTCTACGGCATGAGAGCTAATGAGTGGTTAGAATGAAAATGTACCCCGGAATAGGTTATTTCCGAGATAAATAACCAGAGTTTGTGGCCTAAAGAACCTAAATATTGTAAAATAAGGTTTGATACTCCATTTAAATAAAATAACTTTAGTAACTACCAATCGACTACAACTAACTATTTATATGAACATAACGTTAATTATTTTTTTCTACTCCTGTACTTTTATCTGTCATTTATACATTCGTCAACACCTTTATAAGAACATAGATAATACACTCGATGAAAAGTCTATCTAGTCTTTTCCCCAAAATAACACTTGTTCTATAAAAGCGCCAAAATAGTATCGCATAATCGCGTGCAAACACGACTATTAATATAAAATAAATTACTGCCAACCTAAGAAACCTAAATAAACGCAGCGTTTTTAGAAAAAAAAACTTTAAAAAAGAAAAAATTAAAAGAACCACAGACCTACTTCGTAGTTTTTTACGTTTCCCGTTCGTTTATTGGGGCAAATTGCAAACTTTGAAAGTAATTTAGGTATTTTTACTAATCTCTGTAGCTCTTTAATAATTGGTCAAATAACGACGGTGTGTATTTGTGTTAGTAATGTTACTATTATTGAAAAATAGTGTTTTAAAAGGTAAAACTTAAATGATTGTTGATTATGTTGACAAAATAACTGCGATATCCATGAACTTTTCAATTTCGCATTTTATGTAAAAGTAAGTGTATTCGTAGAAAAAGTATTGTATGCAACGTCGTATAAGTAGGTAAAAAAATGTTCGTGGCGTTTTTCTTAACAATTTTCGCCCACGGCTCAAATTGTTACCCACGCCTCTCACCTTTTTTGACCCCTCTTATACAACTGTTGCATAAACTACTATAGTTATACCAGACACATTGTATAATAAAAAACATGTTTTAACAAAAAATCTTAAACTAATTTTGTAAGTTATTTCTAAGTTTGTTTATATTTTGGGTATGGAATAAATGGGCTTTTTATTTTATTATTATTTATAAGTATACATTTTATACGGGCGTATACTTTATCCACCTATAGTATCCAGCAATAGGACTCAAGTAGTATAATCATTTTGTTAAATAGTGTTGTTAATTATGTGTAACGATTTTTTAAAGTCCTACCGGGCACCGATGTACGCTATCCAACTGATTTAAAACTGACATAACTGGCATGACGCATCGGTAAGTTAATTGTCATGGATGCAATTCATTACGGGCTGAATTATTATTATGTATTTATTTTATTTATTTAAATAAATAAATAAATAAATTATGTATGAAAAAAATATCCTTATTTTCATAAAGAAATAAATGTAAATAGGTTCCCTAGGTCCAATACTAATCGCCAGTACAATATACGCCCGTATAAAATTTACACACTGTATTTATAAGTATAAGGAACTGGCTTGACAAAAGAGGGAGTCAAATTTTCTACACAGCGGCGTCGAGGCTCCTAGCTACCTCAGTCTCAGGCGTTAACCCAAACGGTGTCTCAGCTTAGATTGGGCTATAGATGGCCTAGGCGTGTATCGCCTCTGGCGATCAAGCCCTGTCCGGCTGACGACAAATATCCTCACATTTCTGTGGATCGCAGTGCATCAGCCACTGTGGCCCCCACAAGCAGCCTGTACTGTATCCACTCGTCAGCGTCTACAAGACGGCATGTGTGTTAAACTTGAACGCACCGCGAAAACTGCGTAAGAAACACCGTTGTCGGGCCACTTACTTCACACCGTCGGTCACTGAAGCCTTTACCAGGCCATTCAGCTTCCCGGAAAGAAGTGCAACTGTAACACTGCGATAAATAGACTTTTTAATTTCTATACTAAAGGTCGTGTATACGGGCGGCATTTAACGCCCTCATACGCGACAAGGAGTTTAGAAACTAAGCAGCTCTATTCTTTGCTACCCTTCTGCGTAGAAACGGACTCCCACTATGTAAGTCATAGTGTGAGTATTTAAGCAAAGATATGTAAAAACATTGATAGTGCGATGTAGGTTATTCACACATTTGACCGCAGACGAGAAGTTTAACGCTAAACCCGTAAATTAAAATACCTGTTAAATTTAATTACCTTTGAATTGGCGTGTCTATAAATAAGAAATAATAACGTGTATACCACGGTTTTCTTTAATTAGGACAAGCACGTGTTGCGCTGGCGATCGTATTGCCATCTCTAGGCGAGTAGTTGCAACTTTAATTATAGATATACAACAATAGGTGATACATAATACAGTTTCGTGACGCGTGTAATGATTTACTCATTGCTCCAAACCAACCTTTAAATAATTGTTTATTGTACTCTAATAATTCAATAAATGGCTTAATTTATATTCGAATTTAGACTATTGAAAACGGTTAATTTAGACAATTTTAATTAACAAAAGTGAGAGTCAAATTTTCTACAACCAGTATGACGAGGACTTTATACCTCTATGCCGTTTTCTGGAAGCGGTCTGTATAGTCAAAGGGGCGTGATCGCACGCGCCGCCATTAACTATAAGCCCACAAACCGGGTTGACGACTAACCATTCGTAATTCCGCCGTCGTGTCCCCCCAAGTCGCGATTTGAGCGTACAGTGTTAGAACTAACGGACCGTTAGTATCTGACCAGTAACGTTCGCATCAATCCTTTACACCCTTGGAAAAACCACCCATCCTCATTCATAAGCAGGAGCGGCTGCAATTGGAACTACCTAACTTTGTAGAAATCGGACTCCCGCTATGTGACATGTGGTGAGCGTATTTATACAAACTGATATAAGAACTTCAATAGCGCGATCTAGAACATAAAAATATTTGACCTAAAAAGCGAAGTTTAAATCTAAATATTATAAAGGCAATACCTAAAGTTTCATATTACCTTTGTATTGACATGTTTATAAATTGCACATATAGCGCAAATATAATGATTTTCTTATTTCGACACGAACCGTGTACTGCCCGGCCGCTAGTGTCGCCATCTGTTGTCAAGTAGTTGTACCTTTAGTTATAGGTAACAATAGGTGATTAATAAATAATATGTAATCGGTACCTAATACCTATTGAAATATGAGGCGCCAGTTTTGATATTAAGTAGCCGAAAGTTTTGTTTTATAATCTCCCATTCCTCTTGATACTTCACACAGGACAGATTATATGAATGTTGAATCAATATACTGTAATATATACGAACAATATGGACTATACTTCTAAGAAGGTTTTCATTTATTTACTGTAATATTAAACGGAGATAGCATTTGTTTCGGAGGACGTTTGTAGGTAGTCAAAATTGTGTCTGTGATATTTTCAGCAAGTGGTCCCGGTTGGATTATTATTACGATCCGGTCAAGCCGGTTATAGTTATTTTATTACTTACCTGCGTATTTGATTGCTTAGGGAAAACTGTTTTGTGTGCCACTTGCCTGCAGGTACAAGTATAAATGTAAGGTTAACTATTTTTCGGAATACGGCCCTAATTATCTTCCAATTTTATTCCAAAATTCCGGCACATTATTAAATATTCAAGAAGACGCAATAGTAAGAACATTTACATTTTAAAATAATGTAAACTATATAATTATATTATAATTAAAGATAATAGAACAACCAGACACTAACAAAATGTCAGCGAAAATATGGCATGACAATTCTCGTGTGATATTCACAAAACCTTTGCATTCTATCGCGAGTAAAATGACAAATGTTTTAGCTTGTAAAGGTTCAGCAACGCGCATGTGACACCTCTGGAGTTGCAGGCGTTCATAGAGTGCGGTAGCTCCTTACCAACAGGCGGGCCGTATGCACGTTTGCCACCGTCGTAGTATTCAAAAAATACTATGTTGTGAAGTATGTGGCCGCACTTTTTAGCGTCTCCAAAGTTCGCCATAATTGAGTATTTCATTAAGGCCGCGGACACCCGGTGATTAACGCTATCGGGCTCATTAGGGCGAAATGCAAAATAAACATTATTGCAAAGAGGCCGGAGTGTTGCCAAATTAACCGTCCAGAGGAAAACGTAACTTTTGATCAGGGATCGGATACTGTACATTTGGTCCATACAAAAATACCGTTTTTTTTCAATACCACGACGGTGGTAAACAAGCATACGGCCCGGCTGATGGTAAGCAGCTACCGTAGCCTATGGACGCCTGCAACTCCAGAGGTGCCCCAAGCGCGTTGCCGACCGTTTACAAAAAAGAGGATTCACTGTGTTGTCGGCTTATTAAGGAAGAAGAGGGTCCCCCGTCGTCAACCTCTTTGAGCTCTTTGGCAACCTTACTCACCACCAGGAACACAACACTATGAGTGTCTAGTGCTATTTGGCTGTGGTTTTCTTTAAGGTGGAAGTACTTCCCTAGTCGGGCATTGCTCCAGATTTGAGCGAGATGACATTCGCTGTGATGTGCCCTACCACACACACATAGCGAGATGACATTCGCAGTACCCATACCCCCCATACCTCTCTTTTGGACATAGTTTAAGGACATACCCGGGTCGAGTATTTATACGTTAGGTATTTTTCGTTCTTTTGATTATTATTTTAATTTTAATCGAATCATTTTAGAATACGATCTCATTAGCATTACGTAAGTTCTTGTTTATTATTAAATGTTGAGATTTTTGGGACGCAAAAATGGCTAAATGGAAACATAAAAATTGTTACACAGGACTTGGAAAGGAAATGATATAGGATAATTACTTTTTACCCCGGAATTAAGTTCCTACAGAGGTAAAATGAGAGTTCAACTTCAAACGGTAAGTAAGGTGAGGTGGTAAGAGGGCGAGAGGCGGGTTTGGCAATTTCAGGACTTCTACAAGGACGAAATCGCCTACAGAAGCCAGTTTAACAATAAAACGTGCTTAACAAGTTAACCGTAGGTACATCGATATCAAGTGTACCGCCATTAAAATAAACCCAGACAAAACTCGAGGATGTTTGCTTTGCTTATTAAGTGTAATTAGACCTCTCTCGCTTACCCTGGAGGTTGTTTTGCGACAATTACAGATTAGAGACTTATCGATAACTAGGATGAAAATGCGCGAGCATACTCGAATTAACAATGTACTCATTTATTTTATTTATTTAATCTAGAAACAAACAGTCTTATATAGTTGTATATAACACTAAACATTTTTTTAAACTAGACTTTTATTACAGTTTCATTAAGAATATTATTTGAAATTATGTTTACCCTAATAAATACATAAAGCAACCAAACACTTAAAAGCACTTAAAAATAGAGTTACTTGTGTGTGTACAAAAAAAACCGGCCAAGTGCGTGTCGGACCACGCATAATGGAGGGTTCCGTAGCTTCAATGGAATAAGAACCAGACTAATGCCAAAAGTTCGTATCTGATGCCTATGGAAGAAGTTTTTTAGAAATATTTCAAAAATGGCTAGACCTATAATCAAAATAATTTTCCTAAAAAGTTTATCATAATGCGCATCTTCTCAATTTTTTTCATATTTTTTGGACTTACGGTTCAAAAGTTACAGGGGGGACGCTATTTTTCCGACTTTCGAAGCGATTATTTCCGAAAATATTTACATTATCAAAAAAACCGGCCAAGAGCGTGTCGGGCCACGCTCAGTGTAGGGTTCCGTAGTTTTCCGTCCGTCACAGTAAGTGTCCCCACTTAAGAGTTAATAACACCGCCATGTAGGATATGATATGAGAGTTCCACGTACAGCGACATCTATCGGCAAATTAAGTAAACTATTGCGCGCGAGCTTAAAGTATGGAAGATGATTTTTATGGAATAATTCTTTATTGCGTGAACCGATTTTCACCGTTTTTACTTTATTTGAAAGCACGTCATTTCATTGTAATTTTGTAGAAATTACAGGTACAATAAACACCTGCTTATACGGTTAAATTGCAAACTTAGTTCAGAAATTATTTTGTAATTTTTTTTTCAAAAACTATTCATCCTATCAAGTTCAAAATAATTTTCCTAGAAAGTTTTTATAAAGTTCTACTTTTGAGATTTTTTTTCATATTTTTAAAACTTATGGTTCAAAAGTTAGAGGGGGGGGGACGCATATTTTTTTACTTCTGGAGCGATTATTTCCGAAAATATTTACATTATCGAAAAATGATTTTAGTAAACCCCTATTCATTTTTAAATACCTATCCAACAATATATCACACGTTAGGGTTGAAATGAAAAAAAAAATCACTCCCCACTTTACGTATAGGGGAGGTACCCTAATAAATAAAAAAAATCCACTTTTTATTTTACCACTTTGTCGGCGTGATTGATATACATATTAGTACCAAATTTCAGCATTCTAGTGCTAACGGTCACTGAGATTATCCGCGGACGGACGGACGGACGGACGGGCAGACATGGCGAAACTATAAGGGTTCCTAGTTGACTACGGAACCCTAAAAATGATTTTACTAAACCCCTATTCATTTTTAAATACCTATATATCCAACAATATATCACACGTTAGGGTTGAAATGAAAAAAAAACACTGCCCACTTTACGTATAGGGGAGGTCGGACCCGGGGTATGTCCTTAAACTACGTCCGGACTTGGGTATGTCCTTAAACTATGCCAAAAAGAGAGGTATGGGCACTGCGAATGGCATCTCGCTTAGTGTGGTAGGGCACGTTCAGTGAATGTCATCTCGCTCAAATCTGGAGCAGAGCCCGACTGGGGAAGTACCCCCACCTTACAGAAAACCACAGCCAAATAGCACTAGACCCTACTCATAGTGTTGTGTTCCTGCTGGTGAGTAAGGTTGCCAAAGAGCTCAAAGAGGACCCAGTGTGTTGACGATGAGGGACCCTCTTGTTCCTTTAGCCGTCAACACAGTGAATCCTCCTTTTTGTAAAGGGTCGGCAACGCGCATGTGACTCCTGTGGAGTTACAGGCGTCCATAGGTTACGGTAGCTGCTTACCATCAGGCAGGCCGTATGCTTGTTTGCCACCGTCGTAGTATTAAAAAAAAAAAAAAAGGACACCTAATAAAACATTTTTTTCCACTTTTTATTTTACCACTTTGTGGGCGTGGTTGATATACATATTAATACCAAATTTCAGCTTTCTAGTGCTAACGGTCACTGAGATTATCCGCGGACGGACGGACGGACGGACAGACATGGCGAAACTATAAGGGTTCCTAATTGACTACGGAACCCTAAAAAGAAATAGTAATAGTAATAACGGCACCCTAGGTTAGTTTCCATATAATGTCCTTAATGTTTTTTTTTTTCATGTTTTAGATATATTTCCGTATCTATAAAGATAAAGATAAAGATACTCATGTAAACTTTGGATCTTACTTGCATATTAAATTTAGGCCCCATTTACACATAGATTAGTGTTTAGTGCGAGTTCATACAATTGCTACTTGCATGCACAACAAATGGTATGCACTCGCACTAAACACTAATCATTAATCAATGTGTAAATCGGGCCTTACGCGAACTGTTTTGCATTCGAAGTTGTGTTTTTTCAGTTGTATTAGCTACTATAGCTTTTGCCCGCGGCTTCGCTTGCGTTAAATTCGGGGTAACAAACCATACAAACTTCCACCCCCCATTTTAGGGAAGTTGGGGGTTAGAAAGAGACAAAAAGTAGCCTATGCCACTCTCCATCCCTTCAACTATCTCCACTTAAAAAATCACGTCAATTCGTCGCCCCGTTTTGCCGTGAAAGACGCGGCAAACAAACAAACAAACACACACATACACTTTCCCATATATAATATTAGTGTGGATTTTTATCAGTAAATGTATTTTTTTTTAATCTTCAGCCATTTTGTCGGGTGACTTGTGTGGTCGGGAGTTATAAGAAATGTCCACGGAATTCCGCCAAATCCCGGCCATGTGGCAACCCTATTCCCATATGAGTCCTGCTTTCAGTTGGAGTCCTGCCAAATAACCATCTGCGCGGAATTTTATGTAGATCTCAATTTATGAACTTTCAGAGGTTACATGTCGAATAGTTTCGGGGTTTGGCATACGTTTTATCTAGCGGAATAATATAAAGCCTGACCAGAAATATATGATTATTGTCAAGAGGGCGCTATTATTCTCATTTATATGGCAAAGTTCAGTTCTCTATGGTATGCTGACATCTTGATTTTTTTACCTGTCAGCTTTGATGTTAAATTGAAAATGTTTCACTGTGAAAAAGTTTCATTTCCCGAGGGTAATACTTACAGCAGTTTATTATATCACTATCTACAATGTTCTGCTCTTGACTATGGATAATTTCGGGAATTTTCTGTCGTTTATTATTTAATATTCATCACTTTATTATCATTTAAGTAAACCGCCTCAATGACACTGAGCCTATGACATGCACTCACACATGCATATCATTCTGTCATTAAAATTATTGCCAGTGCAAGAAATTAGTTCCAATGAAATTCCGCAACATGGCGCATGATCATATATTTCTGGTCAGGCTTTAGATAAGTAGATACAATGTTGGGAATTGTCTGGAAAATATGCGTTTTCAAATCGTAATGTCTCGCCCACAAAAAAACGTTTCTAGCGATACCGGTTGGATCTGGGTGCGTAGCCAAGGTGCCAATCGTTAACGCGTCGTAGTGAACGAAACGCAACTGTCACTGTCACACAAATATGGAAGAGTGATAGAGAGACGTGACTACGATACGCTACGGAGCGTTAACGATTGGCACGTTGGCTACGCACCCTGATGGCTTATACAACATGTAACAAAGATGCTGGCGACCCGTTTAAGGGCGTAACTGGTATCGTATTCTAATTTATTTATTTTTATTTAAACTTTATTGCACATTATAAAATATACAGTTACAAAAGGCGGACTTAATGCCGTAAGGCATTCTCTACCAGTCAACCTTTAGGCCAAACAGAGAAGCATCCTGGTGCAGGGTATGTAAAGAACACGGAACTAATAACTAAAAATAGCAAGAACGTTATCTAATATAAATAAGCATTTAAATAAATATATATGAATAAGATATAAAATATACAAAGATAGTATAACATATACGTAATAAATACAAATAAATAAATATATATGCATAAATAAATATATTTATATAAATAAATTACCTGCTACTGAATTTACTATGAAGAGTTATCAAAAAAATGCTTGAACGTGAATTTTGTTTGAGCTTGACGTAAGCTGAGGGGAAGAGCATTCCAAAGGCGGATGGCAGTAAACGAATTGGACATGGAAGTGGAATTGTGATCGGGCACAGAGAGGAGTAGCTTACGAGTGGTGCGAAGTTCGCAGCCACGAAGGGCAGTTACAAACCTAAATTTGGATCGCAAGTACTGGGGCGCAGCTGAGTCGTTTAAAATGGAGAACAGTGTACACAAAATTTTAAGACTTCTGCGCTCTCGAATGCGAAGCCAGTGGAGCTTTCGTCGGAAGACAGATACGTGGTCATATTTTCGAAGGCCAAATATAAACCGAATACAATTATTTAGAAGCCGATCTAATGTATCCAGAAGTCCCTCCGCCGCATTGGTACAGCACACATCACAATAATCAATTACGGGCAGCACTAGAGCTTGAATGAGGAGTGTTTTTGTGGAAATCGGTAAAAAGTGCTTAAATCTGTGTAGTGAGCGCAGAATATTAGTAACTCGTCGACAAACATCAGAAACCTGGGGTTCCCAGGTCAACCCACAGTCAATCAACAGCCCCAGGTCTTTTACTTCTGAGGAGAATGGTATAACACTACTATCGAAGAGAATCGGAGTCACTTGAGTAACATTGGTAATTGACTTTGAGCGTGGATTCCCTACAATAACAGCCTGACACTTATGGTCTAAGAGCTGGCCACGTCAGATGTGACACAATAATGAGAGCAATGAAACCTGTCTAGTTAGACTGCTTTACCATCCTTATTGCTAGATCCGGGCATCTGGCAGCTTTTAATGAGTGGATGTCAGAGCGACAGACCAACAAAGTTTTTAAGTTGGAAAAAAGTAATACCACAATAGGTAAAAAATGCCAAAGTTATGTAATTTATAGAGGACAGGGCCTATATTTTAACATTAGATTAAAAACCATTGTCTATTATTGTGGAAACAAAAACAGTAGGCGACTAACTAAAAATTGCATTTTACATCATTTGGCACTACTTTCCCCCAACAGAACCTACTGGATATGATATAACCTAATTAATTACATAATTTCCCATAATATCTCAGTAAACCCAGAACTCTAGGAGTTGTTTTCTTCAAGCTATTTGCATTCTTTGACCTCCACCACTTTACAGCTGCCAGATGTCCGGATCTAGAAATAAGCTTAGTATAGCAAACTAACTACATGGGTTTCGTTGCTCTCATTATTGTGTCATATCTGACGTGGCCAGCTCTCCGTCTATTAGAAGGGTTTACGGCTATTCCAAAATCTCTACACCATAATGCGATACGATCTAAATCTTCGTTAAGCCTTGAGATTCTAATTATGAAAAAGTAAGTATAATATATTTTGAAGCGAAATAAAATATTGGTTTTGTATGGAGGCTCGGCCAGCTGAGCTGAGATGATGTGTCCCATACTATGATATAATAATTACAGATGGGGTAAGCACGCTCCAAAAGTGAAGCACTTAATATGAGTGAATTCAAACAATTGTCTCTTAGTCGCGCACCGGCAAGCGAGAGATGCGGACGTGCTGATGAGCTCCCGTGAGCCGCGCGAGAAAGAGACAAACTGTAATTTTCTAACAACGAGAGTGACAAGGATGTAATGATTGTCAATATAGATAAAAATAACAGAATAATTACTAGGTTATGAAATTAATTTGGAAGTATTTCTTGTGCTCATTATGTTAGAGTATAACCCATCCATAGTAAAATATCTTTGGTCCCGTACAAGAAAAAAATTTCTCCTACTCTTTATTACTTGCAATACGATACCTATTATGCCCTTAAACGGATCACCAGTATTTTTGTTACATCCTGTAGGTAATACTGTAAAATACAGGTATAAAATAAATAAAGTAAAAACCGGCCAAGAGCGTGTCGGGCCACGCTCAGTGTAGGGTTCCGTAGTTTTTCGTCCGTCACAGTAAGTGTCCCCACTTAAAAGTTAAAATAACACCGCCATGTAGGATATGATATGAGCGTTCTACGTACAGCGACATCTATCGGCAAATTAAGTAAACTATTGCGCGCGAGCTTAAAGTATGGAAGATGATTTTTATGGGATAATTCTTTATTGCGTGAACCGATTTTCACCGTTTTTACTTTATTTGAAAGTAGTGACCGACCGAAACATGTTATTTTGCCGAAACCGAAACCGAAACCGAAGGTTCGGTTTCATTGTAGTTTCGGCCGAAACCGAAACCGAATCCGAACCTTTCATAAAAAAAAAACCTTAAAAAGTCGAAAAAATGTTAGTAAGCCCGTTTTTTTCTAAAATTAATATCTCGCCGACCTATAATTACAGGTTTCTACTTTCAAAGATTTATCACAATGAAATTTCAGCACAGTTACAGAGGTTCTGTTTGAAAATTTAACTACCCTATAAAGTGAAAAAAATACATTATTTGTAACACAAAGTTAGCGATTTTTTAATGGTGGTATAAAATAAAACAAATTTATTATTAAAATATGATGCTCATATATTATGTTTATTTATTTTCACATTTTCAGTTACTTACATTTTAATTATACTCACAAATATCACAATCAGTTAGCCTCGAATGGCTAATTCAAATATAATTAGATAATCAAAATAACTAAATTGATCACCTTTGGTAATAAAATACCTACTCACACCATTACATTACTCGCAACATTACATTAACATTACACGTCTATATTAAATTTAAATTAATAACTATTCACCTTTCATTTTATTGCATAGGCAGGTACCTACAATCGTTATTACATTAATAGTACACGCAACTAAGATGAATTTTAAACTTTAATGAAGCAGGTACTTAACCTTGGCACTTACACCTTTAAAATTAAATATATTCGTCAATAGGTTAGCAAACTAATCAAACTATTAAAATAAAGCGTTAAATATTAACTATGACATGACGAATTCACAAAAAAAAACAAACTAAAATACTTGATCAAACTACTTACCATTATTCGCGGAACAAACACAACACGTATTGACACGTCTACACGAGCAAAGCGCACTGATTTAGGTAGTTGCCGGCGGAGTCAGGCGAGCGACGCCATATTGCCAGCCGTGCCGAGCGCGCCCGACGTTAGCCGAGCGCGACCCGAAGGTACGATGTTGTAAGTTTCGGCGCGGCCGAAGGGTTCGGCCGTTTTTGGCCGAAACCGAAACTCGGGCCGAAACTTGATTTTTTGGCCGAAACTGGCCGAAACCGAAACCGAAACCGAAATTTCGGACGGACACTATTTGAAAGCAAGTCTTTTCATTGTAATTTTGTAGAAATTACTGGTACAATACACACCTGCTTATACGGTTAAATTACAAACTTAGTTCTGAAATAATATTGTATTTTTTTTTTCAAAAACTATTCAACCTATCAAGTTCAAAATAATTTTCCTTGAAAGTTTTTATAAAGGTTTACTTTTCAGACTTTTTTCATATTTTTAAAACTTATGGTTCAAAAGTTAGAGGGGGGGGACACACATTTTTTTTTACTTCTGGAGCGATTATTTCCGAAAATATTTACATCATCAAAAAATGATTTTAGTAAACTCCTATTCATTTCTAAATACCTATCCAACAATATATCACACGTTAGGGTTGAAATGAAAAAAAAAAATCACTCCCCACTTTACGTATAGGGGAGGTACCCTAATAAAACATTTTTTTCTACTTTTTATTTTACCACTTTGTCGGCGTGATTGATATACATATTAGTACCAAATTTCAGCTTTCTAGTGCTAATGGTCACTGAGATTATCCGCGGACGGACGGATGGACGGACGGACGGGCAGACATGGCGAAACTATAAGGGTTCCTAGTTTACTACGGAACCCTAAAAAGGACGGTTATGACGTGACTATAGACGTATAGGTATTTTAGCAATATTCCATGTCTTTCCACAAAAACACTATTTCCCATATTGATGTCGTTTCCCACTTTAATCATTGTCACAGTAGATTATTCGCTGACAACTAATTACAACTATCAGACCGCCCCATCGATTGTTATCGTAGCAATTACTGTGAGTGCGAACTAAGGCTCCGAACCCGTCAATAAATAGGAAAGTGACCCCGTGGCCTCATTACGCAAGTTGAACTGCCAAACTACGCCATAGCGTTTTCCCTAAAGGGTAAGTTGAGGAAATGTAAAGTGCAAATTACGTGCACCAACAAAAAGGTATTAGGTAATTTAAATAATTAAACAAAAAAAAACAACATTTATTTCGGGCAAAGTTCATCAAAGTGTTAGTATATTTGGTATATACAAAAAACTTACAGAACTATTGTTAATGAAGGCAAAAGACAGAAACACATATACGAAAGTACACAGAAAACAGCATAGAGACATAACCGGATGAGCAAAAAAAAACAATAAAAATAAAAATAAAATAATAATTAAAATAATACGTAACGAATATTGTTTGAAGTATCCATTCCCAATTCTCGTAGAGAGCAATTGGGGAAGTAAAGTAGCGAATAGGGATCTAAGGTATTTGCGTCATTCAGAATGGACGATTTTACTCGAAAGAGTATATAATTTTAAACAAAAAAAGAACCGACTTCACATAGCCTCCACCTTTCCAAAAGCAAATGCTCGAGCTGCTGTAAAAAATGCTCATATCACTCACTATAGGCGTGCCTATAATAGTAGAAGAGTTCCCTCGATTTCTCCAGGATCCCATCATCAGATCCCGACCTGGTTACAATGCGACCAACTGTGAAGTACTCTTACAAACAAAAAATAATTTTCCAAATCGATGCAGCCGTCTTCGAATAATCGGTGAACATACATAAAAAAAGCAAAAACAAAGACCCCGAAGAATTGATAACCTCCTCCTTCGAAATCTTGAAGTCGGTTGATAAGGGGGATCAAGCAATATGTCACGCGAAGCTTAATGAAATTTCACAAATATTTAACCAACTCCCAGGACAAAGAGGAAGAACTCGATTGGATTCGATTGTTTGTCCGATCTGGACGTTTTAGTCAATAAAACTGGTTCTATTTTGGTAAGAGTAAATCTGTATACGAGACCACTTCATGACGATATATCTCAGTAGGAAATCCTGGTTCGTTACTTTGCTTTATGTCTAAGAGTACAATGGAGAGATTAGGTTTATCTGTAGCTAACAGGGTACAACGTTGTGAAGCTCCGCCGACGCTAAGACGCAATAATAACAGCACTGAAATGATTATGTAATATACATAATATTTAGCAGCCCGCGTACAGTGAGGCTTTTCCACAAGTAACGGTTGAGGCTGCATTGCTAAGAATGTTTATTTGTGATTTAGGGATCGATGACGACGTATTTTAGCGGCAAGCGGCGACAAGGGCGTCCGCTAGCTGTAACAGAGGGCCTACCGCGAAAAATCGTTCGTCGTATCCGTCTCTCTTTTTGTATCTGACTCGCTTTCAAGCAATACTATTTGTCTCGGTGGCACCGCCCGCGTCACTGATTGCCGCTCCGTCTCAGTCTCGCTCTCACGTTTACAAATCGCTATTACGAACTAAGGACCGAAGACCGATTGCGGTTGTTTATGAAGATACAGTTCATTTCGGTCTGTCAAAGGAATTAGTTTTAGTTCTTCGTTCCTGACCGACTCAAGCCTATCCACTAACTGGCGCGGTTGCATGGAGCGGGTGCAAACACGCGGGTGGAAATCAGGTAAAATTGTATGAGCGGCGCTAACTGGCGCAGACGCGTGCGACGGATTTTTCATTTTTTTCCTTGATTTGTATACGCGCGCATGCGCCCGCTCCGTGCAACCGCGCCATCTAGTGGGTAGGCTTGAGTCGGTCAGGAACGAAGAACTAAAACTAATTCCTTTGACAGACCGAAATTAACTGTATCTTCATAAACAATCTCAATCGGTCTTCGGTCCTAAGTTCGTAGTAGCGATTTATAAACGTGAGAGCGAGACTGAGACGGAGCGGCAATCAGTGACGCGCGACAAATAGTATTGCTCGAAAGCGAGTCAGATACGACGAGAGAGATGGATACGACGAACGATTTTTCGCGGTAGGCCCTCAGTTACTCGTTTGTCTCGTTCTCAGAGTCCCAGTATGACAATTTGTTCGTGAACTAAAGGAAACCACCTATAAGTCCGAACTAGTTCCTCTGACGGATTGACCGAGATCGGAACGCTCCCTCTAAAGACCGATTAAGCACAAGCCTTAGTGGGCGCCTTAAGGCTTAGCCGCTGGCGGCGCCACGAATCGCGGTCCGACCTTTACGCGGATTCGGGTACGTATACGAGTATGTCAAGCGAGATAAATTCATGCACTGCGTTTGATGTGTATTGTTCCTAACAGTATGACACAAATAACAATATTTAGTACTGAAGTGGGAGTGTTCTGCGCTAGCAGATAATACGTATTTCCTCTTAGGATTAACAACAGTTTCTCAACCAAGGAGACAAACAAGATATTACTTGGAAGGATAAAAATAGGCTAGGCAGAAATTGCGCGTTTGAGTTAAGTTAGCCCAAGAGGAGATAGTTAGGACTACAAAGGTATTAAGGAACGGTCACGGACTTTAATTGGTGTGTTGGTGGAAAAACAGTTTGAATTTGGAATCTACATTATAGACCGTGAGCCAGGAACAAATTTCGTTGGTGATCGTGTCCCAGGCGATAACTTGTGAAGTGGTTAAGGGGGATGTATAATGAAACCTCTTGAAGGTCAGCTGTCTGCCGTTCTTCATGACTGCCGTTCCTCAATCTACCAACGGAGTGGCAACTGACCTACACGAGGCTTCATTATATACCGCCCTTAACCACTTCACAAATTATCGCCTGGGACGTGATTGGTCATGAATATGATAAACAACTTAAATGAGTTTTTCAAAGGCATGTTACGCTCTTAAATAGAGGGGATGAGGCAAAATTATAGTTACCAATAACGTGAATGACCATGTTAGTTTAAAAATATGCTCGCCGTTGCGTGTCGCTTCGTTTAGGTATTTTCATATAAGGTGTTTATTATCTTGTTCACGATGCGCACGATATTAAAACACTGTTTAAAAGTCACCGTGTTCGATTCACACTTACAAATTCACTTCTCTATTCTTACTTTGTTTCTGGAAATAGAAAACTCTGCGTCACGTAATAGCACGTACACGAAAACCAAATTACTTTGCTTTTACTTACCTGCTTCCCAAACTTTTACGGAACCTCTTACAGCATAAATAAATTGTGTAACTTTCCTTATTTCTCGCTTTTATTACTAGTTGTACAATGTTATTAATATAGGGCAATAACGTTGTTTATGTTCGCGGTGAAATAAGTAATTATTAACGGTCATTTGTGGCGTAAAAACGTCGTATATTTACTGATTTATAGCTTGGAAATAATTGCTGTATGATGTTGATATAGTACCCAATAGCTGGTAATTTTTTATATTTCAATTTTTGTTCCTCCTCATCGCAAATACGGCTGGACGGATTTTGATAAAATTTGGTACACATAGTGTTAATTGGCGAAGAAAATTCAAATATGCCTAGTAACACTCATAACCAGCTAGTATTTTTAGGGTTCCGTAGCCAAATGGCAAAAAACGGAACCCTTATGGATTCGACATGTCTGTCTGTCTGTCTGTCCGTCCGTATGTCACAGCCATTTTACTCGGAAACTATACGACGTATCTGAATAAAATTTATACATAAGGTGTATTTTGTATGCCGCTACTTAGTTATGGAGTTAAATTTGAAAAAAAAAACATATTTTTAGGGGGGCGGGCGCTCCATAGATGTAACTAAATTTCAAAAAATGTTTTTTAACCAAATATCAACATGTGACACATCAATCGATAGGTCTTTAAAAATAACATTGAGGTTTCTTTGACCATTTTGTGATTAAGTGAATATTTTCTGAAATAATCGCTTCGAAGGTCAGAAAAATTATGTCCCCCCCCTGTAACTTTTGAACCGTAAGTCCAAAAAATATGAAAAAATTTGAGACGATGCGCCTTATCATATACTTTCTATGAAAATTATTTTGAACATTATCGGTTCAGCCATTTTTGAGTTATCTACAAAAAACTTCTTCCATAGGCATCAGATACGACCTTTTGCTATTAGTTTGGTTCTTATTACATTGAAGGTACGGAACCCTCCTATGCGTGGTCCGACACGCACTTGGCCGGTTTTTATTAAACGTAATCAGTCGTTCATCAGCTATTAGAAAAATCGGCACACTTTTTTTGTATAGAAAATGACAGACATGGCTACTCCGGGTTGAATGCTATAAGTAGTCTAAGTAACCAAGACTAATGCCCCAACAATAACACAGATAATTAATCCCCAGTGAGTTCATTACGCGGCGATGTTTTTATCGCGTGACAAATGGGACCGCGACAACGACTGATGGGGATGGCTAAAGGATATCGGTTCATCTGTTTACTTCTCTGGAATGGTTCTATTAAATGAAAACTATTAATTAACTGTGTTTAAAGACGTAGTAGATACATTTCACTGGCGAATTACAATGTCATAAGGTTCTTTTTAGGGTTCCGTAGCCAAATGGCAAAAAAACGGAACCCTTATGGATTCGTCATGTCTGTCTGTCTGTCTGTCCGTCCGTATGTCACAGCCATTTTACTCGGAAACTGTACGACGTATCTGAATAAAATTTACACATAAGGTGAATTTTGTATGCCGCTACTTAGTTATGTAGTTAAAGAGAAAATAATATTTTTAGGGGGGGGGGCGCTCCATACATGTAACTAAATTTCAAAAAATTTTTTTAACCAAATATCAACATGTGACACATCAATCAGAGGGGAAACAGGGTCTTTCTGGGATTAGATCCGGTTTCCTCACGATGCTTTCCTTCAACGAAAACCGACAGGTAAATATTAAATGATATTTCTACATAAGTTCCGAAAAACTGTGCCGGGGTGTGAACCCGAGATCTTCGAATTGAAAGTCGGACGTTTTACCGGCAGGCCACCAGCGCTTCCAAGCAAGCAATAAAATAAGTTGCTTACCAGTATCCAAAGAATTACTTTCTTATTTACCATCTCCTTTTCAAAATATTTCGATAAACCTATTTCTTACTTATTTAGCGTAATAATTGTCTTTCCTGTTTTCTCACATTTACCACAATCATACTGCATACGCTATCGTTCTTATTACAAAGACGTTTAGGTCTTAAATCACTTGTTTCGTGTCCCATCCTGGCTTCGCGAGGCTTCGGTAAATAAAAGAAACCTTATTCCACAAACTGATTATACGAGCAATAACGGAGATTACTTGTAATATGGATTATGATGCCTATATTATGTTAAACAAAAACCTAGTAAAAATGTTAGTCATGCTCTGAGGCTCTACGTGTCGCACCCCGCAAATCCTTGACAATCTTTATTCCATATCTGCTATTCCTCAGGGATATCAACCTTATGCTATAAAAAATATGATTGAAATTCACTTGAACAGCAGGTGCTGTATTCTAAATATGGAAAATAGTATGCTTATTTTTGCATTTCAGTCTAAAATTCCTTTTGAATTCGTGTCTTAATACCTACTCGTAGCACTTTGTCTTAACGAACATACTTTGGGTTTTTTCATAAATCGTCAACTTTTTTTATCTATTTTTTGAGCTTCCCTCACCGTGGTTTTTTGGTGATATTTTACCCCTCCCCATCTAATCCATACAGCGGTGGTAAGTATGAATGCTTAGAAAGTTGAACATTTGTGACATTATTTTGGGAAAGGTACCATTTGGCGGCCAGCACTTACGTTGTACTGGTGATGTGCCGTGGGAATATTCCCGGGAATATTCTCCAAATCGGGGATTATTGAAATACATGTTACGCTAAATAAAATAGTAATCAAACCTAGTTTTAAATGTTACTACGAATATTATTGAGTAGAATAAAAGAAACATCTTAAAAATAAAAAAAAAATAAAAACTAATTATTTTATTGAAACTGTGTATTGAGATCTATTGAACATTTCCACATGGGGAATATTCTCGGGAACGGCACATCACAAACTTGTACAGATGCAATTCATCGATTTCAAGCAATAAAAGCGTACGAGTAAGTGCGGCCGCCAAACGGTACCTTTCCAAATTAATGGCACATTTTTCTTAGACAAAAATTAGGAAAGTTTTGTATACGAATAAATTTGACGCGTCCCCACTGAAATGTTCCATACTTGAAAAACTAAGGTATCTCGATTACCTAGTATACTCAACGATATTAATTCGGAGTACATCAATGGCGGCGAAGTATCGATGATGAATAATTAATTTAAATCGATTTTCAGTCTTCACGTTGAACTACTTTTAAGTAGGCAAAGGCCAGACTTAAACTGAACTCGAGGACAATGAAAATGGGTCACGCTTGTATTGGAAAATCTATACGAAGTGACCCATTTTCTTTGTATTTGGATATAGATTAGGTAGATTAATACATCGTTAGTAGGGTATGCTCCCGGTACTCGTTTTGTATACAAACCCAGTACCGGAACCGGGGATTCCCGGTCTTAGCCATACAAAATCAGAACCGGGAGCATTCCATAATCGTTAGGCACAGTAATAACATATAGCAAAATCAGCCATACCTGATTTGATGTACCATATGTACCATTTCAATGCATTATATGTCCATAGTTCAAATTTGACTTTGCAGTGGCCTCTTATACAACTTTCTTAATACGTGATCTCGCCCAGGCGCGGGATCCAGGGTTTCGTTGAGGGGGTAGTTCCCTTCACAAAAAATCTCGCACCTATCGCCCCCGTAGTATAGAAAGATTGCGTTTTAGGGGGGGCATTGCCCCTGTTGCCCCCCCCCCCTTATCAGCGCCTGAATTCTCGCCGTGAATGTAGGTATTACGTATTGGTTAAGTTCACCTTCTGTCTCTGAGTGTTTTCTCTATGTCACTGCCCTCATGCATGTGTATGATATGGGTTTGTTGTTATTGGCTAGATTTCCAATTAAGTCTCCGCGTTTCGATCAAATTGCTCTGTGTCGCGCTAGATTAATACGTCGTGCTGAGATTTATTGCAAGACATGTTTTGTGTGTATCTGAAACTAGAGGACCTCATTTGGGCATTTGTAAAAAGTTGCAATGAGATATATCGGAGCGACTAAGGTGGTTACAAAATATTTGAATAAAGCCTCTATTGTCAAGGCGATAAAGTGCATGTTCAGATGTTTTTGAGTAACTTGACCGCGATATATTTGATGGCGACTGTATGGTGTACAGATTTGAGATATCTAAAGCGATATATTTTTTAAACAATCGCAGTGTCGTTACGAAACCAAATTACCTTTGGAAGTCACGAAAGCTTACTAATGTAGGACCTCGCTAATTGGCACGGGAAAAAACCCGCGATTAGTTTCCAGGTTATAAGTAGATTTCAAATTTTTTATAGTACCTATTTGATTAGTGAATAAATGAAATATTTATGTATATGTGAACCTTACTTTAATGAAAATAATAAAATAAATCTATAATGAAAATAATTATCTTTTGGTGGTAATATAGTCGCAGGTGCGTTGAAATGCCTAGTGCTAGTGCCTACCCCTCCTAACTTTACGCACGCCGGGGTCGGATCGCCCGTGCCGAGTCCGTCCAGATTAAAGAGACCACCGGCACCGGTCTAGAAGGGGTCCAGATTAGAGAGGTCCTATACGATTAGAGAGGTACTGTATTGCATATAATTTAGCAACTAAAAGTGATCCAAATTAAAAATGTAATCTAATTTGTTTCAGGTAAGGCAATTCAAGATTCAACGCAACCCGGTATTATATTATTAGATAACATTACTCAAATGACATAACTTAGTACTCGTACGTTACATATGTAATTACTCAAATGTGAACTTTACTGTCAAGAGCACAGGTTTGTTTTCACATCGTACGTTTTATTAAAATAAACTTGCGTCTGTTAATACGAAGAACAAAGCGAATGATAAAACAGAACAAATGTATTGTCCCTCTGGATATTTCGCTTAATAACGCTGACCGATGTTTTGGTCATTGCGTTTTTTTACAAAATAACGTGCGAAACTTAAGGGTTGATAAAAATCCTTGCATACTTATTTTGAATCTTAATTTGCTTAAAGTAAAGCTCATTTTGACGATGTTTCAGACTTCAAGGATTTATCTAACATGCCCAAACTCCAGCCATAGTTAACTGCTGTGAAATTGATCTGTATTAAACAGAACTTGATTTTGTATTAAATACTAATGGAATAGTATACCAAAAGACACGGTTAATTATCCACCGGATAAAGCAAATGTTAATGAATATAAAAGAAGTAACTGACTGACTGACTGACTGATTGACTGACTGCCTGACTGGCTGACTGACTGACTGACTGACTGACTGACTGACTGACTGACATATCAACGCACAGCCCAAACCGCTGGTTCTAGAGATTCCAAATTTGGCACGTAGGTTCCTCATAAGGTTTAGGGGTGCACTAAGAAAGGATTTTTCAAAATTCACCCCCTAAGGGGGTAAAATGGGGGTCCAAAGTTTGTATGGCGAATCAAGATTTGTTCGATTATTTTATTCGAAACTTCACAGGAGTATTCCTAACGATAAATGAGTAAACACGTGTTTCAGTTTTTTTGAAAATTCAATCCCTAAAAGGGGAAAATGTGGTCACAAAGTCTGAAAATCAACATGGGTATAGTATCCTTTTAGAGTACTTATAGTACGCGGGCGAAGCCGCGGGAAAAGGCTAGTGTTAATGAAAGAGATACTAGATTGAAAAGCTTATTTATTTATTTTATTCTTTATTGCACAAAAGGCAAAAAATACAATCGTATAACAGGCGGACTTAATAATATAATGTATTCTTTACCAGTCAACCTTCGGGCAAAGTATACATACATACATACAAGTCTGATACATACAATTATGTCACAATTGTACACAATACTATTTCTACGAGTGCTCAAAATAGGCAAGCTGGTAAGAATTGAGTTCGATGAATGCCTTACAACTTACTGCCTCTATACAATTTAGTATTTTCAATCTACCGGTGGATTGAGCCGGCGGTCGGGGACGACCGTGCTATAATAGTGTATGAAAATTAATTTCAGCATAGCCTACGATGCTACTCGTAAAATAAGAGCTCCATTGAGTAACATCACATACACTCACATCACATCACATGACATCACTAAGAACTTTTTTGTCCCAAAAGTTGGAGTGAAAATCACTACAAGTCTATACTACTCTTTCATTCAGTCAAAGCTCTCAACCGCCAAACATGGCGCACAAAATTTGTTCCAGATGTTACATCTAGTAGAATACATAATAAATGAATGGCGCCAGCAGTTCGGTATACAAAGTTTCAATTCAAGCATTATAGTCGACGAGTAGAAAAAAGAGTAGTACGTTAGAAATGGTTTTCAAACATTTTACCAATTGACATTACACAATTTTATTTTTTTAGTTTTTATTTAGGATTACGAACACATAATACATCTTACATGCTCTTTTTATGTTACAATTGAGGTTGATGCTTATCTAATTATAGGTAACTACAACTTAAACCAATATCTTTTACGTACGAACATGCAGATCCTAAAATTTAAGTTTAGATACAATTAGAATTAAAAATAAATGATGACTAACGAAAGCCATTACATTATATTACATTTCATTACATCATTTTAACTCAAAGCAACTTTATCAAACGTCAATAAAACTTACCACCTCTAACTTTAATTTAATAACAGTAATAACTATAGACAAGACGGCTAAAATTTTTGCGAAAATTTGGCATCGTATTCCTTAACGATTTTGACAGAAACTTTCATATTAAGGCGAAAATCTTATTACTCGCCGAGTTTAACACTAATTCCAGACGTCATACGAAGCCGTCTAACATTCGCGATCTAGTGCTTTGAAAAGTCAACCTTATTGGTGAAAACTTAAGATCCAATTTGGAGGTGCGCTTAAAAAAGAAATAGGACGTTATGAAGATATCCTCATTTGCATGCGACAATCCTGCGTCATATCTAGGTTGTAATTCACAAACCTTACTGAGCTCTTGCCTTGGATAAACCAATGAATATTCTATACATATGTATAATTTTAAAAATAGTCACAGAATAAATTTAGTAGAAGGACGTGCCTACTAGGTAAGTACAGAAAGTTCACTGTGTAATAAAACTCTGTTTACGTATTCCAAAATGTGGCCGTCTATCTCTATCGGACCTTACTCGTATCAATATATATTTCTGCTTGGATCTATAGTCATAACGGGTCGGGTAATTTTTATGATAATAGCTGACCTGGCGAGTTTCGTACTGCCAACTAGTTTTTTTTATTTCTCTAATATTTTAATAGTTATTGTGCTTTTCGGGGCTAAGATAAAATCAAACATCATTAAAATCTGTTCTGCAGTTCTTGAGTTATAAATTGTGTAACCGACACGACTGTTATATATGTACATACATATAGATTACTGACTTAATCGCGTACTTACACTTTTTTATTATTTTGCATCACACTTCAAACATGACATCTGGCAGCATATTGTATTTGCTTGGAATTTTCTAACTACCCGCACTTAGTCTTGATAATGCACTTTTACGCTGGGTTGTTTGCCTACACACAATACTCATTTTTCAAAATTTTCACGCTTATATTTGCTAATTATGTTTTTATCATGCTCTAAGTGGTTGAAATTTTTATGCTTCTTAAATCAGTACCGCACCTACAGATAAATATTATAGAGATATTTATAGAGGTCATGTTATACTGGCCGCGAGCTTACACTCGAGTAAATGTTGATGGGTTGTCGTGAAGTGATTCTCGTTACCATGCAAACAACGTGGTAGGAACTTTCCCATAAGAAATTGCTGTTTCGCTAAATTATGACAACTTAGTGTAGACGCGTGTGTGGAATTTTATGTATACATATGTGACGTTTTCAATTCAATGGTAATTTTTTTTAGTACCTCGACGGTGGCAAACAAGCATACGGCCCGCCTGATGGTAAGCAGCTACCGTAGCCTATGGACGCCTGAAACTCCAGATGTGTCACATGCGCGTTGCCGACCCTTTACAAAAAGGAGGATTTGTGTTGACGGCTAAAGGAACAAGAGGGTCCCCCGTCGTCAATACACTGGGTCCTCTTTGATATCATCATCTGAGACATCATTGTAGGTTGTCAATAAGGCGTTAAGTACTGCCATAAAATCATTTAGAAATGAACTATATTAACACCCGAAAATGATGTACCTTTGAGTTGAAAATGTCACCTATTTATATTAAGGAGTTGTTAATGATTTTGCCGAAATATTTTTTTTACATAAATTATTTGTATTGGTACTTGGTACTATTGGTGCAGATAGTAAAATATATGTCATTACTTTGGGAAAGGCTGGCGCTTGGGTAAGTACGTCGTGCGTTGTACAGATTCAATATTGTATTTCAGAAATCGTGAGCGCCGTCCTTCAAATGGTACCTTTGAGCTTTGTCAGAATAATGAGAAATATGTTAATATTCATTATATTTTCATACACCGGTACACCTATACGATTGACCTTCTCACCTCTGAGGCTGATCTGACCTTTCCAACCTAGAGGGTAAACTTGGCCTTACTTGGATTAGGTCCGCTCTCCTCGCAATGTTTAACAAGGGAAGTAGTCCATTACATCCAAAAAGAAGTGTCAACTAAGTATTTAAACTAGCATGCTGTTTTGCTAATCAAAGAAGAATGAGAAACTTCTGTCTAGTTCTGGCTAAATCCAGTGTCCAACTAACCCGACGCGGCAATAGTCCATTAGCACCCCATTCAAATAAACCAATCTTACACGGAGCTGATTTGATTGAACTGTCTTGAAGCTCATTTCAATTTCAATCACGTAAGGTACTTACACTTGAAAGCTGGTTTAGATGGTGCAAGTTACTGGCGCCAGTACATGGCAATAAAATTACAAAGACTGTCCTTTTTTAAGAAAATTGTGACGGTATTTTGGTAAAGGTAGTGCCGGGCGCCAAATGATACCTTTACCAGAATAATATCAAAATTGTTTTTGCTTTTATTTAACGTATAACTTGCTAATGAACAAAACTGGATGTATGGCTTGTTAAGATTATGTTTTTCTTATTATCAAATGGTTATTAAATCCATGTCAAATAAATATCAAAATGAGTTTTGCTTTACGTGAACACGATAAGTCACAAGTAGTTTGGATGACAAAATAAGATAATGTTGATAACATAACCAGAAAAAAAAGGTATAAAACTATATACCACTGAAATCCGTACATTGCTGTATATTTTCTTCCCATAAGGATTTCTGGAACAACCAGTCATAATAAGCTGCTCATTCAACAGTTCCTTGTGCGATCGTGGCGATGTGACCCCAGCGTTATGCCAGTATTGGCGACAGCAACTGTCTCTGTCTAAACCTGCCTTTAAGCGACATTTGCAAGCTACACGACAGTGGCTAAACTATTGAAACTGTGTTTGAACCGAAGTTAGGTAATATGATCCCCGCTTGTGGACTGTTAGAGTTGTCTCTTAGCGCGTGTTCGTAACTAACTTTAGGTACTACTGTAATACGTTCATGGATGTAACAGTACAGTCGACGCCCAAGATTTGCTTACAATTCTACACCTAAAAGGAGTAAGTTATAAGTAGTATGAACATATTTGTGGGTAATCGTAGCGAGATGACGGGTAAGCGAGAGTATGGAAGGGAAAAACATGCCGTGCCGACTCGAATTAAATGGGGTAAGCCAAAGATGAGTTTTGAAAAGTTATTCATCAAATCCTTCCGTCTAAAAGTCGCATCTGCTTCCAATAGTAATGGTAGTAGTAAAACACTTTATTGTACAAGAAAACACAACGAAAGACAATTCACACAACATATACGTACATAGGCGAACATATCCCTTTAAGGATTTCTTCAAGTTAACCTTTGAGCAATTAAGAGAGAAATTGTATGTGCTAGGCAGACTTACGGTACAGTAGATTAGGTTAGATGAGTTAATTAGGTAGATACTCAGTTCAGTATCATACATAACTATAAATAAACTTATTACATAAATACAAAATGTATACTATAAATACATACATAAATATACTACATAAAATAAAATAAAATAATATGAAAATGATTACCGCATATATCATACTGTTAGGATTCGTTTGAAAGCCACAACTTGTTTAAATAAGCCTTTAGCGATAGATAATCCAGTAAATAAATAAACGCCTCAAACCTTAAGCCGTGATTTCCAATGGCCAGTATAATATATTATGTAGGTAAATGCAGCCGGATACCCGGATGTCCGCGACCCGGCGAGTCCCGGGTACTCCAATCGCGATCTAAGCGTGGGCGAGTCGATGCTATGGCAGGCAAAAACCCGCAGTAACTACGAGTATTATTATTGTGAGCCTATGCTGTCCCACTGCTGGGCAAAGGCCTCCCCCCACTTTTCCATTTATCCCGGTCTTGTGCAGTCTCTGGCCATTTTTTCAAAAAGGAGTCATGCTCGTCTCGCAACCACCAGCGGGGTCTATCCTTGATTTGAGCTGTCGGGTTGCCGCAGTAACTATGGAAGTAATAAGCTATTCATCCCTTTTTTAGTGGTGAGGGTACTAGCGTAAGAAACACAATACGATTATCTCTGTCTATGCTTGAAGTGAGACAGTCCCTGACCAAACTGTCTATACAGCCAATTGCACCAGAGATATGAAAACATTTCCAAATTTAGTAGAAAATAGGTTATATTTGTTGCAAAACTTGTACACGTGTTTTAACTTAACTCAAGAATTTTTAGCAAGTTTGTCTTTATATTCATATTCATTTATTCAAAATGAAAGGTAAACTCGGGCAAAAACCCCATGTTGCACAATGTAGATTGTTAATCAATGATGCAAATTATTAGGTACCTACTCAGGCTATATAGAGGTTAAGTTTGGTGTAGGTACTGTAGAAATGTTAACAAAATATTTATTTTCCGTGATAATTATATATTTTCTCCGTTTTCTTCTTTACAATAAAGCATAGTTCCGTGTCTGTGATCACATGATCAACTCGACTCAATCGACAACAGCGTTAGCTACACTGTCCGGACTATTTGCATATCTCGACATCGGGCTTGTCCCTTTGCAATGTCCCTCGTGCCGCTAATAATTTAGTTTCTAACGTCAACACTGTACATAATTTGTTTAATGTTAATGTCTATTGGACCATCCTGGGGTTTATATATTTGTTATTTGATGTAAGTCGTATTTTCTTTAGGCAATCGATTTTGTCAAACATTATTTGCTAATATAGCTAAAGCTTGGTTTGTGTATTACATTGAAATTTACTCAGTGATTTTAAAAGGGATATATGCCACAACGACAGAGTATGATATAAACAGGCGAGTGAAGCGAGACCGTTTAGTAACAAGGCTCGCATGCTATATTGCGCAAGCATAGACTGGTCTCTCTTTAAATGTTTCCCTGCGTATTTGAGCAAATTTACTTTAATTATAATAAATAAATAGCGTTATTTACACTTAAACTGTATTAGAGTTCGTCTAAAAAAATGCACTTTACGTAACAAACAGGTTTTCGCATCCATCACATGTTTGAAGGCCACCAAAATTCCTTGTAGGTCGTAAAACATCTCTTTTTTAAGACATTTAATTCTTGATTAAGCTGTAAGGTAAGGTATGTGCTAATACAACCTCGCTGTCTTTTGAGTGACGCGATTTTGCGCTCCATTCGGCTCGAATCGACTCGTTTAGCTTCAAATCTGATATGAAAATCTACAATAGAGTTTGTAGTAACACTAGTAACACTCTAGTAGTGTTACACTAGTAACATTTAAAGAAATAGAACAGATACAATACTTATATCGGCTGTTTTCTGGAAATCAGGGTAGGTATAAAGCTTGAACACGTCAACATTTGGGCACAAATTTTTGTTTATGATTTTTAGCATAGGCAGTATAGATTTTTTGTGTAAGTAATAAAATTATAATCGCTACAACATAACCAATAAATAGTTCAGCCACAGTTATGAAATCTATAATTTGTTTTCATGAAAACGAGCTCTAACATTAAAGGACCGAAACCAATTTGCTCAAAAAGTCTTAGAAAATTCGTGTTGGTTATTAAAACTTGCAAAAAATAACTTGCTTATTTGATATTCAAATATTGAAGAGATGTTATTTACTAGAATAAAAGCCAAAAAATACAGATATTAAAGACAAAAAGCAAAACGTGTGGCATACGGCTTTAATGTAAATTCCAAATCTCTCTCGGGTTATTTTGCAAAAAGGATACAAAAATACTTACACAAAAAATTTGTAATCAACTTAGATTAGGAGCTAGCGAGGTAGTACTGCTGCTAAGAGAGATACTAAACAAAATTTATTTTCGTTCAAAACGTCGGGCAAAAAAGATTTTGATTAATGTTTGAGTGCGTTCAGTGAAAGATGATAGAACCTTCACAAAAACAAACTGAAACTAATACCAAATAAAGAACCTTTGCATGTAATGTGTTAATAATATATTCTTTAAGGTAATAAGCTGAAATAATGCTTAGTGTCTTTATTATTTATAGGTCTTGCTAGTTATTGGTAAACATGGCAAGAGTAGCCGATAATTTACACACGAGAAGAAGATTTAACAAATAAATACGTATATAAAATAGATTTTAGAGAGCGATTAGAACTTATGATCTGAAGCCACAGCTCATTGTTACTGTTTTGGTGGTATTGTTTAAGTAGTCACTTTGCTATTATAGTTACAGTATCTGAGGGGTATGAACATAAATAAGTCACTGACAGTACCTGTAGGGTAACTATTCGCGAATCAGCCTAAACTAAGGCAAATGGAAAGGATTGATCAATATCAAAGGTTATTAAAAAAAAACATGTTGAGGGTATAATTATTAGCAGCGAATCATCGAAAAACAGGGACTTGTGGCACTAAAATGTACGGCAATAATGTCGCGCAAAGTGTCATGTCAGTCATGTGTCCTGATGGTTACCAAAAGCTCGTATGGTTTGTTACATTCTGAAAATTGCAAGTATATTCAATAGATAATTCGCTACAGTTAACATTGTATTTTTTTTATTGGCGTTTTGTGGGCCCAAATGTTGGCGTGTTCAAGCTTTATGCTTTAGAAGGTTAAGTATATCCACTATAAGGCGGACTGTATAAGCAAACAAGAGTGTGCCAGCAACGTAACATAAAAAAAAAAACAAAAAAGAACCGACTTCTCTTAGCTTCCACCTTTCCAAAAGCAAATGCTCGAGCTGCTGTAAAAAATACTCAAATCACTATAGGTGTGGTTATAATAGTTGAAGAGTTCCCTCGATTTTTCCAGGACCCCATCATCAGATCCTGACCTGGTTACAATGGGACCAACTGTGAAGTATACTCTTTCAAACAAAAAGATAATTTTCCAATTCGGTCTCGTCGTTTTCGAATAATCGGTGAATATACATAAAAAAAATAGCAAAAACAAAGATCCCGACGAATTGATAATCTCCTCCTTCGAAATCTTGAATTCGGTTGAAAAGGATCATTTATCCCGCAGACTAATGTCTGCGGCATGTGTCCGGAACATAAAACAGCAAACAGTACCCTAGTCAGAAAAGGCTACTTATCAACCTCCATCCCATAAATCTGCCCACTGAATAAACCAGAACTAGAGGCCTAAATATTTATGTTTACGTTTCCGCATCGGATTTGTTTATCCATCAGCCGAGTTACGCGGATTACTATGGGGATCTTCAAAAAAGTAGTGTATAGGTTTTTAAAGGATGGTAAGGCGCACGTGAATCCGCTGTGGTTGCCGGCGTAACTACAGTAACTGCTTACCATGAGGCGGGCCATATGCTTTTTCCTGTATGGCCGTATTTTCGACCATAGTGGGGAAGTTATACGGTACACATTTGTGCAACATCGAAAAAAGAAAATTAATGCTTTCAGTATCATTTTATTCGATCCGTCGAATAACGGTTACCGCAACTTATATTTTGTAATGCATCTAAACACAAACTCTATTAATTAACCTTTAACTGACGATGTGCCCGTCTCACAGATGTGCTGAATTTTCTTTCGCGAATATTTTTTTAAATGTATATTGTGAAAAGCTCTCGTTTCTTGTATCTTCCTCTTTTGTTATTATTCAGCATCCCTTCGATGTCGGCAGTCAAACTTGTGCACATAATGCCCTAAACCGAGTCATTGCCGTCTCACGGACGTCACTACGGTGTTCGTGTACTAAAAATTTGTTAAACACATACAAATATTTAGGTCCGATGTTTCTGTTAAAACGCATCCCGCAGTGTCATTATTTCTGTCATCATCCTCTAATTGAACTGATCTAGCATCCCTGAGATGCTGGGAGTGAAACTAACGCACATAAGGAGTGGTCCGGAAAAAAAGTAGCCGTGCCTTTTTTGATTTATCTTTTTATTTTGTGCCGATTTAGAAGCAGTGTTTATATTTAAATAATCTCTAGATACAATCATACAAAACATAAATACAATCATACTTAAATAAAACAGTGTTTGGAAGTTTTCGCCTTTTGTATTCCATCATACACATAGTTTTTTGAACAGCGTCTTCTGATAGAATTTTTGAGGTGTTTCTCAAAAACATGTTTTTTCTTATAGTTTGATTTGATGAGCTATTTTATACCTTAATAAATTGTCTTTCTTCAATAGTAAACTTTTTTATCTGGCTTCATTTTAAGGTAGTTACAGTAATTTTTAATTAAATGTATTTGCCTTTTTTCATAGAAAATTATCTCCCATAGAAAAATCTTTGTCAGAGGTTAGATTAGAGAGTCTTCCTGACTATCCTAGCTAAAATACAGTTAATGAATGTAGCTTCTTGGTAAGACGAAATTCTGAAAAGCATAAAACGGGTTGTGAAAATGGAAATACAATTGTGGCATTGTAGCGGATGTCGATTGAAGATTGTCAAATTATGTTGTTCAAAAGGTTACAAAGTATGTTGAATTAAAAACGCGAAAACTTAAATATGCTCACATATTCTATTATGATTGTATTTTTATTTATTAGTATTGTATCTACGGATTAATAAAATAAATATACTGCTTCAAAATTAGCACTAAATTAAAAAATACACAAGATTGTACACTGCTACTTTATTTCAGGACCACTCCTTACATTCGTAAGAATCATCGACGTCTTACAGACGCCACCAAGGTGTTAACGTATTTCACGTCTTTTGTTGACAAGCTAAAAAGTAGAAAATTCTTTCCAATAACAGTTTTAACGGCTTTTGTTTTACTAATTAGCCTCACAGCTCGTGTCCACGTGCCGACTCTGTAACTTTGCCCCTAACTTCCCAATATCACTTATAGTATCTTCTGACAATTTCCTCTCAGTAGTGCACAAATAACACGAAATATATTTTTCACTTCTCATGCTCAAAAAGTGTGTCATATTATGCTTACCAAGGCGGATTAAAGTAGTACATTTAGCCTCTAGGGCTAAAATGTATACATATTTATGATTTACAAAACATTTTAAATTGGCCAATCGGAACACTTCACCATATTAAATCCACCAATCACAACACACATATCGAAGTTAATCGGAACGCTAGATAGTCCTTAAAAAACATTGTATTTAATATCAACCAATCAGAATACAGCAATGTTAAAATCGACCAATGAGGAAACGCAATTTATTTCTCAAAACGTGAGGTGTTTTTTAGTTCCTACTTCACAATCATTAAAAAAGATTGTAATTTTTTGGAAGCGCTTTAAAGCGTGTTTAAACTGTTTAAACGCTATTAGACATGGCGATTTGTAGGGCCCAATCGGTTGTGTCCAACTCCTGGCGGCCCCAACGCACTTTATTACACTTTCCCTACAAATCGCCCCTACCGACCCTACCTCACCAACAAATCGTCCCTACCGACCCTAGCTCAACGTTTACAGAGATGCCTTCAAAACATCTAAAAAATGTATTTGGTGAAGCACGGTGATAGTACTCATAACAGTCATAACAGTACACATTAAATAAAATCGGAAACTGTTTTTTTTATTATAGATATTTAAATGACCGCTCGAGCTGCCTGAATTCATCTGCCCAACCCTTCTATTATTTAAATACAAAACTAGATAAATATATTAATTACCAGCGAATCTACACAATTTAACTTTTATTTTAAATAAAAAACCAGACGGAATGTGTAGAAAATGGCTAACATTATAAATAAAAAAGGTAAAATAACTCTAACGACCTCCATAAACAGCTGCGGATGTCGGGGCACTGCCGATCGCCCTAGATCGGGACTCCTACTCCCTAAGTACCATTACACCTACCAACCCGACAGGTTGCACCCTACAAATTGCAATGTCTAATAGCTACTTTAAAGAGCTAATTATACCGTCGTCTGTGGCATTTATTCGTGGTGTTTATATTTTGTATCTATGTCAAAGAAGTTAAAAAAATTAAAAGACCGTCAAGTTAAACCATAATTTAACCTTAGTTTAGTTATTGTGCGTAAATAATAAGTATTTTTATCTTATTTTCTCGCAATCGAAGTGAAAAATAGTATGCATTACTCTGGTCTAAAAGCCATATTACCACTCGAACAATTTTCCCTCACTTCGTTCGGGAAAATAACCACCTCGTGGTAATATGGCCTACTTTAGACCCTTGTCAAACAGTCTACTATAGCGTGTAAAAGTTTATTTTATTTTATTTTGATGATTGCACTTGAGCGCTCTAATGATCATTTCTTAACATATAAGATTTTGTGTTTCTTAATCATTGAATAATTAAAGAAAAAAAGTCACTGGAACATTATACCCATTTATTTTTGTTTTTTTTTTCTTAAGTGTCGAATGGACTCTAAAATTTGTATGTTTTTTTATGAATATCTATTATTCAAATACATAAAATGTTTTTTAATATTAGATATAAAACTTGTGTATCTGAAGAATGCAAATGAATTTTTTTATGATATACTTTATTTTTGACTTCTGTTAGACACCACCTCAGCGTGAGTGTTACTCTGAATCCACGTCGTTAGTTAAAGGTTAAAATATTATAATCCTGGTCACAGCACCAGCTGTGAAAGATAAAAGTTCACTTAAGTGTGATGTGTGTGTGATGATTAATTTTCAAAAGATGTGTGTAGATAATATTCTACCTTTTGTGGCCACAAACTATATGACTCTGACTACATTAGAAATGGGAAAATCCGAATGGCAAAAACGAACGGACCGAAATAGTGTTTCATTTCGACAGCGCTGCTGATTTTTTAGTACCCACATAAAAGACGGTAGTTAGGAAAACTGCTGTTCACGCTTCACGCCTTACTTTATCTGTTTACGCTCATATGTGCAACTATCATGCAATGTTGTAGTTTAAAAGCGCGGAACTCGTGTTGTAAACTTACACCTCCTTTATTCAGTTTAACCCATAAACTTGAAAAGGACGTTAAAGATGTAGTAGCGACACAATAACTGAATAAATCAGGAAAGCGGAAGAATTAGTGCAAGTTTTAGTTATAGTATTCTATTATCCTAGATTATTTGGGGTCATGGACTAGCAAATAAGCTTTGCATTTTATAAAAAGGTATTGGTCATGTATGATATCTTTTTCTCACTGCTACATGTAAGTATTTACTATTGCTTTCCTGGTCAAAAATAAGGTCCTGTATGGTTTCTCTACCACTCTTGGTCATAAAATTGGTAATGGTGGCACAAGAAAAATCTGCTTTGCGATCTAAAATTCTGAATATATTTAGCGTGACATCTTTCACTCACCCTAGGCATCTCTCGTGCAATTTTGACTGGTAATTCTTCTGGATACATTTGCCTCGGACCTGCAGCGAGAATCACAATTGCCAATTGCATTTTAACGAGCTTTCAACTTCACACTGCAACAGAAATATAACGCCAACGAAACATTAGCCTTAATCCATACTCAGCGAAATCTCCGAGGCAGCGGAACTGCTAAGCGGAGGGTTAAAAATCGCAGCATTTCGCGTGTTTGTGCTGCGTTCGCTCGTGATAAATTGGCACCGTAGCCATGTATTGCTAATGCTTGCGCGAGCGCCAGTTCAGAATGAGGAGAAAATCCCACTGATAATTAATAGTCTCTGTTGAATTTTGTTTTTGGCACTCGGCATAGGTTTAGACTTTTTACAATAGGGGTATATGGATTTGAATTTGACACAGCCGATGTCAAGAGAGAGAGTTGCATTTTTTACGATTGCAGCGCCGTCTATGTGTTATTTTACGCATTTATCCTCAGTAGAATTTTATACGTAATATCGTACAGCTAAATAATGCAACACAGAAGAAACGTAAACACACACATTTAAATAGCACACAATGCTCCCTAAACACCTAATGTTACCTATGTTTAACAAATAAATAATTTGAAATTGAAATTGAACAGGTTGTGGTCAGTTGGAAGTCTTGGAAGAGTCGAGTTACAGTAAGAACAAAGCCCCTGGTCGAGTTTAGATTGGTTCGCTTGACTTAGGGCGGGTTGCACCACGCACACTTAACGAACTCATCATGGTTACAGTAGACGTCAAGTCCGTTTTTCCGTTGCACCATGCACTTTAGCAGTCAGAAAGTTACGTTAACCTTAACCAGCCGTCGAGCACTGGTTAACTCAAATCTACGTTTAAATATGGCTGACAGTTTGCAAAAATGTCTCGTATTTCAAGGATAAATGCATTATTAGACAAAAAGACAGTGATATTTGATGAAAAATATTAAAATATTGTTTGCAGTAATAAATATATGCGAGTATCTAAACGTAAAAAGGCGTATACGATTGACGTTTGGTTTTATTCACAATTTTCAGATCAGATAACGGTATTAAATAATAAGTACTTAAAATTCTTTGTAAAAAGTGCGTTATTTAGTTAAAATCGAGTGCCGAGTGACTTCAGGTTGAAATAGTACAGACTTCTGTTATGTATCACAAACATACCAGAACCTACAGTCATTGTCATGAAAGCCGACAGCCGTAGAATGAGCAGGACCAGAATCATGACAACCATTAAAAAACCACTCTGTTTTTGTCAATGAAGACAAACCTTTGGAAACAACGGTTGACTTGAATACTGCAAGGTAGAAGACAAAAGGGAACGTAAACCTCCGACGCGGTGGAATGACCAGGTCAAGAAGAAAAACAAGTTTTATGACACGGTAGAACAGGCCACGAACGGGACTTGATGGGAGCAAGTCATACGATTCAAAAGATGCCAGATGATCAGAGAGGTTTCTTTAATGCTTTTAATAAGGGCATGAAGTTATACCACCAAACATTTATCGCCAATGTCCTACAGAAATCGAGCCTCGACACCTAACCAAACAATGTTCAGAACAGTACATGTAAATAAAGTGTGATGCGGAATTTACAATCAAGTAAATAAGAGTGTCATGTGTTGTGGGACGATAAAAAAATAGTTCAACAATGGTTAGGTATCCACAAATTCAAATGTGTATGAAAATTCATTATAGTAATTCATATAATTCTTGTTTTTTATTTGATTTCATTATTTGCCTTAAAACAAGCACAGTAGGCCTCTATTTAATGACAACTTGTGATAATGTCACAAAATGTCCGGTCCCTTGAGTATTGATAAAGAGCTTACACTGTATTTCAGTTTAATTTGTGAAATAAACACAAAGATTTTACAGATCTATTGAAACATTAAACCCATATAAATAAATAAACTATCTACTGACAATTTGGTAATAGCATGGTTTAACTAATTTGACTTCATGTGTGTCGCTCTTCTATGGCAATTGTTACCTACCATTTGCTGCTCGTCGCTGCAATCAGGATTATGGCCAATCAAGTGTTTACAGATGGTGCCGGCATAGGTTGTAGTCTCAGTCCTACCAATAGTGTCAAATTCTTGTTTTATTTGGAATTTACTGGCATTAATTTTAGCCCTTTAAGCCAAATCTCATTCAACAAAACTAGTGGTAGGTGCCTACTTCTGCTGGCACCTCCTGACTTTTGACAGATACCTTCCCCATTAGTATATTTTAAATCGGACATTATTATGAACATGCTTTTTTTAATCCAAATTGTACTCACTGTACAGTTCATATAGGAAGATACTATTGCCGGTGACTGTACGCAAAATAAGTACATGCATTTCATTTTGTAAGTATAAAAAGTAGATATATTTTCATACTTACATTTCTATAAGGGAAAAAGCTTCCTAAGATGATGTATGTATACATGCATTTTTGATTAGTCCTAGTCCTATCATCAGTGCTCAAAATCAATTATAAAATATGTGTTATGTTATGATTTTACTATGAATTTATTAGTAATAAATAATAAAGGTCTCTCTTTATCATATATCTTTCCCAACTAGCATAGGTACCTATTTACAAATAAAACATAATAGTAACTAGGTACCTACCTACATGGCTGTTGTATGACTTGTAAACATATATCATTACAAAGAAATAAATGATTATGATTATTAAGATACAAGTGATAAGAAAACATTTTTGGAATCCTAGCCACACTAATGTTTTATGGTCACTTTTACCTGAATAATATTTGTAACATGTATCAAGAGTAGAGTATTGTTAATAAGTAATAACCATTATCAAAGATCTGTGGTTCAGTATATGAAGTTTTTTGTCCGATCAATAAGCTGGCTCATTTTGGCCAAGGGTCCGCTTCACACTATCCAAGAACTGATTGACCTGACTTAAAATACTTCAAGTGTCAAGTTTCATTGATTATTTATGCCAAGTGCTAGAAAACTGGTGAATAATATTTGCAGTAGAAATATGTTTGGAGGGGGGAGGATCTTGCTTCCATCTACAAAGGAAACCTATGCCAGTGTTTGAATAATAAATAAAACAAAAATAAGGTAACTAAATAAATATAATTATGTATTTTATTATCAAAATTGAAATACTGATTGATTAGGTTAATATAATTATACTTTATTTTTACATTGAGATTCTACCAATTTCTTGAAATCACTGCATTTTTACTTTCAAACATCCTGGAGTTAAGCACTGAGTAGCATAACAAGCCTCGATTTCATCTTGTCTTCAATACCAAAGGTAAATTCAAACCTAAAATAAAAAACATTGTGTATTATTATTCATTAGTGTAACATATGTGCTACTCATCATTTGTTAACAAAGATGCTTTAGAACACTCATTTAATAAGTAAGTACATGTATAAGTTCAATATTTAGGACGTTGGTTACAGTGCCAGCCATAATCAACCAGGTTGGAGGGATTCAGTACCCTATTTTTACGAATTTTCAAGAGTTAAAACTAGTGATGCCTTTGTTTTGCGATTGGGCTCCTTCTCGCCATTTGGTGCTTCCAGCAACGGCTTTACTTGTTTAGGGTTCTGTAAGTAGTAATAAACTAGCAGGATGATTTACTCACTATAATATAATGCACAATACACCAGCCGACTATTCTGGCTTTCGCTTTAAACTCCACTCTCAACACAAGTTGCATTATCCTTTGAAAAAATTTCCTCGTAAGGCGCAATGGATAGCCCACTTTTTGATTGAGTAATAAACATGTTCAGGAATGGCTAAATGTTTGTATATTCTTGATTTTCAAGCTGCAGAGTGCAAAGTTAAGTTTAGTTCGCGCTCCTTGCTTTAGATTTTTTTCTTCGTGTGACGATTTTGACAAGTTTAGTTTGGCATTTATGGTTGTGTTGCCATATTGAATAAATATTCTACCATAAAAATGTGAGTAGAAATGCGTTTAGACAGTGGCATCCCGCTTAACTCTTACGTTCTGTTATTTTGCACTTGGTGCAACCCATTTATGTTAGCAATCGTTAAGTAGCTCCGATTAGCGTAACATTTGGCTTACTTTTACAGGCGGTTTGGTGCAACCCACCCTTAGACTCTCCACTTTAATGAGCTATTTTAATAAAGTGCTCCTATCTCTTAACCAGTTCGCTGAACTGTAAGCGTGACCTTGAGATCCATTAAATCTACAATGTGTAAAATAAACTGTTTTCCCTGAGGAGGTATCTCTGTTAGCGACGAGAAATAGCCGTGTTCATTTACTCGCTTCGCTTATATTTGCCGGGGAATATTATTTCGGCGATTTTTCTAGGTTTGGAGCGACGTTAAATAAGTACGGGTTTCGCAGAAAAAAGATGCCCCGCGATAAATCTTCGATAGAAATTGGGACGACCTAAAAGGTCTGTGACCGTATTAACGTAGATAAGTAGACAACGCACCTGTCTCCGTTGTTCCGTATTAGTTACTAGTGGCTCTTTAGTCTGTGTAGACCTCTATATAACCAGCTAATGTTATTAAGATCTGAAACGAAATAATTTTAAACAAAAAAATACCGACATCACTTAGCATCCACCATTCCAAAGGCAAATGAAAGAAAGAAAGAAAGAAGAAAGAAACAAATGTTCATTGCCACAACCTTATACACTAGTACACTGTTTCTATTCTTACAAATAATAAAAAGAAAATACAAAAAACAAACAAAACAGAAAAACCTAATTCACATTTTGTAGTGTAGGCAATGGGTACCAGTCTCAGACTGTGCTAGATTGATGGTATTATCCAGCGCTGATTTTCAGCCTGGTCCCGTTGTGTGTTCGGGTAGTGTTACAAACAGCAGCACCTCAAATGCTCGACCTGCTGTAAAAAATACTCTAATCACTATAGGTGTGCCTATAATAGTTGAATAGTTCCCTCGATTTCTCCAGGATCCCCTCATCAGATCCTGACCTAGTTGCAATGGGACCAACTGTGAAGTCCGTCCAGCCGTCTTCGAAAATCGGTGAAAATAAAAAAAAATAGCAAAAAAAACAAAGATCCCGACGAATTGATAACCTCCTCCTTCGAAATCTTGAAGTCGGTTGAAAAGAAAACTCTTCCTATGTTGTTTAATTATCGCAGATATCTGACAATGCCGTAGATCTCAATGACGCATAGATCTTTTGTGCCAATTTCCAAAAAAAATACCGACAAAAAATGTCATATAAATTTCGTACCTGTTCGTAACTTCATACAAATCAGTTCAGAAATGCGAGCTGTAGAGGAGAGCAGTCGTGCCGGCGGCGGGACAAACATGCACTGAAGCACTTTGAGAACTCTTTGTGATTCGTCTTTCAATAACAATAATTGCCCGAATATCTGTGTTAGGTACATCAATATCACATACCAATGTAGGTGAGGTCATCGTGTGGCTAACCATTCTGGAGTAGGCCATGTATGTAAATATCATCATTGTTTGCGCGAGCTATGTGCTCCGACAGGACACCGCTTTAACAACCTATGCACAATCGAAGAGCAGAGTACTGCTGGTTTGGGTGAGCCCTTGACTCGCTCGTGTTCGGAGTGAGAATGACAACGCAAACGCGAATGTGGCTCACTAACCGAATTACTTCAATATCCGATCGCTAAGGGGCGCCTACAATACATTTAGTATTAGAACGTCTGCTAACGATACAACAATATAAATTACACTGTAGCTTACAATAGCTACGGATGAAATTTAATGGGACATTTTTAATTAGAACACGTATCAATTTCACAGTTTCGGGACGCAAATCGATCCCGGCGTTGTAATTATCCGGCAAAGCAGTTTTGTCGTTAACAGTAGAAAAAAAACTATACCCCTTTTTGTTGGGCTAAATAACTCTAGTGTAAAAAAAGATAGTAAATCTCTATTAATGTAGCATTGCACTGCGACTCTTGCCAAACTATTAGCTTTCCGACCTAAATATAACTTTGATCTTTCAGCCGCCGAAACGATATTTATCATAGCGATTTCATTATTTTATGTTAGATTATATGCGCCTATTTTACTGTACCTACAAAAAAGCGCAGTACTATTTTATTTTGTGGGCAAATAAGGAGAATCGGCTTTTTAAGAATAGTATTTCTTATCTTCTTCTGTTTTCTTTGCCTTGTCCCACATTAGGTGGGGTCGGCTCTCGTAATCCTTCGGCGCCAAGACGATCTGTCTTGAGGTGTTGGGTTGGGTAGTTGGGCTTCTTTCAATAGTTTGCCCATACTCGTCCACCACGTCAGAGGGGGCCGTCCTCTACCTTTTTGGCCTTCTGGAAGGACTAGTACTTTTTACACGACATGGTCGTCGTCTCTCGGCATAACATGGCCGTACCACCTTAGCCGGGTTTCTGACATTTTTCGGAGACGGTATTGACTTTGAAGCTGCCTCGAATAGAAGAAAGAATAGTATTTCCTATATTCAATATAAATTATTTGGTTACCATTTCCAATAAACAAGAAAATAAAATGCAATGTTCATTTATAACCAACATAGTCAACACAAACACAACACAATAGTGAGGTAATAACGAGAAGCCCTAATAGCACTTAAAGAATTCCCTCCAAGTCTCAAAGTGGCCATCTCTCCTGCAACTCGACAACTTTTTCTTCACCTCTACTATCCGACTTGTTTCTATTTGCTGAAACTACTTCAATTTATAGTCCAATTACAGTTAACTTGGTGAGTTAAAATTTACTTTACAGTTACTACGGGTACGAAGGTTCACCTTTAAGGCGCTAGGCGCTGATTGTGGCCGAAAACAGTTACTTTCTAAGGGATATATCTCAATAACCGGTCATCAAAAAAATTTGAAAAAAATATATGTTAGTTACCATTTCATGCACAACATTGTCAACGTTTGAATAACTCGTGTAACTTATAGTTTCTCCGTTATTTAAATGTAACGAAATGTCGTTTTATCGTCGTATTTGAGCAAATTTACTTTAATTATAATAAATAAATAGCGTTATTTACACTTAAACTGTATTAGAGTTCGTCTAAAAAAATGCACTTTACGTAACAAACAGGTTTTCGCATCCATCACATGTTTGAAGGCCACCAAAATTCCTTGTAGGTCGTAAAACATCTCTTTTTTAAGACATTTAATTCTTGATTAAGCTGTAAGGTAAGGTATGTGCTAATACAACCTCGCTGTCTTTTGAGTGACGCGATTTTGCGCTCCATTCGGCTCGAATCGACTCGTTTAGCTTCAAATCTGATATGAAAATCTACAATAGAGTTTGTAGTAACACTAGTAACACTCTAGTAGTGTTACACTAGTAACATTTAAAGAAATAGAACAGATACAATACTTATATCGGCTGTTTTCTGGAAATCAGGGTAGGTATAAAGCTTGAACACGTCAACATTTGGGCACAAATTTTTGTTTATGATTTTTAGCATAGGCAGTATAGATTTTTTGTGTAAGTAATAAAATTATAATCGCTACAACATAACCAATAAATAGTTCAGCCACAGTTATGAAATCTATAATTTGTTTTCATGAAAACGAGCTCTAACATTAAAGGACCGAAACCAATTTGCTCAAAAAGTCTTAGAAAATTCGTGTTGGTTATTAAAACTTGCAAAAAATAACTTGCTTATTTGATATTCAAATATTGAAGAGATGTTATTTACTAGAATAAAAGCCAAAAAATACAGATATTAAAGACAAAAAGCAAAACGTGTGGCATACGGCTTTAATGTAAATTCCAAATCTCTCTCGGGTTATTTTGCAAAAAGGATACAAAAATACTTACACAAAAAAATTGTAATCAACTTAGATTAGGAGCTAGCGAGGTAGTACTGCTGCTAAGAGAGATACTAAACAAAATTTATTTTCGTTCAAAACGTCGGGCAAAAAAGATTTTGATTAATGTTTGAGTGCGTTCAGTGAAAGATGATAGAACCTTCACAAAAACAAACTGAAACTAATACCAAATAAAGAACCTTTGCATGTAATGTGTTAATAATATATTCTTTAAGGTAATAAGCTGAAATAATGCTTAGTGTCTTTATTATTTATAGGTCTTGCTAGTTATTGGTAAACATGGCAAGAGTAGCCGATAATTTACACACGAGAAGAAGATTTAACAAATAAATACGTATATAAAATAGATTTTAGAGAGCGATTAGAACTTATGATCTGAAGCCACAGCTCATTGTTACTGTTTTGGTGGTATTGTTTAAGTAGTCACTTTGCTATTATAGTTACAGTATCTGAGGGGTATGAACATAAATAAGTCACTGACAGTACCTGTAGGGTAACTATTCGCGAATCAGCCTAAACTAAGGCAAATGGAAAGGATTGATCAATATCAAAGGTTATTAAAAAAAAACATGTTGAGGGTATAATTATTAGCAGCGAATCATCGAAAAACAGGGACTTGTGGCACTAAAATGTACGGCAATAATGTCGCGCAAAGTGTCATGTCAGTCATGTGTCCTGATGGTTACCAAAAGCTCGTATGGTTTGTTACATTCTGAAAATTGCAAGTATATTCAATAGATAATTCGCTACAGTTAACATTGTATTTTTTTTATTGGCGTTTTGTGGGCCCAAATGTTGGCGTGTTCAAGCTTTATGCTTTAGAAGGTTAAGTATATCCACTATAAGGCGGACTGTATAAGCAAACAAGAGTGTGCCAGCAACGTAACATAAAAAAAAAAACAAAAAAGAACCGACTTCTCTTAGCTTCCACCTTTCCAAAAGCAAATGCTCGAGCTGCTGTAAAAAATACTCAAATCACTATAGGTGTGGTTATAATAGTTGAAGAGTTCCCTCGATTTTTCCAGGACCCCATCATCAGATCCTGACCTGGTTACAATGGGACCAACTGTGAAGTATACTCTTTCAAACAAAAAGATAATTTTCCAATTCGGTCTCGTCGTTTTCGAATAATCGGTGAATATACATAAAAAAAATAGCAAAAACAAAGATCCCGACGAATTGATAATCTCCTCCTTCGAAATCTTGAATTCGGTTGAAAAGGATCATTTATCCCGCAGACTAATGTCTGCGGCATGTGTCCGGAACATAAAACAGCAAACAGTACCCTAGTCAGAAAAGGCTACTTATCAACCTCCATCCCATAAATCTGCCCACTGAATAAACCAGAACTAGAGGCCTAAATATTTATGTTTACGTTTCCGCATCGGATTTGTTTATCCATCAGCCGAGTTACGCGGATTACTATGGGGATCTTCAAAAAAGTAGTGTATAGGTTTTTAAAGGATGGTAAGGCGCACGTGAATCCGCTGTGGTTGCCGGCGTAACTACAGTAACTGCTTACCATGAGGCGGGCCATATGCTTTTTCCTGTATGGCCGTATTTTCGACCATAGTGGGGAAGTTATACGGTACACATTTGTGCAACATCGAAAAAAGAAAATTAATGCTTTCAGTATCATTTTATTCGATCCGTCGAATAACGGTTACCGCAACTTATATTTTGTAATGCATCTAAACACAAACTCTATTAATTAACCTTTAACTGACGATGTGCCCGTCTCACAGATGTGCTGAATTTTCTTTCGCGAATATTTTTTTAAATGTATATTGTGAAAAGCTCTCGTTTCTTGTATCTTCCTCTTTTGTTATTATTCAGCATCCCTTCGATGTCGGCAGTCAAACTTGTGCACATAATGCCCTAAACCGAGTCATTGCCGTCTCACGGACGTCACTACGGTGTTCGTGTACTAAAAATTTGTTAAACACATACAAATATTTAGGTCCGATGTTTCTGTTAAAACGCATCCCGCAGTGTCATTATTTCTGTCATCATCCTCTAATTGAACTGATCTAGCATCCCTGAGATGCTGGGAGTGAAACTAACGCACATAAGGAGTGGTCCGGAAAAAAAGTAGCCGTGCCTTTTTTGATTTATCTTTTTATTTTGTGCCGATTTAGAAGCAGTGTTTATATTTAAATAATCTCTAGATACAATCATACAAAACATAAATACAATCATACTTAAATAAAACAGTGTTTGGAAGTTTTCGCCTTTTGTATTCCATCATACACATAGTTTTTTGAACAGCGTCTTCTGATAGAATTTTTGAGGTGTTTCTCAAAAACATGTTTTTTCTTATAGTTTGATTTGATGAGCTATTTTATACCTTAATAAATTGTCTTTCTTCAATAGTAAACTTTTTTATCTGGCTTCATTTTAAGGTAGTTACAGTAATTTTTAATTAAATGTATTTGCCTTTTTTCATAGAAAATTATCTCCCATAGAAAAATCTTTGTCAGAGGTTAGATTAGAGAGTCTTCCTGACTATCCTAGCTAAAATACAGTTAATGAATGTAGCTTCTTGGTAAGATGAAATTCTGAAAAGCATAAAACGGGTTGTGAAAATGGAAATACAATTGTGGCATTGTAGCGGATGTCGATTGAAGATTGTCAAATTATGTTGTTCAAAAGGTTACAAAGTATGTTGAATTAAAAACGCGAAAACTTAAATATGCTCACATATTCTATTATGATTGTATTTTTATTTATTAGTATTGTATCTACGGATTAATAAAATAAATATACTGCTTCAAAATTAGCACTAAATTAAAAAATACACAAGATTGTACACTGCTACTTTATTTCAGGACCACTCCTTACATTCGTAAGAATCATCGACGTCTTACAGACGCCACCAAGGTGTTAACGTATTTCACGTCTTTTGTTGACAAGCTAAAAAGTAGAAAATTCTTTCCAATAACAGTTTTAACGGCTTTTGTTTTACTAATTAGCCTCACAGCTCGTGTCCACGTGCCGACTCTGTAACTTTGCCCCTAACTTCCCAATATCACTTATAGTATCTTCTGACAATTTCCTCTCAGTAGTGCACAAATAACACGAAATATATTTTTCACTTCTCATGCTCAAAAAGTGTGTCATATTATGCTTACCAAGGCGGATTAAAGTAGTACATTTAGCCTCTAGGGCTAAAATGTATACATATTTATGATTTACAAAACATTTTAAATTGGCCAATCGGAACACTTCACCATATTAAATCCACCAATCACAACACACATATCGAAGTTAATCGGAACGCTAGATAGTCCTTAAAAAACATTGTATTTAATATCAACCAATCAGAATACAGCAATGTTAAAATCGACCAATGAGGAAACGCAATTTATTTCTCAAAACGTGAGGTGTTTTTTAGTTCCTACTTCACAATCATTAAAAAAGATTGTAATTTTTTGGAAGCGCTTTAAAGCGTGTTTAAACTGTTTAAACGCTATTAGACATGGCGATTTGTAGGGCCCAATCGGTTGTGTCCAACTCCTGGCGGCCCCAACGCACTTTATTACACTTTCCCTACAAATCGCCCCTACCGACCCTACCTCACCAACAAATCGTCCCTACCGACCCTAGCTCAACGTTTACAGAGATGCCTTCAAAACATCTAAAAAATGTATTTGGTGAAGCACGGTGATAGTACTCATAACAGTCATAACAGTACACATTAAATAAAATCGGAAACTGTTTTTTTTATTATAGATATTTAAATGACCGCTCGAGCTGCCTGAATTTATCTGCCCAACCCTTCTATTATTTAAATACAAAACTAGATAAATATATTAATTACCAGCGAATCTACACAATTTAACTTTTATTTTAAATAAAAAACCAGACGGAATGTGTAGAAAATGGCTAACATTATAAATAAAAAAGGTAAAATAACTCTAACGACCTCCATAAACAGCTGCGGATGTCGGGGCACTGCCGATCGCCCTAGATCGGGACTCCTACTCCCTAAGTACCATTACACCTACCAACCCGACAGGTTGCACCCTACAAATTGCAATGTCTAATAGCTACTTTAAAGAGCTAATTATACCGTCGTCTGTGGCATTTATTCGTGGTGTTTATATTTTGTATCTATGTCAAAGAAGTTAAAAAAATTAAAAGACCGTCAAGTTAAACCATAATTTAACCTTAGTTTAGTTATTGTGCGTAAATAATAAGTATTTTTATCTTATTTTCTCGCAATCGAAGTGAAAAATAGTATGCATTACTCTGGTCTAAAAGCCATATTACCACTCGAACAATTTTCCCTCACTTCGTTCGGGAAAATAACCACCTCGTGGTAATATGGCCTACTTTAGACCCTTGTCAAACAGTCTACTATAGCGTGTAAAAGTTTATTTTATTTTATTTTGATGATTGCACTTGAGCGCTCTAATGATCATTTCTTAACATATAAGATTTTGTGTTTCTTAATCATTGAATAATTAAAGAAAAAAAGTCACTGGAACATTATACCCATTTATTTTTGTTTTTTTTTTCTTAAGTGTCGAATGGACTCTAAAATTTGTATGTTTTTTTATGAATATCTATTATTCAAATACATAAAATGTTTTTTAATATTAGATATAAAACTTGTGTATCTGAAGAATGCAAATGAATTTTTTTATGATATACTTTATTTTTGACTTCTGTTAGACACCACCTCAGCGTGAGTGTTACTCTGAACCCACGTCGTTAGTTAAAGGTTAAAATATTATAATCCTGGTCACAGCACCAGCTGTGAAAGATAAAAGTTCACTTAAGTGTGATGTGTGTGTGATGATTAATTTTCAAAAGATGTGTGTAGATAATATTCTACCTTTTGTGGCCACAAACTATATGACTCTGACTACATTAGAAATGGGAAAATCCGAATGGCAAAAACGAACGGACCGAAATAGTGTTTCATTTCGACAGCGCTGCTGATTTTTTAGTACCCACATAAAAGACGGTAGTTAGGAAAACTGCTGTTCACGCTTCACGCCTTACTTTATCTGTTTACGCTCATATGTGCAACTATCATGCAATGTTGTAGTTTAAAAGCGCGGAACTCGTGTTGTAAACTTACACCTCCTTTATTCAGTTTAACCCATAAACTTGAAAAGGACGTTAAAGATGTAGTAGCGACACAATAACTGAATAAATCAGGAAAGCGGAAGAATTAGTGCAAGTTTTAGTTATAGTATTCTATTATCCTAGATTATTTGGGGTCATGGACTAGCAAATAAGCTTTGCATTTTATAAAAAGGTATTGGTCATGTATGATATCTTTTTCTCACTGCTACATGTAAGTATTTACTATTGCTTTCCTGGTCAAAAATAAGGTCCTGTATGGTTTCTCTACCACTCTTGGTCATAAAATTGGTAATGGTGGCACAAGAAAAATCTGCTTTGCGATCTAAAATTCTGAATATATTTAGCGTGACATCTTTCACTCACCCTAGGCATCTCTCGTGCAATTTTGACTGGTAATTCTTCTGGATACATTTGCCTCGGACCTGCAGCGAGAATCACAATTGCCAATTGCATTTTAACGAGCTTTCAACTTCACACTGCAACAGAAATATAACGCCAACGAAACATTAGCCTTAATCCATACTCAGCGAAATCTCCGAGGCAGCGGAACTGCTAAGCGGAGGGTTAAAAATCGCAGCATTTCGCGTGTTTGTGCTGCGTTCGCTCGTGATAAATTGGCACCGTAGCCATGTATTGCTAATGCTTGCGCGAGCGCCAGTTCAGAATGAGGAGAAAATCCCACTGATAATTAATAGTCTCTGTTGAATTTTGTTTTTGGCACTCGGCATAGGTTTAGACTTTTTACAATAGGGGTATATGGATTTGAATTTGACACAGCCGATGTCAAGAGAGAGAGTTGCATTTTTTACGATTGCAGCGCCGTCTATGTGTTATTTTACGCATTTATCCTCAGTAGAATTTTATACGTAATATCGTACAGCTAAATAATGCAACACAGAAGAAACGTAAACACACACATTTAAATAGCACACAATGCTCCCTAAACACCTAATGTTACCTATGTTTAACAAATAAATAATTTGAAATTGAAATTGAACAGGTTGTGGTCAGTTGGAAGTCTTGGAAGAGTCGAGTTACAGTAAGAACAAAGCCCCTGGTCGAGTTTAGATTGGTTCGCTTGACTTAGACTCTCCACTTTAATGAGCTATTTTAATAAAGTGCTCCTATCTCTTAACCAGTTCGCTGAACTGTAAGCGTGACCTTGAGATCCATTAAATCTACAATGTGTAAAATAAACTGTTTTCCCTGAGGAGGTATCTCTGTTAGCGACGAGAAATAGCCGTGTTCATTTACTCGCTTCGCTTATATTTGCCGGGGAATATTATTTCGGCGATTTTTCTAGGTTTGGAGCGACGTTAAATAAGTACGGGTTTCGCAGAAAAAAGATGCCCCGCGATAAATCTTCGATAGAAATTGGGACGACCTAAAAGGTCTGTGACCGTATTAACGTAGATAAGTAGACAACGCACCTGTCTCCGTTGTTCCGTATTAGTTACTAGTGGCTCTTTAGTCTGTGTAGACCTCTATATAACCAGCTAATGTTATTAAGATCTGAAACGAAATAATTTTAAACAAAAAAATACCGACATCACTTAGCATCCACCATTCCAAAGGCAAATGAAAGAAAGAAAGAAAGAAGAAAGAAACAAATGTTCATTGCCACAACCTTATACACTAGTACACTGTTTCTATTCTTACAAATAATAAAAAGAAAATACAAAAAACAAACAAAACAGAAAAACCTAATTCACATTTTGTAGTGTAGGCAATGGGTACCAGTCTCAGACTGTGCTAGATTGATGGTATTATCCAGCGCTGATTTTCAGCCTGGTCCCGTTGTGTGTTCGGGTAGTGTTACAAACAGCAGCACCTCAAATGCTCGACCTGCTGTAAAAAATACTCTAATCACTATAGGTGTGCCTATAATAGTTGAATAGTTCCCTCGATTTCTCCAGGATCCCCTCATCAGATCCTGACCTAGTTGCAATGGGACCAACTGTGAAGTCCGTCCAGCCGTCTTCGAAAATCGGTGAAAATAAAAAAAAATAGCAAAAAAAACAAAGATCCCGACGAATTGATAACCTCCTCCTTCGAAATCTTGAAGTCGGTTGAAAAGAAAACTCTTCCTATGTTGTTTAATTATCGCAGATATCTGACAATGCCGTAGATCTCAATGACGCATAGATCTTTTGTGCCAATTTCCAAAAAAAATACCGACAAAAAATGTCATATAAATTTCGTACCTGTTCGTAACTTCATACAAATCAGTTCAGAAATGCGAGCTGTAGAGGAGAGCAGTCGTGCCGGCGGCGGGACAAACATGCACTGAAGCACTTTGAGAACTCTTTGTGATTCGTCTTTCAATAACAATAATTGCCCGAATATCTGTGTTAGGTACATCAATATCACATACCAATGTAGGTGAGGTCATCGTGTGGCTAACCATTCTGGAGTAGGCCATGTATGTAAATATCATCATTGTTTGCGCGAGCTATGTGCTCCGACAGGACACCGCTTTAACAACCTATGCACAATCGAAGAGCAGAGTACTGCTGGTTTGGGTGAGCCCTTGACTCGCTCGTGTTCGGAGTGAGAATGACAACGCAAACGCGAATGTGGCTCACTAACCGAATTACTTCAATATCCGATCGCTAAGGGGCGCCTACAATACATTTAGTATTAGAACGTCTGCTAACGATACAACAATATAAATTACACTGTAGCTTACAATAGCTACGGATGAAATTTAATGGGACATTTTTAATTAGAACACGTATCAATTTCACAGTTTCGGGACGCAAATCGATCCCGGCGTTGTAATTATCCGGCAAAGCAGTTTTGTCGTTAACAGTAGAAAAAAAACTATACCCCTTTTTGTTGGGCTAAATAACTCTAGTGTAAAAAAAGATAGTAAATCTCTATTAATGTAGCATTGCACTGCGACTCTTGCCAAACTATTAGCTTTCCGACCTAAATATAACTTTGATCTTTCAGCCGCCGAAACGATATTTATCATAGCGATTTCATTATTTTATGTTAGATTATATGCGCCTATTTTACTGTACCTACAAAAAAGCGCAGTACTATTTTATTTTGTGGGCAAATAAGGAGAATCGGCTTTTTAAGAATAGTATTTCTTATCTTCTTCTGTTTTCTTTGCCTTGTCCCACATTAGGTGGGGTCGGCTCTCGTAATCCTTCGGCGCCAAGACGATCTGTCTTGAGGTGTTGGGTTGGGTAGTTGGGCTTCTTTCAATAGTTTGCCCATACTCGTCCACCACGTCAGAGGGGGCCGTCCTCTACCTTTTTGGCCTTCTGGAAGGACTAGTACTTTTTACACGACATGGTCGTCGTCTCTCGGCATAACATGGCCGTACCACCTTAGCCGGGTTTCTGACATTTTTCGGAGACGGTATTGACTTTGAAGCTGCCTCGAATAGAAGAAAGAATAGTATTTCCTATATTCAATATAAATTATTTGGTTACCATTTCCAATAAACAAGAAAATAAAATGCAATGTTCATTTATAACCAACATAGTCAACACAAACACAACACAATAGTGAGGTAATAACGAGAAGCCCTAATAGCACTTAAAGAATTCCCTCCAAGTCTCAAAGTGGCCATCTCTCCTGCAACTCGACAACTTTTTCTTCACCTCTACTATCCGACTTGTTTCTATTTGCTGAAACTACTTCAATTTATAGTCCAATTACAGTTAACTTGGTGAGTTAAAATTTACTTTACAGTTACTACGGGTACGAAGGTTCACCTTTAAGGCGCTAGGCGCTGATTGTGGCCGAAAACAGTTACTTTCTAAGGGATATATCTCAATAACCGGTCATCAAAAAAATTTGAAAAAAATATATGTTAGTTACCATTTCATGCACAACATTGTCAACGTTTGAATAACTCGTGTAACTTATAGTTTCTCCGTTATTTAAATGTAACGAAATGTCGTTTTACGGTTAATTTTGCTTATATCTACTGAACGGCGCATTCGATTTAAAAAATTGTTGAACTAAAAAATGTGTACTACAAAACACTACAAACTCAACGTAGGATATTGAAATTGATTTGATTTTCTTAAACAACTTGATCATAATTCCACATTTCGTGCGTTGGTAGCTCGAAAACGGCGTTGTTAGCAGTCGTGAGCTAGCTTTGAGACGAGGAGGCTGTGTCGCTCGTCGCTCCGTGCTTCCCTTGTACTACATATACTTGTGCATGGCCCGTGAGCAATAATATCGGACTTACTGTGTCTAAAGACTAAATAACTGCAGAGAGTTCATGCGGTGCGGACATAACGCGTCTTCTCGGAATCAATGAAGCACAGACGTTTTATCTTTTCAGATAATGTACTCGTATGCGTGTTCATGTACATTCTTATAAAAAGTGCATTTTATTTAGATTATAACAAGTATTCAAAATTAATCAAATAAAAATGGAGAAAAAAAAACAAAATCATGCATCTCATAATGCTCTGAAAACAAATTTGTTCATGTAAATATTATGTTTTAGTAGACTAATGCATCACGCAAAATAGGTGTTAGTTGCGGAAATCTGCTAGTAGTTACTACAATACAATAGACTAATAATTTATTTATTTAGGACCGAATTTATTTAAATATATTCATTTAAGTATTTATTACGTGTTCTAAGTTCTAAACGAATGTATTATGCGTTTTATTTTAAGATTAAACACAATCTTTAATGTTATACTTTAACTAATTTATCAAATCAAGAAATTGCGAAGAAAACTGCAAAGGATTGCATATAAACCGGCCAAGAGCATGTCGGGATATGCTCAGTGTAGGGTTCCGTAGTTGCCGGCCTGTTACAATACATCCATTCAAAAGGTCGTTTATAAAGGGATATTTTGTGGCACTTACGTTATTTTACTATGCAGCACTTACGTCTTTTAACTATGCGTTTTTGAAGCATAACTCAAAAACGGCTCAACCGATTTTATTCCATATAGTTTTTATTAAAAATACTTGATAAGTATTTCAATGGCCTATTCCAGGAATTTTCAATTTTTTTTGGAGCCACGGTTCAAAAATCAAAGGGCATTTTAAACTTTCGGAACTGTTATTTACGAAAGTATACGTTTTATTCAAAAGTCGTTTAAGGCTTATTCTTTTTGAAATACCTACCCAACAATGAGTAAGTACTTCATGTGTTTCAAATACTTATTGTGTTACCACTTTGTAGGTGTAATTAAAACACATAATCGTACCAAATTTCAGTGTACTAACTATCACTGAGCAGAGCCTGATAGATTGTAATTAAAAATTGCTGATATTTAAGAGTTCAATGTACTTACAATGTAATATGTAAGAATAAAGGAAAAAAAGCTTTTTTTTATACCACGACGCTGGCAAACAAGCATACGATCCGCCTGATAGAAAGCAGTTATGGAAGCAGTTATAATTCCTATGGACGCCTGCAACCCCAGAGGATTCACATGCGCGTTGCTTACCCTAAAAAAACTTTACTATGTCGGTGAAATGCAAATAAATAAAAATTTTATATTAATTATCAATACAAGTAAATAAATAAATTACTACTTAGGGTTAATACTACCTACCAAATATCTTTAAAAGACCGGCCAAGTGTGTGACCACGCATAATGTAGGGTTCCGTAGAAAGTAGTTTCTTGGAGATAATTCGAAAACGGCTGAACCGATAATATGTGAAATATTTTTTGTAGAAATTTAGTACTAAGCCGTATCTTCTCTTTTTCATATTTTTTTGAAATACGGATTAAAACTTAGATGGGGGGGGGGGAGGACTATTATATTTAGATATTCAAAGAGAATGATTTCTGAAAATATTGACTTAATAAGATATTTTTAAAGCTGTATCGATTGATGTACAACATGTTCATATTTACAAAAAATATATTTTTGACAATTAGTTTGGCATATGTATGTATGGAATGCCTCCCCCAAAAGTTTTTTTGGCAATTTAGGTATAAAATTAAGTAGCGGCACATGAAACACACCCCTGGATAAAATTTAATTAATATATGTTTTATAATAAAAATGGCTATGACATACGGACAGACGGACATGTTTCAAGAAACTTTTAAGGGTTTCGTTTTTGCCATTTTGGAACCCTAAGAAGTGTTTGCGTTGTGTTATATTTTAAAGATCTAAATTTCATGGGCTTACAGCTCTCATGACAATTGTATGACGATTTCATGGACAAATGCCGCTCCTTACATGTGCATTTTTAGTATTCGCAACTCGCAACAGGCTTAGTTTTGTTGATAATAAATAAAAGAAAATCCAAATTCACATGAAAACACCGCTTTGATGTGCATTCAGTTTTTTTTGCTGTGCTAGTCAGTATTTTTATTTTTTTCTGATATGCAGAATATTTTTAACCATATTTTGTAAATTCATAAATATTTTGCCGCTCACTGTACTTACTTCATATTCAAAATCTAGGTTTTTATTTTTTTACATAAAAATCTACTAATTGAAGTCGTTATTACTAGTTATCTTATTTAATAGGTAAGTAGCATTCCCAAAAATGTCACCACAGTACTTAATCACAGTATTCAAATCACAAAACATCCGCAAAAGGATTATAATTGTTATACAGCTGCCCGCGCGCCTCTGGGTAAAGTCATATTCTATGAACATCGTCCCGGTGCATCGCGGCGGATTTACGCACGATCGCAGTGAGAGGGGTAAGCGGATGGCGCGGGTACAGAGTGCCCAAACCCTCAAGGACACTCCGGCGACAATCGTCTTAAAGCTTAGCTCAAGGCTTATTTATATTTCTTTATCAATGTTACCCGTTTACGAATAAATGGCCGTATACTACTTATATTTTAAGTCAGTTGATTTTGCTTCTATTTTTAATAGATAATTTATTGTCAGTGCGATTCCCTCCAGTCGTTTATTTCCTATACAAGTTCCTTTCGCCTCCGGTAAGACTACGTTTATTGTCCACTTTATTTGACCCACGAAACTTTTACTGATCCTTCCCTTTTTAGGGTTCCGTAGTCAACTAGGAACCCTTTCGCCATGTCTGTCCGTCCGTCCGTCCGTCCGCGGATAATCTCAGTGACCGTTAGCACTAGAAAGCTGAAATTTGGTACTAATATGTATATCAATCTCTAACTGTTGAACCATAAGTTTTAATAATATGAAAAAAATCTCAAAAGTAGAACTTTATAAAAACTTTCTAGGAAAATTATTTTGAACTTGATAGGTTGAATAGTTTTTGAAAAAAAAATACAGAATAATTTCTGAACTAAGTTTGTAATTTAACCGTATAAGCAGCTTAGGTGTTTATTATACCTGTAATTTCTACAAAACCACAATGAAATGACGTGCTTTCAAAAACTCTTAAATGGGGACACTTACTGTGACGGACGGAAAACTACGGAACCCTACACTGAGCGTGGCCCGACACGCTCTTGGCCGGTTTTCTTAATATGCAATTGATGTCATTGTGTGTATAAAATTTGTGCAGTTACATGCTAAATACTGTTAATCTCGACATTTTCAACGCGCCTTATTTCTTAGTTTAGTTCTAAATGTGACTTTAACCATTCAACCCCATTTAGAACATAAATATAAGTAATACGAATAAAGTAAATAATCGGTATATTTCCCAAGCCTGCTCCAATTATATTTTGTTGAGTATTTAATTAATTACTGCACTGAATTTTAGCATTATCAGCACAACGGCAGTAGGTAAATAAGTATAATTTGTCCAAACTGTTTTTTAAATTCGTTCGTGTAAAAATGTTTCACTTGTTAAACATATCTTTCGGTCTAAATCTAGAGTTATAATAGTTATATAAGATCCTTGAACTTTTAAATATTCGGCGTAAATACTAGTATTTAGGCTAGGCTTATCGTGTTTTTATTGGAGTCTAGCCCAATCAATTAAACGGATAAGCGCCAAGGCTTTGACATTGACCGACTGGCCTCACGCAATTCCTGGGTTCGTGCGTTCGAATAGCCAATTAATAAAAAGCCGCAGCGATGGTTTTCTCATGGCACAAGTACCTAAGTGTTACCCAAAAATGTAGTTAGATGGCTAAGAAGATAATGAGCCATGGATTTTATTCTTAGAAAGACAATGTACCGACGGAATATCTATTATATGTCAATGATATGTGTAAAATATTTCAGCATGGGTCTGTTTATCAATTTGCTGATGATACCTGCATACTTATATCCCACGAGGACCTAAAGACTGCGCAAGACATGATGCAATACGAATTTGACACACTGTGCAAATGGGCTCACGACAATGGTTTGTCGCTAAACTACTCTAAAACAAAACTTATGCACATACGCTCACCTTATAAAAAAGTACGTTTTACGCCTAAAATCGTAGCCCATGACCATAAATGTCTGCACATGTCTTACGCAGTCTGTAAATGCACTCATCTCGAAATTGTAAAGGAACATACCTACCTTGGCTTAAAAATAGATTGTAAATTCAACTGGAACCCGCAGATCAATCATGTATGTAAAAAACTTAGAGCGATACTGTCAAAATCCGTTTAAGGATGGTAACTAGTGTGATAACAGGTCATGGACCATTTAACAAACATCTCTTTAACTTAGGTGTTACAGACAGTCCCCTGTGCCGTGGGTGCATGGAGACAGAAGAAACGGCCTCTCACGTGGTGCTGGAGTGCAACGGAGTGGCCCCGTACAGGGCAAAACACCTCGGATCCCCGGGTGATCTCCCCGAGGTCCTACTCAACATCAAAGGTTTGATAGGATTCCTCGAGGAGCTGGGCTGGCTGGACTAGCCGTCCTTCCTTCACGCAAAATAGGCGCCAGACGTCGAGTTGCGGAAACCTGCCCGTACTACAATACAATACAATACTGTCAAACCTGTCTATTCTTAAACATAAAGTTCCCTATAATACTCTAAGACTTCTTTATATGTCCTTAGCGGATTCTAGTATGAGCTATGGCTCAGAAAGGTATGGCCGAATATATAGAACATACCTAAATGATATATACAACTTACAGACACGTATACTTAAGACAATTGTACCTACAAAAATTAAACATAAGTATAAAGATAATTAAGAAGATCAATTCAACTACTGCAAAGTACTAACTGTTTTCGAAAAGATCGACTTGGCAATTGTTAATCAATATAAAATGTCTAAAGAAAAAAACACGCCTAACACATTTACGTAACTTAGCCGACCGCTCAGAATACGGTCAAAGAGTGTGGAAGTGTTTACTACCGCGCATATTGAATAGATTTTCAGATGAAATCTTAAACTTAATTGAAGGTCGAACAAGTAAGCAAACCAAAAACATACTTAAAAACACATGTTAAAATTAAGGGCGATCTACTGAAATAAAAAGTTATAATTATTGTAATTACCTACTTACTATCAAGCTATAAACTATTAAATAATGTACTCGTATTAATGTAACTATTAAAAAAAAACAGACTCCTTAACTCTAAAAAATCTTTTTAATTTTAAGATTATAGTAGTTAAGTTTGTAATGTATTGATAATTTATGAAATAAACAGTTTAAATGTTCATTTTTTTTTACTAGTTACTTATTTTCTGATGGGCATTGAGTATTAAAAACTAAACAAATGATTTTATTCAATATTTTGACTTGTTATTTTTAAGTAGAAACACTAAAATCTGCTGCTGGAACCAAACCTGAATTTTCTTCATTTGTTTGTAAATGTTTTTATTACCGTACCGCAATGTACCAAAGTAGCCACAAAACCTAAAGTCACCCTGTTTAACCGTACCTAATTATAGACTTGACCGCAAGCGAAGCGACAAGGGGGGGGGGGGGAACTGACAAGGACAATAAACATGAAATACGGGCGGCTATCAAACAGGGTAAATGTACGACATTGAAATACCATTGCCAAAATAATCCCCAAAATTTGGTAAAGTCACCCCGTTTAACCGTACGTAATTATTGACTTGACCGCAAGCGACGCGACAAGGGGGGCGGAACTGACAAGGACAATAAACATGAAATACGGGCGGCTATCGAACGGGGTAAATGTACGACATTGAGATAACACTGACAAGTACAGTCAGAAGCTTTTGTCTAATTTGCGATTATGTACATAAATATTCACTTGTATTAATAATTATTTCAGATCATAGACTAATTAACCCAAGACCCCGCATAGCCGGGCGACCCCCGCTGCCACGCTCGAAGTAATTTCACTCTATAGTGAGACACTAATATTAGAAGTGACAGTAAACATAGTACGTCTCCATAGCAACCATTAATGTCCGACTCTCTCTTACTACTGGAAGAATCGCGCGTTCCCTGTCTAGCATTGCGAGATCCCCCCCCGCACCCCTTCTTTTTGACTGCTTAGGTTTCAAAGAAATAACGCGCTAAGCGGAGTGTAGAAATATATTGTATATGTTTCAGATACATGTCATATACCTACGCAACGTTAGATTAGTGGCAGTGGATAATATACTTTTATGATTTTATAAAAAAACAAATGACCTAACTATGAAGGTTCATAGTTAGGTCATTTGTTTTTAGATAGGTAGGTACCTATCAGGGATTTTACAGAGCTCCGGTTCCGTTTCCGTTAAGTCGGAACTTCCGATTGGTTTTAAACATCCGCTTCGGTTCCGGTTCTGTTACTTTCAAAACAGAAGTTATATCGCATCGGATGTCCTAACAACGCAACGGGAGGAAATGAACGGCGTACATCAAAAACAAACAGGTTTATAGACCTACCCTTAACATCTCGTCCACTTATCATCACTCGGGCTCCGATTCTGGTTCCGGTAAACTAAATTTAAAACATGTGATTCCGCTTTCGGTTTCGATAATATAGACTTGATGTGGTCGTTGGCGTTCACGACTTGGTTGCGCAAAGTAGCCAAATCAAAACTATTGATTTTAGTGCTCAAACCCTCCAACCACTCCCCCAACCTCCAACAACTTCCTACCAACCACTAGTTCGTCGTCCGGAAACAGATTCAGTTGGCTTTCATCGAATGGCAGAAATTTTCTACCATTCGATTATAAAACAATCTTTAAATACAATTCCTGACTTGAGGGCGATTGTACACTGCTAAGTTAGCTATCTAGCATATATATAACTCCGAACCGTTCGGAATTTGCTCTTTAAATTTTCCACGTGGACTGAACCGAACCCACCCTACCGACTCAATGGAATCGGAACAATAGATGGAATGATTTACGAACCGCGAACCGGGATACGGTTATTATAAAGGTCAAATAAGCCTTGAAGTCGTTAGGTCCCGCGCCCGGTTGGTTTACCTATCGTACGCTGTTGTTTTTGTATGGATGGCCATAATAACCTCTTAAAATCTAAATCTTTGCAAAGCAAATTTTTCTTATTTATTACGAAATCGCTCGAGTATAAAGAACAACTAGTGTTTGTTGACAATGCCTTTCTGTCCCATATTATCGCCGTATAAACTCACCAAATAAAACAATAGCGTACGTGATCTCTCGCAGATGGCAATATCTACTGTCACATTTTAAAGCTCTAGGGCAAAAATGTCGAATGTAGCCTTAGATTCTTGAGGCACATACGATATTCTAATATAAGTCAGTTTTCAAAGGGAAACCAAGTATCTAAAGTTGAAATGCGGTAAACGTGTGACTTACTCATATTATTACATCGTTTCTTCTTAGAACAGTTTTATATAAAATAGAGCTAGTTTTGTCATATATATAAATAATATTTTTTTCTTTACCCGTGAATAAAGGTGGCCTTGCAATCTCTAACCCTTTCAATTCTACCAACTTAAACTACGACATCTCTAGGAAAGGTTGTACTGCATTGACTATCGCTTTAACAGAGAAAAAAGACATCGACTTATCTCAACACACTACATACTTAAAAGATGCACGGAAAGAAGGTCGCAAAGAAAAAGAAGTCCTTGATGACAATTTTTTGGAATCAACCCTGGCAAAATTTACTCCCAACAAGAGAAGGGCAATTGAAAGATCCATCGCAGCGAAAATGAAAACAAAGTCATCTAACTGGCTGTCCGTGATTCCTACAAGAAAAGATCACTTTGACCTATCTCCTTTAGAGTTCAGAGATGCGCTAGCAATACGCTACCATCGCATACCGATCTCCATGCCACAATCTTGCGACGGCTGTGGAAATGACAACTTCGACATTGATCACGCACTCTGTTGTAAAACAGGTGGCCTAATAACGAGACGCCACAACGAAATCAGAGACCTTTTCTGCGAACTTTGTCAACAGGCGTGGGGCAATGTAACAAAATAACCACTAATTTCTGAAACCGAAGGCGGACTGCGAGCAGACTTATCCTGCCGCGGCGTGTGGGACGCTCAGAGGGAGGCGTTGTTTGATATCCGTGTCGTTGACACCGACGCTCCTTCTTACGTCTCGCGACCCGTAGCATCTGTTTTAAAGTCAGCCGAAGATGAAAAGAAGAGGAAATACGCAATAGCCTGTGAAATACAACACGCTACCTTCACACCAATAGTAACCTCAGTAGATGGCGTCTTCGCTCCCCAAATGTCATCCTTCATAAAACACATGGGAGAAGCCATTGCCGATCGTTGGAACAGATCCCTGAGTACTGTCCTAGGATGGCTTAGAGCCCGAATAAGCGTCGCCATTATACGCGCCACAAGCATGTGTATTCGTGGCACACGCCACAAATTTAAACCAAGATGGCTCGGTTTTGACGACGGTGCCGCCCTGCCCCACATAAACTGATATTTCTTATGAGTATTTATGTCTTTATTTGTACTCGCTTTTATATTTATTTGTTTGTTCGTTTGTTTGTCTGGTATATAAATAATAATTCTAGACCTGACAAAAACGTGTGTAGTGTAATGTTGTGATATGAAAATAGTAGATTGTTAACCAAGGGTTGAAAGTAACCCATTTCACTTGAGATATTTCTGGCGCTCGAACGAAGTGAGAGCGCCAATAGTTCGAGGGTGAAATGGGTAATTTCACCCGAGTTAAACACTCTGCTTTTCATTTCGACTGTGAGGGAAGTACAATACTACACGCACATTTTATAAAACAGGTATATAAAGAATAATCTATAAAAATGTTAAGTAAAATTTGAACAATTTGAAAAAGATTAATTCAATGTTTTGCCGGTGGTCTGAGAGGAGAGCATCCGGGCGGGCAATTAACACAGCTAATTACTTTCCACCCTAGGGATGAACAAGCAATTTTCCACCTGGCTATCTATCCAGGAAAATAAAACTTTCCGAGCAGGAGAGATGAAAATATATGTAATGGAATATTTTTCCCTTAGTGCTCTGTTAACAATTCACTAGGGTTAGATATTTGGCTCACAGACACCTGAAATTCGTGCTCGTATCGAAATAGCCCGAGCAGCATTTACGAACATGCCAAACGTATTATGCAGTCGTTAACTCTCCATCGACCTGAGAACCAGGCTCCTTCAATGCTACATCTGACCAGTTGTACTGTATGGTTGTGAAGCGTGGACTATGAAAGCTGAGCTCGGCAGAAAAGTTGAAGCTTTTGAGATGTGGTCTTACCGACGCATGCTTCGTATTAGTTGGACGGACAAAGTGACACATGTAGAGGTTCTACGCCGAATGGGAAAAAACCTAGAACTTATCCGTACCATAAAGCAAAGAAAGGTAGCCTATCTCGGACACGTAGTGCGTCACGACCGGTATTCTCTCTTGCAGACCATAATGATGGGAAAAGTACCCGGAAAGCGCAAACCTGGAGGACGCAAGATGTCTTGGCTCCGTAATATCAGGGAATGGACGGGGATAAAGACCGTTGAGGAACTGTTCAGATTGGCACTCAACAAAGACAGTTTTAAGAAGCTGACTGCCAACCTTCAGTAATGAAGAGGCACCTGAAGAAGAAGAAGATATTTGTCTGATTTTCGTTGCTTGTTCTCCCAATTCACTGCTTACTCGTAATTATGCACACCGAAATAACCGCTAATAGCGCGTATACCACACGCTATCTATATAAATGCTATTTTTGGTCGCGGACAACGGCATGGTCGTAAATTAATCGAAACATGCCGAGCAAAAATAGACTTAAATTATATGAGTAACCAGCTTTAAATATTTTTTAAGTGATAACGTCTTATAAATCGATGAACACCGGTAGCATGCACGAAAAAGTGTCACGTTGTAGACAGATCTCCTTGATAACGTTGTGGATAGATCTCCATGGTAACGTTACGGCCAAGGTTACGAATTCAATTCATAAATTAAAGTAAAGGTATGCAATTATGACGTTATCAGTCACGCAAAATTATCTTCCGTAAACTGACTTTACAGACAAGCCACCATGTTTTTTTTACATATTAACAAAGATGACATTACATATTTACAATATGTATAGTAACAGGGTAGATGCCCCGGTTCTGGTTACTTTAAGAAATTTTGTCTATTCCAGGCGTTCCCAAACTTCTTTTAGGCACGCGGCACGCCCCCCTGCTGCCTAAAATGATATTCTCACGCCCCCTTCGCTTCGATATAAGAAAACGGAATTAAATGGTCTAGCTAGCTCTGTTCAATTTTCCCGAGGCCCCGCGCCTCCCTTAAAATGTGGTCGCGCCCCCCTAGGGGGGCGCGCCCCCAGTTTGAAAACCCCTAGTCTATTCAGACGTCCGTTATTTTGTGTCACTAAGAAATTATGACCATACGTCGTTATCGCGGGAGCAAAAACGATTTGACAGTAGTCAAAGATTATGACAAATAAGAAATAACAGAAGTGACAGTAGGATCAAAACAACACGACGTACAAGTTGAAAATTTATCGATATTTTTTCTAATATCTAAACTTCGTAATCGACTTGATTATAGTACATACTAAAAAGATTAGCCACGCAATCCTAACGACAACCTCTTCAGTCACCTGTTATTCAAAACATTATTCATTCATGTTCGATTTGTCTAGACTTGTAAATAAAGGATTATTTTAGACCCACGAAGAGTATTTTTTTCTAAAAAATCAACGTTAGGTATTCGTAATTTTCATAAAAATAATTTTCTGCTAAACGAAATTTCTACTCAAAAAGACGCACTTTAACGAACGTAGAAAAGGAGCAAGTCGAGTTTGATTGATCATTTCTAGCAAAAACATTGTCCTAGATATGAAGAACTTCTTAGAGGCTAAGACTTGTAGGCATAATATTCTGTTTATATTAAACGGACATTCTGTTATACATATTCTTCAACACATTTGTATTTGCTCCCGCGATAACGATGTATGATTATGACAGTCATTGAAAATATATTACTATTAAATGCATCAATTAATAGTATGTAATACTTAAACTTTAGCTTGAGTGAAGTTCCTACTATCTTATTTACCTAATTTAATTTAGATTAATGTACAAAAGTCTGATGTTTGACAACCTTTATCAGTTTAATTGTAATTCGTGGATAATGTCATTGATTGTACATATAGTAACACCAATTGACACCCATGGGCCTCACTGAAGACCAGCGCCGTTTTTAAGCTGACATTATGCTGAATTGGGTCCATTTTGTGATGCACGTTCATTTTTTGTTTTCATTGTTATTATCTCTCAATGTACTAGTAAGCGATGTTTTTAATATTATAATTATTAATTGTAAAACCTATTGAAATATTTTCTGTACAGTTGTTTGTTATTCCTACAATAAATAAAATGAAATATTGTATATCTTCGGTGTTAAGATTAACCGTTAGATCTTTTTTTTAAATGAAATGTCAGAAGAGAGCCTACGTCTGGCCACATTGTTCTAGTTTTTGTCTAAAGAGATTAGAAATGCGACGCGTGCAACAGAAGAACATCCAAGTCTTATTGCTTCTTCGAAATAGTCCTATTAATTTCGAGGGTGATTCACCGACGCCATTAGTATGGATAAAAGCACTTTAGTCTGGTTATTGACGAATTATGGAGGTTCACGATCCAAAGCGAATCCTTTGCCTGATAATGTTTAAAACGTTAATCAGTTAAACCTTAACTGATTAACGATTTCTAGAAAGATTTGAGTTGTTTGTTGTTTATTTTGAGTAGATATATTTTTAAACTTATAATTTGAAAAATATCCTGTATTTATAACATATACCAAAATTAGTCACTTTGAGTTATCGCGTGTTTAAAGATTGAAACGATTGAAATGATCAATTTAACTATTCCATTTTCAACTATAACATTCGTGAGACTCTAACATATTAAAAATATTAATAACGGGTTACTCACGTAATTTAAATCGACTTAAATTACGTGAGTAACCCGTTATAAATATTTTTAATATTCTATTTTCAGTTGTTTTTTTTTTGTGCGAAAACATTGATTTAAATTAATATTTTAATTAAGTTGCAGTAATATAGGTACAGGGTGAAATATTAATCACTGTTGATATTGAGCGAGGTGATTTGGTAGGCTATATTGAACAACTTTTACTATGGGACCAACTCCAAAATCGCGAAAAAAATGTTGGTTTCCCCATAGAAAACGACAACATGTGGTCGGCCGAAATGTATGAAACAGCCAAAATTTTTTGCGATTTCGGAGTTGGTCCCATAGTAAAATTTGTTCAGTATGGCCTATCTAATCACATCGCTCAATATGAACGGTGGTTAATATTTCACGCTGCGCACGCGATTTCATTTCGAGATCTGTTTGGATCCGTGTACATTTTTCACCGAATCTTTTTAAATCTGTTTTAACTGTACCGTCACGTCAGAAAATATTGATACGTTTAATGTGACAAAATGTGTAGCCACGACCACGAGTCTATTACAAAGGTGTCAAATGTTGGATACATGTTATTGTCACATTAAATGTACATATTTACAAAGGTGATAGTATGTACTTAAGCTAAAATATGACACTCTAATCCCCTTATACATAAAAGTCTTTCAGGCTTTATTAGTTAATTTCTTTTGTTTTTACCTGTCACTTTGACAGTTGTGTTTGTTAGGGAGTAACTACCTAAGTCAGTCAATTAAGGCTTGTTCGGACTAGGCTAGTATTTTAGTCTAGTAGCGAGTAATTTAGTAGCTAAACGTGTCTGAACACCAATAAATTAGTCGAGTAGTAATTTAGTAAGTAATTTAGTCAAGTCAATCCATTTTATTCGATTTTTTTAGTAGTTTAGTAGCCAGTAGCACCCCCCACCACGCGTCTGAGTTCACTCGGCCGCCGGCTAAACAGGTCCAAACCTGTCGATTTAGTAGAGTTCATTAGTTGGCGTGAAAATGTCGATTCGCTGTAGGACATCTTGCAGAATACCACTGACTTGTGAACTTTTCTCGACTGTAATGCGAACGGTTTTTAGGCAGTAGCGAATAGTTTAGCTACTAGACTAAAATACTAGCCTAGTCCGAACAAGACTTTAAAGTAATATTCAAGTTTATCAATACCGCTCATTTTCTTATCGTAAACTATGCCCGGTTTATGCTCAAAAGTCTCAAAACTAATATAATCCACACATTCAGCACGTACTTTTTCGCGCCCGCCACCGCACATACAAATTTATTTCGCTAACGCTTTGTTCACACTGGCCCCGCCTCCCGCTCCGTTGAATGAGACAATGCCAAGCACTATCTCGCTCACACACCGTCGCCGCATGCGGAAACCGCATTAGTGCAATAACCGCCTTACATGCTGACTATCCTTAACTGGACTGTAAACGTGTAAGTCGGTCTTCTAAAAGTCGTATGTGTTCTACTTCTTATTGCGACCTTAAGCTTGCGTTGGCAAAGTTTATTTTCGTTGGATTCGAAAAATACTGAGTTTAGAGTCGCTTCTGTTACATTATGGAAGGAATGCCTAGTGAGCTTGTGTACTAATAATTATTTAAGTATTATTTGATTCTATAAAATACATCGTCAACTTATATATATATTTTGGTATATAATTAATAGGCATGGTTCACGACCTTTTAATAAAGCACAGTATAAATAAAAGGTTTAATATTATAATATGAAAGGGTGTAATATGCGCGTTAATTCTTTACTATTGTTAAATCATTAAACTATATCACCAACTCAGTCAGTAGGTCTAACCTAAATGAATTAAAATAGCGAATAAAATGTGACAAGCAATGAGATAATAAAATACGTTTATGAGTCATAAACGTCATTTTTATGACAACTTAGTCGCGGTACAGTCGCCATCAGATATATCGGAGCGGCCAAGGTGGTCACAAATATCTGAACAACGCCTCTATTGTCAAGGCGACAAAGTGCATGGTCAGATATTTTTGAGTACCGTGGCCGCTCCGATATATTTGATGGCCACTGTACAACAACCTATATTAATACAACCCACATCTTGTTTATGGAGACGTCGCGACGCATAAGTACTTGTGTTTTGTTGGTGTTTTAGATCTACAAGTAGTACTTGCAATAAGTACTTTATTGGCTATAGACGGAGAGCTGGCCACGTCAGATATGACACAATAATGAGAGCAACGAAACCCTTCTAGTTATTTAGATTTGTTTTCTTCAAATTATTTACATTTTTTGACATCCGACACTTTACAGCTGCCAGATGTCCGGATCTAGAAACAAGCATAGTATAGCAGTGGAGGTCAAAAAATGCAAATAATTTGAAGAAAACAAATCTTAGAGTTCTGGGTTTGTACTGGGAACTTATGTAATTAATTAGATTATATCATAGCCAGAAGTTTCTGTTGGGGGAAATAATGCCAAATAGAATAGAAAACATTTATTCAAACAATACATCTTACAATTAATACAGCAGTAAAAATAATAAAATAACTAAATCTAGATGTGAAGCCGAAATGGTCTACACTCAGCAATGCAGTTGGCACGGCTAGCGTGGTCACCGGCGCTGGTTTTTTGTGGAGCCAGTAAGAAGGGTGTGCATGACAGCATACTGCGCGACTCGAAGATGGTGACGTTAATAATAAATACATAAATGGGCACACAATGATGTATAATGCAATTTAAAGTTAGTCGCCTACTGTTTTTGTTTCCGCAATAATACACAATTTGTTCTAAGGTTAAAATATAGGCCCCTGTCCTCTAAAAATTACACAACTTTGGCAGTTTTTACCTATTTTGGTATTACTTTTTTCTCACAAAAACATTTTTTTGGTCTGTCACTGACCATTAAAAGCTGCCAGATGCCCGGATCTAGCAATAAGGATAACTCATATGATTGCAGTTCACAATGTGACAAGAAATGAAACTGCAAAGGGACATCACCTATGTCACCTCATTTCGGTCAACTGTAAAAATAGTGAATCGCCAGAGACGTCACAAAAGGAGCACAAGCCGTTCATAAAAAAAAGATTGAGCAATGGCCCAAAAGGTGGCGCCACAATCACGCACACAGCCTCAAAGCAAGAATTGAACTAGAGACCGCACACGCGTACTACCGTAAGAGATAGACATAGATGGATGACGATAGAATCACGTCTACAACACAAAACAAACAATTTACCATTGTTTTCCTTAGCCGACACAACTTTCTAAGAAAAATATCAGGTTTTCTCGTAGTAAACACAGAAATTCTTGAAGAAATCGCGAATTATATCTGTTTGTGACCCTGCACTGCTATAAGTAATGGCGTGGAGGGTAACAAAAAGGTGAGACTATGACAAGGACCAACGATAATAGCAACTTCTCTGTCGTTCCTATTGAAAGTGTAATAAGACCATCCCGTTCGATCTTGGTATTGTTATTACCATATATGGCTAGTATGTCTAATAAGTACACAGCAAATACCCTATTGCTCGTGTTAACTTGGAACTAGTTTTAACTTAGGACTATTTCAATCCAACTCCTCGATTGGCTTTACTCAATACGGATAACTTGAAATTCCCAGATGTATGTAGTTAGTTATGTACACGTCACAAAACTTATCTTAATCTTAACTCATCATACCTCCCTGAGTGCTTGCCAACTTGTTCAATCTAGCGTTACTATGACTTGTCAGAACAGTTAACAAATTACCTACTAAGATTTCTATTCTAACTGGAGGAGACCATTGATAATTGTATTTTGAAGTTCAAGTTGGGCGTAACTTTTTACGTACTTATGACGATTTAGGGGGGAGGGGGTGGGGAAGAGCTCAAAGAGGACCCAGTGTGTTGACGATGAGGGACCCTCTTGTTCCTTTAGCCGTTCACACAGTGAATACTCCTTTTTGCAAAAATTCGGCAATGCGCATGTGACACCTCTGGAGTTGCGATAGGCTACGGTAGCTGCTTACTTGCCTGTATGCTTGTTTGCCACCGTCGTGGTATAAAAAAAAGTTGACCATGCCTTACTTTTTCTTACGAGAGTTGGATTTTATTTCTTGTTTTTACTCACGTAGGGTAGTGGTCAAAAAGTGGCAAAATAGTAGTTTATGTAACTGTTACGTAATAAGCTTCATGAAGTCGCTAAATATATCGGTACAGATTTTTATTTGTATGGCACTAAGGATGTGTTACGATATATTTGGCGACTTCACTGCTACTAACTATTTGATGCTGACTGTACACACTGTAGTTTAATAGGTCATGTATTAATTATTATGTACATTTTATGGTTTTGTGAATTGAAGTAAGTGTTACTACTAGGTACTAAAACCTCGATGAATGTCGAAATTTATATCTGAGTAAATTCGATGATAACTAATTGGCAATATTCCCAGTTCAACCTGGCCCCGAACAACCAATTTGCCTTGATCTTGGTGCATTAATTTCTAAGCGTCTAGGTATAGTTTGTCCGGAAGAAAAGGGTCGTGGTTTAATAGAGCTCATACATTTCTACGACACTTCTCTTTCCGGACATACTCTAATTACTTGTAGTAATTAAATAAGAAGTTTCGAGACAATTGTCGTCATCCACAGTATCCACACCCAGGGTCTATATTACGCCTGACTGCTATAGTGATGCGTTATTACCCCATTACAGTAAATATTGACGAAATTGCTACGTTCTTAGTAAGAACTTCTTACCAGTATGTAAGTGCGAAAGTGATGCAAGACGCGATGTGAGATAAAACGGCAACCATCATAATAACACACGTGGGCCTTAATGAATAAGATTGTTAGCTTATTATACAAGCCATTTTGTTATGCCACACGGTGTTCCAATTAAGTTTGTATTTAATTAATGTGAAATCAGTTATGGTAAACGACGAACGTACGCACAGTCTGCAGAAGAACTGGCGGAGGGGGTGAGGGGCTCAAAATGTTGACTTTATTGTTAAGAGAATAATTTTAAACAAACGCGAATCGACTTCACTTAGCCTCCACCTTTCCAAGAGCAAATGCCCGAGCTGCTGTAAAAATACTCAAATCACTGTGTGCCTATAATAGTCGAAGAGTTTCCTCGATTTCTACAGGATCCCATCAGCGACAATGGGACCAACTGTGAAGACCAACTCTTTCAAACTTATTCTTGACAAAATGTATGGGATTTGACATTGACCGTCAGTTTTGTGACGATTGCTAACCGGCGGTTAATGGTACACAGTTAAGTGAAAATGCTCTTATATAAAGAATCCTGAGCTCCGATTATTAAGACTTCGCTGCGACTAGCTCCGAGCTTAACATGTAACCATGTGAGCTATATATAACCTTTAAATACGAATTCACACACATCTACCATAAGGATCCTGCAAATATTTGACATCCATTTCAGCTCCAAAAGTTAACATGTGAGTGTAAACCTTTAAAAGCAAACAAATGTCTTTCGCTCACCGTTCCGCTATCTTACGGATCTCGCAAGTATTTGGCAAACATTTCGAGTGCTCTAAAATTCTGACATGTGTTATCTTTTGGCAAAGTCGTCTGTGTTTATTTTCTAATTGTGTGCCGTGGGTATGCGAAATAACATGCCGAATCTATATATATTAAATCCATACTTATACTAATATAATATAATATAATATATAATACTTAATATTATAAATGGGAATGTGTATGTGTTTTCTTGTTTGTTTGTTTGTCCGTCTTTCACGGAAAAAAGGGCGACGAATTGACGTGATTTGGTAAGTGGAGATAGTTGAAGAGATGGAGAGTGACATAGGCTACTTTTTGTCTCTTTCTAACCCCCCACTTCGGGGGTGTCCATTAATCGCGTCATATTGTATAGGGGGGGTGGGGGGTCAAGAAAAAATCACCAATGATCACCACAGGGGGGAGGGGGGTCTGGACATATATCACGTGTAATTTTCTTGTTCCTTGTGCTATACTGTATTATGGTCAATAAAATAAAAAAATATCAACTTTTAAATGAATCATTTTGTCAAAAACAGAGTAAAATTGCACTAGCACTATGATTGTAAATAATTTTTAATGGCATTTGACATATTATTTTGTGAAGTAGGTTTTTAGGGTTCCGTAGCCAAAGTGGCAAAAACCCTTATAGTTTCGTTATGTCCGTCTGTCCGTCCGTCCGTCCGTATGTCACAGCCATTTTAATAAATATTTAAATATAAGGTGTGTTTCTGTATGCCGCTACTTCGTTTTGTAGTAAAATTGCTGAATACGATATTTTAAGGAAGGGCACTACTCCATACATGTAATTATTTGTAAAAAAAATATTTTTTTTACCAAATATCATCATGATGCACATCACTCGATAGGTCTTTCAAAATAACATTGAGGTCTGTTTGAATATTTTTTTTATTTAGTGAATATTTTAAGAAAAAATCACCCCGTAAGTCTATAAAACTTGTCACTTTTGAACCGGAGATCCAAAAAAAATAAAAAAAATAGTGAACATTATCGGTTTAGGAATTATTGAGTTATCTCCTAAAAACTCATACGCAGATACGACCTTTTGATATTACTTTTTCGATAGTAGGTACGAAACCGCGTGGTCCGACACGCACTTGGCCGGTTTTTTTTTCTATTAAAGATAATTTTTTTTTACATGTATACATGTAGTTTCATTTTTTTACCCTTTACGTGTACGTACGTTACGTAAGTAGGTTCACGTGTTAGAAAACTGTACTTACTTTAGTTAGCAAAAAATTACACGTCATATTGGACAGGGGTGGGAGGGGTCCTGAAAATATCACCAAAGATCACCATGGGGGAGGGGGGGGGTCTAAAACAAGCCAAAAACGTATGACGCGATTAATGGACGCCCCCTTCCCTAAAATGGGGGGTGGAAGTTTGTATGGAGCATTCCGGGGGGCAATCAGGAAAGGGGAACCATGTTACCCCGAATTTAACGCGAGCGAAGCCGCGGGCAAAAGCTAGTAGCAAATAAATTAACTAATAGGGTGTTTCCTAGAAAAAATGATCCTATAAGGGTTCCGTTTTTTCCTTTCGAGGTACGGAACGGAACCCTAATAAGTCTGGTTATACAAAAAATAATAAACACGATTTTTGTCCTTTGTTTATCAACAAAAATAAAAATAAAAACCGGCCAAGTGCGAGTCGGACTCGCGCACCGAGGGTTCCGTACAAACCTTTACAACTTAAAGGTATTATAGACCTGAGTATTTGATATGAATTTCAATTTAATACCTCTACGCGTTTACGAGGAAAAAGGTAGTAAGTTTAAAATTTAAAAAAATATTTATTGTATGATTTTACTAAAAATGTCTACTTTTCGTAATTTTTCCTTTGTCTGTACTATATGAAGTTTCTCCGTGCCAAGTTTCAAGTTTCTGAGTTTACGGGAAGTACCCTGTAGGTTTTGAGTTTCTTGCGAGTACTCAGTTTCAAAATATGCGACTTAAATTGCTATTTCTTTTGATTGCGTTGACATAAAAGTTTGGTTTTGCTACATCTGAAAGGTCCTATAGCCCTGAGTATTTGACATGAATTTCAATTTAATATCTCCACGCGTTTACGAGAAAAAAAGTAGTAAGTTTAAAATTTAAAAAATGTTTTTTTGTATGATTTTATTAAAAATGTCTACTTTTTGTAATTTTTCCATTGTCTATGCTATATGACGCTGCTTCGTGCCAAATTTCAAGTTTCTGAGTTCACGGGAAGTACCCCGTAGGTTTTGCGAGTGCCGAAAAACTAAAATTTTCAGCATAAACGACTGTATCTTTTGATTGCGTTGGCTTTTGAGTTTGATTTTTTCACAGCTCCAAGGGGCAATAGACCTGAGTATGTGGTATAAATTTCAGCTTGATACCTCCACGCGTTCCTGAGAAAAATGGTCTTGACAGACAGACAGACAGACAGACAGACAGACAGACAGACAGAGGGACAACAAAGTGATCCTATAAGGGTTCCGTTTTTTCCTTTTGAGGTACGGAACCCTAAAAACCGGCCAAGTGCGAGTCGGACTCGCGCACGAAGGGTTCCGTACCATTATCTATAAAAACGGCAAAAAAATCATGTCCGTTTTGTGGGAGCTACCTTAAATATTTATTTTATTCTGTGTTTTAGTGTTTGTTGTTATAAATAAATAAATAAATATTATAGGACAATCTTACACAAATCGATCTAGGCCCACAGTAAGCTCAATAAGGCTTGTGTTATGGGTACTAGACGACGATAATATTTGATAAATATGAATACTTAAATACATAGAAAACACCCATAACTCAGGAACAAATATCTGTGATAAATACACAAATAAATGCCCTGACCAGGATTCGAACCCTGCTTCGTAGGCATGGTCACTACCGACTGGGCTAGGAGGCCGTCAATAATACTACTAATACATCATCATCATCTTTCTGGGCCTTTTTCCCTATTTGGGGTCGGCCTTCCTTGTCCTTAACCTCCAGGTAGCACGGTCTTTTTCTTTCGTTGTGCTTTCATGTTTTGGACAAACATGAAAGCACAACGAAAGAATAAGATTTAAACTTACACGATTTTCACTCATTATTTTGTCAAAAACGGGACTTAATCGCGTACACTTACTTTTATTATTTCCCTGACGTTTCGAGCGTGCCGTAACGCTCGTGGTCGCAGGCAGACTGGCGAGGAATTGTATCAGCATCTCCTAGCTGCGCGGGTTTTTCGAACTACCCGCAGCTGGTCTCGATTATGCACATTCACGCTAGGGTTGTCACTTTGCCTACACACAACACTCACGACATCTGGTGGTTTGGAAATGCAAGTATTTTCACGCTTACATTTGCTGATCACTGGATTCCACGAAGACGAGATCCCCTGTCCCTCGTTCTGGTTGAAATTTTTATGCTTCCTAATTTCAATAGCCTCCCGTAATTTCCTGCTATAACGAAGACGTTCTGTGGAGAGGACTTTTGGATTATGGAGCTCAATCCAGTGGTTTGGTCCAGATTCCAACAAATGTTCGGCTACAGCAGACTTGTTTATTTGCCGATTTTTGACTGCTGTGATATGTTCCCTGACCCTTTCCGCTATTGTGCGTTTGATTTCCCCAATATAGGAACTACCACAGCTACAATCAATCTTGTAAACGCCCGGTGTTTGATAAGGGATAACATCCTTAGCTGACCTTAAATGCCCCGACACCTTGGATAACGGCATGTATACGGTTTGTATAGAGTACTTCCTTAGTACTGTACCTACTTTGTCCGTCACTCCTTTGACATAAGGCAAAAATGCCGGTCGTCTTGCAACATCCGGATGCTTCCTTCCCGGTTTCCGTCTGGGTTGCCTACTGTCCACCCTGTACCCATTCCTCCTAAGGACCTCCTGAATATGTGACATCTCACTCTCTAAAAATTCAGGGTCACAAAGATCCTGTGCTCTGTTCCTTAGGGAATTCACTACTGACAGCAGATGGCGAGGGTGATGGTGAGACAGAGCGTTAAGATACCTGTCTGTGTGTGTGGGCTTCCTGTAGACAGTGTGCGCCAGGGATCCATCCATTCGACCTATCACTTTCACGTCCAGAAAGGACAAACTACGTTCCGATTCCAATTCATAGGTAAACTTTACCTTGGGATGAATGGAATTAAGATACTGGAGCAACTGTTCAACTTCCTGTTTGCCACCCTTTATAATGCAAAACACATCATCAACATATCGCTTCCACAATTTTACTGACCATGGTTGCAGATCTAAGCTGGCCTCAAAATGCTCCATCCAGATATTTGCTAACACCGGGGCGACAGGGCTACCCATAGCAACTCCGTCGATCTGGAGGTAATGCGTTCCTCTATACAAAAAGTAGCTTCCTTCCAAACAGTTCCTTAATAACACCATGACTGATCCCAGTATCTCATTGTCCGCAAGCCTTCTCCGAACTACCTCAAGACATTCTCTTACTGGAACATTGGTAAAGAGTGACTCGACATCAAAACTCACCATTATATCATCTGGTTCCAGCGTTATGTTCTTAAGAATGTCTATAAAGTGACGGGAATCCTTCACAAAGGACGTTGTCTTACCCACAAGCGGCTGCAACACCGATGCAACGTGCTTGGCCAGATCGTAAGTAGGTGAGGCGATTTGACTTACAATCGGTCGCAAGGGCACGTTTGACTTGTGCACCTTATCCATACAACTTCGGTGGTTGCACTATTTTAGGCTTGTATAAACGGTCATAAACGTCCTCCTGAAATAACTCCTTATAATCCCTAATGACAGCCCTAATTCGGCGCGTAATTCTGGCAGTAGGGTCATATGAGACAGGCGTGTATACATTCGTGTCATTTAATAATAGCCGAATTTTTGCGTCGTAATCCGACGAGTCCATGACCACAGTGGCGTTTCCCTTGTCCGCCTTTTTAGCGGATTCCATATGAGACCGTAATCTGTAGTGTTGAGGAGGCAATAATGTGTAACAAGGTGCCGCTTAGCGATGCGGAGGTGCTAAGGCAAGATGTTGCGGTTATTTTGCGAAAGGCTACACTACCGAAGAGTAACGTTACTGCAGAAGAGCGATCAGCCCTGAAGAACCTGAGAGCGAATGAGGATATCCTGGTTCTAAAGGCGGACAAGGGAAACGCCACTGTGGTCATGGACTCGTCGGATTACGACGCAAAAATTCGGCTATTATTAAATGACACGAATGTATACACGCCTGTCTCATATGACCCTACTGCCAGAGTTACGCGCCGAATTAGGGCTGTCATTAGGGATTATAAGGAGTTATTTCAGGAGGACGTTTATGACCGTTTATACAAGCCTAAAATAGTGCAACCACCGAAGTTGTATGGATTACCGAAGGTGCACAAGTCAAACGTGCCCTTGCGACCGATTGTAAGTCAAATCGCCTCACCTACTTACGATCTGGCCAAGCACGTTGCATCGGTGTTGCAGCCGCTTGTGGGTAAGACAACGTCCTTTGTGAAGGATTCCCGTCACTTTATAGACATTCTTAAGAACAGAACGCTGGAACCAGATGATATGTTAATGGTGAGTTTTGATGTCGAGTCACTCTTTACCAATGTTCCAGTAAGAGAATGTCTTGAGGTAGTTCGGAGAAGGCTTGCGGACAATGAGACACTGGGATCAGTCATGGTGTTATTAAGGAACTGTTTGGAAGGAAGCTACTTTTTGTATAGAGGAACGCATTACCTCCAGATCGACGGAGTTGCTATGGGTAGCCCTGTCGCCCCGGTGTTAGCAAATATCTGGATGGAGCATTTTGAGGCCAGCTTAGATCTGCAACCATGGTCAGTGAAATTGTGGAAGCGATATGTTGATGATGTGTTTTGCATTATAAAGGGTGGTAAACAGGAAGTTGAACAGTTGCTCCAGTATCTTAATTCCATTCATCCCAAGGTAAAGTTTACCTATGAATTGGAATCGGAACGTAGTTTGTCCTTTCTGGACGTGAAAGTGATAGGTCGAATGGATGGATCCCTGGCGCACACTGTCTACAGGAAGCCCACACACACAGACAGGTATCTTAACGCTCTGTCTCACCATCACCCTCGCCATCTACTGTCAGTAGTGAATTCCCTAAGGAACAGAGCACAGGATCTTTGTGACCCTGAATTTTTAGAGAGTGAGATGTCACATATTCAGGAGGTCCTTAGGAGGAATGGGTACAGGGTGGACAGTAGGCAACCCAGACGGAAACCGGGAAGGAAGCATCCGGATGTTGCAAGACGACCGGCATTTTTGCCTTATGTCAAAGGAGTGACGGACAAAGTAGGTACAGTACTAAGGAAGTACTCTATACAAACCGTATACATGCCGTTATCCAAGGTGTCGGGGCATTTAAGGTCAGCTAAGGATGTTATCCCTTATCAAACACCGGGCGTTTACAAGATTGATTGTAGCTGTGGTAGTTCCTATATTGGGGAAACCAAACGCGCAATAGCGGAAAGGGTCAGGGAACATATCACAGCAGTCAAAAATCGGCAAATAAACAAGTCTGCTGTAGCCGAACATTTGTTGGAATCTGGACCAAACCACTGGATTGAGCTCCATAATCCAAAAGTCCTCTCCACAGAACGTCTTCGTTATAGCAGGAAATTACGGGAGGCTATTGAAATTAGGAAGCATAAAAATTTCAACCAGAACGAGGGACAGGGGATCTCGTCTTCGTGGAATCCAGTGATCAGCAAATGTAAGCGTGAAAATACTTGCATTTCCAAACCACCAGATGTCGTGAGTGTTGTGTGTAGGCAAAGTGACAACCCTAGCGTGAATGTGCATAATCGAGACCAGCTGCGGGTAGTTCGAAAAACCCGCGCAGCTAGGAGATGCTGATACAATTCCTCGCCAGTCTGCCTGCGACCACGAGCGTTACGGCACGCTCGAAACGTCAGGGAAATAATAAAAGTAAGTGTACGCGATTAAGTCCCGTTTTTGACAAAATAATGAAAGAATAAGACCTTAATAAAAATTGGCTATATAGTTTTACGGCCGGTAGTCACTTGACGCCAAGGTGTAACCATCGTGGAGGGCTCGGGGGGCGCCGTTGACCCAAAGGTTCTTCCGTCGCCTCCCTTCCTGTGTGTTCCAACCTAACACCCAGCACGTCTGCAGCCTCGCCTCCGAATATGTCCGAGAAGCCTGCATCCGGGGTTAGATAACGGAGTTTCCATCTCCGGCATTGTGGTCCGCGGGAGGTATTTTATTTCCCTCCTACCCGCTGGAAGAGAACTCCCCCAGCGAGCATTTCATCCGCCACCTGTGGACGCGGTCTCTAGGGAATAAGGCTACCCCGAGACCGTACTATTAATACATCATCTGTGAAAATTTCAACTGTATAACTATCACGGTTCATGAGATACAGCCTGGTGACAGACGGTCAGGCAGACAGACGGACAGCGGAGTCTTAGTAATAGGGTCTCGTTTTTACCCTTTAGGTACAGAATCCTAAAAAAAGTTAAAGCGAGCCAGAGGTCGGTACCTTGTCGAGACTGGGGGCTTGTTACGTATTACGTAACTAAATGGTAAAAAGTATAGAACGGCGTGACGTCACGCGGATCTTTAACGAGCTATATCTTCAGTTATTTTTTAATTTGCAAAGCAAATAGATCAAATAAAGACGTGATTTTTTTCCGTACACTAGCCTTATGTACTTTACTGGACGTCAACGTTATTCTTGTTGCGGCAGCATTGCTTTGCAGCATTGCAGTATTTGCAGCAGCAGGAAATTCAGTTACTGACTACTTCCATCGCTACAGCTAGCTGGTTTATACATTTTTAGTGTTTCGTACCAATACTTGGTTTACGAAACACTTATGGGATCACTCCGGTCGCCGAAATCGGTAAAACGCGTCTTTCTCGGAAACGGTTTAACGTAGAAACCTGAATTTAGTTAGGATTAGTTAGGACAGCTGACTGATTTTGACTTCATTTTACGAGCAGTAGTTTTGATAAAAAACGCATTTGAAAATGCAGTTTTTCATACAAATATTACGGCTCTGTCCCCGCGTTTTTTTCAGAAACTATAGCTAAGTAGGAACTGAGAACTGAATAGTCCACTTAACAGACCCTGCAGATGACGGCATATTTATTTGGTAGACCTATCTTTAACAGTTTTCAGACCACGGATTGACCTTAGGTTACTATAGGGCTCGATATGTACCTTCAGTCAATTTACAGTGGTAAGTTCCTCTGATTTATATATTAAAAGCATAAGAGAAAAATAGTACATACAAAATTAAACTTTACTCAACGGTTATAAGTGTAAATATCGAACGAGCCTTCCTATCCAAGGAAAATTCGTAGTAAGTATGAGTTCCAGTATAAACCACTACACTTCTCTTTCCGAACAGACTTTAGTAAGACTCGTTATTTAATATTTGAGTCGCCTAACATTTATGTATCTATCTATCTATTCTATACATGTAATAAAGCAAAGGAGAGTAGAAAATCTGTACATTGGAGATATTAGCAAAAATATTAATAAGTAGCTCTTAAAATCGATAACAGATCAGTATTCGAAGATTTTTAGAACTTTTGTCTGTTTGTGTTTTCGTCTGTTTATATATTACCAGTTGGCATAAAAACGGCTGAACGGATTTCTATAAATAATATTGACTTGATGACGCTGAGTTCAAGTCACAAATTGATATTGGCTTATTTGGAGACATTATACATAAATAATGTAGTAGATTTTTTCATATTCTCAATAAAAAGTATTTAAACATGGTAAATACGGAACCCTAAAAACGGAAATCGAAAAAATGCCCAGAGTTAAATTAACCATAACGCTATCTCTCGCAGGATTGTCTTACTAACTAAGACGTCACTGAGCAGCAGTTAGTTATCTGACAACAAAGTTCGTATTGCAGTTTGGGGACAAAAAAAGGGGCTCGGGGGCGCAAAGAAAAAATACCCTAAACGATATTAATTTATACAAAAAATGGTTAGGTTGAATGTTTAAGACGGGAGAATAAGAATGCTGACAGAGTTTACTACATGTTAGGAGGTGAAAGGAGGGCTCGGGGGGCGGGGCCCCCCGCACAAAGAAAAGACACACTAATCGATCTGTATTTATACCATAAATGGTAAGGTTAAATGTTTAAGATGGGAGAAAAACGAGTATCTATAAAGTTAACTGGGTGACAAGTGTAAGAGGGGGGCTCGAAGAAAAAATACACTGAACGATATGAATTCATACCAAAAATGGTTATGTTGAATGTTTAAGACGGGAGAAACAGAATGTTGACAGAGTTTCCTACATGCCAAGAGGTCAAAAAGGGGCTCCGGGGGCGTAGCCCCCCCCGCACAAAGGAAAGACACACTAATCGATTTGTATTCATACCATAAAGGTTAGGTTAAATGTTTAAGACGGGAGCAGAACGAGTATCGATAAAGTTAACTGAGTGACAAGTGTAAAAGGGGGCCTCGGGGAGCGGACCCCCCGCACAAAGAAAAAATATGCTAAACGACATTAATTCATACAAAAAATGGTTAGGTTGAATGTTTAAGACGGGAAAATAAGAATGCTGACAGAGTTTACTACATGTCAGGAGGTGAAAGGGGGCTCGGGGGGCGGAGCCCCCCCGCACATAAAAAAGACACACTAATCGATTTGTATTTATACCATAAATGGTAAGGTTAAATATTTAAGACGGGAGAAAAACGAGTATCTATAAAGTTAACTGAGTGACAAGTTTAAGAGGGGGGCTTGAAGAAAAATACACTGAACGATATGAATTCATACCAAAAATGGTTATGTTGAATGTTTAAGACGGGAGAAACAGAATGTTGACTGAGTTTCCTACTTGCCAGGAGGTCAAAAAGGGGCTCCGGGGGCGTAGCCCCCCGCACAAAGAAAATACACACTAAACAATTTGTATTCATATTATAAATGGTTAGGTTATATGTGTAAGATGGGAGCAAAACGAGTATCGATAAAATTAACTGTGTGACAAGTTCAAGAGCGGGGCTCGGGGGGCGGGCTGTTATTTAAGTGCCTTATACCGGTTCGCGTATAAGGCACTTAAATAACAGTTAGTGAAAGCCTCTGCCCGCCGAGCCCGCCGAACAAAGAAAAAAGACACTGGACGATTTCTTTCATACCAAAAATAGTGAGGTTGAATGTTTATGACGGGAGCAAAAAGAGTATCAATATAGTTAACCACGGGATAGGCGGGATTAAGTTGTGTTTGATCTCTCACTTGCAACTGCAGAAGCTCTTTTGACTGGGATGCTTGGGGCCTTCGACATTACTTCGAGCTCAGCTTTCGGCCTTACCACTAAGGCTGCATTTCTTTTAATGCGGAGATGATCGGAGATAAGTGTGGGCATGCGGGAATCGACCAATGACGACGACGCTTCGGGCGTTCGGCTCTACGGGGAGCTCTGCCTTCAGCTCGGCAGATCTTCCCGCTCATACGCTTCCCTTGATCATTGATTTCGCTCTTAGTCTCTGCTGCTGCTGTGTTAGTAAACTGCTGCACTGACTTTAGGCAACTTTAAGCAATGGACTGTTGAGAGTAACGAAACGTGGTAAAGCCTACTAAAACGCACGTGAGCGAAGCCTCGGGTACAGCTAGTATAACATAAAAACCCTCTTAAGGTCACACGGTGAGGATTATTTGTTAACCTTGTGGTACGAAACACTTGGTGTCCCGAGTTCCGACTCGGACTTGGCCAGATTATTTATTTATTTTTATAACACGGCGGTGGCTTTTTGTGAGCGCCATTTGCGGTTCTTTGCCACCGACGTGGTTTTTAAAATATGACGAAAGCCTCTAGGGGTTCTAACCCCCGTACCTAACTTCGTAAGTTATCAATATTAATAATCTACATAAGTTGGCAACGTTAATTTCCAAATCAACGTCTGTTCCCGGCGTGCATCAAACGTCTCCTAATTCGTCGCATAATTCCATCGTTTCCAAACATTAGTTGCCAAAGCTTAACGAACACAAACCCAGGAAGGGTTCCTCCAGATATCATATGAAGTGTACACGGAAAGAACACGTCTAGTCACTTTGACTACATTTTGAGTTATAGCGCTTTTAAAGTTTGGAACGATTCAATTAAATTAATTGCTAAAGAGCTCAAAGAGGACCCAGTGTGTCGACGATGAGGGATCCTCTTGTTTCTTTAGCCGTCAAGAAAGTGAATCCTCCTTTTTTGTAAAGGGTCGGCAACGCGCATTTGACACCTCTGGTAGCTGCTTACTATCAAGCGGGCCGTATGCTTACTATGCTTGTTTGTCACCGTCGTGGTATAAATTAACCATACTATTTTCGTAACTAGATGTTTTCAACCGACTTCAAGATTTCGAAGGAGGAGGTTATCAATTCGTCGGGATCTTTGTTTTTGCTATTTTTTCTTTTTTTTATGTATGTTCACCGATTATTCAAAGACGGCTGGACCGATTTGGAAAATTATTTTTTTGTTTGAAAGAGTATACTTCACAGTTGATCCCATTGTAACCAGGTCAGGATCTGATGATTGGATCCTGGAGAAATCGAGGGAACTCTTCTACTATTATAGGCACACCTATAATGATTTGAGTATTTTTTACAGCAGCTCGAGCATTTCCTTTGGATACTAAGTGAAGTCGGTTCTTTTTTGCTTAAAATTATTTTATTTAAAGTCGACTTTTGCTAAAAATTCCAGCTGTAATAAAAGTTGTTACTAATAGTTCATTGCAACCTCTACATTTTGATACAAAACTCTCATATTACGAAAAAAGGGCCTAGACATGTTCTTTCTGTGTAGGTACCCTGAAGTGATCATATTTGAAATTTTTTTGGAAAAGGTATCATTTGCGGAAGGCGCTAACGTTTTACGTTGTAGATTCAATATTGTACCTGGGCATTTTCACTTAAATGTGTACCATTAACGGCCGGTTAGCAATCGTCTCGTTCAGATGGCGCTTCAGACTTGGAATTCAAAAAGTTCTTAGACTGTGGCTGTCTATATAAATGTATAGTCTCTGGTTCAGGTAAGTATTCAATAAGGGATCTAAGTTACTCTGCGTCCGTAGGAAACACCTTAGACAACCTTACACGTGATCCCTGGTTGGTGCTAAAAGAGTAACAAACTTGGCAGCTCCACTGTCCCATCTGGACCTCGCAATGGATTTTCATTATCATCCGTTTTCCCACTACTACTACCCCAGGGAAGAAATGCCTATCTATATCCAATGACATCTAGCCACACGATAAAAAAAAACCGGCCAAGTACGAGTCGGATTCGCGCACCGAGGGTTCCGTACAAACCTGTAGGTATATAAGGGTAGTAACTTTAAAATATTTTTTTCTACTCCTGTGCTTTTATCTGTCATTTATACATTCGTCAACACCTTTATAAGAACATAGATAATATACTCGATGAAAAGTCTATCTAGTCTATTTCCCAAAATAACACTTGTTCTATAAAAGCGCCAAAATAGTATCGCGTAATCGCGTGCAAACACGACTATTAATATAAAATAAATTACTGCCAACCTAAGAAACCTAAATAAACGCAGCGTTTTTAGAAAAAAAAAGGAAAAAATAAAAGAACCACAGACCTACTTCGTAGTTTTTTACGTTTACCGTTCGTTTGTAGGGGCAAATTGCAAACTTTGAAAGTAATTCAGGTATTTTTACTAATCTCTGTAGCTCTTTAATAATTGATCAAATAACGACGGTGTGTATTTGTGTTAGTGATGTTAGTATTCTTGAAAAATAGTGTTTTAAAACGTAAAACTTAAATGATTGTTGATTATGTTGACAAAATAACTGCGATATCCATGAAGTTTTCAATTTCGCATTTTATGTAAAAGTAAGTATAGTCGTAGAAAAAGTATTGTATGCAACGACGTATAAGTAGGTAAAAAAATGTTCGTGGCGTTTTTCTTAACAATTTTCGCCTCCGGCTGCGCCTATGGCTCAAATTGTTACCCACGCCACTCACCTTTTTTGACCCCTCTTATACAACTGTTGCATAAACTACTATTATTATATGATGTAACTAAAAATTTACGGTTTTCGCAATTTTTCCTTTATCTGTGCTATAAGACGTTGCTTCGTACCAAATTTCAAGATTCTGAGTTCACGGGAAGTACCCTGTACGTTTTGATTCCCTTGCGAGCGAAAATTTGCGGCATAATCGGCTGTATCTTTTGATTGCGTTGGCTTAGAAGTCTGATTTTTTCACAGCTCCAAGGGACAGTAGACCTGAGTATTTGATATAAATTTCAGCTTGATACCTCCACGCGTTCCTGAGAAAAATGGTCTTGACAGACAGACAGACAGACAGACAGACAGACAGACAGACAGACGGACAACAAAGTGATCCTATAAGGGTTCCGTTTTTCCCTTTGAGGTACGGAACCCTAAAAATAGGTAAGTATTCTGTGTCCTGACACCCTGGGCCACGATTCGACATGGCATAACTGACAGTCGCTTGCGAGGCAACTATGATATCACACTTTTGTGACAGTTGAAATTTGGGGTGGAATCACTCAAGAGAGATATCTAAAATGGTGGCCATAGCCATAGACAAAACGCTCTAGCGAGACCTACTGACAGATTGACATTTAGGTGTGGGCAGATAGATATCACTCTATCCACTAGCGATACAAGTGTGACATCCACGTCTCACAGTTTGGCATGTCGAATCAGGGCCCTGGGCGTATATTGATGGTTAGCCTGAGACGAGACTCTTAAGCTTTATGAATAGCTGAGCTCTCGAGTCCGGAATAAAATCTATTCTCCGTTCCGTTAACTCGGAGCTCTGGATATTATTGACGTCTCTTGAATTACAAGATTAATGTTATATTTCGTCGACGCTTGGCGCCATATTGAGTACGTATGTCAGCGTCATTGTTTTCTTGTTATGCGATATCCCTTAAACTGGGTGAAAAAGAGGGAGGGATTTATTTATATGTGCAATGATTTAATGTTTGCCATAACTATTTATTAAATAAGCAGGTACGAAGTCGCAGGCAAAATCTAGTATAATTCTATTCTACTTCGTCGAATTTTCGCGGTGTTTATCTTTAATTTGAAGTATGTAGGCAACTGTTCCGTTTTGCCAATTAGAAGAAATTAGGTCAAAGCTATTATTGTACCTAAATAGACGCGATACCTTTTGTTATGTGTGTAGCGACAGTTGTAGTATAGCGACTGTTATTATTTACGCGGAAGTAAAATTCAGCTAAATCGGTACCCACTCCAAAAACGTGTCTTGGGTGGAAAAGCGTATTTTGCGGGGCTATCCTGCGCGACTTCAAGTTCTAGGGACTGATACCTGTATATCTAAATATATAAAAGAAGAAACTGACTGACTGACTGATTGACTGACTGACTGACTGACTGACTGACTGACTGACTGACTGACTGACATATCAACGCACAGCCCAAACCGCTGGTTCTAGAGATTCCAAATTTGGCATGTAGGTTCCTTATAAGGTCTAGGGGTGCACTAAGAAAGGATTTTTCATAATTCACCCCCTAGGGGGGTAAAATGGGGGTCCAAAGTTTGTATGGCGAATCAAGATTTGTTAGATTATATTATTCGAAACTTCACAGGAGTATTCCTAACGATAAATGAGTAAACACGTGTTTCAGGTTTTTGAAAATTCAACCCCTAAATGGGGCAAATGTGGTCACAAAGTCTGAAAATCAACATGGGTATCGTATCCTTTTTGAGTACTTAAAGTACGCGGGCGAAGCCGCGGGAAAAGGCTATCAGTAATAAAAATACTGGTGATACGTTTAAGGGCATAATGGTATCGTATTGCGACATTTGCGACTAAGTAAAAGTAAGAGTATAATTTTTTGGACGCGAAAAATACTACATTATTGTCGAGGGGGTGAAGTAGCACATTGATGGCTGAGTAGTACGTTTAAACGGACGACTTTAGGAGTCCGTTTAATTTAATACGAAGCCAGCAATGGCCCTTCGCGCCGAGTCCAATATAGTGCTTTATTCAAAAATAATGCAAAACAGCCAACGTTGATGAACAACAAACAATATCGACATAAATAATATATTCAGGATAACTTCTAGGTTATAAGAATGACCACTACCGCGAGCATCGAATTTCGATTCGAATCCTATAATTATCTCCATCTCCATCGCTTCTCATTTTGATTGAGAGAGACAGATTTATTCGAAACTACAATTTTCTATGTTCGCGGTACACGCTTAGCTTTGCCGCCTTTATATCTTTTAATTAAAAAGTTTGAAGTGTATTTTTCTTCTGAATTTACCGTAAGCTATTTGAGATAACTAAAAAGTCGCGGTACCAACATTATAAATAACAAAAACCGATGTTGTGTTTTGGCTGTTTAGGACCTTTGCCTTTATTTTTGTATGGCTGTTGAAGTTTTTAAAAAGTTTGTACCTCGACAAAAATGGAATTTGTATGCAACATTTATGTCGCGAAATCGAGCCTGCAATTTCCGTAACTTTTTAATTTTAATTTGACCATAAACTAGGAACTTCGCCGCCTAGTTTTTAACCGTAAAAGTCAACCTTGCCGGACATTTTTGAATATTTTTTTTTTGTATGGGGCATGTCGTCCCAGCCGGCCAAATCTCCATATACAAAACCCTTTTTTTTCGGGTGATTTTTTTTGTCTTAGTTTTTCATAATTAAAATACGATACAAAGTACGCCCTTTAACAGATGACCAGCGTTGTTACACCTTGTACAATGGTGTATATTCGAAGTAAATAGAAAAGTAAAATTAATGTAAACAAACGCATTTTCCTTCATTGCTTCGCACCGACGCATTTTTAAAGAACAACCACGGTTTCATTGTCAGCTTATACACATAAACTTGTTATTTATATTCATTTTTAGTAAAAATATCCGTTCTAAATTAAGTATTTATGTTTCAGTAAAACCGAATTTATTTAATAATATTTTGTCATGTGTCAAATTATTATTTTTGCCTAGCAACGCAGCCATATTTGTTTACTTTAATTTATACTTCTATTCACACCGGATATACCGATATGCGAGAAATAGTATTAAGCGGGTTCTACTGTATTTCCTAATATATATTCATATTTTAGGGTTCCGTACACAAAGGATAAAAACGGGACCCTATTACTAAGACTCCGCTGTCCGTCTGTCTGTCTGTCCATCTGTCACCAGGCTGTATCTCATGAACCGTGATAACAGTTGAAATTTTCACAGATGATGTATTTCTATGGCCGCTATGACAACAAATACTTTAGTAACCAGAATAAAAGCTCCCATGCAACTGACATGATTTTATTTGCCGTTCGTTTATTTTTATTTTTGGAGTGGACAAAAAACGTGTAGGGTGTGTATACCTATAACACCTTTTAAGGCAAACGTCCTACTGCTTGACACCCTAATGCGCAATAGTTGACACCCTGCTGTCACCTATATTGCGAATGTTTTGAGAGAAAACAATACATGTACTGGGAGAGTAACTGTCACTCAGACGTTTACCTTATAATGTTTTACATTAAGTAAAAAAAATTGAAGATCTACGATTTTCTCTGTTTTCAGTCTGAACCAATAGTTGCCCAATCTGGATCTATTATAAACAGCTATACATCATACCAAGCTTAACCCAAATAAAGGTCAAAACAAACCACAACATCACAAACGCAGCGCCGTATCGACTTCCATAACACGCCGCGCCGCGCCATTTAAAACAGCGACACCGAACCGAATACGTAACGAAGTCACACATTTAAATAAATTATTTGTTCCGGATGTTTTGATATGGACCCGGAACTGCCAAACAATTCTTCTGTACCGGATGCTGGAATATTTTTGCGTATAAATTAAGCCCCTCTAGTGAAGTGCGTAATGTGAGGAATACTGGAATATTTTCATCAATGGCAGTCAATTTTGCCGAATTTTCTTTGGTGTGTGAGCTGTTATTCAATTTACGTAGGGAACCTCTGTTTAATTTACGTATTTGCTAGAAAATACATGATAATATAATAATAAATTGTCATGGTATATAAATACATAACTCATAAGTGTACGTTCTGCTACAACAGTATACAATTTTAAATCTTACACTAAATTGCCAAAATTGCCATTGGTTGCCAAAGAGCTCAAAGAGGACCCAGTGTTTTGACGACGAGGAACCCTCTTGTTCCTTCCGCCTTCAACACAGTAAATTCACCTTTCTGTAAAGGGTCGGCAACGCGCATGTGACACCTCTGGAGTTGCAGACTTCCATAGGCTACGGTAGCTCCTTACCATCAGTCCTACCTACCTACTACTAACATCCACGGACTTCAATTGTTCTGAGCCATTTACGGTTCAAGCAATTTTCTTTTATTTAATACCTACTCTACGAAATGTCCAATGTAAAGTGCACTCTAAAAGCCCGCCTTACTGATAGGCACTACTTAGTTTACGGGCCGTATACTTGTTTGCCACCGTCGTATTAAAAAAAAAAGTTACGCTTGGATGCAGTAACTAGGAACTTTGTGATGAAAACAAGGTTAATCGAACGAGCGGAACGTAAGCGAAGTGAAGTTCTTTAAAACAACTTCGGCTACCTAGACGTGGCATTTCGATGGCTTTTTGATTTTGAATAGTTGTTTGAAGTTTAGTAACGCTTCTGATTTACATATATGAAATTCGTTGGGGTTGTAGTAGAACTCAATACAGTTTGAGAGTTCGTTCATGAGCATGATTGATCAAGGGGTTATGGAGCTAGAAGGCTCGAAAAAATCATCATTAGGGTCTTGTTATATTGGTCACTCGTTTGCAAGAAAACCACGAGTTCTCAGTTCGAGGCGGACTACTAGTATTTTTGTTTTAAACTTTCTTTACAAGCAATATAAGAAAAGTGAAATATTTCCTTCGAGAATTTTCGATTTTGGCACATCACTATTACCAGTCGGCTATAAAATCGCACATAATCTTTATCACCCATGGACACGAACTTTTTTGTTCTTGCCGTGTTGCTAATGAGAACAATTTGCAAATCAGAAGCTTGGCTTTTGTATAAAAATACTTTAATCTGGTATGTTAATCCTTAACTCTGAATTTGGGTACCTGTTGAAATTGCTTCGTTTGTTATTCAAATCATAACAAAAGTTAAATTGTTACGGGGAATTTAAGATTAAACATTAGTTAAGGAAGTTTAACTTTATATAATTCTGTTCGCGCCCTGTAAAGTTTGCCCAATTTTCCGCTAGATGTCGCCGTACCGTTTAAGGCAGTTTTTGCATTACGTTTATAATTAGAGAAGTTTTTCAAGGAAAGACTGTAGTGGATATAACTCTCTGAGGGCCTGTTTTCAACCGACTTCAAGATTTCGAAGGAGGAGGTTATCAATTCGTCGGGATCTTTGTTTTTGCTATTTTTTTTATTTTTTATTTTTTATGTATGTTCACCGATTATTCGAAGACGGCTGGACCGATTTCGAAAATTATTTTTTGTTTGATAGAGTATACTTCACAGTTGGTCCCATTGTAACTAGGTCAGGATCTGATGCTGGGATCCTGGAGAAATCGAGGGAACTCTTCAACTATTATAGGCACACCTACAGTGATTTGAGTATTTTTTACAGCAGCTCGTGCATTTGCTTCTGGAAAGGTGGATGCTAAGTGAAGTCGGTTCTTTTTTGTTTAAAATTATTATCAACCGACTTCAAGATTTCGAAGGAGGAGGTTATCAATTCGTCGGAATCTTTTTTTTCAACCGACTTCAAGATTTCGAAGGAGGAGGTTATCAGTTCGTCGGGATCTTTGTTTTTTTTTTTTTTTATATATGTTCACCGATTATTCGAAGACGGCTGGACCGATTTGGAAAATTCTTTTTTTGTTTGAAAGAGTATACTTCACAGTTGGTCCCATTGTAACCAGGTCAGGAACTGATGATGGGATCCTGGAGAAATCGAGGGAACTCTTCAACTATTATAGGCACACCTATAGTGATTTGAGTATTTTTTACAGCAGCTCGAGCATTTGCTGTTGGTAAGGTGAATGCGAAGTGAAGTCGGTTCTTTTTTGTTTAAAATTATTGCTATTTTTTTTTTTTTTTTTTTTTTTATGTATGTTCACCGATTATTCGAAGACGGCTGTACCAATTTGGAAAATTCTTTTTTTGTTTGAAAGCGTATACTTCACAGTTGGTCCCATTGTAACCATGTTAGGATCTGATGATGGGATCCTGGAGAAATCGAGGGAACTATGGTGATTTGAGTATTTTTTACAGCAGATCGAGCATTTGGTGTTGAAAAGGTGGATGCTTAGTGAAGTCGGTTCTTTTTTGTTTAAAATTATTTTATTTCTTGTGTGAACCTAGTGGTGCTGCTCTTAATGATCTGTACGTAAGAGGCGAACGTTAGATTCAGATACATTTATGGGCATTTTCACTTAACTGTGTACCATTAACGGCCGGTTAGCAATCGTCACAAAACTGACGGGCAATGTCAAATCCCATACATTTTGTCAGGAATGTGACGGTTAGAAGTTACTGAAACACGACTGAAGTCGTGCTTTAAAGTACTAGTTAAAATAAAAATACCCGTATTTATGACGTTTAAATTTTTTGCCTTAAAAAGATACAAATAAAAAATAAATGCTTAGAAAAAAAAAACCCCCCGGTTGCCGGTTGAGAAGTGTAAGATTTCTTCGGCAGATGTCGCTAGGCGCCCCGTCGGTAGATGCCCCTAAGACGCATATGGGATATAGTGGAGAAATTCGCAACCATCAGGTGTGTCTCAGTAGCTCAGTTGGTCAGAGCGATGGGCATGTATCCCAGAGTCGCGAGTTGGAGTCTCGCCTGAGGCAGTGGATTTTTCTACTTTTCCATTTTTTCTAAGCATTGTGGTATAGTTAGCAGACGTTCTGCTTAATACAAAATTAATTGTAAAAAATAAATGTTGCGGTGGAGAACCACGACGGATCCAGCTCAGCATAATGCTATTATGGATTAGCATGTGCTAGCGTGCTGACCAGCAACATAGGGGTCCTAGTCCTACCATATAGTGATGCCACGATAGATAGTAGAAAATCCGAAAAGATTATATATTTAAGACAAACAATGTACATAGTGCTGTATTTGTCTGCCATTCGCTTTCAGTTCTCAACTACTCAAAGGTTAGCTGGAAGAGATCCCTTAAAGGGATAAGTTCGCCTTTGTACTACTTTTGTTTTATCGTGTTTTTTGTACAATAAAGACAGTCCAATAATGGTGTCCAGTAATCGTATTTTTATGATCTCCTAAGTTATTTTCCTTATAAATAAATGCATGAACAAACAATGTTTTGTTCGCATTCATATTCAAAATCAGTTCACTCCCCATGAATAAAAAACATTTCGCAAAATAGGTTAACCGCTTTTATTTCCGTTATGTGCGCAAGTTAACCGTGAATGGGCTATATTTTTACGGCGAAACGAATTATCGAACGCAATGGTGATTCATATCACTCGGAGCCAGGATCAGAAGAAATTTCATTTGAGCAAAATAAGCGCAGGCGAGTCTAACTCACGAAACCAGTTTAACTAGACCTATAGATTTATTATCTTTGACAAAGGCTCCTCCTCATCTTAGCCCTTATGCGGTTGCATCTTTAAGGACCCCGGAATTTTGGAACCCACAAGTTCTACAACCTAATTCCATTGGTAGAGGCAATGGGTTTTTACGACAGGGCCTGCCGTCAATAAAATATAGATCTGTAAAGTCTGCAGCTGGAGCATGCCCTGCTATGTTCTTAGGGCTAGCCTTACGGTTTGTCAAGATTGTGAGTATAAGAGCCCTGCGAGGCTCAGCTCACTATGCCCAATTAAAAAAAAAAAGCAGCAGAAGTAGCTAGGTTGAAAAAAATAAGTTGAAAAAAATTGAATCGACAAACATCTTTACCTATATTAATCGAACCTGCTCACAAAATTTAGAACATCCGGACATACGAATGCATTTTTGCCTAAACTAAAACGAAGACGCGTTGCTCGATTCACTCGCTCAGTTAACTAATCTCGGAGCGCTGTTTTACTGGCTCATATAAATTTTAGACTCGTACGTGTAAACTCGGTAATAGACCCAGGCACTTCACATGATGTATGCGGTAATATCGTCGCTAAACGCCACTTGGAACCCTCTAAACGACGTCCTGCCAATGACCCTTATGGTCATGAAAATAGATTGCATTTTAAACATTGTCACCGTGTGTAGAAAGGTTAGAGATATAAATAATGTACAGTGGGTACTTAACATTGTTTAATTGGCTATTGCTGCCTTTATGCTTTATCGTGGGAAGATGGTGAAGTGAGCCATTAGATGAGAGGGTAGAAATCCTGAGAAACCTGGCGTATAACCGCGAACCACTTTGTAAGTTCGATCGTGTATTTGATATGCATGACTCTCTTCCGAACATATAAGAGCGATAGAGAAAGAGATAACGAAATTTCGATTTTCGAAGTTTGCGGTACTGAACGCTGGATTTTTTTCTTTTTAGTTTTCGAAATAAGAGAATCGTTTAAATTAATCTCGGACAATTTTTGAGAAATATTTTGATATAGCGGAAATCATTTTATTTTTGAAACGCAACGCGTTTTACCAAGGTTATAAACATTGCAATTAAAATGAATATTTTTACCATTGTCAGATTTTTACAAAACTATTAAATTATATAATAGTACCTACCAACATAGAAGAGCTTCATCCCAAACTTGAACGGAAACAGGGCGAAGCATGTGGACTCAAGAAGAATAAAAACAGGTACTCTCTTATGGAAATCAATAAAACGAACAGTGCAAGTTAAATAAAAGCTTTTACAAAGCTAAAAGTTTTTCGTTCTTCAATATTACAATTACAATGCATAATGAACGTCAGAAAACGTCAGAACGTCTTATGAACTTCAAAAAAAACTACCGCTGGTGCTAAGTTCTAATCCTACTCGTAAAACCCGCTCTTTAACCCGAAAAGTATTATGACGGGTAATAAACTCAGCCGATCTTATTGTTTCAAAATATTAATACATCCAAAATATAAAACATACACAAAAATACATGGTAATGCGTACGTATTTAAAATTTCCGGTTTCATAGTCTTGGTTTTTTGTCGTATGCAACGCTAAAAAGCTAGCAATATAAAAACTGCTTACTTGCCTTTGATTAAAATAAAGTATATTTATCAATGTTACTCGCACAATAGAGGGTCCTTGCCTGGGTTCTCTTGTCGTTATTTATAAGTTATAAGTCTCATTTCAGTCGACTATTATTTGCGGTTGAAAAGATTGACTGAAAGACTGTAATACGAGTTTTCTTCCGGTGCCCAAACTGTAAGTATGTAAGTAACCGTACTCAAAGTTTGCGGAGTAAATGTAACAGCACGAAAATTAGAAACAGTTTAATTGAAGGTTCTCTGAATTTTCCGTAACTCCGTAAAGTTTTAATATGTATTTTATTTAAAATTGGGTTCTAGGAATGTCTACCGAAAAATTAAGAGTCCGGTAATGATTTGAAAACGAAAATCGCTAATAATTAAATAACCAGTGATTGGATTTTAGGGTGCATCACGGCGGAAAACATACATTTATTATGCGAGTTGTTAAAACGTTAAAATGTTATTGAAATGTATTTGATGAAACTAAGTAAACGACGTGGTTACTAAAATCCCGAAGATTATCCATATTAACATAATTATCCATATTATTATTTTAATCAAAGGCGAGTAAGTAGTTTTTTTATTGCTAGCTTTTTAGCGTTGCATACGACAAGAAACCAAGACTATGAAACCAGTCACATTAAATACGTACGCATTATCATGTATTTTTGTGTATGTTTTATATTTTTGAATTTATTCATATTTTGAAACAATAAGTTCCGCTGAGTTTATTACCCGTCATAATACTTTTCGGGTTAGAAAGCGGGTGTTAAGGTTATAACTTAAATACCGTTTTGCTCCCTTTTGCAATAACAAGACTATAATTTATGTGCGTGCACATGAATTGCATTTGAAAAGGTAGTTTAAAGTCTTGTTATTGCAAAAAATACTTTTGGTGCATATATATTATTATTTAATACCCAAAAACTCAATTCTAACAGAGACTATTATATAGACAGCCATAGTTTAAGACCTTTTAGAAGCTCCATGTCCCGCTCTATTAACTACTGGTTTAATTTTTTTCAGGTAGGGACTGTTAAGTGTCTTCTTACCCCTAATAATGCAAGCAGCTTAACAAGGTTGGTCCCTTGGTACATTATTATTAACAAATAGCATAAGTATATAAATGTGGTGTAAAGTGTAGTATTTTAACGTAATCGGCTAGGCTAATTTTTGCATTGGCCTCTATATTGCACCGATAAGAACTAATACAAACAGTTACCAGCAGAAATAGGCAAGCGGGCGAGGCGTTCAAAATGAACTTAACATGTAAATGTAAAAACTCTTTATCTACACTCACATTGTAAGTCCTCTAAAACGTGTTCAAATACGGTAGGCAATGGCTAGCATTACCACAACCGATTTTACTATGATAAGCTTTTTATCTGTGGCAGTAACGTAATTTTAACTTTACATGCTCATATATTGATACGTTATGAGTTTCAAATTCCGAACATCGAATTTGATAACATAATGTAAATCCTGTCCTCCTTCCCGACCAGCGGCACGCGGCCGCCCGACCGCCGGCACAATCGAGTTGGCCATGGCGGTGAAATGGCGGTCATTCTATGGTTTCCGAACACTTCATTTAGGATATATAATATGAGAGTTGATAAAGCAGTGTATGCAACTGAACGTAATTAGGCCTTAAAACGTAACAGTTACATAAACTACTGTTATTGTACAAAAACCAGTCAAAAACAATGCAATAATAGGAAAACGTAAGTCAAAGGCGAACTTATCCCTTTAAGGGATCTCTTCCAGTTAACCTTTGAGTAGATCACACAATACACACACATGCACATACATGTACATGTTCTTGTTCTCTAAACATTATGGTTTATGGTCATTTTAATTTTAACTTGTAGGTACTTTAAAGTACAGCCATTAATGGTACACAGTTAAGTGAAAATGCCCTTATAGTCGACGACGACAACTTAATAGTATTGTTAAGCTTATTTTGCACACCTTGCCCGCTTCGCTACTTCTGTTGCTGACTGTAAAAAGGTAAACTTCAATAAAAGCTTCCAACATTTGCATATCATCACGAGGAATCCGTTCACAGATTTCAGCATTTTCAATTCGCACTCCAACGATATTCCATAACTTCGGGATATTTTCAATCAGTCCCAAAATCGAATAATTTCGGAACGCGATAGCTGAGCGTTCTCGTGTTACATATTGCGAACGCTTTTCATTGGTCATGGACCAAATAAAAGCTGGACGGACAATGTCTATACAAAAGTAAGTTTTTTTTTATTTTTTTTTTGGTATCAAGTGCCGCAGCGCTATTTATGGGACGGAAGATGATTTACTTTTACAAAGTCAAATCATCAAACAAAATATATGAAACTGAGAAATTGTGGAAATGCGATTTTTCGACATTAATATTATGGTCCTTGGTCAATGGTTTTTATTGGCAAATGAAATGAAAACGCACCAACTGAACTGAACCAACAAATTAGCAGAAACGAAACGTATCATTTCGTTGATTCGCAACAAACGTAGGTTTAATCGTTTCAAAACGTACAAACGTATTCATTGTGGGTAATTTGGTGTCTAATTTAGACTTATCCATACTAATATTATAAATGGGAAAGTGTATGTGTTTGTTTGTTTGTTTGTCCGTCTTTCACGGCAAAACGAGGCGACGAATTGACGTGATTTATTAAGACGATTGTCGCCGGAGTGTCCTTGAGCGTTTGGGCGCTCTCTACCCGCGCCACCCGCGTACCCCTCTCATTGCGATCGTGCGTAAATCCACCGCGATGCAACGCAACAATGTTCAAAGAATATGACTTTACCCAGAGGCGCGCGGGCAGCTTTATAATAATTACTAGCTGTGCCCGCGGCTCCGCCCGCGTGGAATTCGGTCTGTGTCAGTAAGCGGCTAATTCACCCCTAATTTCTGTCCCGCTACCCTGGAGGCGGAACTTGAAGAAAAGTTGACAGATGGATACGCTAGAGGACAGTAGTCGTAATAAAATATTTTAAAATTACCACTAAATGAAACGACACTCAAAAATGAATACTTTTTTTATCATATTATTTTTTTTTGGCATGATTTAAACGACATAGAGTAGTAGGTGTATATTGGACGATCAGGACCACTTTTGTATTTATACGTTCATGTCCACGGCAAATGTCATCCAAATCGATTCTCCCGTCAAATCAGTCTAAGCATGAAAGGTAAGAACAGGCGCGGTTGAAATTGGGGTTGGGGGGGCGTCACAAATGCAGAAATGTTTTTTTTTCTATTTGAGGTGCACGTGGGGGGGGGGGGGGGGTCCATGACCCATGCAAATTTAACTCAATCGAGTGTAGTGGCTACTATTCGGCACTTCCTTTCAATATGCGTTTTTGACTGATAATTCAAAAACGGCTGAACCGATTTTATTCAATATAGTTTTTATTGAAAGTTCTTATCAGGCCTCACCAAATTTCAGCTTTCTAGTGCGAACGGTAACTGAACTAGACCGCGGACAGACGGACGGACATGGCGAAACTATTAGGGTTCCTAGTTGACTACGGAACCCTAAAAAGAGATAAATAGTAGTTTGTGTAACTGTTACGTTAGGCCTAATTATGTACAGAAGCATACACTGCTTTACCTACACACATATTAAAAATCCATTGAAACCATTAGAATGACCGCCATTACACCGCCATGACCAACCTTATTGCGCCGGCGGTCGGGGGGGCGGATTTTCATTACGTTACCGTAGGTAATGAATTTTCATACGTTTTTACCACACTGTCACAGATAATACACTGATGTTACGGTACTGGTTGCAATAATGGTGGTAATTCTAATTACATACGGTTCCGATAGAGGATTTATGATATTGGTATAGATCAAGATATTTATTCTTCAATGTAACCACATTACAATGCACTAATGAACGTCAGAGAAAAATAAAATACATGAGTGTCGTGGAACACGCGATTGGAACGAAGTTATGTTATTTCGTTTTTTGGCTGTTTTGTAAATTTCGTGGTTTGAATTTTTTCAAAATTTTTGTAATTTTTGAGATTCTTGAAATTTTTGAAACTTTTTAAACTTTAGAAATTTTTGAAAGTTTTGAAATTTTTGAAATTTTTGAATTTTTTGAAATATTTGAAAGATTTGAAATTTTTAATCGTATGGGTGTCGCGTTTTCGTGACGGTCACGTGACTTTTTTTCGCCTAGCCCCCCATCCGCGAACCGTCCGGATAAGGAACTTCGTTCCAAAACTACCACCCCGGTTCTAACCCTACACCTCTGGCCCAAGAAGTATTATGACCGAAAAGAAACTCGACGGGACTTATTTTTTTCAAAACAGTAATACATTAATAGATCTTAAAGATACATAATAATGCGTAGTTCTTCAAGAAGGCATATCAAAACATCTTGAGAGACGGATAAGGTACCCATTGTTTAACTATAAAGAAAAATAAATCCTAATCTGACTGCTTCACAAAACGTTTAATATGTTTTCCTACCTAAACGGTGTCCTATAAATGTTAGATGATTTTGTAGTAGTTTTTTGGTTCGGGCCATGCATCTTTGACCGTCATATATAGTCCTCGAACCTGCGATAAGCCTTTGACATTCATGGCACTTTCAAATATTTCTTAAGAGCGGGTAAAGGTAAATTGAAAGCATCGACGGGTAACATGTTATAAATATGAACACCTTGACCAAAAAATTACAAATTATTTCAATACCAAATTTCATCTAAATACGTACAGCGGTTATTGGTTGTTTCTTCCCCATGTAAACTTCTACCCCATTTGCATCCGCTTAAGGGATAATTTCCGAGATAAAACTATTTTATTTCCTTTTCCAGCTCAAATTATCTCCATACCAAATTTTATCTAAATCGATTCTGCGGTTAATAATTCCCTATACAAATTTCCAACTACCTTTTCGCCCCTTTAGGGTTGATTTTCGGGGTGAAAACTATCCTTTGTCCTTTCATGAGACAAATACTATCTCTATACCAAATTTCGTCTTTATCAGTTCAGCGGTAAAAAAATCCTCATACGAACTTCCAACCCCCTTTTCACCCCCACAAGGGTTTATTTGGGATGAAAACTATTCTGTCGTTTCTCGTGACTCAAATTGTCTCCATACTAATTTCTATTAAAAATTCTCCATACAAACTTTCAACCCCCTTTTCACCCCTTCCAGGGTTGATTTTCGGGATGAAAACTATTCTTTGTCCTTTCCCGGGACTCAAACTATCTCTACATAAAATTTCATCAAAATCCGTTAAGCCGTTTTCACGTGATAGATGTATAGATAGATAGTTTTTATTGAAAGTACCTTTCAGGCTTCTCTTCCATTATTTTTTTCAAATTTTTTGGACCTACGGTTTTAAAGTAAGATGGGGGGCGGGGGCTTTTTTGAAGATGAAACTGTCCTTTGTCCTTTCTCGAGACCCATACTATCTCTATACCAATTTTCGTCTAAATCAGTTCCGCGGTAAAAAAATCCTCATACCAACTTCCAACCCCCTTTTCACCCCCACAAGGGTTTGAAAACTATCCTATGACGTTTCTCGAGACCCAAATTATCTCCATACTCATTCTATCTCATTCTATTCTATCTAAATCGTTTCAGCGGTTAAAAATTCTCCATACAAAATTTCAACCCCATTTTCACCCCCACCAGGGTTGATTTTCGGGATTAAAACTATATTTTATCCTTTCCCGGGATTCAAACTATCTCTATACAAAATTTCATCAAAATTCGTTCAGCCGTTTTCACGTGATGCGCGGTCAAATAAACAGACAAACAGATAAACAGACAGACAAACAGATAAACAGACAAAAATTCTAAAAATTGTTGGAACGTGTTCTGTTATCGATTCTAAGTATCCCCAGCCAACTTTTTTTCGATTATCTTCCATGACTTTCGACCCTCTTCAGCTTTATTATATGTATAGATAGATAGATAATCCTTTTGCGGATGTTTTGTGATTTGAATACTGTGATTAAGTACTACGGTGACATTTTCAGGAATGCTACTTACCTATTAAATAAGATAAGTAATAACGATCTCGAAGAGTAGATTTTTATGTAAAAAAATAAAAACCTTGATTTTGAATTTGAAGTACAGTGAGCGGCAAAATATTTATAAATTTACGAAATATGGTTAAAAATATTCCGCATAAGTATCAGAAAAAAATAAAAAAATACTGACTAGTACAGCAAAAAAACTGAATGCACATCAAAGCGGTGTTTTCATGTGAATTGGGTTTTTTTTGCTGTGCAAGTGAACTTAATAGATGGTTATTTTTTTGTTGCGATTTTAAATATTAACCGAAAAAATTCAATTAATTGCGATAAATTAACAAAACTAAGCCTGTTGCAGTTGCGAATAGTAAAAATGCACATGTAAGGAGCGGCATTTGTGCACGAAATCGGCATACAATTGTCATGAGAGCTGTAAGCCCATTAAATTTAGATCTTTAAAATATAACCCTTCAAAGTTTTTTGAAACATGTCCGTCTGTCCGTCCGTATGTCAAAGCCATTTTTATTATAAAACATATATATGTTACTGAAATTTTATCTAGAGGTGTGTTTCATGTGCCGCTACTTAGTTTTCTGGCTAAATTGCTAAAAAACTTTTAGGGGAGGCACTCCATACATACATATGCCAAACTAAATGTCAAAAATATTTTTTTTGTAAATGTGAACATGTTGTACAATATGGTTTTAAAAATATCTTATATATATAGAGGATTTTTAAAACTGTTTTATCAAGTCAATATTTTCAGAAATAATTGCTTCGTAAGTCTAAATATAATAGGCCCCCCCATCTAACTTTTAATCCGTAAGTCTAAAAAATATGAAAAAAAAACCAAGAAGGCTTAGTACTTAATTTCTACGAAAATTATTTCCCATATTATCGGTTTATCCGTTTTTGAGTGATCTCCAAGAAACTACTTTCTACGGAACCCTACAATATGCGTGGTCCGATACAAACTTGACCGTTCCTTTAAAGATATTTGACAGGTAGTATTAACCCTTAGTAGTATTATTTATTTACTTTGTGTTGATAATTAATATAAAATTTGTATTTATTTCACCGACATATTAAAGTTTTTTTAGGGTAGTCAACGCGCATGTGAATCTTCAGGGGTTGCAGGCGTCCATAGGCTTTATAACTGCTTTCCATCAGGTGGGTCGTATGCTTGTTTGCCAGCGTCGTGGTATAAAAAAAAGCTTTTTTCCTTTATTTTTACTTACATACATTGAAATCTTAAATATCAGCAATTTTTAATTAGAATCTCAATCAGGCTTTGCTCAGTGATAGTTAGTACACTGAAATTTGGTATGAGTATGTGTTTTAATTACGCCTACAAAGTGGTAAAACAATAAGTATCTGAAACACATTGTTGGATAGGTCTTTCAAGAAGAATAAGCCTTAAACAACTTTTGGATAAAACGAATACTTTCGTAAATAATAGTTCCGAAAGTAAAACATGCCCTTTGATTTTTGAACCGTGGGTCCAAAAAAATTTGGAAAAATTCCTGCAAGTGAGGCCATTGAAATACTTATCACGTATTTTCAATAAAAACTATATGGAATAAAATCGGTTGAGCCGTTTTTGAGTTATGCCTATACTAAAATAACGTAAGTGCCACAAAACATCTCTTTATAAATTACCTTTTGGATGGATGGATGGATGGATGTATTGTAACAGGCCGGCAACTACGGATCCTTACACTGAGCATAGCCCGACATTCTCTTGGCCGGTTTATATGCAATCCTTTGCAGTTTACTTCGCAATTTCTTGATTTGATAAATTAGTATAAAGTATAACATTAAATATTGTGTTTAATCTTAAAAAAAAACGCATATTACATTCGTTTAGAACACGGTTTTATTAAATTGATTATTAGTCTATTTAAGGAGCCATATGAGGGTAGATCTTGTTTACTTTTATTTAAATACCTAAATATACAGAGTTATAGTCCGTGACCTAAACCACGGACTAAACCTACCTACCTTACGTGTGCACAGAAGTCAAAAGTATTTTCTAGTATCAAAACTATTATTCCTGCTACACAAGGTGTGACCAGCCCATGATTTTTTGAATTTCCAGCCAAAAATTTGGGTAATATTTCAATAGTCAGACTCTAGCAGATTTCCGCAACTCGACGACTAACGCCTATTTTGCGTGATGCATTAGTCTCTAAAACATAATAATTGTAGTTTACTTACATGACCAAATTTGTTTTCAGAGCATTATGAGATTCATGACTTTTGTTTTTTCCTCCATTTTGATTTTATTTGTTTTTTACTTCTATTATATTCTAAATAAAATACACTTTTTATACGAACGTGCATGAACATGCATACGAGAACATTATCTTAAAAGATAAAACGTCTATACTTTATTGATTCCGGGAAGACACGTTATGTCCGCATCGCATGAACCCTCTGCAGTTATTTAGTCTTTAGGCACAGTAAGTCCGATATTATTGCTCACGGGCCAATCACAAGTATATGTAGTACAAGGGAAGCACGGAGCGACGAGCGACACAGCCTCCTCGTCTCAAAGCTAGCTCACGACTGCCAGCAACGCCGTTTTCGAGCTACCAACGCACGAAATGTGGAATTATGATCAAGTTGTTTAAGAAAATTTAATCAATTTAAATATCCTACGTTGTGTTTGTAGTGTTCTGTAGTACACATTTTTTAGTTCAACAATATTTTAAATCGAATAAGCCGTATAAAATTAACCGTAAAACGACATTTCGTTACATTTAAATAACGGAGAAACTATACGTTACACGAGTTATTCAAACGTTGAAAATGTTGTACATGAAATGGTAATTACCATATATTTTTTTTATTTTTTTTGAATGATGCGTTATTGAGAATATCCCTTAGAAAGTAACAGTTTTCTGCCACATTCAGCGCCTAGCGCCTTAAGTGGAGATAGTTGAAGGGATGGAGAGTGACATAGGCTACTTTTTGTCTCTTTCTAACCCCCCACTTCCCTAAAATGGGGGAGGTGGAAATTTGTATGGAGCATTATGGGGGGCAATCCGGAAAGGGGAACCGTGTTACCCCGAATTTAACGCGAGCGAAGCCGCGGGCAAAAGCTAGTTTGCCATAAAATCAGATTAATTACATAAATGAAATGAAATTGTACATTGAATCATTGAAAAGAAGTTTTGCAACTACAGTACAATCTCGATAATCCGGCACGATGTACCGGCACGTCGAGTAATCCGGCACTAGAAATAAGGAGGCGGCTGACCTGGAATGGTCAGGTGACCATTAAATGTACTTCCTATCCACCTTAGATCGCTAAAAATTTCATTGCAAATATCAGTGACGTATGGCCACATCTGGCTAAGAAACGTGCGAGCTTGGTTTAAGGGCCTCCTAGCTGGCGCGGACGCACGGAGCGGGTGAGCGGATTAACGTAAAATAGTATGAGCAGCGCTAGCAGGCGCGGACGCGTGCGACGGATTTTACCTACAATGGACACCCGCGTGCGTGCGCACGCGGCGGGCGTCCGCGCCGGCTAGCGGAGGCCCTAAATAAGTCCCTTAAAAAAGCTAACTACCCAGGAAAGTAAGTAATAAAAGATAAAATATAAAAGATATTTATTCTTCAATTTAGGCACACAATGCACTTATGAAAATCAGAGAAGGTAAAAACTACCACCGGTTTTCTATCAATACAAACACGTGTTTCGTGTGTTTCTGGTATAACCTACTTTTCCACTAATCCGAATTTTCCACCAATACGGCACCGTCGTGTCAGCATCGGTGTTGGATTATCGAGATTGTACTGTATTTGTTTTAGTAAATAATACTATAATATGAGAAAAGAATTCCGGAGTTTAACTAACCTTTAATAAATTGAAATTTGTTTGCCCTTACACTAATACTCAAGCAGTGCATTTCGTTTACACCCGAACAAAAAGACAGGGACTAGTATTTCCAGTTTAAGTTTTGATTTTCAAACGTTAAATTCGGATATTGGATATACTTATAAGCCGGGGACGCCATAGAGGCAATGTCGTAAGTAGAAATAATAGGGCCGGGTATAATGCCCGAATTAACGAACTGTGAACTCTATGGAAGGCAGGGCTCTAGGGACGTTTAAAAAACGCATTAGGCAAGTCCCTGGATCAGTTTTGTTTGTATAGTAGTTTACGCTTTTTCTTAGTTGTTTTCCTCTTGACAGAGTGGTCATGGTTATTTTAGCGATTGGTATATATTACTTGCAATACGCCGCCATTCTTATCAGGCGTCAATGGCGTGGTACCCTCTACCGCGTACATCTAAATTCGAAAATTAAATAGCTGCCCCACTATCGATCGCTCTTGCATTCGTTAGAGCGATAGAGAGGCATCAATTTTCGATTTTCACGATAGCATCTCTGCTTTCCTAGTATTTTGCAACTTATTTGACCCATCTTCATATAGTTCAGTGAAATTGTACTCTAAAGGGCCCCTAGTGAGAAAGTTTTGGGGTAGTTCTGATTTCTTTCATTCCTTATGTATTTTGGGGTGCTGAATCCGAATCTGAGGTTTGCGGACAAAATTTCGTGACACAACATTAAAAAAATCGCGAAGAAAGCGAAAAAATTCAGGTTTTTTCTGTTTTTTTCCTTAAAACTCGAAAACTATATTTTTTTAGTAAATGGTCCGTTTACAGAAATTAAAGTACTTAAAATTCTGTATATATATTACTTTAGTTTTTTATTTCAGATGAACCGTTCGGTCTCAAGTGCGAGTTGAAAATTGGCCATTTTCAGCGGTCACTGTTTTGTACTGCAAATTTCTTATTATCTGTGAAATAGTAGTTTATGTAACTGTTACGTTTTAAGGCCTAATTACGTACAGTTGCCTACACTGCTTTATCTCCACTCATATATTATTATACAAGGTGGAAACAGATTTTGGGTCAGTGAGGGCAGCTACCAGATCCCGTGTTGCTAGGCGAAAATGGTCTTAGGAGACCTTCCTTCGATTTCAAATTAGTGAAGATTAGCGTTTACAGATTTTGGAAAAACATACAGGATGCGAGAAAATGGTCATTGGAACAAGCTTGTATGGGAACAAAAAGAAATTTCCGGCTAGAAAAACCATAAATCGAGAAAAACTTTCCCCATACAATTTGTATGAAAATGAAAAAAAGATTTTTTTACATGTATTTTTTTATGTCAATCGATTCCATTTCTATCCAGTATCAATAGTTTCCTTGGGGTCAACTTTCGGTAATGTACAAGAAAGCCAGAAATTAAAGAAAACTGTTTTCATACATTTACTATGGAGAAAAAGTGAACTTTATGTACATTTTTCTGTCACGCTAATCAGTTCTCTTTCATTGAAGGATTATAATACGGTATGAAAATCACAGTAATAGTTGACCCCAAGGAAACTATTGATACTGGATAGAAATTGAATCGATTGACATAAAAAAAATACATAAAATTTTTTTTTTTTCATTTTCATACAAATTGTATGGGGAAAGTTTTTCACGATTTATGGCTTTTATAGCCGGAAATTTCTTTTTGGTCCTATACAAGCTTTTGATCCTGGACAGAAATGGGATCGATTGGCATCAAATAAAAAGTTTGTCAAAAATGGCCATTTTCTCGCACCCTGTATGTTTTTTCCAAAATCTGTAAACGCCAATTTTCATTAATTTGAAATCGAAGGAAGGTCTCCTAAGACCATTTTCGCCTAGCAACACGGGATCAGGTAGCTGCCCTCACTGATCCAAAATCTATTTCCTCCCTGTATATCCTAAATGAAGTGTTCGGAAACTATAGAATGACCGCCATTGCACCGCCATGGCCAACTCGATTGCACCGGCGGTCGGGCGGGCGCGTGCCGTTGGTCGGGAAGGAGGACAGGATTTACATTATGTTATCAAATTCGATGTTCGGAATTTGAAACTCATAACGTATCAATATATGAGCATGTAAAGTTAAAATTACGTTACTGCCACAGATAAAAAGCTTGTCATAGTAAAATCGGTTGTGGTAATGCTAGCTATTGCCTACCGTTTTTGAACACGTTTTAGAAGACTTAGTAGATAAAAGTTATTATAGCTTCTTTAAGATATCAAAATCGAAGTGGGGGTGGGAAAAAACTAGTAGGTAGTTCTCTCGTGCCAGTGCCAACCACTTTGGACTCTGCATCTAACTCAATACTCCAGTACATTTCATGTAAATGTAAAAAGGGCTGTCAACGCAATTGTGGATGCAGGAAGGCGGGCCTCCATTGTTCCCCAATTTGCACATAATGCGAAGGACGAAGGGCGAATGACAACGTTGATCCTCCGGAAGACAGCTCTGACATAGACATAGAAAATACTGAAGAAAGAGACAGAGGTACGTCGAATCTCACAAGTTATTTTGTAATCCTTCATCTCTCCTAGTTATATGATCACAAGTCAGTATCTCACCACCTCTTTTATTTTCTAGGAGAACGACCCCCGACAGTGACGATGGAGCAATCGGACCCTGAGTAGGGTTTGCGATCCGGATACCCGGATACCCGAAATATCCGGATACCCGCTCACTTTCGGATCCGGATCCGGATCCTACGTCTCAGGATCCGGATATTACGGATACTACGGATCCATTAAATTATTATCACTAAAATAATTAATTCATAACTCGTTATGCTCATATTTTGTTTTCGATTACTATATATTACTCTACAGTCTACATTGTGTGAATATACCTTATATACCCCATATAAAATAAATTGAACACGTAATTTCTGATAAATAACTCTTACTAATGCTATTGCTACATATTATGAAGTACTCAAACTTGTCACTTACCGCACATTTCACATCTCAATCTAGGGATTGCTCCAATTGTTATTACTTTGAACTTAAAAGTTTTAAGAGAAAAGGAACCTTTACTTTGCTAATCACTCAGTGTCAGTCGTCTTTGGGTCGTCTACCTGGAAAGTGCTAGTAACGAGCAGTCGTGCGTGTGTGACCTTATCGGTTTTGTCGTCTCCTGTTTCCTTTCAAAAATTAACACGTGATACTGATGAGTAAGTACTAGACGTATTTTTTCTTTATTATATTGTTTGTAAAATAATAGGAATCACACTAGGTGAAAACAGAGGGCTGCAAAAGTGTTTCTAAAGTCGCTGTCAATTGAAATTGCGAACAATGTAAGCAAACCATTCAATGCAATATCCATATTCTAGCACTTGTTTATTAATTTAATGGTTTAGTTTAGGATCATGTTGTGGTGAGTACTGTACTGATTAAATAAATAACACACGATTCGTGTTTTACTTATTTAATCAGTACAGTCCTTTCTAACTTAGAAACTAGCATATACAATTGTTCTTTTTAATATTGTAAGATGTTGATTATATGTAATGTAAATGATTTTATTTTTTATAGCTTACATGTACCAGCTTAGCTACGATACTAAATTGTTAATTATTAAGATTCCTTTGTTAAGTTAGACTGATTGTTATTATTTAATAAAGACAAGACTTTACCGAGTGTTTATATCATATAATTGTATTATTTGTGATGACATTGATATTTTTTTCTATATTGATTTTAGAAAAAGTAATAAATCCCATTGAACCAATGATTATCATCGTTTAATTAACGGAATCGTTTACCGTAACGTCAGAATTTTATTTTTCGGATCCGTAATATCCGTATTATCCGGATACCCGGATCCGTCAATTTTTTGGATCCATAATATCCGGATCCGAAAAACTGACGGATCTTGCAAACCCTAACCCTGAGCCAGAACCCGATGCTATCAAAGAACCTCAGCAAAATGGGGAAGATATGTTTAATATCACAATCTATATTGCAATCCTCATCTCTCCTTGAGAAATGACACCACCACTTATTTTCCAGAACCTCAGCCAGGACCTTTTAAAAGACAACGGCTCATATATTAGTACGGACGGGGACCGTATGATCTGCTACCTACGTTATCACATTTGTATGTAGGTACAGAAAATACCCACTCTGCCAGTTTCTGCATGGCCGGAAGTGCCTGGCAAACTGGTTCAAAAGTGACGTAAATTTGGGGTCAAACTTGTTACATTTTAACCAGTCTGCCGGGTACTTCTAGCCATGCAGGAACTGGCAGACTGGGTTTTTCTGTACCTACATACGAATTGCTATTTGTTGCCACAATTGTTATGTGCCCCATGGCTTATCTTTGTATCACGTAACGTAGCAGATCCCCCGCCCGTACTATTATATGAGCTGTTATCTTTTAAAAGGTCCTGGCTGAGGTTCTTCTGTGGCGATGGGTCCCGGTAAATATTTTGCTTGTTCTGGAAAATAAAGAGTCTTCAGTCTTTTCTATGTCTGTCAGAGCTGTCTTCCGGAGGATCAACGTTGTCACACAGTCCTTCGCATTATGTGCAGATTGGGGAACAATGGAGGCCCGCCTTCCTGCATCCACAATTGCGTTGGCACCCTTTTTTACATTTACATGAAATGTACCGGAGTATTGAGTTAGATGCAGGGTCCAAAGTGGTTGGCACTGGCACGAGAGAACTAATAGTTTTTTTCCACCTCCACTTCGATTTTGATATCTTAAAGAAGCTATAATAACTTTTTCACAGATAATAAGAAATTTGCAGTACAAAACAGTGACCGCTGAAAGTAGGCAATTTTCAACTCGCACTTGAGACCGAACGGTTCATTTGAAATAAAAAACTAAATAGTGATATATGTAGATAATTTTAAGTACTTTAATTTTTGTAAACAGACCATTTACTAAAAATGTATAGTTTTCGAATTTTAAGGAAAAAACCGGAAAAAAGCAGGTTTTTTTTTCATTTTTTTTGCGATTTTTTTTATGTTACGATACAAAATTTTGTCCGCAAACCTCAGATTCGGATTCAGCACCCCAAAATACATAAGGAATGAAAGAAATCAGAACTACCCCAAAACTTTCCTAGTAAAAACACTATTTAACTGAATCAATAGTCTTTAAATAAAGATAAGTTGAGCCACTTAGTTCGGCTCGGGATTTTCATTCTTTTCGGGTTTAAAATCTTTGCGAGATATCTTTTTAAAACTTTCTTCTGCAATGCGATTGCGGTTCCTTTGATAATTTTGCTATTGCACTAAAGTTAGAGTGTCTACTAACTCAAAAGTATTTCTAGTGCACTCTCTTATATTCCGAACTTCTAGAAACGTATAAAAGTATTTTAATTTTATACTTGCACTACATTTTTCCCGCGTCTTCGTATGTTTGCTTATAAAATGTAAAGCAAATCATTTAATAAGAGCTGATACATTTGCGGCTTTTTTCAACTTCTTTAAGGGATTAGATATGTCCGTGATAAAAACTATTGTCCTTCCCCGGGACTAATCACCATGCATAATTTCATCTAAATCAATTCAGCGGTTTACGCGAAGAGGTAACAAACAGACAGACTGATAGAAGTACTTTCTCATTTAAAATATTTGTCGAGATGAATAATTATATTTTATTCCTTTTCCTATGACTTTACCATTTTTGATTTTATAAGAGAAACGTGCGCTTGCAATATTTACACCTTTTTGCTCAATTCTATTTATGTCAATTTACATTTTATGTATTATTAAATTTAAATTTATGTAAACATTATCTTCGGTCTCAATATTTTATTTAAGAATCAACTTTAAATTCGACTCCTTGAAATAGTGGAGTACGGGGACGCCTTTTTAACCTATAAAAATTACATAAATCACAAGTCCAATTTTATTTTGTGACCTGTTAGAATACGTTAAGTACTAATAATAAAAAATATTTTCTAACAATTGATAGCATTGCGCTAGGTATTTTGTTTGCTACACATAGAAAAGATTATGTAAGATTTATTTTTCTCCACCTGGCTATCGCTTTTTACTATTGCAACATAACTTCACATTTTATAACGGTTTTGTCAAGAACATATGTCGTCTTAGCCATTTGTCTCTTATATTTTGACAAATTGTTTTCGGTTATGCTTACTTAATCTATTGACCAATCTATTATAAAATGACAGATGATGTTGAAATAGTTGAATGCAATTGTATGGTATAGAAATATATATCTTGTATAATCTTTTTTTGTTGTTATAAACAAATATCTATATAATACCTAGCGCGACATATCTATATAAAACTGTTAGAAAATGTTTTTTACTATAAGTAATCATATCATATTCTCTAACTAAAAAATAAAATCGCACTTGTGAGTTATCGAAGCTCAAAACTGTTCGCGTACTGTACTAAAATGCAAACCCCAATCTGCAAATCAAAATATTTGCGTCCATTAACTCCTTCATCAATTACCTTTAAAATGGCTCCTTTCATCAGCCAGAAAAATATTTTCCGGCCGCTACATAATGGAATCGATATCGAACCATCGACCAAATAACATTCTCAATTCCCAATTAGACCGAGCTACGATAATATGGCCAATAATAAAAAAGATAGCATATACACCGTGGGCCCATATAACTAGACAGATTTTAACAGTGTATTCCTGATCATATTTAGATACTAAAAACTTTTCTGGAATACGCGTAGTTTTAGAGTTAATACCAATTAAAAAAAATCACTTTTTATTATAACTCATCACAAAACGCCTTTCTAATGGAGTTGTTGCCACTATTCGTCTTTATTGACCGATATCAAAGTGATAAGGAAAACTTTGCAGAAACTAAATTTGTTTTAGGCGATAATTTTATTAATAACATTTGCTTTTCATGTGCAATAAACGTTCAAAAAATGAAAAAAAAAAAAACAAAAAAATTTTTTTTTTTTGGCGAAATTGACCTAACGTCACATAATATTTTTTCCTTCTTTTGGTCTTAGAAATTCGTGGTTAAGATCTGTCGGGTTATTCCAGCCCACGTTGTATAAGAAATTTTAACCTAGGTGTATAATTTTTAGTACCTATACAGCATTTATAAGCAAGTTTAACCAATACTTTTGAATCCTCTTATTTCCGATTACGGAATATGGTAAAAAAAGATTATTGAACGCTTCTAAAAAAATGTTTTTGATACCAGCTTTTATTGCAATATTGTATTCTCATCTAATTTACTTATCCATACAAAATTATGAGTCTTTCCGATCCCTGAAAGTATTTCAAATTCGACTTTTAAGATTTGAGCCAAACAGGGCAAGTTAAATATAAAGAAACCGGCCAAGTGCGTGTCGGACCACGCATAGGAGGGTTCCGTACCTTCAATGGAATAAGAACCAAACTAATACCAAAAGGTCGTATCTGATGCCTATGGAAGAAGTTTTTTGGATATCGTTCCCTCTCGAGTTACTGTGTCCCTTGATCCATTGCAGTGTCACCTTATTGCCTTCTTCGCATACCTCTGAGAGGCTTTGATGGCATTCGTATATGAGTCCAGATGTAATTCTGTCGCAACCTAGCGCTTGTAGTACTGACTTGCTGTCTGATAGCATACATAAGTTTTCGTTTTTTAACTGTCGTCGTTTCACTGCATTGCAAGCTTCTATTTTTATAAGTTAAGTATACTATTGTGTGCGTGTGTGTGTGTGTGTGTGTGTGAGTGTGTGTGTGTGTTTGTGAATGTGTTTAATTATCTTGGTTCTTATCATTAATTTTATTCACAATTGCACTTTTGAAAGTTTTTTTATTATTATACATAAACAGATCGATATCACTAAAGTGGCTGTTGTATGTATTGGAAATTCTATATATCACTGAATTTTTACCGTAGTTAGTTCTGTAGTTAGGTAAACTAAGAAGACGTTGATTTCTAGTGTTTATTTTAGGTGTGAAGTACTTGATCTCAGAAATAAGGTTAGGACAATCAACATACTCCCTCATTATGTCGAACAAGAAGCTCATATCGAGCATGACTCTCCTATCCTCCAGACTCATCACGTTATGCTGCCTACAACTAATCTCATAATTAACAGAAGCTTGTTTAGTACGGTAGTTTAAATATTTTAAGAACCTTTGTTGTAGTCTTTCAACGCGTGATTTGTAAGTAATATATTGAGGAGACCATATGGAGGACGCATACTCAAGGACACTTCGTACATAGGTAAAATAGACTACTTTGATACAGTCGGGGTCATTAAATGCGTTACAAACTCTCATTACGAAACCTAAGTTTTTATAAGCTTTATTTACTATATTATCGATATGATCTGACATCAACATTTTACTATCAAATAGAACTCCTAAGTCTCTTATTAGTTTAACTCTGTCCAGTTGGATGTTATTTATAGTGTACTGAGCATGGATTGGCGATGGCTTTCTAGAAAAAGTTATTACTTGACACTTGGACGCATTTACTGTTATTCTATTTCTGTCATAATATTGTGTCAGAGAATCCAATGATTTTTGCAAAAGATGGCAGTCTGAGGGATCCCTTATTTTAATGAATACTTTTTTGTCATCTGCATAGAGTAAATGTTGGACAGATGTTTCAAAACAAGTGTATATATCAAAAATATAAGCATTATAAAATAAAGGACCTAAGTGAGATCCCTGAGGGACACCAGATGAGACAAAAATACGATTGGATCTATAACCACCGACTGTGACAATTTGTGACCTGTTCGAGAGATAGGATTTTATCCATCTAAGCAGAGAGCCATGTATACCCAGTTTTTCCAACTTGGCCAACAAGATAACGTGGTCCACTCGGACGAAGGCTTTCTCGAAGTCAGTGTACACCACGTCAACCTGTCCACCTCTCTCCATGTTACCTAGTACATAATTAGTAAACTCTGCAAGATTGGTTAACGTAGATCTGCGCTTAAGAAAACCATGTTGGCTAGAACTAATACCTTGCATTATTGTGGGATAAATGTAGTCGTACACAACTTTCTCGAAGGTTTTACTAAATATGTTTAATATAGATATTGGGCGGTAGTTTTCAATAGCTGTTTTTGAAGATTTTTTATGTACCGGAACAACATTAGCCTCTTTCCATTTGTCAGGGAATGTGCCCTCTGATAGGGAGCGATTTATTAGTATTGATAAAGGAAAACTAAGCGTTTTACTTGTATTGCGAATAAAGTATGGAACAATATAATCTGGACCTGCAGATTTATTAACATCTACCTTACCGAGCAACGTGGCGATGGTGTTAGTGGAAACAGTGAGTTCTAGCTTTTAGAACTCAGAGCTTCTATTATTCCCACACATTCAGCTTGGAATACTGTGTTATGTGCTCCGAGTGGTTTAGAGATGAGACTATTCAGGTCCTCCGAGAAGACACCACATCCTGTACCTACGTTGGTTTTTGATCCATCCGTAAAGATTCTTAGTTCTGTTTGATATAGTGCTTCTTTTGAGTCTTCTGTTAGTGATATGGCATACTCTTTCCAGAAGATCGTATTTTTGGGAATTCTGTCAATTACCGCATCGAGCATTGGAAATCTCGACAGTATATTATCATATATCCTCGTGTGCGGCGTTTTATGTTTGGTCCACAAGTTTTGATTTTTTAGGCGAGTAGCCGTTGCGGCTGCTTCTTTTTGTATGTGTAGGTGTAGTGGTAGAAGCCCTAGCATGATTTCCAGCGCCGCTGTCGGAGTTGTTTTCATGCAGCCGGTCGCTGCTATGCATTGCTAGCCTGTGCGTTTTCTGTAATTTGTTGATTGAGGTGATAAGTTGGGTGCGGGGCCACCATACTACAGCTCCGTAGCTTATCATTGGCATTATTATCATTTTGTACAGCCACAGTATAATGTGGGTGGCTAGACCCCATTTCTTGCCCACCATTCTTCGGCATTGCCAGAATGCAACTGTCGCTTTTTTTAGTTTGTTGTCCAGGTGTTTATTCCAGTTCAGTTTTTCGTCCAATGTTATTCCTAGGTACTTTACTTCTTTTGAAAGTGTTAGTCTAGTTCCAAACAAGCATGGTGTTGGCATTTCGTATGCGCCCAATTTCCGTTTATGTGTGAAGAGAATTGTGTCGGTCTTTTTTGGGTTTACCGATAGGTCATTCTCCTTGCACCATTTCTCTACTATTTTCAGTGCTGTTTGTGTGAGGTCGCACAGTGTGCTTGTCACTGGTCCATCGATCATTATTACAAGATCATCTGCGTACCCTATTGTCAGAAATAGATTGTTGTTCAGCTTTGTTATCATATCAGGTCATTTACTACCAGGTTCCATAGAAGTGGCGAGAGTACACCTCCTTGGGGGCATCCTCTCATGACGAGCGCCTGGTGATTTTGGTTTTCAGATAGTCTGATGATTCTCTTTCTTAGCATGTTCATTATCCATTCTGTAATCAATGGTTCGGTTTTATGTCTGGCACAGTTTGGCACAAGTAAATATCTTACTTAAAAGAAGACTTCTGTTTTGTTTCTAGTAATGTGTTAAAGTGTAACCAATAAATTATTTTCATTTTTATGTCTGTTTAAAGCTTGTTGAATGCTACTGAAATGTGTCTTGTCGAAAGCTCCTTCTATATCAATGAAGGTGCCTAGGCAGGAACTTTTCCTTGCTAGCGCAGTTTCTATGTTATTTAAAACGGCATGCAGTGCTGAATCTGTCGATTTGCCTTGTGTGTATGCATGTTGGTTTGGATGAATACCTATGTTTTTAAGTGCCGTGTCCTTCAGTTCTCTGTCACATAGTTTTTCTAGTATTTTTAGCATGAAGGAGGTAAGGCTGATGGGTCTGAATGATTTTGGGTCTGTGTAATCAGTTTTGCTTCGGTTTGCTGACGATATAGTAGTCTTGGCTGAGACCATGGAGGATTTGAGTACGATGCTCGATGACCTCAGTAAAGCCTCCGAGCGAGTTGGTCTAAAGATGAACATGGATAAGACGAAGATCATGTCAAATACTCATGTAGCACCAACTCCCGTTACAATCGGAGACTTTACACTCGAAGTGGACGATTATATATACTTAGGACAGACTGTCCAGTTAGGTAGATCCAACTTCGAGAAAGAGGTCAATCGACGAATCCGACTCGGTTGGGCAGCGTTCGGGAAGCTACGGTACATCTTTTTGTCCAATATTCCGCAGTGTCTCAAGACGAAAGTCTTTGACCAGTGTGTGTTGCCAGTGATGACATATGGAACTGAAACGTGGTCGCTTACAATGGGCCTCATAAGAAGGCTCAAAGTCACCCAAAGGGCAATGGAGAGGGCTATGCTTGGAGTCTCTCTGCGTGATCGCATCAGAAATGAGGCCATCCGCAGCAGAACCAAGGTAACCGATATAGCCCGAATCGCTAAACTAAAGTGGCAGTGGGCGGGGCACATTGCTCGTAGAACCGATGGCCGTTGGGGCGGAAAGGTTCTCGAGTGGCGACCACGAACCGGAAGGCGCAGCGTGGGTAGACCCCTCGCAATGTGGACTGATGACCTGGTGAAGGTCGCGGGAGTCCGCTGGATGCGGGTGGCGCAGGACCGGTCATTGTGGCACTCTTTGGGGGAGGCCTATGTTCAGCAGTGGACGTCTTTCGGCTGATATGATGATGATGATGATGATGAATCAGTTTTGCCTGGTTTTGGTAGAAAGATCACCTTTACTTCTCTCCATTTCTGTGGGATGTATCTGAAGGCGATGCAGCTACATAGTATGCCAGATAATTGTTCGATAAGTTTGTCTCCTCCCCATTTTAGGAAGGCTGGGTATATCCCATCTACTCCTGGTGATTTAAAGTTGCTAAAACTGTTAGTTGCCCAGGCTGTTTTGGTCTGTTCAGTTATACGCTCCGCTATCTTCCACTCGTCTTGGGTCGGATGGTAGCTTTCTGTTTGTGCGTCCCAGTCTTGTTTATCAACTACTTTGCAACCTGGAAAGTGGGTCTCTACCAGTATGCTTTCGGTCTCGGCTGGGTTACTGGTGGTGCTATTGTCCACCCTTCTCAGCGTGCCTAGTAATTGTTTCGGTTGATCAGCCATGATCTTCCTCGTTCTATTTGCTTGGGTGTTTGTGGATATATTGTCGCAGAAGTTCCTCCATGAGGCTGATCTTCTGTATCTTATTCGCTTTTTGTATTCTGGTTTTGTTGTTTTATATTTGTCCCAGTTTTCTACAGATTTTGTATTCATGGCTCTGTTTAGTTGTTTCCTCATTTTTGTTCTTATTCGTTCCAACTCTGGACCCCACCAGCTACTGTTATTACAATTTCCACTAGTTGGTGGTGTCGACAGTGGGCATGTGTCTTCGTAGCAGTCAATTATGTTTTTAGTGAGCATCTTTACCTGTTCCTCTAACTCTTCTGTGTTGTTTGGTCTGTAAGTGTTTGTGTTGCTGTCTATTTTACCTGCAAGAAGTTCCTTATACGCCTTTATGTCGGTGCGTCTAGGATTTCTTCTAGGTATAGGTGTGTGGGTGTCTGCTGTCAGGTCATACCGAATCCACCTGTGGTCGGAGCAAGATAGTTCATCCGACACCTGCCAGTTGGACACGTGTTGAGCTGCCAGTCCTGTACTTAAAGTAATGTCAATTATAGTATTACACCTACGAGTGATAAAAGTTGGTTTTGATCCTGTGTTAAGTATGTCTAGATTAGTAGTCATAAGGTATTCAACAAGATCGTTACCTCTGTTGTTGTTGGTTGCCATGCCCCATAGGTTGTGGTGGCCATTGCAGTCCGCTGATATGACCAGCTCAAGCCCTTCACTCTCGCAGTAGCGTACGAGGTTGTTCATTTCCGTGGGAGGTGGTTCGTCTTCTGCCGCCATGTAGACAGATGCGAGAACTATCTCCAGCAGTCTTGAGTTTTGTGTTCTGAGGAGTTTTATGGCACACACGTCTCTGGAACAGAATTCAGTTAGTGGTTGTGCCATTATGTTACGAGATATGTATATACAGGTTCTAGGTTTGCTTTGTGTATTATAGAAAAGATTACCTCCGGTGTTGTTGAGGCCGTTTATGCGTGTGTTCCTGATCCACGGCTCTTGGATCAGGGCTATGGCAGTTGGGTTAACCTCCAACCATTTCCGAAGTTGAGCCGTTGCAGATTCGCTGTGCTGAAGGTTAACCTGGAGGACCTTACAGAGGGAAGGAGACATTGGAGGAGTGCCCCTCTTCCCCTCGCTCCTTTAGGCCCAGGAGACTGATCCCCTTTGGTAAGCCATCCTCATCCTCGGATTCCAGCAGGATGCTTTCCTCGACGTCGGATGCGGTCGGATGGTCTGTCTACATTTCAGATGGGGCGGACTTCTCGGCGGGCTCGCTCTCTGAAGTTTTTGCATCCGTCTTCCCCTCTGATGGGTTGTTCTTTTCTGGCGGGGAATCCCGGAAGTGCCCCCCACTGAGTTGGAAACGGATATAGACCGTTCCACATAGGTAGCTCAGCCGTCTACCCTTTTCCAACACAGTACGAACAACCTCTTCCGGAATTCCTACCAGAAGTAGTGTGCTGGACCTTTTCTTCAGTGGGATCGCTTGGTGCAGAGTCCACTTCCTCAACATGGCCCATCGGTTTTGGTAGTTGAGCACCCTTCCTATTTTTGTGAGGATCTCCTCCAGAGCTGGTATTAGGATGCCGCACCTTGTGTTTCTGACCATCTCGTCCTCCCTCTTTCCGACAAGATGGTCCCCGTTTTCCAGTGTGGCCGTCTCCAGCCACTCGTAGAAAGTATATGATAAGGCGCATCTCCTCAAATTTTTTCATATTTTTTGGATTGTTCAAAAGTTACAGGGGGGGCTACACAATTTTTCTGACTTTCTGAATATTCACTTAATCACAAAATGATCAAAGAAACCTCTATATTATTTTTAAAGACCTATCGATTGATGTGTCACATGTTGATATTTGGTAAAAACAATTTTTTTGAAATTTAGTTACATGTATGGAGCGCCCCCCATTAAAATATTTTTTTTTTCAATTTTAAATACATAACTAAGTAGCGGCATACAGAATACACCTTATGTGTAAATTTTATTCAGATACGTTGTATAGTTTCCGAGTAAAATGGCTGTGACATACGGACGGACAGACAGACAGACAGACAGACATGACGAATCAATAAGGGTTCCGTTTTTTGCCATTTGGCTACGGAACGCTAAAAAACCGGCCAGGTGCGAGGCGGACTCGGGCGCGAAGGGTTCCGTACCGTTATCTATAAAAACGGCAAAAAAATCATGTCTGTTGTATGGAAGCCCCCTTAAGTATTTATTTTTATTCTGTTTTTTAGTATTTGTTGTTATAGCGGCAACAGAAACACATCAGCTGTGAAAATTTCAACAACTATCACGGTTCACGAGATACAGCCTGGTGACAGATAAAAATGGCAAATAAATCATGTCTGTTGTATGGGAGCCCCCTTAAATATATTGTTTTTCTGTTTTTTAGTATTTGTTGTTATAGCGACAACAGAAATACATCATCTGTGAAAATTTCAACTGTCTAACTATCACGGTTCATGAGATACAGCCTGGTGACAGATGGACAGCAGAGTTTTAGTAATAGGGTCCCGTTTTTAACCTTTGGGTACGGAACCCTAAAAAGCTAAATATATTGACTTGAAAATTAATTTTTATTCAATGTTCTCATCTCAAAGAGCAAAACCGTAAAGTTCTCTCTAATTATTTTCACAAAATAAAACCCAAATAGCTAACCGAAGCCTCAGTTACTCACAGGTTACATTAAACTTGTTTTATTCCCGTTTTTGAACTGAAATGGTCCCAGGAAGGGTGTATTTGCCCATAACGTTGGTAGGACTGTTATGCCGCCAAATGGTAGAAACCTGCAAAGCATGAAACCTTGATTATGATTATAGAAATGTTAGAACTCAAAAACCAGCAAATCGAAATATATTATAAACAACTTGAGTCGTTCTTAGTTGCAGTTTTAAAGCACTTTGTTTGGAGAAATTGTAATTCAAGGTTTACATTTTATTTCAATCAGAATATTAGAACCAATGTGATATAAAAGAGTTGACAGTTTGATACGATTAGTATTAATTAGCCATATTAATAAATCTTGTGTTTTGCATCAATCAATCTTTGAATCAATATTCTTGATTCAGTTAACATACAGTTTTTGCTTCGCGCTTATTTCGATTTTATAATTTTAGGTTTGCTTCCCTTCCGGTATTTTTTGTATCCTGGCCAATTCCGTAATTACGAAAAAGCCCTTTTTTAGGGTTCGGTACCCAAAGGGTAAAAACGGCACCTTATTATTAAGACTCCGTTGTCCGTCTGTCACTAGGCTGTATCAGGGGGGTGTCACTACGCAGTTTAGGTACATTTGGCCGGCGCGCCTCCCGAGCAGGCGTATGGCAGTGGGCTGCCGCTCGGCTCGCACGATAGTCGTGTCAGCGTGTCACGTGGCGCTCACGCAAAAATGACAATACACAATGGCTTCGAAACCTAAATCTCGATCTAATCCGTATAAAAGATATTGTTCTGTTTACGGATATCTGAATAAACGGAAGAACAAGGAAGCAGAATTCTTTTTTTAAATTCCGGATGCTATTGAAAGGTCCCGAAGTCCTTAATTAGTAGATAATAGTTAAAACAAACATCCTTAATTTATTGAATATTGGTTGCCCAGAAACAATATTAGGAATTGACCGACATATTTTCAAAGGAATACAGCTGTGGCATACCTACTTCCGTGAGAATCAGACATACTATCTCCGGATAAAAATTTCATGTTTATAGAATCAACGTTTGTAATTCCTACATATTTATCTTAACAATAATAAATCAGTAGGTATTTTAGGTACAAAAACTTGTCAAGTCACAACCCTCACAGCTCGGTCATAAAACTGCGGCGCGCAAAGAAGATTCACGGTTCGTGCGCGGTTATAAGTTTCAATTTTGCTTGCAGGCGGCGAGTATAGGTATAATTTTATACCTAAATCTGCCTTTTGTGAAGAAGTGAATTTTCTGTACGGTAGTACTATTAGTTATTCTGTGGCTGTATCTCATGATCCGTGATAGTTAGACAGTTGAAATTTTCACAGAAGATGTATTTCTGTTGCCGCTATAACAACAAATACTAAAAAACAGTATAAAATAAATGTTTAAGGGAGATCCCATACAACCGACATATATTTTTTACCGTTTTTATAGATAATGGTACGGAACCCTTCGTGCGCGAGTCTGACTCGCACTTGGCCGGTTTTTTATATGAATAATTGTTGGAGGGTATGGAATTTTGGTTTGATAGATAGATGGATAATAATTTTATTTAATTCCAGCAATACTATGTGTATTGCTGGAATGTATCAAAAACAGAAGAATATTTATGACAATATAAGAGAATAAGCGGGGAAAGGAAGACATTTTTTTAATGTTACATGCCCCATGAGCCCTATTCCTAATTACGCAAAGCAACCACCAACGCTGTAAGTCAAGTTACCACATATTACCATTTGGCGGCAGTGTGGCCCGGCAATTTTCTCGGAGCGCACGCTATTATGAGCTGTTAATGCATGGCAAATCCCGGCGGCGGTCTCAAAGGCTACAACTTGTGCTGCTGTAATATTCCATTAATATTTTGCTGGCCTCGACCTACTCGATTAAAAAAATATCAACTTGACTTGTTATGAATATGATATGATATGAGATGCACTACGAGTTGTGTCAGGCCGCAGATTCAACGACATTATTAAAGCCTGACCAGAAATATATGATCATGCGCAATGTTGCGGAATTTCATTGGAACTAATTTCTTACACTGGCAATAATTTTAATGACAGGATGCATATGCATGTGTGAGTGCATGTGATAGGCTGTCACTGTTGTCAGTGTCGCTATGGCGGTTTACTTAAATAATAATAAAGTGTTGAATATTAAATAATAAACGACAAAAAATTCCCAAAATTATCCGTAGCCAAGAGCGAAACATTGTAAACAGTGTATATAATAAACTACTGTAATTAATACGCTCGGGAAATGAAACTATTTCGCTGTGAAACATTTTCAAATTACCGTCAGACCTGACAGGTAAATAAATCAAGATGTCACCATACCATAGAGAATAATACGGTCTATGACTATACTGAACTGTTGCTATATAAATGAGAATAATAGCGCCCTCTTGACAATGATCATATATTTCTGACCAGGCTTTAAAATATATGTTACAGTTTTCATAAAAAGGTACTATTTGGCGTTTACGCTTTTATTGCTCAAATACAACATTTGAATCTTCCACCTAATGTATTTGTATGATGCTAATATTTTGAACAGCAGCCGGCTATCAAGATCATAACGCTAACAAATCAAATAAGAATTTATAACTTAGAATTGGCCTCCTCGTAGCAGGATCTGTAGGATTCATAAATATTTAGCGATGTTCGATGAAAAGATACAATCTAACTTCGAAAGTAGTGGAACGGATGAAAGATATAGTCTTATCATAGACTAACAACCCAAGACCCCGCATAGCCGGGCGACCCCCGCTGCCACGCTCGAAGTAATTTCACCTTATAGTGAGACACTAATTTATTGTAAACTTCGTACGTCTCCATAGCAACCTGGCAACCATTAATGTCTGACTCTCTTTTACGCCCCACGGAATAATGGCGCGTTCCCTGTCTAACATTGCGTGTTCCCCTCCCGCACCCCTTCGTTTTGGCAGCTTATAAGCTTATAGGTTTCAAAGAAATAACGCGTCTATATATGATTCAATATATGAGTCTTATTAATATTACTAGCTTTTTCCCGCGGCTTCGCCCGCGTACTAAAAGTACTAAAAAAGGAGGTTCTCAGTTAGACTCTTATGTTTGTATGTATGTTTGTCCACGATCATCTCGCGTTTCGCTGAACTGATTTAGATGCGGTTTTCGGAAAAGTATTCGTTACATTCTGGAGGTTTCGGTATACCACGTTGTAATGAAGGCGGTTCCCTCATTTTTTATTTTAAAGAAATTATTGCAATAATTGTTTAATTGTTACGCCATCAACGACTTACTTCTACTGAGAGATTATGATTAATACAGATTTTTACTCTTGAATAGAAGCTTTTCCCCGCGACTTCATTTGCGCGGAATAAGTAATCCACCCTCCTTTTTACCCGCTTAAGGAATGACTTCTGGGATAACAACTATTATATATCCTTCCCCAGAACTCAAACTATCTCCTCAAATAGGTTCAGATTGATTGATTGATTAAATAGGTTCATCGGTTCTTAATTTCCCATACAAACTTTACCCCCGTTTCACCCATAAAGGGTTGATTTTCGAGATAAAAACTATCCTATATTGTTTCCTGCGACTCAATATATATAATATGGACCAAGTTTCATTTCAATCGTCTGTTCAGCAGTTAATTATTCGCCATACAAACTACCAACATCTTTTCTACCCCTCTAAGATTGATTTTCGGGATAAAAAATATTCTATATTGTTTCCTGAGATATCCACAACAAATTTTAACTAAATCGGTTCGCGGTAAAAAAATCTCTATACAAACCTCCAACCCCCATTTCACCCCTTTAAGCATTGATTTTCGAGATAAACTGTCCTATGTCGTTCCCCGGGACTCAAACTATCTTTATACCAAGTTTCATCTAAATCGGTGCAGCTGTTAACAATTCTCCATAAAACTTTCAACTATTTTGTAACTATTTTGTCCCTTCCCGGGATACAAACTATCTCTATACCAAGTTTCATCTAAATTGGTTCAACGTTTTGAAAATCCCCATACAAACTATTAACCCCCATTTCACCCCCTTAAGTGTTGATTTCGTAATCAGCGACCTGATAAACCAAAGAAACAATACCCATGTTGATATTATATATTGTCACCACATTTCCCCCTTCTATGGGTTGAATTCTCAAAAAAGCTGAAACATTTATTTAATCATTTATCTTTAGGAATACTCACGTAAAGTTTCGGATAAAATAGTCGAACTAATCTTGTTTCTCATACAAACTTCGGACCCCATTTCGCCCCTTAGGGGGTAATTTTTTTTAAATTATTTCTAAGTGCATCCCTAGGCCTTCTAAGGAGCCTACGTGCCACATTTGGAATCTCTAGAACCAGCGGTTTGGGCTGTGCGTTGATATATCAGTCAGTTTCTTCTTTTATATATTTAGAAGAAGATTGCAATTTGGCACAAATACTTTCAAGAATTATCATGTCCACAATATTACATTTCAAAATCGATCCCATTTTCGTAACGTCCCAAAAACATAAAAACTGCCCCATATTGATATTTAGACATTTAAACCCCTTTGCACCTCAACAGGAGAGATGGTATTTCACTTCCGCCACGTTAGATTTTAAAATCGTTGTTGTTTTCGTAATCAGCGACCCGATAAACCATAGAAACATCCTGTAGTATCCTGAGCTCTTTCGAAACGATTATACATATTGTTGCTCTGACAGAAACGTGGATTAAGGACGACGACGAAGCAAAAAGAATACAAATACCAGGATATACTCATCATTACAACTTCAGACACAATAGCAGGGGAGGAGGCGTCTCTATTTTCGTACATGACATCCTAAAACACCACAAAATTGAAGAATACAGTATAAACCACAACCACTTTGTATGGATACATATAGAAAAGTTTTCCTTAGATATTGGAGCGATATATAAACCAGAACGCACAAACTCTGCTCAGTTCCTGGAAGATTACTCTATGCAACTAAAAGGACGTAAGAGAGTGTTAATTTTTGGAGACTTTAACTACGACCTCCTAAAACCCAACCAGTCTACGAAGGAATATAAACAAACCCTTAAAGAAAACGATATAAAAATACTGAACAAAATCGACTCAACATATTGTACTCGCCAGACACCAACAACTTCAACGATCTTGGATCACGTATGTTCTAACCTTAAACAAAATAAATTTCATCTTGCTATTATAGACTCACAACTGGCCGATCACAAACAAATATACTGTGAAATCAAGAAATATGAACCACCTCCAAGAAACAAAGACGAATACAACGCAATAAATTATGATAAATTTTATAAACTCCTTAAAACAAATAACAATGAGAATAACGTATATGAACATCTTGAGAAAAAATTACAAAAGTGTTTAATGGAGTGTAAAATTATAAAATATAAAATTTTAAATCCACCAAAGCAAGACTGGATCAATAAAGATTTGATAAACGACATAGACAAAAGAAATAAACTGTGGCAAAACTATAAAAATAATAATTTACATAACGATGAACTAAAGCAAGAGCTCGAACAACAGAAGAAACTGGTAACAGATAATATACAAAACGCAAAAAAGAATTACTATTTTGGGAGTTTTAAGGCATGCGCACATAAGCCTAGGAAGATGTGGAACCTAATAAATGAACTCTCCCATAATAAAAGAAAAGAAATTACACCACCAGCTAAACTGAATTTGAATTCCAAGTTCATTACGGAGACAGCAGAAATATGCGAGCAGTTTAACATATATTTTTCTACGATAGGATCATCGCTCGCTGATAAAATTGCAGTAAATAATCATAACCCTGTTCAGAATCGTGCAGTTTTTCAATCAAATAATTCTGAGAACCTTAATCAACTAGAGCCAGCCACTACAGACGAAATAAGCAAAATCATAACAAATCTTAAAGCAAACACTAGTGCTGGTTACGATGGCATTACAGCGAAACTAGTAAAATCCATGAAATCAATAATAAGCGATGAACTTACGAAGTGCATAAATAAAAATTTAGAACAGGGCACTTTCCCCGATACCTTAAAGATCAAAAGTAACTCCGATTTTTAAATCAGGCTGCACAACCGATCCCGGAAATTACCGCCCTATCTCAGTACTCCCTATGATCTCTAAAGTTTATGAAAAAATTATCTACGCTCGTCTAAATAAATTTCTTACCGCGAAAAATATTATATCGCCATATCAATACGGCTTCAGACCAAGATCTAATACGCTCTCTGCTACAATCGACTTAGTTACCACAATAAAGACGAAAATTGACCAAAAACAAATTGCATTAGGTGTCTTCATTGACTTAAAAAAAGCCTTCGACACGGTCTGCCATGAAAAACTTCTAAAAAAACTTCATAATATAGGAATTACAGGAGAGGCCTATAAAATAATAACATCTTATCTGTTGAATCGCCAACAATTAGTTAAAATTGACAAACACCAAAGCAACCTAGACAAATATCATATGGCGTACCTCAAGGATCTATTTTGGGGCCACTCCTGTTTTTACTATATATAAATGATATCCAAGACATAGGGTTAAAAGGCAAATTGACTTTATACGCCGATGATACCAGTCTTTTTTACTATGGACATGACATAGAACACATAATGCTAGAAGTACAAACGGATTTAGATCTTCTCAATACATGGCTTCAACAGAACTTGCTTACCATGAATGTTGCTAAAACAAATTATGTAATCTTTACTGCAAAAAATAAAAAAATCAATCATTACACCCCACCATCAATAAATAATCAACAAATAAATATTAAAACTGACGAAAAATATCTTGGCTTAATAATCGACAGTAAATTGACATGGAGACCACATATCAGTGAAATAAAATCTAAACTTACTTCCTTAACTGGTGCTGTCCGAGGTATTGCCCGATGTCTCCCACAAAAGATAAAATATCTAATATATAATTCCTTAATCAAGCCACATATCGACTATCTAATCGAAGTTTGGGGGACTGCAGCAAAAACCAATCTGTCTAAAATACAAATAGCCCAAAACAAATTGCTTAAGGCCCTTTTTAACTACGATTTTCAAACCCCGACTAAAAAAATGTACAAAACTCTTAAAATAATGAATATACCTCAGTCATATATCTATTATACGTGTTTATTGGTCCGTAAAATTCTTCAAAAAGATATACACACACAGATAAATTTTACAAAAAAACATCAAGTACAAAAGATGAAATTACGAAGTGCGAATAATTTAATACTGCGGTCACCACGGACGAATCATGGGAGAAAGAGCATCGTGTACGAAGGCGCTCAAATATATAACAAATTACCGAAAGATATTAAAGAGTCTAAATCCATAACTACCTTCAAGAAACACTTAAAATTTCATATATTCAACAACCTACAACTAGAATAATAATAAGAAACTAATCCATTATTACATTAATTATAACCTTTTAATATTATAAATATACAAACTTGACACCTAGATATACATAATAAATATACGCATACCTAACTAAAATTATTAATAATAAATAAATTTAATTTAATAAATTATTAAACATTGTTACATTAAGTGTAATAATTAAATAATATAAATAAAATACTTAGATCCTTGATTTAAAAACCAAATATATGTATATTACGGAAAATATTAAGAATATAACTGTTCCTATTATGTTCGATCAATAACTATTAAATCCATTCTCTTTTATTTTCTTAAATCAACCTATAATTGGTACATACAGAAACTTTAAGTAAAAAATAATAATAATAATAAAATAATAACATAGGAAACAAAAAAATAAATAAATAAATAATACAACTTTAGGTCATAACCCGTTACAATCAACAATATAATACCAAGTGAAAATTCAAATAATGTATTACATCATTAGTGTGCACGGCTATGCCGCATCCATCCATGCCGCTGTCATTATAACTCGTGAATATTTGTTTCTTATCTACACTGTGACGCATCTGAACAGGACGGTCGAAGTAACTCGTTCTCTAAGCCGTTGTTAATATTACAAACGATTTCTACCCACTTTATAATGTATAACAAATATTATAGTATTTATAAATGCATTTTTAGTATAAAAATAAAATTGTGAACTGCACGCTAGCTTTAAAAGTATGTATAACATATTAGTATATCTCATGTAAGTGAATTTTGTAAATTCGTTATGAGAAATAAATGTCTTAAACCAGAAACAATACCCATGTTGATTTTTAGACTTTGTCACCATATTTCCCCCTTTTAGGGGTTGAATTCTCAAAAAACTGCAACACGTATTTACTCATTTATTGTTAGGAATACTTCTGTGAAGTTTCGAATAAAATAGACTAACTAATCTTGTTTCCCCATACAAACTTTGGACCCCCAGGGGGTGACCCCTTAGGGGATGAATTTTGAAAAATCCTTTCTTAGTGCACCCCTAGACCTTATAAGGAACCTACGTGCCAAATTTGGAATCTCTAGAACCAGGGGTTTCGACTGTGCGTTGATAGATCACTATGTCAGTCAGTCAGTCACCTTCGAGTTATATATATTTAGATTATAGAGTTCTAGCAAATACTATTTAATCCTTTAACTGCAACTCTTATATTTTGTATTTTTAAGGCGTTTGTATCATTACAACATTTTATTAATGTTGGCCGATGAAGGTGGACTTTGGTCAAATTTGTGAGGTTTTAGCCTAGAGAAATAAGTAATCTTAGAAGTAGGTATTGCAAAACTTGCTATTAATAGGTGTTATAAACTATCAGGTTCCATCATATCTGTTTGAGAAATTGTCATTTCGGAAGCCACGTGGTATAAGACTATGCGGGCTGCAGCTTCTTACTCATCAACATTCCTCTGCTGCCTTCCGCGGGAGTTTCAGATATCTTGCTACCAAATGCTGGAACAACCTGCCACCGCCTATTCGGGACCTAAAAAGTAGACATAGTTTTAAGGTCAATATTAGAAAATTTTTATTCAAGCACCAACTGAGGCAAGAAAATCTAAGGCACGATACAAGTTGTTTTTAACCTTTTGGCATCTCCTTATTCGAATCTTTTAGTAAACAACGGCAAGATATTTGGCGTCATAGTTATCTCATTTTATTTATATATTTATTAATTATTGCTTAATTCTTATTTATTTGTTTTCTAAACTTGATGAGTACGTACATAGTCATAGTGTTTATTCATATACAATACGAGATTGTGTTTACACACCTGCGTTTTGCGACCCGTAGGCATCGGAGCTCAGAGGAAAAATCCCATTTTTATGCATCGGAGGTATCCCGCGGCTTATCACTGTGGTGTTTTATTGCTGGGTTTATTTCTTAGTATACTCCCTCTTTGGACCTGGAGAGATGATATTGTGACACTGTTATTTTTTTAAGGGTAAGGGTAATTTTAAGACAAACTCGCATTGTTGCAAATTTAAAGATACTTGGGTACCTACTTACTTTACTGTAGTTGTAGTTAAGCAAGATCCTGTTTAGTTCTATTGGTTTCACTGTCGTAAATTCGTAACATGTCTTCCTTTGTTTGTTATAAGTGTTCTTATTTTGGGAATGTGACCGTGGCGTCAATGCGCCGTGTCGTCAAATGGTTGCAACGGAAGACCAGCGCTGGCCCTGCCGGCATTTAACGCTGAGTTGCGACCATTTCGTGGCAATTAATGTTTCGGGTTGTATATGTTATTGTTTATTATGTTTTTTGTAATTGTCATGAATAAATCTTTCATTCATTCATTCATTCATTCATAATAAGGGATATTATAAAACATCAGAATATCTAGAGGAAGTCAACCCTTGGAATTAAGTAGTTAAGAATTATTTAATTATGTTTAATATTGTTACAATTTGTTTTTTTATTTTTTATTAAAGTGATTGCAAAATCCTATTATGAAAATTAATGATATGATGTGATTGTACTAGCTTTTAACGTAATAGTATTTAAACTTTTATTTATTAATGCTCTATCTGAACTCATAGATCTTTGTAATTCCTAGGGAACGGGCGTGCGAGCATTCCATTACTGATAATTACCAATAGAATGTCTTCCATTATAGGTATGCACAATTCTTTTATAAAGGCCCCTTCCGTAACAAAAAATAATCATAATATTATTCCGCATGTCAAAAAATTGTGACTTGCACAGCAAAAAATCTGAATGCACATCAGAGCGTTTTGCACATCAAAGTTTTGATGTGAATTTAGATTTTTTTGCTGTGCAAGTCAGTAAATAATAGTTAGGATAATATCCCAAAAGGCTTTGATGTGCATTAAAATTTTTTGCTGTGCATGTCATAATTTTTTGACATCATGAATAATAAATATTTCTTACATTCAAGAATCCGAGTAAATTAAAACCCCTGTCTACCCCTCGACACAATACTCCTAATAGGAGCATAATTAAGTGACCCTTTCTGTAATAAAGCAAGATCCAAGTTACCTTTATTCTTGAGAGCTTTTAAATAATTCTACGGCAATTAACTGGAGCCATTGTGAAAAATGTCGGACAAAACGCTTGCCGGCTTAACACGACAGAGATCACTTAACAAATAGATGTACATAAGAAACCCGTGTTCACCACAAACTGGCGTCCATATTTACATAATATCCTAACTATTATTTACTGACTTGCACAGCAAAAAAAAACTATATTCTCATCAAAACGCTTTGATGTGCATTAAGATTCTTTGCTGTGCAAGTCATATATTTTTGACATCATGAATAATATTTCTTACATTCAAGAATCCGAGTAAATTAAAACCCCTGTCTACCCCTCGACACAATACTCCATAATTAAGTGACACTTTGTGTAAGAAAGCAAGATCCAAGTTACCTTTATTCTTGAGAGCTTTTAAATAATTCTACGGCATTTCACAGGAGCCATTGTGAAAAATGTCGGACTAAACGGTTGTCGGCTTAACACGACAGAGATCACTTAACTAATAGATGTGCATAAGAAACACGTGTTTACCACAAACTGGCGTCCATATGTAAGTATGTGTTCCAATCCATACTAATATTATAAATGGGAAAGTGTATGTGTGTGTTTGTTTGTTTGTTTGTCCGTCTTTCACGGCAAAACGGGGCGAAGAATTGACGTGATTTTTTAAGTGGAGATATGTAGTTGAAGGGATGGAGAGTGACATAGGCTACTTTTTGTCTCTTTCTAACCCCCCACTTCCCTAAAATGGGGGGGTGAAAGTTTGTATGGTTTGTTACCCCGAATTTAATGCGAGCGAAGCCGCGGGCAAAAGCTAGTTTATAATAAGAGTGGAACTGTTTATATTAGTTGTTTAGCCGAAGGGTGATATTTTTTTAAATGCCTGCAACTCCCGGGGTGTCACAAGGGCGTCCTCTTCAGCTCTCCTCTGGCAACCTTACTTACCGGTAGGAGCACAACACTGAGTAGGGTCTAGTGCTCTTTCTCTGTGGTTTTCTGTAATAATTCTACTTGACTTTCTTATACGACTTCGACGAAAAGCAGCCGTCATGATTTAAGGTTTATTTTACGTCAGGTGGGGTAAGAGGAACCCCCGTGGACATTCTATACTGTTTTCCTTTCCCGGGACAAAATAAACCTTGACCTTACCACACTTGACCTTATTTAATCTTCTTCCTAGTGATTGTCCCAGCTTTTTGCTCTATTGCGCCTGGGGTCCGCTCGGCAACCTAATCCCAGGAATCGGCATGGTCACTAGTTTTTATGAAAGCGACTGGCATCTGACCTTGCAACCCAGAGGGGAAACTAGTCCTTGTTGGGATTAGATCCGGTTTCCTCACGATGTTTTTCTTTCACCGAAAAGCGACTAATCAAATCATGTTATCAAATGATATTTCGTACATAAGTTTCGAAAAACTCAGCGGTACGAGCCGGGATTTGAACCCGCGACCTTCGGATTGAAAGTCTGACGTCTTACCGCCAGACCACAAGCGCTTCTTTATACGACGTCGCACGGTGGGCTGAAAATCGGCCTCCATAATAGAAATAGAAACCGAAGTCTTAAATTTGAACTTTTTTTTATTGGAATAGCTATGGTTAGGTGTTATTATGTCTCAAAATTAATCATTTTTTATAGTCAAAATAACGAGTTTAACCATATTAAAATAAAAAAAATGAATAAAAAAAATAAAAATTATATTTCGATTTTTTTTTTTTAAAGTGCACCCCGTAGGAAAATTCTAATTATGTGGAAAAATTAAGAATAATTGTGTTTAAAATCATTTGTCAGGATATTACGGTTAACTTTTTATTTTCGGAGAAAACTCGATTTTTCTGATACGCGCCATACAAAGATTTAGAAAAAAAAATATAATTAATTATTTTTCCAACCAAATAAGCTAAGATTAATTTTGGGACATAATAACACCTAACCATAGCTATTCCAATAAAAAAAAGTTCAAATTTAAGACTTCGGTTTCTATTTCTATGGAGGCCGATTTTCAGCCCACCGTGCGTCGGCGAAAAGCAGGCCTCCTGATTTAAGGATTATTGTAGGTCAGCTGGGCTAAGAGGAACCCCCTGGGAAATTCCATACTGCATTCCTTTCCCGGGACACAACAAACTGTTTTTTATCACACCTGACCTTATTTAATAATAACAACATTTCGGATGGTTTATTGGGAACCGATAGGCTTCAGAGGTCATACTGTGCGTGTTACCGACATTTTATAAACCTTTACACTGCAAACACTAACAAGTAAACATACTTACTTAAACAAAACAAAACGGCAATAATATGTTGTATGATAAAACTGAACCTTTTCTTTTATTTGGTTGAAATAATTTATTCTCGGTCGTGTCATACCAGAAGGTTAAAGAGTTGGCAGAGGACCGGACGAGTTGGAGATTGCTCCACCGACAAGAGCACAGCTCTTAAATGTAAAGAAGAAGAAGAAGAAGATGATATAACTGAATGGTGCAGCGTTCTTTACAAAACAGTCTAAGGGTGGGTTGAACCACCCACAACTAACGAACTCATCAACGTTAAATATGGCGACAGAGCTGTCATCCCATAGCAACCTATCAAACATTTCATACAAGATTTTTTAACGATGACGTTGACGTTAACAGACTGTTTGGTCCAACCGGCCCTACGTGTGAATTGTTTACGAAGAAACGCAGTCTATGGGCGTTACTCTGTGCTAGAAGTGCTTTTCATTATTTCATCCCGGGAGTCCAGTCGCAGTTGAGGAAACAAAGGAGATCGTCAATTTTTGTTAGGTGATCTGGCCTAGATTATTTAGGACCGTTTAGGAATGACTCTAACCTTTAAAAAATCGTCATAATTTCTAGATCAGGACGGTGGTAAAAAAATTTCGAAATGTAATGGGAAAATTGAAAAATCATGCATTTAAAATTTGAATCTGACGAGGACAATTTTTGAAAGCGTGCATGCCTATGATTTATACATTAATGTAAAAAAAGTACTGGTTTTTTAAAGAAAATGTAGAAAAGCGGACTTAAAAACAAATCGGGAATCATGATGAAATAATAAAAAGTCATATTTTGATCGTATTTATAGTTCCTGTATTTCGGTAAACAAAGACGGCTGTCAAACCATCGTTGATACTATTAACTGAACATTCCTAACACCTATTGCGAAGGGATAAGGTTTACCACCGTTAAGTGCGATAGCAATAGTATCTGACATTGCAAATTTGAAAAAAAGATGCGTTTCGTTATCGAAGGAGCATGATATTATGCCATCATGAAACCCACTTTTAATATTCAAACTCCAATCAAAAATGCAAAAATACGCATTTTCAATCTTTAGGCGTTTTAATACAGTCGATTTCTAATTTAAACTTCCGTATTCGTAGGCTTAGATATTATTTTAATATTACAACGTTGTAACTTACCGAACAGTATCAAAACGCAGATTATGTAACGGTAGATATTGACAGTGTCAAACCAAAAAACAAACCCGTTTCAATCCAGGTGAAGTTAAACTTTATATCAATGCCATAAGGACGTTAACGACTTGTCTTGCTGTATTTTAATCGCGGAAAGATCAACATAATGTTTATTTATTTAGTATATCTAATTCCCGTTTCATTTTTTTGTAATATTTTGTCTACTTTAGTAATAAAATGAGTATTTATTTTACATTGTAGTACAAACTGTATACAGTTTATATCAGGTGGCCCAGAATTGACGATCTCCTTTGTTCCATTAATTTCATAGAGCAATAAGTAAGCACAGAGTGCTCACTCCATACAGTGGACTCCACTCTGCTAAGGGACAGCGAGAAGCGGCCAAGGGATGTGAATAAGGCGTCCCTTACCAGCTTCTCTCAGTCCCCTTACTTTAGGGTTGCCATACATCCTGGTACGCCGGGACACGGGACATGTTTGAAGCATGGTGTCCCAGTGTCCCGGTCGATAAGCAAATTGTCCCGGTTTAAAAATCATAGTTATTTAGTAGGGGCCTGGACTTGGTAAATAATAATATACTTACCTACAATAAACACGACTAACTACTGAAAAACAGCTAGCTAAGAAATTGAGAAGATGCGCTTTATCTATCATATAATTTCTACGAAAATTGTTTTAAAAATTAACGGTTCAGCCATTTTTGTGTTATCTCCAAAAAAGTTTTTCCAAAGGCATCAGATACGACCTTCTGGTATTAGTTTGGTTCTTATTCCATTGAAGGTACGGAGCTCTCCATTATGCGTGGTTCGACACGCACTTGGCCGGTTTTTCTATAAATGTCCCGGCCTGAGTCCCACACTTATGGCAATTGGCAACCCTAACCTTAGTTGTCTAGCCTTCATAATGTCAAGCTTTTGGGCTAATAACCGGTTATATGGAGAGACCGCTCTATGCTTACTAATTTCTGTATGGTTAAGTTAGTAAAGCTGCCTGCGCAGTTTTCAAATAAAGCTCGTGTTTGTGAATGCAACAAAGTCAAACCCATTAGCGCCTGAGTCATTTTATACTTTAAAATTAGGTAGTATTTAACGGCCTCCTAGCCCAGTCGGGACTTCGGTAGTGACCCTGCCTACGAAGCTGGAGGTCCCGGGTTCGAATCCTGGTCAAGGCATCTATTTGTGTGTTTATCATTTGTATTTGTGTGTTCCTGAGTTATGGATGTTTTCTATGTATTTAAGTATTTATCCATATTTATCTATTATATACATCGTCGTCTAGTACCCATAGCCTTATTGAGCTTACTGTGGGCCTAGGTCGATTTGTGTAAGATTGTCCTATAATATTTATTTATTTATTTATTATTAAATTCGTCCTTTGGGTTTATTAGAATAAGAATAAAGGATGGTTCACGCTGTTCCGTTCCGCGTCCTACAAGACACTTCCGATACTCCATTTTGTATCGAAAACATCCTCGGAGCTCACGTGGTGTTTTATATACAAAATGAAGTGTCGGAAGTATCGTGTAGGACGCGGAACGGAACAGCGTGAACCATTCTTAAGAATAAAATATTAGCTAAACATTAATTACATGTAGTTGTAGCGTTACAATCGATGTTCCAATAATGTTTGATATGTTGTAGAAGTAGGCATGCAAATATTTATCTTGAAACTAAACTTACAATATATCTTAACATGCTATATGGCACTTGAGGACTATATGACGGACAAAAAAAGAGAAAAGAGCGTATTCCCATCTTAAAGGCCGGCAACGTGCTTGTGACCCCTCTGGTGTTGCGGGCGTCTATGGGCGGCGTTAATTGCTTACCATCAGGCGATTCGTCTGCTCGTTTGCCTCCTATTTCATAAAAAAAAAAAAAAAAAAAAAAAAAAAAAAAAAAAAAAAAAAAAAAAAAAAAAAAAAAAAAAAAAAGATGCATAGCCCAAACCAGAAACCAGTACAAAATCATCTAACACTTAGAGGACACAATTCAGATAGGAAAGCATATCGAACGTTTTGTGAAGCAGTCAGATTTCGATTTTATTATTTATTTATTTCTTCTTTTTAATTAAACAATAGGTACGTTGTCTGTCTCTCAAGCTGTTTTGATATGTCTTCTTCTAGAACTACGCATTATGGTGTTTCTTTAAGATTAATGTATTATTCTTTTGAAAAAATAAGTCCCGCCGAGTTTCGTCGGTCATAATTCAGGGTCAGAGGTGTAGGATTAGAACATTTAGAACCGTACGAAAAGTACTTAATAAATTATTAATTGTATCATTATTCATTATCGTTAATGCTGCTAATTGAAGCGTAAAATTGAATGATTAATGCATGTAAAGTTGTATTATTAATTGTATACTTGTATAATATAATATTGTTCAACGCAATTAGTGACTGTACACTATTAATTGGTTGGAAAGTTGGAATATATCCAAAATATTGTTATCATTTAATACGAGTATAAATAATTGATTCGGTAAACGTTCTGCGATAAGTTGTTTGGAAAAATTTACTAAAATGGCATATACAGTCACTAACCTGGATTGTTGAGCCACTTGCCAATGTTCGTAATTTAGCCGTGTAATAAATTACCAATGCTACCGACTAGCTGTCAACTGTCAGTTACATCGGTCATTTATTACACGCCTAAATTACGAACAACGGCAAGTGGCTCAACAATCCGGGTACGTGACTGTACACTACGCAATTTCTTGTCGGGTACAGTTAACCTACTTAGGTTAACCTAACCAGTACAGTTAACCTAAGTACAAGTTTGCTACTTTATAGGTAATTCGTAAGAACAATTAATTGCGTTACTTTGAGTGAAAATTGATTTGAATCTTGAGGCAAATCAAATTATTTTGTTCAATATTTTTTGATTTGCAATTTTTTAAGTAGTTACACTACTATATATAAACTGAAAATAGATGTCATATACTTCAGAAAAAGTGACCAAACCCTCCGGTGTCCGAGGCCAGATTCTGGCCTCGATGACATCTATTTTCTGAAAATTGATTTGTCAAAGTGGGGAGGTAGAAGTACCTCCATCCTACTAAAAACTACAGCCGAATAGCATTATATACCTTATGTTGTATTTCTGCCGGTGTGTAAGGTTACCACAGTTGCCAGAGAGCTCAAAGAGGATGCAGTGTATTGATGACCCACCTTGTCCCTTCAGCTGTCAAACCAGTTAATCCTATTATTTTGACAATAACGGGACTTAATCGCGTAAACTTACTTTTATTATTTTCCTGACGTTTCGAGCGTGTCGTTAAGGCTACGATTAAGTCCCGTTATTGTCAAAATAATGTGTGAAAATTGTGTAAGTTTAAATCAGTATACAGTTAATCCTACTTTATATTAAAGGATCGGTAACACGCATGTGACACCTCTGCAGTTACAGGCAGTCCTTACTACGGTGGCTACTTACCATGAGGTGGGTCGTATGCTTGTTTGCCAACGGCGAACGTATAAAAAAGATTTAAAAATGTATAAGTAGGTATAAAAATACGACCTTGACCTTATCTTTCTCTCATGTAATTCTCGATAGTTTTTCATAGTTGGTAAGTATGGTAACCAATAGAAAATCTGCTCAGCTTTTCACCAGTTTACACTCGAACGGTGCCCAACGGCGTGGAAGGCGGTTGAGCCTAATCCTCTAACAAGCCATCTTGTTAATTTGGATACTGTAATCCCCACATAATTACAATTAGTAGCAATAGCAACGATCTACTCATCATCATCATCTTCCTAGCGTTTTTCCCGGCTTTTGCCACGGCTCAATTGAGCCTGGGGTCCGCTTGGCATCTTTATCGCATGAATTGGCGTAGGCACTAGTTTTAAAACGACTGCCTTCAAATTTAAAGGGGAAACTAGGCATTTTTGGGATTAGGTCCGGTTTTCTCACGACGTTTTCCTTCATCGAAAAGCTACAGGTTCATATCATAAGATAGTTGGTACCAACATACATACGTTCCGAAAAACTCAGTGGTACCAGCCGGGGTTTGAATCCGAGACTTCCGGATTGAAAGTCGAACGTCTTACCGCCTGGCTAACTCTAAAGGTTAACTGGAAGAAATCCCTTAAAGGGATAAGTTCGCCTTTGTACGTATATGTTGTGTTATATGTCTTTCTTTGTGTTTTCTTGTACAATAAAGTGTTTTACTACTACTAATATAAAATCAATGTTGTATACCGTAAAAACGAAACGGAACCTAAACTTTATTTATGAAACGCTTTTCAACAAATTAATAAACAAGTTAAACTCCGCTTCAACCGAAGTTGTCAATAACGTATAATTTGGAATTCGAAGCTGTTGTCAAAATAACTGATAAACAAAGTTGTACAACTCGAGCAGAGTTCAGAGGAAGTAACGAGGCATGAACGTAACGTAACAAATCCGTTTCTAATATGTATATTCTTCGAAACTAGGTAGGTAATACTTATTATGTTTAAGAAAAAATACAAAGAAAGTTCCAAGTAAAAATTTGAAACAATACGAAAATTAACAATTTAAAATTGAACCTGACTGAAAGACGTCAATAATCATTCTGTCACAACGATTTTAGCATTCACTAAAAATTCAAATGTCATTTTCCAACCCAAATATCCGATGTTATTGGAGCGTGCTAGGACAAACTGACAGGAGCGGTATTCGACTTTGTTTGTGACACCTCGCAAATGTTATGACATGGCCGCGATACCTCGCAAACTAAATATCATGTTATTGTTGCCTGCACCTACAACTACTTCTGTACACATAATTCACAATTTCCGACCAAACCCCTCACTGTCAAGTTGTCAACCACTACAATATGTAATATGGCCGACCATTTTGTCATTAAATTAACACTTTTACAATCCGAATTTTGCCCAATTTTTTTTACGCTCTTAGTTATTTGCTTATAATTTTCATTTGAGAATAATTTCATTCAGGTCTACCGTACCCCTCGACGGAATTATTAATATAGATTTATTCGATCAGGTCACGTGTCCGTCTTACGAATTTTCAATCTGACGAATCTGACGGTCACGTGACCTGACGCGAGTTTAACATTTTTCCCCATCACAAAAAGTGCACAGCGCCGCTAAAGAAGTTTTCTCTTCAAATGCATTGTCTGGCCAAAACTCGGTAACTTGTAAACTTGACTTACATCAAGAGTAGTTTTTTATCGAAATATTTAGAATGTTTTTTTTTTATCGAAAATAAGTAAACATTTGACAGTCTCAACTGGATGGTAAGTGACGATGAGGCCAAGGATGGAGCATGCTCACCTAGAAAGTGTCTATTTAGTGCATAGCAGAAATTTTGAATGCACTCCGTTGACCAGACCAGTCTTAAGGCGGATGCACCACGCATAGGTAACGAACTCATCAAAGTCAAATACGGCGGCGCATCTGTCAAAAACTGTCAAACTTTCAAATTGTAACAATAATGAAGACGTTTACAGATGGTTTGGTGCAACCACAGAATAATATAATAGTATTTCATACAGAAGTTTATCCTCCCTACAAAATCAGTGTTTGACAGAACTTTGACAGATGACTGGTGTCACGTGACGTCTGCATACAATTTTGCCTTTCGATTATCTAGGGTTGACAAGTACGCGATTAGTTTGATTGCTGGACCTCCCCCAATCTACCGAATCCATCAGTAACTTTAATACACAATAATTGTCGCCGTGGCGCCTAAGTATACATATTTCATTTTTAGATTAATAGCAGGATATAATAATGTTCAAAGTACAAGAAAATTATTACATTACAAATCCGTAGTCAACTCGAGAAATGGTAGCCACATAGCTAAATATTTTTTAAGCAAAAAAAACCAGACTTCTTCAATGGGGGAAGCCGGTGAAGGATTATTGTAGATGGTGCACTCTATACAATGAAATACTTAACAAACATACTTGCTTAACAAACACAGCGAAGAGGACAAATCGTCAAACGTGAACGTCGTTGAAGAATTCCTTTCCATTTTACATTTCACATGTTTATGGCATCAGCCGCAGTTCCACTTCATCAATATGTCACTGTTTTCAATGAAAATGCTTGATTTGTTGATTCAAATACAAAAATCACTTTATGTATGCTTTTAAGATTTGAGAAGTTTCCTCGATTCCTCCTGGATCCCATCATCAGAACTTAGCTTGACGAAAATTTGTCCTGAGAATCTAACTTGCTTAACAAACACATCGTAGAGGACAAATCGCCAAACGTGAACTATGCGTCATTGAAGAGTTCCGCTCTGGTCATCATCAGCAGTTCCACTTCATTAAATGTCACTCTTTTGAATGAAAATGCTTGATTTGTTGATTTAAATACAAAAATCACTTTATGTATGCCTTTAAGATTTGAGGAGTTCCCTCGATTCCTCATGGATCCCATCATCAGAACTTGAGCTTGACGAAAATTTGTCCTGACAATCTTTCTTGCTTAACAAACAGATCGTAGAGGAGAAATCGCCAAACGTGAATTATGCGCCGTTGAAGAGTTCCGTTCTGATCATCATCAGCAGTTCCACTTCATCAAATGTCACTCTTTTGAATGAAAATGCTTGATTTGTTGATAAAAATACAAAAATCACTATGTGTTTGCCTTTAAGATTTGAGGAGTTCCCTCGATTCCTCATGGATCCCATCATCAGAACCTGAGCTTGACGAAAATTTGTCCTGACAATCTTACTTGCTTAACAACCACCGATGTGTGTTCGATAAGAGGAGGAATCGCCAAACGTGAACTATGCGTTGTTGAAGAGTTCCCTTCTGATCATCATGAGCAGTTCCGCTTAATCAAATGTCACTGTTTTGAATGAAAATGATTGATTTGTTGATAAAAATCACTACATGTATGCCATTAACATTTGAGGAGTTCCCTCGATTCCCCATGACGGAGTTATGGAGTAACAAACATAAAAAAAAACAAAAAAAAAACAAAATAGAAAAAACATACACGCCGAATTGAGAACCTCCTCTTTCGAAATCTTGAAGTCAGTTAAAAAAAAATAATGTGAAAAATGTCGTTCAGACTTTTTTCAAAAAGGTTAGGCTACAGGGCAGACCCTTAACCCGATCGTCTTTTTTTTAGACTTAAATTGTAGCTGACTTAATTGTCCAGAGGAGTCCTTCTCAAATTTTTGATATCATTCTTCGTTTCCAAAATATCGAACGCCAAAATCAAAAATTTGGAAAAAAATAATTTATTTTATCACTATTCCGGCCATAACTTTTTTCTTTTTTGATTTTCTCGAAAAATTCTTTTTGCATCTTACAGCTCTCGTAAATATGAGTCTTTTGAGCCATTTTTGAATATCATATCTTTACAACTTTCCGAGTTATAAGGGGATCGCACTTTTTCGTGAAATCGGGGCCTATACTGGAACGAACGAAAAGACATTTCCAATGTCAAAAGAAAAATTTATTACTTAATTTGCCCAATATAACTGTTATTTTAGAACAAAACTACTACTATAAACTACTTAAATATTTTGTCTTGTCTTTGGTCATGCCGCAAATACACTTAAGGGATTTTGACAACCCCGAAAACGTATCCTATATATCCAAGGCCGTAGCTGTCATTTCGTGGAGATGAACACCCTTGGTGCAACCGGCCCTTAGACGTTTAACGTGATGTTTGACTAGTTAATCAAGTTGGTTGAACACAGAAAATAAAACTTTTATCTGTTTTTGTACCTATAGTTGAACGATCTCTAAGCCGTCTTCTCTAGTGTCGCAATGATTGTGACTATGTTCCAAACTGCCATCAAATAAATCGAATTGGCCTAACGGATAGATTTAGGGTGTAAATGCCTGTGGGCATGCGGTATGCGGCCTGCGGTTTGCAAGACAATATCCATTATGTAGTATGCGTTACTTGCATACCATTTGAATTTCTCCCTCTGTTATTCGCCTGTCATTGGATATTATTGCCTAGGTACTCCGACAGACAGATCTTGATTTAGCTTTAGTAACTAAAACGTCTAGCTAAAAGACTATAACACATTCAGTGTCGCCTAGTGCTACGTGCTACGCTCGTAGCCCGTAGCCACTTATTTGTCGTATGTAGCGCGTAGTAGCTACGAATAGAGAACCCGACAGTCGGGTTCTCGGCCCTGAATGTGTTAAACAATAACACGGTTAAAAAGTTATTTCAAAAGCATTTAAAGTCGGTTTTGCTGAGTTTGTTCGGATTTGTAGTAACACCATAAAAAGTTAGCTTTGTCAGATTCCGTATCATATATTTGTTCCCGTCGATAACGTCCATAACCTGTAAGACACATGAAAAGGTAACAATTCCCACGATATTCTTTAATCTACCTGGTGACGGTGAAGATATTTCCCGGATAGCCTGAGTCGGATCTAGCCGGACAATTACCCTGCTGTGTCGGACGTCCGGCGCACAATGCCGCAGGGGCCACTGGCTTTATTCGGATCACAACGGTTTAGAACAAGATTGCTTTAGAAATAGTTTCTTTATATAATAACTAATAAGTAAAAAAATATATAGCGCCATACTTGATTTAACAACTTAGCTTGATCGGATTCCATATCATATTTGTACCCTATCAATAATAGTACAAATAATGTAACTATTCTGTAAGAAAATATTTCCACTTGATATAATCTAACAATTACCGGGTGACGGTGATATCTCCCGGATCGCCGGATCCGGCCGGACAATTACCCGGCTGTGCCGGACGTCCGGCGCGCAATGGCTCACGGGCCACTGGCTTTCGGGACATAACGATGTAGGACAAGAATTTTTAGACTGAAAGCTTTAGATCCAATTTCTGTATCTCTGGGGTTAGGTTGAAGGTTGAAGTGTAAGATTGTCCCATAACATTGTTTAGAATACAGTACAAATATAATTTATTGCACACCTCATTAAAATAGTACACGGATTAAAAGTAGAGGTAGTCAACGGGCGGTCTCATCGCTAGAGAGCGATCACTTCCAGACAACCTTGGGGTAGCGGAAATCTAGTCTAAAATAATCGTATGAGTAGGTGCAAGGCAAAAGAAACAGTGAAAATCCAGTAAACAATAACAAATAACATAAAATACAATAGCTTAATTATATATAATATACGGGGACAATGTTATTATCTTACACAAATTTACTTGCCCATGCCAACTAAGCAAATCGTTTTCTGTTTGTACTAGTCGACAATATACATACTTATTATTATAAATTACCCTATGGAGAACAACTAAAAAACAAATATTTGTCTTAAAAACAAACAAATGCTCTTATCGCGTTCGAATCTAGGACGGGCTTCGTAAGTATTAGGGTAAGGGTATCACTACTGGACTAAGAGCTGGCCACGTCAGATTATGACACGATAATGAGAGCAAAGCACTAATTTTCCTCAGCAGAAGCTTCTGGCTATGATATAATTTGATTAACTACATAATTTCCCATAAAATTGCATCAAACCCAGAACTCGAGGAGTTTTCTTCAAGTTATTTGCATTCTTTGACCTCCACCACTTTACAGCTGCCAGATGTCCGGATCTAAAAATAAGCATAGTATATCAAACCAACCAGAGGGGTTCCGTTGCTCTCATTATTGTGTGATATTCATATCTGACGTAGCCATTTCTCCGTCTATACAACCTAAGGTAGGGTGGCCGTCAGATGTTAGATCGTTACATTTACTAGTCAAAAATGATAATAGCAGAGACTATACATATACTATACAGCCACAGTCCAAGAACTTTTTGAGTTTCCAAGCCTGAAGCGCCGTCTGAACGAGACTTACCAAAGCTGCCGTATAATGTAGGGCAGAGTACTCTCTGCCCCTCAGTGCCAACTAGTATAGTCTGGCCAGCCAATGAACGCAATAGCAATGTACAGCGAACAAAAGTATGACAACACTAAGAATCAGTGAAAATAGCAGCAATGATCATCAAATTTTATGTTTTTAATTTTTGTTGGTATTTCCGCCCCTTTCATTTGGTGACATTTACGGTGTGTAAAAAGGAGACGGATATATTTCGACTGATCTGTCATCAACTGCAACAGAGAATCTGGTTGAGGCAATTGACATATGCCTTAAAAGTAAATTTAAATTTAATTGGGAACGTTGCAGGAGTTCTATCACTCGCGCTTAAGATGAGAGAGTGAAATGCACTAGAAACAAATTCAATGTGAATTTAAATGTTCGTCATGAAATACGGTGTCTCATCACAAAGGGTTGCCACATGTACGTATTTTGAATTTGCCGCGCGTTTCTACTGACAGAAATGGTTTGCCAGACTATAATTAATAGCGTTACTCAAACTCAAACTCAAATATTTATTCAGTAAGTAGGCCACAAGGGCACTTTTACACGTCAAAGTAAAAGAGAGAAAAAAAAAATCAAACTACACCGGTTCTAACCCTACACCTCTGACCCGAGAAGAATTATGTCCGGCAAGAAACTCGGCGGGACTTATTTCTTTTTCAAAACAACACAACAGTACATCAAAACTAAACAATACATATAAGTGCGTTGTTCTATAAGAAAACATATCAAACCAAGTTAGATTAACCAACAATAGGAAGAAAAATACCAAAGAAAAACCGGCCAAGAGCGTGTCGGGCCACGCTCAGTGTAGGGTTCCGTAGTTTTCCGTCCGTCACAGTAAGTGTCCCCACTTAAGGGTTAAAATAACACCGCCACGTAGGATATGATATGAGCGTTCCACGTACAGCGACATCTATCGGCAAATTAAGTAAACTATTGCGCGCGAGCTTAAAGTATGGAAGATGATTTTTATGGGATAATTCTTTATTGCGTGAATCGATTTTCACCGTTTTTACTTTACTTGAAAGCACGTCATTTCATTGTCATTTTGTAGAAATTACAGGTACAATAAACACCTGCTTATATGGTTAAATTACAAACTTAATTCAGAAATTATTTTGTAATTTTTTTTCCAAAACTATTCAAGCTATCGAGTTCAAAATAATTTTCCTAAAAAGTTTTTATAAAGTTCTACTTTTGAGATTTTTTTCATATTTTTAAAACTTATGGTTCAAAAGTTAGAGGGGGGGGGGACACATTTTTTTTTACTTCTGGAGCGATTATTTCCTAAAATATTTACATTATCAAAAAATGATTTTGGTAAACCCCTATTCATTTTTAAATACCTATCCAACAATATATCACACGTTAGGGTTGAAATGAAAAAAAAAATCACTCCCCACTTTACGTATAGGGGAGGTACCCTAATAAAACATTTTTTTCCACTTTTTATTTTACCACTTTGTCGGCGTGATTGATATACATATTAGTACCAAATTTCAGCTTTCTAGTGCTAACGGTCACTGAGATTATCCGCGGACGGACGGACGGACGGACGGACGGGCAGACATGGCGAAACTATAAGGGTTCCTAGTTGACTACGGAACCCTAAAAAAGATGAATCCAAATCTGACTATTTGAAAATGAATTACATACAAGTTTGATATACTTTCTTACCTGAACTGTGACTTCTACATAAATTTCCAAATTATAATAATCCATCATCAACAGTTAGAAACAAATTTTGAATTTAAATAAAAAAAAAAGTAAGTGATTCTAGTATACAATAAACATACTATTTCCAATTATCCTTAGAGATGTATAAGGTACTATTATTATTATTACGTAAACTTTGGGTTGGTCTCGTTCAGATGGCGCTTCATACTTGGAGCCTCGAAAAGTTCTTAGACTGTTGCTGTCTATATAAATATATGTAAAGTCTCTGATAATAGTATAGTAAGTAAGGCAACATAACAGTCCTGATTTGTTTAATTATAATTGCATCAGTACTCGTAGTTTAATTTCAACTTGATTCAAGCGGCACTATAATAGAATAGAGCTCGTGTCCTGCAAAACAATAATTACGTACGGATGAAATACTGAAACTTCGGATCTCGTGATACCGTACGCTATTACTATCTGTTCGGAACTTTGCCTTTGAGAGCCGGTACGAGGCATAAGGAGAAAGCGATTCCACTACGCTATTGTTCAGTAAGCCATGCATTTCACGAATAACTTTTTTCGAAAAGTATATTTTATTAGAAAATAAAAAGTAATTACTTTATTGGTAGGATAAACAAGAACATAATAATTAAATTAGGTAGACTACTGCAATAGTGACAGAAGAGCAAGACAAACCAATTTTCTAATCTATTTTATCATCAACTACCGTCAACTCTTGCAACATTGCCTACAGTGCCTTACTTTGCATAGCTTCAAAAACAGTGATTCCTTTTTTCTACTGAATATATGTTTAATTCTTAATATTAACCGCCTTTCTTTCCTTATTCCCATCTCAGGAATAAGATATAAAATCTGTTTCGTGAAGAAGACGATGTTTTTAGGCCTGGCGAAAACTTTGCCTGCTTAACTGAACATCGTAGAGTTGACGTCATGTACATTATTTTTTTTTCTATTAAATATATTCAGTAACAAGCAATTTGTAACAAAACAACATATTGTATTGTTCTGTTGTTTAGGCATCTATTAATTCCTTTTAAGTACTATCTCACCCGTCGTTCGCTTATAACTTATGGATGACTATCCGATAAGTGATTTGAATCCCCAATAGGATCCATCCGAACTGTTCATGTCGGTTTGTGTGTCTAAATTAACTGTATTTATATCTTATAGCGATGCCCCTTGTTTATTCGAGTGTTTAGTTTATTCAGCACATACATTCGTATAATATAAATAATATAATATTTAAATATGTTGTACATTTCGATTTGTGTACTAGATAATCGTAATTTTGGCTACAGCCTCTGGTGTTATATCGTCCAACCAAACTGAGGATCGGGGTCGAAAAATTTCTCGTTCACACTTGCATGGCCGCAGTAAGAGTGAAAGAGATCGTAATATGAAACCTGTCGGCAGATTGGTTGGTTCACACTTTCCGTACCACACATCGCTACGCTACGCCCGTAGCGGATCCTAACGTTTTTTAACCGACCGAAGATTTCAAAAGGAAACGTTCTCAATTCCGTTGTATGTTTTTTTGTTTTTTTTTTATGTTTGTTACTCCATAACTCCGTCATGTATGAACCGATTATGTTTTTTTTTATTATTGTATAATTTTTTGATATACATATATACTATACAGGGTGTAATCGTTAAGTGTGGCCAGGCCATAACTCCGTAAATATAACAGATATCAGAAAACTTCCAACTGATATCGAAAGTGCGTTACCCAATGAGTAAAATTACATTAATAACTTTTTTTAAATAAAAGTATTAATATTAAAAATATTAAGTTTAAACGCTCCCATACAGTTAGTACCTACGACGACTCACTCCCAAAGAAGAACGTCGGTGCCGTAAGAGATTAAACTGCTTGAGATTCATTATTTGCACGAATAAACTGTAATAACATGATAATTGATTGATATGGAATAAAATAAAACAATTCATGAATAATTTGATAATGGTGAAATGACTAGACCGTACAAACTAGTCTTTATCCGAACGTCGGTCCGGGTTTGAAGTTAATGTTTGGGATAGTTCTGATTTTATTAAAAAAAAGTTATTAATGTAATCTTACTCATTGGGTAACGCACTTTCGATATCAGTTGGAAGTTTTCTGATATCTGTTATATTTACGGAATTATGGCCTGGCCACACTTAACGATTACACCCTGTATACAGATTGGTCCCGTTTTTAACAAAAAAAAGCAGTTCTGATGATGGAATCCATGAGGAATCGAGGGAACTTCTCAAATCTTAAAAGCATACATATACCTAGTATCAACGTATCAACAGATCAAGTATTTTCATTCAAAAAGTAATATTTGATGAAGTGGAACTGCTGATGATAATTTAACGTATTGTAAAGACATTTTTTTTCATTTCATTGTATGGAAATTAGAATCTAAGAGTGCATCTACAATAATCTTTCACCGGCCTCCCCCATTAAAGTCGGTTTTCTTTTTCTTAAAAAAAAAATTCTCGTAAATAGCAGAAAGCGCTTACGAATAGAGATCCCCCTTAGCAGTTTCCTGCTGTCGTATTCGAATTTTAAAATACACGAACACATTAAAAACACAATCTATATCAAACATAACTCCAACATACAACAAATACATACAACAATACATACAACAACATAAAACAAAAACAAAACAAAACAAGGTTGCCCTTTGGCTTTGAGCTCTTTAGCTCAAAGAGGACCCAGTGTGTTGACGATGAGGGACCCTCTTGTTCCTTTAGCCGTCAACACAGTGAATCCTTCTTTTTGTAAAGGGTCGGCAACGCGCATGTGACTCCTTTAGAGTTGCAGGTGTCCATAGGTTACGGTAGCTGCTTACCATCAGGCGGGCCGTATGCTTGTTTGCCACCGTCGTGGTATTAAAAAAAAACAACCAATACTCGTACCTATTGGAGTTGCATCGGAATAATTTTCAAGCAAATTCAGATATTTCTGATTCAGATATTTAGGCGCTTTATATTACGCGTAATAAGCTGTATTTGACATTGGGTCGTGTCAAAGTACAGCCCAAGTCCGGGTGCTGAATGTGTTAAACGACAATATTAGTCTAGATTGTCACCTACATTTACATATTATAGATCGTTGGCCGTAAACCATAAGACAGCTAGGCCATGCGCTTTTTAAATCGATTTTCACCCTACACAGATTAACCGCTCTAACGAGCCACCTGAACATGACGCACTGCCTATTTACCGTTTTCCCGCCTTTTTTCAATTACCGTAATCTTCAAATCCAAATCAATTGAGTTGCGCCTCATTTTCTTCCTCTGATTGCGTTCAACGAATGCTATTTACGTTCAATTGGGGTAGTATTGATTTCAATCAACAGTCAAAGTTCAATGGGAAATTTTGGGGATTTTAAAGGACGTTCCGCTCACGATAATTTCTTTCATCGCAAAGCAACGGCTACCTAGTTGGAACAACCTATAGTCGTTCCTAGTAGCTCAAATTATAAATGTTAACTAGGTAGCAATCAATACTTAACTTTAACGAGTGGGGGGGGGGGGGGGCGATATTTGACTTTCGAGAGTTTCGAGCACTCGAAATCAAATTTTGTCCTAATTTAATCGCACACATAAATGTGTCACCATTATTTTCGTATGAAGTTAATAGTATAAACAACAACGATTTTAAATTACTCATAATACTTCTCGGCTTGGTGTAGGGTTAGGGACCGGTGGTAGTTCTTTTCTCTCTTTCTAACGTTTATAAGTGCATTGTCATGTTAATATGCCTAAATTGGAGAATAAATAACTTTTATCTTTATTGTTTATATTTCTAAAATACCATTTCATCTATTCTGAGGTCAAAGTGTCAGTCGCACGCTCGAGACTCAAAACTGCTTCAATGTGTTAAACTAAAATGTTTACCTACTATCTACCAAATATATGTATTAGCAGATATTTAGATTTGAAAACTCATTTTATGTAGCTTTTTACATTGTGAGATTTGCGAGCCCCAAATACCATTTTTTTACCGTATTGTACCTATTATGAGTTGCTGTTATTAACGTAAAATTGAAATATAAAAGTTTTAACTCGCCTAATGTATTTTTTGAAAATAATAATGATTTTTAACTGGAAACATTGAACTTCAAGGGAAAGAACTAATTAATTAAGCATACTTTACATAGTAATTATTTCTCTTTGCTAAAATTACACCTTTTGTTGTTGTAATGACATCTCTCTCTGTTGTATCACTAACTCTTTTTCTTGTGTCTTTTTCAAGTACAATAAATATGGTTCACGATTTCAACTGAAGTTTGAATACTAAGATTGTTTTTAAGATGAACCAACGCTGAAACGTATTTTCAGGCGTGAACTCTTTTAGTCTGAAAGCTTTGGCGTCATAAAATATTTAAGCTGACATATTCCGGCGCCGAGCATAGTATAACTACCTAATAAGCGAGCCTTCAACTTTATAGACAAGGTTGTTAGGCAACATTTGGAAATGTCAGTTATCCCTTGTGAATATATTTGAGGCATTTATAAATTATCTAATTCTGACATTATTCTCCGGCCCTACCGTCTGCGTTAATGATTTCACCACATGGCTACTGGGATTTAAAACAGTATTTATGGTTTAAAACAACGAAAAATCTAAATAACATATACCTAAGCTTGTAGGAGTAATAATAATAGTCGTATTATGTTAAGTTCGAGATCCATGTATTTTCTTACTGAGGTTTTGAGGAAAGACGCAGCGCGGGATGATATACCTTTTACAAGCACTTGACCACTAAGAGGTATTTTCGTTAAACCACCAAACCGCAGTGAACCTATATTTCATACATTAGGTAAGTACTTTTTTCGTAGCTGTTACTCGTATGAAAGGAGAAATGGTTAAATAGCTTTGCACAAAGTTGAAGAACCTACCAGGGGCCGTATTCTAACTTTAAAACACGTATAGACACTATAGACATGATCCAACTCAATACAACTCCAATGCATTAACAACGCAACACAGCTACGGCATAAACATCTGAATCAAAATATCAGAATTTGCTTGAGAAATATTCCAACGCAACTTCAATATTGGTTGATTGTTTGTTGTGTGTTGGAGTTATGTTTGAGATAGGTTGTGTTCTTATTGTATTGTTGATGTATTTTAAAATTAGAATACGGCACAATCACAATTTTAATAGTAGTTTATGTAACTGTTACGTAATAAGGGTCCTAAAAATACGAGTGTGGTTTTATGAAACAAGCCGCAGGCGAGTTTCATAATAAGATCACACGAGTGTTTTAAGGCCTAAATACGTACAGTTGCATACACTGCTTTATCTACACTCATATTATTTATACTAAATGCCGTGTTCGGAAACCATAGAATGGCTGCCATTGCACCGCCATGGCCAACTCGATTGTGCCGGCGGTCGGGAGGGAGCGTGCCGGCGGTCGGGAGGGAGCGTGTCGGCGGCCGCGCGGGCGCGTGCAGGTGTATATTATGTTATCAAAACTCATAACGTATCAATATTTGAGCATGTAAAGTTAAAATTACGTTACTGTCACAGATAAAAAGCTTATCATAGTAAAATCGGTTGTGGTAATGCTAGCCATTGCCTACCGTTTTTGAACACGTTTTAGAGGACTTACAATGCGACTGTAGATAAATTTTAACCTACTATAACTAAGCTCTTCTTGCATTACAAAGATTTCCATTGCAAGATTCTTTGAAAGATTAAAATAAAATGGACGTCGTCTACAATATCCGCAGGCAATAGGTACTTGAATTGGACTGAATTTTTACTCTTTGAAAAGTCAACCTTGTTGTGTTGAAAATAAGGTTGGCACTTACAAACATACAGTAAAAGGGAGGTATAGCATTGTGAAAATGTATAAGCGTAAAACTCCGCAATCTGAAGTCCGTATCACCTATTTCGCAAGTCTTTTAAATCATCTAAAGGCCGACCTTTGCGACCACGGACGAATATAAAAGATCCAAATTTAGATTTAGGATAAGTTTTATTTCGTGAAAGTTCGTAAAGCGTTACGTCAGTCGAGTAGATATGAATCGTAAAAAACCTAGCCGTTTTATGTCAAGGGTCCTCTAGATCGGTCGCCATGATTAAAGTAATCATTCCTGATTTTAAACGGTCATTGCCTCAGGTGAATCGATTTAATTGTGACCCTGGAAACGTAAGAAAAAATCACAAAGAAAGCTATGTCGGAGATACAACGTCAAATTATAAGACTAGTCTACGCTCGCAACTTCGCCCGTAGAAGTCGTTAAAACCCTATTTTCACCTCTTAAATTCAACTCATTATCAAGAACCATTAAAGTAAATTTACAATCTTCAACCTTCATCGATTTAGGCGGTGCGCTGTTTTGTCAGTCTAAATCTGTAGGCAAAATTCTTATATATATAACTACAGATATTTCTTACGTTCCTTGCTACATTCCTGTTAAAACCGTAAAATTATGGCGGCAGCGGCAGCATAGTTCAGTACTGTTGTCTCAAAAATATTAACTATTAAAGTAATAATGAATACCTTAGAAATTAAACTAGCCAGTATTAAGACAAGTCGTTGATGTAATGTAAATATTGACATGAAGAAGGTAGATCCCTGTTTAATATGAATAACCTGATGGTCATACTTATTCTGGTTATTTAGCCCACCGCTTGGTTAGTGATTGGACTAACAATCCTGAAATCTAACTAACAACATTGCATGTTTTTCAATCAAATACAAACACTGAAAACATTGAAAAAATAATCAACCCAGCAGGATTTGAACCTCGCATCGATACGCCTAACCGGGGCTCGATCGCTTTACCAATTAAGCTATGGGTTCAGTTAAGTATGGGTGGCTATGGGTAACTGAACCCATAGCTTAATTGGTAAAGCGATCGAGCCCCGGTTAGGCGTATCGATGCGAGGTTCAAATCCTGCTGGGTTGATTATTTTTTCAATGTTTTCAGTGTTTGTATTTGATTGAAAAACATACTATTGTATGAGTGGAATGCCCCACTTTAAAAAAAACATGTGAAATAATTATAACAACATTGCGTTTTCTGAGGCAGAATAAATTAACGTTCCATTTTGAATTTTATTTATATTGAGTTAAGTATGCCTGTTAGCTTTTATTACAAGATTTAAAAGTAAGTTGTTCGAGTAAAGATAACTTAATCTTGAATTAATGATCTCAAATTGAATTAATGATCTCAAATTGCGGTTTGCCCTCCAAGAGTTTATGTTGATAATGGGCTGTCTGTCCTGTCTTTACCTCAATCTCGATCAGTGTGGGCAGTATAAATAAGTAGTATAATACAGAGTATCTTTGTTTCCCTCCTCTCCTATTGTTGCATGACATGATTGAAATCCGAATAGATCGTGTCTTTATTGTAGTAGTAGTGTACAGTCGCCATCAGATATATCGGAGCGGCCAAGGTCTACAACTATCTGAACAACGCCTCTATTGTCAAGGCGATAAAGTGCATGTTCAGATATTTTTACTACCTTGGCCGCTCCGATATATCTGATGGCGACTGTACCTTTCGCGCAAGTATACAGGTTGTAACAAAAATAGTGTTGATCCGTTTAAGGGCATAATTGGTATCGTCTAGAGACTAAGAAAAAAAAAAAGTAAGAGAAATTTTTTTTGCATGCGAAAAAATTATTTTGTTTGTATGGGGCACGTCGTCCCTGCCGGCCAACGCTTCGTACAAAACCTTTTTTTTCTTAGTTTTTCATAATTTGAATACGATACCTAGTACGCCCTTAAACGTATCACGAGCATTTTTGTTACATCTTGTACTCGTTAGTTAGTTACTCGCGTAATAACACGTGCTACGCTATTTTTGCTAAGCTACAAGCTACGTATGCTACGGTGTAGCGCAAATATCCTGTATTAAAGGACAACCAACGTTATTTGAGCTCAAAATACGTAACAACTGTACGTAATCAAACAGGGACTTGCACTGGTTCATACATATGACAAAATCGCCCGAGCACGGAGAACTACTTGAATGAGAATACAGCACGGATAGGTCTGGGTTATGGACGTGAAATTAATAATGTTAGTTAGCGTGTGCATTTTTCAAAAGAGCGATGTTCAAAACTTAAAAGTGACGGTTGCATAGTCATGTGGATCTTGCCATTCATTTTATATGCCCGCTGATTGTCGAACAAGCGAGCGCAGCTAAGCAAAGTTTTTACAGACAATTTCGGATACAACAGAACTGCAGCTGATTTCAATGACTTCTTGGTTGTTTCGCGATACCTTTAGTACAATTTTCGAAAAAAACTATAAGGACAATAATAATAAATTAAAAATCAGGAAAGGTCTTCTGAGACCATTTTCGCGTAGCGGCACAGGATCTAGTAGCTGCCTTACAAAATGGTTAGTAATATTCCCTCTCTTTATACCTCTATACCTAATTATGATAAACGTCCACGCTCCCAAGTGCTTTGATTTCATCACAATACTCGCATAAAAACACCTTAATTTTACATGTTTGCGTATCCCGTCACCTTAGACTGTAAGTCAGGAACAAATTTCGTTGGTTATCGCGTCGCAGGCAACAACTTGTGAAGTAGTTAAGGGCGATGTGTAATGGAAGCGTCGTGAAGGTCAGCTGCCTCTCCGTTGGTAGGTTGAGGAACGGCAGACATTTAATCTATTTAAAAAAAATAGTCATCGCGTCCCGATTGAAACTTTGTCAGCTGTATCGCAGTGAAAAGACCGTCAGCTGGTCACGTAAACACACGATCTTCAGGGCATCAGCTGACGGTCTTTCCACCTAGATACAGCCGGCTGACGATTTTTCATGTTTGTAAGAGCATATAAACTATCATCTGATAAATTTTCAATCATGACGCGATGACCGTTTTTTTTATTAAAGTGAATTTTATTAAATTTGTTCTGGCTTACGGTCCATTATGTTACGTTTACTTTGATAATTGCTTGTAGATAATCTGTAATCCTCTGAGGATTTCCTCACATGGCCTTAATAAATTCCGTCAGTAATTCCAGAATAGTTGAGCGAGAGATTAGAGTCGACCGATACGAGTATGTCTTAGTTTTTGGTAATTAATTTGTTAGTTACCTAACAGAATCTATCAGTTAATGCAAAGTCCAAGATAATCTCCAAGGGTCTGTCTATCTACTTATTATGATTTCCACACGCATTTTAAATGGGTGTAGGTATATTGGATCCAAAATGAAGCGAAGGATTCTACAATAAAACCACTTTATTGAGAGAGGGATTAGGGTCGAGGGTTATGACTTAGTTTTTGGTAATTAATTTGTTAGTAAACTAACAGAATCTTGACGTCGATCACCTAATCCAAAATCCGGGATAATCGGGTCTGTGTACTTAGTATGCTTTGCTTTGGTTCAATTGTACCTACCTAATACCTATTGATTTTCTTGTAGTCGCATTGAAAAAAGTAAATTGTAAGTTTGTTTTTGAAAATTTATATTCTAAGTAAAAGGGGAAAAGTATATTTTCGAAGGGATCCCAACGCAAAAAACCGGCCAAGAGCGTGTCGGGCCACGCTCACTGTAGGGTTCCGTAGTTTTCCGTCCGTCACAGTAAGTGTCCCCACTTAAGAGTTAATAACACCGCCATGTAGGATATGATATGAGAGTTCCACGTACAGCGACATCTATCGGCAAATTAAGTAAACTATTGCACGCGAGCATAAAGTATGGAAGATGATTTTTATGGGATAACTAGACGGGCCCGCGGCTCCGCTCGCGTAAGTAAAATAAAGAGTGTATCTTATGTTTACTCAAATTCCGACACCTTATTATGTTATCTATCATTAGGCAACCTTCAGCATTTAACACTGCCGGGAATCATGCCATGACTGTCAAGTTATCAGTGTGCGCTGCTATTTCATAATCTCCGCTACCGTTCGCTCGTTTGCGCAGGGGGGCGATTTTTGAGATTAGAGCGCTCATTTAAAACTCTGAATAAAACGAAGAAATTATGTTTTAAAAACAACAGCGATAGTTATTTAAGCGCTCGATTGTCAAAAATCGCCCCCCTATTTGCCGGTTTTTGCAATAAGATGCACAATTTAAATTTATAATCTGATGGCTTGATAATAAATGTCACTAAATTAATTAAAACTAAAATACAACTTAAAAAATAAAGCTGTACTAACAGACTACTTTTAAATGTATGTATAAAAATAAATCTACCTATAAAAATCCCAACTTTGAAAAGAATACTCCGTTTAAACTCATGAAACACTTCATGTCGGCCGACCAGGGGCCCAGTGTCTCTAATGATAAGTTAATACTTACAACTCTTGGTATTTCCTCTATAATAACTTATCACTATTTCAGGTGGCCGGCAATATAGATATATTAAACAATCATCATAACAAACAATAATTATGATATGACATAACATAAACATCCATTTATGTTCATTTTGACATTTGTCTCACAGAGTACTTTCATAAGCTTAGAGAATTCAACCAACCAGAGCGGCCATGACAGGCGTTCCCCTCTGCCGAAAACATATTATGACCAGTGGTCATATTTATTGTATGGACTGACGTTTATCTGACGTGGCTATTTGTACGTTACGTACGAATAGCCATACATTTGACGTTCCCCTCCCCCGCAAAAATCGGTAGACTTTTTTTGTATAGAAAATGTCAGACATAGCCGCTCCGGTTGATTTAATTATCTAAGACATAAACACACTTCAAGTTTAGCGAAACCAACCGAGAGTTGCCGAAAATGACCGATAGTCGAAAATGAAGAAAATTATGAAAATTTCTTTGGCTAATTGTAAAATAAATACGCAGCGCAATCGGTAGTTTTTACGCTCTTGTTCTATTCTCATACTAAGACAATAGATTTGAATAGTTTTTTCTCATGATACGTGCGTTGTATTCGAGAAACGTGTCAAGAAAGTTCTTAAAATTTGGTAAGGCACCATCTCGCTTCTTCCCTCGTTTTTTATCCCGTTCTGGTTTTTCAATTTTATTATAGAGATTCTTTATTGCGTGAACCGATTTTCACCGTTTTTACTTTATTTGAAAGCACGTCATTTCATTGTAATTTTGTAGAAATTACAGGTACAATAAACACCTGCTTATACGGTTAAATTACAAACTTAGTTCAGAAATTATTTTGTATTTTTTTTTCAAAAACTATTCATCCTATCAAGTTCAAAATAATTTTCCTAGAAAGTTTTTATAAAGTTCATATTTTTAAAACTTATGGTTCAAAAGTTAGAGGGGGGGGGGACGCATATTTTTTTACTTCTGGAGCGATTATTTCCGAAAATATTTACATTATCGAAAAATGATTTTAGGAAACCCCTATTCATTTTTAAATACCTATCCAATAATATATCACACGTCAGGGTTGAAATGAAAAAAAAAATCACTCCCCACTTTACGTGTAGGGGAGGTACCCTAATAAAACTTTTTTTTCCACTTTTTATTTTACCACTTTGTCGGCGTGATTGATATACATATTAGTACAAAATTTCAGCTTTCTAGTGCTAACGGTCACTGAGATTATCCGCGGACGGACGGACGGACGGACGGGCAGACATGGCGAAACTATAAGGGTTCCTAGTTGATTACGGAACCCTAAAAATCGAAGAGCTACTCAACAAAAATATTATATTATTGAGCCAGCTGTTTCTGTAAATGTCAACAATTGGCTATTGTAGACTTTACCTTTATTGTATTAAGGTTTAGATTTTGATGAGTTATTTAAAATATCACGTCGATGGTTTAACTACAGCCATAGTATAGTCAAACAACTTCATAGAACCTTATTGTTTATCGTCTCGGCTGAGGGCTTGCGCTCAAGGGTTGTAAAAAAATTTGTTAAATGTGTTTCGTTTATTCTTTCCTTGTTTTTGTGGTTTTTCATACATTTTCTCCGAAAATCTCCACCCACTTCACCGCGCATCCTCATCATTCACCTGAAAATGTGTCTTTTCCGTGTATAGAGGGAGCTGTGGTATAACGCGATAAATGTGATAATAATATCCATAATTCAATTACAAACAAACAAAATGCAATCCACTTTACCGCACCGGTTCCCTTATAACTTATTCATTTGCCGTTTGTACGCCATTATTCGATTAAGCCATTTTTACCCGTCCCTTCGATAACAAGACCCTATCACCTAATCCCCGGGGACAGTTCTGCTGCGGTGGCACAGTTAATAAAAACAGTTTCGTGACTTAGCAAAACTGTAAAGATTCAATTCAAGGTCTCCAGTGGATATACTTAGGTAAGCTTCGTTTTATATACGCGCTGACTCGCCCAATCCACTCCCTTTACACTTGTTATTTTGGGGTGTCGAGGTAGGTACTTTTCAGAGAGATTCCACTTAGAGACTTCGTCGAGGCAAGCGATAACTCATTACACTTACTTGGACCTCATGTGAAAACTATAGCACCATTGCAGGTGTAAGCTGGGATCATCCTACAAAACAGCTATTGCAAAAATACGAGATTTTGACTGTACCCAGCTTATACATCCTGGAACTGGCCAAGTACGTCAGAAGTCACATTGACCTCTTTTCTACCAACGCTGATGCGCACTGCTCCCGCACCCGACGCCGTCATAACTTAAACTTGCCTTACAGACGACTGGGTAAGTCAAAAAAATGTCTTAACGCCATTGGTCCAAAGGTCTATAATATGATCCCTCTGGAAATCAGGCAAGCCCCAAGTTACAAGTTGTTTATAAAAAAATTGAAAGCAAAACTTGCAAAAGATGCTTTGTATTCGATTGACGAGTTCTTTGGAGGTGTTGCTTAAATAGTGATTACTATGTAAAAAAATGTTAATACTACCTATTTGTAATTTGGTCATATACTACACTCGCGTGCAAATAATTCGGGTCAGTACGAAAAACTATAATATCTAAAATAATAAATGCATAGTTAATAAAACAACGTCAAGAGTTAGAGATGATATTCACTTGTTTATTTAATTAACATATGTAGTAAACACGATATCAATTAATTATAGGTAAAAAGCAACCGTGGTACCTCACACACAAAACTAAAAACAAAAAAAAGTAAAACATATCAATACTTCGTATTGCCTCCTCGGGCTCTTCTTACAGCTTCTAAACGATTGGGCATACTGTTTATTAAGTTTCTTATGCGTTCTTGCGGGATATTAGCCCATTCTTCCACTAACGCCTGTTTCAGGTCTCTAAGTGTAGCTGGGGCGGGGTTTCGATTTCTTACACGCCTTCCGAGCTCGTCCCATACGTGCTCAATCGGATTTAGGTCCGGGCTTCTCGAGGGCCAGTTCATAGTGTTGATGCCAACCTCCTCATAATAATCTTCCACAATCTGTGCGGTGTGTCTAAATATGGGCCTACATGCTCATTAAGAAAGAATCTCTTCCACATACCTGGCACTAGTTAACGTTCCATTTTCTATCAAAACTAATTGCGTGCGACTCTCTGAAGAGATTCCAGCCCAAACCATAACAGACCCACCGCCGAAAGCAACTTTTTCTTCAAAACAGGCTGGAATAAAACGTTCACCGGGCCGTCTGTAAACTCTTCGCCGCCCGTCATGTGCATAGAGCAGAAATCTGGATTCGTCAGAAAACATAATTCTTGCCCATTATTCGGCACCCCATCGCCTGTATTCGCGTGCGTAAAGTTTCCTTGCAGTTCGATGCCCTCTGTCAAGTTTTGGGCCATTTGCCGGTCTATGTGGGGTCAAATTAGCTTCACGAAGCCGCCGCCTTACAGTCCACTCGCTGATGTCATCTCTTCGGGTCTCCCGAAGTTGGTTTTTGACTTCAACTGCAGTGAGATGCCGATTTCGGAGCATTGTTGTATCTGTATAAATCTGTATAAATCAATCTTCTCTAGCCGTAGTACATCTCGGCCTGCCGGTTCCTGGTCTTCGAAGGTTCCTGCCAGTTTGTAGGAAACGTTGGAGGACCCTCTGCACCGTAGATAGTGACACGCCTGTTCTTCTTGCTGTATATCTCTGACTTCTGCCTTCTTGTAACAAAGTGACGATACGTGTACATTCATCTTGTGTTAGCGACATGATAGTAATTCAATAATGACCATCAAAGTCAACAAAAACTGCCTTTTATCATTTTGCTTTGACAGATTGAAAGCAAAAGTGAGTAAACAATCAAAAGTGAAATAAGCTCAATTTGAATTTGGTACCAAATTCGACTTCTTTTTAAATAAAACTTTTTCCAGAATTCTTGTAGAACATTGAAGGTTCAATTTAATTCGATATTAAATTCTCTTTAATACACAGTTAGTTTCCTGCACATACCGCTATTAATTTGCAAAATATAAGGGTTTTTGTCACTGACCCGTATTATTTGCTCGCGAGTGTATATATTTTTTTTTTTTTTTTTTTTATACCACGACGGTGGCAAACAAGCATACGGCCCGCCTGATGGTAAGCAGCTACCGTAACCTATGGACGCCTGCAACTCCAAAGGAGTCACATGCGCGTTGCCGACCCTTTACAAAAAGGAGGATTCACTGTGTGTGTGTGTGGATATTTAACCTAGCATTATATTATAAGTAGGTACTATGACATAAATTTAATATTAATTTAATCTGTATTGACGTGTAAAATGTATATTTTATGAATAAACGATTGAATTGAATTGGATAGCAGTAGTTCATTACATAGAACTCGATTCGCTCCACCTTTTCTAATTTTTTTGTCGGTACTTTTTCTGCTGCGAGTTTTCTGAAGCGACGCGGTGGTAGACAGGTTTAGTTGACGATGAAGGTTCTTGTTCCTATAGCCGTCAATACAGTGAATCCTCCTTTTTGTAAAGGGTCGGCAACGTGCATGGGACACCCCTGGAGCTGCAGGCGTCCATAAGCTACGGAAACTGCTTACCATCAGGCGGGCCGTATGCTTGTTTGCCACCGTCGTGGTAAAAAAAAAAGGGACACTCGCTTTCATCCATCACAGTTTTCTTTTTCTGAGGACGGTGTTTAGACCCGTACCGATAAATTATGAAGTTTCGATAATATTAAAGATGCTTATTTTTCACATACAGAATTCAGGGCATCCAACTTAGCTAATAATAATAATTTGTGTCATCCTAGGTTGTTGCTTGGGTAGAAACTTAGACATTTCTGTTTTTAAACATTATTCGGTGAATATAAAATTAGAGATCAAAATTGTTTTTTCACTGTAACAGCAAAGTTGTTACTGACGCACGCACGCGTTTTGTGTCACTTTCGTCAATGGGAATACTGACATTCAATCAGCACAAACATGTGGACTTTTATAAGCCTATACAAAATTAGAGTTGATTGATTAGGTACTGTGCTTTCTAAAATATCGGTATCTAGTATTTGAATAAATTTGTGCCATATTAATCAATGATAATTATTTATTTAAATTTTTTTTCTTGTAGAAACCTGTTAACAGTACAATAAAATATAAAAGTTATTAATGTTTGCGTTAGTATTTTTATAAAAGCGTATCGAAACCATGTTTGAAATTTGTGTCGTTATAATCAATGGATTATTTTTATTTTTCAAAACAAAAACTTTTTTTGCGTAAAGGGCATGCGCAGGGAAGGGTAAGGCGCGGGCGGGGTGCATGTACCGGCCAGGCTGCCTAGCAGCTCGTTTGTTTTCTATACATTATTACTCTATACATACATATAGTAATAAGTGCGACAAACAAACAGCGAGTTTTTAATCGCTCTTCTTTATTTTTCATAGTAAAGAAAGCAGTAATATAAAACTTAAGTAATTAATGGTGATATAACGTATGACTACACCGTAGTCCGTAACGGACTGGAACGGCGGATCTGTGTGCCACGGTTAACCTAGTTTACCATATAAACAGTATTTTGACAAATTGTCACAGATCATTTGTAACTAATAAATATGTAATTTATGCATCAAGGCGGTTTGTTTACAGAGTGCCAATCGTGAAACGCGAAAATCGAAATTTCGTTATCTGCCTCTCGGTTGGACTAGCAAAGAGCCGGGCTGGGCTTGATAAATTTTTCATCAGATGTCATAATAACGCTATGTTTTTATTAACTTATTGTATAAAATACATACAAATAAGTAACTTTTCTTTAACATTTTTTTTAACTCAATAGTTTTGAAAGTTATGGGGCCCTGAAGGTTGAGTACAATTTGGACTATTTTGGTTGAAATGGTGTCATTATGACACATACTTTTTTTGTCTTACTGTGTAAAATGTATTAAAATAAGCAAGTTTTATTAGAAACATTTTTTTAACTCAAAAACTTTGAAGTTACCTTACTTTGAATATTGACTACATGGAGTAAAATTTGGACTTAAATAATAAAATGGCGACGGGGTATCATTTTAACGAGTACTTTTTATGAGTTTTCCGTAGAGAATACGCTAAAATAAGCGTGTTTTATTTGAGAAACTTTTCTCTAAATTCAAAAATGGCTGAGATTAATGGACTCTGAACTTGTATATAATTTGGACTTCGAAAAAAAAAACATCGACGGGACTTCATTATAACGTGTACTTTTTATGATTATTCCGTATAGAATATGCTAAACTAAGCTTGTTTTATTCGAAAAACTTTTCTCTAAAATCAAAAATGGCCGAGATAATGGACTCTGAACTTGTATACAAGGTGACTGGTAATTCGACCTATTCCTGGAAAGGGGTTTATTCTAGAGGTTATTTATAATGTTTTTAGCCCAGTCAACCAGGGGTCTAAATTAAGTGGTTTTCGAGTTATTCGAGTTTTTAGTGTTTTTCAAAAAAAACGCCATCTTCCGGCCTTAAAATGGCAATAAAAAAAACTACATGAATTAGGATGGTTAATTATTTGTTTACTGATAGCCAGTGAACAGAAGGTTATTTAAAAAAAATCATGTCAAACAATTAAGACTTTAGAAATAACAGGTAATAAATCAATAGCTATCGTACTTTAAAAAAATATATAAATCAAAGACGAATACCCTAAAAAATGTGTATGAGACTTCGCGTAAAAATAACTGAAATGGATTCCTCAATTCATAACCTTTCCGAAAAAGTACAAATGTTAACATGATTCACTAAATTATTGAAAATAATAATAACCGCGCTGCTGGAGGATGTGCCGCTTGGTACAAGGATGGCCATGATTTACCAACACGATGGCTGCCCAGCTCACTAGTACCGGTGTGTGTGACAGTGGATGGATTGGTCGAGGCGGTCCGATCCCTTGGCCAGCAAGGAGTCATGAAACATGAAAGAAGGCATGTCGCTGCGAGTAACAATCACCGATGTACGCAAAAGGCTTCGTGCTTGCATTCGAAATGAGGGCAGGCAATTCGAACAAGATTTGTAAATTATTATGTTTATCAACTACAATAATATTGCTTTGCTATTCCGCGGTATAATAACGTGCTAGTTGATTAGTGACTACCCGTTATACTTATTTGCGTATTTTTTGCATGCATTAATGTTCCCACCCTCCCGCCGCAAAAACAAATACGCAAACAAATACAACAAACCACCACCAATAACACCAAAACTCGACACGTGTTTCGCTTCTCTACGAGGCATCCTCAGGAGCTGCTGGAGATGTTGTCGGTCTGACGTCCGGCAACGGACACGGCGGGGACGGACGGAAAAAAAAAATTAATGGAATCAGGCGTTACTTTGCGGACTCCGTTGCCGGACGTCAGACCGACAACATCTCCAGCAGCTCCTGAGTATGCCTCGTAGAGAGGCGAAACACGTGTCGAGTTTTGGTATTATTGGTGGTGGTTTGTTGTATTTGTTTTTGCGGCGGGAGGGTGGGAACATTAATGCATGCAAAAAATACGCAAATAAGTATAACGGGTAGTCACTAATCAACTAGCACGTTATTATACCGCGGAATAGCAAAGCAATATTATTGTAGCTGATATTATGGACTTCCGCAAAGTAACGCCTGATTCCATTAATTACTATTATGTTTATTTTTAAGATTTTAGTGTGGTGTTCATTGTTATTAGTAAGATTAATTTTTAGTAAAATTATATTAAGATTTTATTATGATTTATTTTAAAATTTAATTTTACTCAGAAAATGGTTGTTTTACTTTCTTTAATCTCTCTACCATAAATCCATAATTTAAGTCATGAAACACACGCAAAAACCGGTTTTTGGTTAGGAATTCTTTATTATGACTACTTTCATAAATTAATAATACCATAACATACGAACACGTCCAAATACTCACCGAAGGCAACCTGTCCTGACCTTGACCTTCAAAAGATAAGATAGGTTACTGGAGGCAAACAAAGGACTCAGGGAAACAAAAGTGACAAAAACAAACTGGTTCCTGGTTAACTTTATTTGTGTTGCTTTCATCATCTTTCACAACACACGAACATGTCAGAATACTTCCCAAGGGCAACCTGTTATGACCTGGACCCTCAAAAGATAAAAGTCAAGATAAGATGAAAGATAAGGTAAACCAAGCACACAAAGAGAAACAAAAGTGACACAAACAAACTGCTTTCGGGTCTGGTACGCTTCCAGTACACCCGCTACCTGCTCTGTTATTATTATTATTATTTTCAATAATTTAGTAAATCATGTCAACATTTGTACCTTTTCGGAAAGATTATGAATTGAGGAATCCATTTCTGTTATTTTTACGCGAAGTGCCATACACTTTTTTTAGGGTAATCGTCTTTGATTTTGAAAAAAAATAAAACACGTAAGATCGCTTGTGATTTATTACCTTTTATTTCTAAGGCTTAATTTTTATGACATGTTTTTTTTGTTCGGAGTAACCTTTTGTTCATTGGCTACTAGAAAATAAATAATTAACCATTCTTATTCATGTAGTTTTTATACAAATGCCATTTTAAGGCCCGAAGATTGCGTTTTTTTGAAAAACACTAAAAACTCGAATAACTAGAAAACCACTGAATTTAGAACCCTGGTTGACCGGGCTAAAGACATTGTAAATGACCTCTAGAATAACTCCTTTCAAGGAATAGGTCGAATTACCAAACACCCTGTATAATTTGGTTTTCGAAAAAAAAAAACCATCGACGGGACGTCATTATAACATGTACTTTTTATGATTTTCCCGTATAGAAAATGCTAAAATAAGCGTGTTTTATTTGAAAAACTTTTCTCTAAAATAAGAAATGGCCGAGATATTCTCCTCCTTTTTGTAAAGGGTCGGCAACGCGCATGTGACACCTCTGGAGTTGTAGGCATCGATAGGCTACGGCTTACTATCTGGCAGGCCGTATGCTTGTTTGCCACCGTCATGGTATAAAAAAATAAATAAAATAAAACAAAATTAAAACAGAATAAAAACAAAATTAAAACAAAATAAAGACAAAATAATAACAAAATATTAACAAAAATAAAACAAAAGTAAAACAAAAGTAAAACAAAAGTAAAACAAAAGTAAAACAAAAGTAAAACAAAAGTAAAACAAAAGTAAAACAAAAGTAAAACAAACATAAAACGAAACTAAAACAAAAAATATACGTTGCGTTTTCTACCCATACTTCACGATGCTTGAAATCTTCGAAAATATACTCAAAAATCTAGTCAAAACACAAACAAACAGTAAGCTACCGCTTAAAAGGTACGTCGGGGCGAGACAAGCACGAGTTCATTGCCCCACTCCCCGGCTACCCACGCCCCGCTCCACCGCTCAGTTCCTTTGTCGAGTATGTCAGCTAGATCACCCCGCGCGCGCCTCCGTGAGCAAGTACCTACATCGTAACTGCTAAGATTCCAGCGCCTGGTTGACCCATGGTTTAACTTGTTAAGAAGCGAGCCGGGGGTCTACTTCTAGTAGTCACTACAGAAGCACGCCGAACAGGCTTGCCATGAAGGTCACGCGCTATAGTTAGGACTTAGTCTGAACGCAAATATTGTTTCTGTTTAATTTTTGTCGAAATATCATTGATGAAAGTGACACAAATTGAAACATCTACTTTAAAATCCCTTTGTGATTATTATAATGTGAACTCTGGTGACTTTAATAATTTATTGAAACGATCACAGCCTAAAAAAACGAATTTACCAAGAAACTTAAATTTTCATTGCTTAATTTGACACATATTGATTTTATTGACGTATTTTAAGGTGATGATATAGTTAATCCTTATTTTATTAACTCTAATTTTTTATACGAAGTTTTTTAGCGTTGTCATACTATATCAAATTGCACTCGACGTAAATGACACAAACTGGTTTTGTGCAACAATAAAACTGTTCTAAATACAAAACAGTTATATTTTGTAACTCTAATATTCTTTTACTCAAGTTATGGCAAGCTAAAAAAGTTAACCTCAAATTATTGAATTACAAAAAAAGCACCAATTGAATATGACACAAAACGCACTGAAAGATTCTCATGTATACACTGTATTTCCAACTTCAATAATAAGTGACTTTAGAATTTTCGAAACTTAACCCTCAAAATATTGCCAGTGGGACGGGACTAGTTGTGCTACTAAAGAATAAAACACCCAATCAACGTTTTAAAACTTCTAATTATAGGGATAGAGTAATCCACCTCTAGTACCTCTACCTACAGTCGCTTGACTTCAGTCTATACACTGCCAATAATATTTATACTGTAGATGGGCGGCCGATCTGAATATCAAATAAGCCTGTCCTGTGCATTTGGATTGAGTTGGAAAAGGTAAGCTCGGCGTAGCTTAGCGGTACACTATCTCATTTGTAAAAGGACACAAGCGACAAAGAATCTCAAACACCATTCACTCTTTTTCCGCTGACTGAGCAATAGACTGCCGGAAAAGACATGGTAGGAATAAATTTTGTTAGCTTAAAAAGCCTTTGGTTAATGTCAAGGTAAGATTTTGGAGTCGTGAAATTATAGAAATACGAAAAATTGTGACAGACTTCTGAGATTTTAAACAATCTATTTACAAAGCTATCTTATACTTAAATGATTTGTTAAAAGCTTTTGTCAACTCGTCAACCCTGAAAAACTTCATCGCCTCAACTTAATTTCAGTTAGCTTAAGTTCTGTTCTGTCAGTCTACATTCATGTTTAAAAGTTTCAAAAGTTTTAAGCTATATAAATTTTCATCTCGCTTCCTGATCTGGGTTGGTCTGTAAGAGACTTTCCATCCCTGATAGAAACTGATCCCTGATAGAATATATTGCCATTTTTTATTTACGATTTTTTTACTGACTGACAGATTTTTTTTTAAATCCTTTATTTTCAATCGTGCGTTAATAGGTAAGGTTAGCCAAATTCACGTAGAATCACGGGATTTTGTAGCTACTTTCACTGACCGATTTGAAAAAAACACTTGTATATTGGTGCGAGCTCATGCTTTGCGACCAATATCAAACACGTATTAAATCAAGACCTTGCATACAGTTCGATAGCCGTCCTAGTTCAGAAGTTGGCATGCAATCAGAGGAATCGCATCGATCAGCAGACACTGATTGTTCTTCGTTAGGCTTCACTTGTTGTACTAATGGACAGTTTGTTTATCTCGGAATAGGAACGAGCTTTCTATAACCACACCCACAACTATTTATTTATCGTACGGCTAATATATGTCACTGGAAATAGGAATTTCTTCCCTGCTAGCCTAATATGGTCGGATTTTTATCACCTGTCACCATAGCTGTCACGTTCTAACAAGTATGTAAGTGTGAAAGTGATGCATGTCGTGATAGGCGATAAAATGACAACCATGATACGCGTTCTGGGGTAGTAGTAGTGGGAAAGCAGGATGATAAAGAAAATCCAGTGAGTGCTGCGAGGTGCAGATGGGACAGTGCAGCTGCCAAGTTTGTTACTCTTTTAGCACCACCCAGGGATCACGTGTAGGGTTGTCTAAGGTGTTTCCTACGGACGTAGAGTCACATTGATCCTCACAACTAAACACGTGGTTGAACTAGAAAACAAACAAAATAGGTTCATTAAAAAAAACTACTTAAGTAACGTCAATTTGAAGGTCGTCGGCAATTAACACAACCTTAATAATACGATTAAGAAACAACTCTCAACATGTCCTAAAGACCAAAAGCCCGTCTTGGCAGAATGTCAGCAGAATCGGCCGCATCGATCGAACGCCTTTGTCCTATTTATTAGACCGCGGAACCCGCGTTTCTTTTTAAATTAACCTCATTGGAAACTAAATTGGTCTCCCCTTTTCTGCCACGGTGAGTCTGTAGTTTTAGTGGAGTACGGGAACGGTAAAATTGCCCTGAAAAAAAAACATAACTCACAAGTCCGATTCTTTTTGGTACCAGCAAGAGTACACTGAGCACTAATGGCGAAAACTTTTTTCTAACTGTTTTTGAGGTCGCTGTAGGTATTAAAAATAAATTTGTTTGCGACATTTATAAGTTTAACAAAAGATAATTCGAGTGCTATTTCTTTTCATTAGATTATCGTATTTAACTATATGAATGTCCCCTGACATTTACTAACAGATTTATCGATAGCCGTTATTAAAACAAATAAAAAAAATATACTTCCTCCAAAAGATAATTAAAGTGTTATATGGCAACTGAAATATATTAAAAACTATGCAAAGCAAGTAATGGGTTTGATTTATAACACATTATTCAATCGCTTAAATTTTAATGAACAATTGAATTTTAAAAGCGTTCTAATAGGCATAAAAGAAATCTCGAAATTTTCAAGTCAACGCGTTGTGTTCATTATCATGTTACTAAAGCTTGCACCAAAATTATAACAAATCCATCAATCGCTCCCAGTTTTTTTTTCTTATCAGTTCTTAACTTAATTCAAACGCGCGGAGATTATGGCAGCCGTCATGGCGCTAGCGGCGGGACCAATCATTACGCGCACGCGACGTTGCCTGTTCGCCGTGCGCCGTTGCCCGGCTGCTGCGCTGTTTCCATGGTAAACCAGTAGGTACGCGAATATTGTATCTGGACGTTTGGTTTAGTTAAGGGCACAGAATAAATAATAGTACTGCCCAGAATGCGAACAGTTTTGAGCTTTGATAACGATTAAATTTTTTAGTTGGAGAGTATAATATAAAGGTATTACAGCAGGTCAGTGAGTTATTTCATTTTTATACGTAAAAAGGCGTTCCCGTATGTACCTACTGGTCATATTGTCACTTCTTCTTTCATGACACGTTCTTTTTTTTCTTATGCATGTACTCGAGTATGATATCAAACTGGTTGAGTAACACATTGCTGGCTTAGGTATAAAATGTAAAAAACTGGTATTTTTGAAGTTGCGATATTTCAATCCCTCTGAGTTATAAGTGACTTTGAAACTATATGTTTACAATTATAATGATTTGGTGAAACCAAATAAGAATGAGAAGGAAAAAAACAGTAAATACACCTAATAGCAGAATAAAACATTCCCACCTGCTCCCATATGGCTTTTTATGTGCGAGGAGATGGAAAGTTTTTTTGCCCCTTCCTATATTCATATGGAGGGAAATATTCCCATCGGTTCCCAGCGGGCACAAATGGAAATAGGTGTATTTTCATCCGTTCCTGGCGGGTACAGACGTCGAACGAGAGGAGTCATTTGCATGTGCGCTGGCCTTGATGAAGGTCATGCGCGGTTGGGACAGATAATAAATCTAATACGGGAATAAAAAAATCCCACCTGCTCCCACATCCCACACTATCCATGTGGGAGTAGATGGAAAGTTTATATTGCCTCCTACTATTTTTACATGAAGGGAACTATTACCATCGGTCCCTAGCGGGCACATGTGGGAATAGCTACCTATGTTCTCATCCGTTCCCGGCGGGTACTGACGTCGAACGAGAGGAGTTGTTCCAATCTCATCTATGCCCGCCTTGGTCATGTGAGGCCGGGGCAGATGGTAATACATCTAATAGCGGAATAAAACATTTTCACCTGCTCCCAAATGGGCCTTGATGAAGGTCATGCGCGGTGGGGACAGATAATAAATCTAATACGGGAATAAAAAATTCCCACCTGCTCCCACATGACTATCCATGTGGGAGTAGATGGAAAATTTATATTGCCTCCTACTATTTTTACATGAAGGGAACTATTACCATCGGTCCCTAGCGGGCACATGTGGGAATAGCTACCTATGTTCTCATCCGTTCCCGGCGGGTACTGACGTCGAACGAGAGGAGTTGTTCCAATCTCATCTATGCCCGCCTTGGTCATGTGAGGCCGGGGCAGATGGTAATACATCTAATAGCGGAATAAAACATTTTCACCTGCTCCCAAATGGCTTTTTATGTGCGAGGAGATGGAAAGTTTTTTTTACCCCTTCCTATATACATATGGAGGGAAATATTTCCATCGGTTCCCAGCGGGCACAGATGGAAACATGATTATGTAACATTTTAAACAAAGATATTAGTTAAAGCCATGGCGCGTAGTTATGGTGTCCGAGAGGCAACCAGATGGCTCGCGGTATTTAAGCTTCTGAAGTGATGAGGAACCGCCCTGTGCAACCCGAACTGACCCAACTTGGACTGGAGCGGAAATAGAGGGGGGGTGCAATTTTTTTTTATCGCGAGGCAACCGATTGAAACAGCGGTTGCCTGAAAGAATGTACGCTGGTTATATAACAAAATTGTATTGCCATCCCTCCCTGCTAAGCTACTTCTGCTACTGACTGTACAAATTAAGGAACATCTTAAGTAACGGCATCAATTAACGATTACAGTCTTTCATATTTATTTAGTTGAACTAGTCAATCCACTGGAATAAGTTATTTAATATAAACATCTAACCGAAGACATTCATTAATAAACGATAACAGCCTTTCAATGTAACTTTTCCCATCTGTGCCCACCGTGGACCGAAGGGAACAGTTTGTTTTCCATCTGTGCCTAACCCACGTGACCACAGGCGGAGACAGGTGAGAATATACTTAACAAAAACATCAATAAACGATAAGACTTACAATTTACTTCTTTAAACTTGTCGATCCACTACTGGGATAAGTAATGTAATATTCATATCGTATATGAAAGCTATTTGAATCCACAATACCACAGACAGCTATTTGAATTCGGCACAAAACATAAATATACATGTCCATGTAAAATTCAATAATTGACCACAAAATGCACTTATCTTCGCCATTTTGTTTTGTTTGAGAGGATCATCGCCATCGCGGTTGAGCGGTGAGAGTTAAACACAAACAAAGACACGGCGTGTCCTGATTGGTGGACCCGCTCGCGCTGCCTGCGCACAAGACTCCCGCGCAAATCTCCATGCGTGCAAATTACGAATTGAACTGATAAGTTCATAAAACTTACAGCGATTGATAAATTCGTTATTTCTTTTTAATAAACATTACTATAATAATAATAAACTAAACACGCTGACTTGAAAATTTCGGAGATTTCTTTTATGGTCAAGACAACGCTTTTAAAATTCAAATGCTGTAATAAAATCAATCTATTGATGAATCTATTATAAATTAAACATGATAATTACTTTACATAGCTTTCAATACAATGCAGTCATCATAAAACTCTTGAAAAATGTTTTTGTGGAAATATGTTTTTTTTTTACGTTTTTACATTATACTGAATTAAGCTGTTGAATAATACGTTATTAAATGACAGCCGATGTTCAAACAGTCAAATACTATTATGTCATGCAGAAAATTGCCATTTGTATAATCTTACCTTGAATTAAGAAGGCCTGTTAACAAATACGTACTTTATACCTAAATCTACACAAAAATCCGATATATTTTTTTATATGGAGTAGTTCTCAGAGTATTCTAACCGACTACAAAAAATTGGCCACTTGTGAGTTATCGAAGCTGATTTTGTTCGTGTACCCTACTATTTAATAGACTGACTACATGAAAGAGACTAAGAAAATTGTTGGATTTGTAGTGAAGTATAGTTACAAAAATAATGAATCGGGACGATATCTTAAATAAATACCCTACAGGTAGGTATAATAACCTATAGGTAGTCCCACAGTAAGCTCAATAAGGATTGTGATGTGGGTGTGGGTGTGGGAGTAAGCGACGATATATATAATAGATACATATAGATAAATATTAAATACATAGAAAACATCCATAACTCAGGAACAAATATCCGTGATGAACACACAATTAAATGCCCTGACCAGGATTCCAACCCGGGACCTCCTGCTTCATAGGCAGTGTCACTACCGACTGGGCACGGAGACCGTTAAAATAAAGTTAAATCTTAAGGGTTGACAATGTAATGTACTAAAGAGCGACCACTCAGTGTCCCGGTTTTAGTTGTTTAGTTATATCAAGTTTATCTACTAAAATTAATAATTGAAGGGAAGCGAGGCCGCGGTAGAAGGCGCACATCGTGGACTAAAAATAAAAGAGACTGGTTAGAGGTGAAGAGCATAGATAGACTAATTCTCATGACTGAAGATAGAGAGACATATACATATGGTCGCCGACCTCCTGGACGGAGATGACACATGAAGAAAATGCAAATCAAGTTTATCTGTGTTGTTTTTCAAGATTTTGAAATAGATTTATAAATTACTAGCTTTTGCCCGCGGCTTCGCTCGCGTTAAATTCGGGGTAACACGGTTCCCCATTGCCCCCCGTAATGCTCCATACAAACTTCCACCCCCCATTTTAGGGAAGTGGGGGGTTAGAAAGAGACAAAAAGTAGCCTATGTCACTCTCCATCCCTTCAACTATCTCCACTTAAAAAATCACGTCAATTCGTGGCCCCGTTTTGCCGTGAAAGACGGACAAACAAACAAACACACACACTTTCCCATTTATAATATTAGTATGAATTGCGCTATCTATCTTTTGATTGTTTTGTGGCACCTTATCCCGGTATGTACCCTTAAAAACACCTGGTATTTTAAGCTCTTCATATGACAATTGTCTAGATCATTAAACGATAAAAACGGTATAATGTTTACGTAACTAAGATTTGAAGAGATTTCTATAAATTGGACTACGTCCAACAGCGTTGGTGCTCTGGTTGCGTAAGAATTTAAAAATTGTGAAAATTTCCAAGTGCTTATATGGAATCATTTTGGAGATTTTGGCTAAATATCAGCAACAATGATAAATTAATAATACCCAATAATAAATTATAAAATAGTATTATAATCAGGTATTTCACATAAATACAAACTTACTTTTTATCATTCTATTTTATTTAAAAATATACATACATATGCAGATTTTTAGGAGCCTTAGGGACATCGCGCATTGCTACATTTGTAGCGATATAGTCGCGATGCAGTAGCAAAACGGCCTTTGTCATATACCCGCGCAAAAGTCGTTACTTTTTCGCTTTATCGTGTAAATATTTTTTTGAGTTACAAAAGACTTGCTACAAAAGACTTTACAACTACAAGATGTACAGGTAGCTTCATTGAATGTCGCCAAAACAACCATTCTGACACTTCGACGACTGAAGGAGCGCGAAAAGAAAAACACAAAGCAAGCTTCATTATTTTTTCAAGTTTTTATTTGCTTTTGTCTTAATTCAAGATGGTGAAAAATAAAATGATGGTTTATGAGATTGGATGCTTGTCGCGACTACAACGATACATTCGGATAAGATTGAAACTCGAGGTTTTTAACGATGTTCCATTAGTTTAAGTCTTCTTTAAAATAATCCGAACTATCTTGAATTCGCCGTCAATACTGTCACTATTAACGTCATATTTTTAAGCAGAGTTAGAGTGGTCGGCCTCTAACTATAGTGCCCTTTCAGGATTGAGTTCAATGGAAACGATAATTAAGTGATACAACATACAATAAAAAACCAGTAACAGAAATGCACAAAAATAATAAATGAAAATCAGATATTAACACCGAAATCAATCCTTTAAATAAGCTCTATAGGCTTTGCGTTAAATGAATTTATAAGGGTACCTTTGGAAACACTGACATTATAATCTATATGATGCCTCGGTTTCTATTACTAGTTGACAACTTAATCAAATTACTAGTTAACAATAGCCCGGAACAGTAACCTTTGCATGTGAAGCCGACGGACGGACAATCCAATTACTTACATGTAATATTAACGGACACGAAACAGGCTTGTTGCCGTGCTTGTCGTCAACAGCAACTCAATTTAGTTTAAATTAAATTAAATATATATTTTTAATTATTTTACATGTTTTAATGTGGGTATTCCACTCATACATTAGTATGTTATTCAATCAAATACAAACATTGAAAACATTGAAAAAATAATCAACCCAGTTGGACTTGAACCAACATCGATACGCCTTACCGGGGCTCGATATCGCTTTACCAATTAAGCTATGGGTTCAGTTACCGAGCTGACGAAATTCTCAATGCCTTCAATCATCTTTTTGCATTTATTTTTACATCGACTTTATAGCAGCCGTAAGCGACATCTAGGTGCCAACCACTAGAGTTAGATACCCTTCCCGCCGACCCTTTTACAAGTGTCACAACGGAAATAACAGATGGCGCCTGCTATCAACTCATAATTATTTTACATGTTTTAAAGTGGGTATTCCACTCATACATTAGTATGTTATTCAATCAAATACAAACATTGAAAACATTGAAAAAATAATCAACCCAGTTGGACTTGAACCAACATCGATACGCCTTACCGGGGCTCGATATCGCTTTACCAATTAAGCTATGGGTTCAGTTACCGAGCTGACGAAATTCTCAATGCCTTCAATCATCTTTTTGCATTTATTTTTACATCGACTTTATAGCAGCCGTAATTTCGTCAGCTCGGCAACTGAACCCATAGCTTAATTGGTAAAGCGATATCGAGCCCCGGTAAGGCGTATCGATGTTGGTTCAAGTCCAACTGGGTTGATTATTTTTTCAATGTTTTCAATGTTTGTATTTGATTGAATAACATACTAATGTATGAGTGGAATACCCACTTTAAAACATGTAAAATAATTATGAGTTGATAGCAGGCGCCATCTGTTATTTCCGTTGTGACACTTGTAAAAGGGTCGGCGGGAAGGGTATCTAACTCTAGTGGTTGGCACCTAGATGTCGCTTACGGCTGCTATAAAGTCGATGTAAAAATAAATGTAAAAAGATGATTGAAGGCATTGAGAATTTCGTCAGCTCGGTAACTGAACCCATAGCTTAATTGGTAAAGCGATATCGAGCCCCGGTAAGGCGTATCGATGTTGGTTCAAGTCCAACTGGGTTGATTATTTTTTCAATGTTTTCAATGTTTGTATTTGATTGAATAACATAAATATATATTTATTTTTAGATGAAAAGAACGACAGGTACAAACAAAAGAAACATTAGGTACATGCGAATAAAATAAAATAAAAATTAAACTTAATAGATATTGGCACTAAAATTTCAATACATATAAAATTTATAGTTACGTGAGATTTTTGGTGAAAACGAATATTTCTATACATTTATAGAATAGGTCTGCGGATTAAAAGAGCGACCAAGGTATATACGTCCCAATGCTGGGCATAGCTTTTCTCATCCACAAGAGATGCTGGCCTAAAACGAGTTAAGGACTTCAGGTACACCTTCGAATTTCTTTGCTGATGTATGCAGGTTTTTTCATGATATTTTCTTTCATCGAAAAGAGACTGGTAAATATAAAATGATATTTCATTATTACACAAGTTCAGAAAAACTAGTACCGAACTAGCCGGGGTTTGAACCTGAGACTTCGAGATCAAAAATGATGCTTAAGAGGCCTTATTCCCATGAACGTTCCTCAATTTCACGAAATCTTACTCGATAGATGGCGGTAGCGCTCAGTACGCGACCGCTGGCAATGATCGACGATCGAACGATCTTGATCGTTTTCAACTTCAATTACAAGTAAAATTCTTTTTACGCATAAGTTACACACAGGCTATTTATTTTCTTTTATATGGAAGATACTACTAATTAAAGTATGTTTTAAGGAAATATACGCATCTAACACCAAAGACGGGTAATCATTTAATCAGTAGGGACTGTTGGAGATACTTTTCGAATTAAAAGTATAATAAATTTCGAATTTCGAAAATTAGGTTTGTTTAAGTATTGTAAAGACTGTTTTTTTACACTTATGTTTCATTTTTTACCCTCCTTCAATATGCCTGTATTCGGTAGGAAATAATCTATTACTTATACATACATAGGTAGTATTTTTTTAATTTTTTTTTAATTCGAATATGGCTGAAATATTTTTTTTTGTAAAAATGGTCATGGTAGCCAATTTCGACTACTTCGGGTGTGTAGATTACGAAAATGATGTCTATTTTTAAATCGAAGATGGCGGTTATATACTTTATTCAGAAAAATCGTCATGGTAGTCATTTTCGGCTACTTAGAGGGTGTAGATGTCGAAAATTATGTCTGTTTTAAAATCCAAGATGGCGGAAATATACTTTTTTGTTAAATCGTCATGGTAGTCATTTTCGGCTAATTAGGGGATGTAGATTTCGAAAATTACGTCTGTTTTAAAATCCAAGATGGAGATTATACATACGTTTTTTTCTGAAAAAATTGTCATGGGAGTGATTTTCGGCTACTTACGGGATGTCGATTTCGAAAATTATGTCTGTTTTAAAATCCAAGATCAATCCTAAATCTGTGGACATTGTCGTTGATCTCATACTTTGTAATTTTTGTTTTGTTACTATTAGCCATAATCTCGTGTGCTACTGTTTTTTGTCCCAAATAAATTGATTGAAAAAAAGATACACTTTATTCTGAAAAATCGGCACGGTAGTCATTTTCTGCTAATTAGTGGGTGTAAATTTCGAAAATTATGTCTGTTTTAAAATTCAAGATGGCGGATATACTCTTTTTTCTGAGAAATCGTCATGGTAGTCGTTTTCGATTAATTCAGGGGTGTATATTTCGCAAATAATATCCGTTTTAAAATTAAAGATGACGGAAACGGAAAATGTTGTCAAAATCGTCATGGTAGTCATTTCCGACTAATTCGGGTGTGCAGATTTCGAAAATAATGTCTATTTTTAAATTAATAGATGGCGGTCATACACATTTTTAGTAAAAATCGTTATGGTAGTCATTTTCCCTTAATTCAGGGATGTAGATTTCGAAAATAAAGACAATTTTAAAATCCAAGATGGCGGAAATGGATAATTTTGTCAAAATCGTCATGGTAGTCATTTTCGACTAATTTGGGTGTGCAGATTTCAAAAATGATGTCTTTTTTGAAATCCAAGACCGCGGTCATACACTTTTTTGGTAAAAATCATCATGTTAGTCGTTTTCGATTAATTCAGGGGTGTAGATTTCGAAAATAAGGACCGTTTTAAAATCAAAGATGGCGGAAACGGAAAATTCTGTCAAAATCGTCATGGTAGTAATTTTTGACTAATTTGGGTAAGCAGATATCGAAAATAATGTCTATTTTGAAATCCAAGATGGCGGTCATACACGTTTTTGGTAAAAATCGTTATAGTAGTCATTTTCGACTAATGCAGGGATGTATATTTCAAAAATAAAGACCGTTTTAAAATTCAAGATGGCAGAAATGGTAAATTTTGTCAAAATCGTCATGGTAGTCATTTAATTAGGGTGTGCAGATTTCTAAAATGATGTCTATTTTGAAATCCAAGACCGCGGTCATACACTTTTTTGGAAAAAATCATCATGTTAGTCGTTTTTAATTAATTCAGGGGTGTAGATTTCGAAAATAAGGACCGTTTTAAAATCAAAGATGGCGAAAACGGAAAAAATTGACAAAATCGTCATGGTAGTCATTTCCGACTAATTCTGGGTGCAGATTTCGAAAATAATGTCTATTTAGAAATCCAAGATGGCGGTTAAACACTTTTTTGGTAAAAATAGTTATGGTAGTCATTTTCGATTAATTCAGGGAAGTAGATTTCGAAAATAAAGACCGTTTTAAAATCCAAGATGGCGTAAAAAGAAAATTTTGTCAAAATCGTCATGGTAGTCGTTTTCGACTAATTCGGGTGTGCAGATTTCGAAAATAATGTCTATTTTTAAATCCAAGATAGCTCTCGCACACTTATTTGGTGAAAATCGAATGAGTGTCGTTTTAGATTAATTTGGGGATTTAAATTTCAAAAATAGACACCGTTTTAAAATTCAAGATGGCTGAAATGGACAATTTTATTAAAATCGTCATGATAGTCTTTTTTGTCTCATTTGGGTGTGTATTGTGTAGATTTCGAAAATAATGTATGTTTTAAAATCCAAGATGGCGGCCATACACTTTTTTCTAAAACAATTTTATGGTAGTCGCTTGTGATTAATTGAGGGGTGTAGATTTCGATATAAGGACCGATTTGAGATCCAAGATGGGTGTTAAAGGATAATTATTGTAAAAATCGTCATGGTAGTCATTTTTACTAATTCACGTGTGTAGATTTAGAAAATAATGTCTGTTTTAAAATCCAAGATGGCAGTCATACGATTTTAGTAAAAATCGTTATAGTAGTCGCTGTTGATTAATTCGGCAATGTAAATTCCGATAATAAACACTGTTTTAAAATATAAGATAGCAGTGATGACCTTTTTGTGAAAATCTTCATGGTAATCTTGTTCAACTGATTCAGGTGTTTAGATTTCGAGAAAAGGGTCTGTTTTAAATTCCAAGATGGCGGCCGTACACTTTTTTCTAGATAATCGTTATGGTAGTCATTTTCGATTCAATCGGGGATACAAAAAAGTATATGGCCGCCGTCTTGAATTTTAAAACAGAATTTGTTTTTGAAATCGACATATCTGAATAACGACGATTTTTATAAATTAATGACCATTTCTGCCATCTTGGATTTGAAAACGGACTTTATTTTTGAAATCTACACGCCTAAATTAATCGAAAATGGCTAAAATAACAAGTTGAGTGTGTGATCGCCATCTGGATTTCAAAATAGACATTATTTTCGAAATCTACAGTTACCGAAATAGTCGAAAACGACTTCCATGACGAATTTGACAATTTTTTTCATTTCCGCCATCTTCGATTTTAAAACAGTCCTTATTTTCGAAATCTACACCCCTGATTTAATCGGAAATGACTACCATATGGATTTTAACCAAAAAGTGTTTGATCGCCATCTTGGATTTTAAAACAGACATTATTTTCGAAATCTGCACACCCGAATTAGTCGAAGACGACAACCATGACAATTTTGACAAAATATTCAGTTTCCCGGATCTTTTATTTTAAAACGGTCCTTATTTTCGAATTATTCATCCCAGAATTAATCAGAAATGACGTCCTTACGCTTTTTAAGTAAAAAGTGTATGGCCGCCATCTTGGATTTTGAATACACATTATTTTCGAAATCTACACCCCCGAATTAGTCGAAGACGACTACCATGACGATTTTGACAAAATTTTCCATTTCCGCCATCTTTGATTTTAAAACGGTCCTTATTTTCGAAATCTACACCCCTGAATTGATCGAAAATGACTAACATGATGATTTTTACCAAAAAAGTGTATGACCGCGGTCTTGGATTTCAAAATATACATCATTTTCGAAATCTACACCCCCGAATTAGTCAAAGACGACTACCATGACGATTTTGACAAATTTTTCCATTTCCGCCATCTTGTATTTTAAAACGGTCTTTGTTTTCGATTTAACGATTTTAACCAAAAATGTGTATGACCGCCATCTTGGAGTTCAAAATAGACATTATTTTCGAAATCTGTACACCCAAATTAGTCGAAAATGACTACCATGACAAATTTAACGATTTTTACAAAAAAAGTGTATGACCGCCATCTTGGATACCAAAATAGACATTATTTTAGAATAGAATAGAAGAAATTTTCGATATCTGCTTACCCGAATTAATCGAAAATGACTACCATAACGATTTTTACAAAAAAGTGTATGACCGCCATCTTGGATTTCAAAATAGACATTATGTTCGATATGTGCTTACCCAAATTAGTCGGAAATGACTACCATGACGATTTTGACAAAATTTTCAATTTCCGCCATCTTTGATTTTAAAACGGTCCTTATTTTCGAAATCTACACCCCTGAATTAATCGGAAACGACAAACATTTTCGAAATCTAAACCCCCGAATTAGTCGAAGACGACTACCACGACGATTTTAACAAAATTTTCCATTTCCGCCATCTTGTATTTTAAAACAGTCTTTATTTTCGATTTAACGATTTTTACCAAAAAAGTGTCTGACCGCCATCTTGGATTTCAAAATACACATTATTTTCGAAATCTGCACACCCAAATTAGTCGAAAATGACTACCATGACAAATTTAACGATTTTTATAAAAAAAGTGTAAGACCGCCATCTTGGATTTCAAAATAGACATTATTTTCGATATCTACTTACCCGAATTAGTCGGAAATGACTACCATGACGATTTAGACAAAATTTTCCGTTTCCGCCATCATTGATTTTAAAACCGTCCTTTTTTCCGAAATCTACACCCCCGAATTAGTCGAAGACGACTACCATGACGATTTTGACAATTTTTTCCATTTCCGCCATCTTGTATTTTAGAACAGTCTTTATTTTCGATTTAACGATTTTTACCAAAAAAGTGTATGACCGCCATCTTGGATTTCAAAATACACATTATTTTCGAAATCTGCACACCCAAATTAGTCGAAAATGACTGCCATGACAAATTTAACGATTTTCACAAAAAAAGTGTATGACCGCCATCTTGGATTTCAAAATAGACATTATTTTCGATATCTGCTTACCCGAATTAGTCGGAAATGACTACCATGACGATTTGGACAGAATTTTCCGTTTCCGCCATCTTTGATTTGAAAATGGTCCTTATTTTCGAAATCTGCAAACCCGAATTAGTCGGAAATTACTACCATTACGATTTTGACAAAATTGTCTAGTTTTCAAATAAAAAATCATTTTACGTCACACCTGGCCATAATGTGAGTTTTACCGCACGCTACGCTAATTGTGTACTCACCACGGGCAGTAAAAAAGAAAGCCCTCTATCGCATATTTACAACCCTCGCCTGCGGCTCGGGTTACAAATACCTGCGATTTCGGGCTTTCTTTCTTTTACAGTCCTTGGTAAGTAATGTACTATAATAATATAAAGTAAATATTTCAATCTTTTATTTCAAGGATCTTTATAATTCAATCGCACTTCTCGCAACTATAGGGCAATGGAAACAGGTCACTACGTGTTGGGGATTTCATACAAGGTTACCCGTTTTAGTGGCCTCTTAGTGTATCTAGCTGGCAAACTTACGTAATGCGCGTAGGACGATACACACACAGCACAGGTCCATCGTCTGTGAGCTCTCGTTCCATACTGAGCCAGAGGCGACGGCGCGATGTGTTTTGTCAAGTTTTTAACCGATTTAGAGTCATCTTCAAAAAATTACACTTTATTTAAATTTTGCGTTACAGTAATGATTTTTTTTTTCGTGGTAGATGTATAGCTGAACTTTAATATATTTATATTTTTAGGGTAGAATATTTATAGGACTTCCGTGAAAAAAATTAAATGTAAACCTGTTTTCATCAAAAAAATTGCAATATTCAGAAGGTATTTTGTCTAGTATCCAAGATGAATCTTCAATTTTTCTTACCATGGCCGTCTTGAACATGATATACTGAATAGAATTGTATTAAAATTTTATAAGAAAGGTTCCCTTTATTTGAGTAATCTGAAAAAAAACCAGACGTCTAACTGCAAACTCTGAAGAGGCCTGCCAAGAGAGCCATGTTTTTCAGGTGTTTTTCTCAAAAATGTAATTTTTTTTCCCATGGCCGTCTAGATAAAGGAACGGACTATTATATGCATTAAAAGTTAATTTAAAAACACAAAGCATTTTCGCTATAACCTCCGAAGAAAATGATGCATTTCGCAAAATACGCGCATTTTGGGAATAAGGCCTCTTAATTATGGGATAAATCCCGTTGGATATTTGTCATAAAGTTTTTTTGAATCAAAATTATGTATTTTGTTTTTGTTTTAAGTGTGTACACTATAAAGTAGGAATTATTCTAAAATAAGTAGACGTAATACTTATTGAATACCTAATTTTTTATTTATTTTCAATGTGCTTTTGCAAAACTCACGTAAAAAATACAAACATTAAACTTAATTGCAAAGGGTAGTTGTTTACCCACCTCTCTTCACACCAAACTCCGCAATATTGCCTACAACAAATAAAGGGCGAAATTTCTGTACAAACACGAATTTCACGAAAATTTTAAACCAATCAAGCTGACACCAGATGTACTCGCTTGCGGAATTAAATTTTGACTTTTTTTACAAAAGGAAAAATATTGCAATGAATATTAAAGCACATTTTTAACATACTTTTGGGACCGTGTGCAGCGGCCGAATTTTACAATTTTTAAACAGATACTGCATATTTTATTTCTCAAATAATCTATGTACCATCATTTTACACAAGGCTAACCAAGACTATCAAATTGTTCTAGTTAAATTAACTGGCTTTAACAAAAACGTTGGCTTTACTTATACGATGCTTAAAGTTCAGTAATATCTTTCTCTTCACAATCATGGTAAATGATCTGTCTAGATGTCTGGAGGCCGGCAAACTCTTATTGTATGCTGATGACATCAAGGTTATTGTAGATATCGAGTGTCCGCTAGATTGTCAGAGCATGCAGCGTAATCTTGATGCGTTGTGACGTCGTTGGAGTGTGAAAAACCGCCTCTCTCTTAATATAGGAAAGTGCTACATCAAGAGTTTCACCAGGTCAAAACAGGAGATACTCTATAACTACACCATTGATAGCGAATCTCTTTCCCGCACTTATTTTATGAAAGATCTGGGAGTATCCGCATATCCGTTCGTTGGTTTCTGAAGGATTTAAACGCTTAGGGTTTGTCTCGCGCAACTGTAGAGATTTTACGAATGTTGGTGTTTTCAAGGTGCTGTACACTGCTCTAGTGAGATCTAAACTAGAGGCAAGTTCGTGTGTTTGGAACCCATACGAGTCAACCTACGCGTTGTCTTTAGAAAAAGTACAGAAATGTTTCCTGCGCACTCTTTACAAAAAATTGTACGGGTACTACACTTTCCTTTACCCAACGGCCTATCTGCAAGGAGCGTTGGGATACAACTCCCTAGAGACCCGTAGACTGTTTGTCCAAATGTTAATTGTAGTCCGCATCTTGCAAGGCCGTTTGGACTCTCCAGAGGTGGTTGGTGAGGCATGTCGTTTCTTTGTCCCTGACGGGCGTGTGCGGTTTCGCGTGAACCGGCTGCGACTGTTCGCTGTACCTTATTGGCGCACTGTCTCGCGCCGCAACTCTCCCGTTTGCCGTGCTATGCTTGCGCTCAATGAACTGTCTGTAGTGCTGCCCTCCTGTGATTTGTTTGCGGACAGCTGGGTGATGATTGAGAGAGAGTGTTTGAAAATATGTGAGAGTTTGACTTAGTGTAATGGTTTTATTATTTATTTTTTAATCATTTTTTAGTTTTATTTGACATTATATTATGAACACTTTTTGTATACTGCATTATGGAATTATAAAACTGAAATTATGGAAAATGTAATGACTTGGGATTTAACCTGTAATATTACGTTTTTTTATGAATAAATTGAATATTGAATTGAATATCACAGAATAAGTAATAGTACTACCGTGTAATATTATTTGTGACACTTTTTTGGGAAAAGTAACATTGGGAGGAAGGAGTTTGTGCAAGACTCTGACAGTGTTGAATTGTAGAATTCATTTATTATCCTAAAATGTCCCCAGGTCCCTCTGGTAGCCAAAGACCTTTTGCTCTTTTTTTCGGATCGGAGCGGCCGAGGTGGTCACAAATATCTGAACAACGCCTCTATTGTCAAGGCGATTAAGTGCATGTTCAGATGTTTTTGAGGACCTTGTTCGCGCCAATATATTTGATGGCGACTGTACAACTAATGCTGACGTTGAGATCGTGGCGATACTTGCTTTAACACTCTCACTGCCGTTATACATGCTGCGCTCCATGTTATGTGGGCGGCCGGCGTACCATGTGGCGGTTAGAGTGTTAAGGTCTGCAATATCACTGCATCTATCAAATGTCGCACCAAAATTGTTCGACATCTGATGATAGTCTGAGATACAACACCTAAAACGAAATAAAATCCCGGTAGGTCAGATAAAAAATATCACAAAAGCAAAGTCTTAATAACGGGGTTCCAAACATAACGAAGATAGATATTCCATTAAAGATACTAGCAACAGCCATCAATCATTGGAACAATAAGGTCGGATACAGAATAATTCGCCAATAACAAACCAAGCGAACAAATCAATAGTACGGGGCTAGAGATTAAGACTTCGATGTTTTATTGGAATGGTTCCACAAGCCGGACAAAAGTTCTTTTCTTTGACTTTATTGGACGCTAGCCTTTAGTAAATAAAACCACATTTAGTGATGTGTTGTGCTAGAAAATATTCCGGTCCTAAGGGACTATTTAGGAATATAATATGTACAGTAAAACAATCAACAAGTTCAAGATGTAATAAAGCATCAACTGAAATATTTTTTGGTTTTTTCAGGGTGTTTTATTCATTTATGAATATTTTTTGGCTACAAAACTGCGTCATCTAAATAAAACACATCTGAACGAAGATATTCCAGTTTTTTTTTCGTAGTTGAGTGGTTCATATTGATATTTCAAATCAGTTTTTATTGATTTACGTATTACATAGCTACGAAGCATTGTTAATACTTAAAGATTCTCTAATCTGTATTATTTAAAAACCAATTTTTGCTAAAGTATTTAAGACAGACACAATGAATAACGACGGCATTAGTATAGTTTTACTTACTGGAATCCCACAGAAATGCCGGCTGGTGCGTTAAAAGAGTTAATAATTTTAAACAAATAATTTTAATCAAAAAAGAACCGACTTCACTTAGCATCCATCTTTCCAAAAGCAAATGCTGGAGATGCTGTAAAAAATACTCAAATAGGTGTGCTTATAATATTTGAGAGTTCGCTCGATTTTGCCAGGATCCCATCATCAAATCCTGAACTGGTTACAATCGGACCAACTGTGAAGTATAATCTTTCAAACAAAAAAACAATTTTCCAAATCGATCCAGCCGTCTTCAAATAATCGGTGAACATACATAACAAAGATCCCGACGAATTGTGACCTCCTCCTTCGAAATCTTGAAGTCGGTTGAAAACACACTTTAAATTAAAGCCCTGGAAATGTGGAATACGCAGCACAAGCACATCACTAACACTGATGTTTTCTTTTAATGAACTAAATTCTTGTTATTCCGTACGGGAAAATGTGTAGCCTTGCACAAAGCTAATTGTAACCGCAGGGTGCAGAGGGGAGAAATTGTGTCGGCACAATACGATACTCGAAACAGCTTTTTACTAGTCTATTAGAACTATGGTGGTCGCACTTTTCTACATAACAGTGTGATCAAAGTGTCTGTCTTTTTCAATCGCGCGAGATTGAAAAGGACGCTTGCTTTATTACTAGAATAACCGCGTCTATCATACGCTAGCTGGACTCCAGTTGCATTTCATTCATTTGTTTTTGGCAACTGAACTTGTTGTTTTAGTTCTAATTCGAGGTAATAAAATTTTTGAACGATTACTCGACTAACGGAAAATAATCAGTTAAATGTAGTCTATTTTACATATAGATGTAAAATACATCCGCATCCGTCCATTAGTCACGGGCTTTAATGGGTTAGTTAATGTAACGTATACAAGCTTTGGCTGTACTCGTATTGCTCAAGACGTATAAAGTCAATTTGTATAATTTTGTAAGGCATAAATCATAGTAAGTATAATATGCGAAATATATAATTGGATAATGTATAATGTTTTTTATAATAAATTATGAATTGAAAAAATAAAGACATCATTTAATAAACAAAACAAACATAATATTCTAAATATTTATAAGCGACTGCCTACTTTAAGGCGACGGGATACGCTAGCACGTAAAATTTAGGTGTTTTTGTGCAAGTTTTGTGATGAAATCAAAGCACTTGGGAACGTGGCTATGGCATGGAAGGCGATGGAAGTTCCCCCTGTCGCAGTTCTAACCTAACCTATTTTTCTGGTAACAGTTGATTTCTGTGGGGGGTCGCAGTTCTAACCTAATCTTTTTTTGGTTGACCCATGGGGAATCCTTTATGGATCCTACTGACCCGGGAGAAGCCGAGTGGGGTATGTCCGACTCCCATGGACTAAACCCCCTGGGGTGTTCCACCGCGCGCTTTGTGGACGGGGTTTCGAGAACACGTCTGCAGACCTCCGATACCCCGTCGGCGTTGCTCTACGGGCCCATTCTAATTCTGCTCATGCAGTCTCCTCCATTAACGGCGCCTGGGAACACTTGAGAGCCATCCAGCTCGGAACCTTTCCGGCGAGTGATGGAGCTCCCGATCCGTCATTCGCATGATCCCGTTAAGTTCTAACCTAACCTAACCTACTTCTCTAGTAACAGTTTATTTCTGTAGGGGGGTCGCAGTTCAACAGTCAAAGTCTGTAACCGTACTATGGAATCGGATTCGCTGACCTTTAGAAGATTTCCAGATTACAAAGGGGTTCTGTATGCAGGCAAAATATTTATTTTACAGAAATTACGTGTTGGATACTCCTTTTCCTCCGACTTTAAATAGATTAGCTTGTGTTAACGTTTAATTTGAGGTAGGACGTGTCAAACAAAACATACATACACTAAGACAACATTAGCTTCCTTATTAAGAAATCTCATGTAACGGACGCACTAACAACCACAGAGAAGTTTTTGAATAAGATTCTGAAACTGCGATATTTAACAACGCAGGGATTCGTATTCAGTTGTTACAATAGCATGATTGATGTTGGTTGATTACTCCCGCGGTTAATCTTATTTCGAGATGATACGGATTATGTTACCTGCGCAATGGCTTCATTAGGCAGCTTTACTATAATTATTTTCATAAAATATTTGGGATATTTTATTTATGAAAACGATAGTGAACATGGTCAGTAGCCGGTGACACCTAATACTCATTATCATTAAGCTTTTCTCGAGCGACTACATGGTTTTTCATAAAAATAAGTGTATTAGGAATAGGGAAATAAGTAGGTACGGTCAGCTGCAGAGAAATGTACCCACCCCTGCATACAAACTTGTACCTACAACTTGTAACTTGATGTAGATAAGCTTGGAGGGCTCACGCCATACAACTGGTTATTAGCCCGAAAGCTTGACATTATGAAGGCATAACGACTAAGGGGACTGAGAGGGGAGCGGGTTAAGTTACATAACTTCTGAAGCTTCCAAGTAAGGTACTGAAGAAGGAATGTATAGTGGGCATCAAATATATCGGAGCGACCCAGGTACTTAAAAATATCTCAAGTATCTCAACATGGACCGCCTTGACAATAGGGGCGTTGTTCTGATTTTGTGACCACCTTGGCCGCTCCGATATATCTGATGGCGACTGTACATCATAAAACATCTCTAAGGGTTAAAAATAAATATGTCAAAGATTTTGTCATAAAATAGTAGGTACTGCTATTGACAAGCCATTTCAAATTACTGTTGATAAAATGGCGCCGAGCCTTTATCTAACGGACTCCGTACAAAGTTCCGCCCGTTTTTTGATAAAACAAACTGAAAGCTTCGCACAATGAATGTCGAGCGCCCCGGGCTATGGCGTCGCAAAGAAAAAATCTGGAAAAAGTGTTTTGTCCTGTCTGTGAACCAAGGGTCTTTGTTGGGACCAACCGTACAATTTAGGTCGGATTCGGATTTAAAAAGTTTAGTTGAGGAAGTTGTAATTACTGGAGATTTTGCGATGTCTTTTGATGGTTCACGTTGATGCTACAGTATTCTGCCATTAGATATTTAAAAAAGAAAAATGTATGTATATAGAAAAACAGTTTCAATTAAAATAAATACCTAATTTTCCTAACATGGATATTAGGGTAAGTTTTATGTTGATGACTTTATTTCCGTATAGAGAAACGAAAAACAAAAATGCTTGCATGCTCTGCTTGTTCTGGATTTTAGCTTCGATAACTTTGTCTTAGATATTTTCGTATGTACTGAAAAAAATAACGCATCTCTTGTCTCGGGTCAAACGCTTTTTAGGTTCACACCAGTTCGTGTAACTTCGTGTTAACTACTATCCATAAACTTTACCGCTGCGACCTATATTGCTACCGCTTTTTATCGCCAGTTTGGCCTACAAAAATAGTGTTTTAGATCACTGCAGTTGATTTACATACTGGTAGAAGTTTGTGCACAGCCCGCCTCTCATCGAATCTATAACTTTAAAACTTTTTTTTTTGTAGATGAGGTAACCTATCTCATTTTCCCATTTCATTCAGGGTTGGCACTTCGTATCTACTCTGGGTCAACGAGACATCTAATTGGGCTTTCTTAGGTTATTAATGACATATATCTAAGTCACAGGGGATCTACCGTTGCCCGATGTTTTTGAACCGGTATTGAAGTTTAATACTATAAATGATTAATGAATAAGAAAAAATCCGTACCCAAGAACTAACTAATCAAGATGTTGAGAAAATTGATCCGGTGGAAACTATAACGCCAGCAATAAGATATTGTATTTATAGCCTTAAGATCATGATGAGCGTATAGCTAGTAAGTACTTCAAAATGTATACATTTGAGTCTAATAACATTTTTGATAATCAGTAACATATTCCTATCACTGAATTCAAATAGCCTGAAACTGTCATAAACAAAATGATTTCAGGAATTAACAGGCAATACGAGACGGGGAAGACGGAAATACGGGTAATGGTATAGCAAATTGTGAGTCCCGAGGCGGAAATACAGACCTTTTATCTGAATTTACCATCTTTGTGGTTGTTACTATTGTAGTAGTGATGTGCTATGAAAAAGGGAATATTTTGCCCGTTCCCTGTAAAGAGGAATATGTATTTAATTTACAAACTTTAATATGATTGTATATCGGGTTCATAATTGCATACCCAATATTTATCAATGAATTCATCATTATTAAATTGGGTATGCAGTTATGAACCCCATGGTACATTAAAGGTGTACTGTGACAATTTTATGTTGTGTTACATAGTAAATTCTATGTATGTTTCCTTAATTTTACCCTCATGTAATGGTTTATATAAAATTATGTAAAACAATTAGAAGCAATATAATGAATACATTTATCAATGCCTTTTGAATTATCATCTAAATATATAAAAGAAGAAACTGACTGACTGACTGACTGACTAACTGACTGACTGACTGATTGACTGACTGACTGACTGACTGACTGACATATCAACGCACAGCCCAAACCGCTGGTTCTAGAGATTCCAAATTTGGCACGTAGGTCCTTATAAGGTCTAGGGATGCACTAAAAAAGGATTTTTCAAAATTCACCCCCTAAGGGTGTAAAATGGGGGTCCAAAGTTTGTATGTCGAATCAAGATTTGTTAGACTATTTTATTCGAAACTTCCCAGGAGTATTACTAACGATAAATGAGTAAACACGTGTTTCAGGTTTTTTGAAAATTCAACCCCTAAAAGGTACAAATGTGGTCACAAAGTCTGAAAATCAACATGGGTATCGTATCCTTTTTGAGTACTTATAGTATGCGGGTGAAGCCGCGGGAAAAGGCTATTAATAATAATTTTAAACAAAAAAGAACCGACTTCACTTAGCATCCACCATTCCAAATGCAAATGCTCGACCTGCTGTAAAAATACTCTAATCACTATAGGTGTGCCTATAATAGTTGAAGAGTTCCCTCGATTTCTCCAGGATCCCATCATCAGATCCTGACATGGTAACAATGGGACCAACTATGAAGTATACGCTTTCAAACAAAAAAAGAATTTTCCAAATCGGTCCAGCCGTCTTCGAATAATCGGTGAACATACATAAAAAAAATTGCAAAAACAAAGATCCCGACGAATTGATAACCTCCTCCTTCGAAATCTTGAAGTCGGTTGAAAACAAAGATCCCGACGAATTGATAATCTCCTTCTTGGAAATCTTGAAGTCGGTTGAAAACACAATCCATTCAAAGATATTCAACCGTACTGCAGGTATAGAGTACTTTTATACAAAACAAGAAAGATTATAAAAGACATTAAATTATTTAAAACTAACGAAAAAAATAATAATTGGGAACATACCGCAGCGCTGCACATCACTGTTGCGTTGTTAGCTGATAATTCTCTGAATGACGCTTAAGCCGTTTAGTAATCCCCAGTTGAAACTTATTGGAGAAGGCTAGATAAAATCATCTGTTGTTAGAAAACTTGTTGTGTCTTGTTATCCTATAATAGGAAAACTTTTCAGCTCAGTAACATCACGGCCATTATGCCTTAACTTTATTATTTAGTACGATTAGGCTTAGAGCTAAGTTACTCTATTTATGATATTGCTATAGGTAAATTACATATTAGATTATGGACGCCCACTGGTACTATGCGTTTTGCCTTAGATTATCATTGAAACACAATTATTTGTTTTGTCGTTTATTTGTGCTATATATTATTTCCGGGCCACACAATGTACAGGAAATCGTATTTGGGGCCGATACGCTGAGAAGTAAAGTTCTTTTATTATTTTCTTCTCAATGTTCCAATCAATTGGTAAGAAAACTGAAGGTGTAGATTTTTTATTTAAACCTACATGTTAGTTTTTATTGTGCGTATGTTCATAAACCTAAGCCGTGCTACGCATATACATATACAACCAGGGACAGCTTTTAAAACAAAGTTTCCTTTTGCGAAGCATATAATACATGCCCAGAGAAAAAGGTGTATCATATAATTAATCAAAATGTACGTAAAACTTGGCAAAGCATACTAAATATACTTTTGTTTGTTTCAGGTATGGGGCCTCGCTGTTTGTTTCAACTTTTCTAATATGAAAAAACTTTGAAACTTCCGCTCCTATAATAAAAGAAAAATATTGCTTCTGTCAAGTAAGTGCCTAAGCGCTTGCGTTGTCTGTCTATTTATATTGATGCTTCTACGGTGGAAAAATATGTTTTTTCTACACGTCGACTTTAATGATTGAATTAAGATTTCATACACCAAAATAAACTGTAAACATCATTTTAGTTTTAAGAGTAAGATTGCAATACTATGCTTATTGCTAGATCTAGGCATCTGGCAGCTTTTAATGGGTGGATGTCAGACTGACAGACTAGCAAAGTTTTTGAATTGGAAAAAAGTAATAACAAAATAGGTAAAAACGGCCGAAGTAATCTTATTTATAGAGGACGGGGCCTATATTTTAACATTAGAACATAAAACATTTCGGAAAGAGAAACAGTAGGCGACAATCTATGAATTACATTATATGTCGTTTTAGACTTCTATCCCCCATCAGAAACTATTGGCAATGATATGATCTAATTATTTATATCAGTTTTCATACAACTGCATTAAAACCAGAACTCTATGATTTGTATTCTTAAAGTGGTTTGCATTCTTTGACCTCCACCACTTTACAGCTGCCAGATGTCCAGACCTAGAAATAAGCATAGTATAGCAAACGAGAGGAGTTTCGTCGCTCTCATTATTGTGTCATATCTGACGTGGCTAGCTCTCCGTCTATTTGTAGACCGAACTACAAGCGCATACTTTTCGATTGAACTTCCAACAGCCATTTAATCATTTATTTGTTCTCTCGTCGCAACCAAAATATTTTTTCGACTAGTCAGGTTTCTTGATTTGTGCCATTAATGCTTTCTTTATATATTTCTTTATATATTTCTTTTTATAAATTAACATTAATGTTAGACGCTTTCCATAAGCCAAATTAAAACTTAAAGGCAAAATTGCTCAAGTTAAGTATGCTGCATGATTATAATTATAAAATTAAAAGCATATTTAATACAAAGTTTCACCTGAACTTTATAGTCCAAGGTGCCTTCAAAATGTCTTTGCAAACTTCATAATTACAACACGTAACTTTTCGGCGGCTTCGATCCGTGAAGACCGTATGGTGTTTCTCGACATTTCCAAAATAGAAGGAACTCCTTTAGATTATACCAAAGATTTTATGTGAATAGATTACGCAGATCAATTATTTTTTACTATAATCTCGTAAATCTCACAGTGATGCGAATGATATTACTTGCTTATAATAATGTAACGGCTTGTCTTCTGCATGTTTAAGGCCCATTTACACATTGATTAGTGAGTTACACAAAAATAATATATTTTATAAAAAAAATATAGTCTGTTATGGATTTTTTTTTGAAATTTTAAATATTGGTTACATACTTCAAGTCAATATTTCTGGTGAAATAAAATTAGGCTGAGCATTTTTCCAAACGTAAATATAGACGATATAAGAGTTTAGGTAAGAAAACCCAACTAGGACCATTGTTTTTTTTTGGAAAAATAATTATATACCACACGGAGTATATGGAGACGGTATCAGCCGTAGTTTGTTCCAAAACCAGCGTAGCTGGCATTTACATGCACACATTCTCATTAAAGTACGCACGAGGTGATACACACAAATAAATGTCTGTCTCTCATTCGCTGTGTTGATGTGTGCGTACACTCGAAAATACGTAACCGCTTACATTAGAGGGACGGTGGCCTGTCGATATATATATTTTATCGATATCGATTATCGATAATTAACTCCATAATACCGCGCCACACCTCATATTAATAAAACAATGTCGATTTTTATTAATAGCTGGATAAAAATCTAATTACGTCAGATGTTAAGGGGGACGGAGGGATCAACAAAGTGTGACGAGTTCTGATAAGGGGAAGGGGGAGTTTTATTTCTTGTGACATCACAAATACAAATATCGTGTACATATATACACATAGTACAGTGTACACTTTTTTTGAAGGAAAGGAACTCTTTATGTCTTCTAGTCTGACTTTCAAACACTTTGTATTATTATTTTTCTTGCTTTGATTTAATTTAATATATTATTTAAAATGGGAAAAATAAAGAAATAGTAATTTTAAACATTATTGTTGAAATTTGTTTGACGTAGTTTGTGGATGTACCCTTATCTATCTAATTTATGTGTCTGCTAAAATACTAAAAATAATCGTGACTCAAACTATCTTCATACCAAATTTCATCTTAATCGGTTCAGCAGTTTAAGTGTAAAAAGGTAACAGACAGACAGAGACACTTTCGCATTCATAATATTTGTATGGTTAGAAGTACCATTATACAGTTATCGTATCTATAAAATAAGTTGATCATTGGATTAATTAATCCAGTCAATCACGTTATTTTGTTTTCGAAAGAAATAAAATTATTTTCTACTATAGGACAGACAAGTTACACCTTAAACAATGTGTTCGAAATTATCGATATTAAATAACGGGCCGCACTCTCGTGGCGGCAGGCGCGGCAGCCATGTTGCCCAGCAACGTGGCTGCCGATCGTGTGACGAGACTGACGAGCGACGTTCGTATTTCCAAATACATTGCGCGTCACTCGCGTAATCCTGCGACCGGCAGCAATAGCCAGCGAGCAATTGATATTAATACTGTTGTACCATCGGATAATGGGTGAATGTCGTAATAAAAGTCTACAATTTTTGGAAAAAATGTGAAATACTCGGTTTTTATACTTACCGGCGGAAAGCAACTACTCCAGGGGCCTCCTTTAATTCGTTGCTTCGTATACGACACGACAAAATTGTACAACACGGCATTATTATATGTTTTTTGGCACTAAATTCGTCACACGTGATCGAACGACGACTGAACCGCGCGGCATGAGGTTTCGACAAGTTTATGCGCATCTGATCATAAGCCATGTAACGCGCGCCCCGCCCATTACTGCGTCCAGTATTTATCTAGTCCGTGATATACCATCTACTCCTGACACTTTATCATGCTGTAAAGTTTTTTTGGACTGAGGAGTTAATGCGAGGTCAAACCCTCTATTGCCTGGCCTACTCACCCAGATATATAAATACTATATACAATAATATACATACATATTTTTCCAGTTTTAGGGTTTTTATTAAACACGAATCAATTAAATAACATAGGATATGATATGATTGATGTATAATATTAAAACTACTTTAAAACAAACTAATCAAATAGTAGTTTATGTAACTGTTACGTTTTAAGGCCTAATTACGTACAGTTGCATACACTGCTTTATCTACACTCATATTATTTATCCTACACCCTGTCCAATAAGTTCGAATACACATATTTTTGCGTTGACCCTGAAGGCATACAGGCTGCAGGCTATCCATTTATTATATTAATCTAAAGAATAAGTTAACTTGAACATAATGTAATAGTAAAAAACGCCAAGGACTTGAAATTTGTCTTCACTCTTCAATGAAGTACTTTCGATTAACAATTTAGTACAAAATTTCGTAATGGCGACTGCAAAGGTGTTTTTTCAAGGCGGTAAAACTTTTTGGAATCAAAGGAAATCTCGTTTAAGTACACAACAATGAGAAGGTCTTAAAATAGCTCCTCTTTAGAAGACAGGAAAAAATCTGGTCAGCTACGCAGCTAGAACCATTTAAATACTAAATATCGTGAGAGTGCGAGTTTAGAGGACAAAAGCCGCTTTATCCAAAAATCAACTGCCGATCTGAAAATTTTGAGGAGATCCTTACGTGGTATTTTGGAGGTGGATCCTGGATATCATAGCTACAATAAACGTGAAGTTCATCGTTTTTCCGTAGCAATGGAGAAAATTAGAGTACATAATCCAACTCAATACATTCCTGGCACGCAGGAAGGAGATGATTTTCTGACGAGAAACTCATTGAATTAAAATAGCCTTACAATGCTCAAAACGGTCGTTTGTGAGCAGCAAGTATAAAAAACAGCCTAAACCATGAGGTTAATGTTCCCAGACTCCAGAGGGAACTATTGGTGGTAGTGTGGGGTTCAGTTAAATATGTGGGGCCAAATTTCGTTATATTTACCGATAAAGTCGCACATTAATAATGAAAATTATAAATCAGAGGTTTTCGTCGAAAAACGCTCCTGAAAATTTGAAAACTGTGTTTAGGAATAAAAATTAAATTATTTTCTCACAAAATTGTGCTCAAAACAGTGCAAACGTTGTTCAAGCTTTGAGAAAAGCTAATTTCGATGATTATATTGCCGAAAGTAAACGGCCACTCCATTCTCCAGATTTGCGTTTATTACATTGATTTGGTATGTTTTTACATGCCTTGTAGGCACTTGTAGGTCACATTATTATAAAATAGCAAATATGGACAATGAAAAAAAAGATATCGAGCATATTTGGGACGAAATAACCTTGAAAACGGTGCGTGCCGCGTGAGATTGAGTTGAAAAATGTAGTCAGCTAGTAAAATAGGTAAGAGGTGGAGTTAGTCCAAAATATTTGCAGCATATTTTGTATATTAGTATAGCTTTAATAAAATACAGATTTCACTACAATAACTATTCGTACAAAAAAGTTATAAGACCTCCAAAGTGTATTCGAACTGTTTCGACACGGTGTAAATGCATTATTCGGAAACCATAGAATGGCCGCCATTGCACCGCCATGGCCAACTCGATTGTGTCGGCGGCCGCGCGGGAGCGTGCACGACCTGCTCGCTCCCGCGCGGCTGCACTGCAGGTGTACATTATGTTATCAAAACTCATATCATAACACATCAATAGTTGAGCATGTAAAGTTAAAATTACGTTACTGCCACCGATAAAAAGCTTATCATAAAATCGGTCGTGGTAATGCTAGCCATTGCCTACCGTTTTCGAACACGTTTTAGGGAACTTACAATATGAGTGTAGATAAATGTATTTACGTATGTATAGTATGTAATTTATAGGTATTTGATTAAGTATACAGAATGTGGCCTGTAACCCGAGCAAAAAATTAAAACTTAAATTCTACTCCTCAAACTATAAAACTTTTGTTCAACAACTTTAAAAAATATAGAGTCTAAGATTGACTCTTTTTCATACACACTAAATAGTATTTTCAATGCACGTTAAAATCCGTCCAATTGACTCATTAGTCTTGTCACCCTACAGACATAATCAATTTAGTAGTATAGATTCACCGTTTCTACCCCATCCTTTTCCCACCACCTTTCGTAGTAGTGTAAAGCTGCGAGCGTCATAAGACTCATAAGAATGAGATCCAAAAAATATGATCTTGAAGTGTTAGAAAAGGGCTGTATTTATTTTACGAATGCAAAGCTCGGTGATTTGTGCACTGAGCTCCAGTGCTTATCTCGGACGCCAGACACGTGATTGCAATAAGATATGAGCGTCCGATTGGCTCGTTTTATGAAGTGGGAATTTAAGCTTTGACGCCAGTACTTTCCGTTGCATGTGACAATTTGGAATGTACGTACATAGGTACTCATACCGCAGCATTCTAGTACTAACGATCATAGAGCTAAGCCACAGACAGACAGTCGGACATGGCGAATCCGTATGGGACTATTTGACTACGGAACTCTACAAATAAACTAACAAAATTTCGTTAGCGACCCGATTTAAATATTGTGTAATATACATATATACCTACCTATATTTTAATCCAACATTAATTTATACAAGTACAAGTGTAGTACGAAGCTCTAATTTCGCCTGACGTCGTTTTCTACGTGGCCTAGCTCGGAGCATTCTGTGTGAAATTGTCTGAAGCTCCGGACAACATAGCGAGTACATTTAGACGCAAAATTGTAGAGTGAGAATTATTTTAATAAAACGCTACATGGAAGTGAGATTGTGTTTTTATTTGCTAGTTTGTTACGGAGATGATATTTAAAAAATAATGTGGTATTTTAATTGTAGCATTGGCTATACAATTATTTACGAAGGCACTGCAAAAGCATCATATTATGTCATACTTAAAAACAAAGTGTCCGCTCATTTTTAATGTAATATGTTCTATCATTTATAACTAAAGAGCGTTGGTAGCCTAGTGGTTAGGCGTACGACTGTACAGCTCGTACCACTGAGGTATTCGGAGTTTATGTACCTATAAAACGTAACTTATATTTGCTAGACGTTTATCGGCAAAAAAAAACACCGTAAGAAAACCGTACCTAATGCCACCAAGTTACCCTCTGGGCTGGAAGGTAAAATAAAAGCTAGTACATACGCAAATTCTTGGAATTAGGTTGCAGGCTCCAATTAGGTAAAAATTGTTACTAAGGTTAGGTAGATAATGATTCAATCATTTTTGACAGTTAACAACATCATACTTAAGTAGTTTGTTACTAACTCATAACATATATAGTTAAGTATAAGAGAATGATTAAGAGTGCTCTTTTTCGCCAACAAACTGTTACACAGTTTGGCGAAACTATAAAATACTGTAGTGATTAAAACATCTTTTTGGTAATAAAGAAATAAAAATAATACATAATTATAACAAAATATTGAGGGCAGCATAGGAAGGACTTACTCAATTTATGTAAAGTAAGTATATAATCTACATCAATGAAGCCTCTCAAAACAGCTGCTAACTCGGAAACAACCTTTATAAGGCTTTTCAATATCGCGCGAAGGTTAAATATAGCCATTCTTTTCACATAACGGCAAATGATGGGCCTACTTCGCAAACTTCTCAATACCTATTCAGGATGATACCCCTCGTTCTTCGAACTCTGAGGGACCCGAAAAGTGACGCCATGGATGTGAGAAATATAGACGCCGAAGTTTATTTTTCGATTATGGAACACTTTATCTGGGTAATCATTTTTTTTATTTTAAGAATTTTTTTATACTTACTAAAGTTAGCAAAGAGAACTAAGTGAGTTTTTTTTTTATTTAGTTTTTTTTTCGTTTCTTTTTAACTATTTAGTTTTAATTAGTAGTAGTAAAATACTTTATTTTATAATATAAGTACAACAAATAAAAAAATACAGCAAGAAAAAATATACATAACAGTACAAATGTTATGTATATTTTTAAAAAATATGTTTACACTTTTTTACCTTACTACTTTGTAATAAGGTGCAAAAGTGTATACATATCTTTGACGTCGACTGTACAAAGGCGAACTTTTCTTGTACCTTGGAGCAGTTGGAGAATTCAAACTGGTAAGTACATACATACTGTACAAAACGGCTTATAATCAAAATAAGAATAGGTTATAAAAAAATATATAACCTACCAAATAGCTACAGAAGTATACAGTATATGTAAATATATATACCGTGTGTGGCCTGTAACACGGGCAAAAAATTTAATCGTAGATTCTACTCCTCGAACTAGACAACGTTTGTTCAGCGACTTTAAAAATTAACTTGTGGTTTGATTTTTAGTACACTTTAAAGTTTATTCGAATACGCAATGGATTGCGAAATTGAGTAGTATAGATTCACCGTTTCTACCCCATAATACATACCAAAAAAAGTTTGGTATGTATTAGTACGTTTAGCCCCCCATTTAGATCGATTGCACTAGGTCTCAACAGTGCCCGGAGCCTCCTTCAGCACTTAGGCACTCCGCTAATTAAACAATACACGCTCTTCGACACCACAATAGAACCCTTGCTCACCTTTTTCTATTGTCTATATTGTTAGCTCGACCGGCGACATCGCATTGTTACCGAGCTCGGTAGAGGCATACTCCTACGTTGTAGTTTGTTCTTTACGTATTTGCAATAGGTTTTATAATTGCTTAATTGGTTACCCCTTATGAAAGACTAGGTATACTACCTAAAGTTTCCATAGTTTAGGTATTGTTTTGGTGGTGGGAAATCAATGGGGTAGAAACGGTCATATAACTTAACGAGATTTTTAATGATCTAACAAGCCCCACGAACTGACACAATTACATTTATTAGTCTGGACTGGAGTAGGTATCAAATTTATACCTCAAGTAAATTAATTCACATTTCGCGAATATAAATGCAAATTTCAACGTATCTATATGTGTTACAAGACACTATGAAACTTCTGGTATATGTTTCAACCCCATCAATTTTAGTTATTTAGTATCTATTCGTTTTCAGTTTTTGCCTAAAATTTATTATTTTATGCAAATCCAATTTTTGAAATATTATTTTATTGATTCTAGATTATTTCCAGTCTAGATATTTGTGTTATCTTAATTTTTTTGGGTAAATTATTTTATGCAAATCCAATTTTTGAAATATTATTTTATTGATTTTAGATTATTTCTAGTCTAGATATTTGTGTTGTCTTATTTATTTATTTTTGAACTCGTAAATAACTTTAGTATATGTGACAACCGACTGCTATTTATTGGTGGACAATAAACATGACTGTGTTTTGAACAAGTTTCAACCTGTAAGTATGCTGTACGTTTCCGTAAACGAAGTTCCCAGTATTTATTATAATATATAGATCTTTTGTTAATGTAGGATTCGGTGTGTGATTTATTGCATTCCTGTTTATACCAGTTAGATAGGTAGGGCGGTGCGATGTTTAAAGACTCCTTTGGTGCTCTAATTTAAACTCGCAATTTCTATTATTAGTTTTTTCTTTATGCTGTCGGCTTGAGAACTTTACCTTTTTTGCTAGATGTCATTTGAAGAAGGTAATAATTTACTTTTTATTCGTTTCTGAGAAAGATATAAATCAATCGGTTTTGAAGTCACACGCGATTTTCATAGAAAGTAAATGCACAAAAGATCTGTCGTTTAAATTCTTTAGAATTCTTTTGATAATTTAATCTTTTGTTAGAAAACATTCCGCTGCAAACAAAAATTTACCTGTCCCCGAAATCCTGTTTAAACTCGTCGCTACCTACCTAGGTGGTCCTCTGTCCCCACCAGCCGTGACCTTTTTTTCAACACAAATTCATATAAAAAGGCTGAGGCTGTGGGTAACTTTATATAGTACCTTCGGATCTCCAGTTCAGTTAAGAGCTCTCAGTTTCTACGCTTTGAAGTTTTAACGAAGACCATTCATAATGGATGTAAGTATTTAAATAGTATTACTCTATAATTATTGCATTTAAAATCTATCTGTTGTGTGTATGTTTTAAGTCTGTAATATTAATTATGAATTTTGTTTCAGTTTTCCGACAACACTTTCAAAAACTTTTACGTTGATGAAAATGAAGACGAAGCAAGTGATGAAGAGGGGACGCTGGCTTTCAAAGTGAAGCAAGCTATTGCGAAGAAGCGTCAATCAAATAATATTGATGGCTTTTTTGAAAGGCCTAAGAAGAAGACAAAAGTGTACAAGAAATCTTCAACGGTCTCCAAAAAAGAAGAAGACGGTGTTTCATATCTCACTTCAGGTCAGGATGATGGGGCATATGCATCACACCTCATCAAGATCGAAGTATACGACATGAACAAAATACGAAACGTTGGACCTCTGGACCACTGAAAACACTGTGACTATCGTGTTAAATATTATTCTAACGAAGGTGACTCACATGAACAGTGCATTATTTATAAATAGAATAACTTACTTTATTTTTTCACTTATAAAAAATGTTTACTTTCTTTCTTGTTTTATTGTATATTAATGTTATTACTCATTTATTGAACATGTTTAATATTAGATGTAGTTTTAATTGCTTATTTTGTGTTTCTTTCTCCGTCACTGCATTTTCTTAGGTAGTAGGAATATTTTGTAATTATAGTTGTAAGAAATAAAATAAAACCCAATTTATTTTCATAACACATTGTTTTAGTTCACAAAAACTGATTTAAACATATTCATTAAAACTAAATCATTATACAAAGAATTATCAGAAAACAGACGTAAAAACTCAGTCATTTTTTTCCCTTGAAGCTTAAAATAAAGATAAACTAAACAGTATTCTCCCTCAACTGAATTAAAATAATTTTGAAGTGATTGATGGTTATAAAACCACCTCTTAGAGTTTCTATTTAAAAATAACCTGTGATAACCGGTAGGTTTTCGACCAAAAGAGTCAAAGTATTCGCCATATCCATTCACATCAATGTGCATTGCAATCCAATGAGAACCGGGCTTTGAATCAGGATCCAGATTGCTTATAATAAAAGTAGGTAGATTAACCCAAACAGGAATCCGGTTTGCAGCAAAAACATTTGACTTAAACCTCGGGTTTATTTTATTCATACAAAATTGTATTTCATTCGAATCCATAATAATAATTAATCTAAAAAAGTAAACACTGGTGGTTTTACAGACAATGTTCAAGTGGTTATGATAAAATTGAGTGAATGCATTGTATTTATTTAATTACTAACTATTATAATCCACAGTGATATCACGATTTTTATTTATTTCAATTATGTTATCAAATTCAGCATACACAATACAGTTGATAGTAGTACTTAAAGCTGAATAAAAAAGAGCTTCGATTCGAACACTTCCGTGTCTTACAAGATTCCAGTGTGAAGTTGAACTTGCAGATAAATCAGGAGTCAAATCGAAACAATAAAGAATAACCACCCACATAGTTTGATCTGCTTATAGCATTACCTTCGTTATGAAAATGAATACCAGTTCCAGAAAACAAAGTATGATATGCAGTTGCTATTAAACCCGGAGAGTTAAATGAGGGTTGCAAAGTTTTAGAAAGAATTTCATGACCATCTACGTACAAACTAAATGAATTCATATGAAAATGTTGAAAACTGAAGGGATTTATAGCTAAATTACCATTAAACCCAGAGTTTGAAACGAATCCAATAATACATATTTTAGGGACTTGCCCGAGAAATATATTATCCAACGTTTTACCTTGTATACCTGCGGGTAATGTCAGAACCTTAGCTTCTGCCCTTGTTATCGGATATTTCGCAGTTGTTGATGCTAATACTTTTTGATGAGCTAACAATACACTAGGATTTATTCTTGCTCTTCTGATAATGAGACTGGCATCTGTTATTTGTACTTTAAATTTGCCATCCTTATGACAAATTAAATTAAATGTTTCTTTCGAACGGACTAATTTAATTCTCATTTCTACACCATTAATTAGAAATTTCTCCTGGTTAAACATATCACCATGTAAATGACCAATCATTTCAACTTCCTTGCTTTCCTTTACAAAGTCCATTCTTTCGTGAAACCCTTTATTAGTCGAGTCAACGGCGTCCATATAGTTGGGGGTATCTTCATACCACAATCCACAAGTTAGATGAGATTTTTTGGCTGCTGAACCATAATTAAGCAGATTTTCCATGTAGGCTCGGTAAGCATAAGTGTTGTTTGGAGGTGATATAAGCTTCTGATTTAAATAAATGTCTAGTTGGCTACACAGGGAATGTAACCAATTGTTTACATTTGCATCAGGGAATGCAACATTTGCATCAGCTTTTATTTTTGTACCATCTTGATTCAATATTTTGGCATTTATATGCAACAAAGTGTGTGATAGATCAATGTAGTCATCACCTGACCCAGGAACTTGAAACTCAATAGGACCATCGTCACTTAGTGATGAAATTGGTTTGTAATGAATCCACTGACCACTTTCAATGCTTGTTTGAGTTGATGGTAAAGCAAATAAGTCTAACTCAGATTTGGCACACTCACAAGAATGACTATGTAAGAATGACATTTTTTAGTTTGAAAATATATCTTCAATATTGTTTTTCCTATATTTTTTACCTCCTCTTCGGTGCGATGCTTTTAAGTTAATGAATGGTCCACGCCTTTTTGCGGACGTTTTATACCCAGACCCCGACATCAAAGAATCAATTTTTTCATCTGCTTTTCTTTTTAAGTTGGCGCTTGCTTCATTGAACCGAGATCTAATCGAACTATCCACTGTCGTGAATTTACCATATCGCATAAAAGACCGATTCCTGCATCTAAAGTTTCTTTTCCCACTGTTTTAAGACCACTAGATAATAATGGTAGCACAGACCTAAAAATACCACCCAAGAAACTCCCGATCCCATGTCCTCGTTGATATGGTACCCCTTTATAAACTATTCCTATACCCGTACCAGCTTGGTGTGAATAGTAATGTTCATATGCGCAAGACGTAGATGATCTTTTATAATTCATTTTACCCGTTGAAAGTGTAGCTTCACGCAAGAAGATCCAAACTGGAATGGTATTCTAGCTCCAGTAGTTGTCCTTATATCTATTTCTATAGTATCGAATTCTCTTCGTAATACGGGTACATAGTGAGCAGGTGAGAAAATATGTGTTTTGTAAGCACCATAGATAAATTTAGTTGGGTCTAACGGTATTATTCTCAGTAATGATGTAATTACATCTTCCACCACTTGTGGATGAATGATATCAGTATAGACAAATATTTGTGAGGGTAAACCTAAGTATAAATTTGCAGGATGTTTTCCAATTGACATTTCTTTTAAATTTTATCTTGGTCGAAATCCTAATTGTAGACTTAATATGGGTGTTGTTGTGACTGAGACTATTTCTTTATCTGTTGATATCCCCACCATTTTTGTAATTTTATCATATCTAAACTTAACTTTGCTTTTTAGCTGTGGGTTTTCATTGAATGCATCAAGAAAATGATCAAGACTATCATACGAAGTAGCTGGTATGTGAGTTTTTGAATCAAAGATTTTATCCGTCTTGTCTGCAGGTCCTCGAACTTTCTTTTTAATATAAATTGTATTTTCATGTTCTTGAACATTGTACATGGAGCATGGGTATTGAAATTCTACTAAACCCACGACCCATTCTCCTTCCAATTTAATGGTTTTAGGTAATTTTGTTAAAAAGTGCGCAGTTGTAAATAATCATTGTAATATTCCGATGAGCTATTGCTCAACAAAGTTAAGTAAAAACTGTTTTCACTCATATTGTTTCTAAACTCGATGAATCCAGGAAATAAATTTATTAGGAGAACCTCGCCACTTCACGAACACTTCCTTTCTGCCACCAATACGGCGCGAGCGTATTATTTTATCAATTTTATATTTGATGGAGGGGTGGTGAGTTACTTTTTGTAATTCTTTAGAATAAAATGTACCAATTATTAGTTCACCTTCCAAATCTTTTAAAGTATAAACAACCCACGGAGACCTATTGATAACTGATTCAATCACAAATATTTCATCACTCCAATTGGTTTCATAACCCTTTTGGAATATATGTTTATATTTAGTTATCCTAACATGATCGCCTACATTTAGCCTTGCATTTTCTAAAGAAGGTTGTTTATCATTTTTTCTTTCATATAAGTTACACCAAACAGTCCTTATATTACTACAGTTAACATCAACTGGACGCATTTTTATGCTGAATGATAGCTATGGTTATATGAATAAAGGAGATCTTGTAATATATTAGTGTAATTGTAAGTATTCTTATGAGTGAAATAACGCCACATTTTAGTTTTGAGAGTTCTTTGAAACCTTTCAACTATGCTAGCTTTAATGTCTGGGTTGTTAGTTGTATACTAATTTATGTTCTTACTTTTAAAATAATCTCTCACCATCTTTGAAACAAATTCTGTACCCTTATCAGATTGAATATGTCTAGGGGTTGCATTTGCTTCCGTGAATATGCTTTCAAAACACGTTTTAACCGTTTCAGCATCCTTCTTTTTCATAAGTCTCGCAAATGCATATTTGCTAAATACATCAATAACACAAATAATGTATTTATACCCATCGTTGTATTGACTATAGGTACGCATATCACTTAGATCAGCTTGCCATAGTTCTTTGTAGTTTGACAGGATGTATTTGTTACGCGAGAAACGTTTATTAACAGGTTCATGTAGAGTGTACGCTTCTTGGGACTGCAACCATTTTTTCACTTCCTCTCTATTCATTTGACCTTTCATTTCCTTCATAACATTATTTAAACTTCTATATCCAGCCGGGTTTGATATATCGTAATATATTCTATTTATATCTAATAAGGAGTCCATCTTTCCCAATCAACTTTCTTTTGAGATCTCGTTTTTGGCTTAGTAGATAGAGGAGTAGAAGCGTTTTTTTCTTTTATTGATAGGTTTTGCGCGCTAATAGAAGCCTGTGAAGTGTTAGCTTCAGGTTTAGATTGAATTTTATTAATAAATTCTAAAGTCTCGGGGTTACCAATACATGACGATGGAACTTTTATATCATTTAAAAGACTAGCGAAATCCTCCCATCCCACTGGTTTTGAGCGTTTAAGCGGTCTAAGCATATCGCCTACCAAATCGAGAGTATTGCTATTTGGTATTGTCTGACTGTTTATAACTACTTCACCGTTCTCCTTCCACCAAATTTTAGGTCTATTCAGAACAATGTTTTGCAGTAGCGTCTGACTTTTTGTCCTATACGATTTAGGTATAACATCTATAATATAGGATGGAGAATATCGTTTAGGTAATTCAACCTTTGATACACCAGGAGGTGTGGCATAAACATCTTCTTCCGGCACAGGTGAATTTGCGTCTCCGCTTAGTTCTGAGTAAATGATTCCTCCTTTCGTATACTTTCCTCTTTTTTTACATTTTCCTCCTTCCTCCTAGTTCACTTCATCCATCACTATTGGTAATTTAAATGGTCTTCGATCTGCCTCAGCAAAATGTAAAAATCGTTGTAGTGCTTGACAATATAATGCCCACTCTTCACGATCATTTATTCTTCTTCTAAGAATTGTTTGCATTTCTCCATTCAGACGGGATGATAAATTTTCCACCTGATTTTCACTTTTTTTAAGTCTTTCAATAAATTCAGGTTCTACTAACAACATTTTCTTTGTATTCTCCATTGTATCTAAGATAAGGAGTTTACCAATGCACTTAAAACTGCACCTACAATTATCGGTAAAAATGCACCCCCTTTCTGAATAATAACGGTTTTTCTAAGCTTATTTTTGCCTTTCGACTAGTTTTCGTAATGTTTCCTTATATTTTTTTAATTTGGATTTTTCTTTGTTATCTAAAGGAATTTTACCCTTTAGAACGTTATAGATACATTCACAAATGATGTTGATCTCATCTTCATCGCACGATTTAAGCAAAGCAGTGCGATATTTTGGTTTAAGTAAATGCAGGGCTTCCAGTAAATGTTTATAGGTGCTTACTCGAAAATGCATCATTTAGAACTGACTAAAACTTGATGATCCTTGTTATATTTAAATCCTTTCTTTGGGATATACACTGTGCAATGGCCATCAAATGGAAATATTTTAGTTTTAAAACGACACATGTCATCTGTGTTTTGTTTTAGATCAATCATAAGATAGCCGTGAGCGTTTTTAGTAGCATCCTTGTAAGCTTCGTCAACGAACTTTGAGTTTTCTGGGTATACTTGACGAGACAAATAACGTATTTGTGTTTTATCTCTAGGATTCTTAAAAAACACTAAATAACTTGTATTCAAAGACATATCACGTTGACCTTTACCCTGATGAAATATGTTTTGAGTAATATAAAACAGGCTTAAATTTCTGTGGTGACTACCTTTTGTAAAAATATCAACCAGTCGCCCATTTGATTCCCGCATTAAATCTTGTATTATAAGTAATTTGGGCTTCAGTCCATCAAACATGGACATATCAGGTATTCCTTGACTATAAATCACATTTTCTAGATTATATAGTAGTTGCATTTCATCATAACACCAAATCACTTCATCAAACTCAACATTACATAATTCTTTCGAAAGTTCAAGAAAACTTGTAACAAATTTAGTTTTTCCACAACCACACGGACCAGCTACAATAGTGGTGAAGGGATGGTAAAAATGAATCATTTTGAATTAACATGAGGAGTGTGTTGTTATGAAAAGGAATTAATTTCAAATGACAGTTTTTTATAAAGTTTCTTCTTTTAAACAAGAACATTTATTAAAAATAACACAACAAAAAAATTGACACAAGATAATTTTCACTTCTAAACTAAATCATACAATTTACAAAAATTATACACATTGCACAAAAAATAAATATATTTCATTGAATATTCTGTGTCAATGAAATAAATTTTAAAGTACACCATGAGGAATTTTATAATGACCCCACGCAAGAGTATCAATAGAATTTCCTAACAAATATCGTTTCGTGTCATTACGGGAAAGCGTTATTTTGGTAATTTTCTGTGTAAATAAAATGTGTTTTATTGATTTGAAACGTAACATTGTATCATATTTAATTTTTTTCTTAAATAAACATTTTTTAAAACTATCAAGATCATACGTTTCCGTTATGCATTTATTGACACCTTTAGCTTTAGCTTTAATTTCTTTATTTTGTACATCTATGGCGTACATTTTTGAACGCAAACCAACAAATTCCTTAAATATTTCCTCATTGTTTTCATCTTTGAAAACACCAAGTTGCTTTTTGTTTACCAGAGGGAAACCATACACGTTGTCCTCTGGGTATTCAGAAGTATCAAAATATAAATTAAGATCTGATTTTATGTCATCATAAAAGTCCTCTGTGAATATTTGATATTGTAAACTATCAGTATCTGTGTAAAGCAATTTCAAATTATTTTGATATTTGGTTTTCATATAGTCGTAATGAAATTGATACATTAAAGTTTTAGAAAGATCTAAAATTCAAAAACCTAGGTCAATTGCACAGCTACTAAATCATGTGAAAAAACAGATAAACTTTGAAATTCAGGTTCCGCAATTAAAGATTGAACTCCTTGAGATTTCCCACGATTTTCCCAGTGATTTAATAATTTGATGTTTACTCGTTTCTTCATAGTTTTACCAAACACTGAATTGTTCATGAGTTTGAAAAAATCTTTTTCGAATTCTGAAGATGCTTGGGATCGCATGTAGGTATTTAAATCTATGTAACTGTTTAACCATGGGGATTGCTCAAATTTTAATATTCTATGGATTTTAAGCAATTTAATCCGTTTTGTAAACTTTGTTTAAGATTTCTGTAATGAATGACAGTTTGTTTTCTTGTTTAGATTTGGTATTCATTTTTTTGCTTTAGAATTACCTAAACATACATTTTCGGGACAGAATGGTAGATCCGTATGATAATCATGTAATTCTTTAGGGTATTCAATGTCTACTTCTAAGATAAAACCATGATCAGCATCATCTGCAATATTAAAATTCGTCTCTACATTCACCCATTCAAATTTACCTGTAGGAGGAGGTTGAGACATAGCCCAACCATAGTGGTTTGTTCATTAGATTGTTCTGACTGAACCCGAAAGCAATGCCCAACGGAAACATTCATGATCATTGTTTTTGATGTTTATTACTGCTCTTTTGTTTGTTATATCACGTGGTAATTCAATATATGAAGAACCACGCAATGGTTTATATTTATTAACATTAACGTCTAAGTGGTTTATGTTTACCAAACTCCATCCACTATCTTTTCTTTCAAAGTTTGTTAATCTCTCTGTTATTTAATTTACGAGGGATATGAAAAAAAAATCTTTATCACTGCTCACATTAAAAAGTTGATTGTTTAATTGAAAATCAAATGTATTTCTTAACTGTTTGGTATCCTGACAAAAATTTGCATTTAAAATAAAATTAACTTTTAAAGCACAATGATCTGCAACTGATCGATTTAATAAAGTAAAAATTGTATCTTTATTTTTTTCTAAAAACGATTCGGGGGTTCCAAAGTATTGGTAATCATTTTTATTACTTGATATTCTGTACGTAGCAATCCTGTTTCGGAATGCATTTTCAATTAGCTGAACGTTGATTAATTCGCTGTCTGAACTAAGAACATTGTTTTTGTGGTTATTGCTTTTCAAATGGTTTGCTAAATATCTTTTTACCACATACACATGGCATACAGAACATTCAATTTTGTCATTATTTTTTGTGCTTACGTCAATACAGCAAGCTTGTGTTGTAGAAGTTGATGCTGAATCACTGCTAGGTGAAGGTTGACTCTTCTTTGTTGATGCCTTAGACACAGGATCCGTAGTTGCCATTTCTATTCCACCTCCAACTTGTTGGGATCTAAAGAAATAAAATACAATATCACAAATAATATAATTACAACATTACTTATAATATGATTACCAGAAACAAAGATTAATAATAACTACAAAATACTAACTTGTATATTTCTTACAATGCAAACAATACGCCTGCATTGGTAGGACTCCGTCTACTACATCAGTAGTTGATATATGAATATCCTGTGTTTGATTCCTATGACCCTCACATGGGGTATAATATGGTTTAATATCTTGATCTTCGAAAATTGAATCAGGTAATAAGCCATCAATAAACCACAATCGGATATATCGATGAAATTTCTGCATAATTAACTTTTTGCTAAAACTTCCTATCTCGCTACGTTCTAATTTAGGCTCAAGATAAAATGTCATGTTGCAAAACTGAATCACACAACACCACAGGTACAAAACACTGAAACTTCAATTTGCTATAGATAATTTTAAAACTGGGGACCCACTTTTATACCACTATCCCCTCCGTATCCATAAGTCAGGTAAGGAAACATGTAACAACAGGTTTTAACTTAGATCACGCACCCCAACAAGATGCAAGGTATTAAAAAAATGTATAATGAATTAAATATTTTAACAGATTGATTAACTTACATTTCATATTTTTGTTGACTTAGAGATTCACACAAATTATATATTTCTTGGTCTTCAAAATATTCCTTCTCCGCGTCTTCACATAATTGAAGAAGTTCAACATCACAATTATCATTTCCAATTTGCACGCTATATATATAGATTAACAATCAGGATAGTATAAGTTTTTATACTTTGAAATTTAAAGTGTTCCTTCAAATTCTATCTCTGATTAGTCAAAATTAAGAAATTTATTCACTTAATCGTAATTGAACACGTGATTTGCAGCTAACTTCGTTTCTACAATTTACCCCTCAGCCTCAGCCTTTTTATATGAATTTGTGTTGAAAAAAAAGGTCACGGCTGGTGGGGACAGAGGACCACCTAGGTAGGTAGCGACGAGTTTAAACAGGATTTCGGGGACAGGTAAATTTTTGTTTGCAGCGGAATGTTTTCTAACAAAAGATTAAATTATCAAAAGAATTCTAAAGAATTTAAACGACAGATCTTTTGTGCATTTACTTTCTATGAAAATCGCGTGTGACTTCAAACCCGATTGATTTATATCTTTCTCAGAAACGAATAAAAAGTAAATTATTACCTTCTTCAAATGACATCTAGCAAAAAAGGTAAAGTTCTCAAGCCGACAGCATAAAGAAAAAACTAATAATAGAAATTGCGAGTTTAAATTAGAGCACCAAAGGAGTCTTTAAACATCGCACCGCCCTACCTATCTAACTGGTATAAACAGGAATGCAATAAATCACACACCGAATCCTACATTAACAAAAGATCTATATATTATAATAAATACTGGGAACTTCGTTTACGGAAACGTACAGCATACTTACAGGTTGAAACTTGTTCAAAACACAGTCATGTTTATTTTGTCCACCAATAAATAGCAGTCGGTTGTCACATATACCAAAGCTATTTACGAGTTCAAAAATAAATAAATAAGACAACACAAATATCTAGACTAGAAATAATCTAAAATCAATAAAATAATATTTCAAAAATTGGATTTGCATAAAATAATTTACCCAAACTAAATTAAGACAACACAAATATCTAGACTGGAAATAATCTAGAATCAATAAAATAATATTTCCAAAATTGGATTTGCATAAAATAATTTACCCAAAAAAAATTAAGACAACACAAATATCTAGACTGGAAATAATCTAGAATCAATAAAATAATATTTCCAAAATTGGATTTGCATAAAATAATTTACCCAAAAAAAAATTGAGACAAAACAAATATCTAGACTGGAAATAATCTAGAATCAATAAAATAATTATTAATTAGGCAAAAACTGAAAACAAATAGATACTAAATAACTAAAATTGATGGGGTTGAAACATATACCAGAAGTTTCATATTGTGTTGTAACACATATAGATACGTTGAAATATGCATTTATATTCGCGAAATGTGAATTAATTACTTTAGGTATAAATTTGATACCTACTCCAGTCCAGACTAATAAAGGGTAATGTAATTGTGTCAGTTCGCGGGGCTTGTTAGATCATTAAAAATCTCGTTAAGTTATATGACCGTTTCTACCCCATTGATTTCCCACCACCAAAACAATACCTAAACTATGGAAACTTTAGGTAGTATACCTAGTCTTTCATAAGGAGTAACCAATTAAGCAATTATAAAACCTATTGCAAAAACGTAAAGAACAAACTACAACGTAGGAGTATACCTCTACCGAGCTCGGTAACAATGCGATGTCGCCGAGTCGAGCTAACAATAGAGACAATAGAAAAAGGTGAGCAAGGGTTCTATTGTGGTGTCGAAGAGCGTGTATTGTTTAATTAGCGGAGTGCCTAAGTGCTGAAGGAGGCTCTGGGCACTGTTGAGACCTAGTGCAATCGATCTAAATGGGGGGCTAAACGTACTAATACATACCAAACTTTTTTTTTTTTTTAGGTTTCCTAGCCCCGAAAAACCACCATAATCCCGAAAAACCATTGTTTTGGTGGTGGGAAAACGATGGGGTAGAAACGGTGAATCTATACTACTCAATTTCGCAATCCATTGCGTATTCGAATAAACTTTAAAGTGTACTAAAAATCAAACCACAAGTTAATTTTTAAAGTCGCTGAACAAACGTTGTCTAGTTCGAGGAGTAGAATCTACGATAAAATTTTTTGCCCGTGTTACAGGCCACACACGGTATATATATTTACATATACTGTATACTCTGTAGCTATTTGGTAGGTTATATATTTTTTTATAACCTATTCTTATTTTGATTATTTGCCGTTTTGTACAGTATGTATGTACTTACAGTTTGAATTCTCCAACTGCTCCAAGGTACAAGAAAAGTTCGCCTTTGTACTGTCGACGTCAAAGATATGTATACACTTTTGCACCTTATTACAAAGTAGTAAGGTAAAAAAGTGTAAACATATTTAAAAAAAATATACATAACATTTGTACTGTTATGTATATTTTTTCTTGCTGTATTTTTTTATTTGTTGTACTTATATTAAAAAAGAAACGAAAAAAAAACTAAATAAAAAAAAACTCACTGAGTTCTCTTTGCTAACTTTAGTAAGTATAAAAAAATTCTTAAAATAAAAAAAATGATTACCCAGATAAAGTGTTCCATAATCGAAAAATAAACTTCGGCGTCTATATTTCTCACATCCATGGCGTCACTTTTCGCGTCCCTCAGAGTTCGAAGAACGAGGGGTACGAGTATCATCCTGAATAGGTATTGAGAAGTTTGCGAAGTAGGCCCATCATTTGCCGTTATGTGAAAAGAATGGCTATATTTAACCTTCGCGCGATATTGAAAAGCATTATAAAGGTTTGAAAATAGATGTCATATACTTAAGAAAAGGTGACCAAACCCTCCGGTGTCCGAGGCCAGATTTGAACTGGCGTCTTCAGCTTTCGCGGCTGACGTCCTGACCACTAGACCACCCGGTCACGGCGGAACTTGACAAATTTTCTCATGTATATGCAATCTCTGAATTTGAAACGGCTAGGCGCCGTTGACCATACTCTAAGGGCATGCGCAGTACGTGCTTGCACCTCCTATCCGAATCTCTTACGTGATTCTGGTATAGCGAGAGAGATGGTGCTGCCATCTATGAATCTTGAAGCGAATCAAATTATTTTGTTCAATATTTTTTGATTTAAAAATTGCAAATCAAAAAATATTGAACAAAATAATTTGATTCGCTTCAAGATTCATTATAAAGATTGTTTCCGAGTTAGCAGCTGTTTTGAGAGGCTTCATTGATGTAGATTATATACTTACTTTACATAAATTGAGTAAGTCCTTCCTATGCTGCCCTCAGTATTTTGTTATAATTATGTATTTTTTTTTATTTATTACCAAAAAGATGTTTTAATCAACACAGTATTTTATAGTTTCGCCAAACTGTGTAACAGTTTGTTGGCGAAAAAGAGCACTCTTAATCATTCTCTTATACTTAACTATATATGTTATGAGTTAGTAACAAACTACTTAAGTATGATGTTGTTAACTGTCAAAAATGATTGAATCATTATCTACCTAACCTTTGTAACAATTTTTACCTAATTGGAGCCTGCGGTCGACTTGGCAACCTAATTCCAAGAATTTGCGTATGTACTAGCTTTTATTTTACCTTCCAGCCCAGATGGTAACTTGGTGGCATTAGGTACGGTTTTCTTACGGTGTTTTTTTTTGCCGATAAACGACTAGCAAATATAAGTTACGTTTTATAGGTACATAAGCTCCGAATACCTCAGTGGTACGAGCTGTACAGTCGTACGCCTAACCACTAGGCTACCAACGCTCTTTAGTTATAAATGATAGAACATATTACATTAAAAATGAGCGGACACTTTGTTTTTAAGTATGACATAATATGATGCTTTTGCAGTGCCTTCGTAAATAATTGTATAGCCAATGCTACAATTAAAATACCACATTATTTTTTAAATATCATCTCCGTAACAAACTAGCAAATAAAAACACAATCTCACTTCCATGTAGCGTTTTATTAAAATAATTCTCACTCTACAATTTTGCGTCTAAATGTACTCGCTATGTTGTCCGGAGCTTCAGACAATTTCACACAGAATGCTCCGAGCTAGGCCACGTAGAAAACGACGTCAGGCGAAATTAGAGCTTCGTACTACACTTGTACTTGTATAAATTAATGTTGGATTAAAATATAGGTAGGTATATATGTATATTACACAATATTTAAATCGGGTCGCTAACGAAATTTTGTTAGTTTATTTGTAGAGTTCCGTAGTCAAATAGTCCCATATGGATTCGCCATGTCCGACTGTCTGTCTGTGGCTTAGCTCTACAACCGTTAGTACTAGAATGCTGCGGTATAGGTACAATGTATGTACATTCCAAATTGTCACATGCAACGGAAACTACTGGCGTCAAAGCTTAAATTCCCACTTCATAGAACGAGCCAATCGGACGCTCATGTCATAGCAATCACGTGTCTGGCGTCCGAGATAAGCACTGGAGCTCAGTGCACAAATCACCGAGCTTTGCATTCGTAAAATAAATACAGCCGTTTTTCTAACACTTCAAGCTCATATTTTTTGGATCTCATTCTTATGAGTCTTATGACGCTCGCAGCTTTACACTACTACGAGCGAAATGCTCCGATTACAACATTATTTCGGATTTTTACTTTGGAAATGTTGCTATGTTATGGGAGCAGTCGTTTTAAAAACTACTACTACTACTTTTTAAAAATATGGCACAGTTGAATTAGTAGTTGTTGGAGAGGTCGCTTTATAAAACTGCGATCTGTCCATTCCACTGCTATTGGAAACTAGTAGCGTCAAAGTTTATACTCCCACTTCATAAAACGAAGTAGCCAATCGGACGCTCATGTCTTATTGCAATCACGTGTCTGGTTTCCGAAATAAGAAGTGCAGCTCAGTGCACAAAGCTCCGAGCTTTGCATTCGTAATATATATGCAGCCGCTTTTCTAACACTTCAAGCTGATATTTTTGGGTCTCATTCTTATGATGTTCGCAGCTTCGCGCTAGCACTAATATAGAAATACGAGCAAAAGGGTGTGATTATAACATAATTTCGGGTTTTTTCACATTTGAAATTGTTATATTAGGGGAGCAGTCGTTTTAAAAACAGCTACTATAAAAAAAAATGGCACAATTGTCCCAGTAGTTGTTGGAGCGGTCGCTTTATTAAACAACGATCAGTCCTTTTCACTGCTATCGGAAACTAGTAGCGTCAAAGCTTCATAAAACGAGTCAATCGGACGCTCATGTCTTATTGCAATCACGTGTCTGGCGTCCGAGATAAGCACTGGAGCTCAGTGCACAAAGCACCGAGCTTTGCATTCGTAAAATACAGCCGTTTTATAACATTTCAACCATTTAATTTGGGTGTCATTTTGACACTCCCAGCATTTTGCTTGCACCAGTATTCAACCCGGAGGTAATCTTTGATTGGAACATTATTTTAGTCGAGCTAATTATATAGATATAGGGAGTGGCAGCAGCGGAGGAAAATGATAAGAAGTCTGTACTACAGAATTAGAGTATATTGGTGCAAAAATACAATATAATTAAACTTAAGTAAGTGTCCTAAGCGATTTAGGATTAATGATTGACCGCGCGGGAGGCAGCGATCTGCTTTTATCGATTACAAATGATTTCACAATCACTAATACGTGGCGGTGCATCGAACTACGTAAGCCGGTGGCGATGACGTGGTGTGACGTGGCCGATGTGATGACGTAGCACGGAGACCCGACGTATGGCGTGACGTCATACCTGACACCTTCCCCCTAAGCTGAGCAACTATTTTCTGGGTCTACAGAAAATTTTGCGACGTTCTGCTCTTCAGTTTGAGTTCCTTGCGTCGTGGTAATTTTTACGGCGGCGGCGGCGACCTTATGTCTGCGGTATAGTATGAATGCGAGTGCGCTTGCACCGGATAGCGTAAGTATGTAAAACGGTATCGATGTATGATAAAAATTTGTTGCTTGAATTCGGTCAATTTCCACAGGCTTTTCTATGGCCAATTGTTGTTCAATTTTCTCGAGGTTGTCCAAATTAATAGAGTTCATTTTCAGTATGCTAGTTCGATCTTCTCTAATGTAATTAGGCGTTTTCTGGGGTACGTACATAATCTTCAGGGGTTGACCTCGGACTTTATTGTTGGTATTAATTATGGTAAATTGCGATGTCTTCATGGAGCAATGCTGGGGTATAAGAGCGACATAGCTTCCTGTTAACATGACGTGTTGTTCTTGTTGACAATTTAGTTGTACTTTCGTTGGTTTCGGGAAACTGACGGCATAGTGTTGATCATCCAGCTCCAATAGAGCTTCCTTGGACAGTGAGATAGGCGTGGATTTACACGTTTCATCTACCTCCTGTGTATGTATGAGTTTATGTATACAGTCTTGATCCGTGCGTATCTGATGACTCAGTTTTTGCTCGCAAATGTACCAATCTCCGGACTTCGGGCATTCTGCCTCCATGTACACATGTTCTAGAGTATTGGTTGCAATTAACGGATAAGGGGGCATTAGGATTTCGTGGTATTTATTAGGTAAAGGACACAACTTATATAGTTCAAAGGTGCTTTCATAGATAATGGGTACTCTTAATACAATTACTAATTTATTTCCTGAGAAATATGAGCCTATCCTAATGCAAGTATAATAATCCCTTATGTCTAGACTAAGAATTTGTTTGCTATCGTATATTTTCTGCAAATTTATAATTGTCTCTTATTGAGGTGATACTTAAAATAGAATGGTGCACGTTACTTATTTTACTGTACGCTAAGATGTTTTCTAGGCGTAACATCTCAGAATACAAATCATTAGCGTTGTCCGCTATGATATTAAAAAGCTGATTAAGATGTGCGTATTGAATCAACTTGTCATTATTCGTCAAGGTACTGTTACTCAATACCAGCAATGCTTTATTTAGTTTTCGTTGATTTATAACTAATGTCGACAAGGTTTGGTTTTGTGCGATAATCCACTTTTTAAGTAAGCTAATGTGCTGATTGAATTTTTTAGACAGGATCTCGTTATTACCCTGTAATATTTTTATAGCATTGTCATACTTTATTGCGTCTGTATAGTCTAGGTTCCCACTGATACTTTTAACTAACGAGCCTAAAGGGTCAATAAGGCCTCTCTTTACTCTTTTATTAGAAAAAGTATTAAGCTGTGCCGAAATCTTGTCAATTTTAGAATATAGGTGTTTAATTTGATACTTGAAAATATTATAGGTACTATTGTTCAAGGAGTTAGTCGCTTCAGTCAATTGTGCTAGGATCAAGTCAAGGTTTCTCTGTATATCGTCAAGGTCAATGTATTGTAAGAAGGTATGGTAGTGGGAAACTACTTTCGTCTGTCCAAGTTTGAAGGGTAAAAGTCCAGGTCCATCGTCAATTTTCTCCAGTTGGATCTCCTGAGCTAGGCCCAGGTTGATCCAGGTCCACAGTAGGAACCTGTAACAATCGAGATTGAGGTATCTTTTTTAAAAGTGATTTGGGTACGAGTTTGCGTTTTTTAGATGTATAAATATGAACAGGTAAGTTACTTTCTATTTTATCCTGCGTGTATCGCGGGGCTAGTTTCTGTCGTGCGGCTAACGGATTTTTTATGTAAACTTCTTGATTGGGGGAATAGTCAACAACCGGCTCCCTGTTTCTGTTCACTCGTGGCATAATGTTGGATCTTTCATTTTGGCAGTGGTCGTGAACTAAGTTGTATACAATTTTCATTTTATTTCTGTGATTGTCTATGTATTTCTGCAATAGGGTTTCTTCCGCTTCTACGTGTATCGGGTCTCTAGGGTCGAAGTGCCCATTTAGAAGGTCATACGGTCGACATTTGGTTAAACTGTGAATGGAACTGTTGTATGCCAGTAAGGCATAGGGTAATAAATCTTTAGAGTGATCATTTTTGTTTTGAATCTTTAATAGTCGCAGGTGTTCAAGTATAGTGTTATGGAATCTTTCTATCAGGCCGTTTTCGTTAGGTGCGTGTGCTGCTATTTTGTGGTGGTTGATTTTATGTAGTTTTAGAAATTCTCCTACAATTTGGTTATTAAATTCCGTTCCTTGATCCGTAACAAGTGTATAGGGGAAGTTATGGTGTGTGCTATGATTTAATAATGCTTTTACTATGCTAGGTGCCGTACCATCAGGTAAGATATAAGCTTGTGCATATTTAGTGAATGAATCGATAAGTGTTAGGTATTTTTCTTGCTCAACTGTAAAGGTATCGGCATGCATGATTTCAAAAGGCTTTGTTGCAGGTGGGACTACCTGGAACTGCTGATTGATTGGGTTGCGGTCATACTTTGCGCAACCGCATACATGACAATTGTTTATGTATTGAGAAACGCTATCGCGCATTTTCGGCCAATAATACTTATGAGACAATGAAAGGTATGTTTCATTTATCCCACGATGATTTGTCTTACCTTCGTGGTAGTTTCGGAGAATCGTTTGCTGTTGCTCAATACCGGTGACATTTTCTAATTCGGTTTTTACCAGGAAAAGTTTCATTGACGAGTTTTTAAACTTGTTTTGAATAATAAGGACTATTTCGTACATTTTGTCCGCTGGTTTAACTAGGATTGCCGTTCGTTGTTTAGGATCGACATGCTTTATTATTGCGTTTATAACTTCTTGTTCCAGGTTTTCTCCAAATATTTCTACAATAGTTTTTATACGTGAATCGAAAGGTTTTGTGGTTGTGTCTGAGATGCGTGATTTACGATTTAATATATTTAGGACGATCTGTCTAGGAAATGTGTTAAGGGGATCTTCTGAAATGGGTATTTCTAAAATAGGATTTTCTAAACTTGTATGGTCTGAGTCAGTTTGTCTGTCATCTAGTTCGCGAATGTCGGGGGTTTCTGAAGGGTTTGCTATTATTGAACTAACTTCGTTGTTATTGTAGCAGCTATAGTCATAGTCATAGTAATTCTGGTAGTCGTCTGAGTAGTCATAAGCGGATTGATAGATATTGTCGTGGTCATAACTTAAGTCATTCAAATTTACGTCCATGTTATTGTTTTGGTTATTGCTGCGTGGCAAGGATCTAGCAACTGGGTGGCTTATGCCGCTCATAGGTCGTGGGTAGTTATTGTTCTGCGCTCTGGGTTGGATTCTGAATCCAGTGGACATATTTGACCTAGGGAGGGCTCTGAATATTTGCTGAGTGCGAGAGGGTCCTTGTTGGATGTTATTAGAACGCTGGGCCCATGGTGTCTGTGAGGACTGTTGGTTTGAAGGTTGGTTATTAGCATTCGTTGGATTTTGCCTAGCCGGGCCAGGAGTAATGGTCGTAGTCTCATTCTGTCTCGATTGTGGGGCTATATATGACGATACGAAGCTACTAGGAAATCTAGGTTGCTGAAAGTTTGTCTGTTTCTTGTCGGATAAGAATTTATTATTACGGTTTTGCAGATAAAGGGTGTTGCTTTCTTCGTGTACAAATTCTAAAGCTTTTTCTATTGTATCTGGGCGCATGCACCGGATACGATAACCAAGGGGATCCCTAAGTCCTCTAATAAATGCTTGTAGGGTCAGTTTTTTGTACAAGTCGCGTTTTGACTCAATAGTACTGTTCACAGTCTCATGCAATGTTACATAGGTCATTATGGTGCTGAAAAGATTTTGGCACTGTTCATAAAACTCTTGGGGTGTTTTCAACCCTTGTGTTAGGAGGGCAAGATCATTATAAAGAGAGGTCTCGTCTCGCTGGTCTGAAAAATTATTCACTAAAGCATTGCGAATTGCTATCCAATCCTCTGGAATGCCGTTTGTATTTATTAATCGGGCGGCAGATCCAGTGACTTTATTTAATATACCATTTAATAGTGCAAAATTTGTTAAATCTTGTCCCTCGCGGACATACTCTGCTACTAACTGGTCGCAGAGTCTAATAAATCTAGTAAGAACGTGCGGATTTCCGTTGAATTCGGGTAACAGGCGTACGGCCTTGTAAACCACGTCCAAATTTGCCATATTGATTACTTCTTCCGAATCAGACTCTAAGCTAATATTTAATAAATTATCAAGATCTCTGTTAGCGTCTAGAAGGGCGTTTCTTGAATTATTAACTAACCTAGGGGAACTTGATCTACGTGGGTGAAAAATTTTGGCGGTGGGGAACACTGGGATAGTAAATTACAACCAATCTCATATGTGTACTCACCAAGCCAATTTCATCGTAGATTCCCTTGTGTGCGCCGACTCTATTCCGCTGTTTATACTTCTTGATCGCCTCGTCTGTCTGCCAGGGTCCTTTTGTTGATCGACGCCGGAACGAGATCACGGTGATCTATTCGCGACTAGACCGAATCAACTCAACGACTGCGCCAATTATATAGATATAGGGAGTGGCAGCAGCGGAGGAAAATGATAAGAAGTCTGTACTACAGAATTAGAGTATATTGGTGCAAAAATACAATATAATTAAACTTAAGTAAGTGTCCTAAGCGATTTAGGATTAATGATTGACCGCGCGGGAGGCAGCGATCTGCTTTTATCGATTACAAATGATTTCACAATCACTAATACGTGGCGGTGCATCGAACTACGTAAGCCGGTGGCGATGACGTGGTGTGACGTGGCCGATGTGATGACGTAGCACGGAGACCCGACGTATGGCGTGACGTCATACCTGACAAGCTTATGCCCGCCAATTTGTCTGCCAGAATGAGTACTTCGTAGAGCTAGCTATACGTAATTTCATCGAAATTGGTTCAGCGGTATGCGTGGAGAGGTATTAGAAAGCAAGACAGTTACTTTTAATATTTATATTGTTAGTACCTACGTATTTAATTAACCTTTAGAATTTTGGTACAGTTGACTCTGTAGTAGCGGAGTACCTTTAAAAACTGATGTTTAAAAAACCGGCCAAGTGCGTGTCGGACCACGCATAGGAGGGTTCCGTACCTTCAATGGAATAAGAACCAAACTAATACATGTTTATGGAAGAAGTTTTTTGGATATGAGAGAGAACTCAAAAATGGCTAAACCGATAATGTTCAAAACAATTTTCGTAGAAAGTATATGATAAGGCGCATCTCCTCGAATTTTTTCATATTTTTTGGACTTACGGTTCAAAAGTTACAGGGGGGGGACACAATTTTTCTGACTTTCGAAGCGATTATTTCAAAAAATATACACTTAATCACAAAATGATCAAAGAAACCTCAATATAATTTTTAAAGACCTATCGATTGATGTGTCACATGTTGATATTTGGTAAAAACAATTTTTTTGAAATTTTGTTACATGTATGGAGAATTTTAAATAGATAACTAAGTAGCGGCATACAGAATACACCTTATGTGTAAATTTTATTCAGATACGTCGTGTAGTTTCCGAGTAAAATGGCTGTGACATACGGACGGACAGACAGACAGACAGACAGACATGACGAATTCATAAGGGTTCCGTTCTTTGCCATTTGGCTACGGAACCCCAAAAATACGGTAAAAGTAGTTAGTTCAATTGACCCCGGTCCAACCTAAATAAAACGTGTTTTATTCAGCATCCTAGGGTAGACCGGATATAGGGCAGGTGCCCCGGTTGTGGCCACTGTGCCGGTTTGGGCCATTTTCAACTTTGAGGTATAGACAAATTACAACTCTATGGTTTATAGTTAATATAAGAGTAAATCATAGCAGCACAGATATCACTGTCATCTGTCATGTATCAGTTGTCATTTAGTTGTCAGGGGCCATGGAAAAAAGTGGCCACTTTCTGACATTTCATTAAAGAAAAAAATAAGATCTAATGTCAGAATCTTAACAGCGAACTTCATATAAATATAGTAAGTAATATATTTTCAATAACTCAGTACATATGTTTATTTATCCTATGGCTACATGTCACTGGATATAGATGGGTATTTCTTCCCTGGGGTAGTAGTAGTGGGAAAGCAGAGGATAAAGAAAATCCTGTGAGTGCTGCGAGGTCCAGATGGGACAGTGCATAATAGTACATTATGATCCAAGTGTGCTAAGTTGATTACATACGAAGTGATATTGTGCGCATGAACGCATGTGAGTGCGCATAAGGAAGCTGAGCTTATGTAATATGACGTGTGTAATATTTCATACGACGTTTTTCAACACACTTGAGAGGAAATAACAGAATAGTGTAATTAATAACTTTTGATAAAAACATCAACTGTCAGAATTTTTACAGGATAGAGGTACTTACGCACCTAAGATAATTAGATTTAACTAACGTTTTTTGTGATGTTATTGACTATCTGGAACTCTTTTTGAAATATTTCATAAAATAAAACATTTCATATTTTTCAATTCATTTGACAAATTATAGTATTTTTTCTTACGTATTGTTCACTACATTTTTATGACAACATTTTACAAGTAAGTATGTATGACTGTTATGAACTTATGAAATATATCCAGACGTTAAATTTTTTATTCATTTAAAATATAATTTGTTTAAATTAATAAAACACAACGAGAAATCTCTAACAAATAAACAATAATTTGAGGTTAAGTTTATGCGCAATTTTCTTTTTTGGATGTGCGTGCAGCTTGAGGAAAAGGCGCGGACGCGGTTTTTGATAAACAGCCAATATTAAAACAGACAATTCGTGTTTAATAGTAGTTTATGTAACTGTTACGTAATAAGGGTCCTTAAAACATGAGTGTGGTTTTATGAAATGAGCCGCAGGCGAATTTCATAATAAGATCACACGAGTGTTTTAAGGCCTAATTACGTACAGTTGCATACACTGCTTTATCTACACTCATATTATTTATTCTAAATGCCTTATTCGGAAACCATAGAATAGCCGCCATTGCACCGCCGCCATGGCCAACTCTCGTGTGCCGGCGGTCGCCCGGGCGCGTGTCGGGCTGTCGGCGGATGCGCGGGAGGGTGCAGGTGTACATTATGTTATCAAAACTCATAGCACATCAATAATTGAGCATGAAAAGTTAAAATTACGTTACTTCCACGGATAAAAAGCTTATCATAGTAAAATCGGTCGTGGTAATGCTAGCCATTGCCTACCGTTTTCGAACACGTTTTAGAGAACTTACAATATGAGTGTAGATAAAACATAATTTATTGTGTATTACGAGTAATATAATAAGTTGAAATGAATCTTTTTCACAATTAGGATCGTATAATTTATATTCTATTATAAATGTGTATATTTCCTTTAATTTTATTTTTTTAGAATGCAAACTCCTAAAGAGTTAAAAAAATAAAGGTAATACCCGACTAAATTACAACGATTCGTCTGCGTACATACAACTTGGTACTAGAGTACAAACGTCACTTGATCGGATTATTAAATTATTCCACTAGTTCGATAATTATTGTGAAATGCACGCGTGTTTAATATCTAGGATTATGAGCCTAAAAGCGGTGGAATAAAAACCTCGTTACGAGCGGGTGTGTTGAAAAGAGTGTAATAAATCCTTATTGACACAAAACTCTCCTTAAAGTGGCCAAAACCGGGGCATCTGCCCTACAAACATATACCCGGTTTTTGTATAAATAGTGATTAAAGATCAAACAAGGCTATAGTTTTTAAAAGTAGGATGCGGTTCGCTTCGAAAGCTCTTTACTTAAAGTCCTTTTGACAAACGCTGACGACCATGATATGCCTTTTGGCTTGCAGAATAGTTCTGCCTTGCCTCTCAAATGAGCTATACCAGCCATTGTAAAACTCATTCAACATTGTGTCGTGTTTTTACGCAATAAAGTTCAAATTCAAACTGGTTCTCAAAATCTACATACGGCTGCACGGGTCGCCAGGCAAAATTCTTCAGTGAGTCGCGTCGGGTTTTATGCGCTAAATTCGTATATTTTTGCTGAATTCGGACAAAAAATTGTAAATTGAAGTAAGTTTGTTTTATTTCTTTTCTGTCGATTGAATGACTTTGGACGGTCGTTAGACTAACAAGTTACGTCTTACGTCTGGATTTAAGAGATTGTTGATACATAATTACTGGTTACTGGTTATGGCCGTCAACACAGTGAGTCCTCCTTTTTGTAAAGGGTCGGAGGGCGCATGTGACATCTCTGAAGTTGCAGGCGTCCAAAGTCTACGGTAGCTGCTTACTATCAGGCGGGCGGTATGCTTGTGCGGTGGCAACACCGTCGTGGTATAAAAAAATGTATGGATTTAAGACATTGTTGATTGTTTTTGTACTTTGCCGTGTTCGATATAATGTTACGCTTACACGTATGGTCACGTCCGGGCTGCATACATCTACTCTGCCTTATAAAAAAAATGAGACCATATATGTGAACGCACCATTATATCGTGACGATGACGCCTACTGTAAACTCCATGGCAAAGAAAAAGGTGAACATTGTGTTTGGTGCTTGTTGTGATAAATAATTAGGAATATGCATGATTTTTTTGCAAGACGTCATTCGATTCTATTTCCCTGTAGATTCAAATGTCTCTAATAAACTTACTATCTATGATAGCCCTGAAACGTCAAAAATGTAAAAATACGTTAGGCGTCTGTGCCGCGCGTCAAAACGCCCCATACAAAAAGTGTGAGGTTTGTGACGTCACCGACCACAAAGTTGCAGAAAACTGTTTGGAAGGAACAAGTTTTTGGAAGATTTTTTGTAATTTTAGGCACGAAAAAATGCGTTTAGCTATGTAGTTGTCATACATTTCTTTTCTTGTTAGAACGTAAGTAATCGAACTGAAGTTTCGAAAATACATTTTACGTTTTTAAACCGCAATATCTTTAAAAAACTGTTAAAAATTATTACGGATTTCCACTTATTTATATTAATTTGGGGTTGTTGAACGTGTTTATGCAACAAATTCAATTAAATATTTTTCACGCATGTTCTCTATTGTGGCCAACACACTGGGTAACCTACAAATATATCGCATATATAATATATGTGTATATTTCATAACGACACCGTGTACGTGTGCCATATTTATATACAAGATGTAACAAAAATGCTAGTGATCCTTTTAAGGGCATACTTGGTATCGTATTCTAATTATGAAAAAGTAAAAAAAAAGTTTTTGTATGGAGGGCTGGCCGGTTGGGAATACGTGACCCAAACAAAAAAAAATTTTTTTCGCGTCCAAAATTTTTTTTCCTATTTTTTCTTACTTGTTATACGATACCAATTATTCCCTTAAACGGATCACCAGAATTTTTGTTACAGCCTGTATATACACGCAAAGCATAGTATTTCCTCCTTCCTCATTACATTTTAACTTGTATTTAGCAAGCAAAGAAAACGTAGTTATTCCACTAAACAACTTCAAAATGTCTTTAATAACATTTTTAATCCATTGTTGGGCGAGTAATATAAAAACGATCAGCAACTTGCATCAGCCTTTGCGGAAATGTGAGTTGTAGAAGGGCTTAACCGCCCGAGTTAGCAAAGAAGTTTATACCCTTTTCAAAAGAAGACGTAACTTTTGCCGGCGGCGCAGAAGTTGAGCTACAAACTATAACCGCAATTTGGGGCTTCTCGGGAAATAATGGGATTTTCGTTACTTGCGTTGGAATGAACTTAACGAGCCACCATGCTATGAAGAGTAAATAAGCTATAATTTTAAACCAAATAATTTTAAACAAAAAAGAACCGACTTCACTTAGCCTCTACCTTTCCAAAAGCAAATGCTCGAGCTCCTGTAAAAAATTCTCAAATCACTATAGTTATGCCTATAATAGTTGTAGAGTCCCCTCGATTTCTCCAGGATCCCATCATCAGATCCTGACCTGGTTACAATGGGACCAACTGTGAAGAATACTCTTAGAAACAAAAAGAAGAATTTTCCAAATCGGTCCAGCCGTCTTCGAATAATCAGTGAACGCTTTGGTATCATTCAACCTAAATAGTATAATGGCTTAATCTCTAATTTTCCGAAATTACAAATTGCCATTTAGCTGTAAAACCTTAATAACAAATTGCCTCCCTGTTAGAATAATCGAAAATCATAATGACTTTGACTTAAAACCACCATTTCCCGAAATGCCTAAATTTTGCAATGTACATTTCCTTCAAATACCGAATGTCAGATACGACCAAAATGCAAAATGTCACGGTCTCGTAATGCCTAAATTATATTTACAAGAAATTAAACCACATATATTACGTCATTGGCATAGTCTCGACATTGTTTTTTCACGACTTACTTGGCGAGCATGGGGTCCGTTCGCAAGCTAACACCAAGAATAAACTAAATATACCTTACAAGTTAGGTTAGTGTCTGAGCGTTAACGAAACTTTTTGAATTTTAGGTATTTTGGGATTTGGTTATTTAGAAAATGTGGAGTTTTGAATTAACTGTGTTGTGAAGTTTAGTCATTATGATACAAAGACATATTAAAATTCCGTCATAATAAAAATCCGGTATTTTGAAAAAAATATTTAGGCATTCTGGGATTCAGGTATTTTAACTCTGAGTCATTTTGAAATCTAGGAGTTTTAGTAACTAGGTAAAATAAACTTACGGAGTAATGAGACCAAAGCCAGTGAACATACATAAAAAAAAACACAAAGATCCCGAAGAATTGATAACCTCCTCATTCGAAATCCTGAAGTCGGTTGAAAACACGAAGGGTCTTCCGTCGAATGAAGCCGTCAATACAGTGAATTCACTTTTCTAAAAGGTCGGTAACGCGCATGTGATACCTCTGTGAGTTTCAGGGGCTATAGGTTACAGTAGCTGCTTATCACTAGGTGGGTCGTATGCTTGTCCACGTAGATAAAAAAAGTGATATATATAACATGCCCAAATAAGAAAAGAGAACTGACGACGTGTATATACCGGGTGGTGCAATTCTAAGAACTATGCTGAAAGGATTGTTATTTATAAATGTTTTACAATCGATTTATGCTAATAATAGCCCTCGCAATTAAAACAGAGAAATAAATTAGAATGATGTTTTTTATATTGCATTGCCAACCCTTAGTGCTCCTACGTAATGTTTACATTCTCAAAGGACAAAAATATTATTAATTTCACTCAGTGTTTTTGATGACTTCCTTGTGGTGCCTATGTCGTAATCCTTTAACAGGTAGACTCATTTTGTTCTGAGTAAACTTTCAATCACAATTTCATATCTTGTGAAGATGAGCATGTAAGACACGATGTTGAGTTTTACCCACCACAATTTCTCTGTTGTCTACAAAATCGATACAGCTGTTCCCAACGATGTAGTTTTTCTTAACGTGCGTTACGATTACAGTTCCAATTTTACTTCCGCAAATAAAAAGAATTTAGATAATTTTATCCATTTATAGCAAAACATTATGACATTAAACATGACATGACGTAAACGTTACCATGTCTTTTGTGATGAGTTGTTATGTTATTATTAACAGAGCTCGGATTTTTCACGGCAAAACAAAACACTAGCGTAATTTAGCCAGTGCTTGAAATATTATTTTATCGATATCGATAATTCAGAACTAGAAGAAATAAAAGTCACCAAATAAAATTAATATGTAATAAAACTAATAAAAACATTTGTATAAAGTTACTATATATTAGAAACAGACGCAATTTCTTCTTCAAAATCTACGTCAGTACACACAGCAGCACAAGACATTTTATTTGGGTAATAGTGATAGGAGTAGATGATCATTATTTTTTCAACATTCTCTGGGAGTAAACAGTTGCGTTTATCACTATAAATCCATTTATGTACACTAAATGTACGTTCAACTTCAGTTGACGTCAAGGGAGCAAATTTATAGAATTCATTATCAGTTCGGGTAATATTTTCAGATATGTCTCTTAAAATTTCGTAATCAGGATTTCGTTCGAGCACGGCTTCAAATTTACGTATCACTGGTAAAAGTTTACTCCAGTTTACGTAGCAACGAACAGTATCCAGAATGAGGAAGGATTCCGCAATGGATAAAGTCGAACATTGCAATTGTTCTATTGAAGAGGCTATTACTTCGTAGTTGTCGCGAATGAAATTTAACTCCGGTCGTAGTTTGCGTGTTTGAAAACATTTTTTGCAGCTCTTATAGCTGCCGAGTCATTAGCAAGTATGGAGACGACATCACGTATTTGCTCATAGTATTGAGCGTAATATACCGCAGCAGATATCCAAGTTCCCCATCTGGTGATAATTGGCTCGGGAGGTAGGGGAATGGACGGATATTTTGCCTTAAAAAGGCGTACACGCTCTGGAGATTTTAGGAATATCTTTTTGACATTCGATATCAACCCATCCACACCTTTGAAATTATCTCGCACTTCTTCGGCAACCCGGTGCAGACCATGAGCTAAACACGTAATGTGTTTCATACGAGGAAACGTTGCTTTTAAAATACGACCGGCTTTAAGCATATATGCGGCACTATCTGTGCAAAGTAAAAGCAAATTGTTTACGTTATCATTGAAAGAATTTTGAAACAAAAATTTTAATTGGTTTATTATTAGGTTTGCTATTGTTTCCCCATTTACCTTCTCTAAAACCTTCGACCCCAAAAGATAAAATTGCTTAGAACAATTTTTTTGCAAAGACCGAATCACCACGTTTGTCACACATTTTCCCATGAAATCTGGTGTTTCGTCTATAGATATCCACAAATAATTGGTTTTGTTTACCTCTCTTATACCCTGTATAGTTTTTTTGTACACGAGATTTAAATAAATTTTTCGCAGGGTCGATTCGTCCGGTAAAGAAGTCATAGAGCAGTCGCAACATAAATACTTGTTAAAAAAATGACGAAAATTATTGTTGTTGACTGTTGCCCATGGTACGAGTATGTTGCATGAAATAAGAAAAATAATTAAATCGAAATAAAATTGATGTTTCCTATTTGGTTGCCCCGAACGGTAATTGTGGCGGTTGCTTTTCACATGATTCTCAATATTGCATTTCTTCAGTTTTAGATGCATATCGCACATAGAGCAGTATATAGTGGAGGTCACTTCATTATAGACTAACTCAGGGTGATTTTCAATCCACGTTTTGATCCGATCTTGTACATTACTCATTTTTGTATTAATTGATACCTTGCAATATTAAGTTATTATACGTATATCCAACACGTCGGATTCAATGCGTTGCGAAATAAATAATACCTAGATGCAATTTACGTTTTATACGTAATGCAATGACAGTTAAAGTGTGAATGTCATATGTCATGTGAGATGAAATTTTCAGTCGTTTCTATCATTTTAAATGAGGTGGTATAGTTACTTCGTTCTAAGTTGTACATGCAGACCTACCTCTTTGTTGCTCGACTATGGCAAAGCTAAAATGAAAAGTTATTTTATTACTCATACAGGATGTCCGGTAATTAATGCACAACCTTCTAACCCCCAGTAGGTCACCTTAGACTGGTCAAAAATATTGATTTTGAGCTCTAGTAAGTCTCCTGTTTTTCGAAATTTTCGCACGTTTGTTAGTTTTTAAATTTTGACATTCACACTGATAGGTGTACCATCGAATAAAAAAAGAAAAAATGTACTGAGGCAATACCTGTCATATACTCTAGTAAGACTCGATAGGTGTCGATAAAATAATATTTCAAGCACTGGCTAAATTACGCTAGTGTTTTGTTTTGCCGTGAAAAATCCGAGCTCTGATTATTAATGATCAAAATGACACACACCAAAAAGGTATGTTAATTCCTTAATAATTTAATTTATTGCTTTACTAGGGTATTTCGTTACTAAACAAAGTAAAAATTTAAACCTCGATAATTAAAAAATATGGCTATTTGGAAACACTTAAGTGATGTTGGAAATTGATTATTATTAATATTATTGTATGTGTTAAAACCTTTGTGTTAAATCGACCTTATGTTTCTTAATGTTAAGCTCTGCGGTTGTCAATGTCGCCTAGCAAGCAAAAGTCGACTTTATGATGACATTTCTTGTCAGTCATGTAAAGTTTGTTTACTATAAAGGTCATTAAACCCGTTTACTAAATAGGTTTGTAACAGGCAGTGTTTTGCACTTTATTTTAACAAGCTCTAACTTGAAAACGGTTAGGAATATTAACATAGTTCATTGGCTTAAAAGTTATAACTAGAGCTAAACAAACCCCCATTTTCGTAAAAGTCCATGGTATTGTTCCACCCGATATATCACTTTCCCCTAGTAATCAGGCTATTTATCTAGCTCTAGCTGGTTTTATGGCGTCTCTACCGCATACGATGACATTCATAAGCTGGACTCATCCGCTAGGCAAAAAGTACAGACATATCTTTAGTCCTCGCGGCTGGTTCAATGGGTCAACAAGTTTTGGAAACTTTTCTATTCCTTACAAACTTATTCGTTTCTCATAAAGCCATGTGCAAACATTTATTTCTCACCCTTTTTACCGGACTAACGTAGGAGTGTTATATCTTCCGAGAGATAATTATGTGTGATAATAATGAGAGCAACGAAACCCGTCTAGTAAAATTGCAATACTATCTTTATTGCTAGATCCGGGCATCTGGTAGCTTTCAATGGGTGGAGGTCAGAGTAACAGACTACCAAAAAAATTCTGTTGGAAAAAACGAATACAAAAATAGGTAAAAACTGCTGAAGTCATATTTATTGTGGAAGGGGGCCTATATTTTAACATAAGAACAAAAAACATTGCGCATTATTTCGAAAACAGAAACAGTAGGCGACAAACTATGAATTACATTATACGTCGTTTTGGACTACTTTCCTCCATCAGAAAGTTTTTTTCTTCTTCTTTGTCGTTACACTCTTTACAGAGTGGTCGTGGCCATCATGTTGGATTCTGAGTCACCCGTTACACGACTCGCCGCCACTCTTCCCGTATAGAGCCGCTTTTCGGGAGCATTCGTTTAAGATGATCGACGTGCTGGCTTTGATCTGGTCGGTCCACCCTCTTTGGAGACCTGCCTCTACCTCTTGAGCCTTCTACTCTTCCTTGCATGATAAGACGCTCTATGGACGTTCACAAAGTTTTGACAATCGATTAACACGGTCGATTTTGACATTTTGCTCGCGTTCTTACAGTCTCTTAACATATCGGCTGCAGCGATTGACTGGTTCCGCAGCTATTTGGTTGGTCGTCGGCAAAGAATAAAACTAGATTCTTCGTGTTCTTCCTGGTGCAGCACATCAGCTGGTGTTCCACAGGGTGGTGTGCTGTCTCCTCTTTTATTTTCTATCTTCATTAATTCCATAACTCTTGATCTCTCCTCTTCGTATCACCTCTATGCCGACGACCTTCAAATATATTCGCAGGGTATGCATAGCGATCTCAATTCAGTTATAGAAGCCACGAATCTTGATCTGCTCCGCATATCAAATTGGAGTCAAAATTACGGTTTAAAAGTAAACCCCCTAAAGTCACAGGTAATTGTGATGGGTAGCGCTAAACAAATCTCCAAAATTGACTTTCTCAGGCTCCCTCCGATAGTCTTCGATGGTATCCAAATTTCTTTTTCCAACCAAGTGAAAAATCTTGGCGTAATCATGGATCGTTGTCTATCATGCGTGCCTCAGGTGAGTGAAGTGAGCAGGAAGATGTTTGCTGCCATAGGGTCTCTCAGACGGCTCAGGAATCTCCTGCCAATTGCTACTAAAATTGCGCTTGCTCAGTCGTTACTTCTCCCCATTCTTGATTATGCAGATATCTCCTATTTAGACCTAACCGAGGAGCAACTTAATAAGCTTGAGCGTATTCAAAATGCCTGCATTCGGTTCATTTTCGGATTACGCAAATTCGACCATGTTTCTAGTTTTCGTTCTCAACTCAAATGGCTCCCTATCCGTCACCGCCGTAACTCTCACATACTTTCTTTACTCTTTTCTATACTTTTTAACCCTGCAACTCCCCGCTACCTCAAAGAGCGTTTCTCTTATCTTAATTCTATTAGATCCTCTCAAAAATTGCTCCTAAAAGTGCCATCTTCATCTTCCAAATTTTATAATTGCTCATTTACGTTCCAGGCCGTTCGTTTGTGGAATTCTCTCCCTCTCAACATTAAACGCGCGCAATCTATTGGTAGCTTTAAATCGCAACTTAAGGAATACTATTTATCTCTTCCTTAGGTTTTTAAGTTGACACTGTTGTTTCTTATTGTGTGTATTATATATGTATATATGTACGTATATGTATGTTTATTTTGTATTTATTTAAGTATGTATATTCATATGAATGTGCTGTGTTATCTATTTCGTCTCTTTTGTTTCTATGCACCACCTACTGCTTATTGTTTCTCTCTAGTCTCCACTACCCAAAGGTTGTCTGGAAGAAATCGCTCATTAGCGATAAGACCGCCTGTTGTTACCTCTACCTAAATTTATCTAATTGTAAAATTTGTGCTTGTAACTGTATGAGGTGTGCAATAAAGAGTATTTATTATTATTATTTGTATGTCTTTCCCGACCACGGAACAATCGTGTTCCGGACCTTTGGGAGGCATATGCGGAGCCGAAGCCAACGCGCAGAGGCCCTTTCGACAATTTAATGAAAAGTGAGGGGTACACTAAGCGGATGCTGCCCCTACCCGTGTCATGGGACGCACGCAGAGACAGCACCCGCCATGATGTAAAGACTATTGAGAGTTAATGGAGTCTAAAATGTACTAGGCTATTGGGTGAAAAGTATGAACTAACTACTGGGCTATTGGATAAAAAACCGGACGCCTGCCTAATAAAACGGTATCCAATTTTATTTCCGGCAGACGGTGACTCGCCCGCCGCAAGATGGGCCCCCGTAAAAAGCGACATCAAAGATGGCTCAAGGGCAACACCGGTGCGTGGGCTGTGAGGTTGTCGAGAGGTGAGTCTGCGGTAGCCAGATCCCGGTAATCCGTTCAGCAGGCCGCCGGCGTTATGACATTTTACACTTCCAACCTGGAGCATAGGTTCCGCTCTTGCGACTCCACTCTGGCTGGCCAGTTAAGGCAAGCACAGAGGCGAGGGCCAAATGGATAGGGCCCTCTGGAATAGGGGTCCGCGGTGTCGCCACTCACCGTCAGCTCGCCACAAGCTGCCCCCGCGTTTTTTCTTGAATGGCTAGACGTATTATTATTATTATTATTATTATTATTTTGGGTTCTTAAAATTCTCAGTACACAGGTACTGGCGTAATGAAAAAAGTACGGGCCGAGGCCAAGTGCATTTCATATTGGATTCTTAAAATAAAGTTTCTAATCTACATAGGTGGTTTTGTTAACATGGGTGTTTACTGTTTAGATTTGTTAGCTAGGTTGTTAGTTGAATATCATTCTGCAAAAATTTTCGGACGATTCGGCATGTATTGAGAATAACAGCTTTCTGCATAACTATATAAGAAGAAGGTGGCAATGATAATGATTTCAAGGAGGCGTGTAATTGTTGTGGGACGATACCTGTAGTTGATAAAACAATGGGTACTATGGTTACGTTGTTAAGCTTCCATATCCGGGTTATTTCTTCTTTTAAATCGGTGTATTTCGACAATTTTTCAGCTATTGTACTTTGAATATTATGGGTGTTTGGGATTGCTATGTCTATCAAGAGGGCTGTCTTATTTGTTTTGTCTACTACAGTAATATCAGGTCTATTATAATGTATGGTTCGGTCTGTTAATATAGCTCTATCAAAATACATCTTATGGGTTTGGTTTTCCAATACATTTACAGGCGTGTACTTGTAGTAGGCGGTGGCTGGAGGAGGGATCAAGTGATATTTAAGGGCCAGTTTTTGATGAACTACATTTACTACCTGGTCATGCCTGTGTTTATAATCGGTTTGGACTATTGCTCTGCATGCTCCGGTTATATGTTGAATGGTTTCAGCTGAACTATTACACTTTCTACATAAGTCGTCGGGTCTATTTTTTATTATGTACTTTTGGTAGTTTCGGGTCTCAATAACTTGATCCTGAATGGCCATAATAAAGCCCTCAGTCTCTGGAAAGAGTTCGCCACGATTCAGCCATGCGTTCGACGCCACTTTGTCGACAATGGGTTGGCATAAATCATGACGATGTCTTCCATGTAGAGACTTTGCGCTCCATTCAGTTATTTTGCTTTTGTGGTCTGTTATGAATTCGGTTTTTTGGATAGTTTTATCAATGAGATTCAGGGGGGTGAAATTACGATCATTCTGTTTGTGGATGAGAGAGGAATCAGATTTTTCGTGAAAGTACTTTCTTAGCGTTGTTACTTGTTTGTTATGGAGGTTTGTTATATCTATGAGCCCTCTGCCACCTTCCTTTCTTGGCAGGGTAAGTCTCTGGAAACATGATCTAGGGTGGTGTTTTCTAAATTTAGTCATAGTGGTATTTACTGCACGCTGCAAAGATTTTAGGTCCGATTTACACCATCTTATTATGCCAAAAGAATAGGTCAAAATGGGTACTGCGAATGTATTGCCTTAATAGTATTTCGGGAGTTTAACTGAGATTTGAGTATTGAGTTGAGTCTGTGTTTAAACTATAACTTTAATTTGTCTTTCGTGTCTTTATAATGAATACGTTGTGATTGCAGATATCCCAAGTATTTGTATCCTGTTATTTCTTCTACGGGGTCTATTGATTGTCCGGTCTCTAAGGTGTAACTATGTTTGTAGCTTCTTCCTGCACTCATGGAATTAATTTTACATTTATCTATCCCGAAATTCATTTGTATGTCTCTTGAGTAAATTTCTGTCAAGTTAGCTAATCGATCGAGATCAGTTTCGTCAGATGCGTACAGCTTTATGTCATCCATATATAGAAGGTGGCTCAGATATACTTCGGTTTGGTCGGTGGTTCGGTTTTCTGTTTCGGGTTGATATTTGAGTGAGTATCCTATGTTAGTGCTATTGAGTATGTTGGATAGGGGATTGAGGGCAAGGCAGAACCAAAGTGGGCTGAGCGCATCTCCTTGGAAGATGCCTCGTTGTATTTTAATTAGGTCTGATTCTGTTGTACCAGTTGTTGTGGTAAATCTAAGTCGTGTAGTCCAGTTTTGCATTGTTGTCTGTAGAAACTCAATGATTAGGGGATGGATTTCGTATACGCCTAATACTTTGACTAACCAGGAATGAGGAACAGAGTCATACGCTTTTTGATAATCTATGTACATAGTGTGTAGGTTGGATTTAGTTTTGAATACCTGATTTAAGATAACTGAGTCAATCGTTAATTGTTCTTTACAGCCTTGGCTCAGTTTTTTACAGCCTTTTTGCTGTTCGGATAGAATATTGTGAGTATGGATGTGTTTTTGAATTAATTCTGAAATACAACTTGTGATTATTTTATAAAGTGTTTGTAAGCATGTGATAGGTCTATATTTGGCTGGGTTTGTTACATCGTTATGGTCTTTTGGGAGCATATATGTTGTTCCTGTAGTGATATATATTGGCATTGTTTCTGGGTGCAAAATAAAACTATTAATGTAATTGTGCAAATACGGGTGCAGTGTAGTAAACTTCTTGTACCAATAACTGTGGATGTGGTCAGACCCTGGCGCTTTCCAGTTATGTAAGTTTCGTATTACTTCAGTGAATGTTTCTATAGGGATGGCTTCGAATTCCATTTCATTTACATCAGAATTAGCCATTATTTCAGTTTCTATCCATTCGGCCTGGGTGTTGTGTGTTACAGAATTTTGCCAAATATCGGACCAAAATTTATAAAAGGATTCTGTATCGATCCCATTGTGGGAGTTAGAACTATGTTGACTGTTTTCGTGGTTATTAGTACTGGCGGATTTAATATCTCTGTAGAATTGTTTTTCATTGTTAACAAATTTTAGATTCTGTTCTTTTCGGAGTGTGCAGACTTTATATCTATGAAGGCGACTCGAAGCTACTGCAAGTTTTTGTTTCAGCGTGTCTAGAAATTGTGCTAAATCCGTGTTCAGCCCTTCGTGAGTTGAGTGCATCTGATATTGCTCTCTAATACGCTCTACGTGTAAACTAAGACTTCTACTTCTATTGCCGTTTATATATTGTGTTAGCCTACCTATTTTTGCTCTCAGATCCTTAATTTTCTTATCTAATCTATGTTCCCAGTTTGGTTTTTTCTTTTTACGGAGTTGGTTGGCTGTGTCAGGTGGTATAAAGTTAAGCTTTGTACCATTCGCTTTGGCGGCTGTCCAGCTAGCGCAGTAGGTTATCGTTTGAAGGGTAAGGAAATCCGTTTCATTAGTTAGTTTTTCGGGTAGGATTTTGTCATTTATATAAGCGACTATGCTTGCAAATTTTCGGGATGGTTTTTGTTTAGGTATGTGAGGTCGCCTAGTGGGATCTGTATCTAAGAAATGTTCAAATGCTTCTCTAAATATTTCGTTAATCTCAATGTTGCTGTCTATGTTAGGTTGTGTGTTTGTATTTGTTTGAAAGTTAACGACACGGGGTTGTACTTCATTGTCATCTGTAAATACTTGAGTATCTGGCATGATATTAAAATCTCTAATTCTGTCTGCCTCCTGCATGTCTGAAAGTTCCTTCTCTACTTCCTCTCTGATTTGGTTAAGTCTTTGGTCAGTGATATATTTGCTATGAATAATTGTCCTTCTTTGATCAGCTACTCTTTGTTCGCTTACATAAGCGAGGGATGGAAACTCTGCGATAAATTGTTGATGAAGTGGTTTTCTGTATGCTGTCCTGTTCGTTTCTAAATGGGTTATACGTAAATAAATTCGAATAATAGCTTCGTTTTGGTCATTTGACCATCTCTTTCGAGTTTGTGTACTATGGGGCGGTTGGGATTGCTGTGTATTTGATGATGATGTTTGGCTGTGTGTTTGTATATTTGTTTGTAGAATTTGTAACTCTTCTTTAACTTCTGCGTAAACTTTATCTATTGTTGATTGGGGTAGCATTTTCAACCGTTCAACAGCTCGTCTCTGATCTCCGACTCTCTGTCGGCCTACTTTCATGTAAGGGTATTTTTCTATAAATTTTATATGTAACGCTTCTAAGTAATTTCTCGTGTCTGTGTCTAACGCTGTGAGCTGGAGGTAAGTGCGTAATATGAACTCGTTCATTTCTGATGTCCATTTGTTACGCTTATAAGATTCATCTTCGGTGGGTACAGTATCGATATCCTCGTCTAAGAGGTCATCCTGCACAACATCCTCAGGGTTGATACTAGATAGGGTGGTTTTGGATCTAGTCATATATGATGGGCAAGTTGATGGGATAGAAGGAAACAATGATTCTGTATCATCACCCGAATCGGCTGTAACTTCGACATCGGTGGCCCGCCTGCTCAGCTTCCGATGACCGGCTGTAGTATCTTGATCGACGCGGGCCCGCCTGCTCAGCTCCGCGCCACCGGCAGTTCGCATACTGTGGCATCCAGTACCGGCTCCAGATGCGCCCCGGCGACCCCCGGGCAGCGACCGTAAGTTATACCTGTGATTCTTGCCTGCTTCCATGATGCGTATCGAAGGTTGGGACCGTTAGTTTGGGAAGTGTTTTAGCTGATATTATTATTATAATTTCTCATAATACTGCATCGAAACCAGAACTCTAGAATTTGTATTCTTAAAGTGGGTTGCATTCTTTGACCTCGACCACTTTACAGCTGCCAGATGTCCGGATCTAGAAATAAGCATAGTATAGCAAACTAACGAGAGGGGTTTCGTCGCTCACATTATTGTGTCATATCTGACGTGGCTACCTATAGCTCTCCGTCAAATTTTTTTTTGGCACGCCCTACAGCCTATATCGTTTGCCGGATTACTACGTGTGAGGTGTCATTAGAGTCGTCTCGGAAGTGGGAGTAAAAAAATGGTGGATTTACGCGCCACAAATTAAATCGCCTGCAAAATACCGCAGTCTGCTTTTGTAATCTTTTTATTCAACTTTTTAAAACTCGTGCATGTCATCACATAACCTCGGAAATAAAAGGTATTTTATGAAACGCTGTAAAATCACTCAATGATTCAACCACGGCCCTCGACATTCGAGTCACGAACGTTCCACGTCCACGGAGACACATCAAAAACCCTCTGTTTTGTGGTTGTGCGGAAAGTGCGACGTTATGCTACGCTATATGTATATTCGAACGAGCGGAGCGTAAGCGAAGCAAGTTCTTACAAACAACTTGTGGCTATTGGGACGTCTAGCCATTTTTTTCTGCGATAACTTTAGTACAACGCTTCTGATCTTTATGAAATTTGTTGGGGTTGTGGCAGAGATACATATAATTTGAGAGTTCGTATATGAGCAGGATCGACCAAGGGGTTATAGAGCTAGAAGGCGCAAAAAAAACATCATAAGGGTCTTCTTATATTAGTCATATCGTTTGCAAGGAAATTGCCAGTTCTGACTTCGAGGCGGACTACTAGTTAAATTCAGAGTCAATGGAGAAGTAAAATAATGTAAACAAACCCATTTACCTTCATTGCTTCGCAACCACGCACTTTTAAAGAACAACTACGGTTTCATTGTCAATTTATACTCATAAACTTGTTATTTACATTTATCTTTAGTCTTCTTCTTCCTTCCTTTAGTCCAGGGGTTCCCAAACTTTTTTTAGGCGCGCCCCCCTGCTGCCTACAATGAAAATCCCACGCCCCCCTTCGCTTCGATGCAAGGAAACGGAAGTAAATGGTCTAGCTAGTCCTCTTCGAATTTCCCGAGGCCCCGCGCCCCCTTTTACGAGTAAATGTGGTCACGCCTCCCTAGGGGTTCGCGCCCTCCACTTTGAAAACCCCTGCCTTAGTCCCAGTTCTAATTGGGGTCGGGCCTGGGTACGGTGGCGCCAGGATGCTCTATCCTGGGTTGTCGTGGGGGTTAAATCTCCTCTCAATCTCTTATCATAATTGAGTCGCTTAACTTCAAACTCGGGTAAATCCATCTGTCAGATTATGCGATTTTGGTATTAAGGAAAGGTAATATTTGCTGAGAGGGTTTTTACCAAATATTAACATGTTGCACATCAAATAAGATCGAGTTTACTTTAAACATTTTGTGATTAAGCGAATACTTTCAGAAATAATCGCTTCTAAAGTCGGAAAAATTGTGTGTCCCCTAGGTAACTTTAGAACCGTAAGTCCAAAAATATGAAAAAAATTGAGAAGATGCGCCTTATCACATACTTTCTACGAAAATTGTTTTGAACATTATTGGTTGACAAATTTTTGAGTTATCTCCAAAAAACTTCTGCCTTAGCATCAGATACGACCTTTTCGTATTAGTTTGGTTCTTATTCCATTGAAGGTACGGAACCCTCCATTATGCGTGGTCCGACACGCACGTGGCCGGTTTTTATTTGCCTAGAAATGCAGTTGTCATTCAGCCATATTTGTTCACCTTAATTTACTTTTCTATTTTCGACCCTGAATTTCGAGTGGAATATTGTTACGGATTTGGAGTTGTCAACAGAACAAATAATCATAATTTGTAAAGCATATTAATTAGGAAATACGTCATAGTATAGATCAAAGGATCAGGAATCGGATACCGGTATTCGCTCCATAATAAAAATACCGGTTAATTTCGTTCTTTTGTTTCCTATTCTATTTTTAACGAAGCAATCTAATACCACCAAGGCAATACCTAAATACAATATCGAGTTCTACATGAAGCCATGAAAATAATTAAATATTTCACATTATTTCGGGCCCAACTAGCAAAAATAAGTACTATAAAAGTTCCTAGAACGTTTTCAGAAACACCAATTAGTATTTCATACATGTCCTGTAACATTGATGTAAACGTTAACCAAGGCAGGTTTTGGCACAATTATATCGCAATTCCGTGATATAACGATGTTATTGCGGCTCCATAGATCACATATTAGTACTATAGTCGTACTATAACGGTTACTGTAACACTTTTCAAGGTTTTAACAGTGATTTTCGTGGCGCTTACATCACAAAAACGCTACATAAAAGTAATCACAGTGCTGTTAATGGACTTTTTGGACCTGTAATGAAGATCAAGGAGCTACTATAGTTCATCAGTAAGCTTAATGTGAGTTGTTGTGACGGTGAGTGGTACTCCCAACATAATAAAAATAAAAACAAGTTTCTGTGGTAAGTGAAGTGATTGAATTATTTAAAACATGATGGCCGCTCACTGTTTGTGAAGTTGGAGTGTTAATGTTCTACACAGCTATTTTTATTTGCGATTGAAGTTCTATAGAAAAAGTATACTAGAATAATTAACAAAATTTTCATGCGCTCCCTTAATTATTAATATTTATTAAATTAGAACAATTAAATAGTTATAGATAAATTAACGAGAGCATAGAATTGCATATGTAGTAGTATTGTATGTTTACAGGCATTCTATATTTGAATTTTCTATTTTCTCGTACTATCAGCATAAAAAGAGGTTTGTTATATATTGAAGAAGTAAATACCAAAATAATGTCAGTGTCAAATTGTGAATATTATTTACGTTGTGCATATATTTTTACGTCTGATTTTATTGTATTCTCACAATTATCAGAATAATTTTGTGTCAGCCCGTACGACTAAGTGTAAGTTACATAATTTTCAAAAAATATGGCAGTGAGTAAATTTGGTCCGATTGAGAGTCAAAGTAAGCAAATTATTTTTAACTGTTATAAATATTTTGAACTTGAACTGAAGAAAAATTTAAATTCCCCTTACACCGCTGCCCAGTTAGTTGATAAAGCTACAGGTGTTTGTCTCTCTACTGTTTATAACATTGTGTCTGAGAGCAATAGTGAGAAATTCGCAACAACAAATAAATTCATAGAAAATAAAAAGAAATAGAAATAAAAAGTTACGTACTTGTCCGTCATCAGCAGTAGACGATTTTGATCAAGAAGTCATCCGGAGAACTATATACAATTTTCATCTGTCCCATAAGCAATTTACAACCTTAAAGGCACTCCACTCTGTGTTAAAATCCGATATACGTAGGATTTAAATGGAAAAAGACCGAGGACAACCGAAAAATATTAATGGCAAGACACAACATACGACTGATAAGAATAAATTACCTTACCAAAATTGCGGAATATCGGTCTGAAGATAGACCACCAGTTTATACTGATGAAACCTACATCCACACTTCACATGTGTCCGGAGAGGCTTGGACCGATGGAACAGAATTTGGTGTAAAAAAACAAATCAGTACAGGCCAGCGGTTAATAATAGTGCACGCAGGAGGTAAAGATGGTTTTATTCCCGACGCTTTGTTAATGTTTAAGGCAAACCAAAAAACGGGAGATTACCATGACCAGATGAACTTTGTCAACTACGAAAAATGGTTAAAAGAAAAATTAATACCGAACCTTAAACCGAATAGCGTACTTATCGTAGATAATGCGTCCTATCACAACAAACTTTTGAATCGTGCTCCAACGTCAAATTCTCATAAACAAGAAATTATGGATTGGTTGACAGAACACAACATTTCGTATAGCCCGTTGATGTACAAAACCAGTTTGTATGATTTAATTAAACAAAATAAAGAGCGGTTTCATGAGTACCACATAGATGCAATTTTAAAAGAACATGGCCACTCCGTTTTACGATTGCCACCGTATCACCCGACATTCAATCCGATCGAAAATATTTGGTCCATGGTAAAAGGATATGTAGCGAAAAGAAACGTTTCATTAAACATGCAAGGCATTATGAGTTTAGCAACTGAACGAATGAATACTATTACTGCTGAGGACTGGGAAAATATTTGTCGCCATGTCGAAATTGAAGAAAATAAATATCGATATCAGGAAGGGGAAATGGATCGAATTTCAAACAATATTATTATCAATACTTGTGACAGCTCAGATGAAGAACATGATAGCGACTAGAAGCAAACAGAGGACTACTATTTATTCCATTTCTTAAGGGTATGTAATTTTATTAAATTAAGAGAAAATTATTCTCCTTTTGTTGCAAACGGTACAACCACTACAAATGCAATTCCATGATCTCGATAATTCATCTATACTTACGTGTGCTTTTTTTTAAATTGGTGTCGGGTGAGTAAACTGTTATACTACATGAAGGGCAATCATCACGTAATTATGGTATTAATTGGAAGTACGGTTCCTACTCGTATTTATTCATCTAATTTGAAATGTATGTAACACATTCTATGCTATCGCTTTTCACAAGTCATTGTGACTTTAAAAACTGGCTAAGAGCATGTCGGGTCATGCTGAATGTAAGGTGCCATGGTTGTCGGCCCGTCACTTGTGTCTTGACACTCTGTCAAAAGGTTGCTTTTTATAGGATATTTTACGGCACTTACGTCCTTTTACTATGAAATGACAACTCTGAGACAACTCAAAAATGGCTCAACCGATTTTATTAAGTATGGTTTTTATTGAATGTATTTATTAGTCGTCACTTCATGAATTTTCCCATATTTTTTGGACCCGCAATACAAAAGTTAGATAGGGGGACATCTTTTTTTTTAAATTATGGGAGCCATTACATATTTCCAAAACTATTGGATTTATTTAAATAATGCAATTGAAGCCTCCTATTCTTTTGGAAATAAGGTTGAAGCGAAAAAAAAAAATAACATCCACTTCACTTAGGCACCCAAAAAATATTTTATTTTATTTTACCGTTTTCTTGGCGTGATTAATATACGTACTTATACAAAATTTTAGTTTTCTAGCGCTAACGGTCACTGAGCTAGGCTGCGGACAGACAGACAGACGGACATGCTGGAATAATCGAACTATTATTTTGTACGGAACCCAGCCTTGCTTCGCTCCTACCATCTTGTTATATTAAAGATTTCAAAATTCCGCTATTGGACATTTCGGTTGATTATAGGTGGTGAAATGCTACTTTTATGTATCAGAAAAGCTCATTAAAAGTAGTGAAAACTCTATAACTCAACTGTTAGACATACTAGTTACCAAATAACCCATTTTAGAACCTTTCAGTGTTAAAATAGTATTCTCAGGGCTACTATAGCAATCGTCCTATAGTAGCGATTAGGGAATACTTATAGCGCAAATTTGAAATATAACAGTGTTGCAAAAATCAACAATAGGGCATTATTATCCTATAATAGAGTTTATGTAACAATTTTGACACTTGCACTATAATATTCATTTGGAAGCGACAATAACACAATTGTGTCCTAAAGCGGTACTATCTAGAACTTTAATAGGACCAGGAGGCTCTATAGCGGTAAAACAGTATCTTTTATAGTGCTGCGTTAAAGGTGTCATTTAGGCATGTCATGTAAACGTTTACATCACTACTTAATAGTACTAAAGTGCTGTATAAAATTATACAGCTGAATAGTGATAAAAGATACTTTTATAGAACACATGGTCATAACGAATACCTTTATAACGCTTTAAAATGACTTTTTAGTGATAAACTGCTGCGTTAATGGACTATTTTGCTAGTTGGGGGGTTAATTGAAAATACCGGTTAAGATCCCTTCAAAGGATACCTCTTGGCGATCGGCACTTAAGCCTTTATTTATTTTTTATACCACGACGATGGCAAACAAGCATACGGCCCGCTTGATGGTAAGCAGCTACCGTAACCTATGGACGCCTGCAACTCCAAAGAAGTCACATGCGGGTTGCCGACCCTTTACAAAAAGGAGGATTCATTGTGTTGATGGCTAAAGGAACAAGAAGGTCCCTCATCGTCAACACACTGGGATTACTCGTACTTATACAATATTACAACGTACAACCAGAATATAATAGGGCGGCACAGTCTAAGGTCTTTTTGAAGTCTGAAGCGCACTCTTAACAAGAGCAACCTAAAGTTACCGTAATAATAGTAACGCTACCAATTACTAGATGGCGCTGTACTATCTGCTCTACATTCGGGTTACTCTCGTTCAGATGGCGCTTCAGACTTGGAGCTTCAAAAAAATCTTAGACTGTGCCGCTCTATTAAATATATACTCTCTGGTACAACGTAAGTGCCCTCCGCCGAAATAAATGTAGTGTAAAGCGATGACAGACGTCTAGTATTCAAACTTGGTATCAATGAGTACCAAGCGCAAAAGAGACCAAAGCAGAATTGGGTAGACGGAGAAATATCGGATCGCAGGGTAGCCACGGACAGCCAGTGACGCCAGCGTCCCGCTTTAGACCTTTTGACCGCATGCCGCGGTGGCGCGATCTTACGAATTAGACATAAATGCCTAACACTTTTCGTGTCACACTTCGCTACGCGCTACGCTCGTAGCCGATCCTAGCGTTTTCCTCGAATGTAGTGGAAAGCGCCTACGAACAGAGAGTCCGCTTGATACGTTTCTCCCTGCGATCCAATTCGCCTCAGTCTACCCTATCTGGTTGGTCTGTGTGTCTAAAAACATAAAGTATGCAGCCCTCGTCCAACTAAAAGGGTGACAGTGGGTTTTAATATACCCCAGACGTGGCGTCACTTGATTCGATCACATCACACACACATATGAGATTCTTTGACAGAGGGTTTTTGACCCTGCACGTGCGTGACTTGACTCTAAATCCTCATCGCCAGCAGAAAGTGAAAAACAAAGAAATAATTATAATGAGGGTTTCCGTGATCGAGTTTTCCACTAGATGGCAGCACCGTGGCGAGCGGACTAGCTGTCATAATCCACCAATCATGTCAAAAAGAATCGTTTGAGCTTCAAGATGGCTGCATTGTCTTTGGAATAGTTTTTTGTTTTTTGCTAATTTACGTAGATCAGTGTGTAATATTGATAGCTTATTGTGCAGTGACCTAACGAACAAGTGTGCAGCTAATGAAAAATTAGTCCCAAAACGCGCGTAACCACCCTTTAGTTGAAAAAACGGTTATCGGGGGTTTCGGCCACCCACGTGTTTGAAGAGGCTATCACTTTACAATCAAACAGGGCCTTAACCGAACAATGTTGCTTTTATTTTATTTTACCAAGAACGAATAAAATCATAAGTACATGACATTGGCAGAATTCGCCTCGCTAAAATAGGCGAGGAGTAAAGTACACATCATAACTGCTATAGAATTATGATATCTTGTTGTAATGAGTTGCCTTTGTCGAACTAGTAACAAATTTGGAAAACGACGAGCTATGTTTGCTCGGGAGTGGTCTTAGTTTGGTCCGTGCAGGTAGTTATTAAAACTAACGTTTAGATTTACCCACTTTTATAATAAGAAACGCGCCGGCAGTCATTAAAACTCACGTTAAGATTACCCAACTGGGGACAGCATAAAAGCATTGAACAGAGTATCTGAGGTTGCATTATTCCTTTGACAGTCGAGCAGTCATGGTCGACTTAGTTGTAACTTGTTGACGGACGTAGATGAATGGGTGGTATTTTGTGTTGCAGATATGCAAGCTAGGAACTCTCCTCGTTTCCACAGTTAACGTGTTTAAGAGCCTTTTGTGATTAGAAAGTAGTCTATGTGTTTGCGTTATAGTGTAATCTATTAGATTTATGTCTGGGAATATTTCAGGTGACAAACGACAGGTCACGTTTCTTACGCTGGTTCTTCTCGGTTGAGGCTCCTTTCCGAACCAGTAGTAGTTTATTGCCCTTCCAATAATCTGGTTTAAAAAAAAATTGAATTCAATACAGTTGTTAAACCAGTGTTTATGTTTTATTTCATTACCGTGCGTCCGTGTGTAATGTGTTTAGTGCTAGGTTATCCTGATAATGTAAGTTTGTCAGTTCCAAACCACCTTTAAACTATCCTACTGCAGGCAGTAGGATCTTAAGGGCCAGGGCCCTCGGCACTCCTCGACGACAAATATATTTAATGTTAAATAGGTGTACGGTAGTCCCAAAAGATGGCGTCATAGCGGTCGGTCAACTGCGTTTTATCATAACTACAAACATAGAGATTTTTTTTTTCGTTTTATTAAACTTGAATACATTTTCCACAATTATGTACGTAGGTATGTATAATATTTTGCTTCAGGTTTCCATCCAAAATCTGTTAGTATTTACACTTTAATAATTATTTGTTAGTGCAAAAAATTTACATAAAATAAAATTAAAGTTATATTAGAATCAAATTCACTTAAAGAGTAGAATTTGATTCTAATATAAATTTTAATGTTAATTTTATTTTTAATACTTATATGGGACCTAATTCATGCTTTTGAATGCAATTTGACTTAAACTAACAATAAAGTTGTCAACGCGACTAAATGCAAACAACAAAATGTAAAAAGAGTGCGAGAAATCTCAGCCACATTCTCCATCGCGCTACGGATTTCACGATAAGCTAACACTGTATCGCTACGAAAGCTGGATTTTCCGCGGCTACGGCGTAGCATTCGCATTTTGTGTGAATTGTTTCGAGCTACGGAGTTTCGACAGGTAAATGTAGCGCGAATGTATATCGATAGAAGTTTTATTTCTAGACATGCAGGTATCTACTTAGAAGGGCTATGCAAGAAAAATACAAGGATGTAAATCTGTAAACGTAAGGATTAAAAAGCTTGTAATAGTACATTACTTACCAAGGACTGTAAAAGAAAGAAAGCCCGAAATCGCAGGTATTTGTGACCCGAGCCGCAGGCGAGGGTTGTAAATATGCGATAGAGGGCTTTCTTTTTTACTGTCCGTGGTGAGTACACAATTTTACGTCTCCACCTGGCCATAATGCGAGTTTTACCGTACGCGTAGCGTACGGTAATACTCACATTATGGCCAGGTGTGACGTAAAATACATTAATACCTTGAAATGATCTCTTAAACAAAAACGTTGCATGAATAAATTATTCAAATAAGGTTTAGTATTTCTTGCTAACATTGGTTCACGTAGCATCATATAGTTCTTAGCAGTCTAAGTCGCCAAATATATCATAACACATCCTTACTGCCATAGAAATAAAGATCTGTACATATTTGGCTACTTTGGTTGTTACTAACTATTTGCCGCTGACTGTACAATAAGCGGAGCTGGAAATAATCCAATTGAAACCGCTTAACAACGTTTGCCCTGAATTTATTAACGAACTAGGGTAAATAAACTAGTGAAACTGTCGATACAATCGGACCACAACAATCTAAGGCAGCTGTTCGACCGGCGGCGCGAAATTGAACTGCGCTTGACTTGTACTATTAACAGTGAACAGTATCTTAAATAAACGGTTTACTTAATAATTTGCATATTGACATATTTCGATTAATTTGTAATAACTAATAGTGGCCGTTGTAGCAGATGAGATACGGCTTTTCGTGAACCGAAAATTTCCTTTGGCATGATTATTCCTTAGTACCCAAGGATGGATTTGAGTAGTGGCTCCACCAAGATTTTTGATGTTGAATTTTAGGGGGGGGAGGGGCTTGCCACTTTATCTTGATATTTACATCAGTTAATCTAGATAAAGTCGAGACCCTTTACCCCTTAAAAAAATGCATCAAAAATCTTGGTGGCTCCACTTCTCAAATCCATCCTTGAGTCCTAAGGAATAATCAAAGGAAATCTTAGGTTCACGAAAAGCCGTTTTTAATCTTTATATGTCGTGTGGAAACGCAACTATAAACTTTTGGACACCAAACAGCGCCATTAACACCTATATGTGTTATGTTATGACGTATGCTGTCAAAGTAACCCTCATACTTTGAATTAAGAGATTTTAGAATTTAGATTTTAAACCAAACATTCTCCAAAAAAAAGTCAAAAGTGCACCCCATAACCGCTACTTACCGCTTTTCTACTCGCTGAAACTGGCGAGGAGAAAAAGAAAAAAAAAGTTTTTTTAGCTCGGTTGCGTCCGTGACCTTGGCGGCAAGTGCTAATGTCAGATTTTGGCTCTAATTTCTAACATTTGTGTTAGTTGTGTTACTATGTTGCTTAAACACAATTCGCATCATAAAGATGTTTGATCCTCACAACAAACCGAACCGATTGATATATGTACTTAGAATGATTTTTTTAACATGTCCGAATTGTATGTAGAGCTAGTAAGATTCCGACATCTTACAAAAATTACTACCTATATGAAAAAATCATCATTTATATTGCTGACTTATACTACATGTAAAAACTATTTCTCAGAAAAAACAATCAAATGCGAAGAAAACAATCGCTATCAGTGTTCTATCCCCACAATCGCCGTCGGTCAGACCGCCGATTTTCTAATGTTAAATTATCAAGCAGCTCTCAATCGACTCCGGTCCAGTCCGGAGTTGGACTTTCACAAAACAGCCGTAGCGAGGAACTGGACTTGCGATGTTGCCACATTCACAAATCACAACGTAAAGCAAAATTTGTTGGGAATTGTTTATCATAATTTCCTCTCTTCGTGTCCACTTGTCCCAACTAGAGGTCCGCGCCGCAGGCTGATGGGCAGGCGGCGGCGCGCCGGCATTCAGACCCGGCGGGGCGCGGCGCCGCCGGCGTGAGAAGTTTTTTTTTTAATTAGAAAAATTTGACAAAGCACTCGAAACCTTTTTTACACATGGTATATTTCAATTAAACCTAAGCAGTTACAATGTATATAGTTAAAATTTTATAATTATCATGAATAAATATAATTTTGTTAACTTTAGTAGGATTTAACCATCGAAAAATCCCATTCACTTGGCGTGCTGGTCGCTGGTAGATAGGAGTCATCTTGCGAAACCTACCAGGTGCCAGCCAAAGAAACGTCGAACATTTAAGGTCAGAATTTTAAGACATTTCCTTCTTGGTCCACATTAGCTAAATCCAATGAGTTAGCCGTAGCCAAATATCTTCAACACTCTTGGGAAACTTCATTAACTTCATCATTCTCGTAAGAAACATGCTTTAATGTTTTTAGGCCAACTTTTTCAATAGAGTTTATTAAGCAGATGGATTTTGTAGATTCTGGTGCATCCAGACATCAATGAAATCTCCCACGCTATAAAAAGCTTGAAGTGTGGGAAGGCCCCAGGAAATGACTGCATCCCGGTTGAAGCACTACAAAAGAACCAACCCGAGGGCAATGGCTAGTGTGTTGCATCCCCTATTCACAGGCACCTGGGAAACGGCTCAAGTACCCGAATGTTAGAAAGAGAGGATAATCATCAAGCTACTCAAGATAGGAGACCTGTCCCAGTGCGGGAGTCTGCTCCAAGGTTCTGTGTAAGGTTCTGCTGAACAGAATGTTGGCTGATGTCGATTGCAGGCTAAGGGATGAGCAGATTCGGATTTAGAGCGGGACTATCGTGTACGGATCAGATTAACATCCGGCGCATGATCGGCATGAGTTTAGAACAGTGTCATGAAGTCATAAGATAAAAGCGAGCTCCTTGTACGAACAGAGACTTCGAAAAGGCTTTCGACAGGGTGAAATGGACAAGCATATGGCGAATACTGAAGCAAAGGCGAATACCAGTCAAGGTCATAGAAATAATTAAGTGCCTTTATGAGGGATCCACTTGCCGAGTAATGCACAAGGATCAACTGTCAGATCCGATAACCGTCACTGCTGGAGTTAAACAAGGCTTCTTGCTGTCGCCATTGCTGTACCTGATTGTCTTGGACGACGTGATGCACATGGTTACCAGTCAAGAGAAAAGGGGGCTGCCTTGGCTCAATGGCTCATGCCTTGGTTTTCAGCTCTAATGTTAAGTCGGTCCTCCTGTATGGGTGCGAAACATGGCCTGTCAAACAAGACAACCAATAGACTCCAGGTGTTTGTTAACAATTTCAATGTTTTCGGTGAATCGTAGAAGAGTACTAGCCACAGACGATCTCGAACACGAGACTATGGGAATTGACCGGCCAAAACCTTTTAGCCAAGGAGATACATTTGCGGAAGTGGCGCTGGATAGGACATGTTTTGCGAAGGCCAAATAACCAGCTAGGCGACCAAGTGCTGACTTGGCAAGTCCCTGGAAAAAGGGGGCAAGGTCATCTTCGCTGTAGGCCTGGAGGTCTGTGGAGGCGCATGGTTGAGAAGGAGGCTGCATCAACTAGCCTTGGTTGGACGGAGCTAGACGTGACCGCACAGAACCGTGAGCAATAGAAATCCCTTCTGAGAGCCCTATGTCCCTGATGAGGGATAATATCATGTTACCTTTTAAAACCTAGACCTGCTAGCTCACATTATAAATTACCAACGCATATACCGTCAGGTACTTAATTAGTTAAAGCGGTCGTTTTTATCTAGTTTTGTCAGTCAGATTGGGCAAATTATTTAGTAATCTATATTTCTACTAGTTTCTGGTTTATTATTTATTATTAAAATGATATCTGGGGGCTTAGCCATGATGACAATCGTTTGTAGAAAACGAATCGAAACGCTATCCATGTCTCTATCGCACTAATATGGAAGAGTGAGCGTGAGCGTGCAGCGTTTAGTTTCGTTTTCTGCAAACGATTGTCATCTTAGCTAAGCCGCCTGGACTGGATTGTGAAGTATAGACCATATTGGCGTAGATCTAGATGTCATTTAGACTGCAGAAACAATCAGAGATGGGTAGTTACAAATGCCAAATTACACAGGGTTGCCATTGATCCGCGTTTCCCTCGGATTTGAAAAATAAAATACCATAGTAAAGTGTCGGTACATGCTAAACGTGTTAATGACGACCAAATATATATTATATTACTAAGAACTTGGGGAAAAATATTGTTATCAAGTCTATAGGTATTCTGGTTTTCCTAGTATTATATCGTAGCGTAAAAAAGTTACAACACAATAACATGTTATTGGCATTAAATGCATCATCCAATATAACTTTTATGTCCAGTGTAATACAAGTGATAATATTATATTTCTTAACCTAATTTGTTCGTACAAGAGCTAGCTTTGTAGAGTTTGTACCAGAGACCTCCGCATTGAAAGTCGGACGTATTACCGCCAGGCTATCAGCGTATACCCAATTTGTCCCACTTAATGTGTAAATTATTCATGTGCAGGCCATACCACTGTAAACAGTCATCAAACACTGGCGCCGTATTCTAACTTTAAAACACGTATAGACACGATCCTTGCTGTGCTACGCAATACAGCTAGCGCCGAAATGTCTGAATCAGAATTATCAAAATTTGCTTGAAAATGTTATCGATGCAACTTCAGTATTGCTTGATTATTAGTTGTGTTAGAAATATGTAGATTCTGTGTTATTGTATTGTTTACGTATTTTTTTTATTATTATTTATTTATTAACATGAAAAAGATACAGCTTACACCACGGACTAGATAAATACTAATGGACGCGGTACTGGGCCGGGCGCGCGTTACATGGTTTATGATCAGATGCGCATAAACTTGTCGAAACCTCATGCCGCGCGGTTCAGTCGTCGTTCGACCACGTGTGACGAATTTAGTGCCAAAAAACATGTAAAAATGCCGTGTTGTACAATTTTGTCGTGTCGTATACGAAGCAACGAATTATAAGAGGCCCCTGGAGTAGTTACTTTCCACCGGTAAGTATAAAAATCGAGTATTTCACATTTTTTCCAAAAAATTTCGGCTTTTATTACGACATTCACCCATTATCTGATGGTACAACAGTATTCATATCAATTGCTCGCTGGCTATTGCTGGCGGTCGCAGGATTACGCGAGTGACGCGCAATGTATTTGGAAATACGAACGTCGCTCGTCAGTCTCGTCACACGATCGGCAGCCACGTTGCTGGGCAACATGGCTGCCGCGCGCCTGCCGCCACGAGAGTGCGGCCCGTTATTTATTATCGATAATTTCGAACACATTGTTTAAGGTGTAACTTTCTGTCCTATAGTAGAAACTAATTTTATTTCTTTCGAAAACAAAATAACGTGATTGACTGGATTACTTAATCCAATGATCAACTTATTTTATAGATACGATAACTTTATAATGGTACTTCTAACCCTACTAATATTATTAATGCGAAAGTGTCTGTCTGTCTGTTACCTTTTCACACTTAAACTGCTGAACCGATTAAGATGAAATTTGGTATGAAGATAGTTTGAGTCACGATTATTTTTAGTATTTTAGCAGACACATAAATTAGATAGATAAGGGTACATCCACAAATTACGTCAAACAAATTTCAACAATAATGTTTAAAATTACTATTTCTTTATTTTCCCATTTTAAATAATATATTAAATGAAATCAAAGCAAGAAAAATTATAATCCAAAGTGTTTGAATGTCAGACTAGAAGACATAAAGAGTTCCTTTCCTTCGAAAAAAGTGTACACAGTACTGTACTATGTGTATACGTATATGTACACGATATTTGTATTTGTGACGTCACAATAAATAAAACTCCCCCTTCCCCTTATCAGAACTCGTCACACTTTGTCCCTCCGTCCCCCTTAAAATCTGACGTAATTAATGGATGAACCCTAATTAGGGTAGATTTTTATCCAGCTATTAATAAAAATCGACATTGTTTTATTAATATGAGGTGTGGCGTGGTATTATGGAGTTAATTATCGATAATCGATATCGATAAAATATATATATCGAAGGGCTACATCCCTAATGTAGGCGGAGCCTACGAGGCAATGGTAGTGGTTACGTATTTTCGAGTGTACGCACACATCAACACAGCGAATGAGAGACTGACATTTCTTTGTGTGTATGTGTGCGTGTAAATGCCGGCTACGCTGGTTTTGGAACAAACTACGGCCGATACCGTCTCCATATACTCCGTGGCTTACACAAATAAAGGGTCCCACAAAACAGTTTTCACGGTTTGACTGTGGGATCGTGCAGTCTCTACTCTTATTTATCTAAAGGTAACATCTATACATTAAGTTTATGAAAAATTAACTTATGCAATTCACAAGGTAAGAACGCAGCTTTTTTCCGAACTTAACTTTATTGACTTCCTGCCTGATGTCAGCGGGCAGGCTGTTAAGTATATAGGGTAAACGTTCGTGAAGACACCTATCACCGTAGTAATTCGTGACTCTGGGTACGACAAACTTGCCCGCAGACACCGACCTGGTAACACAAATATCGTTACGAAGTAACAGGGTGTGCTCTTGACTGCCATGGTTCTTATATAACATTAAATATTTATGCTTAAGGCTAACCGGAAGAATATTACAAATTTTGAATAACTTTCTATAGTCATTTTTATTCTTTTCTTTCGTTTTATTACTAACTAGAAGTTTGAGAAATCTAATTTGCATACATTCTAATTTGTTTAAATTATTATTAGTTGTTAATCCGTAACAGTCAAGCGCATAACCATTTTCAAATCATTTTAAACAAAAAATAACCGACTTCACTTATCCTCCACCTTTTCAAAAGCAAATGCTCGAGCTGCTGTAAAAAATAATCAAATCACTATAGGTGTGCCTATAATAGCTGAAGAGTTCCCTCGATTTCTCCAGGATCTCATCATCAGATCCTGACCTGGTTACAATGGGACCAACTATGAAGTAAATATCCAACAAAAAAAGAATTTTCCAAATCGGTCCAGCCGTCTTCGAATAATCTGTGAACATACATAAAAAAAAATAGCAAAAACAAAGATCCCGACGAATTGATAACCTCCTCATTCGAAATCTTGAAGTCGGTTGATAAGAATGCGGCACCTTAGGCACCTAGTACCCACGTCATATTAACACTTAATTTAAAGCAAACCAAATGACGAAGACAGGTTATCATAAAAATTGTATTTATGTACAATATCGTCATACAAATTTATTATCTCCTACCTTATTTGAATAACGCTTGACCTCCGGTTATGAGATAACGTTATGTAATAAACTGGATGATAATAGAGTAGTAATAAAAGCGGCCGTCAACGCTTCATAAAAAGTAATCGAGGTCTTGCTGAGCGCAGCTGCCTAGTCTTAGATATAAGTCACAGAAGAGATATAAGTATAATTTAGAAGAATTCTTAAGTACCTACTCAATGTCATGCACTATATACAGTCTTCCATTGCGTCTTTTGGATCGTGACTCAAGTATTATACATACTGGGTGTTTTCTTTTCTGTAATAGGAGCAATAAATGAATACGTAGATTCTACTCCTCAAACAATAAAACGTTTGTTCAGCAACTTTTAAATAATATTACTTTTTTTAGATTGTCTCTTTTTCATACAAATCTAAATAGTATTTTCAATGTGCGTTAAAAGCTGTCTAATTGATATTGCTTCAAGTCACCCTTCAGATACAATCAATTTCGGAATACATTGCGTGTTCGAATTTTAAAGTGTACAGTCTCCATCTAATATATCGGAGCGGCCAAGGTACTCAAAAATATCTGAACAGGCACTTTATCGCCTCTCCAATATATCTGATGGCGACTGTACTAAAAATCAATCCATCGGTTAGTTTTAAAAGTCGCTGAACAAACAACAAACATCTGGTTTGAGGAGTAGAATCTCCGTTTTAAATTTATTGCTCCTATTACACGAAACACCCGGTATAATAAATACAACATTCAGCGAATACAAGTGCTTCTTTGATAAGCTATCTTGGAACTGAATGACAAATCTCGACATCAAGGTAAAGCACACTTATGTATCTAGGTGTACGAGTATGCAGTGTGTTTAATTCAGCTGTTTGTTGTTTTAATACTGATTATATGAGCAGTAATGCTGGCACTGTTCTGAGATTTAGTCAAATGTAAGGTGTGCTCCCATCTGTCTGTCGGAGACAGATAGGAATACATAATTACGTTTTTATGCGACCGAAGCGACATAAGGGAATACACCAAAGAGCCTAGGATACACCTGCCCGTTGGGCAGATCCGACAATGTATTGGGAATTGGACACAGATGTGTCTATGGACAGATATATCTGTCTATATAGCGCCATATAGACGGAGAGCTAGCCAGGACAGATATGACACAATAATGAGAGCAACGAAACCCCTCCAGTCAGTTTGATATATATTATATATTATAGGACAATCTTACACAAACCGACCTAGTCCCACAGTAAGCTCAATAAGCCTTTTGATGTGGGTAATACTAGACGACGATATATTATATTTATATAATAGATAGATAAATACTTAAATACATAGAAAACATCCACAACTGAGGTACAAATATCTGTGATCAACACACAAATAAATGCCCTTACCAGGATTCGAACTTCTTATTTCTAGATCTGGACATCTGGCCGTCGTAAGGTGGTGGAGGTCAAAGAATGCACACCACTTCAAGAAAACAATATTATGAGAAATGAAAAAAGTTTCTGTTGGGTTTTTAACTGAGACAACTTCGGCAGTCTTTACCTATTTTACTATTACTATTATCCAATTCAAAAATGTTGCTAGTCTGTCACTCTGTCCTCCACCCATAAAAAAACTGCAAGATGTCCGGATCTAGCAATACAATACAAACTAACCAAACGGGTTTTGTTGCTCTCATTATTGTGTTATATCTGACGTAGCCAGCTCTTAGTCCAATACGTTTGTGCTCTGTTGAAATCTAAAAGGTCGATTCGTGTAAGATTATCCCTAAATATTTATTTTTAATGGCTTAGGACAGGACAGAATCCTTGCTAAGCAATGATAATCACCGGAAACCCATCGTTAGTTTATGTAACGATCTTATGTTTTAGTCAAGAGGTCCCAATAAGAAATTTACTCTGTATGTTTCGGTTTCTTTTCGTTCCCTACGAGGGCGTACATAGAAATAGCTCATTAGGCTAGGACTTAGGTTTACACGGAGTTATTTTTTCCCGTTAACAGAATACAACTTTTGCTATCACTACGGTATTTGATAAAATCCCGTACACCGTATAACCAGGAACTCTAAGGTCTTAGGGTTTTTTGTGTAATTGCTCTCATTATTGTGTCATATCTGACGTAGCCAGCTCTTAGTCCAATACGTTTGTATTGATTTGTATATATAGCACAGACATATGTTTGTATTGGTTTGTACATACATATAGCACAGTCAAAAAGTAGCCTTAGATATTTATATATCCTGGCTTGTGGTTTATCCATAAATTGACGTGATTTCTCTAAGTAGGTACCTACTACAACTACTCGTGTCAACTTAGCGTTAAGGTCCTTCAGTTATATTTAGACAATGTCTAGATATAACCTACGTTTGTATGACTAGGAAATTAGATCCATTATAATGTTACGTTGTCTTGTTATACAGGTAATTCTTATTGCTTACCGAGCACTCGCTTCAATGCAAGGACCATTTGATACTTGTTTATTTATTTATTGGTTAATTATTTATTTATTTATACCTCTGTTTTCCGGATCAGGTGCCACAGGTCTTGGACGAAAGTCGAATTATTTTGACAGTGTCTAACCGCCGAAGCCGAACACACTAGATAGTTCGTTTGTTTGAATCACGGATACGCGATTTTGATAGATTGTCAGTCTAGGAATTACATAGTACTTGTTTTAAACTAAAATAAACATTACCTGAAGTCCTGTAAATAATATGAGTCGGAGATTTTTTTAGTTTTTGGATATTGAATACGTCAAATACATGATGAAATATAATATCGATATAATACTATAAGTTTTATCGAAAGAGCGCTGGTAGCCTGGCGGTAAACCGTCCGACTTTCAATCCGGAGGTCTCGGGTTCAGACCCCGTCGGAACCTGTGTACGGAATATCATTTGATATTTACCAGTCGTTTTTCGGTGAAGGAAAACATCGTAAGGAAACCGGACCTAACCCCGATAAGGCCTAGAATCCCTCTGGGTTGGAAGGTCAGATGGCATTCGCTTTCGTAAAATCTAGTGACTACGCCAATTCATTGTATTAGGTTATCAAGCGGACCCCAACCCGGGACAAACGCTATGAGGAAGAAGACGACTATAAGTTTTATCGATTTTGCTAGTTTTAACAGACTCAATTCATACGTTGAGTGACAGGAACCCGCGAAACAGCTCTCTGTTCGTAGTCGCTTTCCTCTACATACGAAAAAAACGTTAGGATCGGTTACGGTAGCCCGTAGCGAACTGTGGCACGGAAAGTGTTGAAAAATGTGATGTTCAAGTCAAAAGGCACATCATTGTCTGTTGTTAATAAAGTTTATTTCTATAGGTAAATGATTTTTAATGGCAGCAACGCTTTATTAATCAGCTCTATTATCAAGCGGGGGCACTAGAGAAAATAATTAATCAACAACAACAACAAGCTCCTCAGTTCTCAGAAGGATCTCTGAGCTAATTACTCAGTATACATTGGTAATAACGTAGGCTTAACACGGTATACGTTATCTTACAAGACCACTACACTAAATTCGCTGTCTTCCTTTAAGAACGTCTTAATGAACTTATACTACACATAATTAGTGGTAACTCAAGTCTTCAGAAAGACTATGCTAATCTTAATTAATTTAGTTTGAAACAAAAAAGAACCGACTTCACTTAGCTTGGACCCGGGGTATGTCCTTAAACTACGTCCGGACCTGGGTATGTCCTTAAACTACGCCAAAAAGAGAGGTATGGGCACTGCGAATGGCATCTCGCTAAGTGTGGTAGGGCACGTTCAGGGAATGTCATCGCTCAAATCTGGAGCAGAGCCCGACTGGGGAAGTACCTCCACCTTACAGAAAACCACAGCCAAATAGCACTAGACCCAACTCATAGTGTTGTGTTCCTGCTGGTGAGTAAGGTTGCCAAAGAGCTCAAAGAGGACCCAGTGTGTTGACGATGAGGGACCTTCTTGTTCCTTTAGTCGTCAACACAGTGAATCCTCCTTTTTGTAAAGGGTCGGCAACGCGCATGTGACGCCTTTGGAGTTGCAGGCGTCCATAGGTTACGGTAGCTGCTTACCATCAGGCGGGCCGTATGCTTGTTTGCCACCGTCGTGGTATAAAAAAAAAAAAAAAAAGCTTCCACATTTTTAGAAGAAAATGCCTAAAGCTACTATAAAATATACTTAAATATAGTGAGTGACACCCACGGAGTATATGGAGACGGTATTGGCCGTAGTTTGTTCCAAAACCAGCGTAGCCGGCATTTACACGCACACATTCTCATTAAAGTACGCACGAGGTGATACACACAAAGAAATGTCAGTCTCTCATTCGCTGTGTTGATGTGTGCGTACACTCGAAAATACGTAACCACTATCATTGCCTCGTAGGCTCCGCCTACATTAGGGATGTGGCCCTTCGATATATATATTTTATCGATATCGATTATCGATAATTAACTCCATAATACCACGCCACACCTCATATTAATAAAACAATGTCATTTTTATTAATAGCTGGATAAAAATCTACCCTAATTAGGGTTCATCCATTAATTACGTCAGATTTTAAGGGGGACGGAGGGATCAACAAAGTTGAGAGAGTTCCGATAAGGGGAAGGGGGAGTTTTATTTCTTGTGACGTCACAAATACAAATATCGTGTACATATATACACATAGTACAGTACTGTGTACTATTTTTTTGAAGGAAAGGAACTCTTTATGTCTTCTAGTCTGACATTCAAACACTTTGGATTATTATTTTTCTTGCTTTGATTTCATTTAATATATTATTTAAAATGGGAAAATAAAGAAATAGTAATTTTAAACATTATTGTTGAAATTTGTTTGACGTAATTTGTGGATGTACCCTTATCTATCTAATTTATGTGTCTGCTAAAATACGAAAAATTATCGTGACTCAAACTTCATCTTAATCGGTTCAGCAGTTTAAGTGTGAAAAGGTAACAGACAGACAGATACACTTTCGCATTAATAATATTAGTATGGTTAGAAGTACCATTATAAAGTTATCGTATCTATAAAATAAGTTGATCATTGGATTAATTAATCCAGTCAATCACGTTACTTTGTTTTCGAAAAAAATAAAATTAGTTTCTACTATAGGACAGAAAGCTACACCTTAAAATTGTTTACACATTGGTGTTCGAAATTATCGATAATAAATAACGGGCCGCACTCTCGTGGTGGCAGGCGCGCGGCAGCCATATTGCCCAGCAACGTGGCTGCCGATCGTGTGACGAGACTGACGAGCGACGTTCGTATTTCCAAATACATTGCGCGTCACTCGCGTAATCCTGTGACCGCCAGCAATAGCCAGCGAGCAATTGATATGAATACTGTTGTACCATCAGATAATGGGTGAATGTCGTAATAAAAGCCTAAAATTTTTGGAAAAAATGTGAAATACTCGGTTTTTATACTTACCGGTGGAAAGTAACTACTCCAGGGGCCTCTTTTAATTCGTTGCTTCGTACACGACACGACGAAATTGTACAACACGGCATTTTTACAGGTTTTTTGGCACTAAATTCGTCACACGTAGTTGAACGACGACTGAACCGCGCGGCATGAGGTTTCGACAAGTTTATGCGCATCTGATCATAAACCATGTAACGCGCGCCCGGCCCAGTACCGCGTCCATTAGTATTTATCTAGTCCGTGGTGACACCAGTAGTGGTGTGCCTATACTATTTGAAGAGCTCCCTCGATTTCTCCAGGATCCCATCATCAGAATCTGACCTGGTGACAATGGGACCAACTGTAAAGTATACTATTTAAATAAATAAAAAAATTCCAATATTGGTGCAGCCGTCTCTGAATAATCGTTGAACTTGTTCCTCCTAGCGTTTGTCCCGGCTTGGGGTCCGCTTGACAATCTAATCCCATGAATTGGCGTAGGCGCTAGTTTTTACGAAAGCGACTGCCATCTGACGTTCCAACCCAGAGGGGAAACTAGGCCTTATATAAACTGAATAATCGGTGAACATACATAAAAAAAAACATAGACCCCGACGAATTGAGAACCTTCTTCTTCGAAATCTTGAAGCCGGTTGAAAACAGTGGCGGTAAGTAGATAGTAAATACCGACAGACTTTTCTTTTCTTTACGACACGAAAAAAAACGTACTAAAAAACAAACAAAGACAGACAGGAAATATATGAAACCGGTAAGGGGAAACGACGGAGCAACTAAATCCTTGCTCTGCAGTTTTTGACGTGATAACGTCTTTAAAATCGTTTTAGTCGGGTGACATGTTCAGAAACTTGTGTCACACCAAAACCTCACGAGCGCGATCGAGAGAGACGGCCCGATCTCCCGTCTCATCTCGAGCGCTGCCAGTCATTCCGTGAAACTTGTCACGCGGAATCCTCACGAGCGGTTAGACGTTATCACGTAAACATCTCGATCGTAAACCTACTTTACAAACAACCAATTTTTTATGCAATATGGTGTAGCCAGCTCTCGGACCACTAAGCTATAGTAAGAAAGTTAAAGTTTGTAGACCTGAAGTGTACCCTAAAAAGAGAAGCTGCAAATATGGCCACATCACAAATAGTTTTGTTTTCCTGCTGCTCAGCGCCTCCGTGATTTCAACGTTTCCGAGGCATGGAAAGATGAAACTGCCGCTAATGTAGAATAATTTGCTTTCATGTGAATAATCGATCTGACCTCCCTCGAAAACTATGGTGCCGTCTTAACAGACTCAGAACGGGACATGGCCGCTGCAAATACTTTTTTAATAAGTGGAATTGGAATTACTCGCCCATGTGTGATTGCGAAGAAGAACTCCAAACCATGGAGCATATAATTGAACGCTGGGCAGCACCTGCACTCATACTCAGGACCTCTAAAAGATCTGCTGCACCTCTCGTCCGATGCAACTGCGTGGCTCAACTGTCTAAATGTTGTCATTTTTGACTTGACATACTTAGTATTACCTCTGGACCGCATCCAACGGAGAGCGACTCGAATTGTCGGCTGCCAGGATTTTACGGATCGGCTTGACTCCTTGGCGCTGCGTAGAGATGTAGCCTCGCTCTGCATCTTCTACCGCCTCTATCATGGAGAGTGCTCCGAGGAATTGTTCGGATTAATCCCTGCTGCTTCTTTCCGCCATCGTCCTACGCGACAGCATTACCATCATCACCACTTAGATGGTTGGCAGTCCTCAACTGTGCGTTTCTCGAGAAACTTCCTGCCTCGTACAACAAAACTGTGGAATGAACTGTCGTCTGCGGTATTTCCGGACCGATACGACCTTCAAACCTTCAAGAAAAGAGCGTATTCCCATCTTAAAGGCCGGCAACGTGCTTGTGACCCCTCTGGTGTTGCGGGCGTCTATGGGCGGCGTTAATTGCTTACCATCAGGCGATTCGTCTGCTCGTTTGCCTCCTATTTCATAAAAAAAAAAAAAAAAAACAATTGCCTATTATGTAAAAGCAAGCCATACGATTAAATAAATAGTTTGTAGACCTGTCGAAAGGCTTTTAACAATGCCGTATACCAGGATACCAGCCCTATAAGTTGTATCGTTGCATATTGTTAATTATGCCCTGTGTAAGCTAGCATCGGGGTCGTAGCAAGAGTCCTACGGGAAACAGTGTGTATATGCATATATATAATTTACCCTTTCTTCCGTAATTTTGTCCCGCGTCCCTTTCAATACTTCTAAATTAAGTGCAGTTGTGGAATAATTTCGCATATTTTGTGCTCTCATATACATTTCATTCTCATATACATATTTTGAGTATTTTAAAGTTATCGTGGTGTATGGTACAGTTGTTTTTGTTTGGTTTAATTTGTGAGCCAAGATTGGCTTTTATTTAGTGTAGGTATTTAAATTAAGTGAGATCTGTATCTATCCACTTTAGTGAACCGCACATATAGACATTTGTAACAAAATCTAGCTAAACGAAAGTAAATCGTAATCCTAGTCTTCTTATGATTAATAAATTTTCTAACCAAGGAGTTTTCTTTGTCAATAAAGCTAAAAATATAAATAATATAGCAGCGATCCTGATTGACAAGAAATTTAAAATTTTGCTTAAATGCCAGACAAGGATTAAACCCACACAAGAATTTCTTAAAATAGACTACACGTACACAAAATGACGAGACAAAACTTGACACTACTCACTTATACTAAACCTAAACGTGTTTACCAAGAATTTAATCAAAACGTTGACTACATTTTAGAGAAAGCTGCACTATGAAGATTAACCCATACCTTTAAGCCTTCAGCCAATATTGTTTTTAATTAAACGACAAATAAACTTCGACACAATCTTACCGAACCGAACCATACAAATTATCTAAATATCAATTTTGGGGAATAACACAAATGTTTATATTCGGAATTGGGGAGTTTTGTACAAAAGAGATCGGGTAAGACGGGTAATGTAATTTATCGGAGCGGCAGTGTTCCCTCGACAGCCGAGAGGGGCGCGCGTTTCGCGACCTCTTTTTGGAACGATCGCACGGAGCCGATTTCAATTTGGGATATCTTGTGTTTTTGTGCAATATTTTTATGTAATTCTAGTGATAGTGTTATAGTGACAGTAAAATACTGTAGCGATTTTATTTAAGTGAACTTAGTGAGTGAACTTGGTTTAATTAAACAGCTGATAGTGTCATATATTAAATCAGAAAAACTAACGGTAAGTTAACATTAAATAGAGATATGCTAGAATTAAGAAATAAATGAATAGCTATTAGCTTGTAATTTTGCAAGCGTAAATACTTGTAAGTATATTATGTACAAAGGTTTCAGAAATAACTACCGGCAATTTTCCTTATTCGATTTCGTTTTCCTGAATATTAATAATAATAATACTTGTAAATATACAAGATATCGACATCATTTATTTTCCTGTAAGTACTTATCGTTTGAATCGAATCAAAGCAGATATAGGCCCAAGTATGTACAGTTAGCATCAAAAGTAACTATGCAAACGAAGACGTCAAAAGTCCTTTTTAAAAGGGTATAAGAGCTTTTGACGTCTTCGATTGCGTAGTTACTTCTGATGCTGACTGTACAAAATGAGGCACTTAAATACGAGGATAACTCAGAATAATAATAATAGTTATATAACAATACAATAAGTAAGTTTTATTAGATCAGAAAGAATTACAACTATGTATACAAAATTTCTTAACTATAATACATATTTAGGATGCGTTGTCCGAATATTTTTCGCTGATACTTAAAATAGGATAAACCTGTGCTATAAGTACCAGCTACCTTCCATTTCACTAAGCTTTAGACATGAATATTTATACAAAAAGTATTACTTATACATACTGAGCAAGTTTTGAAATTTTTAACTATTGAACTAAGAAGAATTGTTAATATTAATTAGGGAAGATTATTACTACAATCTATAAAATTATGAAACTCCAGAGTGTGTGTGTGAGTGTGTGTGAGTATATATAACTATTTCCTCATTGTCAATGTGTAAAATAATGAACAGTGATTAGATTTATTCGTGCAAAGTACTTACGAACATCTAAACGCGACTCTATTGTAAAGGCGTTAAAGTGAGTATTTCGTTATTGAATAATATACGTATTTTTACATACCTATATTAAATGAAATACGTTTATTTTCAGGCAACTAATAGTGGCCCATAGATAAATACATTAATAGTCCGCCTCGAACTCAGAACTCGCGATTTCCTTGCAAACGAGATGACCAGTATAACAAGACTGTTATGATTTTTTCGCGCCTTCTAGCTCCATGACCCCTTGGTCGATTCTGCTCATATACGAACTCTCAAATTATATATATCTCTGCTACAACCCCAATACATTTCATGAAAATCAGAAAAGCGTTACTAAAGTTATCGCAGAACAAACTCTCAAAATCAAAAAGCCATCGAAATGCCGAGACGTCCCACTAGCCAGAAGTTGTTTCTAAGAACTTTCTTCTTTTACGCTCCGCTCGTTCGACTATTATTTTCGTGACATGACGGTTTTCTGTTGTGCCACCTTCTCCGGTTTAATATTTGGCAGCGTCCCTCGGAACCGGCGAAACACTACACCCTTCGGCCTGAAGCCTGCGCCCTCGATGGTCTCCAGCAGCGGCCGCGACACGCGAACTACAAACGAGCCCAAGTCCACGTAATGGCGCGATCGCAGCTGGAACACCCTCGGTTCGTAGCCGGTCTTCTTCAATATATCAATGTTCAATAATTTTAATATGACCTACATACTTACACTACTTACCGTAAAATGGGGTCAGTAGGGACAAATCGAGATTCAAACCTAGACATGTGGCACAAAATTTAAATCGCAAGTTCTCATTTCGAGGCGGACTAGATACAAGTGTATGATGTTGCAGATCACACGTTATACACATACTGTTGTATAACTTGACGTTTCATAATGGAACGAGCGGAGCGTAAGCGAAGCGAAGTTCTTACAAACAACTTCGGACACAACTGTTACCTCGTTACTGGGACGTCTCCGCATTTCGATGGATTTTTGATTTTGGGTGTTTGTTCAAGGATAACTTTAGTAACGTTCTTCTGATCTTTATGAAATTTCTTGGGGTTGTAGCAGAGACATATAAAATGAGAGTTCGATCAAGGGGTTATGGAGCTAGTTAGAAGGCGAAAAACGATCTTCTTCTTCTATTTTATATTGTTCAATTCGTTTGCAAGTAAATGTCGAATTCTCAGTTCGAGGCAGACTTTTAGTATATTTAAATTCTGATGTAATTCCCATATCAGTAACATAAATAACCGTGGCATTCTGTCATTGCCTACATATTTTTATCAGTGAATAAATATTATTCATGTTCTTTCCCTATTTAAATAATACAATGTGTCATTATCATTATGCGCCATGCAAAAATCTCTAAAAAACACCTACTTGTACAGTCAGCAGCAGAAGTAGCTAAGCGGGTGAGGTGATCAAAATGAGCTTGACACGACGTTATTATTATGAGAATAATAGACGGAGAGCTAGCCACGTCAGATATGATATGACACAATAATGAGAGCGGCGAAACCCCTCTCGTTAGTTTGCTATACTATGCTTATTTCTAGATCCGGACATCTGGCAGCTGTAAAGTGTGGAGGTCAAAGAATGCAAACAATTTTAAGAATACGAATCCTAGAGTTCTGGTTTTGATGCAGCATTATTAAAAAATATATAAATAATTAGATCATATCATCAAAGTAGTCCAAAACGACGTATAATATAATTCATATATTGTCGCCTACTGTCTCTGTTTCCGAAATATTATGCAATGTTTTTTGTTCCAATGTTAAAATATAGGCCCCGTCCTCTATAAATAAGATAACTTCGGCCGTTTTTACCTATTTTGGTATTACTTTTTTCCAATTCAAAAACTTTGCTAGTCTTTCACTCTGGCATCCACCTATTAAAAGCTACCAGATGCAGGATCTAGCAATAAGGATAGTATTACAATCTTACTAGATGGATTTCATTGCTCTCATTATTGTGTCATATCTGACGTGGCCAGATCTTAGACCATAAGAGCGCGTGCAGGTGATTTTGGACACCGCACCCGTTAAACTACATCTGCTGCTGACTGTACTTCTTAAATATGACCAGACTCGCTCGTCAGCATGTAATATAATAGTATACAACGGTAATGAAATTTATTTGTATTTGTTTTGAGTTACGGGCATTTTTATATATCGACTATGATATATAATAATGACAGATGGGTTATGCACGCTCTAAAAGTGTAGCTCTTATAATGAGCGAATTCAAACAATTGTCGCTAGTCACGCATCGGCCAGCGTGAGATGCGGACGTGCCAATGAGATACCGTCACCCGCGTGAGAAAGAGACAAACTGTAATTTTCTAACAATGAGAATGACAAAGATTTAATGATTGTCAAAATAGATAAACATAACAGAATCGTTGCTAGGTTGTGAAATAACTCTGGAAGCATTTTTTGTGCTCATTTTGTTAAAGTATAACCCATCCATAGTAAATATCATTGTATATCGATAAATGCAGTTCAATGTTACTCTACGTCCGTAGGAAATACCTTAGATAACCCTACACGTGATCCCTGGGTGGTGCTAAACAAGTAACAAACTTAAAAGATGCACTGTCCCATAGACCTCGCAGCACTCACTGGATTTTCTTCATCATCTGCTTTTCCACTTCTACTACCCCAGATAAGAAATGCCTATCTATATCCAGTGACATGTAGCCATACGATAAATAAAATAGTGGTCCTATCCGACATGCGATATCGGATCGGATAATGTGAAAGCGCACTTACTCTGTGCGTTTATCCTCATTCGAAAGCCTCTCCAGTCTTCATTACTTCCAAGTCCCTGCTACAACTCAACGAGACAGCGTCTCAAAGTCAACAGCATACACTCGATCCTCTAATTCAGTAATTCCGGTCCTTCGAGCCGGATAAATCACAACATGGCGGCCGACAGAGACGTGTGATCACAAGTTTACGAGCGCACCATAAACGGGGTGAGTATAAACAAAATTGGGCTATCAAAGGCTTGGACGAGAGATCAGGGCTTGTATTACCAATGCTTAAAAGCACTAGTTGAAGTTTTAAATGTGACCTTGAGATTTATTACAACCTTACAGGGTAACATTGGAGACGTAAGACCGCAATTTCAATGTAGAAATTAACATGATATGTGACAACTGAAGAACAAATCAAATTTCTTTTCAATAAATATTTGGATTTGTTTATTTTAAGTAGACACACTACTATATCAATTATAAACTTATATAGATGTCATATACAAAGGAAAAAGTAACCTAGGCCTCCGGTGCCCAGGGCTGAGATCGAACCAGCGTCTTCTGCATTCGCGGCAGACGCCTTTACCACTTGGCCACCCTGATCACAGCAGCACCGGTCGAATTTTCCCGTGTATATGCAATCTTTGTAAACGCTTAGGCGCATTTCAGCCAATCATCTAAGGTAGAACATTATGAGTCCGTACCTCCAATCCGAACTCTTAGGAGTTCATTGAAAGCTAGAGATCCCAGCCCTGGGCACCGGAGGCCTAGGTCACTTTTTCCTTTGTATATGACATCTATATAAGTTTATGATATGTTACACTTTTTGAAAAAGGTACCATTTTTTGGGGAAGGCGCTTACGTTGTACGGTTTCCATATTGTATTCGAGCAATAAAAGCGTAAGCGCTGGTCATCAAATGGTACCTTTTGTTCTGTCACATATTAAGTCAGGGGTTCCGAAACTTTTTTTAGGCACGCCCCCCTGCTGCCTAAAATTATATTCTCACGCCCCTCTTCGCTTCGATATAAGGAAACGGAAGTAAATGGTCTAGCTAGCCCTGTTCAATTTTCCCGAGGCCCCGCGCCTCCCTTAAAATGTGGTCCCCCAGTTTGTAAACCCCTGTATTAAGTGTATTATTAACGGCCTCTTAACCTAGTCGTTAGTGAAGTGACCCTACCTATGTATGAAGCAGGAGGTCCCGGGTTCGAATCCTGGTCAGGGCATTTATTTGTGTGTTTATCACAGATATTTGTTTCTGAGTTATGGATGTTTTCTATGTATTTAAGTATTTATCTATATCTATCTATTATATATATCGTCGTCTAGTACCCACAACATACGTCTTAATTGAGCTTACTGTGGGACTAGGTCGATTTGTGTAAGATTGTCCCATAATATATAAGTTTTATTCCATTAAATAATGTTAAACAAAAAAGAACCGACTTCGCTAAGCATCCACCTTTCCAACACCAAATGCTCGATCTGCTGTAAAAAATACTCAAATCACCATAGGTGTGCCTATAATAGTTGAAGAGTTCCCTCGATTTCTCCAGGATCCCATCATCAGATCCTGACATGGTTACAATGGGACCAACTGTGAAGTATACGCTTTCAAACAAAAAAAGAATTTTCCAAATCGGTCCAGCCGTTTTCGAATAATCAGTGAACATACATATAAAAAAAAAAAAAAAAAAAAAATAGCAAAAACAAAGATCCCGACGAATTGATAACCTCCTCCTTCGAAATCTTGAAGTCGGTTGAAAAAATCATTTTAACGAAATTCAACGAATCATGGCCTGTTGTACCTCCGAACCCTTTATACGAAAAAATACCGTAGGAATTTTATGATACTTTGTTTTATAAGTACTTGTTTCAATTAATAGTACGCAGAATTTAATCCACTAGCACACAAAACCATGTCCCAATAAACCTATTATTCTTGGCTCTCTACTACGATACTTCCATATAATTGTTATATATCCATATAATCAATAGTACTCTTGTTATTAGGAATAGGCAAAAATATCATAAGTCGAACAATTCTTGAACTGGAAATGGTTTCTGTCTGAAGATGGCAAAACTATTTAATGAATGTTTTATTATTCCTAACCATCCCTGATCACACCCTGTATATAATCGGGGCCTGTTTACACTGGTTCTCTGCTAAGCTACAAGATGAGGGTTGCGCATGATGTGTGTTGCGCATGATGTGTGTTAGCCTTTAATTAAACACAAACAAAAAAGTCCAATAGAAAAAGTTCGGGTTTAGGATCGCTTGTTTGTTTACTACAGTCGGCACCGGCAGCAAAAGTAGCTAATAAATAAAATGAAAATCTTTATTTCGGACAAACAATATCCATATATAGAGTGTTAGTAAAAATATAAAAGGTATTTTTCAATTTAGGCACATTACAATGCACTTCTGAACGTCAGAGAAAAAAAAAACTACCACCGGTTCTGACCCTACACCTCTGACCCGAGAAGTATTACGACCGGCAAGAACCTGGGCGGGACTTATTTTTTCAAAACAGTAATACATCAGGCCTTAAAGATACGCAATAATGCGTAGTTCTATAAGAAGACATATCAAAATAGCTTGAGAGACAGACATTGTGGTACCTATTGTTTAATAAAAAAGTAAATAAATAATAAAATCCAAATCTGACTGCTACATTGCTGGCTGTACAGGATTTTATTTGGCTTTTACATTTGTTTTACGTTGCAATGAAATTGGTCCTCGTTTTTATGCCATGGCTTTGAATAATTAAAGGTTTAAAGTACTCGATGAGAACGCTTTTACAGTTTGTCACTTTCTTAAATTTAAAGAGCTCTTAGCCTAGTCGGTATTGACCCTGCCTATGAAGCAGGAGGTCCCGGGTTCGGATCCTAGTCAGGGCATTTATTTGTGTGTTTATCACGGATATTTGTTCCTGAGTTATGGATGTTTTCTATGTATTTAAGTATTTCTCTATACCTATCTATTATATATATAATACTAAAAGGAACTGGATTATTAAGGTTAACTGGAAGAAATCCCTTAAAGGGATAAGTTCGCCTTTGTACGTATATGTTGTGTTATATGTCTTTCGTTGTGTTTTCTTGTACAATAAAGTGTTTTATCTACACTCATACTGTAAGTATTCTAAAATGCGTTCAAAAACCGTAGACAATGACAAGCATTACAACAAACGATTTAACTATGATACGTTTCTTATCTGCGGCAGTAACGTAATTTTAACTTTGCATGCTCAAATATTGTTAGCAATGAGTTTCAAATTTGGAACATCGAATTTGATAACATAATGTTACCGCCATGGCCGACTCGATTGGTCCCGCGCGAGCGCCGGCACAATCGAGTTGGCCATGACGGTACAATGGCGGTCATTCTATGGTTTCCGAACACTTAATTTAATATATATAATATGAGTGTAGATAAAGCAGTGTATGCAACTGTACGTAATTAGGCCTTAAAACACTCGTGTGATCTTATTATGAAATTCGCCTGCGGCTCATTTCATAAAACCGCACTCATGTTTTAAGGACCCTTATTACGTAACAGTTACATAAACTACTATTACTACTACTACTAGTACTATATATTGTCGTCTAGTACCCACAACACAAGCCTTATTGAGCTTACTGTGGGACTAGGTTAATTTGTGTAAGATTGTCCCATAATATTTATTATTATTATTTATTTATTATAGTAGTTTATGCAACAGTTGTATAAGAGCGGTCAAAAAAGGTGAGTGGCGTGGGTAACAATTTGAGCCATAGGCGCAGCCGGAGGCGAAAATTGTTAAGAAAAACGCCACGAACATTTTTTTACCTACTTATACGTCGTTGCATACAATACTTTTTCTACGACTATACTTACTTTTACATAAAATGCGAAATTGAAAACTTCATGGATATCGCAGTTATTTTGTCAACATAATCAACCATCATTTAAGTTTTACGTTTTAAAACACTATTTTTCAAGAATACTAACATCACTAACACAAATACACACCGTCGTTATTTGATCAATTATTAAGGAGCTACAAAGATTAGTAAAAATACCTGAATTACTTTCAAAGTTTGCAATTTGCCTCTACAAACGAACGGTAAACGTAAAAAACTACGAAGTAGGTCTGTGGTTCTTTTATTTTTTCCTTTTTTAAAGGTTTTTTTTTTCTAAAAACGCTGCGTTTATTTAGGTTTCTTAGGTTGGCAGTAATTTATTTTATATTAATAGTCGTGTTTGCACGCGATTACGCGATACTATTTTGGCGCTTTTATAGAACAAGTGTTATTTTGGGAAATAGACTAGATAGACTTTTCATCGAGTATATTATCTATGTTCTTATAAAGGTGTTGACGAATGTATAAATGACAGATAAAAGTACAGGAGTAGAAAAAATATTTTAATTGCTTCGTAGCAGTAATGAAATTAAACTTACAAAAATACGCGGGAATAACCAGGTTAAACATATGTGACGTTTTCAATTGAAAGGTTCCAGATTATCGGTTGTTGATAAGGTTGATTACGAGTTGAATCTTAATGCTAGTAGTGCTTTATTGACGACTGTATCCAGTACCTGTCAATCAGTGGCGTAACTATAGGGTGGCAGAGCTGGCAAAATGCCACGGGCCCTTGGCCTAAGGGGGCCCCCGGCCGGAAGGGACAAGACTAAAGGAGGATTCTAACATTTTCTGTAAAAGGGGCCCATACTATGAATTTGCCACGGGCCCCACATAGCGTAGTTACGCCACTGCTGTCAATTGAAAACGCAAAGCTTACTTAAAATAGTGCATTCACCATTTCTTGGTGTCATATGGTAGAAGCACGCATAACATCTGTTCTGACGTAAACTAATGACCCAAGACTTCTCCTTCTGATATCACTTGTATATAATTAGGTACTTTCCTGGGTAAAAAAATATAATTCTATTCAGTCCTTCAGTTAGATTATCTAAAAATATTGGACACGTATTTTTTATTTTGTAAATCAAACCAAAAATTGGTAAAGATATAGCCCGTTAAAGTTCCGCGTGACGTCACATTATGCTAAAAAGAGAACTGAAATGTGACATCAAGCGGAACTTTAACGGGCTATATCTTCACCAATTTTTGGTTTGAATGACAGAATAAAAAATACCTGCCCAATATTTTTTTATAATCTAACCATAATCTAACTGACGGACTAATAGTAGATTGTACAACAAGTGCATAAAACGTACAATTTTACGCGAGCCGTTTATCTATCCGAGCGAGCTTGCGAGCGAGGATTGATATAAAGTCGAGTGTAAAATGGGTTTTATGGACGAGGGCTACACTCTAATTTTCACTTCAATTACGAGGAAATTATTTATCGGTAATCGTAAAACAATTTCAAGTTGTAACAAAAATATTACAATGAAAACAAATATGGGTCCCACCAATAAATTTTTTAATGATTTTTTTTTATTATTTTTAGCATGTGAATTAAGACATAGATACTTGTTTTCTGCCAAGTCATAAAAACATTTCGGGGCATTTCTAAACTATTATCAACTCCTATTTTATTTGATTTCATTTAATTAATTATAGAAAACACGCAATTCAAATAATTATAGCAAGAATATAATAAAAGAACAAGTTTCAGTATTCTACGAAATTTTACTGCTCAATTAAATTGTGCAATATATTTTGACTCTGTTTGGCTGTTGAGCCACATTCTTAAATAGTCTTAGAAGAAAATTTTACTTTATGCCCTAGAGCTTAAAATGCGATTTTATGTCGTCCACGCACGACTTAAAGTCGAACTTTACGAGCATGAGAAGTGAAAATATTTTTTTTTAGGAAAGTAGCCAATTATATCTTGTTTATTTCTCTTTTGTTCTTCTCGTTGACTGTTTAATATCATTCCTGCTGTTAAGCAATCATAATTATAAGCATATTTAGTTATTAATTGATGTAGTACTTTCGCACCCTATTTATTTTACTCAGTTTCTACCTGTGGAAACTTTTAATAGGCTCACTGTTTCTACATTACTGCCTATCTTGTTACCCTAGCTGTAAGTTTTCATATGAAATAAATATTAAAAAATAAATTTGCAAATAAAACAAACAAGACGTTTTTATTAACGATTGCACCGCCATTTACGCATTGCTTTACGCATTAATCCTCATAGAGTGATTTTTTCAATGGCTGTAACGGCTATATTATATGGCAAAAAATAGTTTCTTACAGGACAATTAAAGCGTGCGAAAATATCTGTCACAGCCTTATTCATACTAGATTTACAGTCTATATTCCATTCTTGTCTTTGGTCTTACTGTATACTATACGTCATGGAAACTCTTAAAGTATGGTATGGGCTCATGAACTATGTTTAGGGTGGCTTAATACGTTGGGTAGTAAAACTAGTACTGACGTACCGACCGTACCCTACTGCTTAGCCTACGCATGGTTTATATCTATTACTTACTAGATGACCAGGCAAACTTATAGTTCAAAATCTGTAAGAATGAACTTTTGACACTTCAGTATTGAAGTCATTAGTGATGCGGCTAAGACGTATCGTTTGTCAAATTTAGCGATTATTTATGAATTGTTCGAATCGATTTTACTACAACCGATTTTTTCTTGTTATATGCCTATATATTTTGTATCACAAATCTTCTCAAATTATAACAATAAGAATAAGAGAATAAGAATAATGTTTATTGATTTAAACCTAATACAAGTGTAAGTAATATTTGCACAGTACGCTAATAGCTTAAGAGAGACTTATGTATTAGGTTTGAAACAGTTTCACCGGAACTGAGCCTCTGTCTCCCGAACTAGGCGGATGCCTGTGACTCGGGAGTTAGTGATTCCACCGAGAATATGAGTTGACATGAGTTGTATGTAGGTATGCCTGAATACAAAAATAAATTAAAAAAGGAAAACTTAACTATAACAAAGCAGAAAATAAAATTATTTAGGAAATGATCATTTAATAATTGTTATCTACTAATTATGTATGGCATTATAATAATTCCATAATTAATACAATATGATAAGAAAGTCTTATATTGTCTATTGATTACATAATCGATTTTATCGACTTACGGAAATGTTATATGAATCGGGACAGCAGACATGGTCACAACACTAAATTTAAAAAAAAGGAGGCGTAGACCGTAACCGTTTGCATGCTAAATTGTTATCGTAAAATATTCAATAACTAAGATATGAAAAAATGTAACATTAATTAGGTTATGTTTATTAAAAGTGAAATATTGTGTTTACGTACATGACAAGCTGTAAAATCGTTATGGGATTTTGTTTATAATTTCAAAGTGTCTTGCGCGTTTACGTTCTACGGGCGTTGCGATGTGTCAAAAGTTCATTCTTACAGATTTTGAACTATAGTACAATCAATATGTTTTTTTAGAAGTATCCCTATATTTTAATAGTTATTCTGCTATTCGGGGTGGATACAAATCCAAAAAATCAAACATCTTTAAAATCGGTTCGGCCGTTCTTGAGTTATTAAATGAATGATATAACGGCCTCCTAGCCTAGTCGGTAGTGACCCTGCCTACGAAGCAGGAGGTCCCGGGTTCGAATCCTGGTCAGTTTTTTGTGTGTTTATCACGGATATTTGTTCCTGAGTTATGGATGTTTTCTATATATTTAAGTATTTATATGTATATATCTATTATATATATCGTCGCCTAGTACCCACAACACAAGCCTTATTGAGCTTACTGTGGGACTAGGTGGATTTGTGTAAGATTGTCCCATAATATTTATTTTATATTTATTCCTTTTAAGTATGGCTTCCAAAAATAAGATTTTATTTTACTATGTCAGTGGCAAACACGCATACAGGCCGTCTGACAGTAAGCAGTCTTATGGCCGCTTACAACTTCAGGGTACTGATGTGCGGAAAGTTTCGAAAAAGCTGAAAAAATTTTAAATTGACAAAAAAAGGGAAAGTTTCAAGCCCCATACAAAATTATCAGGATTTTCCGAAATTTTCCTACGTGAAATATTCCGCAATTTTGGAAAGGGTCCGTCACACAGCACATGAGTACTTCAAGGCTGTATAAGAACGAAATTTTATTTTTTGCCTAAATTTGTTAATATAGGTAATATTTAAAAATATTTATAACGGGTTACTCGCGTAATTCAAGTCGATTTTTACTCGACATCTTTCGATCAATTTACGATGATCATTTTCACGAGCGGCCTTCCGCGACGGCAGCGCGCCGGCTACTCGTCGCGGAAGGCCGCTCGTGAGAATGATCATCGTAAATTGATCGAAACATGTCGAGAAAAAATCGACTTAAATTACGTGAGTAACCCGTTATAAATATTCTTAATAGGTAACATTTAGTTGAAAAAAACAACCAAATACGAATACCCACTAAGGTACTTAATATACCTACTTATTTCCTATTTCGCACACTTTCATTTGCAACAGACACCTTGATACCGCATTATTTCTGAGTCTATTATTGTCATAATCATAAGCTTACTAACATTAGGTTTTGATCTGGTGTAGGTACCTAATTATTAACTATAGTGGTATGCTATCGAGTCAAGTGCGGTGACGGTAGGTGGGCGTAGTCTGAAGGGTGACCATACCAGGGTGACACATGAAAACACGCTCAAGTTATTTTTAGTACCTTCATTACAATTCCTGCCATGCATAACATTTTTCAATTACTTAAAATTATCTAATGAACCGTGATAGTTAGACAGTTGAAATTTTCACAGATGATGTATTTCTGTTGCCGCAATAACAACAAATACTAAAAAACTATAAAATAAATATTTAAGGGGGCTCCCATACAACAGACATGTTTTTTTGCCGTTTTTATAAATAATGGTACGGAACCCTTCGTGCGCGAGTCCGACGCGCATTATATAATACCACATTCTAATACTTTACGTTTGCTGGTCACCCGTGTTCCACAATCTGTTTGCACATGTACTATGAGCTAGGTGATTTCAATATTAGGCCTATTAATTACATTAAGTGCTGATTTGATGTGCTAATCCTTACATATATAGGAAAATTATATAAAAGTATAGGTCATTATGTAAAAGTGAGACGTGGTTAAAACTAAGACAAGATCTATTTTACAACTGAATAACAAAAAAAATGGCCGCTTGGCCAAGTGGTTGCGGCGTCTGCCGCGAATGTACAAGGCGCTGGTTCGATCCCAGCCCTAGGCACCGGAGGCCGAGGTCACTTTTTAACCGACTTCAATTTCATGGAAGGAGGAGGTTCTGTATTCGGTTTGGGCTTTTTTTTATGTATGTTCACCGATTACTCCGAGACGCGTGATCCGATTTGAATAATTCTTTTTTTGTTTGAAAGGGTCTATTTCCAAGGTGGTCCCATATTAATCTGGTGCTGTTCTGATGATGGGATCTATGAGGAATTGAGGGAACTCCTCAATTTTTAAAGGCATACGTATGGTGATTTGGGTGTTTTCTTAAGCAACTCGAGGATTTTCTCTCGACAACCACCAATTTGATGAAGTGGACCTCTTGATGATGGTTGTTTTGATGATAATGATGATGATTTTTTTTAAATGTAGGATGTTGAGCGATTACTCCGAGACCCGTGGTCCAATTTGAGGAATTCTTCTTTTGTTTGAGTGTAAATACCTTTAAGTTGGCTCCACATTAATCTGGTGCTGTTCTGATGATGGGATCCATGAGGAATTGAGGGAACTCCTCAATTTTTAAAGGCATACGTATGGTGATTTGGGTGTTTTCTTAAGCAACTCGAGGATTTTCTCTCGAAAACCACCAATCTGATGAAGTGGACCTCTTGATGATGGTTGTTTTGATGATAATGATGATGATTTTTTTTAAATGTAGGATGTTGAGCGATTACTCCGAGACCCGTGGTCCAATTTGAGGAATTCTTCTTTTGTTTGAAAGTAACTACCTTTAAGATGGCTCCACATTAATCTGGTGCTGTTCTGATGATGCGATCCATGAGGAATTGAGGGAACTCCTCAATTTTTAAAGGCACATGTATGGTGATTTGGTTGTTTTTTTAAGCAACTCAAGCATTTCCTCTCCAAAACCACTAATTTGATGGAGTGGACCTAATGATGAAGACCACATATGATATGTGGAACTTTCCTTACAGTGAGTACGTATCATGAACTTTTTCTTATATATCTTCACCGATTATTGCGATATCCGTTGTCCGATTATGATAATTTTATAACCACTAAAAATGGAAAAATAAAAACTTTTTACAAAAAAAAGATAAACCGACTTCAAAAAGGATAAAATAAACTATTATATTATTTATATGCGTTACAAACTGATATGTTTGAAGTCGGTGCCAAGCCAAAAAGTTACAATACCGGCAAATCAGCTTCAAGTCTGAAAATCACATAACATTATGATTCCTACTTATATTGCAAAAGCGAATGTGAATCTATCTGTTACATTTTACGTCTAAACTACTAATCCAATTTTGATGAAAAGAGCTACCCATGTATATATACTCTGATACACGTCTACTTTGTCAATAATCAGAAAAAGGCGGCAAAATATATAAACACGTATTCAAACCATAGAAAATTTCAAAATATCGCGCCTTTTTCTACTGAATATGTGGGCCCCACACACCCCGTGTCTCTGAGTATAGAAATATCAATCTTGCCATTGAATTCCTTTACACTTCGATATTACACCTTAGATGAAGTAGGATAAATAATTCAAACCGAAGCACGCCGGGCTCCGTTCGAGATATGGTTAGTCCGAAAACTAGTAAAAAAGTTTATTAACAAACATCATAAGACGCGTGATTATACTTTCTCTCTGTACTTGAATGAAAACCTACGTGCAGTCAATACCGTATTAGAATAGTTCTATAATATGAAGAACAGTTCACTGAACACATACGCCTCGTTCGTATTAACTGTTTTGTGATTTTCAGACTTGAAGCTGATTTGCCGGTATTGTAACTTTTTGGCTTGGCACCGACTTCAAACATATCAGTTTGTAACGCATATAAATAATATAATAGTTTATTTTATCCTTTTTGAAGTCGGTTTATCTTTTTTTTGTAAAAAGTTTTTATTCCTTAGTACAGACATCCATATGAGTTTATAAGTTATATTTATTCATAAAACAAATTCAAAACTTTTACATACACCTTTAATGTAAATCCATACCTATTCTACTAAATGTAATCTTTTTCAATATTTACGTCCATCTGCGTTCGCATAATGTAATTTTTTTAGAATTTGTCTTCACATCATAACATTTCATTACATTCTGCCTTAAGCTCGATCCTCAATAACGCGGTTCAAGTATGCATTACATTTTTACGAGGCCCGTGATTCGGAATCATCCGGGCGGAGGGAATCATAACAAAGTTTCATGACGTTTTTTATGAACAAATTACGATGACTACGGAGGGGATATGATTCCCAACGCTAGCGAAGCTTTCACCTATTTCATCGGCTTAACCTGAGTGCGTGATCAGATCAGAACCAACCAATTAGGGAATGCAAACCGGTTATATTAAGTATGAAAATATTGGGTTTTAATCTAAAAACCCGGTTATTTTCCAAAGCTGACATTACAGGAAAGTTTATGACGTATTGCCAATTGACGTGTAGCTTTTTAGGGTTCCGTACCTCGATAGGAGAAAACGGAACCCTTATAGGATCACTTTGTTGTCTGTCTGTCTGTCTGTATGTCTGTCAAGACCATTTTTCTCAGGAACGCGTGGAGATATCAAGCTAAAATTTATATCAAATACTCAAGTCTATTGTCCCTTGGAGCTGTGAAAAAATCAAACTTAAAAGCCAACGCAATCAAAAGATACAGTCGTTTATGCTGCAAATTTTAGAGTTTTTCGGCACTCGCAAAACCTACGGGGTGCTTCCCGTGAACTCAGAAACTTGAAATTTGGCACGAAGCAACGTCATATAGCATAGACAATGGAAAAATTACAAAAAGTAGATATTTTTAGTAAAATATACAAAAAAATATTTTCTGAAATTTTAAACTTACTACCTTTTTCCTCGTAAACGCGTAGAGGTATTAAATTTACATTAGTAATAAACATACTACAACTTTTGCTTGTTATAGGTTTGTACGGAACCCTCGGTGCGCGAGTCCGACTCGCACTTGGCCGGTTTTTTTTATATACCACGATGGTGGCAAACAAGCATACGGCCCGCCTGATGTTAAGCAGTTACCGTAGCCTACGGACGCCTGCAACTCCAGAGGATTCACATGCGCGTTGCCTACCCTTTAGGAACCTATACACTCCTTTTTTGAACAACCTTATACTGTAGCCCGCTGGGAGTTACATCAATTGGGATAACAATTTGGTACTTTTTTACAAAATTATCGGTAAACGGTAAAACACCAATAATTATAACACAAAGTGAGTATTTACCGGTGACATTTCCTACTTATTTTATTAGCCTTATAACGAATCTAGCTCACGTAACGCTGGTCGACTCTAGAACTCGACTCTCTCGCGCAACCAACAAGAATACCAACACTAGTAAGTAAAATCACGACGTGTTTTTACGTCGCTGAACATACGAGTGCTGGGGCTAACTGAAAATCGGCTTTATGAGCCTGTTTTCAGGGATCGTAAATGTGAGAATAAAGACAAAGACGTGGATTGAGCAATAAGGACGGAAAAGGGTAGTTCCAGGTTTGATTTATAAGCTGTGAAATTTTATAGTATACAATAGTTTATCCTGATTTAATCTCACACGATTTTCACTCATTATTTTGATAAAAAACGGGACTTACTTTTATTATTTTCCTGACGTTTCGAGCGTGCCGTAGCGCTCGTGGTGTCGGGCAGAACGTCAGTAAAATAATAAAACTAAGTATAAGCTAATACGTCAGTTTTTATCAAAATACAATAGTTTTATTTGTAAAAGAAAAATAATACAAATAAATTATTTATTGACAGACAACAACGTCCACACATTACATAATAATATACGATCAAATTAAATGTCAAGTAAAAATTTATCTAATAGTACATTACTGCAGAGACCAGTAAGTAAGCTTTCCTGGCTGAGTATTTAGTAGCCGTCCGAGTCGAAGACGAGGACGGCTACAATACGAAGCCAGGTAAGCTGATTACGGTCGAAGCATGTATAGTGCTTTTCTCAAACATGTAAGGAAATAAAATTACTTGTTTAGTGCTTCAGTTACTGGCTGAGTGATTTAATGTTGTATGAAAATCCTTTACGTACGTCGCGCTGAACCTGCCTTGGAATAGAGTCCCTACTGGTCTCTAATTACTAACGTAACAGGAACATTTCCGAGCATGTTTGAGAAAATTAACATAAATAACGGCCTCCTAGCCCAGTCCGTAGTGACCTTGCCTACGAAGCAGGAGGTCCCGGGTTCGAATCCTGGTCAGGGCATTTATTTGTGTGTTTAACACAGATATTTGTTCCTGAGTTATGGGTGTTTTCTATATATTTAAGTATTCATATTTATCTATTATATATATCGTCGTCTAGTACCCATAACACAAGCCTTATTGAGCTTACTGTGGGCCTAGGTCGATTTGTGTAAGATTGTCCTATAATATTTATTATTTATTTATTTATTTTATAAATACACTAAATATTAATAAACAAACATGTGAACTGTGATGCAGTGTTTCACATGCCCCTATACTTGACATTTAATTTGATCGTATATTATCATGTAATGTGTGGACCTTGTTGTCTGTCAGTAAATAATTTGTTTGATAATGCAAACTTGCTTGGAGCGTTTTAATTATAATGTGATTAATGTGTATTTTAACCTACCTAAGGATAAATTAAGCCATTTGCAAATGCCTTGTTCGATCTGTAGAATTTAAGCTATGAAAACAAACTGCAACTCTGATTATTTGAGATTAGACGAGCGATCGGATATCCACCGATTAAACCCATATTTCCTCGTTATCGACTCCGCTAATTGGGCTATTCCATTTTAACAGAGGAAGTCATTTACCGAAATTGTTTACCAAAAAGCCATTTGTAATATTTTTGATGTATATATAAAATAAATTAATTCATAATGTGTCCATGCGATTTTGCAGCATGATGGTCGATGACGGTAGGTACATAATTAATCACTCGATGCGTAGCGATTTTAGTGTGGCTAATAGCACAGTTTTAAGATTTTCAAAATGTTGGGTCGTAATTATAGCCGACAAAAAGGAAAAGAAAAATAAAAACCGGCCAAGTGCGAGTCGGACTCGCGCACCGAGGGTTCCGTACAAACCTGTAGGTATATAGGGGTAGTAACTTCAAAATTATTAAAAATATTTTTATTATATGATGTAACTAAAAATTTACGGTTTTCGCAATTTTTCCTTTATCTGTGCTATAAGACGTTGCTTCGTACCAAATTTCAAGATTCTTAGTTCACGGGTACCCTGTAGGTTTAGATTCCCTTGCGAGTTTCGAAAATTTGCGGAAATTTGCGGCAGCCGTTTGGCTGTATCTTTTGATTGCGTTGGCTTAGAAGTTTGATTTTTTCACAGCTCTAAGGGACAGTAGACCTGAGTATTTGATATAAATTTCAGCTTGATACCTCCACGCGTTCCTGAGAAAAAGGTTCTTGGCGGACGGACGGACGGACAACAAAGTGATCCTACCGTTTTTTCCTTTCGAGGTACGGAACCCTAAAAAGGAGGCTGCATCAATTGGCCTTGGTTGGGCGAAGCTGGAGGAGGCCACACAGGACCGTGATCAATGGAAATCCCTTCTGAGAGCCCTATGTCCCTGATGAGGGACAACAGGATACCGTCATCATCATCAATCATACCGATGGATACAAACAAAGATTGATTTGATCAACTTTTACAGTTTTGTATATTTACTGAAGATTGAGCCTTATTTTTTTTTCTTTGACGCCATCTTATACAAAACCATGAATAAATAAGGTTTGTTTACTCGGTTCGAATCAAAGACAAATAAAAAGTAACTCTCAAAATGCATAAATCTTAAACTTGGGTTTAACTTTACCGGTGCTGAGATATAGTGGTTTGACTATGAAAACAAACAGAAACTGCAATAATTCATGATAGACCTTTAGAGCGATATAGAGAATTATATCGATTAAAACGATGATTCCAGTCGATAATTCAGCATTATCGAGTCCACTAATTGGGCTATTTGAATTCAACGGCGCAAATAGTTTATACCGAACTAGAGTAGCGTGACACATTGTGGAACTGATTACATCGCTTTATTTTGGGCAAATGCATAATTATCTCATTAAAACGTCGGCCAAAATATGACAAATTTGAAATACAATTACTATTTTTGGGAATACATGAATGTTCATTTTATATTTGGGCGTTTTCGGATATTGTTGTAATTTTAACAATTTTAAGTTTCTTTCGGATTCCGAGATTTTTTGTATACCTACTATTGATTTCACTGAGGCACGAGTGTCCCAATATTTCTTTAAATCCACTAACACCACTTTTCCGCACTTCTATTGTAGCATAATGGAAAGTTAAGAATGCAACGCATAAATTGGGATACTTTTTGTGACCTAGTGAATGGTAGGAAAAGCTCTTTATGGTAGCATTCGTACATCTTAAAAAATCTTACTGTAACTGTGATGTACTAAATAACATTAGTATACCAGTAAAATAAAAAATAAATAAAATAAAAAAAGCACTTCCTATTGTTTTGTATTAGTGTCTAAAGATTTTTTGAAACTTAAAAGTCAATCGTAGGTAGGTAATGTATTGTAATAAAATTATCGTTATCAACGTGCACTTTTCGTTGCAAAGGGTATGTTCGGCAGAAAAAATAAATACATTTGAATATTCACTTTTGTTCTTAACTATAAAATAAATTATTACCCAGGCGCGGTCATGACGCCCCCAAATCTTACACGTCAAATAGAAAAAGTCATTACTGACCCCCTCAAATAATAATTTCTGCATTACTGACTCCCCCCCAAATATCATAGTGAAAAAAATTCATAGTGACCTCCCGCCCCCCCCCCCCCCAATTTCAGGATGCAACCGCGCCTGTTCTTACCTTTTCATGCTTAGAATGATTTGACTGGAGGATCAATTTATATCGATATATGTACACCTACTACTTGTAACAGTTAGCCCCCCCCCCCCCCCCATAAATTTTAATCTAAACCTCCTAATTAACTAAAACCTAAATTAAAAACCTAATATTGTAACTAAAATTCCAATAAGAAAATCAAGATAATCTAAAATACCTACTATCTAATCTATAGAATCTAATAAATAAACTAAAACCAAATAAATAAGTTAAATAAGTTAATAAAGTTAATATCTTGAATTGGATCAGTAAATTGGCCAAAATGTTCGCTAGTGTGTTTGTAGAACCCATGTTGTAACCGCTTATAGTAACCGAAATCCTTTTCGCATGTAGGAAAGAGTTATGTATCTAAAAATAGCAAATAAATAAACAATCGTCAATCACGTTAATGTCATGTATAAGTCAGTATGTAAGAAAAGTCCATAGTATGTCAAGTCAGTATGTCAGATGTCAAAGTATTTGAATCAAATTAAAAGTTACAAATAATTAGAAATGTAGATTATTAAACATATTTTGTTTTTGGGGTAGAGATACCGCTCCTCCTCCGCGGCATCCGTAGTCATCAATCCAGTTGCAGGTCAGACTCCCGCCCCACGCCTGCGGATGTTTTTTCCAGTTCTGAAGGAACAACTATAGTTCTGAAGGAACTAATAATGACTAGACATTCTTGTCCATATTGTCATTATATTGTGACATTTAATGAGAGGACATCAAAAGGGACCGTTAACATAACAAAATACTGGTAGTGATAACAGCAGTATTAGATCCACTCTGGTTCTCTTGTTTCTGTAATTTAGTAATAAAGTTTTGGTATAAATATTTAGTATTCAATGAAATAATTCCATCTAGACTTTTAGTTGTAGTCATTTGGATCACCTTGGTACCAAAATAAACTACGATCTTGCTTCTGCCGCGATCAAGCCAAGATAAAACATTCACTGATGTCTAATTATACATTTTGTAATAAATAGTGATAGAACCTTGTATTTTAAGGTTTGAAATAAATTACAGATCCGTAGATAACAGTATGAAATCTAAATACTAACTGCTATGAGAGAAGCAGGCTGCAAAGTATTTTTTTATAATAAGCAAAATGATTCTAACGTTATGATTTAATATTGTGAGTAATTATTTTAAATGATCCCACAATATTCTAACTACCAGTAGTATAGCAAGGACCAAAATATATACAACGTCATTTGTAAATTAATCGTGTTTGTCATTCATAGTCATAGATAAATATATGTAATAATGTCCTAGTTATCCCTAACCCAACTTTATTCTAGCTAATTATATTTTTAAGAAAACCCATGAAACCCCGTAGTCAAATAGTCATTCAAAACAAAAGCCATATAAATCATTACGTAAGTAAATATCCTAGCTATATAAACATGAATATCTAATGGCTTAATTAAATGATTGAACTATAACATTCCTATAAAATCCTACAATCCTAAATTCCTACAAATGACACGTAGACTAGCAGCTAAACTATCCAACTATTCTATCGAAATATTAGCAAACTAGGAATCCGGATTCCACATTTAAATTACTCGCGTAAACTTCCTATGTGCAATGGAAGTTTCTAGCTACAGCTAACTAAGACGGATGAGGATACTCCGATTTAGACTAACACCCTATTTCTTCACGTGGTCAGGTCACTCACACTTGGGTTTGGGACCGCGAGTGAGCTGACGAAGAAAGTGGAAAGGATAAATGGGTAAAGGAAGTTGGAATGGACAAGTAATCTGGCTGATTTAGGAAGTCTAGGTGCAAGCCGTCCAGATACCAGGAGCAGACGTCTCTCCTCGTAAACCGAGACAACTGGCGACGCTCAATCGCTAATTACTTAAAACCCAACACCTTTCAGGGAACTTGGACTGTAGTTGACACTGTTAAGTTACCCGTCCAAATCAACTGAAAGTCTAGCTCGACTATAGCTAGATCAGACTTGTTCTCTCTACTCAAATAACTAACCCCATAAAGTTAATTAAAATAAATCACAAACTAACTGTTGAACCACTATTAAAATAACACTAATTAATCTAAACAATAAATCTCCAAATATTTAACACAAATAAATCCCACAACATCATTTATATTTAACACTAAAATTCTACGGAGTACACCCAATTCAGTTTTATTGCTTTAAAGTTCGAATTCCGTCAGTATATATTTAACACTAACGTAACTCAAGCTCGAAAACAACAAACTTTTAATTATTTAAAAATCAATAAAATTTACACTGATTAAATGAACTTCACTACATACATAATTTTAATTCAAACCCACAACTAAATACATTATGTTCTTTCCCAGTCCAAACTTCATTAATTTCATGAGAAACTAGCAAAGTCCAGGCTAGGTCACAACATAGATGTCCTACATTAACCCAATATACTAACACAGAGAACTCGTCCGACTGTAACCCTCGTAATCTTCAAATCCGATGCCCCTGAATGGAATCCCCAGCAAAATGTCTCTCGCGTCTCCTGAAAACCCCCTTTTAAAACCTCGGTATGCTTCTCCTACCACGCTACTTTGTCGACGCCTCCAAAAACATCCCACCTATGCCCGTTACACCTTATTGCCAAATTATCAGTTTCCATACTAATTATTACAAATTGCACCTTATCAACAAAATTAAATAAGAACTAATTTGACCTACTTACTGAGTTTGCACCAGTATTGGTTTTACTTTAGCGTGACACCTCCTTAAAACCGCCCATAATAATCACAGACCATAACACTAAACTAGACAGTAAATGCACATCTGTTTTGTAATATTCTCCGTTCGAACATACCCGTGTTCTATACCTCTAAACGCGTCAGTCGTCTATACAATAACTCTAGTCTGTGGCCTACTTAAGTTTTTTCACTGCAATCCCTTTTTGTAACGTATATGCACATGTTTGTATTGTTGCATTTCTTTATTTAACGCTCTTGTATTACAGTTCTATTTGGTTTGTATTATTTAATAAATTATCACATTTCCGAATTGTATAGTTGCTAATTTATGGGTAATTATTTAGCATCTTTATTGGCGTTTCTAAGTTTGCTCTTAAGTTTACTAAGTGTGGTTTTTAAACAAATCATTAAGCTCTTGAACTAAAAAATTAGACATGGTGTAGATTACAAGTAAATTTATTACCGTGTGAAACTAGTAATAGGTTTTTTTTTAAACTAAATAGTTATTAGTTTATATTAACCAATTTTAAATAAATAAATATCAATGTACGAATAATGAAACATGGCAGAGAGTTTCTGACTCGTTACGTACTCTATGTCGTTTAAATCACGTCAAAATTTTTAATAAGGACGAAAAGAAACTATTGATTTTGGAGTGTACTTTTATTTAGTGGTAATTGTAAAATATTTTATCTAGACTAACTGTCCTCTAGCGTATACATCTGTCAACTTTACTTCAAGTTCCGCCACCAGGGGAGACGGAGAGAAATTAGGGGTGAATTAGCCGCTTACTGACACAGACAGAATTCCACGCGGGCGGAGCCGCGGGCACAGCTAGTTACACATAATTTGGATAAGTGATTATAAATATTCAACGGCCTCCTAGCCTAGTTGTTAGTGACACTGCCTACGAAGCAGGAGGTCCCGGGTTCGAATCCTGGTCAGGGCATTTATTTGTGTGTTTATCACAGATATTTGTTCCTGAGTAATGGATGTTTTCTATGTATTTAAGTATTTATCCATATTTATCTATTATATATATCGTCGTCTAATACCCATAACACAAGCCTTATTGAGCTTACCGTGGGCCTAGGTCGATTTGTGTAAGATTGTCCTATAATATTTATTTATTTATTAAATATGTATATATATAAATCTCATATTTTTTTATTTTTATTTTTTTATACTACGACGGTGGCAAACAAGCATACGGCCTGCCTGATGGTAAGCAGCTACCGTAACCTATGGACGCCTGTAACTCCACAGGAGTCACATGCGCGTTGCCGACCCTTTACAAAAAGGAGGATTCACTGTGTTGACGGCTAAAGGAACAAGAGGGTCCCTCATCGTCAACACACTGGGTCCTCTTTGAGCTCTTTGGCAACCTTACTCACCAGCAGGAACACAACACTATGAGTAGGGTCTAGTGCTATTTGGCTGTGGTTTTCTGTAAGGTGGAGGTACTTCCCCAGTCGGGCTCTGCTCCAGATTTGAGCGAGATGACATTCACTGAACGTGCCCTACCACACTAAGCGAGATGCCATTCGCAGTGCCCATACCTCTCTTTTTGGCATAGTTTAAGGACATACCCAAGTCCGGACGTAGTTTAAGGACATACCCCGGGTCCAATTCCATGCAACAATATTATAATTGCATTGCATGCAATAATAATTTGTGAAATGTTTAAAATACTTGCGCATTTGTTTTTTTGTCAACCATACTTTGCTACCAATACAGCACGTTGATAACGATCACTAGTAATAACTCCTATTCACGTTAATTCAATCTTAATACGGACCCTACTGCCAAAAATTTAATGTTTATTTATGACTTACATAAAGAAAGCGAGTAAAATAACGTAATGGCTTGTTATTCTCACATAAGCCGCCCCGGGCCCATACTTAGTCCCGTCTATTTGATACAATGCTCTTATACTGCTGTAGTCTATGAGTCGACACAATTTTGGGACAATTTATAAATATTTTTGTATGAAGAAATATTAAGAAAAATACCAAAGAAAAAAGATGAGTCCAAATCTGACTATTTGAAAATGAATTACATACAAGTTTGATATACTTTCTTACCTGAACTGTGTCTTCTACATAAATTTCCAAATTATAATAATCCATCATCAACAGTTAGATACAAATTTTGAATTTAAATAATAAAAAAACATACTATTTCCAAATTATCCTTAGAGATTTATAAGGTCTCGAATTGACTTGATCTATATATTCTATATAATTAAAAAAATATGGATAATCCAAGCACCGAATGTTGTGTCTAAAGCAAAATACATATAATCATATAAATAACAATTGTATGTGTATAAGGTGACAATTAAACCATGGTTGTTCTTTAAAAGTGCGTGAATAAGGTAAATGAGTTTGATTACATTATTTTATTTTTCTATTGACGCCAAATATTTATTGTAATTATTTTGAGAAATAAAGATATTTAAACCGATTACAGGCATGTGTATTAGATCTTACTGATAAATAGGTCGAATGCGAATTGCATTTATTGTTGCGAAATTGGGCCTCAGAATGTTATCCTTACTCTTGCACTATAAGGATTCTGAGTGATACCATCAAAAGCTTCGAAGAACGATCCATCCCGACCCTCTACGTCAATTTTACCCCAATTTGTTTATACGCACATACATTTTATATTTCGAAGTGTAACTTTAAATGTTTAGGTTTGAAGGAGTAAAGATTATTGTAGAAAACAATAACCTATTTTTAAAATTTGTACCTACTGATGTATGCTTTCAAAACTGTAAATTATTTAATTTATTTATACTGTCAAAGTGCTGCCAAACATTAAACTCGTAGTTGTTTTAAATCACACGAAAAAACGAGAATGTGAACAAAATTGACACAAGTTTTACTTTAAAATCCCCTTACAGTTTAGTGGTGTAGGACAGAGACATATATATACGTACATTGCATACCTAGTACTTATTCTGTGCTATAAGATCACATGAAATGTAACGGGGACGATCATTAAACTGTGTAAATAAAACTAAAATGCCACATAAAAATCACCAGAAAATAAATTATATTATAGGTTGAAAAAACAGAATATTTGTGAATTTCGTACACAAGCACTAGCAACGTGCGTTCCCTCATGATATTAACTATTTGATTTCATGACTACGCATCTCTGTATTTTTAGCGTCCTTTTTGAACGACGTCCTTTAATTTCAGATTTAAAAAAATCAATACTGTGTTAAACTTATACCAAAACTTAAAAATTCAACTCTATTCAATAAATACCAGATTCGCTATTAGAAGGAGTAAATAAGAGGAGGTTTTTGTACAGTAAAAGCTAAAAATATTAGTACATTCCACGTTAATAAGGTACTGTACTGTAATAGTAGTTTATGTAACTGTTACGTAATAAGGCCTAATTACGTACAGTTGCATACACTGCTTTATCTACACTCATATTATTTACCCGTATTCCGAAACCATAGAATGGCCGCCATTGCACCGCCATGGTCAACTCGATTGTGCCGGCGGTCGCGCGGGCGCGTGTCGGCGGCCGCGCGGGAGCGTGCAGGTGTACATTACGTTATCAAAACTCATAACATAACACATCAATATTTGAGCATGTAAAGTTAAAATTACGTTACTGCCACACATAAAAAGCTTATCATAGTAAAATCGGTTGTGGTAATGCTAGCCATTGCCTACCGTTTTTGAACACGTTTTAGAGGACTTACAATGTGATTGTAGATAAACTCCATTGTTATAGGGTTCCACATTGTATAGACTGTAGTTAGATTAGTGTGGGTCTCGAAGCAATAAAAATCTCTTACTGTGTCAGAAGGTAAAAAATACCTTATTAAGTGTACCCTTTTATCATACCGTAAGCCTGACAGAGTTGAGTGGCAATCTGGAACGTTAAAATAAATTGCGGGATCTGTCAGGTTTTTACAGTTTGTCTAGTTCAGTGTCAGAGTAGTAGGACATATCCACTTACTTTGCAACCGTCTTCAAGATTTCGAAGGAGGAGGTTTATTCATCGGGATGATTTTATTTTTTGTTTTATTTTCTATTTTTAAGGTTTCGTACAATTGAAATGTTCACAGATGATGTGTGGCAACAGAAAACTGTTGCCGCTATAACAACAAACACTAAACAGAATAAAATAAATATTTAGGGGGCTCCCATACAACAGACATGATTTTTTTGCCGTGTTTTTTTTTTTTTTTTTTTTTTTTTTATACCACGACGGTGGCAAACAAGCATACGGCCCGCCTGATGGTAAGCAGCTACCGTAACCTATGGACGCCTGCAACTCCAAAGGAGTCACATGCGCGTTGCCGACCCTTTACAAAAAGGAGGATTCACTGTGTTGACGACTAAAGGAACAAGAATGTCCCTCATCGTCAACACACTGGGTCCTCTTTGAGCTCTTTGGCAACCTTACTCACCAGCAGGAACACAACACTATGAGTAGGGTCTAGTGCTATTTGGCTGTGGTTTTCTGTAAGGTGGAGGTACTTCCCCAGTCGGGCTCTGCTCCAGATTTGAGCGATGACATTCGCTGAACGTGCTCTACCACACTTAGCGAGATGCCATTCGCAGTGCCCATACCTCTCTTTTTGGCGTAGTTTAAGGACATACCCCGGGTCCAAAAATGAGGGTGTTTATAGATAATGGTACGGAACCCTTCGTGCGCGAGTCCGACTCGCACTTGGCCGGTTTTCTTTAGAATTATATTAAAACTCGTCTGATGTTATGTAAGTAGTTTCCAAAGAGGCCTTAGGCCTCAAATAAGCGATTTTATATGTATAGGTCAACACAATCTCGGAATTTTAGTTGCCGAAATAAAACAAAACGAAACGGGCTTGATCCAATATTGTCGTATTGCAGGTTAACCACATTACGATTACTCGGTTTTGGTGAATGGTTCAATAGTCTGTTTCAATAGTTTCAGTGTCAACAGAAACATAAAAGTGGGCGCATGTTTGTTTCACCGGCTTTATTTAAAAAGTTAGCAAAAAAATACGATTTTGGTTTGGTCGAGGTTGTAATAGTTTTTCTACATTATTTTAGCGTAACTTAAAAAATATTTTTCTTAACGTTTTAAACGTCTCTACATAAAAAAATCCTTTTTTAGGGTTCCGTAGCCAAAATGACAAAAACGGAATCCTTATAGTTTCGTCATGTTCGTCTGTCCGTCCGTCCGTCCGTCCGTATGTCACAGCCATTTTACTCGGAAACTATAAGACTATTCCATTGAAGGTACGAAACCCTCCATTATGCGTGGTCCGACACGCACTTGGCCGGTTTTTAAATGTTAGACCAATTTACTACTCCGCACTATTTTCAACCACATCGATACTTAGGTACATTTTCCTTCCGAAGGTATGCATTCATAGTACAGTAAAGATACGGTTGCGTGAAACATTAATTTATAATAGCCTGATTATTTTACTTTTTATTCTTATGGGATATTTATAGATAATATATGCAAAAATCCTACAAACTTTTCACCCGGAATTAGTTAAATAGGTAAAAAAATTCTATAAAAAATGTCTACAATTTTATTTACAATAATATCAATTATTTTTATTTGTAAACATGACGATATTTAAGTCTCCTTTCCGTTGAAAGCAAAAAACGAGAAACCGTGTCCATGTAAAACCACATAATTTACGAAATGTACGGCGCGGGCGATATATATCCTAATTCGTTACAAACAAATAGTATATAAGTGGTAGTTTGTCTTACACATTTTAAAAGACTTAGAAATGATATATTCATAAAAATTCTACAAGAAAAACGCTTGTAATATGTGTGTTCATATTTGTGGTGGTTAGCGAATAACGATATTTTGTAGGATTTCATTGCGTAAATAATACTGGTATTACTGGACCTTCTTCATCACCTGCTTTCCCACTACTACTATCCCAGGGAAGAAATGCCTATCTACGTATACCCAGTGACATGTAGCCATACGATTATTATTACTGGTATTATGATATCCGTTACACTAAAAATATTAGCTATTATTAATTATTTCCAATTCCCCATACTAGCCGCCCGTAAAATGACTGTAGTATCATAACAACATAAACGACATACATTTATTAGGTACTAGCGACCCTTCCCGGCTTCGCACGGGATAAAAAATGGTTATTGTGGGTTATCCCTTAAGAGATAGACATATAGGGTTGGGCCTGTAACTAAAGCAAAAAATTAAAACGTAGATTCTAGTCCTCAAACTAGACAACTTTTGTGTAGCAACTTTTTAAAATCATAATGTTTTTAGATTGTTATTTTTTCAAACAAAGTAAATAGTATTTTCAATGTACTTAAAACTCCGTCTAATTGACATCGCCTGTCAGTCTAGTCACTCTACAGACATAATCAATTTCATAGTACATTGCGTGTTCGAATTAACTTTAAAATGTAATAAAATCAAAACCGCAAGTTTTTTTTCAAAGTCGTCAAACAAACGTTGCGTAGTTTGAGGAGAAGAATGTACATTTTAATTTTTTGCTTTAGTTACAGGCCCCACCGTGTATACCATCGCGGACTTTTTTGTAGACCTTTTTAATGGGTACGATATCTGTAGTACATTATTTTGATCTATCTCGTAGGGTTCAGCCAGCGTTTGCAATGTTAGCGCCAAAAAATGTGTTTATTTACGACATTACGAGTACATTAGAAACCTCTAAAATTATCAGTGTTTCTCTACTATATAATGCATGTATTATACATATAAACCTTCCTCTTGAATCACTCTATATATTAAAAAAAACCGCATCAAAATCCGTTCCGGAGTTTTAAAGATCTAAGCATACATAGGGACAGACAGCGGAAACTGACTTTGTTTTATACTATGTAGCGATATCACATGATAGTGATATCTTTCAAAATCACCTATTGTTTACCGTACTCTAGCGAATAAAGTCAAATTAGTTTTTAGGTAGACTATAACAGTTGTTACGTGTGTATTTGAATGGGGGAGCATTGCAGGTGTTAAAGTTCATTATAATGAAACTACGATCGCTACTGTAAGATTAATCCAATCCTAAATATTACGTAAAGTCCGTAACGAACTATTGTAATACAAAAAGCATAGCACTTACGACCTTGTCGAAAAGAGATTTAGCAGCAAAGTTAAGTTAATAGACGTCAGGGGAATAGGTGTTATTCGTGGTGTGATTAATACTTTTCTTTGACGTGGCATTAATGAGATTAAGAGTTAAGGGTGAACTTTGTACGGGAACACATGCTATACAGGATGGATTTTCCAAAGGGGCGAGCGAGGGCAACTACTAGATCCCACATACAGCCTGTAAATTTTATACGGGCGTATACTTTATCCACCTATAGTATTCAGCAATAGGACTCATATAGTATAATCATTTTGTTAAATAGTGTTATTAATTATGCGTAACGATTTTTCAAAGTCCTACCCGGCACCAATTTACGCTATACAACTGATTTAAAACTGACATAACTGACATGACGCATCGGTAATTTAATTGTCATGTGTGCAATACATTGCGGGCTGAATTATTATGTATGAAAAAAAAAATTCCTTATTTTCATAAAGAAATAAATGTAAATAGGTTCCCTAGGTCCAATACTAATCGCAAGTACAATATACGCCCGTATAAAATTTACACACGGTATACACGTAATAGGACTGTCGTTAAAAACAATAAGTTAAGAAATCTGGGCCGGTCTGTAACAGACTTTTATCCTTTTAAGACCCACAGGATCGGTTGGCATAAAAAAAATAATTTTCTCGCTGACTGTACTTACATTTTTTCAATGTAATTGCCAATCGTCGTTAATTAAAAGGTTATGGATGGTCTTGTTGCACCATTTCCGCGTAGCATCACGGGATCTGGTAGCTGCCCTCATTGACCCATTTTGAAAATCTACCCTGTATATCGACATACTTAATATCTATTAACATCTCAATGATTCCAATAAAAAACATCAAGACCGTTAAAGTTTTTACCTATATCTTCAATTGGCATAAGCATGAAACTAACATTTGTTTAGTTAGTGAGCCTATTACTTTTTTATGGTTTTTCTTTATTGTTAATAGGAATTTATGTATATAGCGACTATATACTCGTATTTAGTACGAAGGCAACGGAAAAAAGTCACTGTTGTTGTTCCAAGCATAGTAAGCGACAAATGAGGATATTACTTATATACACCGTGGTTTTTTTATTTGCTTTAATTTTTGGACCCGGGGTATGTCCTTAAACTACGTCCGGACTTGGGTATGTCCTTAAACTATGCCAAAAAGAGAGGTATGGGCACTGCGAATGGCATCTCGCTTAGTGTGGTAGGGCACGTTCAGTGAATGTCAACTCGCTCAAATCTGGAGCAGAGCCCGACTGGGGAAGTACCTCCACCTTACAGAAAACCACAGCCAAATAGCACTAAACCCTACTCATAGTGTTGTGTTCCTGCTGGTGAGTAAGGTTGCCAAAGAGCTCAAAGAGGACCAAGTGTGTTGACGATGAGGGACCCTCTTGTTCCTTTAGCCGTCAACACAGTGAATCATCCTTTTTGTAAAGGGTCGGCAACGCGCATGTGACTCTTGTGGAGTTACAGGCGTCCATAGGTTACGGTAGCTGCTTACCATCAGGCAGGCCGTATGCTTGTTTGCCACCGTCGTAGTATAAAAAAAAAAATCCTGAGCTTATATTAAGTATATTTCTCAAAGACACCAATATCCTAATTAGCTTCAGTTCTTGCACTCTGAAACACCACTAGAAATTGATGCACCTGTGTATTAAGCAAGGATGATATAGACATGGATAGACAATACCCATACAAAATCGCGTTCTCTTTTCAGGTTAAAGCACTGATCATCTATCAGTCACACCAGACACTAAATCCTAGTTTCTAATACTTTGTTCGTCGCTTAACGCTGACAGAATAACTCGACTTCAGACTCGACAGATGGCGCTAGTGCTTTAACCTGAAATAAAAGGAACGCGATTTTGTATGGATATTGTCCATCCATATCTATATCATCCTTGGTATTAAGTCAATAAAATATGCTCCCTTTGTATCTCGGCCTATTAATGTTCGAAAGCACATTGACGTGTCGTAAATGTAAATTGTTTGGTTGGGTTAATTATAATACCCCAATATCCTAGTTACGTTACTGACAGCTGTTAGCGACACAACGGAACACAACACGAACGAGACTCCAGCCCATACGACGGAGCGAGACATCACCGAGGGAGCGAGAAGGACGACGAGCGGCGAGCGACTATCCCCGCGTCCTGAAAGCTTGCGACCGTCCTGAAGGCTGACGACCGCCACTGAAGACTTATCGTGATATGTGATTTGTTATGTTATGTAAATATGGTTAAGTTTGTATTCGAAATAAAGATATTTATTATTAAGTAGGTAGAGTCAAACTTAGAATGTAAACTATTATGATTTGAAATATTTAAGTGAAATACGTGTATTAGAGTTAACTTGGATAGTTTAAGAGAAGATTGTGAGTTTGTATGGATGAATGGATAGGAATTCCCCAATAAATCCCTTATCTAGAGAGCGGATAGATAGGTAGGTAATTATTGTCAGAAACAGATAATTGAAGTACATTATCTAATAATAACATTAACCTTACGCCCTGAGTCCCTACAATAGGTAAAAGATTAGGTAAAGTCATAATAAAACAATAATGTATGCTCGGAGACTGAAGAGCTCTTTATTGAGGTAACCGAAGGATTTATCGCTAAACGCATAGACTACGTAGGTAACTGTTCGGACTCGCGACGTAATGGCAGTCATAGAAACTCTGAAAGAAAGAAAAATTTATAAAACATAGTGAAAATCTAGCTTACGAAAATACATTTTGGAATAGGGTCGGCCAATCAGAGCGCCGATTAAAAGATCAATTAGATCCTAGAAGGGATAGGACAATTAGAAAGAGAGGACCTGAGAAAAAGGCTCTGATTGGACGAAATTCCAATAAGAATCCAGGCAGGTATATCCGCTCACTAGTAAATCAAATCATGCTATAAACATCCGTACAAACCAGGGTATTCATTCAGTAATTCGGACAAGCAGCAAGAAAAAAAAATAAACTAGAAGAAAACCAACTGGACTTTTGGAACACCGCTCCCCTCCTTCAACAGGAAGATTTTCTACGGGCTACTCATCGTGCGTCGACCGGCAGTGCGGCGCGTCATCTGTTCGTGCCAGAGCCCTCGAGACTCTGTCACGTGGTCCTACATCTACTTACGGAGCTTTCGTCGACGGGGTACTTCGCTGAATCAGCTCCTCACGAGTAACGCCTGAGTTAGGATCGGCAACCGTGGATATAAAACATAAGCTATCGAAGGAAAATACCATATTACAGGCTGCGGTCTGTAATAGACAGCTATAACAATTATTGTATGAAAAAAAATCTAACTACGCCGATTTGTTTCCTTAATCGTACTTAACCATATGCTAAAATAAACAATACGTTATGATGTCTATTCTCTCCACGGGTTTTGGGCAAATTAAAGGGTACCCGCGTACCCGGTGCGAGTTACGGAACTTTCATTTTACCAAATTAAACCCCGTAAATCATGCGTATGATGTCTGGGCACGCAGAAAATGATTGCATGTGATTAAGGGGCTGACAACAGCTAATTTCCCTCCCTATCTTTTTCAGCGCGAGTGAAAGAGAAACACTGTGTTACGATTAGTTTGGGAGCTCATTTAAAATTTTGCAAAATTATGAATTTAAAAAACTATGTATTAATTGAGAAATATGAAATAACGAAGTTTTTAGTATTAGTGTGATGGAATTTTGTCCTTAGTTACAAGCGTATAAGTCAAGAAACTAAAGATATACAACAGTTAAAAGCAAATTTTTAGCTGTAACTTTGAAATTATTTTCTATCGAGCCGATTTCGTCCAATCGTGTATCGGAATTAACGAAGTTCTACCAAATATAACGAATTATAACGTTTATTTTTTTTACTTTCTCAAAACAAGTAGTTATAGCTAAAACACTGTTTGAGTAAAGTCAACTTGAAGGTCATCGGGTGTTGTCAGTCTTAACTGTTGGTTGACAAACTCAGGACCTCACAGTGGTGGTCCATGGAATTCCCACCTGGTTTTGCAAGTTATAAGCTGACCAAACACTGTCAATAATAATGACATTATTTCTCTACTCATCCTTCTCATTCTCCATATACTAGAAAAGGACGGGTACAGAAATAATGACATTATTACTGACAATGTCTGGACTGCCATCTGCATCTGCACTTCTAACCAAGAGGGGAAACTAGGTCTTGTTGGCATTAGGTCCGGTTTCCTCACGGTTTCTTACCGCCAAGCCAACAGCGCTTCTGTATAATTAAGCGTACCTTACTTAACTCAGTGTCAATTAAGTTACCATTCCAAATTCCAATTCCAATTCTATCAGAAACAACCTTATTAGAATTCAATAGCCTGATTGCTTATACAGTAGGCACAGTAGCAAAATAACTCTTATAAAGTATCAAAATATAAATGCTCCTGCAAGAGACAAGATAAATAGGAAGCGGCAGAAGAAAATTTTAAGCATAGCTATTAAAAATTCATCGCCGTTTTTGATGAGGTCTTATTGACTTCGTGCCCGGATCTTATCACGTTGAAAAAATAAGTTCTTTAAAACTTTTCTTTCCGAAGTTGATCTTCACTGCGAGTATAATTAAGACTTTTATCTACACTCATACTGTAAGTACTCTAAAATGCGTTCAAAAACCGTAGACAATGACAAGCATTACAACAAACGATTTAACTATGATAAGTTTCTTATCTGCGGCAGTAACGTAATTTTAACTATGCATGCTCAAATATTGTTAAGCAATGAGTTTCAAATTTGGAACATCGAATTTGATAACATAATGTTACCGCCATGGCCAACTCGATTGGTCCCGCGCGAGCGCCGGCACAATCGAGTAGGCCATGACGGTACAATGGCGGTCATTCTATGGTTTCCGAACAATTAATTTAATATATATAATATGAGTGTAGATAAAGCAGTGTATGCAACTGTACGTAATTAGGCCTTAAAACACTCGTGTGATCTTATTATGAAATTCGCCTGCGGCTCATTTCATAAAACCACACTCATGTTTTAAGGACCCTTATTACGTAACAGTTACATAAACTACTATTCCTCTGTTGAAGATGGTCCATTTCCGTTGAATATTTACTGAACTATTCGTCCTGGGTTTTGAATAATTTGACATTCGGTTCAAACACTTCCTTTCTCTATTTCTCATTATTATACTGTCGTATTTATTAGGTGTCCATCTCATCAGGTTGCATCAAGGTCGCACTAGTACAGACGACTACAAAAAATTGCTTCCACTTTTTCTCCTTATTGCGGTGTGATAACGTCAAAAGGATCCATACATCTTTATGTAGTCGACTGTTAACTAGTACAGGTGTGTAACGGGTTTTATCGGAACCGATAGCGGAATCGGAACCGAAAACGGAAGCGGAGCCAGAATCGGAGCCCGAGTGATAGGTGGACGAGATGTTAAAGGTAGGTCTAACTATAAACTTATCTGTTTTTGATATACACCAGGGATGTAACAGATGTAGTTTTATCGGAACCGAAAGCGGAATCAGATGTTTCAAATTTAGTTTACCGGAACCAGAAACGGAATCGGAACCGAAAACGGAAGTGGAACCAGAAGCGGAGCCCGAGTGATAGCAACACGTGGCAAGCGGGCACATGAGCAAATGACAGGTATAAACCTGTTTGTTTTTGATGTACGCCGCTCATTTCCTTCCGCAGCGTTGCTATGACATCCGATATAACTTCTGTTTAGAAAGTAACAGAACCGAAACCGAAGCAGATGTTTAAAACTAATCGGAAGTTCCGACTTAACGGAACCGGAACCGGAGCTCTGTAACATCCCTGATATACACCGTTCATTTCCTCCCGTTGCGTTGCTATGATATCCGATATAACTTATGTTCTGAAAATAACAGAACCGGATGTTTAAAACTAATCGGAAGTTCCGACTTAAAGGAACCGGAACCGGAGCTCTCAGTTACAGCAACTTTCTCATCACCCTGAAAAGCACAAGATGGCAATTAAAACCGGTTTCTTCAACCGGGTATAGGAGATGCAAAGCTTAAATTTCAAGTTGTTTTAACTGGAACCCACACACATTCATTGGACCTTGCTTAAGTAATCCCTCCTGATACATGCACTCTGGATGCACACATGTGCACACACATGCATACAGATTACAGACACCATACACCTGAGGCTGGCTCGCGTCCAAAACTAATCCAGCATATACTTAGGATTAATACAGACAGTGCGCATACATCCAAGTAAGCTCAGGCTTATGCTTTGAAAGCCATAATTCTGTATAACAACAATACAATATTATTCAGGACAATTTATCAATTTTACAAGAGATATTGCAATCAGCGGGCAGGTAAATACCAAGGATGATATAAGACAAATTGTCTTTATCATCCTTGGTAAATACTTACTCGCTCACTTGAAGCCAAAACACACGAAGGTAATTCTTCTCGCCGTGTGTTCAAATCCAGATAATGAGATGACTTTTAAATATAAATTGCTTAGTATCTGTTGTCGCCCTTAGTAATTAGTTACATCTATTAAGTAGTTTTAAGTTTTAGTTTTAAGTTGGTACCTACACTTATGCCGGGTGTGGCCTGTAACACGAGCAAAAAATTAAAACGTAGATTCTACTCCTCAAACAATAAAACTTTTGTTCAACAACTTTAAAAAAATAGTCTTTACATTGTCTTTTTTTCATACAAACTAAATTGTATTTTCAGTGTAAGTTAAAATCCGTCTAAGTGACATTGCTTGTCAGGTTTTGTCACTCTACAGATATAGTAAATTTCGCAATACATTGCGTGCTCGTATAAACTTTAAATTGAAGTCCCTGAACAAACGTTGTGTGGTTTGAGGAGTGGAATCTACGTTTTAATTTTTTGCTCGTGTTACAGGCCACACCTGGTATATATACGTTGAGTTTCTAACTTTACAGATATTTAACTATACTCGTAGATAGGCATATTGCGGCTAAAGCTTTTAAATGTTTGCCTTACACATTTTAGAAAATAAATACCCCAAAACATCAAACGAATTTGTAAAGCGCCAAATTCTCGCATTTTATTTGCTGTCTTTGTATATCCCGTGAGTCCCATGACGTGACAGCCTGTCGAATACACACACACACTTGTCATTAGATGCAATTTAGTGAGTAGGAAAATTGGGAGATTAGCAGCGAGGGACCGCTAAAATGGCGTCAAAGTGGGCTTTTGTAGGCGGATGTGGGCGGGTTTGATTGATTAAATAAGTCCTAATATTATAAGATCTATTTCGGGAATCATTAGAAAAAAGTCATAACTTTTTTTATGAAAAAGAAACAAAAGTGACTTTATGCATTTTCTGTACTGGTTTTCTTTTTGAGGTGTTCAATAAAGAGTATTTGTATTGTGTTGTATTGTAAAAGTGTAAATATAACAAAACAGACTAATCAACACTACTTAAAACCATCACCTATCAAAAAACGTTTCGTTTCGGCTCCCACCTGGTCCAAAAGTGTCAAATATGCTTGCAGCGTTACCGCGTTGCACGGCTACGTTGCGCGGCTAATCTTTGCTGGACCAGGGAGTCATAAGTAAAGAAAGTAAGTACAATAAGTACCCATTGTAAATATTGTACATATTTCATTCTAGATATTGAACGCCTGAAAGGCAAAATTATAGTGACGCTATCAAATACTGTGACCACTATGTATACCTATAATGTGGCAGTAAATGGTTTTATTGATTGATTGTTTGATAGCTGATTTGTTTATTAGCCTAGATGGCCTAGATACAATAAAGTACTTTACCCTCACGTGTTAATTTATATACGAAAACTGTATGTTTGACAATTCATACAAGATGTAAATATTGCTCATGGGTTATAGCCTAGTTAAATCAGGGGCCCTATTCAATTACCAAATAAATTGATAAATATTTAGGGTCGATTTAACACAGATCATGCTAGCCTAGCCCCAAACCACAGAATAACTAATAGTACTACCGTACAGAAAATTCACTCCTTCACAAAAGGCAGATTTAGGTATAAAATTATACCTATACTCGCCGCCTGCAAGCAAAATTGAAAACACGAACCGTGAATCTTCTTTGCGCGCCGCAGTTTTATGACCGAGCTGTGAGGGTTGTGACTTGACAAGTTTTTGTACCTAAAATAACTACTGATTTATTATTTTTAAGATAAATATGTAGGAATTACAAACGTTGATTCTGTAAACATGAAATTTTTATCCGAAGATAGTATGTCTGATTCTCACGGAAGTAGGTATGCCACAGCCGTATTCTTTTGAAGATATGTCGGTCAGTTCCTAATATTGTTTCTGGGCAACCAATATTCAATAAATTAAGGATGTTTATTTTAACTATTACCTACTAAGTAAGGACTTCGGGATCTTTCAATATTATCATCCGGAATTTAAAAAAAGAATTCTGCTTCCTTGTTCTTCCGTTTATTCAGACATCCGTAAACAGAACAATATATTTTATGCTGATTAGGTCGAGATTTAGGTTTCGAAGCCATTGTGTATTTTCAATTTTGCTTGAGCGCCACGTGACACGACTATCGTGCGAGCCGAGCGGCAGCCCACGGCCATACGCCTGCCCGGGAGGCGCGCCGGCCAAATGTACCTAAACTGCGTAGTGACACCCCCCTGCCCAAACTAAACAAAGCTTATGGCAAGAAAATATGCATAAAAGAGGTAGGTATATTTTTTGTGATAAACACAAATAAAATGGGTTTCTAACCTAGTACCTTTAAATGGAGTACGAAAACGCCTCTTTAGCCTATAAAAATGACATAACAAGTCCGATTTTATTTTGTGACCTGTTAGAATACGTTAACTACTAATAATAAAAAATATTTTCTAACAACTGTTAGCATTGCGCTAGGTACACATAGAAAGTGTTTGCTACACATAGAAAATATTATGTAAGTTTTATTTTTCTCCACCAGGCTATCGCTTTTTACTATTGCAACATAATTTCACATTTTATAACGGTTTTGTCAAGAGCATATGTCGTCTTAGCCATTTGTAATTCGTTTAGAATTCAAGGTCACTTATATTTTTACAAATCGTTTTCGATTATGCTCACAAAATCTATTGACCAAACTGTTATAAAATGGCAGACGATGTTGAAATAATTGAATGCAATAGTATGGTAAAGAAAAATATATCTTGTATAATATTTTCTTGTTGTTATTAACAAATATCTATATAATACCTAGCGCGACGTCAAAAACTGTTAGAAAATATTTTTTACTATAAGTAATCATAACATATTCTCTAACTAAAAAAGAAAATCGCACTTGTGAGTTATCGAAGCTCAAAACTGTTCGCATACTGTACGAAAAACCTAGTAACCGAGACACCTTACTAACGAAATTTTGATAAAGTTACGTAAATTCGTTTATAAAATATTGCCCTTGATTTGTTTTCCATCATCTGAATATTCTACAAAAACACAACAATATATCTTCAACTAGTGTGTACCTATATTAATGGTAACTGATCTACTTAATTAAAGAGTCCTCGTAATGCAAGCATGCAGCCTCAAGACGCTGTATTCTGCAGATAGCAGGAGAACAATGTATTTTGTATCGTCTCTGCTGTATGTGACAAAACTTAAGTTCTTAGTTGCATTTTTTAGTACCGTTGACTTCATTTACTTACTCTACTGCTTAGAGGTAATTTATCTACTTGATATACTGCTTTTCGAGTTGTTTAGTAAAATTGCACGGTGAGGTACGAGTAGCTTATTTTTGGGAATACATTAGATTTTTACTTGATCTAACACTAATCAGCTTCATATAACTAATCCTACAAGTAGTCCCACCAAATTAAATTATTACCAACTGCCTATAATGTCGCACATTAAGCATGTTTTGAAGATTCATATATCAAAAGTTTAAAAAAGACTTTCAAATAAAAAGCATGAAATTCGGTATGTTATAAGAAGGAAGTGGAATTAATACAATGTTTGAAAGAAATCGTTGGTAAATATATACATTTAACCTATATGCCTCTTTAAACTTTTTGATTTATGTAGAACGTAATACCATTGAAGTAAGCTATAAAAGTTCGTATTCAAATCGCTTTGTCTTTACCAATTCAAATATACGCGGGATTTTAATATCCTCCTTTTAGGGGATAACTCGACAAATCGACACTCCGTCCAAATATTACTTTGTCTGTAACCGACAGACCCGATTGAAAACTTGGAATGGATTTAGGAATAAGGATGCGACACGTAAGGATTTTCTTGACATGTTAGAAATTTTGACGATTTGAGAAGAATACAGAAATGTCAGGAAATATAAATCTATATATATATAACTCAAAGGTAACTGACTGACTGACTGACTGACTGACATAGTGATCTATCAACGCACAGTCCAAACCGCTGGTTCTAGACATTCCAAATTTGGCACGTAGGTTCCTTATAAGGTCTAGGGGTGCGCTAAGAAAGGATTTTTCAAAATTCATCCCCTAAGGGGGTGAAATGGGGGTCCAAAGTTTGTATGGGGAAACAAGATTAGTTAGTCTATTTTATTCGAAACTTCACAGAAGTATTCCTAACAATAAATGAGTAAATACGTGTTGCAGGTTTTTTGAGAATTCAACCCCTAAAAGGGGGAAATGTGGTCAAAAAGTCTGAAAATCAACATGGGTATTGTTTCTATGGTTTATCGGGTCGTTGATTACGAAAACAACAACGATTTTAAAATCCGACGTGGCGGACCTGAAATACCATCTCCCCTGTTAGGGTACAATGGGGTTGAAATGTCTAAATATCCATATGGGTGTCGTTTTTGTGATTTTGTGGGACGTTCATTAAGAAAATGGCATTAATTTTGAAATTTAATATTGTGGACATGAACATTCTTGAAAGTATTTGTGCCAAATTGCAATCTTCTTCTAAATATATAAAAGAAGAAACTGACTGACATATCAACGCACAGCCCAAACCGCTGGTTCTAAAGATTCCAAATGTGGTACGCAGGCTCCTTATAAGGCATAGGGATGCACTTAGAAATATTTTTTAAAAATTTAACTCCTAAGTTTGTATGGGAAACGAGATTAGTTCAACTATTTTATTCGAAACTTCCTAACGATAAATGAGAAAACAAGTGTTTCAGCTTTTTTGAGAATTCAACCCATAAGGGGGAAATGTGGTGACAAAATTTAAATACCAACATGGGTATTGTTTTTATGGTTTATCGGGTCGCTGATTACGAAATCAACACTTAAGAGGGTGAAATGGGGGTTGATAGTTTGTATGGGGAATTTTTAAACGTTGAACCAATTTAGATGAAACTTGGTATAGAGATAGTTTGTGTACCGGGAAATGACATGGGACAGTTTTTATCTCGAAAATCAATCTTTAAGGGGGTGAAATGGGGGTTGGAGGTTTGTATGGAGATTTTTTTACCGCAAACCGATTTAGATAATTTTGTTGTGGATATAGTTTGAGTCCCAGGAAACAATATAGAATACTTTTTTAAGCCGAAAATCAATCTTAGAGGGGTAGAAAACATGTTGGTAGTTTGTATGGCGAATTATTAACCGCTGAACAGACGATTGAAATGAAACTTGGTACATATTATGTAGATTGAGTCGCGGTAAACAATATAGGATAGTTTTATCTCGAAAATCAACCCTCTAGGGGGTGAAACGGGGGTTGAAAGTTTGTATGGGAAATTAATAACCGTTGAACCTATTTAGATGATTTGGTATGGAGATATTTTGCGTTCTGGGGAAGGATATATAATAGTTGTTATCCCAGAAGTCATTCCTTAAGCCCGCTTATAAAAAGGAGGGTGGATTACTAATTCCACGCAAATGAAGTCGCGGGGGAAAGCTTGTATTCAAGAGTAGAAATCTGTATTAATCATAATCTCTCAGTAGTAAGTCGTTGATGGCGTAACAATTAAACAATTATTGCAATAATTTCTTTAAAATAAAAAATGAGGGAACCGCCGTCTTCAAAACGTGGTATACCGAAACCTCCAGAATGTAACGAATACTTTTCCGAAAACCGCTTCTAAATCAGTTCAGCGAAACGCAAGATGATCGCGGACAAACATACATTCCTACATACAAACATACGAGTCTAACTGAGAACCTCTTTTTTTAGTACTTTTAGTACGCGGGCGAAGCCGCGGGAAAAAGCTAGTTAATTAATAAAAATGCGTTTTATTTCTTTGCCAGATAAGTAAAATGCCAGCGTAATCAATAATCATATAGTTGTAAATTAATATTTTAACAGTAGGTATAATAAATATTAGTCGGATTATTATTTTGTTAATTGGTATTATTTTGCTACATAAACTTCTTTTTGTTATTCATTAATTAAAACTAAGTTTATTTGAAGCAAGAACCCGTTCTCAGGTAAAGGCCTTCAGATTGAGCCAGTCAGTTCTGTCTTGAGCTTTTTTCATCCAGGAAATATAGATAAATGCAAATGCACACGTTCTAGTAGGCCGATGGACACATTATCATTCACTGTAGAAAGTTGTGGATTTAGACAAACCCGTAGAATTCATATCCGAAAATTTTCATTTGTATTTACCAACCCTATTTGGGCCAAGCAAACTAATAACTTTTTGGTCGGGACGTAACGAAGTTCGTGGATTATGTATTTAAATCCTTTCAATTTTGTAACAGCCAGGATTGAGGTTGGTTTTGATAGGCTTTGACCCCTCTGGCAAAATATCAACTTATTCCTTCCTCCCTTCCGCCACAGCTTGGAAACAAAATTATGTTTGGATTGAGAGGATTGAAACTCGAAACTTAAATATCAGAGCGGTGATTGTAACGTGGTGACGTTGTGTTGTAATACAATTAGGGACTGCAATAACCGGCCTAACTTCATAACCGGTTTCGGTTACGGTTATAGCCGAAAAATAACCGAATATTCGGTTATTATCGGTTATTTTCGGTTATTCAACGTGTATTAAAAATTACGTATACATCTAGTTCTACGTGACCTTTTAATGAAACATAAACCTTTCTTTGATTTTCTTTATTACTTTAATGAGTTTTTTAAATTATAAATTTTCGTTTTACAATCAACAATGTAAATATCTATTACAACTAAATCAACATTTAAGAAATAAGATTAAGCCAATTAAAACAAGTGAAATAAGTAGGTAAACTAGGTAACACATAATTAACTAGAGAGTAATATTAACAATCAAATTAGAGATTTTTCATAAGTAACTTTTCAATTTACCAGTCAAAAGTAACGTAGGATTCAATCAACAAAATATAAATTATAACTTACACAAAAATCACAAAATAGCTTACACAAAACTCACTAATTATTAAGTAATATATACAATAATTAGTGAGTTTTGTGTAAGCTAAATATAGATAACAATTACTAAGCACAATGGTAAAACTTTACGTAATATTTAGCGGAAATAAATCGACACAACTAAATGTCACTAGTGGAAGTCATTTGTGAAAGTATGAAAGACCTCAAAAACATGAGTGCATCTAATGTGGCGTCACTGAGTCTTGATCTCAATTTGCTGCAGAAATATCCCGTAGTTGAAAATGCGCCTTAAGCCTCCACGCTAGTTGGCTTTACAGATAATAACTGCTGGTAAGCTATGGACAAATATTTGCCCCATTGACCTCCATTTTCATGTTAAGCCATTTCAAATGAAATCATTTGTGGTATACAATCATCAAAGATTTTAGGTGCACTCAATGTAACAAACAAAAGAAGAGATAGCTGTGCTGCGTCGTGGACTCGTGATGATTAGTTATCTTGTAAATTCACAACATTTGCGCTTTTAATACTTTTATTAACCAGAATATCTGTCTGTAAAACATGAATATGTGTCTGTGTGTGCCTGGTTGTCTGGAAGAGATCGCTTTTAAGCGATAAGACCGCCTGTTGTTACCTAGTTTTAATTTTGATTTTCTGTTTGTTTATTTCTACTTTATGGTGCACAATAAAGAATATATTATTATTATTATTATTAATATTTGTGAAAAGTGGCCCCAGTATGGTACTGAAACTATTTTATCACGCCATTTTTCTTCAAATGAATGCAATGTTTATAATCGGCACCCAGAAACTTAATAATATTGAAACAGTATCGACATTATAAGCTATTTCCATAATATCATTCATACAAAAAATAACCGATAATAACCGAATTCGGTTATTACATAATTCCAATAACCGGTTATGTGATTAGGCCAGAATAATCGGTTATAACCGAATATAATCGGTTTCGGTTATAACCGAATATAATCGGTTTCGGTTATAACCGATTTGCATTCCCTAAATACAATACAATCTGGGATACTAAATAAAACCCATTAATAGACATAAATGCGAGAGCACGTGAAGCGAAACTTTAACACCGAATTAACACAGCAAAGTTTATAATTACCTACATGACTATTTATTTATATGAGGCTAATACAGAATTCCAGACTCCTTTAAACGTTCAAAACCGCCGTGTGCAGGAGTTTGCTTTGTAAATCTCAAACAGAACTACAGTGCTACCTCCTCTTTATACTACAGAAAATTCGCTAAACGATGAATGACTTATTTCAAATAATACGCCCCAACACCTTAAATAAAAATTTCACGATAATAAAAACCTTTTCAAATGGAAATAAATCATTTGACAGGATTAAATAAACCGAAGAAGCCGCGAAATTGTCTTTGGAGAAACAGAGACAGAGACAGTACGTAATTCATTTTATGTTCGCTGTTTCCTTGTTTGCATTGCTTTTATTCTGAGCCTGTTTAAATGGGTTCGCGTTTGAGTTTAATTACTTTGATTACCACGTGTTCCCGAAACGCTTTAGCGATGAAGAATTCTTCTGAAGTTGGAGTACCCATTAAGTAATGACAAAAAGTTGATAGCTTAACCAACGATGGTTTACACAAAAACACATTTTTATTTTAACTTGAAAGGGTATATTTAAAACCGGGTCGCTTTTAAGACCAAATACTTAAACGCACTTTTGTATTGTGTACCAAACACAGTGCCCTGGGAGATCCCAAACAATAAACTGCCCACAAACCAACTTTCCACCGAGCCTCATTAGCTAAGCAAAAAAAAAGGTTTCACCAAGAGATTCTTTCATCAAGCCCCAATCTGTTTCAACTGGTTCCCAGTGATTTGTCTCTACAATCAGAAATCTCCAGGGTATTTTGTGATTTCACGGTATGTGGTCACATTTCCAAAGGAAAATTTGGAACGTACCAATGCAAATGAGACAGTTGACTGAGTTGAAGTAACTTTTGATGAATGAGCCAAATTGATATTCAGGAACAACGAAGTTTGGATTATTTATTGAATTCTTACCGAAGACTGCTTGTTGGCTGTCTTGCCTCAGCTCAGAGAAAACAATAAAATTTTCATTTTTAGGAGGATGAATTACAGTCACCGGCAATAGTATCTTTCTACACAAAGGCCGCAAAAATATGTGACACGCTCTTATGGCCGAACTAATAAGAGATTGAATACCCCCTCTACCTATAATGAATGTAAAAATATATTATCAAATTGGCTCAAAACAAAAAACTACACGGAATTAGAATATATATTAATAACAATAAAGTAACCTCTTACAATTACGCACTCACACACAGAGACAGACACACACACACACACACACACACACACACACACACACACACACACACACACACACACACACACACACACACACACACACACATAAGTGGTTCATAGATATTTAGTTCTTTTACGTAGTTCAGTGTATAATATTGATAGCTTATTGTACAGTGACCTAACGAACAAGTGTGCAGCTAATAAAAAAAATGTCTCAAAACGCGCGTAACCACACTTTAGTCGAACAAACGGTTATCCGGGGTCGCAGTCGCCCACGTGTACAAACACGACCGACACGTGGGAGGCTATCACCTTACAATAAGCAAGGCCTCAACCGAACAACGTTGCTTATATTTTATGAAAAAATAATATCGTAATAAAATAAGTCTTCACCTCGTCATTGGCAGAATTCACCTCGCCAAAATTGCCGAGGAGTAAAAGCCATATATATAAAACCGGCCAAGAGCGTGTCGGGCCACGCTCAGTGTAGGGTTCCGTAGTTTTCCGTCCGTCACAGTAAGTGTCCCCACTTAAGAGTTAATAACACCGCCATGTAGGATATGATACGAGAGTTCCACGTACAGCGACATCTATCGGCAAATTAAGTAAACTATTGCGCGCGAGCTTAAAGTATGGAAGATGATTTTTATGGAATAATTCTTTATTGCGTGAACCGATTTTCACCGTTTTTACTTTATTTGAAAGCACGTCATTTCATTGTAATTTTGTAGAAATTACAGGTACAATAAACACCTGCTTATACGGTTAAATTACAAACTTAGTTCAGAAATTATTTTGTATTTTTTTTCAAAAACTATTCATCCTATCAAGTTAAAAATAATTTTCCTAGAAAGTTTTTATAAAGTTCTACTTTTGAGATTTTTTTCATATTTTTAAAACTTATGGTTCAAAAGTTAGAGGGGGGGGGACGCATATTTTTTTACTTCTGGAGCGATTATTTCCGAAAATATTTACATTATCGAAAAATGATTTTAGTAAACCCCTATTCATTTTTAAATACCTATCCAACAATATATCACACGTTAGGTTCGAAATGAAAAAAAAAATCACTCCCCACTTTACGTATAGGGGAGGTACCCTAATAAAAAATTTTTTTCCACTTTTTATTTTACCACTTTGTCGGCGTGATTGATATACATATTAGTACCAAATTTCAGCTTTCTAGTGCTAACGGTCACTGAGATTATCCGCGGACGGACGGACGGACGGACGGACGGGCAGACATGGCGAAACTATAAGGGTTCCTAGTTGACTACGGAACCCTAAAAAGAAAAAAAAAATGCAAACGGTTTTACACTGGAATTCAGAATTTTACCATAATCGTTTTAAAATGTGGCATTTGGTTATTAACATTATACGAAAACTATGTGGTAGGTATTTACCTACTCTTTCCTGTTTTTGCTGATAATCCTAGTATATGATAAAAAGTATGATTCTCGCAATCTATGCTCCACTGCAATGCGGCTGCGACCCTTGCCAGTGTATAGTATGCAACTATGTATGTCGAACGAAGCGGAATTTTTTCAGGGTTACCTAGTAATGTAAATATAGTATTATTTGCGCACTTCATTTTTGTTTTGTTTTTATTATTCATGTGATTTACCGACTAAAAGATATTTTCCTTTTTTTCAGGTATGACACAGCGTCTAATACGCCATAGTTTGTGAATGAATATAAGAAGGCTTGCATCGATTTGAACGTAGTATTTACGACGATGCACTTTTAAAAAACCACTTAAGTAAGTACACTTTGAAAAAAAAACTAGTGCATACGCGAATTACGTTGCCGAGCGGACCCCACACTCAATTGAGCCGTAGCAAAAAAGATGAGACAAAAGTAAGAAGGATGATGAAAACTGCCTACATTTAGAATCGAGGTGTATAAATTTGAATCTAACGACGATGTATCGTCCTCTCACAAATACATGACGATCTGCGCAACGCTACGCTATTCTGTGAGTGCAAACTGAGTGGACAGCTGGACACCGAGGCGCGTCCGGCTTTGCGTCCATGTTAAACCATTATCTTTTAGATTAGTTTTTATTTTTATCTTTTAATCAAATGCACACATTAGGGAGTGGCTACAGCGTACGCTGCTCAAGATCTTTAGAGGCCGTACAGTCACGTCTGAAAATATGTAGCGACGACACTATTACCAAGGCGTAAAGTCTCCGATACATGTTTTTGTCACATTCAATGTATTCATATTTTCAGACGTGACCGTACATTGAAAATCGAATTAGTTTTTAGCCTGCAGTTACGCAGCAACTATGCGACGGAAATACATATATGCAAATTGAATCCATCACCAACCGTAACTAAGTTCATTTCCGATATTGAGATTGTGATGACGCTTGTATAATGTATAGCGTTACATGTGCCTTACACATGTTGTAATGCCATATATTGCCTGACAATAATCTTAATAATATTTCGATCTCTTTAGTTATTCTTTTATGTAATAAAAATCTCAGTACATATAAAGTGGCAAACATAAAAAAGCTCTAAGTTGGTCTACCTTTTGCTTAAGTTATTCCTTCATTTATAAACTGTAGTTAGCAATGTATTATTAAGCTCTCCTATTATTTATTTAGACACTAACCCCCTTATTCATAAACGGCCACTAAAGTTAAGAGATCGCTGATAATCGTTTGTCCCTTTCCCTCATATAGGTTGGTCGGAAAGGGACAGACGATTATCAGAGGCCTCTTAACTTTAGTAGACGTTTATGAATAAGGGGGAAGATTATATACTACGGAGTATGATAACAAAAATAATCTTGTCTTGAGCATTGCGAGAGTCTCAAGTTACAAGAGGCGCACAAACTATGCTGCCAAGTTTAATACAAAACTTTAGTAGAGTAAATAACAAGCGGTAAAATATTAAAAATGTAAGTAAATTAATGATACTTAGTAATTATTAAATCCGGATGTGAAATCTTGCGTCAAGCTGCTTTTAACTCTATTGGCTAAAATACGTTTTGCCTACTGGTACCAAGGGATTTATGCCTTATCGAGCGGGTGTAGTACAATTTTTATATACCCGTAGCATAACTTGTATGAGGTAATGCCTGAATAGTGCACTAAATCTCTTGTTAGCCAACGTTTTTTTTTTTCAATTTAGACTCCTTCATTCACAAATACAGGCCCAGTAGCGTTTACTTGTGTTTTCACAGAATCACGCATGGCACCGGAGATAAATAGTTTTAATTAAACCCTTTTTCAGCCGCCACCCTTGGCAATGTGCATACACACCAGGGATGTTACAGAGCTCCGGTTCCGGTTCCGTTAAGTCGGAACTTCCGATTGGTTTTAAACATCCGCTTCGGTTCCGGTTCTGTTACTTTCAAAACAGAAGTTATATCGGATGTCAAAGCAACGCAGCGGGGGGAAACGAGCGGCGTACATAAAAAAGAAACAGGTTTATACCTGTCATTCGCTCATGTCCACGCTTGCCGCGTGCTGTACTAATTGTAGTTTTGTCTTATCAGTATTATTACTTGGGCTCCGATTCTGGTTCCGCTTCCGTTTTCGGTTCCGATTCCGTTTCTGGTTCCGATAAACTAAATTTAAAACATCTGATTCCGCTTTCGGTTCCGATAAAACCACATCTGTTACATCCCTGATACACACGACCTCGCTTCCCTTGCGTGAATTCAAGTCTGAGACAACATTAGTAGTTTATGCAACTGATACATAATGAGGGGCCTTAAAACACGAGTGGGGTTTAATGAAACGAGCGCAGCGAGTTTCATTATAGGATCACACGAGTGTTTTAAGGCCTAATTATGTACAGTTGCATACATTACTTTATCTACACACATATTGCAAGTACTCAAAGGTGGGTTCAGAAGCCGAAGGCAATTGACCTGCATTACTAGGTAGATAGATACAAGTGCTGAAACATACCCACAGGTGTAAGCTTAAACAATAATAAATAAATTAGAACTGATAAGGAAAGTATATTTATTTATTATAATATAGTTAATAGTAAACATTTACATTTTCGCAATTAAAAATGTTTCGACAAACAATAACTGACAAGTTGATAACAGAAATGGCGGCCGTACAAACCATAGAGAAATATATATATGTACAAACTTCTGTCGCGAGTTTTTTTAAAATATTAGCCAACGAATGAAGTCCTTATTCTCATGTCATCCGAGATCAAAATGTCGTGCGGTTTATGTCAAAAAATATATCGTACTGACGTTTCGTATCGACAACATTTTAAAATCTATGGATACTAGAATAGAAACCCATTGAAATTGTGTTGGTTTTGACAGCTGTTCCAAATTTGAAACTCATAACTTAACAATATTTGAGCATGTAAAGTTCAAATTACATTACTGCCACAGATAAGAAACTTATCATAGTGAAATCGTTTGTTGTAATGCTGGTCATTGCCTACGGTTTTTGAATGCATTTTAGAGGACTTACAATATGAGTGTAGATAAACGTTTATTTTTATACAATATTTATACAATATGCATACGGGTGACGAATCTTACTTCACCGTGATACAGTTTCAACTAGTACGGGGAGTAAAGGACTCATTCTTCTCATGATGTATAACTTGCAACTAAATTAGTTAATACAATTAATCAGGATGATGTACTAACCGATTTATAATGTAACTGTTAGTTGTTATAGAAAAAATAAAGAATTTATTTATATAGCTTTTATTTCTCCAAACATATCTAAATTATTTTTTGCTTTCGATTTAAAGAATTAACCCTTTCTTCGCAAGCCAAAAATATATCAATTAATACACAATAAACCTGTATATAAAACTAAAATAAAATTATAAATAAATTATGCTTCCCAAGTCGCCTTCGTGGGTTATGGTATCTAATAGGCTGGCAGCGTTACCTCTTTGGATGGCCAGGCTTATCCTTTGGCCAAAATAGCTGCCAGCCTTCTGGTTACCTGGACACATTACGCCTATCCATATACATACTAGCAAAATACGAATGTGTATCTGTCTGTCTGTCTGTCTATCTGTTATCTCTTCACGCTTAAACCGCTGAACCGATTTGGATGAAACTTGATATAGAGATAGTTTGAGTCCTGGGAAACAACAAAGGATAGTTTTTATCCCGGAAATCATCCCTTAAGGAGATGAAAAGGAGGTTGTACGTTTGTATGGGCAATCAAAAACCGCTGAAGCTATTTAAATGAAATTTGATATGGAGACAGTTTGAGTACTGGTGAAAGATATAGAAGGATATAGTTATTATCTCCGAAATCATCCCTTAAGGAGGTAAAAAGGGAATGGAATACTAATTCCACGCCGACGAAGTCACATGCAAAAGCTAGTCCCTCATATAGGTAAGAAATGGGAATGGTAAGAATAATAAACAATCGGCTCGTGCAAGTATCAACCCCACGAACGATTACGATTTCAAATTATTAAACATAGTCATTGACATTATTTCCACCTACTACTGGACTAAGAGCCGACTAAGTCAGATATCCCCCAGTCATAAGTCATTCTTGACTAAAACTCATTCATTTTCAAATCCCGAACTGCTGGCTTACCCATGTTTTCACACGCATAGTGTAGTGTAGATAGATAGTTTTAATTAAACCCTTTGTTCAGCCTCCGCAATTTAACATGGCTCCCGCACATACGACCCGCGCGTTTGCCAGCGTCGATGTAATAAAGCAAGCATTAATGCTTGACTGTTCTTAATCAACAATTGTTGTTTCATATTATTAAAATGGCCAGCAAACTATGGCGGCAATTTAGAATGAAGACAGTATCATACTCTTCGGTCTTAAGTAGCCCATAATACACTAACCCAATTCTGGCAGAATTTCCTTATTGCCACTTCCTGGTTGGATCCACTAGCCTCTTTGAAATATCTTTATATTCATTAGGAATTCATGTGTATGGTTTCTTATAGAACAACGCATTTATATGTATTTTTAAGTTATGATGTACTGTTGTTTTGAAAACAATGAGTCCCGCCGAGTTTCTTGCCGGTCATAATTCTGCTCGGGTCAGAGGTTAGGGTTAGAACCAGTGTAGTTTTTTTTCTCTTTTACTTTGATAAACTATCTGACGTGTAAAAGTGCCCTTGTGGCCTACTTACGGAATGAAAAATGTTTGAGTTTGAGTACAGTCACCATCAGATATATCGGAGCGGCCAAGGTGGTCACAAAAAAATCTGAACAAGGCCTCTGTTCTCAAGGCGATAAAGTGCATGTTCAAATATTTTTGAGTACCTTGGCCGCTCCGATATATCTGATGGCGACTGTACAATATGGCTAATTGTTAAAAAAACATCCTGTATTCTTCGAACTTCTTGCTCAAGATGGGTTTGGACCTTTCTCCCATCCTCCTTTTAGCCTTGCAATTCCGAGACATATACCTACATTAGTTAAATACAAATTTAAAAAATGCGTGAGTGTCGTGGAACACTCGGTTGGAACGAAATGTTATTTCATTTCATTTCATTCCATTCCATTTAATTTAATTTTATCTTATTTTATTTTTACATATATCTTTACATAACACATTTCTCAATCGTATGGGTTGTGCCGGGTTTTCGTGACGGTAAAATCTTACACTTTTCGCCTAGCCCCCATCCGCCAACCGTCCGATAAGGATCTTCGTTCCAATAACTAGACGTGAAATCTGAATTGGTTACACGTGCTAATTACACATATAAAATTAAATTCAAGGCTTAATTTGAAGTGTAAAAATTATTTTATGTAAATTTTATAATTGTAATTAAGTTAAATTATTAAGACTAACACTAGATTAAGATTTTTGTTTGTTTGTTACTAACACTGTATGGATACATGTTTGTCCGAAATAAAGATTTTTTTTTATTTTTTTTATTTATATGTTATGAATTGTGTTCAACGCGTATTTGCGACAAATGATTTCGAGTAACTTCCTTGATTCGAGAAAATATTAATGTCTCCATCTCATCCTATTACAACATGCTAGCGAACAATTTGCTTAATGTGGCGAATTAGCTGACAATTTGGCTCAGTCGGCAGCGTTTGCGGCTGCTGCCGTCGAAAAACTCACCTAAAATAAAATGGCCTTTACCCACCGGTTGACAGTAAAATCCTTTGTTAAATGGGTACCTGCGTCCGGCGTTAATACTGCTTCACACGGCCCCAAGTTAAACCAAAGTGCCGCTTAAAACTTTGCACATTATTTTTTCGTCCTCATTTCAAATCGCTGGACGACCAATTTAACTTTTTTGCTTACAATAATTCTATTTAAATTAGGAGATCTGCATCACGGTACGATGCCCGGTGCTAAACGAATCTGTTTAGTGCTCCGGATTTTTTTATTAGACTCTTGCTCGAGTTGTGGTACTCGTACCTACTTAAATTGATGTTACAAGAATTTGACTACCGATTTCACCATCTTTAAACTTATCTCCTGTCCCGGCAATTGATACAATAATTGTAGGTTTATGTTACTCGACAATTCTAAGGTACATTACTAGTTTCTGCATTTTTACTGGCGTCTTCATTATCTTAACAAAGAACGGAGTGTAATACCATGCACGCCTAAGGCTTTGCTGATGTCAGACTAATAGGGCCGTTATCCCTATTCTTGTAAGTAAATAAATCTAAGAAAGACGCTTTGAGCGCATGTCCGAGGGGACAAAATATATCATCCGAATAGGAGAAATATTTTAGCTTATTCGGCCTCAGCAGTATTTATGTAATGCCCGGACATTTAGCCGAGTGCGGCCGTTTTGCGCCATCAACTGCAGTCGGCCTGATGTGCCATTTTATCTTACTCTAAAGCAAATGTTGCCATTGTTATAAATTTAATAAGTTGGCTTTAGTAGAGACAATTCATCGTTAATGTTTTAACAATAGAGTTATTTTTGTTTACTTTATATGTAATGGCATTCTAGCGCTATCTTGAGTTAACACAATAGATAGGGTATTCCTCGAATTGTATGCATACTTACGTACGTATGTGGTACAGAGTAGGTAAGTATTATACTTTAATAATACGTTAATACTACGTTATATAATTCTTCCGTCTTCCGTACACGGTGAGAAAAATGTGCCTTACTCCATATTCACAACAAATGGAGTAGTTCATTTAAGAGTCGTTAGGAATATCGAAAATAAAAGTTTTGTATACTCGTAGACGTATATTCTCACATTTTCTTTTAAAGTTTCGGTTCGTGTGCCTAAAAAGGTTCCGAATTTGTTATTCCAAACACATCAATCTAAGCAGAGTCGTATGTAAACTAGATAAAGTCGTAAACACGTTAAAAGGCGCATTTGCCTGTGACAGTGATTTCTTATTGGGCACCCAACGTAGGGCCCTCATAGGGTTACCAAGTTTTTATCATTTTAAACTTTGTTTCTAAAAATAAAACAAATACTAAAGGCTAGTTGATGACGCCAAGTATTTACTCATAATGTTTTATGATACTGACCCGTAATTTCGTAATAAAAGGTCAACCAATGTGTTGAATGTGTTGTCGTTTAGTAATGTCGTGTCAATTGCATAGTGACCCTGTCAAACAAGATTGTGTCTTATTTTTACTTAAAATTAATGTTTTTATATTTTGATAAAATATATCCTCGTGATATCGAGAGAGCGTTGCCGATCCGGAGTTGATAAGAAACTAGAAGTTATAACAATCAAATTGGTAATGGGCATGGTAATATGGTCATGCATATTATGGTCGCACTTATCGCTGCTCTATCATACGTATGCTGTATTGCAGACATGCTGCAGAACGTCACTTACTTACTCACTTTGGTAGTGTGCGAGTGATGTATCATGTCAATGCGCGATACGTGCGACCAGGACACGCCTGCTGACCATGTGGTCAGCAGGCATAACCTTCTAGAAAAAACCGGCCAAGAGCGTGTCGGGCCACGCTCACTGTAGGGTTCCGTAGTTTTCCGTCCGTCACAGTAAGTGTCCCCACTTAAGAGTTAATAACACCGCTATGTAGGATATGATATGAGAGTTCCACGTACAGCGACATCTATCGGCAAATTGAGTAAACTATTGCGCGCGAGCATAAAGTATGGAAGATGATTTTTATGGGATAATTCTTTATTGCGTGAACCGATTTTCACCGTTTTTACTTTATTTGAAAGCACGTCATTTCATTGTAATTTTGTAGAAATTACAGGTACAATAAACAACTGCTTATACGGTTAAATTACAAACTTAGTTCAGAAATTATTTTGTATTTTTTTTTCAAAAACTATTCATCCTATCAAGTTCAAAATAATTTTCCTAGAAAGTTTTTATAAAGTTCTACTTTTGAGATTTTTTTCATATTTTTAAAACTTATGGTTCAAAAGTTAGAGGGGGGGGGGACGCATATTTTTTTACTTCTGGAGCGATTATTTCCGAAAATATTTACATTATCGAAAAATGATTTTAGGAAACCCCTATTCATTTTTAAATACCTATCCAATAATATATCACACGTTAGGGTTGAAATGAAAAAAAAAATCACTCCCCACTTTACGTATAGGGGAGGTACCCTAATAAAATAAAAAAAATCCACTTTTTATTTTACCACTTTGTCGGCGTGATTGATATACATATTAGTACCAAATTTCAGCTTTCTAGTGCTAACGGTCACTGAGATTATCCGCGGACGGACGGACGGACGGACGGGCAGACATGGCGAAACTATAAGGGTTCCTAGTTGACTACGGAACCCTAAAAATGACTACTCTAACGTTCCTAAAACAAAAAATAACAAAATACCTGGTAACCCTGCCACGATCTATCGCCAAGGGAAATCACCTCGCCGGTCAATTCCACTCTGTCACGTCGCTCGGCCACGCAACGAGCCTTCTCATCAATTCACTTGATCGAGGGCCTTCTTATCGATTCATGGTACAAGCCGAAAAATGAGCAAGCTTGAGCATGGAGGATATTGTTTTTGTCAGCATTATTTTCTGTTTATAGGGATTTACTCCGCTCATGACCTGTCACTTTAGTCCGAATTGGCTCCTACATATCCCTACTAATAATTCAAATGCGGTAAGTCTGTGTTTCTCTTACGTCTTCACGCATATAAACCGCTGGACCCGTTTATATGAAATTACGTATGTAAATAGTTTTTATTAAGTCCTGGGGGTGCTTAAATGGATAGCTTAAACGTAAGGATACATTTTGTCATGGAAATCATCCCTTAAGGGGGCGAAAATGGGGGGGGGGGAATATTTATGTGATTTTGATGTTTACATTTTTGTATTTAGGTACCTACTCAAGGAAAATTAAAACAGGTTACTTAATATAGAAATGCCTATATCAATCTTCACTGGAGTGTACCAATGTAGACAGTGTTTACAATTTGCTGTCAAGGAACTAACTATGCCTTGGGCGTCTGCAGATTTGTAGTTCTGTGCAAACAACAGTTGATTCAACTAATCTTTGTCAACAATCATCAAGAGTGTTATTCCAATCGCCTAAAAATTAAATTTCAAAAGTACTAGTATAAGACAACGCGACAGCAATCGTCTGCAACTTTTTTCACGAAAGCTTTGCATACGGTTACGAGTATATCTTCAGCATTTCGGATAAATGTAAAATATTCATAAATTAGTAGAGGTCAATAAACTGGCTCGCCCTTCTTCTCTGATGGAAAGCCACATATCATTTTAAAATGTAACTTGCGTAACTTTGTTGAAAAGCAGCAAATGGCTAAAAACGTCAATGTTTTTCAGTTAACTAGCACTTCTTTCTAAATCATATTCCTAAATAGAAAAAACGTTTTGCAGAAACGTCTTTTCTTTGGAGTAACAAGTGTTTTTCTTGTATTTTTCGTACTAAAAAGAAACATAAAATTTATATTATTTCTAACATAACATAAAAAAATGGCATCTTCAGCTCGATAGTTTATAAGTTAATCCGCCAAAACCGGCCAAAAGCGTGTCGGGCCACGCTCAGTGTAGGGTTCCGTAGTTTTCCGTCCGTCACAGTAAGTGTCCCCACTTAAGAGTTAAAATAACACCGCCATGTAGGATATCATATGAGCGTTCCACGTACAGTGACATCTATCGGCAAATTAAGTAAACTATTGCGCGCGAGCTTAAATTATGGATGATGATTTTTATGGGATAATTATTTATTGCGTGAACCGATTTTCACCGTTTTTACTTTATTTGAAAGCACGTCATTTCATTGTGATTTTGTAGAAATTACAGGTACAATAAACACCTGCTTGTACGGTTAAATTACAAACTTAGTTCAGAAATTATTTTGTAATTTTTTTTCAAAAACTATTCAACCTATCAAGTTCAAAATAATTTTTCTAGAAAGTTTTTATAAAGTTCTACTTTTGAGATTTTTTTCATATTTTTAAAACTTATGGTTCAAAAGTTACAGGGGGGGACACATTTTTTTTAACTTCTGGAGCGATTATTTTCGAAAATATTTACACTATCAAAAAATGATTTCAGTAAACCCCTATTCATTTTTAAATACCTATCCAACAATATATCACACGTTAGGGTTGAAAAAAAAAAACACTCCCCACTTTACGTGTAGGGGAGGTACCCTAATAAAACTTTTTTTTCCACTTTTTATTTTACCACTTTGTCGGCGTGATTGATATACATATTAGTACAAAATTTCAGCTTTCTAGTGCTAACGGTCACTGAGATTATCCGCGGACGGACGGACGGACGGACAGACATGGCGAAACTATAAGGGTTCCTAGTTGACTACGGAACCCTAAAAATGACATATTACCTATTCCCTTTCTCACGGGGATTTTTTTTAATTTCAATAACACAAAACATTTTTTTTTCTCTACTTTTATGTTTATGTAGAAGCGCCCTTTTCCCGTATAACGGAAGAGCACGACACTCGCTACGGCTAGTGCATTAAATGGGAACACGACCGCCCGTAAATCCCCTAATGTCAAACTTTCATTAAGACGGCGGACCCCAAGTTAATTCGATTTTGGGCGCCCGTGGAAATGACGTTACATTAAAGATCAGTACTTACCGTTATTCATGATCATGAACGTTCTGTTCTGAACCTAGTTCGCTAGTTACAAACAATTTTGTATTTTTCGTACTAATATTTATAAAATGTTGATGACTTTATTGAAAGGGGCCACTTTGTCGATTTACAAGGACATTTCATTATTTAATAATTTTCATCTCTTCCTAATGATCTCTGTTAATAGAAACCGGTCGTTTTTTTACCTCCAACTGTCCAAAAGTTTAGTGTAATCTTGACTGACCAGAGGTCCGCCCGCCTTCTTAGAGACTATTTTCTTGTTGCATCACTTAATATCGAGTCTTAAGTCTCAAAGTTTGGAAAATATATGTTTTTAGTGATGAATGCCCATTGTTTTAGATAGATACAGTCAAAATCTAAAACGTTGATGTGATTTTTCGACAAAAATATGTGTAATTTGTCTAACACGGTGTCTTGAACACATTTATTTTCAACCAAAAAACAGCATCGATGTTTTTTTATTGAAAATAAGTATGCAATTACATCTTTTGAGTCTTTAATAAGTTACAATTTTATAGATAATTCATTAAGGTCATTATAAATAAAATTCTACTCCATAAGACCCCCCCCCCCCCCCGATACTCCCCGGGCCCAAACGTACCAAAAATACTGGCAGCATTACCTCATTCATTAAGTAGTAGTAGTATAGTTTAGATCTTGAAGCTGTACCTCTTTGCAAAAGTTTTTGCTTTTGCAACCAGTTAATAATGTGTCTACATTATTGAGGTGTGCAGGTAATGCGTGCGTGGGTAGGTGCGTGGTATGCTATACCACGTTTCATTCAGATGAATCCCGAGCTGACTCGATTTCGGGCGGGCAGTAAATCAACGTCTATGGAAATTAAACTGATCCTGCAAATAGGGTATGGGTTATGAATATTGCACGCCCGTACAAGCCATGCGTTCGATAAAGCCAGCTGAAAGGTGCACAAAGAGCTCTGCGAAACTAATATGGGAAGATACACAAGTCCAAAACACACAAAATAATGTTAAATACTAGACTCGTAGATTCTCAGATTGTAAGACCAGAAATCATCAACTGTCAGACCCTCTATGCTGAGGATCGTGACATCATGTCTTTATGTCGAAGACTAAGCTCCTTCATAGGCTTTTATCTTTTGCCAAGCATGCCTTGATGCCATGCAGTGATTTCAGCAAAAAATGGGTACTGTGTCCTGGACAACATGCCGACATAAAATTCTAGTACCTTATAGACGGAGAACTGGCCACGGCAGGAATGACACAATAATGAGAGCAACGAAATTGATATAGTTAGACTGCTATACTATTGTTATTACCTAATCTGGCAATCTGGCAGCTTTAAGCCGGGGGGTTCAAGAGTAGCAGACCAGAAAAGTTGTTTAAAAATCTTGGGAACGACGCAATACTGAGAGTTCTTGCTTTAGTACGATATCGTGGCATTTGATGTATATACTTGGAATATAACGTGGAAGACGTCTCAGTGGGGGGGAAAAGAGGCAGGTTGAAGTTAAATGCATTTATACCGGACGCCTGCGGTTTATTTTCTTCTGATCTGTGAAAACTGTTTGTAATTAATCAGGCGCTCAAATAAAACTTATTAGTTGACAGCTTTCCATGCCAAGACGATATTACCGATAGTTATTTCTAAATAGGAAATCGACTTTAACAGCCAGGATTCTCGGTTTAAATTGTTATGGAAAAATATGTGACATATTAGGTTTTGTTCTGATAATGAACTTAGCTTACATAGCCACATCATAATACAGCTACTCGTCACTAGATTGCGCTAATATCTACTAAACATAGGGTATGACATTTGAATTCCAACTGCACGGGTGAGCAGTAGATAATTAACCAGTATAAGTGTGCCGCATTTTTACGAATCTCGCGGTCATTTTACACTGGCAGTTAGAGAAGTTGGCTCGCCAAGGGGCGCACAACCATTAGGAAATTACGGATATATGGCTGCCTAATTTGTCGATAAAAATATTAACCCTTAGCAATATTTTGACCATTGAATACTTAGAGAATTCAACCACCCGGAGTCGCCATTGACAGGCGTTCCCTTCTGCCGAAAACATATGACCAGTGGTCATACACATGTATGGACTGACGTATATCTAACGTAGCTACGTACGAATAGCCATACATTTGACGTTCCCCTCCACCGCAAAAATCGGCAGATTTTTTTTGTATAGAAAATGACAGACATGGGTACTCCATCCGGGTTGAAGTCTCTATGTTGAATACCGATTCTGATAGCCATCAGCAATAAAAGAAAAGTAATTTCTTATTTTATTATTATATTCTTTTTATTTATCCTTCTTCTTAGGCTAGGTTTTTTTACAATATCAATATAAAAGTAATGTTGGAAATGTCATTGTGATCGTTGCCTTCCCCATTCATTTTAATTACATTAATGGCCTGTTTCACAATCTCCAATTAAAGCATATCTGTCAGATAAATGTTTGCTGTCCTTTTCTTTTATATGACTGGAGAAAAGGATAGCAATAATTTTAACTGGCAGATAAGTTTATCTGGAGATTGTGAAACAGGCCCTAAGTAAGATTTAAACAAGGGTGTACTGAACCAAGTGACAGCTTACGTTTACGGGGTTGTCAAAATCTTCGTTTATTTGCTGCATAACCACAGGTAAGATATAATATGTATGTAGTTTATAGTAGTAGTTTAGTTAAAATAACGGTTAGATTGGGCAAATTAAGTAATAAATCTTACATTTATGTATTTTTGTATTAAAATTTCTGATGTATCAGGTAGATTAGGGCAGGTCCAGCAATCAAACTAATCGCGTACTTGTCAACCCTAGATAATCGACAAGAAAAATTGTATGTAGAATGTAGACGTCATGTGCCACCGTTCATATGTCAAAGTTCTGTCAAACACTGATTTTGTAGGGAAGATTGAAGAGAAATGGCATGAAACCTTTAAGGAATGAAGATTAACAAATAAATTACGCTTCGAAAATGTGTATTTTATTGGGTAACAAGACATGAGACATTTTATTTTAGTAAACCTGAAAATGGGTTAAGTTTTCACATGAGCATTGTTTAACTTTACTCGTTTTAATATTATATGTCGATGCTTATCCTTAATCATTAACTTTTATCGATATAAATATCGACTTTGCGCAGCATTTGAGTAGCGAGTATTTAAAGTGACAGAATGATAGAAAGTTCTAGATAAATAAATAGTACTATTCATAGATTATATAATTATTCAGATGGAGTACTGCTAACAACATTTTGTGGTTCCATAATGAGCCAGTGTCCTCGTGGTTACGCACTACACACACATACGCACACTAATAATGAGCCGCTTCCCCGACAGTCGTGTCCAAACGTCTATGCAGTCAAGTGCTGTTAAAAAGTAATTAAAATATGCCGTCGTGCGTTGTCAAATGCTGCAGAAATGCCACCGGTCAAAAGAAAAAAAACGGATGAGGTAACTTTTTACCGTTAAGTAAACAATTCATTGCGTAATCATATTAAAAATCAGTAAATTCGTAAACTATTAACTTCACGGTAGTGGTGTTGCCAGGTGGTTGAATAGGGAAACTTCCCGAACGTAAGGGGGTCTATAATTGCCGCGATATGTTGTCAATACGATATTGACGTCACCACTCCTAACTAGACGTTTTATATTCATTGAAAACGTGCGTGAAACGTTTTCAACGAATATTATAACGTTACCTAATAGTTAGTAACTTTTATGCTTTTGTGAGCAAATTATTCTTTATTATTTTTTGAATACAATTTGTAAATAAAGAAAATTATATATATCTTAAAATGATTCCAAAAACTTCGTAAAACAAAAAGCCCATATCTAATCGTTCATTGCACGCGCGAAGTTATGTCACCACCATCTGTCAAACTTTCGTCTCTTTCTATCTATCGCTCCCTCTCACTCTGAGCGGCTGACTAGTCGCGTCAGTAATCGACTGGTCAAGCGCTTAGAATGAGATTGAACTATAGTTGGAATGAGAGGTCAGCTCTTAAGTCAAACCGATTGTGTTGATCATTCGAGGAGCATTTTTAACCAACTTCAAAAAAGGAGGTTCTCAGTTTGACCCGTATGTTTGTATGTATGTTTGTTCGCGATTATCTTGCGTTTGGTTGAACCGATTTTGATGCAGTTTTCAAAAAGTTTTTGTTACATTCTAAACATTAGTATAAAATAAGGCGTCGTTCATTGATTACGTAAGACATTTTTTGGCAGAGACCCCCTTCCGCTACGTAAGAAAAAAATATTATAATAATCCTCTCTGCAGTAGAAGTAAGACATGGTCAATTCTCCTCCCCCCTAAATCGTGTTACGTAATAAATGAATACGTTATAACACTTTTAGTTGTCTTCGTCTTAGCGAGGGCACTGCCGTGCCTCCAGATTAAAAAGGTATAAAGTATGCTGAAAATAATAGTATTGGGACGACAAGAGAGGCCACTACACTCAACAGTATTCGTGTAATGTTAATAAATAGTAAATTTGGATTTTTTTTAATTTTACCTTTTAGTCGCCTTTTCAGAAATATATTTCATCAAATTTATTAAAACAGGTGCTTATTCATTCTATTTAACCATATATATTAATAATCAAATTTTTTAAATTCAAAAATACTGTATTAATAATTGGAAAAAATTGTATTACATGGCAACACTCGTCTGGGCACATACATTCAAACCAGCCGCCATCTTGCGTCACAGTTTGTTGTACAGGCATGCACCATTCTTTTAATTTATTCATCCAAGGTACTATTATTTACTTGGTGGTACTACCAATGCACAACATAGATTACCTCACTAAGATTCCGCATTATATCGTTAATGAAGGCTGGCAGTCGTTATCTATATGCTGTTGTATTTATTAAATATTGAGCCGCCTGTCGCACCAGTGGATTGTAGGTTATGTACAATATTTGAAACTACAAAACCTAACGCCAACTCAATGAACTCGATTCATTTCTCATTTTGTAAGAAAGATTGGCGCCATTCGTATGCGGGAACACTCATACTTTGGCCATATATCGATTTTAAAAACACGTTGACACATTATTTTTGTATGGAAGATTCCCTGTCATACGCTTAGAATACTCTCGAAGAATGGTAACAATAACACTGTTAGTTTCCTTGAAAGGAGAGGTTTCGTGTTTTTGATACCTACGGACTCTGCATAGGTTTAAAAACTTCCTGCCCGTGAGTACCAAAAAGCTTGTGCAGGCCTTAATTTTTCCTATTATAGACTAAGCTGATGTGTGCACTACCAACATTTCCCAGGCTTCCCTAAACAGACTCGATCGTATATTAAATAATAGAAAACGCTTTATTTTCGGCTTGCGTAAATTAGATTACGTCTCAGGTTATCGTTACCAACTGTACATTAGTTTTGGGATATCCCTTAGGATTTAGGATTATTACTGTATAAGTTTCAAACGGCTGTACTTACTTGTGTTCAGTCACTACACAATATAATCAAAGACTAAATATTTTCATTATTCCTTATTGATAATATAAAAAAATAGCCATTTTAAAAATCGTTTTCCTACCTGCAATCTTCTATTCCTCAATTTTCTATTCTTTAAAACAATAGATTATTTTTAATTACTAGGTACAGTCGCCATCAAATATATCGGAGCGGCCAAGGTACTCAAAAATATCTGAACTTACACTTTATCGCATTGACAATAGACGCGTTTTTCAGATATTTGTGACCGCCTTGGCCGCTTCGATATATCTGATGGCGACTGTACTTAAATTATTAACGCTAATATATGTAGTGATCACGCGAGTCGTTTTGTATGCTCAATCTAATGTGCAACATAAGTTGTGCCGTTATTCCCACCAATAGTTCTGTGCACCTTGGCGAGCCAACTGCTCAAACTACCAGTGTAACATGACTGCAAGATTCGTAGCAATGCAGCACACTTATACTGGTTTATTTTCTACTGCTCACCCGTGCTAGGTCAGCAGTTGGAATTCAAATGTCATACCCTGTCTATGTTTAGTAGATATTAGCGCAATCTATTGACGAGTAACTGTATTATGATGTGGCTCTGTAAGCTAAGTTCATTATCAGAACAAAACCTAATATGTCACTTATAACAATTTAAACCGAGAATCCTGGCTGTTAAAGTCATTTCCTATTTAGAAATAACTATCGGTAATATCGTCTTGGCATGGAAAGCTGTCAACTAATAAGTTTTATTCGAGCGCCTGATTAATTACGAACAGTTTTCACAGATCAGAAGAAAATAAACCGCAGGCGTCCGGTATAAATGCATTTAACTTCAACCTGCCTCTTTTCCCCCCCACTGAGACATCTTCCACGTTATGTTCCAATTATATACATCAAATGCCACGATATCGTACTAAAGCAAGAACTCTCAGTATTGCGTCGTTCCCTAAATTTTTAAACAACTTTTCTAGTCTGCTACTCTTGAACCCCCCGGCTTAAAGCTGCCAGATTGCCAGATTAGGTAATAACAATAGTATAGCAGTCTAACTATATCAATTTCGTTGCTCTCATTATTGTGTCATTCCTGCCGTGGCCAGCTCTTAGTCCATTACTTTTGTAGAGGAAGTATTATTGCATTTTGTCCTTTGCATAAAATTTTCTGAAGTGGCAGGCGTCCATAAGTTACGGTAACTGCTATACGGCGAGCAGTATGTTTGATTGTCACCGTCGTGGTAATAAAAAAAACATATTTTTTACACACTTTTATTTAACTTGACCCCGTATAGGTATAATGGTATTTATGTGCTTCAAATCTTATTTTATTTAAGTGTTTAATTAAGTGTTTCAACTACTTCCCGGTGTCTGATTGAGATGAAATTTGGTATACTTCCGTAATTTACATGACAATGCTATCACTAGGTACATTTAGTAATAAAAATGTGTACCAAAAATATATTTTTGGAAGTTACTTGTATACGAATCTTTGAGGTACATTGCGTTATAAAAGACTTCGTAAAAGATCCATCTTCTTCCATTTCAATAATTCATCTTTCATTTGTTCTGTCTATCCGTCTACCAGAGTTAACCCTACTAATGGCCGGCTAATTGGAGCATAAAGAATTCACGGAATATATTATCTTTTCCCGTCTTCAATAGCCCAACCTAACAATAGCAAAGGGAATCCGTTTAACATCACAAATCCCTTAAGTTGCGTTAATCACGAATAATCCGGCATGTTACAATCGTTCCAATTAACAGGTAATTTGACCAGACCGTGCTTTTGGCAGGCGAGTTGACAGATCGGGTTAGCTAGTGTTTCGTGACCTTGTGATATGTACGAAATATATGTGTATTTATATAAATAGGTTATTGAATAGAATATCGTACTGGGAAGTTTAATATGTACCTAAGGAAATTTTTGTGGAACTTCAGAAGCTGATTGCGTCGAACCATCTATGCGAGGTGAATTTGTGCGAGATTATCGCTGTGCTGAGCTTGAGAAAGGTGGCCTTCAAAAACAGACTTGAACCCAAGGTCATGGTCAAGTATGCTAATTAAGCGGAAGGTCTGCTTATAGTTAGGTGCAAAACTGTCCCAATAGTAGCATCTTAGTAGAATGTGGAGAAGTGGATGTCGATCGAGGAGAGGGGCACATGATGAATACATACCAGTACTATTTAAAATTTCCTACAAATCAGCCTTACATATGATATACTTAGAATTTACGGTTATTTTGTAATTTAGAATCGAAAAGTAGAAAAAAACACATTTTTATTTTTTCGAATATTTCTAGTTCCTCTTATGGAAACTCCAAATAGGGAACCATACATAATTAAGAAATTCTGCCTCTATAAAATCATCATGCAATTGCTTTAATGGGGCATATTTTTCAAGTTACTTTTAGGTGGCTTATAGTTCGGTGCAAAAGTGTACCATTAAAAACAGCCATAGAAAGTGTTTGTTAGTTCAATGTTCAAGACGACTTTAACTCTGCCATAACTACAAAACTATGTTTGTGATTTAAACAGTTGATACCTTATTTTATAGAGGCTGAATTTCTTAATTATGTATGGTTCCCTATTTGGAGTTTCCATAAGAGGAACTAGAAATATTCGAAAAAATAAAAATGTGTTTTTTTCTACTTTTCGATTCTAAATTACAAAATAACCGTAAATTCTAAGTTATCATATGTAAGGCTGATTTGTAGGAAATTTTAAATAGTACTGGTATGTATTCATCATGTGCCCCTCTCCTCGATCGACATCCACTTCTCCACATTCTACTAAGATGCTACTATTGGGACAGTTTTGCACCTAACTGTAGTAGTAGTAGTAGTAGTAGTAGTAAAACACTTTTTCACTTCTCATGCACGTAAAGTTCGACTCTAAGTCGTGCGTGGACGACATAAAATCGCTCTTTAAGCTCTAGTGCATAAAGTAAAATTTTCTTCTAAGACTAAGAACGAGGCTCAACAGCCAGAGTCAAAATATATTGCACGATTTAATTGAGCAGTAAAATTTCGTAGAATACTGAAACTTGTTCTTTTATTATATTCTTGCTATAATTATTTTATTTCCGTGTTTTTTATAATTATATTAATGAAATCAGATATAATAGGATTTGTATAATAGTTAATAAAAAATCCCCGAAATGTTTCTATAACTTGGCAGAAAACAAGTATCTATGTATAAATTCACATGTTGAAAATTAAAAAAAAAATCATTAAAAAAATAATTGGCGTGAACCATATTTATTTTCATTGTAATATGTTTGTTACAACTTGAAATAGTTCGATTATTAACGATAAATAATTTCCTCGCAATTGAAGTGAAAATTAGAGTGTAAGCCTCGTCCATAAAACCCATTTTACACTCGACTTTATATCAATCCTCGCTCGCAAGCTCGCTCGGATGCATAAACGCCTCGCGTAAAATCGTGCGTTTTATGCACTTGTTGTACAATCTTCTATATTGTACTAGAAAACACAACGAAAGTCATATTACATAACATATACATATTATACATACGTACAAAGGCGAACGTAGTTCCTTTAAGGGATTGCTTCTAGTTAACCTTTGAGCAATTGAGATAGAAAGTTGAAAGTGCTAGGCAGACTTAGGTACTGTATGATACTTATTTTATTTTGGTTGTATTAAACCTCCCCCGAGCTGGGCAAGCAGTAGCAATTAAGACACTGGATCAGCCTAACCGTTACGTTTTTGTCTGGTTTTAATACGGCCTAATCCCCCGGCGCGGACAGGTGGGATTACACTGGATCTCGCGTCTCTAAAACCTTGATTGGCCTTTTTCCTGTGAGCCATCAGGAAGCCCGCCATTTTGAGTTGGTTCCCGGCAAAGTAATTGATGAGCGTAGATTTTTTTTAGATATAGGACGCAAACGAGCAGACGAATGGCCTGATGGTAAGCAATTACCGCCGCCTATAGACACCTGCAACGCCAAAGGGGTTACAGATGCGTTGCCGGGGGCACTTTTGTACAATCTTATTTCTCTTATACAATAGGCTAATAGGCAAAAACGAAACCACATCGTCGTGTTTTGAATACACAATCGCACATGAAGAAAATCTTGGGAATTCCTTTATTTCGGGATCGGAAAATTGACAACTCAAAGTGAAAAACAAAAGAATGGTAATTCAATGGTAGAGTTAACTTGAAATTATATGTATATCATCGACATTGAGTTAGGATATATATATAGTATACATAGGAGTCTCAAACAAGATTTATCGAAAATATAGCTCGTGAAAATGTGTAACCGGCCAGTTTTATACTGTATTAAGACTGTCAGAGAAACTACTGTATGAGTCGTTCTTACAGCACTACTGTGGGCCATTTTTTTGGGCTGATTGTGTATCCAGTTCTTTATTACTAACTGTCATTTTATACAAGCTTATATCGCGATATATGTATATACACGATTTTTCTGCTGTCTTTGAGTCGCAGCAAGCCTATGATGGATTATCATTATCATGAATTATATAATTGCCCGTGGATTAAGTGACAAGATGATTTAAATTGTTATATTCGCTCATAATAATAATAGAGTCCGCTGGACAGTAAAGTCCGTTCCTAGAATTAAGTGATTAGCCTGTCGAATAATTAACACACTTAACATCTGTTTGAGGTCTAAACACCACTAATTTCTCCTGACAGACCTGAAATAATGTCAAAACGTCAACAGCCCAACGTCAGAACTTTACGTCAACAGCCCAACGTCAGAACTTAGACTAGACATAAGCCCCGACTCAAGCAAACCAGCCATAACAATAATTACTCTTGACAGACCTGAAATGATGTCAAAACACCAACAGCCCAGCGTCAGAACTTAGACTAGACATAAGCCCCGACCAAGCAAACCAGCCACAACAATAATTACTCTTGACAGACCTGACATGATGTCAAAACGCCAACAGCCCAGCGTCAGAACTTAGACTAAACGTAAGCCCCGTGTCAAGCAAAGCAGCCACAACAATAATTACTCTTGACATACCTGACATGATGTCAAAACGCCAACAGCCCAACGTCAGAACTTTGACTAGACATAAGCCCCGACTCAAGCAAACCAGCCATAATAATAATTACTCTTGACAGACCTGACATGATGTCAAAACGCCAACAGCCCAACGTCAGAACTTTACGTCAACAGCCCAACGTCAGAACTTAGACTAGACATAAGCCCCGACTCAAGCAAACCAGCCATAACAATAATTACTCTTGACAGACCTGACATGATGTCAAAACGCCAACAGCCCAACGTCAGAACTTTGACTAGACATAAGCCCCGACTCAAGCAAATCAGCCACAACAATAATTACTGTTGTCAGACCTGACATGATGTCAAAACGTCAACAGCCCAACGTCAGAACTTTACGTCAACAGCCCAACGTCAGAACTTAGACTAGACATAAGCCCCGACTCAAGCAAACCAGCCATAACAATAATTACTCTTGACAGACCTGACATGATGTCAAAACGTCAATAGCCCAACGTCAAAACTTTGACTAGACATAAGCCCCGACTCAAGCAAACCAGCCACAACAATAATTACTGTTGACAGACCTGACATGATGTCAAAACGCCAACAGCCCAACGTCAGAACTTTACGTTAACAGCCCAACGTCAGAACTTTACGTTAACAGCCCAACGTCAGAACTTACACTACACATAAGCCCCGACTCAAGCAAACCAGCCATAACAATAATTACTCTTGACAGACCTGACATGATGTCAAAACGCCAACAGCCCAACGTCAAAACTTTGACTAGACATAAGCCCCGACTCAAGCAAACCAGCCACAACAATAATTACTCTTGACAGACCTGACCATGATGTCAAAATGCCAACAGCCCAGCGTCAGAACTTTAACTAGACATAAGCCCCGACTCAAGCAAACCAGCCACAACAATATTTTATTTTTTATTATATGGCTTTTACTCCTCGCCGATTTTGGCGAGGTGAAGTCTGCCAATGGCGAGGTGCATACTTTTGATTTTAATAATCTTGAGTAATATAAATAAAAGCAACGTTAACGGTTCGGTTGAGTTTTTGCTGGTTGTAAGGTGATAGCCTCCCTACAAACACATGGGTGGCCGAGACCCCGGATAACCGTTTGTTCAACTAAATGGAGGTTACGCGCGTTTGAGACAACCCAAGTAACACAGGAAGCATTATAACATATGAATAGTTAACTTATTTCGAACTTAAGGACCGTATAAACTCTTATATACGTTCACCGAGCAACTTGTCGCATTATATGATGCTTTGAGCTGTATAACGGTTGTATAATGGCATATCTAAATGTTTTTGTAAAGCCTTTAGCTTTAGTGCAGCAAACCACAACGCAACTGTACAGCTTTCGACTGTTTAAAAGCACTTAAGTGCTTTAGGTTCTACATTAGCATTATATAATGCTTTAAGCTGTATAACGGTTGTATAATGGCATGTATAAATGCTTTTTTAAAGCCTTTAGTTTTAGTGCAGCGAACCAAAATGCAACTGTACAGCTGAATGCTGTACAGTTGCGTTTTGGTTTGCTACACTAATGCTTCGGTGTGGTTTAGTGCCTTAGGTTCTACAATAGCATAAATAAATGCTTAATGCTGGTTATGAGCATGAATATTAGCCATTATAATGCCACGTAAATCCGGTATACAGCTTTCAGCTGTTTTTAGTGCTTTAGGTTCTACAATATCATTTTATGATGCTTTACGCTGTATAACGGTTCTATAATGGCATATGTAAATGCTTTTGTTTAGCCATTAGTTTTAGTGCAGCGAACAACATGCAACTGTACAGCTGAATGCTGTACAGTTGCGTTTTGGTTTGCTACACTAATGCTTCGGTTTGGTTTAGTGCCTTAGGTTCTACAATAGCATAAATAAATGCTTAATGCTGTTTAAGAGCATGAATATTAGCCATTATAATGCCACGTAAATTCGCTATACAGCTTTCAGCTATTTTTAATGCCTTAGGGTGTACAATAGCATTTATAATTAGGTAATACGTTCCTAATGCAGTATAATAGCAATAATATAAACCATTATAAAGCCAAGTAATTCACTATAAGGGGCTGTTCATAAATTACGTCATTTCAAATGGGGGGGGGGGGTCTGGACATCGGATGATGGTAGCATGACGTAGGAGGGGGGGGGGGGGGGGCGGTCATTCCGAAGATCACATCATCAATGTGTAAAAAAGGATTGAAAGTCGTGTTTCTATAAACTTTTAATGCTATAAAATATTATCTACTAAATAGTTTTAGGGTTCCGTAGTCAACTAGGAACCCTTATAGTTTCGCCATGTCTGCCCGTCCGTCCGTCCGTCCGTCCGTCCGTCCGTCCGCGGATAATCTTAGTGACCGTTAGCACTAGAAAGCTGAAATTTGGTACTAATATGTATATCAATCACGCCGACAAAGTGGTAAAATAAAAAGTGAAAAATGTTTTTTTATTAGGCTACCTCCCCTATACGTAAAGTGGGGAGTGATTTTTTTTTTCATTTCAACCCTAACGTGTGATATATTATTGGATAGGTATTTAAAAATGAATTGGGGTTTCCTAAAATCATTTTTCGATAATGTAAATATTTTCGGAAATAATCGCTCCAGAAGTAAAAAAATATGCGTAACTTTTGAACCATAAGTTTTAAAAATATGAAAAAAATCTCAAAAGTAGAACTTTATAAAAACTTTCTTGGAAAATTATTTTGAACTTGATAGGATGAATAGTTTTTGAAAAAAAAATACAAAATAATTTCTGAACTAAGTTTGTAATTTAACCGTATAAGCAGGTGTTTAGTGTACCTGTAATTTCTACAAAATTACAATGAAATGACGTGCTTTCAAATAAAGTAAAAACGGTGAAAATCGGTTCACGCAATAAAGAATTATCCCATAAAAATCATCTTCCATACTTTATGCTCGCGCGCAATAGTTTACTCAATTTGCCGATAGATGTCGCTGTACATGGAACTCTCATATCATATCCTACATGGCGGTGTTATTAACTCTTAAGTGGGGACACTTACTGTGACGGACGGAAAACTACGGAACCCTACAGTGAGCGTGGCCCGACACGCTCTTGGCCGGTTTTTTTTAATGACGTCACTTTATTTGGCAGCTTTACTATCAAAAATTGATGACGTAATTTATGAACAGCCCCTATACAGCTTTTAGCGGTTTTAGTGCCTTAGGTTCTACAATAGCATAAATAAATGCTTAATGTTGTTTAATAGCATAATTATTCACGTGTAATGCTGTAGGCATAAATAAGGCATTTTTTAAGGGTCACTGAGCTGCTATTGGACTAAGAGCTAGCCACGTCAGATATGACACAATAATGAGAGCAACAAAACCCGTCTGGTTAGATTGCTATACTATTCTTATTGCTAGATCCTGGCATCTGGCAGCTTTTAATGGGTGGAGGTCACAGTGACAGACTAGCAAAATGTTTTAATTGGAAAATAGTAATACCAAACTAGGTAAAAATTGCCGATGTTGTCTCAGTTATAAAGGACAGGGCCTATGTTTTAAGGGGCTCCCTGGCGCCAACGACCTTAGATCTGATTCCCTTAGTTTTCTAATTATTTATATAGCTTATCATATTATCAGTAACGGCTTTAAACAATATAGTATCCTATATTTACTTCAATATTCATTGTCTTCGAGATATTTGACATCAAAGTCGAACCGGTTTAGGCTAAAAAAGTGGTTTTATGGTCATAAATTTTGTTTTAATTAGTTAAAAATTAAAATCTCTCTACAGTTTTTAGAGACATCAAAGAGGAACCCTAATATGTAGATTACGTATATGTAAGATTCTTTACACCATTCGAATATCGACAAAAGTGTTTTTTTAGACCATATTTTAAAAATATCATAAAAAAATAACGGCTCATTTATTTCAAGATCCGGCTCTACAGAATGGAGATAAAAGATTCAAAAACCGATAGTCGTTTGCCTTATAATTATATCTATAGTGAATGTGTTGGAATATCGACTCAAAACTGTCAAAAATCGATAAAAAAAAAACGTTAGACCAAAAAATATTGTGTATTCTTACCATACATTGGGGTTTTCGGTGCGGGAATGTTTGACATTAGCCAAAGAGTAGGCATTAACTTAAAAAACAGAATGTACTCTAGCACGTTTCTACCTAATGAATAATTGATCGAAAAAATCATAGGTATATACAATTTATATGAAATAGCTGACTATTATGTATATATATTGTAGGTACATATACCTATGATTTTTTCAAGTATTTTTTTATTAATTCATGTAGTGACTGATCATTGTCAACCTCTTCAGTTAATCAAATAGTTCATAAATATCGGACGTCAAGATTAATATTTGACACTTACTATACCGTGTCTTTGTCTTAGGTAGATCTAGTTAATAAATTTCGGATATGCAATTGCATTTTTAAAATACTAAGTATATAATAGTCAATACAAACATGCCTCTAAGAAAAAAAGCTCGTATCATAGTGTGTAAGCTATTCACAGAGAGGTAGTTATTCATTAAGCATAATATGATATTTTCTCAGACTAACTCTCAACCTATCTGTTTATCTCTACTCTTTCTCAAATCGTTCCCGCACCGAAAACCCCGATATATGATTATTACGGAAACAAAAACAGTAGGCGAAAACTATGAACTATATTTTATTATACATCGTTTGGCACTACTTTCTCCCAACATAAATTTTTGTATAATTTCTCTTAATATTGTATAGTATTTGTATAGTTTCTCATAATATTGCATCAAACCCAGATCTCTAGGATTTATTTTCTTGAAATGGTTTGCATTCTTTGACCTCCACTACTTTAAAGCTGCCAGATGTCCAGATCTAGAAATAAGCATAATATACCAAACTGACTAGAGGGGTTTGGTTGCTCTCATTATTGTCATATCCGACGTGGACATGGCTAGCTCTCCGTCTATATAGACCAACGCCATTTTGTAAATAATTAATAACCTAAAAATAAAATCATGCGGACCTATTTATACAAGGAAAATACCTATATAATAAAGAAATTACTTAATTTAAGACTGCTCAACCAACACTATTGTGTTAATAATGCAAAACTCGTTCTATACGAGGATTACACAATTGTTTTGTTTATTTGATGCATATCTTTTTATAATATTTTATAGCAAAACCACAATAAATCAAAGGCGCGTGAAAATTTTCAATGAAACTTATATACACATTTACAGTAAACTACATTGCGCAGTCATATTTGAAGGATATAATAACGTAAAAGTGTCAAAAACTTTTATAAATTTTGTTAGGATGCAAACAAATATGACGTGTCACTCATTCAGTTTTTTGTACCGTCTTCGTCCATTTTATATTGCGAGACAAAGTAGTTAAATCACAACGTTCATTGTATTATAACATTTGTTCCGTCGGTATTAGAGACGTTTTTGCATTGACGTAAGGTTTATTTTACTACACTCTTATGCTAGTATAATGCGTTTGTATTGCGATTGGCAAGTTAATCGAGAGTACTTATGCTTCTTTACTGCCATTAGCAAGTTTTTTGGCCGTATTAAGGCTTCTTTAATGCAGTCGGCAACTTAATAGAGCGTACTAATGCTTCTTTGAGGCGATTGGCACTTTCCATGACAACGATAATGCTAATAGCGCAGACATAATGCGCCTGCAATGCTATTAAATGACCTGTATAGGATCTCAAGCTGGGTAATTTGTGCCCATTTAAGACCTATATCAGCACTATAAACGTTTATAATGCTACTATAAAACGAACTCAAAATGCTAAAAGCATACAGATATGCTGTAAGACGGCCGTTATACTGCTTTGATGTGTTACTTGGGAAATTTTTCATTAGCTGCACACTTGTTCGTTAGGTCACTGCACAATAAGCTATCAATATTACACACTGAACTACGTAAATGAACAAAAAACAAAAAAACTATTCTAAACACGCTGTCGCCATCTTGAGCTCAAACGGGTAACCACAACAATAATTACTCTCGACAGACCTGAAATTATGTCAAAACGTCAACAGCCCAACGTCAGAACTTGGACTAGACGTAAGCCCCGAGTCAAGCAAACCAGCCACAACGATAAAATTTCAGTTTTCCACGCTTCTCCGACCAGCACATTGCTCAGCAAATTAAAAGCACGTTTGAAATGTTGCCAAGAAGCGTTTCTGCTTTAATTATAACAGACAATCTTAACAAATTAATTACTGCCAACAAAGGCGCCTTTAATAAGTAGTAGATTAATGTATGTTAGGCATTATTTTCTTTTCATATAGAATGGTATTAATTAGTGGCAGCGAGACAAAAGGAGGAAGCATCGCGTATGAATAGAGATTTTTAATCTTAAATACGCCTTATTAGAGTTTGCTTTTTTCAGCTCTAGGGCTTTGAAAAGGATATAAATAGTCGGTAATTCCGTAGGTATTTTCTTTTAATAGCTTTTCTTTTACAGTTTTATGCTAAGTTAGAAAGAAGACTGGACTGATTAAAAATCCCAAAAGTATTTAAGTCGGTACGTTTGTCTGTCATAGGCTACAAATACCATTGTATAAGTTTGAGAAAGAAACGTTTGGACCATTTAACTGTGGTAAGTATGTTAGTCAGAATATTTTTTGCTAATTATTTCCGAAATTATTTGAAGATTTAACGGTTTTAAGATTGGATGGCTATAAAGTCGCACGATTCTGTAAGTAAATAGTAGTTTATGTAACTGTTACGTAATAAGGGTCCTTAAAACATGAGTGTGGTTTTATGAAACGAGCTGCAGGTGAGTTTCATAATAAGATCACACGAGTGTTTTAAGGCCTAATTACGTACAGTTGCATACACTGCTTTATCTACACTCATATTATTTATCTAAAATGCCGTATTCGGAAACCATAGAATGGCCGCCATGGCCAACTCGATTGTGCCGGCGGTCGAGGAGGCGCGTGTCGGGCTGTCGGCGGATGCGCGGGAGGGTGCAGGTGTACATTATGTTATCAAAACTCATAGCACATCAATAATTACATTACTGCCACGGATAAAAAGCTTATCATAATAAAATCGGTCGTGGTAATGCTAGCCATTGCCTACCGTTTTCGAACACGTTTTAGAGAACTTACAATATGAGTGTAGATAAACTGTTAAACGCATTGAGCAATGTCACTGACCAAAGTTCAACTGTCAAATAAGTATTGAAATAAAACTGATCATAAAGCGACTTGCCCAATCCATAATTGAGACATTTCAACCGTGCCCTCGCTGCTTATCACAATAGTAATTATACGATAGCCATAAGGTTAGTTAATGATATCCATGTCACCATTTTGTCACTTTCGTTGTCAAATTGGCCCCGGCTTAAAATATCTACAAATCATTATTATCAATCAAATCAAAGATGATATTATCAGTGGCTATATTTCTTGAGAAATAACGAAATATAAATTGATTGGACACGCGATCCAGCAATAAAAGGGTGTGGCGCTTAATTAGATTGACCCTTCGTTCTTTTGAATGTATTTACTTTTTTGTGTAAATTCAAAGGATGCGGCGAATAGAAGAGTTTTGGCGCCTACGAGGGAAATATTAGTAAAATTATCATGAACTTTTGAATTTTAAAGCAGCTTGTATTCAAAATTCTTCTCTTTTAGAACACATTTTTCTCTTTGAGATACTGAACTATGTAGCTATAAACTATGTAGCTATGTATGTTGCTATAAAGAAAGTTTCAATAGTCGTTTGTGAAAGAGCGTTAAATACGCAAAACATTTTCGTGTTATATTATTTATTTTATTTTGTCAAGCGCATCAATATAATAATAGTATAATATGTTAGCGTATATATGTCCTACAATTTCTTAGCGGCTGTAGGTAGATATGCATATCTTCCCACGATGTTTCTCATCAGAGAAAAGCGATTGGTGAATATTAAATGAAATTATATTCAGTACTTAAGTCCGAGAACTCTATAGTATGAGCATAGACATATAAAATAGGAAGACGTGGTCCCACGAAGATAGAACTATGATTCCATAATAAGCCGCGGTCTCATGCACACACACTTTTGACGTTTGAACCAATCACAGCTCGTCCACGAGTTATATATGTGTGCGTGTCGCGCGTAAACACGAGGAAATTGGCTTATTATGAATAACAATATTGTCTTCACTATGGTCTTCACGGCACCGCGTCTACTTATTTTATATGTCTATAGGTATGAGGCGGGGTTGGGACCCGAGAGCGCCGGATTAAAAGTCGGGCACTTCGCCCGCCCCGCCTAACATCGCTTGCTTTCTAAAAATCTATATACATACATACATATATTCACGCCTGTTTCCCAGAGGGGTAGGCAGAGCTTTCTAAAAATCTATATGTCGCAGGGAAATGATTAAAACAGAGATTTGAACAAATCTCTAAGGGATATGATCAAATCACGCAGGATGTTAAAATGGAGACTCCATATCATCATTTCCCTAGAAAAATTCAGCAATTTCACCAAATCACTGACTCTGTTTAGTGGGAAGATAAAATCGGCCAAAAAACGTGACACGCTTTTTCATTTCACTAGATTTGTTTAGGAATTTGACGAAATCCCTAACCATTACAGTACGTTGATGAAACGAACTCAAAAAGTCAACTAGTTTTATCATTTCGCTAAACAAGTTTAGTGAAATGATAAAGTCTCAACTGGAAGATGGTATATGGTGATTTGATTAAATCTCTGAACTGGGTTAGTGAAATGACGAAAGGAAGTACCGTATACAATATTTTACTTTAAAGTTAAGCGATTTTATCAAATCTCTGACTAGATAAAGTGAAACAAATATTAAATCAGAGATTTTAACAAATCTCTAAGGGATATGATCAAATCACGCATGATGTTAAAATGGGAAATCCATATCATCATTTCCCTAGAAAAATTCAGTCATTTCGCCAAATCACTAACTCTGTTCAGTGGAAAGACAAAATCGGCCGGTGCATTATTTGTGAACATCCTGTGCATGCAACATGTGGAAGTACTATTGGAGAGGAAGGTTAAGGCTTAGTCGTTAAATGCCAATTTTGTCAAAAAGAAAGCAATATTCGAGCTGAGAGGGAAAATCATCATCATCATCATCATATCAGCCGAAAGAACATAGGCCTCCCCCAAAGAGTGCCACAATTACCAGTCCTGCGCCATCCGCATCCAGCGGACTCCCACTATGTCAATCCGACTCCAGGACCAGAACTCGAAGCCTATTCCGTTGCAGCGGGGAGTCAGGCAAGGAGATGTTATTTCTCCTAAACTGTTTACCGCTGCACTGGAGGATGTCTTCAAGACTATGGACTGGAGAAGGCTAGTCATCAACATAAACGGCGAGTACATCACTCACCTTCGGTTTGCTGACGATATAGTAGTCTTGGCTGAGACCATGGAGGATTTGAGTACAATGCTCGATGACCTCAGTAAAGCCTCCGAGCGAGTTGGTCTAAAGATGAACATGGATAAGACGAAGATCATGTCAAATGCCCATGTAGCACCAACTCCCGTTGCAATCGGAGACTTTACACTCGAAGTTGTGGAGGATTATTTATACCTAGGACAGACTGTCCAGTTAGGTAGATCCAACTTCGAGAAAGAGGTTAATCGACGAATCCGACTCGGTTGGGCAGCGTTCGGGAAGCTACGGCACATCTGTTCGTCCAATATTCCGCAGTGTCTAAAGACGAAAGTCTTTGACCAGTGTGTGTTGCCAGTGATGACATATGGCACTGAAACGTGGTCGCTTACTATAGGCCTCATAAGAAGGCTCAAAGTCACCCAAAGGGCAATGGAGAGGGCTATGCTTGGAGTCTCTCTGCGTGATCGCATCAGAAATGAGGTCATCCGCAGCAGAACCAAAGTAACCGATGTAGCCCTCCGAATTGCTAAACTGAAGTGGCAGTGGGCGGGGCACATTGCACGTAGAACCGATGGCCGTTGGGGCGGAAAGGTTCTTGAGTGGCGACCACGAACCGGAAGGCGCAGCGTCGGTAGACCCCCCACAAGGTGGACTGATGACCTGGAGAGGGAAAATGCAGCAACATTTTTGCAGATATACTAAAGAAATATTGAAGATATGACTTGAAGATATAGACTAGATTACGTGAAATTGTTACATAAAATGTCAAAAGTAGGTATCAAAGTTGTTTATGCCATCAAAAACAATACTTGTAAAAAAAAACCAAGTCTCGCAACTCAGTTCTTCTACCGTAAAAAGTTGTGAGATCCATGTAATACCAAGTCGGTTGATTTATTCAGTCCCTACTTAAGGGACCTTCTGTCTTAAGTTATTACGTAATTAGCTAATCTAACAACATCTTATAGTGACCGTGAGCATGCACTGGATTTTCACAAATAACGCACCTTCCAAATATGTCTTTCCACTAAACAGAATCAGTGATTTGGTGAAATGACAAAATTTTTCTAGGGAAATGATGATATGGATTTTCCATTTTAACATCATGCGTGATTTGATCATATCCCTTAGAGATTTGTTAAAATCTCTGATTTAATATCTGTTTCACTTTATCTAGTCAGAGATTTGATAAAATCGCTTAACTGTAAAGTAAAATATTGTGTACGGTACTTCCTTTCGTCATTTCACTAAACCAGTTCAGAGATTTAATCAAATCACCATATACCATCTTCCAGTTGAGACTTTATCATTTCACTAAACTTGTTTAGCGAAATGATAAAACTAGTTGACTTTTTGAGTTCGTTTCATCAACTTACTGTAGTGGTTAGGGATTTAGTCAAATTCCTAAACAAATCTAGTGAAATGAAAAAGCGTGTCACGTTTTTTGGCCGATTTTGTCTTCCCACTAAACAGAGTCAGTGATTTGGTGAAATTACTGTTTTTTTCTAGGGAAATGATGATATGGAGTCTCCATTTTAACATCCTGCGTGATTTGATCATATCCCTTAGAGATTTGTTCAAATCTCTGTTTTAACCATTTCCCTGCGACATATATATATATATAACTCAAAGGTGCATGACTGACTGACTGACATAGTGATCTATCAACGCAAGTCCAAACCGCTGGTTCTAGAGATTCCAAATTTGGCACGTAGGTTCCTTATAAGGACTAGGGGTGCACTAAAAAAGGATTTTTCAAAATTCACCCCTAAGGGGATGAAATGAGGGTCCAAAGTTTGTATGGCGAAACAAAATTAGTTAGACTATCTTATTCTAAACTTAACAGGAGTATTTCTAACAATAAATGAGTAAATACGTGTTTCAGGTTTTTTGAAAATTCAACCCCTAAAAGGGGGAAATGTGGTCAAAAAGTCTGAAAATCAACATGGGTATTGTTTCCATGGTTTATCGGGTCTTTGATTACGAAAACAACAACGGTTTTAAAATCCAACGTGGCGGACGTGAAATACCATCTCCCCTGTTGGGGTACAATGGGGTTGAAATGTCTAAATATCAAATGGGTGTCGTTTTTTGGGACGTTAATTACGAAAATGGCATCGAATTTGAAATTTAATATTGGGGACATGAAAATTCTTGAAAGTATTTGTGCCAAAATGCAATCTTCTTCTAAATATATAAAAGAAGACTGACATATCAACGGACAGCCCAAACTGTTGGTTCTAGAGATTCCAAATGTGGCACGTAGGCTCCTTATAAGGCCTAGGGATGCACTTAGAAATATTAAAAAAAAAATCACAGCCTAAGCCCCCCTTAGGCCCCTAAGGCCCCTAAGGCCCCCCGGAAATGGGGGTCCAAAGTTTGTATGGGAAACAATTAGTTCGACTATTTTATTCGAAACTTTACTGGAGTATTCCTAAAGATAAATGAGTAAACAAGTGTTTCAGCTTTTTTGAGAATTCAACCCATAGAAGGGGGAAATGTGGTGACAAAATTTAAATATCAACATGGATATTTTTTCTATGGTTTATCGGGTTGCTGATTACGAAATCAACACTTAAGGGGGGTGAAATGGGGGTTGATTGTTTGTATGGGGAATTTTTAAACGTTGAACCAATTTAGATGAAACTTGGTATGGAGTTAGTTTGAGTCCCTGGAAACGACATAGAACAGTTTTTATCTCGAAAATTAATCCTCAAGGGGGTGAAATGTGAGTTGGAGGTTTGTATGGAGAATTTTTTACCGCGAACCGATTTAGATCAACTTTGTTGTGGATATAGTTTAAGTCCCGGAAAACGATATAGAATATTTTTTTATTCCGAAAATCAATGTTAGAGGGGTAGAAAAGATGTTGGTAGTTTGTATGGCGAATTATCAACCGCTGAACAGTCGATTGACATGAAACTTGGTACATATTAGGTACATAGATTTAGTCGCGGGAAACAATATACGATAGTTTCTATCTCGAAAATCAACCCTTGAGGGGGTGAAACGGCGGAAATTAATAACCGCTGAACCTATTTAGATGATTTGGTATGGATGTCATTCCTTAAGCGGGTAAAAAGGAGGGTGGATTACTAATTCCACGCAAATGAAGTCGCGGGGAAAAGCTTCTATTCCAGAGTAGAAATCTGTATTAATCATAATCTCTCAGTAGTAGTAAGTCGTTGATGGCATAACAATTAAAAAATGATTGTAATAATTTCTTTAAAAAAAATTAGGGAACCGGCTTCACCAAAACGTGGTATACCGAAACCTCCAGAATGTAACGAATACTTTTCCGAAAACCGCATCTAAATCGGTTCAGCGAAACGCGAGATGATCGCAGACAAACATACATTCCTACATACGTACATACAAACATACGAGTCTAACTGAGAACCTTCCTTTTTTAGTACTTTTAGTACGCGGGCGAAGCCGCGGGAAAAAGCTAGTCTATATGTATAAACGTAAAAGTCCTGACTGACTGACTGACTGACTGACTCACTTAAATCAACGCCCAGCCCAAACCTTTGGACCTACAGAGCTGAATTTTTCACAATAGATAGTTTTTATAACGTTAGTATCCACTAAGAAGGGTTTTTGTTTAATTCATCCCCTAAGCGGGTAAAAAGGGGGTTGAAAGTTTGTATGGTTGGGGTTAAAAAAATTGAGTTAGGGATTTGAAACTTCGTACGTTTACTAATAATTAAAAAACAATAAAAGTAATTTCACCGTTTTTCAAAATTCAACCTGTAACAGGGTAAAATAGGGGTTGAAAGTTGGTATAGAGATTTTTTTTGAGACTTGAAAGTTCGTTTGTAAGCTACTAACTTCAAGGCAAAAAAACTCATTTCAGCGTTTTTCAAAATTCCACCTCAGAGGGGTTGAAACGAGGTTGAAAAGTTTGTATTAAAGGGAGGCCATAACTACTGAAGCTAGAAAGTTGTCATTTGCAGGACGAGTTAAATTTACAATTTGTACAACTAACAGAAGCGATTATGAATAATTTAACCCCTTAATGGGTAAAAAAGGGGTTAAAAGTTTGTATGGGTGGGGTTTATAATTTTGAGTTAGAGATTTGAAACTTCATACGTTTACTAATAATTTAAAAAAAAAAGTAATTTCAGCGTTTTTCAAAATTCAACCTCTAACAGGGTAAAATAGGGGTTGAAAGTTTGTATAGAGATTTTTTTTTGTGACAGACTTGAAAGTTCGTTTTTAAGCTACTAGCTTTAAAGCAAAAACATAAATTTCAGCGTTTTTCAAAATTCCACCTCAGGAGTAGAAACGGGGTTGAAAAGTTTGTATGAAAGGAAGGCCTTTACTACTAAAGCTAGAAAGTTGTAATATGCAGGACGGGTTACTTTACAATCTGTACAACTAATAAGAAGCGATTTAGAAAAATTCAACCCCTAAGGGGGCATAAAATGGGGGTTTGTATCGGTGGGGTTTAAAATTTAGAGTCAGAGATTTGAAACTTCGTACGTTTGTTTACTAATAATAAAAAAATATTAAACGCAATTTCAGCGTTTTTCAAAATTCAACCTAGAACGGGGCTAAAAAGGGGTCGATTGAAAGTTTGTATAGAGATTTACTGTTTTAATGGTTTGAGATTTACTAGGAATTATTTTTCCTATTTCCGTTCCATTTCCATGTTCCAGAGTGAACTCTGACAATAGTTTGGTCATCGTATCGCCAAATAAAACCACCACTATATCGTACACAAAGAAGTTACGCAAATAATAGGGTACATTTACGTTATTATTTGCATATTAACACTTATTTGTAACTGCTGAAAATATGTCTACGTTACCCGTTTTTTCGCCAAAATAGCTACAAGTATAAATAGATTAAGAAGATGATTCGGGGATTAACAAAAGTTAGTTAAGAAGTTACAATTGGATATGAAACTCTATATGAGGAACCGTATTATACGCGGACGAAGTCGCGGGCGGAAAGCTAGTCCTTTATAAGTAAATGTTCTAGGTATCTAAAAAGATTGAATTCAAACACATTCGATTCTTGCAGTGCAACCTGGCAACGTAACCAAAGTTTCAATCTACCTCCAGTTAGCGCTCCAATATTTGCGCAGAGCACGTAGAAAATGCTGCAGTGAGGTAAAAATCCAGGATCGGATTCTATTCTCACCTTGTTTGTAGAACTTGGCTACTTGTTTACTGAGTCACACAAAAAAGAAGATAAATCTATTCTTTAATGTGTATAAATCGGATTTAATACATATATACTCATAGAAAATAAACATAAAGGAGATCGTCAATTTTTGTAAGGGGATTTGCCCCAGATCATAAAGCTGCGTATAATTATGAAATAGATATCAAAACATTCGCTTTAATTTCTATATCAGGGTGGATATAAAATAATCATGAAATGTAACGGGAAAATTGAGAAATCGGGATGTAAAAACATGAATCTGATAAGGACAATATTTTAAAGCGTACATGTTTATGATTTAAAGTATAGCACAAAATAAATACCTTTTTTTTTTAAAGAATTTCTAGAAAATCTGACATGATAATGAAACGGAAATCATAATAAAATAATAAAAAGTCATATTTTGATCCTGCTGCAGATTTCTTGTATTTGGGTAAACAATGATAATGGCTGTCAAACCATCATTGCTACTATTAACTAAACAATCGTAGCACTTATTACAAAGAGATAAGGTTTATAACTGTTAGTATCCATGAAGTTATAATTTTTAACCGGAGCACACTCTTGGGCCAAAAAGCAAGGCCGAAAGAGAGAGTAATTTAGGGAGCCGCGTCCCGCTTCGACTTAGGGAGTTATGACGTCATTAGACAATAATGCCAGCATGACAACAAGTCAAAATGTCAATGTATGTCAATTTTGTAACGAGTTCGAGTGAAACACCGCCCCCCATATTATGCCCTCTATCGGACCGTTGAACGACTGTTTTACATGGTAATAAGGTTCATCAGATGAACCTTATAATCTGTGGTTAGGGAAAAAGTGCAACAATTACATCCACTTTTTAGAAATCCATGGTAGTATCAGACATTACTTAATAGAAAATAGTCAAAACGAGACGCATCCCCCCCATACCACCAACTCCTTCGGCCCCACCTTGTGGCCGAAGAGCACACTCCAGTTTCAAATTATAACTTCATGCGGCAGACATGACAGAGATGAGACAGACATGAGACAGTGTCAAACTATAATCATAAAAAAGATTAGCAAAATAAACGTAACTCCTTACTGAAAATGTCCGTTTCGTCTCGGCCCAGGAGAAGTTAACCTTATGTCAATGCTGTAACGACGTTAACAACTTATTTAGCACTGTTTGAATGGCGGAAGGATCAACGAAATTACTTTTTATTTTTCATTTCCAATTCCCGTTTTATTTACATGCAATATTTTGTCTAGTTTCGTAATAAAATGGGTATTTGCTTAAAATTTAAGACCAAACCTTATACGAGAACATATCGCAAGTGTGCCTGGAATTGACGATCTCCTTTACTACTTACTTCATAATACATACACTTATAGATCTCATGGTGAATTTCTTCAAAATTATCAGTAAGGTACATATAGCTTTTTTTAAAGTTTAAACTGAAGTAGACTCCACCTATCCAAAAGGAAATGTCTGAGCTAAACCAGTAGGTAACAGAAATAGATCTACATATATAGTAGGTACATTTGTCTCAACTCGTGTGTTACTTGTACATTATACACCTTTATTCCGTAACATCTTCACTTTGACCTTCAAGGCTCGCTATTCCGAAACAGAAACTCAATTGAATATTTCTTTTTGGAAGAAATCCATTGACATTGAACCACTCCCGAAGGAACAATACAATAACATTGGAATTCGTTCACTTACCCGTAACGGGTATTGGAATTACTATGTAATAACTTCTTTGTAATAAAAAATATTCGATTCACTTTCTCTCTTAAAGTTCATAAGAGCGCTACATACCATCCCCCTTCATAAAACTTAAGAAACGTCCATTACGGCCTCCTAGCCCAGTCGGTAGTGACCCTGCCTACGAAGCAGGAGGTCCCGGGTTCAAATCCTGATAAGGGCATTTATTTGTGTGTTTATCACGAATAGTTGTTCCTGAGTTATGGGTGTTTCCTATGTATCTAAGTATATATTTATCTATATAAGTCTTGGAAGAATAATAAGTAAGGAAGCGTAATCAACGCTCAAAATGTGCTCCACTTTCCTGGTGCCAAAGTGGGCGGAGCTTGTGACAGCGGTGCCCTAATGTCATGTCAAACATTTTGAAATTTTCATGTCGTCAAAATATTAGTTTTTCACGCTACTGTTCGGAAATGTGACAAAAGATGGTCAAAATCCAAGCTGGAAAGTAAGCATTTGCTATAGCACCTGAACCACCACTACAGCAATGTTATTGTAGCGATGAAATGTCATTAGTTGGAAAGTAAATTGTCCAGTTATGTCATTGCATTCATTAAAAACATTAAAAGGTCTTTTTTTGGCACAACTTTATGTTTCAAAAATAAAATAAGGTTGTTTATCGGGCCAACTACCTGTTTAAAAAAAAAGAAACGTCAAAACCATTTATTCACCCTTAAGGCGTTTTAACTTTTTTAGCCGTTTGGGGTTTTCTATTAAAAACGCCTCTAAGTAATGAGTCGGTTCGAAGCACACAACAGAAAAACGCTTCTTGAAAGTGAAAAAAAAGTAAAAAGGCTGGAATGGAATACTGGATTGAATATTGTTTCACCGAAAAACTAGAAAATTGTATCAACGCGGTGAAAATGACTTCATCTAGTGAAGAAAATGATTTATTTCCTCACAGTAGTCGTGAAAAGCACTATGTAATATCTCGGCCGAAAGCGCTATAGGTGGACTCGTATCTTCGAGGGCCTCCCCTAGCGGGTCGGCCCTCGGACTAACTCGATCCACCTATAGCTTACTTTCAAGCCTCTACAACAATGTACTATTTTCGGTCCATGAAATTTCGATAATATGTCGGTATTAAAATGCCGGCTTGTGCCGTGAATTGGTGCAGGAGCCACACAGGCGCCAAAGATGGTGATATTTCTTTTCATCGGTAAGTAAATCACGCATAGATATTCTCATACATTACGGACTTGGTCGATGTTATGCAATATAAGTTATGGAAAAGTAAACATAACTCATTTGAGGAAATGTATAATGAATGTTCATTTATAAGTATTACCTAGTAGTAATTAATCGACAAAACAAAACTCTTCGAATTAGTACCTACTATACTTACTCTAAAGCTACGGTAAAGCTGCGGGAATTGACAATATGTATATTGAAATGATTAGACATGCAAATTGTGAACCGGTTATTGAAGAAATTTTTCTACTCACAAAACAAATACACTTTACAGGCCAAATTCCATAAGACTTTAAAATTAGTAAAATAGTAGCTCTACCTAAGAAACCCAACACCCTACTCTGCGAAGAGCACAGAACGCTCAGCTTAATCTCACAAGCGAGTAAAATACTTTTGAAAATAATGCAAAATCGGATTAGACCCATTTTAGAAAACTATTTAGGCGCCGACCAATATGGTTTTCGGGAACAGAAAGGTACTAGAGAGGCTATACTAGCTCTTAGATTAGTTATAGACAGGCGTCTAGATGTAGGTCTTGAAACTCATATCGCCTTCATAGATTTAGAAAAGGCTCTCAACAATGTCAACTGGAGGAAAGTGATGCAAATTTTGAAAGAAGCAGGACTTGACTATAGAGACAGAAGGGTAATTTACCAACTTTATAAGGAGCAAGAGGCGACAGTAGAAATGGGAGACGAAACTAGAAATGCAAGAATTAAGCAAGGAGTGCGGCAAGGGTGCCCACTTTCGCCGTTGATTTTCAATATGTACATAGAACATGCTATAAGAAAGATTATTGAACTAGACAAGGGAGGAGTCAAGTTGAATGGAGAGAAAATACATTTTATTCGCTTTGCAGACGACATTGCAGCATTTGCAGAATCTCCAGCGCAACTGGAACAATTTATTATAGTGATGGACACAGTTTTCAAAGAATTACGATTGAAAATTAATATTAAAAAGACAAAAACACTTACAGCTTCAAAACACAAAACCAAATACCCTCCAATTGTCCTGAATAATACACCTATGCAGCAAGTAGAAAGTTTTAAATATTTAGGCAGTTTAATTACCAGAGACTCCAGATGTACACCAGACATTGTTGCACGAATTGCCATGGCCAAAAAAGCTTTTAACCAGAAGAAGCAACTAGTAAGGTCACACATGTCACTCAAGAGCAAAAAACTAGTGATTAAAGTATACATCTGGAGTATTGCCCTTTATGGTAGTGAAACGTGGACACTAACTAAAAGAGATAGGAACAGAATGGAAGCTTTTGAAATGTGGTGTTGGAGACGCATGGAAGGCATAAGTTGGAGAGAAAGAGTAACGAATGAGGAGGTACTGCGAAGAGTAAATGAAAGAAGAGCGATCCTGAGAACTATCGACGTTAGACGTGGAAAAATGATTGGCCATTTGATACGACACGATCAATTCTTCAAAACTATTCTAGAAGGAAGAATAGAACACAAGAGAGGTCGAGGTAAACCCAGACGCAGCTACATGGACCAAGTGAAGGAAAAAGTAGGAGCCGTGTCGTATCAAAAGGTCAAGGAACTCGCGCAGGATAGGAATAGTTGGAAAATACTCCACCGACAAGAGGATAACTCTTAAATTGATGATGATGATACTTACTCTGGTAAAATCATACCATTCTGGCCGTGCCATTTCTAGTACAACTGGCTAATAGGTATGACTCTTATTTTTCATTAATAATGAATGCTATAACTTCATAGCATAGTCTTTAATTATCAAATCTAGAGCAGAGCCCGACTGGGGAACTACCTCTACCTTACAGAAAACCACAGCCAATTACACGAAACCCTACTCATAGTGTTGTATTCCTGCCGGTGAGTAAGGTTGCCAGAGAGCTCAGAGGATGCAGTGTGTTGACGACGGGGGATCCTCTTGTCCCTTTAGCTGTCAACACAGTGAATCCTCTTTTATATGAAAGCGTCGGCAAAGCACATGAGACACCTCTGGAATTACAGGCGTCCATAGGCTACGGTAGCTGCTGTAGCATGACGCTACGTTTATCGTACGACATCTGTCGACTTTCTTTAGAACTTCTGAACTTCTGTGGCTAAGGGAGGTCTAAGGCTAGGTCACGGTTGATATATAAAAAAGCGTACATTGTGATTCACGGCATTACGGGTAGATGGCGCTTATATCAGTCCGCATTTTGTAATACGACTGGCAGTTATAAAGTTATAAAATTGAGATAATATCCTCCCTAATTTTGAATATGAATTTTTGAGGTATTCCAGATTGTCAAAAAAAAAAGTTGATTTTTGATTGAGTGTGTCAGATCGACGGGGAGATTTTAAAAAGAAAAACACATATTCTGGTTTGGTCCGAGGGTTTTGCTATACCTAGTCGGTCCATAAGTTCTGTCACAAGGGTTTTAAGTGATAAAATATAATACAAAGCTTTTATTTAAAAAAATTAGACCTGAATAGAAAGCATATTTCATACAGATTAAAATATAATATGATTAACTTATAATCAAGATCGCGTATTTTATAGATCCTTGTAAACTTGAAGATTGTTGTCAGTCCAAAACACGCCGATGATTTATGAAAATTGTACTTCACAAAAATTGGTTTAGATCATTTTTATAGTTGTCCAGAGTTACAAATTGTTATTTTTATGAAAGTAGATGATTAAGGCATATTTAAAAACCAATATTTAGTTGACTTACAAGTCTGTGCTTCAGCTATTCTTCTCCTGAACCTCAACGTATTTTTCAGTTTTGAGCAAAACACGATGATTTTGATGCCATACATCAAGGTGGTCTTCCAAAATTGCGTATACTAGCCTTCTTGTCAGTCAGACCCATGTTAATTATATATTAAAATGAAGGTTAAAGATCAAGCTAATGCAGTATGCAAGACTGAAGCCTCTTAAAATTGAATAAAAATAATGATGGTCAAAATCAACTCGAACAGGGCGCGTGTTTTTGACGTGGTTTTTTATTCCGCTTTTTCGAATGTTACAGGGAATTGTGTAAAACTGCCACAACTATTTGCCTTAAATAATATCGTAAATTAATCAGTATTAAATAGGCTTTTTAATCATATATTGAAATAGTAAGCAACCTCTAACAGTTCGTATTTTACCAGTCCAAACCCTAGTGACAGAACTTATGAACCGACTAAGTAATTTGCTTAGTTGCATCGTGGTGAAGTGCGATTTATTTCTCTAGATCTTTGCGTTCAAACATTATATAGCAAGTGCTAATACATTATTGAAGCAAAAACAAAACCAAATACGTTGCCGGGCAAAAAGGCTATATATATTATATAGCAAGTGCTATACAGTGGGATCGCCTGAGCCGGAAGGATTCCGGAAGGCGCTTGTGGGTGCCGGAGCGGCGAGACGGTCTGCAACCGCCGCGTGTTCCGCCTGATTCTTCACCGTCGTCGGAGAATTAGAGCCCGCATCCAGCGGGCTCTCCAAGTGAGAAAGAGAGTTCAGCGAGCTGTTGGGTCCGCCTAAACCGAAGGGGACGCCTGCCCACGAACTCTATTAAAATTTAACTACAGTTTTAGCTATCCTGTCTTTCGAGAATCTTCTTCTTTGTCCTGCCCTTTTCCCATTATTTGGGGTCGGGTCTCCTCACTTTTCTGCGCCAGGATAATCTATCCTGGATTGTCTCTTCAGGCAAATGGGCTTCCTTGAGATTTCTTTGTATTTTAGACCACCAGGTTAGTGGCGGGCGGCCTCTACCTCTCTTCTGTTCAGGCAGACCTAGTGCAATCTGAACCACATGGTCCTCGCTTCTTCTTTTGACATGCCCGTACCACCTGAGACGGTTTTCGGTGAGTTTCTGGGTGATTGGTGCGACTTTAAAGCTGCCTCTTATATATTCGTTGCGCACTTTATCAAGTCGAGTCACACCTCCCGCCCATCTCAACATCTTCATCTCGTTTACGTGGACTTTTTGCTCGTGGGTTTTCTTTACTGTCCAGCATTCGGATCCGTACATCATTGCTGGGCGGACTGCGGTCTTGTAAACTTTACCTTTCACTTTTACGGGCATGCGGCGATCACACAGTACTCCTGTCAGTGTTCTCCATTTTTGCCACGCAACATTTACGCGGTGGGTGACATCGGCATCCACGTTTGCATCTGGTGTAAGCATGGAGCCTAGATATTTGAATTTGGTCACTGTTGGTATGGGCGTTGTACCAATATGTATAGTGTCCTGCGTTTTGTTTCCACTGAAGGAGCATTTCATGTATTCCGTTTTGCTCCTACTAACACGCAGGCCATACGTTTCCAGAGACTGTGTCCACACATTAAGGAGTTCCTGCAGATGTTGTGCAGTGTTTGCGGCGAGTACAACATCGTCTGCATACAGCATAGTCCACGGTAATGGTGCTGGTATGTCCGCAGTGAGGTAATCCATTACCAGATTAAAAAGCAAAGGGCTTAACGCAGAGCCCTGGTGGACGCCTACCCTAACCTCAAAGGCCCTGCTCAGGCCAGCCAGGCTACGAACTTTTGTGCTTGCACCGCAATACATGTCTTGAATAATCTGCACGTAGTATTCCGGTACGTTTTGGGCTCGAAGTGCTTGCCATACAAGTTTACGTGGCACACGGTCGAACGCCTTCTCAAGGTCGATGAATGCTAAATGTAGGTCTTCATTGTTAATCCTATGCTTTTCCATCAATATTCTGATCGCCTGTAAGGCGTCGGAGGTCGATCTGGATGCAGTGAACCCAAACTGATTTGGAGATATCTTAATGAGCGCTGTGATACGTTTGTTAATGATGCGTTCCCATATTTTCAACGTATGCGAGGTGAGTTTAATACCTCTATAATTTTCGCACTCTGCTACGTCTCCCTTATTTTTGTAAAAAGGCAAAAGGTAACTTTTCCGCCACGGCTGCGGAATGCTTTTGGTAGTTAAGATGACGTTAAACAACTTGGTCAGCCAGGACACTGCCAGCGGGCCCAGTCGCTTCCATAAGTCTGCCGGCACTTCATCGGGGCCTAGAGCTTTACGATTTTTCATTGCTTTTACCGCTTCTTTGACCTGTCTTTCGAGAATATCATATTATTTACATTTTTTTAAAAAACGTTGTAAATGCGATTCCTTTTTTTTGTATCCAGCGTTTTTGTGCCATAATAGCCTTTTTTTGTTGTTTTGCTAAAATATCCCCGAAATTCTAATTGCCTCGTTTGACGGGCGTACAAAGACCTGGCTCTTTAATTTAGGCTACGTTCAGCCAGCGAATCATCTGCCACCATCCATATCACCCGCCTCATTGACCCATTATTTTCCTGCAGCCAAATTACCAGCCGAGTCTTTATTTGTACTTACCAGTTTTGCTAGTACTCCATCCTTTTTATTTTCCTTTTGTGCGGAAAGTAGACGTTTACAATAATAAGGTAACTATTGAATGTGAAATATCCTTATATAGGTACAGTTATCGTCATTTTTATGTGAAGTGCTAATATTAAATATTCTGATTATTGTAATTTAATTACATTCTAACCATCCATATCACCCGCCTCATTAACCCATTATTTTCCTGCAGCCAAATTATTACTAGCCGAGTCTTTATTTTTACTTACCGGTTTTGCTAACTATTGAATTTGTAATGTCCTTGTTTAGGTACAGTCGTCGTGCTAATATTAAATATTTAATATACGCAGTACGGATCCGGCAGCACCTAGGATGACAAAGCAGCCCTATTTAGGGAGGCACTGCTTTCCTCGCTCAGCCGGGGAGAGGGCTAGAAAAGGTGCCCTAAACAAATGCTCGTCCCTACTTGAAGGATGGTAGTAACCGCGGCTGCCATCGCATCAACTCAATTCGTGGTCGACGCAACAATAATAAAAGCATGAAAACGGCTATCATGACGTTCGGCGCGTGGAACGTCAGAACGCTTATCGATCGAGATGGCAACGCTTGCCCTGAACGCAAAACCGCCATAGTCGCTCGAGAACTTCGTCGCTATAATGTGGACGTGGCTGCTCTTAGCGAAACACATCTTGCTGACGAAGGAGAGCTGGTGGAAGATGGTGGCGGTTACACTTTCTTCTGGAAGGGTACCGCGGCTTCAGAGCCCCGGCGTTCAGGTGTAGGATTTGCCATTAAGACCCACTTAGTGAAGCGACTGGAGGAGTACCCTGTACATATCTCGGACCGCGTGACCACATTGCGCCTTCACCTAAATAAGGACAACTTCCTTAATGTCATCAGTGTCTACGCTCCCACGCTAGACAAGTCTGATGACTTAAAGGACCAATTTTACGACCAAATATCTCAATGCCTAGATGGCATAGACGCCAGAGAGCAGGTCTTATTGCTAGGCGATTTCAATGCCAGAGTTGGACGGGACTATGAGGCGTGGCCTGGAGTTCTGGGTAGACACGGAGTCGGCAACATGAACAGCAGTGGTCAGTTGCTACTCAGTTTTTGTGCACAATATGAGCTGGCAATATCAAACTCAATGTTCAGGCTTGCCGCTAAGTACAAAACTACGTGGATGCACCCAAGATCCAAACACTGGCATATGATAGATTATGCCATCGTACGGCAAAGAGACTTCAGTCAGGTGCAAGTCACCCGAGTAATGCGTGGTGCACACTGCTGGACTGACCACCGGCTTGTTGTCACTAAGCTGCGACTTCGCCTTCGTCGCCCGCGTAGGTCTATAGTGAAAAAGCCGGCGTCTTTGAACGTGGATAGGCTGAAAGATCACGAGGTGGTGGACGAATATCGCGAAGCCTTGTCCGAGAGACTCCTGCCAATTTGTGTCAGGGATGATGTTGGTGTTGTTTGGGGGAAATTGTCTACTCATCTTATGGAAGCCGCTTCTGTTACCTTAGGTAATAAAGACCGACGAAACGAAGACTGGTTCGATGAGAATGATGAAGTTCTCCGGGCAGCGTTTGGCAAACACCGAGATCTCTTAAGGCGGCAGAGTCAACAAGGTAGAAGTGATGCAGCAGTCAAAGTGAGTGACGAACAAATGCGTAAGCTGTCTCGACAAGTTAAAGACGGGTGGTGGCGTGACAAAGCTTGTCAGATCCAGTGGCTTGCGGACACAAACCAGCTTGGGGAGTTCTATTGCGAAGTGCGTAAATTGATTGGTATGTCCTTCAGAGTGAAAGTGCCTCTGCGGGCTGCAGATAGCAACCGTTTGCTGACGAGCAAAGAGGACGTATTGCAGCGTTGGGCAGAACATTTCAACTCTTTGCTTAACGTGGATCGATCAGCTGATCTACGACACATCAGTTTAATGCCCCAACTCTCCGTAGCCATCGAGCTGGACGAGCCGCTGACGCGTGATGAGGTTGTCACAGCCATCAAGCAGCAGAAAAATAAGCGGGCCGTTGGGATAGACCTTATACCAGGGGAGCTGTTTAAATACGGCGGTGAGGAGTTGCATACATTTGTTTGGGAGCTGTTTGGTCGTATGTGGGAGGAAGAGCGAGTCCCGGATAGTTTTAAAGTATCTCGCATACAGGCTCTCTATAAGAACAAAGGTGATCGTTCGGATTGCAACTCTTACCGTGGTATTTCGCTTTTGACAGCATCTGGAAAGGTGTTTGCCAGAACACTGCTAAATCGCCTCACGGATTTATCTGAAAAAATCCTGCCTGAAACCCAATTCGGCTTCCGACCTGACCGAGGCACCTGCGAAGCTATCTTCAGTGTGCGTCAACTACAAGAAAAAAGCAGGGAGCAAAGCCGTCAGCTGTACCTCTGTTTTGTTGACCTGGAGAAAGCGTTTGACAGTGTGCCTCGCGAAGCCCTTTGGTTAGTACTTAAGAAGCTGGGATGCACGGAGAAGTTTGTTAGACTTCTGCGACTCCTGCATGATGACATGCAGTGCTGCGTCGCCGTAGACGGTGAACAGTCAGATTTCTTCCCCGTTACCTGTGGGGTGAAACAAGGGTGTGTCTTAGCCCCTACACTGTTCGCTTTATACTTTGCAGTGGTAGTCAAGGAGGTATTGCAAACAGTAACCGAAGGTGTTCGCATACGCTTCCGTACTGATGGCAGTGTTTTTAACTTGGCCAGATTTAGGGCGCGAACGAAAGTTTCGCATGCGTTGGTCACAGAGATAATGTATGCTGACGACCTATGCTTTCTGGCAGAATCCCCAGATGGCCTGCAACAGCTGATGTCTGTTTTTCACCAAGCCTGCTGCAGGTTCGGCCTCAAAATAAGTGTCAAAAAGACGGAAGTGATGTCTTTGGACTCACACGGCCATGAGGCACTGGCCGTGCAGCTTGGTGAGGACGTGCTGAAGCAGGTCAGCAAATTCCGCTATCTGGGGAGCACTATAACGTCGAAGTGTGACCTTGATGCTGAGATCAACAGCAGGATCAGTGCGGCAGCTGCAGCGTTTGGGAAGCTGTGTTCCAAGGTCTTCTGCTCGCATGACCTAAAACTGGCCACCAAAATTTCTGTGTACATGGCGATAGTGCTGCCAAACCTTTTATACTCTTCCGAGACGTGGTGCGTGTACCGTCATCACATTCGTACCTTAGACCGGTTTCACCTCAAGTGCTTGCGGAAGATCCTGAGTATCAGATGGTATGACCGAGTACGAAATACCGAAGTTCTGCGACGAGCCAAGGTCGGTGGAATAGAGGCTTATTTAATGCGTCGGCAGCTTCGGTGGTGCGGTCACGTATCGCGTATGGCGGAGGAGAGAGTGGCGAAGCGCATCTTTTATTCTGAACTAGAGGAGGGTAAACGGAAACAGGGCGGACAACTTCTCAGATACAAAGATGTTCAGAAACGCCACATGAAAAGATGCAGCATCGAGCCCTCTCAATGGGAAGGTTTGGCAGCACAGCGTCCTGAGTGGCGCAGGCTGGTTCAGGACAATGTACGTGATTTCGAGGAGCAACGTAAGGTTGACCTCGACGCTATACGCGACGAGCTGAAAACACGCCAGCCTGCTACCATTTACTACCACTACGTGGCTGGTGTCCTCACGTGCCCTCAATGTGCACGGGTGTTCACCTCTAAGATCGGCTACGTCAGCCATCTTCGGGCGCACGAGCGCCGAACTATTGAAGTTACAGCTAGGAGTTGAAGTGGTCGCCATGGTCGAAATCGGCCGGAAGCATTATGTATGTTATGTTAAATATTTTTAATTATTGTAATTTAATTACATTCTGGTCACTAGGGAGGTTGTTGAATGTGAAAGTGAAATAGGTACAGTTCTCTTCATTTTTAAGTGAAGTGCTAAATTTAAATATTTTTGTTATTATAATTTAATTGTATTCTGACCACTAGGGAACTTATTGAATGTGAAATACCCTTATTTAGATGCCATTATTGTGATTTTTACGTGAAATGCTAAATTTTAAATAATTGATAATTTTTGCTAATATTAAATATTTTTACTTTGTCGTCAAAATTAAACGTATTAATGCAAGTAAGAACTGTTTCACTGCAAAATGCATTTTGCATGCATATTTTAAGTTATCTTAATTTTTAAGTGAAATGCAAATTTTAAATATTTTGATTATTGTAAATTAATTACATTCTGACCACTAAGGAAGTTATTGAATGTCAAATATCTTTATATAGATACCGTTATTGTAATTTTTACGTGAAATGATAATTTTAAATAATCTGATTATTGTTGCTAATTTTAAATAATTTACTTTATCTTCAAAATTAAACGTGTTAATGCAATTATATAAGTGTTTTACTGCACTGCTTACCATCAGGTGAGCCGTATGCCTGTTTGCTACCGTTGTAGTATAATAAATAATATATCTAATATATCTATAATAATAAATCTATATAATAATAAACGAACTCATCCGTTATTTATTTAGTTCTAAAAAACGAGGAAGCAAAGAGAATTTTAACTATTTATATTGAAGGTATGCTATTATTTTCTGGTCTGGTCATAAATAAAGTTAAAAATAATCGTTTTTCTTTTGCCATAATCACCCTTAATTGCTTAACATTATGTTGCTTGAGACCAAGAGGGTCTCCCTATGACATGTAACGGATTTATAAAATTGTAAAAAAAATATGTTAATTTATGCTTATTTTGTAGTATGTAAGTCCCTATATTGTAATTAAGCACTTTAATTAAATAAATGAAAGATGAATAGAAGGCTTTCATATTCCTTATTCCAAGAACGATTAAATTTACGTACCTATATTACATAAGTAATGAAAAATGCACTAAAAATAAATTGTTAATTGATTGCATTAAGTATGTATTATTTATTACGTGAACACATCCACGTCAAACTAAGGCGTATTTATTATACGTTAACTTGACATTTTCAGTCATTTGATTTGAGTGTCTCCTGTCCAATTAAACTTCATTGTCAAATTGATTTTGACCACTCACAACACGGCAACTTTTCTTATTGGTGAAATGGCATGAAACCTTTGCAGAATTAAGGTTAACACAAAAAAATATGCTTAAAGAATGAGTACTTGATTGGTTAACAAGACATAACACATTTTAGTTCTGTAAACATGAAAATGGGTCGTGTTTTCACATGAACTTTGCTTGCCGTTACTCGTCTTGATATTATATGTCGATGATACTCGTATAAGTATGTATATCTTCGCCTAGTACCCATAGTAAAAGCTTTGCTTAGTTTGGGACTAGGTTGATTTGTGTAAGATTGTCCCCAAATATTTATTTAATATTTATTTATTTATTTATTACATATTGACTCTTTTTAACAAACGCAAATATCAGCATGATAGAAAGGGACAAACTATACGTACATAGGTACCTATTATTAATGGCATTTTAGATTTGACAGACATTTATGAACTTATTTCATATCTCTTAGATTATTTTATGGGCTATGTTTGCCGGACACCCTGAACAAACAAGGTCAATGAGCGGCGAAGAAGATTAGTACATATGTTATACCACGACGGTGGTAAACAAGAATTCGGCCCGGCTGATGGTAAGCAGCTACCGTAGCGTATGGACGCCTGCAACTCCAGAGGTGTCACATGCGCGTTGCAAAATAAGTTTGATTGATTTATATATAAGTACATTAAAAAAATACACATAAGTAATGTAAGAATAATAGTGCTGGAGCCCGCTTAACTGGAAATTTATCAAAATCCTAACCAATTTTCTTCCATATAGCATTGTAGAGCCCATCTCGGATATCATGAAAACATAAGTCTTAAAGGTCTTAAATGGCCATAAGTATGTATGGCGTCAAGTTGAAAATACAATTTTTTGGCCTAAATTTATCAACGACCCTACCGCTCCAAATTTTGACACATGATTTAGCCCACGTCAAATAACCTACATACCAATTTTAAGACCATTCTGGTGGGCACGTAAGATTTTAAGACCAGTTGAAGTTGCAATTTTTTGGCCTAAATTTATCAACGAGCCTACCGCTCCAAATTTTGACAGTAGTTAAAGGACCCATTCAACACACCAAATCCCAATTTTAAGACCATTCTGGTGGGCACATAAGATTTTAAGAAATAGTCGACTTCATAGAAAAAATAGGAAATTACTATAAATTCCTTAAAAAAAATATTTTGCTGGCACAAACACAACTGCATAGTCTTATATAAGTGTCTTGTAATTAAAAATGCCCTAAAAGTATTCCGCAATAAGTCGAAAATTGGAGAAATTCGTCATAGCAGTACTTTAGTCACCGGGGTCTTAAATCACTAAAATTATTATTTATTTTAAACTTAATGTCACAAAATATGATTTGAAAAGCCAGACGTAATGCCTATGAACATTTTCTACCAGTCGCTCATAAGTCGAAACTGATAACCGTCAAGTTAGGTGCACTGAGAATATATTACTAACTGAAAAATTACGTAAATTTATTTTAAATCCTACCGTTCCAAATTTTGACAAACGGCTTAGCTCACATCAAATAACGTACATACCAATTTTAAAACCAATCCGGTGGACCCATAAGATTTTGAGACCAGTTGAAGTTGCAATTTTTGGCCTAAATTTATCAACGAGCCTACCGCTCCAAATTTTGACAGTAGTTAAAGGACCCATTCGACAAACCAAATCCCAATTTTAAGACCATTCTGGTGGGCGCATAAGATTTTAAGACCATTTTAAGAAATAGTCGATTTCATACAAAAAATAGCAAAATACTGTAAATTCGTAAAAAAAAATATTTAGCTGGCACAAGCACTAACTGCATATTCATATTTAAGTGTCTTGTAATTTAAAATACCGTAAAAGTATTCCGCAATAAATCAAAAATTTGAGAAATTTGTCATAGCAGTACTTTAGTCACGGGGGTCTTAAATCACTAAAATTATTATTCATTTTAAAATTAATTGAACAAAGTATGATTTGAAAAGCCAGACGTAATGCCTATAGGCGTTTTCTAACAGTCACTCATAACTTATAAGCGTCAAGTTAGGTGCACTGAGAGTATATTACTGACTGAAAAAAATGACCTAAATTTATTTTAAATCCTACCATTCCAAATATTGACAAACGGTTTAGCTCACCTCATATAACCCACATACCAATTTTAAGACCATTCTGGTGGGCGCATAAGATTTTAAGACCAGTTGAAGATTTTTTGGCCTAAATTTATCAACGAGCCTACCGCTCCAAATTTTGACAGTAGTTAAGGGACCCATTCACCAAACCAAATCCCAATTTTAAGACCATTCTGGTGGGCGCATAAGATTTTAAGACCATTTTAAGAAATAATCGATTTCATAAAAAAATAGCAAATTACTATAAATTCGTTAAAAAAATATTTAGCTGGCACAAACACAACTGCATGTTCATATTTAAGTGTCTAATAAGTAGTAATTAAAAATGCCTTAAAAGAATTCCGCAATAAGTCGAAAATTTTAGAAATTCGCCATAGCATTATTTTACTCACGGGGGTCTTAAAACACTAAAATTATTATTCATTTTAAACTTAGTGGCACAAAATATGATTTGAAAAGCCAGACGTAATGCCCATAGGCATTTTCTACCAGTCACTTAAAACTCTAAACTGATAAGCGTCAAGTTATAGTGCTGGAGCCCGCCTAACTGGAAATTTATCAAAAAACTTATCAATTTTCTTCCATATAGCGTTGTAGAGCCTATCTCGGAGATCATGAAAACATAAGTTTTAAAGGTCTTAAATGGCCACAAGTATGTATGGCGTCAAGTTGAAAATAATGTTTTTTGGCCTAAATTTATCAACGAGCCTACCGCTCTAAATTTTGGCAGTAGTTAAAGGACCCATACAACAAACAAAATCCCTATTTTAAGACCATTCTGGTGGGCGCATATGATTTTAAGACCATTTTAAGAAAAAGTCGATTTCATAGAAAAAATAGTAAATTACTATGAATTAGTTAAAAAAATATTTTGCTGGCACAACCATGCGCCCACCGGATTGGTCATAAAATGAGTATGTAGGTTATTTGAAGTGGACTAATCCGTTTGTCAATATTTGAAACGGTAGGATTTAAAATAAATTTACGTTATTTTTCAGTCAGTAATATATTCTCAATGCACCTAACTTGACGCTTATCAGTTTAGAGTTATGAGTGACTGATAGAAAATTACTATAGGCATTATATTTGGCTTTTCAAATAATATTTTGTGCCATTAAGTTTAAAATGAATAATAATTTTAGTGATTTAAGACCCCCTTGACTAAAGTACTGCTATGACGAATTTCTATAATCTTCGACTTATTGCGGAGTACTTTTACGGCATTTTTAATTACAAGACACTTAAATATGAATATGCAGTTGTTGTTGTGCCAGCAAAATATTTTTTTTTCACGAATTTATAGTAATTTCCTATATTTTCTATGAAATCGACTATTTCTCAAAATGGTCTTAAAATCGTATGCGCCCACCAGAATGGTCTTAAAATTGGGATTTTGTTTATTGAATGAATCCTTTAACTACTGTCAAAATTTAGAGCGGTAGGCTCGTCGATAAATTTAGGCCAAAAAAATATATTTTCAACTTGACGCCATACATACTTGTGGCCATTTAAGACCTTTAAGACTTATGTTTTCATGATCTCCGAGGTAGGCTCTACAACGCTATATGGAAGTTAAGTTTTTTGATAAATTTCCAGTTAGGCGGGCTCCAGCACTATAACTTGACGCTTATCAGTTTATAGTTTTAAGTGACTGGTAGAAAATGCCTATGGGCAATATGGGCATTACGTCTGGCTTTTCAAATCATATTTTGTGCCATTAAGTTTAAAATGAATAATAATTTTAGTGTTTTAAGACCCCCGTGACTAAAGTACTGCTATGGCGAATTTCTCAAATTTTCGACTGAGTGCCGAATACTTTTAAGGCATTTTTAATTACTACTTATTAGAAACTTAAATACTACACTTAGAGTTGTGTTTGTGCCAGCTAAATATTTTTTTAACGAATTTATAGTAATTTGCTATTTTTTCTATGAAGTCGATTATTTCTTAAAATGGTCTTAAAATCTTATGCGCCCACCAGAATGGTCTTAAAATTGGGATTTGGTTTGGTGTATGGGTCCCTTAACTACTTTCAAAATTTGGAGCGGTAGGCTCGTTGATAAATTTAGGCCAAAAAATTGCAACTTCAACTGGTCTTAAAATCTCATGCGCCCACCAGAATGGTCTTAAAATTGGTATGTGGGTTATTTGAGGTGAGCTAAACCGTTTGTCAATAGTTGGAATGGTAGGATTTAAAATAAATTTAGGTCATTTTTTCAGTCAGTAATATACTCTCAGTGCACCTAACTTGACGCTTATCAGTTTAGACTTATGAGCGACTGGTAGAAAATGTTTATAGGCATTACGTCTGGCTTTTCAAATCATATTTTGTGACATTAAGTTTAAAATAAATAATAATTTTAGTGATTTAAGACCCCCGTGACTAAAGTACTGCTATGACGAATTATTCCAATTTTCGACTTATTGCGGAATACTTTTAGGGCATTTTTAATTACAAGATACTTATATAAGACTATGCAGTTGTGTTTGTGCCAGCAAAATATTTTTTTTAAGGAATTTATAGTAATTTGCTATTTTTTCTATGAAGTCGACTATTTCTTAAAATCTTATGTGCCCACCAGAATGGTCTTAAAATTGGGATTTGGTGTGTTGAATGGGTCCTTTAACTACTGTCAAAATTTGGAGCGGTAGGCTCGTTGATAAATTTAGGCCAAAAAATTGCAACTTCAACTGGTCTTAAAATCTCATGTGCCCACCAGAATGGTCTTAAAATTGGTATGTAGGTTATTTGACGTGGGCTAAATCATGTGTCAAAATTTGGAGCGGTAGGCTCGTTGATAAATTTAGGCCAAAAAATTGTATTTTCAACTTGACGCCATACATACTTATGGCCATTTAAGACCTTTAAGACTTATGTTTTCATGATCTCCGAGATGGGCTCTACAACGCTATATGGAAGAAAATTGGTTAGGATTTTGATAAATTTCCAGTTAGGCGGGCTCCAGCACTATAAAGACACGTAGGGTTCCCAATCACGGACATAGGAAAAACTCATTTCACCCCGAAACTCCTTTAATGAATGACAATACACTGACGGTTCGGAGGGTTGTAAACCGAGCGGCCCAAACAATGTACCCACTGATAAAAGTACCATTCAATGGCACGCGACCATTGAGTGGTACTTTGCAGGTATAGCAAAGGACAATGGGCAAATTAGTATGGGCACTGTCCCCACCCACCAACAGAAACGAAACATGTTTCATTTAATAGATCTTGGCAATCTGATGATTTGTTATTATGACGAGGATTGCCCTTTGAATGGGGTTTTCTTGGAAAACCGTATTTTGTTTATATATATATATATATATATATATACGTCACATACCTACATATATTTAGGACAGACATCTTCAATTTTCTTTAAGAGTTTTGGCTAAAAATATTAATCATTTTAAGTTAACACTGATAATATGTATCATATATCATATGTTAAGTAGTATTGTAGATCTAAAAATATATAGCTCTATAAGCGAATTTTTGTTATCCTTTTTTTTAACCAACTTCAAAAATAAGAGGTGTATTTTTTTAAAAGAAATGTTGTTGTTTATTATTGCTAGTAACATAATGTTTCTGTAACCTTCTTCTTGTTACTTTCAATGTACATTGTACTTTGTAACAAAATATATATGAAAACAAAATACGGTTCTCCAAGAAAACCCCATACATATGGTGATCCTCGTCATAGTAAAAAATCATCAGGTTGCCTCTTGGCAAGTGAGACATGTTTCGTTTCTGTTGGTTGGTGGGGACATTTTGCCCATGGTCCTTTGAATGTTATTTTCTTCCTGAGCTGAAGAAAAAATGTCTGCTATAATATAATTTAAGAAAACCAGTGAGAACCGAGTTCCATGGACTTGTTGCCACTGCCAGTGATATCACAGCTTACATACTTACAAGCCATACAATATGCAATTTTTGTTAAGCAGATACATTATTTAAAAATTACAAAACTGCAGCTATTACGAAACTTCCGAAAACTAACGGAGCATAAAAGACAATTTAAATTCTAGGAAACTTATAAAGTAGTTCAAAGATATATAGCTCTAGATAAAATGCCTAGTTTTTCACCTCCGCGTTGCCGGGGCTCATAAAGATAGTATCTTCGGCGTAATGAAAAGGACGCTCTACGATAAATCCTACGACGGCGCCGAGTTTCTGAGATAAAAGTTCTTATTTTCTGTGTTTTGGGTTCTGTAGCCTATGATATATAATAAGGACAGATGGGTTATGCACGCTCCAAAATCGAAGCACTTAAAATGAGTGATTTCAAACAATTGACGCTAGTCGCGCACCGGCCAGCGTGAGATGCGGACGTGCCAATGAGCTCCCGCCACCCGCGTGAGAAAGAGACAAACTGTAATTTTCTAACAATGAGAGTGACAAAGATGTAATGATTGTCGATATGGATAAACATAACACAATCGTTGCTAGGTTATGAAATAACGCTGGAAGGAAGTATTTTTTCTGCTCATTTTGTTAGAGTATAACCCATCCATAGTAGACAATACCACTTTTCGGTTAGCCACATTTCTTAGAATAGGGGCACCAACTAATGTACCCCATCGCTGCCAATGCGGAGTCACGGTGGACGGTCTTGGTCACCATGGCCTCTCATGCAGTCGTAGTGCTGGGAGAATCCTTCGGCATGCCAGCATCAACGACGTCATCCGTCGGGCCCTTGTTTCCGCCATAAAAGAAAGCCCTCTATCGCTTATTTACAACCCTCGCCTGAGGCTCGGGTCACAAATACCTGCGATTTCAGGCTTTCTTTCTTTTACAGTCCTTGGTAAGTAATATACCTACTATTAAAACACGTATAAACACGATCCAACTTCAATACAACTCCTATGCATTAACAACGCAATACAGCTACGGCATAAGTTTGTATGTCTAAATATTATATGTGTTTGATTTAATTTTTATTTGTATGTCTGATTGTGTTACTTGTTATTTAATTATTATGTATGGATCCTAGTTATCTGAAATAAACATATTTTTAATTTTGAATTTGAATTTTTGAATAAACATCTGAATCAGAAATATCAGAATTTGAGCAGAACAACTTCAATATTGGTTGATTGTTTATTGTGTGTTGGAGTTATGTTTGAAATAGGTTGTGTTCTTATTGTATCGTTAATGTATTTTAAAATTAGAACCCGGCACCATGTTTTGGGGTCTGTAGCCAGAAAAATATCATTCATTCATAGAGCGGACGAAGGCGCGGGCAGCCGCTAGTATACATAAAAAACTGATATTAATTTTAAATCTTGAAGCAAATCAAATTATTTTGTTAAATATTTTTTTGATTTGCAGTTTTTTTTTTTTTTTTTTTTTTAAGTAGTTACACTACTATATATAAACTGAAAATAGATGTCATATACTTCAGAAAAAGTGACCAAACCCTCCGGTGTCCGAGGCCAGACTCGAACTGGCGTCTTCAGCTTTCGCGGCTGACGTCCTGACCACTAGACCACCCGGTCACGGCGGAACTTGACAAATTTTCTCATGTATATGCAATCTCTGAATTTGAAACGGCTAGGCGCCGTTGACCATACTCTAAGGGCATGCGCAGTACGTGCTTGCACCTCCTATACGAATCCCTTACGAGATTCTGGTATAGCGAGAGAGATGGTGCTGCCATCTATAAATCTTGAAGCAAATCAAATTATTTTGTTAAATATTTTTTTGATTTGCAGTGTTTTTTTTTTTTAAGTAGTTACACTACTATATATAAACTGAAAATAGATGTCATATACTTCAGAAAAAATGACCAAACCCTCCGGTGTCCGAGGCCAGACTCGAACTGGCGTCTTCAGCTTTCGCGGCTGACGTCCTGACCACTAGACCACCCGGTCACGGCGGAACTTGACAAATTTTCTCATGTATATGCAATCTCTGAATTTGAAACGGCTAGGCGCCGTTGACCATACTCTAAGGGCATGCGCAGTACGTGCTTGCACCTCCTATACGAATCCCTTACGAGATTCTGGTATAGCGAGAGAGATGGTGCTGCCATCTATAAATCTTGAAGCAAATCAAATTATTTTGTTAAATATTTTTTTGATTTGCAGTTTTTTTTTTTTTTTAAGTAGTTACACTACTATATATAAACTGAAAATAGATGTCATATACTTCAGAAAAAAAAAAGTGACCAAACCCTCCGGTGTCCGAGGCCAGACTCGAACTGGCGTCTTCAGCTTTCGCGGCTGACGTCCTGACCACTAGACCACCCGGTCACGGCGGAACTTGACAAATTTTCTCATGTATATGCAATCTCTGAATTTGAAACGGCTAGGCGCCGTTTCAAAGAGAGGGTTTGGTCACTTTTTCTGAAGTATATGACATCTATTTTCTGATATTAATTTTATTATCTCTTGGTTACAGGTAAGGCTGCAACAATGGAAACAGTATCACTACATAATAGTCAGAGATGTGACTTATTTGAAATACTTGTATTTCAAATGCAAATACAAAATGCAAAATACCTATTTCCTATTTTGTATTTAAATACCTTTTTAACAAAAGCATTTTGTATTTTATTTGAAATACTTTTTGGGACCCATTTTCTATTTTGAAAATACAAAATACTTTTTTTTGTAATTTAATATAATGTTGGTAGAAAGGGTAGGTTTAACGGGTTATAGTTATACGAGTATTGCTCCTACGTGGGTGATTGGTAGGACAGGACACCGCGTAACCACGGGAAAAAGGCACTCATTCCTGACAGCCTCGTCATTTTGTAACTAGTCGTCTGTTTTGAAATGGAGAGTTAAGATAAGTATGGAAATCATCATCCTCTTAGCGTTTGTCCCGGCTTGGCGAACTAATCACATGAGTTGGCATAGACACTAGTTTTTACAAAAGCGACTACCATCTGACCTTCCAACCCAGAGGAGAAACTACGCCTTATTGGGATTAGTTCCGGTTTCCGCGGGATGTTTTCCTTCACCGAAAAGCGACTGATAAATATCAACCGATAATTCGTACATAAGTTCCGAAAATCGCAGTGGTACAAAGTCGGGATTCGATCCCGAGACCTCCATATTGAAAGTCGGACGTCTTATCGCCAGGATACCGGGCTCATAAGAATGGAAATTGTATTAAATAGCAATCCATTTTTGTACCGAATTTACATTTTTTTTTTATACTACGACGGAGGCAAACAAGCATACGGCCTGCCTGATGGTAAGCAGCTACCGTAACCTATGGACGCCTGTAACTCGACAGGAGTCACATGCGCGTTGCCGACCCTTTACAAAAAGGAGGATTTACTGTGTTGACGGCTAAAGGAACAAGAGGGTCCCTCATCGTCAACACACTGGGTCCTCTTTGAGCTCTTTGGCAACCTTACTCACCAGCAGGAACACAACACTATGAGTAGGGTCTAGTGCTATTTGGCTGTGGTTTTCTGTAAGGTGGAGGTACTTCCCCAGTCGGGCTCTGCTCCAGATTTGAGCGAGATGACATTCACTGAACGTGCCCTACCACACTACCATTGCATTGAAACTAAAAAAAATATACATACTTGGAAAATAAATTCCGTGGAACGGAAATGAATGACATTTGGATCCATATAGATAAAGATACTGCAGCTTTATATAATAGTAATAACTCACTAACAGAGCATGAAAAAAAAAACATTTAATTACATGTATCGAGTGCGGTCGGCAAAATAAATTAGAGGCACACAAAACTCACCTCTAGTTAAATTTTGTTAACATTTGCTTTATATTTATTGATTAAAATGGCTATGCTATAACTATGACATATGATCACGGGCAGACGGACATGACGAGATAAGGATTCCGTTTTTTTCCATCTTGGCGACGGAATTCTAAAAAGCATTTGTATTTAAAAAAAAGTATTTTGAAAATACCTATTTTGTATTTAGTATTTGAAATACAATTATGCTAAGTATTTTGTATTTTGCATTTGAAATAGTAAATCATGAAAGTATTTGCATTTTGTATTTAAATACTTTTTCAAAACCATTTTGCACATCTCTGATAATAGTACATTACTTACCAAGGACTGTAAAAGAAAACATGCCCGAAATCGCAGGTATTTGTAACCCGAGCCGTTTTTTACTGCCCGTGGTGAGTACACAATTTTACGTCTCCACCTGGCCATAATGCGAGTTTTACCGTACGTGTAGCGTGCGATAAAACTCACATTATGGCCAGGTGTAACGTAATAGTACATTTTGATACAAGTGTGCTAAGTTGATCATAACATACGAAGCGATATTGTGCGCACGAACGCACGTGAGTGCGTTAAGGAAGCTGAGCTATGTAATGAGCAAGCACACGCGTTTCATACGACGTTTTTCATCACACTTGCGAGGAAATAACAGAATAGTGTAATTAATAACTTTTGATAAATACATTAATTGTCAGAATGTTTACAGGATAGAGGTACTTACGAAACTAAGATAATTAAGTTTAACTAACCTTTTTGTGATGTTATTGACTATCTGGAAATCATTTCATAAAATTAAAGACTTCACATTTATTGTGCAATAAATTATAGTATTTTTTTCTTACGTATTGCTCACTAGATTTTTATGATAACATTTTACAAGTATGTATCACAATTTTGAAATATATCCAGATGTTAAATTAACGCTAAAGTTGTCATATTATTCACTTAAAATATAATTTGTTTAAATTAATAAAACGCAACGAGAAAAATCTAACAAATAAACAATGATTTGAGGTTAACTTATAAATGGCGCGCAATTTTCTTTTTTGGTAGTGCGTGGAGCTTGAGGCAAAGGCGCGGACGGTTCATGCCAAACAGCCAATATTAAAACAGACAATTCGTGTTTAAAACATAATTTATTGTGTATAACGAGTAATATAATAAGTTGAAATGATTCTTTTTCACAATCAGGATTGTATAATTTGTATTCTATCGAAAATGTGTATATTTTCAATATATTTACTTTTTTAGAATGCAAACTCCTAAAGAGTTAAAAAAAAGTAAAGGTAATACCCGACTAAATTACAACGTGTCGTCTGCGTACATACAACTTGGTACTAGAGTACAAACGTCACTTGATCGGATTATTAAATTATTGCACTAGTTCGATAATTATTGTGAAATGCACGCGTGTTTAATATCTAGGATTATGAGCATAAAAGCGGTGGAATAAACCTCGGAAGAACCTCGTTACGAGCAGGTGTGTTGAAAAAAGTATAAAACAAAGTCGCTTTCCGCTGTCTGTCGTCATGCTTAAATCTTTAAAAGTACGCAATGGATTTTGATACGGTTTTTAGGGTTCCGTAGTCAACTAGGAACCCTTATAGTTTCGCCATGTCTGTCCGTCCGTCCGTCCGTCCGTCCGCGGATAATCTCAGTGACCGTTAGCACTAGAAAGCTGAAATTTGGTACTAATATGTATATCAATCACGCCGACAAAGTGGTAAAATAAAAAGTGGAAAAATAATGTTTTATTAGGGTACCTCCACTATACGTAAAGCGGGGAGTGATTTTTTTTTTCATTTCAACCCTAACGTGTGATATATTGTTGGATAGGTATTTAAAAATGAATAGGGGTTTAGTAAAATATTTTTTTGATAATGTAAATATTTTCGGAAATAATCGCTCCAGAAGTAAAAAAAATGTGTCCCCCCCCTCTAACTTTTGAACCATAAGTTATAAAAATATGAAAAAAATCTTAAAAGTAGAACTTTATGAAAACTTTATAGGAAAATTATTTTGAACTTGATAGGTTGAATAGTTTTTGAAAAACAATTACAAAATAATTTCTGAACTAAGTTTGTAATTTAACCGTATAAGCAGGTGTTTATTGTACCTGTAATTTCTACAGAATCACAATGAAATGACGTGCTTTCAAATAAAGTAAAAACGGTGAAAATCGGTTCACGCAATAAATAATTATCCCATAAAACTCATCTTCCATACTTTAAGCTCGCGCGCAATAGTTTACTTAATTTGCCGATAGATGTCGCTGTACGTGGAACGCTCATATCATATCCTACATGGCGGTGTTATTTTAACTCGTAACGTGGGGACACATACTGTGACGGACGGAAAACTACGGAATCCTACACTGAGCGTGGCCCGACACTCTCTTGGCCGGTTTTTTTTAATACATTGAGTGATTCAAGAGGAAGGTTTGTATGTATAAGACATGCATAAATATAGTAGAGAAACACTGATAATTTTAGAGGTTCTAATGTGATGTCGTAAGTAAACACATTTTTTTGCGCTCACATTGTAAATTAACGCTGGCTGAACCCTAAGAGATAGATCAAAATAATGTACTACAGTATTGAACACCTTAAAATGGTCTACAAAAAAGTCCCGAGCGAAGCCGGGGTGGGTCGCTAGTATTAAACTAAATGTGACAAGGCTAGTAAACGTGTTACACAGTACTAACTGCTAAGTAACCTTGTATTATTAACGACACGCTAATGCTTCAAATACTTCACTTACCATTTCAGAATACTGAAAACAAGGTAATGGATGACGCAACGAGATAGGACGGAGTTTAGCCGGATTTTGTGTTGAATTTTGTGACTTAAGTGTAAGGTGGAAGGTTTTAAATTGGATGTAACTCGGATGGCACTGACATGAAGCCTAAAAGTTTTTTGTTTAGTAAGGTTAGTTTATATCAGGGGATGCAAAAAGACAGTTGATTTACCGGATGTTTATCGTATTTTGTGATTACCGCGTAAATAAGTAACTACTCATAAATCTACGTATAATTTAATGTGTACCTTTATATATACACCGTGGGCCCTTATAACTAGAAAGATTTTAACAGTGTATTCCTGATCATATTTAGATGCTAAAATGTCCTATAAACTTTTCTGGAACACGCCTAGTTTCAGAGTTAATACCAATTTTGAAAAAATACACTTTTTATTATAACTCAGCACAAAACGCCTTTCTGATGGCGTCGTTGCCACTATTGGGCATAGTTTACACGTCCTTATTGACAGATATCAAAGTGACAAGGGAAACTATGCACTAACTAAATTTTTTCAAAAAAAAATGTACCATATTGCTTCAGGCGATAATTTTATTAATAACATTTACTTTTCATGTGCAAGAAACATTCAAAAAATAGAAAAAAAAAAGATTTATTTTTTTGGCGAAATTGACCTAAAGTCACATAATATTTTTTCCTTCTTTTGGTCTCAGAAATTCGTGGTTAAGATCTGTCGGGTTATACGTGTCCACGGTGTATATTATGATTTGTGAATTTAATTTAATGGAACTTTTTTACTGGTGTGTGTGCAATTTTATAACGTAAGTAGCTAATGTGATCCAAATGTGTGCAATTTTGTAACGAAAGTATCTAAGTGTGATAGAAGCGAAATTATGTAATAAATTATTTTTATTTTGTTAAATCTCATAATATTACAATTATGTGGGTTCCTATCCTCAAAAAAGGTTTTTTTATACAATATATTCTTAATATTTTTTTGGCACTGGAAATATAAATCAAGACATTTTGTCGTAATTCCAAGTAAAGAGACCATTCGTATTCATATTAGTCTTTTTATATCGATCTGTATAATTTAAATTATGATATAGCAGGTTACGTTGTATGGTGGGTTCCGTCGTAACTCCTTAAAAATCTATAGGTACACCTGTGTTGTAAGGGACAAGATTTTGTCCCTTAAAACTAAAAAGTTTGTAATTACAACGTCGCATGGTAAAAAAAAAGAGTCTTTCATCTTACATTGAAGGTTGTAAAGTTATGTTTTTTTTTTTGTCTTTCATCTAAATTAGACGTTTGTCCCTTACGTCACTTTCAATTTGCAGTGTCGTACCGTAATACAGAAAATCATGAATTATTGAAAAATCTCCCTCAGCAAACCAGCTGTCAAATCAGGAGTTGGCAACTCTCTGTTCGTGGCGTGACTCCAAAGGGATGAATTCATAATAGCGTTTTTTTCGTAAATATTGACACCGAGATTCGTCGATCAAAATGATTTTTAGGATGATTCAAATTACACAATTTTTTTTTCTTCTATCTGTCGACCCCGTAATCCAGTACTTACAGATTTTTTACAGAATTTATACAAGTTTTAGGGGTCGCTAAATTTAGTAAGTAATTCAAAGGCATTTTTCTTTATTTACTAAACTACATTATTTATTTATTTTATTAAATATAAACTATAGCATAGGTATAGTTAAACTAAAATAGACTAACACGAAAAACATAAAACTACTTAAATCGAAATATCAATCTAAATTTTCTTATATAAACCCCCAGTAAAGAACAGCCCGTATAACAGATCAATGTTACTCTGCGTCCGTAGGGAACACCTTTGACAACCCTACACGTGATCCCTGGGTGGTGCTAAAAGAGTAACAAACTTGGCAGCTGCACTGTCCCAACTGGACCTCGCAGCAATCACTGGATTTTCTTCAACATCTGCTTTTCCACTACTACTTGTATTGATTGTATCTATATCCAGTGATATATGGCCATAAGATAATAAAAAAACAGATCAGTCTGCGTCACGGTTCCCATTATGCTAGCGGCGGCGTTTGCTCTCTCTACCGCCAAGACGATACTCTGAGAGAAGTAATTAGTTACATATATTTTTTAAATACATAGTTTGTTTTTAAATATATATTGAAAATAATATGTCTAATGTTGTAAATACTGCATGCATTTTATATTATTATTTATTGTATAGGTATAATTACTAGATTAATATTAATTGTAAATATATCGATTAAGTATTTAATTTCAAAAACGATTTAAAAATTGTTCTTGAAAATGAAAAAAAGGCTAGTGTCTTAATTGCTGGCAATGTTTTTAACACACTCGTATCACTATGACTCCCGCTACGGCTTTATGAGCAAGTATGATGAAAAAATTTCCATTGGCTACATTTATAACTCAATAAGACGCTCCACTGCTTGAGATCAGTTTCAAATCAGAGCTCAGATTATACTGGTACGTGCTAAGCGTTTTCAACGCAGCTCGCTTTTTTTAAATATTATCGAGCCTGATTAATGCTGTGTATGTCAACTGCCAGTCACACGCTCGAATGTTCGTGAATCGGGTAATGGACCGAAAATACCGTCTTACCAGCATAAAATATGGGGCGTAACCCACGTTTGGTCGGATATTTATTATTAAATGAATATGTGGTGAGGGAACTTTAACCAAAAAACTGTCATAAAATGTTAATCCAGGAACCTTGTCCTGAAAGTACGGGTTACTGTGCGTCAAATCGGTAGATCTGATTTTTCGTAGACTTGTATGTGATGTTGGCCCAATGAATAATCCAAGTTTGTGACCTCATGCGCCGAACGCAACTTTGTCTAAAATCGATAAATCGTTTTTTTTTTCAGACTTTAGTCTTTAGTTTAGGTAATCTTTTCTGGGAAAAACGATTCTATTTTGAAAAGCTTTATCTCGGAAAATATTGGGTCTACAAAGATAATTCTAGTCTCATATTGTAACAAATTTAGTTTCTTTAAGGTTCTTGAAGGTTATATCAAAAACCAGTCCTTTTAGATCATAAACGCCAAAGTTTGAAAACAAAACGAATTTTCGATTTTTGACAAAGTTGCGTTCGGCGCTCGAGGTCACAAACTTGGATTATTTGTTGGCCCAACATCACAAACTATACTGCAAAAAGAAACCAAATCTACCGGCTTTGACGCACACGATGATTGTATAAAGTTACTGGATCACGAGTGCCACAGAGCGTATTTATTTATACTGTACCACTGGGTCCCACTGTATAAGTAAATAAATAAATAAATATTTGGGGACAATCTTACATCTTTAATAACCGAGTCCCAAACTAAGCAAAGCTTGTACTATGGGTACTAGGCGACGATATACATACTTATATAAATAAATATATACTTAGATACATAGAAAACTCCCATAACTCCGGAACAAATATTTGTGATAAACACACAAATAAATGCCCTTACCAGGATTCGAACTCGGGACCTCCTGCTTCGTAGACAGGGTCACTGCCAACTGGGTAGAAGGCCGTTTAAGTATTTTTGGTTCCCGGCATACGTTTAGAAACTTTTCAACATACAGGGTATGTGCACATTATTTGAAGAGATATGGATATGATGATGATGATGATAACCTATTGTCCCTCATCAGGTAGGGCTCTCAGAAGGGATTTCCATTGGTCACGGTCCTGTGCGGCCTCCTCCAGCTCCGTCCAACCAAGGCCAGTTGATGCAGCCTCCTTCTCAACTGTGCGCCTCCAGGTGGTACGAGGGTGACCATGCCCCCTTTTTCAGGGACTTGCCAAGTCAGCCCTTGCTTAAGTAGGTGGTTATTTGGCCTTCGCAAAACATGTCCAATCCAGCGCGACTTCCGCAAAAGTATCTCCTTGGCTAAAAGGTTTTGGCCGGTCAACTCCCACAGTCTTGTGTTCGAGATGGTCTGTGGCCAGTAGACTCCTACGATTCGCCGCAAACATTTGTTTACCCGGAGTCTATTGGTTATGTTATGTCTTGTTTGACAGGCCATGTTTCGGACCCATATAGAGGATGTACATAACTAAAATAGTTTGCCCCGTGTGTCCGACTTTAGAGACGATACAAACGGAATATTAAACACCGCAATTAGGGTTCAAACGATAATCCAATCCACTAAACAATATGAAACTTCAGATCCCTCGTTATCTCACTAAACTCGCGTTAAGCAAACGTCTCGCTCTCATGTATGCTAATTAAGGGAGTTAGAGCAGAACATGGATAGCTATTTACATGGCGCAGATTAGGAGAGATTTATGCAACAACCACAGGGATATTTCTCAGTTCTCAGTTTTAGAATTGGGCCCAAGTATATGTAAACGGCCATGGAACCATTTCTCGAATTTCTCGAACGGTATTGAACTAATATTATTAGTGTACGAATACGAACTGTCAAGTCGTATAGCTGACCAGACACTGTCAGTAATAATGCAATTATTTCTCTACTCGTCCTTCTCATTCTCCATATACATAGAAAAGGACGGCTACAGAAAGAATTACATTATTACTGACGGTGTCTGCTCAGCTTATGGGTTTCTATGACAATACGCTAATAATATTAATCTAATACCATTCGAGGAATAGGCCCCAGTTTGTAGACAAATAATATTAGTCTAATACCAATCGAGAAATGGTGCCCCTGGCCAGCTTGGTAGCAGCAGCGGGGAGCCGTTTTTATAATCGGTTTAACCGTAAAATCATCCCTTAACGGGGTGAAAAGTGGGGATGAATTATTATGGAAGTGCGATAATTTATATACAATACATCTAACGGAGTGTTTGCCATTACATTTTATTTTGGCGTTTTATTTAAAAAAATGCTACCCGAATACCTAGTAATCCTACGCAGATAACGCAGACAAAGTCAGGAGCACACACTAGTACAGTCGCCATCAGCTATATAGGAGCGGCCAAGGTGTTCACAAATATCTGTTCAGATATTTTTGAGCACCTTGGCCGCTCCTATATATTTGATGGCAACTATACATATACAGTACCCGAACAAAAAATTAAAACGTGGATTCTACTCCTCAAACTAAATAGTATTATCGACGTACGTTAAAATCCGTCCAATTGACATTGCGTGTCAGTCTTGTCACCCTACAGACATAATCAATTTCGCAATACATTGCGTATTCGAATAAACTTTAAAGACTACTAAAAATCAAACCACAAGGTAATTTTTAATGTCGCTGAACAAACATTGTCTAGTTTGAGGAGTAGAATCTACGATTTGATTTTTTGCTCGTGTTGTAGGCCACACACGTAATATCGTTTATCGAAACACGCTACCCGGGATCAAAGGAATGCCGAAACCGTGGTAACAAACTGCTAGGATGATCATGTGTGTGGTTCAAAGGCTTTTAGCCCTTTAGGTACTAAGTGGTTTGTGTTTGTATATATACGTTATTGTGTTGTATCCAACAATCAACTAACGTTATATTAAAGCTGAATTAATGGTTAATGAGGTACATTATTATTATTGAAGTGGTTTCTTCGGCCTCGGCTTATACGCATTGAAAAAAATATTAGGCACGTAAACTTAACGTAAAATATATCGGAGCGGCCGTGGTACTCAAAAATATCTGAACATGCACTTTATCGCCTTGACAATAGGGGCGTTGTTCAGATATTTGTGACCACCTTGGCCGCTCCGATGTATCTGATGGCGACTGTACCTATCCATTTAACTTATTTTTTACACCTAAAGTAAGGCCGTAGGGTACTATTTTGTAAAAAAACTTTAGTTATTGTTTAATAGGGTATTCGTAGACATTAAAAAATCGTGCGGTTGTCGCCGTGTGATTTCTGGAAAAAGCATTTTATAAAAGCGTATCTTTCATTTTTCTAATCCGAAAAAAAAACGAGGTTATAGGTCAGGGTGTATAAAAAGAGTAAATGCTTTCTGCATACAAATTAAGCAACATAAAGTACTTGCTTAAATAGTAATAAGCAGGGCCGTCTTAACCATATTGGGCGCCGGGTGCAAAAAATCATTCGGCGCCCCCTTATCAATTTTATTTTCTATTATATGCGGTTGAAAGTTTATTTTTTCGCCCAGTAATTCAGTCATCTATCAATAATTTCCAAATAAAACGCGATTTAATAATGCACAGATTCTCGACTTTAACCAAAAATTCTCAGATGAATTGAATTGAACGCAAAAACCACTCATATTACCTATGTAAAAAAATAAGGGCGCAGTCATTTTAGGGTACCGTGGCCAAAATTGGCTAAAATGGCAAAAATGGAACCCTTATAGTTTCGTCATGTCTGTCCGTCCGTATGTCATAGCCATTTTATTCGTAAACTATAAAATACCTACTGTATAATTCTTCTGTACCTACGTGGAACTTAAAATTAAATTTCACCGTGGATATTTAAAGGCCGTTTTCCAGGTCAATTTTCGCTCTTTTATATAGACTATAAATTATAGCTTCACAAGCATTTATTTTAAAACTATAAAAAAATATATTCTTGAGTTCCTCACAACAAACCTGGTGTAACAACGTCCGCCTAAGGCGCCTATGGGTCACTGACTTACGTATCTGTACCAAATGTCAGGGAAAGTAGTTTCAGAGAAAATTGGCTGTGACAAACGGACAGACAGACGCACGAATGGTTCCGTTTAATTCCTTTTTTGAGGTAAGTACGGAACCCTAATAAAAGTTTAAAAAATCTTACCTTGACATGAGTTGGGTTTTCATCTAACTAATAAACAAGTTACCTGTTTACAAACTATTCACACACTAAATATTTTACTTTCACTGCGTGGATTGTTAGTGTTGCTTGAAAAAAATGGCTATATAAAATACATGTTCTTATTTGATTGAACTTCTTTTAGAACAGAGTAGGTAGCTTATGTAACTAAACGAATTCCCAGTACCAAATTGATTACTATGTCACTTGAGCTTAGCAACAAAAACAATAAGGACTTATCTGAGAGGTTTAAAATGATTTGTTTATGTTAAACATTTGATGGCAAGTCCCTTTGTCGGTTTGATACGGTTAACATTGTTGTGTACCATGCAAGATGTAAACGCAAACTTTATTCCTGTAGTTTTTTTATATAGGTTTCGGATATCGGCGGGCGCCCCCTGCAACGCACCCGGAGGTGCAAGCCCCGGGTAAAGACGGCCGACGAAATAAATTTAATTAGGTTGTCTGGAAGATATCGCTCTCTATCGATAATACGTTCTACTGTCTGTCTCTAATTTTAATTTGTATTGTACTGGGACCGTATTCTAACTTTGAAACACGTTTAGACACGATTAAACTTCAATTCAACTCGCTTAAACGTCAGAATCAGAAATATCTCAATTTGCTTGAAAATTATTCCGATGCAACTCCAACACAACTTCAATATTGGTTGATTATTTATTGTGTGTTGGAGTTATGTTTGACATAGATTGTGTTCTTAATGTATTGTTTATGTATGTTATAATTAGAACGGTATCTGTTCTATATTATTAAGGTGTGCAGTAAATAATATATGCATTTTGTACCATGAAAAAAAAAGTTAATTGAAAAAAATACAGCTCTGCTATTTAACGACATCAAAACACTAAGTCAAATACTCTAGTCATCGTATTACGTAAAGGGTCGGGGATTGCCCGACATCACTAGTTAATGAAGCTTGACCCTCATTTTTGCGGTTCAAGGTCCCGGAACTAGTTAAACTGGTTTAAATGTAAAGTTCCGAATTAACGGACCAAATCCATACAAACTAGCCAGTATTCTTACCAATGTTTACTGCAAAATTAATTAATTTTAAGTACTGATACTAGTTTACACAGTTAAATAAGTAGATACGTAATCACGTATCCTGGTACAGGATTCTAATTTTAAAACACGTTATGACACGATCCAACTTCAATACAACTCCAATGCATTAACTACGCAATAAAGCTATCGCCTCGTCTGAATCAGAAATTTCAGAATTTGCTTGCTTTATTCCGAAGCAACTCCAATACAACTTCAATATTTGATTATTTGTTGTATCTTGAAGTTGTTTGAGATAGATTGTGTTTTTAATGTATCGTTTATGTATTTTAAACTTAGAATACGGCACCTGATGAGTGTTGACTAAAATATAATACTGTGTAGTATTATACTAATGATTTCATACATAATATTTTTCCTAGTGATTAAAGTTATAAGTACCTAACTATTAATTTTCAAGTAATCGCTCGCATGCAACAGTACAGATATACTTATGTTTTATAAAATATTAAGTTCTTTAATCAGGATTGCATAGTAGGTATTTGAATGAACGATTGTGTTTTTAAGTGGAGATAGTTGAAGGGATGGAGAGTGACATAGGCTACTTTTTGTCTCTTTCTAACCCCCCACTTCCCTAAAATGGGGGGTGGAAGTTTGTATGGAGCATTCCGGGGGGCAATCAGGAAAGGGGAACCGTGTTACCCCGAATTTAACGCGAGCGAAGCCGCGGGCAAAAGCTAGTTTTACATATATTTAGAGACTATTCTGTTCTTTTGCCCTACTGCTATTACATAATACTCGTAAATAGAAAAAAAACTATTATTTTGTGCATAAATACGAAGCTTGCAAAAATATATATTTAACTTGGTAAGTACATCTTCTTTTGTCAAAGTTTGATTTTTTATGTTTTTTTTAGGTTTTTATTTTTTTGCGTGTTTATCCGATATAAAGTAAAACAGAATTAAATATATAAAGCCTCCACGGTATGTGCTTTGTCATTCAAAGATAAGGATATTGTTTTAATAAGTATTAAATATATATATGTAGGTAAGTTTACCATTAAATATCTACATGATAAACATAAGGAGAGATAATATGTAGAGATAAGGTTCTCTACATATTACTACCTCAACTCTAAATTTCGGTGATATTAGGCATAAATATTACAATTATGAATACTTATATATATATTACATATATAGTAACACCTACTGCTTATTGTTTTTCTCTAGTCTCCACTACCCAAAGGTTGTCTGGAAGAAATCGCTCATTAGCGATAAGACCGCCTCTACCTAAATTTATCTAATTGTAAAATTTGTGCTTGTAACTGTATGAGGTGTGCAATAAAGAGTATTTATTATTATTTATTATTATTATTATTATAGTAATAAGTGTATTTTTAATAAATATATCACAATTAATAGCACTATAAGATATAAATCGATACTCTACCTAATTTTAAGGTAAATATCACACCTCGTATTAATATTATAATGATTTCAAACGAATCATACAAGGAAACAAGTCAACATTATAATTTAATGAAGCATTCATTGTATGTGCACTATGTTAACGAGTATTATTATCAGCATCAGTCGCGCATGCCTGCCAACAGATGGCGCCATAGCACCCCACGGCATTATCATGCGTGATGCTATTTCTGTCCCACGTCCTGATTCGCGTATCTCGCGATCCCTTTCGCGTAATAAAATAGACACTTAAACGCATTAAATTGCAATTTTAAATATGCAATTCGCTAGTGATGTTATATTTAAAGTTATTTAAATAGTTTAAAACTGGTTTATATGTTTATTTACGGGTGAAAATGTGAAATGTTCTAGATCGCGCTATTAAAGTTTTTTAACGGCTCTGTATATATACGTCCGTGAGTAGCCAAAAGCGGGGAGTCCGTTTCTACACAGGGAGGTAGTACAAGGTTAAATCTACGCTAAATTTAACCACGTGGTCCCAATGCAGACACTAAGGAAATGGCTCATTGGTGATAAGGTCGCCGCTTAAGCGGTTTGGGTATAGGAATCCCAATAGTGACGCCCTTGAGGCGGAAGTTGAAGGCGTAATGCCGAAATTGTAAGAGGTCCGTAAGAGGCCCAGTGAATACGACTCGTCGGAGTCTAGTGAACAGAGGGTGTTAGCCCCTCACCCCCACTGTAGTAGAAAATTTGACTCTCTTTTACGCGCTCTATTAGACTGTTATTAATAATAATAACGGTATATTTAAATAATAATTTATCTATTAGATACCAAAATAATACTTGTGTTTTAGGCTTTATTTATCTGAGTATTTAATCGTATTAAATTAGAGTTTGTCAATTCAAGTTCTTCAATTTACTTTTTAAGTGCAATTTAGCTTAAATGTAGAGTCGTATTTAAAACTTCTATGGTTACACTCAATTGCTTAAAGGTTAACTGGGAGAGTTGCTAAACTTGAACTCTTTTTTCCTATTATTTGGTACAATTAATGCCGTAAGGCATTCTCTACCAGTTAACCTTTTGGCCAAAGAGAAAAAACATCATTGGTGTGGGTACGACGTATGTCAAGAACATGGAATAAATATATATGTATATATCTCTATATAGTATAAATTAATAAATGTATATAGATATACCTGCTACTAAATTTACTATGAAGTGTCTTAATCTTGAGTTTAGTACCTACTTCATTTAGATTTTAATTGATGTAACTTATATTAGGTTGTCAAGCGGTCTCCAGGACTCCTAAGCGAACCTTGCTGTTCAACACTTGTTTAGTGCATTCATTATCAATGACCAAATCCTCAAATATATAAAGGAAACTTTCATACAAAGAAACCTGTTTTCACTGCCCTTGAGTGTAGTTATTTATTACTCCGAAAATATAACCTGAATACATTTAAACCCCATACTTATTAATAAACATACCAATCGATATAGTAGTCTTGGCTGGGACCATGAAGGATTTGAGTACGATGCTCGATGACCTCAGTAAAGTCTCCGAGCGAGTTGGTCTAAAGATGAACATGGATAAAACGAAGATCATGTCAAATGCCCATGTAGCACAACTCCCGTTACAATCGGAGGCTTAACACTCGAAGTTGTGGACGATTATATCTACTTAGGACAAACCAGATAGGTAGATCCAACTACGAGAAAGAGGTTAAAAGGGAGACCCCCCACAAGGTGGACTGATGACCTTGTAAAGGTCGCGGGAGTGCTGGATGCGGGTGGCGCAGGACCGGTCATTGTGGCACTCTTTGGGGGAGGCCTATGTTCAGCAGTGGAAGTCTTTCTGCTGATATGATGATGATGATGATGATGATGATAATACATTCTAAATAACGTTGGAAAGGATTGAATGAACTCAACAATCCATACCCAACCGGTTAATTCAATTAAAAGTCCCTTCGAAACTTTGAACTCGCTATCGATACAAATATTCTAAGAAACAATTTGTAGAACAAAGCAGAAACCTTTTTAAGACTGGGAATATTTAATTTGTTTCCCCTCCTTTCGTTTCTTCATTTAGGTTTTATGGACCCGTAGACACAGATTAATCACAGTTTTATACCTATTTATTTCTCACAAAACAAGAGATTTATGACAAATTAAATTAATAGAATAAGCAGGATATGTACTTAAGTAGGAAAAGTATAAAAATTCAAATTCTAAGTACGTATTAAATAGCGCGGCCTTAGGTATTGTCGCAAACGTGGACTGTCTTTAAGAATACAATTACTTTGTCAATGTCTTTGTTTTAAATAAAACTTAGTATTACTTTATATTAAACATAGTATATCCTAAAACTACCAAACATACAACAACAAATGTTTGCGGCGAATCGTAGAAGTCTATTGGCCACAGACCATTTCGAACACAAGATGGGAGTTGACCGGCCAAAACCTTTCAGCCAAGGAGATACTTTTGCGGAAGTCGCGCTGGATTGGACATGTTTTGCGAAGGCCAAATGATCACCTACCCAAGCAAGGGCTGACTTGGCAAGTCCCTGGAAAAAGGGGGCAATGTCGCCCTCGTGACCACCTGGAGGCGCACAGTTGAGAAGGAGGCTGCATCAACTGGCCTTGGTTGGACGGAGCTGGAGAGGGCCGCACAGGACCGTGAACAATGGAAATCCCTTCTGAGAGCCCTAACTACCTGATAAGAGACAACAGGATATCATCATCATCATCATCATATCCTAAAACTAAATAAAAACTCGACTGAGTCCCAAAAACTAACAGAAAAAGCAATATAAAAGCAACAAACTAAACTTGTAATGTGTGTAATAAATAGTGATCGGACACAGGTAGCAATACTAGCAATTTACGTCACTTTGACGTTGAACATAATAACTAACATGGATAAGCCTATATCATTAAAAAGAAGACAATACATATTTTCAATGAAAAAACATACATAATTTTATTATTGTAGGAACCAAAAGTTTTTCTGTTTGATATTTTGAATTAATTTAATTTGTAATCGACAATCAACTTATATAAAGAGAACGACCTCTCTACATCAACAGACATGAGTGGTGCTGGTGCTTAGTTGTAAAGCAATAGCTCATCTTCATCATTCCAGTAAATACGTTGATAAAAAATGCATGCATATTGAATACATAAATTTATTAAATTATACACAAAATGTAAATTAAGTCATATCCATGTTATACTATCGTCCTCAAATTGCTACCTGTGTCCGATCACTAATAATAAACACATTAAATTAAACTCCGTCACTTTAACACGATTAGAAGATTAAAACAAGACCATAGACAACGAAACTTAGTGAGATGCTGAAACTTTCTCCTAACCAACCACCCGCCACCAAACGCGTTTATCCAGTTACAAGTTTTCCGTTTACTATGTTCTGTTCTATATGTATGAACTATTTGAAGAACAAGTAAATAATGAAGACGTTTAATGTTCATACAATGTCACTTTCCTCATATTTGTGGCAGATGATGCCAATATGTGAAGTATTAGATACACAGTATAAGGCTATTTATACCAAATTTAACGAGACCGATTTTTTTTTGCGTTAAAGAGAGTATTCGTTAAACAAATGTCAAACTATGTATTGGATATTTAGTATGAACCAAAGTCAGCCAACCTCTATATAAGTATGTTACCTACACACAGAGTTTTCCGCAAATCATTATAATGAGTTCAAATAGGTAGTTTCTATTTTAAATAAGTAGCGCTTTTTGCGGTCTGCTTAACACCATAAGTCATACATTATATAAAACAAACATTTTAAAGAACCGACTTCACTTAGACTCCACCTTTCCAAAAGGAAATGCCCGAGCTACTGTAATACTACATTACTTACCAAATACTGTAAAAAAAGAATGCCCTAAATCGCAGGTATTTGTGACCCGAGCTGCAGGCTAGGGTTGTAAATATGCGATAGAGGGCTTTCTTTTTTACTGCCCGTGGTTAAATCGCTATAGGTGTACCTATAATATTTGAAGACTTCTCTCGATTTCTCCAGGATCCCGTCATCAGATCCTGATATAGTTACTATGGGACCAACTGTGAAGTATACTCTTGCAATCAAAAAAATTATGTTCTAAATCGGTCCAGCCGTCTTCGAATAATCGGTGAACACCATAAAGCTCTATAAATGGAGTACGCTTCGCCTCATCTTTCCAAACAAAAAAGTCTGCCAAAATCTGAGGGGGGCGAGGTAGCACGCATGTGAAGTTTTCAAGTCAAAGGTACATCATTGTCGGTTGTTAATACAGTTTATTTCTAAATGAGTTTTTATGGCAGCAACGCTTTATTGACAACCGACAAATATGTACCTTTGACTTGAAAACACCTAACATATTTGACATATTCTTTTTATACTTCGTAACACTAAATGCATGGAGCAATAGATAGTCGACTGTACATACGTTAACATATGGTTCATTATTGGATGCAGTCTTTGGAAATGTCAAACAAAAAAGCCAAGGATCATTTTTGATTGTATTTTCAAACAAAATATAGAAGACAGCAATCCTTAAGGGCGGTAAATATGGAGAAGTGTCAAACGTCAAATAGTTACTGCCCGTCAGAAAGAAAACGCTTGATTTTCGATTTAGGTTAAATCTTTTATTACGAAAGTAATGATAAATAACGTAAAACTGTACTTACATCTGAAATGGTATTTCATCTTTTTGTAAACTAAACGGAATATAACATTTTTTTACATCCAAAAACAGCGCATAAGGGCATTTTCACGGAGCTTGTTATCCATTGACAGCGATGACGAAAGATAAAAAAATATCTCTAATCTAAATTAACAATCCTACCCATAAACTAAATACTTTAGAAGTTAGATGTCCTTTACAACTGGTCAAAACGCTATGAATGTCCTTTACGCCCATGGAATTTATGACAATTTAAAAATGATGGGGTCGTAAGTGACGGTCCTAGATTATTTTACTTAAAATTCGGGGCGTAAGTAACGGTCTTAGATTATTTTACTCCAAATTTGGGGCATATAGGTACCGGTCACATTACACACGTTAACTGTATTCAGCTTAGTTCACTGTTAGGAAGCCTGAAAATGTATCAAAACGTGGCTGATCCGAATAGGTATATCCAGATTACATTTATAATATAGAAAATTCAATATTTTTAATCAGTTTTGTAATAGAAATGAATTACTTGCTCAAAAACTAGCTAATATATTCCGGGAATGAAGATAAAATAAATGTCCCAGTGCTTAAATTTGTACAATTGTGACACCCTCGGCCTTAAAGCAAAACAAGGGAAGTAACCGATCGGCTAACGATGATTATTATTATGATATCTAGAATTAGGACGTTTACATAGTGAGTAAATATAATTTCAATAATACCGTTTCAATATTTCAAGATATCAGATTGTAATTTACAATCCAACAAGATTATTATTTGAAAGTAATTATTAATTCTTCTATAAGTAGTAATTTCTGTGCCTCAAGAGTCACACCTGAAAAGAGGGTTAACTTTAGCTGAGGCGCAGGATACTTCTTACCTTGCGTTTAACGCCCAATAATAAACTAATCTGACATAACTAAAAATGTATCCTGTTTACGGTTATCATTCATATACATATTATTCGAAATATTTATAATATTACATGTCATTTCAATCATAATTAAAGAATATATTAAACAACTAGCTGTGCCCGCGGCTCCGCCCGCGTGGAATTCGGTCTGTGTCAGTAAGCGGCTAATTCACCCCTAATTTCTCTCCTGCTACCCTGGAGGCGGAACTTGAAGTAAAGTTGACAGATGGATACGCTGGAGGACAGTAGTCCTGATAAAATATTTAACAATTACCACTAAATAAAAGTACACTCAAAAATCAATCCTTTTTTGTCCTTATATTTTTTTTTGCCATGATATAAACAACATAGAGTAGTAGGTGTATATCGGACGATACAGTACCACTTTTGTATTTATACGTTCATGTCCACGGCAAATATCATCCAAATCGATCCTCCCGTCAAATCAGTCTAAGCATGAAAGGTAAGAACAGGCGCGGTTGCAGCGCGGTTGAAATTTGGGGGGTGGGGGGGGTCCCAAATGGAGAAATGATTTTTTGTTTTTTGAGGGGGTCACTCATGATTTTTTCCATGGGTCCATGACCCATGCAAATTTAAAAATTTAACTCAATCGAGTGTAGTGACTACCACCCTCCCCCCCCCCCCCCCCCCTTTAGACGTTGACGACGTATGGGGCGTGCCGACGGTCGGGGAGGAGGGCGCATTTTCATTACGTTAATTTTCATACGTTTTTACCACACTGTCACAGATAATACACTGATGTTACGTTACTGGTTGCAATAATGGTGGTAATTACATACGGTTTCCGAACGCGGAATAGAAGATTTATGATATTAATGTACATCAAGATATTTATTCTTCAATGTAAGCACATTACAATGCACTAATGAACGTCAGAGAACATAATTTTTAAGAAAAAAAAACCGACTTCAATGGGGGTAGCCGGTGAAGGATTATTGTAGATGGTGCACTTAGATTCCATACAATGAAATAACTTGCTTAAAAAACGCAGCGGAGAGGACAAATCGCCAAACGTGAACTATGCGTCGTTGAAGAGTTCCGTTCTGATTATCATCAGCAGTTCTACTTCATCAAATGTCACTCTTTTGAATGAAAATGCTTGATTTGTTGATAAAAATACAAAAGTCACTTTATGTATGCCTTTAAGATTTGAGGAATTCCCTCGATTCCTCGTGGAACTCATCATCAGAACTTGAGCTTGCCGAAAATTGGTCCTGACAATCTAACTTGCTTAACAAACATAGCGAAGAGGAAGAATCGCCAAACATGAACTATGCGTCGTTGAAGAGTTCCGTTCTGTTCATCATCAGCAGTTCCACTTCATCAAATGTCACTCTTTTGAATGAAAATGCTTGATTTGTTGATAAAAATACAAAAATCACTATGTGTAAGCCCTTAAGATTTGAGGAGTTCCCTCGATTCTTCATGGATCCCATCATCAGAACTTGAGCTTGACGAACATTTGTTCTGACAATTAAACTTGCTAAACAAACACAGCGAAGAGGACGAATCGCCAAACGTGAACTATGCGTCGTTGAAGAGTTCCGTTCTGATCATCATCAGCAGTTCTACTTCATCAAATGTCACTGTTTTGAATGAAAATGATGGTTTTGTTGATAAAAATATAAAAATCACTATATGTATGCCTTTAAGATTTGAGGAGTTCTCTCGATTCCTCATGGATCCCATCATCAGAACTGCGTTTTGACAAAAACGGGACCAATCTGTATATATATACTTACAATCAAAAAAATAATTTTCAAAATCGGTTCAGACATGACGGAGTTATGGAGTAACAAACATAAAAAATAAAAAAAAAAAAAAAAAAAAAAAAAAACATACACGCCGAATTGAGAACCTCCTCTTTTCAAATCTTGAAGTCGGTTAAAAATACGTGAATGGTGTGGAACACTTGGTTGGAACGAAGTTATGTTATTTTATTTTCGACTTTTTCGAGAAGTCTCTTTTTTGAATTTTTGAAATTTTTGAAATTTTTGGAATTTTTGAAATTTTTGAATTTCTTGAATTTTTTTTAAATTATGAAACTTTGACATTTTCGACACTTTTGACACTTTTTACTTTTAGGTTCTCGACTTTTTTCACTTTGTCACTTCTCACTTTCACTTTTCATTACACTTCACTTCACTTCACTTTATTCTATGTTTCTCAATCTTATGGGTGTCGCGTTTTCGTGTTGTGACGCTTATTCGTGACGGTCACGTGACTTTTTTTCGCCTAGCCCCCATCCGCGAACCGTCCGATAAGGAACTTCGTTCCAAAACTACCACCGGTTCTAACCCTACACCTCTGGCCCGAGAAGTATTATGACCGAAAAGAAACTCGACGGGACTTATTTTTTTCAAAACAGTAATACATTATTAGATCTCAAAGATACAAAATAATGCGTAGTTCTTCAAGAAGACATATCAAAACAGCTTGAGAGACAGATAATGTACCTACTGTTTAATTATAAAGAAAAATAAATCCTAATCTGACTGCTTCACAAAACGTTTGATATGTTTTCCTACCTAAACGGTGTCCTATAAATGTTAGATGATTTTGTAGTAGTTTCTGGTTTGGGCCATGCATCTTTGTCCGTCATATAATAGTCCTCGAACCTGCAATAACCCTTTGACATTAATGACATTTTCAAATATTTCTTAAGAGCGGGTAAAGGTAAATTTAAAGCATCGACGGGTTAATAAATATGGACACCTTGACCAACAAATTATAAACTATTTCAATACCAAATTTCATCTAAATACGTACAGCGGTTATTGGTTGTTTCTTCCCCATGTTAACTTCCACCCCTTTTGCATCCGCTTAAGGGATAATTTCTGAGATAAAACTATTTTATTTCCTTTTGCAGAGCTCAAATTATCTCCATACCAAATTTTATCTAAATCGATTCTACGGTTAATAATTCCCTATACCTACAAATTTCCCACTCCCTTTCACCCCTTTAGGGTTGATTTTCGGGGTGAAAACTATCCTTTGTCCTTTCTTGAGACCCATACTATCTATATACCAATTTTCATCTAAATCAGTTCAGCGGTAAAAAATTCCTCATACCAACTTCCAACCCCCTTTTCACCCCCACAAGGGTTTGAAAACTATCCTATGACGTTTCTCGAGACTCAAATTATCTCCATACTCATTTCTATCTAAATCGTTTCATCGGTTAAAAATTCTCCATACAAACTTTCAACCCCATTTTCACCCCCACCAGGGTTGATTTTCGGGATTAAAACTATATATTATCCTTTCCCGGGACTCAAACTATCTCTATACAAAATTTCATCAAAATCCGTTCAGCCGTTTTCACGTGATGCGCGGTCAAATAAACAGACAAACAGATAAACAGATAAACAGACAAAAATTCTAAAAATTGTTGGAACGTGTTCTGTTATCGATTCTAAGTATCCCCAGCCAACTTTTTTTCGATTATCTTCCATGTACAGACTTTCGACCCTCTTCAGCTTTATTATATGTATAGATTAAATAAATAAATTAAAACCAAATCATAAAGTATTAATTGCCACTGAGTCCTGTCCGGATACGTTTCAAACTTGTCACGTTATGTTTTGGACCCGGGTCCCTCCTTACACTACTTGCGTCTAAAAGAGGGGCATGGGCACTGCGAATGTCGTCTTACTTTGTGTGGTAGGGAACAGCCAATATCATCTCGCTCAAATCTGGAGCAGAGCCCGACTGGGGAAGTAACTCCACCTCACAAAAAAACTCAGCTAAATAGCACTGCACTAGAGCCTACTCTAGGGTTGTTTCTGCCGGTGAGTAAGGTCGCTAGAGAGTTCTAAATGGGTGCAATGTGTTGACGACGGGGCCCCTTTATTATCTTTAGCCTTCAACCCAGTGTACGCTTTTCTAAAGGATAAATATTCTTCATCCATTTCTTGAAGCCTATATTTTACTTTTTATTGAAAAGGTAACGTAGTGTACCCTGAATGAAAACGGCGTAGGATAGTAGTTTGTTCGCAATGCTTTTTTAGGTCTTATACTTAGCCGACGAAATTGGTAATCATTCGGTATAACAAGGTCAATAGTAAACTTTAAATGTTAATTTAAATTATAAGTAATTATAACTGATCTTTATGTTATGAATTAAAGCTATACAAATTACATTTATAATTTTTCGTTGGCGTCTCTCTCTTTACAATACAATTAAAAAACAAACAGAAAATTACACTCACGTGCCCTTATATGAAAAATAATTAATAAAAACATGTCCTTTATAGCCTACAAAACCGAACTGTATTCATGGTAAGTGACCTTTAGTTTAAATTTAAACTGAGCGTAAATGTTTTCTAATTTGTAGGTCAAACATTACATTTTAGTAATAAAGGTCCCATGAAACAATTTTTTTGACATTATAGACCTTCACATCTATGTTAATTCTTTTAATTGTAGAATTTAGAAACTCCTTTATAGCAGTAAACCACACAAACTATTAGAAAAGTCCTTTAGAACCATGTTCACTTCATTATATTAAAATTCATTATGGTAATGTTTTTAGAGCAGGTCGTAAAGGACAAACGTAATAAAACATGTCCTTTACGCCCATCTAGACCATACGATTTGGAAAATAAGCAAAATAAAATGAAGGGCCTAAAGGACGGAAAATGAGATGAAAGTCACTACGATATTTATATCTAGTGACTTCCTTTACGATTATACCTTAAGCTTGTAGATTATAACTGGTCATTTACGACCCTTTAGATACGCTGTTTTTGCGAACTCATAGTATAAAATTTGGGTCGTAAAGGCAACTTTTTAAGAGATATCGAAATTTTAATACAGAACGATAGCGCTTAAAATTCTGAACACAGCTGTATATATAACTCATTTTCGCCAAAATGTTCTTTACGACAATTGAACCCAAAGGTATCGATATCACGACGAATTGAGAACCTTCTACTTCGAAATCTTAAAGTCGGTTGAAAAGGCGGTAAAGCAGGAACATGATGCATACATAATGATGGATGTATTATTGTACACCTTATTTCAGAAATGCTATATACATATTAACTATTATGGGACAATCTTACACAAATCATCCAAGTCCCACAGTAAGCTTGTCTTGTGGGCACTACGCGACAATATATATAATAGATAGATATACATAGAAAACATCCATAACTCAGAAACAAATATCCGTGATAAACACACAAATAAATGTGTTGACCAGGATTTGCACCCGGGACCTCCTGCCTCATAAACAGGGTCACTACCGACTAGGCTAGGAGGCCGATAAAAAGAAAACCGGCCAAGTGCGTGTTCAATGGAATAAGAACCAAACTAATACAAAAAGGTCGTATCTGATGCCTATGGAAGAAGTTTTTCGGAGATAACTCAAAAATGGCTGAACCGATAATGTTCAAAACAATTTTCGTAGAAAGTATATGATAAACGATAAGGCGCATCTCCTCAAAATTTTTCATATTTTTGGACTTACGGTTCAAAATTTACAGCCGGGGAACACAATTTTTCTGACTTTCGAAGCGATTATTTCAGAAAATATTCACTTAATCACAAAATGGTCAAAGAAACCTCAATGTTATTTTTAAAGACCTATCGATGAATGTGTCACATGTTGATAAGTGGTTAAAATTTTTTTTTGAAATTTAGTTACATGAGCGCCCCCTTAACATTTATTTATTTATTTAACTACATAACTAAGTAGCGGCATACAAAACACACCTTATGTGTAAATTTTATTCAGATACGCCGTACAGTTTCCGAGTAAAATGGCTGTGACATACGGACGGACAGACAGACTGACAGACAGACATGACGAATCCATAAGGATTCCGTTTTTTGTCATTTGGCTACGGAACCCTAAAATAAGAACATGAAGTGGGTATCTACATACGAGTATGGATATATTTATTGTTGGATAACAACTCTTCACCTTTAGTGGACAATATAAAATATGTACTTTAGTTCCAGTGGCAATATAAAGGGGAGGTTCGAAAAATGGCAGTTTTTAATATTTACTTGTCTTTGCTTGTATTTTGTATACGTATTTGTATATAGCGAACAAAGGTTTGCTGATGACTTCGGAAGTTTCTCGTAAAAGGTTTTGGTAGATACCTACTTCTAAGTAAGCTTAGGCACTGGTCCCACCGGCGGCGAGTAAGCTAGTAAAGTTAAGCGAGTAGCATTACATCGCGGGCCTTGAAAGGTCGATCGATCGCTCTACCTCGACAAACCGCACTGTAATGCTACTCGCTTAACTTCACTCGCTTACTGGCTCTTGGTGGGACCAGTGCCTTAAGCACCAGTAGCCGAGTAATTGGTGGGAATTTTAACACTTCAGGATCGCGAGTTCGATACCCGGCTCGTAAAAAAAATCTCGAAAGTTATGATACCTGAAAACATATTTCGGTAAAAAAACATCATGAAAAAACTGTTTTAACTGTTACAAGGCCTTTGTATCTCTCTCTACGTCATATTTTTCTTACTTGTATAAACTAAATGTGCCTAAACCTTACGTTCTTGAAATTCCACGCTCAATTCCCATAAACTTATCTATTATCGAATCACAGCTAAAAAGTATCCCTTAATAAATGTTAATCCTAAATTGCTGAGTTTCAAAACTCAATTCCAAACTGCCATCATAAATCAAATTGGGAACAGTTCAATCCTTTTTTCTCGACTAATCTTTTCACATGTTTGCACAGGTTGGAAAATCCATTCATTCAAGGAAATCGTGAAAAAATACACTTCTATTTATTTAATACTGATACATGTGAGCACTCCTGAAAGCATTAAGGGTGCCCGGCTGCAGGGTTGCCATACTTAAATTAAATACGTTTATTTGAAGCCCGTGGCTCATAAAATGTTAGTTATTTACAATGTAATTTAAAAACTATGTTAGTAATCCAAGTTCACTGTTACTGGGCTTGTGAAGTCCACAACAGTGCATAATGTACGGAGAGTCAATCCTGTCCGTATATTATAAATCAATTTAAGTAGAGCAGATGCCCCGGTTGTCGACTGTGCCGGTTTTGGCCATTTTCAACTTTATTAAGGTATAGACAAATGTACAGGTCTATGGTTTATAGTTAATATAAGATTAAATGATGGCAGTACACATGGTACTGTCATCTATCATGTATCAGCAGTCATTCAGTTGTCAGAAGCCATGGAAAAAGTGGCCAAAACTGGCTCCGGGGCCCCATTCTGACATTTGATTAAAGAAAAAAAATAAGATCTTATGTCAGAATCTTAACAGCGGAGATTCATAGTATAAATGTAGTAATATAGGTTTGATTTCCGAAATATCGATCCTAGAAGAAAAATTGTGAGGAGCGAATTTGTAGAGAATCAAATTTCCTACAATTTTTGTCCTCACGGTTTGACTGTAAAGTCGGGGATGGCCGAGTTATTCAAGAAAAACCGTTTTTCGAATATACACAGGAGCCTGATTCAGTCTGCTTTTTGGATTTACACTCCCAGTGACCCCCCCGAGGGACATACGAAGGGGGAATCCAAGAACTGATTATTCACGGGTAGGGTCGGTTTTTTGGATATAATGACTAGACTATATTTGCAATGCTGATATGGGTGTAGTGCCTGAAAATAAAACTTTATTTATTTTTTATTTTATTTTTATTTTTATATATTTTCAATGACTCACCACATAAAGAGTGTCACATAGACAGACTTTCCGTGGCCAAAACCGGGGCATCTGCATTATGCATATCGGGGCATTATGTCTACTTACACAACACAAAATTGTTCTTAGAAAGCACCGATATGTAGTAAAACTAGTAAAGAACGGGATACACAATCAGCCCAAACAAAATGGGCCCGCAATAGTGCTCTAAGAACGACACGTCAGTGTCTCGGTCAGTTTTACTAGACTTTAGTTATTGATAAACCTGGCCGGTTACAAATTTTCACAAGCCATATTTTCGGTAAATCTTGTACTGTACCTCTACTATGACTGAGTATTCTAACTCTATGTTAGAAAGTTCGGAAGCCTGGAATGTACGTAAACTTTCGCACTATGATTTTTAGCTGTGTGGAACTATGGCGCGTATAGGACTCATTTAAAGGCTGCTCTGTGCTATCAACCATTTTTTTTATACCACCGCGGTGGCAAACAAGCATACGGCCCGCCTGATTGTAAGCAGCTACCGTAGCCTATGGACGCCTGCAATTCCAGAGGTGTCACAAGCGCGTTGCCGACCCAATGGTCAAGACAAAAAGGAGGATTCACTGTGTTGTTGACGGCTAAAGGAACACGAGGGTCCCTCGTCGTCAACACACTGGGCCCTCTTAGAGCTCTTTGGCAACCTTACTTACCAGCAGGAACACAAGACTATGAGTAAGGTCTAGTGCTATTTGGCTGTGGTTTTCTGTAAGGTGGAGGTACTTCCCCAGTGGGGCTCTGCTCCAGATTTGAGCGAGATGACATTTGCTGTGCTGTGCCCTACCACACGTAGCGAGACCACCATGGACCATCATGGGCTGTGTTTATTGTTAAGATAATAAGAGCATGTGAAAGTCGTTTTAAATACCCGCTAAGATAATTCTGCTGCGATTGTACTTACTCCATTAAAATGTATGACAATCTGTCATAGACTGCTTACTACTTTTTACTGTTCATATTTTTATCAGTCAAAATAAATATCATCATCATCTCAGCCATAAGACGTCAACTGCTGAACATAGGTCTCCCCCTTGGACCTCCACACGTACCGGTTGGAAGCGACCCGCATCCAGCGTCTTCCGGCGACCTTAATAATATCGTCGATCCATCTTGTGGGTGGACGTCCTACGCTGCGCTTGCTAGTCCGTGGTCTCCACTCGAGCACTTTTCGGTCCCATTGGCCATCTTCTCTGCGTGCAATGTGGCCTGCCCATTGCCACTTCAGCTTGCTAATCTGGTGGGCTATGTCGGTGACTTTAGTTCGTCTACGGATCTCCTCATTTCTGATTCGATCACGTAGAGAAACTCCGAGCATAGCCCTCTCCATAGTTCGCTGAGCGACTTTGAGTTTAAAATAAAAATAAATCTTATGCTCTATAGTGATTCTGACCTAGGTCGGCAAAGTAATTGTCAGAAACCAGGGTATTTCCGGATAAATTACGTCACATGACAGCCCTACATGAGCAAACCTTTCCGTATTTTTCTGGCCCGGACATCATTATATCTTATCGACCCCATTGTCCTGTTCTGTTTTCTCTCGGACATCTGCTCCGTCGCCTGTAATGTAAAACAAATACGCCTGTGGTGTAATAATAGCAGAGAGTATATACCTATTTAATAGAGCGTCACAGTCTTTGAGGCGCCAAGTCTGCTGTTACGCATATAGATGGGTAGTGAGTAAAAACTCACGAGTAAATACACAATTTATTGGTTCAATTAATTGAACAATAAACAGCTAAGCCATCAAAGCGAAATCATAAATAATATTTTTAAACAAAAAAGAACCGACTTCACTTAGCATCCACCTTTCCAAAAGCAAAAGCTCGAGCTGCTGTAAAAAATACTCAAATCACTATAGGTGTGCTTATAATTGTTGAAGAGTTCCCTCGATTTCTCCAGGATCCCATCATCAGATCTTGACCTGGTTAGAATGGGTGGTCCCATTGAACTGTGAAGTATACTCTTTCAAACAAAAAAATAATTTACAAATCGGTCCAGCCGTCTTCGAATAATCGGTGAACATACATAAAAATTAGAAATAGCAAAAAAAAAAACAAAGATTCCGACGAATTGATAACCTCCTCCTTCGAAATCTTGAAGTCGGTTGAAAATGTAACTTTGGCACCATAAAAATAATGCGACACTTGTAAGACGAGATTAAGTGCAGCTTTGGTGTTCTTACGTAAACAAAGCATGATAAATATTAAGGTGACACGGTAAAAAGTCGAGTGTTTATAAAGTCGTTTGGAGATTTTTGGGCCATCTCGTGCAGGTGGCGTCAAGGAGGGGCTTTCTTTCATGTCCAAACACTTGCTACCACAAATATTTTCACTGTTTAACTAGTAGTTTATGTGACTGCTATATACATAATACTTATATATTAGGAAGGGCATTAAAATACGAGTGTGGTTTTTTGAAACGAGCGAAGTGAATGAGAGAGTTATTATTATTATTATTTATTTATTACACGAGTGTTTTAATGCCTGATACATACACTGCTTTATCTACAGACATATTATAAATCCGCAATTATGTTTTCGGGAATCATTAGAATGACCGCCATTGCACCGCCATGGCCAACTGGATTGTGCGTCCTCCTCCCCGACCACCCCATTATATAAGTGAAATAATTTTAAACATAAAAGAACCGACTTCACCTTTCCAAAAGCAAATGCTCGAGCTGCTGTAAAAAATACTCAAATCACTATAGGTGTGCCTATAATAGTTGAAAGAGTTCCCTCGATTTCTCGAGGATCCCATCCTCAGATCCTGACCTGGTTACAATGGGACCAATTGTGAAGTGTGTGTGTTCTTTCAAACAAAAAAATATTTTTCCAAATCGGTCCAGCCGTCTTCTAATAATCGGTGAATATACATTAAAAAAAAAATAAAAAATAAAAAACAAAGATCCCGATGAATTGATAACCTCCTCCTTTGAAATCTTGAAGTCGGTTGTTAATGCACAATTTATAACCAACTGTGACCGCCGAGGATCACGTGACGTTTTCTATACGAAATGGAGTGTCGGAAGTGTCGCGTACGACACGGAACGAAACAACGTGCATCATTAGGCGACGAATTTCGGCAATCCTCCTCCTAGCGTTTGTTTCGGTTTTTTGCCACGGCTCATATTAACCTGAGGTCCGCTTGGCAACTTAATAACATGAATTGTCGTAGGCACTAGTTTTTACGACAGCGACTGCATCTGACCTTATAACCCTGAGGGGAAACTAGGTCTTATTCGGGCTAATTTCGGCAATCAATAATTAAATTTCGGTTTGTATAATAACAAAGAGAATGTATTTGTGTAATTAGAGTTATTAGAGGGACACAGTCTGAGATTTTTCTATGTTCCAAGTTTGATAGCTTTACTAGATGGCGCTGGACAACCCCATATATACCTCGGAAGCGCCATCTGAACCAGAGCAAACCAGAGCTACCGCAAAATGTATGGGGCCGTACAGCGCCATCTAGTAATGATATCAAACTTCCAAGTTTTACAGCACAGAAATGTCTTACAGTCTAGCCCTCTATTTATAAATTCTCTTTGATATAGGGTATGTTGATATACCGACAAAAATATGCCCCATTAGGATCAAGTTATATCTTCGTCCCTCTCACAGTTGAAACCGCGGGCTGCTGGGGGGGTAGACACTAAACGATTCGTACGCGAGCTGGGCCGTTGACTCCGGCAAAAGGGGGAGGATCCCTGCGCCGAGTCGTTCTTGGCGCAAAGGCTATCCATAGTAATCCAGCGTCGAAATGCAGCAAGCCTTATGGGCACCTTTGCATCGGGAACGGCAGAGAGCGGGTTGTTCGTTTAAATTATTTGTAAAATGTGTTATTTATTTTCTAAACCTGTTGTACTATTAATTGTTCCATTGTAAATTTTATATAATTATTATATGTCTATAAGTATGTTACTTATATACCGACATAAGAATGACGCTGCCATTACAATGCATCCGGAAAACATCGGTTAAATATGCAGATTGCTAATTATAATACGGTTTTATCGTTGTTACAGATAACGGCCATGGAACGAAAGATGCATAACGGAACACTAACATTTAATTGAAAAGGATGGGACACTTCCATCGTGCTCCGTCTTTACTAATTACTCCCTTGAAGGTAAGACTCCAAGTAAACATCCGGTACCCGGTCCGGTTGCCTGATTCGGTTACCCGACCGGATGACACATGCACACTTAGAGAATGGGGGAGGCCGGTGAAAACTTTTTATAGAGGGCGCTGTTCCAGATTCCGTACAATAAGAGAAAGAGACACATACAATGAGTGAAAGAGACAGAAGATGAATGGTCCTTAACTAGTATGCAGTCAAAAAGCTTTTCTTAGGCAAAAACCTTCCCTATGGCGTTAATCTACAGTATTTTAATTTAAGTGCATTTCAGAAACCGGTTGATTTCAATTTCCGAGCAATTCGAGACGAAACATTGAGTCATTTTCGCGAAAATAAATACTAACTAATTCGCGCCATACAAATTTAGGTTTCCTAAGGACCAATATTGGAGATATCACTTTGACAGTTGCCTTCCCCATTCAACCGGGATGGAGTAGCCATGTCTGTCATTTTCTATACAAAAAAACTCTGTCGATTTTTGTACGGGAGGGGAACGTCAAATGTATGGCTATTCGTACTTACGTACGTACAAATAGCTACGTCAGATAAACGTCAGTCCATACATGTGTATGACCACTGGTCATATGTTTTCGGCAGAGGGGAACGCCTATCAATGGCGACTCCGGTTGGTTGAATTCTCAAAGCATGCACACGACCAGTTGATGTATTTTGACCTGACGTTAAGTTTTTAAACCGTACGCGTAGAACCGTGTGTGTTCGGGTTCTGGTATTTAGTATAAGACATGCGCCTTCAGTTCAGCTGACCCGATTCGGTAACCGTATCCCGACATCCTGACATAAATATTAAATAAATATTATAGGACAATCTTACACAAATCGACCTAGGCCCACAGTAAGCTCAATAAGGCTTGTGTTATGGGTACTAGACGACGATATATATAATAGATAAATATGGATAAATACTTAAATACATAGAAAACATCCATAACTCAGGAACAAATATCTGTGATAAGCACACAAACAAATGCCCTGGCCAGGATTCGAACCCGGGACCTCCAGCTTCGTAGGCAGGGTTACTACCGACTGGGCTAGGAGGCCGTTATACATGACATATAATCCGAACGTTTGTTTTGACCCTAAGCTAAGATTTATTGTTGTACCTATGTTGTGCCAAGGGGGTGCAACTCAACGAAATGACAGATGTGGCCTTTGATACTATCCGATAATTTTTGTGGTTATCAAAATCCCAGTCGCATATTTTTTTTTCTTTTTTTTCCAGTCGCATATTTGCGCCATGAGATAAAGTAACAGGAAGTTTATAGTATAGTTTTGTACTAGAATAACAGTTTGATTGGGTAGGTTATGTAATAAATTACACTTTATTATGGTGCGTTCACATGTATGGCCTCTTCCGGTGGGCTGGATATATCTTTCTCATAGAATGAAACCATACATGTGAACACACCATATTATTGTGACGGTAAATTACCGTCCACGGTAAAGTATAAAAGCGCCTTATGTCGTATGTGCGTGTACTGTTTACAAAAAACGCATATTTTAGAGTTCCGAATCTAAATTTATTTTATACCAGGGACCGGAACCGGTTACCAATAAAGGGGTTTTAGATCGGGTATTTGATAGGGTTATTTTTAAAAATCCTAAAAAGCACGTCATTCACTTCATCTCAATTGTTAAGATATTCGACAGGAAAAACAAATTGAATTTGATTAACCTTGTTAATAAGACTACCCCATCATTACTCAATGATAGGGTAACCATATAATAGGGTTACCCTATCGAAAATATTAATAAAAAGTCGGTTAAAAAGAGGGATTTTCTTCATTTTCCGGCCCTTATTTATACATTACTTAATGAATTCTGTATTTTATACAGTAAATAGGTAGTAGTTACTTATACTGCTGACTGTTCGTTCAAACCTTCCAAGTTAAATAAAAACATGTAAAAGGTAAAGCAGAGTATTATGAGTTACGCATAGAAGTTTGGTTCATATTTAGGATAACTGTATGTGGGAATTTTGAAAATCCTTTACGGGCCACAAGAGATAATAGTTTCAACAGAACCTCGTCGAAAGTCGGATGCTTCCAAAGGTCTGATGAAAATTCCCTTTGGGCTCAAGGCTAGTTATCTTAGACATAGTTGAATAGTTATAACCAAAGTTATCGGTAAATATGTATTAGCACTTACAGTTTTGTAGTGTTGATAATGGACACAGAATTGATAATAGTATGTACTGCGTACCTACATGTTCTAAGATTTATATCACAACCGCGACGGTGGCAAACAAGCATACGTCCCGCCTGATGGTAAGCAGCTACCGTAGCCTATTTACGCCTGCATCTCGAGAGGTGTCGCATGCGCATTGCCTCTGACTGCCCCTGACTCTTTAATTTGAATGAGGATTCACTATGTTGACGGCTAAAAAGCCCGTCGTAAACACACTGTTGTCTTTGAGCTCTCAGGCAACCTTACTCACTGACACACAATCCTAGAAGTAAGTAGGCTCTAGTGCTATTTGGCTGTGATTTAAGAAAACCGATATTTAACCCGCCTATGAGTCCTTTATGGTAATGTGCCGAGTGTTAGGTAAGTGAAACGCTTAACGTGTGGATAATAACTGTTTTATCTTGGAAAATAGATCGCTTTATATAGGTACACAATCCTTTGTTCTCGGTTTAGGTTAATACACTGATCAAGGCCGAGGTCACAGTAAATAGAAATGATTTTTATAATATTCCGTATATGGTTGTAGCGTATCATATTACATTAGGAAAATGAACGTTGTTTTTTATTTAATTTTCTATTCGTCTTGGGTGGGCTGTGAAGTTAGCTGAGTCAGCTGTTGTTGGGTGATTCTGTACCTATTACACGTCCGTCGGTTTTTTTGAGACAGAAAAACAGGTTTAAACTGTTTTTTGTCTTTACATTAATAAGTATAAATTTGTTTCTTAAAAGGTAATTCTGAATATAAAATAAATATTGGAACTATTAAAAGTGTTATATAAAAAAAAACTTGGCTGCTTAACTCTATTGTTTACATTCTGTTTCTTAACTAATTTATATAAAAAAAAAATATATTTTAATCTTACGGCTAGGGTTTTAAAAACATGATTACATTTGTCTTCTTTTTTTTTTTGTTGATGCACTTGAAAATATGATTACATTTTTGTCGTTTTTTTTTTTGTTGATGCACTTGAAAATATGATTACATTTTTGTCGTTTTTTTTTGTTGATGCACTTGAAAATATGATTACATTTTTGTTGGTTTTTTTTTGTTGATGCACTTGAAAATATGATTACATTTTTGTCTTAATTAAGTTATAGTTTAGTTACATTATTGATAAAATTTTGAATAATTTGGTTAGGGTTAACGTTTCGGAGATTATAATGTTCTGAATTTAATGGTTTTGTTACTGTGTTGTTGTGATTTTTTAACGTGATTGTCCCTTTTTCATAGTCTATGATACATTTGTACTTTATTAAAAAGTCTTGTCTAATTATTCCGTCAACTTGTAATGGTAATTTTTGAAAAATATGGAATTCGTGCGGGAAAAAATTTTTTTTTTTTGAGGCCAAAAAGATAGATTGAACCTTTTTTTTTTTGTCTTCACATTCAATTTGGCTTATGTCTATGGGTTACATGTTGGTTGTTAGGGTAACTTATGTTTATGGTATCTAAAAGAAAAATATTAAATTGTATGGTTATATATGGACTATGGATGGGTTACATTTCGATTCTTAGGTTATTCTTATGGCTATGTTTATACATGGAAAATGATCGAAGTTTATGGTTATGCGGGTGTTGGTTTGTGTTTTGTTTAAAATAGCGGTGTGTTTGTTGCTAAGTTATATGCTGCGGTTTGTTTATTTGTCCTTGTTGATCCTTGTATGGCCAGGTGTTTGTGTTTTGTAAATTATTGACCTGATGTTTATTTATTATTTGATATCATTACAGCGTGGAGATAGTACTTCCGTATTTGGAATGAGATGTGATCATTGACATGGAAACGTTTAGTTTGCTGTTTTAGTGTAGTGTCGAGTGAGAGCGTGTTTTTTTTTGTGTTTTATGGGTTTGTGTTGTGTATTAAAATTGTAAATATATATATATATGTATATGTTTGCTGTTTTTATTTATTGTGGGTTTTTTTTATGGAGAATGTCCTCTTTGTCTGTAACTAATTTTTTTTTTTTCGTTCTGAATTTTGATTCTTTATGATGGTAAATAGTCTGATATACTATATTTATTTTATTTCTGTCTTATTTTCTGATTTATAGTGGGTCTACGGTTTATATATATATAGATAGATATATAGCGTTTGGGATTAAATTTTTAAATCGTAAGTAGTTTTTTTTTTTGTTTTATGAAAGGTGTTGATGTGTTGTTTTATGTGTTTTGTTTGTGTTATTATATTTACTTTATTTTTATTTAAGAAATCTTTTATTTATTTTATTTTTATTTTATTTGTGTGGTTGTTTTAATTATAGTATGGTTTAGTTCTATTTTTGTGGATTGCGTATTCTTTTCCTGATACTAATATTTTTACGTTTGGATCCTGATCCTCTATGACGGTAAATGGTCTTTGATGTATTGTGTCTAATAATTTTTTTTTTGATTAATACTAAATCGTCAGTTTTATTACTTGTGGGTTTAATTTTTAAATCGTAATTAGTTTTTTGTTTTTGTTTAATGAAATGTGTTGATGTGTTTATGTTTTTTGTTTGTGTTTGTTTTGAACTTTTGTAACATATGTTTTGAATTCTATGGGATAGGAATCGAAGTTATATATATATAATGGGTATGTTTGATGAGTAATGTTTCTGGGTATGCGGCATAGTTTGCCGAATACTAGCTCGTATGGCGTGTATGTAGTTGCCGAATAAACCATTGTGTTATACGAAAATACTAATATTGTAACTAATCAGATCAATGGTGAGTCTGGTTGTCTGTTTGTATCCTCAAAAATGCTTCTATTGCTTTATGCGAATTTTCTGAGGATTCTAGGCTTTCATGGTGGTAAGTGGTTGACTGTAATTGTTTTATACCTAATATTTTACAAATCTCTCTCATAGGTGTGGAGATGAATTTGCTGTCTCTGTCTGCTTTTATTTATTTATGACTGTTTTCTGCTGTTATGAATTTTATAATGTCGTTATCTATTCCTGGTCAGTAGTAATAACTTTTAACGTTATTGGTCATTATTCTTATGACTGTGTCCGCTAGTGGGTAATAAGTTATATGTGACACGTCTGTCATCTTTGTCTGTGATTTTCTTGATTTTTTCTATAATAATTAGTCGTGGTACGTATCGTCTGTCATGTGTGTTTTATACACTTTGGTAGCTCTTTCCTTCTTTGGTTGTGTTATTTTTTTTGTTGTATGTATTCTTCTTGTATCTGTTGTGTCTTTCATTTGTAACCTAGTTCTCTCGCGAGGAAAGCTCGTTTCGGACACGATGGAGTACTTGGTTCGACACACAGTGTAGAACAATAAATGAGCCATTTTGCAATGTCTGCATTTTGTCCTTATGTAAGCTTCTTTGTGATACTTGTCACTTTTTTTTTTTAATGAGTACATGGCGCTTTTTAGCGAATCGGGTCGGCCGACCGTATTGCATACTATTTTATTTTTAGTTTTTCGATTTAAGGATACAGGGAAATATTTATTATTGCGCGCTGGTACATATTATTATTATGTACTATCAGACAGTGTTTTAACGCATCGGAAGACTTAGAACATCCCGTGCGCCCAAGGACCTGGTCAATTGAGAACTCGCTCGAATTTGTTTGGTTCCAAGGGTTAGCGTCTGCTTTGTATCCTGGTGTACTCGGCTTACTTTTAATTCTCTTATGGGCTACTTGGTATTGCGTGAAGTAAAGAGGAATGCAAGGAAACCCTTTACTTTGTAAACTTAAAGCATATAAGGGTCACAACAACTTTTAGGTGATCAGGCTAATTGTTGGTTGCGACACTTATCTGTTTTAGTTTTCTGCACGCTATAGTCACAGACACAGTCACAGTCATAGTCATAGTCAGTCATTTGTAATATTTAAGATATTACATATATCTCTTATTATTCTTATCGTAATAATATCCCTATTTATGTCGTGTCATGTAGCAGTCATAATAAGTTTGTAAATAAAATTTTGTTTAATTATTGTGGTACCTCGTGATGTCAATTTATTCTGGAAATCGTGGCTATCACTCTCTAAGCGTCGCGTAATTGTATGGTATGACGCAATCGTTCCTCCTATTCCGTGTATGTAGGTCAGCTTGCATGCGACCTTGGGTTTTCAATGTCGCGTCGCGTGTTATTGTACTTTGGCTGGCTCTGGTGTCAATAAGATATAAGTACGTTGTGGCGTTTATTGTGAATTGAACTGAGTTTATGTATCTATTAGTTTTAATGTTTTATTGGTTTGGCTGGCGCAGACGGTTGATCTGGCCTTTGTTATTTTTTGGATTTTTTTTTTTTTTTTTTACTTTGGCAATGGTGATTTTGAGAATTTTAGCTGCATCAGATTTGGTGTGTTGTTTTATTTTTGCCATTATGATATTTCATTATGTAGTTATTATACTTTTGAGGCAGTTCTTTTAACACTAGTTTATTTCAATAAACGTATTGTGTCCAAGGACCTTCACGAATTGGTTTTTCAACACTATCATTATGTATCAAGGATTCAGTGCCTGTCAAATATATTAACTTGTTTAATTGTATTTTTGCCATAGTTAAATTTTGCTGCGTATACTATCATCATGTAGTTTTTTTTTTTTTATATCAATCTATAAAAACACTAAAGTAATGTCTGTGTAGATATTATTAAAATTATTTTTTTTTTTTTTTTTTTACTTTTAATTTGTCGGTGTAGGTATACGTCAATACACTATAATGCGTTATTAAATGTTTTGAGTGTAATACGTGCGTACGGTTGAATGTATTTCTTTATTGTATTGGTATAGTGTGGCTACTTTATTTTCGACATATTATGTAAAGTATGTCTTATTTTTATATTTTTTAAAAGTGTGCATCTTATGCGTGTAAATTTTCTGGTAATAATTGACATTAATAAATGATGTGTTTTTTTTTTGTTATGTGTTGTTGCCGTTAGCCTGTGCCGTCGTGAATAAATTTTCTAGTTTTTTGCTTGTGCCGTTTGGTAGGCCGATTTCCCTGTTTTATGTTGAATGGTTTGTTTTGGATCGCGGTCGCTGATTTTACTGGTGTGTTTGCTGGATATTTTTAAGTTTTGCGGGTTTTTTTTTTTTTTTAAATGGGTTTTTTTAATTACGAAATTTATTAGCAATTTTATGTCATTGACTTTAATCATTATCGCGTGTAATTCTATAAACTGTTTGATGACGGTTTCGGATCCGTTCATGGCTGGTAGCAATGCTACTGGCGGTTTTTGGTTAATTAATTGAGGTTTTGTCCGTTTTTTTTTGTTTTGGTTGTATATTGATAAAATTATACTTTACACGTCTTCTATTTTTGTAAGGTTTTTAAATTACTCCGCTTTGTCCTATGGATATGTCTGATTTATTTATTTTTTATTTTGGGCTGTATTCTTTAGTGACTGGGCTAATTTGAGTTTATTTTGACCGATTGTCTGTTTAGGGTGTTTTTGAACGAATTTTCGAATATTTGTTTGTTTGTAATGCTTCTAACTTATTTTTGTAATTTGGGTCATTCTATACGCGTAATGTGAATTATTGTTATAGTTACATGTAGAATTGTGGGCTTAAATTTATCACTGAATTCAAGTAATTATGATTGAACTGTCTTAGAATTATACTTGCGATCGATGGTCGGTGCTGGGCGTTGGCGATGGGGTGTGGCGGGGCTGGTGACGGCTGGTGGCTGCTACACGTTCTGCTGTGCTTGACGTGCTGAATCTAGGCGCTCTGCTCTGCTTCGCTGGTTGCTGGTGGCGGTGGTGGTTTGGCTTGCTCTCCATTGTTTTTGTCGTCGTGGGGCTTGCCTTGGGTTACCCGTTGGTGTGGGTTGTTGGGGCTGATGGTGGTAACCGGTGTCCTTTTTTTGGTCCATCGGACTGTTCTGGTTGGGGTCCTCTGTCCTTGAACGTTACCGTTATGGTAATCATGGTCATGGTTTTAGCTGACTCTGGCCGGCTGACTGGTGCGTTGGTGCCTTTGTTGGTTGTCGCAGTGGAGCGGGGCTGAGCCATTGTGTCGTGTCTCTGTTCTTTCTTAATTGCTGAACGGCTGGGATGGCTGATGAGCTTGCTGCGGCGGCGGTGTCTAAGTTCGGCTGGGCGGGGCTTCGGGGGTTTGAAGGGTCGAGCGGGGCTGGTCCATTGTGGGCTGAGCTGTGCTGCGCAGGTCCGGGCTAGGCTGGTTCATGGAGCTTGCTGAGCTGGTTCGTGGAGCTGGCTTAGCTGGCTGGTATTTAAACCGAGGCTGCCTTGAGCAGCCCGACTGGCAGGGTCGCCATATGGTAATGGGACGTGTAGCAGGTAAGTGAAACGCTTAACGTGTGGATAATAACTGTTTTATCTTGGAAAATAGATCGCTTTATATAGGTACACAATCCTTTGTTCTCGGTTTAGGTTAATACACTGATCAAGGCCGAGGTCACAGTAAATAGAAATGATTTTTATAATATTCCGTATATGTTTGTAGCGTATCATATTACATTAGGAAAATGAACGTTGTTTTTTATTTAATTTTCTATTCGTCTTGGGTGGGTTGTGAAGTTAGCTGAGTCAGCTGTTGTTGGGTGATTCTGTACCTATTACACCTTGACTAGAGTCTGTGCTTTTATGACCATTGGGTGCTGACGTGAGACGAGTTCGTCTGAATAATTGAGTAAAACACCACTGATATGGAGCCATTTGGTTGGTTTTAGGTACCTACAGTAATTTATTACTTTAGTTTGCATACTACTTCGTTAACAAAAAATCACTAAAAAAAAACAACGGGGTGCACTCCGGGAGTGCCGGCAGAAGTGAAAACTTTGATATTTTGGAATGGTTAGGAAATAAATTTGCACGAATTGCTTTAATTATCAGTATAAAAGTACTATAATTTATGTCTATCGTACACAAACATGACAATTTATATTAATTAATTAAAAATTTAACACTTCAGAACTATTACAATTATTTATTCAGCCATTTTACTCGGAAACTGCTAAATGTATCTTAATAAAATTTGAACATTAGTTGTAGTTTGTATGCCATACTTAGTATTGTAATAAAATTGCTGAAAAAATATTTAAGTCCATGTACTTATGCATGTAACTAATTGCCAAAAACATTTTTTTACCAAAAATCAACATGTTGCACATCAATCGATAGGTCTTCAGAAATAACATTAAGCTTTTTTAAACATATTATAATGAAGTAAATATTTTCAGAAATAATCATTCCGTCTAAAACATTGTATAGCGGGCTGTAACTTATGAATTAAATCATGCTCGAGTTATCTCCTAAAACCCTCTTCCAAAGGCAGATACAACCTTTTGATTATTTTTCCTTAATCTGTTGAAGGTACGGAACCCGCCATTACGCGTGGTCCGACACGCACTTGGCCGCAACCGACGTCAACCAGCCACGGCCTTACTGTTCAATTAGCATGTACTACGTATCATTTCGCGATGCGATCAAATCCACTGCCAAACTCAGTCGATTTTACGCGTCGCGAACCGATCGTTTGCTCCAAATTACAACGTTACGCCAAAATAAATAAGAACCGAGATTTCCTACGTTCTTGAGATCTAACTAATAGCGTGCTATCCTTTGATTAAAGTAAAAAGAGGAAGATACCTGACGTTCATAGTACTACAGTCATTTTACGGGCGGCTAGTATGGGGAATTGGAAATAATTAATAATAGCTAATATTTTTAGTGTAACGGATATATCATGATACAAGTATTATTTACGCAATGAAATCATACAAAATATCGTTATTCGCTAACCGCCACAAATATGTACACACATATTACAAGCGTTTTACTTGTAGGATTTTAATGAATATATCGTTTCTAAGTCATTTAAAATGTGTAAGAACAAACTACCAATTATTACTATGTGTTTCTAACGAATTAGGATATATATCGCCCGCGCCGTACATTTTGTTATTCATGTGGTTTTACATTGACACGGTTTCTTGTTTTTCGCTTTACACAGAAAGAAGACTTAAATATCGTCATATTTACAAATAAAAATAATTGATATTATTGTAAATAAAAATATACAAATTTTTTATATATTTTTTTTTACCTTTTTAACTACTTCCGGGTGAAAAGTTGGTAGGATTTTTGCATATATTATCTATAAATATTCCATAAGATTGAATAATAAAAAAAATCGGGCTATTATAAATTAATGTTTGACGCAACCGTATCTTTACTGTACTATAGCTGACAAAACTGAAATGTGTTCCGGCACCCACACACTTGTAAATGCTTACACTGCTATAAATGCTATAATGTACATGTGCATCAGGGGTAAAAGAGATACACCAATATACTTAACACGGGCGTGTAAGCGAGCCTTCCATATTTTGCGCATTGCACAAAGTGTGACAGAGACCAACTAATATAATTTACAGTAGTGTAGACAAGATCGTCATATTTCTAACAATGACGTATAGAAGTAAAAAGAGAGTCATTTGGGTTTGAAAAAATTAAAATAATGAATTGATATTAATCGTAGTAAGTCCTTGTCGCATCAATATGAAAGCGGGCAAGATGGACCGAGATAGAAAATTAAATGTCGAGTCAATAGCATACTATATTTTTAAAATATGAATAAATTTCTAGTTCTAAACTTCTGGTGCTCTAGTCGAATATTCCAGTGTTCAACGAAATAGGTAACGAACGATCATCTCAAAAAACCAGTATAAAGGCATCTACGATTTCGCGTAGTTGTTACGGATCTAGAGGTTTCTCATTTTAATGCAATAATGGTTTGTCAAAAGAGACGTGTATGGTAAGTGACGGTTATATTGCACTACACAGAAACGGCGAATGATCCGTGTGGTCCTTACTTTAATTTCCATCGCCTGCCTCGCGCACGACTCAAAAAAACCAATGTAAAGGTGTGACCTCCGATTGTGCATAGTTATAATGGTAAAAAAGATTTACTTATCCTGAACGAATTGTAAGTCTCGGGAATCAGCGCTAGGTGCCTAATTTCGTAGGTAGGGTTAGCAAATAAAACTTTTTAATACCACGACGGTGGCAAACAAGCATACGGCCCGCCTGATGGTAAGCAGCTACCCGTAGCCTATGGACGCCTGTAACTCCAGAGGTGTCACATGCGCGTTGCCGACCCTTTACAAAAAGGAGGATTCACTGTGTTCACGGCTTAATGAGCAAGAGCAAATAAAACTGTTAGAAATTTAAGTAATATACTTTCTAGAAACGTTTTCATTATCGGGTAATTCGGGTATTAAAGATAATTGCTTACATTAATCGGGTAACACCCAAAACTCACTAATTACTACCACAAGTTTAAAGCCGTAATGAACCATATTAGTAACAAAACAAGGTTGATTTTAGTTTAATAATTTTATTGCAATTACTGAGTTTTGGTTGTCACCGAATGATATTTTCTTAAACGTATTTATTCTCTAGTATCTGGTATTAAAGATAATTGCTTAAAAGGTTTTGTCATGAAATAAAACAACTAAAAACGGATTATATCGCGTGTACTGAGCTTAAATTACATCCCGACGTTTCGAACACTTTTCAGCGTTCGTGGTCAACGGGTCGACTGAGGAAAAATATACAATTACCTCCGTTTAAAAACTATCACAATATGCAAACCTACCCACATATTAAATATTAAACAAATTTTGTCATTGCACATGCCATTTCACATTCCTTTGCCACATTCTTTATATTTTTTGTAACTTAAAATTATTTGACATTGAAAATTAGGTATTTGACATTATGCATTTATACATAAATAATTTGTACATACGTTTAGTTTGGTAACGGTTTCAAGCACTAGGAGACCAGAATGAAATAAAAGTGCATTTTTATCAACATATAATTTGCTAACGCTACCCAAAGGGGCATGACACTCGGACATACGTGTTTCACGCGTGGGTACTGCCTATTTAGCTGTCTCGCTTACTCAATAACAAAAATGTTTTTGATAAATTTTGATAAAAAATTATGTTTGCTTATTTAAAACAGTACTTATGAATGAAAAGTTATTCCGTGAGCTTTGTTTTTATGTTTTGAGCTATTTAAAAAAAAGGCACAATTTGGCATGATTTACGGGTATTTTAGTCGTTATTCTTGAAAGCACGCTCTTCGGCGGCCATGACACGACTGATTCAATATAGGCGCCGGAACCTATATTTGATGGCACACGATCGTGCGCCTGGTACCATATCTATTCCCTTTGTATTTATCAAAGATGTAACCTTTACTTAGCGCCTGAACTGCAACAAGATGTTACGTTATTAAAATGATTTTATATTTTAAAAGATCAGGCGCTTTGTTTTTTCATACATCTACAATCTTTTGATGCTGCTGCCACTGACAAGGCCACGCACGGGGGCTTGCAGCACCGCATTATCGTGTAGTCCTACCCCTGCTTCGAGGAACAAAGGAAATCTAGGAGACTTATCGTACTAGAAACCGGGTTATTAATTTTTTTCAAGAAAAAAAAAATCACAGATTTCGTGCCTCACACGACTATCGAGCACATTGGAAATGAATCTACGGAATTCGAAAAAATATTGTCGCTGAGCGACGAGAAAGTCGGGATAAGGAAAATGTTATAAAATAAAACTACGACGTTGAATGATAATTATTTTATTCTTAGATTAACATAAGTATCTTCGACATAACGCCTGTGAACTAGAGTTGGGCAAAAATTAACGTGATAGAAACTAAAGTTAAAAATGAGAACGTTACTCATAATCATATGAACATGATTACGCATTCAATCATGAGCTTTCTAATCTGATTGACCACCGACATGAGTAAATCATGTCGATTTTTAGTTTCACTCATGATTAGCTGAAGTGATTACATTAGTAAGACAGAATGCTTAGTTAAACTAACGATTAAGTTGATTAGCTGATTAGATTTTGATTAGATTTTGCGGAGCTACTAGCTCCTTCACTTTTTTCCCTGACGAAACAGGCGGTACCTAGGTAAGTATAATATACATTTAGGATAAATGGCTATTTGTGACAATATTTCTAAAGGTATCATTTGGCGGTTGACGCTTATGTCTTAAGTTGTATAGTGCAGATTCAATATTGAGCAATAAAAGCGTAAATGCCAGTGGCAAATGTTACCTTTACCAAAATATCGACAATTTTTTTGTTAGTTTTTGGTATGAGTGTACAAATGAATGCTCCCATTTAACTTTGAAACGGCCTGTTTGGTTTTATTGCGGTTTTCGGCTACAGTTAAGGCAGCTATCACACAGCTGCGGTTTCCACAAGCGCTTTTCATTCTCATTCTCATTCGCATTCTCATTCTCATTCTCATTCTAATTCTAATTCTCATTCTCATTCTCATACTCATTCTCATTCTGATTTTCATTTTCATTTAGGATAATGAAAATTTCTACATATGTATCTGGTTCAATATGTGAAATTCAGAACAAACGCCTTATCCTAGTAATAATATAAATCAGCTTAAGAACACTCTAATCATACATTCGTCAATCACATTGAACAAGTTTGTTGATTAGCGTTAATTTAGTTTCAATCAGCGCCCATCGTTAGGGGGCGTCCATTAATCGCGTCATATTGTATAGGGGGGGGAGGGGGTCACGAAAAATCACCATTGATCACCACAGGGGGGAGGGGGGTCTGGACACACATCACGTGTAATTTTTTTGTTCCTCCGTGCTATACTGTATTATGGTCAATAAAATAGAATTTATCAACTTTTAAATGAATCAATCGTCAAAACCAGAGTAGCGCGCGGATTTTTGCCTCGCAGCTGGAAAATTTTATTCTAGCGACGGGTTCCATGAGGAATCAAGGGAACCCCTGAAACCTCATAAGCAGACGTATAGCGATATTTTTAAATCTAAAAACCAAAATATTGCATTTAAATAGTGCTATTTAGTGAAATAGAAACTGCTCGTGAAGATTAGAATGGAACTCCTCTACGACAAGGATGAAGTGAAAAGTTCTTTAGCGGCGCTGTGCACTTTTTGTGATGGGGAAAAAATGTTAAACTCGCGACAGGTCACGTGACTGACAGATTCGTTAGATTGAAAATTCGTAAGACGGACACGTGACCTGATCTAAAAAATAATTGTAATAGTTCTGAAGTGTTAAATTTTTAATGTAATATAATTTGAAGTGTTAAATTTTTAATGTCATGTTTGTGTACGATAAGCACAATAAATGAATATTGTATTTCTTCACATAAATGATAGTTGATAATTAAAGCAATTCGTGCAAAATTATTCCCTAACCATTCCAAAATATCAAAAATGGACAACGTTAATATTCAAGTTTTCACTTCTACCGGCACTCCAGGAGTGCACCCCGTTTTTTTGACGTCTTGGGACTAATTGTTATGAGATGCACTATGATTGTAAATATTTTTTAATGGCATTTGAGATATTATTTTGTGAAGTAGGTTTTTAGGGTTCCGTAGCCAAAATGGCTAAAACGTAACCCTTATAGTTTCGTTATGTCCGTCTGTCCGTCTGTACGTCGGTCCGTCCGTATGTCACATTCATTTTACTCGGAAACTATAAAACGTATCTTAATAAATATTTGAACACAACTTGTATTTTTGTGTGCCGCTACTTAGTTCTGTGGTAAATTAAAAAAGTAGTAAAATTGCTGGAAAATATATTTTTAGGGGGGTACTCCATACATGTAACTATTTGTCAATTTTTACCAAATATCAACATGATGCACATCACTCGATAGGTCTTTAAAAATAACATTGAAGTTTGTTTTAGTGCATACATTTTTTTATTTAGTGCATATTTTGCGAAAAAACAATTGTGCCCCCCCCCCCCTGTTTCTTTTGAACCGGAGATCCAAAAAATATGAAAAAAATTGAGAGCATTATCGATTTTAGAATTATTGAGTTATATCCATAAAACTTCTTTCATAAGCAGATACGACCTTTTGAGATTACTTTTGACAGTACTTTTGTCGTACCTATTATACGACCCTCCGTTATGCGTGGTCCGACACGCACTTGGCCGGTTTTTTTCTATTAAAGATTATTTTATTTTAGATGTACGTACATGTAGTTTCATATTTTTACCCTTTACGTGTACGTAGGTTCACGTGTTAGAAAACTACTTACTTTAGTTAGCAAAAAATTACACGTCATATTGGGCCGGGGGGGGGGGGGAGGAGGAGGGGGGGGGGTCTAAAACAAGCCAAAACCGTATGACGCGATTAATGGACGCCCCCTTAATGATTTACTCATGGCGAAATTACTTGATTGTCTTGTGTTATGATTTTATCAGCGATTATTCAATCAGCGATTTTAATTAGTACTCAATCACCGATTTTAATCAAGTGTGCCCAACTCTGCTGTGAACGAACAAACTGTAAAATTTCCACACGCATATCGAAGTTTGAATAATTGTCGCAGTGGCGCCTAAGTATACATATTTCATTTTTAGATTAATAAGCCGGATATAATAATGTTCAAAGTACAAGAAAATTATTACATTACAAATCCGTAGTCAACTCGAGAAATGGTGCCACATAGCTAAATAATTTTTAAGAAAAAAAAACCTACTTCTTCAATGGGGGAAGCCGGTGAAGGATTATTGTAGATGGTGCACTGTATACAATGAAATAACTTGCTTAACAAACACAGCGAAGAGGACAAATCGTCAAACGTGAACTATACGTCGTTGAAGAATTCCTTTTTCATTTTACATTTCACATGTTTATGGCATCAGCCGCAGTTCCACTTCATCAATATGTTACTGTTTTCAATGAAAATGCTTGATTTGTTGATTTAAACACAAAAATCACTTTACGTAAGTTTGCCTTTAACATTTGAGGAGTTCCTTCGATTCCTCATGGATCCCATCATCAGAACTTGAGCTTGGCGAAAATTTGTCCTGACAATCTTACTTGCTTAACAAACACCGATGAGTGTTCGATAAGAGGATGATCGCCAAACGTGAACTATGCGTTGTTGAAGAGTTCCCTTCTGATCATCATCAGCAGTTCCGCTTAATCATATGTCACTGTTTTGAATGAAAATGATTGATTTGTTGATAAAAATCACTACATGTATCCCATTAACATTTGAGGAGTTCCCTCGATTCCTCATGGATCCTCATCAGATAACAAAAAAAAAAAAAAAAAACACAAAAAAAACAGAATGAAAAAAAAATACACGCCGAATTGAGAACCTCCTCTTTTGAAATCTTGAAGTCAGTTAAAAAAAAATTTATGTGAAAAATGTCGTTCTGACTTTTTTCAAAAAGGTTAGGCTACAGGGCAGACCCTTAACCCTATCGTCTTTTTTTAGGCTTAAATTGTAGCTGACTAAATTGTCCAGAGGAGTTCTTCTCAAATTTTTGATATCATTCTTCGTTTCCAAAATATCGAACGCCAAAATCAAAAATTTGGAAAAAAAATATTTATGTTTTCACTATTCCGGCCATAACTGTTTTCTTTTTTGATTTTCTCGAAAAATTCTTTCTACACCTTACAGCTCTCATAAATATGAGTCTTTTGAGCCATTTTTGAATATCATATCTTTACAACTTTCCGAGGTATAAGGGGATCGCACTTTTTCGTGAAATCGGGGCCTATACCGGAGCGAACGAAAAGACATTTCCAATGTCCAAAATACGCCACCATTTTTTTTGCATTGCAGCATCAGCATTTCGTGTTCCCCCATTAAAGACGCGTTTAATTATATATATCCATGTCTCATATAGGACAGTATCATGGGCTCTCCTACTATTAGTTGATAGGATGCAAAGATTATCAAATTATCGAAATGAACTCTTATTGTGCCATGCGACCCTAGTCTGTACAGTATTCATCACATTTGCGGACCTAGCTGGGCCGGTCAATCCTGCTTAGCACTGTGGCGATCGTATTACAAATCGACTACTAACGTCTTATGTGACCCTGGTACTGTTAAGGATACTAGCGAATGAAATTATGAATAAAATTAGGGCTAAGTCAGTCTAAATAGTGCTAAATTTAGCCCCAAAAGTGCTAAATTGGCAACACTGAACCTGTCGAATCTGTCGGTCACGTGACCCTGTCGAATCTGTCGGTCACGTGACCCTGTCGAATCTGTCGGTCACGTGACCCTGTCGCGAGTTTAACATTTTTTCCCCATCACAAAAAGTGCACAGCGCCGCTAAAGAAGTTTTCACTTCAAAAATTACACCAAAAAATTACTCATTCTGACTATAAAGCGGTATCGCTGTTTTTAGGGTTCCGTAGTCAACTAGGAACCCTTATAGTTTCACCATGTCTGCCCGTCCGTACGTCCGTCCGTCCGTCCGCGGATAACCTCAGTGACCGTTAGCACTAGAAAGCTGAAATTAGGTACTAAATGTATATCAATCACGCCGACAAAGTGGTAAAATAAAAAGTGAAAATTTTTTTTTTATTAGGGTACCTCCCCTATACGTAAAGTGGGGAGTGTTTTTTATTCATTTCAACCCTAACGTGTGATATATTGTTGGATAGGTATTTAAAAATGAATAGGGGTTTACTAAAATAATTTTTTGATAATGTGAATATTTTCGGAAATAATCGCTCCAGAAGTAAAAAAAAATGTGTCCCCCCCCCTCTAACTTTTTAAAAATATAAAAAAATCTCAAAAGTAGAACTTTATAAAAACTTTCTAGGAAAATTATTTTGAACTTGATAGGTTGAATAGTTTTTGAAAAAAAATTACAAAATAATTTCTGAATTAAGATTGTAATTTAACCGTATAAGCAGGTGTTTATTGTACCTGTAATTTCTACAAAATCACAATGAAATGACGTGCTTTCAAATAAAGTAAAAACGGTGAAAATCGGTTCACGCAATAAAGAATTATCCCATAAAAATCATCTTCCATACTTTAAGCTCGCGCGCAATAATTTACTTAATTTGCCGATAGATGTAGCTGTACGTGGAACGCTCATATCATATCCTACATGGAGGTGTTATTTTAACTCTTAAGTGGGGACACTTACTGTGACGGACGGAAAACTACGGAACCCTACACTGAGCGTGGCCTGACATGCTCTTGGCCGGTTTTTTTTCAAGGATTTTTCGATGCCAATTTACGATGATTGTGTTAGTTCGTTAATAATTCTTGGATCACTAGTTACCAGTAATCAATCACTATTCGGTACTAAACGATAAGCGGGCCATGCAGGTGGTTAATCAACTCATGAATTTTACTCATAAATTATTCGGTAATATTTGTAGATATTCATACTGCACAGTCGTCCGAAGATTCTGGAAATGTAAGTACCCGTAGTGGCTTATCCCATAAAGCTTACAATTACAATTTAGAACTGACATTACTAGATGCGTGGCCTATAATACTAGGTGCGTGGCCTTGTCAGTGGCAGCAGCATCAAAAGATTGTAGATGTATGAAAAAACAAAGCGCCTGATCTTTTAAAATATAAAATCATTTTAATAACGTAACATCTTGTTGCAGTTCAGGCGCTAAGTTTAGGTTACATCTTTGATAAATACAAAGGGAATAGATATGGTACCAGGCGCATGATCGTGTGCCATCAAATATAGGTTCCGGCGCCTATATTGAATCAGTCGTGTCATGGCCGCCGAAGAGCGTGCTTTCAAGAATAACGACTAAAATACCCGTAAATCATGCCAAATTGTGCCTTTTTTTAAAGCTTTAATAGCTCAAAACATAAAAACAAAGCTCACGGAATAACTTTTCATTCATAAGTACTGTTTTAAATAAGCAAACATAAGGCAGTACCCACGCGTGAAACACGTATGTCCGAGTGTCATGCCCCTTAGGGTAGCGTTAGCAAATAATATATTGATAAAAATGCATTTTTATTTCATTCTGTTCTCCTAGTGCTTGAAACCGTTACCAAACTAAACGTATGTACAAATTATTTATGTATAAATGCTAATAATGTCAGTTACCTAATTTTCAATCTCAAATAATTTTAAGTTACAAAAAATATAAAGAATGTGGCAAAGGAATGTGAAATGGCATGTGCAATGACAAATTTGTTTAATATTTAATATGTGGGTAGGTTTGCATATTGTGATAGTTTTTGAACGGAGGTAATTGTATATTTTTCCTCAGTCGACCCGTTGACCACGAACGCTGAAAAGTGTTCGAAACGTCGGGATGTAATTTAAGCTCAGTACACGCGATATAATCCGTTTTTAGTTGTTTTATTTCATGTCAAAACCTTTTAAGCAATTATCTTTAATACCAGATACTAGAGAATAAATACGTTTAAGAAAATATCATTCGGTGACAACCAAAACTCAGTAATTGCAATAAAATTATTAAACTAAAATCAACCTTGTTTTGTTACTAATATGGTTCATTACGGCTGTAAACTTGTGGTAGTAATTAGTGAGTTTTGGGTGTTACCCGATTAATGTAAGCAATTATCTTCAATACCCGAATTACCCGATAATTAAAACGTTTCTAGAAAGTATATTACTTAAATTTCTAACAGTTTTATTTGCTCTTGCTCATTTAGCCGTGAACACAGTGAATCCTCCTGTTTGTAAAGGGTCGGCAACGCGCATGGGACACCTCTGGAGTTGCAGGCGTCCATAGGCTACGGGTAGCTGCTTACCATCAGGCGGGCCGTATGCTTGTTTGCCACCGTCGTGGTATTAAAAAGTTTTATTTGCTAACCCTACCTACGAAATTAGGCACCTAGCGCTGATTCCCGAGACTTACAATTCGTTCAGGATAAGTAAATCTTTTTTACCATTATAACTATGCACAATCGGAGGTCACACCTTTACATTGGTTTTTTTGAGTCGTGCGCGAGGTAGGCGATGGAAATTAAAGTACTAGGACCACACGGATCATTCGCCGTTTCTGTGTAGTGCAATATAACCGTCGCTTACCATACACGTCTCTTTTGACAAACCATTATTGCATTAAAATGAGAAACCTCTAGATCCGTAACAACAACGCGAAATCGTTGATGCCTTTATACTGATTTTTTGAGACGATCGTTCGTTACCTATTTCGTTGAACACTGGAATATTTGACTAGAGCACCAGATGTTTAGAACTAGACATTTATTCATATTTTAAAAATATAGTATGTTATTGACTCGACATTTAATTTTCTATCTCGGTCCATCTTGCCCGCTTTCATATTGATGCGACAAGGACTTACTACGATTAATATCAATTCATTATTTTAATTTTTTCAAACCCAAATGACTCTCTTTTTACTTCTATACGTCATTGTTAGAAATATGACGATCTTGTCTACACTACTGTAAATTATATTAGTTGGTCTCTGTCACACTTTGTGCAATGCGCAAAATATGGAAGTCTCGCTTACACGCCCGTGTTAAGTATATTGAAGTATATTGATGCACATGCATCAGGGGTAAAAGAGATACACCAATGCTAAAAATGCTATAATGTACATGTACATTATAGCATTTTTAGCAGTGTAAGCATTTACAAGTGTGTGGGTGCCGGAACACATTTCAGTTTTGTCAGCTATAGTACAGTAAAGATACGGTTGCGTCAAAGTTTAATTTATAATAGCCCGATTTTTTTTTATTCATTCTTATGGAATATTTATAGATAATATATGCAAAAATCCTACCATCTTTTCACCCGGAAGTAGTTAAAAAGGTAAAAAAAAAATATATAAAAAATTTGTATATTTTTATTTACAATAATATCAATTATTTTTATTTGTAAATATGACGATATTTAAGTCTTCTTTCTGTGTAAAGCGAAAAACAAGAAACCGTGTCCATGTAAAACCACATAAATAACAAAATGTACGGCGCGGGCGATATATATCCTAATTCGTTAGAAACACATAGTAATAATTGGTAGTTTGTTCTTACACATTTTAAATGACTTAGAAACGATATATTCATTAAAATCCTACAAGTAAAACGCTTGTAATATGTGTGTACATATTTGTGGCGGTTAGCGAATAACAAAATTTTGTATGACTTCATTGCGTAAATAATACTTGTATCATGATATATCCGTTACACTAAAAATATTAGCTATTATTAATTATTTCCAATTCCCCATACTAGCCGCCCGTAAAATGAGTGTAGTACTATGAACGTCAGGTATCTTCCTCTTTTTACTTTAATCAAAGGATAGCACGCTATTAGTTAGATCTCAAGAGAGTAGGAAATCTCGGTTGTTATTTATTTTGGCGTAACGTTGTAATTTGGAGCAAACGATCGGTTCGCGACGCGTAAAATCGACTGAGTTTGGCAGTGGATTTGATCGCATCGCGAAATGATACGTAGTACGTGCTAATTGAACAGTAAGGCCGTGGCTGGTTGACGTCGGTTGCGGCCAAGTGCGTGCCAAACTAATTGCCAAAAACATTTTTTTACCAAAAATCAACATGTTGCACATCAATCGATAGGTCTTCAGAAATAACATTAAGCTTTTTTAAACATATTATAATGAAGTAAATATTTTCAGAAATAATCATTCCGTCTAAAACATTGTATAGGGGGGGATACAATGACAAGTGACTACTAAGTCATTACATCATCAAGTAATGACTACTCTATGATCAGAAATAGAACTTTTAGTGGCAGGAATAGAAATGTCCTAGGGACTTCGCAACGATATTAATTTATCAATAAAACCTTGTGACATTTATGATGTACATACGAATATTATAATACGAATTTGCAAGTTGCGTATATTATTATACAGCATTAAACATACAGTTCTTATAAATCGCTCACTTTCCGTACCACACTTCGCTACGCGCTACGCTCGTAGCCGATCCTAGCGTTTTCCTCATATGTAGCGGAAAGCGCCTACGAACAGAGAGCCCGCTTAGCGGGTTCCTGGGCGTGAAAGTGTTAAGAAAACGGGTTTCCATCCGTTATATTAGTATTTATAATTATTTTTTTGTAAAAATTTTCAATTTTGAATAAGTGTTAAAATATAACATACTATTCCATAACGTTAATAGGTATAGCATACAAGTTAATTTATACTTTACCCGGTAACTTAATTGGTAAATGAATTGTTCGAAACAGTTATCGATAAATAATTAAGTACCTATTTAATTGTCATTTTTATCACATAAACTTCTGTGTCTAATAATGATAGACGATAAAATCGTGACCACCTTAAACCGCCAAGAGCTTTGCATGAACTCGTGAACCCGATGAGAATACAATTTTCAAATTGTAATGTGAGGTTCACCTCACATTTGTAAAAAATTTCAATTTTGAATAAGTGTTAAAATATAACATACTATTCCATAACGTTAATAGGTATAGCATACAAGTTAATTTATACTTTACCCGGTAACTTAATTGGTAAATGAATTGTTCGAAACAGTTATCGATAAATAATTAAGTACCTATTTAATTGTCATTTTTATCACATAAACTTCTGTGTCTAATAATGATAGACGATAAAATCGAGACCACCTTAAACCGCCAAGAGCTTTGCATGAACTCGTGAACCCGATGAGAATACAATTTTCAAATTGTAATGTGAGGTTCACCTCACATTTGAAACTGCCCTGATTCGCAAATATGAACGTTATTCGGTACGGTGCAGGGTTGTTTCTTCTATAGCAAAATCACGTCGCGATCTTCAAGTAAACAGTGACGTCCCGGACACCTTGTTAAATGCTCGGCTGGACAGGAAATTACATCCCATAAACGTATGTAACGTTTCTCTGTTTAACTAGTTTAATATGATAAGACATAATTAACAAGACACATTGCGAACGATAACTCGGAGAGTGTGACAGTCTAAAAACCAGCAATTTGGTTTCGTCACTTATTAGAACTCTTTCCGTTTATAATCGACTAGCTTTTGCACGCGACTTTGTCTACGTGGAATCAGTAAATCATCCCCTTATTTAACCTTATTTTAAATTATTTTATATCCTTTCCCAGAATTCAAACTATCTCCATTCTCCATAACAAAATTTCATGTAAATCAGTTCAGCGGTTATTGATTTCCCATACAAACTTTCTCCTCCATTTGCACCCCCTTAAGGGATGGATGGACTAGGATAAAAACTATCATTTATTATATATTTCCTCGGGACTCAAACTATCACTATATATCAAGAAGAGGTAATAGGATGACAGACAACCATACAGACAGAAACACACTTTTGATATTAGTATAGATAGTATGGATATGGATTAATATAGAAGTATGGATATTAGGGATATTTGTAACGACCTGCATAGCCTAGTCGGTAGTGACCTAGTGACTCAGGGCCGTGATTCGAAAAATAAACACACACACTGGACCGACACAGCTCCAACCCAACTCAACCCAACTCAACTCAACGCTATAACGACATTGATATTTGCTATTCGAACAGATTTTCATTCAACATTGGTCTCACATTGGTCACGCATTGTACTAATGTTGTACCAATGTGAGACTAATGTGTGACCAATGTGAGACCAATGTTGAATGAAAATCTGTTCGAATAAAAAAAGTCAACGTCGTTATAACGATGAGTTGAGTTGGGTTGAGTTGGGTTGGATCTGTGTCGGTCCAGTGTGTGTGTTTATTTTTCGAATCGCGGCCATGGTACAGTCGCCATCAAATATATCGGAGCGGCCAGGGTACTCAAAAATATCTGAACATGCACTTTATCGCCTCGACAATAGAGGCGTTGTTCAGATATTTGTGACCACCTTGGCCGCTCCGATATATCTGACAAGTGACAAGTAACAACTATGTGTATGATACAAGCGGGCGTATCACATATTAACATGTCACAAAATTGTATTAAAAAATTGTTTTTTTTAATACCACGACGGTGGCAAACAAGCATACGGCCCGCCTGATGGTAAGCAGCTACCGTAACCTATGGACGCCTGCAACTCCAGAGAAGTCACATGCGCGTTGCCCACCCTTTACAAAAAGGAGGATTCACTGTATTGACGGCTAAAGGAACAAGAGGGTCCCTCATCCTCAACATACTGGGTCCTCTTTGAGCTCTTTGGCAACCTTACTCACCAGCAGGAACACAACACTATGAGTAGGGTCTAGTGCTTTTTGGCTGTGGTTTTCTGTAAGGTGGAGGTACTTCCCCAGTCGGGCTCTGCTCCAGTTTTGAGCGAGATGACATTCGCTGAACGTGCCGGGCTACCACGCTTAGCGAGATGCCATTCGCAGTGCCCGTACCTCTCTTTATGTCATAGTTTAAGCTCATACCCAAGTCCGGACGTAGTTTAAGGACATACCCCGGGTCCCGGGTCCGGGTCGGGGTATTTATTCTACACCCATATGATAAATCTTCTATTCTGCATTATGGTAAAGGGGCGTGTAGCAGGTAAGTGAAACGCTTAACGTGTGGATAATAACTGTTTAATCTCGGAAAATAGATCGCTTTATATAGGTACACAATCCTTTGTTCTCGGTTTAGGTTAATACACTGATCAAGGCCGAGGTCATAGCAAATAGAAAATGATTTATTATAATATTCCGTATATGGTGGTAGCGTATCATATTACATTAGGAAAATGAACGTTGTTTTTTATTTAATTTTCTATTCGCCGTGGGTGGGCTTTGAAGAGTGTGAAGTTGGTTGAGTCAGCTGCTGTGATTATGTACCTATTACACGTCCGTCGGTTTTTTTGAGACAGAAAAACAGGTGTAAACTGTTTTTTGTCTTTACATTAATAAGTATGAATTTGTTTCTTAAAAGGTAATTTTGAATGTAAAATAAATCTTGGCTCTATTAAAAGTGTTATAAAAAAAATACTTGGCTGCTTAATTCTATTGTTTACATTTTGTTTCTTAACTCATTTATAAAAAAAAAGATATATTAATCTTACGGCTAGGGTTTTAAAATATGATTACATTTTTGTTGTTTTTTTTTTGTTGATTGAAAATATGATTACATTTTTGTTGGTTTTTTTTTTGATGCATTTGAAAATATGTTTACATTTTTGTTGCTTTTTTAAGTTATAGTTTAGTTACATTATTGATAAAATTTTGAATAATTTGGTTAGGGTTAACGTTTCGGTGATTATAATGTTCTGAATTTAATGGTTTTGTTACTGTTTTGTTGTGATTTTTTTAACGTGATTGTCCCTTTTTCATAGTCTATGATACATTGAACTTGTAATGGTAATTTTTGAAAAATATGAAATTCGTGTGGAATTTTTTTTTTTTGTGGCCAAAAAGATAGATTGAACCCTTTTTTTTTTTTTGTTTTCACATTAAATTTGGCTTATGTCTATGGGTTACAGGTTGGTTCTTAGGGTAACTTATGTTTATGGTATACAAAAGAAAAATATTTAATTGTATGGTTATATAAGGACTATGGATGGGTTACATTTCGATTCTTAGGTTAATCTTATGGCTACGTTATACATAGATAATGATTAAAGATTATGGTTATACCAGTGTTATTTTCTTTCTAAGTTGTGTTTTTATTTAAAATAGCGGTGAGTTTGCTGTTAAGTTATATGCTGCGGTTTGTTTATTTGTTTCGATCCTTGTATGGCTAGGTGTTTGTGTTTTGCAAATTATTGACCTGATGTTTATTTGTTATTTGATATCATTACAGCGTGGAGATAGTACTTTCGTATTTGGAATGAGATGTGATCATTGACATGGAAACGTTTAGTTTGCTGTTTTAGTGTAGTGTCGAATGTGAGCGTGTTTTTTTTTGTTTTGATGGGTTTGTGTTGTGTATTAAATTTGTGTGTATATATATATATGTATATGTTTGCTGTTTTTATTTATTGTGGGTTTTTTTTGTATGGAGAATGTACTCTTTGCTTGAAATTGAATTTTTTTTTTGTTCTGAATTTTGATTCTTTATGATGGTAAATAGTCTCTGATATATTATATTTACTTTATTTCTGTCTTATTTTTTGATTTATAGTGGGTCTCCGGTTTATATATGTATAGATAGATATATAGGGTATGGGATTATAATTTTAAATCGTAAGTATTTTTTTTTTTTATGAAAGCTGTTGATGTGTTGTTTTATGTGTTTTGTTTGTGTTTTTATATTTACTTTATTTTTATTTAAGAAATTTTTTATTTATTTTATTTGTGTGGTTGTTTTAATTATAGTATTGTTTAGTTCTATTTTTGTGGAGTGTGTTTTTTTTTGGATTTTGATTTTTTTTTATGACGGGAAATGGTTTTTGATATATTGTGTCTAAAATTTTTTTTTTGATTAATACTAAATCTTCAATTTTATTACTTATGGATTTAATTTTTAAATTGTAATTAGTTTTTTTGTTTTTGTTTTATGAAATGTGTTGATGTGTTTATGTTTTTTGTTTGGGTTTGTTTTAATTAAATTATTTTTAGCGTCTGCTTGGGATTTTTGTGACATATGTTTGAATTATATGGGATAGGAATCGGAGTTATATATATATATATATAATGGGTATGTTTGATGAGTAATGTTTGTGGGTGTGTTAGCTCGTATGGCGTGTATTTAGTTGCCGGATGATTCATTGTGTTATACGAAAATACTAATACTGTAACTAATCAGATCACTGGTGAGTCTGGTTGCCTGTTTGTATTCTTAAATATGATTCTAGTGCTTTTCATAGTGGTTGACTGTACTTGTTTTATGCCTAATATGTTACAAATCTCTCGCATAGTTGTGGAGGTGAATTTGCTGTCTTTGTCTGCTTTGATTTATTTATGACTGTTTTTTGCTTTTATGAATTTTATAATGCCGTTATGTATTCCTGGTCAGTTGTAATAACTTTTTACGTTATTGGTAATTGTTCTTATGACTGTGTCCGCTAGTGGGTAATAAGTTATATGTGACACGTCTGTCATCTTTGTCTGTGTTTTTCTTGACTTTCTTATTAGTCGTGGTACGTGTCGTCTGTCATGTGTGTTTTATACACTTTGGTAGCTTTTTCCTTCTGTGGTTGTGTTTTTGTTTTGTATGTGTTTTTCTTGTATCTGTTGTGTCTTATTTGTAACCTAGTTCTCTCGCGAGGAAAGCTCGTTTCGGACACGATGGAGTACTTGGTTCGACACACAGTGTTGAACAATAAATGAGCCATTTTGCTATGTCTGCATTTTGTCCTTATGTAAGCTTTTTTGTGATACTTGTCACTTTTTTTTATTTTTATGAGTACATGGCGCTTTTTAGCGAATCGGGTCGGCCGACCGTATTGCATACTATTTTATTTTTAGTTTTTCGATTTATGGATACAGAAATATTTATTATTGCGCGCTGGTACATATTATTATTATGTACTATCAGACAGTGTTTTAACGCATCGGAAGATTTGGACGTTCCGTGCGCCCAAGGATCTGGTCAATTGAGAACTCGCTCGAATTTGTTTGGTTCCAAGGGTTAGCGTCTGCTTTGTATCCTGGTGTACTCAGCTTACTTTTAATTTTCTTATGGGCTACTTGGTATTGTGTGAAGTAAAGAGGAATGCAAGGAAACCCTTTACTTTGTAAACTTAAAGCATATAAGGGTCACAACAACTTTTAGGTGATCAGGCTAATTGTTGGTTGCGACACTTATCTGTTTTAGCTTTCTGCACGCTATAGTCACAGTTACAGTCAAAGTTATATAGTCACGGTCATAGTCAGTCATAGTCAGTCATCTGTAATATTTAAGATATTACGTATGTTTCTTATTATTGTTAACGTAATAATATCCCTATTTATGTCGTGTCATGTTGCAGTCATAATAAGTGTAAAAAAAAAAATTTTTGTTTAATTATTGTGGTATCTAGTGATGTCAATTTATCAATTTATTTATTTATTTGTCAATTTATTCTGGAAATCGTGGCTATCACTCTCTAAGCGTCGCGTAATTGTATGGTATGACGCAATCGTTCCTCCTATTCCGTGTATGTAGGTCAGCTTGCATGCGACCTTGGGTTTTCAATGTCGCGTCGCGTGTTATTGTACTTTGGCTGGCTCTGGTGTCAATAAGATATAAGTACGTTGTGGCGTTTATTGCGAATTGAATTGAGTTTATGTGTCTATTAGTTTAAATGTTTTATTGGCTTGGCTGGCGCAGACGTTTGATTTGGTCTTTGATTTTTTTTGAATTTTCTACTTTGTCAATGGTGTTTTTTGTGGATTTTTGCTGCATTAGATTTAGTGTGTTGTTTTATTTTTGTCATTATGATATTTTATTATGTAGTTATTATACTTTTGAGGCAGTTCTTTTAACACTAGTTTATTTCAATAAACGTATTGTGTCCAAGGACCTTCACGAATTGGTTTTTCAACACTATCATTATGTATCAAGGATTTAGTGCCTGTCAAATATATTAACTTGTTAAATTGTATTTTTGCCATAGTTAAATTTTGTTGCGTTTATTATCATCATGTAGTTTTTTTTTATTTTATCAATCTATAAAAACACTGAAGTAATGTCTGTGTAGATATTATTAAAATATATATTTTTTTCTTTAATTTGTCGGTGTAGGTATACGTTAATACACTATAATGCGTTATTAAATGTTTTGAGTGTAATACGTGCGTACGGTTGAATTTATATCTTTATTTTATTGGTATCGTCTAGCTACTTTATTTTCGATTTATGCTGTAAAATATGCCTTACTTTTATATTTTTTTTTGAAAGTGTGCATCTTATGTGTGTTATTTTTTTTGGTAATAATTGTCATTAATAAATGATGTTTCTTTTTTTTTTGTTATATGTGTTGTTGCCGTTAGCCTGTGCCGTCGTGAATAAATTTTCTAGTTTTTTACTTGTGCCGTTTTTGTGTTGAATAGTCTGTTTTGGATCGCGGCCGCTGATTTTACTGGTGTGTTTGCTGGATATCTTTAGTTTTGCGTTTTTTTTTTAAATGGGTTTTTCAATTACGAATTTTATGTTATTGACTTTAATCATTATCGCGTATAATTCTATGAACTGTTTGATGACGGTCTCGGATCCGTCCATGGCTGGTAGCAATGTTACTGCCGTGTTTTGGTTTATTAATTTTGGTTTTGTCCGTTTTTTTTTTGGCTGTATATTGATAAGATTTTATTGTACACGTCTTCTATTTTTGTGAGGTGAGATTGAGATATTTCGCTCTGTCCTACGGATATTTATTGTTTTTCTTTTTTTTTTTTTTGGGCTGTAATCTTTAGTGACTGGGCTAATTTGAGTTTATTTTGACCGATTGTCTGTTTAGGGTGTTTTTGAACTAATTTTCGAATATTTGTTTGTTTGTAATGCTTCTAGCTTATTTTTGTAATGTGGGTCATTCTATACGTAATGCGTATTATTGTTATAGTTACATTTAGAATTGTGGGCTTAAATTTATCACTGAATTTAAGTAATTATGATTAAAGTATCTTAGAATTGTACTTGCGATCGATGATCGGTGCTGGGTGCTGGCGATGAGGTGCAGCGGGGCGGTGCTGGTGACTTGGGTGCGGCAGGGCTTGTGACGGCTGGTGGCTGCTACACGTTCTGCTCTGCTTGACGTGCTGGATCTAGACGTTTTGCTCTGCTCCGCTGGTTGCTGGTGGCGATGGTGATTTGGCTTGGGTTAGTCGTTGGTGCGGGTTGCTGGGGCTGATGGAGGTGACGTGGTGTCCATCTTTTGGTCCATCGGACTGTTCTGGTTGGGGTCCTCTGTTCCGTGAACGTTATTGTTATGGTAATCATGTCGTTGGTTTTAGCTAACTCTGGTCGGCTGACTGGTGCGTTGGTGCCTCTGTTTGTTGTCGCAGTGGAGCGAGGCTGAGCCATTGTGTCGTGTCTGTTCATTCTTGATTGCTGAGCGGCTGGGATGGCTGATGAGCTTGCTGAGGCGGCGGTGTCTAAGTTCGGCTGGGCGGGGCTTCGGTGGTTTGAAGGGTCGAGCGGGGCTGGTCCATTGTGAGCTGAGCTGTGCTTGCGCAGGACCGGGCTAGGCTGGTTCGTGGAGCTTGCTGAGCTGGCTGGTATTTAAACCGAGGCTGCCTTGAGCAGCCCGACTGGCAGGGTCGCCATATGGTAAAGGGGCGTGTAGCAGGTAAGTGAAACGCTTAACGTGTGGATAATAACTGTTTAATCTCGGAAAATAGATCGCTTTATATAGGTACACAATCCTTTGTTCTCGGTTTAGGTTAATACACTGATCAAGGCCGAGGTCATAGCAAATAGAAAATGATTTATTATAATATTCCGTATATGGTGGTAGCGTATCATATTACATTAGGAAAATGAACGTTGTTTTTTATTTAATTTTCTATTCGCCGTGGGTGGGCTTTGAAGAGTGTGAAGTTGGTTGAGTCAGCTGCTGTGATTATGTACCTATTACAGCATTCGGGAACCGTAAATAATAACCACCATTATTGCAACAAGTAATAAAGATCAGTGTATTATTTGTGCTAGTGTCGTAATAATGTATGAAAATTCATTGCGACACCGTCCGTAATGAAAATCTAGCCCTCCTCCCCGACCGCGGTTATCCTCCTCCCCGACCGTCCGTACAATCTAGTTTGTCATGGCGATGGCGGTGCAATGGTGGTAATTCTAATGGTTCCCGAACACGTCATTGACACTTAATACATGTAAGTATTTAGGCATTGAAATAAGAGTGTGGTTTAATATCAATGATACCACATACAGATTAATAATATCCTTTAATTATGTAGCAGTCCCATAAATTACTATTTTCAAATAAGAATAGCATTATAGTATTGGTACCAAGGCACTGGGAGCTATAAAATAAATAAAAATAAAAAAGCTTTAGACTGCGTCGACCGTCCAGTGGCGCCTTCATTGGGGGGATTGTATTTCCTAATAAACTAATAAATTTCTGTATGTGATACAGTTTTATATTACTTACTTTTGGCTTGATCTGATCACCTAAACGGAAATAAGTGGCCACCATTTGCCGTTTAGGTAATGAAGCATAAAATACGCAAAATAAAACTATGTGACAAAGATCAAAAGTTGCGTAATCAGTAGGACTACAACTTAACACTGAGGAATTACACATAAATTGATTAGTTTGTTAGGAAATAAAATCGCCCCAATGAGGGCGCCACTGGACGGTCGACACAGTCTTAAAACTATGTAGTTTGGTTTAGGCGACGTAACTGCGTGGATCCGTTGCATTCGTCTGATCTGGCGTAAGATTCGGCAGACTGGGTAATCACGCCAAGATTACCAAGTGGGCCCCACGCTCAATTGAGCCCTGGCAAAAGCCGGGACAAACGCTAAGAGGATGATGAAGTGTTTATATTTCATTTTCCGATTGTCGAATCAGAGACGTCCTAGTTTACATTGTATATAAAAGTATGGTTTGCTTTTTTATGTGTGAATTATTAGAGGCAGTGGCGATTTATTTTTATGGCACCTTAGTAAAATGAAATTCATACTTCGTTTACCTGACAAACACAATCATTTTTCCTCGTGTCTCATATCAGAAAACGAATCCATTTTCTTCGTGCCTAAGTACGTACTTCCTAATGTTTTACATTTGGGTAAAACGAACGCGGAAATGTAAGTAAATTGACATGTGAATGCGAAATGTGATAAAAGGGGAAAGAATTCGTGGAAAAAAGCAAATCAAGTTTAGATGATGAATGGAGTTTTGTTTTAATTAACTGATTCGTACTTAGTAGGTACAGTCGCCATCAGATATATCGGAGCGGCCAAGGTGGTCACAAATATCTGAACAACGCCTCTATTGTCGAGGCGATAAAGTGCATGTTCAGATATTTTTGAGTACCCTGGCCGCTCCGATATATTTGATGGCGACTGTACCATGGCCGCGATTCGAAAAATAAACACACACACTGGACCGACACAGATCCAACCCAACTCAACCCAACTCAACTCATCGTTATAACGACGTTGACTTTTTTATTCGAACAGATTTTCATTCAACATTGGTCTCACATTGGTCACACATTGGTCTCACATTGGTACAACATTAGTACAATGCGTGACCAATGTGAGACCAATGTTGAATGAAAATCTGTTCGAATAGCAAATGTCAATGTTAGTGGAGTACGGGAACGGTAAAATTGCCCTGAAAAAAGCATAACTCACAAGTCCGATTTTTTTTGGTATCAGCAAGAGTACAGTGAGCACTAATGGCGAAAACTTTTTTCTAACTGTTTTTGAGGTCGCTGTAGGTATTAAAAATTAATTTGTTAGCGACATTTATAAGTTTAATAAAAGATAATTCGAGTGGTATTTCTTTTCATTAGATTATCGTATTTAACTATATGAATGTCCCCTGACATTTACTAACAGATTTATCGATAGCCGTTTTGAAAACAAATAAAAAATATATGCTTCCTCCAAAAGATAATTAAAGTGTTATATGGCAACTGAAATATGTTAAAAACTATCGAAGGCAAGTAATGGGTTTGATTTATAACACATTATTCAATCGCTTAAATTTTAATGAACAATTGAATTTTAAAAGCGTTCTAATAGGCATAAAAGAAATCTCGAAATTTTCAAGTCAACGCGTTGTGTTCATTATCATTTTACTAAAACTTGCACCAAAATTATAACAAATCCATCAATCGCTCCCCGTTTTTTTTTACTTATCAGTTCTTAACTTAATTCAAACGCGCGGAGATTATGGCAGCCGTCATGGCGCTAGCGGCGGGACCAATCATTACGCGCACGTGACGTTGCCTGTTCGCCGTGCGCCGTTGCCCGGCCGCTGCGCTGTTTCCATGGTAAACCAGTAGGTACGCGAATATTGTATCTGGACGTTTGGTTTAGTTTAGGGCACAGAGTAAATAATAGTACTGCCCAGAATGCGAACAGTTTTGAGCGTTGATAACGATTTATTTTTTTAGTTGGAGAGTATAATATAAAGGTATTACAACAGGTCAGTGAGTTATTTCATTTTTATACGTAAAAAGGCGTTCCCGTGTGTACCTACTAGTCATATTGTCACTTCTTCTTTCATGACACGTTCTTTTTTTCTCTTATGCATGTACTCGAGTATGATGTCAAACTGGTTGAGTAACACATTACTGGCTTAGGTATAAAATGTAAAAAACTACTATTTTTGAAGTTGCGATATTTCAATCCCTCTGAGTTATGACTTTGAAACTATATATTTACATTTATAATGATTTTGTAAAACTAAATAAGAATGGGAAGAAAAAACAGTCAATACACCTAATAGCAGAATAAAACATTCCCACCTGCTCCCATATGGCTTTTTATGTGCGAGGAGTTAGAAAGTTTTTTGCCCCTTCCTATATTCATATGGAGGGAAATATTCCCATCGGTTCCCAGCAGGCACAGATGGAAATAGGTGTATTTTCATCCGTTCCTGGCGGGTACAGACGTCGGACGAGAGGAGTCATTCACATGTGCGCTGGCCTTGATGAAGGTCATGCGCGGTGGGGACAGATAATAAATCTAATACGGGAATAAAAAAATCCCACCTGCTCCCACATGACTATCCATGTGGGAGTAGATGGAAAGTTTATAATGCCTCCTACTATTTTTACATGAAGGGAACTATTCCCATCGGTCCCTAGCGGGCACATGTGGGAATAGCTACCTATGTTCTCATCCGGTCCCGGCGGGTACTGACGTCGAACGAGAGGAGTTGTTCCCATCTCATCTATGCCCGCCTTGGTCATGCGAGGACGGGGCAGATGGGAATACATCTAATAGCGGAATAAAACATTTTCACCTGCTCCCATATGGCTTTTTATGGCTTTTTAGATGGAAAGTTTTTTTTACCCTTTCCTATATACATATGGAGGGAATTATTTCCATCGGTTCCCAGCGGGCACAGATGGACACAAGATTATGTAACATTTTAAACAAAGATATTAATTAAAGCCATGGCGCGTAGTTATGGTGTCCGAGAGGCAACCAGATGGCTTGCGGTATTTGAGCTCCCGAAGTGTTGTGGAACCGCCCTGTGCAACTCGAACTAACCCAACTTGTACTTTGTTCCCCCCCCCCCCCTTCTTATATTTTCCCGGTTTCCAACACTGATGGATTGATATACTGACCAGGCCAGGGTGAATGGCAATTTGCATGCTCCGTCTTCATCACACGCATACACTGGAAATTAAAATAAGTCAAAGTGGGGTTAGTTCGGGTTGCACAGTCCCACAACACGTTGGAAGCTCAAATACCGCAAGCCACCCGGTTGCCTCGCGAACACTGCAACTACGCGTCATTGCTCTGAATATATCAGTAAACGAATAACAGTCATCTATATTAATTAGTATGATTTAATCAACTTACTGCGTTAACGGCTTCCTAGCCTAGTCGGTAGTGACACTGCCTATGAAGCAGGAGGTCCCGGATTCGAATCCTGAATAAGGTATTTATTTGCGTGTTTATCACGTTCCTGAGTTATGGATGCTTTCTATGTATTTAAGTATTTATCTATTATATAACGTGTTATACCCAAGACTAGAAACCTAAAAACTGTTTGTTCAGAATGTAGAGTGGAATCGATTGCAGTATATCCTTACATGGGTATAATAAAGTATACAGTGATACAGTGATAAAAGCTAGGTAACAACAGGCGGTCTTATCGCTAAAAAGCGATCTCTACCAGACAACCTTTGGGTAGCAGGAAACTGTGAACTGTAAACAATGATCGGGTAGTGCCGATATGATTCTAGTAATTAAATAGTAAGCACTTACTTTAATTACTTATACCTAAATACACTACTATTAATATACTTTTTCTTTAATTTTCCAATTTTATACGCGTTGAGTCTAAAAGTTTCTACTACTACAGTTTACTATTTTATCGAGAGGTTAGGAGATAGAGGTTGACTATTTAATAAAGGCTGGCAGCTTTGACAAACTTGTTTTTTCACTGTACATAGTGTCATATGGGTTGTAATTGTCAAAGTATATCATCTTATGTCATGTCATAGAAATTGACAAAGTAGGTTGATAGGTTGACATGACATGACACATGTAGAGATGTGACAACAACGCAACAAATATGTAGTTAACAATTGAATAGAATTGCAAGGGAAACGAAACATACGAATATCTTTCAAAATAAGTAACCGGTGGAAAAACAAATACTCGAGATTAATTAGCAATAATAAAAAAGCGGCCAAGAGCGTGTCGGGCCACGCTCAGTGTAGGGTTCCGTAGTTTTCCGTCCGTCACAGTAAGTGTCCCCACTTAAGAGTTAAAATAACACAGCCATGTAGGATATGATATGATCGTTCAAAGTACAGCGACATCTATCGGCAAATTAAGTAAACTATTGCGCGCGAGCTTAAAGTATGGAAGATGATTTTTATGGGATAATTCTTTATTGCGTGACCCGATTTTTACCGTTTTTACTTTATTTGAAAGCACGTTATTTCATGTGATTCTGTAGAAATTACAGGTACAATAAACACCTGCTTATACGGTTAAATTACAAACTTAGTTCAGAAATTATTTTGTAATTTTTTTTCAAAAACTATTTAACCTATCAAGTTCGAAATAATTTTTCTAGAAAGTTTTTATAAAGTTAAACTTATGAGATTTTTTTCATATTTTTAAAACTTATGGTTCAAAAGTTAGAGGGGGCGGGACACATTTTTTTTTACTTCTGGAGCGATTATTTCCGAAAATATTTACATTATCAAAAAATGATTTTAGTAAACCTGTATTCATTTTTAAATACCTATCCAACAATATATCACTCATTAGGGTTGAAATGAAAAAAAAAATCACTCCCCACTTTACGTATAGGGGAGGTACCCTAATAAAACATTTTTTTCCACTTTTTATTTTACGAATTTGTCGGCGTGATTGATATACATATTAGTACCAAATTTCAGCTTTCTAGTGCTAACGGTCACTGAGATTATCCGCGAACGGACGGACGGACAGACATGGCGAAACTATAAAGGTTCCTAGTTGACTACGGAACCCTATAAATCATTTGGGGGGTCTGGGGTTTTTAGTGGCTCAAGTAACATGTTGTATATACTCGTATCGTCGCCTAGTAACTACAACTACAACATAAGTCTTATTGAGTAAGCTGTGGGACTAGGTTGATTTGTGTAAGGTTGTCCCATAATATTTATTATTTACTGCTAGAACAAGTTTTGTGACATCTAAACTAAGAGTGTATTTCCATTTTTCCACACCACATGTGACGAACCGATAGGAATACAGCATATAAAGGTATCAATAAACGATAAGTCTTTCATTTTGATTTATTTTACTAGTCAGTACACTACTGGAATACATTATGTAACATCTAAACAAAGACATTAGTTAATATAAAAGAAAAAACTGATTGACTGACTGACTGACTGACTGACTGACTGACTGACTGACTGACTGACATATCAACGCACAGCCCAAACCGCTGGTTTTAGAGATTCCAAATTTGGCACGTAGGTTCCTTATAAGGTCTAGGGATGCACTAAGAAAGGATTTTTCAAAATTCACTCCCTAAGGGGGTAAAATGGGGGTCTAAAGTTTGTATGGCGAATCAAGATTTGTTAGACTATTTTATTCGAAACTTCACAGGAATGTTCCTAACGATAAATGAGTAAACACGTGTTTCAGGTTTTTTGAAAATTCAACCCCCAAAAGGAGCAAATGTGGTCACAAAGTCTGAAAATCAACATGGGTATCGCATCCTTTTTGAGTACTTACAGTACGCGGGCAAAGCCGCGGGAAAAGGCTAGTTACTTTTCATATTTATTTGTTTGATTTAGTCAATTTACAACTGGTACAAGTTATGTAATAAAGTAGTGTGAAGATCATTTTGAATCCCTTTTCCGTTTACCTATTTCTGCTGCGGACTGTACAAATTATGTAACATCTTAAGTAACGGCATCAATAAACGATAACAGTCTTTCATATTTATTTATTTGTACGTAAAGAATGTACGCTGATTATACAACAAAAATTTATTGCCATCCCTCCTGGTTGGACTGGTTCCCTTTACGAGACGAAAAAAAAATAAAAATAAAATTGTCAGGCAACCGCTTGAAAATTAGCATGCTTATTCTTCATCACATACAGACACCGGAAACTGCCATCCACCCAGGCCAGGCAGGTATCGAACCATCAGAGTTGGAAGTCGGACGCAAAGCGTATTTTTCAATCGGTGGAGGAGAACTTAGGAAAAACGTACTTACAATCATTGAAATCGGATGGCATTCGTTTTATGAGTTTTGTATGATGTGGAAAACGATATGCCCAAATGCCATCCCTCTCCTATGAAACTTCATCCCTCTCCAACCAGGAGGGATGGCGGCAGGTATCGAACCATCAGAGTTGGAAGTCGGACGCAAAGCGTATTTTTCAATCGGTGGAGGAGAACTTAGGAAAAACGTACTTACAATCATTGAAATCGGATGGCATTCGTTTTATGAGTTTTGTATGATGTGGAAAACGATATGCCCAAATGCCATCCCTCTCCTATGAAACTTCATCCCTCTCCAACCAGGAGGGATGGCAGTAAAATTTTGTTATAAAACATTCTTTCAGGCAACCGCTGTTTCAATCGGTTGCCTAGCGATAAAAATTTTTTTTTTGCAATCCCCCTCCATTTCCGCTCCAGTCCAAGTTGGGTCAGTTCGGGTTGCACGGGGCGGTTCCTCATCACTTCAGGAGCTTAAATACCGCGAGCCATCCGGTTGCCTCGCGGTCACTGAAATTACGCGTCATTGCTCTGAATATACTGTAATGAAAGAAATTTTGCTTTATATAATAATTTCCTGTAAATTCTAATGTTTTGTTTAGTTTTATTTAGCATGCAAATTTGAATGTTAGAATTAGTCAATTTAATTTAGTTTTTTCTATTGTTTTAATTTTGCAAGTTACTGTTTTATATTACATTATCATTGTAACCTACCATCTGTGGAAGAGCAGTATCTCTTGATGCAAGTATCAAAAATATTTATATTAACGATATACTAGCTCAGCTACTGTAAGTTATACAATAAATTATCTTATTTATTATTTTTAACTAAACAAACCACTCGAAGTTATGTAATATCTAAATGAAGACATTAGTTAATGTACGATAACAACTTTGCATATTTATTTGTTTGACCAAGTCATTTACAACTGGCGTAGTCAGTAGCAGAAGTAGCTTAGTGGGTGAGGTGTTCAAAATTACGTTCACTCACTCTTATTCTCTTAACAATAAAATAGTGTCAAGAAATTTTTGAACACCTCCCCGCTAAGCTACTTCTGCTGCTGACTGTACAAATTTAGGAACATCTTAAGTAACGGCATCAATTAACGATTACAGTCTTTCATATTTATTTAGTTGAACTGGTCAATCCACTGGAATAAGTTATTTAATTTAATCATCTAACCAAAGACATTCATTAATAAACGATAACAGCCTTTCAATGTATCTTTTCCCATCTGTGCCCACCGTGGACCGAAGGGAACAGTTTGTATTTCATCTGTGCCTAACCGACGTGACCACAGGCGGAGACAGGTGAGAATATACTTAACAAAAACATCAATAAACGATAAGACTTTAAGAATTTACTTCTTTAAACTTGTCGATCCACTACTGGGATAAGTAATGTAATATTCATATCGCATATGAAAGCTATTTGAATCCACAACACCACAGACAGCTATTTGAATTCGGCACAAAACATAATAACATGCTCATAAATATACATGTCCATGTAAAATTCAATAATTGACCACAAAATGCACTTATCTTCGACATTTTGTTGTTTGAGAGGATCATCGCCATCGCGGTTGAGTGGTGAGAGTTAAACACAAACAAAGACAGTGACACGGTGCGTCGTGATTGGTGGACCCGCTCGCGCTGCCTGCGCACAAGACTCCCGCACCAATCTCCATGCGTTCAAATTACGAATTGAACTGATAAGTTCATAAAACTTACAGCGATTGATAAATTCGTTATTTCTTTTTGATAAACATTACTATAATAATAATAAACTAAACACGCTGACTTGAAAATTTCGGAGATTTCTTTTATGGTCAAGACAACGCTTTTAAAATTCAAATGCTGTAATAAAATCAATCTATTGATGAATCTATTATAATTTAAACATGATAGTTACTTTACATAGCTTTCAATATAATGCAGTCATCATAAAACACTTGAAAAATGTTTTTGACGAAATATGATTTTTTTAAATGTTTTACATTATACTGAATTAAGCTGTTGAAAAATACGTTATTAAATGACAGCCGCTGTTCAAACAGTCAAATACTATTATATCATGAATAAAAATGCCATTTGTATAATCTTACCTTGAATTGAGAAGGCCTGTTAACAAATACCTACTTTATACCTAAATCTACACCAAAATCCGATATATTTTTTTATAAGGAGTAGTTCTCAGAGTATTCTAACCGACTACAAAAAATTTGCCACTTGTTAGTTATCGAAGCTGATTTTGTTCGTGTACCCTACTATGTCGTTATAGCGTTGAGTTGAGTTGGGTTGAGTTGGGTTGAAGCTGTGTCGGTCCAGTGTGTGTGTTTATTTTTCGAATCACGGCCCTGAGTCACTACCGACTAGGCTATGCAGGTCGTTACAAATATCCCTAATATCCATACTTCTATATTAATCCATATCCATACTATCTATACTAATATCAAAAGTGTGTTTCTGTCTGTATGGTTGTCTGTCATCCTATTACCTCTTCTTGATATATAGTGATAGTTTGAGTCCCGAGGAAATATATAATAAATGATAGTTTTTATCCTAGTCCATCCATCCCTTAAGGGGGTGCAAATGGAGGTGAAAGTTTGTATGGGAAATCAATAACCGCCAGAGAGTTTATGATAACCGCTGAACTGATTTACATGAAATTTTGTTATGGAGAATGGAGATAGTTTGAATTCTGGGAAAGGATATAAAATAATTTTAAATAAGGGGATGATTTACTGATTCCACGTAGACAAAGTCGCGTGCAAAAGCTAGTCGATTATAAACGGAAAGAGTTCTAATAAGTGACGAAACCAAATTGCTGGTTTTTAGACTGTCACACTCTCCGAGTTATCATTCGCAATGTGTCTTGTTAATTATGTCTTATCATATTAAACTAGTTAAACAGAGAAACGTTACATACGTTTATGGGATGTAATTTCCTGTCCAGCCGAGCATTTAACAAGGTGTCCGGGACGTCACTGTTTACTTGAAGATCGCGACGTGATTTTGTTATAGAAGAAACAACCCTGCACCGTACCGAATAACGTTCATATTTGCAAATCAGGGCAGTTTCAAATGTGAGGTTCAAATTGTATTCTCATCGGGTTCACGAGTTCATGCAAAGCTCTTGGCGGTTTAAGGTGGTCACGATTTTATCGTCTATCATTATTAGTATTTATTAGACACAGAAGTTTATGTGATAAAAATGTCAATTAAATAGGTACTTAATTATTTATCGATAACTGTTTCGAACAATTCATTTACCAATTAAGTTACCGGGTAAAGTATAAATTAATTTGTATGCTATACCTATTGACGTTATGGAATAGTATGTTATATTTTAACACTTCTTCAAAATTGAAAATTTTTACAAAAAAATAAATTATAAATACTAATATAACGGATGAAAACCCGTTTTCTTAACACTTTCACGCCCAGGAACCCGCTAAGCGGGCTCTCTGTTCGTAGGCGCTTTCCGCTACATATGAGGAAAACGCTAGGATCGGCTACGAGCGTAGCGCGTAGCGAAGTGTGGTACGGAAAGTGAGCGATTTATAAGAACTGTATGTTTAATGCTGTATAATAATATACGCAACTTGCAAATTCGTATTATAATATTCGTATGTACATCATAAATGTCACAAGGTTTTATTGATAAATTAATATCGTTGCGAAGTCCCTAGGACATTTCTATTCCTGCCACTAAAAGTTCTATTTCTGATCATAGAGTAGTCATTACTTGATGATGTAATGACTACTAGTGCTAGACGTTAGATGATTAAAATGGCAATCTTACTTCTAGCGTAGACCGAGGTGAATCGGATCGCAGAGTAAAACGGATCACGTTAAGCATTTTTGTCAAATTCATAAGATCGCGGGAAGCCAGTTGCCTCGGACAGCCAATTAGCCTCCTAATACGTTGGGTTTGACCTTACCACAGTATCTACATGCCGCGGTAGCGGCCGCCAGGGTATGATAAAATACTTGATCCGTTTCGCTCTACGATCCGTCGCGATACAGTCCCAGGCGACAACCTGTGAATTGGTTAAGGGCTATGTAACATGAAGGCTCGTGAAGTTCACCTGCTGCTCCGTTGGTGGATTGAGGAACAACAGCCCTTAAATCACTTGGCCATTGAAAGCCATTGAAAAATGGTCATCGTGTCTCGACTGAAAAGTCAAATGATAGTTTACGAGTATAATAAAGACGTATAACGATACGATCTATATGATATGGCCACATTAGCCACCGTGACTGCTACTAATTATGTGATAACCACCTTATTCATAATACCTACGTGCATTTGATAAATTTTAATTAAAAAAATTATAAATAAAAATATATTTATGTCAATTATCACATAACTCATAATGTACACAGAACACTTAAAACTAACATTAAAAGTTATGGTCTAAGAGCTGGCCACGTCAGATGTGACACAATAATGAGAGCAATGAAACCTCTCTAGTTAGACTGATTTACCATCCTTATTGCTAGATCCGGGCATATGGCAGCTTTTAATGGGTGGATGTCAGAGTGACAGACCAACAAAGTTTTTAAGTTGGAAAAAAGTAATACCAAAATAGGTAAAAAATTCCAAAGTTGTGTAACTTATAGAGGACAAGGCCTATATTTTAACATTAGATTAAAAACCATTGTCTACTATTGCGGAAACAAAAACAGTAGGCGACTAACTAAAAATTGCATTTTACATCATTTGGCACTACTTTTCCCCAACAGAACCTTTTGGATATGATATAACCTAATGAATTACATAATTTGCCATAATATTTCATTAAACCCAGAACTCTACGATTTGTTTTCTTCATGTTATTTGCATTCTTTGACCTCCACCACTTTACAGCTGCCAGATGTCCGGATCTAGAAATAAGCATAGTATAGCAAACTAACGACATGGGTTTCGTTGCTCTCATTATTGTGTCATATCTGACGTGGCCAGCTCTCCGTCTATTAAGACAAGGTAGGCACATTGGTTAACACATTGATATCCTTCTCAATGTGTCAACCACGGTGCTGCCGGGCGCATGAAGTCCACAGCAAAAAGTTATATATGGGCAAAACTTGTCAGCAATTTAGACCCTCAGGGCTCGCGTTTATGTTGATACTATATCAAACGTAAATAGTAATATTATGTGATATATCGTAGTGTCATGTGTGTCGTATCGTTGGTACCCTGGCTGTAAGACATCTGACATTCAATCCAAAGGTTCAAACCCCGGGCTACCAATGAGTTTTTCGGAACTTATGTACCAAATATCCTTTGATATTCGCCAATCGCTATTCGGTGAAGGAAAACATCGTGAGGAAACCTGCATACATCCGCGGAGAAATTCAAAGGTGTGTATATGAAGTCCCCTACCCGCTTTGGGCCAGCGTGGAGACAATAGCCCGATCCCTCTAGTGTATGAGAGGAGGCCTGTGTCCAGCAGTGGGATGTACATATATAGGCTAATATATTAATTTTTAGATTATATCGCATTGAGATTGCGATTTCAGTTTTATTTTATACAAAAAGTAATGATATCTCATCAAAAATATAAATGTGAAATGAGAGGCAAGTTCTTCGCCCACACAAGAATTGATATACATATGGGTGATATGGGTGCCAAATTCTGGGTAAAAAATCCTAAAATTTCAGTGACAAAAACAAGCAATTTTATTTGGGATGTAATTCAAGTTCAAGATTGGTTTTGGCTAGTTTTTACCAACCAACCAGTAAAAACAGAGACTACTCTTACTTAACGAAGATAAGTCGATTAGATAAATATACGTTCTTACATATTATATATAACCTGTAGGTACGTGACAACTAGCCAAGTCAAATTTTGAACTTGAATTACATCCCAATTGAAATAAATATATTGTATAAATTTATTTAATGGTGTTTGTTGCCTGTTCTTGTAACTGAAATTTTTGGAATTTCTACACAGAACTTGACACCCATAAAAATATCAATTCTTTTGTCGACGAAGAACTTGACTTGGATCTCATTTAATATTTATGTTTTTGATGGGTGAGTATTACAGAGCATGAGGAGCTGTAGGTATCGTAATAACTATTACTGGAATGACGTTAAAAGAATTCACCAATGCTCGGCCAGCGTTTATTATGTCACCCCAGAAACGCTTACTGTGTGACTTGCTTCAATTGTAAACTTGCCTACGTTTGCACAGGAACGTAATTCTTGCACAAGTTTGACGTATTTCCTAAATGGGGCTGCAGTGTTCTGAATTCTGTGCTCTGTAAAATTTGGCGTTTACGGCGGTAGTGCGCAAACCAAGTACCGGAAAACCCTTCTTTTTGATTAATAGTTTCGATATGGTTACCCAATCATTGAGTAACCCTAATCATGGGTATCCTTTTTAACAAGGTTAACCATATTCAATGTGGTTTTCCTGTCGAATATCTTAGCAATAGAGATTAAAATAGGTTTTTTACTTTTTTCTAGTTGCGCGTGAGCCATGAAAGCTCTGAATAAAATTAATTCATTTAATGGACGTACGAAAATTACCTATCCATAATTATGTTTTAAAACATTAAATCCGATCAAACCCTATGCTTTAGGTTAGAGAAAAACGTGAAGGTTGTGCGTCAGGTTCCCGGGTACGGTTACCGAATCAGGGCACCTGAAGGCTCATATATTCCATACTAAACATAAAGCTCTATAAATGGAGTACGCTTCGCCTCATCTTTCCAAACAAAAAAGTCTGCCAAAATCTGAGGGGGGCGAGGTAGCACGCATGTGAAGTTTTCAAGTCAAAGGTACATCATTGTCGGTTGTTAATACAGTTTATTTCTAAATGAATTTTTATGGCAGCAACGCTTTATTGACAACCGACAAAGATGTACCTTTGACTTGAAAACACCATACATATTTGACATATTCTTTTTATACTTCATAACACTAAATGGAGCAATAGATAGTCGACTGTACAAATGTTAACATATGGTTCATTATTGGATGCAGTCTTTCGAAATGTCAAACAAAAAAGCTAAGGATCATTTTTGATTGTATTTTCAAACAAAATATAGAAGACAGCAATCCTTAAGCGCGTTAAATATGGAGAAGTGTCAAACTTCAAATAGTTACTGCCCGTCAGAAAGAAAACGATTGTCTTTGAATCGATTCTGTAAACGAAGCTTGATTTTCGATTTAGGTTAAATCTTTTATTACGAAAGTAATGATAAATAAAGTAAAACTGTACTTACATCTGAAATAGTATTTCATCTTTTTGTAAACTAGACGAAATATAAAATTTTTTTGCATCCAAAAACAGCGCATAAGGGCATTTTGACGGAGCTTGTTATCCATTGACAGCGATGACGAAAATGCGTGACATCGATTATTGAAATAGTTTTTATAGATGTACTAGATTTTTCGCCAATACTTTTGACAGAGGGGAAATGATACTCAGGGCCTCTCCTGGTTTAGAACTCTCTGATACTAAATAAGCCTAACACGATTATACCCGTACTACGGTTTCAAAACTTAACGTCAGGCAAACGTCGCGTCAGATTGCTAACAAGTAAGTGTAACCGGCCGTGTTGCAGAAACATGGCCGCAAAGTGTGGATCTCATCCAATCGTGGAATCAAATCGGGCAACCGAATCAGACCTGCCCTGACATTTGGCTCCAACATTGTATAAGTTCGGAATTAAAAAGGAGAGCGTGTTTTTTTGTAATAATAAGTAACGATTAACAAAACCTACATTAACATGGTACAATTAGAGGGAAGTAAAAACATGGTCGTCCTTTCGTCGACCTTCAACAACGGTTTTATGTCTAATAACTTTTGTCATATAACCATTCTTGTACGAATTCCAGGTGCGTGCGTGCCGAGTGCGCATGCGTTGATGGACGCAGCGAACGGAGCCGCGCGGGGCGGCCGAGCGGCGCGGGCGCTCCGCCTTCTGCTCCTGCTGGTTCTGGCGCTAGCTGCTGTGGAGTACCTGTTCGGGTCCATACTAGAGGCGTCTCCGCTCAGGACCTATCTATACACGCCGCTGTACAACGCTACACAACCCACTATCAGGTAAGATCATGATTCTACTAACGAAGGGGGCCCTGCGGAATCATACTTGAGTTTGATGTCATCAGTAAAAAAAAGTATATTATAGTAGTAGGTACCTGTTTAATTACAATCTTGTGATTTATATAAAGAAATATTGTGACGCCTTACAGAGTCGACCACTCACCTTGGCCTAAAGCTCTTCAAGCCGAAACTACTCAGAACACGAAAAACTCAACGCACAACTCAACTCACATCACAAAACCCGGACGCAAACCCGACAACGCCGGGCGAAAACCCGAGAACGTGACAGGACACAAGCCTGAAAATATGATAAAAAGAAGAACCGACAACGCAACCGTCAATTCACCGCCAAACATGACCCGACCAGATATTACAGAAGACAGCACGACGCTGCTTATTGCGAAGATAATGGACAGCATTAAGAATTCTGCATCCACTGAAGGTGGAATGAGGAATGAGACGGAACTGCCGTTATGTGATAGCATGCCGCCGGATTTAGGTAAGAATCTAATGATCTATGTACTTATTTATTAGTTTTATTACCTAAGTAGGTACTTAGTACAGCGACACGAAATGAAATGAATGAATGAATGATGTATTTAAATAACTTTTACTCAAACATGCTCGGAAATGGCCGCATTTTATTCGTAAATCGAATTTGGTTGCCTAATTTGGTTCTTTTCAATTTAAAAAGTTAAAACCCTATGATTATTTTACTCCTAGGAGTAAAATAAATGTATGAAATTCCATTTTTGTCCGCTGCCTTAAACTTTTAAAATTCTCAAAATTGCATACAAATCGAAAGGCTATAACACATTCAGCCAAGCAAATCCATTCATTTAAACAGCCGTGTGGAGAGGACTTAATAGTACGGGCGGGGACCGTATGATCTTGCTACGTTGCGTGATACGAAGATAAGCCCCATGGCACATGTTCATAAAAGTGATGTTGTTGAAAAGTGAGTTCCGAAAAAATGGTAAATACAATTTGAATTAGCCGAAAGCACAAACAAATGTAATAAATGGATGGTATTTACCTACGGCATTTGATATAAAGATGGCACCTGTGGCAACAAACAGCAATTTGTATGTACGTACATAAAAACCCAGTCTGCCAGTTCCTGCATGGCCGGAAGTGCCCGGCAGACTGGTTCAAAAGTGACGTTAATTTGGGGTCAAACTCGTTACTTTTAAACCAGTCTGCCGGGACTTCCGGCCATGCAGGAACTGGCAGACTAGGTTGAGAAAAGCCTATACTTCTCAGCGGAAATAGGTATTTTCTGACTTGGAACTAGTGCCAGGCCTCGGCAAGCCTCGCACTGGCACCTAAGTACCACGTCAGAAAATTCCTTTCTTTCCGTACCTTGGCAATGATGTACTATTTCCTAATATTTCAGGTCCAATACCAGTGAATAAAACCGATATGGAGCTAGACGCGGTGGAGAAGAAATACCCCCAGGTGCACTGGGGCGGGCGTTACTCCCCGCCCAACTGTACCGCTAGGCACAAAGTTGCCATTATAGTGCCATACAGGTTAATACAATACTTGTTTTTTTGTTATTATTCTGGATATCCTGCAAATTATCGGAGATTGAAAGAATACCAGAGACCCAAAGGACCAATGGTGAGCGTCTATAAAAAAATAGATCTAGTTTTTTTTTTTTCAGATTACAAAAATGACAGTCGATTTCGCCCATGATTCTTTTGTTTCACCCATCTTAGGGATAAAATTTAACGTGACTACTTTTTTCCATTATTATTGATACGCTTAAGCCAATAAGTTGCAAATTGGCGACCCAAAAATCGCACTACGACAATCGTACGATTTTTCTAATCTTGAAAAAAACTAAGCATGATTTACGAAGGCCAAAGCCGAGGTATGCGAGGATGAAAGCTAGATATCGGACAGAATTTTTAAAAATCTGATGTTTGTAGGGCTCTAATCATATTATTCCACTCGCTTCGGTCTTGGGCAATCAAGTGTCACCTTCTTCCACCCCATTCCCATCACACTCATCTCTTGCTCTACAGAAGGGCGCCAAGTATTAAGATGCTTCCTGAGAATACCATTCATCCAATGCCATTTCCGTTATTTGATCTCCTTTTATATGAAGGGGAGGTATGACTTCTGTCTCCTGTTAAAAATACGACAAAGATTTAAATATGAAAAGACCCGTTTTGATATTAATAACTGCTTAACCCCTCGAATTTGTTTTAACAGAGATCGCCAGCAGCATTTGGCGATATTCCTGAACCATATGCATCCATTCTTGATGAAACAACAAATAGAATATGGAATATTTATAGTCGAACAAGAAGGTAAGTGAAATATTTTCAAGCCCAATCAACTTCTCCTAAGCAACATAGCTCTAAAACAACTGAAAAGTACGCTGAAAGAACATGTTTATATTAGTCACTTTTTATTGTAAAATGAGATTTTTGTATCAAAATGTAGAGCTTGCAATTAACTATTGCAAGCTCCGTCCGTCCGTATGTCACAGCCATTTTACTCGGAAACTAACTATAATATAACTTAGACATAAGGTGTATTTTGTATGCCGCTATTTAGTTCTATAGGGGTAATTTTTTTTAAAATTTCAAGTCACATGGATGGAGCCCATGTGACTTGAAATTTAAAAAAAAATTACCTAATATCATCATATTGCACATCAATCGATAGGTCTTTAAAAATAACATCGAGGTTTCTTTGAACATTTTGTAATTAAATGAATATACTCAGAAATAATCGCTTCGAAAGTCAAAAAAAATGTCCCCCCCCCCCCCCCTGTAACTTTTGAACCGTGCGTCCAAAAAATAGGAAAAAAATTGAGAAGATGCGCCTTATCACATACTTTCCATGAAAATTGTTGTGAACATTATCGGTTCAGCCATTTTAGATTTATCTCCAAAAACTTCTTCCATAGGCACCTAGATACGACCTTTTGGTTTGGTATTAGCAGGGGGGTTTCACTACGCAGTTTAGTTTAGTTACGCCGGCGCGCCTCCCGGGAAGGCGTATGACAGTGGGCTGCCGCTCGGCTCGCACGATAGTCGCGTCACGTGGCGCTCGCTCAAAATTGAAAATACACAATGGCTTCGAAACCAAAATCTCGATCTAATCCGTATAAAAGATGTCTTTACGGATGTCTGAATAAACGGAGGAACAAGGAAGCAGAAATAACATTTTTAAATTCCGGACGATATTGAAAGGTCCCGAAGTCCTTACTTAGTAATAGTTAAAATAAACATACTTAATTTATTGAAAATTGGTTGCCCAGAAACAATATTAGGAACTGACCGACATCTTTTCAAAGGAATACGGCTGTGGCATACCTACTTCCGTGAGAATCAGACATAATCTCTGTAAAAATTTCTATCTCCGGATAAAAATTTCACGTTTACAGAATCAACGTTTGTAATTCCATATACATATTTATCTTTAAAATAATAAATCAGTAGGTATAGGTACAAAAACTAGTCAAGTGACAGCCCCGTGCCAACGCTCACAGCTCGGTCATAAAACTGCGGCGCGCAAAGAAGATTCACGGTTCGTGCGCGGTTATAAGTTTCAATTTTGCTTGCAGGCGGCGAGTATAGGTATAATTATATACCTAAATCTGACTTTTGTGAAGGAGTGAATTATCTGTACGGTAGTACTATTAGTTATTCTGTGGTATTAGTTTGGTTCTTATTCCATTGAAGGTACGGAACCCTCCATTATGCGTGGTCCGACACGCACTTGGCCGGTTTTTTCCTCTTGTCAGCGAGTACCACGAACCAGGTCTCATCGCAAAACTTACGACCCTCAACAACACGTCAAAGCCAATGTGACTAGACATGTTCTTTCCGTGTACCCTTCAACTATGGTAGAGAATTTAAAGAAGAATATTTTCTTCATTTTAGCAGCTTTGGTATAGCTCAAACCATTTTTATTAAGAAAATACGGAAAATACGGTTAAGGGAGGGGAAAACACACTTGTCAACTTGTTGCTTACTTCTATTTTTAAACGGTTTTATTTAGCTTGACCCCGTATATTTATTTATATGTTGTATATTTATACGCATCAAATCTTGCAGTCGATTTTTCGACCATTTCTACTTAACAGATTTCGATGAAATTTGGTATGCGTATCAGGTCTCCGTGACAATAACTTTTAATAATATTTTCAACCTTCGATCTTCAAATCCTGATGCTGCAGAGACACTGCTTACCTTAACCGAGAGTCGTACACATCTGCTAATTTAACTATATTATTGTTGCTAGTAAATAAATCCTTAGGGACTTTATATTGACCATCAACTCTTCAGTTCTGATGCTGCATAGTTACTGCCTGTCATAACTGACAGGGTGGAGAATGTGTCAATTTAATAATAGTGTTCTAGTTTTAGGTAGACGCATTTACGTTACATATTGATCTCCAACTCCTCAGTCGTGATGATGCAAGGTTACAGCCTGCCATAACTGACCGGTTGGAGAATGTGTAAATTCAATAGTAGTGCTCTAGTTTTAGGTAGAGGCATTTACACTTGATATTGATCTCCAACTCCTCAGTTCTGATGCTGCATGGTTACTGCCTTCCGTAACTGACCGGTTCCAGAATGTGTCAATTTAAAAATAGTGCATTAGTTTTAGCTAGAGACATTTACGTTACGTTTGATCTCCAACTCCTTAGTCGTAATGCTGCTAGGCTACTGGCTGCCATAAAGGACCAGTTGGAGAATGTATGCATTTAAAAATAGTGTTCTAATTTTAGGTATAGGCGTTTACGTGTTTTATTGATCTCCAACTCCTGACCGCTAGGACACTTAATTATTGGGTTTTGTCCGGTCCATGTCATGCTGCTACTGAAGCAATTCTCGTTGTGATGTTCCGATCGTATGCAATACGCGGTACTCGGCCTTTTAGCTTCGCATAGATTGCGGCTTACCCTCGGGCCTTCGGCCCTCGGGCTCGCCAAGACACTTGACCGTTGAGTTTTATCAAGTCCATGTCATGCTGCTGCTGAAGCAATTCTCGCCGTGACGTACTCGGCCTTTTAGCTTCGCATAGATTGCGACTCACCCCCGGACCTTCGGCCCTCGGGCTCGCTAAGAAACTTGGTCATTGAGATTTGTCCAGTCCGTGTCATGCTGCTGTTGAAGCAATTCTCGCCCTGACGTACTCGGCCTTTTAGCTTCACGTAGATTGTGGCTCACCCTCGGGCTCGCTAAGACACTTGACCGTTGAGTTTTATCAAGTCCATGTCATGCTGCTGCTGAAGCAATTCTCACCGTGACGTACTCGGCCTTTTAGCTTCGCATAGATTGCGGCTCACCCTCGGGCCTTCGGCCCTCGGGCTCGCTAAGAAACTTGGCCATTGAGATTTTTCCAGTCCATGTCATGCTGCTGTTGAAGCAATTCTCGCCGTGACGTACTCGGCCTTTTTGCTTGACGTAGATTGTGGCTCACCCTCGGGCTCGCTAAAACACTTGACCATTGAGTTTTATAAAGTCCATATCATACTGCTGCTGAAGCAATTCTTGTTATGATGTTCCGATCGTATGCAATACGCGGTACTCGGCCTTTTAGCTTCGCATAGATTGCGGCTCACCCTCGGGCCTTCGACCTTTGGGCTCGCTAAGGCACTTGACCATTGAGATTTGTCCAGTCCATGTCATACTGCTGCTGAAGCAATTCTCACCGTGACGTACTCGGCCTTTTAGCTTCGCATATATTGCGGCTCACCCTCGGGCCTTCGGCCCTCGGACTCGCTAAGGCACTTACCCATTGAGATTTGTCCAGTCCATGTAATGCTGCTGCTGAAGCAATTCTCGCCGTGACGTACTCGGCCTTTTAGCTTCGCATAGATTGCGGCTCACCCTCGGGCTCGCTAAGACACTTGACCATTGAGATTTGTCCAGTCCATGTCATGCTGCTGCTGAAGCAATTCTCACCGTGACGTACTGGGCCTTTTAGCTTTGCATATATTGCGGCTCACCCTCGGGCCTTCGGCCCTCGGGCTCGCTAAGGCATTTTCCCATTGAGATGTGTCCAGTCCATGTCATGCTGCTGCTGAAGCAATTCTCGCCGTGGCGTACTCGGCCTTTTAGCTTCGCATAGATTGTGGCTCACCCTCGGGCCTTCGGCCCTCGGGCTCGCTAAGTCACTTGACCATTGAGATCTGTCCAGTCCATGTCATGCTGCGGTTGAAGCAATTCTCGCCGTGACGTACTCGGCCTTTTAGCTTCGCATAGATTGCGGCTCACCCTCGGGCCTTCGGCCCTCGGGCTCGCTAAGACACTTGACCATTGAGATTTGTCCAGTCCATGTCATGCTACTGTTGAAGCAATTCTCGCCGTGACGTACTCGGCCTTTTAGCTTCGCATATATTGCGGCTCACCCTCGGGCTCGCTAAGGCACTTGCCCATTGAGATGTGTCCAGTTCATGTCATGCTGCTGCTGAAGCAATTCTCGCCGTGACGTACTCGGCCTTTTAGCTTCACATAGATTGCGGCTCACCCTCGGGCCTTCGGCCCTCGGGCTCGCTAAGTCACTTGACCATTGAGATCTGTCCAGTCCATGTCATGCTGCGGTTGAAGCAATTCTCGCCGTGACGTACTCGGCCTTTTAGCTTCGCATAGATTGCAGCTCACCCTCGGGCCTTCGGCCCTCGGACTCGCTAAGACACTTGACAATTGAGGTTTGTCCAGTCGATGTCATGCTGCTGTTGAAGCAATTCTCGCTTGACGTACTCGGCCTTTTAGTTTCGCATAGATTGGGGCTCACCCTCGGCCCTTCGGCCCTCGGGCTAGCTAAGACACTTGCCCATTGAGATGTGTCCAGTCCATGTCATGCTGCTGCTGAAGCAATTCTCGCCGTGACGTATTCGGCCTTTTAGCTTCGCATAGATTGCGGCTCACCCTCGGGCGTTCGGCCCTCGGGCTCGCTAAGTCACTTGACCATTGAGATCTGTCCAGTTCATGTCATGCTGCGGTTGAAGCAATTCTCGCCGTGACGTACTCGGCCTTTTAGCTTCGCATAGATTGCGGCACACCCTCGGGCCTTCGGCCCTCGGGCTCGCTAGGACACTTGACCATTGAGTTTTGTCCAGTCGATGTCATGCTGCTGTTGAAGCAATTCTCGCTTGACGTACTCGGCCTTTTAGTTTCGCATAGATTGCGGCTCACCCTCGGGCCTTCGGCCCTCGGGCTCGCTAAGACACTTGACCATTGAGATTTGTCCAGTCCATGTCATGCTACTGTTGAAGCAATTCTCGCCGTGACGTACTCGGCCTTTTAGCTTCGCATAGATTGCGGGTCACCCTCGGGCCTTCGGCCCTCGGGCTCGCTAAGACACTTGGACATTGAGTTTTATAAAGTCCATATCATACTGCTGCTGAAGCAATTCTCGATGTGACGTATTCAGCCTTTTAGCTTCGCATAAATTTTTAAAATAAAAGAATTTCCTTTACGTAAATTAAGCTATTTCAAGGATTTAGTTCCCCTCCAGGACCCATAGATTTTTTTCCCACACTGTATACATATATGTACCCTATAATATACGTAGGTACCCAACTTAATGTAGGTACCCTCTAGTTTAAACACACGAAAGTTCACATACAATTAATATAATACCACTTGAGATGTCATCACATATAGTTTTCCCACCACATACTACGGTCAATAGGGCTTGTTACAAGTACAAAAGTTTTACTAAAAACTTAAAAATAAATTAACGTAAAAAAGTTTTAAGTTAAACGGTTTTATTTCAGTCAAATGTTGTACGAAAAACTAGAAAATAAAAATTTATACGAAATTTAGTCCCACATACATTGCTTCCTGGAGAGTAATCATGTAAGACGGATAACAGAATAGGCATCTCGAGTCGGATGCTAAAGGCCCTATTTGTCTCTATATCAGTGGATTAAGTCATAATCGGAAGCTTTTATCAGACTAAAATAAAAACATGGGGCGTTGGTACGACAAAAAAATTAGGTAGGCAGGTAAAGCTACCAATGAATGAAAATCCTGTGATTCAAAATCGTAATTACATGGTAAAACAATAATAGAGAAAATTATAAGACCTAAAAATCATGAAAATCAAGTGGAGAGGCCTTTGCCCAGCAGTCAAAGTCACTCAAGTCGACTAGTAAATAAAAAATAAATAAGAATTGCTAATGCTAGCTCTTATACAAATTAATTCACCATATTTACTTAATTTCAAATTTCATTTCGCAAACTAAATATTTAAGTATTTGACTCATTTTATAATTTATATATACATATTTTTAATACTACTCGTAGTACTCTCACACTAACGCCACCTCCAACAACATTAAAGCATAGCTACGTGACTTTGATCACTCTACCTTATATTAGACGCCCCACGTTTTTATTTTAGTCTGATAAAAGCTTCCGATTATGACTTAATCCACTGATATAGAGACAAATAGGGCCTTTAGCATCCGACTCGAGATGCCTATTCTGTTATCCGTCTTACATGATTACTCTCCAGGAAGCAATGTATGTGGGACTAAATTTCATATAAATTTTTATTTTCTACTTTTTCGTACAACATTTGACTGAAATAAAACCGTTTAACTTAAAACTTTTTTACGTTAATTTATTTGTACTATATGCATGCCCCAATTTGCAATGTTTTCTTCCACTCGGGACCATACTTTAAGCTGTAAAGCTAGACTATCACTTCCTTCACCATTGATTTCCCTAAACATATAACGTGGCATTTCCAGGTGCACACGAGTTCAACCGAGCCAAGCTGATGAACGTCGGCTTCATGGAGAGCCAGAAGCAGAAAGCCGGCGGCTGGCAGTGCTTCATCTTTCACGACATCGATCTGCTGCCGCTCGACCAGCGGAACATGTACTCCTGCCCGCGGCAGCCGAGACACATGTCTGCCTCCATCGATAAATTAAACTTTAAGTTAGTATTAACATCCTTTCACAGACGTAACCGGGTTTAGACTGCTTTTCCTTGACGGAGATGAAAGGAGATAAGAGGAGACGTGCGGTATCAACCAATTCGTCGCTCAACCCCGTCTCAGTGCAAAGGTAGTCTGTTGATCGATTCCAGCACATCTCGTCTCCGGTCGTCTCTGCCTCAGTGTAAAGGCCGCCTTATTATAGGGTGGCCGTGTAGACAAAAAGCATTAAATGCAGACATACATATACGATTTTAAGCTTAAATACATTAACATTACAAAAACTATTTAAAACGGGGTATTAACTAACCATTGGATTGAGTTGCACTACCCGCGGATACTCTCGTGTCAACTGAAAGAAGTAACTAGTTATTAATCTGTGACTGAAAGGCACTACATACCCAGGATGCATACGCTGTTTGTCCCTATGTATGCTTAGATCTTTAAAACTAAGAAACGGATTTTGATGCGGTTTTTTTTTATAGATAGTGTGGTTCAAGAGGAAGGTTTATATGTATAATACATGCATAATATAGTAGAGAAACACTGATGATTTTAGAGGTTTCTAATGTGATGTCGTAAAAAAACCAATTTTTTGTGCTTACATTGCAAACGCTGGCTGAGTCCTAAGAGATAGATCAAAATAATGTACTACAGTATTGTACATCTTAAAAAGGTCTACAATAACCATTTTTTATCCCGTGCGAAGCCGGGGCGGGTCGCTAGTTCTTAAATATAAGAATTTTAACCGGGAAGATGGAAAGATTTGAAGATGCGTTTGTCTAGTGTCTGGCATCCAGTGACCCATAAGTTCTCAAAACCAAAACAGAACAGAAACAGTCCGTTTCGGTAAAGAACGCGCGAGTTCATACTGTAAATAAGTGTATTGTGTCGTATACAGAATTCATCCTTCCTTGTATTATCCTGTAAACAAACGTGTGTCAATTTAGACATCGTAATGTCATTTATTTTTGAGGTTATGCTTTTTTACACAAATGATATTTTTCAGTGGTTACCTACTTAGTTGAATTCAGTACTTTGTGAGTTTCAAGTGACATTTGAAGTGATAATCCCTAAGCAAAATGAGTTAGTTTCTTTGAAAAGTGTTTGTTTACATAATAAGACAAGAAAGGATGAGCAGCGACAACCAGAGCTTTATGGTGACATCGGACGAAAAAAGCGAACCCGAAAGAGAGTAGACTCAGTTACTCCGCGATAATGGTGCATGTCTGTGCCGAAATATCGGAAACTTATAGAAACAATTATACATGTTAAATGCCCCGTTATATACAGACATAAATTACTATGTAATATAAAAGTTCAATGGAATTAAAGATAAAGAAAGTCATTCAGTCGGTCAATGACTCTTGATCTTTTGTCGCTAATAGTCTACTCGACCAAATTTCTTGTTTGGCTGGGACCACTAACTGGTTTGAAACGTCAGTTGCTACAACTTTGCCTATCTTATACCGTCAGCTGCTATATCTTATTCCTGAGATGGCCGTCTTTCTCCCGTCTCAGGAATAAGATTTAAATAGCTGTTTGGTGAAGAAAACCATGATTTTCAAGCCAGGCAAAGTTGAGCGTTGTATGCAAAGTTGTAGCAGTTGACGGTATGACAAATAAAGTCAATATTTGTCGATTCTTTTCAGCTTAGGGCTATAAATAAATAAAATCATTTATTTCAAATTTTTGCCATTCATAAACACATTATGAAGTAAAATTAACTTATTACTTACTACACAACAAAAAAAAACACATACCTACATTTATATTTAAAATACGTTTTTCTTCATTCCAGACTTCCATACGAAGATATCTTCGGCGGAGTATCAGCGCTCACGCTGGAACAGTTCCAGAAAGTCAACGGCTTCTCCAACCGGTACTGGGGGTGGGGCGGCGAGGATGACGACATGGCCTATAGGTATGGCATGACTATAGGGATGACGGCATGGCATACTTGGATACTTTTATAGGAACCACAGTTCGCCTCAACTACAGTCTGGAGCATATGTGACATGTGGGGTATGCTTGTTTGCCACCGTCGTAATATTAAAAAAACTCTCCACACGTAGGTGCTTCCGTAATACTAACTTACTTTTTAACTGCGTCGCGTTGTCGACCAATAATCATGTCTGTCCGACCATTCCTAATATTCCCATACATATATAATATGTATTTTCACATTTGCTACATTTTCACATTAAAACCATAGACATACTATACTTGTCATGGTAATAATAATATCACGACCCCATCGCCCACTGGTTTTCACCAGCGCAACCAGTCAACGCAGGGCAGCTTGTGGCGAGCTGTTGGAGAGTAGCGACTCCACATACCTGAGTGCCCCTGGGGTGCCCTGTCGGATGGGTGGGACAGGTCCTCTGCCTCTGGCTTGCCTTAGCCGGCTGTCCAGAGTGGGGTCGTTAGAGCTGCATTCTCGAGGGTAGATGTGGAAACCTAAGTGGCGAGTTGGCTATATGTTTAAAGTCCAGTGACACTTCTTTACCCCCAGCCCCCGCACCGGTGTTGCCCTTGAGCCATCTTTGATGTCGCTTTTTATGGGGGCCCATCTTGCGGAGGACGAGTCACCGTCTGCCGGAAATAAAATTGGATACCGTTTTATTAGGCAGGCGTCCGGTTTCCCATTAAATAGACCAGTAGTTAGTTCATACTCTTCACCCAATAGCCTAGTACATTTTAGACTCCATTAACTCTCAATAGTCCTTAAGGACTCCTTACACCAAGGCGGGTGCTGCCTCTGCGTGCGCCCCATGACACGGGCAGGGGCAGCATCCGCTTAGTGTACCTATCACTTTTCATTAAATTGTCGAAAGGGACTCTGCGCGTTGGCTTCGTCTCCGCATACGCCTCCCAAAGGTCCGGAACACTATTGTTCCGTGGTCGGGAAATACATACAAACAAATATCAAGATGAAATGTGTAACTGAACTTTTTCCTTTGTATATGACATCTATATAAGTTTAAGATCAAATGTGATTGTCTTATTAAACTTTCAATAAGTATGACAGAGAAGGCGCTATTATCATTCGTCCTTCTCATAGTATCACATATTTTTTGACAGTGCAGGGATACAAACAGATAAAATGAGCGTTTTCTTTAAGAATTTATGAGATTACCACGAGAAAACCTGATATTTTTCTCAGAAAGCTGTGACGGCTAAGGAAAACAATGGTAATTTGTTCCGTTTTGTGCTGTAAAACTGATAATTTTCGTCAAAATTACGACGACATAACCTTTCACAGGGAAGTACAACATTTTATATAATAAAGAGTACCCAACAATTGTTTGCCCTTAAAATCTTGTTAGAACCGCCCCGCATTTTCAACCGCTAAACATTTTAACGTTTCCATCTCTATATATTTATGAAGTAGCAACTTTTGTCAAAATGAATCCGCAGATATTTACAATGGTGTCTCAACGACGCAGACTTCCTGTACGCCGACAATACCAATACAATATTTGTAATCCAGTAGTGCGATTTTTGAATCTCACCAAGTGACTAATTCTCACCGATGTGAGTGATTTCTGAAAGTAAATCACTCACATCGGTGAGAATTAGTCACTTGGTGAGATTCAAAAATCGCACTCCAGAACGTAATACGGCTCTATTAGATAAAAGCATGGGAATGGCTACAAAAATATATAATAAAATCCCAGACCACATACGAATTAAAGAAAAATGTGAATTTAAAAGACATTTGAAAATGTAATTAACGATTTTTTTAATGACATTTAATGTAACTGTGTTTATTTTTACCTTTATACTGTAATTATTTATATTTGTTACTAGCTTTTGCCCGCGGCTTCGCTCGCGTTAAATTCGGGGTAACACGGTCCCTCTTTCCTGATTGCCTCCCGGAATGCTCCATACAAACTTCCACCCCCCATTTTAGGGAAGTGGGGGGTTAGAAAGAGACAAAAAGTAGCCTATGTCACTCTCCATCCCTTCAACTATCTCCACTTAAAAAATCACGTCAATTTGTCGCCCCGTTTTGCCGTGAACACAGATAAGGTAACCACATGATAAGCTTTACAAGGCGACTTGGGGTCACCACTCGTTGGAGTAAAACGACTAATAAATTGCGCGGGCGTCCGCCGTGCCGTTCAGTTGCGACCATGTTTTAGACCTGCACGTAGTGTTCGTGTATGCAAGTTTTTTTTTAAATACGTATGAAAACTATTCAAAATTCTGGCATATTGTAGTGTAAGGTGGTGTGGCAAATGTTTGTAACGTTAAGAATCAAAGGAGTTGGAGTTACATTCCACTTTTACTTCAAAATATTTTTTTTACTTTAATATGTTTCTAGCCAGCGGAGTTCATTTTGAATTAGTCAATTGAGAAGTAGTTAGTATGCCCGTCTCTTTTTATCATGGTAATAATGCAATGTGCTATTCCTTTCTTACGGAAGCACGTGTAGGATAGTGATGTGCGGATGATGTGTACCGGACTTATATACCGGCACCACGTACTTTCGATTTAACAAATATACGAAGTACAATAGAAAACAGAAGATCTTTGTTTTATTTTCTTTTTTCTTTTAGTTTGAGTAGTTGGTAGAATTTAAAGATTTATTCTGTCGGTAGTTTTTCTTTTCATATATGTAGTTATAATAAATATGGGTATTAAGGGTGCCACATGAGCGTTGCTTCTATAAGATACTTTCAATGGGTGTCACATGAGAGTTGTTTTAAGTAACTTTTAATTGGTGTCACATGAGCGTTGCTTCTATGAGACATTTTCAAATGGTGTCTTATGAGAGTTGTTTTAAGGAACTTTTAATTGGTGTCACATGAGCGTTACTGCTATGAGACAAGTTCAATAGGTGTCACATGTGCGTTGCTTCTATAAGACGTTTTCAATGGGTGTTATATGAGTGTTGCTTCTATAAGACGCTTTCAATGGGTGTCACATGGGCGTTGCTTCTATAAAACGGTTTTAATGAGTGTCACATGAGCGTTGCTTCTATAAGACGCTTTCCATGGGTGTCACATGAGCGTTGCTCCTATAAGACGCTTTCAATGGGTGTCACACGAGCGTTTCTTCTATAAGGCGCTTTCAATAGGTGTCACATAAGAGTGGCTTTAAGCAACTATTAATGGGTGTCACATGAGCGTTGCTTCTAGAAGACACCTTGAATTGGGTGTCACATGGGAGTCGCTTCTAAAAGTACTATCAATGCACAGATAAGGTAATTTTAGATTAGTCTATAAGGCGACTAGGTAAAATTTATTGGTAATACGTTTTTAAAGTAGGCATATACATGTTGCATTATTGTTATTTGTTATCAATTTAGTAAACAGTAAATACCTCAATCAACAACAACAAATTACGGTACGGTACAGTACTGTTTACTTGTAGTACACATGTCCCATCACTACGCAACCACGTGATAGCGTGGTGATAGCGCGCGGTCCTTGAATCGACCAATCGCAGCGCCGCTATCTATCACCCACCCGCCCCTCACGTCTTCCGCAAGATTTGGTGACTCGCGGCGCGAACAAAATGAGCAACATTATTACTCTATAGGAGGTTCTCTGTGGCCGTGAAAGACGGACAAACAAACAAACACACACAAACTTTCCCATTTATAATATTAGTATGGATTTGTAATGTGATGTTGAGTTAGTTCTCTGTGTATAATCCCTCTAATTTAATAATCTCTTTTGAATTAATTTATGTACTGACCAACTGCATTAGGATTAAGTTAGTTAAGACTCTATAATTTTGTATGACAATAGGCAAAACACAGAGCTCTTCTGTAAATTAAGACCCAAATTAAGAAAAGGTATTCCATCAAAAATAATATGTAAAATTCTTGCTCTTAGGTTACCCTCTTTTGAAGGGCAGCAAAAAAACCGACTAAATTATGTAGGCTAGGCCATCTTGAAATGCGTTTCCAAATTAGTCGCGTTGCATGTGCTGTCCTTCTTGGGCGTACGCGTGTTTTAACTTAGAGATTACTTGCTTTGAGATTAAAACACAATATCTGTTTCCTGACTGACACCTTAAAGATTAAGCACCGCTTTTCTGTCTACTCCGTCAAGCCCAAGTACATATATGACTTTTGTTCTTAACATACAAATTTTATTGGTTCCAGGTTGAAGCAGATGAACTATCATGTCGCACGATATAAAATGTCCATAGCTCGTTACGCTATGCTGAACCACAAGAAATCACAACCAAATCCAAAAAGGTATGTAATTCCAAAGCAATTTCAACTCTTCTTGCAAAATAAAGTTGTACCTATTCAGATATTAGTGCAAACTAACAGCAGTTTGAAATTATATTCATTTAATCACGACAGCAAAAGACAGGTTACTTTGTCTAACTCTAGTTTACACGGTAGCATGTAGCTTGGTCGGAAACCTGGGCAAAACATTTTTTATATAAACCTCTTCCATCTATCATCGTTTCAAGAAAACTCTGTATGTCTTAAAAAATTTTTTTTACTTTTACTGAAGTATATACAAAACAGTCGACGTCAACTTTACTCATTTGTTAATAGTTGCAAAAGGGATTTTATTTATTTACCGTATGGCCACATGTCACTGAATATATATAGGTTTTTCTTCCCTGGGGTAGTAGTAATGGGAAAGCAGATGATAAAGAAAATCCAGTGAGTGCTGCGTGGTCCAGATGGGACAGTGCAGCTGCCAAGTTTGTTACTCTTTTAGCACCACGTGTAGGTGTTTCCTACGGACGCAGAGTATCATTGATCCCCAAAAGCAAAAGGGATTGCTTTATGGGATTAATAATTTATTAGCCTCTTTCTGAACTTGATAGAAATAAATCGAAGATTAAATGAACTACTACGTGTAATATTACGAATTTACAGGTACCAGCTCCTGTCACAAACGAACAAGACCTTCAAGAAGGACGGTCTATCGACCCTAAAGTACGTACTCGTGGAGGTGGTTCACCACCACCTCTACACCCACATAGTGGCTAATATCGACGAGCATAGCTGATGGACATATTTCGCCAAACTGTTGTTTGGCGACGAGCGGTAACATGTGTTATGTGATGTTACAGTTACCATAATTTTACTAAGTGTTATGTGAAAACTCGATGTTATACTATGGATATACTATTGCATTAAAGTCAATGTTGATTTTTAAAAGAACAACAATTGTGAGTATTACCTAAGTGAAAATGAAGAATTCTTTGTATGCATTTGTAATTTCTGACGAGTCATAATGAGGGTTTCCGCGATTGAGATTTTCACTAGATGGCAGCACCGTGACGACCCGTCTTTTTGGCAGTAGCTGTCAAAATCCACCAATCAAAAAATATATGGTTAAACATGATTGGTGGATTGTGACAGCTAGACCTGTCGCCACGGTGCTGCCATCTAGTGAGAAACTCGATCGCGGAAACCCTCATTGTGCAGTTGTTAATAATAAATAAATAACAGTGTTCAATAATTAAAGTCACAAATCAAGTGTCAGGTATGAATAATTTTACGATTTCGTTTTAAGAATGATATTACTAAGTGTAAAGTGTATTAAATATGTTTTTATTTCGTTTTTATTAACTTAACATTTCAATTTTTATATTTATTTGTAGGTACATTTTTATCATTTGTCATTGTATCACAATTTACAATACCGATATTTTTATATGAACAATAACGAAACTCCGGAATTGTTAATATAAAAAAATTGTGGCATTGTCCTGCATTGAATCTATCAGAGTCTATGTGAATATCTTTTAGCTTTGTTTTTGCTGACGATGTGAATTGTTATTATTATCAAAACCATCAGTTTTATTACTTTTAAGTGTCTACTGGCCAAACAAAAGCTACAACGTCGTATGATATTTTAAACTTATGGGTATAATGCAGAATAGACGCAAGAGTAGTTCAGTTCATTCGTCGTCACGAAATGTCGTTACAAGTTTATGAGTTTCAGAACAGCACTGCAACAAACCTTTTATAATTTCTCAGTTTTGCGACATCTATTCTGCATTTCAACCGTATAGCCATATATGCACTACTTCAAATAAACCTTTTTGTAATATATGAATGTAGAAAACAATGTACAGACTTGCTAGGTCTATTTCAAGTACGGATAATGACAATATACAAATAATAGTCTCAGTAAGATTTGCTGTATAAAATATACATAATAGAAATCGCTCAGAGCGTCCAATTGTTAACTTTTGCATAAACTACGTACTAATCATTAGAATTATAATCTTTGGCCCCCTTAATCTCAAAAGCCAAAACCTCGAATCTAAGTTAAAAAATATGTAACATGTAATCCTGTACATAGCGTTTGTAGGTTAGTATCTAAACCTTCAAAACTTTCGTCAATGAATGTTGAGTACCAAATAATGATTTTATTTCCAAAAGTGGAGACTTGTGTAAGAACAAAACAACCGAAAATGCGCAGGTCCATACAAAATAAATAAACACCTGACAATACAAGCTACAGGCTGGCTGAAGTAACCCAAATTGGTTTAATCGACAAGGTTTACATTTTATAAACTAAAGGCTAGGCTGAAGTAACCCAAATTGGTTTAATCGACAAGGTTTACATTTCTTAACAGCCATTAAGTGTATTAGCCTCTCTTTCTTACCAGTTCGTTTGTTAGAAAAAGGCCAAAGAGGGAGGGAGCTATTACAAGCATTTTATATAACGCGACACGGTCGTTACGTCGTTGATATGAAATGAACATCGACCTTCAATTTGTTTATGTTTGGAGATTAATTGTAAGTATTAACCAAAAATACAACCGTTATATGGTACCCATCCTACTTTGACGTGATCGAATAGAGACTTTCACTCGATATGCATTACGCTAATCCGATATTATTATAGATACATTAGCTTATTTATAACGCATCTTCACCTTGAGTTTCTTCGGCTCTAAAATTGTGATAGAAGCTGAGCGTGAGCTCGCCTGTACATAAGAGATTTATTTTGGTCTGTAATTTTAAGGTATTAAGGCCCATGTGATAATGAAAATCTGTTCGGGAAAGTAATCTACGTCAAAATTTAAGTATTTTCAGGAATCTCGTGAAGTGTCATACAATTTATTTTTGTTTTGTTTAGTACTCTTCTTTGTACAATATGAAAAAGTTCAATTTTAAATACTAGCTTCTACTACTTTTTGTTACCAATGCAAGCTTGAGAAAGTACATTTATAATTATATAATTTATTTCATAATTATTTTACATGATTTTTTTTTAAAGTGGGGCATTCCACTCATACAATAGTATGTTATTCAATCAAATACAAACACTGAAAACATTGAAAAAATAATCAACCCAGCCGGACTTGAACCTGGCATCGATACGCCTTACCGGGGCTCGATCGCTTTACCAATTAAGCTATGGGTTCAGTTACTGAGTTGACGAAATTCTCAATGCCTTCAATCATCTTTTTGCATTTTTTTTTTTTTTTTTACATCGACTTTATAGCAGCCGTAAGCGACATCTAGGTGCTAACTACTAGAGTTAGATACCCTGGGTTGATTATTTTTTCAATGTTTTCAGTGTTTGTATTTGATTGAATAACATATAATTTATTTGTTGAAACGGTATTCATCCGCAGGCCTAAGTATTAAGCCGATAGTTTTGTTATGAGGTGATTTATAATTCACTAGTTTTGTAATATATTTTTTAAATCTCGCTTACTAGAATATGTTCGTTTGTTTAACGTCGAATATTATTTTACTAGCGTCCAAATCTATTTTTTTAAGCATTCAGTTTTAGTAGTAAAATAGTTAAGTCAGGATAGTACGTACTGAATAAAGTCAATATGATATTGTATAAATGTAGAACAAATTTTTACGAAATCGTAAAAGTGTTGGGTATTTAATTTAGAATTTAGCCAACAATCCTTAGTGATTTCAATAAAAGTGGCATCAAAAATGGTTAAAGCAAAAAAGGTTTTTTACCCCTATAAAAATGTATTTTTTTTGTTCACTAACCAAAACCAATATTCCATATAATGCAATAACCTACCGTATTTGTTAAAGGGAAGGTTAAAGTCATGAAAATGAAGATATTTATGTGGACTACAAGACTTCCACTAAATATTGATCATACAGGTTAAAGTTTCCTTAGGCAGGCCAGGACAAAGTGAAAGATTAAAGGCAATTTTATTTTGGACACGTATGCGATAGAACGGCGGTTAACCCGATAATGACTAAATACTTTGCCTTGATTATGATCAAAATGCGAGACATACACAGGGCGGACACGCCATACTACAAAACTCGTTTAAGTGCTTATGTGTCCCTACTAGTTTCCTACCAATCGGCCGCAGTAGCGTGGCCTCTGTATGAAATATAATACCTACTATTATTTATTCTGTGCCACAGGTTACAGTGAAAATATTGGTAAACGTTCTTCGTGCGTGTATATTGGTGTTTAAAACCTTATATTAAACCCTTGTCACCTTATAAGGGAAGTACACAAATTTATAAAGAGTATTATCTCATTTAGACCAAGGTAGGTTACAGTTTTTTTTATAAATATAATAACAAGATTCCATAGAAATTGTGACTTGGTATCGATGTATAATGCTTATCTATTATATTTTTATTGTTAAGATGCCACTTTTTGAAATTAACTACCACATAACCGCCCATCAAACTTCAAGGCATTTTAAACTTTAAACACATATATTGTATAATATTATTATCACGAAGCTACACTATGTGTCTTAATGTTATTTGCTACGTTCTTTTGTTTTTATGCTTATTATTAGTTATATTATTCTGCTTTTGTTTCAGCTCCTAGGGCCATAGAAGCTTTGAATATTGTCATAAAATTTATATTTTGTCAATAATGCCTAATTATGCAGTATTGTGATTGATAGATACAAATCAATACACAAAAGAAAGTCAGTACTTGCATTAAAAATTGTTATAAACGCAATTTTCATCCGTTGTTAGTCCGGACATTTTATGATATACCAACACAATGCATTCCAAACAATGTATATACATTCAGTATAATTTGATGAAGCTCAGACGCAGAAATCATCATCAATCTAAATAATGACCAAGAAATCAATATTTGTTGTAAAAAAATCTGCGTATATTTCGCTATAGAATTGGGTACTTTCCTGGGTAAAAAAAATATAATTCTATTTAGTCCGTCAGTTAGATTATCAAAAAATATTGGACACGTTTTTTTATTTTGTCAATCAAACAAAAATTGGTGAAGATATACCCCGTTAAAGTTCCGCGTGACGTCACATAATGCTAAAAACAGTACTGAAATGTGACGTAATCTAACTGACGGACAAAATATATATTTTAGGAAAGTAGCCGATTGGGTCCTTGGGGCATTTTGTTAGAATAGATCCAAAGATTAAACATGGTTACCTACTTGAATTCTCTGCTTAGCTAACTAAATATTACTAAGGCCTAGATTATAAAAGAAGGGTGATATTGACAGTGGTTTGTTAAACATGTGAGTTTGATGCGATGTAGAAATGAGTTTTAAATTATGTCGGACTTAGTTAACACGTTAACAGTCCCCATACAATATGTATGCATCTCCTCGTACGTCCAAGCAAATTACTTCAATCACACGTCCATGCTCCACATATGGGTCACTAAGAAATATCTTTCTGTATGCTGTTGTCTAACTAGCCAAAAACATTATTATATCAGAATTATCCCTATATTATCAACTAGCTTTTTCCCGCGGCTTCGCCCGCGTACTATAAGTACTCAAAAAGGAGGTTCTCAGATAGACTGGTATGTCTGTATGTACCATATTTTCTCCTTTTAGGGGTTGAATTTTCAAAAAACCTGAAACACGTGTTTACTCATTTATCGTTAGGAATACTCCTGTGAAGTTTCGAATAAAATAGTCTAACAAATCTTGTTTCGCCATACAAACTTTGGACCCCCATTTTACCCCCTTAGGGGGTGAATTTTGAAAAATCCTTTCTTAGTGCACCCCTAGACCTTATAAGGAAATTTGGAATCTCTAGAACCAGCGGTATGGGCTGTGCGTTGATATGTCAGTCAGTCAGTCAGTCAGTTTCTTCTTTTATATATTTAGATATTATCATGCAGTATGAAGTGATATTAACTAATCTAAGTGCGGACACGGTCGTTAGGGCCCATCTGTGGGCCACGGACGTGTGGAGATAGTTCAGCGTGATCCATATATGGGGCACTGGACAGTGAACGTGTTAATGCAGTACCGGAATACCGGGAATACCGGGATTGACCATACAAAAACACCGGTGGTGCATTCCCTAGTCGGACTGTACCAAGGACAATAAAAACCATTCACTGTATAGAAATTGTCATACATCACCCGTTTACATTTTCCTAAAGTGTAAGTCACTAAAATTGACATTTAGGTAGTTTTTGTATCATCTCAATTTAATCTATTGTTTTTGCTTTTGCGTGGTCTATTTGAAATTAGACTTAAAAGTTGAATCAGTAAGAACCACGTTACAAAAGCGAGAATTGTAAAGCAGGACAGCGTATACTTAGAACTTATCGTAGCAAATTTACCTAAGTCGAATTTAAAGGAGATGTACAGAGCGCATGCGTTAGCTGTTGTGAAAGGAAACAGGAATCTTATATACTTACCACCAAATACTGGGACGGTCGCTGTAGAAGTTGCTTAGCGAGCAAGGAGATCAAAAATGTCTTCGCTCTTGTTGTTCGCTGTACAGTTGACTTCAAAAAGATATATTCACTTTTCTAGCTCGTAATTATAAATTCAGTTATTATCCAACATACATTATCCAACATTTCTATGAAAAGCGTAGGTAATGTAATAAAAACTTAAGGCTCCATCAGACTGGCGCGTTGTGAGCTGGGCGCGATGAGAGCAGCGCACGTGATGCCGGCACGTGACGTCACGTTCGCATCCCGTCGGCGCAGCGCGCACAACACAACCCGCCATCGCGCTCTATCCCACTCACAACGGCCGCTCGGTTTACCGCGGTAAACCATACCGTAGTCACTGATCCGCCGTTGCAGACCCATACGGTCTACGGTGTTTTGTCAAGCGTCATGTAGTAGTAGTAGCTCTCAAGGGGTAATTATTATCCGTCTGCGCGGGCGCTGCGTCCAAGCGCGGATCGCGCTCCGCTCACAAAACGCGTGAGTCTGATAGAGCTGATTTTTGGACCCGGGGTATGTCCTTAAACTACGTCCGGACCTGGGTATGTCCTTAAACTACGCCAAAAAGAGAGGTATGGGCACTGCGAATGGCATCTCGCTAAGTGTGGTAGGGCACGTTCAGCGAATGTCATCGCTCAAATCTGGAGCAGAGCCCGACTGGGGAAGTACCTCCACCTTACAGAAAACCACAGCCAAATAGCACTAGACCCTACTCATAGTGTTGTGTTCCTGCTGGTGAGTAAGGTTGCCAAAGAGCTCAAAGAAGACCCAGTGTATTGACGATGAGGGACTTTCTTGTTCCTTTAGTCGTCAACACAGTGAATCCTCCTTTTTGTAAAGGGTCGGCAACGCGCATGTGACTCCTTTGGAGTTGCAGGCGTCCATAGGTTACGGTAGCTGCTTACCATCAGGCGGGCCGTATGCTTGTTTGCCACCGTCGTGGTATAAAAAAAAAAAAAAAAAAAAGGCTTTACTATCGAACAAAGTAAACGACGAACAAACATGCATACTTGAAACAGTAAGGTTTTTATATGTTTTTATAGTCTCGATAGCCGAAACCTATTGGTATATAAGATTTTTGTATACATATACAGGGTGATTCATGAGACGTGAGCAGGAACAACCCTACACACTTAGTTAACGATAATGAATCGGCCGCCATCATTTTTAAGTGAAACAATAGCGCCTTTCAATTTTTTTTACCTTTTTGTTTCGTAGAAATTTTCTTCTATGTGATCATGGTCACCCTACATAAACAAATAAATAAAGATAAAACCTCTGTAACAATCATGACAGCACTTTGATTATGAAAAAAATAATTGTCAAGTTCAGTGAGATACGATGTTTCCAAAGTAACCAAACATCAATTTGACACATATCACAGAAAAACAAGAGAATATTCTAACATCAGTACTCGACGGAGTATTCTAATTGAAGAGTGACCATGCGTGTCGTAAATAATTTGAAACATTTTATTTTTGATAAAAAAAATTTTTTTGCGCTTATCACGCTAATACTAATATCAAACAATAGCTTATTATTTACTGAATCCGTAGTGTTAAGCCTGCTCACGTCTCATGAATCATCCTGTATACATGTATTAAGCTCTGAAGATATATGGGAATGAGTCAAGCGCGAAGCGCGATTGAGGACTATACAACAGGTAGTGGTAATATGAGATACTTAAGAAAAGGTGATAAGCTCATTGAATTTTTATTTTGTCTTATTGGTTTTTATGAATAAATTTTCGTTTTATATCGCTGGTGTTTTATTCTAATTACCCGTAATATTGATAAGGAAAAATCGTCCTAAAACTCATAGAGGTACCGACATTCCCGACCCTCATCTTCTTATCAGGAAAACGACTCTAGACTAAATCCCCGACCCGTAAATCCTTGACTAAGTACATATGCGACACACACAGGTTCTCTCTGGCGACACAGTAACCACGCAAGGTTTTAAGAGAGGTATGGGCACTGCGAATGGCATCTCGCTAAGTGTGGTAGGGCACGTTCAGTGAATGTCATCTCGCTCAAATCTGGAACAGAGCCCGACTGGGGAAGTACCTCCACCTTACAGAAACCCACAGCCAAATAGCACTAGACCCTACTCATAGTGTTGTGTTGCTGCTGGTGAGTAAGGTTGCCAGAGAGCTCAAAGAGGACCCAGTGTGTTGACGATGAGGGACCTTCTTGTTCCTTTAGCCATCAACACAGTGAATCCTCCTTTTTGTAAAGGGTCGGCAACGCGCATGTGACTCCTTTGGAGTTGTAGGCGTCCATAGGTTACGGTAGCTGCTTACCATCAGGCGGGCCATATGCTTGTTTGCCACCGACGTGGTATTAAAAAAAATGCAATAATTTAAGCCTAGTAATGGGTACTCCACCTCAAAATAAACGACCAAAGTTGTAGGGTTATGGGTACTTAAGTTTTATAAGAATTAGATTCATAGATTTATTGGTATTAATCATACACTGTCAACAATAGGCACGTAATTAATATTTAAGATTTAAATAATTTAACAAGTTTGTGTAAAGACTAGATAACAATTCAATACATTGTATTAATACTCGTAATTATTATGTATAATTAAAAACATCATCAATGGAAGAGCTTATAGTACAGTACGGGAACGCGTTTTCAACCTGTAAAAATGAAATAACTCCGATTTTATTTTGTGACCTGTTAGAATACGTTAAATACAAATAGCGAAAAATATTTTCTACCAGTTCTTAGTATTGCGCTAAGTATAATACATGTATTTGTTTGCTACACAAATGAAATATTATGCAAGTGTTATTTTTCTCCACCAGATGATCACTTTTTAACTATTACAACATAACTTCACATCTTTTAAGAGTTTTGTCAAGAGTAGGTATGTCGTATTAGCCATTTGCTGTTCGTTCAAAATTCAAGGTCACTTATATTTTTAACAATTGTTTTCGATTATGCTCACATAATCTTGACTTAACTGTTATAAAATGACTGGTGATGTTGACATAGTTGAATGCAATAGTATGGTAGAGAAAAATAAAGCTTGTTTAATATTTTCTTGGTGTTATTAACAAGTCCCTATATAATACCTAGCGCAACGTCAAACACTGTTGGAAAATATCCTCAGCCTCAACACATGGCGCCACAATCATGCGCACAGCGAATATAGGTAAAGCTCGTAACACTAGAGTATAATCGGGAATGCATATTTTATTATCGCTATGTTTAAACTGAAAATAATTTAGATAGCGCTTATCAATTAGGTAATTATTTTTAAGAGTAGAGGTAGTTTAAAATTTACCCATTTAATACAAACTTAACACTTCGAACACGTACGGACGTTGAATTTGGTAGAGCATCAATTAACGATTCACATACCAACTTACAAATTAGATAGAACTTTAGTATCGCCGCCGGCGAACCTATGACAATAGGGCACTATGGCCGTCCCCGGATTCCGGTAAGCACTCGCAGTCCAACGGGCTGTACGCCTATTTGCCACTGTTGTTATATTCAAACTGGCTTGTTTAGTGGCGGAACGGTATATGGCTGAGAGGCTGTTTGTTTGTTTGGGCCACAGGTAAGCTTATGCCGTATTCTAATTTTAAAATACAACATAACTTCAACACATAATCAGTGCATTGGAATTGCGTCGAAATGATTTCCAAGCAAATTCTGACATTTCTGATTTAGACGTTACAATATTTAAGCACGCAATATATCGCTACCTACATGATTACTTTGCCTTTAAAACCCCACAATTGATATGTGTCAAATATGTGTATGCAGGACAATGCGGCTCGAAAAAATTTCTAAAATGTATTACGGTCTGGTAGTTAACACTAAATTTGCAATTTGTTTTAATATCAGCTCCTAGCACTAAACTCTACGTCTAGTTACAGTTTGTGGCTCTGTCAACAATACAGACGGTATACATATAATTTTTGTACAATTAGCGGTGCGTGCGTGACGTGTGCGCGTGCGTTGATGTACGCAGCAAACAGGGCAGCGCGGGCGGTCGAGCGGCGCGGGCGTTCCGCCTTCTGCTCCTGCTAGTTCTGGCGCTAGCTGCTGTGGAATACCTTCTTGGGTTCATATTAGAAGCGTTTCCTCTATACGTCGCTTATCCATATACGTCGCTGTACAAGGCTACACAACCCACTATCAGGTAAGATCATGGAGCGTGCACCACCTTCTGCTCCTGCTTGATCTGGTGCTAGCTGCTTTGGAATACCTGTTCGGGTCCATACTGGACTATGAGCACCGCGACGGCGCGCCGCCGTCGCCGATGCGGCCCATATAGATATGAGCGCCAATGGCCAAATAGGCTGCGGCAGCGCGCCGGTCAAAATTGGTCGGCGAGGTCACCTTTAAAATGTCTTGTAACTAACAAAACCAATTAAAAGCTTTTTTGTATACAATTTACAATGTTATATCTCGGCATTATGAATTTTGTTAAATCGATATGTTTTTTTATTAAGAACACTAATTTTACCTACGTGGAACTCAGCCTTCGGTCCTGACAGGGCCTCAAACCGTCGGTCCTGGACTTTAAAGACCATAGGGTATTCTGCTGGTCTAGGTAGCTACCTAGACAAGCTTGTCGAAGGACGGAATCTTTCTCTTGCTGTCCAAGCTCTGGCACGTCAGTAGGATTTGCACGACGGATCTGAAATATATGGAAGATCCATCTAATCAGGATCCAGATAATTTCATACATTTCGGATCCAGATTGCAAACCCTATACCTACTCCAGTTTTACTATTTATACGTATATGGAACGCGGTCGCCAAATTTAATTTTTGCAAGTAGCTCCTCACTGACTGAAGTAGCTCCGCTTTGAAACGTTTTTGACATTAAAAAAAACTTTACATGATCGAATACAGATAGGTCCTGGGGCAGAGACGCCTCCAGTATAGACACTGGAGGCGTCTCCACCGAAGGATCTATCTGTATACGCGGCTGTGCAAAGTTACACAGCCCACCATAAGTTAAGATCATGGTTCTAGTGACGAAGGGAGCCCTGCGGAATCATATTTGAGGTTGAGTTCATCTATAAAAAATAAGTATAAGTAACTTGTACAACCTGTTTAATGGTAATCTTTTGATCTACTCTGGACAAGAAAAACTCAATGCACAACTCAACTCACACCAGCTCTCAAATCCCAGACGCAAATCCGCAAATGCCGGGCGAAAACCCGAGGACGAGACTGAACATAAGCCTGAAAGTACGACAAAAAGAAGATCCGACAACGCAACCGTGAAATTTCCATCAGACATGACCCGACCAGATATTGCAGGAGACAGCACGATGCTGCTTATTACGAAGATTATCAATAGTATTAAGAATTCTGCGACCACTGGAGGTGGAATAAGGAATGAGGCAGAACTACCGTTATGTGATGGCGTGCCACCGGATTTAGGTAAGAATTGTTTTAATTATTTATATATTATGTATTATTCTATTACCTAGTTTATGATATTAACTAAGTTTGATCTATATTTAAAACAAAAAAAAACACCTTAACTAACAAAGTTAAAATATAAGGAAATATGACCTAAAACTATTTATGCAGTGACGCGAAATCAATGTGCGTAAGTATAAAAACTTTTCCAAATATTATTTATATTTCAGGTCCAATACTAGCGAATAAAACCATTATGGAACTAGACGCGGTGGAAAAGAAATACCCCGAGGTGAACTGGGGCGGGCGTTTCTCCCCGCTAAACTGCACCGCTAGGCACAAAGTTGCCATTATAGTGCCATACAGGTTCGTACAATTCTTATTATCATTATTTTTGTTTCCATCCTGGATACCCATGGAAATTCCAAAACCAGAGGGCCGAGGGATAAAACCAGAGGGCTGAAGAGCCAACGCTGAGCGTCGATGTTTGCGAAAGCTAAGGAGCGTCCTAGCGGAACATGTTTCAGCTGCAGGAAGACAAAGATCGGAGTGATCAACCACTATCCGATTCTTATTATTTGTATCTCCGTTTAAAAACTCTCGGGTCTTTCGACCCCGGTCACTTTAAGCATGCGTGGGAATACAGATCCAACACGCAGAGGCCGTTTGGAGAGCTTCCCAAGTAACACAGGAAGCATTATATATAACATGAATAGTTAACTTATTTCGAACTTAAGGACCGTATAAACTCTTATATACGTTCACCGAGCAACTTGTCGCATTATATGATGCTTTGAGCTGTATAACGGTTGTATAATGGCATATCTAATCTTTAGCTTTAGTGCAGCAAACCACAACGCAACTGTACAGCTTTCGACTGTTTAAAAGCACTTAAGTGCTTTAGGTTCTACAATAGCATTATATAATGCTTTAAGCTGTATAACGGTTGTATAATGGCATGTCTAAATGCTTTTTTAAAGCCTTTAGTTTTAGTGCAGCGAACCAAAATGCAACTGTACAGCTGAATGCTGTACAGTTGCGTTTTGGTTTGCTACACTAATGCTTCGTTGTGGTTTAGTGCCTTAGGTTCTACAATAGCATAAATAAATGCTTAATGCTGGTTATGAGCATGAATATTAGCCATTATAATGCCACGTAAATCCGGTATACAGCTTTCAGCTGTTTTTAGTGCTTTAGGTTCTACAATAGCATTTTATGATGCTTTACGCTGTATAACGGTTCTATAATGGCATATGTAAATGCTTTTGTTTAGCCATTAGTTTTAGTGCAGCGAACAACATGCAACTGTACAGCTGAATGCTGTACAGTTGCGTTTTGGTTTGCTACACTAATGCTTCGGTTTGGTTTAGTGCCTTAGGTTCTACAATAGCATAAACAAATGCTTAATGCTGTTTAAGAGCATGACTGTTAGCCATTATAATGCCACGTAAATTCGCTATACAGCTTTCAGCTATTTTTAATGCCTTAGGGTGTACAATAGCATTTATAAGTAGGTAATACGTTCCTAATGCAGTATAATAGCAATAATATAAACCATTATAAAGCCAAGTAATTCACTATAAGGGGCTGTTCATAAATTACGTCATTTCAAATGGGGGGGGGGTCTGGACATCGGATGATGGTAGCATGACGTAGGAGGGGGGGGGGGGTCATTCCGAAGATCACATCATCAATGTGTAAAAATGGAAAAAAGTGTTTCTATAAACTTTTAATGCTATAAAATATTATCTACTAAATAGTTTTTTATTTTACAATTAAGCTTAAAACGCATTTTTTTTTAATGACGTCACTTTATTTGGCAGCTTTACTATCAAAAATTGATGACGTAATTTATGAACAGCCCCTATACAGCTTTTAGCGGTTTTAGTGCCTTAGGTTCTACAATAGCATAAATAAATGCTTAATGTTGTTTAATAGCATAATTATTCACGTGTAATGCTGTAGGCATAAATAAGGCATTTTTTAAGGGTCACTGAGCTGCTATTGGACTAAGAGCTAGCCACGTCAGATATGACACAATAATGAGAGCAACAAAACCCGTCTGGTTAGATTGCTATACTATTCTTATTGCTAGATCCTGGCATCTGGCAGCTTTTAATGGGTGGAGGTCACAGTGACAGACTAGCAAAATGTTTTAATTGGAAAATAGTAATACCAAACTAGGTAAAAATTGCCGAAGTTGTCTCAGTTATAAAGGACAGGGCCTATATTTTAAGGGGCTCCCTGGCGCCAACGACCTTAGATCTGATTCCCTTAGTTTTCTAATGATTTATATAGCTTATCATATTATCAGTAACGGCTTTAAACAATATAGTATCCTATATTTACTTCAATATTCATTGTTTTCGAGATATTTGACATCAAAGTCGAACCGGTTTAGGCTAAAAAAGTGGTTTTATGGTCATAAATTTTGTTTTAATTAGTTAAAAATTAAAATCTCTCTACAGTTTTTAGAGACATCAAAGAGGAACCCTAATATGTAGATTACGTATATGTAAGATTCTTTACACCATTCGAATATCGATAAAAGTGTTTTTTTAGACCACCATATTTTAAAAATATCATAAAAAAATAACGGCTCATTTATTTCAAGATCCGGCTCTACAGAATGGAGATAAAAGATTCAAAAACCGATAGTCGTTTGCGTTATAATTCTATCTATAGTGAATATGTTGGAATATCGACTCAAAACTGGTCAAAAATCGATAAAAAAAAACGTTAGACCAAAAAATATTGTGTATTCTTACCATACATCGGGGTTTTCGGTGCGGGAATGTTTGACATTAGCCAAAGAGTAGGCATTAACTTAAAAAACAGAATGTACTCTAGCACGTTTCTACCTAATGAATAATTGATCGAAAAAAATCATAGGTATATACAATTTATATGAAATAGCTGACTATTATGTATATATATTGTAGGTACATATACCTATGATTTTTTCAAGTATTTTTTTATTAATTCATGTAGTGACTGATCATTGTCAACCTCTTCAGTTAATCAAATAGTTCATAAATATCGGACGTCAAGATTAATATTTGACACTTACTATACCGTGTCTTTGTCTTAGGTAGATCTAGTTAATAAATTTCGGATATGCAATTGCATTTTTAAAATACTAAGTATACTCGTATAATAGTCAATACAAACATGCCTCTAAGAAAAAAAGCTCGTATCATAGTGTGTAAGCTATTCACAGAGAGGTAGTTATTCATTAAGCATAATATGATATTTTCTCAGACTAACTCTCAACCTATCTGTTTATCTCTACTCTTTCTCAAATCGTTCCCGCACCGAAAACCCCGATATATGATTATTACGGAAATAAAAACAGTAGGCGAAAACTATGAACTATATTTTATTATACATCGTTTGGCACTACTTTCTCCCAACATAAATTTTTGTATAATTTCTCTTAATATTGTATAATATTTGTATAGTTTCTCATAATATTGCATCAAACCCAGATCTCTAGGATTTATTTTCTTGAAATGGTTTGCATTCTTTGACCTCCACTACTTTAAAGCTGCCAGATGTCCAGATCTAGAAATAAGCATAATATACCAAACTGACTAGAGGGGTTTGGTTGCTCTCATTATTGTCATATCCGACGTGGACGTGGCTAGCTCTCCGTCTATATAGACCAACGCCATTTTGTAAATAATTAATAACCTAAAAATAAAATCATGCGGACCTATTTATACAAGGAAAATACCTATATAATAAAGAAATTACTTAATTTAAGACTGCTCAACCAACACTATTGTGTTAATAATGCAAAACTCGTTCTATACGAGGATTACACAATTGTTTTGTTTATTTGACGCATATCTTTTTATAATATTTTATAGCAAAACCACAATAAATCAAAGGCGCGTGAAAATTTTCAATGAAACTTATATACACATTTACAGTAAACTACATTGCGCAGTCATATTTGAAGGATATAATAACGTAAAAGTGTCAAAAACTTTTATAAATTTTGTTAGGATGCAAACAAATATGACGTGTCACTCATTCAGTTTTTTGTACCGTCTTCGTCCATTTTATATTGCGAGACAAAGTAGTTAAATCACAACGTTCATTGTATTATAACATTTGTTCCGTCGGTATTAGAGACGTTTTTGCATTGACGTAAGGTTTATTTTACTACACTCTTATGCTAGTATAATGCGTTTGTATTGCGATTGGCAACTTAATCGAGAGTACTTATGCTTCTTTACTGCGATTAGCAAGTTTTTTGGCCGTATTAAGGCTTCTTTAATGCAGTCGGCAACTTAATAGAGCGTACTAATGCTTCTTTGAGGCGATTGGCACTTTCCATGACAACGATAATGCTAATAGCGCAGACATAATGCGCCTGCAATGCTATTAAATGACCTGTATAGGATCTCAAGCTGGGTAGTTTGTGCCCATTTAAGACCTATATCAGCACTATAAACGTTTATAATACGAACTCAAAATGCTAAAAGCATACAGATATGCTGTAAGACGGCCGTTATACTGCTTTGATGTGTTACTTGGGTTTGATGTCAAATGGAACACCTGCTGAAACCCATTCACGGGTATATAAATAGATATCCATGAATTGGTCTCAGCAAGCGTTGGAGGCTATTGTTGGTAAAATGGAAAGACTATGGAACGACTACGGGTCTACATATGGTTGAATTTTGGGTGGATAAAAAGACTGGGATATTGCAAATAGGTCCTGACACCTTCCATAACATTACTTACACATGTTATCGAGACAGGCGGTGACTAATAACAACAGCAACACCGGTGTGAGCGGCTCAGGGGGACCTCACGACAGAGAGGCGTGCTGCGCTTTCTCCGTAGTTACTCGCGGCGTTATGCCCTTTAACACTTCCACCCCTGGAGCAAATAGCTCTAACAGCTCCTCCTGGACGGCCAATTAAGGCAAGCCAGAGCCGAGAGTTCTGCGGGTTCCACTCCGACCGACGAAGACACGCCGGAGACGGAGACCCTGCCCGACTCTCTGGAGCACTCGGGTCCGTAGGGTCGTTACTCCCCAACAGCTCGCCACAAGCTGCCCTGTGGGCTTTTTATTATTATTATTGTTAATTGGGCTTTTAAGATTTCGCGTCGATCCGTCATCTATTGTGGAAGCCCTTTATATTTCTCTAGCTTTTGCCCGCGACGTCTTCTGCGTGGGATTAACATTTGCCATAAGGAATTAATAAAAGTGTAGTAAAATCTAATAACAAATATTCATTTAGCGCACATACTCATTTTACGTCTATCTATAGTGAGCAACAATTTCAACCTCCCTTTCTCCCCCTCAAGGGATGATTTATGGGATAAAAACTATGCTATGTTCCCCGGGACTCAAATTTCATCTAAATCGGTTCAGCGGTTTAAGCGTGAAGACGTAACAGACAGACAGACACACTTTCGCATTTATAACATTAGTATGGATTACTAATTACTTCCAGATTGTTTGAGCTGTAATGTAATGTATGTACCTCATCAGATTGTACTATACGTCTCCCTAGATGGGTACTTCTGTTGTGCATTAGACTAGGGTTACACGATCAGTTTGGCGTCAGTTCAGTCCATCATTCTGGTCAAGAATGATAAGAGAATGATCCGGACTGATGAAAATTCAATACAAATAGAAAATATTCGTCAGTCCATCCATCCAGAATGATGGACTGAACTGACGCCAAACTGATCGTGTAACCCTAGTCTTAGAGTCGCAACACTCGCAACTGAATAATTTCCGACAATGTGTGTAGAATTATTTTTTTGGAAATTCGCCATTTTCAATAACCGGTTTCCGGAGTGTACGATCGATTGGCTATTCTTTTATATGAAGACGGCGTCTTCTGTTAAGAAAGAATAAAGACAATATGTTTTGAAAAAAAAAAAAATTTAATGTAATGACTGTTTAACCGTTTTTTTGCAGGGATCGGCAGCAGAATTTTCCGGTATTCCTAAACCATATGCATCCATTCCTGATAAAACAACAAATAGAATATGGAATATTTATTGTCGAACAAGAAGGTAAATAATCCAGCAGTTATGTCGAATGAAGTTAAGGGTAGCTGGAAAGTAATCCTAACTCAATGGAACTTTAACGGGTAGTTTGGGGGTATGCCACGAAGACTCTCATAAATTTTAGATCTCGAGGACCTCGTGGAATTTGGAGGGGGTACAAAAACCTATTTTTTTAATCAGTTTTTCGCTTATATCCTATAAACTAAGCACTTTTTGTGTAAACCTAGTATGGCAAGGTAAAGAACAATATATTTACTGAAATTTAGCTGTCATACCAGATTTTCAGGCTAAATATTAACGAAAATACAGTCGAAAGTAGGTTATTAAAATTTTAAAAGTTGCTTATCCGTTTTTTTCATCATTGCTATGTTAATTATGTCGATCAATCACCAATATTAACGTCTTTGAAAACCTATAGCATCGGAACTATGTGGATATATTATTTTTTGTTATGCTGTCTAGTGTCATCATACATTAATAGCAATTCATGTATGATATTCTGTGGATATTACGTAAAAGTAAATCCTCTCTATTGCACACCTAAGAATAAGAAAACAGCACACCAAACCTATGTACATATGAAGAGAGGCAAACAACTGGCGGTGTTATTGCTAATAAGCGATCTCTTCCAGACAACCTTTTGATGTATTATTTTTCGTTAAGCTGTCAAGTGTTAAGATACTTGAAAAGTCATAACTTTTCAGAATTCCTAAAAAAAAATGGTTCCGCCGCCATATTGAAATCTCAACAATAAATTGGCTGTATCTTCGTTAATATTTGGCCTGAAAATATGGTATGACCGCTAACTTTCAGGAAATGTCTCTTTAACTTTGCCATACAAGGTGTTAAACAGTGCTTAGTTTATGAGATATAAGCAAAAACTGAAAAAAAAAATAGTTGTTTGTCCCCCCGACTAATTCCACAAGGTCCTCGAGGTCGAAAACTTATGAGAGTCTTCGTGGCATACTCCCAAACTACCCGTTGAAGTTCTATTGAGTTTGGATTACTTTCCAGGTAAAATGTAAATAACTGCTGGACTAAAATGGATCATTTTCAAACCCAATCAAGCTCTCCTTATAGACCGTAAGCCAGGAACAATTTCGTTAGTCATCGCGTCCCAGGCGACAACCTGTAAAGTGGTTAAGGGCGTTGTGTAATGAAGCCTCGTGAAGGTCAGCTGCCTCTCCGTTGGTGGGTTGAGGAACGGCAGACATTTAATCAATTTAAAAAAAAGGTCGACGTGTTCCAATCGAAACTTTGTCAGGTGATAGTTTATATCCTATTATAAATATAAAACATGGCCAGTCAGCTGTATCGCAGTGAAATGACCGTCAGCTGGTCACGTGAACATACGATTTTCAGGGCATCAGCTGATGGTCTTTCCACCTAGATACAGCCGGCTGACGATTTTTCATGTTTGTAAGAGCATATAAACAATCATCTGACAAATTTTAAATCCTGACGCGATGACCGTTTCTTTAAAGTGATTAAATAGCTGCCGTTCCTCGATCCACCAACGGAGCGGTAGCTGACCTTCACGAGGGTTCATTATACATAGCCCTTAACCACTTCACAAGTTATCGCCTGGGACGCGATTGGTCATGAAATTTGTTCCCGGCTTACGGTCCATTAGCTTTAATAACCTTCCTTTCGTTCGACAGTCGGGTAAAAACAACTGTTGTAAGGAATTTAAAGAATATGTTTTAATTAGCAGTTTTGTTTTTGTACACCTAAAGTAATTTTTCTTTAAAAATTAAAACTGCTCTTCGAGGCGCAAAAGTATGTAAAGGGTAAGGAAGAAGAAAATATACCTGAAAACTTGTTAATAAATTTTTTCCATGGTTTTTTGCATGCCAAGTTTCAATACTTTCTTCTACACGAAGTCATACTAAGCTAAATTGCTGGACTATTGTATTTGTATGGAAAACGAAAATAAATATTCCCATAGTAAATGGAGAAAGTTATCGACAACAGTACATCACTAATTCCTTCTTTCAAAACAGAAGTAAAATCTCACTTTTCACCAGGTACGCATGTGTTCAACAAAGCCAAACTGATGAACGTCGGCTTCGTGGAAAGTCAGAAGCAGAAATCCGGCGGCTGGCAGTGCTTCATCTTCCACGACATCGACCTGTTGCCGCTCGACCAGCGGAACATGTACTCCTGCCCGCGGCAGCCGAGACACATGTCTGCCTCCATCGATACATTTGATTTCAAGTTAGTATCATCCGTTCACAGACGTAGCCGGGTTTAGGCTGCCTTTTCATTGAGGCGGAGATGAGATAGCATTCTCCGCTATCAGTACAAAGGAACAAATTTTATGACCAATCGCGTCTCATGCGATAACTTGGACGTGAAGTGGTTAAGGGCGATGTATAATGAAGCCTCGTGAAGGTCAGCTACCACTCCGTTGGTGGGTTGAGAAACGGCAACGATATAATCATTTAAAAAAACGATCAACGTGACCCGATTAAAAATTTGTTAGATGATAGTTTTTATGAAAAAATGAAAAATAATTTATTGGTCACAATCATTGTGTTTACAAATTGAGAAAGGGTTGGGACCTCCTAGTAAGTATGGAAACACCTTTGTTTTATGCTCTTACAAACATAAAAAATCGTCACCCGGCTGTACAGTGTATCGAGGTGGAAAGACCGTCAGCTGATGCCCTGAAGAACGTATGTTCACGTGACTAGCTTACGGCCTTTTCACCGCGATACAGCTGACTGATGATTTTTTATATTTATAATAAGATATAAACTATCATCTGACAAAGTTTAATTCGGGACGCGATGACCATTTGTGGCTAGTGGACTCTTAATAGTATAAGAGCGACACTGAACCTAGTTCGATAAGTATCCTAGATGAGATGAGATATACTACGTGCCCGCGAGGAAACGGAAAGATTTTAACAGTATATTCTAGATTGTATTTAGAGATAAAAATGTCATATAAACTTTTTTGAAATTCGCCTAGTTTCAGAGTTAAGTAATACCAATTTAAAAAAAAAATATATATATATATATTGTGTTTCAGTGCAAAACCCCGTTATGATGGCAATGTCACCACTATGAGGCCTAGTCTAGACGTCCTTGTTGACAGATATCAAAGTGACAAGGAACACTTTGAATAAACTAGTTTATACGAAAAAAATGCACCAATTCATATTAATCGATAATTTTTCCAAGAACATTTTACTTATGTATACAAACATTTAAAAAGTCGAAAAAAAAACAAAACAAAAAAATTTTTTTGGCGTAATTTACCTAAACTTATATAATATTTTTTCCTTCTTATGACCTCAGGAATGGGTGGTTAATTTTTTTCCGTTTCCTCGCGGGCACCGTGTATATAATTGGTCACGTCTTCAATGGGGGAATACGAAATGCCGATGCTGCAATGCAAAAAAAGGGCCGGCGTATTTAAAAGAAATAAAAAACCGGTTTCTAGTATGATAAAGTCACCTAGATTTCCTTTTGTACCTCGAAGCAGGGGTGGGGTGGGGTTACCTCGAAGCAGATGCTAGGTTTAGGTTACATAACATCTTGTTACTGTATATATATATGATATACAGGAATATTTATGTAGGTATATATTTATTTATGAACCTGGTATGTGGTCTGCTATTATATTTGTATGCTGGTACATGTATATTTATTAGTGTTTACCTGCAGCTTTTTTGCGTTTCGGTACTTTTTATTGGTCTATTTTGTGCATAGTTTGTCTTTCATCATTTGTATTTAATCCTTTCTCATTTCCTCATGGGTTGGCTGGAAGAGATCACTAGCAGGGATAAGCTCGCCTTTGTGTATATCTTTTATATATGTTACTGTTGTTTTTATGTTATACCTACTTGTTTATCTATCTATATTCTATATATATAATAAACGCGTAAGGAGAAAAAAAAATGTACATTGAAGATATTCTAGAAAAACTTATTCGGGGGGTCTTAGAAACGTTGACTAAATACATTTCAATGATTTTTGGAATTCTTGTCTGTCTGTCTGTGAATTTGTCCGCGCACTACGTAAAAACTACTGCACAGAATTTTACGAAATTTTGTATAGTAACAGTTTATACCCCGGAGCAACATATAGGGTAGTTTTTATTCTGCTTATTAAAAACATAATTTTCATAAAAAATTGTTTTCAAAAGTGGTCACAGATTGCGCTGTATAGGTAACCTACATATAAACTGTATACACACATTATTTAAGGATGTCTTAAGATTAAATTAAGCGATTCGGTCTGTTGCGTTCCGCCGAGGTTTAAACCATGGATTTTTAAATGCTTTCCCAATTTAAGGATTGCGGGTTAAATATTTTTAAAACGTGTTACTTCGTTTTGGAAATTGTAAGTATCCGGACATATATTGTGATCCATTATTACGTGGAGGTACTTTAAAGTTACTGAAGCTACAGAAGGTACTGAAACCTACTTACAATATACGTCAAATCAAATAAAACAGGTAGTTAGTAGTACATACCATCTTTTTAAATTGATTGTTGATGGCTGCCGTTCCTCATTCCATCAACGGAGTGGCAGCTGACCTTCATGAGGCTTCATTATACATCGCTTACCAACGAAATTTGTTCCTGGCTGGTCTAAAAGGCAGCCTGTTGGTTGATTCCTGCACGTCTCTTCTAGTCTCCGTTTTAGAGGAAAAGCAGCCCTGTCCTATTATAGGGTAACCAGGGCTACGATTCGACATGCCAAACTGCGAGACGTGGCTCTCACACTTGTCTCGCTAGGTGATAGAGTGAAATCCATCTGTCCACACGTGTCCACACCTAACTGTCAATCTGTCAGTAGGTCTCGCTAGAGCGTTTTGTCTTTGGCTATGGCCACCATTTTAAATGTCACTCTTGAGTGCTTCCACCCCAAATTTCAACCATCACAAAAGTGTGATCTCATAGTTGTCTCGCTAGCTACGGTCAGTTATGCCATGTCGAATTGAGGCCCTGGGTAACCATGAAAAAAAAAAACATTAAACATAGACTATTAGAAATGTTCAGAGTATTTACTAAGATCAGATGAGGTAAGGAAAAGGGAAACATTATAGAAATTCCCTACACGTGTTTCCCTTCGGGGTTCCACCTGACCTTTTGTTTTCCTTTATTCCAGACTTCCATACGAAGATATCTTCGGTGGAGTAACAGCGCTTACGCTGGAACAGTTTCGGAAAGTCAACGGCTTCTCCAACCGGTACTGGGGGTGGTGCTGCGAGGATGATGAAATGGCATATAGGTAAATACTCTGTTACTTTTATAGAAACCACACTTCGTATCAACTTGCTGCTGCTGCTGTACTCGTAGTACAAGATGGAGCATATAGTTTGTCCGATCATTCCCATTGGCTACTTTTGCTACATTTTTAACCGACTTCAAGATTTTTTTTTGAAGAGGAGTTCTGAATTCGGCTGTACGGTATAGTCTTTTTTTTCGAGGTAGAGTTCTGATGATGGGATCCATGAGGAATCGAGGGAACTACTCAAAGCCTAATGGCATAACTTTAGTTTGCTTAATGGCATATTTTTGTGCTTTTATCAACAAATCAAGCTTTTTCATTTAAAAAAAGTGATATTTGATGAAGTGGAACTGCTGATGATTATCAGAACGGAACTCTTCAACGACACATAGAGTAGAATAGAAGCATTTATTTCGAGTAACTATATAAAAGACCCATACAGATTGCCTATATTACATACCTATTTATATCTCTAGTATAATCTATTCTTAATCTAATTCAAGTCAAGTTAGATTTTAAAGACAATTTTAATCATTTCATTGTATGGAATCTAAGAGTGCACAATCTATAAATTATCTACAATAATCACCAGCCTGCCCCATGGAAGTCGCTTTTTCTTAAAAATTATTATATTAAAAAACAACATCTGTTTCTGACAGACAATTTCAATAAATCCTTCACCGATCTTCTGTCTACTTCGTTAAGCCCAAGTACATGATACGTACTTACTCGTATATTATTAGTAATTAAACGAACTTACCTTAAGTGAAGTTCCATTACAATTATACGAGCTTTGTGATTCCGAATATTATAATAACTTGTAGTAGCTCGTCGCTTACGCCCTTTTTGTCACGATATGTTTAGAGCTGAAAAGACTCCTAAAAAAATAACACTTAGAAATACAACTCCAATACGTCAAGTGACACACGTCACTGTCAACTCCTACGCGCCAAACTCTCATTTAGTTCAGAGCACCGCTGAGATGTATAAAGAAATGTTTACCTCTCAATAGTCACTTGATTATTTTACAACATAGTACTGTAGTCTAGTATGGTACAGTACACTTATACTGGGTTTAGCTTATTGTAATCATTAAGCACGGGTGGGAGGGTTACTAATATTCGGAATCACAAAGCTCGTATAATTGTAATGGAACTTCACTTAAGGTAAGTTCGTTTAATTACTAATTATACTTCGCTTTGTGATTCCTTCATATTATAATAACTTGTAGATGTTCAGAGACTCGTAAAATAATCAGAACTAGATCCGCATATAAAACAGTATAGTTAACTAGAGAACATCAGAGAGAGAGAGATCTATCTGGTCCAAGGTATGAAACAATGCCAGGTTTAGTTTTTTATTTCTGGTCAATCAACGTAAGTTAGCTTTGTAGCATTAAAGTGAATTATAATAATTATTTACAAATGGATTAACACTACACAACCGTGATAGCGATTGGGTTAAATTATATAATTATATGTTTGGTTTCAAAACAAATGAAATTAACATAATAATCTGTGGATCTTGACCTGATTGTGGACAAGAAAGTTTATAAATATTATTTATGTATGTTCAATCACAAAAGAAAATGTGATTTGTAATATTTAAACAACGAAAATAATCATATATTATTAGAATCATGACTTTTACATCTGATGAAAGTATACCTGCTCGGCACATGGTATCACTACAGAACCAAACAACCCAATACCTGTGACTGTGAAGATCCAATAATTAAAATATAAAATATTTTTAATAATATCGTATTTTAATAAGAATGGTCTGTAGAATTCTAAGTAATGAAACAAGAAAAAAAAAATCAAGTGGTTTCATTACGTTTTAAGGAATTCTTTTTGAAGAGGACCACACCTGTTAAGTCAATTTAGAGAAACCCCCTAAATAATTAAATACTTATATCTGTTTATGTGTCATGAAAGTATTGACAGTATATAATCATTATAATGAACCAAATCTTAATAGGATACAATCTTATACGAGTAGATGTAATATGACAAATAACAAATATATTTATTTTTGTGACTATTACTATTATTATATTATGTTATGAAAACATAGTCAACATAGGTATAAATAGGCATGCCTTTATACAATGCAGCCCAATGTAGCAACCCAATGCGGAATGACCGCCAAGGGTTCAAAGCACTTCCTTGATAAGTATTCTACCAATATATATAAAACACCGGTTCACAATATTAATTAAAATTACAAAATTCATTGCATAACTCTGCTACCAGACCAGAGATATTTTGGCTACCACTATAGGTACCTATATGCTGACATAGTATTATTTCAGGTAGTGCTTGAAGCATTTTGCTTTAACGTGCTTATATAAATTATTGAATCAATAAAAGCATAAAATACAGCATTATTACATCATTAAAAAATCGTTTCTATGGCACGTCAGCTAGGAGGCTCAGAGAATCCCAACTGTTTAGAGTCCATTCATTTACTTCCATATCTTTTGATACCAAATGGTGACAATGGGCTAAGTATGTCAAGTACCATCTTTCTTGAAACATCATGACAATAGATGTCAAAAATAGGTAAGATAAAGTAGGCATGTACACAAAATTTGTAAATGGTGGCATAGCCTTCAAGTAAAATATTAATGATTTGTTAACTGCATTATGTTATATTAATGATAATAAAATCAATAAGATGAGCAGGGAACTTATCTTACTGAGCAAAAAATTTGCTGTATAATTATACCTTTAATAATTATTAAAGGTTATAACTAGGTTTATAGACAATTAGACACCAAGTGCATCAATTTTGTGATAACGTTACTCATATAAAAGTGTGTGTTGAGTACACACAGAGTATATCAGGATCGAGCATTAATTTACGCTAGGTATATAAACAAGAAACATATTTTTCTCACAACGGTATGCACTGCTTTTTACATTTCAAATAAGCATTTGACACATCAGTTTGCAATTTACTAGAACAAAGGTAATCCTTTACCTAAAGAAAAGGTTTTTATCTTTAACAGTCTTCATATACTTAAACCTTTAAAAGCGGGCCTAGTCCGCCTAGTGGTTACGATTAGGTTTAATATTTATTTCAGTTAAAGAGTTTAATTGACAAATAGTTTAAACTAATAAGCGGTAAGCGTAATTTCCACTGAGTGTCATAATCCGTCAAAGATGTGCCACAACTGCCACAAGGGCATAGGCATATTAAACAAAACAAAAAATATATCATTGTAGTCGGGTATATAATGTTTCAAATTAAGCATGGCAATATTTTATTTTTCCCCCTTAGCTGATATGGAGTTCTGTTACATATCAAAATTTTAGCAAACAATGCCAAGTAGTTCAAGAGTAACAAAAAAAGAAAAAAAAAAAAAAAAAAAAAAAAACCATAAGCAGATTTAACAGAGAGTAACCATATGGTTACCTAATGATCATAGAGGGATTAAGTAACAGTTGCTTTTATCAAGCAGTTGTTATGGCTTGTGCCAATAGGCAATTGTTTGTCTTTATAAGACAAAAAATTCGTTTTAAATGACTTTATATATTGTCAAATTTGATCCAATGTAAAATTATATTAAGTAGCTATGACCCACAAATACAGTGGTGTGGGCTCCATTACATATCAGCATGGTAAGGGAACCGAATAGTTATGCAATATACTTGCTAATATATGCAGCGCAGAATACTTTTATATTAGATTCATTTAATTTAAGTATTGTTGTAGACTTTCTTAACACTGGTAGTTGTGTCTATATCGAGTCCGACACACCAAACATTAATCAGGCTTTCTGCTGTTGTTGATAGGTACTGAAAATGATACAATTGTAATAACATAATATTAGAGTAGTAGATAATAAATGCATCATGTTCTGTTTATTTTAACACAATTGCTGGATGTTGCTTTGAGAACTATCCAAATACGTGAACCAAGTTCTAACGTAACTCTAACAGTGATGCATTTTTCTCTGTTAATTAGGCTAAAACATAATAATAGCCAGCAGTGCAACAATTGGTAAAATTTAACAACAGCTGGAATAAAACCGAATGAATGTAATAATTATACAGCCTGGATTTTAAGTATGCCTGGAAATTAAGTAGTTGCAATAAACTCAAGTTTTTAGCATCATATAGAGCCAAAAATAGAGAATACATGGACGCATACATCAAATTATTACATCAGTAGAGCCTAGGAAAGCAGAACCACGCATGTTCCACTGCAATGCCATCATTGTTAATTTTTTGCTTTGAGTAGAGCCTAGAATAGCAATACCACAGAAGCATACAGTCTGAGTCTGACTCATAATCGATGGCAGCAATGTTTTCACTGTTAAATTTTTGCTTCGAGTAAAGCCTAGGAAAGCAGAACCACGCATATTCTACTGCAATACCATCATTGTTAATTTTTTGCTTTGAGTAGAGCCTAGAATAGCAATACCACAGAAGCATACAGTCTGAGTCTGACTCATAATCGATGGCAGCAATGTTTTCACTGTTAAATTTTTGCTTTGAGTAAAGCCTAGGAAAGCAGAACCACGCATATTCTACTGCAATACCATCATTGTTAATTTTTTGCTTTGAGTAGAGTCTAGAATAGCAATACCACAGAAGTATACAGTCTGACTCATAATCCTGGGCAGTAATGTCTTCACTGTTAAATTTTTGCTTCGAGTAGAGCCTAGGATAGCAATACCACAGAAGCATACAGTCTGACTCATAATCCAGGGCAGCAACATCCTCACTGTTAAATTTTTGCTTCGAGTAGAGCCTAGGATAGCAATACCACAGAAGCATACAGTCTGACTCATAATCCAGGGCAGCAACGTCCTCACTGTTAAATTTTTGCTTCGAGTAGAGCCTAGGATAGCAATACCACAGAAGCATACAGTCATAATCCAGGGCAGCACGGCATAGCATGCATAGCGGCCTTTATTTAAATTTTTTGACTGGTTTATAAACACAGATATAGACAATAATGCCATCATTGTAGATTTGTTTCAAGGGATAGGCTTAGCATAAATAAAAGTGCCATAAACTTTGTTGTTATGTTGTGCTTAATACAGCAGGATGCAAAAAATTTTGCTAAGTGATTTGGTTAATATTGTGAGTACCGCCTTGTTCAAATAAATATCCAGCGAGACCACAGCTGTCATAGGTTACATCAAGCATTGCTTTGATCAGTATACCGTGGATGTAAAACTGAATTATGAATAATCAGACCAGTAGGGTCTTGATATGCATCATGACGGTTCATGCTATAATGATTCCATGCATCTTCATCACAATGACAATTATATCTGTATTTCGTATCCCAAGTATGTAAATTTTGTCAATATAAATCTCAAGACGCTTTTTCTTAAATATGTACATATTTCTTATATTTTCATCAAGTGAGACTTAATGATTTACATCATTTTATTAAATAAATTTCTAATTTGGTTGCTCAGTTACATCATAGTATGCCATTGTACACTATGTATATGTGTTAAGAAAATTAAATAATGTAATTGTGTAATACTTGTTCATGAATATAACATATTCTTACTGATTTATTGGACATTGATTTGGTTATTATTATCATTTAAAGTTCCAATTCTATCAGTTTAGTACAATATGGGACTTCTTATGCGTATTCTACATGCATGCCATTATTATTTTATTTTGCATTACTTACAAGAGACTAATCTAGGACTATTTAAGGGTTTATTACTCATTGAGCCTTTTAATGTTTTATTTGTACTTTTATATTATGTGACGGATATATGTACTACACGAAGATGTTGATGTTAACTCTTATAGAAAGTCACTTTCGTTTACGGTTCAACCAACATAACCTTAAAGTATAATCGACAAGAGAAGGTTACCTCTTTGACGTAATTTGTTTTACATAGTCCACCGTCTTGACATCATTCAAAACTTTAATAGTACATTCACAGTCGAAATTGCAGCTACTTTTGCTTATTTCGGCGTTTTCTTTCGTCGGCGTCGGCGTCCTTTGTCGGCATCTCCAATGTTTTCGTAATGCATTTTTCTTGCAATAAATCAATTAGGAACCTGAAATACACTTTCCACCACTTCATATGCTATATTTAAGCAGCAATGCATTTTGATTTTCAACTTTCAATCGGAAATTCATTTAAAATATGAATAAAAGAAAGAACTATAGTGCGTGACGTTAGGAGGATAGCACGAAGATGAGAGTTTGGCGCGTAGGAGTTGACAGTGACGTGTGTCACTTGACGTATTGGAGTTGTATTTCTAAGTGTTATTTTTTTAGGAGTCTTTTCAGCTCTAAACATATCGTGACAAAAAGGGCGTAAGCGACGAGCTACTACAAGTTATTATAATATGAAGGAATCACAAAGCGAAGTATAATTAAAGCCTGACCGGAAATATATGATCATGCGCCATGTTGCGAAATTTAATTGGAACTAATTTCTTCCACTGGTAATAATTTTAATGATAGGTTGTCACTGTGGTCATTGTCATTGTGGCGGTTAACTTGAATAAGAGTAAAGTGTTGAATATTAAATAATAGATGACAAAAAGTGCCAAAAACTATTCATAGTCAAGAGCAAAACATCGTATATAATTTACCTATACAGGGTTTAACCAAAATATTGGTGACCCGTTTAAGGGCATAATTATTGGTATCGTATTGGGACTAAAAAAAAAAGATTTTTTTTTGTATGGGACTCGTCGGCCCATGCAGCCGGCCAACCCTTCATACAAAACCAATTTTTGACTATATTGAATTGTTGCGCTATACTTAAATGAGAATAAGAGGCCCTCTTGACAATGAGCATATATTTCTGGTCAGGCTGTATATGATTATGTTACTTTAAGCAACAATGTAAAGGACGTACAGATTCAAACAAGATTTACTGAAAATATGGCTCATGAAAATTTGTAACCAGCCAGTCTTATAGTATAGGTACCATAATAAGGCTGCAGAGAAAGTACCGCACGAGTCGTTCTTGCGGCTAGTGCCAATAGTTTGCGGGATTTTTTTTTGGGCTCATTGTGAATCCCTAGTATTATTTAATCGGTGTTATATTGTAATGATGTTTGTACTTAATACGAAATAGGTACCGACTAACTTTATTGGTTTCAGGGTGAAGAAGATGAACTTCCATATCGCACGATATAAAATGTCCATAGCTCGGTACACTATGCTGAACCACAAGAAATTAAAACCGAATCCAGAAAGGTACTTAATTCCAAAACTTCTTGTACAGTCATCGGTAATAATATTTTCAGAAATTGTTTAATTTTACATACTAGAGTTCAAATTTCTCAGTAAGGGGTTAATTACAAATGTATGGTATAGCTTGACAAACCTTTTCCCGTCAAATTTGAAAAATCGCTGGTTGGCAACACCCGTCTTTGATTAATTCGAAAATTGACCGTAATTTGTATGCTATCTGGGGCATATAACTTTTTAATTCATATTCATTTATTCATGCTTTTATGTTACATATTAAAATACATGTCACTGTAAGGGCATGGCAGAGACTTACAAACTAGAGCTTAACTATTAACATATCCTATTTACAATATTTACAGAATTATATACATACAAATAAATAATGTATACTAAACAATGTCAATTAAATATCTTGGTCTTTGAAAAAATCTTCTTTTTAAAAAATTTAGTTTTGTTTATGTTTTCAAGAATCTGATTGCGGTTGTTATTATTTATAAATAATATTATCCGCCATCACCTTTCATTAAAATAATCTACTAAATCAATGCAATGCCCAGAAAATTAATATATGTACCTATTGCAGGTATCTATTATAAGTTTTGCGTGATAAACTAATATATGTGATTTAGAGGTTATGCAGTTTTGTATTGAATTATCATTTGGAGTTCTTTCTTTGAGTGTTAAATCGCATAATCAAAGCGAAAGCTGGTGCTAAATGAAGACCACGAATGTTTGTTGCGTTGCGTAGTAGGTATCAGGTGCACAATATTGTCACAAAACAGCGGTAAATATCAGGTTCAATAAGTATATGCCAAGCACGCCGCTAGTGCTACGACCGCTCAAATCTGAAAAGTTTTATTTTCTGGAAAATATACTCGTTTTCCTCGACTTATTTTAGCAATTTGTCTCAGTATTTTCCTCCTTCCTGGGTATCAACTATTGTATTTTGATCACACAATATACTCCTACAAACCTATGTCATTTTTATTTGCTTGAATATGTTGGTTATTTTAATTTCTTAGCACATATTTTTTTATTGAAACGTCATTACAAATATTATTAGAGTTATTAATTACTTTATTCAATGCGTTACAATTTTCGAAATTACTACAATGACGTACGAAAGACCGCAGCCAGCGGTAAAAAAAGTTTTGATTCGACGTAGATACATTGCTGTTTTTCTTAGAACAATGCCGTTTTTCGCTTCGCCCTAGATAGAGTGTTGCTGTATTTTTGTTAGATGTACATTGCTACCGCGTTCGTTGGCTGGCCAAACTTTATATGAAATATCATAAAATTTAATGAAAAACATAATTATCACAATTAAAACATTGCAGAAAATAAGTATAATAACAAAAACACGTAAAACGTAAGACAAAAATCATATATTTTTTTGTACAAAAATCACATTAATTTACAGCTACAAGCTCCTGACACATAGGAACCAGACCTTCGAGAAGGAAGGCCTATCGACCCTAAAGTACGTACTCGTTAAGGTGGTCCACCACCACCTCTACACCCACATAGTGGCCAACGTCGACGAGTACAGCTGATCGACATATTTCGCCAAACCGTTTGCTTGGCGACGAGCGGTATCATGTGTTATGTGATATTACAGTTACCATAATGTTACTAGCCACTGAGCATAAAACTTGCAGTAAGTTTCAGTAAATTTTGATATTTGCATGGTTTGAACGTGAAGTCGCAGAAATATCATGTTAACTTTCATCTTATTGGTAATTTGAACCTCAAACTCAAACTGCAACATTATTGTAATATTAAAAACTAAAATTAATATTATAACATTAAAAGAGTTGTCTAATCATAAGTTATTCAAATGTACATTTATGACATCGCTGCAACAAAGTAATATAACATAAGTTACATACACAATATTGCAGCAACTCTGATTTTGAAACATCAGGTTCTTAATGTTACCTCAATGTTTAAATTTTAAGTTTCTGAAATGATCATAATTAACATTACTGCAATTGAACACTTGAAATATTGATTTAGTAAAGTTGCTACAATATCACCAATTTAGATATCCTGCAATGAATACTTTTGATATTGTTAAAATTATAACAAAATCAATATACAATACAATATGTGCAATTACATACTAGTGCTGCCATCTGTTAGCCGCCAAGGAACAACTTTCCATACATGTAACGGTAAATCAACGTATAATAAAATTTGTCTGTTTGCAACTGTCAACGTGAGTTTTATTAGATATAACCGGATTTTTTTTGTGACATTACAACAAATATAACCACAACATCACAGCAACATTGATTTTAAAGTAAACTGCCCTATTATATGTATATATATAGTCACCTAAGCGTTTATCTGACTTTAACAACTACTTAACAACGGCGTTATTTGTGATATCAGGTACTTACAATGGCTTTTTTAATGTAAAATTTAAAGCAATCATATTATTTAATTCAATTCACCTCAATTTTTTATGTTTTATTTTCTGAAGTGAGGATGAAATGGCCTAATATTAGCAAAATATTATTAAATCCAGCCACTGCATGCCCTAACACCAACCACATTGGTTCTGAAGTAGAAGCAGTAGGTAATGGACAAAAAACAGGAAAACAGAGGCTAGCGCATAACAACTTGTAACTAATAATATTAGCGGAAGTCTCTATCCACTTCCTTTTATTAGAAAGAGACTTCCGCTAATATTATTAGTCACAAGTTGTTATGCAATAAGCCCCAGGTTAGTGATTGTCATGTATATTGAATGACGAAAAAAGTAAAAGGTACAATCCATTGTACCTTTTACTTAAAATTATTATTAATATAAAATTTTTAAGATGACAACAATTAGCATTTGTCGAGTAAATTGACATAAGATTCAGATCATTTATTTCAACTATAAAGATTACTACTTTTTTTTTTTTTTTTTTTATACCACGACGGTGGCAAACAAGCATACGGCCCGCCTGATGGTAAGCAGCTACCGTAACCTATGGACGCCTGCAACTCCAAAGGCGTCACATGCGCGTTGCCGACCCTTTACAAAAAGGAGGATTCACTGTGTTGACGACTAAAGGAACAAGAAGGTCCCTCATCGTCAACACACTGGGTCCTCTTTGAGCTCTTTGGCAACCTTACTCACCAGCAGGAACACAACACTATGAGTAGGGTCTAGTGCTATTTGGCTGTGGTTTTCTGTAAGGTGGAGGTACTTCCCCAGTCGGGCTCTGCTCCAGATTTGAGCGATGACATTCGCTGAACGTGCCCTACCACACTTAGCGAGATGCCATTCGCAGTGCCCATACCTCTCTTTTTGGCGTAGTTTAAGGACATACCCAGGTCCGGACGTAGTTTAAGGACATACCCCGGGTCCAAAACTACAATCGTATTATCATACATTATTATGTATGATAATATTATATATGCATGGTATTATTATACCATGAAGGTATAAATACGTATTAACGTATACGTATTAACGTATACGTATTATTAATATCTTCAAAACTATAAAAGTAAAATAATTTACCTAAAGAATATTTCATTTCAACCCCAGAAAAACCTATGCTCTATCTCCAGCCTGTCAAAATAACTTAGAAACATTAAAATCGAAAATAAACTCGTTTATCAGGCGATTCTTTAGTTTCTTAAATACCTATAATTACCAAAACACTTTAATTTATATGACAAAACATACCAAAGTAGCTGACCAAAGATAGTCGTCCGCAGCCGCCGGAGGTGACTGCAAAATGGTGCGCAACCTTATACCTCGGCCACACTATGCCCCTCGCGCTGCCACTCGCGCTGCTCCACGCGCTGCCGCGATGTTGCGGCTCTCCGGCCACACACTGCCCTACTCGCGCGATTATGATATGCGGCCGTTTGACTCGCGCCAAAAAACCGACAAAATAGGGAGCGGTGGGCATGACGAGGAGCATGACGAGCGGCATGACGAGTAGCGCGGGCACACTATACCTTCCTACCTACTTCCCTCGCTACTTCCATACGTCGAGTGTGTTGCCGAGGTCTTACACTTCTGCGTTCGGCGAGCGACAGACGAGTCAATAGGTCACTGACCATGGTCATTTTCGTAAGGCGCATGTGTTATGTTATGGTTATGAAATAGGGTATATTTGGGTAAAAAAATCCCATGTGTTATTGGACGTTTTAAAATTAATTCAACAATGAATGCAGGTGTCTGGTAATAGGGGGGTGGCTGGAGTTACAGCAGTTTACCCTACACAGTTTACACTTAATTTGTGACGTTATTTATTAAACACTGTTATTTCCTTGATAAACATAACAGAATTATTGGTTATGAAATAAAGGCAGTATTATTTTGTGCTCATTATGTTACATCAGTTAGAAGTCATTGGGTAAGTAGCTAATACGTTCTAAAAACTCCTTAATCTTTATTTGTGGTAAGTAATTTTAATGGTCGATGTTCGTTATGACGGCGAGTTGTGTCGCCCTAGTACTGGGAACTGCTCGTGCAGTTCTTTAAAATTCCTATCTTCCTGAAACAGTTCTTGCAGATCGTGGAAACTCTGGTCGACGTCTACCACAATGTGGGTGTAGAGATGGCGGTACGTGGTGGAAACCACCCGGTATTGCAGCGTCGATAGCCCGTCCCTGTGGAAGGCTTTCATGGTTTGGAGGAGTAGTGGATATCTGGAAGAATTGGGATTGAGTAATAACGTTAAACGAAAAAGTTGACTTCACTGATGCTACGCCTTACCTACTGTAAAAATACCCATCACTATATTTCAAGAGATTCCTCGATTTCTCTAGGATCTACCCCTTCAAACAAAAAAAAATCGGTCCGGCCGTCTTCGAATAGTCTGTGAACGTACGTTCAAAAAAACCCGGCCAAGTGCGAGTCGGACTCGTGCACCGAGGGTTCCGTACAAACCTGTAGGTATATATGGGTAGTAACTTTAAAATTATTAAAAATATTTGTATTATATTATGTAACTAAAAATTTACGGTTTCCGCAATTTTTCCTTTATCCGCTATAAGACGTTGCTTCGTACCAAATTTCAAGATTCTGAGTTCACGGGAAGTATCCTGTAGGTTTAGATTCCCTTGCGAGTTTCGAAAATTTGATTGCGTTGGCTCAGAAGTTTGATTTTTTCATAGCTCCAAGGGGCAGTAGACCTGAGTATTTGATACAAATTTCAGCTTGATACCTCCACGCGTTCCTGAGAAAAAGGGTCTTGATAGACGGACGGACGGACGGACGAACGATGGACGGCCGGACGGACAACGAAGTGAGTGGGTAAAAATATGGGAATTGAGAACTCCTTCAAAATCTTGAAGTCGGTTGATAAATAGGGGATTCTCATGTTCATAATTATTGTAAACATGAGAATCGAAATTATAAAGGTACACTTTTTATTTAGTTCATTCAATCCTAATAGGAAAAAAGGTTACCTTTCGGGATTTCGTGATTTTTGTTGATGCTTGATCGCTTTGTACCGAGCTATAGACTCGTTGTACTGAGTGACTGTGTAGCCCGAGTCTGTTAACCTGCAATCAAAATAAGAAAATATAGTTAGAGTTACCCGTCAAGTATGGCCATACATCATTTGTAACTGCCAAGAGTGACAAGTAGGTGAACACTTCGCGTGGGTACTCGAAGTCAACAAAGCGCAGTTGTGGTGTTGGAGGCTCTGCCATCTTGTGGTCTGACCGAAATCTGACACTATTCCACGCCAATATAGAAGGTACTGCCGCCTCCAATACAACATTTGACTCGCGTATCCTTGCACGCAGAGATGGGCATTAATCGATTATTTTTTTAGTTAACTAATCAATCGACTAAAAATATCAATCGCATTCTTAAAAGAATGCGATTAGTTTAATTTAGTTGCGACTAATTTAGTTGCAACTAAATTAGTTGTGAGAATGTTCGACTAACAATTAAATTAGTTTTTGTTTCAATCGACTAAATTTCACGGTTAAATCTATATTAAAACTCGGTAGTCACTTGTTTTGAATTTTTTAAGTTACAATATACTCCTACATAACTTGCAATATGTAACTAGGAGTAGGTATGTACATTGTATAGATACTCGTATGTTGTAAGGTTGTAACTATGTTAGTTTGTGTGCAATCTTGCAACTTATTTTGAACCAGATATATTCAACCGATTGAGCTAAAATTATGTATACACGTTTAATTTGAATATATATGGTTGAATGACAGTTTAATGTTATGGCACCATCGAGCTGATCTGGTGCTAGCTCCGGCAGGTGACTATAATAATACATACACTAGAGTTCGGACTCGTTGATGTCCTCTGAACGCGTAAATGACGATTGTCAAAGGAATTCGGTTGGTTATAAAATATTGTTATAAAAATATTTAATAAGTTACTTATTAGGGTTTATGTCTAAAATATTGAACATTTTGTCATGAATAATTGTAGATTTTAGGTGCTTAAGTTATTGCTTATTACGATGCACAGACGATTAGTACTGCAAATATAGGTAAAGGTTTAAGGACACGGACCCCAGGTATAAAGTAAGAAAGAGAACGATGTATGAAGAAAGGAAATCGTTACATGCACTTTATCGCTGTGACAATAGAGGCGTTGTTCCGATATTTCCCCACAGCTCCGATATATCTGATGGTGACTGTACACAGTTCTTATTTACTCGTAGATAAGAGAAATTCAATCCAATTTCAGAGTGATGCACTACTTACAGCCTTGGCCAGAAGTGTTGAGTATAGCTCTTTTTTGTTTACAATTTTGATGTTAAGTATTAATTCCCTATCATAACAATGTACGATGACGTAAAATGTTATATTTTATTGATATATCTAGAAAAAATTACTTAATAACACTTTCAAGGTACCTATAAAATATGAAAAGTGGAGGTTCCAAAAATGCGAATTTAGGTCGGTGCGAAAAATTGCAAACACTTCAACAAAACATGCCTGTTCAGTTTGAATTAATTGATAAAATAACTTCAAAAAAGATATAAACGCCGGTCTAAACTTTCGAGTTTTGTATGAAAATCGCAAGGGTGCTCAACCCTTCTGGCCAAGGCTGTAATTACTTAATTACATGATGGATAACAAAAAGTTTTTGACTAAAGTTTCATTTTTGTTACAAGCTTTATGACTATCGAAATTTGCGGGTTAAAGAGCTCTGACGAGCCCTAACATGACGAGTTGTAGCATTGCCATCCAAATTAAACGTTTAATATACAATTTTAGCTCATTTGGTTGGTATTATGAAAGAGAATAAAGAGATCTCACTCCATAAATAATCAAAATATCGTAGGGAATAAGTACATGACCATTTTATTTTTATACATCCGTTAAGATGTCCTGTTCAGTCTGTCAACATAGTAATACCGAGGTTTTCCGTTCAATTTGCTTCTACCATTAGTCGCGAAAAAGTAGTCTAACTAATTAGTCGATTACAAAATTTAGTTGTCCGAAATCAATCTGCAACTAATTTAATTGCAACTAAACTAGTTGCACTCTATACAACTAAGATTGATCAGTCGTCGTTTTCAACCGTCAGTCGTAATTAATTTTGTTAATCTCAATCGTTAATCGTTAGTCGATTACATTTGCCCATCTCTGCTTGCACGTTGTAGGGCCTGCCATCTAGTAGACTAGTTTGTCAACTAAATGTTTAATTTACACTTCGCTCCAATAAACACGGGCGTCCTGTGCTGCCCTCTTCAGTTCGCGCACGGTCTCTAAGAAACAGCTTAAGTATCTACTGGAAATGGAAACAATACGAGGTCTTGACACCAACATATTACAATGCGAGTTACAGAGCGTGGTTTCCTGTGTCTATAAATTCTATAATAGCAGATTTTACCAAGGCAAGGGTAGGAATTTACCTGTAGTACAAGTCATTGTCCTCACCGCTCCACGTCCAGTAGCCGTTAGAGTAGCCATTAGCTTTGGTGAATTGCTCTGGCGTCATGGCCGCGACTCCACCAAAGTTCCCTTTAAATTGCTCTCTGAAACATGCCCTCGAATTTTAATCGCACCCAAAGATTTCAAAGTAATACTTAATCATCATCATTATTGACTTGCCCTTATGCGCATCATGTTTTCCTCTTTATGCCTTTTTGTCGCCCTCATGATATCTCTTATTTTACTCTCTTTTTAGGGTTCCGTACCTCGAAAGGAAAAAACGGAACCCTTATAGGATCACTTTGTTGTCCGTCTGGCTGTGTGTCTGTCTGTCAAGACCATTTTTCTCAGGAACGCGTGGAGGTAAGCAAGCTGAAATTTATATCAAATACTCAGGTCTACTGTCCCTTGGAGCTGTGAAAAAATCAGACTTCTAAGCCAACGCAATTAAAAGATACAGCCGTTTATGCCGCAAATTTTCGCTCGCAAGAGAATCAAAACCTACAGGGTACCTAATTCCCGTGAACTCAGATCTTGAAATTTGATACGAAGCAACGTCTTATAGCACAGATAAAGGAAAAATTGCGAAAACCGTAAATTTTTAGTTACATCATATAATAAAAATATTTTAAAGTTACTACCCCTATATACCTACAGGTTTGTACGGAACCCTCGGTGCGCGAGTCCGACTCGCACTTGGCCGGTTTTTTTTTTCATATTGTCTCTCATATAGTCCATTTATCTTTTCCGTGGTTTGCGTCTTCTCTAACATACCTTCACATTAATTTTTAAAGTTGGACTTAATCTTAGATATCAAAATGAATAGTAATATAAACCACCGATTTCTGCGCGCCGCTCGGCACTAGTAAACTCACTTTTACGAGCTAAGTAGGTATTAGTTTCTAAAACTTAGTAGGTATAGTTTATTCACCAGCTTAAGGATAAATACGCCATACTTTAAGTGTGGCCAGGTGGGATGATGATCTGCGAAAGACTGCAGGCAGATGCTGGATGGCGGCAAGCTGAAGACAGGGTGCTATGGCGCTCATTAGGGGAGGCCTATGTCCAGCAGTGGACTAATATAGGTTGATGATGATGATGATGATGATGACGACTTTAAGTATGGCTTATTTATTCTTAAGCCGCCGGACAAATTATACTTATCTTACTTGAGGTTATCTCCATACAACATTTTGAGTGCATCATACAGCCGCGGATGTCGTGGATCGCAAGAGTAGAAGTTCCGCTGGTCGAGTGGCAGCAAGTCGATGTCATGGAATATGAAACACTCCCAGTTGCCCGCTTCCAGAAAACCAACATTGAAGAGCTTGCCGCGGTTGAAATCCTGCCTGCCTGTTCACATTATATTGGTAGGTTTATCACTATAAAATATAACGGTTACACTCACGTCACTTTAGTCACTTTGCGCGACATGTTTCGGAGAGCTAGGTCTCCGTCTACACTAAGAGAAACATGTCGCCGTTATATTTTATAGAATGTGTCACGAAAGCTTAAATTTAATGGTAGGGATATATTTATTTCAATGCATAATAGATACTATTTCCATTATTTCATACAGTTTTAACGCAGCACCAAATCATAGGCACTAACATGACAAGTGCAGAGTTATAATAAAGGATAGTGTTCTTGGACTAACAGTAGACATACAACTCGGCATTCAGAAACATCTGACTATGACGTGCAAAAACGCGTGTAAAGCCTTAGGCTTTGTAATGAGAATCGCCTTCCAATTCGCAAGTACTAGAGTGGCTCAGACGCTCGAGTATATTATTCATACAATAACCTCCAAATTAAAAATTGTCCGTCAGATTAAGAGAATTCTGCATTTCTTCAAATTCTGCACAATCAAAGCATCAACTTGGAACAAAAACGAAGTTCACCAATCATTTTTTAACTGCCCACCAAAGGCGCCGGCTAAAAGTAATTGAGGGAGATCTCCACGGGTTGCAAGATATCTCTCATATCTTAATCCGACACACTTGAGTGACTCCAAAAACCTCCTCTTGGGCTCTCCTACTAGGACGATGGGCTGGCTGAATAGACGAAAGCAACATGATTTGCAACACTGGCCTAGTAAAATTAGACGGTGATATAGCTCCCACACGTTGTGTTCTAATTTGATTAAAATTAAAAGTATAAGGCCAAATAATCTGGCTAACCAAAATGCATTACCTAATTACCGCATTTGACTCTAGTGAAAAGAGGTATAAGTCAAAATGGCTCAGTGAAAAAGGGCACAAGTTCCAATAAATGTACGGCACTATAACCTTTTTACTCTAAGCCATTTTGAATTATACCTACCCCTTTTCACTGGGGCCCACAGAATATTACCTTTTTGTTCCACGATAAAGATTCCGTATTCTAGTTTTTGGTGAATCAGAAATGCATGCATGTGATTCAGGAATGTCACCAAGTTCTGCTTCCTATCTCTGCGAAATAATTGTTATTAGTATCAATAACTAAATGTAAAATCTATGAAAACCCCTAAACCGGCTGAACCGATTTTGATGAAACATATCTAAGATTATTTGCTAGAAAGCATGTTTTTAAATAAATAAAAAACGAAATTAAATCGGTTCAACCGTTTTAGCGCTACGGTGCCATAGACATATAAACCGATAGATACACAACACGGTCAAACTAAAAACACCCCTCTTTTTGCATAAGGGGTCAAAAAACCCCTAGCTATGTGACCCCAGAAAGTTACAAGCTAAGTGAAGGGTATAGTATGATTTTTTTAAGATATCCGAATAGGCATGATGTTTTTTTTTGCATGTATGGTATCAAGCGATTCGTTTTGTTGTGAGGATCAAATATCTATATGCGATCAATTACGTTAAAGCATCACAAAAGTCAGAAATGAGACTTAAAATCTGAGATTTGCATTTGTTTATCAAAACGCTCCTAACACAATAACGTGCAAAAGTGACGTCACGATCATCTAGTAGCCCTGTTCAAAGTATGGAACAATTATAAAATTGCTATTTTTACAGTGAAATGTAGCGTTTATTTATATGGTTGCAATACAATATATTTTACAGTAAAATGAAATAATGAAATAGTTTTATTAAATTTCGCCCTATAAAAAATTATTTGAACAATTTTAACGCGGTTCGGTCCGCGGCACCCCCCCCCCCCCCCGTGATTGATTGATATTCTGGGGTGACATTTTTACGCCACTGATCAGGCCAACTCGATGGTTCCAAAATATGATATGCACTTAATCCGACATCAGAAAGAAAAACTGATCTTTCACAATCCACATGTCACATTTTACCGCAACAAAATCCTTGAAAAGTAAGTTTGGTCGGACCCTATCTATATCTCGACTAATTTCAACTAAGTTCATGTTTACGAACCTGTACGGCACTATGATGGCAACACTTTGCAGAGCCAAGCAATCCGGCGGTGAGTATCGCCCTTTAAATTTCACTTCTGGGTACTTCTTTTCCACGTCATCCAACGATATATTCAATGTGTTAACAGAAATAGGACCTGCAACGTTTCAAGTGGATCATTAAACCGTAAAAAATAATAGTATTTTATACAATAGTGATTAGTAACATGAAAAGCTTTTCAGTCGAGTACCGTGTTTCTCAGCACGCTCAGCTGGCTTCGTGGTACGAGTAAGGTACGAGATTACAATAGTTTTTCTACGCGTGCTTAAAATAGCAACTCACAAGAAAGCAAGCAAGTTGCAAGTCGGTAAGAATTAAGTTCGACGAACGCCTTACAACCTGCTGATTCTATACAATTTAGTAACTTCAATCTCTCGATGGATTGCGCCGGCGGTCAGGGAGGAGGACAACAGTGTTATTATATCATTTTATGTACACTCATATTGTAAGTTCTGTAAAACGTGTTCGAAAACGGTAGGCAATGGCTAGCATTACCACGACCGATTTTACTATGATAAGCTTTTATCTGTGGCAGTAACGTAATTTTAACTTTACATGCTCAACTATTGATGTGTTATGAGTTTTGATAACATAATGTACACCTGCACGCTCCCGCGCGGCCGCCGACACGCGCCTCCCCGACCGCCGGCACAATCGAGTTGGCCATGGCGGTGCAATAGCGGCCATTCTATGGTTTCCGAATACGGCATTTTGGATAAATAATATGAGTGTAGATAAAGCAGTGTATGCAACTGTACGTAATTAGGCCTTAAAACGTAACAGTTACATAAACTACTATTATTTATTCCTTTATAAAACATGTTTTACATGTCAATATAATAATATATACAAAATGTTAGTATAGAAATAACATAATACAGTAATGTAGTAGATTAAACTAACACTTAAAACTTAAACTACTTAAATATAAAGCTAAAACAAAAACTAAAAGTAATAAAAAGAAATATAAATCTGAATTTTCTCATAAAAAACCCCCAGTTATAAAAAGAAAACCCCGTCCAACAGGTCAGCCTGCGGCATGGACCCCATTATGCTGGCTGCTTTTCCTCTCTGTACCGTCAAGGCGATACGTTGAGAGAAGTACGCGCCAGCCCTGGGGTCCCCTGTAGTGTCCACCAGCCGAGCCGACAGTGCCCTCACAGTGTTATTATATGTATTGTATGAAAATCCCTAAGAACATCCTTTAGGAATCATCTTATGGAATACTATATATAGACAACGTTTATAAAGTATACGTTTCGAATATACGTGTCAGTCATCTTAAATATTGACAAATTATAATGCAGGAGTAGAAAAACGTTTATACTGGCACGTTAACACTTGCATGTTCACACTCGCGTCGGTACTCGGCAAAACGTTCTACTAATCATTCGCGTACGAGTGTCAACACGAATGTCCGTACACATATGCGGCTCCACGTATAACTCCCCGACGCGAGCACGCGTATGAGTATGTGTAAACGGTCCGCGCGCTATTCGCCTCGTCAGTGTGTAAACGCGCCATTAGAATTTGTAACTTAAGCAAGTAATTTTATACTATGGCAGATCTGGGGGCACGGCAATGCCCCCGCCAAGTCGAGCGCGAAGCAAACACTGCCGTATCATCCTTTACTGGAACCATTTCGCCGCATTTTCAGGCCCCTATTTGAGAACCTCTGGATAAGACCAGAACGCAGAAATTTTCGTCATCCAGTAAGCTATAATCACATACTTAAAATCCAAAATTTCAAGTCTGTAGGTCATTTAGTTCCGAAGTTAAGCGAAAGCAAAGTTTTGCATTTATGACACTCACTCACTCATGATCATAAAAATAGAACTAGTACTTCCCATAAACTCAGAGAGTTGAAATTTGGTACAGAGTTAGGGTTTAATGGCCACATAAAGGGAAAACTACGAAAACTAGGACAATCGAAGATCTGGAGTACCTGGTGACCCTGATTAGAAAACACAAGAGCCCAACCAAACTATTAGAGATATATCTATACCGCCTTTACAAAAAATATTCAACTTGGTGGGCCGCTTCATTTGATGTCAAAAATCGAAGGTCTGAAGTATCTGATGAAGAACCCTCAGCTGGTCTCAGCTATATTAGAGATATGGTGATGCCCCCTTCTACTATTGGTACATAAAAAAATCGATTGTCATTGCAAAAATCCAGCGTAGTGGGACACATCTCCTAATTGAAATTTAATCTAGCCTATAGCGTCCCACTGCTGGGCGAATGCCTCCCCTTCTGCTTTTAATACGCATATGTAACACCAAGAAGTGACCACTACTAACCCCATCTAGAAGCGAGTAGAATAACTACTATACCACAACAGAAGTGACCACGACTAACGCCATCCAGAAGCGCGTAGAGTTACTACACTAGTGACTTGATTCACCTCTAGATGGCGTTGTGCATAGAGTTAGAAGGCGCTAACGGTAGTTCAATAGTAGGATTACGATTAGGATTACGAGTTGTTGTAATGTAATGTTGTTGTATGTATGTAGTCGAACGATTAACTTTATTTATATAAAGGGAAAAGGGATTAGGAGGGATTATTTTCATTTCGTTGATTACGCTTATTATTTCGTGAGGTTTGCTAAGGTTAATTAGCAGGTTGTTATTATAACAATTAGTGCTGGATAGGTAATATTGTTAGTTATAAGTACTTTTCTAGTATTCTAGGTTTCGTTTATTTAGTTAGATATCTGGGGGTACGGCAGTGCCCCCGCCAAGTCGAGCGCGAAGCAAACACTGCCGTATCATCCTTTACTGGAACCATTTCGCCGCATTTTCAGGCCCCTATTTGAGAACCTCTGGATAAGACCAGAACGTAGAAATTTTCGTCATCCAGTAAGCTATAATCACATACTAAAATCCAAAATTTCAAGTCTGTAGGTCATTTAGTTCCGAAGTTAAGCGAAAGCAAAGTTTCGCACTTATGACATTCACTCACTCATGATCATCAAAATAGAACTAGTACTTCCCATAAACTCAGAGAGCTGAAATTTGGTACAGAGTTGGTACACAAAGGTACAAAACCAGGTGCTCCAGCAGACACCAGATTCAATAACCAGTTATTGAATCAACGTTTCCCAAGTGGCAATTTTCCATCGTCAATGGGTAGCGGTTCTGGCGACAGATTGGTGCAATGGTGTCATGGATGGAGCACCTGGTTTTGTACCCTTCAACGGCCAAGTCACACAACATTAACTATAATAATAAAGAAATCGCAGTAAGGAACCTTAGACTTGGCACGACTTTGTCTAGATTTCATTACTTTTTAGAGATAAACAAGCAGCTCCATCGAGACTTGGCTAGTTTTTTACAGAATGTTTTTGGTGGGATATTTCTTACCTCCATCCGAGGGCAAATCACATAACTGTCGAACCACCTTTGTCAAATTAAAAACCTTGGTGATGACGTGACTGGTATTCTTTTCAAGATGTATAGGTAATCGGTGAGTTTTGGATGTGACATTACTGACGACATCGACGTCTCTCATGTCCTTTTTCAATTCAAAAGTATTATCGGTGACGTGACTGACAACTTCAAAGTCGACATTACTGATGTTTTTTGTCAATTCAAAAGTTTTCTCATTGTTGTTATTGACAACGTCGACGTTACTGATGTCCTTTGTCAATTCAATATCTTTTTTAGTGTCGTGACTGACAACGTCTACCTCACTGATTTCATTTGTCAATTCAAATGTTTTCTCATTGTTTTTATTGACAACGTCGACGTCACTTATGTCCTTTGTTAATTTAAAATCTTTTTTAGTGTCGTGACTGACAACGTCTACATCACTGATGTCCTTTGTCAATTCAAATGTTGTCTCTTTGTTTTTATTGACAACGTCGACGTCACTTATGTCCTTTGTTAATTTAAAATCTTTTTTAGTGTCGTGACTGACAGCGTCTACATCACTGATGTCCTTTGTCAATTCAAATGCTTTCTCATTGTTTTTATTGACAACGTCGACGTCACTTATGTCCTTTGTTAATTTAAAATCTTTTTTAGTGTCGTGACTGACAACGTCTACATCACTGATGTCCTTTGTCAATTCAAATGTTTTCTCATTGTTTTTATTGACAACGTCGACGTCACTGATGTCTTTTGTCAATTTAATATATTTTTTCGTAACGTGAATGGGAACCTCCTCATCACTCATGTCCATTGCGAATTCAAAAGGATTTTCGGTGAAATGTCTGATAACGACTACGTCATTGATGTTCTTTGTCAATTTAAAAGCTTTTTCTGTCACATGTCTGACAATCTCGACGTTTTTCTTCAATTTACTAAGTTTCTTCCGTGCTTTTGTAGCGGTAGTTCTGATTAGTAGTGTTTCGGGGCCTTCAGCCCACTTCGGGTCTCTGAATCCGGATGAAGAACTTCGGGTCCTTGAAATGGCACAAAATTTACATTCTAGTAACATAGCGGGTCTTAAAACATAATTAATGTCGGTAGAGTCGCGTTAAGTCGCGTATCAATACGAATTTCATTCCCGTAATCCAGGCTAGAGTAGCGCCATCTGTCGATACTCTCAAGATGTAACAAAAATGCTGGTGATCCGTTTAAAGGCGTAATTGGTATCGTATTCTAATTATCAGAGGGCGGAATAGCTCATGGCAAAAATCAAACGTCAATAGAGTTGGAACGTTGAATTTTATCGACTATCGAATAAACTGAAATTATATTTACCTAGCGTATCTTCATTCATTTATTAACAAAACTAAACCTATAATCCATATGTTTGCTTATGTTCATATGAAGTCTATTATATCCATATATTGCTATAATAGACTTCATATGAACATTAGGGAATAACATGTGGATTATTATTAATTTTTTTTCATGGAATGTTGCAACAAACGAGAAATAGTATCAAATCTAGATAAAAACTATTATCGTTCTTTACCTCTTTAAACTCAGGTGAATCTGTTTTACTCGTTATGTGAGTTTCAACTCAATATTTTTTTTGTTGCTTTAAGTGAACCTTACATTTAGAGCAGTATATTGTTGAGTTGCTTTCGTTGTAAGTAAGACAAGGGTACTTCTTTATCTATTTGTTAAGTGTTTTTCTTTTTGCAGGTTAATGTTAAAGTCAGAAATGTAAAAGGTGACTGAACTTATCGATAACTGAAAAAGTCGATAAAATTCAACGTTCTAACTCTATTGAAATTTGATTTTTGCCATGAGCAATTCCGCCCTCTGCTAATTATGAAAAACTAAGAAAAAAAAATAGTTTTGTATGGAGGGTTCGCCCGCTGGGAATACGTGCCCCAAACAAAGAAAAAGTTTTAAAAAACTCCTACTTATTCTTAGTCGTACCTAATTCGATACCAATTATGTCCATAAACGGATCACCAGTATTTTGGTTACATCTTGTATACGTTACGTCTTTCCCTTTCCAATCTTTCCGTACATAATGTTCAGCGATATGTCGTTTTCAAAATAACCCAATTTCCGTACAATAGATGGGGCTGCAAACCGAAAACAAACGTACAGCCGAATTTAGGAGGAACGCGATAGGTACAGGGTGTCCCTAAACAAGAGTTTGAAGGCTGGAACAAGCTCAGTTAAAGGGTTAAAGAGTTATCCCCCGTTGGATATATGGATGTTACGTATCATTTTTACTTTTGGACCCGGGGTATGTCCTTAAACTACGTCCGGACTTGGGTATGTCATTAAACTACGCCATAAAGAGAGGTATGGGCACTGCGAATAGCATCTCGCTAAGTGTGATAGGGCACGTTCAGCGAATGTCATCTCGCTCAAATCTGGAGCAGAGCCCGACTGGGAAAGTACCTCCACCTTAGAGAAAACCACAGCCAACTAGCACTAGACCCTACTCATAGTTTGTGTTCCTGCTGGTGAGTAAGGTTGCCAAAGAGCTCAAAGGTCCTCTTTGAGTGTGTTGACGATGAGGGACGAGGGACCTTCTTGTTCCTTTAGCCATCACACAGTGAATCCTCCTTTTTGTAAAGGGTCGGCAACGCGCATGTGACTCCTTTGGAGTTGCAGGCGTCCATAGGTTACGGTAGCTGCTTACCATCAGGCGGACCGTATGCTTGTTTGCCACCGTCGTGTATAAAAAAAAATATGATTAATATGTACCGTATCTGAGTACAGTTCCATAAGTCTCGTAAAATAGGTACCTACTGAAGTAGAAAGAGACAGTTTGTAATATTAAAAAAAAACGAAATGAAATTATTTTCAATATTCCTTTCTTGGGGTTAGATATTACGTATCGTTTGTGGTATATAGTACAAAAAAGACTTATCGTATCTGGAGGAGCCCAAACTTGATATGTTATGAAAATTATTTTTGTTAATCAAAAATGGCTGAAATGTAATAATGTGGTATATTTTTGGAATTGCCGCGAAATGCCCTTTCATATGATACCTACCACACGTGATAGGTTTCTGAAAAAAAAATGTATTTTCCAAAAAAAAAAAGAATATATATATATATATATAGAAGAGGTCAAAGAGGACCCAGTGTGTTGACGATGAGGGACCTTCTTGTTACTTTAGCCATCAACACAGTGAATCCTCCTTTTTGTAAAGGGTCGGCAACGTGCATGTGACTCCTTTGGAGTTGCAGGCGTCCATAGATTACGGTAGCTGCTTACCATCAGGCGGGCCGTATGCTTGTTTGCCACCGTCGTGGTATTAAAAAAAATTACTCAGAGTGCTGAGTCATATTTTGTAGGGGAGTGCCCCTACTAAGGGGAAATATAACCTATACACCTCTAGTACCTACGCGTGTACCAAATGGCAAAACTGTACATCGATTTGAGGTTTTTCTTTGGAATTGGGCTTGTTACGCCGTTCACTACTATAAAACTGGCCGGTTACAAATTTTCACTAGCCATATTTTCAGTAAATCTTGTTTGAAACTGCCTCCTTTACATTGTTGATCGAAGGGGCCAATTCGCTTAGGGTGGGTTGCACCACGCACAACTAACGAACTCATCAACGTTAAATATGGCGACGCAGCTGTCATCCCATAGAAAACTTTCAAACTTTTTATACAAGTTTTTTTTAACGATGACGTTGACGTTAACAGATGGTTTGGTGTTAACTGTTCTGTCAGCTCTTTAAGTATTAAAGTTGGTGTTAGGGACACCCACAGTATGTAGACATTGTCAGTTCGGGTATTATAATATTATAAATAATTGTCCTAGAAATATAGCTAGGGTGTAGGTACTGGGGTAATTTCGAAAGGCGGATAGCTCGGAAAATAATTCAAATATCACGTATCCCATTGTATTAAGAGTCAACGTTCGAAATTACCCGCCACTTTTTTCTTATCCAAATTACCCTATCCAAAAAATAACAAAACTGGCCAAGTGCGTGTCGTACCACGCATAATGGAGGGTTCCGTACCTTAAATGGAATAAGAACCAAACTAATGCCAAAAGGTCGCATCTGATGCCTAAGGAAGTAGTTTTTTGGAAATAACTCAAAAATGGCTAAACCGATAATGTTCAAAATAATTATCGTAAAAAGTATATGATAACGCGCATCTTCTCAATTTTTTCATATTTTTTGGACTTAGGGTTCAAAAGTTACAGGGGGACGACGCTATTTTTTCGACTTTGGAACGATTATTTCAGAAAATATTCACTTAATCACAAAATATTCAAAGAAACCTCAATGATATTTTTAAAGATCTATCGATTGATGTCCAACAAGTTGATATTTGGTAAAAAAAATTTTTTTTTAATTTAGTTAGGTACATATATGGAGCGCCCCCCCTGAAAATATTTTTTTCTACAATTTCACTACATATCTAAATAGCGGCATATAAAATACACGTCATGTCTAAATTTTACTAAGATACGTCTTATAGTTCGGCATACGACGATATGCCGCAGTTTCTTACCTCGGTTTCGGTGCGAGAAAAATAGACGAGTATTCCTTAGACTGTTTTTGATATCCGGTTGAAACGGTGACACTCGAATGTTGGTAATTGGACAAGACCAATAATATTGTGACATTTATGATCGCCAAAATCACGTAGGCGCGCAAGTGAAGAGTTCCCTTCCTCTCGTAGCCACGGTACTATAAATAAAGAAAACTCTAAATTAATAAAGAAAAAGAAAGCAACTTAATAAATAACAGTACCATCTAAAACGTGTCTACGTAAGAATAAGATCCATCATTATTAGGACTTGCAATACCCCTATTTTTTGTATAGGCCAATACCGAATTCCGGGACTGCATGCCCTAATGTATTTTCTTTCTTTATTTCTTTCTTTCTTTCTTTCTTTTTTTCTTTATTTCTTTCTTTCTTTCTTTCTTTCTTTCTTTCTTTCTTTCTTTCTTTCTTTCTTTCTTTCTTTCTTTCTTTCTTTCTTTCTTTCTTTCTTTCTTTCTTTCTTTCTTTCTTTCTTTCTTTCTTTCTTTCTTTCTTTCTTTCTTTCTTTCTTTCTTTATTCCTTCCTTCCTTTCTTCCGTTCTTCCTTTCTTCCTTTCTTCCTTTCTTCCTTTCTTCCTTTCTTCCTTTCTTCCTTTCTTCCTTTCTTCGTTTCTTTCTTTCTTTCTAATTATTGTCCCATCTTTAATCAAAACCGCACCCAAATGGACGAAGCTTAAATGGGAATATTAATGTGTATGCCCAAATCACCGACGAGCATGTGCTTGTATAAGTTAGGACAGAGACAAGCATACCTGTGGATCATACGAATAGACAGCCTCTCAGCCATATACCGTTCCGACGAAACGACAGTGACAAAAAGGCGTAGAGCCCGTTGGACTGCGAGTGCTTACCGGAATCCGGGGTCGACCATAGTGCCATATTGTCATAATTTCGCCGGCGATACTATACAGGTCAATAGGTCTTTCTAATTTAGAAGTTGGTATGTGAATCGTTAATCTTTAGCATGCACTAACAAATTGAACGTCCGTACGTGTTCCAAGTGTTTTGTTTGTATTAAATGCGTAAATGTTTAACTACCTCTATTCTTAAAAATAATTACCTAATTGATAAGCGCTATCTAAATTACTTTCAATTTAAACATGGCGATAATAAAACGTGCATTTACGATTGGTTTAGCGAGTGTTACTAGCTTGCGCATATACAGGCTGTAACAAAAATACTGGTGACCCCTTTAAGGGCATAATTGGCATCGTATTCTAATTATGAAAAACAAAAAAAAAAATCGTGAAAAATAATGCTTTTATATGGTAGGTTGGCCATACAAAAATTCGCGTTCAAAAATTTTTTCGCCTATTTTTTCATAATTAGAATACGGTACAGTGTTTAAATCTAATACGACCAATAAATTAAACCAGACGAAGGGGTATAGTATTTTATACAATCGTGACATAATGAACAGCTTTTCAGTCGAGTGTGTGAATAAGTAAGGTACGAGATTGAAAAGCTTAATTATGTCACTTTTGTATACAATACTTTTTCTACGAGTGCTCAAATAGGCAAGCCGGTAATAATTGAGTTATAGAAACCTAATCCCAGGAATTGGCGTAGGCACATTTTTTTACGAAAGATGACCTTCCAAAGATCCGGTTGCCTCATGATGTTTTCCATCACCGAAAAGCGACTGGTAAATATCAAATGATACATAAGTTCCGAAAAACTCATATAGGAAATATCATTTTACCAGTCCCTTTTCGGATACATTTTACATGCCTGTCGGAAGAATAATACATTTAGCGATTAAAGCCTTTATTGATGTGCAAATTTTTTGCAAGCTTTTATTTAACTAACTTATCAGTTAGTTTGTTGCTTAGGTAAAATTTTGTAAGCCAGATTTGTACCAGTTCCTGATGTGTTTTTTATAACTGCAGCATGATGTTACGTTATTAAAAGGATGTTATGTTATAAAAGATCAGGCGCTATGTTTTGGTATACATCTACAATCTTAGGATGCTGCTGCCACTGATGGCCAAGCACTTGTGCTTGCAGCACTGCATTATCGTATAGCTCTACCCCTCGAGGAATAAAGGAAACCTGGGAGACTTATCATATGAGAAAGCGGATTTCTTTTTTTTTTCTTTTTTTTACATGCGCTGCCTGTTTTTTTACATTGCAGCACCGCCATTTCGTGTTCCCCTCTTGAAGACGTAACTAATTAGTATATATATTATCTAGAACACTTATCGAACTAGGTTTAGTGTCGTGTCGTGGGCTCTTATAATATTGCAAGCCGTGGCCACTATGCTTTAATAGATAAAAGGGATAGATAGATCTAGAGGTAGGTTTCTACCTTACTTTACAGTCGAGTGTGCAAAAAGGAGCGGCCATTGACAGGCGTTCCCCTCTACCGAAAACATATAACCTAGTGGTCATATTTATTGTATGGACTGATGTTGCTATTTGTACAGTCGCCATCAGATATATCGGAGCGGCCAAGGTGGTCACAAATATCTGAACAACGCCTCTATTGTCAAGGGGATAAAGTGCATGTTCAGATATTTTTGAGTACCTTGGCAGCTCCGATATTTTTGATGGCGACTGTACGTTACGTATTACGAATAGCCATACATTTGACGTTCACCTCCCCCGCAAAAATAGGCAGACTTTTTTTGTATATAAAAAGACAAACATGGCCGCTCCGCAGAAACAGGTTATATAAATTTAAAAAAAAACTTTGTTGACATTTGACTGCATTTGACATGTTTTTCTGACACGAATGGTTGATAATTTCTTGTAATGCTATTTCTTCTACAATAATATTTAGTAATACAGCTCTTTCACAATAAAATGACGTGACACAAGTGGACATTTGTATATCCAAATTATGAAAGTATACGTATTTGGCATCGTGTATGATTCCCATATTTGTAACAAAGTTTCTAATCTTCAACCTGTTTATAAATTTCCATCTAAGTTTTAGGTATTTTTTTTCATATATGTTTTCTTTTTCCTCCGTTTCTCTGTTCTTTTTATGTTATTTGTCTGAGATATTGTTATATTTAATCAAAGGCGAAAAGTATATACTCGTAATAAGCGGGTCTCGCATAATAATCATTTATTAAAAATTCTGATCTGCAAATCGTGCGTAAAATCAAACTTAACGCACGATTTGCAGATCAGATTACTTTTTAGCACTAGTGCATAAAATCAAACTTTACGCACGATTTGCAGCTACATAAACTAAACTTTTTGAGCAATTGTATTAAAAATTATATTTATGATTGTGTATCTCTTTATTTCGGTTTCAGTAAGGCACACGGAAGATATACTAGAATACTACACCAGTTGCTGTGAATATTATTTGACTTTTTAAATAAACCGATGCAACATATACCTAAATATTGGCTTCCGTTACGAGTCAATATGCAACGGAGATTATTAAGTAGGTCTTTATTCTATTTATTCTGTAAAACAACAGATAGAACATTTCGTTGCAAGGGCGGATAGTGTGTCATTGCTCCAGGAGACCCGAGATACATATAAATCAAAACAGCTAATTACATGCAATCAAAATTTAAAAAATTCAATTTAAAATCTTAATAAATTAAAGTAAAAAGTACCTAGTGTGAGAACTCGAACTTTCCGGTGGCTAAACCAGTAGGTAGGTCACTTTTTGAGCAACTTTATTAAAAATGTGTTTTTTAACACAGTTGCTCAAAAAAGTGCTTTTCTAGTAGTCAGTTTATTGTGCGGGAAGTTCGATTTCTCGCACTAGCGCTTTTTACTTTTCCAGCCAATCACAGCTCAGGATTCATGATCACCGCGCCGCACTGCACCGCGCGAGAGCCTTCGGAAATATAGAACTAAAGTAACCTCAAAGTGACAAATTTTCCTCTTTGTCATGTTTTCGCAACTGTATTAAATAACATCGCTCGAGACACGGACGGAAGGACATCCTTTCTGACCTAGTATCGAAATGTACTATTTTAACGATACCAAAATGCTTAGAAATATAGGAAAATAGACTATTTGCTTTTTAACACTTACGATACTTTTAACGACAGATGTCTCTAGGCACCTCCATAATAAGGCGCATATGAAGAGTATGGAGGAGAGGCCTTAACCTTCGTGAGGGCCCGGGCGGCCCTTCCAAAACTCTGCCCTGCGAGGCCCTTGTACATTTTTAGCCCTTACAAGCGCGAGGCCCCGGGCGACTGCCCCGTTCGCCACACCCTAAGGCCGCTTCTGTTTGGTAAAAAAATGCGCAGCTTGAATCAGTCTCGGTATAGCCCACCAAATGAAGGAAAACTTAGAGGAAATAATTCGTGTATAGCCAAATTTTGGTGTAGTTGTAGGCAAAGGTATCTTACACAACATACTAAAAGTACCGGTGGATGGGGGCGCCGCTAGCGGGGAGGAGGGGGTGCAAAGGTCCCTTATTTTGGTTTTTCGTAAATAACTCGGTAACGGTGGCTCATACGAAAAAATGTTCTATCGCTTAATTCATTCACATATAATTTTCTATAAAAAATAGTCTTTGCACTTTTTTGCTGGGATCAATGTTTAATGAGATACGTCTAGGAAATACGATAAACACTTTTTTAAACTTTCGGAGCTAATATTTACGAAAGTATTAGTTTTATCCAAAAATTGATTTAGAGTACCCTTATTTGTTTTAAAATACCTATCCAACAATATCCCACACATTAGGGTTGGAGTAAAAAAAATATTTACCCCCCCCACTTCATGTGTACGGGAGGTACCCGAAAAAATAATATTTTTTCACATTTTATTTTAAAACTTTGTCTGCGTAATTAAAACACATACTCATACGAAATTTCACTTGCCTAGTACTGGCCATCATTGAGCAGGGTGCCTACCCTTATAGTTTCGGCATGTCCGTCTGTCCCCGTCTGTCCGTCCACGGCTTTGCTTAGTGATGGTTAGTACTAGACTTCTAGACGGATAGATGGGGTTAGACGGACATGGCGAAACTATAAGGGTAAGAAGTGAGGTAGCAGGGTGAGCAGCGTGCTCAGTGATGGTTAGTACTAGAAAATAAAAAAAACGTATGAGTATGTGTTTTATTCACGCCGGCAAAGTTTTAAAACAAAATCTGAAATATATTATTTTTTCGGGTACCTCCCGTACACATGGAGTGGGGGGGTAAATATATTTTTTACTCCAACCCTAATGTGTGGGATATCGTTGGATAGGTCTTTTAAAAAAAATGGGTATTTTATTACTATTTTTGGATAAAACTAATACTTTCGTCAATATTAGCTCCGAAAGTTTAAAAAAGTGTTTATCGTATTTCCTCTATATGTCATTAAACATTGATCCCAGCGAAAAAGTGCAAATAATCTTTTTTATAGAAAATTATATGTGAATTAATTAAGCGATAGAACATTTTTTCGTATGAGCCACCGTTACCGAGTTATTTACGAAAAACCAAAAGAAGGGACCTTTACACCCCCCTCCCCCCCCCCGCTAGCGGCGCCACCATCCACCGGTACTTTTAGTATGTTGTGTAAAATAACTTTATTTACAACTACACCAAAATTCAGCTAATATACACGAATTATTTCCCCTATCAGGCAGTTAAGCGTCTTCGTTTGGTGAGCTAGTAGCTCAGTTTATAGAGCGGTGCGCTGGTGAACGTCGCGAGTTAGTCTCGGGGACAACAATGATTCAATTTATATTTAACTAGCGACCCGCCCCGGCTTCGCACGGGATAAAAAATAGTTATTGTGGGTTATCCCTAAGAGATAGACATATACCATCGCGGACTTTTTTGTAGACCTTTTTTAAGATGTACAATACTGTAGTACATTATTTTGATCTATCGCTTAGGACTCAGCCAGCGTTTGCAATGTAAGCGCAAAAAATGGGTTTATTTACGACATCACATTAGTAACCTCTAAAATCATCAGTTTTTCTCTACTATATTATGCATGTATTATACATATAAACCTTCCTCTTGAATCACTCCATCTATTAAAAAACCGCATCAAAATCCGTTGCTTAGTTTTAAAGATCTAATCATACATAGGGACAAACAGTGGAAAGCGACTTTGTTTTATACTATGTAGTGATTCCAAAATTACCAATACTTATGCTTTTCTATAATTTCAGGATACGGCCTGGCTTTGACTACCCCTGAGATAATACGCAGGCGAGAATGCGCGAAAATTGCAATTCTTTTGTTTCTGCTAACGTTTGCAACTTTTACCGTTCGTATTCTTTGCAATGGCGTGCACTTCAGCTATCGCAGGTATAGGGTTTTTGCAATAGAATTCTGCAGGTACTAAGAATACTATTATATTAATGACCGTTGGTATTGCTGTCTCATTCTTTGCAAAGTGCTTCTCTCGAAAGGGTATGTACTGTAACTTATATTAGCTTGACAGCAGCTGTTGTTCTACTTTCAACTACTTTCAAGAGAGTCGAACTGCGAAGGAGACAATTCCAACGATCTTCAAAATTCATAGGGTATAATCGAACGAGTGGAACGTAAGCGAAGTGAAATTCTTACAGACAACTTCGGACACAACGGAACTGTCAGCTGACTACCTAGATGTCTGCGCATTTCGCGATAACTTTAGTAATGTTTTTCTGATCTGTATTAAATTTGTTGGGGTTGTAGTAGAGCTCAATACAATTTGAGAGTTCGTTCATGAGCATGATCGATCAAGGGGTTATGGAGCTAGAAGGCTCTAAAAAATAATCGTTAGGGTCTTGTTATATTTTTCAACTCGTTTGCACGGAAATCGCGAGTCGTCAGTTCGATTTGGACTACTAGTATTCTTTTTCTGAGTCAATCGTTCGTGCTACATGTACATCTCTTTGCTTGACACTTTCCGCACCGCAGTTCGCTACGCGCTACGCTCGTAGCCGATTCCACCGTTGCCGCGGAAAACCGCTAGTACTGCTACGAGTACACACCGAGAGCCCGCCTTAGTAGGTTCCTGTACGGAAAATAAATATGTGGTATTACATATATTATTAGATACGATATTGTTGTACACTGCCTGGATAATATTCTGTGTGGTAGGACAAATAGTTACACCGGTGGTGTGTGGATGAACTCATTCACTGCTAAGCTACGCTGTCGCGTTGCGTCGTAACCGGTAGCAAGTTTTATTCTATATGGCAAACATTATCGTAGCGATTACATTATCGTAGTGCCTCTACGAAGAAGGTTTTCTTAAGCACTGACTAATAACTGCTTAAGATTATCATGTGATTTAGCATTTAGCAAGCTGTGTTTATATTTATAATACCATAAACGTTTAGAAGTGTGCAGTCACGAACCCGGATTGTTGAGACTACAGCTCCCGCTACACGCACACGGTACCCGTGTTCGGAGCCCGGCGTTACAAAGAACCCGAACTACACGAACTCGCTAACCCGCGTGTACGGTAAACGGGTACACTAATAATCGGATCTTATTTACCCGCGGTCCGTTCAGTCTGTGCCGTGTAGTGGAGATCCGAGTGGTGTACACGGGTACACGGATCTTAACTACACGTCTCAAACGGGTCAGGGAACCGGGTACGTGTAGTTTGGAAACGGATATTAGACACGTCTACACGAAACCCGGACACGACCGCGAGCCGCAGTTGACAGCTAGTCGGTAACATCGGCCATTCATAACACGGCTAAATTACGAACAATGGCAAGTGGCTCAACAATCCCGGTTCGTGACTGTACTGTACGGCTAGGTATTTGTACTTAGACCTTGCACTTACAATATAATATGTTAACGCAGGCCTGCGATCTTACGAATACTACGAGAAACACCGTTGTGCGAATTACCTTCAAATTTAGGTAAGCGTATATATTACCTAATACACACCTGAAGTATGACAAACTGGAAGCATTTTTATTATCCACTAAGTTACTTATTCATTTAAGAATAAGAATAAGAATAATCTTTATTGACTTTAAGATGTATTGTTTAATAGGGCGTTTTTACAAGTTGTTGTAAATTAAATATTTAGATACTATGAAATCTTAAAATTACTTTACAAATGAAATAAAGTCATAAGTAATAAATAACTTATTGTTGGGTGGATTCAGAGGAATTTGATGTTTCTCCACTCCCTGTTTTTCTACTGAAAATTGTTCTAATAGGACTTTATAGGACCAGCAGAATTTATTCTTCTAAGACACATAATGTCCCAGATTATGCCTAATATTATCCACGCTACTTCCATATGTACGAGTACATATGAAAGTAGCGTGGTAAAAATGTCATTTTTAACACAAACTTATATGTTTAAATTAATCAGCGTGCATGTAGAAAGAGACAAATTGTTAATCACGGGTAAATAAAATCTTTAATCTAGTAAAATATATAGAAATTCCATTAGTCCATCTCCTTGACTATGGGCGGCACATAGCTGTATGTTTACGCATATAATAGACATGGCCAATCCAATGTGTCAGTTTTTATTCCAGGCCCAATCTCAGTAAACAACACGTCCTTAGACCTGGAAGAGCTGGATGAAAGAGCATTTCCAGAACTAAAATGGGGAGGACAGTTCTCACCTGACAATTGCATCCCCATTCACAAAGTGGCCATTATTGTACCATACAGGTAATGTCAGCAGTATGTGGGTTAGGAGTTCAAAATGCTGAAGCATTAAAAAGAAAAGAAAAGTTAAATAAAAAATAAAATAGTAAATTAAAAGTTGTGTCTGAAAGTCACAACTTTATTTTCAAAGGAATAATATTATGCATACCTCACTCGGTCAACTACTTCTATCGCTCATACAACGAAATGCCACTTGATCATGCAACTTTTTATATCTTTGATTAGTAGTAGTTATTTTCGTATTATTTTATTAATTTAATTTTTTATTTTAGAGACCGTAAGGAACAGCTGCCGATATTCCTAAACCATATGCATGATTTTCTGATGAAACAACGAATAGAGTATGGCATATTTATTGTCGAACAAGCAAGTAGGTAGGAACTTTTATAAATTCATTTCATTTTAGCGGCATTTTGACGCAACGGGTCTCTAGTTGTAATATTTGTGACCCTGTTTCTGTTATACTTATAATATAATAAAATACGTTACTCTACTTTATACTGACAATATTGTTTCTACAACGACTATATCAACATAAAATACTTTTATAAAAGCTCTTAATATTACAGAAATCATGTCTGTTTCCTATTTCCAACAGTTTTTACCTAAGGAACGACTATTTCAATCGAGGGAAGCTCTTGAACGTCGGTTTCCTAGAGAGCCAGAACGGTAGCGATTGGCAATGCTTCGTCTTCCACGATCTTGACCTTCTGCCACTGGACCAGCGGAACATCTACTCCTGCCCGGACAAGACGCATCCGAGACACCACGCTGCCGCTATTGACCGTCAAGGTTTCAGGTAGTGTCGACGAGCTTCCAATTTTTTTAAGCTACGGCGGTTTTAGACAAGCTTACGGCCCACCCCACCCTTTTATACAACGTGTTACACCCCAGACTAAAAACCTGAAAAGTGTTTGTTCAGAATCGAGAGTGGAATCGATTGCAGTATATCTTAACATGGGTATACTTTTTCTTTATTTTTTTTTACGTGTCGAGTCTAAAAGTTTCGAATACTACAGTTTACCATTCTATCGAGAGGTTAGGAGATAGAGGTTGAATGTTTAATAATGGCTGGCAGCTTTGACAAATTTGTTTTTTCACTGTAAATAGTGTCATGTCAGTGAATTTTGTCATTGACAAAGTATGTCATGTCATACAAATTGACAAGGTAGGTTGATAGGTTAACATGCCATGACACATGTAGAAATGTGACAACAACGAGTGTAGAGTTAACAATTGAAAGAACAAGGAAAACTAAACATACGAATAAGTTTCGAAATAATTAACTGATTGAAAAATAAATACTCTAGATTAATTAGCAATAATAAAAATCGTTTCGGGTGTCTGAGGTTTTTAGTGGCTCAAGTAACACGTTGCATAAAGGAGGATTTACTGTGTTGACGGCTAAAGTGACAGGGTACCCCGTCGTCAAAACACTACTTACGACCATTGGTGTATTCCAACACGATTTCACGAAATTTAACATTTTTCGTACTGCAGTTCGCTTCGCGTTACGCACGTTACGTTAGACTATTCCAGCGTTTTCTCGCTTTGTAATGGAAATCGGCTACGCACAGAGCTTGCTTAGTGGTTTCCTGCTGAGGAAAGTGTTAAGTATATCCCATCAAAAACATAAATGTGAAAGGCTGCCAAGTTCGATACTATGGGAATGCTTCGCCTATAAAAGAAGTGAGATCTGAATAAGTACCAAGTTCCATAAAAATACCTCAAATCATAAATAGTTATAGGAATGCACACTTGATTTCCAGCAGTTTTAAGGTACATTTTGAATAAGTATCACGTTACATAGAAATACCTAAAATAATAATAGTCAGAGAAACGCACACCGGTTTTTTTAGCAGTTTCCTGATAACATTTATTATTTTCAGTACTTTTTATTGATGTTACTTGGCAAGTTTTCACACACCACATACCTTTTCAATGCAATGAATCGACACCTTTGGACTGCAATGTGTCAAGTATGTAATTTTCTATTAAAACTTGCCAAGTTACATCATTAAAAAGTACTGAAAATAATAAATGTTATCAGGAAACTGCTAAAAAAACCGGTATGCGTTTCTCTGACTATTATAATTTTAGGTATTTCTATGTAACGTGATACTTATTCAAAATGTACCTTAAAAACTGCTGGAAATCAAGTGTGCATTCCTATAACTATTTATGATTTGAGGTATTTTTATGGAACTTGGTACTTATTCAGATCTCACTTCTTTTATAGGCGAAGCATTCCCATAGTATCGAACTTGGCAGCCTTTCACATTTATGTTTTTGATGGGATTTCATTTATTTTTGTTAGGTGTAGGTTCTTTATTATTTTTTTATCACTTTTGCTTTAGGAAATGTCTCATTCCACTTAGGTATGTACTTATTACTATAACCCTTTATACAAAGCGGCTAATTCTATTTTACTATTTATTTATAGGTGATTTTTACAAACAAACTGGCTCCCTACACCTATAAAATGTACCTACTTACATATAATTACATACATCAATAACGTACTTTATTCTGTTTGTAAGTACGCTACCTACATAGATAATTAATAACTTGGTAATAGGCCACCAATTATAATACCTACTGGTAGGCCTACCTACCAGTAGGCAGTATTATGTAGCCCTAGAAGTGCACCATCCCATCTCATCCCGTGGCGTATCGGAGGGTGAGATGGGCAGTAGTATATATAATTCCATCTTAGAGTATATATGATTTCCATGTTCTTGAATCTGCGATTTTATTAGTTGTAAAATTAGAAATTATTTAGACTATGCGAGAAAAAATAGTCTTTTCATTTTTGTTTGACTGATTTAGCGCACCTAGTGTACCTAGTGACCTGCTTTGCACTTCGTAAATCGTGGGTTCGGTTCCCGCAACAGACGCACACAGAGTGGTGAACAATTTTATTGTTCTTATCTTTAAGACAAACATGTATTGTCTTAAATTGGTATGTATCTAAATTTAAATAAGTCTTATCTCATTTCCACTCCATACCTACTTATAGTAGAACAAAATGACACATTCGTTGTTTTCGAAACTGACTCACACTTGGCCGTTTTCAGATTTTTACTTTATTTCGACCTAAAGACAAACCTTCGAGCCAAATTTCAGGTCGGTACGACCATTGGAAGATAGACCCACTTAGTTCATTATGACTTCATAGTAGAACAAAGTTACACCTTCGCTATTTTTAAAACTAACTCACACTTGGCCGTTTTCAGATTTTTCCCTTTACTTTGACCTTAAGACCTATCTCCATGCCAAATTTCAAGTCAGTACGACCATTGGAAGTGGTCTAGGTTTTTGATGAGTCAGTGAGTCAGTGAGTGAGTGTATAGTAAAAATAGCGATTTTCTGACGTCAATATCTCAAGAACTGCTATAGGTAGAATAATGAAATTTTGTATTCTAGACAATTAAGGGGATGTCAACAGACACTCGAAATTTCATATGCGTAGATAAAATATGTTTTGAGTTATAGGGTGGTCGAAATTGGCCCGAAATGGTTCGTGTAATATAACCCACGGCCGGTGTGTCGCTTTTTTTTGCTCGAACTTGGCGGACACACTGCCGTGTGTCTAGATCTACAGCCTGGGCCAGAAGTGTCGGCCGAGCACCCTTGCGATTTTCATACAAAACTCGAAAGTTTAGTCCGGCGTTTCTATCTTTTTTGAAGTTATTTTATCAATTAATTCAAACTGAACAAGCATGTTTTGTTGAAGTTAGTAGTAACTGCATAGAATATTTGCAACTAGTCGCACCGACTTAAATTCGCATTTTTGGGACCTCCATTTTTCATATTTTATAGGTACCTTGAAAGTGTTATTAAGTGAAGTTTTCTAGATATATGAATAAAATATAACATTTTCCGTCATCGTACATTGTTATGATAGGGAATTTATACTTAACATCAAAATGGTAAACAAAAAACAGCTATTATGCTCAACACTTCTGGCCAAGGCTGTATATACACAGTAGTTTATATCTACAATATACCTACTACTAGTTCACAGAAAAGCAGTTTAAAGCTAGACGATGAAAATACCCAGTATTAAATTGTCCTAAATTCTGATTTCAGGCTCCCATACAAGACAATGTTCAACGGAGTGTCAGCCATGACACTGAGGCAGTTCACCGACGTCAATGGTTACAGCAACACATTTTGGGGCGTGGATGGCGAGAACGACGACATGGTGTTAAGGTGACGTGCAGATCAGCCAGATATGCACATATGCCATTTTTACACTATTTCCGAAAAGAACGACTGCTTCGTCAGTTCGTCACTGACCTATCATTCAACTTTGCAAAACCACATGTCACACACCCCTCATGTCATGGCATGACTACATTCCCTATTGGTTATGCAAATGCTTTATGGCATTCGTGCATTCATGTGCTTTTCCGAGGAGTGTAGGGTTTTTCGACAAATATCAATCATTCATCATCAATTCATTATCATTTCTACTGTTATTTTTTCGTCAACTTAAACCATAAAGGTGCGACCACACCTCTGCTTAAAATACGCTGACGGTACGGAATCGCAGTGACGTGCCGTAAACTTCACGACTTTACCGCATGCTCTCCACACCGCTGCTCGAAATACGGTTTGGAAGGTACGCGTCAAAAATATTTCGTATGGGGCACGTCACTGCGTACACGTTACGTCTGCGTATTTCGAGCAACGGTGTGGAGAGCATGCATTAAAATCGTGACGTTTACGGCACGTCATTGCGATTCCGTACCGTCAGCGTATTTTGAGCAGCGGTGTGGAGAGCATGCGATAAAAACGGTACGAATACGATGCGTCACTGCGATTCCGTAGCGTCACCGTATTTTAAGCAGCGGTGTGGTCGCACCTTAAAGCTCTTTAAAGAACTCTCTGACCTCGACCTTTCGCAAAGCCAAGGCGTTTCAAGCAAGACATTCGAGCAAACACATGTTGTTGTTTGTATGACAAAAAGCATTTACAATACAAATGAGTAATACTAACTCATGATCGTATTTCGTATACCCACAAACCTTCACACAAGTCACGAATCTATGCGTTATATTCAGAACAAGCATTATTTAGGTACACCTTATCTACTAAAGCCTGACCAGTAATATATGATTATTGTCAAGAGGGCGCTATTATTCTCATTTATATGGCAACAGTTCAGTATAGCCACAGAGCGTATTATTCTCAATTGTATAGCGACATCTTGATTTGTTTACCTGTCAGCTCTGATGTTAATTTGAAAATGTTTCACAGCGATATACTTCCATTTCCCGAGCGTATTATTTACAGCTGTTTATAATATAATATATAATAAAAGCTCTTTATTCCAAACGAATACAATTTGTTTTACACTTTTATCTAATTTCGGACTTAAGTTAAGCTATATCTATATAAATCTTATTTTTTGTTAGCGAATTAAACATTTTAAATTTGATAGTTGTAAGTATTAAGTTAAGGGGCTGACAACAGCTAAATTCCCTCCCTATCTTATTCAGCGCGAGTGAAAGAGAAACACTGTGTTACGATTAGTATGGGAGCTCATTGCAAATTTTACAAAATAATGAATTAAAAAAAAAACGACGCATTAATTGAGAAATATAAGGCAACGAAGTTTTTAGTATTAGTGTGGTGGAATTTTGTCCTTAGTTACAGACGTATAAGTCAAGAAACTAAAGACATACAACTGTTTAAAGCTAATTTTAAGATGTAACTTTGGAATTATTTTCTATCGAGCCGATTTCGTCCAATCGTGTATCGGACGCAACGAAGTTCTTCCAAATATAACGAATATTAACATATATTTTTTTACTTTCTCAAAACAAGTAGTTATAGCTGAAACACTGTTTGAGTAAAGTCAATTTGAAGGTCATCGGGTGTTGTCAGCCTCTTAAAACTACATTACATTAAACTACATTAAACTTGTTTGGACGCCCATTTTTGGGCAAAGGCCTCCTCCATTTCACGCCATTTGAGTCGGTCTCTAGCCGTTCTTTGCCATGTTACTCCCGCTATTCTTACTATATCGTTCTTCCAGCGCGTTTTTTGTTGACCCCTACTTCTTGTACTTCTTCTTTCACTGTCTATTGGATGCCACTGTATGATGCGCTCGCTCCAACGCCCGTCATTTGCCCTGGCAATGTGTCCGGCCTATCTCCATTTGAGTTTACACACAGTATGAATTATATCGGTAATTTTTATTATTTTGCGTATTTCCGTGCTTCTTATACGATCTATACCTAACATTGACCTTTCAGCTGATCTCTGGAATGTTCTTAGCTTGTGGATAATACTAGCCGTAAGTGGCTAGCATTGACATCCATACGTTACTACTGGCAGTATTGTGTTGTCCATTCGTTTTTTCTTTAGGTATACCGGCATTCTACTTTTGAATGTCTTGTTTTGACCAATATCTTGCCCAGCCCATGGATATTCTTCTTTCTATTTCTTTTTCTGTAGAGTTCTTAAATGCAATAAGCTTTCCTAGGTCTTCTACATATAAGATTTCATGGCCTTGTATTTTTATGATTTTTTTGTCGCCGTTTGTCCTGATTTTGGTTTTGGTTGTATTCATGTGAAGCCCGGCTCTACGGCTCTCTTCGTCTAATGTTTGTAGCATGGTTTGTAGGCCTTCGTGGCTTTCCGAAAAGAGCACGATGTCATCCGCGAATCTTAGGTGCGTGAGCATCTCTCCGTTAATATTTATACCTAGATTAATCCAGTCTAATTGCCTGAATATCGTCTCTAACAGGGCCGTAAAAAGTTTGGGTGATAGTGGGTCACCTTGTTTCACCCCTCTTTTTATCGGAAAGGGTTCTCCTACCCTATTGAGTTTAATTTTAGCTGATGCTTTATTGTATATTTCCTTAATTATATTTATATATTTTATGTGAACCCCTTGCTCTTCGAGACTAGACCATAGGTAGGAGTGTGAGATAGAATCAAATGCCTTTGTGTAGTCTATGAATCCTATATATATAACTTTGTTGTATTCCTTAAATCTTTCTATGACTTGTGTGATCGTGAATATATGGTCTATTGTAGAGTACCCTTTTCTGAAGCCTGCTTGGTCTCTCGGTTGTTGTTCATCTAACTGTTTCGATATTCTGTTGAGTATTATCGTAGAGAACAATTTGTAGGGTTAGGGAGTAGACTGATCGGCCTATAGTTGTCTATTATTTTGGGATCTCTTTTTGTTGTATGATTTGGTCGATATTTGCGATACGTTCCGCTCGTTCCAAGCAGTTCTTAAAGAGTATCCTAGATGGCGCCACCAATTACTTTATATCACTCCCTCTAGCGGGATATAAGAATACTTCTTGGTGAGGGTTAATCTGCCGTGTTTATTAGGTTATAATTATTGATAATTTCAATTTTCTTGATTATTTCCTAATATTTTACTTCACACTTCTTGTTCACTGTTCCGCACACTGTAGTTTTTATTTGAAATTGTCAGTTTAGTCCGTAATTAGACGTGAGTTGACCGTCTAAACAATAGCAGTTTTTGTGTGTTTTTCACTTTTTCACCATATATTTCCACTGTTCTATTACACCACACTGATTATTGTTCTTCATTTTCACTTTTAAACACTAGAATTAACACCTTTTTAATTTTTTTTTAGCTATTTCGATTGTTAATATACAGAGCACACGTTATAGGTGGCACAGTCGCGCCCTCTCAGCTGTTTATTACATACACTATTTACAATGTTTCGCTCTTGACTATGAATAATTTTGGGATATTTTTGTCGTTTATTTTTATTATTTAATATTCAACACTTCACTATAATTCAAATAGACTGCGACAATGACACTGACAGCCTATGACATGCACTCACACATGCATATCATACTGTCAGTGAAATGATTGCCAGTGCAAGAAATTAGTTCCATTGAAATTCCGCAACATGGCGCATGATCATATATTTGTGGTCGGTCGGGCTTTACATTGTTCTACGTTGTTAGGATTGCCAAGCCTAGGCTCGTTAAGTGACGCAAGTTCTCTGCTTACAGAATGCATTCGAGAGGTTATAGCATTTCAAGGTACAACATGACTATAGCTCGATATACTTCTTTACACCATAAGCCGCACCCAACGAACAAGAACCAACAGTGAGTACGAAACAGTAATAAATTAAACTGCTATATACATCTAGATTATTCATTCACAGCTTCCTTGTATGTAACAGCTCTTTCACACTTGCTACGACAATGCAAGCATAGCTAGATGAGAGGCTTAACGTCCTGGATTGTCGGTGTGGATACTTTAATGTTATCGGTGACCTTAAATGTATACAACTGAGCAAACAAGCCACATTGCTCTTCTTTGGTGAGGGTCAGAACTCAGAACAGAACAGCGTAGGTATTTGTACTTTTGTTGTATCTCAGTGTCTCACCTTTAATACAAATCAGTGTACCTCTCCCTAAAACCTAATTCATCATCATCATCATCATATCAGCCGAAAGACGTCCACTGCTGGACATAGGCCTCCCCCAAAGAGTGCCACAATGACCGGTCCTGCGCCACCCGCATCCAGCGGACTCCCGCGACCTTCACCAGGTCATCAGTCCACCTTGCGGGGGGTCTACCCACGCTGCGCCTTCCGGTTCGTGGTCGCCACTCGAGAACCTTTCCGCCCCAACGGCCATCGGTTCTACGAGAAATGTGCCCCGGCCACTGCCACTTTAGTTTAGCGATTCGGAGGGCTATATCGGTTACTTTGGTTCTGCTGCGGATGGCCTCAAAAGCACAAAGTCACCCAAAGGGCAATGGAGAGGGCTATGGTTGGAGTCTCTCTGCGTGATCGCATCAGAAACCTAATTTGCTACCCAAAAATTATTAGTAAGTAAAACAGATGGACAACAAAGTGATCCTATAAGGGTTCCGTTTTTTCCTTTCGGGGTATGGAACCCTAAAAAGGACTAACCACTAAATAGTAACTAATCAATTTAACATAAGTCATATTTAGACCCCGTTATCGGAGTTGCAATTTGGTAGCTTGACATTCTTAGGGATGGGTAAAAATATTTATGATGTCGATATCGATACTTTTCTTTTTTCTTGGCAATTAGTTTTATATACAACATGAAGACTAAAATTTTACATGTTTTTTTTTGTCACCCATGATAATCATTGTCATCAGAAGTAGAAACCATTATCAGTAGAACAATAACGATATGGTTGCTATTTTACTTTTCCAATGTTTCGAGTTGCAGGGCCATGCCTTAACGCTCTTGAGATAAACCTTACCCATAGAGGTATAATACTGGCCATCTATACTGGATATAAATTATTTACGTCAATAGATAGTCAATGTCATCTCACAACGATATTTCCGATTATTTAGCTGTATTTACGAGCATATTTTATTCGTATATAATATTTAATTATATTGAAAATGCAGTCACTTCTCGCAGAATAGCCTGAACTCCAAAAAATGTAAGTTTGAAAATTGTTATTTATAAAAATGAAAAATGTTAATAAATATCCGTTTTTTAATTAGACATGTTTTACAAAATAAACACGTTTAAGAGTCTAATTATAAAGTTTACTTTAAAAAAAAAACATGTAAAAAAAACATGTAAAATAATTATGAGTCTAATTATAGTAAAGGAAAAATATCGACATACAGCTACTATTTCAAAATATTTTTTACCCGTCCCTACGAATGTCAAGCTACCTAATTGCACCTCCGATAACGGAGTCTATAACCTCATATTATAACCTCAAATATTTCTAATTACATCGATTTTTTTAAAATCTTTTCTTAGATACAGATGGCACCAAGTTGTGCTGGAAGCCAAGAATTCTCTGCAGGAGGACGGCCTGTCCACACTAAAGTACATCGTAAAGAGCGTCGTTCCTCACCGTCTATACACACACATCAAGGCAGACATCGGCCGGTCGCCCACCTACGATCAGCTGTTAAAGATTATGAAGAGGTTTAATCTTCAGCGGGAAGTACGAGAAAGTGACCTGGACCAAATTAAGAAAGAACTCACGGCTATATTATAATGGGGAAGCCGGCAAAAAGTGATTCTAGAAGGCGCTCGCTTAAATTGACAATTGTTTTCTCCATTTGAAATGGCCCAATACCGGTATAGGTACCGGTATTGCAGAAGGTACAGTCAGAAGTAGCTAAGCGAGGGAGATGTTCAAAATTAAGATGAATTTAATAATAAGAGAATAGCGTGTAAATATCAGCCTTTTAAATATCAGCCAAGCTTATTCAGCTCCTGATTGTATGAAGCGGTCTTGATAACTCTGTTCCTGCCCCTATAAAGAGAAATGCTTTTGCGCTTGTACTTAATCATAAATTTAAATAAAAGTGTGACCGTTGCAGTTTTCAGTTTTATTTTATTTATCGAATCAAAGTTTGGGGTAATTTAACAAAACTTAAACAATAACAATTAACAACACTCTAAATAAAAACATATTGGATGCACAGATAAAATACGAGATAATTTCCTTTTCAGTCTTCTAAACTCATTTTATTCTGTATAATAGCAATACCTAAGCCTATCTTGTAAGCACTCATTAAAAATCGCTTTGATGATAGGTTGAAAATGCTACAAAGTTAAACTGCTTGATGTCTAAGCGTTGTCACCACGGGGGCTTCCCAGTGAATACGACTTGCGATTGTTGGGTTTTGGGCCAGTCTGCGCCTCGAGGATGCCCGGGGCGTGTCTTATGAAATGTAAGAAGCCCCGGGCGGCTTCTGATGACATCTGCCGAAACGTGGGGCCCTGACGCCACGCGGTGCGACGGCGGTACCACGCGGGCGCATCGTACATTAGCGCCAGTTCCAAGAAGTCTTCCGGCATATCCCGGGGCTGCTCGGCTCTATAGTTAAAACAAGTGACAAGCTCAGAGAATGCACAGCGCTAGGGCATTATAATGGGCTACTCTCCTATTCAAATCAAGATTATCGCATACCAAAAAGCTCGGCGCCGGTTATGCTTAGCCTCACCTCATAGGCGCGCCGTCAACTAAGCGTCATACTACAGTCATTTTACGGGCGGCTAGTATGGGGAATTGGAAATAATTAATAATAGCTAATATTTTTAGTATAACGGATATATCATGATCATGATACAAGTATTATTTACGCAAAATATCGTTATTCGCTAAACGCCACAAATATGTACACACATATTACAAGCGTTTTTCTTGTAGGATTTTAATGAATATATCGTTTCTAAGTCAATTAAGATGTGTAAGAACAAACTACCAATTATTACTATTTGTTTCTAACGAATTAGGATATATATCGCCCGCGCCGTACATTTTGTTATTTATGTGGTTTTACATGGACACGGTTTCTTGTTGTTCGCTATAAACAGAAAGAAGACTTAAATATCGTTACAATAATATCAATTATTTTTATTTGTAAATACAAATAAAAATAATTGATATTATTGTAAATAAAAATATACAATTTTTTTTATATATATTTTTTTACCTATTTAACTACTTCCGGGTGAAAAGTTGGTAGGATTTTTGCATATATTATCTATAAATATTCCATAATAATGAATAATAAAAAAATCAGGCTATTATAAATTAATGTTTGACGCAACCGTATCTTTACTGTACTATCAACCATATGTAAGTATCACAAGCATGTCACGGACGTAGCCCCGCACTTAAGGCTTGCAATTATTCGAATATTATTCGAATAATACGAATATTTCGAATAATTTCCATACAAATTACTATTCGAAATATTGGGATTGCAAGCCCTACCCGCACTTTCACGGTGACAGCGCGCTTAAGGCTCCTTATTCCCTAAAAGGTCGAAAAACTCTATTAATGAAAAAAGCCGCATAAAATGCTATTTATAAGATAGTTTGAAGTATTAGTAATACAAAAAAATAATTTTGAACCATGTTTATTATTATTAAGTACCCAAAAATACGATTCTTACAAAAAGTGTCCTGTGAAGTGTGATTTAAGTGTCATTTTTAAAAATTTATAGTAATTTGAAATTTACTGCTATAGTAATGTATTTTTTTATCGTGATAGAAATATAGTTTAACTTTGCAATGGTAATATTTTTAGGCCAAAATATTCATAGGGTTTTCGTGGAAAAAATGAAATGTACCCGTGTTTTCATCGAAAAACTGGCAAATAATCAGAAGGTATTTTGTCGATTATCCAAGATGAATCTTCGATTTTTATTTCCATGGCCGTCTCATGCATGATATACTCAATTAAATTTAATTCAAATTGAATAAGAATTTTTACCCTTTTTTGCGTAATCTGAAAATGAACGGTACACCTAACTCGTTAAAATGTAATATTTGCTCCGATGGCCGTCTAGATAAAGAAATGAACTATTATATGCATCAATTGTTGATTTAAAAAAACTTAGTATTTTCGCCATAGCCTTCGAAGAAAATGAAGCATTTCGTGAAATTCGCGCGTTTTGGGAATAAGGCCTCTTAGGCCATACCTAAATTCTCGGAAACTACGCCCACTTGTAAGAGATATGTTTATGGCTCTCGTACACGAAAAAAAGAGATGCAACGCTTTTTATAACTGCAGTTTTTGGACAAATTACAAAAAATATGAGAATATATAATGTTCATCAAAAATTCCTCCCACAATAAACAAAAACTCGCTACGATGTATTAGAGCTCCCATACACGTGTATACGCACACACACGGTACCCGTATTCTTAAGTCCGGCGGTGTTAAGAACCCAAACTACACGAGCCTGTCAACCCGCGCGTACGGTACATGGCTACACGGGTACACGAAAAAACGGATCTTATTTATCCGCGGTCTGATGCGTCTGTGGTGTTTAAGAGCTATGAGCGAATGCTTAAGATCGGAACAGCCGAAACTCATATTTTTATTTGTAATTAGTTAAAAAAGCACGGCTCGAATCTCCGCTACATGTCAGGTACGTGAGTAGTTAAGGTCCGCGTATTCGTGTAACGGGGACACAGGTACACGGATCTTAATCACACATTTCCAAAATACACATGCCAAACGAGTCAGAAACCCGGGTACGTGTAGTTCGGAAACGGGTATTAGACACGTCTACACGAAACCCGGACACGACCGCGAGCCCTACTAGATATCAAACAGTAATAGATATCAAACATGTAAGGCAAATATTTTTTGAAAAAATTTCAAAATTACTGCCCTCCTCTTAAAGCGCCCGTGGAGCAGCGGCGTTCAGGCGGAAACCACTGGTGGACCACGCGTGAGGATGGCGGGTGGGTACCAAAAAATCGGGATGCTGTATAGGTAAATACTGCATTAAATATGCTTCCTTACGATATTTTTTTATTTAAAAAAGGGGCCAATTTTAGAGTTAGACTTTTAGTTTTTGTAGTGCTAGTTTTAAGTTCATAGGTAGTTTTAATTCTTATTTCGTTTAGTTTCTAATTGAATGTTTTTATTTGTTACTTACTTCATAAAATATATATATTTATTAGTTATATAACGTACCAAAAAAAATTTTTTTCTGAGGGTTTTTCCTTTCCGCAGAACTTTTTTTTATATTGAATTTTACTTTTTTAATATCAAAACTGAATTCTGCATGTCAGCTTTAGGAAGGACTGTACAATATGTGACATCGAGTTCAGGCTTCATATTTTTTTTGTAGCTTCTACTCGCCAAAAGACTACTTCTCACCAAATTTTAAGTTGCGGAAACGCTTGGTTTGCGAGATAACAAATAATCAAAGTACCATATAGACAGATTTTACACCGCCATGACACAATATTTTGCAGAGGAGAGGGGGGGAGTGTGATAGTGTTAGGTTCTGGTGCTTCGCCGGCCACTGCCGCGGCACGCTCGCTTCGCTCGCTCGGCTCGCGCGCTGTAGGGTCGCAGTTCTACCTAACACTCCTCCTCGCTTCGCTCGTCGTCGTACCTACACCGACCTGCCTTAGAGTCTGTCTGAAACTACTTTGAACTAACCTAAAAAGTTCCTACAAAGTGTCATGTCGTATCCCCCGCCCGCAGACCCCGCCAAATCTATTTGCGTTTTGTTTTACGCGTTTTAGTAAAATCGTACCATTTTTGATAATTATTAATCAACAAATTTCCACAAAATAATGCTTATAAATTAAAAGAATCATTGAATAAATATCATGTAACTATTATTGTACACAAATAAGTCGAAAAAACTGTATTTATGTAAGAACTGAACATAAAACAAATCATCACGTTTTAGTTTTTCTCAACACGTTTAACGAAACGCATAATATTGTGTCATGGTGGTGTAAAATCGGGATTTTATATGGCACTTTGATTAATTTTTATCTCGCAAACCAAGCGTTTCCGCAACTTAAAATTTGGTGAGGAGTTGTCTTTTAGCGAGTAGAAGCTACAAAAAAAATATGAAGCCTGAACTCGATGTCACATATTGTACAGTTGAGCCCAGCCTTATACGAAAATGTAACTACACAACCCCTAGCAGCCTTATTGCATGATTTAGAGGTGAAGGTTCAAAAATTTGACGAACCTCCAAAACTAAAAATATTCATAGAGGGGCACTCTATCCATGGTCAAAAATCCACAACTTTTTCTCGATGCACATAATATTCACTTTTGTACTGAGTGATAACTTGATAAGATATCAAGTGATAACAACGATAACCATACTAAATTAGTATTGGGAGCGCCTATGTGTGTTGACTTCAAGTTGTACTTATGACCCATCTAGTAGTTGAGCTCATCTGTGTTAAGGGATAAACAATAAAGTTGATTTTAATTATATTCCACTTACTTACTTTTGCACTTCCGTCTTAATATATTTTTCCAAAATTGGCCTTGGCTTGCGAGTAGGTGTCGTGGCTCTAAACCTGTAGTATTTAGGCATGTTTCAATTTAAAATTTAGCAAATAAGATTCACCTTAGTTATACAAAAATAAAATATTAATTATGTTGTGTCATAGCATAAGCGATTTCACTCGCGCAGATACCAAATGACATCCAAAGAGAATCACTATTTTATGACATTTTATACTTTTTCATCCGACTTCAAGATTTCGAAGGAGGAGGTTATCAATTCGTCGGGATCTTTGTTTTTGCTACTTTTTTAAATGTATGTTCCCCGATTATTCGAAGACGGCTGGACCGATTTGGAAAATTCTTTTTTTGTTTGAAAGAGTATACTTCACAGTTGGTCCCATTGTAACCAGGTCAGGATATGATGATGATGGGATCCTGGAGAAATCGAGGGAACTCTTCAACTATTATAGGCACACATAAAGTGATTTGAGTATTTTTTGCAGCAGCTCGAGCTTTTGCTTTTGGAGAGGTGGATGCTAAGTGAAGTCGGTTTTTTTTGTGTAAAATTATTTACGGAACAAGACGAAAAAAGCTTACTTTAGTGTATATTCTTTTTGGAACATAAATATAAGTAGGTATAATCACTAGGTATTTACTCGGTGGTATAATCCAGGTACTTTACTACATTTTACTAGTCTATGAACGACTGTTTTGCTCGGTAATAAGGTTCAACTGTGGTAAGGGAAATAGAGTAAGAGAACCTATACTTACTTTACTCTTTGAAGAGTAATGTCCGGTTTTTCTCTTGGTCCGTGGTTCTGACAAGATACGACAATAATGACAATGACAGAATATTTATATTCTCTCCATAGTGCCTTTTACATTTTTATTCTCTTTATATATAATATAATTATTATGTATTCCTTACTTATTGCCTAACTCATATTTCATCATGCATCATCACTTTAGGATTATCACATTGCTGTTTATTTTTGTCACCGTTTTGCATGGATTTTATGACTTTGTCACTTCCATGTACACTTCGTATTCTAGTACTATTAAGCCCTTTGTCCCTAACGTTGAAAATCCTACCCTGGGAGTTACACGGAAGAGAAGATGTAGATGTGGATCGATTGAACCTTGTAACCACGCCACCTTTCAAGGAGATACCTTTTCAACAGGCAACACCTCATCTAACGGCAACAGTACCATCGACCGCAAAGAGAATGCTACCGAAGAAGATAATATTTACTCAGCTCAAGGCAAATATACATTTTTTTTCTTTATTGGAGAAACAACAGAAGCATGCGACAATAAGAATTACATTCATAAAGGTGCTACCACACCGCTGCTTAAAATATGGCGACGTTACGGAATCGCAGTGACGCATCGTATCCGTACCGTTTTTATCGCATGCCCTCCACACCGCTGCTCAAAATACGCAGACGCAACGTGTACGCAGTGACGTGCCCCATCTATCTATACATATAATAAAGCTGAAGAGGGTCGGAAGTCTGTACATGGAAGATAATCGAAAAAGAGTTGGCTGGGTATACTTAGAATCGATAACAGAACACGTTCCAACAATTTTTAGAATTTTTGTCTGTTTATCTGTTTGTCTGTTTATTTGACCGCGCATCACGTGAAAACGGCTGAACGGATTTTGATGAAATTTGGTATAGAGATAGTTTGAGTCCCGGGAAAGGATAATATATAGTTTTAATCCCGAAAATCAACCCTGGTGGGGGTGAAAATGGGGTTGAAAGTTTGTATGGAGATTTTTTTACCGCTGAAACGATTTAGATAGAAATGAGTATGGAGATAATTTGAGTCTCGAGAAACGTCATAGGATAGTTTTCAAACCCTTGTGGGGATGAAAAGGGGGTTGGAAGTTGGTATGAGGAATTTTTTACCGCTTAACTGATTTAGATGAAAATTGGTATAGAGATAGTATGGATCTCGAGAAAGGACAAAGAATAGTTTCATCTTCAAAAAAGCCCCCCCCCCATCTTACTTTCGAAACGTAGGTCCAAAAAATTTGAAAAAAATAATGGAATTGAAGCCTGAAAGGTACTCTCAATAAAAACTATCTATACATATAATAAAGCTGAAGAGGGTCGAAAGTCTGTTCATGGAATATATTCGAAAAAAAGTGGGCTGGGGATACTTAGAATCGATAACAGAACACGTTCCAATTTCTAGAATTTTTGTCTGTTTATCTGTTTATCTCGGAAATTATCCCTTAAGCGGATGCAAAAGGGGTGGAAGTTTACATGGGGAAGAAGCAACCAATAACCGCTGTACGTATTTAGATGAAATTTGGTATTGAAATAATTTGTAATTTTTTGGTCAAGGTGTTCATATTTATTTATAAATAACATGTTACCCGTCGATGCTTTAAATTTACCTTTACCCACTCTTAAGAAATATTTGAAAATGTCATGAATGTCAAAGGGTTATTGCAGGTTCGAGGACTATATATGACGGACAAAGATGCATGGCCCAAACCAAAAAAAACTACTACAAAATCATCTAACATTTATAGGACACCGTTTAGGTAGGAAAACATATCAAACGTTTTGTGAAGCAGTCAGATTAGGGTTTATTTTTCTTTATAATTAAACAATAGGTACATTATCTGTCTCTCAAGCTGTTTTGATATGTCTTCTTGAAGAACTACGCATTATTTTGTATTTTTAAGATCTAATAATGTAGGTATTACTGTTTTGAAAAAAATAAGTCCCGTCGAGTTTCTTTTCGGTCATAATACTTCTTGGGCCAGAGGTGTAGGGTTAGAACCGGTGGTAGATTTGGAACGAAGTTCCTTCTTGGACGGTTCGCGGATGGGGGGCTAGGCGAAAAAAAGTCCCGTGACCGTCACGAAAATACGTCACGTCACGAAAACACGACACCCATACGATTGAGAAACATGTAAAATGGAACGATATAAAAATAAATAAAATGGAATAAAGTGAAGTGAAGTGTAGTGAAAAGTGAAAGTGAGAAGTGACTAAGTGAAAAAATTCGAGAACCCAAAAGTAAAAAAAAGTCAAAAATGTCAAAAATGGCTAAATTTCAAAAATTTCAAATACTTCCGAAATTTCCAAAATTTCCAAAATTTCCAACATTTCCAACATTTCCAACATTTCCAAAATTTCCAAAATTTCCAAAATTTCCAAAATTACCAAAGTTACTAAAGTTACCAGTTTCCAAAATTTCCAAAATTTCAAAAGAACAAAAATAATTAAATCCACAAAATTTACGAAAAAGTCTAAAATTAAATAACATAACTTCGTTCCAATCGAGTGTTCCACGACACTCACGTATTTTATTTTTATCCGACGTTCATTAGTGCATTGTAATATGCTTACATTGAAGAATAAATATCTTGATCTACACCAATATCATAAATCCTCTATTCCGCGTTCGGAACCGTATGTAATTACCACCATTATTACAACCAGTAACGTAACATCAGTGTATTATCTGTGACAGTGTGGTAAAAACGTATGAAAATGCATTACCTACGGTAACGTAATGAAATGTATTGTTCATGGCGGTGTAATGGCGGTCATTCTAATGGTTTCAATGGATTTTTAATATGTGTGTAGGTAAATCAGTGTATGCTTCTGTACATAATTAGGCCTTATTACGTAACAGTTACATAAACTACTATTTATCTCTTTTTAGGGTTCCGTAGTCAACTAGGAACCCTTATAGTTTCGCCATGTCCGTCCGTCTGTCCGCGGTCTTGCTCAGTTACTGTTCGCACTAGAAAGCTGAGATTTGGTGAGGCCTGATAAGAACTTTCAATAAAAACTATATTGAATAAAATCGGTTCAGCCGTTTTTGAATTATCAGTCAAAAACGCATAGTGAAAGGTAGTGTTGAATAGTAAAATGACGTAAGCGCCGCCAAATATCACTTAATAAACGACCTTTTGTACGGATGTTTTGTAACAGGGCGGCATCTACGAAACTCTACACTGAGCATCGCCCGACATGCTCTTGGCCTGGAAATCATTCCGGGATAACAATGCAAAAAAAACCGAGGGGTGATCCCCTTAAGGATTACTAATTCCAATTCAAGAAAATCCCCAGCCAGGTTATACGTAGTATATAAAAATTCACAAATAGAAATAAAATCATTTCTGCATTTGTGACCCCCCCCCCCAATTTCAACCGCGCCTGTTCTTACCTTTCATGCTTAGACTGATTTGACGGGAGGATCGATTTGGATGATATTTGCCGTGGACATGAACGTATAAATACAAAAGTGGTCCTGTATCGTCCCATATGCACCTACTACTCTCTATGTCGTTTAAATCATGCAAAAAAAAATGATAAAAAAAGTATTCATTTTTGAGTGTAGTTTCATTTAGGATTCCATTCCACGCGGGCGGAGCCGCGGGCACGGCTAGTACGAAATATTTTTGACACGAACCTTCCAAACCGTATTTTGAGCAGTGGTGTGGAGGGCATGCGATAAAAACGGTACGGATACGATGCGTCACTGCGATTCCGTAGCGTCAGCGTATTTTGAGCAGCGGTGTGGAGGGCATGCGATAAAAACGGTACGGATACGATGCGTCGCTGCGTTTCCGTAGCGTCACCGTATTTTAAGCAGCGGTGTGGTCGCACCTTAATAGTAAAAAAATAGAGATAAACACACCTTCCTTAGGCGTTCTCACTAAAAACATGCAGCAACATACACGGACTTAACTAGGCAAGTAACCGGCAAGTCTAAGCATTTGAACATGAGCAACTAATAAGAAATATACAATTAATAAGTATAACAACACATACCAAGCACTAGTGACAATGACGACACAATATTAGCAGTCACAGGGTTGGCTTTTAAGAATATTAAGTATTTGATCCCGAAATTTAGGCCTTTCAACATTAAATATATCGATAGAGGTAAATCATTTATTATACTCGTAGGTGTTACAAATACGATGTAAGGGGGCGCGCAAACCAGCGTTGGTGGAAGCGTAATTCTTATATTACCACTGCTTATAGGAAAACGGTCAAGTCGATAGCTTGGTTAAAAAAGTTGTACATATGTGATGTCTTGCGTTGCCGGACTAAGTTGCATATGTGTTGTGCGCTTTAAAAGGATATCAACTTTTTTTAAGACAAACATTGGCTCAACAAGCATATGATAACCAACGGGACAATTTTTAGGATTCCGTGCCTCAAAAGAAATAAAACCGGCCAAGTACGTGTCGGACCACGCATAATGGAGGGTTCCGTACCTTCAATGGAATAAGAACCTATGGGTTTTTTGGAGAGAACTCAAAAATGGCTTAGCCGATAGTGTTCAAAATAATTTTCGTAGAAATAATGTGATAAGGTGATCATATTTTTTTTTGACTTACGGTTCAAAAGGTTCTTTTCGTTACATACAGCAATGTTCAATGATTGTTAAAATAGTGTGATGTACGGCACCCTCAGGCCACGAGACCAACTCGCACTTGGCCTTTTTGTAGTGGTAGGTAAAACACAAAGTATCTCTTAATTTCAGGTCTTATAAATGAAATATATGAAGACATTAATCTAGATAAGCCAGCAAAGAAATACCCTCAGGTGAATAAGGGTGGTTGGTACAACCCGCCGAATAATACAGCTGTGCAAACCGTTGCCATCATAGTGCCATACAGGTTAGACCCTACCAAGACAACGTTGTTCTTAGTGTACGGCCTCAGTGGTGGCGACCGGCGGTGCGTAAGGCGACGCGACCAGAGCTGTGTCGAGCTTCAAGAGAGGTAAGCGTCGGCGTCGGTCGTTCCCTGAGATCACACCCATACATTTGCATTTGTGTGTTACGAAGGCGATGCTAGATGCGAAGTCGGTCGCCGCCGTTTGAGCGGTCACTCAGTCTGTAACTTGTTACTATAAATTTGGTTTAATTTAACAACTCATTTCTGCGTTTTTCAGAGATCGTCAGAAACATTTGCAGATATTCCAGAGTTACATCCATGCGTTCCTTATAAACCAACAAATAGAATATGGACTGTTTGTAATTGAACAGGAAGGTATGGGCACTCATATAGGGTAAACTCAAGAGAATCTTGCTGCCATAATAACTCTGTTCTATGGCAGACATTTGGTGGAAGGACAATCAAAAATGCTTGTTATTTTATAAATTTTGGGGAACAGACCTAATGGGATCCTTTGGACGTTGATCCCCCAATATATATCTGAGGTAGTGGCAGGCGTAGTAGTATAAAACTATAAAGCCCCAGAATTATTGAAAGCCATGGGACCACCTGACATTGACGATACTCTATTTGTACAACAAACTAGAACTTGTGTGTATGACCTGCTTCCTCCATAGGCTTCTAATCCTGCGAATGCATGCGTCTCCAACAAACTCGTTTTCAACAGAAATACATAATGTCACGATCTTTAGTTCCATGGAACTTCTGACGATAATGACGTATCTCTACCAGGTACCCTTCCGTTCAACCGCGGCAAACTCTTCAACGTGGGATTCAGGGAGAGCCTGAAGATGGGCAACTGGCAGTGCTTCATATTCCACGATGTGGATTTGCTGCCGATCGACACACGGATCGAGTACCGGTGCGGAAAGCAGCCTAGACACTTGTCTGCTGGCGTCAGCACGCTTGGTTACAAGTGAGATTACCTAAAATCTTAACAATGCTTTATGTTGGGACCAGACGGCAGATACCCGCAGATTCTGCCACGTGACCTTGGTTGGAGCGAGTTGTTGAAGCGAGCGGCTACATGGCTGACAACTAACCAACAGCTTCTGCCAATGGTTGGCAGAGCACACCTAGCCACCACGGGCGTTTAAAGGTCATGTAGAATTTGGCACCAACCACTGGCTACATGGTTTAAAAATTCTGTTTTCTGCCAAGGTCTCGTGGCAGAGGGCTGTGGTTGTATGCCGTCTGGCCCCAACTTTAGCGTACTGAGAGCTTTTGCACATCACCGTGGCGGAATCGACGAAGTGGAACAGCGTCGTTGTGGCCCGAGCATAAAAATTAGGTAAAGTGGACAGAGTGGATATTCCAGCTCTATTTGGGTTAAATTATAATTGTTCTAAGGTGCATAATCGTCGTTAATGATTTTTTTATGAAACATTATTATTTTGTATTAATCAGACGTCTGCTAAGGATGCCACGCCACATCAGTGTATAGAAAAAATAAAACAGGAAAGTCACACTGCCTCGGGGTAGACTCGAACTCGTGACTTCGGAATAGGTACCACCCTCAATGCAAGTGTATCTAGAATAAAACATGCGTGTGCCCAAGGACAGAATACAAGCAACGCGACTAGATTTAAAACAGGTTTCAAAATGGCTGATAGCATACCGTAACTAACCTACATAATTTAGTCGGTTGCTTTGTTGCCCTTCAAATAGCGATGGAGGGTAACAAACGTTTATATTGTACTTATGGCCTTTTAGTAGTAAGCAATAATCACAATGTGAGACTAAGACATACGTATTAAAAGTGCTATAAGACCATGGGAGCGATTTTTGAGATTCGAGCGCTCGAAGGCAAGAAAATTAAACTCTATATTCCTATCGCTATTATTTTTAAACTACCATTTCATGGTTTTAGACAGAGTTTTAAATGTCAGATTCGAGCGCTCGAATCTCAAAAATCGCCCTCCATCCCGTTCGGTCTTGGTATTATTTTTACTTTCTTCCGTCTATATCAGCTCACCGGTCTATTAATTTTATTCTTCTATTGCTTGTAGGGTCCCGTATAACTATATATTTGGCGGTGTAACGGCAATAAAGCGCGAGCAATTCCAGAAAGTAAACGGCTACTCCAACAAATACTGGGGCTGGGGCGCAGAAGATGACGATATATTTCGTAGGTCAGTGTCAGCGTCCTACTCACAGCGCCGTAGCTAGGGAGGGGGGGGGGGGGGGTGGATTATGAGGCGACGCCCTACTTTAAAATACCAATGCTTATGGGGCAACGCCCTACCTTAAAATACCAATGCATAATATCATCATCCATTCCCTTTATGCTGAGAACCGTGACATCAAGTCTTTCTGATGAAGACCAGCAGGTATGTGGTTTTTAAATCTACATTGTGTGACATATCAAATCGGTCTTCAATGGGCGATTAGGCAAAATTCTTCGCTGTGGCTTTGTTCTACAGCATTTTTATTTAGAGTATTTCTGAAAGCTGCGAGTTTTCCTTGGCGACCAATTCGAGGCGAAACAGTATGCTAAAATAAATAAAAACTACTTACCGCCATATAAATTTAGCTTTCCCAAGGACCATTAATGGAGATGTCATTGTGACCGTTGCCTTCCCAATTAGTTAATTTATGTTTCGTCTGTTTCTAACAAACACAACTGTCAAAGTGACAGATAAGGACAAAACATAAATTAACTAATTTAGGCCCGATATCCGTTTGAGCTCAAGATGGCTGCGCCTTTAGAATAGCTTTATTTTTTTTTATTAATATAATAATACAAAGTTAAAAGAGCGGACTTAATGCCAGAGGGCATTCTCTACCAGTCAACCATCAGGTCATTTTTTTGTTTTTTGCTCATTTACGTGGTTCAGTGTGTAATATTGATAGCTTATTGTGCGGTGACCTAACGAACAAGTGTGCAGCTAATAAAAAAATAGTCTCAAAACGCGCGTAACCACCCTTTAGTCGAACAAACGGTTATCCGGAAAAACAAATGCCATCCGATTTCGATGATTGTAAGTGCTTTTTTCCTAAGTTTTCCTCCACGATAGAAATATTCACCTTGCGTCCGGCTTCCAACTCTGATGGTTCGATAACAGCCCGGCCTGGGCGGATGGCAATTTAATTCCGGTGTCTGTAGGTATGTGATGAAGAACAAGCATGCAAATTTTCAAGCGGTTGCCTGACAATTTTTTTTAATTTTTTTTTCTTCGCTCTCGTACAGGAAACCAGTCCAACCAGGAGGTATGGCATTAAAATTTTGTTATATAACCAGGGTACATTCTTTCAGGCAACCGCTGTTTCAATCGGTTGCCTCGCGATAAAAAAAAAATTTTGCACCCCCCCTCTATTTCCGCTCCAGTCCAAGTTGGGTCAGTTCGGGTTGCACAGGGCGGCTCCTCATCATCACTTCGGGACCTTAAATACCGCGAGCTTTCCGGTTGCCTCGTGGTCACTGAAACTACGCTGCTTTAACTAGATACTACGTTTAAAATGCGCTGTAATTCCTTGGGATGAAACGGTTAAAAAGTTGAAATTTGCGTGAATGTGCTACAAGTACCCAAAGACCCAAACGTATACAAGTTAATACACAAGAACAAGGTCTATGAAAACGATGACAATTCGATAAAAATCTCGCGACAGCTTTCATGAATCGACCTGTACAAATATTTACATTTAAATAGATTAATTATATTTACAGATTGTGGAGAATGAATTACCGCATCACACGTTACAACTCGTCCATTGCTCGGTATGCTATGCTGAACCACACCACTTCACCATACAATATAAAAAGGTGACGCCGCACAATTTTATTATAATATTTCTATGTAACCAAACAACAAAACAAACCAACTCTTTTAACCAAATCTTATCTGAAGGAGCCCATACTTGGTATGTTTTGAAAATTGTTTTTGTTTTAATTTTAAGAAATGCTAAAATGTAACGATGTGGTATATTTTTAGAATTGTCTTGAAAATCCTTTTCATCTGATACCACGCGCATGGCTTATAAACAAAAATTTTCCCATACAAAAAAAATATGACTCAGCACTCCCCTCCTAAGGGTATTTTTTTTTAAGAACTGCGGATCAAAAAAAATGTTTTAACTTCTAGTATGCGTGTGCCAAACTCTAATTTGCGGTTTTTTTTTCCATTACACACACACACGCGTACACGTTCCACTAAAACTAGTTTGGACGCGCATGTACTTTGGAGACTACATTGGAGAAAGGCACATCCCCCGGTATTCAATGTATATCAATGTTACCCAAGTTACCTACAATAAGTATATTTTCTTTGCAGAAGGCAGATTTTGTCAAACACGCTTAAAGTGTGGAAGAAAGACGGCTTGTCGTCACTGACGTACGTAGTCAAGAGTATAAAGTGGAACCCGCTGTCCACACACATCGCTGCGGATATTGACGAGCCAATTTTGGAGAGAGATTCAAAGCAAATAAAAATTCAAATCGAGTGAGGACTTTCATAAGTTGTGATAATATGACTATTCAAATCTACAAACTATCGACTTTACGTAACGATATTCTTATAGAAGAAATGACATCAGACATCACCTAAAGTGAATTCTAGCGAATCTGGCGTGAATCTTACGGGATAAACTGATAAAAGCTTACACGAGCATATTAACTGAATAAGCAGAATAGCTTGTAAATTTTTATTTTAATAAACATGTAGCAGTCAGCGTTTTTAGTTTCTTTTTAGTGTTTCGTAACAAACTTGGTTTACGTTACGAAACACTTATGGAATCATTTCGGTCGGTGGAATTGGTAAAACGCGTCTTTTTCAAAAACAGTGTGACATAGAAAGCTGAGGAATAGGAATCTATAGAAAACGTGTACTCAGACCTCAACTGCTTAAATTTAATTTTAAGTGGCAGTTAATGGGGATGAAGGGGAAAGCGATTATTTCTTCATTTGTAAGATTTGTGTGGGATACCAATTGTGCGGAAAGAGAAGTGTCGTGGTTTATATAGGAAGTCGACATATCCTTTTCCGGACAGATTAAAATAATAATAGTTTTAATTATTTTTACATTACTAAACACAGATTTTAAATATCACTGCGTTTTGATTCGGAAGAAGTTAAAATGAAGGTTAATGTAGTAGATTAAAAGCCTTAAATAGTAGGCAATGAACCGCCTAAAGTATAATATTCGAACCTTCTAAAGGTCATTTAAAGAAACCTCGAGGTATGAAACACATGGTGTCCCGAGTCCCGACTCGGACTTGGCCGATTTTTTAATATTATATTTGCTTACTGACGCTACCTCATGGATGTACTTATAGGGGATCCGACATATGTAAATCAAAACATAAAAATATATTCGCCTCGTTTTAACTCAGCGCCATACGCCATATTAATAAGCAAAAAGAGATGACGAGTATATACGTAAAAACCCAATGCGGCCGAAAATCCGCCATATTAAGATCTGAGGACGCCAAAACGTATACACTATAACCGCCATGTTGATAGCTCCGATATTTCAAAATCGACACTATGTGGCGCGCCTGTGCGCTACCTACTATCCGGCTTGATGGTGCTCATTACAATGGCTTATTAACTTCCAGTATAAGTAAATCTTTATGGCCGTTTTAACTGTACGTAATCGAAGTTCACGCATCAATATTAGTTCTTTAGAGTCGCGCGCTTGGTATACGAAGCAAATATATAATTACTAGGACTATAGCAGTAGTTGTTTCTCCTCCGGATGTTATTGCCAAAAATAAAATCGTCTCTTACCAAACGCATCTTTTTACACTATCCATTATAAAGAAACCTCGAGATCCGTAACAACTGTGCGTAACCGAAGGTGTACCTTTATACTGGTTTTTAAAACAATAAGTTCATTGATCATTAGAATATTCGACTAGGATAACAGAAGTGGAAAACTAGAGACGTATTTACGTTTTAAGAATATAATTAGTATTGCTATGATATTGAACTATTTATCTTAGTCCGTCTTGCTCGCTTTCATATGGATGCGACAAGGACGTATATACTATGATTAATATCAAATCAATATTTTTATTTTTTCAAACAATCATGACCCGCTTTTGACTTCTAGGCGGCATTGTTAGAAATATGCGGGCCTTGCTTACACTACTGTAAATTATATTAGTTGCTCTCAGTCACACTTTGTGCAATGCGCAAAATATGGAGGTCTCCCTTGCATACCCGTGCACAGACGTAGATATCACCGATTTAGGCGGCCAAAATTATTTTAGCGTTTATATTAGTTCAAAATGGTATAAATAATTAAAAAAACGTAGTTTTATATTAAAGTCAATTATATTTATCCAGTTTAAAAGAAAAAAATAAAAATCCAAAAATATTCAAATTAAAAAACCAACAATATACAGTCGTGGCCAGATAATTAAGGACAAGATTATTTTTGCCATACAACTGCATACAAATATGACATTTTGAATTTGATAAAAATATAAATTTTGCTTATGCTATTTATATTTTTTTAAATACTGACGTATCCGTGTTTAAACAAGACTTAATATGGGCCATAAACATCTTCCATAAAATTTGAACTTTAAAAAATACAGACGGTCAAATCAACACTTTTTATAAGTTCATACTATAATTAGGAACGATGTATGAAAATCGTTCCTAATTACAAAAAGTGTTGATTTGACCGTCTGTATTTTTTAAAGTTCAAATTTTATGGAAGATGTTTATGGCCCATATTAAGTCTTGTTTAAACACGGATACGTCAGTATTTTTTAAAATATAAATAGCATAAGCAAAATTTATATTTTTATCAAATTTAAAATGTCATATTTGTATGCAGTTGTATGGCAAAAATAATCTTGTTCTTAATTATCTGGCCACGACTGTACATAAAAAATATAATTTACTAAATGAACACAAACAGTACGGTGAAAAAAGCATTAAATAGTAATAACACACACAACTGCATAATAATTACGCTAAAATAAATTAAATTATAACTAGCCTATATACATTACAATAAATTAAATTATAACTAGCCTATATTATTACGTTAAAGAATAACTTATTATCATGGAATAATTATCTAGAGATCGTTTTCTATTTCACACTCAATGCTTGTTTCGTGTTCTGGCAGAGGTATTTGTAATGTCCCTAAGCACTTTTGAGGCATCTCTTTTACCACTAGTTTGAAGGACCGATTGAGCAGCATGAACAATAATATCATCAGGTAGAGTGGCTCGAACTTCTTCGGTTTTTCTTCTCTTGCTTCGCTCACTTAATTCCCCAAAAGGTTTACATGGTCGGCCTGCCATGTTAGAGGACGCTACTGGAATCTCAAAAGTTCCTGCCAACCAAGATTCGTTTAATTTTACAAACTTGGCATTCAATTTGCTTGCTTTCAACAATCTTTGTTTTATTTGTGATTTCAAATAAGAGAATTCATGTTTCTTTGTCGGTGTGATTAATAATAAACTTCTTGAAGTGATAGGGCTCCAGCCTTTTATGTTGCTACATCACCGTATTCTGGTGGGTTCATAAGCCGACTTAGGTATACCTAGAACATAAAAGTAGAGAATTATTGTACATACATACAGTTACGATCTAACAAATCTAGTCGATTTTTGTACCAAACTATGTGTGCACGACCATAGTGTTATTTTATGAGATTAATCACTAAAGTCAGTACACAAAATGAGGTACAGTAAAAGGCGTCGCTCAAGCCGGCTTTTGCCGTAGACAACCGATCATACTAATGAAATTGATAGTCACAAAGAACCAACAAAGCGCTTCGTTATCCGACATTTACATTCAGCCCCTGTCGCTGCCCCTCGCGTTGCCGGCATTAATTCCCTAAATACTGCTGCAGCAGGATCGAGAGGAGCGTGTGTGTGTGTGTGGTGACTTGTATACGACTTTTCCGACTTTTTTTGACTTTTTTGTTTTTTTTTTACTTTTTGTCTTTTTTGACTTTTTTTTTTGAATCTTGAAGCAAATCAAATTATTTTGTTTAATATTTTTTGATTTGCAATTTTTAAGTAGTTACACTACTATATATAAACTGAAAATAGATGTCATATACTTCAGAAAAAGTGACCAAACCCTCCGGTGTCCGAGGCCAGATCACGCTATACCAGAATCACGTAAGAGATTCGGATAGGAGGTGCAAGCACGTAATGCGCATGCCCTTAGAGTATGGTCAACGGCGCCTAGCCGTTTCAAATTCAGAGATTGCATATACATGAGAAAATTTGTCAAGTTCCGCCGTGACCGGGTGGTCTAGTGGTCAGGACGTCAGCCGCGAAAGCTGAAGACGCCAGTTCATATCTGGCCTCGGACACCGGAGGGTTTGGTCACTTTTTCTGAAGTATATGACATCTATTTTCAGTTTTTTTTTTTGACTTTTTAGACTTTTTAGACTTTTTAGACTTTTACGATTTTGCGACCTTTTCAACATTTTTGATTTTCGACTTTTTTGACTATTTGATTTCAGCTTTCTAGTACTAACGGTCACTGAGCTAAGCCGCGGACAGATGGACATGGCGAAACTATAAGGGTTCCTGTAGTAGTTCCTATAGGAACCCTAAAAAGAACATACATACAGAGATTATATTTACCATATTTATGGTCAGGGTCAAGACTATACTTTATTTTGTGCTGAACTCCCACCTTTATCAACCTTGGTTCAAATAGTTTACTTATTCCTATTGTTCATTTTATTTGAGATTAGAAAAAAGTTGACAGAACGATGTACAGGTTTCTTTATCAGGCAAGATACATGTCACATCTGTCAGAGTGCCTACGCCGTCATTAAACATACTAAATATATTTTAGACGGGGGCCAAAAATGTTTACCTTGCATTAAATCCTACACTGGAGATCTAGCACTATTGTATTTGTTTAAATAAGTGATTACTAACTTAAATATTTCCCGAATTGTTTCTCTGAACTTTCGTCTATAAGCTTCATTAAGTAACTTTTTTTCTTTACATTTATAAAAAAGTAACTTAGAAATTCGAACACAATTCGAAAATTTGGTAGTATGGTACTAATACAGATCTAAGTGTTACAGTAATTTATAGTAAAGCCATGTTATTTTGAGTATTTAACAATATTTTGATAGTAATTATTTGTTGGAATTATTTTATTTTTAACACTTTTAATGTTCTTGTAAATGTTGCACAATAAAAAACCTATAGAAGAGGTGGTTCGAGACGGATGGTTAGATTTTTAAATATTTTCTCGCGTCATCGTTCATTCGTATCTCTCAGACATATCTGGATAGTTTTTAATGTTAAAGCTTATTGTGATTCTTATTGAAGTAAAGGTATTTACTTGTTCTATTATTGTGCGATTGGTTGGAGGGTTATGGAGCAATCAGAGGCAGGCCCGAGTGGCATACAACAACAAAAGCCACCTCGTAGTCCAACAAATCTTTTACCATCACCTAAGACAATTGTTTTATTATTTAGTATTATATAATAAAACGATTAAATATCGTTTAGAAGAACTTTTGTTTACGAAATTTTATTAATAAGTGCATATTATGATTGTCAATTAAATAATTTTCGTGAATACTGATAAAGAACTAGACGTTAAGTTTCAGTTTTAGAACGTACAGTCACGGTCATTAATCGATGAGCCACTTGCCGCTGTACGTATTTTAGCCGTGTAATACAAATCGGGTTTTTACTCGTATTAATTCCTAACAAGTCTTCGTATAATAAAAGAGCACAATTATATTTCTATCTTTATCATTGTGTGTTTATCAACCGTCACTAAGGTCCGAACGTTAAGGTTGGCTAACTTCAGAGCTACCAGATTGACAGAGTCATTTGTCACTTCGAAAAGTTAACCAATTGCAGATTTAGCAACCGTAACTTAGTAACAATTGTTACAGCGTACCTAGCGATAGTAACGGAGACATTATGATTGGCATTGGCATTTCGACACAGGAGAAACGAAAAGCCCGATTTTATCCGAATTAGTATTCGGATGAAATCAGGTTATCATAATTAATAACTAACAATTTGACGGCCGCCATCATTAGAAAAATTAACTAAGAATTTGAATGCCTGTTTTGGTATGAAAGTAGCTAAGTTGTAGCTATTAACTATCGAATAATAACAATATTTAAAGTTTAAATTTATTAAATGTATTCATAATTATCAAATCGTTCCATAGAGCTGCGAACTTCGTAGGTCTAAATCTGTCAACTTCGTGTTCCGGAGCATTCCTCTTCGCTAAATGCATCGGGGCGCTGGTTGTTCTGACGATGATAGTTTAACTTTTTCGGCATAGGTATCGTCTTACCCAAAACGCAACGTGTTTTTTAAATCTTTCGAGCTTATGGTTCTATGCAATAAGTATTAGACAATTTAAATGTTTTAACAACATTATGGAATAAGCTTTCCGTCTCGAGGATTCTCTTGAGGCTGGCCGAATACTCAAGACCCTGATGACACATTGACACGATTCTTCGGAGAATTAATCGGAAATTGTGATTGGCATTATCGTGTAAACACTTTAATATTATTTTAGCTACGATTCACTAAATGCATAATTTATAATTGTCGTCTTTGACATAACATTCAACTGACATTGCGTTTTAATTCAAAAGAGGTCAGAATCAAAAAGATTAACAACTTACTACTACTAGGAAATATGTCTTAACCATAGAGGTTAAAGGTTAGCTAATGAAGTTATCATATCAATAATGAATCGATTGAATTTTGCATAAATTACGCCGTTCGCACGAATGCAGCGAATCTGTGCTAAAACATTGCGGTAGCGAAATGTCCGAGGCAAATCTAAATCCAACTTATGATGATTCATAAGATAATTATATCAGACCTTTTTTGAAATAAAACTCGTAGTTGCAATAACGCATATTATTTTAGAAAATATTGACAACTGAAAAGTCAGGTGTCAAGAAATAATAAAAAAATTGGTAATAATAACATTAATAACCGTAGTCAATTCAATTTAAGCGAAAATGCCACCCACTATTAACGATGAGATTCGTCATAGAATTGTGACAATGCACCAGCAGGGTCTTAGTATTCGTGCAATTTCGAGGGATCTGCTCTTGTCGGTAAGTTTGCTCTGTCTGATATGTCTCCAGAATTAAAATAAAGTAAAAAAATCACTAACTTCAAGTTTGTATTTTTAGCGAAACACCGTTGCGTTATGGGTGGGACGATATGCTGAGGAAGGGATTATTGCCGATCGTCCGCCAAAACAATCATCGTCCTGCTGCTTTAAGCCAAATGCAGCGAACAGAAATGCTCCAAGGTTACGAACTAAATGGATTCACACCCACTAAACTATATGCAGAACGGTTTGATGTGGATCCCAGAACTATCCGAAGGCATCTGCATTCAATGAATTTGCATCACAGAGTTCCGGCTTATAAGGTTGATTTGACGGAAAATCATAAAATCGCCCGCGAAAATTTCGCCAACCGATTCGTAGATTTTGATTGGACTTCAACAATTTTCACTGACGAGAAAACATTTCAATCAAGCGAACACGGTCGCCTACAAATGTGGCGGTATAACGCAACACGGTATGACATAGATCATGTCATACCAAATAGGGAATCGGGCAGAATAGGTGTTAATATGTGGGGTTGGATGAGCTCCGAAGGTGTTGGCGAACTCGTCCAAATGCCACCGCGTGCAAATGCCCTGGACTATATTAGCATTTTGGAAGAAGTCATGCTCCCTTCCGTAAGAACGGTCTATCCACAGCACGATATGCCTAACATCAATTTCGTGCATGATAACTGCTCGATACACCGTGCAAGAGTCGTTAACGCCTGGTTCGATGCACACCCAGCCATTACGGTAATTCCGTGGCCATCTAAATCTCCGGACCTGAATCCCATAGAAAATCTATGGGGTTTAATGGTGCAGCGATGGGATCACCGTAACGAACGCAGGGCTGATGTTTTGGCTCAACATTGCCAAGACATCTGGGAAAGTATGCGAGGAACTGATATTGGAACAAAATTAGTCGCCTCTATGCGAACACGACTACAAGCTGTATCGGACAGCCATGGAGCTTATTCTAAATATTAAATTTAAAAATAAATATGTTTTTGCTAAAGGTTGACTTTTTATTAGACGATGTATACTACTCAAAACAAAGTCTATATATTTCTGTTTAATTGATAATTCTGGGCCATCAACTAATTGATAAGTGATAAGTGGCTGATTAATGATGCCTCATATCCGTAAGTGTCCAATCTCTTTCATGCTGTCTAATAACTAGAAAGAAATATAATACTGTAAAAAAATATGTTTTACGTAAAGATCAAAATACTTAGTGGCCCCTATTTACTTTTAAGTAGTATATAAAAATTACACTGACAATAGCTGACATATATGTATAGCAAAACATAAAAATATTTAAAATAACTTCGTTTCAAAATGGCGGGATTACCATGCATATTCAAATATTTGCAACAGTTATGTATGTGACAATGTGATGGATGTCATTATTTTGTTCTATATGTTGGTATCAATCTCTAGAGTTACTATGGATACGTTAAAACGTCGCCATGGTGAGGATGAAATATGTATTACACGGCTAAAATACGTACAGCGGCAAGTGGCTCATCGATTAATGACCGTGACTGTACATGCTTCACTGTCTGTTTTTAAATTTTCACGAATCTCTTACGTGCTGATAATCAAAACGAAATTGTTTTTTTATTGTTGTGTTGGATTATTTAATCTGCAAATTGTTATTATTTATTCACAAATGTGAACTCTTAATCATGTTAACTAATCGTTTGTTGGTGTGCTTGCAGTGTGTTTAAATTGAACATTTAGAACAGGTTGGCAACTAATGTTTACTCAATTTCTAATCTCAAAAAAAAACGAAGTATAACAATGATACCTGATCCCATAGCCTCAATAGCTTTGACACTAATGGGAACAATCCTAATTTCTCTAATTTAGTCATGCACATCCTTATAGCGAACACTGAAGTGCTGGTAGCCTGACGGTAAGATGTCTGACTTTCAATCCAGAGCTTTCGGGTTCAAACCCCGACTCGACTGCGTTTTTATGAATTTTTGTACAAAATGTAATTTGGTTTACCCGTCGCTTTTTTCTGGAGGAAAATATCGTGAGGAAATCGGACCTCCTTCTGGGTAAAAACTAGCAGTCGCGCTAGTTCATAGGTTTTGGTTGCCGACGGTACCCCGGCTCAGAGCCGTAGCAAAAAAAACCGCAACAAGACGAACGCTAGAAGAATTATGATGATGGTGATTCTAATTAAGCTGATTACATTATAGCGTTAAAACTAACCTGGTAAATGAAGCGTTGGTATAGCCAAGCGGTTGAGGCGCCCATTGGGGTAAATATATTTGGCCTCAAAATGGCGATGGCATACCCGCGCATTATTGTAGATCGCCGTGTCCGCCTTGCCCACAATATTTCCACCGATCCTTATTACCCACGTTCGGAACCTTTCAAGTTCTGAAGGGTTCCTGAGATTGGTGGGATTTGGGAATGCATACATTTGAATTCCTGAAACAAGCATCATTTTTCGTTAAGTTGATCCGGTCCACGCTCCTGGCAGATTGATTATAGAAAAATAATATTATACTAGCCCTGTCCTCGTTGATTATTGCACAAGGGCACGCAGCACTTTGGAGGCGACATTTTTATATGATAATTCATATAATAATTACCCTGCACCCAAAAACTATTTAATTATTTTAGACAACTGTCACTATCTTCAAAGCTTGCGCTAAAAGAAAGAAAGAAAATTTGACTTCGCCGCCATCATGATCCCGATTTATTTTATTTAGCACAAATGTTGCCACAATATCTACTACTTTCTATTAGTGTTTTAAAAATCTTTGTAAATCTTGAAGAAACAAACTATTGCACTATTTAACCGTAATTAAATAATAAAATGCATAAAAAAAGCATGTTTCAATAATAAACTAATTTAACAAAACTTAAACCCAGAATATTTAAAACTTCTATGTTTTTCAAACAGCAACACAAACCGTCACATGCCGCATAGCGCTATCTAGCGTACTTTAGAAAAACCAAAATCACAAGTAGCTCCCAGTTTGTAGATGGCGCAGAAATTATAAAAATATCAACGCTTCTGTCAGTTCTAAGATACCATAGCATGGACTGCCTGTTGTGCGGCTCAGGTTTGGCGATAAGGAGTGGGGAGGGTACTATAATATACCTAGGACTATGGGCTACCCCCACGTGTTATTTTCTTAGCAATATGGTGATTTTTGCAAAATCGACTTTTGGCCGCCTAAATCGGTGATATCTACGTTTGTGCCGTGTTAACTAAAACCTGACCAGAAATATATGATCATGCGCCATGTTGCGGAATTTTATTGGAACTAATTTCTTACACAGGCAATAATTTTAATGACAGAATGATATGCATGTGTGCGTGCAGGTCAGGCTGTGACTGTTGTCAAGTGTCATTGAGACGGTTTATTTGAATAATAATAAAGTGTTGAATATTAAATAATAAACGACAAAAAAATCCCTAAATTATCCATATTCAAGAGCGAAACATCGTAAATAGTGTATATAATAAACTGCTGTAAATAATACGCTCGGGAAATAAAACTATTTCGCCGTCAAACATTTTCAAATAAACATCAGAGCTGACAGGTAAACAAATCAAGATGTCACCTTGGACGAATAAATTAAAGGACGGAGCATGGCTGTACAACAAACTGTGACGCAAGATGGCGGCTGGTTTGAATGTATGTGTCCAGACGAGTGTTGCCATGTAATACAAAGTTTCCCGATTAAGAATACAGTATTTTTGAATTAAAAACATATAGATTATTAATATATATGGTTAAATAGAATTAATAATTTTGGACCCGGGGTATGTCCTTAAACTACGTCCGGACTTGGGTATGTCCTTAAACTACGCCAAAAAGAGAGGTATGGGCACTGCGAATGGCATCTCGCTAAGTGTGGTAGGGCACGTTCAGCGCATGTCATCTCGCTCAAATCTGGAGCAGAGCCCGACTGGGGAAGTACACCTTACAGAAAATCACAGCCAAATAGCATTAGACCCTACTCATAGAGTTGTGTTCCTGCTGGTGAGTAAGGTTGCCAAAGAGCTCAAAGAGGACCCAGTGTGTTGTCGATGAGGGAACTTCTTGTTCCTTTAGCCGTCAACACAGTGAATCCTCCTTTTTGTAAAGGGTCGGCAACGCGCATGTGACTCCTTTGGAGTTGCAGGCGTCCATAGGTTACGGTAGCTGCTTACCATCAGGCGGGCCGTATGCTTGTTTGCCACCGTTGTGGTATAAAAAAAATAAAAAAATAAGCACCTCTTTTAATAAATTTGTTGAAATATATTTCTGAAGAGGCAACTAAAAGGTAAAATTTAAAAAAATCTAAACTTACTATTTATTAAAATTACACGACTACTGTTGAGTGTGGTGGCCTTTTTGTCGTCCCAATACTATTATTTTAAGCATACTTTATGCCTTTTTAATCTGGAGGCACGTCAGTGCCCTCGCTAAGACGAAGACAACTATCAGTGTAATTACGTAACACGATTTAGGGGGGAAGGAGAATTGACCATGTCTTACTTCTACTGCAGAGAGGATTATTATTATTATTTTTCTTACGTAGGGGCGGAAGGGTGTCTCTGGCAAAAAATGTCTTACGTAATCAATGAACAACGCCTTATTTTATACTAAACCTTGTTTAGAATGTAACAAAAACTTTTTGAAAACTGCATTAAAATCGGTTCAGCCAAGCGCGAGATAATCGCAAACAAACATACATACAAACATACGGGTCAAACTGAGAACCTCCTTTTTCTGAAGTTTTTTTTTAAGATTACTGAAGCCGCTCAGAGTGAGAGGGAGCGATAGTTAGAATGAGACGAAAGTTAGACAGATCAGTAGTGGTGATATAACTTCGCGCGTTCAATCTACGATTAGATATGGGCTTTTTGTTTTACGAAGTTTTTGGAATAATTTTAAGAAATATATAATTATGTTTATTTATAAATTTTATTCAAAAAATAATAAATAATAATTTGCTCACAAAAGCATAAAAGTTATTAACTATTAGGTAACGTTTTAATATTCGTTGGAAACGTGCGTGAAATAAAACGTATAGTTAGGAGTGTAGACGTCAATGTCGTATTGACAACATATCGCGGCGATTATAGACCCCCTTACGTTCGGGAAGTTTCCTTATTCAACCACCTGGCAACACCGCTAGCATGAAGTTAATAGTTTACGAAATTACTGATTTTTAATATGATTACGCAATTAATTGTTTACTTAACGGTGAAAAGTTACCCCATCCGTTTTTTTCTTCCGACCGGTGGCATTTCTGCAGCATTTGACAACGCACGACTGCATATTTTAATTATTTTTTAACAGCACTTGACTGCATAGACGTTTGGGCACAACTGTCGGGGGAGCGGCTCATTATTGTTGTGCGTATGTGTGTGTGTAGTGCGTAACGACGAGGACACTGTCTCTCTATGGAATCACAAAATTTTGTTAGCCGCACTCCATCTGAGAATTATATAATCTATGGATGTCACTATACCATTGAGAATGAGAACAAGACATTCTATGACTGTTGCCATATAAATGAGAATAATAGCGCCCTCTTGTCAATAATCATATATTTCTGGTCAGGCTTTAGATAGATAGATAGATTGCTTTGCTTTATTATTCGAAAACAGTTCGAAAAGTATACATTAATTTATACAGTGCCCTGCAAAACTATTTCCACAGTTTGTTTGATATTCCACAAACTATATAGGTTTATCTCTTTTGCCCATGATGCACATACATTATAGCGGCGTGTAGCATTTTACAAGTGTGTAGGTGCTGGAACACATTTCAGTTTTGTTTACTATGAACGTCACTCATCTTCCTTATTGTTTATGTCTATGGTGACAAAGTCATAAAATCGAAATTGCCATTTCCGATACAAAAAAAGTCTGCTGATTTTTGCGGGGGAGGGGAACGTCAAATGTATGGCTATTCGTGCGTAACGTACAAATAGCTACGTCAGATAAACGTCAGTCTATACATGTGTATGGCCACTGGTCATATGTTTTCGGCAGAGGGGAACGCTTGTCAATGACAACTCCGGTTGGTTGAATCCTCAAAGATTATAACTGAAGATTAAAAGAGTAGAGTCTGGGGCCCTGTTCAATAAATGTTACAAATTGTAAATTGTAGATGACAGGGTACAATTCTACAAGTTCCTGTTTAATAAACAGTATGACTTACAAATTTGTCATGGTGGAAAACTTACACAATTGTATCTACAATTTTACATAATTTGGTTCAATAAACATTTTCACTTCACAGGTACAATTGTACAATTTTGTATGGAAAACTACGTTATTGAACACATAATAGTAATTACAAGTTAACATATTTTGTAAATTGTAGTATAATTCTGACAGGCAGTCTCATGATGTGTAAAAACTTGACGAGGTCTGCCTAAATAAGAATAAAAAATGGTTCTAACAACGAGTAGTGACAGCAATAGTGACGATAGTGATAATGAATATGTAATTCAGCGAAGACGAAGAGTTTTTCGTAAAAGGATACATTTTGCTTTTAATGATATAGATTTTACGTTTAACGAAATGTGTCAAGCTTGTTAGTCAGTAAATTCAATAATAAATGTATTTCGTGAGATACCTACTAAAATTCTAAATTATATAGCAAGAAGTCTAGCCTCGTTTATTAAATAATTGTAGCAAAAACTTACATTTTATGTAAATTGTACCTTACCATTACAATTTTGTAAATACAATATTGTCATCAAAAGCGACAGGCATTTTTTACATATGTAAACGTTTATTAAACGGTGTTTATAATTGTGATAATTGTAAGTTATTTATTTGTATTTTTTTAACTTATTTGTAGGGTTTATTAAACAGCACTTGTAGTAAAATTTAACAAATATGTCACTTTTATACAAAATTGTTGGATTGTAATATTTATTAAATGGGGCCCTGTCCGGAGAGAGAAGTGTAGGAAATATATCCATACATATTCATCTATGAACTATATAGTGAGTATTATATTCTTTGCGTGCCGTGCCGTCCATCGAACGTTTGCTTTCACCCTATCAACCCCTATTATCTTTCCGGACACTCTAGTATCCTCTACTTCACATAACTCCATGCTGCAGTGAGTACTCCTAGTGAGTATTATATTCTTTGGTACCGTACCTTCTTCAACCTTCTTGTTGACTGACACTGACAGTCAAATTTCCAACGAGTACGGCATGTCCAATACTTGGAAAGTTTTATCCTTAGCTAGTTATATAAATAGAATAGTAAATCCATGATTGTTAGCTACCAAATTTTGACGGGGAAGTAAAACTTTGTAATATTTTAATGACACGATAATATTCCCTCCTCAGTACCTTTTATATACTGCTTTCCTACAGCTACTGATGGGTTTCGAACTTCCTAATTGCTTAACTCCTATTTTATACTCAACATGCCTCATTTCTTTCGGATTATATCATTGATGTGTGTCGCTGCCATCATTAGGAATGTATATCATGGCATTGTCGATAATAAGGTGTACGCTACTAAAACCTTTGAGTCCTACATTGAAACTAATTATACTAGCAGCAACGGTATCATCGATCCCTCTAGAAATTTAGAGACAATTTTCGACAAAGATCTAATTGAAGGCAAGTATTTAATTGTCGTAGTCCAATTAGTTCCAATGCTAATTCCACAGGTACTGGCAGTAATTGGATTATGTATCGGTATTTCTACTGAGTTTTAATTTAATTTAATTGCAGTAGCACGACTTACCGAGAAATAATCTCAATAGTACCACGTAATAATATATAGTAAAATTGATGCAACAAAATCTAACTAGTTTTACCAGTGAGAGTAGCAGTTAAACCGGTATTAGACATTGCAATTTCTCGTATCTTCCAGATTGAGAGGTGTAAAAAGTTATGGCACTTTGGGAGCTGAGGGAAGGGAGGGAGAGGCAGGGTACACGACAGATTGAGCCCGAGAAATTGCACTGTTTAATACCGGTTTAAAACTAGGGAAAAGTGGGTAGGTACAGTCGACTACAAATAAATGTATCTACTTGTTCACCTTATTGCGTTGTAATGAGGCCCAAAAGTGGATACATCTTGTCTTTTTGTTGTCGACTGTACAGCAAGTTAACCAAAATCATGCAGTAGGTAATTTTACAAATATAAAAACCGATATTTCGCTTTATTATAATTTTGTCTGTTATCGACGAATTTCGTTCTGTCTATGTATAACAATACCTCTCGTGTTATATGTATGCTTTAGCATTTTAAAGTTAAAACGTACCCATGAATCTAGTCATCTACAGACTAAATCGATAGAAGTTTGATAAAATCGACAAACAGGACAATTTTTAATGACTTAGGGTAACCGCTAGCTGACGCAGTTGCACAGTGCACGCGCGCGGGTACAACAAAACAAGGAAAAAACCGTCGCGCGCCTCCGCGCCGGTTAGCACCTCTCATACAATTTTACCCGACATCTACCCGCACCCACTCCATGCAACCGCGCCAGCGGATAACCTTCGAGAGGAATTCATAACGTCTACTCTGGATTTCAGATATTATAGATGAAATAAACTCTTTTTTTGAACACAGATCTAGATGAGTTGGCGAAGAAATACCCTGATGTGCGCACGGGTGGTTGGTACACCCCGCCCAATGGTAGCGCTCGGCAAAGAGTTGCCATCATAGTGCCATACAGGTTTGAAGCTAATACATTAATCATCCTCTTGCTTGTAAAAATAACCCTATGAAATGCTGATCCAATACTCTATTGATCATCGGTTCGGTTACAGTGAATGGGTTGGTTTATTCAACATTTCATTCGTGTATTTTACAGAGATCGCCAGCAGAACTTAGCGATATTCCTAAAATACATGCATCCGTTTTTGATGAAGCAACAAATCGAGTACAGAGTGATTGTAGTCGAACAAGAAGGTATAAATAACAAATTTAATGTACTAATTACATTTAATTAATAATACTGCAAAAGAATTTTCTATCATATTTAAAAGTGAAATCTACGAGTATACACCAGATTATCGGTCATCTATGCGGCCCTTTGCTCCCTGTGTCATCCATATATCTAGCTGTAAGCCTATTCTTCCTATCTAGCACCTAACACATTTGTAATTTGTAAATACGGTTATGTACTGCAACTCGACAAATAGAATATAATTACGTCAGCTAGGAATATCAGGCGTATCCAGGATTTCATTCAGGGGGAGGCACTTTCCTTAAAGTCAAAGTCAAAGTAAATAGTTTATTTGTACAACATGGATATAGTACAAACAGAGGTACGTCTTACAGAAATAGTGCAGCATCACCATCTCGGGCCACAGGGCATACAAATTTTAGTGTTTTTTCTTTAAATCTGTAACTACATGTTATTAATATTAATTGCAGTCGGACAAAAAACCCTTAACAGTAAAATATGTACTATCCACTAAAAAATCAAATAATTTCTTTTTGACAAATAATCTTGCGGTTCGTGGCCACCTATGGCCACCGTAGCACACGCACCGTAGCAAACGCAGTTCCGTCTCCGTGGAACTAGACGCGGACACTTCCAGCTTTCTAAATAACTACGGAGTAGAACTCACTTACCTGCGTGTCCTTCCACTGTAACTGCGTTCCTGAGTTAAGGATAAGAAATGAGCACAGTTTTCTTCAAGACTGATCTTGTTATCACCACCAGGAAGAATTCGCCTGTTTAACCGTGGCAAGCTCTTGAACGTGGGTTTCGTGGAGAGCCAGAAGCTAGGGAGCTGGCAGTGCTTCATATCCCACGACGTGGACTTGTTGCCACTTGACCCACAGATCCAGTACCAGTGCAGCACGAGTCCTCGGCACTTGTCTTCTGCCGTCAAGATGTATAATATCACGTAAGCAGGTATATATATAGCAGAGTGAGTTCTCGGATCAAAACATGTAGTCCGGTCCGATAGAGACGAGTGTCTCACTCACGCTGCATTTTTTATACTAACACGGTGGCAATCATGCATATTACGGCCCGCTTGATGGTAAGCAGCTACCGTACCCTATGGACATCTGCACCTCCACACACATGCGCGTAGCCGACCCTTTAGAATCCTGCAAAAACGGAACCCTTATAGTTTGGTCATGTCGGTCTGTTCGTCCATGAGAAAAGTACATATTAGAATATTTTATTCTGTGCCAGCTATACCTGCTGACTGTTATTCTCTGTGTATGCTGTTTCAATGCAACTGATGATTCGCATGTTGGCATTATTATCTTGTAACATCACCCTTAATCAAAAGGAGATGCAACACCTTATTAAACCTGCTATGTAATGATCAGGCACACGCGTTTTAACTTCAACACTCTTGCGAGGAAAAACAGTATAGGTATATATATAGGTAGTTACTAGTTATAAATAATTAACATTGGATATATACGTTAATCGCGAGAATGCGTGTATGATAGAGGTACCTACTTACATTAATTTAAACTGACCTTTCTTTGTGTATCTGGAACTCTTTTTCAAAACATTTCACAAAAAAAGATTAAGATTGTATACCTAAAACTATTTAAAATAATTTTAAACAAAAAAGAACCGACTTCACTTAGCATCCACCTTTCCAAAAGCAAATGTTCGAGATGCTGTAAAAAATACTCAAATCACTATAGGTGTGCCTATAATATTTGAAGAGTTCCCTCGATTTCTCCAGGATTCCATCATCAGATCCTGACCTGATTACAATGGGACTAACTGTGAAGTACACTCTTTCAAACAAAAAAAGAATTTTCCAAATCGGTCCAGCCGTCTTCGAATAATCGGTGAACATACATAAAAAAAAATAGCAAAAACAAAGATCCCGACGAATTGATAACCTCCTCCTTCGAAATCTTGAAGTCGGTTGAAAAACAATACTTGACTAAATTATAAATCGTCGTCCGCATACATACAACAAGGTCCTAGGCATGTATTAGGGTATAAACATAACTGGATATTATAGGATTATTTATTGCCGCACTAGTTCGATAATATAATTAAAAAAAACGCCGCGTGTTTATATTTAGGATTATAGGCCTAAGAACATACCAAGAACGATGGAATAAGAACCTCGTTACGAACAAGGGTGTAGAATAGAGTAAAACTCACAAATTACTACCACAATTTTATTCCTAGCTGTAATGAAACGTATTGGTAAAAAAATTAGGCTGATTTTAGTTTAATTATTTCTTTTGCAATTGGTAAGTATTGGTTGTCACCTGACGATATGTATTATCCCCAGGCATTAGGCTGCGTTTCCACCAGAGTTAAAAGACGATGCGTTGCAAATTGCGAATTATTTATTTATTTATCGTATGGCTACATGTCACTGGATATAGATAGGCATTTCTTCCGTAGGGTAGAAGTGTGGGAAAGCAGATGATGAAGAAAATCCAGTGAGTGCTGCGAGGTCCAGATGGGACAGTGCAGCTGCCAAGTTTGTTACTCTTTTAGCACCACCCAGGGATCTCGTGTAGGGTTGTCTAAGGTGTATCTTACGGACGCAGAGTAACATTGATCCCCGAAGATCGCAAATTGCGAAGAATATTTTTTATTTATTTAAACTTTATTGCACAAATAAAAAGTGTACAAGAGGCGGACTTAATGCCTTAAGGCATTCTCTACCAGTCAACCATTGGATCAAACCGAAACTTGTAATTGGTGCAGGATCATAGAAATCGAGATATATTTAGAAACACAAATCAACATTACTATTTATTGATAAATACACATACACATATAGAAACATAACATAAACATACACATACATACATAAATAAAAATATAGTACCCATGTTTATAAGTAATATGCAGATAATTAGTCCTTAAGTGAGTTAGACTATTTAGAAAGGTGTTTACGTAACATACGTTTAAACGAAAATTTGCTCTGTGCTTGTCTTAAGGGGAGAGGGAAATCGTTCCAAAGACGAATAGCCTGTAGGGCGAAGGAGTTGGATATAAAGCCGGTGCGGTGAAGAGGGATAGAAAGTTTAAGACTACGAGAGGAGCGCAACTCGCAACCGGGACGCGGCGCTATAAAGTGGAATTTTGATTTGAGATAGTCGGGAGCTGCTGGATCAAAAAGGATAGTATAAAGAAAGTAAAGCATTCTGAGAGACCTACGTTCACGGATTGGAAGCCAATTTAATTTGCAGCGGAAGGCCGAGACATGATCGTATTTACGGAATCCGAAAATAAACCTAATGCAATTATTAAGTAGCCTATCTAATTTATTTAGTAAATCTTGGCTAATACTAGAGTAACACACATCCGCATAATCGATGACAGGTAACACCAACGACTGAGTGAGAAGAGTTTTCGTGCAGACTGGCAGGAAGTGCTTAAATCTGTACAGAGATCTCAATATGTTGGACACTTTACGACAAACGTCAGACACCTGAGGAACCCAAGTAAGACCGCTGTCCACGATTAACCCAAGATTTTTGACGTGAGGCATAAACGGCACTACGTTGTTTTCAAAAGAAATCGGAACAAGTTGTGAGAGGTCAAGTAGTGACAGCAAACGCGGGCTACCCAGTATAATGGCCTGGCACTTTTTAGGGTTGACAGATATCCCAAAACTACGAGACCAAACAGAGATGCTTTCCAGGTCACTATTTACTTTCTGGATTGCAAGATCTAAACCATCCGGGCTCGTCTGGGTGTACAGTTGAAGGTCATCAGCGTATAAATGGTGAGAACAATTTATATGATTAGTGATTAGGTTAATAAAAGTCAAAAAGAGAAGAGGAGACAGAATGCCGCCCTATGGCACGCCAGAAGAAAGCTCGCACCATTCAGAGAAGGTACTTTCAATGCGAATCGCCTGATTGCGATGTTGTAGATAAGAGGAGAACCACTCAACTGCTGATGGCGATATATTAAGATGTTTTAAGGTGGTAAGTAAGAGCTCGTGATTGACGGCATTAAATGCATTTGAAAAGTCGACCAGAACAAGTACAGTCAATTGAGTGGACTCCATGCCTTGCTTCACATCTTCGATAACCTTCAGAAGAATATGTTTTTTAAGAACCAATAGATAATTCTATTGGTTCTTAAAAAACATATTTTATACCAATAGATAATTCTATTGGTTCTTAAAAAACATATTCTTTCAAACATGAGGATTACCTCATTGACCTATCCTTGCACAATGCAACTCTAGGATTGGTTGGTAACACACTTTCTCGCAAAGTATCTTCGCTCATCCCTTACGGAAATGCAGCCTTACGATGGAAAATTTAGGTGAAAAATCATACCTAGTCATAGTCATAGTCATTTATTTATGATTAATACATTATTTATACTTGATTTAGGTTTTAAATTAAGTGATTTCCTAATTTAATGGTTAATGGTGGTAAAATTTCTTTATTAGAATAAAATACAAATACAAAACAGAAAATATATACAAAAATGGACGATGACGGTATTGACGGGGAAAGGGGGGGGAGGGGGGGGGTTGGGTGTAAGATCTTGCTTAGTATAGAATTCCGGCGCCTTCTTCGCATTCGAAGACCTTGATGCGTCTTCTAGTGCCTCTCACCCTCATGGAGACTGCTCGAATGACCGATATTTGTACTTTAACTTTTAGCCAGAATATTATTTGAGAGTATGGTTTTTCCCACTTGGATGATAGTTTGGATGCTGTTTTTTTCAAAAAACTCATATACTCAGTCCCTAAGGCTCCCTCACATGAGATTACTAAAGGTGTAAAAGAGGCTCTTAAGTCTTCCGTGGCTCGGTCATATTTTAGATGTTTTTCTCGGCTGTGTTTTTGTGCTGTTTTTTGCCATATAAGGTTGTTGTAAGAGGAAGCGTCAGCATTTACAATGCGAACGTCGAAGAACGCTTTCCTTGCAGGTTCCCATACGCTATTTAGTAATAAGTCTCCTATGAGAGCTGGCTGTGTAGCACTTCCATCACGCATTATTGGTTCAACTGTGCCTTTACCCCAAGCTAGTTCGGCCCAATTCTTGCAATCGTCCCTATGTTGATCATGGCCTTGTTTAATCAAGCCGCCTTTTTTGCAGTTTAGGGCATGATTTAGGTCAAAATTATTTTCGCCGCATCCGTCGCAAACCTGAGGAAGATTGCCGGGTTCGTGAGCGTAGCGTAAGGCAAGGGCGTCTTTAAATTGGGTGGCGGTAAGGTTGGTATTGTTTGCGGTGGTAGGGATGATTGACAGCCATTGTGAAGAGTTTGATTCAACTACTCTTTGGACACATCTTTGCATCTTACTCGGTAATTTGGATAAAACATCTTTACATCTATCACTCTCGTTCAAATGTCTCGTCAATTTGGCTACCCTCATGGTTTCTGCTGCATGAGTATGATGGGCTATTAGGCCCAGGTTTTCTGTATTTTTTATTGCGTGAATTAGTAATTTATTTGATTCAACGGATGATTTATAATATTCAGTGTTTTTTAATGGATTGTTAATGCCAAGACCGCCCAGCTTCACTGGCAGGTTGTATTCAACCTGCCAGTGAAGCTGGGCGGTCCTGTTCTATAGAAGTGATTTCTCTGTCAAGAATGGAAGGTATTAACGTTGACATTATCGTCTCGTTTAAAGTGTGAAATCCTTCGCCGGTTTTATCCATTACTGTTTGCAAATATCTCCACTCACATTGAAGTGATTTTGTGAAAGCTTTAAGCTGTATAAACTAATTGCGGGTGTTTTTTGCTAGCTTTTGACAGTAGCCGTATGCAATTGGTCCATTCAGTTACTTTTTCTTTGGTATATTCTTTTTGTTCGTTTTCATTCCCGATGACACTGCCTAGAAAACGGTGATAGGTTACTATCTTGACACCCATATTTTCGAATAATCTCTTAGCTTCTTCGTTAGATTCATTTTTAGGGTTCCGTAGTCAACTAGGAACCCTTATAGTTTCGCCATGTCTGCCCGTCCGTCCGTCCGTCCGTCCGCGGATAATCTCAGTGACCGTTAGCACTAGAAAGCTGAAATTTGGTACTAATATGTATATCAATTACGCCGACAAAGTGGTAAAATAAAAAGTGTTTTTTTATTTTTTATTATGGTACCTCCCCTATACGTAAAGTGGGGAGTGATTTTTTTTTTCATTTCAACCCTAACGTGTGATATATTGTTGGATAGGTATTTAAAAATGAATAGGGGTTTACTAAAATCATTTTTCGATAATGTAAATATTTTTGGAAATAATCGCTCCAGAAGTAAAAAAATATGCGTCCCCCCCCCTCTAACTTTTGAACCATAAGTTTTAAAAATATGAAAAAAATCTCAAAAGTAGAACTTTATAAAAACTTTCTAGGAAAATTATTTTGAACTTGATAGGATGAATAGTTTTTGAACAAAAATTACAAAATAATTTCTGAACTAAGTTTGTAATTTAACCGTATAAGCAGGTGTTTATTGTACCTGTAATTTCTACAAAATTACAGTGAAATGACGTGCTTTCAAATAAAGTAAAAACGGTGAAAATCGGTTCACGCAATAAATAATTATTCCATAAAAATCATCTTCCATACTTTAAGCTCGCGCGCAATAGTTTACTTAATTTGCCGATAGATGTCGCTGTACGTGGAACTCATATCATATCCTACATGGCGGTGTTATTAACTCTTAAGTGGGGACACTTACTGTGACGGACGGAAAACTACGGAACCCTACACTGAGCGTGGCCCGACACGCTCTTGGCCGGTTTTTAATTATTACATAGCTTTTTGTGGGTTCTGCGAAGTAGCCGTATTTCGGTCCTTGTATCATGAGTTTTTCCAGCCAATCTCTTATATTTTTAAGTTTACCAAAGCAGGCTGAGTCATCAGCATACCAATTTTGGATATATTTGCCTCGATCCTTGCAGCTTTGAATAAGTGGCAAAATCCCGACTGCATACATTAGCATGGCTAACGGGTCACCTTGTGTTGTTCCTTCCTTGCTAAGGATAAAGTCTTTAGATCATGATAGGCAGATGACAGCATATCCTCTATATGTATTAAAAAGAAATATTGCACAACGGGGCCAGTAGACTCTAGCATTCCAAAGGGCGATTGGGCGGCTTAATGCGTTGAAGGCATTTGCTGCATCTGTTAAAAGCAGGCCTTGGTCGTCTTCGCCTTCATTAAAGCATTGGGTCATAGCGTGAATTCCTCCTTCAATTCCTGATTTCATGCCGGCAGAGAGCTGATCTGATCCGCATGCTTGTTGAACGTCAGATCCTGTTGCGGTGGCCATTGCCTTTGCGATTATGCGTTGTAATATTTCGCCGATCCCAATTGGACGGACGCCTGGACATTTGTTTAGGGCAATGCTTCTTCTTGCCAACAGTGCTCTGATGCAGTCCCATTCAACGACTTCACTGCTAAGTTTCCTGGTTAGTGATGCGATTGCTTCCCGTAGGTCGGAACTGTGGTTACCAAAACGAAGAAGAAGTGATTTCCATTGTTCGGAATCTATGCCGCTCGGACCTGCTCCACCAGACAATTTTCTAGCAACTTGTTCTATGTGGTTTGAAGTAATATCAACATTCACTATAATAGGAAGTTCAGGGTGATCTAAAAAGTCAGATAATTCTGGGATTGTTTGGTCTGGATGTTTTTCTTTGAATATTTGGTGTACTGTTTAGTTTCCATTTTTTTCATTCGGATCTAAAATTCCGCCTCCTGATCTTCCTGTTATCCATTTATTTGCTTGTCTGATTTTTCCTTGTAGCATTAGGCGGCTAAATATTCTGACATCATGGTCTTCGTCCAGTTTCTGCTTGTTACTTGATGTAAATTTTGAATTGCAGAGTAGGGTTTCTGCAATCAGTTCGTCATAATGTTCGCAATTCCACATTTCCATTCTTCTTTGAAGAGTTCTTCTGATATCATGGCCTGATTTGACCATTGGATCTCTTTGAAGTATTGTACTACATAAAATGAATATTTTTTCAGAGTGTCCTTCTCCTGGCAGTTTATGTGAAAGTTCTTTAATTTCATTGGCTAGGAGTGGGCTATTTCCATTCTTCTTTGAAGAGTTCTTCTGATATCATGGCCTGATTTGACCATTGGATCTCTTTGAAGTATTGTACTACATAAAATGAATATTTTTTCAGAGTGTCCTTCTCCTGGCAGTTTATGTGAAAGTTCTTTAATTTCATTGGCTAGGAGTGTAGTTAACTGTCTGCCTACGTTTCCTTGTGGAATGCTGTACTGTTTACTGCGAAAATTTATAATGTTTTTTCCAGCGTTCTCTCCAAATTGTGTCTGGGCCGCCTTCGCTATTAAGCAGCCTTGCGTTAAATCCTTTGAGAAATAGGTTTTGAATAGACTCTGGTATTTGTGCTTTGTTAATGGGTAAATGAATTCTTACGTCTGATTGCCTATTAAATTGGTTTAATGTAGTTGGTTGAAGTAGGTCTTGAATAGGTTCTGGCGTTTGTGTTTGGTTGATAGGTGGATGTACCGTTTCATCAGTTTGCCTTTCATTTGGGTTCGCTATGGTTGGTTGACTAAAATAACCTTGGTGTGACATGAGGATATGTCTTTTTAAACCTCTCTTCTTAAAATCACAGAAACATACGGGACATGGTGTTTTTGTTGTTGCAGATGATGAGGATGTTTCTGGATGAGACGATGTCTTCGTCCATTTGCTGTTCTATGCACTTTTTGCTGATTTTAACTAAAAATTTGGTGATTGAATCCAAAATATAATAGAAAATATACAAAAGAAGTAAATAAAATTTAAATAATATTATTTGACGTGACGTCTTTTCAATTTAGTTTTTCGTCAGTATGACCTACCATGGTTAATGGTAGGTCATACCTACTATAGAACTCTGCTAGACTGTAAAAAGTGTGGTTTAGTAGCCACCTTTTTAGGGTTCCGTAGCCAAAATGGCAAATACGGAACCCGTATAGTTTCGTCATGTCCATCAGTCCGTCCGTCCGTATGGCACAACCATTTTACTCGGAAACTATAAGACGTATCTTAATGAAATTTACACATAAGGTGTTTTTTCTATACCGCTACTTAGTTGTGTAGTTATAGCAAAAAAAAAAATTTTAGGGAGGGCGCTCCATACATGTAGGTACCTAAATTTCAAAAAAAAGTTTTGACCAAATATCAACATGTGGCATATCAATCGATAGGTCTTTAAAAATAACATTGAGGTTACTTTGAACATTTTATGATTAAGTGACCCGGACCCGGGGTATGTCCTTAAACTACGTCCGGACTTGGGTATGTCCTTAAACTACGCCAAAAAGAGAGGTATGGGCACTGCGAATAGCATCTCGCTAAGTGTAGTAGGGCACGTTCAGCGAATGTCATCTCGCTCAAATCTGGAGCAGAGCCCGACTGGTGAAGTACCTCCACCTTACAGAAATCCACAGCATAGCAATCCATAGCACTAGACCCAACTCATAGTGTTGTGTTCCTGCTGGTGTGTAAGGTTGCCAAAGAGCTCAAAGAGCACCCAGTGTGTTGACGATGAGGGAACCTCTTGTTCCTTTAGCCATCAACACAGAATCCTCCTTTTTGTAAAGGGTCGGCAACGCGCATGTGACTCCTTTGGAGTTGCAAGAGTCCATAGGCTACGGTAGCTGCTTACCATCAGGCGGGCCGTATGCTTGTTTGCTACCGTCGTGGTATTAAAAAAAAGTAAATATTTACTGAAAGAATCGCTTCGAAAGTCGAAAAATTGTTGTAACTTTTGAACCATAATTCCAAAAAATATGAAAAAAATTAAGAAGATGCGCCTTATCACATACTTTCTACATAATTGTTTTGAACATTATCGGTTTAGCCATTTTTGAGTTATCTCCAAAAAACTTCTTCCATGCATAGGCATCAGATACGACCTTTTTTGGTATTAGTTTGGTTCTTATTCGATTGAGGGTACGGAACCCTCAATTATGCGTGGTCCGACACGCACTTAACCGGTTTTTTAATTTATTCAAAAATACGTGGCTACCCGAATTTTTCATCTCCGAAGGGATTTTGTTATAAATTTTGGGTTCTACACTTGACATTAATTTGGATGACTTGGCCAGTCGAGTAACTAAATATCACTTTTCGACTGCTTTTAGTTCACCAAACGATGGGGTTGGCGGTGTTACTGCCGTTACTAAGGAGCAGTTCATGAAGGCCAACGGTTACCCCAACCGATACTGGGGCTGGGGCGGCGAAGACAACGATTTGTGTAAAAGGTCAACATTCTTACTTAGAGTGATTCGTCCCCCATATTCATAAACGTCACACAAGCCTTATTTAGTGTACTTATCTTTTGTCCGTTGGGGCGGCGCGTTCATAGAACGCGATTCCCACCAGCTTGTCTAAATTTTCAGACAGTCAAGCACTTATCCTACAGCTTACGAACAAAAGGCAAGTCAAGTTAACTCCGGCTTGCTAATCAGAAAAAGTGGTTCAGGATCACGACATTCACGACCCAGATTTCACCCTGTATATTTTCTGACGCGCGACTGTATCGATGGTGAATCACGAGTGCATCGATGCTGAAACGCGACTGTATCGATGGTGAATCGCGACTGCATCGATGCTGTAGCGCGACTGTATCGATGGTGAATCGCGACTGCATCGATGCTGTAGCGCGATAGTCGCGATGCAGAATCGAGTTCATGTGTGCGCGGTGACAAGCTACTGAATCGCGACTGTATCTTGGCCATTTAGCTATTCCATCGCTACTCAATCGTTACAAAACGTAGCAATCTAATAAAGTAATATCTATTAGTAATTCTAGAAAAAAATGTTTTTGCCGGTTGGTATTAGTCATTGCAATTTCTCGGGCCCAATATGTCGTGGGTAGGCAGGGTACTGTTTATCCCTTCCCCTCCCTAACTTTTATAACACATGTAAACTGACAGATTGGGCCCGAAATATTGCAATGTTACCGCTTCAATTCAACAGTCGCCATTTCCCCAGTTGATACCTACTAATGTTTTTCACTCTTACAGGTTGGAGATTAATTACAACGTCATACAATGCTATGTGTCTGTAGGTCGGTGTCGGTATGTTATGCTGAGCCACTCGCTCTCAACACGATGTCCAGAAAGGTAAGACCAGGGGCATTTTTAATAAATTTTAATAAAGCTACAAGCGGCATGACAATTTACAAGGAGAAGTTTCTTTCTAATATATAGGGTTAGGACTACTTACACTTAGTAGTCCGCCTCGAAGTAAGAACTCGCGATTCTTGTAAACGAGTTGACCAGTATATCAACCCTTAAGGCAGGGGCCTTTGAAGGGGGTTTTTGAAGGGTCAAAGCCTTCTGATTCCACAACACCCTGGTTAATCCAGCTCATATTACAGATAATGATAAAACACCTGTTACGTCCTGTTCTTGACATGACTTAAGCATTCGACCTAGTAGCCCACCTAATGAAGGAAAACTAAGAGGAAATAATTCGTGTATAGCCAAATTTTTGTGTAGTTGTAGGCAAAGGTATCTTACACAACATACTAAAAGTACCGGTGGATGGGGGTGCCGCTAGCGGAAAGGGGGGGGTGTAAAGGTCCCTAATTTTGGTTTTTCGTAAATAACTCGGTAACGGTGGCTCATACGAAAAAATGTTCTATTGCTTAATTCATCCACATCAAATTTTCTATAAAAAAGATTATTTGCAATTTTTTGCTAGGATCAATGTTTAATGAGATATCGAGGAAATACGATAAACACTTTTTTAAACTTTCGGAGCCAATATTTACGAAAGTATTAGTTTTATCCAAAAGTGGTTTCAAAATACCCTTATTTTTTTTAAAAGACCTATCTAATGATACCCCACACATTAGGGTTGGAGTAAAAAAAATATTTACCCCCCACTCCATGTGTACGGGAGGTACCCGAAAGAATAATATTTTTTCACATTTTGTTTTAAAACTTTGTCTGCGTAATTAAAACACATACTTATACGAAATTTAATTTCTCTAGTACTAGCCATCACTGAGCAGGGTGAGGAGGGGTCCTACCCTTGGAGTTTCGGCATGTCCGTCTGTCCCCGTCTGTCCGTCCACGGCTTTGCTCAGTGATGTTTAGTACTAGACATCTAGACGGACAGATGGGGTCAGACGGACATGGCGAAACTATAAGGGTAGGAAGTGAGGTAGCAGGGTGAGCAGCCTGCTCAGTGATGGTTAGTATTAGAAAATAAAAAAATCGTGTGAGTATGTACTTTATTCACGCCGGCAAAGTTTTAAAACAAAATGTGAAAAAATATTATTTTTTCGGGTACCTCCCGTACACATGGAGTGGGGGGGTAAAAATTATTTTTACTCCAACCCTAATGTGTGGGGTATCGTTGGATAGGTCTTTTTAAAACAATAAGGGTATTCTGAAACAATTTTTGGACAAAACTAATACTTTCGTAAATATTAGCTCCGAAAGTTTAAAAAAGTGTTTATCGTATTTCCTCGATATCTCATTAAACATTGATCCTAGCAAAAAATTGCAAAGAATCTTTTTTATAGAAATTTAGATGTGGATGAATTAAGCAATAAAACATTTTTTCGTATGAGCTACCGTTACCGAGTTATTTACGAAAAACCAAAATAAGGGACATTTACACCCCCCTCTCCCCGCTAGCGGCGCCCCCATCCACCGGTACTTTTAGTATGTTGTGTAAGATACCTTTGCCTACAACTACACCAAAATTCAGCTATACACGAATTACTTCCCCTATCAGGCAGTTAAGCGTCTTCGTTTGGTGAGCTATAGTTGATCATTCAAAACTTCTTATAAAATTTGAGAATTATGCAATCAAAAGCCAACCAAATATTTGGCTTAGATCCTATCTAGCTAATAGGCAGCAATGTACAGAAATCACAAAATTAGTAGAAGTTCAAAACCAAATGCAAAAATTAAAATATAGGTCACCTCTACGTAAAGTAGTTTCCGGCGTTCGTTCTCCAGGGAAGTAACATAGGTCCACTATTGTTTTTAATCTTTATAAATGATCTTCATAATGCCACCACGACCCAGAAATCAATGAAGCATTAACGGACATCAGTGTACCTGGATACTATATATTATTTATTTTCTTTTATTTTGCAGATTTCAGCTTTTGTCAGATTGGCGCAGGAAATACAGGGTAGACGGGCTATCGTCACTAAACTATGTAGTTACCAACATAACGTCTCATCCGCTGTACACCCACATCGTGGCAAACATCGACCAAAGGACGTTAATCGACATTCAACTGCGATTTATCGCTAATTTTGTGGGGTCATAAACTTTTATGAAACCTGTCATGTTTTATTTAAAAACATACCTAGGTACTAACATTATAGATATCACTAGGCATGTGCCTACTAATAACTAGCTTCCACTTGCGCTGCGAAGCGCTGCATATTTGTAGAGTAGCCTGGCGGTAAGACGTCCGAATTTCTGGGTCCATCAGTGAACACCTACCTCGCAAAATGCCAACGCGGCAGAAAAACTACAACGCAAATTGTCTATGACGCCAAAAAACCTACAGTGCAACTTGTCTACATCGGAAAATGTAGACACAGCAGAAAGCCAACGTTGGAGAAAACCCACTACTCTAAATACCTACTTTAGTATTAGGACTACATCGTTAAATGACTCTGTCGCAAAATGACTACTTCTTGAAATATATGGTGAGCAAAAACGATACCTTTAATAAAACTATTTCATACAAAGATTTACATAATGAAGCATGGAAATACATATTAGATGACATACACGATTCTGATGATTTCCAACTGTTTGAATTTAAAGAATGTGTTCACCGCTGGGCCCGAATACTTTGAGGGGGTTGAAGTCTATATAGTTAAAGAAAAGTGGTCAGTATACCTGGAACTTGTCAGTAATAATAACAGCCTTGAAGGCTGGCATAGCAAAATTAATGGTCTCGTAGGCTTTTGCTTCCTTTTGGAAACGAGCATATTTAAGCTATTGTCTATTTTTTTTATGCTAATTACTACATGATTAAGATGATCTTCAGTCTTCCTAATTAATGAACAACTACCCCTTTTGCAGGCCAATCGCCCCAAGAAAAATCCAACATATGAATCGGTAACTTCAAGCATAACATGTTTTCTCAATAAATTCTTGTCGTTTCGAAGCATTTCGACGCATATTGCCAGAAACGCAAATTACCTGATACGCACATGACCATGGGTTCATTCGTGAAGTACCTTATACGCAATAGACCCGATACGCAAATGACCTGACTTTCTTTCGCGAAAGACCAGATACGCAAACGCCCTAGACTTTATTCGCGAAAGACCTGTTACACAAATGTAGCTCTTACGTAATAAGGACCCTTAAATTTGCGAGTGTGTTTGTGACAGTTGCATATATTGCTTTATCTATAGTTCTACACACGTTATAAATCCTAAATGACTTGTTCTGAAACCATTAGAATGACCGCCATTGCACCGCCGTGGCCAACTGGATTGTACGGGCGGTTGGGGAGGAGGTTAACTGCGGTCGGGGAGGAGGACTGGATTTTGATTACGTTACCGATATCCATGTGGTAATGAATTTTTATACATTGTTACAACACTGGCACAGATAATGCAATAATGGTGGTGATTATATACGGTTTCCGAACGCAGAAAATAGGATTTATGATACGGGTGTAGATAAAATAAGTTATGTGTAGCTCCACGGTTTTAAAATAAGTTTGTACTCGTACATTGTTTCGAAATGAAGAAAATCGGTGGAGACCGATTTCTATGGAAACGCCTCGGTACTGACTAAATCTTAGAGAATTCAACCACCCGGAGTCGCCATTGACAGGCGTTCCCCTCTGCCGAAAACATATGACCAGTGGTCATACACATGTATCCTGGACTGACGTTTATCTGACGTAGCTATTTGTACGTTACGTACGAATAGCCATACATTTGACGTTTCCCTCCCCCGCAAAAATCGTCATACTTTTGTATAGAAAATGACAGACATGGCTACTCTATCCGGGTTGAATTCTCTAAGAACTAAATGACTAAAAAACCGACTTTGGTTTGATGTACAGTCGCCGTCAGATATATCGGAGCGGCCAAGGTGGTTACACATATCTGAACAACGCCTCTATTGTCAAGGCGATATGGTGCATGTTCAGATATATTTGAGTACCTTAGCCGCTCCGATATATTTGATGGCGACTGTACCAACAAAAAATATATTGTAGTATATTCGGCAACTGATGACGCCGAGTATGCATGGATGTGAATTTCCGCGGATTTGTCATTTCCTCATTTGTCACACTGAGTATTGGTTTAAACGTTTATAGCGGCTGTAGACTCTCAATGACCGCCATTGGACCGCCATGGCCAACTCGATTGTGCGAATGGTCGGGAAGGAGGGCAACCGCAGTCGGGGAGGAGGGCTGGATATTGCGATAACTCAAAACAAGACTGCACTCCTAGAACTCCCCTGGGGAGTTCATTTATCTCTATGCTCCGAAAGGGCTGGCTAGGAGAGTCGGTTGGCATAGCCTCTAGTCGCTTTTAGCTAGCTAGATATAATGAACTTCCCTTGGGAGTTATGCGGCATGTAAACCAAATTACCGAGAACTCCTTTGGGGAGTTCTTGGAACTGAAAGTATTAACGTACTTTCCCCTTATAATAGGCCGAATTCTGCTACTCGATAAGGTAGGGTTGCCCACGACCTAACCTTCCTCTATCATGGTCATGTGCGTATCGGGTAGTTTGAGTTTCTGGTACAGTCAGCTGCAGAGAAAAGGTACCACCCGCCATACAAGTTTGTAGGGCACGGTGGTACCTTTTCTCTGCAGCTGACTGTACTATGCGTAGATTGATCGAACTGGTAATTTGAGTATCCGGTCATTTGCGAAATGAAATTATGGTATTTTGCGGTATATTAGATGGTAATACGCGTATATAATCATGGTCATGTGAGTATCAGGTAATTTGCGTTTCTGGCAATATGGGTCGAAATGAGGCAATAGCTTAAATATGCTTGGTCGTTTCCTTTTGCCTACGAGACCATTAATTTTGCTATGCCAGCCTTCAAGGCAGTTATTATTATTGACAAGTTCCAGGTATATTGACCACTTTTCTTTAACTGTATAGGCTTCAACCCCCTCAAAGTATTAGGGCCCAGCGGTGAACACATTCTTAAATTCACACAGTTGGTAATCATCAGAATCGTGTATGTCATCTAAGATATATTCCCATGTTTCCATAACGTAAATCTTTGTATAAAATAGTTTTATTAAAGGTATCGTTTTTGCTGACCATATATTTCAAGAAGTAGTCATTTTGCGACAGTCATTTAACGATGTAGTCCTAATACTAAGTAGGTATTTAGAGTAGTGGGTTTTCTCCAACGTTGGTTTTCTGCTGTGTGTACATTTTCCGATGTAGACAAGTTGCACTGTAGGTTTTTGGCGTCATAGACAATTTGCGTTATAGTTTTTCTGCCGCGTCGGCATTTTGCGAGGTAGGTGTTCACTGATGGACCCGAATTTCTTAACTTCGTTCGTCCGGTTAACTTTACTTGTTTGCATTTTGACTTGACGTTAGGTTAGGGTCAAAGCAAACGTCCGGTTTGCATGTCAGGTCGCCGTATACCCACGGTCACCGCATCGTTTCAGTGACCGCGGGGCAACCGGATGGCTCCCGGTATTTAAACTCCTGAAGTGATGAGGAACCGCCCTGTGCAACCCGAACTGACCCAACTTGGACTGGAGCGGAAATAAGTAAAAAAAAAAGACCGCGAGGCAACCGATTGACACAGCGGGTGCCGGAAAGAATGTACCCTGGTTATATAACAAAATTCTAATGCCATGCCTCCTGGTTGGACTGGTTCCCTGTACTAGAACGAAGAAAAAAATGAAAAAAAAAATTGTCAGGCAACCGCTTAAAAATTAGCACGCTTGTTCTCCATCACATACAGACACCGCAAAATTATCGCAAGGCAATCGCTGTTTCAATCGGTTGCTTTGGGATAAAAAAAAATTTGACACCCGTTAGCAAGGGTGTGCATCTCTGTCAAAAAAATTTAATTTGACAACTAGGTTAGATCAAAATCTGTAAGAATGAACTTTTGACACGTCAGTATTCTAAGACGTATCGTTTGTCAAATTTAGCGATTATTTATGAATTGTTAGAATCGATTTTACTACAACCGATTTTTTCTTGTTATATGCCTATATATTTTGTATCACAAATCTTCTCAAATTATAACAATAAGAATAAGAGAATAAGAATAATGTTTATTGACTTAAACCTAATACAAGTGTAAGTAATATTTGCACAGTACGCTAATAGCTTAAGAGAGACTTATGTATTAGGTTTGAAACAGTTTCACCGGAACTTAGCCTCTGTCTCCCGAACTAGGCGGATGCCTGTGACTCGGAAGTCAGTGATTCCACCGAGAATATGAGTTGAGATGAGTTGTATGCAGTTATACCTAATATACAAACATAAATTAAAAAAGGAAAACTTAACTATAACAAAGCAGAAAATAAAAATATTTAGGAAATTATCATTTAATAATGGTTATCTACTAATTATGTATGGCATTATAATAATTCCGTAATTAATACAATATGATAAGAAAGTCTTATATTGTATATTGATTACATAATCGATTTTATCGACTTACGGAAATGTTATATGAATCGAAACAGCAGACATGGTCACAACACTAAATTTAAAAAAAAGGAGGCGTAGACCGTAACTGTTTGCATGCTAAATTGTTATCGTAAAATATTCAATAACTAAGATATGAAAAAAATTAACATTAATTAAGTTATGTTTATAAAAAGTGAAATATTGTGTTTACGTACATGACAAGCTTTAAAAACGTTATGGGATTTTGTTAATAATTTCAAAGTGTCTTGCGCGTTTACGTTCTACGGGCGTTGCGATGTGTCAAAAGTTCATTCTTACAGATTTTGAACTATAGTATCCGATACGTTTGCCTAAGTGAGAAAGAGAACTTGTCATGCGTTAAGAAGGGACAACATGATTCGTAACGTCAAAGAGGGACCTCTGTATAGTAAAGTCGACTACCAAGAGATGTATCCACTTTTCCACCTTATTGCGTTGTAATAAGGTCCAAAAGTGGATACATCTCTTTGTAGTCGACTATACTATTATTTATACGGTGGTATAGTAGGTACTATTATTTACTCGGTGCCGTTAGTATGGTAGGTACAGTACTTTGATAATTAAACCAACCGGATGCGAGACGCGCACTAATTTCTATCAGAAAAAGTCTGCCAATTTCGGCGCGGGGGACGAGAAAACGCACACAAATACTGTTAATACTAATGCTTTTTCTACTGACGTCGCTACACACGCACACGATAAAATTATCAAACACTAGCATAAAATATACTCACATAAGTACAAACACAGACACAGACAACCTGTCCGTGAACGAGATAATGTCATCTTTAAGTAAACGTACACAGTGCGAGGAATACGCGTCGATAATAATATACTTAAGTATCGATATTTGTGACGTTTTCAAGTCAAAGGTACATCATTGTCGGTTGTTAATAGAGTTAATTTCTAAATGATTTTTTTATGGTAACGCCTTATTGACAACGGATAATAATGTACCTTTGACTTGAAAATGTCACATTTTATCGTAGATTTATTTATCGTATGCCTACATATCACTGGATATAGATAGGCATTTCTTCCCTAGGGTAGTGGGAAAGCAGATGATAAAGAAAATCCAGTGAGTGCTGCGAGGTCCAGGTAGGACAGTAGAGCTGCCAAGTTTGTCACTCTTTTAGCACCACCCAGGGATCACGTGTAGGGTTGTCTAAGGTGTTTCCTACGGACGCAAAGAAACATTGATCATAGGTTAGTTATATATTTTTGTTTCTTTACCAAGTATAAGGTTTAGCTATTGATAAAATTATAATGTTAACTTGTGATTAAATATCAAGTTTTTCTACTAGCATATTACTTACAATGTTAGTATTCTACGTAAGTTACTTTGCCTATTTGTTCAGGACAAATCTTGCAAGCTGATTTAGAATAACTCTTATAATATCAATTTAATATTTTGATGTGAATTTGTTTTGATATTCAGTGGAAAATACTACAAATTGGAAATAAATAACTATTACAATGAAACAATGAACTGCAAAGAACTCTGGAACATCACGGGATTCGATCCCACGTTTTTAGATTACCGTTCCAACGTACTTCCAATTACACTAGACGTTCCTCTATCCCTCAGTGAATTTTTCACGGTAATGAATAATGATGAATCAGTCACTAGCGACATCGTGATGTTCCAGAGTCCTTCGCAGTTGATTGTAATGGGCATCTGTTTCCAATTTGTGTTTCTATTTCTATTATCTCTTCTTCATTTTCTATTATAAATAAAAGTGTAACATACTACTAATGTTAATATCGACATTTATTTTTGTGCTGTCCCATCACTAAAACTTTCCTGTTAGGTACAGTGATACCAGAGTCAGAAATTAAAAGTGCCTATTTAAGGGGATAAGTGTGTATAACGTACCTTATAATAAATAAAGTATTATCCATACAAAATTAAAATGCAACATAAAATGTATGGTGAAAATAAAGGAACAAATTAATTTCTAAACAGGAATATCGTTATTTCTAGCATCTACAAGTATATTTCACTTAAGGGACGCCACACATTAGAGCAGAATTCAGTGCGGAAATCATCACACTATGCGTCCGTGCGTAAAGTGCTAGGCTAAGTTATCCTGATAGTGTCAGTTTTTTGAGTTCCAAACCACCTTACTGCCCTGCCCTCGGCGGTCCTCGACGACATATATAATTTCAAAAGCTATGCGTGTGAATGAGTTTTACCTTTGAAGTTAACGTCAGTACTTTTAATTTTTTCATTTTTGTTTATGATTAAAAAATAATACGAGTATGTAATTTGAATAATTTAAAAGTCGATTAAAATATGTTTAGAATCAATTTAATAACAACATACACGTGTGTGGACACACTGCTTCTTTAACAGGGCAATGCTTTACAATTATGGATGTATGCCGAATGGGTCTATGCCTAACCCACGGAGTAACTTTTAAGTGTATTTCCTAACCTGTCATAACAATGACATAATGACAGACGTATTTCTGCCGCACTGGAGTCGATTACTCTTGTTTGCAATATTTCACTTACCTCCCTCGATGTATCGTGCTCATAATTGCATACCCAATTTATGAATGAATTCATTGATAAATTGGGTATGCAATTATGAACCCGATGGTACAATGTACTATGAAGAGTTAAGTTTAAAAATTACCCTAAAGCAGATGTAGTACCATTAAGTAGCAACACTTTTTGATTGACAATATTTTTTAGTTTTTTTTTTCGTGCACTATGTGATGATATTTAGACGTAACGCAGGGAGTTCTACAGATAAAAAGAAACGTTATCCTTCTGTAAACTAGATAATTCGGATCTTTTCTTACATGAAAATACGCAGCAATTCGGCATTTTTACCTCAGACCTATGGATGGTATAGGAAGGATGGAAATCTCTTATGGGAAAACGGTCGAAAAAGTGTCCAGCGGTAAGCACTAAACAATAGTTCCAAATATCTCCGGGTGGCGCTAGGTATAGTTCAGCACTTGAAATGAATTACCGATATTTAATTCTTAAGTATATTACTTACGAAATAAAATTAATATTCAGAGTGTTTTTCATCTCCGCAAATAATTATTTTGGATTATTTTTTTTTAATTTCAAAATTAATTTAATCGAATTTAATATAATTAAGGCGTCAGTTTATCGCCTTTTGACGGACACTTTTGTAACATAGAGATTTATATCCTTCTTGTACCATCCATACTCAGACCGTTCCGCGCTGACTGACATTCATTGAATGGCGTTTGACGCGCGACAACTAGTTTTATATAACCGCTATGACCAGTGGTCTTGTACTTTTGGCAGAGGGGGACACCTGACAATTACTACTCCATTGGTTTATTTCTCTGAGGTACAGTATGGTATGGTTTTGCTGCCCTGATTCGGTAACCGTATCTGGGTATCTGACGTAAAAACACGCGGGCCTACCGTAAACGTCACAAATCAAAATTTTGTTATCTCCCACTCTACTGCTACTTGCTAATACGAACGAAAGAGACGCAGATAACGAAATGTCGTACTTCACAGTAGGCCTTCTGAAATCTACTTTACATCCGTCGACGGATTCTTCGGCTACACAAATTGACAACGTTTATAAAACATGTTAATGAAGCTATTGCTGACCGCTGGGACAGGATAGTGTAGTAATGGGCTGGTTAATATCCAAAATAATCATATCTGTAATCTGAGCCACAAGTACTTATATGTGTATTCATAGAACACGATATGGATTAAGATCAGTAAAACATTAGCAGCAATGACATTGGCAAACATGGGGAAGCTCTACTATATCACTCCCTAGTTTGGTTTGATTCCCGGATCGGATGAGCTACGCACACACTGCAGGTTAATTTTACTTGTTAGCATTCTAACCCTTTGATTATTAAACCAACAGGATGCGAGACGCGCACTAATTTCTATCAGAAAAAGTCTGCCAATTTCGGCGCGGGGGACGAGGAAACGCACACAAATACTTTTAACACTAATGCATTTTCCATTGACGTCGCTACACACGCACACGATAAAATTATCAAACACTAGCATAAAATATACTCACACAAGTACAAACACAGACACAGACAACCTGTCCGTGAACGAGATAATGTCATCTTTAAGTAAACGTACCCAGTGCGAGGAACGATTTGTGACGTTTTCAAGTCAAAGGTACATCATTGTCGGTTGTTCATAGAGTTAATTTCTAAATGATTTTTTTATGGTAACGCCTTATTGACAACCGATAATGATGTACCTTTGACTTGAAAAGGTCACATTTTATCGTAGATTTATTTATCGTATGCCTACATGTCACTGGATATAGATAGGCATTTCTTCCCTAGGGTAGTGGGAAAGCAGACGATGAAGAAAATTCAGTGAGTGCTGCGAGGTCCAGGTAGGACAGTAGGGCTGCCAAGTTTGTAACTCTTTTAGCACCACCCAGGGATTACGTGTAGGGTTGTCTAAGGTGTTTCCTACGGACGCAGAGAAACATTGATCGTAGGTTAGTTATATATTTTTGTTTCTTTACCAAGTATAAGGTTTAGCTATTGATAAAATTATAATGTTAAGTTGTGATTAAATATCAAGTTTTTCTACCAGAATATTACTTACAATGTTAGTATTCTACGTTAGTTAGTTTGTCTATTTGTTCGGGACAAATCTTGCAAGCTGATTTAGAATAACTTTCATATTATCAATTTAATATTTTGATGTGTATTTGCTTTTATACAATACAATACAATAATTTTTATTTCAGAATATAGATTCCATTTGGTTAGTGTCGCAGATAGCTTAAAATTACTGTTGTTTTTGTGTAACTAGATCTAAGTTAATCATTTTCTCGATTTATACCAATTTGTTTGTTTTAATAACGTGTATAAATATTGTGTTTCTATGTCTAGTTCCTAAGTATTATCTGTGTCTAATTTTATTGAAATTGTGTCGTAATACCCAAAATGTCTAGAATGTTGAAAGTTGTAAGAATTTTGTACTTAACTACGAAGAAATGTCCCATAATAATATAGATTTACACCCTCCTACAACCATGTAATAGTTTAAGATTATTGGCAAATAAACGAAAGACTTACACGGCACACACCAGCCACTAGTACGAGCACGCTAGAAAACCCATAAAAGAGGTCAGCACTCGTACTCGTTGCTCATTCACTTCTCACCGCTCACTTCTACAACTACTCCCAGCGGGGAAACACCTGCAACTACACTGCTCAAATGTTTTACAATTCTAAATAAGTGTTTTTATTCATCTCCCTAAATGACCTGGTAAATGGTACAGCGGGTCAGCGCTGCTTGGTTCGACGTGGTAATCCGGTCTGCACACAACAGATAGTAAGTAACACACAAAAACAAAAACAAATAAAAAGATTATATTACTAATGTTAGTACTTACTTGCTAAAAACTTATCAACTAAATAATACAATCTACAACTACACTGCTTTCGGACGCTCTGGCACTTGCACTTAGCCTTTGCGCGAGATTCAGTGCATCAGGGATTAACGCCCACGAGTAAGTAAAGTGAACGTAGGGCCGCTTTCACTGCACTAGGCAGTGTCAGCCATTAGGTTTTAGGTAGGTAAGGTTAGGGAACCCCACGTGCGTCAAGAAGCAAGAAGAAAGAAGAAGATGTCCGATCATACGCTCAAGATGTCTCTTCGCTCACACAAGGGACAACCCTCCAGTGCCGTTACCCCGCCGTCTGGTGAAACAACCTCCGGCGATACCAATACATGGGACAAAGGCACCACCAGCACTCTTGGCGATGGTCCTAGTGTCGAACCGCGTCTACAGCCGCCGTCGGCAATAGCGCCGGCGCCCGCTTATTCGGAAATATCGGAAGACGAGGCGGAAAAGACGTTAGTTAAAAGTCCACCAGGGACATCGTGTAAACCTAACACGTCCGCCGGGGAAAAAGACCGCTTTTCTCAGTGCGGCGACCGCGGTAGTAAAAAAGTGCGCGAAAATCGAAGTGTGTGTAGTGGAAAGTGCGACGAAAAGTTAGCTCTGTTGCTAGCGGAACTCGAGGTTCATAAAGCCGCCCTCGCCGTTGCTAATAAAGAGACGGAAACTGCCAAGTTAAGGCTACAGTTTGCCCAGCATGAGGCGCAATCTGTTAGCGGTAAGTCCGAACCTCTTGTCGAAAAAGACGAGCAACGCGTGAGGAATTGGGTAGAACGACAGTCCCAGCTAGATCAGAGCAATTACGTAACTAAAAATGAAGCGTCCGCGTTACACACAATACGTAATTTCGCCTCTAGCGCGCCGGCGCCCAGCGCCCCCACGCCCCGCGAGCCGCATATGAGTATGCGCCCATTATGCATAGGCCACCCGAATTACCCGCTTTCGACGGTAATATCACAGAATGGATCGCATTCCGTGCCGAATTTAACGATACCGCGCCCATGTTTAGTTACGTAAATAACGTCAGTCGAATTAGGCGCGCGTTGAAAGGTGAAGCGCGTACCGCGGTGAAATCCATAATGTATACCGTCCAGGATCCATACGAGATAATGGAGGCCTTAGAGAGGCAGTTCGGGGACCCTGAAGAGATCGTGTTGACTGAGCTACATAATGTTAAACGCATGCCGCGCCTAGCCGAAGATAATAACAGTAATATCGTGTCTTTTGCCGCGCACGTCGCAAATGCAGTAGCGACAATAAAATCATTAAAGCAAGAAAAATACTTGTACGCGCCAGAGCTAGTCAACAAGATCGTCAATAAGTTGAACCTTATTGTTAGGTACGAATGGGGCAAGTTCAAACAAGCTAATTTGAACTCGCCCGATTTAGTCGCGATATCAGAATTTCTGCTAGAAATTAGTTCCGCGGCTAAAAGAACGAGTCGTCATCGAGGTCCGAAGCCGAAAAATGCCGTGAACACGGTTTCCTTTGAGCTGGACAATAGGTCAGGGCGTCATACCGCCCCCACCCGTACTCCCGCCCCCGTGTTCTTCCGCGACTATTCGAGCGACTCCAATGACAGCTACCAGAGCACTCGCCCGCGAAATAGAGTAGATAGAGCTCACACGGGGGAGTATAGGTCGCCGACGGTAGCTCAAACGAAGCCCCGCGAGGCTAAAAGGCCCGCGTATACGGGGACCAAGCCCAAACAACATTCGGTACCAGCACGATTTACGTCACGTGATAAGTGTCTAATATGTCATAATCATGAACACAAAGTGGAAGCGTGTACTAAATTTTTGAATGCATCGGTATCCGAACGTTGGGATTGGGCGAAAAACGAAAAGCTGTGCTACAAATGTCTAGGCGCGGCGCACCGTGGTCGCTTCAAATGCAGGTATGTGGCTTGCGGAGTGCAACAGTGCGAAGCCGGGCATCACAGGTTACTACACGGTTTGAACGCATCTAAAGCGCCCGTGGAAGACAAAAAAGTCAGTAACGTTCACGCGATTAGAATAGCGCCCACGTTTTTGAGAATGATGCCCGTAGAGGTTACGGGCCCACTAGGTACTACGCAAGCCTTAGCCCTGTTAGACGAAGGGGCGGCCCTTAGTTTGATTTCACACGAAACAGCCGATCGTATAATGCCCCGAGAGCGGGGAGAAACGCTCGACATAGAAGGTATAGGTGGGAGCGTGAGCGATCCGGACTCTTGTAACGTGCGATTCGCAATCCGCGGCTTTTGCAGTAGGCATCTAGAAATGATGGAAGCGCTTACCATCAATCGATTGAACGTAGGAGCGCAAGGCGTCTCCAAAAACATAGTCGCGCAGTGCGACCATTTAGCCGACATAGCCGAGGAGCTGTGTTACGATTCTGCCGCGCCTTCAATAATTATAGGTCAAGATAATTGGCATTTGATAGTGACGCGCCAAATTATCAGCGGTAAATCGCACCTCCCGGTAGCTAGTTTGACGCGGCTAGGATGGTCACTGCACGGACCACATAGGTCATCGGAGGCAACCGTAGCGTTTGTAGGCCACATGGGGCCACAAACGGCCGACGATGAAGCTTTAGCTCTCATGAAGGAACATTTCGATATCGAGTCACTAGGGGTAGTTAGAAAGTTGCCTCGGGCCGATCCCGATCAAAGAGCAATAGATTTACTAGAAGCGACATGTGAAAAAATCCCCGGGGAAGATAGGTTCCGAGCGGGTTTGTTATGGCGTACCGATAACGAAGAATTGCCAAATAATAAAGCGCACGCGTTACGGCGGCTGTACAGCCTGGAAAACAAGTTAGATCGCGACCCTATTCTGAAAATCGAGTATACTAAGCACATAAATAACCTGTTAGACAAAGGTTACGCGGAAAAAGTAGACTCGCCGCCCCCGCAGGACGCGCCTAGGGCATGGTACTTGGCGCATTTCGCAACGTTTCATCCGCAGCGCGGAAAAATGCGCGTAGTTTGGGACGCAGCCGCTACCGCGTACGGTAGGTCGCTAAATAGTGCTCTTCTAGCGGGTCCTGATCTGTTAGAATCCTTATTCGGCGTGTTAGTCCGTTTTAGGGAAGGCAGGACCGCGGTAATAGCCGACATTAAAGAAATGTTCCTGCAGATAGAGATTGTAGAACGCGATCGAGATTCGTTACGTTTTGTTTGGCGGGGGGAGGACCGCTCAGCCTCACCGGAAGAATATACGATGAAAAGACTGATATTCGGGTCCGCGGCTTCGCCGACGACGGCATTGTACGTCAAAAACAAAAACGCATACGAACATGCGAAAGAATTTCCGATCGCCGCTGAGAAAACTATAAAAAGCACGTATATGGACGACTTAGTCGTAGCTTTTGACCAGTGTGAGAGCGACGTTAGGCGCATAGTAAACGAAATTTACGCGCTTAATTTACGCGCGTCGTTCGAGCTCCGCGGGTTCGCCTCTAACAACCCAAACGTAATTTCTGACGTAGTTCCTAGCAAAGAGGATACGTCCCTCATCGGGGGAGGCGAAAGCGAGCGCACATTAGGCTTAAAATGGAACCATAGACGCGACACGTTAGGGTTTAACGTAAATTTACGCAACACGCCCGAAGACGTGCTCAACGGTACGAAATTACCCACTAAACGACAGGTGACGAGTAGCGCGATGTCGATATTCGATCCCATAGGCTACGTAAGCCCGATCTCTGTCTTAGGGAAGGCATTGATGCAGGAAGTCTGGCGTACAGGGATAGGCTGGGATACCGTTATACCCACCTCGCTCGCACCCGCGTGGAATTCATTCGTGAGTAATATTCAGCAACTTAGGGAGTTAGAAATACCGCGATACGTACCCGCGAGAAATAGAGAGGCCGACATGCACGTTTTTTGCGACGCTAGCGAAAAGATATACGCCGCCGCGATATACTTAGTTAGCGAAGGCCCGGACGGACAAAAGTCCGCAGCCTTAGTAGCCGCCAAGGCGCGAGTCGCACCGTTGCGTATTGTCAGCATTCCTAGGTTAGAATTGCAAGGTTGTGTGCTAGCGACACGGCTAGCCGACACAGTAGGAAAGGAGTCCGATTATGTCATTAAACATAGGTATTTCTGGAGCGACGCTCGGACAGCGTTATCCTGGATAAGGTCGGATCCACGTCGGTACAAAAGCTTTGTCGCACATAGAGTAGCCGAAATAGAAAACACAACTAAACCTACCGATTGGCGTTGGGTACCTAGCGCGTTAAACGTCGCCGACGACGCTACTAAGGGCGTCCCGGCCCAGTTCGGAGCTAACCACCGGTGGTTTATAGGGCCTGATTTTATACGGCAAGCCGAGGAGCATTAGCCGCGCGAGAAAACAGTAGAGCCCGTCGTAGAAACGTGCGAAGAGCGCGTCATAAAACCGGTTTGCTCTGTAAATACCGTTCAAAACAAGTTCGCATACTTGCCCGAGACATGTAGATTCTCGAAGTTCACTAGGCTGGTTCGCACTACGGCCAGAGTTTTGATTGCTGCCGAGGTATTCAAAGCCAGATTGTCTGTCAATAGAAATCCAGAAACAGAAATGAATAACAGACACATAAGTCTAGCGGAGATACTGCTGATTAAACAGAGCCAAAATGAGTCGTATGCCGAAGAGATACGACTACTGGAAGCCGGGCGCGCGCTGCCGAAGAAGTCTGCATTACATCGAGTTGCTATGAAGCTTGATAAGAACGGAATAATTGTGCTAGATGCCCGAATAGACAAAGACGAAGCCCATATACCTGTCTTGCACGCTAAGGAGGCATTTACCAAGCTGTTGATCCATCATTTCCACGCACTTTTCAACCACGGAAATCATGCGACGGTGATCAACGAATTGAAGCAAAGATATTACATAGTCGGACTGCGCGGTACGATTCGTTATCTGACGAATAAGTGCCAATGGTGTCGGACCTATAAAGGAGCTACCCTCAAGGTTCCTGTAGGCGACCTACCGCCAGAGAGGCTCAAGGCGAATCAACCGCCATTTACCGCAGCAGCCGTAGATTTGTTCGGTCCTATGCAAATTGTCATAGGCCGCCACCGAGAAAAGCGATGGGGCGTCCTTTACACGTGCCTCACCACTAGAGCCGTGCACCTAGAGCTAGCCGCCTCCCTATCGGCAGCCTCTATGATCCTATCGCTACGAAGAATGATGTCTCGACGCGGCGCACCCACCGTTCTGTACTCAGATAACGCCACAAACTTTTACGGCGCAGAACGCGAGCTATCAGAGGCCAAAAACTCTCTGCCCGATAGTCTCAAACAATTTATGACCGAACGACGCATGATCTGGAAGAAGATCCCGCCTGGCAACCCCTCCGCCGGCGGGGCTTGGGAGCGTCTAGTCGGAAGCGTGAAAACAGCTCTGAAAGTCACGCTAAAAGACAGAGCACCCCATGAAGAAGTTCTCCATACGCTACTGCTGGAAGCTGAACACCTGGTAAACTCCAGACCGCTGGCCCCAGTGAATCCTGACTTAGAGGCTGAAGCGCTCACGCCGAACCACTTTCTCATCGGCCGATCGAACGCTATGTCCCCGCTGGGAGTCTTCTCCGACGAAAATATGAGCCTTTCGTCCTGGAAAACAGCTCAAGCACTAGCTGACAACTTCTGGAAACGCTGGCTGAAAGAATATCGTCCCAACCTGATGCCACGATCCAGTGCACACCAGAACGCGACGAAACTACACGTAGGAGATGTAGTAATTATAGCCGACGGTACGATGCCACGAGGTACTTGGCCTAGAGGCGTGATCGCACAGCTCTTTCCAGGTCCTGGTGGCCACATAAGAGTAGCCATTGTACGTACTCGCGCAGGAGAAGTCCGCCGCCCTGTTTCCAGACTCATTCGCATCTGCTCCACACCACTCGACGGTGCTGACGCACGTGGGGGAGAACTGTCGCAGATAGCTTAAAATTACTGTTGTTTTTGTGTAACTAGATCTAAGTTAATCATTTTCTCGATTTATACCAATTTGTTTGTTGTAATAACGTGTATAAATATTGTGTTTCTATGTCTAGTTCCTAAGTATTATCTGTGTCTAATTTTATTGAAATTGTGTCGTAATACCCAAAATGTCTAGATTGTAAGAATTTTGTACTTAACTACGAAGAAATGTCCCATAATAATATAGATTTACACCCTCCTACAACCATGTAATAGTTTAAGATTATTGGCAAATAAACGAAAGACTTACACGGCACATACCAGCCACTAGTACGAGCACGCTAGAAAACCCATAAAAGAGGTCAGCACTCGTACTCGTTGCTCATTCACTTCTCACCGCTCACTTCTACAACTACTCCCAGCGGGGAAACACCTGTAACTACACTGCTCAAATGTTTTACAATTCTAAATAAGTGTTTTTATTCATCTCCCTAAATGACCTGGTAAATAGTACAGCGGGTCAGCGCTGCTTGGTTCGACGTGGTAATCCGGTCTGCACACAACAGATAGTAAGTAACACACAAAAACAAAAACAAATAAAAAGATTATATTACTAATGTTAGTACTTACTTGCTAAAAACTTATCAACTAAATAATACAATCTACAACTACGGGGAGCGCGAAACGTGCAACTGCGTCTATCTACGCAGCAACGCGGAGTCCCCGCGGAGGGTTTTATATTTAGTGGAAAATACTACAAATTGTAAACAAAGAACTATTACAATGAAACAATTAACTGCAAAGAACTCTGGAACATCACGGGATTCGAACCCACGTGTTTAGATTACCGTTCCAATGTGCTTCCAATTACACTAGACCAGGGGTTCCCAAACTTTTTTTAGGCACGCCCCCTGCTGCCTAAAATGAAATTCCCACGCCCCCTTAGGCTTCGATGCAAGGTAGGTCTACCTAGCCCTGTTCAAATTTCCCGAGGCCCCGCGCCCCCCTTAAAATGTGGCCGCGCCCCCCTAGGGGGGCGCGCTTCCCACTTTGAAAACCCCTGCACTAGACGTTCCTCTATCCACCTCAGTGAATTTTTCACTGCAATGAACAATGATGAACCAGTCAATAGCGACATCGTGATATTCCAGAGTCCTTCGCAGTTGATATTCTGATTATAATGGGCATCTGTTTCCAATTTGTGTTTCTATTTCTATTATCTCTTCTTCATTTTCTATTATAAATAAAAAGTATAACATACTGCTAATGTTAATATCGACATTTATTTTTGTGCTGTCCCATCACTAAAACTTCCCTGTTAGGTACAGTGATACCAGAGTAAGAAATTAAAAGTGCCTATTTAAGGGGATAAGTGTGTATAACGTACCTTATAATAAATAAAGTATAATCCATACAAAATTAAAATGCTACATAAAATGTATGGTGAAAATAAAGGAACGAATTAATTTCTAAACAGGAATATAACACATTCGAGCGGAATTCAGCGCGGAATTCATTATACTAGCTGAAAGGACCCCGCAGCAAACATAGGGAAAAAGTGGTTTCAGTTAAATCTCACGAAATTTGAATACGATGTAGATTCGAGTGTCCTGATTAATTTTTTATAAGGGCACAACTCGCTCAGAAGTATACTTTTAGAAATAATGAAGTACAGTTGTTTCATACAAAACATATGTAACATACCAATTTTTCGTAAAATCTTTCTCTTTACTTTTGCATAATATAAATAACTACTAAAATGCGATTTCAACGTGACAGAAACGTTATTAAGATCATATTTAACGCCAGTAATTTTCTGTGTGAGTCAATTCAAAGTATCGATTTTAAGAAACACGTCATAAAATAATAATAATATAAACTTGATTATTTCTGACAGTGTACTTCTGAGGGAGTTGCGCCCTTATATACAAATAATAAGGAGACCTGAATCTACATCGTACTAAAATTTCATGCGATTTGACTGAAACCACTTTTTCCCTATGTTTGCTGCGGGGTCCTTTGTCTATTAAAACCGAAATTTGTTTATGGTAGCTGTATTTTTGAGACCATAGACAAATTTCAGCTATAGTGCCGTACAGCACACATACGCTGAGTTTCTTACTATGGTTCTTCTCATTTGGGGCTCCTTTCCGAACCAGTAGTAGTTTATTGCCCTTCCCATAATACGGTTTTAAAAAGATTTGAATTCAATACAGTTGTTAAACCAGTGTTTATGTTTTATTTCATTACCGTGCGTCCGTGCGTAAAGTGCGCTAGGTTATCTTTATAGTGTCAGTTTTTTTGAGTTCCAAACCACCTTACTGCCCTGCCCTCGGCGGTCCTCGACGACATATATAATTTAAAAAGCTATGCGTGTGAATGAGTTTTACCTTTGAAGTACTGACGTTAATCTTTTCATTTTTTCAATATGTAATTTGGATAATTTAAAAGTAGATTAAAATATGTTTAGAAACAATTTAATAACAACACACACACAGAGACACACTGCTTTTTTAACAGAGCAATGCTTTACAATTATGGCTGTATGCCGAATGGGTCTCTGCCTAAGCCACGGAGTATCTTTTAAGTGTATTGCCTAACCTGTCATAACAATGACAATGACTGACATAATGGCGGACGTATTTCTGCCGCACTGGAGTCGATTACTCTTGTTTGCAATATTTCACTTACCTCCCTCGATGTAATCGTGTTCATAATTGCATACCCAATTTATGACGGGAATTAATTGATAAATTGGGTATGCAATTATGAACCCGATGGTACAATGCACTATAAACATAAAGCTCTATAAATGGAGTACGCTTCGCATCATCTTTGCAAACAAAAAAGTCTGCCAAAGTCTGAGGGGGGCGAGGTAGCACGCATGTGATGTTTTCAAGTCAAAGGTACATCATTGTCGGTTGTTAATACAGTTTATTTCTAAATGATTTTTTATGGCAGCAACGCTTTATTGACAACCGACAAAGATGTACCTTTGACTTGAAAACACCAAAACATATTTGATATATTCTTTTTATACTTTATAACACTAAATGGAGCAATAGATAGTCGACTGTACAGCTGTTAACATATGGTTCATTATTGGATGCAGTCTTTGCAAATGTCAAACAATAAAGCCAAGAATCATTTTTGATTGTATTTTCAAACAAAATATAGAAGACAGCAATCCTTAAGCGCGTTAAATATGGAGAAGTGTCAAACGTCAAATAGTTACTGCCCGTCAGAAAGAAAACGATTGTCTTTGAATCGATTCTGTAAACGAAGTTTGATTTTCGATTTAGGTTAAATCTTTTATTACGAAAGTAATGATAAATAAAGTAAAACTTTACTTACATCTGAAATGGTATTTCATCTTTTTGTAAACTAGATGAAATATAACATTTTTTACATCCAAAAACAGCGCATAAGGGCATTTTCACGGAGCTTGTCATCCATCGACAGCGAAGACGAAAGTGCGTGACATCGATTATTGAAATAGTTTTAATAGATGTACTAGATTTTCCTGCCAATACTTTTGACAGAGGGGAAATGATACCTAAGGCCTCTCCTGGTTTAGAACTCTCTGACTATAGTCAAGTTAAAAAATTACCCTAAAGCAGATGTAGTACCATTAAGTGGCAACACTTTTTGATTGACAATATTTTTTAGTTTTTTGCTAATTTCGTGCACTATTTGATGATATTTAGACGTAATTATACTTACAGATGAAAAGAAACGTTATCCTTCTGTAAACTAAATAATTCAGATCTTTTCTTACATAAAAACACGCAGCAATTCGGCATTTTTACCTCAGATCGTTCCGCGCTGACTGACATTCATTGAATGGCGTTTGACGCGCGACAACTAGTTTTATATAACCGCTACGACCAGTGGTCTTGTACGTTTGGCAGAGGGGGACGCCTGACAATTACCACTCCATTGGTTTATTTCTCTGAGTTCTAACCTGACCTGACGTTAGGTTTTGCAAACCGTACGGGTGGAAAAATGTAGGTAAAGACTGACCAGTAATATATGATTATTGTCAAGAAGGCGCTATTATTCTCATTTATATGGCAACAGTCATAGAGCGTATAATTGTCTATGGTATAGTGACATCTTGATTTGTTTACCTGTCAGCTCTGATGTTAATTTGAAAATGTTTCACAGCGAAATGGTTCCATTTCCCGAGTGTATTATTTACAGCAGTTTATTATACACACTATTTACAATGTTTCGCTCTTGAATATGAATAATTTTGTCGTTTATTATTTCATATTCAACACTTTATTATTATTCAAGTACACCGTCTCAATGACACTTGACAACAGTGACAGCCTATCACATGCACTCACACATGCATATCATTCTGTCATTAAAATTATTGCCAGTGTAAGAAATTAGTTCCAATGAAATTCCGCAACATGGCGCGTGATCATATATTTCTGGTCAGGCTTTGCATATATACCCCCTTTATTCATAAACGTCTCTGCGTGATATGTAAATTAACTAATATTCGTTTCTCCTTATCTGTCACGTTGACAGGTGTGTTTGTTAGAAACAGAAAAACATAAATTAACTAATTTAAGCCTGCGAGGCGTTTATGAATAAGGGGGTTAGTATTTAGTATCCTTCAGGTTTCCTTATTCGGGAACCGTATCCGGCATCCTAAAGCGAAAACCTAACGTTTGTCTCCAGTTGTTATCCAGCCTAGATGCGGCAAAAGCGTAACTCAGTTCACTCTATGGTACAGGTGTGCAAGTTGCGGAAACTTTCCAAATAATTGGAAATATTCTCGGAATTTTCTAGAAATTTTCGTAAGAAACATAGGAAATTGGAAATTTAAGAAATGGAAAGTTTCAAATCCCATACAAAAATGTGAATATTTTCCGTAATTTTCATACGTGGAAAATTTCGCAATTTTGGAAACTTTCCGGCGGCATATCAGTACTCTATGGGTTCACTGCAGAGAGTACCTTCATACAACCTTCATAGTGCCTTCTTGTTAACCATAGTATATGTTGTTAACCACAGATATCTCATCTTTTCTCTGATATCTCATCTTTTCTCAGATATCTGTGTTGTTAACTGACGCTGGGTTTCCGGCGTGTGACGTTATATACATATTCATCTATGCGTGTGACGCATAGATGTATATGTACATAGATGAATATGTATTGTATATGTGTGACGCCAATGGCCGCTGTGTCTTAAGACTACATTTTAGTTTTTGTTCATTTTCGTTCTTCAGTTCGTAATATATAGCATATTGTGTGATGATCTAACGAACAAGTGTCCAGCTAATGAAGAATTAGTCTCAAACCAGTGTAACCACTGTTTGGGGGTAATCCCGTTATCCCGGCCACGGCCGCCGCGTGTTTTTTGTGGGGAGCAGCTATCTCCCTACAAAAAGCAAGGCATCTGCTTTCAGTATATAAGAAGGTACTCTGTGGCATCTGCCGTACAACATGCTATATAAAGTACCACTTCTCCTAAAAAAAAAAACACGCTGACAATCCAATTCTCAATGTGCACGTCATATCCAGACCTAGAAGATTTAATTCTAAACTTGTTATATAAATAGAATATTAAATTCATGATTGGTAGCTACCAAATTTTGACGGGGAAGTAAACCTTTGTAATATTTTAATGACACGATAATATTCCCTCCTCAGTACCTTTTATATACTTAATGCTCATTTTCTACAGCTACTGATGAGTTCCTAACTGCCTAACTAATTGCTTTAAACCTATTTTATACTCAACATGCCTCGTTTCTTTCGGATTATGTCATTGCTGTGTGTCGCTGTCATCATTACGACTGTATATTATGGCTTTGTCGATAATAAGGTGTACGCTAGTAAAACCTTGGAGCCCTACATTGAAAACCCCAATTATACTAGCAGCAACGGTATCATCGATCCCTCTAGAAATTTAGAGACTGTTATCGACAACGATCAAACTGAAGGCAAGTATTGAAGTCCAATTAGTTCCACTGCTAATTCCAAAGGTACTGGCACTAATTGGATTATTTATCGGTTTTTTTACTAAGTTTAAATTAAATTTTACTGCAGTAAAAATAAAATAAAAATAAAATAAAATAATATTACCAATACCAAAAAAAGAAATTTACAAATAGAATTTTACAATACTGAGAGGATTTGCTTTACATAAACTATCCTATACTAGGTCTAGGTACCACCAACGGCGGGGCATCCATAGTTCTCATAGGCAAGCTAGAGTCCATTCGGGTTTTCTTTCAATTTTTTGACCAATAGAATAAAAGAAAAGAAAAAGTATGTGTAAGACTTTATGGACGCCTCGCCATTGATAACCACAAAACTATGGCTAAATAATGGTAATTTGGTAAAAGGTACTAGTCTCAACCAGAGATGGGCATTTCGTAATCGATTCCTGATTACACGATTACTTGATTTTACTTCTGTAATCCACTACCGGTTGTCAGATTACTTGTAATGTAATCAAGTGAAACGGTGATTACCAGTACATATTAAGGAATCAGGAATCATCTATAGAAAAAGTACAATTACTATTAATTGGGAATCAAAATTGATTCCAAATTACTGGAATTGTTGACTGATTACCACCAGATTACTTCTACATATATATATTAAATTCGCACTGCTGCCATGCTTGTGATGTTTTTTTTACATAAATCAGTTCGGATTCAGGCTTTGGGCATCGATTAGCGGAATCGTAGCTGTCGATCATAGACAAAAATCAGCTCTAAGTAAAAAAAAACCCAACCTCTGAATTTTGTCTTACTCCATACAAAAATCAGTCACCATAGACAAAAATTTGCCGGAAGTTGGGTTGTTTCCGATTTCCGGCTGATTATTGTCTATGATAGACTGAATTCCGCTCAATTGTGTGATGCACCTTAAGTATATTAAGAAAGCTATTTTTTACAAACTTTTATTTAACTCACAGTGTTTGAAGTAAAGTACAGTCAGTCACAAAATCGTATATTGTCAAAAACCTGTAAACTGATTTAGAATTAATTCCTTCTAACCGATATTAGAATAAATAATAATAAGTATTTAGATGATTGGCTAAATAAAAGTACAGTCAGCCACAAAATCATTAATTGTCAAAAACTTGTAAACTGATTTAGAACCACTTCCTCCTAACCGATATTAGAATAAATAATAATAAGTAATAAATAATAATGATTATCTAAAGAAAAGTACAGTCAGCCACAAAATCGTATAATGTCAAAAACCTGTAAACTGATTTAGAACCAATTCCTTCAAACCGACATTAGAATAAATAATAATAAGTAATAAATAATAATGATTATCTAAAGAAAAGTACAGTCAGCCACAAAATCATAAACTATCAAAAACTTGTAAACTGATTTAGAAACTATTCCTCCTATCCGAAATTAGAATAGTCTCAATACCCTAAGTATCAGATGATTGTCTAAATAAAAGTACAGTCAGCCATAAAATCGTATAATGTCAAAATCTTGTAAACTGATTTAGAACCAATTCCTCGTAACTAATATAAGAATAAATAATAAGTATTTAGATGATTATCTAAATAAAAGTACAGTCAGCCATAAAATCATAAACTGTCAAGAACTTGTACTGATTTAGAACCTATTCCTCCTAAACGATATTAGAATCGTCTTAATACCCTAAGTATCAAATGATTGTCTAAACAAAGTACAGTCAGCCACAAAATCATAAACTGTCAAAAACTTGCAAGCTGATTTAGAACCTCTTCCTCCTAACCGATATTAGAATCGTCTCAATACCCTAAGTACCAGATGATTGTCTGAAGAAAAGTACAGTCAGCCGTAAAGTCGTATAATATAAAAAACTTGTAAACTGATTTAGAACGAATTCCTCCTAACCGATATTAGAATAAATTATAAGTATTTAGATGATTGTCTAAAGAACAGTACAGTCAGCCACAAAATCGGTCCCCCACTAAAGCCACACTATAGGCAAGAATGCATCGAACCCAGGATTGACCGGCTAGAAGAGCACAGGGGAAAAGTGTCCACATCGTCACGTCCCTCAGCCACGAGGATTAAGCAAAGAATGTAAAAAAATGCGATATAAATTCAAGGGATCCTTATACAAGGAACGTGTTATTTTTCGTGTTTTGGTACGGAACCCTCTGTGTGAAAGTCCGATTCGCACATAGCTGGCTTTATGAAAACCCATTCGCAAGCAATCTATAATTATATCCATCATTGTTTATAAATCACCCCTGACAACCATGCCAATGACACTCACGGTGTAATCCAGTCTGGAATTTAGTAATTTAGTAATCCAGATTACTTAAGTACTTGATTACTGAGGAATCAAGATTACAGTAGTGGTTTACAATACTGATTCCTAAGTAATGGATTACAGATGTAATCATAGTACAGTATTACAGTAATTTTGATTACCTAAGTAATCGATTACCGAGGAATCACGATTACTGTAATGTAATCGTGTAATTAATTCCAAAAGTAATTGATTATGCCCAACTCTGGTCTCAACGTATACCAAGCGTTGATTTTCAGACTGGTGGACAGTAGTACGACTTACCGAAAAATAATCTCAAGATATCACATAATATTATTGTAAAATTGATACAATAAATTAAACATTAAACACTATCCAGGTATGGCTGAGAGATACGAATGATATATGCGAGAAAATATTTAACAAAACCGGCCAAGTGCGTGTCGGACCACGCATAATGGAGGGTACCTTCATTGGAATAAAAACCAAACTAATACCAAAAGTTCGTATCTGATGCCTATGGAAGAAGTTTCTTGGAGATAACTCAAAAATGGCTGAACCGATAATGTTAAAAACAACTTTTGTAGAGATATATGATAAGGCGCATCTTCTCAATTTTTTTCATATTTTTTGGAATTATGGTTCAAAAGTAACGGGGGGAGGGACACAACTTTTCTGATTTTCGATGCAATTATTTCAGAAAATATTCACTTAATCACAAAATGTTCAAAGAAACCTCAATGTTATTTTTAAAGATCTATCGATTGATGTTGTCACATGTTGATATTTGCTTTTTTTTTAAATTTAGTTACATGTATCGCCCCCTTTAAAAATATTTTTTTCTGCAATTTAACTACATACATGTAGGTAGCGACATAGAAAGTAAGCCTTATGTGTAAATTTTATTAAGATACGTTCTTTAGTTTCTGAGTAAAATGGCTGTGACATACGGACGGACGGACGGACTGACGGACATGACGAAACTATAAGGGTTCCGTTTTTGCCATACTGGCTACGGAACCCTAAAAAGTTGACAGAACGATATACAGGGTTTTTTTATTAGGCACGATACATGTCACAACTGTCAAAGTGCCTACGCGGCCATTAAAAAAACCTAAGATTTTTATTGCGTAACATTCACAAGAACATTAACAATGATAAAAATAAAATATTTCGTGCAAATAACTACTGTCAAAATATTGTCAAATACTCAATTTAACATTTACAAATACGTAGGCATGGCTTTACTAAAAATACAAATATATTTAAGTAATTTTAATGGCCGCGTAGGCACTTATATTGTATAATTAAAGCATGAAGGACAGTTTATTTCTGTATTTTTATGTTTGTGAAATACTTTAATAGCTTCCTTAAAATATCACCTACACTTCGGCTATTTTTCATAAAATGTATCTTGCTAAACGTACTCTCCCTTAAAAAATATACATGAAAATGAATAAAAACGATTCCACTTATTCCTCAGATGACTCATTTTCCACCGAATTTATGTATTAAATTAATTTTAATCATTAAAAACCTTACTCTTTTCAACTCTCCAAGGAAAAATCGCGAAATAGGTAGGGCGAATGGGTAGGGATAGGTCTTTTAAAACAATAAGGGTATTCTAAAACAATTTTTGGATAAAACTTATACTTTCGTAAATATTAGCTCCGAAAGTTTAAAACAGTGTTTATCGTATTTCCTCGATATCTCATTAAACATTGATCCTAGCAAAAATTGCAAATAATCTTTTTTATAGAAAATTAGATGTAGATGAATTAAGCACTAGAACATTTTTTCGTATGAGCCACCGTTACAGAGTTATTTACGAAAAACCAAAATAAGGGACCTTTACACCCCCCCCCCCCCCCTCCCCCTCCGCCCCTCTAGCGGCGCCACCATCCACCGGTACTTTTAGTATGTTGTGTAAGATACCTTTGCCTACAACTACACCAAAGTTCAGCTATACACGAATTACTTCCCCTATCAGGCAGTTAAGCGTCTTCGTTTGGTGAGCTACTGACGCGTTGTTTTGCACGCGCGCGGGTACAAAACAAGGAAAAATCGGTCGCACGCCTCCCCGCCGGTTAGCGCTTCTCATACTATTTTACCCGATATCTACCCGCGCCCGCTCCATGCAACCGCGCCAGCGGATAACCTTATAGAGGGAAATTCATAACGTCTACTCTGTATTTCAGATATTATAGATGAAATAAACTCAGACACAAATCTAGTTGAGTTGGCGAAGAAATACCCTGATGTGCGTACTGGTGGTTGGTACACCCCGCCCAATGGTAGCGCTCGGCAAAGAGTTGCCATCATAGTGCCATACAGGTTCGAACCTAATAAGTTAATCATCCTCTTGCCAAATGGATAGGATTTGTAAAAACAACCCTATTAAATACCTAATCCAATACTCTTTATTGATCATCGGTGCGGTAACAGTGAATGGGTTGGTTAATTCAACATTTCATTCGTGTCTTTTACAGAGATCGCCAGCAGAACTTAGCGATATTCCTAAAATATATGTATCCGTTTTTGATGAAGCAACAAATCGAATATAGAGTGATTCTAGTCGAACAAGAAGGTACGTATAAATAACAAATGTACTAATTACATTTAATTGATAATAGGATACACCAGCTAATCTCCCCAGGTGCGTATCCAGGATTTCATTCAGGGGGGGGGGGGGGGGCACACATTCCCCGTCCGTGGCATCATATGGCCACCGTAGCACACGAGATTTGCATGGCAGGGAATGCGAAAGCCCTCCCCCCCTCTGTTTCCGCGCGTGAATCCCCCAAACGCAGTTCCGTCCCCGTGGAACTAGACACGGACACTTCCAAAAGGTCATAGTCATAGTCATAGTAATTTATTGCAATCATGATTACACAAATATACAAGATAACATAGCATAAAACATGAACCCATGTGGGTGTCGCAAATACAGAAGCATATTTAGTTATAATTCGGATACAGATACAATCTCAAGTTATATTTAGATAAGAAACGAAGTCAAAAATAAAAGGTAGAATATCAATCAAATGTCTAAGACTAGAGTACAATGTCAGATTAATAAATAGAATCATAGTTTTTAAATATGTCATTAATATTGTAGTAACATCTTTTTAACAGAAATACTTTAAGATTTTTTTTAAAGATATGGTGCTTACGTAATGATTTCAACTCATTTGGTAGGCTATTGTATAAAGATGCTGCCTGGCAACGCACAGAGTGTTTAGTCACTTGGTATTTTGGAAGAAAGCTGTTACAAACGTTTTTCTTTCTTGTCGCTAACCGAATTTTACTCGGCTCTTCAGTTTCACGCAGATTCTTAAAAAAGGATGTGAGTAGTACATGCACATACAAACAGGATAAGAGATGTACATAGTTTTCTTCAAGACTGACCTTGTTATCAACTTATCACCACCAGGAAAAATTCATCCGTTTAACCGTGGCAAGCTCTTGAACGTGGGTTTCGTGGAGAGTCAGAAGCTAGGGAGCTGGCAGTGCTTCATTTTCCACGACGTAGACTTGCTGCCACTTGACCCACAGATCCAGTACCAGTGCAGCACGAGTCCTCGACACTTGTGTTCTGCCGTCAAGATGTATAATATCACGTAAGCAGCACGGTTAGCACATGAGTGACGCGACAGTATCTCGCGCGCGAGATAGACTACCCGTCTCTTTTTAATTGATACAGTCAGAAAAGAACAGGTAGACTATCTCGCGCGCGCGATACTGTCGCGTCACTCTTGCTCTAACCGTACAGGGTATATAGGAGATAGTTCTCCGATCAAAACAAGTAGTCCGGTACGATAGCGACTAGCGACGAGCGTGTCCTATCTCACTCACACTGCATTTTTTATACTACCTAATACGGTGGCAATCAAGCATACGGCTCGCTTGATGGTAAGCAGCTACCGTACCCTATGGACACCTGCACCTCCACAGGTATCACATGCGCGATGCCAATCCTTTAGAACCCTGGACACCCCTTTTTAGGGTTCCGTAGCCAAAATGGCAAAAACGGAACCTTTATAGTTTCGTCATGTCGGTCTATTCGTCCCTCCGTCCGTCCGTCCGTTTAGTACAGTCATTTTACAGGCGGCTAGTATGGCGAATTAGAAATAATTAATAGTAGCTAATATTTTTAGTGTAACGGATATTATATATATATATATATTAAACCTGGCTATGTAATGATCAGGCACACGTGTTTCAACACACTTGCGAGGAAAAAACAGAATGGTATACGCTAGTTACTAGTTATTAATAATTAAAATTGGATAAATACATTAATCTCCAGAATGCGTATATGATAGAGATACTTACATTAATATCAATTAACCTTTCTTTGTGTATCTGGAACTCCTTTTCACAAATCAAAATTTAATACTTCACTTTTATCGTCCAATAAGTTCGAGTGTTTTTCTTACAATGTACCTAAATCTCATTAATATTATATAACAGTTTAAAAGATATTTATTTCTCAAAAAATTTACATAAATCACTTACTGAGAAAACAATAATTTTGCTTAAATCTAAATGGGAGAGGGTAGAATACAAAATAAACGGTTGACGACAATGACGACTTAAGTACAAAGGCGCTTGGTAATTAATAACAAGCGCAATACAACAATGTAAATGCAATGCTGTGCGTAGAGGCCACTCAAACTGCATTACCAGACATAGAAGTTTTTGTGGCAAAAACTAGGGAGTTCCTTCCAGTAATAAATTTATCGATAACTTTCGAAGTGACATTTCATAGCACATACTAAGTTTACCGAGTAAAGTATAAATTACCCTGTAAGGTATACATATTACTCGCAATACAAATTAAATAATGGTTTAAAGACAAATTATATGTTTTAATATTGGCTGTTTGTCAAAATAAGTTCGGTGCTTCGCGCCTTGGCCTCACGCTGCACGCGCATCTAAAAAAACTTGCGCGCTATATTGAAAGTTCAATTGAAATCTGCCCCTTATTCATAACCGTCTTTCGGGCCTCAATTAGTTAATTTATGTTTTGTCTCCATCTAACAAACACAACTGTCAAAGTGACAGACAGGAACAAAAAATAAATTAACTAATTGAGGCCTGAGAGACGTTTATGAATAAGGGGATTAGTTTGTTAGATTTTTCTCGTTGTTTTATTTATTTGACAATTTATATTTGAAAGGAATATTGAAATAGACGCAAACAAATTATAATGTATCAGTCTATTTTGTATTCTAAAAGGGTGAAGCCAATTATTAAACAAAACTGGAATATCTATAAAAAAAATGTAATTATTAAGGCCCATTTACACGATACAATATCCTTGAACATTCAATACAATAAAATTGAGGCAAGAAAAAACTTGCACTATCTAAATATAATGTGACATTCTTGTATTCAAGTAGCAACTTGAATTCAATACTGGCATACGTGTAAACAAAGCCCCAGGCTTGAATACAGTTAATTGAATACAAGAATTGCCAATCCACACTTCATTTCCGACATGGATCTCCTACGCGAAGGTGTGCTTCTTGTTACTGCTATATTAGCAACTGTGTTAAGAGAGGCACTGTTGAAAAAAACCGGCCAAGTGCGAGTCGGACTCGCGCACCGAGGGTTCCGTACAAACCTTTACAACTTAAAGCTATTATAGACCTGAGTATTTGATATGAATTTCAATTTAATACCTCTACGTGTTTACGAGGAAAAAGGTAGTAAGTTTAATATTTAAAATAATATTTATTGTATGATTTTACTAAAACTGTCTACTTTTCGTAATTTTTCCTTTGTCTGTACTATATGAAGTTTCTTCGTGCCAAGTTTCAAGTTTCTGAGTTTACGGGAAGTACCCTGTAGGTTTTGAGTTTCTTGCGAGTACTCAGTTTCAAAATATGCGACTTAAATTGCTATTTCTTTTGATTGCGTTGACATAAAAGTTTGGTTTTGCTACATCTGAAAGGTCCTGCTCTGCCCTGAGTATTTGACATGAATTTCAATTTAATATCTCCACGCGTTTACGAGAAAAAACGTAGTAAGTTTAAAATTTAAAAACATGTTTTTTTGTATGATTTTATAAAAAATGTCTACTTTTTGTAATTTTTCCATTGTCTATGCTATATGACGTTGCTTCGTGCCAAATTTCAAGTTTCTGAGTTCACGGGAAGTACCCCGTAGGTTTTGCGAGTGCCGAAAAACTAAAATTTGCAGCATAAACGACTGTATCTTTTGATTGCGTTAGCTTTTGAGTTTGATTTTTTCACAGCTCCAAGGGACAATAGACCTGAGTATTTGGTATAAATTTCAGCTTGATACCTCCACGCGTTCCTGAGAAAAATGGTCTTGACAGACAGACAGACAGACAGACAGACAGACAGACAGACAGACAGACAGACGGACAACAAAGTGATCCTATAAGGGTTCCGTTTTTTCCTTTTGAGGTACGGAACCCTAAAAACGCCACAAAAGATGTTGGACAAAAAAATGGATACACAGAAGAAGTATGCTGGGGGCTTCGAACACTTTGTGCCTAGAGCTACGTGCTCAGAATGAAGCCGAGTTCAAAAACATGTTCCGTGTGAACAAAGCTCAGTTTACTTACTTGCTCGATAGAATAACTTCTACAGTTCAAAAACAGAATACAGTGATACGTAATGCAATTCCGGCTCACGTTAAGCTAGAAGTATCATTAAAATACTTGGCACCTGGAGATTCATTCGGCACTCTGTCTCAGTTATTTAGAGTACCTAAGTGTACCATAAGTACCTACGTTTTTGGTTGAAGTACTTGACGCGATTTATTTGGTATTAAAGGATATTATATAGGTAAGTTTCCTTAAAAATAACCAAGATTTTATAAATAATCATATTTATTTTTGTTGAATAAAAGTTTATGTCCGTATTTATATTAATTCCTTACCTAAAGATGTAAAATAAATTTAATAAAATTAAGGCGCATTGGCAAAAAAAAAACAATACATCAAGAAATTATAGCAAATAACAAACAATCTACGGATCTAGAGGATTACGTCCGAACCACCAAATTTTAAATTATTTTTGCTCATCTTACTACCCACAAAGAACGTTCAATGTTGAATGAAAATCTGCCAATGCAAATACGTTCAATTCTTGCTTCAATACATCATATCTGGTTCAACTTGAAGTTTAGACCTGTCGAGACTTGCATGCAATGAATGCCGTTCAATAAAATGTACTAGTGTAAACAAAATACGGTCAAGAATATTGCCTATCAAGAATGGTATACAATAAATGCATTCAAGATTTTTGTTATTGATCAAGTGTAAACACTTTGATTCAATTCTTGAATTCAATTATTGAACGGCAAAACTTGCATACAATTATTGCCGATTTTTGTTCAAGAAACTTGTACCGTGTAAATGGGGCTTTATAATTTTAATTTGACCTCCGGATATATTTCAAAATTGCCATGGACATACTTATTAGTAAAATGTTTCCATAATGTAGTGGTTGTTGTGGATATCTTAATACTAAAAAATAAAACATATATAAGATGTTTAACTTCCGTTCGTGGATATTTAAACAAATTAATAACTTCAAGCGTTGCTCTGTAAACAAAGGTTGGTTGGGGTATATATAAAGGTTGAACACGCCAAAACCTGGGCATATAAAAATAGCTATAGTTATTCGAAAAATGGAGATATTTAAACTTTTGAAACAACAGTTTTCTCACAAGGAACTGGGCTATAAAATGATGATAGTTTTATTTTATTTTATTTATTCGTTGGCAAAATGTCAAGCGTACAATATCAAAAACGTGAACGCATTTTGCACGAACATGTAAAAAATCCCATGTTAAGCTACATAGATATCGCGAAAAGGCTGAAATATCCAGAATCTACTGTTGGTCACGTATTAAAAAGTTTCCGTGAACGCTTGATAATAGATAGAAAGCCAGGAAGTGGTGGGTTGCAGGGAGTCAAGAATAAGAAACAGGAAAGAGTATTTTAAAGATTTTTGCCTCAAATCATACGATTTCATCTCGTGATGTTGCTAAAAAAGTGAAAATGTCTTAGTCCTTTGTCCAAAAAGTGAAACAGATGGCAGGACTGAGGAGTTATAAAGCCCAGGCCGCACCAGATCGAGACTCAAAACAGAACTTATCCGCAAAGATACGGTCGCGACAACTCTATGAAGATTTTCTTACAAAATTTAAATGCGCGGTGATGGACGACGAGACGTATATAAAATTGGATTGTAAACAAATACCTGGTCAAGAGTTTTATACCAGCAAATCTCGAACATCTGTTCGAACATGTGTTGAAGATTTTGAATTAAAAAAATGAGGGCAATTTCCAAAAAAATACCTTCTTTGGCAGGCAATATGTAGCTGTGGTAAAAGAAGTCGCTCGTTTATCACCACCGGGACAATAAACGGCGATATTTATCAGAAAGATTGTTTACAGAAGCGTTTGCTGCCTTTTATAAGACAGCATGCCTCACCACCGCTGTTTTGGCCAGATCTAGCCAGTTGCTAATACGCAAAATCAGTTATGGAATGGTACAACGCTAACAGGATAATGGTGGTACCCAAAATATGCAATCCGCCAAATAGCCCGGAACTGCGGCCTGTTGAAGAGTACTGGAGTATTATGAAAGGAATTCTAAAAAAGAAAGGCGGAGAAGTAAAATCGGTCCCTGAGCTACAAAAAATATGGACCTGGGCGACAAAAATATTTTCTAAAGAGATGGTGCAAAGTCTTATGAGCCGTGTGCGTAGAAAAGTTCGATCTATTATAGCTTACTGTGTAAACATTAATTAAAATTAAAAATGTGATTTTAGGATTCATTAAATTTGTCATTAACTGTGGTATTCATAATGTAGTTATTTATTTTCAAACTGGTTTAAAAACAAATTTTGCGTGCCCAAGTTTTGGCGTGTTCAACCTTTAGCAAAGGGGGCGAAAATTTTTGATGAGGGTGGTGTCCTTATGACACCTATTTTTTATAATGCTATCGTATAGAAGACGCTAAAATAAGCATGTTTTGTAGGGGCAACTTTTCTCTAAACTCGATAATTACCGAGATAAGTGACGGATTGTAAAATGTACAATTTTCAATGATGGAATATTATGTGTACGATATTAGGCTGCGTAAGTTCGAATTTAGGGCTCTCGCTGGTTAGGACGCGTGCCGACACAGCCAGGGTTGAGCAGTATTTCAAATACAAATACGTATTTTGTATTTGTATATATTTCAAATACTTCTTCGAAAAGTATTTGTATTTTGTATTTTAAATACTACACGTACATGTATTTAGTATTTCAAATAATTTAAGCTTTAAAATACATTAACATAAAATACATTATCTAAATTCCATAATCATAATATGGACCGATTTTTAACTATAGTTAGTTGGCCATTAGGCCTGTGGCAACACTGAGTATAAGTGTCAACGCGAAACTTTAAGTGTTATGTCAAAAGTTTAGTTCGTTACGCGCATAGACATACTGGCCATAGACCTGTCATGGTAATAATAATACCAAGATCCCAGAAGTAGAAGTACGGTATACCTAATGTATAATGTATATAATTATCTTTTTTTGCATACAAACTCGCAAAAAAAAAAACGATACCCGAATAAATTATAAATCGTCGTCCGCATACATACAAAAAGGTGCTAGGGTATAAACGTAACTGGATAGGGTTATTTATTGCTGCACTAGTTCGATAATATTATTTAAAACAAACCTGTGTTTAATATCTAGGATTATGGGATTTATGGGTCTAAGAACATACGAGTACTAAGAATGATAAAATAAGAACCTCGTTACGAGCAAGTGTGTTGAAAAGTGATATTACGCATATGTTCGGTTGACAACCAAAATTCACTGCCTCAAGTTTATAGCTGTAATGAACCGTATTGGTAAAAAACCTAGGCTAATTTTAGTTTCTTTTGCACTTGGTGAGTTTTGGTGTGAAAAATGTGTTTTTTACTTTGAGGATTCAACCAACCGGAGTCGCCATTGACAGGCGTTCCTCTCTGCCGAAAACATATGACCAGTGATCATACACATGTATGGACTGACGTTTATTTGACGTAGCTATTTGTACGTCACGTACGAATAGCCATACATTTGACGCTCCCCTCCCCCGCAAAAATCGGCAGACTTTTTTTACATCGGAAATAACACACATGGCTACTCCATCCGGGTTGAATTCTCTAAGGTTTTTAAGAACCAATAGAATTACTTCATTTACAAATCATCGCACAAAGCAGCTCTAGGATTGGTTCGTAACAAACAAATTTCTCGCAACGTATCTTCGCTCATCCCTTACAGAAACGCAACCTTACGATGGAAAATTTAAATAAAAAATCATACCCATCAATTTTCGACTGCTTTCAGTTTACCACTCGATGGCGTTGGCGGTGTAGCTGCCCTTACAAAGGAGCAGCTTATGAAGGTCAACGGTTACCCCAACCGATACTGGCTCTGGGGCGGTGAAGACAACGATTTGTGTGCAAGGTCAACACATTGTTACTTAGAGTGATTCGCCCCCCATATTCAAACACGTCTTAAAAGTCTCATTTAGTTTACTTATCGTTTGTCTGTTGTGGCGGCGCGTTCATATACCACGATTCCTATCAGCTTGTCTAAATTTTCAGACAGTCGAGCAAGTATCCTACAGCTTAGGAACAAAAGGCAAGTCAAGTTAAATCCGGCTTGCTAATCAGAAAAAGTGGTTCAGGATCACGACCTAGATTTCACCCTGTATATTTTCTGACGCGCGGCTGTATCGATGGTGAATCGCAACTGCATCGCTGCTGTAGCGCGATAGTCGCGATGCAGAATCGAGTTCACGTGTGCGCGGGTATATGACAAGCGACTGAATCGCGACTGTATCACGGCCGTTTTGGTACTGCATCGCTACTGAATCGCTACAAATAGTAGCAATGCGCGATCTCCCTTAATACGACACTTCTGTCATTCCATTTAATAAGTAATATCTACTAGTAAATCTAGAAAAAATATTTTTACCGGTTGGTATTAGACATTGCAATTTCTCGGGCCCAATCTGTCGTGGGTAAGCAGGGTACTGCCTATCCCTTCCCCTCCTTTAGCTCCCTAATTGCCCTAATTTTTATAACACCTCTAAACTGACACATTGGGCACGATAAATTGCAATGTTACCGGTTCAACTCAACAGGCGCAATTTCTCCAGTTGATCTATGGTGCATATACAACCTGAAAACTGTTTATTGAGAATCGAGAGTGGAATCGATTGCAGTATATCTTAACATGGGTATACTTTTTCGTTAATTTTCAAATTTTTTATGTGTCGTGTCTAAAAGTTTACTAATCTATTGAGAGGTTAGGAGATAATTTAATAATGGCTGGCAGCTTTGATTTTGTTTTTCATTGTCAAAGTATGTCATCTTATGTCATTTTATACAAATTGACAAAGTAATTTGATAGGTTGATATGACATGAGTCATGTTATATCAACCTATCAAATTACTTTGTCAATTGACATGACACATGTAGAGATGTGACAACAACGCAACAAAGGTAGAGTTAACAATTGAATAGAGTTGCAAGGAAAAATAAACATATGAATATCTTTAGAAATAATTAACCGATTGAAAAATAAATAATAAGAATCATTTGGGGTGTCTGGGGTTTTAGTGGCTAAAGTAACACGTTGTATATACCTATTAGTAATGTTTTTCACTCTTACAGGTTGGAGATTTATTACACCGTTACAGAATGCTATAGGTCTGTAGGTCGGTGTCGGTATATTATGCTGAACCACTCACTATCAACACGATATCCAGAAAGGTAAGACCAGGGGCATCCATACTAATATTATAAATGGGAAAGTGTATGTGTGTGTTTGTTTGTCCGTCTTTCACGGCAAAACGGGGCGACGCATTGACGTGATTTTTTAAGTGGAGATAGTTGAAGGGATGGAGAGTGACATAGGCTACTTTTTGTCTCTTTCTAACCCCCCACTTCCCTAAAAGGGGGGGTGGAAGTTTGTATGGAGAATTTAACGCGAGCGAAGCCGCGGGCAAAAGCTAGTATGTATTTAATCAATTTTAAAAAGCTACACATTACAATTTACAAGCGGAAGTTTCTTTCTAATATAGGAGTTAATTTCTAAAATAAGTTTAAACTACTTACACTTAGTAGTACGCCTTGAACTAAGGACTCGCGATTCTTGCAAACGAGTTGACCAGTATATAAACCCCTTAAGGCCCCTTCAAAGCGTTCTGATTCCAGAACACCCTGGTTAGTCCAGCTCATATAACAGAAGTTATTTAATGATAAAACACCTGTTATGTCCATATTCCTTGACATTCTATAATCCAGGACCTTGAAAGCCTGAAAGTACGGGGTACTGTGCGTCAAATCCAGTAGTTTTGATTTTTTGCAGACTTCTTTATGATGTTGGCCTAATGAATAATCCAAGTTTGTGACCTCAAGCGCCGAAAGCAACATTGTCAAAAATCAAAAATTCTTTTTTTTTTAGGCTTTGGCGATTATGACCCCAAAGGACTGGTTTTTGATAGTACCTTCTTATAAAAATGTTCTTCTTCTTTAGGTACCATATCCTCTACGGATGTCGGCTACCACAGTCCGGAACTCCTCTCGATTTGCAATCTTTCTGCCCAGCGAGGCAGCGTCAAATCCCGTCCAACTCTTGAGGTTGTCTATCCATGTTGTTCTTCTTTTTCCTCTGCCCCTTTTCCCTTCGATTTTACCTTCTATTATTCTTTTAACAATACTATATTTATCGTTTCTGTATACATGTCCAAAGTAAGCGGTTTTCTTTTTCATTACTGTGAGTACTAACTCTCGTTTCTTTTTCATTCTTCGTAGTATTTCTAGGTTTGAAACTTTGTCTCTGCAAGATATTTTAAGCATTCGCCTGTATAACCACATCTCGAAGGCATCAAGTTTATCAAGCATAGTTTTGGAAAGAGTCCAGCCCTCAGCCCCATATAGAAGTACTGATAATACATAACATTTTACCATTCGCCATCTTAATTTTAGATTTATGTTTTTACTAGCTTTTGCCCGCGGCTTCGCTCGCGTTAAATTCGGGGTAACACGGTTCCCCTTTGCCCTCCGTAATGCTCCATACAAACTTCCACCCCCCATTTTAGGGAAGTGGGGGGTTAGAAAGAGACAAAAAGTAGCCTATGTCACTCTCCATCCCTTCAACTATGTCCACTTAAAAAATCACGTCAATTCGTCGCCCCTTTTTGCCGTGAAAGACGGACAAACAAACAAACACACACACTTTCCCATTTATAATATTAGTATAGATAGTATAGATATAGATTTAAGAAGAATGACTTCATTTTCATAAAGGTACTCCGGGCAATTTCTACTCTAGTTTTAATTTCCTTGCTTGGGTCCCATCTTTGGTTTACCCAGCAGCCTAGGTATTTATATTTATCTACTCGTTCTATGTAGTCACCGTTGATTTTAATTGGTGCACATGTTTTTTCTTTCATTGCTAACTACCATGAATTTTGTTTTCGTAATATTCATCTTCAATCCATATTCCTTTACCTTGGTATTAATACGGTTTATTAGGTACTCAATATCTTCCTTCGACTCTGCTATGATTGCTGTGTCATCGGCGTATCTTATGTTATTTATTATTGTTTTATCTAATTGTATACCGATATTAATATCATCCAAAGCTTCTCGAAATATAAATTCAGAGTACAAATTGAATAGAATTGGTGATGAAATGCCCTGCCTGACTCCTTTTAATATGTTAAGATTTTCTGTGCAATGCTGGCCAACTTTTATGTGTCCAGTTTGCTTCCAATACAGACTCTTTAAAAAGTAAAGGTCTTTGCTGTTACTTTCAGTTCTATTCAATATTTCCATTAATATATCGTGTTTGACATTATCGAATGCGTATACGTATTTTTGGAACTCTAGGCATTTTTGTATCAGTACCTGAAGAGCCTCCCTCGTTCCCAATCCGCTTCTAAAACCAAATTGTGTCTCACTAATGTTTTTTTCAATTACATTATATATTCTGTTATGAATAATCTTTAAAAATATTTTGAGAACGTGACTCATCAAACTTATGATATGAGTCTGTGTGCCCCGCATGTTTTGGCGTTAAGTTTTTTGGGTAGGGGTAGAAAGGTGGATATAAGCCAGTCCTCGGGGAGTCTTCCGGTATCATAAATTTTATTAACTATTTTAGTTAAAACATGCATACTATCTCTATTAAATAGTTTAAGTATTTCAACATATATTCCATCGGGGCCCACCGCTTTTCCATTTTTCATTGACTTTATTGCTCTTTCAACCTCTTTTACTGAGATTGACGGTCCTTCCAAATTAACTTTTTCTTTTGTATTCTCATTCCATAGAGATCTTTCATCGTCAAAAAGTTTGCGAATATACGCTGCCCAAACTTCACATTGTTCCTCTTTATCTATTATAAGTTTATTACTATTGTCAAACAATTTTGATGTCGTTTTCTTTCTACTTTTATCTGTAAACTCTTTTATTTTCTTATGTAAATTAAAACTGTCATTACATTTTTCTGGTTTTCTATTTCGTTGCACTTAATTTCCAAATATTTATCTCTTTCTATACGAATCTCGTTTTTTATCAGTCTATCTATTTCTTTATACTCTCTTTCCGTGTTAATATGTTTGTGTTTTCTACGTTCTTCCATTAAATCTAGTATTTCTTCCGTTATCCACTCTAATTTTGTACTTTTATCTTTACTTCCGATACATTCTTTAGCTGACTTTAAAGATATATTTTTAATACCATCCCATATCTCATCTACATCCTCATTATTGTTTGCAGAATCTGAAAGTTCTTTCATGTGACTGTTAATATAATTTTCCGTCATCTTCTTAACATAAGGTTGTTTTAGTTTATTTATATCAATTCTGGCGCTACTTTTATCACTTAATTTTAATTTCATTAGCCTTATCTTGAATTTAGGTACCACAGGGTTGTGGTCCGATCCCATGTCGGCACCTGGATATGTTTTAACATTAATAATAGCATCTCTGTATCTTGATTTTATAGTCTATTTGATTACTCACAATTTTTTTGGGATTGTCCTGTGGTGATACCCATGTGTATAATCGTCTTGGTGGGTGTTGATAAAATGTATTAGTGACTATCAGATCTTTTTCGATACAAAACTGTAGCATACGGTCCCCTCTGTCATTACGTTCACCCAGACCAAAAGCTCCGACTGTTTTCTCGACAACCCCTTGACCAATTTTAGCATTCATGTCCCCCATGACCATTGTTATTTCTTGCGATTGGATACTGCTAATAATGTCTTCTAGATCCTTGTAAAATTTCTCTATTTCCTCATCATTGCTTCGTGATGTAGGGGCATATACTTGTATTAAATAAAAATGTTAATGAAGACTAAATTTTTTACAATATGAGATTAGAATTGAGTATTTCTTTCTTTTCGATATAAAGCGTTTCAAAATAGACCCGTTTTTCCCAGAACCGTTTACCCTTTACCCTTCCCCTTCTCTTCTGGAAAAAACGGTTCTATTTTGAAAAGCTTTATCTTGGAAACTATTGGGTCTACAGAGACAATTCTAGTATTATAGTGTAGCAAATTTAGTCTACTTTTAAAATGTCTTGAAAAGGCACTGTCAAAAACTAGTCTTTCAGACTCGACTATCTGAAAAAAATCTGATTATTCGTTTTTTGACAAAATTGCGTTCGGCGCTCGAGGTCGCAAACTTGGATTATTTATTGGGTCAAAAAATTAGATGAACCGGTTTTGACGCACACAATGATTGTATAAAGTTACTGGATCACTAGTTGATCATTAAAAACTTCTTATAAAATAAGATTTATGGAATCAGAGGCCAACCAAATAATTGGCTTAAATTTAATAGGCAAGAGTTGTGGGAGGAGTTGCAGGCGTCCTTAGGCTACGGTAGCTGCTTACCATCAGGCGGGCCGTATGCTTGTTTACCACCGTTGTGGTATAAAAAAAGAAAAAAGGCAGCAATGTACAGAAATCACAATATTTGTAGAAGTTGAAAACCAAATGCATAAATTAAAATACAGGTCACCTCTACGTAACGTAGTTTCCGGCGTTCGTTCCCCAGGGAAGTAACTTAGGCCCACTATTGTTTTTAATCTTTATAAACGATGTTCCTAAAGCCACCATTCCTAAAACTATACTTTTTGCTGATGATACAACTATCATTGTTAAAAGCCAAAATGAGAAATCAGAGTACAGTCGCCATCAAATATATCGGAGCGGCCAAGGTACTCAAAAATATCTGAAAATATATATATAAAAGAAATGTGTATAATATGAGCATTAAAATATACAATAAGTTGCCAGTCGAAATAAAAGCACTGAAATACATGTATATACTGTTCGGTATCGTTTTTGTATAAATCGGGGATGCCGAATTCATTTATGGTATAATTTTGACACCGTTCCGAGGCAAAAATATAACGGTATAAAATATAACGGTTACACTCACGTCACGTAAAGTGAAACCGTTATATTTTATAGTGATGTAGGTAATAGTAGTTTATGTAACTGTTACGTAATAAGGGTCCTTAAAACATGAGTGTGGTTTTATGAAATGAGCCGCAGGCGAATTTCATAATAAGATCACACGAGTGTTTTAAGGCCTAATTACGTACAGTTGCATACACTGCTTTATCTACACTCATATTATTTATTATAAATGCCGTATTCGTAAACCATAGAATGGCCGCCACAGTACCGCCGTGGCCATCTCGATTGTGTCGGCGCGGCCTACTCGATTGTGCCGGCGGACGCGCGGGCGGGTGTCGCCGGCCGCGGGCGCGTGCAGGTGTACATTATGTTATCAAAACTCAGAGCACATCAATAATTGAGCATGAAACGTTATAATTGCGGTACTGCCACAGATAAGAAACTTATCATAGTGAAATCGTTTGTTGTAATGCTGGTCATTGCCTACGGTTTTTGAACGCATTTTAGAGGACTTACAATATGAGTGTAGATAAAGTACTTATCATTCCAAGATCGCAAAAACATTTTGATTAGATTTTTTTCATTTAAATTTTTAGCACCGTCAACAGATTTTTTAATACATTCCGTATATAACGTACGTTCTATTTTGGCATAAGATTTTTGTTGAATAAATGATATTATTCATTTATTCAACAAAAATCTTATGCCTTTCTAAAGCGTAGGGCTCTCTAAAGCACCTTTTATTTTTTCTAGATTCATAATAATAAAATTGTTTATAAGTTATGGATTATTTTCTTGTGAAACAGGGAATTTCAAAATTAGTTTTTTTTACATGTTTTTGCTTCGGATCGTCGTCAAAATTATACCATAAATGAATTCAGCACTAGGCCAGACTTGACCAGACCAGTACCAAACTTGATCTAGCAGCTTAACTGATGTAGATATCAAGATAAAGTTGAGAGCCTCCCCCCACCTAAAAATTTGCATCAAAAATCTTGGTAGCTCCACTTCTCAAATCCAGCCTTGGATCGGAGGAATAACCAGTCCGAAGGAAATCCTTTGTTCACGAAAAGCCGTATTTGACCTTTTATGTCGTGTGCAAACGTCCTCGGGGGAGCCTTTCACCCTAGAGGACGCGTCCCCAGGTGGCGGATCGGGGGATACCCATCAGGTAAACACCTGAAGGGTAGGAGGGAAATAAAATACCTCCCGCGGACCAAACAGGCCGGAGATGGCAACTCCGTTATCAAACCCTGGCTGTGAGCTTCTTCAACATATTTGAAGTAGAGGTCTCAGCTATGCTGTGTGCTTGGGCTGGAGTACCTACACAGAAGGGGCGGCGGCGGATGAACTCTTAATGAGTCAACGGCGGCACCCACGTCTTGTGAAGATGAAGGCCTTGGCGTCAGGTGACAACCGGCCGTAAAACACATAGTCAAAACCAATTCTCTTTGTGCAAATATGACAGCGAAAGTATACAGGAGAGCGATAACTGCTAGGGCGTCCCCCGCAAGCGACGATGAGAGCCAGAATGCGACGAATGCGAATAAATGTGTGTATAATGCTAGGGCGTCCCCCCAAAGCGACGGAAGTGACAAGAACCAACATTCGCAAGTAAGGAGTACTAAAAAACTCCGACTCGGTACATGGAACTTAGGAACTATGACCGGTCGCAGCGCTGAGTTAAGCCAGATACTCTACAACAGAAGCATAAACATATGCTGCATTCAAGAGACCAAGTGGAAGGGCTCTAAATCCCGAGACATTGGCCACGGTTACCAGCTAATATATCACGGATTAGACACAAAGCGGAATGGTGTAGCAGTTGTATTGGACAAAGATCTAAAACAAAGGATCATTAATATCGAGAGGAAAAGCGACAGGTTACTTCTTGTTAAGTTAGCCCTAGATAGCCAGCCAGTCTTAAATATAATATCCGCGTACGCCCCTCAAGTAGGCTGCACTGCGGCGGATAAGGACACTTTCTGGGAGGAATTCGATGAGCTTTTACAAAATATCCCACCAGAAGAGCATGTGCATATTGGAGCCGACCTGAATGGCCACATAGGGGCGAACTGTGACGCATATCCAGACGTGCATGGGGGTTATGGATACGGAATACGTAATCAGGAAGGACTTAATATACTCAACTTCGCTGCAAAATACCTAGTTGGTTACTAAGTTCTGTTACCAGATTTCTGACTGATAAAATATAAAATAAAGATTGAAAATCAAAATTTAAAGTAATTATTTAATAGCCTAATTTCTACTGAACATAATATGGTATAATAATACACAAATCAGATGAGAAATTTTATTGAAAATCCTTGTAAAGCACAAGATTGCCTGAAGACGCAAACACGCGGTAAATTTAAGAAAATTACACTTTACAAAAGTGCATCAAATAAATATTGCACCTTTGTTTAGAAGGTTCCATGGCTTGTTTGTACGAAACTTGTTTATTAGAGGTAAATGCGTGACCACCTTTTAATTTTCTTGCGATTTTATCCCACGGATATTCCCATTTGAAATATTGCCAATTTTTAAGTTTTTCACAAAAGACATAGATTTAGACTGCTATTGAACAAGCAGACTTGTAACTTATAGTCTAGTATTTTATCGGATAGCCCCACGTGAACTATACATATACCAAATTGAAGCTAAAGAATATAGCTACCGAATTGTGTAAGACTGATGCGTCTTAAACGTGATTAAAAGTAAATAGGATTTAAAATCAACATGATCAAGGAGCGTAATTTTGACGTAAATTTTTCACGCCTTTTTCCGAGTGTTATAAAGAATTCTGAAAAACTGCGACAATAATTTTCAATTAAATATATTGTAATCTATTGACTATTAAATAAGCTTTTAAATTATGTACGTGAATAATTAAAATGTTGCTACCTATTCCTATTTATTTAGTGAAAACTCTAGTAACAGAACTTAGTAACCGACTAGGTACAACTACAAGATAATTAACACACTATTCCGGAAAAAAGAAGAACACATTATTACTTACAAATCAGCAAAATCTCAGACGCAAATTGACTACATCATCGCTACAGGCTCGATAAGGAAATTCTATAAAGATTGCAAAGTGATACCAGGGGAGGCCATAACCGCTCAGCATAGACTGTTAGTAGCTACAATGGAATTGCCAAAATCTATCAGAGTATATGTCGATCGTACAGAACGCATTAAATGGAAGGAGCTTCATAGTGACAGAGGGTCCCGGTTGCTGAGCAGTATCAAAACGTATCTGCAAAGTGACACTTATGCTGATAGGTCTGCTGACGAAATGTGGTCCAACTTTGAGCATTTTTGCCAATGTAACTCGCGAATTATCCTAGGGGTGTCTAGAGGAGGCATGGTGACGAATAAAGATACCACATGGTGGAATAGCGAAGTCAAACAGATTATTAAGGCAAAACGTGACACGTTTAAGGCCTGGCAGAAGTCTGGTCTTGACGAAGATCGTGAGAAGTATAAATCTGTGAAATTTATTACAAAATCAGTGGTGGCACAAGCCAGGGCACACTCAAGGCAAAACTTCTACGAGAGATTAGACAGTGCTCCTACTGAAAATGCCATATTCAAGATTGCCAAACAACGGCACAAAGCTACACTCGACATAAAATGCAATAAATATATCAAAGATGACCATGGTAAACTTCTGACATCAAAAGATTCTATAAATAGGAGATGGAGAATGTACTATTAGCACCTGTTAAATGAAGAGTTTCCTAGCGAAGAACTATCACCACTATCACCAACGGAAGGACCACTAGATTGCATTCAGCCACATGAAATATCAATAGCACTTAAGAAAATGGAATTCCATAAAGCATTAGTGCCTGACGAAGTGCCTGCCGACATTTGGAAGCTATTGCGGGAGAGTGCACTGCCATGGCTGACGGCGCTATTTAACAAGGTTATTTCTGAAGCCAAAATACCAACCTCGTGGCGATCCAGTTTTCTCTGCCCTGTTTATAAAAACAAAGGTGATGTTGCAGACTGTAATAACTACAGAGGGATAAAGCTAACGTCACATACTCTCAAACTGTGGGAACGTGTTATCAGTGCTCGCCTGTCGTCATTAACTAGCACGACAAATAATCAGTTTGGCTTTACAGCTGGCAGGTCAACAACAGAAGCCATCCAAACCATTCGTGTCCTAATGGAGAAATGTCGAATAAACAAAGAAAACCTCTACTGCGCTTTTATAGACCTGGAAAAAGCATTCGACAGGGTACCTAGAAGGCTAGTTTGGCAAGCTTTACGCGCACAGAAGGTACCTGAGACATATATCTCCTTAGTGCGTGATATGTATGACGGGATCACCACGAGGATTAGGAGCCCCGCGGGTGTCACTCATCCATTCCAGGTAGAAGTAGGAGTACATCAAGGCTCGGCACTAAGTCCTCTACTTTTTAATCTGAGTATGGATTACATTACCAGAAACCTACAGTCAGAGATTCCATGGTGTATATTGTATGCAGACGATATTGCATTAATAGCAAAGTCAGCACCGGAGCTACAACAGATCTTTAACACATGGTTTACAGAACTAGAGAGACACGGGCTGCGAATCAGTCGCACAAAATTCAGTTTTTGTGGAATGTGATCTGGGTGGCACTGAAAGACTTAACTGTCAGATTCAAATTGAAAACACAACACTGCCAAAAGTGACCCGATTCAAATACCTGGGATCCATATTAACAAGTGATGCCCGAATAGAAGAAGATGTAAACCACAGAATAAATACTGCTTGGCTGAAGTGGCGCTCTTTGTCTGGAGTACTCTGCGATACTAGAATGCCGATTCAAACTAAAGGTAAAATATATAAAACAGCCGTGAGACCTGCCATGCTGTATGGTGCTGAATGCTGGGCCTCCCTGAAAAGGCACGAGCAACAACTGCATACGGCAGAAATGAATATGCTGCGATGGGCCGGTGGAGTTACGCGCATGGACAGAATACGTAACGAATATGTAAGGGGATCTTTCAAAGTAGCGCCAGTAGCAGACAAGCTGAGAGAGGGTAGACTTCGATGGTACGGCCACGTAATGCGACGAGATGACAGCTACTCCGTGAAAACTGTACTCAACATCAGTACACAGTCCACAGGAAGAGGCAGACGACCAGCCACGTGGTGGTCAACTGTAGAAAGGGATTTAAAAGCCCAGAAACTTTCGCCTACGACAACCCGGGATAGAATATCCTGGCGCCGATGCACAAGGAGGCCCGACCCCAGATAAACTGGGACAAGGGCAGGAAGAAGAAGAAGATGTCGTGTACAAACGCAACTACTGTCAAAAGGATAGGCAGAAAAGTCAGGTACGTTCATAAAAACTAGTTCAAAAATCGATTCCACGCATTTCAATTATCGATCTCAGTGGATGAACAGCTCCGTGAAAATGCCTTTATGTGCTGGTTTTGGGTGTAAAAGATGTTCAACTACGTCTAGTTTACAAAAAGATGGGATATCATATCACCGGCAAGTATAATTTTGCTTTATCGTTAGCCCGTTAGGGGAAGCCCGGGCAAGACGCATATGTTAAGGGAATGATGAAAAAAAACACTCCAACTGTTAATCAAAATAACATTTTATATTTTTAATTTGTACTATGTACCTTTGGAAAATGCTATCACAAATCCTTGAACTTAAACAACTTCTTATTGTTATTATTTTGTAAACAAATAGTTCCAATTATCCGGATATACCTCAAGAGCAAAAAGGATACATATATGACAAATAAATGAATTACGCATCGCATTCATCAAAAAAATAGCTTTCTAGCCTTGAATAAGAAGTACAAACCTCATGGGCCTATTTTTACACTGGTTACACTGAGTCTGTTTTCGGTGGGTGGGTCAATGTATCTTTCAGCGCACACCAAAAAGAACACTATAAATTATTCTCTCGTTTTTTATGAGTAGTTTTTGTTTGTTTGTTTTGCTGAGGCCTAGCAATTAGAAACCTTAAGTTCTTTTTATTTTTAGTACCTTTTTGGAGTTTTCCATACACATAGCTATCCGTTTTGCCCATATCCGTCTTGCCCGAAGTACTAAATATTTCTAATTGTTAATGCCAAGAATGTGTTTAACAGGTGGATAAAAAGTTATAGTCACAATTCAAGCCAAAGTTAATATACCCACTGTAGTTTTAACTAACCATATTCGTAAACATACGATACATAATACAAAAACTTGATACACTTGCTTTTCCAAAAATCACAACAAAACAATCAAAAACTTTGTTTTTTTTTTCCTACACAACAAGTACACACGTTGTTTGCTTTGATCGAACTGTCATTGCGTCCTCGTATCGATGCTTTACCGACTTAAGCAAGCCTAGATGCGCTATCTATTGTATAGCTTTGGTAACATCAGATATTCTTCTTACCCACACTATGCGTCTTGCCCGGGCTTTTCCTATGTTTATAATAAACGTTTTAATCAAAATTAGAAATCAAGAGTCGTTTACATAATAGATTTAAACAATATTATTTTTATTCGGAAACCATTTTGATCTAGACATACTAGCTATAGACCTGTCATGGTAATAATACTACCAAGATTGAACGGGATGGTCTTATTAAACTTTTAATAGGTATGAAAGAGAAGGGTGTTGGGCAAACACTCATGAGATACTTGCTTTGAGCATTTTGACGTTTGACACTTATCATATTCATAATTCGTTCATACGATGATGAACCATATGTTAACATCTGTAAAGTTGACTACCGACCTTACTAGTGGTCTAGTGTTTTGAAGTTTACGTGGTCATAAATGTCATAATATTCTAGTCATATCTAGTGCTGTGCTGTGCTGTGTGTCTTATCGATATATTGCGATATTTCATTTAATCAGTACATCAATCCAAAAATATATCAATTAATGTCTAGTACTAGTAGGATATGAACGAGGTATCCGGAATTTTAACTATCCCCCTCTTGCGGTGCGCACCTGCTACTAATCCCGTATCGTAGACACGATAAAGCTCGGAAGTCACTCCCTGTCCTTGGCGTTAGGATATACTAGGATATATAGGAATACTCTTCCTAGTGACATTGTTGATTCGGCGAGTGAAAAAATATTCTTAGCCAAACTTAAAAAAATGCTAATTGACCTGTGCTGTTACAGTATCAATGAATTTATTTCAAGGACATGCTAATAAATGACACAATTACAATGACGACTAACAAAATGAATGTATTTAAATATTGAATTATAATGGACATAGGTACTTATACCTTTAAAAACGTATTTAAAAATAATGTACTTACCTACATGTAAATGAAAAATAACCAAAATTGCTATAAAATAAGCATGAAAATATGATGTAAATATAATTTATAAGTACTTAATTGTAACTGACGTGTAAAAATTGTTGAAAATTTTTATCAATAAATGTCTCATTCTCATTCATTCTCATTCTTGTCCTTGGTGCTTCTGCACGTTTTCGCCGAGTTGTCGCTGTATAAAGCTGAAACTATACGTAACGATTCCGACTGCTCTATCGCGCATATGTATCATCGCACTATCTCTGTACGCGTGGTTTCGCGTCCGTATTTTTATATTCCCTAATGCTATTCGTTCGTTTCGGTGGGGGGGGGGGGGGGGGGGGGGTCACAGGTTACAGTTTTAACCTAACCTAACCTACTACTTTTCATATAGTTTCGTCATTTCCGTCCGCAGCTTACTTAGGTCAGTGTTCGTTAATGCTAGAAATTTGGTATGAGTACCTATGTATAATAGTCACGCCGATAAAGTGGTCAAATTTTATTTTTATTTTATTTTATTTTATTTTATTTATTTTAGGAATAACTAACAACGGTACAGTGTGTATTACAGTAGGTGTTACTTATAACTATTGCTTAATGTACAGTCAACAACGTTATCCACAGGTTACTATTACAGGTAAGGTTGAAGAGGAAAGGACATATATCAAAATTGTTTATGCTTAACAGAACAAAATGTAAAAACAAATAAAAACTTTAAAAAAATTTTAGGGCTAGCTCCCGTACTCATAAAGTGGGCTGAACTTTTTAGGATTATTAAGATTATTTTTGAACATAAATATAAAAATGCGTAGTATAAATCAGCTTAAGGACAATCATAACATTATGGCAAGTAACTGTTAGGATAATTGATCATTAGGACGAATGTCATTACGGATTTAAAATGTTATGGCAAATAAAATTAGGATATTTGAACATTATGAAAAGAATATTTAGGTCAAATGAGCTTTAGGACAATCATTTCATTATGATAAGTAACTGTTAAGATAATTGATCATTAGGGCAAATGACAATTAGGACAAAACGGTTCGGTCAAGTGATTTTAGTACAAACGTTATTAGGGATTGAGAGGTGACGCCCATGACGAATTTATGGAGTAAGAAACATAAATAAACACCACCGAATTTAAAATTCGGCTTAAAAGCATAAACAACAAGATATTTTTGCAATTTCAACGCTACCTACGCATTACAACGTCACTTGAAAAAATCGTGATATATTTTCTTTAATTGCAGATTTCAACTTTTATCAGAGTGGCGCATGAAATACAGGGTAGACGGGCTATCTTCACTGAACTATGTAGTTACCAACATAACGTCGCATCCGCTGTACACCCACATCGTGGCAAACATCGACCAAAGGACGTAGATCGATATTCAACATCGATTTGTCGCTAATTTTGTGAGGTGATAAATTTTTATGAAACATGTCACGTTTTATTTAAAAACATACCTACGTACTAACATTATAGATATATCACTAGGCATGTGCCAAGCCAACTAATAACCAGTTTCCACTAGCGCTGCGAAGCGCTGCATATATGTAGAGTAGCCTGGCGGTAAGACATCCGAATTTAAATCCAGATGCGCCGACTTTCCTTCGCCCTTTGTAACGACACAAAAGCGTATACACCATACAGATTAAAGCGTGTCTCGATATTACGCGGCGGCCGCGCGAGCATCGTTCGACCGCGGCAAACCTGTATTTTGGCTCGCGAGCCATTTTTGGCACCATCTTGAAGTATAGCGCGGCAGCCGCGCGCGGCAAGCGATCCGATGATCGACCAGTTTGTACTCGGCAACCATGGACTTTCACGTCGTAAACGTGCAGCTGCCAATTTTATAATTATTTATCACATTATTCACAAGAAACCAAAACGGAAAGTTCGATGATGGATGAAATAGATGTTTATGAATAGAATGCTACATGGTGGTGTGAGACATAAGTTCCATAAGGAAGACATGAGATATGAAGTTGATGGATGATACAGTAAAAAAATTCACAAGAATGACATCAGAATATTACGAATTTTTAAAAGCATTGATTGAGCCCAGTAGAAAAAAAAACCGGCCAAGTGCGTGTCGGACCACGCATAGGAGGGTTCCGTACCTTCAATGTAATAAAAACCAAACTAATACCAAAAGGTCATATCTGATGCCTATGAAAGAAGTTTTTTGGAGATAACTCAAAAATGGCTGAACCGATAATGTTTAAAATAATTTTCATAGAAAGTACATGATAAGGCACATCGCCTAAATTTTTTTCATATTTTTTGGTCCTACGGTTCAAAAGTTACCGGGGGGGCTACACAATTTTTCTGACTTTCGAAGCGATTATTTCAGAAAATATTCACTTCATCACAAAATGGTCAAAGAAACCTCAATGTTATTTTTAAAAACCCTTTCGATTGATGTGTCACATGTTGATATTTGGTTAAAAAACATTTTTTGAAATTTAGTTACATCTATGGAGCGCGCCCCTAAAAATATTTTTTTTTTTTCAAATTTAACTCCATAACTAAGTAGCGGCATACAAAATACACCTTATGTGTAAATTTTATTCAGATACGTCGTATAGTTTCCGAGTAAAATGGCTGTGACATACGGACGGACAGACAGACAGACAGACATGACGATACCATAAGGGTTCCGTTTTTTGCCATTTGGCTACGGAACCCTAAAAACCGGCCAAGAGCGTGTCGGGCCACGCTCAGTGTAGGGTTCCGTAGTTTTCCGTCCGTCAACTTTATTTGAAAGCACGTCATTTCATTGTGATTTTGTAGAAATTACAGGTACAATAAACACCTGCTTATACGGTTAAATTACAAACTTAGTTCAGAAATTATTTTGGATTTTTTTTTTCAAAAACTATTCAACCTTTCAAGTTCAAAATAATTTTCCTAGAAAGTTTTATAAAGTTCTACTTTTGAATTTTTTTTTCATATTTTTAAAACTTATGGTTTAAAAGTTAGAGAGCGGGGACACATTTTTTTTTGAATTCTGGATCCATTATTTCCGAAAGTATTTACATTATCAAAAAATGATTTTAATAAACCCGTATTCATCTTTAAATACCTATCCAATAATATATCACACGTTAGGGTTGAAATGAAAAAAAAATCATTCCCCACTTTAGGTATATGTACCCTAATAAAACATTTTTTTTCACTTTTTATTTTACCACTTTGTCGGCGTGATTGATATACATATTAGTAGGTACCAAATTTAAGCTTTCTAGTGCTAACGGTCACTGAGATTATCCGCGGACGGACGGACGGACAGACATGGCGAAACTATAAGGGTTCCTAGTTGACTACGGAACCCTAAAAATTAACACAAAAAATGATTTGTGTTAATTTTGCTATAATCACTACATTTACTGTTCCATAGAAACTGTTTAGCGCCGTATAATTTAATTAAAGTACGACTTACTTATACTTTTCATTATTCATGTCTGCTGCCGCGCGAGCCAACTGAAATATATAAACATCCGTCCCAACTGCGCGCGGACATGACACTGACCTGCAACATCCGTCCCAACTGCGCGCGGACATGACACTGACCTGCACGTTCGAGCGCGCCAATGTTTGAGTTGGCTCGCGCGGCAGCCCGGACTGCCCGGTATCCATTGCGCGCGGCTGCCGCGATTGCAAATCTTTAGATTTGAATACTTTGTACGGCAAGATGTTATTATTAATTTCATCACATACAGACACCGCAATATTATCGCAAAAAATATTTTGAAGTTAACAAAATTAACTATTATTCGTTTCTCCTTATCTGTCACTTTGACAGGTGTATTTGTTAGAAACAGAAAAACATAAATTAACTAATTTAATCCAGCGAGACGTTTATGAATAAGGGGGTTAGTATTTGTAGGGTCTGGAGATCTATTAAAACACTATTTACTTGTATTTAGTCTGTCCTGCATGTACAAGGCAGAGCGTGCGCACTCCCCTGGTGCTATCCGCAGACTACACCCACATTCTAGCGCTGTACAAACACTACATCCCTTCTTTATTTTCATTTGAAATAAAATGAATACAATTAAATTTGGTATTCTATTAAATAAACCACTATAATAATTAATAATAATTGACAAAATTGACAGCCAACATTTGACATCTCTCAAATAATCAAACAGTAAGTAATCCCTAAGAAAATGTTCACATACAATATTTAACTGTCGTTCATTGGTAATAAACTCTCATTAGATTAATTTCCTTCATCAACACTCGAATTAACTACATTTCACAAATAATTTACATTGTAATATCGCCGTTAGTGACACCTGCAACTGTATGCGGCATCGAACTAAAATTGGTAATATATAGCTTAGTAATTTTTAATCTATCTCTAATACCAAATCTGTTGCTTTCCTTCCATCATACTCCCTTCCTTTTTCCTTCGATTGCGATGGAAGTTTATCCCGCAACTATCTCTTATAAAACAGTTTGGATGGTGACTTTTACCCACGGCTCCACAGGCAGCGATCGCATCTTCATATGATGTTGTGGATAAGGAGCTGAAACTAATAAAGTGATCAAAATGCCCTTAGTGTTTTTTTTTTTCAAATGTTCGGCATATTCTTAAACCATTTACACACTGCATTTTTCATATAAAACAATTTTTAAATCAGACACCAATGTAAGTAGATAATTACTATGAATTCAACAACAAAACAATTAATATCCCCGTTCAGAGTTGCCTCCGGCGCAAAGGCTGTCCATTATAGTTCAAAATCTGTAAGAATGAACCTTTGACACATCGCAACGCCCGTAGAACGTAAACGCGCAAGAAATTATAAACAAAATCCCATAACGATTTTACAGCTTGTCATGTACGTAAACACAATATTTCACTTTTTATAAACATAACTTAATTAATGTTAAATTTTTTCATATCTTAGTTATTGAATATTTTACGATAAAAATTTAGCATGCAAACAGTTACGGTCTACGCCTCTTTTTTTTTATTTAAATTTAGTGTTGTGACCATGTCTGCTGTTCCGATTCATATAACATTTCCGTAAGTCGATAAAATCGATTATGTAATCAATAGACAATATAAGATTTTCTTATCATATTGTATTAATTATTGAATTATTATAATGCCATACATAATTAGTAGATAACAATTATTAAATGATCATTTCCTAAATAGTTTTCCTTTTTAAATTTATTTTTGTATATTAGGCATAACTGCATACAACTCATCTGAACTCATATTCTCGGTGGAATCACTGACTTCCCAGTCACAGGCATCCGCCTAGTTCGGAAGACAGAGGCTCAGTTCCGGTGAAACTGTTTCAAACCTAATACATGAGTCTCTCTTAAGCTATTAGCGTACTGTGCAAATATTACTTACACTTGTATTAGGTTTAAGTCAATAAACATTATTTTTATTCTCTTATTCTTATTGTTATAATTTGAGAAGATTTGTGATACAAAATATATGGGCATATAACAAGAAAAAATCGGTTGTAGTAAAATCGATTCGAACAATTCATAAATAATCGCTACTTTTGACAAACGATACGTCTTAGCCTCATCCCTAATGACGTCAATACTAAAGTGTCAAAAGGTTATTCTTACAGATTTTGAACTATAGCTATCCAGCGCGATAATTCGGCGAGCATTATGGGCACCTTCGCACCGGAAACGACAACGAACGGTAGCAATGACTTTCCTTAGTTAAGTGGTGTCTGACTGATTAAAATGCATATTATGTAATAAAGTTTTTGTTTAACCGATTTAAAATTATGACAAGTTAATGTAATTTCAAGCAACACATTCAACACCACCCAGTGCTACGCGCTACGCTCGTAGCCCGTAGCCACGTATTCGTCGTATGTAGCTCGTAGTAGCTACGAAGAGAGAACCCGCCTACCGGGTTCCTGGTCGTGACAGTGTTAACTAATGGTCCGAGATACAAAGGAAGCATATTTTATTGACTGAACACACAGGTGCGTCATTTTGTAGCGTTATCTCAGACTACAAGGATACGCTTACCCAAACAGAAAGATTTAATTAACTATCGAATATCGCACTCCTGGAGCTAATTAAGATACTGGTGTCTTTGAAAAATTAACTTTTGTTACTGCTTTTTATTGGAGTTAACAACATCTCTAATACCTACACGAGCACACGAACAATAATAAGCCGAAGTATGAGGCTGATTCCTTTTCAACCGACTTCAAGATTTCGAAGGAGGAGGATATCAATTCGTCGGGATCTTTGTTTTTGCTATTTTTTTTTTTTTTTTTTTTTTATGTATGTTCACTGATTATTCGAAAACGGCTGGACCGATTTGGAAAATTCTTTTTTTGTTTGAAAGCGTATACTTCACAGTTGGTCCCATTGTAACCATGTCAGGATCTGATGATGAGATCCTGGAGAAATCGAGGGAACTCTTCAACTATTATAGGCACACCTATGGTGATTTGAGTATTTTTTACAGCAGATCGAGCATTTGGTGTTGGAAAGGTGGATGCTTAGCGAAGTCGGTTCTTTTTTGTTTAAAATTATTGTTTTATGTATAAGTACATTGTATTGTATAATCATTGTTTCTTGACAATAATTACTCCCGTAGATAACATCTGTTTTTTTTTTCCTTGTGATTTGTGGATATTCAACTAACCGTACCTACTCAATTTAAGAAAAGGATTAGTAGACTGTACCCATGCTCAATATTAAGTTAACCTATTTTTTAAACGGCATTTGAAGACTACTTCCGTTGTAAGCTACGTGAGTACGTGCTTGCACAGATTTGTAATTTTAATCTTTTATATAACTTAATGCAATCAGCATTTATTCAATCCTAGTTCTATATCACCTGTTCTAAAATATCTAGTCCTTCAAAGAACAATTTTATTCATAGGAATATTAGTAATTCCACTACTATAACAGCTAGGTTTGTCTTTAATCATGCAGTTTACCACAACAAACTTCTACAAGTTTTTATTTTAGGCATAGTGTAATGCACTTACCAATGCCAAAAAATATGTACCTATATTTTTATGTTCTTCTTTCTGTACTTTAACGAGTCTATCTACAGCTTTATTATAATTGTACTGTTGATAGTATAGAACTTCTTACACTTGGATTTATTATTATTATTGTTCTTAACTGCGCTATTGATGTGTCGCGTCGACCAAATTTGATATATTGTGGCAGCCCTTTATATTTATTTACTGATTCCCGTTGAATCTAGAAACTTCCAGAATCTTGGCTGTAATGTGTTGTACCTCACCGGGTTGCAGTACATATCGCCCTAGGTTGGTACTTCTTTTATGAATTAGTGGTTCGCAGGAGGAGAGGATGTGCATGGCAGTTTCCTCTTTTCCCTGGCAGAACCTGCATGCTGCGTCCTGTTTCTTACCCAGTGGAAACATGTGTTTGTTCAACTTACAGTGGCCTGTCAGTACTCTAGTCACTGCACAGGTTTTGTGCATTTTGAGCGCTAGCAGCTCTTTAGCGGTTTTGGATAGTAATCCATATATAAATCTGTCGACATCATTTGTTGGTTACCCGTATGGACTCGAAAGCCCTCCCTAATAAGCGGGAAAGTCTCACTCGTGGAACTTTTCAGTTAGTTGTTAAGTTATTATATTACATACGCAACGGGAATAGATTTGATAGTTGTACATATCTTGTAAATGTATCTATTGTAGCTAGAATAAAGTAGGTAGGAGGTCGAACTCTGACCAAATAATTTCGATTTATTTTCCAGTGGTTCTACATTAAAGATACCTACTGGCTGTTTTATATACTCCATTAACTCCGTTTATATGTACTGTACAATGTGAAACTATCCAAAGTTCAGTAACTAATTTACGCCTTATAAACTTTAGCTCAACAAACGGAGTACGATCCGAACTAGTACCAGTGGATTAAAACTACTTGCTAATAAAACTTAGGGAAAAAGAACGAATTATCATAACACATTTGTCTATAGTGCGTTTTACTTTTACATCGAAGGCGCGAGTGAGCCTGCAATACCGTAACGGCTTACGTTCAACTTGGATTCGTTTTTGTGCCCTAGAACATGCATAGAACTTATCAACCGCCAATATTTGTTCGTTATTTTACGATGACGTTTACCGTTTCCATATACCATCATATACCTATTTATCATTATCGGTGCTTCTATTTAATCAATCAATACACATGTAGGTATCTATCAATGTACGGGGTTTTACTCAAAAGTCAAAACCCTTGAAGTATGAATTCACGATTGATTGCAAACGTATTTAAGAACATTAGTTGTTCACGTACCCACATATTACTCGTATTACATGTTTTTTGACTAACTTTATTTATTTTACCTTGTTTTCATCTAAGATAGACCAATATTATTTAAGCAGGCTTGACGTGAATGTTTTTTTTGCGACGGATGTGATTGTAAAAACAGTGGACTAATTCTAACTATAAAACACGTTTAGACACAATCCAACTTCAGTACAACTCCAATATTGGTTGATTATTTGTTGTGTGTTGGAGTTATGATGGAGACAGATTGTGTTTTTAGTGAATGGCTTACACATTGTTTATGTATTTTTAAATTAGAATACGGCACAAGTTATATTTATGCTACACTGTTGCTTTCTACTCCCCGCACAACACAATTTTCCTGTTCTATGGACTATGGTCATCAACCATTTTTCAACCAACATCTATTACGGTGTTATGAGGTGGTATGTATGCCACACCACTTGCAAAGAATATGAAGGTCAACATTTGTTTTTCTATTCCAAAGAATATAACGTACGTTTACGCGGTCAAACACAAGACTCGATTTTATTTTCTTTCAAATATGTATTTATTATTATACTTTGTAATATATACATTTCCAATACTGTTCTCCCTGATATATCACTTGTAAATGGGTATAGAAAAGAACGTCGTTGTATTTTTAACCGACTTCAATTTCATAGAAGGAGGAGGTTCTGTATTCGGTTTGGGCTTTTTTTATGTATGTTCACCGATTACTCCGAGACGCGTGGTCCGATTTGAATAATTCTTTTTTTGTTTGAAAGGGTCTACTTCCAAGGTGGTCCCATATTAATCTGGTGCTGTTCTGATGATGGGATCTATGAGGAATTGAGGGAACTCCTCAATTTTTAAAGGCATACGTATGGTGATTTGGGTGTTTTCTTAAGCAACTCGAGGATTTTCTCTCGAAAACCACCAATTTGATGAAGTGGACCTCTTGATGATGGTTGTTTTGATCATAATGATGATGATTTTTTTTTAATGTAGGATGTTGAGCGATTACTCCGAGACCCGTGGTCCAATTTGAGCAATTTTATTCTTCTTTTGTTTGAAAGTAAGTACCTTTAAGATGGTTCCACATTAATCTGGTGCTGTTCCGATGATAGGATCCATGAGGAATTGAGGGAACTCCTCAATTTTTAAATGCACATGTATAGTGATTTAGGTGTTTTCTTAAGCAACGCGAGGATTTTCTCTCGAAATCCACCAATTTGATGAAGTGAACATCATGATGATGGTTGTTTTGATGATAATGATCACGATTTTTTTAAATGTAGGATGTTCAGCGATTACTCCGAGACCCATATGGTCCGATTTCAGGAGAATTCCGGAAATCGGACAAAAAAAAGATATTTTTTTGTTTGAAAGGAACTAACTTTGAGATAGTTCCACATTAATCTAGTGCTGTTCTGATGATGGGATCCATGAGCAATTGAGGGAACTTTTAAATTTTTAATGGCACATGTATAGTGATTTGGTTGTTTTTTTAAGCAACTCAAGCATTTCCTCTCCAAAACCACTAATTTGATGGAGTGGACCTAATGATGAAGACCACATATGATATGTGGAACTTTCCTTACATTGAGTACGTATCATGAACTTTTTCTTATATATCTTCACCGATTATTGCGTGATCCGTTGTCCGCTTATGATAATTTTATAACCACTAAAAATGGAAAAATAAAAACTTTTTACAAAAAAAAGATAAACCGACTTCAAAAAGGATAAAATAAACTATTATATTATTTATATGCGTTACAAACTGATATGTTTGAAGTCGGTGCCAAGTCGAAAAGTTACAATACCGGCAAATCAGCTTCAAGTCTGAAAATCACATAACATTTCGATTCCTACTTATATTGCAAAGGTGAATGTGAATCTATCTGTTACATTTTCACGTCTAAACTACTAATCCAATTTTGATGAAAAGAGGTACCCATGTACATACACGTCTATTTTGTCAATAATACGAAAAAGGCGGCAAATTAAAAAAAATATATAAACACGTATTCCTTCCATAGAAATTTTAAATATCGCGCCTTTTTCTACTGAAAAGGTGGGCCCCACACACCCAGTGTGAGTATAGAAAGATCAATCTTGCCATTGAATTCTGTAAAAACTCATCTATACTAACCAGTAATATTTTAAAGCTGAACCTACCTAAAGCTTTAACTGAAACTTTTCTTTGAAAGCGAGGATCTTATCACTAAGGGAAATAATAGGATTTAAACAACATGTAAGTTAATAAGAAAATTTATTCAAGTAATAAGAAATTACTGTTAATGGAAAATTAAATGACTCTATAAACTATTATATCTAATGTAACCGTTAGGTCACATTAGATATACCGCTACAGTTCAAGAGCCAAAATATGCCAGAGAAAAACTATAGCGGTGAAAAAAAACTCTGACGCCCAAGTTTAACCTGCACACATACATAATAAATTTTGTAAAGATTAAAGACACACAATTTATAAAAATTATAAAATAATGGCATGATTGTCTAGTGGTACATATTGGACTACATTATGATAAGTAATAACCAAGGTCTCCTGAGGTGTGAGAAACGCTAAACAACAGAATTAAATCTGAACAATGCTCAACAAACACAAAAAACCAGAAATTAAAAGAAATAAATATAATTTTACATAAAACAAGTAAAATTTGGTAATATCCTACATTAACCTACAAACTGTTAAAACAAGTATTTAATTATAACCTCCTCAATATTTAACATCACAATCATATACGAACTACTATTATGAAACATACCTACTTCCTACATAATGCTATTATTGACTATGTAAAAATCTTACATAAGAATTGAATAAAGCAAAATATTGAATTTACTGTATACACTGTATACTACTGTATATACGATAAAACAGAAGGATTTTCCTATATACAGTAAACCCTGTAATTGTAATAAGTTAAACATAAAAGGTAATTATATTATGTTATAATGATTGATGTAATTTTATTAAAAGATTGTAATATTAATAATGTGATCATAATATCACATGTCATAATATAGATATATGGGAATAGGATAATGGAACTCTGGCTCATTAAAATCTTAATATTAATCAAGATTATCATTAAAATAGAATAGATGATTTCAGTCAACTATAAGGCTACTTTTTGTACCTCATAAAATTACCGAGCATACGCCGATACTATAGGCTAAGCTATGTCTACGCAAAAGGTCCCAACGTGAGTCATTCCATGCAGAACCATAAGATAAACGTCCTTTAGACTTGTACACGAATGCTTAACCCTCAGGTGACGAACATGCAGACCCTAATGGGAATGCTGATTAGCAAATCCCTCAGGTAGGCCCTATCATTGAACATGCATACCCTAATGGGTTAGCCCTTATAAATTAGACTTGCATTCGTATACATTATCTTAGGTTAACCCGGCCCTATCAAGCATACATGCGCAACCAACCAGCCCGACTTGCATATTGGAACATCTCACGTGTGGATAAGAATTACGAGTATGTTCAGACACCGAGGCTTATTCTAGTTAGTTGACAGACAATAGCACCCAGCACGGCCATAAACACGTCAATAATGTGAGGGCAGCCTCTAATATTATGAAACCAGCCATTCTATTGTATTTGTTATTCGAAATAAGCATAAACACAACTATTATTTCATTTTATAAGCCAGTTGGATTGGGGTTTGTTACCTTTTACCCAATAATGTAATCAGAATGCTTAGCGTTTACAATAAGGGTTTATGTCCAAGTTGAATCATACTTGATTGTACTTATAGACTAAAATTTCCGCATAACTGAGCTTTACGTTCGTAAATCTCAGCAATGACTCAGCCTCTCACAGTAGAATCAAGCAGTCAGTCTAGGTCGTTGTTGACTCCAATGTAAACCATCTCATCCATATAATATGTTAGATAAATCCTTATATATATTTATATATATTGGAGTCTTTAACAGCTTACAATCGGCAAACAACAACACAGACGTCTCGTAGGTGGGAGACTGCGAGTGATAGTTATATATAACCCTGTTGTAAATATACTTCTCATATAAATCTAACAAGACTCATTTAAGAAGTCTATCTCTCTGGATTTAATTAAAAGGCGCACCCTCTTATGTAAAACATACCACTTGTATGAATCATATATATATAAGATCTATTCAAGTGGTCTATTTTGGTGGGAAAAAGATCCCAGCCACAAAGATTGCCCTTTTCAAAGCTCACTATAGTGACTCTCTACTAAGCAAAAGACTACTGTTGAAAGCACGGTCAGGCCCTATAATAAAACACAGGTGCGTACTCCATCAACTTGGAACAAAACCATTGCTTGGCATAATTATTAATAAATAGTTTTGGGTAATACCGTTACCTTTGTTACCAATTACCTTTTGTCATAACTGGAAGGAGTCTTTATAACTTGTAGACACTTCCAATTATAACTACCTCATCGTTGGAACAATCACTATTTAAATAATATCCATTGTGACTGGTTCTCAACGACTACAATATTATAAATAAGTATAGTGTGTGATTTATATATATATACACATTTTAGTATATAAATGGACAGATGCTGTTGACGAGATTACTATCAGTCTATATACTTAATGATATAGAATCATTATATAGATATTAAATTTACTTGTATGACCAATCTATATGTATGTCAACAATAGCATTCTGTAAATGATATCCATGAGATGTCAGCTATCACAAACCATTTGCAATTCACGCAATCCGAGCTAGATACCAAATAGTCCCGTCCCACTGGCAATATTTTGAGGGTTAAGTTTCGAAAATTCTAAAGTCACTTATTATTGAAGTTGGAAATACAGCGTGTACATGAGAATCTTTCAGTGCGTTTTGTGTCATATTAAATTGGTGCTTTTTTTATAATTCAATAATTTGAGGTTAACATTTTTAGCTTGCCATAACTTGAGTAAAAGAATATTAGAGTTAAAAAATATAACTGTTTTGTATTTAGAACAGTTTTATTGTTGTACAAAACCAGTTTGTGTCATTTACGTCGAGTGCAATTTGATATAGTATGACAACGCTAAAAAACTTCGTATAAAAAATTAGAGTTAATAAAATAAGGATTAACTATATCATCACCTTAAAATACGTCAATAAAATCAATATGTGTCAATTTAAGCAATGAAAATTTAAGTTTCTTGGTAAAGTCGTTTTTTTAGGCTGTGATCGTTTTAATAAATTACTAAAGTCACCAGAGTTCACATTATAATAATCAAAAAGGGATTTTAAAGTAGATATTTCAATTTGTGTCACTTTCATCAATGATATATCGACATAAATTAAACAGAAACAATATTTGCGTTCAGAAGCAATCTTCCTTCCTAAGTCCTAACTATAGCGCGTGACCTTGATGGCAAGCCTGTTCGGCGTGCTTCTGTAGTGACCACTAGAAGTAGACCCCCGGCTCGCTTCTTAACAAGCTAAACCATGGGTCAACCAGGCGCTGGCATCTTAGCAGTTACGATGTAGGTACTTGCTCACGGAGGCGCGCGCGGGGTGATCTAGCTGACATACTCGACAAAGGAACTGAGCGGTGGAGCGGGGCGGGGTAGCCGGGGAGTGGGGCAATGAACTCGTGCGTGTCTCGCCCCGACGTACCTTTTAAGCGGTAGCTTACTGCTTTGTTTGTGTTTTGACTAGACTGTTGAGTACATTTTCGAAGATTTCAAGCATCGTGAAGTATGGGTAGAAAACGCAACGTATATTTTTTGTTTTAGTTTCGTTTTATTTGTGTCTTCATATCAGCCGAAAGACGTCCACTGCTGGACATAGGCCTGTCTTACTTTTGTTTTATTTTTGATTTTATTTTTGTTAATATTTTGTTTTTATTTTGTCTTTATTTTGTTTTTATTTTGTTTTCATTTTATTTTTATTCTGTTTTTATTTTGTTTTATTTTATTCTTTTTTTTATACCATGACGGTGGCAAACAAGCATACGGCCTGCCAGATAGTAAGCCGTAGCCTATGGATGCCTGCAACTCCAGAGGTGTCACATGCGCGTTGCCGACCCTTTACAAACAGGAGGAGAATATCTCGGCCATTTTTTATTTTAGATAAAAGTTTTTCAAATAAAACACGCTTATTTTAGCGTTTTCTTTACGGGAAAATCATCAAAAGTACATGTTATAATGACATCCCGTCGATGGTTTTTTTCGAAAACCAAATTATACAGGGTGACTGGTAATTCGACCTATTCCTTGAAAGGGGTTATTCTAGAGGTTATTTACAATGTTTTTAGCCCAGTCAACCAGGGGTCTAAATTCAGTGGTTTTCTAGTTATTCGAGTTTTTAGTGTTTTTCAAAAAAACGCAATCTTACGGCTTTAAAATGGCATTTGTATAAAAACTACATGAATTAGGATGGTTAATTATTTATTTTCTAGTAGCCAATGAACAAAAGGTTACTCCGAACAAAAAAATCATGTCATAAAAATTAAAACTTAGAAATAAAAGGTAATAAATCACAAGCCATCGTACGTTTATTATTTTTTTTCAAAATCAAAGACGATTACCCTAAAAAAAGTGTAAGACACTTCGCGTAAAAATAACAGAAATGGATTCCTAAATTCATAAACTTTCCGAATAGGTACAAATGTTGACATGATTTACTAAATTATTGAAAATAATAATAATAATAACAGAGCAGGTAGCGGGTGTACTGGAAGCGTACCAGACCCGAAAGCAGTTTGTTTGTGTGACTTTTGTTTCTCTTTGTGTGCTTGGTTTACCTTATCTTTCATCTTATCTTGACTTTTATCTTTTGAGGGTCCAGGTCATAACTGGTTGCCCTTGGGAAGTATTCTGACATGTTCGTGTGTTGTGAAAGATGATGAATGATGATGAAAGCAACACAAATAAAGCTAACCAGAAACCAGTTTGTTTTGTCACTTTTTTTCCCTGAGTCCTTTGTTTGCCTCCAGTAGCCTATCTTATCTTTTGAAGGTCAAGGTCAGGACAGGTTGCCTTCGGTGAGTATTCGGACGTGTTCGTATGGTATGGTATTATTAATTAATGAAAGTAGTCATAATAAAGAATTCCTAACCAAAAACCGGTTTTCGTGTGTTTCATGACTTAAATTATGGATTTATGGTAGAGATATTAAAGAAAGTAAAATAAAATTTTAAAATAAATCATAATAAAATCAGCTACAAAATTTTACTTAAAATTAATCTTAATAATAACAATGAACAACACACTAAAATCTTAAAAATAAACATAATAATTTACAAATCTTGTTCGAATTGCCTGCCCTCATTTCGAATGCAAGCACGAAGCCTTTTGCGTACATCGGTGATTGTTACTCGCGGCGACATGCCTTCTTTCATGTTTTCAGCAGCGGCTAAAATTCTTCCTCTCAAGTCTTCTACTCGTACACATCGTATTGGCCTGTCGTAAACTAATGCCTTCATGTGACCCCAAATGTAAAAGTCACATGGAGTCAAATCTGGACTCCTTGCTGGCCAAGGGATCGGACCGCCTCGACCAATCCATCCACTGTCGCACACACCGGTACTAGTGAGCTGGGCAGCCATCGTGTTGGTAAATCATGGCCATCCTTGTACCAAGCGGCACATCCTCCAGCAGCACGGTTATTATTATTATTATTTTCAATAATTTAGTAAATCATATCAACATTTGTACTTTTTCGGAAAGGTTATGAATTGAGAAATCCATTTCTGTTATTTTTACGCGAATTGTCATACATAGGCTGCTATTTATATATCCGGAAACCGGGATTACAATCTTCTTAAATAGCATATTTGACCTCCATGGTAAAATTTGAACTTTTTTAAGTACTGGCCGGTATATTTTTTCTTTCTTATTAACGCTCGTGTTTTGTTTTTGACGGGTTTTAAATGTCATCTCGCAGCAAGAATGGAACTCACTCGTGAAAATATTCGTGCTATGATTTATTATGATTTTCGGCGTGGTTTAACGCAACAACAGTGCATAGATCAACTAACTTCAACTTTTGGTGATGAAGCCCCATCTAAAACTACTGTGTATCACTGGTTTAGTGAGTTCAATCGTGGACGTAGTATGCTTACGGACGAAGTTAAGGCAGGTCGCCCGAAATCGGTCGTTGTACAACAAAATATCGAGGCTGTGCGAAAACTTATAATGGACGACCGACATGTTACGTACCGCGAGATAGAGGCGACTCTGGGTATTTCTATGACCAGCATTAATAGCATATTACATAATTATTTGGCTGTAAAAAAAATTTGTTCGCGTTGGATACCCCACAACTTAACAAAAGAGCAAAAAGATGCTCGCGTCGAATGGTGCAATAAAATGTTAAAAAAATATAACCGTGGTGACTCAAAAGCCGTTTATAACATCTATACAGGTGACGAATCCTGGATCTATGCATACGATCCCGAAACGAAGCAACAATCAACGGTATGGGTGTTTCAAAATGAGCCGAACCCTACGAAAGTTACTCGTGCAAAAAGTACATTGAAACAAATGGTGGCCTGCTTCTTCGGTATTAATGGCCATGTAGCTACAGTGCCACTAGAAAACCGTAGAACGGTTAATTCAGAGTGGTACACGACCATTTGCTTACCGGAAGTATTTGAACAAATTCGTAAAACTAACCAGCGACGAAGAATCATTCTTCATCATGACAATGCCAGCTGTCATACGTCACGCGAAACAACTCTATTTTTGGAGGGTCAAAATGTGGAATTAACGGGTCATCCGCCGTACAGCCCTGACTTGGCACCCAACGATTTTTATTTATTTCCAAATATAAAGAATAAATTACGCGGTCAACGATTGTCGACCGCTGAAGATGCTGTCGACGCATTCAAACAACACGTTATGGAGGTACCTCAGGCGGAGTGGCAGAAGTGCTTTAAAAATTGGTTCACGCGAATGCAAAAGTGCATAGATCATCAAGGGGAATACTTTGAAAAACAATAAAACCATTTTCAGCCGTGTACGTTTGTTTGTTTTTTTGTTTCCGGATATATAAGTAGCAACCCTCGTACACATTTTTTAGGGTATTCGTCTTTGATTTAATTTTTTTTTAAAGTACGATAGCTATTGATTTATTACCTGTTATTTCTAAAGTCTTAATTGTTTGACATGATTTTTTTGTTTAAATAACCTTCTGTTCACTGGCTACCAGGAAACAAATAATTAACCATCCTAATAAATAAAACACGCTTAGTTTAGCATATTCTATACGGAATAATCATAAAAAGTACACGTTATAATGTAGTCCCGTCGATGGTTCTTTTTTCGAAGTCCAAATTATATACAAGTTCAGAGTCCATTATCTCGGCCATTTTTGATTTTAGAGAAAAGTTTCTCAAATAAAACACGCTTATTTTAGCGTATTCTCTACGGAAAAATCATAAAAAGTACACGTTAAAATGATACCCCGTCGCCATTTTATTATTTAAGTCCAAATTTTACTCCATGTAGTCAATCTTCAAAGTACGGTAACTTCAAAGTTTTTGAGTTAAAAAAATGTTTCTAGTAAAACTTGCTTATTTGAGCACATTCTACACAATAAGACAAAAAAAGTATGTGTCATAATGACACCATTTCAACCAAAATAGTCCAAATTGTACTCAAACTTCAGGGCCCCATAACATCAAAACTATTGAGTTAAAAAAAAGTGTTAAAGAAAAGTTGCTTATTTGTATGTGTTTTATACGATAAGTTAATAAAAACATAGCGTTATTATGGCATCTGATGAAAAATTTATTTAGTCCAGCCCGACTCTTTGCTAGTCCAACCGAGAGGCAGATAACGAAATTTCGATTTTCGCGTTTCACGATTGGCACGCTGTAAAAAAACCGCCTTGATGCATAAATTACATATTTATTAGTTACAAACGATCTGTGACAATTTGTCAAAATACTGTTTATATACTAACCTAACCTAGGTTAACTAGGTTAACCGTGGCACACAGATCCGCCGTTGCAGTCCGTTACGGACTACGGTGTAGTCATACGTTATATCACCATTAATTACTTAAGTTTTATATTACTGCTTTCTTTACTATGAAAAATAAAGAAGAGCGACTAAAAACTCGCTGTTTGTGTTTGTCGCACTTATTACTATATGTATGTATAGAGTAATAATGTATAGAAAACAAACGAGCTGCTAGGCAGCCTGGCCGGTACATGCACCCCGCCCGCGCCTTACCCTTCCCTGCGCATGCCCTTTACGCAAAAAAAGTTTTTGTTTAGAAAAATAAAAATAATGCATTGATTTTAACGACACAAAGGACCCCGCAGCAAACATAGGGAAAAAGTGGTTTCAGTCAAATCTCACGAAATTTTAGTACAATGTAGATTCGCGTCTCCTGATTATTTCTTTATAAGGGCACAACTCGCTCAGAAGTATACTTTCAGAAATAATCAATAAGTATTGTTTCATACAAAACATATACAGGGTGCCATCTGAGACGTGATCAGTTATATGTTTTTCTAACTCCATAAACAACTAGCAGTTGAATGCCCCAACTTTTACTAAAATGAGACATTTTTTTTTCTTTTTTTTTACATGTTTTTGTAATTTATTTTTCTTTCAAAAGTGATAATATTAGTGTAAAACAGTTTTATAAGAGATATATTTAAGGTAAAAAAAATATTAAATTACATTTTATCCGGAATAAATGACAAAATTGTTATTAACGACAGTTCCATTTCAAAGAGGTAATTCAATTTACTTATTTAAATATTCTAATAAGTAGTTTAAATATCCCGAAAACCCCGTAAAATGAAAAATAAATTACAAAAACATGTAAAAAAAAAGAAAAAAAAATGTCTCATTTTAGTAAAAGTTGGGGCATTCAACTGCTAGTTGTTTATGGAGTTAGAAAAACATATAACTGATCACGTCTCAGATGGCACCCTGTATATGTAACATACCAATTTTTCGTAAAATCTTTCTCTTTACTTTGCATAATATAAATAACTAACAAAATGCGATTTCAAAGTGACAGAAACGTTTGAAGATCATATTTAACGCCAGTAAGTATCAGTGTGGGTCATTTCAAAGTATCGATTTTAAGAAACACGTCATAGAAAAATAATAATATAAACTTGATTATTTCTGACAGTGTACTTCTGAGGGAGTTGCGCCCTTATAAAAAAATAATAAGGAGACCTGAATCTACATCATACTAAAATTTCATGCGATTTGACTGAAACCACTTTTTCCCTACGTTTGCTGCGGGGTCCTTTCAAACATTGTTTCGATACGCTTTTATAAAAATATTAACGCAAACTTTAATAACTTTAATATTGTATTGTACTGTTAACAGGGTTATACAAGAAAAAAAATTAAAATAAATAAATATCATTGATTAATATGGCACAAATTTATTCAAATAATAGATACCGATATTTTAGAAAGCACAGTACCTAATCGCTCAACTCTAATTTTATATAGGCTTATAAAAGTCCACATGTTTGTGCTGATTGAATGTCAGTATTCCCATTGACGAAAGTGACACAAAACGCGTGTGTGCGTCTGTGACAAGTTTGCTGTTACAGTGAAAAAACAATTTTGATCTATAATTTTATATTCACCGAATAATGTTTAAAAACAGAAATGTCTAAGTTTCTACCTAAGCAACAACCTAGGATGACACAAATTATTATTATTAGCTAAGTTGGATGCCCTGAATTCTGTATGTGAAAAATAAGCATCTTTAATATTATCGAAACTTCATAATTTATCGGTACGGGTCTATTACGTCACCGAAAAATACCGTATCGACTGTAGAAAACTCTTTCACTATCAAATTATAAGGTGAGATGTCAAAAACATGGTGAAAGCAGAGAAATGGGATGACAAAGAATGCTTGTCAATGATCAAAAGTGTGGCAAAAAAATGAAATCCATGTATGTGTCTAAATTGTCTATGTGAGCGTAAAATAGTGATGCCAAATACAACAGGTTAATTATCTATCGGTATTTGACTTTCTTATCGATACGTTCTAAAGGCCTCTACAGACGTAAGCGACTAGTCAAAGTAGTCAACTGTGACGTCAATTGACATCCCCACTACCAACTTGACGTTTCATATCACGCACATTTTCGACTAATATTATTACATTAACTAATAGTTAATTACTAATATGTTTGTTCTAAGCAAATTATATTCTTTAGTATAAAAAAAATGTAAATAAACAAAATTATTTATTATTAAATTAAATATATGAAATAAACAAAATTATTTCCTAAAATAATTTCAAATATTTCATAAAACGGAAAACGGAATTTCAAGTCGCCAGTCGAATGCGCATTCGATTGATCGCACGACCATTTTGACAGCTGACCTCTCATTCCAACTATATGTATTTCTATCTCGTTCTAATCGTTTGACTAGTCGGTTGTAGGCGCGGCACACACTTGAGCGAAATCCAGCCCAGCTATCATAAATAAAAATCAGCATAAAAGTCGGAAATTTCTTTACGGGAGCTGAATTTTTGTATGGAGCCCATGTACAATTTCAGCCCGATTTCCGTTTTCGGCTGCTTTTTGATTATGGTAGCGAATTCCGCTAAATGTGTTGAGCGCCATATTTGAATGAAATAATACAAGTACTGCAAGGTAAAAAAATCTTTAATAATAAAAAAACCCGTTTAAAATTGGATATAATAAGAACCTAATTTAATCTTCTTACGTAATGACGTAATGTGAATATAAGATTAATTTATTCATTGGATTTTTTTGAAGCAATAATTATAATTTTTATATTGAACAGTTATCGATATAAGTCCCTAAAACGTTTTGTCAATCCCTAGCGTCGAATAAATGTCTCGGTTTTTACACAAAATAATCATGAATATTAACTATTATGATAAAATATTGGCACACAGTATAAGAAACACTAATAATTAATTGTATCTGGTAATTACTTACACGATTTATTTTGCTATTTTGATAAAATATTGTTTCAAAGACATCGATCGGAATATCATGTAAACCTGTGAAATGAGTAATTACTTGGGTTTTTCCTATGAGTAATAGTCCAATCTGGAACACAACACGACACCATGTTTCTCCTTTTTCATCCCAAGTTATTTTATTCACGATTGTTTTATATTTTCCACGCTAAAATATGAGCTGTCACGACGTGAGTACGTAAGCTAACTACCCAAATTCAAAAGCTGTCAGTCCTTCAAAACAGTGTTGCCAGGTGCGTCCAAGGGGATTATCGTACCAACCATTAAAAATTATCGTACGAGACGTAAAATTATCGTACATCTATAAAACCGGCCAAGTGCGTGTCGGACCACGCATAATGGAGGGTTCCGTACTTTGAACCAAACTAATACCAAAAGGTCGTATCTAATGCCTTTTGAACAAGTTTTTTGTAAATATGGATATATAGATAACTCAAAAATTACTGAACCGATAATGTTCGAAATAATTTTCGTGGAAAGTATGTGATAAGGCGCATCTTCTCAAATTTTTTCATACTTTTTGAATTTACGGTTTAAAAGTTACAGGGGGGGGGACACAATTTTTCTGACCTTCGAAGTGATTATTTCTGATACTATTCACTTAATCACAAAATGTTTAAAGAAACCTCGATGTTATTTTTAGAGATCTATCTACTGATACTGTGCAACAGGTTGATATTTAGTAATTTTTTTTTTAAATTTAGTTACATGTATGGAGCGCCCTCCCAAAAAATATTTTTTTCTGCGATTTAACTACATAACTAAATAACGGCATACAAAATACACCGTATGTCCAATTTTTATTAAGATACGTCTTTTAGTTTCCGAGTAAAATGACTGTGACATACGGACGGACGGACAGACGGACATGACGAAACTATAAGGGTTCCGTTTTTGCCATTTTGGCTACGGAACCCTAAAAATGACACTATCGCATAATTTTCTTTGGAAATGAGCTGAAATATGAAACGTGTAAAAGAACACACGCACTTTACATACTAAGGCTTCAAGGTTATTTATTTTAACTTTAATTTTGTTAATGACAATTAAATTGACACTTGACATCAAGACTACCTATAGAGTTTGACTTAAGACCCTATAGCCACATGCTGTCCCTTTCCTCAGAGTCACTTAAAAAGAGATGGCAGTTGGGGCATGCAAATGTCATTTCTATAATGACTCTAGTCGGTCATATTTCTTAGTTGACGCTAAATGCCAAAAACGACCAATAGCATATCAGCCTGGTACACGATGCCATAAATAGGATAGTTTTTTAAAGTTTAGTGTACTACACTGAATACTAGCCTATTTACCTTAAAATTATCGTACTTTTGCGTACGATAATCAACATTGGAATGTACATCGTACGGAGGTGCAAATTATCGTACATGTACTACAATTATCGTACGCCTGGCAACGCTGCTTCAAAATGATCGTGTGTCTCTTTTGCACTCGTGGAATGTTCATATACATGTTGGTTTCTCTTTTGCGCACTTCGTTTATCTTTTAGCGGCAAGCGCCATTTTATATCTATGGGTGAAAGTGAAAACCATCCGTATTTATAGTGTTATATTTATATATTATTAGTTGACGAAATAATATCGACAAAGCCTTATATTAAGCATAATTTGTTAATAAGACTGCATAGTATGATAACTGGAACTGGAAAACGAAACGGTAAATTTCAAGCCGATATGAGAAATAGAAATATCCACATCAACACTTCAATAAGAATAATTTTAAAAAAGAAATCTAGACCCAAGAACTGCTGAATATTTGTGAGATTTATGTATTGATAGTCAATTAATCTGATTTTAAATCGACACAAAAATACCAACTCTAACCTAAAATGAATGGTAAGTAGTTGAAATTTGATATGATAGTTATAAACACTTTCATTTTCAAGCATAATAATTACAATGAAACTGTGAAAAATAACAAATAAATTGAAACATCTTTTACAGGTTCTTGTGCATCATTCATTTCTGATTGATTGCTGTAGCAGCTAACTTATCACCAGCAAGGCAAACTATTTATCCCAGGAAGGTGTATTATTTTATATTCAAGAAGTAACAACTGCGTTACAGGCCGCGATCTTCGAATTATTGCATCCAAGTACTATAAAATAGTGCTTACTTAAAAGACATCCAGATTTATACAGGGCACTTTGAAATTATAATGTACATAATTATATTAAAGATTTATTTATTGCGAAATAGCCTTTTAAAGTAACATTGTCACAAACTAGAAACTTATAAGTACTACTAACAATTACTCGTACCGTACGTGTAACTTATAAATAGAAATAAAACCATCATTATGCAAGAAGCGGCAAAGCCGCAATCCTGCGTTGTGTTATGTATGAAAACCGGCGGCTTGCTGGAGCATCTTTAGCTTCCCTTGTGCGTTTGTTAGGTCGTGAGGCTACGTGCCCCTTGCTCCACGGATCGATCGCCTCGATACCAACAATAGTAAGACGAACGACAACTATATTTAATAGTCTTGTAGTGATTTCGGATGTTGGGCGCCGCTCCGGCTTGTTCGCTGGTAAATAAATTAAAGGACTTGGCCAACGTGTCGGCTTCGACGCAGGTGGGATGTGTAACAGTAGCGCACTGCCTATACTTTAGAGAATCAACAACATCCTGAAAGGGTACTTATCCTTTTGTGATTATACAATAGACCTAAATAATAAGAAATAAACCTATGATCCACTATGATCACTAAAAGTCGAACTGTCATGTTGACAAAATAACCTAATAAATTAAGAATCACCTAACACTTTACATATGAACGTAGTTCTAGGACGTTTTAAACTAGTAGTGTTATTTGTACACTTGAAATTTCATCAATTTGGTTTTCTTAGGTAATCCTATATCCTACGACGAAATAAATATATGGATGGATGGATGAAGTACTGACAGTTTTCACCCCTTTTCCTAGCTTTGAATATGTATGACGAAATACGTAATTTCCCCGTTTAAAAAAAGTTGCAATCGGTGGACATTATGAAAAAAAAGTAAAAATAAAGATCCTGACGAATTGAGAACCTCCTCCTTCGAAATCTTGAAGTCGGTTGATAACATTTTATGCGTTAAAAGTCACGCGCATTTATGTGACTAGTTTACGGTCTTTTCAGTGCTATACAGCCGGCTGATGATTTTTATTTTATTTGTAATAGCATATAAACTATCACCTGTTTCAACTGGGACGCGATGGTCATTTTATTTTATATATATTTTATGTGAGAAAATGGATGCTGTTCCTCAACCCACTCAAGGAACGGCAGCTGACCATCACGGAGCTTGATTATTTACCGCTCTTAACCACTTAAAATTTACCGCTTGGGACACGATGACCAACGGAAATTATTCCTGGTTTACGGCCTAGCGAGCATATTAAACACCCACAAAAAGCAGGGTAATTTTTCAGATCTAGTACGCTTTCTAAGTAAAACCTTTTTGGCGTACCTACAATCTGTTTCGGTTGGTGTGAAGGATGTGACGTTTGCCACGTCACGTCACTTTGTAAAGTATTGAAATCTACACAAACAACATGCAATCGAGCTTTCGTTAGCGAATTGCGTAAAGGATAATTTAACTCATGGTATGGCAGTAATTTTTAGTTCTATAAGTGACCGCTAGAGGCTCTGCACAAATTCTCCATACAAATAATTTATGAATTCGTGAACGAATCACGAATTGGGCTTATTTGTTTGACTCGTGGTAGAGGTACAGTACCTCTACCACGAGTCATGCAAATAAGCCCAATTCGAGATTCGTTCACGAATTCGTAAATTATTTGTATGGAGAATTTGTGCAGAGCCTCTAGCGCTCACTTATAGAACTAAAAATTACTGCCATACCATAAGTTAAATTATCGTTTATGCAATTCGCTCACGAAAGTTCGATTGCTTGTTTCGTTTGTGTAGATTTCAATACTTTACAAAGTGACGTGACGTGACAAACGTCACATCCTTCACACCAACCGAACCCAGTAAGCGCCATTTTATATCTATGACCGAAACAGATTGTAGGTAAACCAAAAAGGTTTTACTTCCTAAGTACATTTTATCTGAAGGTTTAGAACTGTAGACAATTATATGAGCAGTGAACAATAATAAGCATAGAAATCGTACTAGCTCTGAAAAATTACCCTACTTTTTGTGGGTATTTAATACGCTTGCTAGGCCGTTAACTAGGAATAATTTCCGTTTGTCATCGTGTCCCAAGCGGTAAATTTTAAGTCGTTAAGGGCGGTCAATAATCAAGCTTCGTGATGGTCAGCTGCCGTTCCTTGAGTGGGTTGAGGAACGGCAGCCATTTTCTCACATAAAATACATATAAAATAAAATGACCATCGCGTCCCAGTTGAAACAGGTGATAGTTTATATGCTATTACAAATAAAATAAAAATCATCAGCCGTCTGTATACCACTGAAAAGACCGTAAACTAGTCACATGAATATATGGTATTTAGGGTATCAGCAGACGGTCTTTCTACCTCAATACAGCCGGCTGACGATTTTCCTGATAATAAGAGCATCAAATACTGACAGCTGACCTACGCGAGTCATCATTATACTTCATCCTTAACCACTTCAAAAATTATCATCGCCTGGGACGCCTTGCGATTGGTCATGAAATTTGTTCATGGCTTACGGTTCATGCCATCGGAGCCGGGAAATACAAGCTATGACAGTAAGCCTTTCATCATCATCATCATCTCAGCCATAAGACGTCCACTGCTGAACATATGCCTCCCCCTTAAGCCTTAAGTGTGGTAAGCCTTTACCTTCTTTAAACGCGCGTGACTTTGAACGCATAAAATGTTATCAACCGACTTCAAGAGTTCGAAGGAGGAGGTTCTCAATTCGTCAGGATCTTTATTTTCACTATTATTTCATAATGTTCACCGATAGCAACTTTTTTTTAAACAGGGAAATTACGTATTTCGTCATACATATTCAAAGCTAGGAAAAGGGGTGAAAACTGTCAGTACTTCATCCATCCATCCATATATTTATTTCGTCGTAGGATATAGGATTACCTAAGAAAACCAAATTGATGAAATTTCAAATGTACAAATAACACTACTAGTTTAAAACGTCCTAGAACTACGTCCATATGTAATAGCTGATTCTTAATTTATTTGGTTATTTTGTCAACATGACAGTTCGACTTTTAGTGATCATAGTGGATCATAGGTTTATTTCTTATTATTTAGGTCTATTGTATAATCACAAAAGGATGAGTACCCTTTCAGGATGTTGTTGATTCTCTAAAGTATTAGGCAGTGCGCTACTGTTACACATCCCACCTGCGTCGACGCCGACACGTTGGCCAAGTCCTTTAATTTATTTACCAGCGAACAAGCCGGAGCGGCACCCGACATCCGAAATCACTACAAGACTATTAAATATAGTTGTCGTTCGTCTAACTATTGTTGGTGTCGAGGCAATCGATCCGTGGAGCAAGGGGCAGGAGCCTCACGACCTAACAAACGCACAAGGGAAGCTAAAGATGCTCCAGCAAGCCGCCGGTTTTCATACATAACACAACGCAGGATTGCGGCAAGCTTCTTACATAATGATGGTTTTATTTTTATTTATAAGTTACACGTACGAGTAATTGTTAGTAGTACTTATAAGTTTCTAGTTTGTGACAATGTTACTTTAAAAGGCTATTTCGCAATAAATAAATCTTTAATATAATTATGTACATTATAATTTCAAAGTGCCCTGTATAAATCTGGATGTCTTTTAAGTAAGCACTATTTTATAGTACTTGGATGCAATAATTCGAAGATCCCGGCCTGTAACGCAGTTGTTACTTCTTGAATATAAAATAATACACCTTCCTGGGATAAATAGTTTGCCTTGCCGGTGATAAGTTAGCTGCTACAGCAATCAATCAGAAATGAATGATGCACAAGAACCTGTAAAAGATGTTTCAATATTATTTGTTATTTTTCACAGTTTCATTGTAATTATTATGATTGAAAATGAAAGGGTTTATAACTATCATATCAAATTTCAACTACTTACCATTCATTTTAGGTTAGAGTTGGTATTTTTGTGTCGATTTAAAATCAGATTAATTGACTATTAATACTTAAATCTCACAAATATTCAGCAGTTCTTGGGTCTAGATTTCTTTTTTAAAATTATTCTTATTGAAGTGTTGATGTGGATATTTCTATTTCTCATATCGGCTTGAAATTTACCGTTTCGTTTTCCAGTTCCAGTTATCATACTATGCAGTCTTCTTAACAAATTATGCTTAATATAAGGCTTTGTCGATATTATTTCATCAATTAATAATATATAAATATAACACAATAAATACGAATGGTTTTCACTTTCACCATGTTTTGACATCTCACCCTACAATTTGATAGTGAAAGAGTTTTCTACAGTCGATACGGTATTTTTCGGTGACGTATGTCAAATTAGTGTCTTATGGTAGCGTTTTAATAAAACCTATCGATAACAAACTGCACTGACTACATCCGTCTCGTTCTACCTATGAGACGGATGTATGTCAGCATAGAGATTTCGAATTTCTTGCTGTCGATACCGAAGGAAAACTATTCGAAGCCCGTTGATTCGTTAACGACTGCAGAAAGGTTTCAGAATTTTCTGTAATGACTCGTGGTAGAGGTACAGTTGGCGGTTTATATGCTTATTCGCATACAGCACTTATAATTTCAGGTAAGCACAAGTAAGTAGGTAAGTACTTGGAGTAACGCTCTGGTTGCCCGTCTTAAAAGTAAAATATAATAATTATTTTAACGTACCAATGACAACACACCCAGCCAACCATTGGTGAATCCTATCTCATTACAATAAGGTCCACAAACAATCAGCTGATCGTATCAACAATGGAACATTATTATGCTGTTATAGCGTGACCTTTGCCCTTTATGATCAACCAGTTTCGTAGGTGGCGATAGGCTTATTAATTTAGACAAAGCATTCACATGAACTGAATATAGATGTCATATACTTCAGAAAAAGTGACCAAACCCTCCGGTGTCCGAGGCCAGATTTGAACTGCCGTCTTCAGCTTTCGCGGCGGTCACTTTTTCTGAAGTATATGACATCTATATTCAGTTTATATATAGTAGTGTAACTACTTAAAAATTGCAAATCAAAAAAATATTGAACAAAATAATTTGATTTGCTTCAAGATTCATTCACATGAAGTTAAATTTGTCCTGTAAACATTACCCGCCAGCCACCATTTTACTATATTTTACTGAAATGTATATGTCAATGTATTTCTACGATAGTTTATAGACACAGCCGAGCCCTAAGCATAAATAGACAATCAGTGTAATTTGTAATCGATAGAATGTTTATTAAACCGTTTGCGAATCTGTATTCCAATAACCCCATAGTTTCTTTCTATCTCTTCGATCTTACCGTGACCATTGATGGCAGACAGTATGACTTAAAATCGAATGATGTTTAATTGTTTTGATATTTATGTATCTATTTTCCTACTAACTTAAATCGGTAATTATAATTATTATTTGACATATTTTATGAACAACAGGCCAGGCAGGAAATGTAAACAGGACAATTCAACGACTTGGTCGCTATATATTTAAAACCAAATTGTTTGCAGCCTCTCTTTCTTATTGTAAAAGACACTCACTTTTGTCCTCGTTGCCACTTGTAGGGTCTGGGGATCTATTAAAACACTATTTACTTGTGTTTAGTCTGTCCTGCATGTACAAGGCCGAGCGTGCGCACTCCCCTGGTGCTATCCGCAGACTACCCCACAGACTACTTAGTAGATACTACGTATGACTACCCACATTCTAGCGCTGTACAAACACTACATCATTGAGATATTATATTCTTTGATTTAGTATCAGACATGCGCCTTCAGGTTTCCTTATTCGGGAACCGTATCCGGCATCCTAAAGCGAAAACCTAACGTTTGTCTCCAGTTGGTATCCAGCCTAAAGCGTAATGGTTCACTGCAGAGATTACCTTCATACAACCTTCATAGTACCAGTACCTTCTTGTTAACTATCACCACAGAATAACTAATAGTACTACCGTACTATCACTGGGTTTCCGGCGTGTGACGCCAACATGGCCTCTGTTTTTTGAGAATACTTTTTAGTTTTTTGTTCATTTTCGTTGTTCAGTTCGTAATATATAGCTTATTATGTGATGATCTAACGAAACAGTGTCCAGCTAATGAAGAATTAGTGTTCAAAACCCGTGTAACCGCTGTTTGGGTGTAATCCCGTTATCCCGGCTACGGTTGCCGCGTGTTTTTTTTGTAGGGAGCAGTTACCCTACAAAAAGCAAGGCATCTACCGTACAACATGCTATAGTCTGGCGGAAGCCCTAGAAGCTACCATTTCTCCTAAAAAAAAAACACGCTGACAATCCCATAGATGAATATGTATGACAATCCAATTGTCAATATGCACGTCATGTCCAGACCTAGAAGATTTAATTCTAAACTTGTTATGTAAATAGAATATTAAATTCATGATTGTTAGCTACCAAATTTTGACGGGGAAGTAAACCTTAGTAATATTTTAATGACACGATAATATTCCCTCCTCAGACCTTTTATATACTTATTTTGTACAGCTACTGATGAGTTCCTAACTTCCTAACTAATTGCTTAACTCCTATTTTATACTCAACATGCCTGTTTTCTTTTGGATTATATCATTGCTGTGTGTCGCTGCCATCATTACGACTGTATATTATGGTTTTGTCGATAATAAGGTGTACGCTACTAAAACCTTGGAGCCCTACATTGAAAACCCCAATTATACTAGCAGCAACAGTATCATCGATCCCTCTAGGAATTTAGAGATTGTTTTCGACAACGATCAAACTGAAGGCAAGTATTGAAGTCAAATTAGTTCCACTGCTAATTCCAAAGGTACTGGCACTAATTGGATTATTTATCGGTATTTTTACTAAGTTTAAATTAAATTGTAATGCAGTAGTACGACTTACCGAAAAAGCGTGTCGGACCACGCATAATGGTTAACACGCGTAATTAGTTTGGTTTTTATTCCATTGAAGGTACCCTACCTTCAATGGAATAAAAACCAAACTAATACCAAAAGTTCGTATCTGATGCTTATGAAAGAAGTTTTTTGGAGATAACTCAAAAATGGCTGAACCGATAATGTACAAAACAACTTTTGTAGAAAGTATTTTCTCAAATTTTTTCATATTTTTTGGAATTATGGTTCAAAAGTTACAGGGGGAGGGACACAATTTTTCTAATTTTCGAAGCGATTATTTCAGAAAATATTCACTTAATCACAAAATGTTCAAAGAAACTTCAATGTTATTCTTTAGTTTCCGAGTAAAATGGCTGACGGACGGACGGACGGACTGACGGACATGACGAAACTATAAAGGTTCCGTTTTTGCCATTCTGGCTACGGAACCCTAAAAAGTTGACAGAACGATATACAGGGTTTTTTATCAGGCACGATACATGTCACAACTGTCAAAGTGCCTACGCGGCCATTAAAAAAACCTAAGATTTTTATTGTGAAACATTCACAAGAACATTAACAATGATAAAAATAAAATATTTCGTGCAAATAATTACTGCCAAAATATTGTCAAATACTCAATTTAACATTTACAAATACGTAGGCATGGCTTTACTATGAATACAAATATATTTAAGTAATTTTAATGGCCGCGTAGACACTTATATTGTATAATTAAAGCATGAAGGACAGTTTATTTCTGTATTTTTATGTTTGTGAAATGCTTTAATAGCTTCCCAAAAATATCACATACACTTCGGCTATTTTTCATAAAATTTCTCTAGCTAAACGTACTCTCCCTTAAAAAATATATATGAAAATGAAAAAAAACGATACCACTTATTCCTCAGATGACTCATTTTCCACCGAATTTATGAATTTTACGTACTATTATAACTTAATTTTAATCATTAAAAACCTTACTCTTTTATTTATTTACTAGCTTTTTCCCGCGGCTTCGCCCGCGTACTATAAGTACTCAAAAAGGAGGTTCTCAGATAGACTGGTATGTTTGTATGTACCACATTTTCCCCTTTTAGGGGTTGAATTTTCAAAAAACCTGAAACACGTGTTTACTCATTTATCGTTAGGAATACTCCTGTGAAGTTTCGAATAAAATAGTCTAACAAATCTTGTTTCGCCATACAATTTTTCGACCCCCATTTTACCCCCTTAGGGGGTGAATTTTGAAAAATCCTTTCTTAGTGCACCCCTAGACCTTAAAAGGAACCTACGTGCCAAATTTGGAATCTCTAGAACCAGCGGTTTGGGCTGTGCGTTGATATGTCACTCAGTCAGTCAGTCAGTCAGCTTCGCCCGCGTACTATAAGTACTCTAAAAGGATACGATACCCATGTTGATTTTCAGACTTTGTGACCACATTTGCCCCTTTTAGGGGTTGAATTTTCAAAAAACCTGAAACACGTGTTTACTCATTTATCGTTAGGAATACTCCTGTGAAGTTTCGAATCCCGCGATACAAACTTTGGACCCCCATTTTACCCCCTTAGGGGGTGAATTTTGAAAAATCCTTTCTTAGTGCACCCCTAGACCTTATAACTCTTATAAGGAACCTACGTGCCAAATTTAGAATCTCTAGAACCAGCGGTTTGGGCTGTGCGTTGATATGTCAGTCAGTCAGTCAGTCAGTCAGTCAGTTTCTTCTTTTATATATAATAATAATAATAATAATAATAAATACTCTTTATTGCACACCTCACACAGTTACAAGCACAAATTTTACAATTAGATAAATTTAGGTAGAGGTAACAACAGGCGGTCTTATCGCTAATGAGCGATTTCTTCCAGACAACCTTTAGATACCTTTAGATATATTTAGATTTATTTAACCTTTATTGCACAAAAGAAAAACTTAAAGTACAAAAGGCGGACTTAATGCTATGAGGCATTCTCTAGCAGTCAACCTTAAGGCAAAGCAGAGAGATTGTGGGCGGTGCAACTAATAATAAATAAAAGACAAATACATAGATACACACATATGGATATACATACATATATAATCTTTTCACCTCTCCAAGGAAAAATCGCGAAATAGATGTTAGATTAGGGCGAATTACTTACAAATGAAACAAGAAAATTAACGAAACGTTCCACTTATACAATTAAAAAAGAAACGTACTTTCAAAATATGTGTAGAAACTAATAGAAGATTCATTAGTTTCTGCAAAATTGTATCAAAAAGTTGAGCGAAATCGAAAAAAAGTTTACCGGACTCTTAAGTAAGTCTTACTTCCAAGGGTTTTGACCAACGGCGTGCACTTAGGCCACCACATGTGTTCAATTTCATACGTTTAACAATAACGCCGCGCCGGACACACCGCTTATCAAAAAGGACAATTTGTAATGACTTAAAGCCCTGTTACACTTTACTTTTTTTAGTGTCTTTGTTCAATAGTAAATTTACTTGCTAAACTGTTAGACTTGACTAAATTTAGAAACTAAATAATTTAGGAAACTAACTAGGACAAGTGTAACAGGGCTTTTAGGGTGGCCGCTAGCTGACGCGGTTGCACAGTGCACGCGCGCGGGTACAAAACAAGGAAAAATTCGTCGCACGCCTCCCCGCCGGTTAGCGCTTCTCATGCTATTTTACCCGATATCTACCCGCGCCCGCTTCATGCAACCGCACCAGCTAGCGGATACCCTTATAGAGGGAAATTCATAACGTCTACTCTGTATTTCAGATATTATAGATGAAATAAACTCAGACACAAATCTAGATGAGTTGGCGAAGAAATACCCTGATGTGCGTACTGGTGGTTGGTACACCCCGCCCAATGGTAGCGCTCGGCAAAGAGTTGCCATCATAGTGCCATACAGGTTCGAACCTAATAAGTTAATCATCCTCTTGCCAAATGGATAGGATTTGTAAAAACAACCCTATTAAATACCTAATCCAATACTCTTTATTGATCATCGGTTCGGTTACAGTGAATGGGTTGGTTTATTCGACATTTCATTCGTATATTTTACAGAGATCGCAAGCAGCACTTAACGATATTCCTAAAATACATGCATCCGTTTTTGATGAAGCAACAAATCGAATATAGAGTGATTGTTGTCGAACAAGAAGGTACCTATAAAGAACAAGTGTACCCTTCACACGGAAATAGGCCAAGAAAATTAGATTTTTTCGAAGAATTAATTCCCAGCAGGCTGGAAATCGTTTTCATACCTGCATGTGGTCCTAAATGCGTGTAATCCGAGTTTGCCCAATCCCTCTTGGATTCTTGAAAAAACCGTTTTTGAAATCATTCCAATTTTAGTCTTTTAAAATGACTGAATTTGAAAATTGAAATATCTATAATAACGTGAAATTTTATGGTCTTCAACTTTTATTCTACAAGTTTCAAAGATATGTGGTATGGAAGTCAAAATATGAGTTTTTCAATTAAATGAGACATTTTCCCGGTTTATAACTTTTGATTTCGGCTGTACCGCTGAACCGAATTAGAAGTTAAGTTACTCATTCGACGCAGAATTTAACCCTCTTTAATATTGATATACGTAACCTTTTCCGTCGGACGTACCGTTTTCGAGCTACAAGCAACAACCTGACAAAGAGCAAAAATTTCGCTAAAAAGTTATGCACACCTCTTGGGATTGGGCAAACTCGGATTATATGCATGTAGGAACACATGAAGGTATTAAAATGATTTCCAGCCTGCTGGGAATTAATTCCTCAAAACACTTTTTATAGATCTTATTTGCTAACATGTCTAGTCACTTTTTTGTAAAATTATATTTTTATATCAACTTCTTATCTCGTAAAAACTATCTAATTACGCAAATAGTATAGTTAATTGAATCGTTCCAAATTTTAAAAGCGCTATAACTCAAAATGTTGTCATAGTGACTAGATATGTTCTTTCCGTGTACCTACCCTTCAAATCAAGGATGATATAGACATGGATAGACAATACCCATACAAAATCGCGTTCTCTTTTCAGGTTAAAGCACTAGCGTCATCTATCAGTCACACCAGACACTAAATCCTAGTTTCTAATACTTTGTTCGTCGCTTAACGCTGACAGAATAACTCGACTTCAGACTCGACAGATGGCGCTGTGGCACTGTGTACCGAAAACAGACGTATAGCCTGAACGCGATTTTATATAGGCATTGTTAATCCATGTCTTAATCATCCTTGATGCCTATACAAAATCGCGTTCCTCGAACCTTCAGGCTATACGTCTGAGTGCCACAGCGCCCTCTGTCGAGTCGGAGTCGAGTTATTCTGTCAGCGTTAAGCGATAAACAAAGTATTAGAAAGTAGGATTTAGGGGGGGGGGGGTACTTTCCGTGTCCGTGGCCACATATGGCCACCGTAGCACACGAGATTTGCGTGGCAGGGGATGCGAATAACCTAACACTCCTCCTCGCTTCGCTCGTCGTCGTATCTAACCTGACCCAAGTCGGACCTGCCTTAAGGTCAAATAGGTAGGTAGAATTATGATTTTTTGACCACCCGATAATTGCAGCCCCCCCGCGGCTTGCCAGGATATAGCAAACGGGGCATAAAGGCAGTAAACTGCAGGTGCCGCCGAAATTGCCCACGCTGTCAGACTTTGCCTTAGCTCCGGCGCTGCGGGAAGTGCAGCCCTTCCGCCCTTGCGTGGCAAAGCACGGTCGCCCGTACTCCGCTCCGCAGCTTCGCACGACTCCCGAGCTTTGTCACGGCAGGCGAGGGCTGCTCTCCCTCCGCGCCTCCGGCTCTATAAAAACACTCTAGGGCGTGCTGTGTCAGCACGCGTCCTAACCAGCGAGAGTCCTAGATTCGAACTTTCGCTTCCTAATATCGTACACATAAATTCAAATAATATTCCATCATTGAAAATTGTACATTTTACAATCCGTCACTTATCTCGGTAATTATCGAGTTTAGAGAAAAGTTGCCCCTAAAAAACATGCTTATTTTAGTGTCTTCTATACGATAGCATTATAAAAAAACCGGCCAAGAGCTTGTCGGGCCACGCTCAGTGTAGGGTTCCGTAGTTTTCCGTCCGTCACAGTAAGTGTCCCCACTCAAGAGTTAATAACACCGCCATGTAGGATATGATATGAGAGTTCCACGTACAGCGACATATATCGGCAGTAAACTATTGCGCGCGAGCTTATAGTATGGAAGATGATTTTTATGGAATAATTCTTTATTGCGTGAACCGATTTTCACCGTTTTTACTTTATTTGAAAGCACGTCATTTCATTGTAATTTTGTACAAATTACAGGTACAATAAACACCTGCTATACGGTTAAATTACAAACTTAGTCCAGAAATTATTTTGTAATTTTTTTTTCAAAAACTATTCATCCTATCAAGTTCAAAATAATTTTCCTAGAAAGTTTTTATAAAGTTCTACTTTTGAGATTTTTTTCATATTTTTAAAACTTATGGTTCAAAAGTTAGAGGGGGGGGGACGCATATTTTTTTACTTCTGGAGCGATTATTTCCGAAAATATTTACATTATCGAAAAATGATTTTAGTAAACCCCTATTCATTTTTAAATACCTATCCAACAATATATCACACGTTAGGGTTGAAATGAAAAAAAAAATCACTCCCCACTTTACGTATAGGGGAGGTACCCTAATAAAAAAAAAATCCACTTTTTATTTTACCACTTTGTCGGCGTGATTGATATACATATTAGTACCAAATTTCAGCTTTCTAGTGCTAACGGTCACTGAGATTATCCGCGGACGGACGGACGGACGGACGGGCAGACATGGCGAAACTATAAGGGTTCCTAGTTGACTACGGAACCCTAAAAATAGGTGTCATAAGGACACCACCCTCATCAAAAATTTTGCCCCCCGGTGCTATACCCCAACTTGAAGTTATTATTTTGTTTAAATATCCACGAACGGAAGTTAAACATCTTATATAGGTATATTTAATTTTTTAGTATTACGATATCCACAACAACCACTATCTACATCAAATATGGAAACATTTTACTAATAAGTATGTCCATGACAATTTTGAAATATATCCGGAGTTCAAATTAAAATTATAATAATTACTTACATGTTTTTTATAGATATTCTAGTTTTGTTTAATAATTGGGTTCACTCTTTTAGAATACAAAATAGACAGATACATTATAATTTGTTTGCGTCTATTTCAATATTCCTTTCAAATATAAATTGTCAAATAAATAAAACAACTAGAAAAATCTAACAAACTAATCCCCTTATTCATAAACGTCTCTCAGGCCTCAATTAGTTAATTTATTTTTTGTTCCTGTCTGTCACTTTGACAGTTGTGTTTGTTAGATGGAGACAAAACATAAATTAAGTAACTAATTGAGGCCCGAAAGACGTTTATGAATAAGGGGCTCAATTGAACTGTCAATACATATAGCGCGCAAGTTTTTTTAGTAGCGCGCGCAGCGTGAGGCCAAGGCGCGGAGCACCGAAATTATTTTGACAAACAGCCAATATTAAAACATATAATTTGTCTTTAAACCATTATTTAATTTGTATTGCGAGTAATATGTATACCGAATGTATAATGTATATAATTATTAATTATCTTTTTTTGCATACAAATTCTCAAAAAAAATTAAACGATACCCGAATAAATTATAAATCGTCGTCCTAGTGTATAAACGTAAAAAGGTGCTAGTGTATAAACGTAACTGGATAGGGTTATTTATTGCTGCACTAGTTCGATAATATTATTTAAAACAAACCTGTGTTTAATATCTAGGATTATGGGTCTAAGAACATACGAGTACTGAGAATGATAGAATAAGAACCTCGTTACGAGCAAGTGTGTTGAAAAGTGATATTACGCATATGTTCGGTTGACAACCAAAATTCACTGCCTCAAGTTTACAGCTGTAATGAACCGTATTGGTAAACAACCTAGACTAATTTTAGTTTTTTTTGCACTTAGTGAGTTTTGGTTGTCACCTGACGATATGTATTATCGACAGGCATTTGACTGCGTTTCCACCAGAGTTTAAAGAAGGTGCGTTGCGAATTGCGAAGAATGTGTTTCTTACTTTGAGGATTCAACCAACCGGAGTCGCCATTGACAGGCGTTCCTCTCTGCCGAAAACATATGACCAGTAATCATACACATGTATGGACGGACGTTTATCTGACGTAGCTATTTGTACGTTACGTACGAATAGCCATACATTTGACGCTCCCCTCCCCCGCAAAAATCGGCAGACTTCTTTTATATCGGAAATGACAGACATGGCTACTCCATCCGGGTTGAATTCTCTAAGGTTTTTAAGAACCAATAGAATTACTTCATTTACATATCATCACACAATGCAGCTCTAGGATTGGTTCGTAACAAACAAATTTCTTCGCTCCAATTGCAACGTATCTTCGCTCATCCCTTACAGAAACGCAACCTTACGATGGAAAATTTAAATAAAAAATCATACCCATCAATTTTCGACTGCTTTCAGTTTACCACTCGATGGCTTTGGCGGTGTAGCTGCCGTGACTAAGGAGCAGCTTATGAAGGTCAACGGTTACCCCAACCGATACTGGCTCTGGGGCGGTGAAGACAACGATTTGTGTGCAAGGTCAACACATTGTTACTTAGAGTGATTCGCCCCCCATACTCAAACACGTCTTACAAGTCTCATTTAGTTTACTTATCGTTTGTCTGTTGTGGCGGCGTGTTCATATACCGCGATTCCCACCAGCTTGTCTAAATTTTCAGACAGCCGAGCACGTATCCTACAGCTTACGAACAAAAGGCAAAGCAAGTTAACTCCGGCTTGCTAATCAGAAAAAGTGGTTCAGGATCACGACCCAGATTTCACCCTGTATATTTTCTGACGCGCGACTGTATCGATGGTGAATCGCAACTGCATCGCTACTGTAGCGCGATAGTCGCGATGCAGAATCGAGTTCACGTGTGCGCGGGTATATGACAAGATTGACAAGCGACTGAATCGCGACTGTATTACGGCCGTTTTGGTACTGAATCGCTACAAATAGTAGCAATGCGCAGTCTCCCTTAGTACGACACTACTGTCGTTCCATTTAATAAGTAATATCTAATAGTAAATCTATTAAAAATATTTTTACCGGTTGTTATTAGACATTGCAATTTCTCGGGCCCAGTCTGTCGTGGGTAAGCAGGGTACTGCCTATCCCTTCCCCTCCTTTAGCTCCCTAATTGCCCTAACTTTTATAACACCTCTAAACTGACAGATTGGGCACGATAAATTGCAATGTTACCGGTTCAACTCAACAGGCGCAATTTCTCCAGTTGATCTATGGTGCATATACAACCTGAAAACTGTTTATTGAGAATCGAGAGTGGAATCGATTGCAGTATATCTTAACATGGGTATACTTTTTCGTTAATTTTCCAATTTTTTATGTGTCGAGTCTAAAAGTTTCTAATACTACAAGTTTACCAATCTATTGAGAGGTTAGGAGATAGAGGTTGAATATTTAATAATAGCTGGCAGCTTTGATTTTGTTTTTCATTGTCGAAGTATGTCATCTTATGCCATTTTATACCATGAAGTTAAATACAATCTGGAGGTCATACTTCGACCACAAAGTGAGGCCGAAAGAGAGGGTAATGTAGGGGGCTGCATCTCATTCTAAGTAGAGTGACCATATGATGTATGTGGGATTGGGATAGTATGAAGATAAATATAAAATAAAATATGCTTGTCGTCTAGTAAGTATTGTCCAGAAAGAGAAGTCTCATAGTTCATATGGGAACTTATACAGTCTACTGATTTAAGGAGCTGGCCACTTCAGATACTTTGACGCAATAATGAGAGCAGAGAACCCCTCTAATTAGTTTACTATTTTAAACTTATTGCTAGATCCAGGCATCTGGCAGCTATTTATCGGAGGACGTCAGAGTGACAGACCAGCAAAATATTTCAGTTAATAGGTAAAAACTGTCGAAGCCTATCGCTAATATTAATAACAAAAAAGTAAAAACATTGCGTATCGCTACGGAAAACAGTAGGTAGGCGACAAACAATACATTAAAGTAACGTCATTTTGCACTATTTTCCCCCAACAGAAACTCCTGAAAATGATATAATCTTATTAATTACATGATACTGCACTGCATCAAACTGAACTGTAAGATATTTATTTCTTACAACTCGTTTGCATAACACCGATGAACAATTGCCAGATGTCCGCGTCTTAAAATAGGGGATAGTTAGTGTAGCAAACTAAAACGAAGTAAGTACAGGGGGTTCGTGGCTCTCACTATTGCGTCATATCTGATGTGGACAGTTCTCCGACTTTAATATTCTTAAAGGTAAATAAAGAAAATATCAATAACATCAAACTGCTCAATGGTTGACTGGAAGAGATCTCTTCCATGTACAAATATTGTATATTCTTCGTGTTGTATTTTTCTTTGTTGTACAAATGTTGTACAATAAAGTATATTTTAACGGCCTCCTAGCCTAGTCGGTAGTGACCCTGCCTATGAAGTAGGAGGTCCCGGGTTCGAATCCTGGTCAGGGCATTTATTTGTGTGTTTATCACGGATATTTGTTCCTGAGTTATGGATGTTTTCTATGTATTTAAGTAGTTATATGTATATATCTATTACATATATCGTCGTCTAGTACTCACAAGCCTTATTGAGCTTACTGTGGGACTAGGTTGATTTGTGTAAGATTGTCCCTTAATATTTATTTATCATACTGCCACTAAGTACTACAATTATTTATTTATTTAAACTTTATTGCACAGTATAAAATATACAGTTACAAAAGGCGGATTTAATGCCGTAAGGCATTCTCTACCAGTCAACCTTTAGGCCAAACAGAGAAGCATCATTGGTGCAGGGTATGTAAAGAACACAGAACTAATAACTAAAAATAGCAAGAACGTTATCTAATATAAATAAGCATTTAAATAAATATATATTATTAAGATATAAAATATACAAAGATAGTATAACATATACGTAATAAATACAAATAAATAAATATATATGCATAAATAAATATATATATAAATAAATTACCTGCTACTGAATTTACTATGAAGAGTTATCAAGAAGATACTTTCGGAGCTTGCGCTTGAACGTGAATTTTGTTTGAGCTTGACGTATGCTGAGGGGAAGAGCATTCCAAAGGCGGATGGCATGTATGGTAAACGAATTGGACATGGAAGTGGAATTGTGATCGGGCACAGAGAGGAGTAGCTTACGAGTGGTGCAAAGTTCACAGCCAGGACGGGCAGTTACAAACCTAAATTTGGATCGCAAGTACTGGGGCGCAGCTGAGTCGTTTAAAATGGAGAACAGTGTACACAAAATTTTAAGACTTCTGCGCTCTCGAATGCGAAGCCAGTGGAGCTTTCGTCGGAAGACACATACGTGGTCATATTTTCGAAGGCCAAATATAAACCGAATACAATTATTTAGAAGCCGATCTAATCTATCCAGAAGTCCCTCCGCCGTATTGGTACAGCACACATCACAATAATCAATTACGGGCAGCACAAGAGCTTGAATGAGGAGTGTTTTTGTGGAAATCGGTAAAAAGTGCTTAAAGCTGTACAGTGAGCGCAGAGTATTAGTAACTCGTCGACAAACATCAGAAACCTGGGGTTCCCAGGTCAAGCCACAGTCAATCAACAGCCCCAGGTATTTTGCTTCTGAGGAGAATGGTATAACACTATTATCGAAGAGAATCGGAGTCACTTGTGTAACATTGGTAATTGACTTTGAGCGTGGATTCCCTACAATAACAGCCTGACACTTAGAAGGGTTCACGGCTATTCCAAAATCTCTAGACCATAATGCGATACGATCCAAATCTTCGTTAAGCCTTGAAATTGCCCCATTAACCTCATCAGATCTTGCCTGGGTGTAAAGTTGCAGGTCATCGGCATATAGGTGGTAGGAACACTTAATTCTAGGTGTAATCAGATTAATAAATACTGAGAAAAGTAGCGGAGATAAGATCCCTCCTTGAGGAACGCCAGAAGTGAGATCGCACCAGTCTGAGAGCGACTGATCAGCGCGAATTGCCTGTCGGCGACCTTCTAAATAAGATATAAACCACTCAGCCACTGATGAGGAGATATTTAGGTGATAAAGTGCGGCAAGGAGGAGATCATGATTTACTACGTTAAATGCATTGGAGAAGTCAATCAGGACTATGATAGTAACAAGAGATGATTCCATGCCTTGCCTCACATCCTCTACTACCTTAAGCAGCGCAGTAGTGGTACTGTGGCCACGGCGAAAACCTGACTGAAGCGGTGAAAGGAGATTGTTAGAGAAGATGTGGGCAGACAACTGTTTGTGTACGATAGCTTCGAGAACTTAGATAGGAACGGGAGTATGGAAATGGGACGGAAGTCTTTAAATAATGTAGGATTGGGAACTTTAGGGAGAGGAATAACAAACGCATCACGCCAGAGATAGGGGAAACAACCGGAAAACATGGAGAGGTTAACGATATGCCTGATAATAGGTAGAATACACTCCAATATGCACATTATCATTGCCCTACTTACGCCATCATGACCAATTGCATTTGACTTTATGGACAAAATCACCTTTCGTATCTCATCATCAGTAGCTGGGGTGAAAGAAAACTTGGTGCTAGAAGTGGATGGCAGGGTACTAATGTAAGAAAAGCTTAATGATTTGGTGGAGGGGTCTAAAGTGGGGGTTTTTGAAAAATGGTCATTTAAATCGTTTAAGGAAAATTTCGATAACGTGTTTTCTTTAGAGTGGGATTTAGTCACGCCAATAGATTTTAAAAATTTCCAGGTGTCTGCCGGCGAAGAAACTATCACATTATCGTGTATATGCTTACGTTTCGCTGCTCGTACCATCCTGTTACACCGATTCCTGGCAACTTTGTAAGCATTCCAGTTTTCTTCGCAACGATTCCGTTTATACTTTCGGAACGCTCGATCCCGTATCGTCATTGCAATACGGACCATTCGGGTAATCCACGGAGCGGGCGCTCGCCTAAGTTTGACATTTCGAACGGGTGCGTGAGAGTCAAACAATTTTAAAACCGCCGTGTTTAAAGCAACTACCGCCTCGTTGACTGAAGATGCCGTAAGCGTGGGAGTCCAGTCGATCGAACATGCGTCCCGTTTTAAAGCATCAATATCAAGCCTCGCAAAACTACGTAGCATAATTGAAATTGACTGTGACTTCGGAGGCCGAATCTTGTAACAAAGAAAAACAAGGTCGTGTCGCGAAAACCCAAGCGCCGAGAACTGGCCTACCTTGGCTACATGGTCAACTGAGGAAGTCAAAATAAGGTCTAGTCAGGAGTCTGATGTGTCAAGATTATGGTGAGTAGGATTCAACGGTAACACAGAAAGGGCAGCAGACTCGATAATAGACAAAAGCTTGCGAGAACGAGTATTGTTTTTTAATAGATCTGTGTTAAAATCACCCATGATTATGTGATGTGTGCCCTCCGTTATAAAAGATGCAAACATAGATTCGAGTGATGAATAATAGTCAACTGTAGGCGGACAATACACGACTCCCAGGACAACCTTTGACCCCTTGATGGTAGCCTCGATGACTAGGTGCTCCATGGAATTCGAGTATTGAGAGGGTGACGACGATAAAAAACTGAAGGGGATATCGCTTCGCAAGTATATGGCGACACCGCCTCCACCCTTGCCCGTGCGATCGTTGCGCAGCAATATGTACCCAGGAAGCCCGTACGAGGTGGATGCAAGATTTGGTTTCAACCAGGTTTCAGAAACAAGAATGGCATGAGCACAGGAAGTACAGAAGGTATCATAGAGGTCGCTGTAGTGACTTGGAATGCTCTGGGCGTTTAAGTGACATGTTGAGAAGTTTATTAGAATCTTGAAATTCGCGGCTTAAAAGATTACCAAGGGTTTCGGGCTCAGACAACGTCGAGTTATTGAGAGAGTGAAAAGAAGAGGTCAAGTCGCAAGCTGAATAAAATGATTCATCATCTGTCATAATACACTAGTGCAGGTATGTAAATAATATTAATATATATTTATGTCTATAAATAAATAATTACTGTTCTAGATACTAATAATAATAGATAAAAATAATTATTTCTAAGGAATGATTGATAACCAGAGGGCGCTGTTATAGCCCGCCGGTTGACCGTTTGACATTAGCCCAAAAACAAAACAAACCTTAAATAAATCGTTAACACGAGCATAAATACAATAATACAAAAGCAACAACTTAATTAGCAATCGTACAAAAGAGAAGGGAAAAAAAATGATTACAAAAACATGAAACAAACAAGTTGCAGATTTCTGAACGCAACCATTTTGACAGTTATTAACAATAGACATTGACAGATTACATCTTTTACAAAATCAAACCAGAGCAAAAAGGGTATACATAATTAAACATCACTTTAAAAACTGAAAGAGACGGTAGTTGTTCAATAATAAAAATGAAACTGCAATCAACAACCTACCGTGGTTGCACGTTGTGTACGAGTACAACTCAACTCACAAGCAAAACAAGCCATGAAAGTAGGAGTTACACTACTGCGCACGCCTTGTTCGACGGTCTTCAGTCTGCTTAGTGGGTGCAGCTCTCGCTGGCGCCTGAGGGGCAGGTGCCGGTGCAAGATCTGAAGCAGGTTCACGGGATGCGGCCGGTGAAGATGATGCAGGCAGGGGTGCCGGCGCAGGCGCAGGTGCAGAGCTATTCCCAGACGACTGCTCAGGAGCATGCTACAATGTTTTGTATGGCCTTGTGCCATTTTAGGACCCTTTCGAAAGGGCCTAAAAAGAGCCGCGGGCCACTCCTGTCCTGTGTAAGTAATACTTAGGAACAGACCATGTGCTTATTGTACATATCTTTAAAAACAAAAAAACCGACCTGCAGCTTGCAGACATCATAGTCACCCTATTGTTTGACAATCTTAACTTGTTGTTAAATCGTAAAATTGAATGATTGTGGATTACCGGTGAAAGGAAAGTCTACTTTATTGTAAAGTCTCACCCCTGCACCCTTTTCCGCAACATATATTGACCATTTTTACTTTAAAATGTTGTTACGAAATGTTGTTGAGCTGAGCGGCGTCATTTGAAATAATATCAGTGACATATTATGTCAGTGATGGGACTGATGGGATGGGGATACCAGACCGTATTTTAAATATTACAAAACTTACTACTGTCTGCGATATGAATTGCAATTCTTTAATTTAATGAATGAATAATATTTACGTCGTAAAAAAATTCAAAGCAGCTAAAAGGGAACAAAGTATTAATTCAAATCTTGCAATAAATTATTATAAGTAAGAAGTAACTTCTAGTGTGTTACTAAAATAAATGTAGATAAATAAAACCACATTGGTAAGTTTCATAAGTTGGCAGCATTGTGCGAGTGAGACACCGCCCCCTACATTATACTCTCTATCGGACCGTTTTTATTACTTTTTACTAGTGACCTATGAACGACTGTTTTGCTCGGTAATAAGGTTCAACTGTGGTTAAGGAAATATAGTAGAAGTACTATCCGGATTGTCTTCTGATCCGTGTTTTATACAAATTGACAAAGTAATTTGATAGGTTGATATGACATGACACATGTAGAGATGTGACAACAAAGCAACAAAGGTAGAGTTAACAATTGAATAGAGTTGCAAGGAAACATAAACATACGAATATCTTTCGCAATAATTAACCGATTGAAAAATAAATAATAAGAATCATTTGGGGTGTCTGGGGTTTTAGTGGCTCAAGGAACACGTTGTATATACCTATTAGTAATGTTTTTCACTCTTACAGGTTGGGGATTTATTACACCGTCACAGAATGCAGTGTGTCTGTAGGTCGGTGTCGGTATGTTATGCTGAACCACTCAGTATCAACACGATATCCAGAAAGGTAAGACCAGGGGCATATTTAATACATTTTAAAAAGCTACACATTAGCCTAAACTATACGTAGCGATTCCGACTGCTCTATAGCGCATATGTATCATCGCACTATCTCTGTACGCGTGGTTTCGCGTCCGTATTTTTATATTACCAAATGCTATTCGTTCGTTTCGGTGGGAGGGGGTCACAAGTCACAGTTTTAACCTAACCTAACCTACTACTTTTCATATAGTTTCGTCATTTCCGTCCGCAGCATAGGTCAGTGTTCGTGAATACTAGAAATTTAGTATGAGTATGTATACTAGTCACGCCGATAAAGTGGTCAAATAAAAACTTTAAAAAATTTTTAGGGCTAGCTCCCGTACACATAAAGTGGGCTGAACTTTTTAGGATTATTAAGATTATTTTTGAACATAAATGTAAAAATGCGTAGTATAAATCAGCTTAAGGACAATCATAACATTATGGCAAGTAACTGTTAGGATAATTGATCATTAGGGCAAATGACAATTAGGACAAAACGGTTAGGTCAAGTGATTTTAGTACAAACGTTATTAGGGATTGAGAGGTGACGCCCATGACGAATTTATGGAGTAAGAAACATAAATACAAATACAAATAGTTTATTCGCAGTAATATGGTTACATAATGGTCTTAAATTACAATAAATCTGCATATTACACCATATGCTGGCGTGCGAATGTTGTGTAAACTTAAACTACCTTAAATAAATACATGCTACATGCTTAGTCTATCATGCTACTAACCTATCAGCTAAACTATATTAAAATGTCATTCCTACTCAATTGTCATTTGCAAAAAACTCATTTACCGAGTAAAATACTCTCTGTATAAGCCATTGATGGAGTTCAGTTTTAAATTTGTTTAGTGGCAAGATACGTAGATTTGAAGGCAAATTATTAAGTACCTTGATGCCCATAATATAAGCATTCCTTCTGTAGTAGTACAGATTTGTTGTTGGAAATACTAGTTTGCCTTGATTAATTGGTCGTTGTCTTCTAATGTTACTAGTTTTTGGAAATAGTTCTGGATGTGTTTTAACAAATATTGCTAATTGCTTTAGATAAAGGCATGGCAAGGTAAGCACTTTTAATTTTTTAAATAGTGGTTTGCAGTGGGTTCTTAGAGGTACGCCACAAACAGCTTTAACACATTTTTTTTGTAAAATAAACAATTTTTTTACATGCGCTGAGTTGCCCCACAACAACAGTCCCTATTGAAGAACAGACGAAACGTATCCATGATATGCAGTGAGACTAGTTTCTTCAGATGTCATGTACCTTAAGTGCCGAAGCGCAAATTCGAAACTACTAACCTTTTTACAAATGCTATCTATATGTAATTTCCAGTCACAGTGGCTATCAAGAATCACTCCAAGAAAGTCGGTATTTGAAGTTTCCAACACTGGTTCATCTTTATACTGAATATTAAATTCAATGGGAGAGGCCTGATGAGTATGAAAGCGCATAAACTTCGTTTTAGAGAGATTGGCTTTAAGGTTATTTTCCTCTAGCCAATTTATTACTTTACTTACAGTTAAGTTAACCTTATTTTGCATTCGATCTCTATCATTTCCTTTGATGATGACTGTCGTATCATCCGCAAATAAAATACACTCATGAGATATGATATCCGGGAGATCGTTAATATATGTAAGAAAAAGAAGTGGTCCTAGGACACTACCCTGTGGAACCCCATACCGATTAAATTTTGTCTGCGATTTAAAAGACTTGATGTGCTTATCTGCTTGCAACTGGGTTATTTCAGTATATTGAACACGATCTCTTAAATAGCTTTTAACCTAATTTTCGGCAACTCCACGAATTCCGTATTTATATAATTTGTTTACTAGCCTCTCATGGTGCACAAAGTCAAAAGCTTTTGTCATGTCAAAAAATAATACCACGACCAATTCTCCCTTATCAACGCATTCCGTTACACTTTTTATAAGTTTGAATACAGCTAGCGAAGTAGACATATTTTTACGAAATCCGTTCTGCTCATATTTAATTACATTTTGCTAATCAAAGAAATCATTCAATCTTTCACACATTACTTTTTCATAAATTTTTGATATTATTGGTATGAGAGTGATTGGACGATAGTTGTTGACTTCAGTGATGTCATCTTTTTTGTGCAATGGCTTCACAATGGAGCATTTGAGCCTTTCGGGGAAAGTGCCTTCCGTGAAGGATAAGTTTATTAGATAGGCTAATATTTTGGCAAATAATGGTGCACATAGTTTTACAATACTAGTTGATAACCCATCATATCCGACAGCTCCCGTATTTTTTAGAGCTCCTATTATGCTTAACACTTCTTTTTCATTGGTTGGTCTTAAAAATATGCTAGAGGAGATAGTATTTATCTGGTTTTTAGTACCGACCACTCCTGTTTGATTGTTAGTAATATCTATAAAATAGTTATTGAAAGTGTTGGCTATATCTTCAGGATTTGTGACTATGGAGTTATTTATTTTTATTTGTTTAGTGAAGTTTGCTGGATTGGTAGTTCCTGAATGAGACTTGATAACTTTCCAAGATGCTCGACATTTGTTATCTGACTTCTCAATAAAGTTTATGTTATTTATCCTTTTAGATTCATAAATACATTTTCTAAGAGTTTTTGATTACTTCTTAAAGAGCATTTTGAAATGGACTTTGTTATTTGTGGCATATTGATACTGAAAATACAAACGTCTTTTAACAACGCAACTTTTCCTTAACGATTTAGTTAGCCACTGCATTTTTCTTTTGTTTTTGTTGGTCATCTTTACAGAAATAATTGGAAAATTTAAGTTAAATAACAGAGTAATCATATCATGAAATTGATTAAACGCCGCCTCACTATCAGTTTCATGTAGGACTTCAGAAAACGAAAGAGATTCAATGCATTCCACAAATTTATTTATATTCGACTTACTAAAGTCTCTTTTGCTTTGAAACCAGAACTTAGGGGCTCTATGAAGCTTGATTTTAATTTTAAGAATTTGTCCTGTATCATGATCTGAGAGTCCTAGTTTATAAACTGTCCCAGTCGCAGACTTAGTATTGCTAATAAATTGGTCAATACAAGAGAGTTTCCGTGTTGGTTGGGAGATGTGCAATTTTGTATTAAACGAGTTGCAAATATTGACTAACTGTTCTGCATATTTACTATTCTTAAGTATATCAATATTTAGATCACCTGCCAATACAATTTTTTTATTCTGCTTTTTAGTTAATCTATACAGTAAAGATTCGAGTTTTTGTAAAAACAATGACTTATCTGAATTTGGTGTTGTATATATACAAACAACAACCACATTACTGTAAGTGAAATACCGCAACATTCGAAGACGTTTTTCATTGAATATTCTTTGGTTATCTCAAGTTTGACAAAGTTTATATCTTTTTTTATTAATATGCATACTCCTCCTCTCTTTACATTTGATCGAGACCAATGAGAGCCTAAAATATGATTATTTAATTTAACGTTCCTTTCGTCACCTTCTGATATAAATGTTTCGCTAAGGCATATTATGTCAATGCTTTTTAGAGTCTCTTCCAGTTCTTGTACTGCTATATCTAATAACTCTTGCTTATTCAAAAGTCCTGCAATGTTTTGATGCAAGATTACTAAACTATGTGAAGTTTCAAGGTTCTTCCTCTCGAAAAAATGTTGCAACCTCAACTTGTTCTTTTTCCTCCAGAAATTCTTTCTGCACTGTACTTATAATTCTGTTCTTGACTTTGAAGCAATCATTCAATTTTTTTTCTGGGTACATTTCGTTTTCCCCTGCTTCGTTTTTTTGAAAAAGTGTGAAATTTTCTTTTGTATAGGCAAATCTCTACTATTATATATATCTAAGTCTTTCTGCTGAGGAAATGAAATTGCCGATGTGACTAATTATATTTGTCATTCCACTGTCATTAAGTTTTCCTGTTTTTTCCGAGAACATATCTAGGGATAAATCTAGATTTGAGTCGAAGCAGTAGTGATGATTATGGAACGGAATATTGCTGTGCAGTAAATATATGAAATTTTCAACTATTGCGTTAAAAATTGGTTTTCCACAAATATATGTTGGGTAGGTTAGTATAATATTTGTGTTAGTTATCGGACTTATCGGGCTCAGGGTGTCATTAATAAATTGAATAAGTTCATGGTGGTTACTGTCTTCATTCATGTCCTCTTCGCCGATCATAATGACACAATAATCTCTTTTCGTTAAGTTCGATAGTTTATTTGCAATGTTCTGTAGCATAAACCTGGTGCCTCCTCCAGGTGTTATATAGTCACAACAGTCCCAATGATTTAGCGTCGTATCGTTTCTTACAATGTTTGAAATTTTGTTTACCTTATTACTACTAACGATAAAAATTTTTTTGCGTCCTGTATCAGTTTTTTGTAGCTTTGGGATTTTGGTAATTTCATTATATGGCTCCGCTGTTTGGAGCGATTTTTGTGGTGACAAAGTTCGAGTAGTTGGTATTGGTGCTACGATGAATTCATTTTTATTTTCTGTTGTACTTGGCTCGTTATTTGATACCGTAGGCATGGAAACAAGTAAACTAGGTTGTTGGCTTAGACATTTATTTCTACTAGCACGTCTTTTTGAAGGAGTCAATGATGATGGTGAAGTTTCAGTTAGAAGTTTCTTATAGGCGTTAATCTGTAATTGTTTCTCTTCATTCTTTTTTCGTAGGCTTGTTATGTCCGCGTTGTGATTAGCAATCTCCTCGTGAGCGCTCGCTAGTTGGAGCGATAGACTATCGATTTCGTTTTGCAGTTCTTGAACCTGCAAATCGGCTGATTCTGAAATATTTGGTACACTTCGGGGGCTGTCTTGATCTGAGAGGCAAATCGAATCTTCGTTTGTGTCTACTTCTGAGTCTATGTCTGAAAGAGTTAGTGCTTTGGGTTGATTTTTCTTTTGACCTCTTCTAGTTATTACGTTTGTAACCGGTTTTTTTCTGGCCTGCGGTTGTGGCTTTTTGGATGTATTGCTCGTAGGGGTGCTTGGTAGGCTATTTGTTTCCACATGTTTGTATTTTTGAGGGTTTTTCATACAATTTTTACATTTCCATGAGTTTCTTTTTTCCGGTGTCATTAAATCATATAGTTTTTTAGATACTGCTGTGCATACATAAATAAACACAACCGAATTTAAAATTCGGCTAAAAAGCATAAACAACAAGATATTTTTGCAATTTCAACGCTACCTACGCATTACAACGTTACTTGAAAAACCGGCCAAGAGCGTGTCGGGCCACGCTCAGTGTAGGGTTCCGTCCATCACAGTAAGTGTCCCCACTTAAGAGTTAAAATAACCCCGCCATGTAGGATATGATATGAGCGTTCCACGTACAGCGACATCTATCGGCAAATTAAGTAAACTATTGCGCGCGAGTTTAAAGTATGAAAGACGATTTTTATGGGATAATTCTTTATTGCGTGAATCGATTTTCACCGTTTTTACTTTATTTGAAAGCACGTCATTTAATTGTGATTTTGTAGAAATTACCGGTACAATAAACACCTGCTTATACGGTTAAATTACAAACTTAGTTCAGAAATTATTTTGTAACTTTTTTTCAAAAACTATTCAACCTATCAAGTTCAAAATATTTTTCCTAGAAAGTTTTTATAAAGTTCTACTTTTGAGATTTATTTCATATTTTTAAAACTTATGGTTCAAAAGTTAGAGGGTAGGGGACACTTTTTTTTTTACTTCTGGGGCGATTATTTCCGAAAATATTTACATTATCAAAAAATGATTTTAGTAAACCCCTATTCATTTTTAAATACCTATCCAACAATATATCACACGTTAGGGTTGAAATGAAAAAAAAATCACTCCCCACTTTACGTATAGGGGAGGTACCCTAATAAAACATTTTTTCCACTTTTTATTTTACCACTTTGTCGGCGTGATTGATATACATATTAGTATTAAATTTCAGCTTTCTAGTGCTAACGGTCACTGAGATTATCCACGGACGGACGGACGGACGGGCAGACATGGCGAAACTATAAGGGTTCCTAGTTGACTACAGAACCCTAAAAATCGTGATATATTTTCTTTAATTGCAGATTTCAACTTTTATCAGAGTGGCGCATGAAATACAGGGTAGACGGGCTATCTTCACTGAACTATGTAGTTACCAACATAACGTCGCATCCGCTGTACACCCACATCGTGGCAAACATCGACCAAAGGACATTCAACGTATCGTAGATCGACATTCAACAGCGATTTGTCGCTAATTTTGTGAGGTGATAAATTTTTATGAAACATGTCACGTTTTATTTAAAAACATACCTACGTACTAACATTATAGATATATCACTAGGCATGTGCCAACTAATAACTAGTTTCCACTAGCGCTGCGAAGCGCTGCATATATGTAGAGTAGCCTGGTGGTAAGACATCCGAATTTAAATCCAGATGCGCCGACTTTCCTTCGCCCTTTGTAACGACACAAAAGCGTATTATACACCATACAGATTAAAGCGTGTCTCGATATTGCGCGGCGGCCGCGCGAGCATCGTTCGACCGCGGCAAACCTGTATTTTGGCTCGCGAGCCATTTTTGGCACCATCTTGAAGTATAGCGCGGCAGCCGCGCGCGGCAAGCGATCCGATGATCGACCAGTTTGTAACTTTGTACTCGGCAACCATGGACTTTCACGTCGTAAACGTGCAGCTGCCAATTTTATAATTATTTATCACATTATTCACAAGAAACCAAAACGGAAAGTTCGATGGTGGATGAAAAAGATGTTTATGAATAGAATGCTACATGGTGGCGTGAGACTTATGGAAGACAGAGATATGAAGTTGATGATACAGTAAAAAAATTCACAAGAATGACATCAGAATATTACAAATTTTTAATTGAGCCCAGTAGAAAAAAAAACCGGCCAAGAGCGTGTCGGGCCACGCTCAGTGTAGGGTTCCGTAGTTTTCCGTCCGTAAAACTTTATTTGAAAGCACGTCATTTTATTGTGATTTTGTAGAAATTACAGGTACAATAAACACCTGCTTATACGGTTAAATTACAAGCTTAGTTCAGAAATTATTTTGTACTTATTTTTTTTTTCAAAAACTATTCAACCTTTCAAGTTCAAAATTATTTTCCTAGAAAGTTTTATAAAGTTCTACTTTTGAGATTTTTCATAGGGTTGAAATGAAAAAAAAAATCACTCCACACTTTAGGTATATGTACCCTAATAAAACATTTTTTTTTCACTTTTTATTTTACCACTTTGTCGGCGTGATTGATGTACATATTAGTACCAAATTTAAGCTTTCTAGTGCTAACGGTCACTGAGATTATCCGCGGACGGACGGATGGACAGACGTGGCGAAACTATAAGGGTTCCTAGTTGACTACGGAAAAAAAAAAGATAAAAAAAAGATAAAAGATATTTATTCTTCAATTTAGGCACATTACAATGCACTTATGAACGTCAGAGAGAAAAAGAAAAACTACCACCGGTTCTAACCCCTAAAAATTAATGCAAAAAATTATTTGTTGCTATAATCACTTTCGACGACCTCCTAGCCCAGTCGGTAGTGACCCTGCCTACGAAGCAGGAGGTCCCGGGTTCGAATCCTGGTCAGGGCATTTATTTGTGTGTTTATCACAGATATTTGTACCTGAGTTATGGATGTTTTCTATGTATTTAAGTATTTATCTATATCTATCTATTATATATATCGTCGTCTAGTACCCACAACACAAGCCTTATTGAGGTTACTGTGGGACTAGGTCGATTTGTGTAAGATTGTCCTATAATATTTATTATTATAATCACTACATTTACTGTTCCATAGAAACTGTTTAGCGCCGTATAATTTAATTAAAGTACGACACTTTTCATTATCCATGTCTGCTGCCGCGCGAGCCAACTGAAATGTATAAACATCCGCGCGCGAACATGACACTGACCTGACCGCGGCACGTTCGAGCGCGCGTTGGCTCGCGCGGCAGCCCGGTATCCATTGCGCGCGGCTGCTGCGCGAGCCAATGTTCGATGGTTTGCCGCGCGATATGGAGACGGGCTTTAAGATTGCAAATCTTTAGATTTTAATACTTTGTACGGCAAGATGTTATTATCTTAAGCTGGAAGAGAGAAGAGACATCAAGTACTGCCCGGATCGGTTACCCGATGGGTGGGATGAGCTCCCTATTGAGTTGACGATTCTGGTCTTGAAGTCATATAAGATTGGACTTATACGACAATTTTACTTGTTGGGTTAAATAGAAAAATCAAATTCGTTACTTTATAGTTGTATAGTAGACGGGAGTAGGACTGAGTAGGAATAAAATCTATAAGGCTGGCAGCAGAGGTCACACTTTAAATATTCCGTAAGAGATTAGGTACACTACCCAGATCGGTTACCTGGAATCCAATGAGCTCTGCACACATCCGGTTAACTTTACTTGTTTGCATTTTGACCTGATGTTAGGTTAGGGTCAAAGCAAACGTCCGGTTTGCATGTCAAGTCGTCGTATACCCACGGTTACCGCATCAGGTCGATTCAGAGCAATGACGCGTAGTTTTAGTGACCGCGAGGCAACCGGATGGCTCGCGATATTTAAGCTCCTGAAGTGATGAGGAACCGCCCTGTGCAACCCGAACTGACTCAACTTGGACTGGAGACCAACTTGAAAATTAGCATGCTTGTTCTTCATCACATACAGATACCGCAATATTATCGCAAGGCAACCGCTGTTTCAATCGGTTGCCTTGCGATAAATTAACTATTATTCGTTTCTCCTTATCTGTCACTTTGACAGGTGTATTTGTTAGAAACAGAAAAACATAAATTAACTATAATTTAATCCAGCGAGACGTTTATGAATAATGGGGTTAGTATTTAGATATTATATTCTTTGATTTAGTATCAGACATGCGCCTACAGGTTTCCTTATACGGGAACCGTATCCGGCATCCTAAAGCGAAAACCTAACGTTTGTCTCCAGTTGGTATCCAGCCTAAACATAAAGCTCTATAAATGGAGAACGCTTCGCCTCATCTTTCCAAACAAAAAAGTCTGCCAAAATCTGAGGGGGGCGAGGTAGCACGCATGTGAAGTTTTCAAGTCAAAGGTACATCATTGTCGGTTGTTAATACAGTTTATTTCTAAATGAATTCTTATGGCAGCAACGCTTTATTGACAACCGACAAAGATGTAACTTTGACTTGAAAACACTAAACATATTTGACATATTCTTTTTATACTTCATAACACTAAATGGAGCAATAGATAGTCGACTGTACAAATGTTAACATATGGTTCATTATTGGATGCAGTCTTTGGAAATGTCAAACAAAAAAGCCAAGGATCATTTTTGATTGTATTTTCCAACAAAATATAGAAGACAGCAATCCTTAAGCGCGTTAAATATGGAGAAGTGTCAAACGTCAAATAGTTACTGCCCGTCAGAAAGAAAACGATTGTCTTTGAATCGATTCTGTAAACGAAGCTTGATTTTCGATTTAGGTTAAATCTTTTATTACGAAAGTAATGATAAATAAAGTAAAACTGTACTTACATCTGAAATGGTATTTCATCTTTTTGTAAACTAGACGAAATATTACATTTTTTTACATCCAAAAACAGCGCATAAGGGCATTTTCACAGAGCTTGTTATCCATTGACAGCGATGACGAAAATGGCGTGACATCGATTATTGAAATAGTTTTTATAGATGTACTAGATTTTCCGCCAATACTTTTGACAGAGGGGAAATGATACTCAGGGCCTCTCCTGGTTTAGAACTCTCTGAGCCTAAAGCGTAATGGTTCACTGCAGAGATTACCTTCATACAACCTTCATAGTACCAGTTTCCGGGTTGCCACTGGGTTTCCGGCGTGTGACGCTATCATGGCCTCTATTTCTTGAGAATACTTTTTAGTTTTTTGTTCATTTTCGTTGTTCAGTTCTTAATATATAGCTTATTATGTGATGATCTAACGAAGAAGTGTCCAGCTAATGAAGAATTTGTGTTCAAAACCCGTGTAACCACTGTTTGGGGGTAATCCCGTTATCCCGGCCACGGTCGCCGCGTGTTTTTTTGTGGGGAGCAGTTATCTCCCTACAAAAAGCAAGGCATCTACCGTACAACATGCTATATACTGAAGTATGGCGGAAGCCCTAGAAGCTACCATTTCTCTTAAAAAAAACACGCTGACAATCCCATAGAATATGTATGACAAGCTGATGGCCCTAGTAGCCAAAGCTCCAATAAATTAAAAAAAATTATATGTATGACAATCCAATTGTCAAAGTGCACGTCATGTCCAGACCTGGAAGATTTCATTCTAAACTTGTTATGTAAATAGAATATTAAATTCATGATTGTTAGCTACCATATTTTGACGGGGAAGTAAAACTTTGTAATATTTTAATGACACGATAATATTCCCTCCTCAGACCTTTTATATACTTATTTTGTACAGCTACTGATGAGTTCCTAACTTCCTAACTAATTGCTTAACTCCTATTTTATACTCAACATGCCTCGTTTCTTTCGGATTATATCATTACTGTGTGTCGCTGCCATCATTACGACTGTATATTATGGCTTTGTGGATAATAAGGTGTACGCTACTAAAACCATGGAGCCCTACATTGAAAACCCCATTTATACTAGCAGCAACAGTATCATCGATCCATCTAGAAATTTAGAGACTATTTTCGACAACGATCAAACTGAAGGTAAGTATTTAATAGTCCTAGTCCAATTAGTTACGCTGCTAATGCTAATTCCACAGGTATTTATCGCCTGATCACTAGTATATAGAACTAACATCGATAGTTGAGTTTATCGATATAGGAACTCCCTACTTGTCAATCAGTTTTGCCCCGCGGATTCCTATGTCTGGACATAAACTATGTTGACCTTAAAAAGTTTTTCCCATTTATTTGCAGCAGTTTAATCAAGTGGACGGTAAACTGGACCTGGACGGGAAACTAGCACAATTACCCTACCTATAGGTTTCTTAGAATCGTCTCGTTACGCAATAGATAACTTTTACAAGAAAAGTACAGTCGGCATTAACATAAAAAAATTAAATCTTTAACAAAAGTTATTTTCACTCACAGGCTACAGCTTCATTACAATGTCACACAATGCAATGTGGCTTCATTTCGGTGTCGGTATCTCATGATGTCTCACTCGCTATCACAACGATGTCCGCAAAGGTAAGGAGCCTATTTAATACATTTTAGTAACAATAAATTCATTTCTTTAAGTACCAACTTATCTCATACATATACATTTTATTTTACTACTATTGTTAGCCTATCAAAATATACTTATACTTATAAACACATCACAGCTAATAAAATATAATCAATTATCACAAGTTATAATAAATAAATTTTAAACAAAAAAGAACCGACTTCACTTAGCTGCTGTAAAAAACACTCAAATCATATAATAGTTGAAGAGTTCATTCGATTTCTGCAGGATCCCATCATCTGATCCTGACCTGGTTACAATGGGACCAACTGTGAAGTATACTCTTTCAAACAAAAGAAGAATCTTCCAAATCGGTCCAGCCATCTTCGAATAATCGGTGAACATATATATATATATATATATATATATATAAAGGTTGAACACGCCAAAACCTGGGCATATCAAAATAGCTATAGTTATTCGAAAAATGGGGATATTTAAACTTTTGAAACAACAATTTTCTCACAAGGAACTGGGCTATAAAATTATGATAGTTTTATTTTCTTTTATTTATTCGTTGGCAAAATGTCGAGCGTACAATATCAAAAACGTGAACGCATTTTGCACGAACATGTAAAAAATCCCATGTTAAGCTACATAGATATCGCGAAAAGCCTGAAATATCCACAATCTACTGTTGGTCACGTATTAAAAAGTTTCCGTGAACGCTTGACAATAGACAGAAATCCAGGAAGTGGTGGGTTGCAGGGAGTCAAGAATAAGAAACAGGGAAGAGTATTTTAAAGATTTTTGCCTCAAATCATACGATTTCATCTCGTGATGTTGCTAAAAAAGTGAAAATGTCTTAGTCCTATGTCCAAAAAGTGAAACAGATGGCAGGACTGAGGAGTTATAAACCCCAGGCCGCACCAGATCGAGACTCAAAACAGAACTTATCCGCAAAGATACGGTCGCGACAACTCTATGAAGATTTTCTTACAAAATTTAAATGCGCGGTGATGGACGAAGAGACGTATATAAAATTGGATTGTAAACAAATACCTGGTCAAGAGTTTTATACTAGCAAATCTCGAACAGATATTCCTGAAGATTTTGAATTAAAAAAATGAGGGCAATTTCCAAAAAAATACCTTCTTTGGCAGGCAATATGTAGCTGTGGTAAAAGAAGTCGCTCGTTTATCATCACCGGGACAATAAACGGCGATATTTATCAGAAATATTGTTTACAGAAGAGTTTGCTGCCTTTTATAAGACAGCATGCCTCACCACCGCTGTTTTGGCCAGATCTAGCCAGTTGCTAATACGTAAAATCAGTTATGGAATGGTACAACGCTAACAGGATATGGTGGTACCCAAAATATGCAATCCGCCAAATAGTCCGGAACTGCGGCCTGTTGAAGAGTACTGGAGTATTATGAAAGGAATTCTAAAAATGAAAGGCGGAGAAGTAATATCGGTCCCTGAGCTACAAAAAATATGGACCTGGGCGACAAAAATCTTTTCTAAAGAGATGGTGCAAAGTCTTATGAGCCGTGTGCGTAGAAAACTTCGATGTATGGCTTACTGTGTAAACATTAATTAAAATTAAAAATGTGATTTTAGAATTCATTAAATTTGTCATTAAATGTGGTATTCATAATGTAGTTATTTATTTTCAAACTGGTTTAAAAACAAATTTTGCGTGCCCAAGTTTTGGCGTGTTCAACCTTTATATATACAAAAATGCAAAAACAAAAAAACAAAGATCCCGACGAATGGATAACCAGGATCCTCCTTCGGAACCTTAAAGTCGGTTTAAAATAATAAGAATGTAAATTTCATCAAACCTAATGTAATGTACCTAAAAATAACATAAATTCGTAATAATGAGTAAGTAATAAAGCTAGGTACACATTACAAGTTACAACCGGAAAGTATCTTTATCTACACCAATATCATAAATCCTCTATTCCGCGTATGTAATTAATAGAAGGATTTTACCTGCCAATAAAATCCATATTGTGGTCCAAAACTCCTCTCCGGTGTTGTGAGAGAGCGTTTATTGGATTTTTGATGAATATTTGCCTCGGATAGCCCATCTGACGACTCCTTCCTGCTGTGACGTCACTTCCCCTGCAACAAATATCATAACCGGCGCCAAGTTCTTTTGCCGCCATTCAATAGGGCTCGGTTCGTTTCGAGCTATCTTTCGTCATTGCGTCTCACCAGGTAGGCCTTAATAGGCCCGGAGAGGAGTTCTGGACCACAATATGGACGTTATTGGCAGATAAAATCCTTCTGTGGCCCCTTCGTCCTCTCCGGTGTTGTGAGACCTGTCTGTTATCACCTGGTGAATGGCTATAACATTAAATGTAAACAAACATCTAGGTTTTACGATTATATTTATAAAAATATTATTTTAGTGAAACCAATCGCATAAATTAACACATCATACCCATAGTTCTAATCATGCAAATATCTATATTTGTTTACAATCTGAACCTAAACTAAATCGGTTGAAAAAGGCGAGCAACGGACATGTCCTCTACTGAATCATTATACAGATGTAGTGAATAATCCTTTCCTATCGGCAAAACTCGGAACAACGATAACACCCGAATGGTGCCGATGTGTCTATGAATTACTGTATTATTATAATTATTAAATTACGTGTAGGTATCAAATAAATCGCATACTTTATTTATCAATGTCAAATGTCAAACTGCCCGTTTGACGTATATTACACTGAGATGTTAAAACCACCACGATTCTATCATATAAAGAATTCGTTAGGTAAACAAAAATATAACTAGTTACCGAGGATGTTTTATTTCAATAAAACGCACTGATAAAAACCAAATTCCGGTTGGGATGATCTAATGATTCTATAAGGATTGGAACCCCAAAAGTCTAACTATAAGTCAAAACTACAGTAGGGTTTTGCAGACCTTTTTTATAAAAATAAATTTTTGTAATTAATTAAAAATACTATGACATAACAAAAAAGACACCTCAACATAAAACAAAACAAACCAGCAGAGAAATTAATATAAATAAATATGATTTTCTGATTGGATGAACGACTTCGATTATGACAGCGGGATAAGAGGAGGAGGAGCGGGGTGGACAGTGTGATGCGAAACAATACTTCCAACTTCCATATCACAGTCAGAATCAGAACTATTTTCTGGTGTATCATCGACAGAGTTTTCATGAACGGTGATTACAAAACTAGCCATATAATTTTCCAACTCAGGTTCGTGTTTTCGGTACTCGTTTTCGCATTTGATGGCGTGGTTACATACTTTGGCCCAAACATCGGAACCAATCATATTAACCTTTTCCTGTACCAATTGTTTCACAGTAGTCATATTCATACTGATGTTTCTTTTGGATACGTATCCCTTTATTTGAGACCATATGTTTTCAATCGGATTGAAATCAGGATGATATGGTGGCAATCTTAGTACGCTGTGTCCATATTCGTTCATAAGTTTATCTATAGAGTATTCTACAAAGTCTTGTTTGTACTTGCAAATAATTTCATATATTTCAAGTTTTGTTAATGACGGATCAATCGGAACGTTATGTTTGGATAGCCAATCAATCATGTCTTGCTTACGGGTATTTGAATTAGGAGGTTTTTCTACGTACTTATTATGATATGCAGCATTATCTACTACTAGTACCGAATGTGGAGCTAAGTTTGGAATGAGTTGATTACGAAGCCATTTTTCATAGTTTTCATTGTTCATCGCGTTGTGATAGTCACCTGTTTTATCAGTAGACTGATACATTAACAATGCCCCAGGTATAAACCCCTTTCTACTACCAGCGTGCACTATTATAAGACGTTGTCCTTTAGAAATTAACTGTTTCACTCCGTTTTCTGACGAGTCAGCCCAGCTTTTACCTGCCAAATGTGAGGTATGGATGTATGTTTCATCCATATAAACAATCTCTCTCCCTTGCAATCTGTACTTTTTTATCGCGGCTAAAAACTTTACTCTTTTTAAACGAACATGATCTTTCTCGATAAGTAATTTTCTGTTGTTTTCAACTTTTTTATACCGAAATCCCATTTTTCTGAGAATTTTTCTTAGCGTAAAGTCACATCCCTTAAAATTTATGGCTTCGGATAACTTGGACTTCAGGGCTTTAATTGTAGGTACTTGTTTGTATATCAAATGGAAATTATACACTAATCGGCGTATAACGTTGTAGTCAAAATCGTCAAGACCTAGACAAAATAATTTATTTGGTCTACCCAACTTTGCCGACTTCGGACTATTGGAGGTAGATTGATTTATGTATTCTTTTTGCAATATTTTATTTACTGTTCGTTGAGAAATTCCACTGGCCTCCGAAACTCGTTTTTGGACTTAACAAAAGTAAGCAGTATAGTTGGTATGTTTGAATTTATCATTTTCAGTTAAGAAATATAAATAAATATTGAAAATAACTTCGCAGGCTTGCCGATCTAAACGTTTCCCTTTTCTTAGTGCTTTCGGCATGTCTGTTATAAATTGTTAATGTGGATCGAATAAAATCAATATTTATTATTTACAAAAATGACAGACAAGAGTGACATGTAAAAAGTCTATCAAAATATAGGTGGCCTGCATTAATACACGAGTCCATGAAGTTTATCACAAAATCTAACATAAATATCAACAAAATATTTCTGTGGTATTAACCATTTCGACGCATATTGCCAGAAACGCAAATTACCTGATACTCACATGACCATGATTATATACGCGTATTACCATCTACGCAAAATACCATAATTTCATTTCGCAAATGACCGGATACTCAAATTACCAGACCGATCAATCTACGCATAGTACCAGAAACTCAAACTACCCGATACGCACATGACCATGATAGAGGAAGGTTAGGTCGTGGGCAACCCTACCTTATTGAGTAGCAGAATTCGGCCTATTATAAGGGGAAAGTACGTTAATACTTTCAGTTCCAAGAACTCCCCAAAGGAATTCTCGGTAATTTGGTTTACATGCCGCATAACTCCCAAGGGAAGTTCATTATATCTAGCTAGCTAAAGGCGACTAGAGGCTATGCCAACCGACTCTCCTAGCCAGCCCTTTCGGAGCATAGAGATAAATGAACTCCCCAGGGGAGTTCTAGGAGTGCAGTCTTGTTTTGAGTTATCGCAATATCCAGCCCTCCTCCCCGACCGCGGTTGCCCTCCTTCCCGACCGTTCGCACAATCGAGTTGGCCATGGCGGTCCAATGGCGGTCATTGAGAGTGTACAGCCGCTATAAACGTTTAAACCAATACTCAGTGTGACAAATGAGGAAATGACAAATCCGCGGAAATTCACATCCATGCATACTCGGCGTCATCAGTTGCCGAATATACTACAATATATTTTTTGTTGGTACAGTCGCCATCAAATATATCGGAGCGGCTAAGGTACTCAAAAATATCTGAACATGCACCATATCGCCTTGACAATAGAGGCGTTGTTCAGATATGTGTAACCACCTTGGCCGCTCCGATATATCTGACGGCGACTGTACGTCAAACTAAAGTCGGTTTTTTAGTCATTTAGTCCTTAGAGAATTCAACCCGGATAGAGTAGCCATGTCTGTCATTTTCTATACAAAAGTATGACGATTTTTGCGGGGGAGGGAAACGTCAAATGTATGGCTATTCGTACGTAACGTACAAATAGCTACGTCAGATAAACGTCAGTCCAGGACACATGTGTATGACCACTGGTCATATGTTTTCGGCAGAGGGGAACGCCTGTCAATGGCGACTCCGGGTGGTTGAATTCTCTAAGATTTAGTCAGTACCGAGGCGTTTCCATAGAAATCGGTCTCCACCGATTTTCTTCATTTCGAAACAATGTACGAGTACAAACTTATTTTAAAACCGTGGAGCTACACATAACTTATTTTATCTACACCCGTATCATAAATCCTATTTTCTGCGTTCGGAAACCGTATATAATCACCACCATTATTTGCGTTTCTGGCAATATGCGTCGAAATGGTATTAACTACTCTATATAGATACTTCCTCTTGCAATGCGACCGTTCCCTACGTTGTCTTCGACTGAGTGCGAGTGAAGTAGTAAGACAAAAACGAACATTTCCGAGAAAATACGAAAGGAAAGGATTATTCACTACATCTGTATTCATTATTGTTACCAATAAGTTGCCGTCTGTAAAAATTATGAAAACTGTCATAGACCAACCTCTACACGATGAGGTCGTTAGCTTAGATACCACTGCACAGTGTGGGATTTTGCCTTAGTTGCGGACATACTTATTTTATTTTATATTATTATGGGTTTTGCTGTAATAAAGCATGCTAAGAAACTCTCGTTGGAATATGTCACTTTATTTCGTAGTTAAAGATTTTTTTCTGAGAGGTCAACGACCTTCATAAAAAACGTTTTTATCGAAATTTCCTATAAGAAGTCAGACTACGATTTCGAATTAAATACATAATGATTGCACGTTTAAAATATACTAGTTGTGAAAGTTGCAGGACTCTGAAAACACAGGGACAGGCTATATCAATAAATTTAAATATTTCAGAAAAGTGTAAATAGTTAATTAACTATAAAAGGGTCGCATTATTTTTTACCCATAAAATTAACTTAATATATGTACCTTTTAACTGTGAAAATTGTATTAAATTTTCTCTCAAGAACTCGGAGAAATTGCGTTTCTAAGTTTTTTCTGATTTCTATGGAAATAGGGTTGTCACATAAACGTTATCTGACGTTAATTTTAGAAGGGGAAGAACTTTTTTGGTATAGGTAAATGTTTTTGTTTTTTGTTTTGTAGCATGCGGGAAGACAGATAAGGGTCGACGATTCTAGTGCTTAACGGCCTTCTAGCCCAGTCGATAGTGACTGCCTATGAAGCAGGAGGTCCCGGGTTCAAGTCCTGGTCAGGGCATTTATTTGTGTGTTTATCACAGATATTTGTTCCTGAGTTGTGGATGTTTTCTATGTATTTAAGTATTTATCCGTATTTATCTATTATATACATATATCGTCGTCTAGTACTTACTTAGCTTACTGTGGGACTAGGTCGATTTGTGTAAGATTGTCCTAAAGACTGTGTACGATAAAATCTGGACATGCATGATCTGGTATATATTTTTTTCGGTATATTCAAGCAACACTTGTTTTAAATAATTTGTGGTTATCAAGCTACATAATAAAATTACAAACATAATATAACGTTACGTTAACTGTAACTTTGATCACTATATATTCCACATTGCCTATATTTTTTTATACACGGTGTTCTGACAGTATTTACCAAATTTTCCTGTGAAAAATAGTTTTTTATTTTTTATTAGATAAACCAAATTATACCTTATTCCATTCTATTTTCATAATAGCTTACATTTTTCTAATTGTTCTTAGATGTAAATAGTTCTGAGGTGTTCTAGCTTTGGTGAGCTTGGCTTTTTTCCAAAAATATGCCTCCCATATAAAAACTACTTTTAGTGCTTGGAGTAGAAAGTCTTCCTGACTGCCGCAAGTAGAAAAAAGAGTTTCAAATCGCATTTTTTGTAAGATAAATGATATGGTTGTTATTTAAACGAAACTGCAATAAGGAATACCAACTTAAAAATAAATAAATGGAAAAGGATACTACGGGAGCTTGGGATCGAACGCCCGACCTTTTGCACTCAAGAGTGAGTTGCCGAATAACGCCGTGGCTATCTACCAGATATGTAGCTATATGAGTATCATTGAAGAATCGACCATATGTCAATTGGTTAGAGTGCAAATTCCAAAACTCATAAAATAACCAGTATATGGTATGGACGAAAGGAGTTGAAATGATTCAGAAAAAACCTTGACAACCCTAACCAAAATTTAAAAAATTGATATCTCCGTGTTCCTGTGTTGGACGCGTTTGATTTTTTTGTGCCAATAGTTATTATCTTACTTAGCATTTGTACATATAAAAAAATGCGACCGTAAAGAGAATTGCCAAAAAAAAATTTATTACAATATCATGGAAATTCATAAATTGACGCCTATAGAAGAGATTTTTTAAATGTTTAAATACATATATTAGTGCTATTAAATATTGTCTATCATACCATGGAGCATTCAATAATAAAACTGCTCAAACATAACAAAAAATACGTTTTAATTATTTTACATGTTTTTTTTTTAAAGTGGGGCATTCCACTCATACAATAGTATGTTTTTCAATCAAATACAAACACTGAAAACATTGAAAAAATAATCAACCCAGCAGGATTTGAACCTCGCATCGATACGCCTAACCGGGGCTCGATACGTTTCTATGGTTTCTCAGGGCTATTCTCGATTTTGTCAATATCTCAAAAACTATGAACTTATATACTATCTTAAAACCACGGGAGTTGTAATAGAATATGTTTTTAGTTATCGGGTATCCAAAAACTACAAAACATAAGGATGTCCGCAACTAAGGCCAAATCCCACACTGTGCACTGTTGACATATTTAGCTTATCATGTCACGTTATAAAAATACATTGTTATGACTTATGACTGAACAACGTCTTATGCACTTAATTTAATAATTTAACATTGGCGACGATGGTGGATAAAATAGAACGCCTTATTCGCCTACGCGCATCAATACGCGGCCAACTAACGAAATTACAACTACAATTACAACAAATTCAACCCACATCAGAATTCGAAGTAAGTCAACGATTTTTTTTTTTTTTTTTTTTTTTTAATACCACGACGGTGGCAAACAAGCATACGGCCCGCCTGGTGGTAAGCAGTTACCGTAGCCTATGGACGCCTGCAACCCCAGAGGATTTACATGCGCGTTGCCTACCCTTTAGGAACCTATACACTCCTTTTTTGAAGAACCTCATACTGTAGCCCACTGGGAAAACCTCGGCAGGGAGTTCATTCCACAGCCACAGCGTTCGTGGGAGGAAATTCCTCTTAAATCGATTGCCATGTTTAGAGAATTACGAAAAGAATTTCTATCTTATTCAAAGCGAAATAGAAGTTCAGGCTGAAAACCTTGAATCGGTGATAGAATAACGGCGTACTACGCAGGAAAACATTTTTCAATTGAAGCTTAAACTACACGAATTACGACCTACCGCCGACACATCATCGATCTACATCTCCGCGTCACAACATGCTCGTAGCGTGGAAAACACCACTGCCGATACAAGATCACGCCCGAGGTTCAACTTTACGCCTTCCCACGAGAAAGAATCCTTCAAAAAGTACACGAAGAGACTGAACGTATATCTTTTACTGAATAACATAACCGAGCCTAAAGTAAAGGTATACATGTTATTGTCTACGCTATCCCCAGAATTACACGAAAGAGCTCACGATCTATGCTCCCCAGATGACCCACTCAACAAGACGTATGAAGAGCTTTCAAGTATCTTAGACAACTTCATTGACCCGAAACCTAGTATTTGGGCCTCTCAACATACTTTCATATCACGCTTACAACAAGACGACGAATCAGTTGCAGTCTACGCTTCTGAATTGAAGAGACTGTCATTGAATTGTGAGTTCAAATACTTCAAATGTCCTATCTGTAAAAAACCCACCATTGATTCATTAGGGTTCCGTAGCCAAATGGCAAAAAACGGAACCCTTATGGATCCGTCATGTCTGTCTGTCTGTCTGTCCGTCCGTATGTCACAGCCGTTTTACTCGGAAACTATACGACGTATCTGAATAAAATTTACACATAAGGTGTATTTTGTATGCCGCTACTTAGTTATGTATGTATTGTATAGTTATATATTGAATACGCTAAAATAAGCGTGTTTTATTCGAAAAACCTTTCTCTAAAATCAAAAATGCCCGAGATAACGGGACTCTGAACTTGTATATAATTTGGACTTAAAAAAAACCATTGAAAGGACGTCATTATAACACGTACTTTTTATGATTCTTCCGTATTGAATACGCTAAAATAAGCGTGTTTTATTTAAGAAACTTTTCTCTTAAATCAAAAATGGCCGAGATAATGATCTTTGAACTCGTATATAATTAGGATTTCGAAAAAAAACCATCGGTGGGACGTCATTATAACGTACTTTTTATGATTTTCCCGTATATAATACGCTAAAATAAGCGTGTTTTATTCGAAAAACTTTTCTCTAAAATCAAAAATGGCCGAGATAATGGACTCTGAACTTGTTCCTCCTTTTTGTAAAGGGTCGGCAACGCGCACGTGACACCTCTGGAGTTGCAGACATCCATAGGCTACGGCTTACCATCTGGCGGGCCGTATGCTTGTTTGCCACCGTCGTGGTATAAAAAAACCGGCCAAGTGCGAGTCGGACTCGCGCACCGAGGGTTCCGTACAAACCTGTAGGTATATATATACCCCTATATACCTACAGGTTTGTACTGAAAGTAACTTTAAAATTATTAAAATATTTTTTTTATATGATGTAACGGTTGTGTAATGTATACGGTTTTCGCAATTTTTCCTTTATCTGTGCTATAAGATGTTGCTTCGTAATTTCAAGATTCTGAGTTCACGGGAAGTACCCGGTAGGTTTTGAATCCCTTGCGAGTTTCGAAAATTTGCGGAAATTTGCGGCATAAACGGCTGTATCTTTTGATTGCGTTGGCTTAGAAGTTTGATTTTTCCACAGCTTCAAGGGACAGTAGACCTGAGTAGTTGACATAAATTTGATACCTACACGCGTTCCTGAGAAAAAAGGTCATGACCTCATGACAGACGGACGGGCGGACGGACGGACAACAAAGTGATCCTATAAGGGTTCCGTTTTTTCCTTTCGAGGTAAGAAAAAGAATAAAATATGAATAAAATAAACCAAAATAAAAACAGAATAAATATAAAATAAAGACAAAATAAAAACAAAATACAAACAAAAATAGAAAACCGAAATAAAACAAAAATAAAACAAAAACTATACGTTGCGTTTTCTACCCATAATTCTCGATGCTTGAAATCTTCCAAAATGTACTCAACCGTCTAGTCAAAACACAAACAAAGCGGTAAGCTATCGCTTAAAAGGTACGTATGGGCGAGACACGCACGAGTTCATTGCCCCACTCGCCGGCTTCCTGCGCCCCGCTCCTCCGCTCAGTTCCTTTGTCGAGTATGTCAGCTTTATCACCCCGCGCGCGCCTCCGTGAGAGAGTACCTACAATCTACATCGTAACTGCTAATATGCCAGCGCCTGGTTGACCCATGGTTTAGCTTGTTAAGAAGCGAGCCGGGGGTCTACTTCTAGTGGTCACTACAGAAGTACGTCAAACAGGCGTGCTATCAAGAGGTCACGCGCTATAGTTAGAAAGATTTCCTCTGAACGCAAATATTGTTTCGCTCATTAGCGATAAGACCGCCTGTTGTTACCTCTACCTAAATTTATCTAACTGTAAAATTTGTGCTTGTAACTGTATGAGGTGTGCAATAAAGAGTATTTATTATTATTATTGTTTCTGTTTAATTTTTGACAAAATATAATTGATGAAAGTGACACAAATTGAAATATCTACTTTAAAATCCCTTTTTGATTATTATAATGGGAACTCTGACTTTAATAATTTATTAAAATGATAACAACCTAAAAAAACTTAATTACCAAGAAACTTAAATTTTCATTGCTTAATTAGACACATATTGATTTTATTGACATATTTTAAGGTGATGCTGATGATATAGTTAATCCTTATTTCATGAACTCTAATTTTTATACGTAGTTTTTTAGCGTTTTCATACTATATGAAATTGCACTCGACGTAAATGACACAAACTGGTTTTGTACAACAATAAAACTGTTCTAAATAAAAAAAACCGGCCAAGTGCGAGTCGGACTCGCGCACCGAGGGTTCCGTACAAACCTTTACAACTTAAAGGTATTATAGACCTGAGTATTTGATATTAATTTCAATTTAATACCTCTACGCGTGTACGAGGAAAAAGGTAGTAAGTTGAAAATTTAAAAAAATATTTTTTGTATGATTTTACTAAAAATGTCTAGTTTTCGTAATTTTTCCTTTGTCTGTGCTATATGTAGTTTCTTCGTGCCAAGTTTCAAGTTTCTGAGTATACGGGAAGTACCCTTTAGGTTTTGAGTTTCTTGCGAGTACTCAGTTTCAAAATATGCGACTTAAATTGCTATTTCTTTTGATTGCGTTGACATAAAAGTTTGGTTTTGCTACATCTGAAAGGTCCTATAGCCCTAAGTATTTGACATGAATTTCAATTTAATACTTCCACGTGTTGACGAGGAAAAACGTAGTAAGTTTAAAATTTTAAAAAATATGTTTTTGTATGATTTTACTCAAAATGTCTACTTTTTATAATTTTTCCTTTGTCTATTCTATATGACGTTGCTTCGTGCCAAATTTCAAGTTTCTGAGTTCACGGGAAGTACCCCGTAGGTTTTGCGAGTGCCGAAACTCTAAAATTTACAGCATAAACGACTGTATCTTTTGATTGCGTTAGGTTTTAAGTTTGATTTTTTCACAGCTCCAAGGGACAATAGACCTGAGTATTTGATATAAATTTCAGCTTGATACCTCCACGCGTTCCTGAGAAAAATGGTCTTGACAGACAGACAGACAGACAGACAGACAGACAGACAGACAGACAGACAGACGGACAACAAAGTGATCCTATAAGGGTTCCGTTTTTTCCTTTCGAGGTACGGAACCCTAAAAACAGTTATATTTTATTCAAGTTATTGTTTTACTCAAGTTATGGCAAGCTAAAAGTTAACCTCAAATTATTGAATAAAAAGCACCAATTGAATATATTACAAAACGCACTGAAGGATTCTCATGTACACACTGTATTTCCAACTTCAATAATAAGTGACTTTAGAATTTTCGAAACTTAACCCTCAAAATATTGCCAGCGCGACGGGACTAAATGTAATGATTTTGAAACTATTGAAAATGAAAATGGAAATGAAAACTGAAAATGAAAATGAAAAATGATTTATTTACCATTGTTAATGTAAATACTTAAGGGGCTCCTGGCGCCAATGGCCTTCGTTTTGAATGTCTTAGTTTTCTGGCTTATCAATATCATATTAACAACAACAACCTTAAACAAAACATCATTACTTTCCCCTCTGCTTTTTTTTCGACTCGTAGCCCCCTCCATAAAATAAAACCGGTCAGTTCGTACACTGAAGACAATCAGGAACACATTCATACCAGTTTTAGGTATTTAGAAGAGATGTCGAGGACTTTTCTCCTAACAAGCCAGTTTCCTCCAGTCTATTAGGTAAAAATGTTACATTTTATAAATAAATAAACGATTAATTTTGTAGCTTAGACCTCTAAGAACTGATTACAGTAAATTTAAAATGCTTTCAAATGATACCTATCACGATTTGATCCGTTACCACAGAATAACTAATAGTACTACCGTACAGAAAATTCACTCCTTCACAAAAGGCAGATTTAGGTATAAAATTATACCTATACTCGCCGCTTGCAAGCAAAATTGAAACTTATAACCGCGCACGAACCGTGAATCTTGTTTGCGCGCCGCAGTTTTATGACCGAGCTGTGAGGGTTGTGAATTGACAAGTTTTTGTACCTAAAATACCTACTGATTTATTATTTTTAAGATAAATATGTAGGAATTACTAACGTTGATTCTGTAAAGATGAAATTTTTATCCGAAGATAGTATGTCTGATTCTCACGGAAGTAGGTATGCCACAGCCGTATTCTTTTGAAGATATGTCGGTCAGTTCCTAATATTGTTTCTGGGCAACCAATATTCAATAAATTAAGGATGTTTATTTTAACTATTACCTACTAAGTAAGGACTTCGAGACCTTTCAATAGCATCCGGAATTTAAAAAAAGAATTCTGCTTCCTTGTTCTTCCGTTTATTCAGACATCCGTAAACAGAACAATATATTTTATACGTATTAGATCAAGATTTAGGTTTCGAAGCCATTGTGTATTTTCAATTTTGCTTGAGCGCCACGTGACACGACTATCGTGCGAGCCGAGCGGCAGCCCACGGCCATACGCCTGCCCAGGAGGCGCGCCGGCCAAATGTACCTAAACTGCGTAGTGACACCCCCTTGCCGTTACATAGATTCTGAGAAATAATGAAAATACTACGACGGTCGGCCGCCATTTATATGACGAAGCGCAGTGACCCATGCTGAACAAAATTCGCCATTACTTGGTTATTTAATATTATATACAAATAAAACTTATGTTTTTGAAAAGCACATAAAATTTTCTGTATATTTTATATTAACATTCATTGCGGTTAAGTGATAGTTTATTGAGTTCTAAGCATGTTTTATCAGTACTTACGCAAACATGCACGGTAAAAAAACGTATTTTTCAAATATTTTATATACGACTAAAGTTATGAGTAAGATTATTTAAAAACAATTATAGTAAGTTTAATAATCTTTCAAATGACATCTCACATGCACCGATCGGTTACATAGGACTCGAGATATGAACAAATTTCGAAGACGGTCGGCCGCCATCTTTCCCCTCCTCCTTTTTTTCGACTAATCCCCCCTCCATAAGATAAAACCGATCAATTCGTATTTTAGAGACAATGAAAAACACATCCATACCCCATACCAGTTTTAGGTAGTTAGAAGAGATGTCGACGACTTTTCTCCAAACAAGCCGTTTTCCTCCAGTCAATCAAATTTCAAAAAAGTCGTGACAAAATGTATGACAAAAACTTACAAATTTCAAGTGTGCTCTAATAAATATCATAAGATAGCGGAACAAACACTATTGTCATGTATTAAAAACACACAAAAGCTTAATCTAAACCCAATTTTTAGAACGATAAAGTTTAGTGATTTTTTTAAATAAATTATAGGTAGGGTTTACCACCTTGTCGATGTACTAAAGTTTAGTGACTCGTTAGTGAAATATGGTTTTTTAATGCATTTTCGTTATTTCAGGCATGTTAAAAAACTTTGTTATGAATAATTAATTGCGGATTATTACTTTTATAGTTCCTTTGTGCTTTCCGATTCAGGTCGGAGTACATATGAAACGATTATTAGATGGGTCTAACGCGAATTAAATTATATTTACCTTGAGTTCCGATGTTTCGACACAGGTTACACTGGTCATTTTTTTCAGGACTTAATTCGCATGAGACCCGTCAAATGTTCGTTTAATATTATGCTCTTATCCATACTAATATTATAAATGGGAAAGTGTATGTGTGTGTTTGTTTGTTTGTCCGTCTTTCACGGCAAAACGGGGCGACGAATTGACGTGATTTTTTAAGTGGAGATAGTTGAAGGGATGGAGAGTGACATAGGCTACTTTTTGTCTCTTTCTTACCCCCCACTTCCCTAAAATGGGGGTGGAAGTTTGTATGGAGCATTCCGGGGGGCAATCAGGAAAGGGGAACCGTGTTATCCCGAATTTAACGCGAGCGTAGCCGCGGGCAAAAGCTAGTCTGTAATAAATTTTGAAATAAAATATGGATTCAATCAAATGTAGTTAGTAGGTAAAAAAGCTGCCGCTTTTGCAGCAAAAATCTATAAGAACAGCGTGTTACTAAACAAAACGTGCGATGTTTTGGTTGCAAAAATAATGTACAGTCACCAGCATAAATATATGACTATGGGCAGCCCTGCAAAAATATCTGATTCTCCATTGAGGGCAAAAGTATATGACGACACTTCCATGGCAAAAATATGTGATGCTTTGTGGCCGGCATAAACATCGTTTTGCATCGATCAGCATAAATATCGGATCCGGCCGCTTAAAAATATCTGATTACCCATCTAAATCAGAATTATGTGACTACTGCCACCGGCATAAATATCTAACCACTGTGAAAGCTTTAACATCGGATGACAGGTCGACCGCATAAATATCTGACATAATAACAAAATCAAAATTATGTCATCAACATACAAAACCAAACATTTTCTATCACGAATTTGACACATTCAAATTCATATGTTTCATTGCATTAAAAGCTTAATTACAATATTTACGATTTAGGACTTACAGTTAGGACTCGGTGCGACTGCCGTCAATCTGCGAGAAGCGATATTTTATTTTATTAAATTAAAGAAAAAAATCGCGCCAACACTGTTAACGGTTGATTTACGTATATAGGGTAAATAAATTGTTAATTTAAAGAAGCAGTACTGTTTATTTAATACATTACTTTGAACATTTACGGGTAGTATTTATATAATATAACTTCGCGGCGACACATAATAATATCTAACTAGTCACTACAATACCAGGTTAATTTTTGTTTTGTTCACGGTCCTTGTTACTCAAGTTTGCAATATTCTTACGAATTATTCATCACTCTTGTGAAAAAAAAAATGTGTCAAAAAATATCTAAATAAATCATAAATTTATTAATAAATTAGTATAAAGTCCATAACTCCGTAGGGAACACTCACCACCGGGAGGTAAGTGAAATATTGCAAACGAGAGTATAATAGATTTCTAATCGAAAAAGCACGAATGTCATAAAATATTCACAGTTTCGCACATCCATTCGTAAATGTAGTCCTACACCGGCAGAGGTAGATTCGCCCATTTGAAAAAAAAATTAAAAAAATCCGGCGAGTGACTGAGCTAAAGGGGTCTATACTCACCGCGTAATGGCACCAACTTGACGTCTGGATCGCCGTTAACCGTATTCGGCACTCACACACTTGGTCTGAATTCAGTTCTGAAATTATCAATTCGTAGACAAAATCAGAGGTAAATGCTTAAATTTGTCTATGGTAGCTAAAAATGGTTTATTTCTACGATTCATGTGTGATGCCAAAGTTCATTGGCTCCAGAGTTGGGGACTCATAATTGAAGTCGGTGATTTGATTAAAAATTCTCATTATTAAATCATCACTGATTAAATCATAACACAAAACAAACAAGTAATTTCGCCAAGAATATATCATTATATCATTAACGGCGGGTGCCGATTTAAACTAAAGTAATGCTAATCTACTAAAGTCAATCATGATTCGTTTAATATGATTGGAGTATTTTTAAGTTGATGTACATTATTACAAGGATATAAGGCCTTTATTCTGAATTATGGAAATTTTCGTTATTATACATTATAGCATCATTATAGCGTCATAGCGAGTAATTTAATTAAAAAAGTGGTTTGTAAAAATCCTGTCAAGCTAAAAAGGTTTCTGCAAAATAGACCTATCTGATAGCAACTAAATCATAACATAGGTAACGAAAAGTGTGGGAGGATTTTGTTAGTCTTATCTAACTGCTTTATTTATTTATTTTTTATTTACCTACTTCTTTCAAATTGAAATCAATGAACGGTTAATAGTGAATGCTCTATTGTGGACTACATATGAGGTTGAAAATGGCTTCGTCGTTTTTTTTTGTAAATAAATAATTTTAGGCAACTACTCTACGATATAGATATGATCAGATATAGAGGTAAACATCAGTATTCTCGATAAATTCTAGTTTTTATTGCAGTTACTAAAACGACCGCTCAATCTGCCCTAATCTGACTATATCATTTACATTATCATCAATTTAGATTTAATTATAATACAAATTTTGATAGATTGAGAATTTACCACATAATCTACCAAATTAAATTATTACTTTAGTCCAAACCCAAATAGAATGGGTAGATATTGTAGAACCGAACTCCTTTTTTTCTATCGGGAATAAAAATAGAATTCAAATTAGCCTAAGCATATTAAGGTAACCCTCGGAATCAGAGATAATACGCTGGAAACTCTTATATACATTCATTATGATATTTTTAACGTTATCTCTAAAACCTCGGAAAATCTCGTGTCTGGGCCTGAAGTTATGCAAGGTCAAACTCCAAAAAATCCTTTTAACATTTAGTTGCATGTATGTGTTGCACTAAGTAGCGGCACATATATTAGACCTTTGATTGAGATTTCTTGAATATACGCCGTATGCGACCCGGCCCGCCCATCTGTCCGTTAATCTGCATATCACAGCCATATTACTCGGTATTAGCTTTTAAACTAAACGTTTTGACACATATACCAGCCACCCGTCAAGGAAACAGCACTATACATATGCAAAGCGCTATCTCACTCGAACGTCGTCGCCGCATGCGGAAACCGCAGCAGTGTGATAGTTAACTTAACCGTAACCGAAAACTGCAATGAAATCGAACGGGCCGTTTCAAAGTTTAATGGGAGCATTAATTTGTACACATACGAAAAAATTTACAAACAAATGTGTCGGTATTTTGGTAGAGGTAACATTTGGCAGCTGGCACATACGTTTTTTTTGCTCGAATACAATATTGAATCTGTATAATACATTTTATGACGTAAGCGCCAACCACCAAGTGATACCTTTACCAAAATATTGTCACAAATAGCCATTTATCCTAAATGTATATAAGGTCGGTGTTAATAGAAAAGTAAAATAATGTAACCAAACACATTTTGCTTCACAATTACATTTTTTTAAAGAACAATTATGGTTTTTTTTTGTCAATTCATACACAAACTTATTATTTACATATTTTAGTGACACAGATTTCTTTAATATTGCCAAATGCCTTTCTTGCATACAAATTCAGACATATTTGTTTACCTTATTTTACTTTTCTATTGACACTGACCTTACTCGTACCGCCTGTTCCGTCAGGGAAAAAATAATGGAGCTAGTAGCTATGCAAAATCTAATCCTGTTTAAAACATCATTAAAACAACTAAATCGTTAGTTTAACTAAGCATCTGTCTTACTAATGTTATAACTTCAGCTAAGTAATCATGATAGAAACTGAAAATCGTCATGTCGGTTCTCAATCTGATTGGAAAGCTCATGATTGAAATCGTAATCATATTTATATGATAAAGATTAACGTTCTAATTTTTAACTTTAGTTTCAATACACAAATTTTTGCCCAACCCTGATTGGCTCATTGCTCTCCTGTTGCCTCCTTGTCACTTGTCGGACAGGTGCCTTGCAACATGCAATAAAACAAGGTCAATATTCAATAATTTTATTTTGCACTATTTATCTTCAGTATTATAAATTCGACTATTCTGAGCCCTTCAGGTTATATACTGAATAAGTCTTAAGCTGTATTTTCAAAAATACGGCCAAAATTTTTAGGATGGTCGATTTTGCATCTTCCACTTGCAAGTAATCCATGATTTCACGGCATTTATCTAAAAACAATATTAAATTACAAATGCATTATTAAGTCGGTAGAACCTATTGATTACGTACATATCATGTAAGTAAACAAGAAACAACTCACATAAACTCTCAATGGATTAATTATTTAATGGAGCGGTCTATTTTTTCGTATATTTAAATAATCATATGCTTCAATTGCTCGTAGATTTGATAAGACGCGCTATATATGGCATTGAATTAATCTAATTATTACGAGTTGCAATCCATGCAAAATAATAATTTAACTTGTTTATTTCTAATGTGACATGCCATATTGACGTAAAATTTTTACTTTTTAATGATAGTTTAGGATAGTAATAAGAAGGTTTATCACATCTATTAAACGTCATGATGAATATCAACCATACCATCATATACCATTTACTGCTTTATACCAGCTAGATAAGGTTTGGTTTTCTATATTGATGACATAATTTTTATTTTGTTATTATGTCAGATATTTATGCCGTCGACCTGTCATCCGATGTTAATGCTTTCACAGAGGTTAGATATTTATGCCAGTGGCAGTAGTCACATAATTTTGCTTTTGATAGGTAATCAGATATTTTTAAGTGGACGGATCCGATATTTATGCTGATCGATGCAAAACGATGTTTATGCCGGCCAGAAACCATCACATATTTTTACCGTGGAAGTGTCGTCATATACTTTTGCCCTCAATGGAGAATCAGATATTTTTACAGCGCTGCCCACAGTCATATATTTATGCTGGTGACTGTACTCTTTAACGCCCCGCGCCTCGCTCCACCGCGCTGGTTGTCACCAAGTTGCGACACTATTTTTCTTTGGTATAGCTTCTCTGAAATGGAAATATAAGCCGTCTTCGTATGGAAAAGAGACAGTGCGAGCACAGAATAACTTTACTAATAGTATGGTGCGAGGCGGTATCGATGCGTCGGCGCCTACAAAGGAAAACGGTGGCCTTGGCAAGGCCGACTTGCGATCGAGACGGGCGCGCGGCTAAGAACGGTTTATAAAGTTCTTGAGAACGTTTTAAATTCCGTTCCTGAATGATTTTGTTCTTTGGGAACGTTTCAAATTCCGCTCCTGAATGATTTTGTTCTTTGGGAACGTTTCAAATTTCGTTCTTCAATATCGGTAACTGAAATGATTTTGTTCTTTCGGAACGTTAAATCTGTTCTTCTTGAGTACCGGGAACCGAAATGGTTTGGTCTTTTAGAGAACGTTTTTGTAATAAACCGGTATACAGTGGGAACGAAATTAAGAACGGGTTCCGAACGATAACGAACGGTATTTTGGGAACCGTTCCCGATCCCTGGTTCACAGTCACGGTGGTTAACTATGCAACAGTGCAGAATGCAGGCGTTAGCGGAAAGCGCGCTCGGCAGCTGCGCAGTAGTAGGTAGAGTGTGGGAAATCTACCGGGTCGTTGTATGAAGACCTCGCATTAATTCCTCAGTCGATTATTCTTTTGCTAGGATGTAGGTCATAACAAACACAAAACACTATTTTTCCAAAAAAATAAGTATGTCAGTTTTGGTAATTTTACAAATATGTATAAAAAGCTTAATACTTTGTACTGGAATTTTTCTCAGGGTATATTTTTTTCACAAAACAAATTATTTTGATTACTGACAGATACTGTCAAAAGTTTAAAAAAAAATTCTAATAAAACTGTCACTTTTATTCAAAAGTAATTGGTAACACTTGTAACAGTGGGTGTTACGTTAATCTTATTTTAGCATAATATTTACGAATATCCAAAAAAAAATTCTAAAAATAAAATTGTTATTGCAGTATATTTCATAAACTTTATGGAAAATTCCTCAGCCTGGTTTCGTTTTTTATTCACGTAAGGTAGTCAATTCAACAGCCACAACCGAAATTTCCAAAAATATTCCACATACAATACGTCAAATCTCAAAATGAAAAATTTGTCGAGCCTTTTAAAGCGAGTGAGCACGCAGTAATATGTCGTCGTGCTTCAGCTATTGAGTCCAGTTTAGCATGCGCGGCTACGACTCAGCTATGCTTGCGTCATAGTGAAAAAAGTGGAGTAAGTTACTTCAATTATATAATTGTCTAATTTCATATTTGTACTTAACTCGTATCATTATAATTTTAATAAATATTTTGATGGCGTATTATTAATTAAACAATTTAGTTTAGGAATAAAGTTAGTTTAGGAATTAATGCGCATGTCGCCCTGGTATTACTGAGGATGTGTTTTGCGGTCCCGAAGATAATGTATCTTTTGAGAACAACCCCGACGTGGTTATGCCCCGACAATGTGTCTTCTTTTGATGACGCTTTGAGGGATACAACGGAAGCTATACTTAACGTGTCCCTTTCTAGTGACCAGTGGAGCCAGGCGTCTTTGCCCATTCATCATGGGGGCCTGGGTTTGCGGCGCGCGGGGGATGTGGGTTTGCCGGCTTTTCTTGCATCAGCGCATGGAGTGGCTGGCCTTGTCTGGAGACGGGGTCATTATTCCGTTTGTAGACGATGCACTGGCGCGGTGGGGGACCCTTTTCCCATCGGCGACATTGCCCGAGACTCCGCAGGTCCAGCGAGCCTGGGACAACGTCCCCCACGTTGTCCCGGGAAACGCTGGCGCGGCTCATTGGTGCAGCCACGGGGGTGGATTTAGCTAGATTAAGATCGGTGTCGAGGGCAGATGCGGGAGTGTGGTTGCAGGCTCTGCCTGCTCCTCACTTTGGAACTTTCCTGGACAACGACTCAATGCGTGTGGCAGTGGCGCTCCGCCTGGGCTGCGATGTTTGTGAACCTCATAAATGCATTTGCGGCTCCATGGTGGAAGCGAATGGTCATCACGCGTTGAGTTGTTGTCGCTGTTCAGGAAGGTTTCCGCGTCACCATGCCCTCAATGACATCGTTCGGAGGGCCTTAATTACTGCCAATATCCCGTGTGTGCTCGAACCGCCGGGTCTCTGTCGAACGGATGGGAAAAGGCCCGACGGCTTAACTTTGGTGCCGTGGCAGAAGGGCAAGTGCCTCTTATGGGACGCCACGTGCGTCAGCACTTTTGCCGCCTCGCACCTCAGCCGTACGGTGCAGATAGCGGGGGCCGCTGCAGAATATGCCGCAGCGAAAAACCGCGACAAATATTCGGCCTTACTAAATATATATTACTTTGTCCCCTTGGCTTGTGAGACGACAGGGTGTTGGGGGGCGGAGGCTATGGTTTTTATGAGGGAAATAGGGCGGCGTGCTAGGGAGAGGGGGTGTGATGCTCGTGTGGGTTCTTTCCTGGCGCAAAGGCTATCCATCGCCATCCAGCGCGGTAACGCAGCGAGTGTGATGGGCACCTTTGCGCCGGGAACCACTCGCGGGGGCCTCTTTGAGTAGTTTAGCAGGTTAGCCTAAGCTAAGAAATTTTAATGTAATTTATAAGGACGTATGTTATATGTATTGACATTATTGTAAACATGACTAATAAATTTATTAATTTAGTATTTAATTGAAGCATCAGAGTATCATTGCCTCACTAAATAGAACACCATCACCACTACTCGCCAACAGATGACGCTTGTAGTGTCATAATGCACACAATGCAGCCGCATGCACCGATACAACTACGCTTCGACACTAGTCACGCCGCCTACCAACAGATGGTACACTGATCGAGTTATATAGATGCCGCTAACGTTTGTTCAACGCAGAAACATGACCCTCGACGCATTGCCGAGGACTTTTTGAGAAACGCCCTACCGGTCTCAAGGTACGCATGCTATATGCCTCAACCAAGTTTGAGCATTTTAGTGTTGACACTAAGCCACTAGGCCAGTAATTTGTCCTAAGGGCACACCCTTAGGACAAATTACTGGCCATTGTCATGTGTTGTTTCGTAGGTACAATAAATTATTTGTATCTGTATGGATCGAAGCGAATACTTACTCCGAAGACCGGATAGCCACTTATCCACATAGTCTCCGCTGGCAATCTACTGGCAGTAGGATGTCGGGTCGCCCCCCAAACTCGCAATATAAAGAGGCGATAAGTTGAGACAGATGTAGCCTAAGCCGGTCTCGGCTAGAAGTTGCCGTTTAAGATCGTGGCAAGTGCAAAACTTTTATGCGAGCCCTATGTCCCTAATGAGGGACAACAGGAACAAATTTTCGTCACCACAGTTACATTAGTGACCGATTGAATAAAATTTTTGTAAAAATCTGTTTCAACTTAAAGAAAATCACGTTTCAAAAAATTTACAAAATAGGTTTATTTGTTCCATATGACTAGACCCCGTTTTCAGTGGTCAAATTTTAATGAAAATGCTAGGGTTGGCATAGCACATTTTAATATTCTTAACATGACGTATATATATTTTGATGTAAGCTATATACTTATTTTATTTATACAGGGTGGAAAGATAAGTCGGGCCCTGGAGAAAAAATACCTTAAAACCTTGAGATAGCTCAATTCGCTCAAAGGAAACATTCTTTTATTTTTCCTAAAACTGCATTCACAGTTTTCTTCTTAATTTTCACTTTATTCCATACTAATTGTATGAAAAATATTATTATTATTATTTATGTGTTCTCTTGTGCCCTAAACTTGGTTGGTATTTAGAAGTTTTTATCCTCGTTGGAAACAGGATCGATTGGCATCAATTGTCATAAAAATTAATTATGGCAAAAATTACAAAATAAATACTTTTTTGAAAACTGTACTCTTTTCCAAAAATGTGTAAATGCAGTTATGTCCCTTTAAAGAAATTAAAGAATGTTTCCTTTCAGTGAATTGAGCTATCTCAACGTTTTAAGGTAGTTTTCCTCCAGGGCCTGATTTATCTTTCCACCCTGTACATTAAGGCAAAGGACTTTAACGAGGTTTAATTTGGTATATAAACTCCATAATAGTTACTTAATTGTATTTTTTTCGGCAATTATGATTGAAGTCATATTAATCACTTAATTGTTTATTCAGTAAAAGCACAGATTATATAATAGTTCTTACGAACAGATATGAATCACTCATAGAAAAAGCAAATACCTACGGTTTACGTACCTACGCACTAATACAATGGAGCGACCTTCAACGTGCGGCACCCCGCACCTCCCACGCACCCGCACAATCGCTAGGGTCGCCTAGCTTATGTTTGGAAATGTTTTATAGTTAAGGAAATAGGTATTTTGCATTGATTCAGTGTTTAAGTGGTTCGCATGGTGCATAACAATTATAGTTACATGAGTAATATTAATTGATATTTTGTTGCCGCGATGAGAGTATGATTAATCTTGACAGATTTGCCACACACTGTCAAAATTAATATGGATTGACAGCTATATCAATCTTATTCTAATCGCCTTTTAGCAATATCATCATTGTTATTTGAGAGATTAATAAAGATAACATGTCTATTATTATTATAACATAAGTGAATCCTCCTTTTTTGTAAAGCGTCGGCAACGCGCATGTGACTCCTTTAGAGTTGCAGGCGACCATAGGTTACGGTAGCTGCTTACCATCAGGCGGGCCGTATGCTTGTATGCCACCAACGTGGTATAAAAAAAAGTTTGTACCTTTCCCCATCCGTCGGCAGAGCGAAAAACAATAAGTTTTTATTAGCTTTGCTATTTTTACATCCAACCACATGACAATAAATTTTATTTTTTCGTGATGACATTGTTCCGAGTTCCGAGTAGCGTCGCGCGCGGTACGACGTGCGTTCAGTGAGCGCGTTGGTAGCCCACTGACTTTAGCTCCCTCGAGGGAGGCGCAAAACGTAGGTATATAACTCGCTCGCGCGGGCAAGATTTATAGGCCTGGATTTCCTGAATAATCTTGCTAAATTTCTCAGTCTCTCAGTCTCAGCGACGTGGAAATGACTACTAAATTTAGTATAACTGTGCAATAGATACCAATTTTTTCGAATAGGTAAGCCTGGTAAGCGTACCTATTAGAATACAGTTTTCTAATAAATATATTTTTTTTTCAGTAACATGATACAATTGTGCAAATGCATATACATTTTAAAGTAAGATGACTAAGATTCGTGTTAAAACGTGTTAAATCGTATATATATGACGGTTCCTAGGATGAAATGGTCACAGTATTCAAACCAATTATGACAAGTGGAAAAAGATGGCCAAAAAATGAATTGTATTGCACAAGCGATAATCAGACATCAGAGTTACGGAAAATGTTACCTAATGAAAATACCATCTCAACGAATGTAACCTTTTTGTCATGGAGCGGTGATATAATTGAAAATTATGTTTTTTTTTTTTATATGTCACATGTTGTACTCGAAATAAAATATTGTGTGACAACCCTATGATTCGATATCATTAAATTTTCACCACTGATAACGGAGTCTGCATATGACACATCTACACAACACGCATGCATTTTAAAAATGTGTCAAATATATTACAACTGGCGTACTTTTTTATTTACACTGTGACTAGGCGTTTAGCACCACTACAAATTTTATCTACACTCATACTGTAAGTACTCTAAAATGCGTTCAAAAACCGTAGACAATGACAAGCATTACAACAAACGATTTAACTATGATAAGTTTCTTATCTGCGGCAGTAACGTAATTTTAACTATGCATGCTCAAATATTGTTAAGCAATGAGTTTCAAATTTGGAACATCGAATTTGATAACATAATGTTACCGCCATGGCCAACTCGATTGGTCCCGCGCGAGCGCCGGCACAATCGAGTAGGCCATGACGGTACAATGGCGGTCATTCTATGGTTTCCGAACAATTAATTTAATATATATAATATGAGTGTAGATAAAGCAGTGTATGCAACTGTACGTAATTAGGCCTTAAAACACTCGTGTGATCTTATTATGAAATTCGCCTGCGGCTCATTTCATAAAACCACACTCATGTTTTAAGAACCCTTATTACGTAACAGTTACATAAACTACTAATATCAATTAAGATAAAATTACTAACAGTATGGGGATATTAATGTAGTGTTAATGTATATTTTAGTAACGTGCAAAACCATAAAAGTTAACTTTTTCTTTGAGTTTATTAAAAAGATAACGAGAACGCTGCGCATAGCCCCTCGCATTCCCGCTCCCGCATTCCGCGTCCTGCACGTGCGCATTCCACTAACGAGTGAAATATTAGGTATCTTTATTTGTGACATGATTTAACTTTTTAATACGCAGGATATTTTTTTGGATTTTTGTACAGTCGCAAGAAAACTCTTAAAGGAAATATAAATTAAAAAAATATTGACGGAGCAATATTCTACTGCGAATAATAAGCAAATTTTTATACTGAAAAAGTTTGATGATGAAATTTTTGTATTTTTTTTGTCATACGTAGAATACATACATTTAATGTCACTCCAGTAAAAAAAAGACGGAGCAAATTTCCGATGTGAGTTACACAAAATAAAATATTTTATATAAAAAAATATGTTCAGTTATGGATTTTTTTTTTGATATTTTTAACATTGGTTACATACGTCAAGTCAATATTTCTAGTGCAATAAAATTAGACTGAGCATTTTTCCAAACGTAAATATAGACGATATAAGAGTTTAGATAAAAAAACCTAAGAAGGACAATAGTTTTTTTTTGGAAAAATATATATGTACCATCTACTCCTGACACTTTATCATGCTGTAAAGTTTTTTTGGAGTGAGGAGTTAATGCGAGGTCAACCCCTCTATTGCCTGGCCTAGTAGCGGTGGCCGGGCGGCGACGCGACCGGTTCTTATCGGTAACACGAGACAATCGTGTAACTATGGAATGCAATGGAATTTTTGCGTCGGTCGGGATTTACCTACACGTAATTAGTTAAATCGCTCGAAAAAGTTAAGATCAAAGTTCGCACATAGGCAGAAATGCTGTTATAAAATGGCGGAATGCTTGAAATTTATCTAATTAGAAGTAAGAAAAATCACTAAAAAAAGCGTTATCTATTTTATTTTTTCGTTTAAATTAGCGTAAAAGCTTTAAATTATAGACTTGGCTCTAAAAGCGACCAAATGATTCAACTGACACTTTTAAATGAAATTATGTAGCTTCAAAAATGCTGCGTCACTATTGCAATGAAATACGAGAAATTGCATACAAAATAGTTAAGACTTTAGCGCGGCGAAGAATGCAGGTGGCAAAGCTAGATTATCAAGTAGAGGAAAATTACGAGCGGAAAGAAGGAAATTAGATGGAATGGTGCACTTCCCTGCTAAACCTTGGCTGAAGTAGGGTGTCTGCAGCCTCCAAAATGGCGTCGTAAAACTCTAACTTGAATATCAGCGTACAGTACAATTGGCGTCGCAGATAGGCATAGTCTAACATGCGTCGTAAATCCAGAACTCTTGCTGTGATGCCCAATCTGACACGTTGTTGCTGTCTTGACCTTTGACCCTCTTCGCTTGTAGAAGCTTCGTATGACTCGGGCAGTAATCGTTGCGAATTAATCACGTTGATTGGGTCACCATGTTCAGACTTGGGGTCTTGCAGTATTAAATAAAAATCGTAGATAATTTAACAACTACGAGTATGTACTTCGAGTTCCACAATGCGACTTAGGATTAACTTTATATGAAAAACAATGAATGCGTATGACGAGCGTATGAGCGTGTGTCTATGAGCCAAGTGGCTAGCTATAGAGCGGTGAGGGGCGGGGGAGCTTAAGATGTCCAACTGGTTTTACTGTCTCGCGGACCCCGCTTCACCTTCGGTACTTGCAGCCGCAACACTAACCTTTTTAGGTATGGCAAATTACTACAATAAATTTATACCGAATCTCGCCTCTATAACGAACCCGTTGAACGAACTATTGAAGAAAGGTGCCAAATTTCTCTAGACTTCAAATTGTGAAGAAAGTTTTAAATATATCAAAAAAGAAATCGAGAAAGAGGTCAATCGACGTATCCGACTCGGTTGGGCAGCGTTCGGGAAGCTACGGCACATCTTTTTGTCCAATATTCCGCAGTGTCTCAAGACGAAAGTCTTTGACCAGTGTGTGTTGCCAGTGATGACATATGGAACTGAAACGTGGTCGCTTACAATGGGCCTCATAAGAAGGCTCAAAGTCACCCAAAGGGCAATGGAGAGGGCTATGGTTGGAGTCTCTCTGCGTGATCGCATCAGAAATGAGGCCATCCACAGCAGAACCAAAGTAACCGATATAGCCCTCCAAATCGCTAAACTAAAGTGGCAGTGGGCGGGGCACATTGCTCGTAGAACCGATGGCCGATGGGGCGGAAAGGTTCTCGAGTGGCGACCACGAACCGGAAGGCGCAGAGCGCGGGTAGACCCCCCGCAAGGTGGACTGATGACCTGGTGAAGGTCGGGAGTCCGCTGGATGCGGGTGGCGCAGGACCGGTCATTGTGGCACTCTTTGGGGGAGGCCTATGTTCAGCAGTGGACGTCTTTCGGCTGATATGATGATGATGATGATTAACCGATCTATAATAACTTAATTTCTTGTTTAGACTAGTCTAAACAAGACTCTCTCTCAAGAGTCTCTAGAGCCTTTTTGAAACTGACCCAAAATAGCTATAGCAATACCTACCTGATTACGGCATAATGTATATTCTGGTATGTTTTGTCTCATGAACAAACAAATAAATGGTCACAACTAAAACAAATAACCTGTAAGGACTCAAAATATAGCCACATTTTTATAAAATCTATATAAGTATAGAAGTAGCATTTCCAACTGTATGTGACGCTTTGATATCTTTTTACTTTAATCAAAGATGTGACGTCCATTAAGTTCACGCAGCGTACACATACCTATAATTGTATATAGAGTAAAGTCTCAAGTTCTCAACTACAGGTGTGGCAATTTGGCCAAGCCAAGAAACTTGCCATAAGTCGTCACAAAACAAAAAAGTAACTATATCCTTGGTAACATTGTACTAAAAAGAAGATGAAGAACTCACTAGGGGAGTACATATACTAGAATCAATTCTTTTAAAACTACTAAGTACTCGTATATTAAAATAGATATACAAAATTAAGTGCATTCACCTGTGGTAAATGTAATAAGTAACAATACATACTCATACAAAAATTATATTTTAGCAACCTAACGGTATGTAAACATTGGATAAATGTTTTCTTATTTGTTAACAAGCTACTTACTGAAATAGTTTTATTATGTCCATAATGAATTGCTGTTACAACTAAACAAACGCATTTCTTTATTAATTATAATTGATCGTAAAGCTATCCTTTATTAGCTTTCAACAATACCTAAATTGACTGAATAATTTTATATATATATAATGTCATTATGATGACCAATTAAGTACATAATAATTATCTATTCAGTGTATACCTATGTAAATCCTACAATCTCTGGAAATAAAAGGTACCTTGTTTTATTTCTACAAATTGTCACTGAGCAATTGGGAATTACTGTAATTTCCTAACATATCTGTTGAGGAAAGGAGAAATAATAAATAAATAAATAAATACAACAACACAACTGTTATGTTTTATTTATTTTTTAAATTCTGATTACATATTATACGTAAGGTTAAGTGAACCACTTAACATACCTTTACCATTGTGCTGGTTAATTATGATCTCTTCCTGGAGATTCATACTCAGTCAGTTAACATAAGATCGGGAAACATTTTGTTTTACCTTGTTTTTAATTAGATCACCATTGCGAAGGTCTTTTCTGGTGAAACATTTCTTGAATACTTACAGGTACCTATATCTATAATAACTTGTAAAGTTAGTTCCATCTGTGGGTACAACATAGATTTATAAACATAACTTTACAATCTACCCACCCCTCGCTACACAGTTATTAAAATTCATGGTGTTGCCATACACCATCGCAATGAACATCCATTGCTGTTTTATTGTCACATTGGCTTGGCGTCTTACGATTCCACCAGGCATTAACAAACACGTCTCAATGTTTACTTTAGATCTCAAATTTCGTACAGTTTATATAATGACAGCGTTTTACATAAAATAAAACGCTAATTATAAAAACTTACAAAATTTGAGATCTAAAGTTTTTAAACCTGCCTGGTATAAATTATAGATGAATAATAAATATTGAGACAATGAAGTAAAAATGAACGCTGACCCTCAGCTACCTTCTGATGGAAGTAGAGGGGGTTCTGTGTGAGCGAGAAGGAGCGTATGGATGTATATGCTAGAAAGGGACAGAGACGACCAACAACAGTTGTGCCTATCTCAATGTTTACTTTAGATCTCAAATTTGTAAGTTTTTATAATTAGCGTTTTATTTTATGTAAAACGCTGTCATTATGCAAAAAGGTTAAACAATATAAAACAAATGAATAAGTCCCTAAATAAAACCAAATCAATGTGGAAAATTATTAATGGAATTACCAATCCAAAACAGTGCACTAAACGACAAAAAAACCTTAAAATAAACATTCACAATACTGTTACCGAATCACCGAGCCTAATTGCCAATTGGCTACTTTCCTGGGTAAAAAAAATTTAATTCTATTTAGTCCGTCAGTTAGATTATCAAAAAATATTGGACACGTATTTTTTATTTTGTCAATCAAACAAACATTGGTGAAGATATAGCCCGTTAAAGTTCCGCGTGACGTCACATTATACTAAAAATTGTGCTGAAATGTGACGTCACGCACAACTTTAACGGGCTATATCTTCACCAATTTTTGACTGATTGACAAAACAAAAAATACGTGCCCAATATTTTTTGATAATCTAACTGACGGACTAAATATTTTTTTTTAGGAAAGTAGCCAATTCATTTAACAAATCGATGGCTGTGTGACTCAACCTCGTATATGGAAAAAAACAACTTTAGGAGAACACGTAAAAACTTTTTTTTTTTTCGTTTTATTGTACTGAACAAGTAAAATATTTTTTAATAATTAGATAACTAATTCGACGATATAATGTATACCAAATTGACAATAGTTAATTTATAAGTATTGAATTCATGTATGACGATTATATGTCTATACGAGTTTCTGTTATACATTTAAGTTGTTATACGTGTTTGTGCCAAGAGATCTATTAAGTGTATTTTTTTGAAATAAACGACTACCGACCGCTCAAACTTCATATATATACTTAATAAAACAGTAATTTGTAAAGTAACTATATATTTTTTATATAATGTAACAAAACAAAACTGGTCTTATCCTCAAACTAATACTGCGATGACAAAAAAATGCTCTTCTACATATTATTCATTATAATATTTAGCATGATTTTTCGCTCGGTGACAAAGGTCTATGGGGATATAGGACTATATGTAAAGTGTTAAAATTAACACACCATTTTACGTCATAGGAATAGTTGTAATGTATTGCCATGTATTCCCTTAGTGGCTGGCCATTTATTATTTCTATATCTTCCCCAAACCATTTTACTTCACAGGTCTCCTTTTTTTTGCTATATTTTTTTAGTTTATCACACATGTGAGAGTTGAGAAGTCCATGTTCTCTTTTGAACAGTAATCTACAACTGAAACATACGTTTTAATTAAATTAATACACTTTTTCAAATTAATATTCTTCTGGTGAGATTTTATGGTAATGACATAAATATGACAGGATTCCTTTTTTATTTTTTAATATTTATTTTCTTTTAGCTAAGTCAGCTAAAATTCACATGGAAGGTGTCAAAAAACGGATCTTTATGTATCACCATTTTCAGTGATTGCAGATCGTTAAATTTTCGACGCGTTATAGGCAGCTGTGCTTGATACAACTGTCGAATATCATTCATTAGCTGCTGAAACCGTGATTGGGATCATACGCCGGGGAAGAGCCTCCCAGTCATCGTCAAACGATAATTTATATAACATGCCCTCTCCGGTATATTTCAAGGCATTAGGTAATTTACGCACGGGTCACCAGTTCGATTGCCGGGTCGTATAGATTTATAGTATTTCAAAATTGAATACTTTTAAAAAAACCTATAGTCTACGTAATTGACAGTGTAAGACTCTCTTATCCTGGATTTTCGTATAAGCTGTACATAGTTTGCGGGTACGTAGATATCTTTGTTCTTTTTTTGCCTTTCAATAGTTGCGTGGACAGAATCTGCTTCCATTTGTGTATGCTTTAACGAGATATTTTTGAAAGATTGTCAAATCATGTAATTTAGCAAAATGTAACAATGAATTGGACAATGTGACGTTCCGATTTTGAGCACAATACCCATCGCTATAAAGAACAATAGGCACGTTCGCATCTAAACAGTGTTTTTCCAAAAAATAGGTAATGAATAAGGATGATGAGTATGATGACCATTGATCGGCATTTATTATTCGTATCAATAGTTGTAGTTACATAAGTACTCTGTTTGCATTGATAATGAAAAAATTTGGTGCCGCAAACTTGTATAATTATTTACGAGGTTTCTTCTTTTGCTTATAATCATAAATCAACACAATTCCAATGAATTAATAACCACCACAGTCTTTCACACTCCCGTAATATTGTTTAAATGGCTAGAAATGGATATTTATTCACAGAAACAGATAACATTACAATAAACAATAAAACTAGACCTAAAATAAAAATTAAATGCTAAAAATTAAAAAATAAACTTAAAGATAAACTATAAATAGAAAATTTGCCCCAAATCGCTGTCTATTGGCAGCGTGCCCAGAAGGCTGGCAGCATTGCCCCTTTGGATCGCAATGCTGATCCGCTGTGCAAGATATGACCCAGCCCTCCGGTCACGCGTTAACTCGACTAACCTGCGGCTACATTCTTTAAAGACCCTGTGGGCACTATCCCCCCAGGGTCCTAGGGTCTCAACCCCAAACGGCTCAAATATGCAACCGCTATTTATGGTTGCATACTTGCGCCGCTTAAGGAGCTCGGCCGAATTGGCAGCCGAGCCAGCCTTTACTGCCGTGCCATGAAGATGAGACAGCGCCAGAGTATCGGCACACGTCGCATCCCAAACCAGCGGCCGTCCCATCGTCCATGGCACGAGGGTCATACCGTCAGGTCTCTTACCGTCATCGCGGACGAGGCCGGTCGGTTCCAAAATGGCCGGCACTCCCGCGCTGGCTAAGGCCCGACGGATGATATCGTTCAGGCTGGCATGGCGAGGGGCCCGCCCTGCACTTCTGCCGCAGGATAGTCCATGATGACCCAATTGGTCAACTGAATCACCACAGCGACAGCGATGTGGGGCAACACAGGTCACTCCCAGGCGGAGAGCAACGGAAAGGCGGAATGTGGAGTTGTCCAAAAGCGTTCCTATCGATATGGACGGCAGAGCTTGGAGCCACTGCCCGGATTCCCATTCACAAGTGGCAAGGAGGCGAGCGCGCTCCGGTAGGCTGGTTGCCGTTTGATACAGATTATTCCGTACCAGCCTACAGAGCGGCTCGTCCCAAAGACGCTGCGAGTTAGGGTTTGCGGGCAGATCAGTGCTTGGACAGGCATCACTCCATGCATTTGTGGCCTCTGACATTAAAGGTAAGCTAATTTGGTCTATTGGTGACATAAGAATTTTGGACATGAGTTCCAGTGAACAATGTATTGAGGACAGATATGCGGGGAGTGAAACACTGGACACTTTTCTGATACCCAGGCCACCATGCCTTATCGGCAGAGAAGCCTGAGTCCATGAGCGGTCGTCTAAATTTATATTCATCACTGTAACTAAGAGATTTTGAATAATTTTGTCAATTTTTTCTAAAAGAGTGGGATATTTCCAGAAATGGCTGCACCTTAGGACGTAGGTGAATTTGGGTACGAAAAGGCAGTATCTAATAATGGTGTATGCTACATGAGCGTTTATTTTGGACATTCGGTCTGAAATTTCGTTAAGGTTTTTAATTTTGTTGTCTAAAAAGTCTGAAAATGATTCGTCCAATACAGGTGCTCCTAGGAGGTGAAGTGAGCTTTTCTCTGTAATTTTAATATTTGGAGCAAGATGGCGGAATTTAGATGTAACGAGTTCTTTGTCTAAACACGTATCGGAAAAGAAAAGTTCACATTTTGAAGAGTTCAGTTCTAGTCCGATACCGCGGAATTCATCAATTAAAACGCGAAGGTCCTCCAGAACTTCGCTTACATCACCTCCTAGAGTGCCGTCGTCTAAATACCACAGGTTAAATTTTGAATTTAGTTTTACAATGATTGGGTGGATTGCTAAACTAAACAGCGCTGGCCCAAGCGGGTCGCCCTGTTGGCAACCTACAGCTGAGGAGAGATGATTTTCTTTAAAAAGTAAATGAGAAGGGTTGCTGTAGCATTGCCAGATAAAGTTATAAATTTCTGGTAATTTTATACGCGTTTGTGCTAGGAGGGCAGCTCTGTCGACACTGTTGAAAGCATTTTGGACATCTACCTTTAGCAGTACCTTACCGGAGGTTTGTGTAATGTGTGTTCTGAGTGCATGCACCGCAGCCTCACACCCCCCCTTGGACCCGAAACCTAATTGAGTTGGCTGGAAGTATTGGGTTAGAGGGCCACATGCAGCAGCGCAGGCGATTTTAGCTACAAGACGGCGATAGGTTGTACCCACGGCAATGGGTCTAATACCGCCGTCTTTTTTCAACAGCGCACATAGGTTGGCGCCGTACAGTGTGCTCGTAACTCCCGAATGTACTTTACCTGATAGCATGAGGTTGCTTAGGTCTGCCAATGACTTAAGGAGTAGCTCGCCGGCACTGCCTGAACTATGTCCGAGGAGGTCCTTGAGATGTTGGGGAGTTAAACCGTCCAATCCGCCAGCTGAGCCGCTTTGGAGCGGAGTGAGGACATGACAGCCCTAAGGACCCCATCGGTAGAGGTAGTGAGGGGAGGTGTTGACGGATCTGATGGATCAGGGAGACTTTGGTTAGTTAATGGCATTGGGTGTTTTGTTTTTAAGGTTGAGAGAGTTTCCTGGTTATTTGGAGCAATGGAGTCAGTAGAAAACAGTAGACGAGCAGCCCCTCTGATGTCGCCTTCTCCTATTTTGTTTTCAATACTTTTATATAAGGATGTGTTATTCTTTGGAGCTATTCCGTGGAGGTCTTCGAGAGAATGTGGATGTTGACAATTATTTTTTATTTTATTGGTAAGAGAAGTGGTTTTATTCTGGTCAGCTACATGTAAGGTTCGGTAGGGGAAGGTTAGGAGTTGTTCCCAGGCCTGAAAAGAATTTTCGGACACAACATTTTGAACAGCAGCAGTAAGTTTTTCTGCGACCGATACCCTGGCGCCTCTCGGGACTCGTTTTATAACACGAACGCTATGTTTTAGGCGGCTTAAGGTTTCTGAAATGTCGTTTGTAACTGGATGATATACCGAATTTATTGGGATTGGAAGGTCAGTGTTTAAGTTGTGTGTGGTATCTGAGGCTTTGTGTTTTTTGCCCAAGTGTACTTTAAGGCCGTGTTGGTTTTTAAAGTACCTTGGTTGGGGGCACAGAGAGCACTGAAAAAGATTTTCAGAAGACTCGTAGTTGTCGGTGATCGATGATGTATTTCCGCTTGGAAGTGACATTCCATGATTCATGTTTACACTTAAAAGTACAATAAAAGGTACTTAAAAGTACAATTTACGAGGTTGTGTGATAAACAAATATTTCAATACCAAATACGTGTTTGGGTTTTGAATAAATAAATACGTAAAAAATATATTTCATCCTGAATGCTTTTGTCGTAACATGAATCGTATCATTTTACATAGTTTTGTATAATTATCTCATTTTCGCCAAAATTTCATATACGAGGTTGAGTCACACAGCCATCGAAATTCTTTGCCACTGTGGGAGAGTCATCTTGCCCGCAAAAGCAACCTCGTGGACAACCGGTAAAGCACCCCCCTACACACTCTATGTACTTAAAACCCGTTAATGAAGATGAAATATCAGTCATAATTCGGGGCCTAAAGAATAAAAGTAGTTTTGGAGTAGACGAAATACCCACGACACTGATAAAATTATGCCGTGATGAACTAATACCGCCCCTTACTAACCTAATCAACCAATCGTTTTATGAAACTTTTCCAGAAAAACTTAAAGTATCAAAAATCAGGCCTATGTTTAAAAAAGGTGGGATAAATACGGAAATAGATCAATATAGACCTATAGCTCTCTTACCAGCGATGTCAAAGATATTTGAACGAGCCATGTTAAATAGGCTATATAATTTTTTGGAGAAATATCAAATACTTGACAAACATCAATTCGGATTTAGGAAAAATCACTCGACTACCTTAGCCGTATACACCTACTTCCAGCAGATTCTAAACCAAATAAATGAAAAGAACTATGCTGTTGGTCTTCTCCTGGATATGACGAAGGCATATGACAAAGTGCGTCACGACATTCTACTAAGAAAGCTGTATGGGTCCGGAATACGAGGTAATGTCTATCAATGGTTCAAGTCGTACCTGGAAAACCGCAGTCAATTCGTATAAATTGACTACAGAAAATACCCATGAGATACAAAACATGACTCTGACATCCTCTATGTCAACGGTGCCATTCCTCAGGGAAGTGTTCTAGGCTGTGTAATTTTTCTAATTTATATAAATGACCTGCCAAAAATGATTGACTCTACATGTATAATGTTCGCGGATGATGTATCCATAATGATAAACTGCACTAATAGCGATGACTGCAATACACAATTTAAAACGGCTCTTGATAAGGTAGAACATTGGTTAACAGATCATAATTTGGAAATAAATTACAAAAAAACAAAAGTAATCCAATTTGAACCTTACCAGAAAGATCCACTAGATGTCTGCCTTATGTCTAAAAATGGGAAACTAGAGGAAGTGCATCATTTCACTCTCTTAGGTATCACAATCGATACTAACCTAAACTGGAAAATGCACATCTCAATCACCAAATCGAAATTGGCAAGATTCTCATATGCACTCGGTGTCCTGAAGGTGAACACTAATTATGAAACTGCTCTTTCAGCATATTACGCGTACATAGGCTGCTATTTATATATCCGGAAACCGGGATTACAATCTTCTTAAATAGCATATTTGACCTCCATGGTAAAATTTGAACTTTTTTAAGTACTGGCCGGTATATTTTTTCGTTCTTATTAACGCTTGTGTTTTGTTTTTGACGGGTTTTAAATGTCATCTCGCAGCAAGAATGGAACTCACTCGTGAAAATATTCGTGCTATGATTTATTATGATTTTCGGCGTGGTTTAACGCAACAACAGTGCATAGATCAACTAACTTCAACTTTTGGTGATGAAGCCCCATCTAAAACTACTGTGTATCACTGGTTTAGTGAGTTCAATCGTGGACGTAGTATGCTTACGGACGAAGTTAAGGCAGGTCGCCCGAAATCGGTCGTTGTACAACAAAATATCGAGGCTGTGCGAAAACTTATAATGGACGACCGACATGTTACGTACTGCGAGATAGAGGCGACTCTGGGTATTTCTATGACCAGCATTAATAGCATATTACATAATTATTTGGCTGTAAAAAAAATTTGTTCGCGTTGGATACCCCACAACTTAACAAAAGAGCAAAAAGATGCTCGCGTCGAATGGTGCAATAAAATGTTAAAAAACTATAACCGTGGTGACTCAAAAGCCGTTTATAACATCTATACAGGTGACGAATCCTGGATCTATGCATACGATCCCGGAACGAAGCAACAATCAAAGGTATGGGTGTTTCAAAATGAGCCGAACCCTACGAAAGTTACTCGTGCAAAAAGTACATTGAAACAAATGGTGGCCTGCTTCTTCGGTATTAATGGCCATGTAGCTACAGTGCCACTAGAAAACCGTAGAACGGTTAATTCAGAGTGGTACACGACCATTTGCTTACCGGAAGTATTTGAACAAATTCGTAAAACTAACCAGCGACGAAGAATCATTCTTCATCATGACAATGCCAGCTGTCATACGTCACGCGAAACAACTCTATTTTTGGAGGGTCAAAATGTGGAATTAACGGGTCATCCGCCGTACAGCCCTGACTTGGCACCCAATGATTTTTATTTATTTCCAAATATAAAGAATAAATTACGCGGTCAACGATTTTCGACCGCTGAAGATGCTGTCGACGCATTCAAACAACACGTTATGGAGGTACCTCAGGCGGAGTGGCAGAAGTGCTTTAAAAATTGGTTCACGCGAATGCAAAAGTGCATAGATCATCAAGGGGAATACTTTGAAAAACAATAAAACCATTTTCAGCCGTGTACGTTTGTTTGTTTTTTTGTTTCCGGATATATAAGTAGCAACCGCTCCGATATGGAATAATCTTATGGGGGGCCAGTACAGACGCAGATGACTTATTCCTGATGAAAAAAGAAGTGCCTGCGGACCCTTGTAAACATACATATCCCAGAAACATCTCGCCCTCATTTTATAAAGAGAGAGATACTTACTCTCCCATCTATATACATACTGGAGGTCTGTATGTTTGTGAGAGAACACATGCATTTTTTCCGTAAAATTAAAGATGCCCCAAATCGCAGAATGGTAACTCGGCACGAAAATAGACTTGATCTTCCAAAATCAAATTTAGGAATGCACTCAGACAGCCCATACGTGCGGTTTATTAATAGTAGTTTATGCAACAGTTGTATAAGAGGGGTCAAAAAAGGTGAGTGGCGTGGGTAACAATTTGAGCCGTAGGCGAAATTTGTTAAGAAAGACGCCACGAACATTTTTTTACCTACTTATACGACGTTGCATACAATACTTTTTCTACGAATACACTTACTTTTACATAAAATGCGAAATTGAAATCTTCATGGATATCGCAGTTATTTTGTCAACATAATCAACAATCATTTAAGTTTTACCTTTTAAAATACTATTTTTCAATAATACTAACATTACTAACAAAAATACCGTCGTTATTTGATCAATTATTAAAGAGCTACAGAGATTAGTAAAAATACCTAAATTACTTTCAAAGTTTGCAATTCGCCCCAACAAACGAACGGGAAACGTAAAATACTACGAAGTAGGTCTGTGGTTCTTATAATTTTTTTCTATTTAAAGTTTTTTTTTCTAAAAACGCTGCGTTTATTTAGGTTTCTTAGGTTGGCAGTAATTTATTTTATATTAATAGCCGTGTTTGCACGCGATTCCGCGATACTATATTGGCGCTTTTATAGAACAAGTGTTATTTTGGGGAATAGACTAGATAGACTTTTCATCGAGTGTATTATCTATGTTCTTATAAAGGTGTTAACGAATGTATAAATGACAGATAAAAGTACAGGAGTAGAAAAAATATATAATAAAGCTCCTGTCAAAATAAAAGCCGAGGAAAAAAAACACATATTTAAACAAAAATTAAAACTTTAAAAATTAAAAATTAAGCTTGCTTATACAAAAAGCCTATTATAAAATTGTCGATTTCCTAAACGACACGGAATTAGGTTAATTTGACATGTGTTAAATTAATTTGAATTATTATTATTATTTGTAAAATTGTAGCTTCGTCACTTGATGCCTACCCACTTAATGAAATTATAAAGTAATAGCTACTTTATAATATGCATGTTTATATATAATTATTACATAAGTAGTCTGTAAGAAAATTGTTGCGCCCTACCAGGGCCCATATGATCCAAAATGTACCTATTTATGTTTGTGTTTGTACGCCTAATAGAGAACATGCATGAAAAATATTTAATTGAATTTGTTCCATAAACACGTTCAACAACCCCAAATTAATATAAATAAGTGGAAATCCGTAATCATTTTTAACAGTTTTTTAAAGATATTGCGGTTTAAAAACTTGAAATTTAAGGCATTTTTTTTAATACCTCAAATGTATTTTCGAAACTTCAGTTCGATTACTTATGTTCTAACAAGAAAAAAAATGTACGACAACTATATAGCTAAACGCATTTTTTCGTGCCTAAAATTACAAAAATCTCCCAAAAACTTGTTCCTTCCAAACAGTTTTCTGCAACTTTGTGTTCGGTGACGTCACAATCCTCACACTTTTTGTATGGGGCGTTTTGACGCGCGGCGCAGACGCCTAACGTATTTTCACATTTTTGACGTTTCAGGGCTATCATAGATAATAGGTTTATTAGAGACATTTGAATCTACAGGGAAATAGAATCGAATGACGTCTTCCAAAAAAATCATGCATATTCCTAATTATAAAGGTCATTTAAATTTTTGACACCTCGTGACGTTAGTCACCACACTGACGTCATCAGGGAATGAAACGGTTCTCAAACTTTAAAAATAGGGAAATTATTTTATAGAGGTAATTATTGGACATTATACTATTGAGTAATTACTGGGTATATATAAACGACACCGTAAAGAAAAAACAAACATAAACGGTACCATAGACAAAACTAGACGAGGGTTCCAAAACGGAAGATAGTTGTAACCAAGTATAAGTACATTGAGTAACAGGATTTGAAATCCCAAAAAGTCTAAGCTACTCTTTGACACGCCGGCGTCAAGGTCACTTTTGGCCAAGTCACGTTTCGCATTAAAAATATGTTAAATATCAAAAACTTTTTAGGAACTAGAAACATAAAACAATAATTTATGCTGTTTGCTTATTAAAGGATATTTTTCTAGTACACTTCAGTCCTGCCTATTTTTCGGAAATCGCATTTATGTTGATGTTTCTCATAATTGTGATAAGTTAAGATCCTTTTTTGACTCGCAGACCTCTCAGTAGGTCCAAACATACCGTTCAGTATTAAGGATCAATCCTGCCACCGAAAACACTCCTTTTCTCAGGCTAATTTAGTTGGTGATACAATTTTGGTGGCAGATTTATTAGTTTCGTTACCTAGTTCTTATCTTATTAATTAGTTCATCGACTTCATATTTATTTGCTGAGCGGTTAAAGCATACTCATTTATTAATCTCCAGAAAGAGTAGTATGGTACTCAGTACAAAAATGAAAAAAATTGTGCGCATCGAGAAAAAAGTTGTGAATTTTTGAACATAGATAGAGTGCCCCACGATGAATATTTTTAGTTTTGGAGATCCGTAAAATTTTTGGACCTTCACGTCTAAATCAGGGGTCACGTGCTATATGTTAGTAATCTCTGGTTAAGATTGGTAGGGGTTGTGTGTTATCATATCAGACTAAAACATACATACAGAATTCATTTCTGATATTAAAAATGTAACATTCCATGTTTAAAAAAAGTTCTGTGGTGAGGAAAATCACCCAGAAATGTTTTTTAGAACGATATATAATTAAAAAATATCATTATTTTTATATAAAAAAATATCGTAAGAAATAATATTTAATGCAGTTTTTAAATAAATATGTAAATTTTTTCATTCTTCCATTTCCTTTTTTCCTGGAGCAGAGCAGAGCCCGACTAGGGAAGTACCTACCAGATTTGAGCGAGATGACATTCGCTATGCTGTGCCCTACCACACATAGCGAGATGACATTCGCAGTACCCATACCTCTCTTTTGGACGTGGTTTAAGGACATACCCGTGTCCGGACGTAGTTTAAGGACATACCCGTGTCCGGACGTAGTTTAAGGACATGCCCGGGTCCAAACCACAAACCGCAATTTCCACAAACCATAGACAATTTTCCGCACAGTACTGAATATTATCTACTTATGGTGTCCCTATGACGGAATTCATGGCCGGTCATAAACTGTTATAGTTTTTAAGGGGCACTTCACATTAGAGCGGAAATTGGGCTATGGTAGCGGAAATTTGTCTATGGCCTCCATACAAAAATTCAGCCTACCATAGACAAATTTCCACTTTTGTCTATGAATAGCTAAATTCCGCGCTGAATTCCGCTCTAACGTGTGGTGCGCCTATGGGATATTTTTTATTAATGGGTCAATAAAAAAAAATATTTATCATTATTCTATGTAAGTACAATATTACCAACGTTTGATTTATTCCTATTACTTATAGTTTCCCCGTTATACAAAGTTAACGACATGCCGTTATACTGTTAAATTTTCGTATTGATTTCTACTAAACGGCTTAGTCGAAATAATATTTTAGCGTAATTCTACATTCAGTGCATTGGTATGAAGTTTTACACGCAGTTACACTACACCAATAGGTATTTATTACGAGCAACTATTATTAATTATTATATACATTATATATTTATCAAATATTTGGGAATCTCAGACAAAAATGAAACGGCGTGATAAGTTTGAAAGAAACAGAGATAATACAATATGGCCGTCTGTCAGTGTAATACTCACCAAATATGTAGTTGTATTGCCACAATGTAAAAAAAAAGTCCTCATTAAATTACATGTCGTAAATGAATTGCTAACTAAAAGTATTATATTAAATAACCTAAAATTATATGAAGCTTGATTTAGGTAAAAATAATTAAAAAACACAAAATAAACTTAGTAACGGCACGCTAACATTTTTGAACATGAATAGTGTATTAATAAAACTCCCTGACTGAATTGAAGATGTCAACGAATGGCATCATTATGTGACGTAGGTGAGGTCTTTTCGGACGAGCTGTCAAAAATTTAAATGACCTGTATAATTAGGCTGTTTGTACGCTGTACAAACTATGATTTGCAATAAAATATATGACTATGACTATGACTAGGTTCCTGCCTATCGACTCTAGGGGCGCGGGGCTGGTTGAAGTCTTACGTCGGGAAACTGGGGAACGTTGGCTTTGATCTGGGAAAGTTAAATTGAAAAGGAGGTAGCGACGGTTGGAAAAAACCTCTGTTCGTGCCCGAAATACTAGGAAATTTCTGATTTTTACATGTTTTATTCTGCGCGGGGAACACTTTGATCAAACCACCCTCATTTTTGAGAAATTCCTTTAATTTTTCCGTATCAAACAGATTTTCATAAGATGGAGGTATTTTTCGAAATCCAGCCGCGGTCACAGCATCAGTAACATTCTTTATTATCTCACTTCTACGGTTTAAAACAACATCCGCTCGTTTCCCGCAAAGAATTTGCAAAATATCATTAGTGCTTTTGTTGTATTTCTCATTATCGATAAAAAGATCTGTAATTTTGTCTTTTAAAGATAAATTATCACATTGTCCAGCCGCGGAAATATTATCACTAGACCCCGGACTCTTGTGGCAATGACGTCACAATAGGGTGATTTGGGGAGTAAACGGGACGGTGCTATGAAACACGGTTAAAAACTCGGTTGTTAACCGAATACATTTTAATTAGATATTTTCAACAAAATTATCTTGTAAGTTGATCAATATTATTTTTAGTGCAAACCATACAATTGTACTTTAAACTGGCTTGGTGACATTTGTGACGAACAAGGAGCGAGTGGCCGACAAAACCAATGCCAGTTTAACGTACAAATGCATGGTTTGCAAGTAATATAGCAAACGATAATATTGATCAACTTACTAAGTAATATTGTTAAAAATGTCTAATTTAATGTATTCGGTTAACAACCTAGTTTTTAACCGTGTTTCATAGCACCGTCCCGTTTACTCCCCAAATCACCCTATTGTGACGTCATTGCCACAAGAGTCCGGGGTCTAATTATCACACTGTCCAGCCCACTTCAATATATTTTGCAAACACGTTTGCGTATGATCGCGATGAAGAAGAAAGGCATGAGTTAAAGAAGCGTCTTTTCAAATGATGCTAAATGCTTTGACTTATCATAATTCCGCAATTCGTCATTTGTTTCCAATTCTTTAAAACCTGGCACCGCTAGATAACTCTTTTCTTCTTCTTTCTCCTCGCCACTTCCCGTTACGCGAGGTCGGCTTTCTTAATCTTGAGGCGCCACTGGCTTCGCTGATAAGCATCGTCGGGAGTTAGGCCGAGATCCGTCGTGTCCCTCCGGACATTCGTCATCCAGGCAGTCTTCGGCCTACCTCTCCCTCTTTTACGTGCAGCCATGGAAAGGCACTTTTTCACGATGTGGTCTTCTGGTCTTCGCACAACATGACCGTACCACCTCAACCGTGACTCGGTTATTTTGTCGGCGATAGGCGCTACTTTAAAACTACCCCTTATACATTCGTTGCGCACTTTGTCCCTGAGCGTAACTCCACCCGACCAACGCAGCATACGCATTTCAGTGGTGTGGAGTTTTTGCTGCTGAATTTTCTGCATAGCCCATGTTTCGCTGCCATAGAGTAGAACCGGTCTCACAGCTGTTCTGTAAACCTTGCCTTTCGTTTTTATCGGCATCTTCGGATCACAGAGAACTCCTGATAACGTGCGCCATTTATTCCACCAGTCTTCCGATATTACAGATCCTAAGTATTTGAATTTGTTTACTCTAGGCAGAGCCTGACCACCCAGTTTCACTGTGTCAGTTGGTCGGATGGGTTCGCCAGGATCGAAGTGGCACACTATGCATTCTGTCTTGGTTCTGCTAATGCGCAATCCGTTTGACTCTAAACAACTCCTCCATTGTTCCAATTTTTGTTCAACATCATGTCTGCTGTCTCATATAAGGGCCACGTCATCCGCATAGAGAAGATTCCAAGGAGTGGGTTTCTGTATGTGCGATGTTAGGTAGTTCATAGTGACGTTGAATAACATGGGACTTAGGGCGTTGCCTTGGTGTACTCCTACTTTAATACTGAAACTCTTCGACGTACCAACTGGGCTTCTAACGCATGTTTCGACATTTAACTCTTTTGAATATCAAAAAAAGATATATCGGCCCGTTCCCGAGAATCGAATCGTTGCAAATTCTTCAATAATTCAAACTTTGCTTCTTCAGTTTTCCCGAAACCTTACAATAAGGATTAAAGTAGTATTAAAGTCTTTAAACGTTACATTTTCCAACGATGCCTCGTTATCTGAAGGAGATTCCGATCGATTCTGGGATTGGGGTTCCGAGTGCATAGAACGTTGAATAAAACCAGTAATAGCGTTCACCTGATGCGCGAGTTGGTCAAACCTCGCTTCGAAATCCTTATGGCCGCCGCTGCTGCTGCTAGTCGAGCTGCGGCGTGGGCGTCGCTTTTGCCTAGCCGAACGCCTTTGTCTGGATCGAGATGGTCGGTCCATCCGACCACGTGTCCTATTTGTCGAAGGACCCTCCCCCGCTGAGGAAGCCGACGACTTACGCCGTCTTTTATGATAATTGTGATCTTCAGATTCAGATGGGCTTGATACCATTTTCTGATCTTACTAGTTAAAGGAATCACAAGTTTAAACTAAAAACGAATAAATACACTCAATAAACTTTGAGGCACAACCTGCCTCACCAAAAATCCAAAACGCAATGACGAAAAATAGCTCGAAACGAACCGAGCCCTGTTGAATGGCGGCAAAAGAACCGATTACTTGGCGCCGGTTATGATATTTGTTGCAGGGGAAGTGACGTCACAGCAGGAAGGAGTCGTCAGATGGGCTATTCGAGGCAAATATTCATCAAATATCCAATAAAAGCTCTCTCACAACACCGGGAGGACGAAGAGGACACAATTACCACCATTATTGCAACCAGTAACGTAACATCAGTGTATCTGTAACAGTGTGGTAAAAACGTATGAAAATTCATTACCTACGGTAACGTAATGAAAATCTGCCCTCCTCTCCGACCGCCGGCACGCACCCGCCCGACCACCGGCACAATCGAGTTGGTCATGGCGGTGTAATGGCGGTCATTCTAATGGTTTCCGAACACTTCATTTAGGACTTATAATATGTGTGTAGATAAAGCAGTGTATACAACTGTACGTAAGTGACAGCTACGGACTTGGAACGTATCGGATCACTATCGGATACGTTTTTTTTTATAATGGCTTTTACTTCTCGCCGGTTTTGGCGAGGTGAATTCTGCCAGAAATAAGAGTTAAACCGGTATTACACCTGGCTAAATCGGTCCCTAACGACAAGGACGCAGCAATACGTTAGACACGTTTGGAGAAATTGCTTAACGTGTCTAACGTATTGCGGCGTCCTTGTCGCTAGGGCCCGACTTAGGAAGGTGTATGTGGTGTAATACCGGCATTAGCATGACTGACTATGTTTCCTTTTTTTTATGCAGATTTTACCTTTTGTCAAGAATGGGTCCGAAATACATGTTAGACGGGCTATCGTCTCTGGATTATGTAGTCACCAACATAACGTCGCATCCGCTGTACACACACATCGTGGCAAACATCGACAAAACGTTGGAAGTCATTGAACTGCGATTTGTCGCTGATATGTTGTGTGGTGATAAATTTTTATGAAACATGTCATGTTTTATTTAAAAACATAGATTTATCATTAGGTCTGTGCCTACTAATAAGTAGCTTCCACTTGCACTGCGAAGCGGTGCTTGTTATAGAGTGAGTACCTATGGCGATATGACGTGCACGTTTCAATCCGGAATCGCCGCCTTTCCTTCCCCCTTTGAAACGATATAAAACTATATAGGCATTTATACACCATACTCGTACCATACAGGTATCGACGATTGCAGATATCTGGGGGCACAGCAGTGCCCCCGCCAAGTCGAGCGCGAAGCAAACACTACCGTACCATCCTTTACTGGAACCATTTCGCCGCATTTTCAGGCCCCTATTTGAGAACCTCTGGATAAGACCAGAACGCAGAAATTTTCGTCATCCAGTAAGCTATAATCACATACTTAAAATCCAAAATTTCAAGTCTGTAGGTCATTTAGTTCCGAAGTTAAGCGAAAGCAAAGTTTCGCATTTATGACACTCACTCACTCACTCATGATCATCAAAATAGAACTAGTACTTCCCATAAACTCAGAGAGCTGAAATTTGGTACAGAGTTAGGGTTTAATGGCCACATAAAGGGAAAACTATAAAAACCAGGATAATCGAAGATCTGGAGTACCTGGTGACCCTGATTAGAAAACAAAATTTGGTCAAAATATAATGCATTGGACTAAGAGTGGCGGTGATACCTGCACACGTCGCTAGATAGCGTTGACTGTCGCTGTCGTCTAAATAAATCAATAAGCCCACGTTTCTACAAAAAGAAGTGAAATCCCACCAAAAACATTCTGTAAAAAACTAGCAAAGTCTTGATGGAGCTGCTTGTTTATCTCTAAAAAGTAATGAAATCTAGACAAAGTCGTGCCAAGTCTAAGGTTCCTTACTGCGATTTCTTTATTATTATAGTTAATGTTGTGTGACTTGGCCGTTAAAGGGTACACAAGGGTACAAAACCAGGTGCTCCAGCAGACACCAGATTCAATAACCAGTTATTGAATCAACGTTTCCCAATTGGCAATTTTCCATCGTCAATGGGTAGCGGTTCTGGCGACAGATTGGTGCAATGGTGTCATGGAGCTCCATCAAGACTTGGCTAGTTTTTTACAGAATGTTTTTGGTGGGATATAGATGTCAGCAATTATGTGAGATCTTTTTAAAGCAAGATAACGTAATCTGGAAGCAGACTTCAAGTATACTTCAAGTACTGATGGGATGAGCTCCTTGACTACAAACTACAACAATATTTTTGAAAAGTGACGCAAAACTCTAACCGTTAAACTTGTAACTCGAACAGCGTAACATGACGTTTGATAGTTTTGACAAATTGACATTGACAGTTTGTTGATAAGGTTCCCGAGGAGGATACACAGAATCACAGAAAATCATTTATTGTTTTAAATAATTATGCTAACAATATAATGCAAATATTTTAGTTATAAGCAGATATCATGGCGTTCTTGGAGGTACTTTTTTCGATTTACTGTCGCTTACGACTGTTGATTGTATCAAATCATGAAATGTTTTGTTACTACAATATCTGGCCAAATCAGCGTAATGATTACGCCCGCTTGTTCTAATTAAAGACTCGTTATAATAAATAATAATAGTTCAGCTTTATATCCCGATAATCTGTCGTGTTATGAACCAAATGGATTTGTACTTACTAGTACATCAATTTGGATGAAATCATTTGTTTATTGATGTTTTCAGTGGCGTCGTTTTACATTTTTTGATGTACACAAAGATATTGACAATGGAAAAGTGGCAGAAAATTTACAAGTAAGTTCTTGACATTCGTTTCTCTATGTATAATATAATAATAAATTGTCCACCCCTTTACTAGAATGACTCATCCCATTTATTCTAATTTACATGTTATATAGTTTTTTGTAGTTTTTTTTTTTACTCTACGCAAGATGATCCACTCTATTGTGATTATATATATCAATCTTAACAATGATTTTTGTGGCTTTTTCCTCTATAACTGCATTACTTTCTCTTGCCACTAAAATGAAAAAATGTATCTGAGTATGTATGTAGCACAAAAGTGACAAAGAGTGATATTAGAGTGTGTGTCAACACATTCACTGCAAAGAACCCGCCTCTTGGGCGCTCGTAAACTTTGCTCAGATGCCGGACAACTCGCTGGGCGGGTTGTTTTGTACATACAGCCTTGGCCAGAAGTGTTGAGGACCCTTGCGATTTTCATACAAAACTCGAAAGTTTAGACCGCCGTTTCTATCTTTTTTGAAGTTATTTTATCAATTAATTCAAACTGAACAGGCATGTTTTGTTGAAGTGAGTAGTAACTGCATAGATTATTTGCAATTTTTTGCACCTACCTAAATTCGCATTTTTGGGACCTCCACTTTTCATATTTTCAGGTACCTTGAAAGTGTTATTAAGTGAAGTTTTCTAGATATATCAATAAAATATAACATTTTACGTCATCGTACATTGTTATGATAGGGAATTAATACTTAACATCAAAATTGTAAACAAAAAAGAGGCTGTAGCTATCTCCCGGTTTCTGAAGTAGGACGTCATATTTCGTCCGGCAGTTAATGTGTTAAAAAATGTGCTGCTTCTTGCTTTCTACAAGTTCTGTTTCCTCTTTGGGAAATGTCAAAAAGTCCAGGTCTAAACCAAACACTATGCCGAAAATTTGTTATGTTAGTGTCAAAGTTCATATAGGTCCATACAGTTAATTTAAACAATTTACCATGTTTATGTCAAATACGTTTTACCACTATAGATGTGTTTTTTGACTTTCCCTTCAAAAACATCTTGATGTAGTTTTACTGTAAAGATATCTCATAAATATCTGTAATTTATTTCTCATTGAGCAAGCTAATAGAAAAATAATCTTTAATGTTCCAATGACATTCTGCACTTCTTCTGGTTCCTCCTAGCGTTTGTCTTGGCTTGGGGTCTGCTTGACAACCTAATCCCATGAATTGGTGTAGGCACTAGATATTACGAAAGCTACTGCTATCTGACCTTCCAACCCAGAGGGGAAACTAAGCCTTATCAGGATTTGGTCCGGTTTCCTTACAATGTTTTCCTTCACTGAAAAGTGACTAGTAAATATCAAATGATATTCCGTACATAAGTTCTGAAAAACTCAGTGGTACGAGCCGGGGTTTGAACCCTAGACCTCAGGATTGAAAGTTGGACGTCTTACCACTAGGCTACCAGCGCTCTTCTAACACATTGACATTCTGCACTTCTAACAATAAAATAAAGACTTATAGTCATAGTAATAGCATTTGTTTTTGTTTTTATCTACACTCACATTGTAAGTCCTCTGAAACGTGTTCAAAAACGGTAGGCAATGGCTAGCATTACCACAACCGATTTTACTATGATAAGCTTTTTATCTGTGGCAGTAACGTAATTTTAACTTTACATGCTCATATATTGATACGTTATGAGTTTCAAATTCCGAACATCGAATTTGATAACATAATGTAAATCCTGTCCTCCTTCCTGACCAACGGCACGCGCCCGCCCGACCGCCGGCACAATCGAGTTGGCCATGGCGGTGCAATGGCGGTCATTCTATGGTTTCCGAACATTTAATTTAGGATATATAATATGAGTGTAGATAAAGCAGTGTATGCAACTGTACGTAATTAGGCCTTAAAACGTAACAGTTACATAACCTACTATTTTTCTACATGTATTGTATTGTAAACACTTGTAATAATAGAAAACATTTATAGGGTACAACAATAACTGCAACCACAAGCGGCAACTCTCATGTGATACTGTGCGACAGCACGGGCTGGGCCCACCTGGTGTCCCGGACATGGAACATCACTTTCTTCAAGGCTTACGAACTCCGGGTCACTCTTGCTCAGCAGTTGCCCCATGACCCAGTGCTGGTCACTATTGGTGTGAGTATTATTTATCCCATCAAACACATAAATGTGAATGAATGACAAGTTCGTAAACGGTTTCGCTAATAAAAGAAGTGATACCTACCTGCAAACCAAGTTCTTTCAAATTTCCTTAGATCAATGTTTCTGTTATACCTAACATTCTTCAATTACTTAACATGATTTGTTGTTGTTTGCTATTTAATAGTGCTATTTGTCAAGTTTATTTGAATACTTGGGATGGATATAGAACAACGCACTTATATGTATTGTTTAGTTCTGATGTACTGTTGTTTTGAAAAAATAAATCCTGCCGAGTTTCTTGCCGGACATAATTCTTCTCGGGTCAGAGGTGTAGGGTTAGAACCGGTGTAGTCTGATTTTTTTTTCTCTCTTTTACTTTGACGTGTTAAAGTGCCCTTGTGGCCTACTTACTGAATAAATGTTTGAGTTTGATAAAACTAATCCTATTATCAATACGCTTTTTTTTTACCTTCATTCTTCTTCAAAGTCAGGTCTTGTATTTGAGGACGTATTTGCTTTAATTTTCTTTGTCGTAAAGAGTCAAGATATTAGGCCTATTTCAAGCAACCCGTTGACCAATGTCGAGTTGTCGACTATCTACTACTGCCCTGTTAAGCCAAATGGCGCTATCTCAAAATCAAATTTCCTTGAAAATGGAATTTAAGGTATCAATTTGCATTAACACTTTGACTACCGAGAACCCGCCTGGTAGGCACTCGTAATGTTTGCTCAGATGCCGGGCACGCGGCGTGCGGCATTGCGTTGCACGTCGTAGCCCGCCTGGCGGGTTCTGTCGGTTTCTGGGGTATTGTTCAAAATTTTGCCCGGTTGCGAAAGTGTTAAATTTTTTTCGAGATAGCGCCTTTCAGCTTAGCAGGCCAGTATACTCAGTACCAAAATCTCCATGTTTCGGACTCTTTCCTCTATTCTTATCTTCAATGTGTACAGGAGGATGAAGCAGGCGCGCCGCTGGTGAAAGTATGGGATTGGTCGCGGCGGGACCGACACGACAACCCGACATGCGTGCGGGTGTCGCGCGCCGTGCCGTCGCACATGCGCGCCACGCCCGCCACCGCGCTCGCCGTGCACGACAACAAAGTGAGTGCTAGTCAATGATATTTACTATGGATGGTTTATCTAACAAAATGAGCAGAAAAAATACTTCCAGAGTTATTTCATAACCTAGCAACGTTTCTGTTATGTTTATCTATTTTGACAATCATTACATCTTTGTTACTCTCATTGTTAGAAAATTAAAGTTTGTCTCTTTCTCACGCGGGTGAAGGGAGCTCATTGATACGTCCGCATCTCACGCTGGCCGGTGCGCGACTAGCGACAGTTGTTTGAATTCACTCATATTAAGTGCTTCACTTTTGGAGCGTACATAACCCATCTGTCATATAGGTGCTAGTCTAGTACAGTCAGCAGCCGAGTTAGCTAAGTCACGATGGATGCGGATACGCACGTCATTACGTGACTCCACACAGGCTGAGCAACCCCTCGAAGAAATTGCTGCGTGAAGCATTTCGGACAGTGTGGATGCGGCTCGTCTACACTGCCCGACCCTCTTTATCTCGGCAATTTCCCCGCAAGCCTGCTCAGCCTGTGTGAACCCACCTATTCCATAGCGCTATCTAGTAGGCTTGAGTCGGTCAGGAACGAAGAACTAAAATGAACTCGTTCCTTTGACAGACCGTAATGAACTGTATCTTCATAAACGATCTCAATCGCTCTTCGGTCCTTAGTTCAGTAGTAGCGATTTGTAAACGTGAGAGCAAGACCAAGACGGAGCGCAATCAGTGACGCGCGGTGCGAACAAGACAACTAGTATTGCTTGAAAGCGAGCCAGATACGACGAGAGAGACGGATACGATGAACGAATTTTACAGGCCCTCAAGTTACTCGTTTGTCTCTTTCTCAGAGTCCCAGTATGACAATTTGGTCGTGAAGTAAAGGAACGAAAAGACCTTAAAGTCCGAACTAGTTCCTTTGACGGATTGACCAAGATAGGAGCGCTCCCTCTAAAGACCGATTAAGTACAAGCCTTACTATCTAGCTTACACCGGAGCTGAGCGGATCCGTGTCAGCGTGGTAACCGCGTAAGCGCTAGTTGTCCAAAAAGATCTGCCCACATCCTTATTTCGTCGGTATACGTCGGTTTCTTATTTGAACTCTCGAGAATCAGAAGTTTTTTTTTTTCTTTTAATTAATGGCTTTTACTCCTCGCCTATTTTAGCGAGGTGAATTCTGCCAATGTCAAGGTACACTTAGGATTTTATTCATTTTCGTAAAATAAAATAAAAGCAACGTTGTTCGGTTAAGGCCTTGTTGATTGTAAAGTGATAGCCTCCTTACAAACACGTGGGTGGCCGGAACCCCGGACGGGAACCGTTTGTTCAACTAAAGAGTGGTTACTCGCGTTTTGGGACTAATTTTTCATTAGCTGCACACTTGTTCGTTAGGTCACCGCACAATAAGCTATCAATATTACACACTTAACTACGTAAATGAGCAAAAACCAAAAAACTATTCCAAAGACGATGTAGCTATCTTTGAAGCTCAAACGATTATTCAATCAGAAGTTGAGAACTCAAAGGAATGTAGACAAAATATTTTTAATTGTCAATGTCATGCATTCAAAAACTTCATTTTATGTGTGTGTGTATGTGTCTATATGTGTTGATTAGAATAAGGTAAATACTATGCATAAATGAGTATGATCTTATGTGCAGAACCTGCTTGCTGTTGGCTTCCAAGACGGGTCAGTAACGTTATATCGAGGGGACATAGCCCGTCAGCGTTCCGGGAAAATGAAGACGTTGATGGACACTGGGACCAGCCCCATCACCGGCCTTGCCTTTAGGTGAGCTTCCTTTTGACGTGACAACTTCTTATAATTCGATGGAGCCGGCTGCACGCACGAAAAAACATGACTCATGCGGCGTTACCTCGCTCTGAGGCGTTCCATTTAAGGCTTGAAGTGCAAGCGAGAGCGCGGAACGAGCGACAAAGAGGCACAATCGGCCTTCGCGTTCGGCAGCGTTCGACATCTGTCTCTCTCCTATTTGAGTGAGCGATGCGTCCGCGTGGACAGCTGCTATACAATAATACATTTACATGTTTTCGTCAAGTATGAAGTGCAGTGAAATTAAAATTTTCTTTTGAAAAATGCAACCATTCCATCAGTATTTTCTTATGACGTTGTCACGTTCAACTATCGTCAGTAAACCGACTTTACAGACAACCGATTTTTTTTAATCGAGACAGGTAACTCCAAACACGCAAACTCCAAACGCCACTTATTCGCGTGGACACCCTTAAATTACATAATTATTTTCCTTATATTTTTTTCAACCATTGCAACTGCTACCCGTTATCCTTATAGCGATACAACAATTACTGTACGATGTCCGTGACGGCACCAAACCATTTTAGTCCTATTGAATGTATTGCATACGGAAAAATATAAAATAAACGTTTCAGCAGATTTTTTTAAGAATATTTTAATTTAGGACCCTTGTCTTGTTAATCATTTCTATTTATTTTGGTTAATTGCAAATTTTCTGTCAAATTATCATTGTCACTGTCTATTATTTATTTATTTATCATTGAAGTTAAATTCAATTAACCCTTTTATTTTTTTTTCAGTGGGGCCGACAAGTTGTTCATAGTATCCCGCTCCACAGTGCTAGTCTACTTCCTGGGCACGGAGCGCTGCGTCACACTAGACAACAAGGGCGCCGCCGCCGGCTGCTCCGTGCTGGCGGACAAGCATCGACTCACCGTGGCCACCCTCGACGTGAGTACTGTTCGTGCGGTGTCGCTCCACCGTGCTAGTCTACTTCCTGGGCACGAAGCGCTGCGTCACACTAGACAACAAGGGCGCCGCCGCCGGCTGCTCCGTGCTGGCGGACAAGCATCGACTCACCGTGGCCACCCTCGACGTGAGCACTGTTCGTGCGGTGTCGCTCCACCGTGCTAGTTTACTTCCTGGGCACGAAGCGCTGCGTCACACTAGACGACAAGGGCGCCGCCGCCAGCTGCTCCGTACTGGCGGACAAGCATCGACTCACCGTGGCCACCCCCGACGTGAGTAGCGTTTGTGAGGTGTCGCTCCACCGTGCTAGTCTACTTCCTGGGCACGGAGCGCTGCGTCACACTAGACAACAAGAGCGCCGCCGCCGGCTGCTCCGTGCTGGCGGACAAGCATCGACTCACCGTGGCCACCCTCGACGTGAGTACTGTTCGTGCGGTGTCGCTCCACCGTGCTAGTCTACTTCCTGGGCACGAAGCGCTGCGTCACACTAGACGACAAGGGCGCCGCCGCCGGCTGCTCCGTACTGGCGGACAAGCATCGACTCACCGTGGCCACCCCCGACGTGAGTAGCGTTTGTGAGGTGTCGCTCCACCGTGCTAGTCTACTTCCTGGGCACGGAGCGCTGCGTCACACTAGACAACAAGAGCGCCGCCGCCGGCTGCTCCGTGCTGGCGGACAAGCATCGACTCACCGTGGCCACCCTCGACGTGAGTACTGTTCGTGCGGTGTCGCTCCACCGTGCTAGTCTACTTCCTGGGCACGAAGCGCTGCGTCACACTAGACGACAAGGGCGCCGCCGCCGGCTGCTCCGTACTGGCGGACAAGCATCGACTCACCGTGGCCACCCCCGACGTGAGTAGCGTTTGTGAGGTGTCGCTCCACCGTGCTAGTCTACTTCCTGGGCACGGAGCGCTGCGTCACACTAGACAACAAGAGCGCCGCCGCCGGCTGCTCCGTGCTGGCGGACAAGCATCGACTCACCGTGGCCACCCTCGACGTGAGTACTGTTCGTGCGGTGTCGCTCCACCGTGCTAATCTACTTCCTGGGCACGAAGCGCTGCGTCACACTAGACGACAAGGGCGCCGCCGCCGGCTGCTCCGTACTGGCGGACAAGCATCGACTCACCGTGGCCACCCCCGACGTGAGTAGCGTTTGTGAGGTGTCGCTCCACCGTGCTAGTCTACTCCCTGGGCACGGAGCGCTGCGTCACACTAGACAACAAGAGCGCCGCCGCCGGCTGCTCCGTGCTGGCGGACAAGCATCGACTCACCGTGGCCACCCTCGACGTGAGTACTGTTCGTGCGGTGTCGCTCCACCGTGCTAGTCTACTTCCTGGGCACGAAGCGCTGCGTCACACTAGACGACAAGGGCGCCGCCGCCGGCTGCTCCGTACTGGCGGACAAGCATCGACTCACCGTGGCCACCCCCGACGTGAGTAGCGTTTGTGAGGTGTCGTTCCACCGTGCTAGTCTACTTCCTGGGCACGGAGCGCTGCGTCACACTAGACAACAAGAGCGCCGCCGCCGGCTGCTCCGTGCTGGCGGACAAGCATCGACTCACCGTGGCCACCCCCGACGTGAGTAGCGTTTGTGAGGTGTCGTTCCACCGTGCTAGTCTACTTCCTGGGCACGGAGCGCTGCGTCACACTAGACAACAAGAGCGCCGCCGCCGGCTGCTCCGTGCTGGCGGACAAGCATCGACTCACCGTGGCCACCCTCGACGTGAGTACTGTTCGTGCGGTGTCGCTCCACCGTGCTAGTCTACTTCCTGGGCACGAAGCGCTGCGTCACACTAGACGACAAGGGCGCCGCCGCCGGCTGCTCCGTACTGGCGGACAAGCATCGACTCACCGTGGCCACCCCCGACGTGATTAGCGTTTGTGAGGTGTCGCTCCACCGTGCTAGTCTACTTCCTGGGCACGGAGCGCTGCGTCACACTAGACAACAAGAGCGCCGCCGCCGGCTGCTCCGTGCTGGCGGACAAGCATCGACTCACCGTGGCCACCCTCGACGTGAGTAGCGTTTGTGAGGTGTCGCTCCACCGTGCTAGTCTACTTCCTGGGCACGGAGCGCTGCGTCACACTAGACAACAAGAGCGCCGCCGCCGGCTGCTCCGTGCTGGCGGACAAGCATCGACTCACCGTGGCCACCCTCGACGTGAGTACTGTTCGTGCGGTGTCGCTCCACCGTGCTAGTCTACTTCCTGGGCACGAAGCGCTGCGTCACACTAGACGACAAGGGCGCCGCCGCCGGCTGCTCCGTACTGGCGGACAAGCATCGACTCACCGTGGCCACCCCCGACGTGAGTAGCGTTTGTGAGGTGTCGCTCCACCGTGCTAGTCTACTTCCTGGGCACGGAGCGCTGCGTCACACTAGACAACAAGAGCGCCGCCGCCGGCTGCTCCGTGCTGGCGGACAAGCATCGACTCACCGTGGCCACCCTCGACGTGAGTACTGTTCGTGCGGTGTCGCTCCACCGTGCTAGTCTACTTCCTGGGCACGAAGCGCTGCGTCACACTAGACGACAAGGGCGCCGCCGCCGGCTGCTCCGTACTGGCGGACAAGCATCGACTCACCGTGGCCACCCCCGACGTGAGTAGCGTTTGTGAGGTGTCGCTCCACCGTGCTAGTCTACTTCCTGGGCACGGAGCGCTGCGTCACACTAGACAACAAGAGCGCCGCCGCCGGCTGCTCCGTGCTGGCGGACAAGCATCGACTCACCGTGGCCACCCTCGACGTGAGTACTGTTCGTGCGGTGTCGCTCCACCGTGCTAGTCTACTTCCTGGGCACGAAGCGCTGCGTCACACTAGACGACAAGGGCGCCGCCGCCGGCTGCTCCGTACTGGCGGACAAGCATCGACTCACCGTGGCCACCCCCGACGTGAGTAGCGTTTGTGAGGTGTCGCTCCACCGTGCTAGTCTACTTCCTGGGCACGGAGCGCTGCGTCACACTAGACAACAAGAGCGCCGCCGCCGGCTGCTCCGTGCTGGCGGACAAGCATTGACTCACTGTAGCCACCCCCGACGTGAGTACTGTTCGTGCTGTTGCGCGCCATACTTATTTATCTTATAGTCTTTGGTTTCTAACAATAACATTGTACGGTGTGCCTCACGTTAGCTGCATATACAGCAAACTTACAAGATTAATTGTTCCAGGCTATATTCTGCTATACGAGTGAAGGCCGCGGGCCATGCTACGCCATCGAGGGCGATAAGGTCCGCCTAGACTGGTTCCACAGCTACCTCGTCATCACAACCATGGCCTCCAAACATGGAGCCGCGCCCTCACATCGTCTCACAATCCTGGATATACAGAACAAGTTCATCGTCTTTGAGAATACCTTTGAAGGTAAGAACCTTGGTTCCATAGTGAAGTCTAGGGCAAGAAGGTCCGCCTGGACTGGTTCCGCAGCTTCTTCGTCATAACAACCGTGACCTCCAAACACGGTCTTTGAGAAGACCTTCGAAGGTAACCTTGGTTCCATAGGTAAAGTCTAGAGTGAGAAGGTCTGCCTGGACTGGTTCTACAACTACCTCGTCATAACAACCATGACCTCCAAACACGGAGCTGCGCCCTCACATCGTCTCACTATACTGGATATGTGGATATAAAGAACGAGTTCATAGTCTTTGAGAAGACCTTTGAAGGTAAGAACCTTGGTTTTATAGATTAAGTCTAGGACGAGAAGGTCCGCCTGGACTGGTTCTACAGCTACCTCGTAATCACAACCATGGCCTCGAAACATGAAGACGCGCCTTCACATTGTCTCACTATACTGGATATACATAACAAGTTTAGTCTTTGAGAAGACTTTTGAAGGTAGGAACCTTAGTTACTGTAATGTAGGTAGTCTTAAGATTGGGATGTTATGGTACGAGTATGTGGGTAATCGGGTTGTTCGGGATTAAATGGCGTACGAATCGACGTGTTGGTTTTATTACAGTGGCTAACGAGTTGGGATTTATTATAATTCGCAGTATTTTTCGCCTAAATACTAGTTGCGGAGTGTTATCATAGTGATACGCGTGTAAACAACAAAAAAAAACCATGTCGATCGGGAAGATGAGCGAGTTCGACGTAGCGGGCGGAACGTGGTCGTCATACGTGGACCGTTTAGAAATGTTTTTTCTGGTGAACGCCATAAAGGACGAGTTAAAATTGCCAACCTTAATTGCTGTTATGGGAAACGGAGCATACGAGCTGCTTGTGAACTTAGCAAGCCCCAAAAAGCCATCGGAGGTTACATACAAAGTAGCCGTGGACTTGTTACGTCATCATCTTCAGCCAACGCCGTCAGTATTGGCAGAGAGATATCGTTTTAGACAGCGTCGGCAGAATAACGGAGAAAATATTGCCACTTACGTAGCGGAATTGAAGAAACTGGGCAGGGATTGCAAATTTGGTGCTACTCTTAACGAGAATCTTCGAGACCAGTTTGTATGTGGGCTGCGAAGTGACATCATACGTCAACGATTATTTTCGGAAGAGGATACGCTAACGTATACAAATGCGATCAGGATTGCGACTTCACTGGAGGCAGCGGAAAGAGACGCGGCAGCGGTCGAACCATCGTCGGGCACCGGAACGAGCGGTGCGGGGCCGGCGGTAGCAGCTGCGGTACATGCCTTGGCGCCGGGGGGTGCGCGTGGGAACCAGACGCGAGGATCACGGGGCGTTGGTGGCTGGCGCAGCAGGAGCGTTGGCAATTCAGCGCGGGGGAGCGGGGCAAGATCGCACCCCATCGTGAGGAACGGCGGACAAGGCGCTGGCGCCGCGTATACGCCCGGTGGAAGAGGTGGAAGGGTGAGAAGGTCCGCCTGGACTGGTTCTACAACTACCTCGTCATAACAACCATGACCCCCAAACACGGAGCCGCGCCCTCACATCGTCTCACTATACTGGATATGTGGATATAAAGAACGAGTTCATAGTCTTTGAGAAGACTTTCGAAGGTAACCTTGGTTCCATAGGTAAAGTCTAGGGTGAGAAGGTCCGCCTGGACTGGTTCTACAGCTACCTCGTCATAACAATCATGACCCCCAAACACGGAGCCGCGCCCTCACATCGTCTCACTATACTGGATATGTGGATATAAAGAACGAGTTCATAGTCTTTGAGAAGACCTTCGAAGGTTACCTTGGTTCCATAGGTAAAGTCTAGGGCGAGAAGGTCCGCATGGACTGGTTCCACAGCTACCTCGTCATCACAACCATGGCCTCCAAACACGGAGCCGCGCCCTCACATTGTCTCACTATACTGAATATACAGAACAAGTTCATTGTCTTTAAGAATACTTTTGAAGGTAAAGTTTCTATGGGTACTGCGTGTTGCTTACCTAGTAGCAGTTATTTGTTTACTTCAACTTAACTGCCTCCGTAGCCTAGCGCAGAGATTTCCAATTTGAGTCCGCGGCCTACCTCTTAATACCTTTGTTATAATCCAGGTAAGGGCATTTATTTATTAAGGTGACAGGTATCACGATTGACGACTGCATTTTGCGTTTTTATAATCGCAGCTTCCGCTTCTGCCATCTAGTATACTTGAGATGAACTATGACAATTCAATGTTGACATGTTTAAATAGTCAAACAATCGCGGTCTTTTACAGTAAGATGGCGCTTTGATAATAATTTCATTTTATGTGTACTTACTTAATTAAAGTTACTATTGTATGTAGGTAATCAATGACGAAATAATTTAAGTTACCTATAATATAAAACGACTTGGCCAACGCACGCCATTACCTACAGTATCATAATCGCACAATTATAATGTTTTATTCTAAATATCCAAAATAAGCATTCATCATGGCGGTTATATTTCTATGTGTCAAGTACGTGTCAAGTCTTTCAAAATAAAAGTTCAAATAAAATGTACTTAACTGAAGATAATATTATTTGTAACTAATTTGTTTTATGTCCTCTTCTGCTCTGAAAAATCCAGGTTTTTAGTATCTATAACGAAATTAGAGATGGTCAAAAACGCTTTCAATGAGGACGGTGAAGTGCGTTGGGATAAGACCGCATCGGGAGAACATCGGATAATTCAATTACCTATATGGAAAATTAGCCTTTAGTTGCAAATACAAACCACACATCCTCCAACACTATTGTGTACCTCTACCTAGTTGCATTTTGATATAATGGCGATGGCGCTTTTTTCAGGTACCTACACATTTTACTTAAATGTTTCTTCCGGTATGCTTAATAACAACGACTGTTGGTTAACTGAAAGGTTAAAAAAAACCGGCCAAGTGCGTGTCAGATCACGCATAGGAGGGTTCCGTACCTTCAATGGAATAAGAACCAAACTAATACCAAAAGGTCGTATCTGATGCCTATGGAAGAAGTTTTTTGGAAATAACTCAAAAATGGCCAAACAATTTTCGTAGAAAGTATATGCTAAGGCGCATCTCCTCAAATTTTTTCATATTTTTTGGACTTACGGTTCAAAAGTTACAGGGGGGGGCTACACAATTTTTCAGACTTTCGAAGCGATTATTTCAAAAAATATTCACTTAATCACAAAAAGATCAAACAAACCTCAATATTATTTTTAAAGACCTATCGATTGATGTGTCACATGTTGATATTTGGTTAAAAGATTTTTTGAAATTTAGTTTCATGTATCGAGCGCCGGGCCCCTTAAAATATTGTTTTTTTCAAATTTCAAGTAGCGGCATACAGAAATACACCTTATGTGTAAATTTTATTCAGATACGTCGTATAGTTTCCGAGTAAAATGGTTGTGACATACGGACGGACAGACAGACAGACAGACATAACGAATCCATAAGGGTTCCGTTTTTTGCCATTTGGCTACGGAACCCTAAAAATCACTTATTCTTTATTTGACGATCTCCTAGCCCAGTCGGTGGTGACCCTGCCTACGAAGCAGGAGGTCCCGAGTTCGAATCCTGGTCAGGGCATTTATTTGTGTGTTGATCGCAGATATTTGTTCCTGAGTTATGGATGTTTTCTATGTATTTAAGTATTTATCCATATTTATCTATTATATATTTTATTTATTTATTTATTTATTATATGACCATAATCTTTATTTAATAGTTACTTTTTAGGGTTCCTTACCTAAAGGGAAAATACGGGACCCTATTACTAAGACTCCGCTGTCCGTCTGTCACCAGGCTGTATCTCATGATTCTCATGAACCGTGATAGTTAGACTGTTGAAATTTTCACAGATGATTTATTTCTGTTGACGCTACGAGTATAACAACAAATACAAAAAAAATATATAAAATAAATATTTAAGGGGGCTCCCATATGACATGATTTTGGTATAATAATGGTACGGAACCCCTCGGTTGGCCGGTTTTTTTCAGTTTGTCATGTATGCCATACAAATAAATAAATTAATTTTATACTGAAGTACCTAATGCATATTTTAAGAAGCGCTGGTAGCCTGGAGGTACAAACCCCGACTTTCAATCCGGAGGTCTCGGGTTGAAACGTAACGAACGGACCTTATTCCAATAAGAGTTAGCTTCCTATCTGGGTTGCAAGGTAAGATGGCAGTCGCTTTCGAAAAACTAGTGCAAGCAGGAGGTTCCGGGTTCGAATCCTGGTCAGGGCATTTATTTGTGTGTTTATCACAGATATTTGTTCCTGAGTTATGGATGTTTTCTATGTATTCAAGTATTTATCCATATTTATCTATTATATATATCGTCGTCTAGTACCCATAACACAAGCCTTATTGAGCTTACTGTGGGCCTAGGTCGATTTGTGTAAGATTGTCGTATAATATTTATTTATTATTTATAGTAAATGTATGGAAAATATTTAATTTGTAGCTTTTTAGTACATTACCGTAAGTTGACCCCTAATAGGAAACTATTAGAAACGATAGGAATGGACTCGATTGGCATAAAAAAGCAGCATGTGAAAAATAAAAATAAATAATTTTCATAAAGTATGGGAAAAGTTTTTCTCAATTTGTGGCTTTTCTAGCCGCAAATTATTTTTGATCCCATACAAGAATGGGATCGATTGGCATCAAAAAGAAGTTTACCAAATGTGACCTCTTTCTCGCATCCTGTATGTTTTTTCCAAAATCCGTAACGTTATTAGTTTGAAATTGAGGGAAGGTCTTCTAAGACCATTTTTGCGTTGCAGCGAGGGATCTGGTAGCTGCCCCCACTGACCCAAAAATAAATTGAACTTGTATATTATTTCAAATTATCGAAGTTACAAGTAAAAGTAGTTAAGATAAAAGTAATTGCAATTACAAATTATACGTAATCGGAAATACTACTAACATGTCATCTCAATTACAAGCAATTTCAATTACTTAATATAATTGATTTTCTTGTAATTTAATTAGCAATTTAATACATTACAAAAGTAGGTACCATCTAATAAATTACGCCCAACACTGAATAAACATCAGGTTCAAGAGGGTCGTATGGAGGATGTATGCTATCTGCTGCCGAAGTCACGCATACATGTGATCTTTATAGACAAAAAAGTTTCGTTCTATAAATTCAATTGTTTGTCACAAAAAGTGGTTTGATTTGTTTTTGCGTGGCATTTAAGACTGGATCTTATTAATTGTTGCTGCTGTGAACATTTTTTAAATGTGTACCTAGTTGGTTACTAGGAACAGGTTTAGACACGGGTATGTTACGTCCAAAAGGGAGGTATGGGCACTCCGAATGTTATCTCGCTAACTGTGGTAAGGCACAGTTCAGCGAATGTTATCACGCTCAAATCTGGACCTGGCTCAGAGCTCGACTGGGGAAGTACCTCACAGAAAACCATAGCCAAAAAGCAAATAACTTAATTCAACCTAAAGTTTAAGATTAATTTTTTAACATATTTTAATCATTTTCATTTATACATATACCATAAGTGTTCTTTACTAAAACAAATTACAAATATAAAAGCGTTTGTGGTCTCACATAAGAATTATAAATTGAAATTACACAAAATAACTAAAAACATGAAAAGTCAGCACGAGTAAGTTAATAACATATAATACCTGCTTTTGCCCGCGGCTTCGCTCGCGTTAAATTCGGGGTAACAAACCATACAAACTTCCACCCCCCATTTTAGGGAAGTGGGGGGTTAGAAAGAGACAAAAAGTAGCCTATGTCACTCTCCATCCCTTCAACTATCTCCATTTAAAAAATCACTTCAATTCGTCGCCCCGTTTTGCCGTGAAAGACGGACAAACAAACAAACACACACGTACACTTTCCCATTTATAATATTAGTATGGATTGGTTGTATCGTGTCGTGTATAGGGTCGTCTCGGTTTTTTGGGTACATTTTTGGGTTAGTTTTGGTTAATTGCCATCTATTTCAAAAGTTTTACTATATCAAAATCCATTACAATACTAAAATACTAGCTTTTACCCGTGACTTCGTCCGCGCGAAATTAACATGAGCGATATGGAATTACATAATAAAACGCAAAATAAAAGTTACTAATAGTTAGTAAAATCTAAGAGCAAATATAAAACTAGTACGTATGCTATTTCAAGTCAACAGGGAGCAACAATTCCATATAAACTTCCATTCCGTTTTCACCCCCTTATACATACCAAATTTCATCTAAATTAGTTGAGCGGTTTAAGCGTGAAGAGTTAACAGACAGACACACTATAATATTAGTATGGATACGTCCATATAATATATCTCTTCAAGTAGGCTGGAAAAAAAAAAGAATTATAGCCAAAAGAGTTTTTTAAATTTTTTTAAATTTTGAAACATCTTGCTTCAAAGGTTTGAAACATCTTGTCTTTCCACTCTCAATATTTTTAACTCACTCGTTTTTGAAAAGTTTGAGAAAATGCTGAAAGGTTGACATGAACATAATACAGGCGGTTTATAATTATATCTATTATTTGAAACCGTGCATAGGGTGGTTATGCTAGTTTCCCGTCCGGGTTGCCGTCCACCTGATTAAACTGCTACAAATTTATTGGACTAAGAGCTGGCCACGTCAGATATGACACAATAATGAGAGCAATGAAACCTGACTATTGTGTCATATCTGACGTGGCCAGCTCTCCGTCTACATGGAAAAAACTTTTTGAGGTCAAATTGGCCATTGATAATAATTATTTATTCTTTAATTGATATATTAATTATAAGCTTTAATTTGAAAAACTTGAATATCAATATATCAATAAGTATGGACGGAAAACTGACACATACTCCACTTTTACAAAAAATGTTTTAGTATAAAAAACCTTTCGAGTATGATTTATTTTCGTATAATATTAATCTAAACAAGATCATATAAGCTCTAGAACGGGCACTTCAAAATTTATTATTGCATTACAAAGCTGGCAAAATCGATAAGTGGAAGAAAACTAGCACCTAAAAACTTACTAAGAGTACATTTTATTGAATAGTCCAATCTTAAGTAGAAGAAGTAGATTTTGAAATTTTATACACGACAAACAGCTTAGGTACACTTCATACTGATTTGAAACAAGGATTAATATTTCGAGAAAATTTTACAAAGGTAAAGCATAAAAGTCAGCCCTGAAAGCTGACCAACTAGTTCAAAAATGGTCCGATCTTACCCCATCGTACCTTACGAGTACTTATTGGTTTTTTCATTTTAGGGATTGTGAGAAATTATATTGGTAGGTATATATACTTATACGATTAAATTAATTCCATATCTACTTACCTACCTAATAATAACATTAATAATTCACTATATCTTTTAAATCGTACGAAAACGAACATACAATAAGCCATAATAAACCTAATGGCGCGACCAGACATCGCAGAGTACCGGGACAGCCGAGCCGATTGTTTCTTTCTTATTCCATAGTAAAGAGAGAGATACCTATCACGATGATGTGGACAAATCATTGACAAATGCACGAATGTGTTTCAACTTCAAGCGCATTTGATTCTATTCAATGAATCCGTCATTCATAGCTTGCAACAGCGCAAAGCAAGAAGCGAAATGAGCAAATGAAAGTAAGCTGGCAACGTCGCCTCGGATGGAAACTGCTCGAACAAACGCGTTCTTGTAATACAAATTATGGTAAAAACATGGATGAAGCCGTCTATGGTAAAAAGTACCCATACCCACTGTAAAAATTTAATAATGAATTAGTCTCTTTTATAAGTTGGTAGTTTAAATATATTGGGTAAAAAAGTCAAAATAAAAAGATTAAACTAACTAGTAACTTGACTATACTATAGTATGATTTGACTTTTTTTTGTCCAAAAATACCTATAAATCGCTTAGGATCAGGATTGAAAATATAAATGAGAAATGAGATAAAAAAATAAACAAAAAAGTTAACATCAGCCTAGATTTGAACTCGGACATATCTACTTAGTAAGCAAGCGTACTATAACCTAAGCTATGTGGAACGAATTTCCGCACTCAAAATTACTAATCATATTACTCAAATTTGACACATGAAACATGTCTCTGGCTGCAATAGAATAAACGCCTATAAGTTTTATTAGCAATTGCATAGTTCTGATTATTACAGGCTCTTACAAGGTTTTGCGTCTTAAACCTTTATTAAGCGCTTAATACGACTATAGTATCTGCCGAACATTAGTAATGTGCTAAGACGTAGTTATGTTTAATTTCGCAACATAGAATTATTTCTGACCGACATAAAACTTGCGACAAGTTTTCTCCAAAACAGTTTCTTAACGATGATATATATACCTAATTATGTTATACAAGACCAAGCACGTATCGGTACAGCTAACACAACTATATGCCCCTACAGAAAATGTAACATTCATGCTCCAACGTGGTTTGTTTTCTTCAAAAACCTTGCACAAAAACACCTCGATTTGACGTGTTTGCATATATCGTCGCCTTAATACCAATGTACAGTGCGTGAGCTGTGAAATGAAGCTTCGGGTTTTACTGTTGTCCTGCTCTCTCATTACATGTGGCCCTAATCAGAGAACAGGATGGCAGTAAAACCCGAAGATTAATTTCAAAGTTCACACACTGGTGTATTTCGTCCAACCCCCCACCTACTTACCAATTATCTTTGGGTATTTATTTTCGGCCTCCTAGCCTAGTAGTGACCCTGCCTACTAAGCAGAAGGTTCCGGGTTCGAATCCTGGTTATGGCATTTATTTATTTGATTATCACGAATATTTGTTACTAAGTTACGGACGTGTTATGTGTATTTAAGTATCTATCGTCGCCTTAATAACACAAGCCTTAATAACTATTCTGTGGGACTAGGTCGATTTGTGTAAGATTGTCACATAATATTTGTTATTTCTATCTGTACAGAAATCGACGCCGTCCTAACAGAATGGGGCTCATTTTATATCCTCACGAAAAACAAAAAGCTGATATATCTAGCCGAGAAGGACCTGCACTCGAAACTGTGGCTGCTGTTCAAAAAGAACCTCTACGACGTGGCAATAAGGATAGCGAGCGGCCAGCAATACGACGCAGTTGGGCTGACGGAGATATACAAGCAGTATGGCGATCATTTGTATGGCAAGGTCAGTTCTGTAGTATTTTTCAGATAAATACTTTATAGGGTATTTAACTGGGCTGCAAAAAAAATCATGTTTTGGTCAGCAGAAAAATCAGTTGGGTAACAAAATTCTAACCTAACCCTTGCCGACCATCTGATTTGTCTGCTGAGCAAAACATATTTTATTAGTGGACCTTATAATTACTTCCCTTTTTTATATACCTACTAGCCTTTTCCCGCGGCTTCGCCCGCGTACTATAAGTACTCAAAGAGGATACGATACCCATGTTGATTTTCAGACTTTGTGACCACATTTTCCCCTTTCAGGGGTTGAATTTACAAAAAACCTGAAACACGTGTTTACTCATTTATCGTTAGGAATACTCCTGTGAAGTTTCGAATAAAATAATCTTACAAATCTTGATTCGCCATACAAACTTTGGACCCCCATTTTACCCCCTTAGGGGGTGAATTTTGAAAAATCCTTTCTTAGTGCACCCCTAGACCTTATAAGCAGACCTCGGACAGAGTGAGCCATTTTTACGTCATTAATGTCAAGTGTAGATGTTAATATAGATATGCCTCAAGATGAAATATTAAAAAGAATTCATGAATAATAATTAAACAAAAATGACAGTGCATTATGTACAAAACGAGTAAGTATTATTTATTTATTCAAATTTTTCTTTGTTATTGGTTATTGTAATAAAGAACTATAATTTTTTCTAGATTTTCAATTTTCAACGCACTTCTTCTTGAGTTTAATATCCACTTATAGATGGAAAAAGACCTTTCTACTTCCACTGAAGTGAGCGGAGTGAAGTTGTACATTAAAATACCGTCCACATCTGTTCCTTCCGAAATTTTTTCAGCATAGTCCCTAAACAGATCTAAGTCTGGGTTTCTAGCTATGACGTCTTCTAATTTCTGACTGACAGAAGCAGACGAAGACCAGCTTATAACAGCTCTCACTTGGTCCAACGTTAAAAATGTATCTACGACGGATATTTTAGATTCCTGTAATTTTTTTAAGGTATATTCAATTATATGGAAATTCTCAACAATATATTTTAGATTATTTCGTAAATTTTCAGTTTGTATAATTCTTTTCGCCACTCTTATCGACATTGCGTCTGACGATCTCAATGCCCATAGGACTACTTTTATTTCGTCAAAATATTTTTCGTAATATGCTGCTGCCGCTAGCCAAGTTCCCCATCTCGTAATCACTGGTTTTGGAGGCAGGGGCATATTAGGATATTTATCCTTTAATATGCGGATTCTATTAGGAGCCTTTAAAAATACTTTTTTAACGTTTGAAATGAGCAAATCCACATCTGGATACAGGGAACGTATTTTTTCGGCTACGCGGTTTAGACCATGTGCCAAACATGTAACGTGTTTCAAATTAGGCAGATAAGTTTTCAAAATTCGGCCAGCCAGCAACATGTATGCAACACCATCAGTACTTAGCACCAGAACATTTCCAATTTTGTAGTCATAAGATTCGCCCCACATATTTTTCAGAGTGTCCATCACGAATACAGATATTGTTTGACCATTAACTTTTGATAATATTTTGCAGGCTATTAAATATGGTCTGTTAAATGAATTCAATGGCTTCACTAAAAAATGCACTATATATCTCCCTAAAGAGTCGGTTGATTCATCAAGAGAAATCCATATTTTTTCATTCGAAAGATTATCGTGTATTGAACTGATTTGCTTCTGATACAATTTATCCAAATAAACTTTCCTCAGCCATGATTCACTCGGGAGTGTAGGTTGGTTTGCACACTGACAGCATAAATACTTAGAAAAAAACTGTTTGAAAGCCGGATTCTTCATTTGTGACCATGGTATGTTACACAAAATGAGGAATCGAATTAAATTGAGATTGAAATCCTCATCAAACTTTCGATAATTGCCATTGTGCATTGGTCCCTTGATGTGTCTTTGCACATTACTTTTTTTAGTTGTCACTTTGGTTTTACATTTTGCACAAAAAATACTTTTATTACCGTCATATGTCATGTCAGGTTCATTTTCAATCCACTTAAGAACTGTTTTTGCTTTATATTTCGGCATACTCAAATTCGGAATAATCTCTCTTCTTAATTATTTATTTTTTATTAGCAAACTCAAATTGCTCACAAATTAAAATAACACAACAGAACATTAGAATGACATTAATGACTTTGTCATGATATTTCAATGTTAAATATGGCATCGTTAAATAGAGTTATTGTCTATCTAAAGAGGTATGATATCATATCAGTTATATTACTTTCATATGGATATATGTAATTAATAATATGCTTATCATTTAAAGAGGCTTGCTATACAATTAATTTGTTTTGCTAGTTATGTAAAGATCTAAATAGAATAATTTAATTCGTTATTCAATTACATCACATCTGCCATTGAATGACTACGTAGGTATGTCCATATTATGCAAACTCTTAAAACAGCTCACCCTGTCCGAGGTCTGCTTATAAGGAACCTACGTGCCAAATTTGGAATCTCTAGAATCAGCGGTATGGGCTGTGCGTTGATATGTCAGTCAGTCAGGCAGTCAGTCAGTCAGTCCGTCAGTTTCTTCTTTTATATATTTAGAAGTATTTTAAAATTACTGTGAAAGCTTTCCTATGCGAGAATCTGGTGAAATAATTTAAAACTACCATTTCGCTATGCATTTCGCTAGCTGATTCCAGTGTTTTCCCGCTTTGTAGAGGACAGCGGCTACTAATAAAGAACCCGCCTAGCGGGTTCCCGACACTTAATGTATCACTACTGGGTCGATTATACCTTCATTGTTATTATGTTGCGTTGAGCTAATGGGGATATATTTAAGAATTGTTATGTATACAAAACGCGCTTTCTCTGTATTCTCAATGACTAGCTGGTCAGAGAAGCACGATAGCGTTAACATAAGTATGTTTATTCTAACTATTAAATCCCAACATTGATTATGTTTTTATAAAACCATAAAACGGAAATGAATCAGTTTTCATTGAAATCCTCAACAGGGCGACCTTAAAGGTGCTATTGAGCAATATATCAAAACGATCGGCTGGCTGGAGACCTCGTACGTCATACGGAAATACTTGGAGTCCCGCCACTTGGAACCTCTAGTGTTATATTTAGAAGAGCTACACAAGAAACGTGAGTATTTCATTATTTCATGGTATTTATGTTGAACTCAGAATTGTATTTAGGAAATAACTTCGTATTATAAGATTGTTCCATTCAAATTTAAATACTAAACGAAAAACCGAAAAAAAAAGAAAAAAATACCGATATGGAGCAAATCCCGGTGTCCAAGCCTTGGGCCACAGAATAACTAATAGTACTACCGTACAGAAATTTTACTCCTTCACAAAAGTCAGATTTAGGTATAAAATTATACCTATACTCGCCGCCTGCAAGCAAAATTGAAACTTATAACCGCGCACGAACCGTGAATCTTCTTTGCGCGCCGCAGTTTTATGACCGAGCTGTGAGGGTTGTCTCTTGACAAGTTTTTGTACCTAAAATACCTTATTTTTAAGATAAATATTTAGGAATTACAAACGTTGATTCTGTAAACATGAAATTTTTATCCGATGATAGTATGTCTGATTCTCACGGAAGTAGGTATGCCACAGCCGTATTCCTTTGAAATATTTCGGTCAGTTCCTAATATTGTTTCTGGGCAACCAATATTCAATAAATTAAGGATGTTTATTTTAACTTTAAGGATTAAAATAAAAAAATCTGCTTCCTTGTTCTTCCGTTTATTCAGACATCCGTAAACAGAACAATATCTTTTCAATTTTGCGCGAGTGCCACGTGACACGAGTATCGTGCGAGCCGAGCGGCAGCCCACTGCCATACGCCTGCCCGGGAGGCGCGCCGGCCAAATGTACTTAAACTGCGTAGTGACACCCCCCTGCCTGGGCGCAAGGCACAGGAACTCCAGCGATACGTATTTTGGAATATGATTATTTGAAGACCTCTCCAAGTGTCAGAATAGATCGCCGAGTGACAACCAAACCTCACAAACTACTACTATGCAGCCGCGATGAGAATGGGATTAGACTTGACAGATTTACCATACACTTACGTCGAAATTAATATAGATTGACAGCTATCTCAATCCCATTCTAATCGCGATTTAATAATACCACAAGTTTATAGCCATATTTTTTTTGCAATTATTGAGTTTTGGTTGTCACCTGACGAAATGTAATTATATGAAATAGTTGATAGACAACTTCGGCGTAAGGATAACTGTAGAACTACCTAGTCGGTTACTAAGTTCTGTTACTAGAGTTTTCACTAAATAAATAGGAATAGGTAGCAACATTTTAATTATTCACGTACATAATTTAAAAGCTTATTTAATAGTCAATAGATTACAATATATTTAATTGAAAATTATTCGCAGTTTTTCAGAATTCTTTATAACACTCGGAAAAAGGCGTGAAAAATATACGTCAAAATTACGCTCCTTGATCATGTTGATTTTAAATCCTATTTACTTTTAATCGCCTTTAAGACGCATCAGTCTTACACAATTCGGTAGCTATATTCTTTAGCTTCAATTTGGTATATGTATAGTTCACGTGGGGCTATCCGATAAAATACTAGACTATACGTTGCAAGTCTGCTTGTTCAATAGCAGTCTAAATCTGTCTTTTGTGAAAAACTTAAAAATGGGCAATATTTCAAATGGGAATATCCGTGGGATAAAATCGCAAGAAAATTAAATGGTGGTCACGCATTTACCTCTAATAAACAGGTTTCTTACAAACAAGCAATGGAACCTTCTAAACAAAGGTGCAATATTTATTTGATGCACCTTTGTAAAGTGTAATTTTCTTAAATTTACTGCGTGTTTGCGTCTTCAGGCAATCTTATGCTTTACAAGAATTTTCAATAAAATTTCTCATCTGATTTGTGTATTATTATACCATATTATGTTCATTAGAAATTAGGCTATTAAATAATTACTTTAATTTTTGATTTTCAATCTTTATTTTATATTTTATCAGTCAGAAATCTGGTAACAGAACTTAGTAACCAACTAGGTAATAGTCTTAAATATTTAGAGTCACAGTGGCATGTTAGTTAACTCTATTTGGGATTAAGTTATATGGATCTGAATACTTTTCGCGGTAAAAAACATGCGTGGCGAGACTTGCATTTATAAATGTAATGTTTTTGATGGAATAAACTAGTTCAATAAGTCTGGATCTTAAAAACAAAATAGCGAAGTTGACATTATTAATCGCCTAGCCAGAACAAGATTATGAACGCCAAGAAAACCTAAAAGTATCATGAGTAGTCGTGACCATAGCGCCAAGAACGCCTGCAAGTGTTATGGCGTACGCTGTTAAAAACATTCCTACTTTCCAGTAAGGTTTTTGGGTCGCTTGCGTCTGTCATCTTGGCGTGACATTTTTGCGTATGACGTATTGCGTATGTCTCTCCGGATTCTGCTTTTTAAGTAAATAAAATGAATAAAACAATAAATATTATGGGACATTCTTACACAAATCGACCTAGTCCCACAGTAAGCTCAATAAGGCTTGTGTTATGGGTACTAGACGACGATATACATAATAGATAGATATGAATAAATACTTATATACATAGAAAACATCCATAACTCGGGAACATATATCTGTGGTAAACACACAAATAAATGCCCTGACCAGGATTCGAACCCGGGACCTCCTGCTTCGTAGGCAGGGTCACTACCGACTGGGCTAGGAGGCCGTTAAAGTATTTTATGTACACTCATATTGTGAGTTCTCTAAAACGTGTTCGAAAACGGTAGGCAATGGCTAGCATTTCCACGACCGATTTTACTATGATAAGCTTTTTATCTGTGGCAGTAACGTAATTTTAACTTTTCATGCTCAATTATTGATGTGCTATGAGTTTTGATAACATAATGTACACCTGCACCCTCCCGCGCATCCGCCGACAGCCCGACACGCGCCTCCCCGACACAATCGAGTTGGCCATGGCGGTGCAATGGCGGCCATTCTATGGTTTCCGAATACGGCATTTTGGATAAATAATATGAGTGTAGATAAAGCAGTGTATGCAACTGTACGTAATTAGGCCTTATTACGTAACAGTTACATAAACTACTATTATTGTACACTGTATTACTAAAGCCTGACCAGAAATATATGATCATGCGCCATGTTGCGGAATTTCATTGCAACTAATTTCTTACACTTGCAATAATTTTAATGACATGCAAAGAGGAAGGATAATATGCAAGTGTGAGTGCATGTGATAGGTTGTCACTGTTGTCAGTGTATTGTGGCGGTTTACTTGAATAAAGTGTTGAATATTAAATAATAAACGATAAAAAAAATCCAAAAATATCCATAGTCAAGAGCGAAACATTGTAGATAGTGTATATAGCTGTAAATAATACGCTCTGGAAATTAAACTATTTCGCTGTGAAACATTTTCAAATTAACATCAGAGGTGACAGGTAAACATATCCAGACGTGATCATTGTCATAGCGCGTATTATTATCTATGGTCCATATCCACAGATAAGGTAACCACTAGATAAGCCTTATAAGGTAACTTGGGGTCACCGCACGTTGGAGTAAAACGACTAACAAATTGCACGGCCGCCCGCCGAGTCGTTCAGTTGCGTCCAAGTTTTAGACCTGCTCGTATCGTGCGTTTATGCGAGAAATAAATTGAATACGTGAGGAAAATTATTGAAATCATGGGATATTGTTGTGTAAGGTAGTGTGGAAACAATTCCAAACTTCAAGTTTAAATAAAAATGGCATAACATTCCACAAGTAAGTCAAAATCATCGTTTGTTTGATAATTTCTTTCTGGCCAGCGGAGTTTATTGAAGTCTGGACGCTGAGAAGTAGTTAGTTAGTCTGTCCCCTTCCTTCAAATTGAACATACAATGTGCTATTCCTTTCTGGCGGAGCACGTGTAGAACTAGTGATGCGTGTTTGATAACTTTGATAAATACCGGATTTACCGATACCACGTGCTTTCGTGCGTACCGAATTTAAGAAATATTTTAGAAAACAGATATCGCGCTATATTACCTTTTTTATTTTATTTTACTTTGAGTAGTTAATCTGTAGTATCTGTAGTTTTATGTAGTTGGTAGTTAGTAGTTATATAGTCAAGTAATGAGTATGTTTACTATTATACATTGTATATTGTATTATACATTATAATATGTAATTAAGTAATTGTACTGTACATTTTAAACGCAAGCTTTTCAGGGTTCTGCTAATGAATCACAGGTGGGCCTGATGATGAACCATGTTGAAGATTAAGGGAACTCCGAGTTGGTTTGTGATATATATTGTGTGTGAGGGCTTTTTAGAATCCACTTGGTGAGCAGTTGGGTCAATAGTCACAAGATCACGCTGATGGTGAACTTCGAGGATGTGCAACGGAACTCGGGATTGGTTTGATATAGGTAAATGCTGTGAGGGCTTTTTAGAATCCACTTGGTGAGCGGTTGGGTCTACAGCAGGGCTTGAAATACCGGTATTTTTCGGAACCGGTATCGTGGCTTCGGACCAGGAACCGGTATATGACTTGGTACCGGTTCCGTGGTACCGGTATCCAGGGATCGAATTACAGGTATTTTTCGGAACCGGTATCGTGGCTTCGAACCAGGAACCGGTATATGACTTGGTACCGGTTCCGTGGTACCGGTATCCAGGGATCGAATTACAGGTATTTTCCGGTTCCGAGGTACCGGTATTCAGGGCTTGAATTACAGGTATTTAATGGGAACCGGTATTGTTGCCTTGAACCATAAACCTGTATTAGACTTGGTACCGGTTCCGAATCACGCATAGGTACCGGTATTACTTGTCGCCGCGTATTAAAGGATTTGTTCTCTCTCTCTGACTCGTGGCGTCGGCTTTGTCCGCTTGGCGCTCGCTCACTCGCTGCGTTCATTTGTTTCGTTCGTCAGTTGGTGATCGAACTTATGTTTATTTGTACGTGCGGAAAACCTGGACTCCCATATTGGACCCCCCAAATAACAGGGATTAGTATGTTTTTAAAGGTTTTTATTTAGTTTCACCTGTCCGTTGCCCATGGTTCAAATGACCAACTTCCCGATTTCCGATTGAGCTGAAATTTTTCACGCATATGTATATCGAGTGACAATGCAATATTTTGATAATATAAAATAATGTCCATTTAGAAATCCAAGATGGCGGTCAAACACTTTTTTGGTAAAAATCGTTATGGTAGTCATTTTCGATTAATTCAGGGGTGTAGATTTCGAAAATAATATCCGTTTTAAAATCAAAGATGGCGGAAATGGACAATTTTGTCAAAATCGTCATGGTAGTCATTTTCGACTAATTTGGGTGTGCAGATTTCGAAAATAATGTCCATTTTGAAATCCAAGATGACGGTCATACACTTTTTTTGGTAAAAATCCTTAAATCGAAAATGGGTCTTCTTCGTTTTAAAATCCAAGATGGCGAAAATGGAAAATTTTGTCAAAATCGTTATGGTAGTCGTCTTCGACTAATTCGGGAGTGTAGACTTCGAAAATGATGGATGTTTTAAAATCCAAGATGGCGGCCATACACTTTTTACTTAAAAATCGTAATAGTAGTCATTTCCGATTAATTCATAGGTGTAGATTCCGGAAATAAGGACGGTTTTATAAATAAATATGGCGGAAATGGAAAATTTTGTCAAATTGGTCATGGTAGTCATTTTCGAATAATTTGGGTGTGCAGATTTCGAAAATAATGTCTATTTTGAAATTCAAGAGGGCGGTCATACACTTTTTTGGTAAAAATCGTTAAATTGAAAACAAAGACTGTTTTAAAATCCAAGATGACGGAAATGGAAAATTTTGTCAAAATCGTCATGGTAGTCGTCTTCGACTAATTTGGGGGTGTAGATTTCGAAAAAATTGTTTGTTTCAAAATCCAAGATGGCGGCCATACACATTTTACATAAAAATCGTAATGGACGTCATTTTTGATTAATTCCGGGAAGAAGACTTCGAAAATAAGGACCGTTTTAAAATCAAAGATGGCGGGAACGGAAATTTTTGTCAAAATCGTCATGGTTTTCGTCTTCGACTAATTCGGGTGTGCAGATTTCGAAAATAATGCCTATTTTAAAATCCAAGATGGCGGTCATACACTTTTGTGGTAAAAATCTTTAAATCGAAAATAGAGACCGTTTTAAAATACAAGATGGCGGAAATGGAAAAATTTTGTCAAAATCGTCATGGTAGTCGTCTTCGACTAATTTGGAAGTGTAGATTTCGAAAATAATCTCTGTTTTGAAATCCAAGATGGCGGCCATACGCATTTTACAAAAAAATCGTAATGGACGTCATTTTTGATTAAATCAGGGATGAAGACTTCGAAAATAAGGACTGTTTTAAAATCAAAGATGGCGGAAATGAAAAAAATTGATAAATTCGTAATGGAAGTCGTTTTAGACTAATTCGGGAACTATAGATTTCGAAAATAATGTCTATTTTAAAATCGAAGATAGCGATCACATACTTTACTTGTTATTTTAGCCATTTTCGATTAATTCAGGCGTGTAGATTTCAAAAATAAAGTCCGTTTCAAAATCCAAGATGGCATAAATTGTCATTCATTTATAAAAATCGTCGTTATTCTGATATGTAGATTTCAAAAACAAATTCTGTTTTAAAATTCAAGATGGCGGCTATATACTTTTTTGTATCCCCGATTAAATCGAAAATGATTACCATAACGATTATCCAGAAAAAAGTGTATGGCCGCCATCTTGGAATTTAAAACAGACCCTTTTCTCAAAATCTAAACACCTGAATCAGTCGAACAAGATTACCATGAAGATTTTCACAAATAGGTCATCATTGCTATCTTATATTTTAGAACAGTGTTTATTGTCGGAATTCACATTGCCGAATTAATCAACAGAGACTACTATAACGATTTTTACTAAAATTGTATGACTGCCGTCTTGTATTTTAAAACAAAAATTATTTTCTAAATCTACACACATGAATTAGTAAAAATAATAATAATAAATAATAAGAATAGCTTTATTGTACATATACACGATGATTTTTAATCCGTGAACAGGAGTGGAATAATATTAAAATTTAGCCCAAATTAAACTTATTCGGCGAGGTCTCGCGTTATTTCTTCACTGTTTAATTAATTAAAAGTGAAAACATAGTTAAAACAAGTAACCATTGAATACATGGTCATCCTACAGTATAATAAAGTTTAACTACGATACGTCAAGTGCCATCAGTATGGCGGGAAATTTGATGGATCTTATGTCAATAAATACTTGTATGTACTTGTAATCTTATCAGTGCTGCACTGATAACGACGAAAATAATTAGTAGGTGATTAACATAAAGTGCATTACCTAAACTTTTATTTGCAAGCTACTTAACAAGTTAAATTTTGAACAAGTAAAACGATTTGTTTTTAAACTGTACAATTTAATAAATAAATACAAAGCAATAAAAGCAACTGCATACCTGACCAACTAAAACATAAAAAAGATTATTTTAAACATAATTTAACAGGTGTTCAAAATGACCACCGTGTTGTTATTGACACAGCTCCGCTCGACGCCTGTGATTATTTTTAATTCTGCGAAGAGAATTGCTAGCCCTTATTTCGTCAAATGCGTTGCATATTCTTTGGCGGAGTTCTAGTACAGTATTGGACTCTTGTTCATAAACAATTCGTTTTACGTCACTCCAAAGGTAAAAATCCAATGGAGTGAGATCTGGACTGCGTGGAGGCCATGCGATAGGGCCGCCGCGGCAGATCCACCGCCCAGGGAATTCCGCGTTCAGGTAGTCGCGAACCCTATGTTCAAAATGTGCAGGGGCACCATCATGCTGGCAATACAGGTTATTCAAATTCCGCAGTGGCACTTCATCCAACAGCTCTGTTACCATATGCCTTAGCAAATTTAGGTAGTTTCCTCCATTTAATCTCTCTTCTATGAATATGGGTCCAATTAATGTCTCATTAATTATCCCTGCCCACACATTTAAGTCCGAGGATTTTCGGCAGCCCAAAAGTGTTCATTATGGACATTAAATTGACCGACACGCGTGAAGGTTGATTCATCCGACCACAAGATATTGGTTTCGATGTTTCTCTCGAACCACTGACAGAGAGCAACCCTCCCTGCAAAATCTGTTGGTAGAATATCTTGCACAGGTCGAAAATGAAAGGGATGTAAATCGGACAAGTTAAGCAACCGCCACACGAAGGATTGACTCACTCGAAATCTTCTCGCTACTTGCCTAGTGCTCCTTCGAGGATCCCGAGCAAAGAATCTTAAGATTCGTCGATCCAGATCGTCAGGATGACGACGAGGTCGTCCGGGTGCTTGAGCATGTTGCGGCACTGTAAACTGTCCGAAGCCACGTAGGTTTTGGTGCATGCGGTTTATCAAATTGTGTCTGGGAATCGGGACGTTTGGATGAAATTCGTGAAATAACTGTTGGGTTCGTCTTGTGCTGTTCGTTTGTATCGACAAACGTACAATATCCACGACTCTGACTTTGTTTATGCGTATAACAAAAGAGATTGACAATGTCAAGGACAGGGTTTACTCATAAATTGTCAATTGCTAATAAGTTTGTAAAGAGGTTACAAACTCATTAAACCCCATAAAGTAGAAGAGTGACAAGGGTTTTAGGATAAAATTTAACTCAAAATTAAAATTATGATTTAAAAAAAACAAGTTTGTTTCCACGTAATTACTACTTTAACGTAATCTCCATCAATTACTGAGTTAGAAAAGATGGTTCCTGTTCACGGATTAAGAATCATCGTGTAGACATCATGTTACGTAATAGTTACACAACAGGATTTTTGTACAGACAAGTCGGTGTGGAGTGTCAAACTTTCGACCCCTAGACTAGGTAAAAACCTGTGCCTTAGGGGGTTGAGTTCTTCTAGGTTCAATGTCATCATAACACTCATAACAATTTGAGTTTGGTGGAAAATGACTACTATGACCATTTTTACAATAATTGTCCTTTAACACCCATCTTGGATCTCAAATCGGTCCTTATATCGAAATCTACACCCCTCAATTAATCACAAGCGACTACCATAAAATTGTTTTCGAAAAAAGTGTATGGCCGCCATCTTGGATTTTAAAACATACAATATTTTCGAAATCTACACAGTACACATCCAAATGAGACAAAAAAGACTATCATGACGATTTTAATAAAATTGTCCATTTCAGACATCTTCAATTTTAAAACGGTATTTATTTTCGAAATTTAAATCCCCAAATTAATCTAAAACGACACTTATTCGATTTTCACCAAATAAGTGTGCGAGAGCTAACTTGGATTTTAAAAAAAACATTATTTTCGAAATCTGCACACCCGAATTAGTCGAAAACGACTACCATGACGATTTTGACAAAATTATCCATTTTCACCATCTTGGATTTTAAAACGGTCTTTATTTTCGAAATCTACTTCCCTGAATTAATCGAAAATGACTACCATGACGATTTTTACTAAGAAACTGTTTGACCGCCATCTTGGATTTCTAAAGAGACATTATTTTCGAAATCTGCACACCAGAATTAATCGGAAATGACTACCATGACGATTTTGAAAATTTTGCCCGTTTCCGCCATCTTTGATTTTAAAACGGTCATTATTTTCGAAATCTACACCCCTGAATTAATCGGAAACGACTAACATGATGACTTTTACCAAAAAAGTGTATGACCGCGGTCTTGGATTTTAAAATAGACATCATTTTCGAAATCTGCACACCCTAATTAGTCGAAAATGACTACCATGACGATTTTGACAAAATTAACCATTTCCGCCATCTTGGATTTTAAAATTGTCTTTATTTTCGAAATCTACATCCCTGAATCAATAGAAAATGACTACCATGACGATTTTTACTAAAAATGTGTATGACAGCCATCTTGGATTTAAAAATAGACATTATTTTCGAAATCTGCACACCCGAATTAGTCGGAAATGACTACCATGACGATTTTGAAAATTTTGCCCGTTTCCGCCATCTTTGATTTTAAAACGGTCCTTATTTTCGAAATCTACACCCCTGAATTTATCGGAAACGACTAACATGATGAGTTTTACCAAAAAAGTGTATGACAGCGGTCTTGGATTTCAAAATAGACATCATTTTCGAAATCTGCACACCCTAATTAGTCGAAAATGACTACCATGACGAATTTGACAAAATTATCCATTTCCGCCATCTTGGATTTTAAAATTGTCTTTATTTTCGAAATCTACATCCCTGAATCAATAGAAAATGACTACTATGACGATTTTTACTAAAAATGTGTATGACCGCCATCTTGGATTTAAAAATAGACATTATTTTCGAAATCTGCACACCCGAATTAGTCGGAAATGACTACCATGACGATTTGGAAAATTTTGCCCGTTTCCGCCATCTTTGATTTTAAAACGGTCCTTATTTTCGAAATCTACACACCTGAATTAATCGGAAACGACTAACATGATGAGTTTTACCAAAAAACTGTATGACAGCGGTCTTGGATTTCAAAATAGACATCATTTTCGAAATCTGCACACCCTAATTAGTCGAAAATGACTACCATGACGAATTTGACAAAATTATCCATTTCCGCCATCATGGATTTTAAAATTGTCTTTATTTTCGAAATCTACATCCCTGAATCAATAGAAAATGACTACCATGACGATTTTTACTAAAAATGTGTATGACCGCCATCTTGGATTTAAAAATAGACATTATTTTCGAAATCTGCACACCCGAATTAGTCGGAAATGACTACCATGACGATTTTGAAAATTTTGCCCGTTTCCGCCATCTTTGATTTTAAAACGGTCCTTATTTTCGAAATCTACACCCCTGAATTAATCGGAAACGACTAACATGATGACTTTTACCAAAAAAGTGTATGACCGCGGTCTTGGATTTCAAAATAGACATCATTTTCGAAATCTGCACACCCTAATTAGTCGAAAATGACTACCATGACGATTTTGACAAAATTATCCATTTCCGCCATCTTGGATTTTAAAATTGTCTTTATTTTCGAAATCCACATCCCTGAATTAATAGAAAATGACTACCATGACGATTTTCACTAAAAATGTGTATGACCGCCATCTTGGATTTAAAAATAGACATTATTTTCGAAATCTGCACACCCGAATTAGTCGGAAATGACTACCATGACGATTTTGAAAATTTTGCCCGTTTCCGCCATCTTTGATTTTAAAACGGTCCTTATTTTCGAAATCTACACCCCTGAATTAATCGGAAACGACTAACATGATGAGTTTTACCAAAAAACTGTATGACAGCGGTCTTGGATTTCAAAATAGACATCATTTTCGAAATCTGCACACCCTAATTAGTCGAAAATGACTACCATGACGAATTTGACAAAATTATCCATTTCCGCCATCTTGGATTTTAAAATTGTCTTTATTTTCGAAATCTACATCCCTGAATCAATAGAAAATGACTACCATGACGATTTTTACTAAAAATGTGTATGACCGCCATCTTGGATTTAAAAATAGACATTATTTTCGAAATCTGCACACCCGAATTAGTCGGAAATGACTACCATGACGATTTTGAAAATTTTGCCCGTTTCCGCCATCTTTGATTTTAAAACGGTCCTTATTTTCGAAATCTACACCCCTGAATTAATCGGAAACGACAAACATGATGACTTTTACCAAAAAAGTGTATGACCGCGGTCTTGGATTTCAAAATAGACATCATTTTCGAAATCTGCACACCCTAATTAGTCGAAAATGACTACCATGACGAATTTGACAAAATTATCCATTTCCGCCATCTTGGATTTTAAAATTGTCTTTATTTTCGAAATCTACATCCCTGAATCAATAGAAAATGACTACCATGACGATTTTTACTAAAAATGTGTATGACCGCCATCTTGGATTTAAAAATAGACATTATTTTCGAAATCTGCACACCCGAATTAGTCGGAAATGACTACCATGACGATTTTGAAAATTTTGCCCGTTTCCACCATCTTTGATTTTAAAACGGTCCTTATTTTCGAAATCTACACCCCTGAATTAATCGGAAACGACTAACATGATGACTTTTACCAAAAAAGTGTATGACCGCGGTCTTGGATTTCAAAATAGACATCATTTTCGAAATCTGCACACCCTAATTAGTCGAAAATGACTACCATGACGATTTTGACAAAATTATCCATTTCCGCCATCTTGGATTTTAAAATTGTCTTTATTTTCGAAATCTACATCCCTGAATTAATAGAAAATGACTACCATGACGATTTTTACTAAAAATGTGTATGACCGCCGTCTTGGATTTAAAAATAGACATTATTTTCGAAATCTGCACACCCGAATTAGTCGGAAATGACTACCATGACGATTTGGAAAATTTTGCCCGTTTCCGCCATCTTTGATTTTAAAACGGTCCTTATTTTCGAAATCTACACCCCTGAATTAATCGGAAACGACTAACATGATGACTTTTACCAAAAAAGTGTATGACCGCGGTCTTGGATTTCAAAATAGACATCATTTTCGAAATCTGCACACCCTAATTAGTCGAAAATGACTACCATGACGATTTTGACAAAATTATCCATTTCCGCCATCTTGGATTTTAAAATTGTCTTTATTTTCGAAATCTACATCCCTGAATCAATAGAAAATGACTACCATGACGATTTTTACTAAAAATGTGTATGACCGCCATCTTGGATTTAAAAATAGACATTATTTTCGAAATCTGCACACCCGAATTAGTCGGAAATGACTACCATGACGATTTTGAAAATTTTGCCCGTTTCCGCCATCTTTGATTTTAAAACGGTCCTTATTTTCGAAATCTACACCCCTGAATTAATCGGAAACGACTAACATGATGACTTTTACCAAAAAAGTGTATGACCGCGGTCTTGGATTTCAAAATAGACATCATTTTCGAAATCTGCACACCCTAATTAGTCGGAAATGACTACCATGACGATTTTGACAAAATTATCCATTTCCGCCATCTTGGATTTTAAAATTGTCTTTATTTTCGAAATCTACATCCCTGAATTAATAGAAAATTACTACCATGACGATTTTTACTAAAAGTGTGTATGACCGCCATCTTGGATTTAAAAATAGACATTATTTTCGAAATCTGCACACCCGAATTAGTCGGAAATGACTACCATGACAATTTTGAAAATTTTGCCCGTTTCCGCCATCTTTGATTTTAAAACGGTCCTTATTTTCGAATATTTTTTTAGGAAAGTAGCCAATTGATAGCTCCTCCTTCGAAATCATGAAGTCGGTTGATAAATACACAACAATGAACTTCCACTTTCCGCCGTGTGTTCAATTCGAACTGAATCACCGCGCATCGGCCATCGCTGATTCGCCTGGCATGCTGGCAACGCGCAGCGCAACGCCGCGTTCGTTTGTAGTGTAGGTATGTTCCGCACCGAATATGCGTACCGCACTAAACGACAACGTCGCGTACACGTGGAAGAACCTTTATAGAGAACCGGTATTTTTCGGTGCTAATTCCGGTATTTGTTCTTTACCGGTTCTGCGGAACCGAAATGAAAAAAACTCATAAATATGGAACAGGTACCTTCGGTACCGGTTTCAAGCCAGGAACCTTTATAGAGAACCGATATTTTTCACTGCTAGTACCGGTATTTTTTCTTTACCGGTACTCTGGAACCGAAATGAAAAGAACCTATAAATACCGGTATGTAACCGGTATTTTTGGTACCGGTTCCAAGCCCTGGTCTACAGTCACAAGATTTCGCTGATGATGAACTTCGAGGAAGTGCGACGGAACTCGGAGTTGGTTTGAGATAGATATATACATTTTCAAAGTAGGTACATAGATAAGTACATATTTCATATTGTTACCGATTTAGTAAACAGCAAGTATCATAATTTACCTACTAGTAGTTTTTGTCACTGTTACGTAATAAGGCCTAATTACGTACAGTTGCATACACTGCTTTATCTACACTCATTTATCCGAAATGCCGTATTCCGAAACCATAGAATGGCCGCCATTGCACCGCCATGGCCAACTCGATTGTGCCGGCGGTCGCGCGGGCGCGTGTCGGCGGCCGCGCGGGAGCGTGCAGGTGTACATTATGTTATCAAAACTCATAACACGTCAATAGTTGAGCATGTAAAGTTAAAATTACGTTACTGCCACACATAGAAAGCTTATCATAGTAAAATCGGTTGTGGTAATGCTAGCCATTGCCTACCGTTTTTGAACACGTTTTAGAGGACTTACAATGTGAGTGTAGATAAAATAAATTACGGTACAATACATTCCGGTACCGGTTATATGTATTGAACATTTCCCATCACTACGCATTCACCCGACAGCGCGCGGTCCTTGAAACGACCAATCGCAGCGCCGATATTACCCACCCGCCCCGCATGTCTTCCGCATGTTTTGGTGACTTCGTTCGCGAACAAAATTAGCAAGATTATTACTCTATAGGAGGTTCTCTGTGTCCATACCATAGAGAATAATAAGCGCTATGACAATGATCATACAGGGTGTTTCCTGTAATAAGAGCAATAAATTAAAACGTAGATTCTACTCCTCAAACAATGAAACGTTTGTTCTACAATTTTTTTTAAAAATGAAGTTTTTATATTGTCTCTTTTTCATACATACTAAATAGTATTTTCAATGTACGTTAAAATCCGTCTAATTGACATTGCTTGTCACTCTTGTCACCCAACAGAAATAATCAATTTCGCAATACATTGCGTGTTCGAATAAACTTTAAAGTGAAATAAAAATCAAATTACCTATAAGTTATTTTTAAAAGTCGCTGAACTAATATTGTCCAGTTTGAGGAGTAGAATCTGCGGTTTAATTTATTTCCCCTATTACAAGAAACACCCGGTATATTTCTGTTCAGACTTTATATAATTAATTATAGTACGATTTTTTTAAGATGTCGGTATCGTCGGTAGAATTCCTTAGTAAGATTCCGACATCTTAAAAAATTACCACTATACGCTACATTTTTTTTTTAATAGGTGGTGCTACAGAAGATCACACGACTCTGCTGCTAACTTGTTACGTCAAGATAGACCAGCACGACCAACAGGGGAAATTGAAAGAATTCATCAATTCCAAGGATAATATCATAGAGTTCGATGTGGATGTGGCTATTAAGGTAAGATAAACGTTAAATTTTGGGGTCTAACGTTTAACATATTATTGATATTATGTAAGCAACAATACAGTTCGTTTTTCAGTGACATCCGAAAGAAGAAGTAAATTTAAATGTGTTTTTTAACGTAAAAAACAGTTTTCAACCGACTTCAAGATTTCGAAGGAGGATTCTCAATTCGTCGCGATCTTTATTTTTGCAATTTTTGACACTTTTCGAGAAAGCGAGGGAACTCTTCAAATATTATAGGCACACCTATAGTGATTTCAATATTTTTTACAGTAGCTCGGGCATTTCCTATTGGAAAGCTGGAATCTAAGTGAAGTCGTTTTTTTTTGTTTAAAATCATTATTATTCTTTTTTATTTTTGACCAGATATTTGGCCTGAAAATCTGGTATGACAGCTAACTGTCAGGAAATTTATTGCTTTTTAACTTTGTCATACAAGCTGTACACAAAAAGTGCTTAGTTTATGAAATATAAGCGAAAAACTGAAAAAATATAGGTTTTTTGTCCCCCCTCCAAATTCCACAAGGCCCTCGAGGTCGAAAACTTATGAGTCTTCGTGGCATACCCCCAAACTACCCGTTAAAGTTCCATTGAGTTTGATTTACTTTCCAGCTACCCTTAACTACATTCGACTTAATTGCTGGATTAGTTGGCCCCAGGTCTTTTTTAATGTTATCATGTAAATAACCTACAAATAAAAAATAATAATATAACACTGTAAACGTAACAAAGTTCTACTACCTTAGGTCGTACGCCAAGTGAGCATCGACGACGCCTTATCCCTCGCGGCCAATCACAAGCGCCACGACTGGTACCTCAAACTCATGCTGGAAGACAAGAAAGCGTACCGGGAGGCGTTACAGTACCTCTCGGACTTGGAGTTTGAGGACGCGGACGCTTATATGAAGAAGTATGGCTTGAAGTTGATACAGCATTTGCCCGAGGAGAGCACGGAGTTTCTTATTAGTAAGTATTTAATGTTTAAGCACGACTACGGTAGAATTATTAATTCAGCGGAGTGATTTGACAGCTCTCGGCATACAAAGCGGTTGTCAAATGTATGTATAGTTCTGTCAAATCACTCCGCTGAATTATTAATCCTACCTTAGTTCATGAATGACACCATAAATTACTCGATCGGTACCTTAATTTACTCGACTGGTACGAAAAATTATTCGATGGAACCATAAATTACTCAAACTGTAAAATTAAAAATTAAACTAGTACATGTAACGGTACAATTGGTACCTGAAACTCATGCTAGAAGACAAGAAAGCGTACCGCGAGGCGTTACAGTACCTCTCGGACTTGGAGTTTGAGGATGCGGACGCTTATATAAAGAAGTATGGCTTGAAGTTGATACAGCATTTGCCTGAGGAGAGCACTGAGTTTCTTATTACTAAGTATTTAATATTTAAGCACGACTAGTTCATGAATGACACCATAAATTACTCGATCGGTACCTTAATTTACTCGACTGGTACGAAAAATTATTCAATTGGAACCATAAATTAGTCAAAAGGTATACTTTAAAAATGAGAACTAGTACCAATAACGGTACAATTGGTAACTGAAACTGACGCAAGAAGACAAGAAAGCGTACGGCGAGGCGTTACAGTACCTCTCGCGCTTAGAGTTTGAGGACGCTTACATGAAGAAGTATGGCTTCTGCCTGAGGAGAGCACGGAGTTTCCGGAGTTTCTTATCAGTAAGTATTGTATATCATTCCGCGTTTCAGCGAGACTAGTTCTAAATGTAAATTACTAGACTGGTACCTCAGATTACTGGATCAGTACCATAAATTGACTCGACCATAACCTCGCAAAAATGAGGACTAGTAAAGTCACCTGTAATAATATCGTGTGCATAATGATAGGGGAGCCCTAGAGAGGATTTTTGGAGTTACTCGAGCGCGTCAGATTAAGATATGGTGATATCTTGTAACCGTGGAAATCTCCCTCAACCACTTAGCCAGCGCCTATGGTGGGTTGGTTGGTGGGCAGTTAAAGAATTGAGTGGTGGTGTGGATTCGGTCGTTTTGTTCCAAGCTGATGCTTTGATTGTATTTACTATACATAATCTGACATTTATCTTTAGGATTTTTCTTAGTCTAACGGATTCCATTTTTACTTTGAGATTATTGTATAAGTACGTTTCAATCCCATCATCCATTTTGTCAGATTATTATACTGCATCATCAGTGACACGTCACAAGCCTCCAGTATCAATAACTGACGCAATCGTGCAAGTACGTGTCACCTTTTGTTTGTTTAAAATCTTTGAAAGCCGATAGAAGCTACCCCGACCGAAAAAAGTATATACTTTTTTCTTTTTACAATGTCTTATTCCTCCTAGCGTTTGTCCCAGCTTTTTGCTCTATTGGGTCCCCTCGGCAACCTAACCCCAGGAATTGGCGTAGGCACTCCTTTTTACGAAAGCCACTGCCATTTGACCTTTCAACCCAGAGGGGGAACTAAGCCTTGTTGGGATTTGATTCGGTTTCCTCACGATGTTTTCCTTCACCGAAAAGCGACTGGAAAATATCAAATAATATTTCGTACATAAGTTCCGTAAAACTCAGTGGTACGAGACGGGATTTGAACCTGCAATCTTCGGATTGAAAGTCTGACGTCTTACCGGCAGGCCACCAGCGGTTTTTACAATGTAATCTTCAAAATGGTCTAGGTGCTGACGAAGCTCGAGTGACTTTAAATTTAGCATCATGGGATTCCCTACTGTAACGAAGGCCGAAAAAATATGTCTTCGGGCTCTTCAGATAAGATTGTGTCAGATACTTTTGCGTGCTTCGCTGCGTGAAATATTATTGCTATGAATGTACCAATAATGGTTGAAGTACTTCTCTACGTAGTGATTGAGGATACTGACGTTTATATGAAAAAATACTGCTTGAAGCAGGGGTCTTTCGCTATGTCTCTCAGCTGTCTCCATTTGTCGCGAACATCGCGAAGCAGTTCGTACTTGCCGGTTTTTCGGATAGATGGCGGTAGCAGTCACGTTCGATCTCAATATCGCTTTTAGTATGGACGGATTTTTTGAGAGGGGTTGTAGGGCAGATACAGGGACGACGGGAGGAGAGAAGGTTGCGCGCGAACAAATCAATGGTGAGCGCTTTAATATTTATCTTTCTACTCGTATCAGTTCATGGACTTTCTTACTGTGTTATTATGATGATCATGTGTCGTCTTGTGTTATTTACCAGCGTGTATCAGTGCTCAGAGAGATCTTTGATCCCAGTGAGTTGTCAATGGTTATGAACTCAGGGTAACCATAGTGTGAGGAACGGGGTCGCTGTAAGGGGAGGTGGAGGCGACTATTTAGCCCGAGATACCAGATGGATAATCACGGGAGGCTCATAGGCCGTAGGAGTAATCAAAGGAGATATCGTCAGCTCACACCATCAACGTCCAGGCCGTGTCTACGTATAGTATCTGCGTGTCCGTTAACATATTTACATCATTCGTATTCTCTAGTCAGTAAACTCATCGGCTCAGTATACCAGAAAAACATGGTGAAGCTGACGACATGGTGGTGATGTGCTGGGATTGGTTAGATCCATCCGTGCCATATTTAAGTCAGCTAAATTGAAAGTAGCACTGTGTCGGTTGATACTTGTCGGGTATAGCTACACAATATAATACATAAACGTATCAACTGAAAGGTCAGTTTCAGTTTTAAGATTGTTGAGAAAATTAAAGGCAAAACAGAGTCAAATAAGCAAGCAAGCATTTACTTCAGCCCAAGTTCAGGCTATAGGAAACATTCATGGTAGCGTCGTCTCAGTCAGCGGCCGTAATTACTGTTTCATGTTGTAGTGTAAATATAGTTCTAGTAACTTTGTACATAATAAAACATGTAGTTAAGACGAAAGTTTGAAGAGTCATTCGTGTTTAAATGATATTTTCCAAATTGCCTTAGAATTTACTTGAAAGTTTTGAGAAATAAGCAACGGGCAATTACATGGTGAATCTAAAGACATTCTTGTTCGAGTTGAGCTTCAAACTGAGCTATAAAAGGTTATCGTAAAAAAAAAAAATTGAGCGTAATTCAGACGTATAATTTCGAAGTTGGCTCGTTAAACAAATCTTATCAATATTTGAAGTCCATTTCTCTGGTGTAACATTCCAAAGATAGTCCGTGGCCTTATAGTAATGATAAGACAATAAACCAAATTACTATGGCAAAACTGAGATATTTATTTTACTTTGGCGGAGATAAATAACCATTATAAGACGGCTTCGAGTTTGTGAGATAAAAATGACTAACGTCATCGGTATGAGCTACTCCTTAAAAGTATCCACGGAACGCTACTATGGTTAAACTAGTAATATTAAGTTTGAAGAGAAGGCTAACTCAAAAGTATATTGAGCATGGGTGCAGTCGTTTTCCTTTCATTGGACTGGGCGCTGTTAGTTAAGATAAGCACAAATCACAAGGAAAACGTCAATCATTATCGCAATCGTGAGAAATTATTGTGAAAAAACGATAATTATAAAATGTACATAAGTGAATAGAAATCAGACTCATAATCCGTTTTATTATTGTTCGTAAGAGTACAAATTGACCTCGTAGTAGGCATGTGTGCTCCTGTAGGGATCAGATACGTTATACGTTGTTAACACCATTGAAAATGATATCGGCAAATAAAGGATGTCTTGAATTTAGGCGGATGAAAGATTTAAAATAAATAACGCATCTGTCATAACTCCGTGTCTACTGTAAATTGTAATCTTCATCTTTGATGCGATAAAATAAGAATTAGTGACCCTAGATTAGAACACCTTACTCTATGAACACCGAGACGATGCTAAGAGAAATAGTATGCACATTTACTTGTCATTACAGTGTATGATGCTAAAAACTAATCAAAAACCTATCGAATTGTATTTATGCTTTTAACATGTACGTAACTGCTTAACATCAGGCGGACAGTATGCTTCGTTGCTACCGTCGTGGTATTAAAAATATATAAATAAAGCAGAGTTTAATTTGAGTTAAGTTCGAGTCTCGTCGACTCTCCATTTATTTGGCACTAGCCTTTTCCCACGGCTTCGCCCGCGTACTATAAGTACTCAAAAGGATAATTACCCATGTTGATTTTCAGACTTTGTGACCACATTTGCCCCTTTTGGGGGTTAAATTTTCAAAAAACCTGAAACACGTGTTTACTCATTTATCGTTAGGAATGCTCCTGTGAAGTTTCGATTAAAATAGTCTAACAAGTCTTGATTCGCCATACAAACTTTGGACCCCCATTTTACCCCCTTAGGGAGTGAATTTTGAAAAATCCTTTCTTAGTGCATCCCTAGACCTTATAAGGAACCTACATGCCAGGTTTGGAATCTCTAGAACCAGTGGTTAGGGCTGTGCGTTGATATGTCAGTCAGCCAGTCAGTCAGTCAGTCAGTCAATCAGTCAATCAGTCAGTCAGTCAGTCAGTCAGTTTCTTCTTTTATATATTTAGAAGATACCTACTGTATGTATAAAGTGCATTGCACGACAAATGATTTACTTAAATGCTATACATCAGGTTTGAACTACAAATGTGATGCGTCACGCATAAACACGCATAAGAAGAAGTATATTGTCTTCTTTTTGAGCCGGTTAGGTAATTGCCAAACAATACCTTTACTAAAAGAAATCCAGGCCTGCATTTAGAATCAAATGGTTAATTGGAAACTTAAAAGTCGTTGTCATTGATGTTTTATTTTGTTGTGTTTCCTTGACACGAAATAATCATGTGATAAATTAAACTTAGTTAAGAAGGATAGACATAAAACAAAACAACAGAGTAATAAAAATAATTTTTTACGTCAATGGTTTCCAAATTCAAGTTTCGTAGTTCGTATTGACTTTATGGAATACTATATTTGAGTAATGATCATTTGGAAATATTTATTGTAGTGTAACATAACTTAGTGGTTAATACGCTCATCTCATACGAGTGCTTGATATGTCCCACATGTGTACAAATGGACATATATTCCACCATGTGTCTTACTTATCAGTGCACCTATTGCAAGGAACCTTACATAAACCGAAATTCAGTGTATTTACGAAACGGTCCAGTTCTTGACTTGATGTAACTGAAATTACTCTTAACATAGTGTACGCAGTGCATGTAGCACATGTTATTTATGCTTTACTTAAAATATAAATATCTTGAATAAAGATGAAACATAAATAATAAAGTTAAAACTAAACAAAGAACATTAAATGTGACGAATAATAGGTTATCATAAGTTGAGTTAATGCGACGTAAACAAATACGCAAATCTTACGTTCTACCCACTTTCTCATTCTATTTGATTTGGGGTACTTTACCTACATGGCATAATTTGTACCATGATTTTGTGTAATTGAAGCATTTTATCCATATTTGTATAAATCTGCAAATATAAGTTTGTAGAAGTTAAAATATTTCATGATACATTTACAAGGTGCTCACAAGTTAAATCTCAATGTAAGATCCGTGCCTATACGAGTAGGTGCATGATATGATACGGGTAAATTTAAAGACTTTGTTCGTTATCTCCCGTTGGTTTTAGAAAACTTAACTGAGAACCAAATATTAACCAGTTGATGATTCATTTGGTTTTGTTATAAACGATTTAAGTTAAAAGAACATGGTTAGAGATGTCCTAATAACTACCATTAACTTCGGTAACTGATAATCAATGTTTCGAGTGTTTTGACATTTACTAAAAATCGTTCGGGTACCTACTGTTAGTACCTATATGGCTACATGTAGACACAAGTAAACACAGCTCAGAGAGTGTTTTGACATTTACTAAAAATCGTTCGGGTACCTACTAGTATATGGCTACATGTAGGCACAAGTACACACAGCTCAGACATAGCTCAGAGAGTTGCCAGACTTAAGTGGCAGTGGGCGGGCCACATTGCTTGCATAACCAATGGCCGATGGGGCAGAAAGGTTCTTGAGTGGTAACCGCGTACCACAATACGCAGTGTGGGAAGCCCCAGACTAGGTGGACCGACGATCTGGTTTGAGTCGCGGGAAACAGCTGGTTAAGGACGGCGAATGACCGTTCGTTGTGGAGATCCTTGGGGAGGCTTTTATCCAGCATTGAACGTCTTTCAGCTGAAATGATGATGATGAGGCACAAGTACGAGTGCTTAAACCAATAATACAAATACAAATATTCTTTATTGCACACCTCAATAAAATAGAACGGTACAGTACACAGATTAAAAGTAGAGGCAGTCAACAGGCGGTCTTATCGCTAGAGAGCGATCTCTTCCAGACAACCTTGGGGTAGCAATAATAAGCTTTAAATTGGCCACTTTGTGAAAATTTGTATAATGCTAACGTATGTCATTTAAACAGAGTTGCCAATCGTGTTTGACTATCTGTTTGCGGTGAAAACCTTAAACTAAATATGTTATATATTTAAGTTTGTACTTAAATGACGTTTGGAAAGCAAGAAGTAGTTAATAAATACCGTGATATAGACAAATTATTAGCGGATAGTGTAAATGCAAATACATAACAAGAGTTTAACTACGGACGATTCGTTATTTCCCATCATAGCAACAAGCATAGTTCATATTGAAGTGAAATGTTGGCTGGAAAGATATTTCATAATTAAGTAAGATTATATTTTCTGCGTAACTCAGAAAGGGCAGGTCATTGTGACAATCTGGTTTGACCTTGACACGTAATATTCAGAAATTAAATATGAATAGTATGTATACTGTTACTTGTCTCCATTTCCCACAACGCGAGTAGAAGAGGGAGAAGAGGTATTCGAAATATATATAATACAAAAATACCTATTGAAATTAAATCGTTAAAATAAAATAAAATCTAGTCTTGTGTTTGAACGTGTGACCGTAGGTTAAATTCTTTGAATAATAGAAAAACATTTGAAATCCACCTACTAAATATATGCCAGGATGCATACCACCTTGTAACACCGTAAGGATGTTGGTTAATAAATGGTGATGACAGTAGTCCATAGAAAAGACGCTCAGACTATCAAAATATAAAAGGGTAGGTACGAAACTTATCGAAACTATCTATCCTAACAAAGATCATTCTAAGTTGGTCACGCGAGTAGTGATTTAGTCTGTCACTTCAAAATATTACTATTTTGAGTAACCGGTAATTAGAACGCCTATAAAGTACATCTCATGTTCGAACGTTTTCCTTTCATTTTCATAACATCATAACGAACAGGGTTTTGGTATTTAGATAATCAATGATGATTCAAGGGAATTGGACGCACGAAAGGGATTAGTTCAATATACTTGGTGTTGAACTTAAAATGTGGTTTCGTGGGGGTAATAGATATATTATCCTGGCACTATGACCTCAAAGAATTTCACAAGATGTTCAAGCGCAATAACAGCACCCGTCTGAGAGGCCATCACTTGAAATTAGACAGCCAAAGGTCCCACAGTAACCCATAAAGACACTTCCTGAGCAACCGAGTGGTATGGGCCTGGAATAAAGTACCAGAGGATGTGGTATCAGCTCAAAATGTCAACCAATTCAAAAACAAATTAGATAAGCACTTATATATTACTCGCCATTGATCATTTGTCGTGTTAACTGGATACAGGCAAAATCAGTTGTACAACTGCCTGCCTGCTTATAAATAATAATAATCAGTCCGTCAAGCCTACTCAGTGGTAGATGTATATATCTCAGTTGCAAGCAACGTTTAATAAATAAAGATGATCATAAAGGTGTGATAGTCTGATAATGCAGGTAGCCGCGTGAAAATGTATGAATATAGGATAGGTACTTAAATACTATTAAAATCAATCATAAATTAATTCTTGAAAGTGTTTTTAGGAAAACACCGTGCGACTCTAAATACCCACGTATATTGATTGATTCTATAAAGGTACAATAATAAGTAGGTGTACGTACCAACATGCAAACGGATATTTACGGTATGTGTATGAAATTTAGTGTCGAGAAGTAGTTGATATTGGAAATAAATTGGACCACAGTTATAATAAAAATACAGACACATAATAATGGTGTCACAAAATAAGTACCTCCTACCAAAATAATTGAAAAACTACTTTGTTAGCGGTGGATAAGTTCTTGGCCATAAAAACGAATTCAAATATCATAGTCTCAGCTCACGCTTACGATATACGTACTACAGTGTTTGACTACAAAAATGGTTTGAAAAAAATCACCTTTTTTCAACTGACGATATGGTTGCTAAATGATATGTAGGGTTTTGATCCCATACCTTGTTCAGCCCAGTCTAGTGGTATCCCACGGGTACTAGGTATGATCGTACTTCGCTTGTTGAGTTAAAAGAAGTCGTGAATTAGTTACTGAACTTTGAATACCTTCACATTGTATATGTAAACGGAGTACAGGCAGTAGGTATGTACAATGTAGAAGGATGATTCTCTACGGGGATGTAACTTTGTTAAACAAGCGAGTTTTTGATACCACGCTAGAAAAACAATCGAAATTAATTGTTTATAGTTCAGAGTTCAATAACACTTTGGTCTTGGTTATCATTCAGGTTATGTACAACTATCAGAACCCTTCCCATTATCATTGTAAATTATTAGAGTATGACTTGAAATTTACGTAAACGGCCCTTTTTATTCGTTTATTGGGGAGGGCTGTCGAGCACATACCAGTAACAAACAGATGACTCGACAGTATTATATATAGATAGCCATCCAGTTGTGAGAACCAGTACAATAAGAATAAAGTCGTAGTTAAAGTACAGACAATAGGTACATTTAAAAGAGGACATTGTACATTTTGGCATTAGCAAGTACATAAATCATTATGCCAGAAATTAAGACTGTGAAGTCAAAAGAGTTAAAGGATAATGCATTTAAAGTTTTAGACATTCCGCGTTTAATACCGAAGTACATTTGTTGTGGTACATTGAATCCTTGAAAGCTAAGCCTAGCTGTTATAGTAGTAATTAATAGAGTATTACTAATTCCTCTTAAAATTGTTCTTTGAAGAACTAGATATTCTGAACGGGTTGATATTTGATATAGCACTATGATTGATAGATGCTAATTTGGTTAACTTATAAAAGATTAAATTGAAGAATCATCACATTGCTTAGTCATATGAATGTTGACGTACAAGGGACAGGTTTTAACGTAAAGTATAAATCCTAACATTAGTAAATGGTTCATCCTAGAAATATACCGATTAGTTTACACGAATCCTAACACTCAGTCCACACAGGTTACTTCTAATTTACTAAACCGCGACGGTGATCCTGCTCAGCTCAGCTCAGACCTCAGTCAGTGTAACCTTAGTAAACGCTCAGAACAATTTAATCCTACTCAGCTCAGCCCAGACCTCAGTGAACGCTCAGAATAGTTTGATCCTACTCAGCTCAGCCCAGACCTCAGTAAACGCTCAGAATAGTTTGATCCTACTCAGCTCAGCCCAGACCTCAGTAAACGCTCAGAACAGTTTACGGGTCCTGCTTGTAATCAGCTCAACACAGGCACTGATGAACGCTCAGACCAGTCTAGGGATCCTACTTTGATCAGATCAGCACAGCCATCGGTATTCGCTAAGACCAGTCTCAGAGGGACGCGATAGCTTGTCTCAGTTTCACAAGGCCATCCCTACTCTCAGCGGAAAGGGCAAGAAAAAAGGTTCGAGAATGGACAGCTCAGCTACATTGTTATTCACACAGAGCACCAACCTCTTTAGTGCGTTAGTTGCTCTTAGGATAGAGGCGCGCTTGTCTATGGTTTGTATAGGAATCGACCGTGTCAGAATATTTGACAAATAATTATCTTAGCTGTCAGATATCTGTGCTAATAGCGTTGGGGCACAGGTCGATACTTTTATAGATATTTCGATGAGATAATCTGAATAATCACGAATCTGATAATCATAATCAATCAGCAGTAAGTAATATTAATAACGAGTATTTGTGGACCTTTTGTCATGATACTTTGAAACTGATAGACCACCCTCAGCCTAAACCGAAAATAGGAACTAGAAATATGACACGAGTTTCGTAGAATTCGCCTCTGAATCGTACATCTCATAGAGCTACATGGCGTCGCATCACCAGGGAAGTGGTGGCAAAGGACTCGACCGAGACATGACCACGACCACTCTGCCAAGAGTGCACGACTTAGAAGAAGATATGTTACCATCCCGCATTTTCTTTAATTATTGCAACTATTCATGACACAAAATGGTGTTTCGAATCCATTTTATGATAATGTTAACTCCGCAAATCTCAAACTGTCACTGGAGCTAACCGGGCGCAAAGCGCAAGAGTGATACAATCTTCTAAGGTCAAACATCATACCTAGTCCTATGGCTCGCACATGCGCATTGCTTATCTGTGGCTATTCACAATAGAGTTCACATTACATATTTATTGATTCAATTGTTTACTGATACTGATTAAACTGATCTGATTTCAATGTTCCTATAATTTTATTTTTCTTAAGGGGCGGGAGTGTCACGAACATCGCGAAGCAGTTCGTGCTTGCCGGTTTTTCGGATAGATGGCGGTAGCAGTCACGTTCGATCTCAATATCGCTTTTAGTATGGACGGATTTTTTGAAAGGGGTTGTAGGGTAGATACAGGGACGACGGGAGGAGAGAAGGTTGCGCGCGAACAAATCAATGGTGAGCGCTTTAATATTTATCTTTCTACTCGTATCAGTTCATGGACTTTCTTACTGTGTTAATATGATGATCATGTGTCGTCTTGTGTTATTTACCAGCGTGTATCAGTGCTCAGAGAAATCTTTGATCCCAGTGAGTTGTCAATGGTTATGAACTCAGGGTAACCATAGTGTGAGGAACGGGGTCGCTGTAAGGGGAGGTGGAGGCGACTATTTAGCCCGAGATACCAGATGGATAATCACGGGAGGCTCATAGGCCGTAGGAGTAATCAAAGGAGATATCGTCAGCTCACACCATCAACGTCCAGGCCGTGTCTACGTATAGTATCTGCGTGTCCGTTAACATATTTACATCATTGGTATTCTCTAGTCAGTAAACTCATCGGCTCAGTATACCAGAAAAACATGGTGAAGCTGACGACACCATTGTACCCGTTTTTGCCGTTGCGCTTACAGCATATGAGGGAAGGGTTGGCATATCGCTTATCACCTTATGGGTGCGTTCAAAAATGGTATCAATTCAATTCAGTCAGTGTTTATGATATGCGTATGGCATATCTCAAACTCGGCACGGATATGTGAAGCACGTTGAAAACCTTATTTTATTTTTTGTAATCTGCATGACAGATAACGTTTTCATCTCTGTAGCTAAATGTCAAATTCAGGAAGGAGAATTCTCTGTACTTGTACCATTAGTTATTATGTGCTTGAAACTGACTGACCAATTATACAATTTTCGTGCGGTTAGAATTTTCATTCAATGAATACCTACGAATACCTACGCAAAGGAGATATACAAAAAGTTGAAGGATTTATGATGACCTTTACTTAAACGCAAAAATCAAACAAAAAAAACCTTTTACTTTTTATTACCATAACAATTGAGAAGTAATAAACAATTCTTTTCACGAGTGAATAGTCATAATGCCTTGTAATCCTTTATTTTATACCGTACACCAATTAATTACATATATTCAAGTATAGTGTTAATTTGTATATTATGTATAATTACTTACTTTCGAAACCAATAAATAACCATTTGAATGATTACATTTATACACTTTGAAAACTATGAATATTTACGAAATATTAAAAACTTAAGGTTACTTAATATATTTATGGCACATTTACAATTCGCGGGCCCAATATTACAGGGTTCTATGTGGAAATATGACCTAAAACTATTTAAAAACTAGCTACAAAATTAAAGCTAAAAACTACCTACAAAATTATAACTTTTTAGTTTCTTTTGAAAACTGAGAATTTAGGTAAGGTCTCCGAGGTCTGAACCCTGGGGAAGGGTTCCCATGAGGCTGGCTGAGTTCCCCCTCTGGATCGCTATGCCAATCCTTTGGGCGAGGAACGAGCCAGCCCTGCGGTCCCCGGTAACCTCAAACAGTTTTTTCTACAGCTGCCTAATTAGCCTGTGGGCGCCTGGGCACAACGGTCCTAAAGTTTCAACGGCAAATGCCGCAAATATATTTTATTTGCGTCACTTTGCCACCTCAGCCGCTGCAGCTGCCCCCCCCAACCTGCTCTTATTGAGGTTGTGATAAGATGGGACGGCGCCAGGGTTTTTATTTTTTTCAATAATAATTCTATGTTACATTTTCAAGGTAGTCAAAATTGGAATTAGTGTCACTATGGCAATGTTCAAATTTCAATTAGATAAAAGTGAAACATAGAACCCTGTAATATTGGGGCAGCGAATTGGCGCTCAACGAAATAGAAACACATCAGTCTTCTTCTCGTGTTCATAGTAATCTTAAATTGTTTTAAAACAGTGATTATAATATATACAGTCGTGGCCAGATAATTAAGGACAAGATTATTTTTGCCATACAACTGCATACAAATATGACATTTTAAATTTGATAAAAATATAAATTTTGCTTATGCTATTTATATTTTAAAAAATACTGACGTATCCGTGTTTAAACAAGACTTAATATGGGCCATAAACATCTTCCATAAAATCTTCCATCTTCCATTGTAGTATGTATAATGTTTCACTTAATCAAATAGATATTTTCGCTCATAGTATGTCCGTTTTCAAGAATAAGGTTCGTTTTGTTTTGATAATAAGAAGTAAGCGATTATGTTATATTGTTTTTCTACTCCTGTACTTTTATCTGTCATTTATACATTCGTCAACACCTTTATAAGAACATAGTTAATACACTCGATGAAAAGTCTATCTAGTCTATTCCCCAAAATAACACTTGTTCTATAAAAGCGCCAAAATAGTATCGCGGAATCGCGTGCAAACACGACTATTAATATAAAATAAATTACTGCCAACCTAAGAAACCTAAATAAACGCAGCGTTTTTAGACAAAAAAACTTTAAAAAAGAAAAAAATAAAAGAACCACAGAACTACTTCGTAGTTTTTTACGTTTCCCGTTCGTTTGTTGGGGCGAATTGCAAACTTTGAAAGTAATTTAGGTATTTTTACTAATCTCTGTAGCTCTTTAATAATTGATCAAATAACGACGGTGTGTATTTGTGTTAGTAATGTTAGTATTATTGAAAAATAGTGTTTTAATTTAAAAGGTAAAACTTAAATGATTGTTGATTAGGTTGACAAAATAACTGCGATATCCATGAAGTTTTCAATTTCGCATTTTATGTAAAAGTAAGTGTATTCGTAGAAAAAGTATTGTATGCAACGTCGTATAAGTAGGTAAAAAAATGTTCGTGGCGTTTTCTTAACAATTTTCGCCTACGGCTCAAATTGTTACCCACGCCACTCACCGTTTTTGACCCCTCTTATACAACTGTTGCATAAACTACTATAGTAACAGTTCTCTTTTTTTTATGTTTCGATATTTTATTGGCGTGTAGTTCACAATTAAATATGTAACATTAGTTGTACAAATTTATAAATGTTTACGTAGTAATATAGGAAACGTTAGGCCTAATTTGTGTCTATTTTCGTAATGACTGTTTTTGTATATGGCTGTTTGTTTTCTAAATAAATAAAAAAAAAAAAAAAAAAAAAAAAAAATTTGAACTTTAAAAAATACAGACGGTCAAATCAACACTTTTTATAAGTTCATATATATTAGGAACGATGTATGAAAATCGTTCCTAATTACAAAAAGTATTGATTTGACCATCTGTATTTTTTAAAGTTCAAATTTTATGGAAGATGTTTATGGCCCATATTAAGTCTTGTTTAAACACGGATGCGTCAGTATTTTTTAAAATATAAATAGCATAAGCAAAACTTATATTTTTATCAAATTTAAAATGTCATATTTGTATGCAGTTGTATGGCAAAAATAATCTTGTTCTTAATTATCTGGCCACGACTGTATAATTCAATCAATATAGTTGTCATTAACTATACAAGATGGTATTGATTACATGAGTTGTTTTAAATGTCACAGCTTACAATAGAGTTTATATATTTTAATAGCTTATACAAATCAAAATTTCACACTAAGCGCATTTGTAGCTTAAAACCATACCTACGTGTAAATCGATACATAATACATATAGTAAATAAACTACGTTACGCTAAACCTAGATTCAGAATATAGATCATATGTAAATTAAATTGCATCAAAATAACAAGTGAGTATATTAACTAATGAAGATACGAGATTTCAAATATTTTCTTTTGCATTTTCATATATAGTACATTCGAAATCGTTATCATTACAAATTCACTGCGGTGACCAGTATGCCTGCGTGTGTAAGTTACAGCGAAAGGATTACGACAGTACAGAATTACAGCAGAAAACACGACCTAAAATATAATCGTAACGTTAATACAAGTTGACTGGTGGGCAGTGGGCAACTAGCTCGTCGATGGTACAAGCCTTGTTGCAGCACCACTCTACGATGCCATCTCGCTTGCCTCGAAGCCGAAGCGCACTCTCCGGCTCCAGCCAATACGGTTTTATTACAACAATACGAAGTTTCAGCAAGAAAATATAACCTAAAACTTAGCCTAATCGGAACGTTAATACAAATCAAATTCACTGCGGCGGACAGTAGGCAATTTTAGCTCGTCGATGGTACAAGCCTTGTTGCAGCACTCCTCTACGATGCCATCTCGCTTGCCTCGAAGCCGAAGCGCACTCTCCGGCTCCAGCTAATACGGTTTATGTTACAACAATACGGAGTTTCAGCAAGAAAACATAACCTAAAACTAAACCTAATCGAAACGTTAATACAAATTCACTGCGGCTGGCAATGCGAAATTAGCTCGTCGATGGTACAAGCCTTGATGCAGCACTCCTCTACGATGCCATCTCGCTTGCCTCGAAGCCGACGCGCACTCTCTGGCCCCAGCAAATACGGTTTGTGCTACAACAATACGGAGTTTCAGCAAGAAAACATAACCTAAAACTAAACCTAATCGAAACGTTAATACAAATTCACTGCGGCGGGCAATACGAAATTAGCTCGTCGATGGTACAAGCCTTGATGCAGCACTCCTCTACGATGCCATCTCGCTTGCCTCGAAGCCGAAGTGCACTCTCCGGCCCCAGCCAGTACGGCTCGTAGTACGGTATGATGGAGTTGAACCGGGATCGTTTTTGCGACGCCGCATATTGACCTAGCTGCTTCTCTCTGAAAGTAGAAATGAAAATTGGTCGTGTTGCTAACACATATACAATGGAGTGTTTCAACCGTTAAACTGTCTGGGTGTGAACTGTTGCCTTAGCGAAAGTGTTGAACATGGCTTACACATTTACATTGGCTTACACATTTACATTTACCTCGCATATAATACATATAGTTAGCTTAATATATCTGAGGTACTATATAATACGACTTTCACCCCCAACTTTATAAAATCGGGCCCATCTGGAGGAAAGCATGAACTTTGCATGCTTGTAGTTTATAACTGTACAAAAGAAATTGAAGTGGAAACAGGTCGTCAATTGATTCTTCTCACCACTTTAATTTTTTTCGTATCGTCATCAGCTAGGTACGCGCATGCAAAGTTTCATGCTTTTTCCGAATGGGTCCCAATTTTAAGATTTGGACTAGTACTGGTCTAAAAGTAGCATTACTTTATGTGAGATTATGACTAAAACTCACACAACACACGCTCTAAAGAAACAATTATCCGAAGTTTTTTAGGTTTATTTAAAATTTTGGACAAGTATTATTCACACTATAAAATATAACGGTTACTCACTTTAGTCACTTCGCGCGACATGTTTCGGAGAGCTTATGTCTCCATCTTCAAGCACTAAGAGTCGAGGCCGGCAGTCGGCAACCGACGTGCAACGGGCGCTATGGGCCTGTTCAAATAGCACTCTTAGTGCTTGAAGATGAGAACCTAAGCTCTCCGAAACATGTTGCGCGAAGTGACTAAAGTGACGTGAGTGTAGCCGTTATATTTTATAGTATTAGTATGTATCACGAAAGTTAAAATGTAATAAGTATTATTCATAAAAAATAATTGCCTTTGTGCCCTGCACAGCGCAGCGAGAGTGATGGAGAGGTTCCGACCACATAGCTTCTCTCCCTCCTGGACAGACTGACTGATCACGCTTAAGATCACTACCAATATAATAGCCTGCATTATGAACTACCAACTAGTGTCAATCTAATGCCACTTGGTCCCTCTGTTCAGCTGTTATATAGGGATAACTCATAAATATTCATACTAATGACGTATGGGATGTCACATAAGATTTGCTCAATGAGAATTTCTTAGAATTGTTTATAGGGAACTATTAATAGGATTATTTTGTCTGGATTTTAGAGACGTCAAAGCAAATAGAAATTAATCGACCGTTTGTGTCTGGGGTAGTGATCCCATGCCCTTCATTATATTATAGGAAACTGCGTGGGTGTTCCATAAGCCGCGATATCGTTTAACTTTTGGTTAATAGGCGATGAAAATCCTGATGTTAAATCATAGCGATATAAAGCGGTACATAAACTAACCATATTAAAAATACAGATCTGATCTGCTCTCTCCCAAACTTTCTTGCTTGATACGCAAGTTTCACGAAATATCGTCTTTCCATCTTATTCTCTTGAGACCCAATAACCTATGTATAGGACAGCAGAATTTCAGTATATAAGTAATAAATATTTATGGGACATTCTCCCACAAATCAACCTGGTCCCACAGTAAGCTTAATAAGGCTTTATAGATAAATATGAATAAATACTTATATACATAGAAAACATCCATAATTCAGGAACAAATATCAGTGATAAACACACAAATAAATGCCCTCCCTGAACCCGGGACCTCCTGCTTCGTAGGCAGGGTCACTACCGACTGGGCTAGGAGGCCGATGAATATATGATACCATAGTTACTCAACTTATTTTAACAAAATTAAGCGTTTTTAAGACACTTGGTATATTCTCCACTTATTCTCAATATAGATTTGCCCTTACGAGGTTAAAACATTCCCTAAAAACATCTTTCGCTGCCTTTACGTTTCACGAAACTCAAATACCTACACAAGGTTTTCAAGCCAATGTTACACAGCCGTATGTCCTTGGTCAAGCGTAGCGTAGGTATGATTAGTTAACCCTTTAGCCGCCAATGTCTTACTGCAGTTCATCACTATCGCCACTCACCCGACACCAACTTTTTTAACGCGCCATAGTATACCTTAACTGACTGCGTGAAGGTTCATTTTAAACTGTCACCATGGACGTCCTACCTCGCCGTTTTTTCCTTGGCGAATGGATGAAGCGCTCCAATGCTAATAAAACTTAAATAAAACTATTTTTTAGCATGTTTTTTAGCTTTAGGAAATGCCTCCTATTGCAACATTTAATATCACTCAGCTGATTTTTTTTCATACCACGACGGTGGCAAACAAGCATACGGCACGCCTGATGGTAAGCAGCTACCGTAGCCTATGGACGCCTGCAATTCCAGAGGTGTCACTTGCGCCTTGCCGACCCTGACAAGAAGGAGGATTCACTGTGTTGACGGCTAAAGGAACAAGAGGGTCCCTGATCGTCAACACACTGGGTCCTCTTTGAGGTCTTTGGCAACCTTACTCACCAGCAGGAACACAACAGAGTCTGAGGCACTATTGCTATTTGTATCTGTTGTATGTTCCACCATATTTAAAAAAAACTGAGTAGGGTCTAGTGCTACTGGGCTGTGATTATATACCTTATAAGATTTACAAGAACTACAACTCTTCCAGCACTATGTACGGACTACAAGCCCCGTAGCAAGCCCCTCGTCGACGAGACAGCCCTAACCGGTGGCTACCGAGAGCCGGACCGCGCCAGCCCTGACGACTACATCCACATGTTCCTGTCCAACTCGGAGCAACTCATACACTTCCTCGAACAGATGACGAGGGCTGAGCTGCAGTCGTCCACGCTCGTGTATAATGCGCTTATAGAACATTATATACACGTGTGGTAAGTGTGCGTGTTTCAGAAGACTAGAACAGACTTTTATAGCGTTTACAGATGATATCCAAAAAATAAAGTCAATTGAAAGTACTGATGTGTTCTTATGGGAATAGATGTGTTTAAACCGAAGTATTTCTTTTGAAAAAGTAGTTGTTTGAACATTTCAGGCGCGTTCCAACAGTCTCGCGTGATTACGAGCGGTAATTCTTTTATTTTGACGAAGCTAGGAAGACAAAGATGCATAGATTTTTAAAAGTGAACATCGTCGTACCATAAATCGATATCCTACAATTTTTCGAAGCAAAGAGTTAGCATTCGTAAGCGAATCTTTAGTAGGTAGAATGTTGCCGGAATATAATAGTAGTTATGTAACTGTTACGTAATAAGGGTCCTTAAAATACGAGTGTGGTTTTATGAAACGAGCCGCAGGCCAGTGTCATAATAAGATCACACGAGTATTTTAAGGTCCAATTACGTACAGTTGCACACACTGCTTTATCTACACACATATTATTAATCCTAAATGACGTGTTTGGAAACCATTAGAATGACCGCTATTGCACCGCCATGGCCAATTCGATTGTGCCGGCGGTCGGGCGGGCGCGTGCCGGCGGTCGGGAAGGAGGGCTGGACTTTCATCACGTTATCAAATCATTTGTGACAATGTTACAATGTGAGTGTAGATAAAATAGATAAAGAAATGCATTTGGGAAAATCAAACTTTATAAGTAAGCATAATGCCTAAGGCGTTATCACACTGGCGCCGCAACCGGATGCGGCGACGGTGTGCAAGAGTGACAGTGCTATACACATGCAGAGCGCTGTCTCGCTCGCGCACCGGCGCCGCATGCGGAAACCGCAGCAGTGTGAAGGCCGCCTCAAGGATTTTTCCCGTAGTTTTAATAGATGGTGGTTCAAGCTGCAGTTGTAGTACAGTACGCGAACAGTTTTGAGCTTCGATAACTCACAAGTGCGATTTTCTTTTTAAGGAATATGATATTATTACTTATAATAAAAAATATTTTTTATACTATTGCTCAAAAAGTTTACTTTATGTAGCTGCAAATCGTGCGTAAAGTTTGATTTTATGCACTAGTGCTAAAAAGTAATCTGATCTGCAAATCGTGCGTAAAGTTTGATTTTACGCACGATTTGCAGATCAGAATTTTAAATAAATGAGTATTATGCGAGACCCGCTTATAAATGACCCACCTGAACTACGCGTGATTGGGCATAAAGGAGTATTATGCGAGACCCAATAGTATTACTTGAACAAGACATTTTAAATTGACCAATCAGAACACTTCACTATATTAAATCCACCAATCACAACACATATCGGAGTTAATCGGAACGCTAGATACTTTTTTGGTACGTATACTGTGTAAATAATTTAAGTCCTTAAAAAAAACATTGTATTTAATATCAACCAATCAGAATACAGTAATGTTAAAATCGACCAATCAGGAAACGCAATTTATCTCTCAAAACATGGTGGTCTCAGGTGTTTTTTAGTTCCTACTTCACAATCATTAAAAAAGATTTAATTTTTTGGGAAACGCTTTAAAGTGTGTTTAAACTGTTTAATGAGCTAATTATACCGTCGTCTGTGGCATTTATTCGTGGTATTTATATTTTGTATCTATGTCAAAGAAGTTAAAAAAATTAAAAGACCGTCAAGTTATACCATAATTTTACCTTAGTTTAGTTATTGTGCGTAAATAATAAGTATTTTTGTGATATTTTCTCGCAATCGAAGTGAAACATTGTATGCATTACTCTGGTCTAAAAGCCATATTACCACTCGAACAATTTTCCCTCACTTCGGTCGGGAAAATAACCACCTGGTGGTAATATGGCCTACTTTAGACCCTTGTCAAACAATCTACTATTATTTCATTGTAGTTTTTTCGCAATTGTATTAAAAAACGTTGTTCGACACACGTGCAGAAGTGTCATATTCACTCGTCCCGAGTCTTGACCCTCGCCTATCGGCTCGGGCCAAGTAACCTCGGTACTCGTGCAAAATGACATACTTCTTGCAGTTGTATCGAAAACTACTATTCTAACAGTTTTTAACGTCGCGCTAGGTATTATATAGATATTTGTTAATAACAACAAGAAAAGATTATACAAGATATATTTTCCTCTACCATACAATTGCATTCAACTATTTCAACATCATCTGTCATTTTATAACAGTTTGATCAATAGATTATGTGAGCATAATCGAAAACAATTTGTCAAAATATAAGTGACCTTGAATTCTAAACGAATTACAAATGGCTAAGACGACATATGCTCTTGACAAAACCGTTATAAAATGTGAAGTTATGTTGCAATAGTAAAAAGCGATAACCTGGTAGAGGAAAATAAAACTTACATAATCTTTCCTATGTGTAGCAAACAAATACATGTATTATACTTAGCGCAATGCTAACAATTGTTAGAAAATATTTTTTATTATTAGTACTTAACATATTCTAACAGGTCACAAAATAAAATCGGACTTGTGAATTATGTCATTTTTATAGGTTAAAAAGGCGTTCCCGTAATCCACTATTGGATATTTTAACGTAAGGGTCATATTTTGTTCTTAGGGCAAAGTCGTCCGGCGACACGAAAGCTGAATACGAAGAGAAAATAATGCGTGTGCTTCAAGATCCCATATCCAATTACGACAAGGACCAAACTCTGGTCATCTGCCAGATGCTAGGTTTCCGCACTGGCATGCTGTATCTTTACGAAGAAAACAAACTGTAAGTAATCCACCTCCTAACTACCTCCATCTAGCCGACCCATATCAAATTTACATATTTACCCCAATGCCTACACTTTATCCGTATATTTCCATTTTATTATATAGTATATTCACAACTTCACAACACGCGCCATACATTCCGTTGTATTTCGCTTTGTATAATCTATGTTTTGTGTTTGTATTTTAAGTGTCACTGGGTACGCTGAAAACCAGCGTTGTAACACTTATGTGCTGCGACACATGCTGAGTGTTATCCTCTTCAGAAACCAGTCATAGCATTGTAATTTTTATTTCTCTAGTTTAAGCATAAGTTTACCTTATATTGTTGTGTCTGTGTTTTGAATAAATAATTCGTTCATTCATTCATAATTGTAAAATACACAACTTAAACTAGTTGTTAGTCAGAAACTAGGGTTTCGCGTCAGCGCATAGTTGCACACAAAATTTTGAATTTTGTCATTAAAATACTCGATTTATCGTTTTGCTTACTTGACATTCGCTTCGTATTTATCGCCACTAAAAGTGGCACAGAAAACTGGGTTTCCACGAAGAGAGCCGAGCGGATCCTGACTATTGCATGAGTTCAATGGCCATATTGTATTATCGTACAGATGGCGTGCACAAGTAGCCCTTCACATGCGCGCGGGCATGCCCGAGCGCGCGCTGGACGTGTGCCGGCGGCGCGGGGGCGCGGCCCCCCGGCTGTGGCTGGACGTGCTGTGGTGGCCGGTGCGCGCCGGCGCCGCGCCCACACCCATCCTACCCGAGCTGCTGCACGTTATAGGTATACACAAGTGGCACTAGGCGTGTGCCGCCGCGGGGCTCTGCCCCCCGGCTGTGGCTGGACGTGCTGTGGTGGCCGGTGCGCGCCGGCGCCGCGCCCACACCCATCCTACCCGAGCTGCTGCACGTTATAGGTATCTATACACAAGTGGCACTAGGCGTGTGCCGCCGCGGGGCTCTGCCCCCCGGCTGTGGCTGGACGTGCTGTGGTGGCCGGTGCGCGCCGGCGCCGCGCCCACACCCATCCTACCCGAGCTGCTGCACGTTATAGGTATCTATACACAAGTGGCACTAGGCGTGTGCCGCCGCGGGGCTCTACCCCCCGGCTGTGGCTGGACATGCTGTGGTGGCCGGTGCGCGCCGGCGCCGCGCCCACACCCATCCTACCCGAGCTGCTGCACGTTATAGGTATCTATACACAAGTGGCACTAGGCGTGTGCCGCCGCGGGGCTCTGCCCCCCGGCTGTGGCTGGACGTGCTGTGGTGGCCGGTGCGCGCCGGCGCCGCGCCCACACCCATCCTACCCGAGCTGCTGCACGTTATAGGTATCTATACACAAGTGGCACTAGGCGTGTGCCGCCGCGGGGCTCTGCCCCGCGGCTGTGGCTGGACGTGCTGTGGTGGCCGGTGCCCGCCGGCGCCGCGCCCACACCCATCCTACCCGAGCTGCTGCACGTTATAGGTATCTACACAAGTGGCCACTAGGCGTGTGCCGCCGCGGGACTCTGCCTCCCGGCTGTGGCTGGACGTGCTGTGGTGGCCGGTGTGCGCCGGTGCCACGCCCACGCCCATCCTGCCCTGCGCGCCGGCGCCACGCCTACGCCCATCCTGCCCGAGCTTCTGCACGTTATAGGTAGCTATACACAAGTGGCACTAGGCGTGAGCCGCCGCGGGGCTCTGCCCCCCGGCTGTGGCTGGACGTGCTGTGGTGGCCGTTGCGCGCCGGCGCCGCGCCCTCACCCATCCTGCCCGAGCTGCTGCGCGTTATAGGTAACCATACATACTTGTGTATGGCCCTTACGCAGCGGCACACGTCTAGTGCCACTTGGCACTAGACGTGTGCCGCTGCGGGGCTCTGCCCCCCGGCTGTGGCTGGACGTGCTTAACTTTATTTAAATCCGTCTCTACGATATCCAGTGATGATGAGTCCATTGACACAATTAACTATTCTACTTTTGGTTGCAGTATTATTTGCAAAGCTATCGCTCGTCATTTCTGTTTCTTTAATAAAATAAAATGACCTGTAACGTTAGACCTCTAATTGCATATCATATTATTTGTTTTATTAGTATGAAAGTAAATACAATCTTTTGTTTCAGCCACCGAGAAACTTTTATCACCCATTTTAGTCATCGATTGTCTAGCAAACGTACCTTCATACACTCTCGGAGATGTCCGGAAGTAAGTACATAACAAAATTTAATTTTGTAATTAATTAATTAATTAATTATAGGTACCATTAACGATTTCATTCGATTAAATAACTGCCGACAGCGATAAATCGAATTACTTAGTATATAAATTTCTATAAAAAGTCAGCTTTTTCATTGTTCTCCGGTGCGATTCGTTCGATCTCTGTTGGCCCTATGGTTGACTGGTAGAGAATGCCTCCAGGCATTAAGTCCGCCATTTGTACTTATTTTTATTGTGCAATAAAGTTTAAATAAATAAATAAATTCGTGATCATCATTCTTTTTTTTTTCAGATTATATAGATAACGGTCGATTTCACCAATGTATCTTTATTTTGTTCAGCCATATCAGGGAAAAATTTGATTAGAGACTACTTTTTTTCATTATTAGTGATACGCTCTTTAAGTCAATAAGAGGCAAAATGGTGAATTTCAAAATCGCACGATTTTTATAATCTGAAAAAAACGAAGTATATATTCAATTTAAATTCCCATAGAGGCTAAATGTACTACTTGAGTACGCCTTGGTAAGCATAATATGACACAATTTTTGAGCATGAGAAGTGAAAAACATTATAATTTCAACCCAGGTACCTAACGGACGTTCTTAAATCCGAAGAAGACGTCATAACCCGCGAACAAGAGCTAGCAGCCAAATACAAGGGGGAAAGCGAGCGAATGAAGGCGCAGATCCATACATTGCAGCACGAGCCGGTCCCGTTCCAGAGCTCCAAGTGCGCCGCTTGTAACCGGCCGTTAGAACTGCCCAGCGTGCACTTCCTGTGCCAGCATTCTTTCCATCAACAGTGAGTATAGTTTGACCAGACTGTTCTCACTTCAAGCACAGACAGAGAGCTTTATAATATCTTTTTTAATACGATTGCTCAAAAAATTTAGTTTATGTAGCTGCAAATCGTGCGTAAAGTTTGATTTTATACACTAGTGCTAAAAAGTAATCTGATTGATACTTTTTAAATAAATGAGTATTATGCGAGACCCGCTAATAAATGACCCACCTGAATAACGCGCGATTGGGCATAAAGGAGTATTATGTGGGACCCAATTTTTAAATAAATGAGTATTATGCGAGACCCGCTTATAAATGACCCACCTAAACAACGCGCGATTGGGCATAAAGGAGTATTATGCGAGACCCAATAGTATTACTTGAACAACGCGCGATTGAATGAAGCTGTCTTTCGTACACTGCACTTAAGAATATAAATGTAATTTTATTTCACTGTAGTTTTTTAGCAATAGTATTAAAATAGTAGTTTTCGATACAAGTGCGAGAAGTATGTCATTTTGCACGAGTACCGAGGTTATTTGACCCGAGCCGAGTGAAAATGACACTTCCGCATGTGTGTCGAACAACGTTTTTCAATACAATTGCGAAAAAACTACAATGAAATATAATTACATTTATATTCTGTCAGTGAAGACAGCTTCATTCAATCGCGCGTTGTTCAAGTAATACTATTGGGTCTCGCATAATATTCCTTTATGCCCAATCGCGCGTAGTTCCGTTTCAGGTGGGTCATGTATAAGCGGGTCTCGCATAATACTCATTTATTTAAAATTCTGATCGCAAATCGTGCGTAAAATCTACAAATCGTGCGTAAAATCAAACTTTACGCACGATTTGCAGATCAGATTACTTTTTAGCACTAGTGCATAAAATCAAACTTTACGCACGATTTGCAGATACATAAAGTAAACTTTTTGAGCAATTGTATTAAAAAAGGTTGTTCGACACACGTGCGGAAGTGTCATTTTCACTCGTCCCGAGTCTTCACCCTCGCCTCTCGGCTCGGGTCAAGAAACCTAGGTACTCGTGCGGGGTGACATACTTCTCGCAGTTGTATCAAAAACTACTATTTCTTACGCTGTTACCCTCCCCACTAAAAAATGGATGAGTAAAGTTTGTTACTTCTGCTAATACTGCCGTTTTTGGTTTGCCAGACTATACATAATAACGGGCTGTTGGCTAGCGTTTGGCGAAGGAATTCCGACTGTCCTGAGCTAGTTGTACAGCTCGTTTGTCTTTTCGCCCCTGCTTTAGCTTAAGCCATATTGTATTTTCGACCACGAGATCGAAATTTAATTGCTCTGCTACAGTCTATGATATATAAAATTGATAGATGGGTTATTCATGCTCAAAAAGTGAAGCTCTTAAAATAAGCTTCAAACAGTTGTCTCTAGTCGCGCACTCGAGAAATGCGGGACGTGCCAATGAGTTCCCGTCACCCGCGTGAGAAAGAGACAAACTTTAATTTGCTAACAACGAGAGTGACAAAGATGTAATGATAGTCAAAATAGATAAACATAACAGAATTATTTTTAGGTTATGAAATAATAATAAAGAAGTATTTTTGTGCTTATTTTGTTGGGGTATAACCTATCCATAGTAAATATCATTGGCTACAGTCAATCTTTACTTCATGCTCCACTATATCTTAATGCATTCCACGCATCAGCACCGGAATTTGATGTCTTTGATTTTGCGAGTACTTGAATGGTTTTGCGTGAAAAGTGCATTTACTCGTACTTTGTTACTCTTATACAATTTATTTTACTTTGTTATCTTTAAGTTTTCTCAAAGTAGCTACTCCTGTTTCTTTTATACCACGACAGTGGCAAACAAGCATAAGGCCCGCCTGATGGTTAGCAGCTACCGTAGCCTATGGACGCCTGCAACTCCAGAGGTGTCACATGCGCGTTGCTGACCCTTTACAAAACTGTGGATTCACTGTGTTGACGGCTAAAGGAACAAGAGAGTCCCTCATCGTCAACACAATGGGTCCTCTTTGACCTCTTTTATTTTATTTTATTTTTATTTTATTTTTATTTTATTTTGATACATGGAAAACCAACAGCGCTATACAGTATACATAAATTACAATAGAATCACAAAGTCAATTATAGGTTCTCACTTATAGAAATAAAATATATTACAATAGTTTTTGCCCAACTTAATACACATGCAAGTTCCTAAAGCATAAGAACAGATGATCTATTTATATACATGATCAATGCTTACAAGATAAATGAAAAAAGAATACACATGCAAGTTCCTAAAGCATAAGAACAGATGATCTATTTATATACATGATCAATGCTTACAAGATAAATGAAAAAAGAATACACATGCAAGTTCCTAAAGCATAAGAACAGATGATCTATTTATATACATGATCAATGCTTACAAGATAAATGAAAAAAGAATTATTCTGTTATTGAGGAAATTCTCTTATTCTGTATAAGGCAAATTTTAACTACTGTGTGTTTTTAAACTGCAAGTTATATTATGTACATTCTGGTAGTGTCATTTAAATGCAAAAGGGTATCTATAATTTTCTAGGTAATTTAGGTGTCTCCCATCCTAGGTAAAAAGTATGACTAATAGTAATTATTCCTCAGTTAAGTAACGACAATAATTTTAAACAAAAAAGAACCGACTTCACTTAGCATCCAGCTTTCCAACACCAAATGCTCGAGCTGCTGTAAAAAATACTCAAATCACCATAGGTGTGCCTATTATAGTTGAAGAGTTCCCTCGATTTCTCCAGGATCCCATCATCAGATCCTAACATGGTTACAATGGGACCAACTGTGAAGTATAGGCTTTCAAACAAAAAAAGAATTTTCCAAATCGGTCCAGCCGTCTTCGAATAATCGGTGAACATACATAAAAAAAAAAAAAAAAAAATAGCAAAAACAAAGATCCCGACGAATTGATAACCTCCTCCTTCGAAATCTTGAAGTCGGTTGAAAATAGACACGTACGTCTTCTTTTGTCAGTCACTTTACTATGGGCATTACGAAAGGAAGTAAATGGTTCAACAGTTAAAGTCGGCACTGTACTAATAAGGTGTTTTCCCGCAGCTGCTTCCAAAGCTACTCTGAGTCGGAGCGGGACTGCCCCGCGTGCGACAAGCGCGCGCGCCGCGAGCCGCCGCCGCCCGCCGCCGAGAGTCTGCACGCGCGGCTGCATCAGGAACACGACCCGTGAGTCTATATAACTAACTAGCCTTTACGTCACACCTGGCCATAATGTGAGAATTACCGCACGCTACGCGTACGGTAAAACTCGCATTATGGCCAAGTGGAGACGTAAAATTGTGTACTCACCACGGGCAGTAAAAAAGAAAGCCCCCCTATCGCATATTTACAGCCCTCGCCTGCGGCTCGGGTCACAAATACCTGCGATTTCGGGCTTTCTTTCTTTTACAGTCCTTGGTAAGTAATGTACTATTTCCCGCTTCGCCCGCGTACTATAAGTACTCAAAAAGGATACGATACCCATGTTGATTTTCAGACTGTGTGACCACATTTGCCCCTTTTACGGGTTGAATTTTCAAAAAACCTGAAACACGGTTTACTCATTTATTGTTAGGCATACTCCTGTAAAGTTTCGAATAAAATAGTCTAACTAATCTTGTTTCGCCATACAAACTTTGGACCCCCATTTCATCCCCTTAGGGGGTGAATTTTGAAAAATCCAGTCAGTCAGTCAGTCAGTCAGTCAGTCAGTCAGTCAGTCAGTCAGTCAGTCAGTCAGTCAGTCAGTCAGTCAGTCAGTCAGTCAGTCAGTCAGTCAGTCAGTCAGTCAGTCAGTCAGTCAGTCAGTCAGTCAGTCAGTCAGTCAGTCAGTCAGTCAGTCAGTCAGTCAGTCAGTCAGTCAGTCAGTCAGTCAGTCAGTCAGTCAGTCAGTCAGTCAGTCAGTCAGTCAGTCAGTCAGTCAGTCAGTTTGTTATAGTATCTGGCAGTTGTAAAGTGGTGGAGGTCAAAGAATGCAAATAACTTGAAGGAAACATATCCTAGAATTCTTGGTTTAATGCAATATTATGGGAAATTATGTAATTAATTAGATTGTATCATCGCCAGATGTTTATGTTGGAGGAAAGTAGTACCAAATGATGTATAATGCAATTTATAATTAGTCGGTTTCCACAATAATACACAATGTTTTTTTCACCTCAGCAGCAGGAACGAGGGTTCTTTGATACCTAAAAACAGTGAGCAAAACTCAATTTTGCTGCGATGGTGAGACAAAATGACCTTGTTGACCTTGGAATTACAATGTCAATCCGCGCGCGAGGTATAATACAAATTTTAAATACTCGGAAGCTATTCGTGTTGTCTTTTTTACGTCATTAGTAAATAGAGAGAGACAGAAATATTTTAAACGTCATTCAATCAAATTTTATTTAATTTTAATTCGTATTCTGAACTTTCGATTCGACCCCTGAAACAGAGTCAGAACGAAACGTTCCGAAATGCGCAGAAGTACTAATTTGTACATATAATTTAAACAAATTTAAAATTTTGAAATGTTTAACCATACAACACCTAAAATAATTTACGTTCTTTATTTCAAGATCAAATAAGTATAAACGGAAAAATTACAAGATTATCATGTGAAAAATATTATTACTTACAACAATCTATCGTATTGTGATAAAACAGTAGTTACCGAACGCAGATAAAAAAAAGTTGACAAAAGTCAAAAGTCAAGATATTTTACAAATATTTAATTTATTTTGATAATTTTTTGTGTTATTAACTTATAATTGAGGTTTTTGAACTCAAATGTAAGAATATTATATTAAATGCAAGTGAAAAAAGTGACAAAGAAAGATTAAGCATCACCCAGGTTGTATTTTTCCATGTCTTCTCACTGCTGAGGTGAAAAATAGTGTGTTCAACATGAGAATAAAGTTATTTACATCTTGTGTTTTTGAGTCCTTCTCTACGCTCAAGATTCAAAATTAGCACTCGAAGTAAATATGAACTTTCTTCTCTTGTTGTACAAATATCTATTGTTCTAATGTTAAAATATAGAACCTGCCCTTTATTAATGACACAACTTCGGTAGTTTAGACCTATTTTGGTATTACTTTTTTTGCAACTGATAAATTTTGTTGGTCTGTCACTCTGATCGCCACCCATTAAAAGATGGCAAATCAATCTAACTGCTCTTATTATTGTGTCATATCTGACGTGGCCAACTCTTAGTACATAAAGTCTCTAGCCGATATTTACTAAGAAACCGATATCATAATGAGTTTTATATTAATTCAAAACATAAGAATAAGTGTCTTTCTTTCTTTTATTAATTTGAACTTTTTTCCTAGTTTAGTATTCAAATATAAGGCGCCTTAACTTAATGTATACAGATAGTTGCACTAATTTCATGACATTGAATCGAACGAGCGGAGCGTAAACGAAGTGAAGTTCTTTCAAACAACTTCGACTATCTAGACATCTGTGCATTTCGATGGCTTTTTGATTTTGAATAGTTGTCGCGCGATAACTTTAGTAATGTTTTTCTGATCTATATGAAATTTGTTGGGGTTGTAGAAAAGCTCAATACAATTTGAGAGTTCGTTCATGAGCATGATCGATCAAGGATTTATGGTGCTAGAAGGCTCGAAAAAATCATCATTAGGGTATTATTATATTGGTCAATTCATTTGCAAGAAAATCGCGAGTTCTCAGTTCGAGGCGGTCTACTAAATAGTAATAGTTAAAAACACCACGCGACAGCATTGACACAGTAATCATTTAATACAATGTAAATAGACAGCCGGTGAATTGTCAAGTACCAATATGTCGCGGTCTGAGCTCACCCATAGACGGTCGGCGAGGCGTGTGGCATAGGCTGCTACTGTTTTTAATAGCAAGTCATTACAACTTGAACCTTATAGCTTAGGACGGAAGGTAGCTATTTAAGGGGATTATATTTTTACATGTTTCCTTTCGTTCTGAACTGCTAAAGATAGCTCTTTATGGCGATTCGGACATCTTAGGAGATTACTACTATTATACCACATGAGAAAATATTAAAGGGATGAAAACAGCTAAATTCCATCCCTATCTGTTTCAGCGCGAGTGAATGAGAAACACTGTGTTACGATTAGTATGGGAGCTCATTGAAAATTATGCAAAATTATAAATAAATAAAATACTACGCATTAATTGAGAAATATAAAAATAACGAAGGTTTTAGTATTAGTGTGGTGGAATTTCGTACTTAATTACATACGTATAAGTCAAGAAACTAAAGACATACAACTGTTAAAGCTAATTTTAAGATGTAACTTTGGAATTATTTTCTATGGAGCCGATGTCGTCCAATCGTGTATCACATACGTAATATATTTAAGGGGGGCGCTTAAATTTTTTTTTTTATTACAATTGCTCATAAAGTTTAGTTTATGCAGCTGCAAATCGTGCGTAAAGTTTTATTTTATGCACTAGTGCTAAAAAGTAATCCGATCTGCAAATCGTGCGTAAAGTTTGATTTTACGCACGATTTGGGATCAAAATTTTAAATAAATGAGTATTATGCGAGACCCGCTTATATTTATAAGCGGTTCTCGCATAATACTCATGGTAAGGTTCAGGTGGGTCATTTGACCCACCTGAACCTGAACTACGCGCGATTGGGCATAAAGGAATATTATGCGAGACCCAATAGTATTACTTGAACGACGCGCGATTGAATGAAGCTGTCTTTCGTACACTGACTGACAGAATATAAATGTAATTTTATTTCATTGTAGTTTTTTCGCAATTGTATTAAAAAACATTGTTCGACACACGTGCGGAAGTGTCATTTTCACTCGTCCCGAGTCTTGACCCTAACTAAAAAAAATAACCTCGGTACTCGTACAAATTGACACACTTCTCGCACTTGTATCGAAAACTACTATTTTCTGCACTTTAACTACATAACTAAGTAGCTGCATACAAAATACACATGTCTAAATTTTATTAAGATACGTCTTATAGTTTCCGAGTAAAACGGCTGTGACATATGGACGGACAGAAACTATAAGGGTTCCGTTTTTGCTATTTTGGCTACGGAACCCTAAAAAGGGATGGATAAAGCTTATTGCTTCGACTGTTACTGCAGTTTTTGGTTAGCTAGATTATAATTGGTACGTATTTAATACCAACCACCAACATTTTAGGATGAATTCTTGCAAATACTTCGGCGTAATACACCATTTTATATTTTAGCGATCAATGTCTCGCAGTTGGAACATCAGAAGTTCATCATTTAGATATTTTAGATAGTTGTTTATTTGTCATATAGGTATTAGTTAACAGCTTTTTTACTTGATTTATACCAAACTTCTTTATAAGGTGAGGAAAAATTGTAAAAATCGTGAAAAACGATTTAGATAATTAATATCTAAACGATTAACTTAATCGACCCCTAAAACACGGTTATTCTATACAAATAAAACCCTTAGTCGAAGTCCAATTTTTAAAACATTTTTTTTTAATCAGTATCATACGAGTTACTTAATCAAGATTGTCATTGATCACGCCCTCAAAACAAGTCTAACAATGGTATCCGATAATTTAAACAACCCATTGTAATGTGTTGTCACAGCTGAAATCAGTCGCCTTACTTCCAAAGCGTTTCGACTCGACTCGTGACTCGGATCTAGGGGCCGATTTTTGATTTACGAGTGCTCGAACTCAAAGAATTGAACCTCGAATATAATCGCACACAAAAGTCTGTCGCCATTATTTACTGATGAAATTAATAGTATAAATAATCATGATTTTAAAACTATCGCTGTTACTTTTGAAACATCATTTCTCCGTTTTATTCAGAGCTTTAAATGTCAGATTCGAGCGTTCGAATCTCAAAAATCGATGATTCATACACGATGGAAGACTTGTAGTAGATTGTTTTTTTTTTTTAAATATAAGGTGCTAACAAATTAAGTACAAATATTTTAAGAGAACTTAACTTACACCAAACAATTAACTTTAAATAAAATAAGAAAACGTTTGATGTGATTTTTTTGTTTTAATTTTCCGAACAAAATAAATAAATTAAAAGTCTGTCCAAACATAATCAACAATACACTGACAAGGTGTTTACTTACCACTTTCTGTCAAGTGATATTTGTGATAGATTTCATAAAAAATAATTTTCAGACTAGTCACGCGTTATAAAGCCCTGTCAAAATATGTTTGTTTGTTTTGAGCGAGGAGCAAGAAATGACAGTGCGTGACTTACGGCGTCAAAGAGAATCAACTCGCGGGGTCTGCCGCATGTCTATCTAGTCTGAGAAAACATCAAATAGGATAGAGTTAAGAGATAATCAAGGAGGTCTTATTACTGATTATTGTTTAACTCATGAACAGGGTGTTTTTAGGTAGCTTTGTTTTCCAGTTTTGTCGAACAAAAATTCATAAAACCTATATAAACCGAGCCAAATAAGCGAAGCCGAGTACAGATCAGCTGTAAAAATATTTGTACTTAATTTGTTAGCACCTTATATCCATACTAATATTATAAATGGGAAAGTGTATGTGTGTGTTTGTTTGTTTGTTTGTCCGTCTTTCACGGCAAAACGGGGCGACGAATTGACGTGATTTTTTAAGTGGAGATAGTTGAAGGGATGGAGAGTGACATAGGCTACTTTTTGTCTCTTTCTAACCCCCACTTTCCTAAAATGGGGGGTGGAAGTTTGTATGGTTTGTTACCCCGAATTTAACGCGAGCGAAGCCGCGGGCAAAAGCTAGTAAATTATAAATGTTCTAACGTTAGCCCATTGCAAGGACTCTACTCTCAGAATTCTATTATATTAACCACTTGTAGTATTTTTTTAGGAATTGTCCAGACAATTTTCTACAGCAAAATATCGTAATTTGTTTATGCATTTTATAAACTGTGTTTCCCTTTATAAACAAATCATTTAGTTTAAAATCCGTGTACTTCGATACTGAAAAGGTAATCTGATTATTTTTGCCAATAAAATCATAACAATGACGGAATATGTACTCGTATGTCACAACATTTTCTTAACGAAACCGAAAACGCAGTTCTTGAGGTCACTATTGCCTTCACATAAAGTCTTATTTTAAATAATCTGCGTGCATAACTCCCATTGTATGTTTGTCATCGAACCGCGTGGATTATCGTCTGATAATTTTCAGTCATTCCCTGCACACTAGCGTTTACTACAAATATAAACTTTATTTCCTTGTATCAAGGCCGTGTTTGTTATTAGTTTCGGTGATCAGATACGAGGTTGTTAAAATTATCGTTTTTGTTACGTGTAGTATAGTGATTATCTCGGCGTGTAAGCCGTTCATTATAATAATTATTGTCGCCGATACCGGTGGTGGCTTCTATTTTTTTTTTTTGTAATTTAGTGTTATTGGTGATGATTTCTCGTATACCGCCGTTTTCGTGGTGCCTGGCGAATACCGTAGATGAAAATTGGTAGGTTTTTATTTAACGTCTGTTTTATAATAATGTAGGTATTGTTGTGTGTTAGGATTTAACTACCACCATATGTTACGCTAATAAATGTATTTTACTGGCACAGTTTACGGAGTTCACACAACCATATGTGACATTTTCAAGTCAAAGGTACATCATTGTCGATTGTTAAAAAGTAGTAGTAGTAGTAAAACACTTTATTGCACAAAACAAATACCATGACCAACAAAAATATAGTGAGTGTGTACAAAGGCGAACTTATCCCTTTAAGGGATCTCTTCCAGCTAACCTTTAAGCAACTGAGAGAAATCGGTCAGACATGGTGGACAAAGATTTGTACATTACTTGTACATGAAAACTTAATAAATACGTAACGTATTGGTATAGATTATACAAATAAATACATCAAATACATATATATAAATATAATAATACATACATAGGTAAAAGTTTATTTTTAAATGTTTTTTTTTGGCAGCAACGCCTTATTGACCGACAACGATGTACCTTTGACTTGAAAACATCACATATTTTCTATATCTCTTTATTAAATATCTCGTAAGACCTGAAGTATTTTTTATATTAACTCTAGTGCGACTGAGAAAAAACTAAAACGTAGTTCGACCCAGAATATTTATTGAATGTTATTATAAGTACAGTCGCCATCAGATATATCGGAGCGGCCAAGGTGGTCACAAACATCTCAACAACCGCTCTATTGTCATGTATATAAAGTGCATGTTCAGATATTTTTGGGTACCGTGGCCGCTCCGATATATTTGATGGCGACTCTACATGCTGTAGTTTTAATATTATGATTTCGGTTTATGGATTGCCTTTACTTTTTAACATTTACAGCCTTATCTACAGAACAATTCGATTTTATCGTTGTTAACTTATTGTTCAAGTTTAACTGTAGAACGATAACGTTATATTACGTTGAGTTTAACGTTTCTGAACGCAATCTGAATGTATTTTTTTTTAACTACAACCCATTTTAAATAACAATAATTTTAAACAAAAAAGAACCGACTTCACCTAGCCTCCGTCTTTCCAAAAGCAAATGTTCGAGCTGCTGTAAAAAATACTCAAATCACTATAGGTGTGCCTATAATAGTTGAAGAGTTCCCTCGATTTCTCCAGGATCCCATCATCAGATCCTGACCTGATGACAATGGGACCAACTGTGAAGTATACTTTTTCAAACAAAAAAAGAATTTTCCAAATCGGTCCAGCCGTCTTCATATAATCGGTGAACATACATTTAAAAAAAAGAACCGACTTCACTTAGCCTCCACCTTTCCAAAAGCAAATGCTCAAGCTGCTGTAAAGTAATCAAATCACTATAGGTGTGCCTATAATAGTTGAAGAGTTCCCTCGATTTCTCCAGGATCCCATCATCAGATCCAGACCTGGTTACAATGGGACCAACTGTGAAGTACCCTCTTTCAAACAAAAAAATAATTTTCCAAATCGGTCCAGCCGTATTCGAATAATCGGTGAACATACATAAAAAAAAGCAAAAACAAAGATCCCGACGAATTGATAACTTCCGCCTTCGAAATCTTAAAGTAGGTTGCAAAATAGCATAAACAAAGATCCCAACGAATTGATAACCTCCTTCGAAATCTTGAAGTCGGTTCATGACTTTTGATTCAGTTCAAAAATGTAAATTGGAAAAATGTGTTCGTCCTTTCGAACTTATGACAATACATAAATTCATAGACTACGATTATGAGCTCTATCTATGAAATAGGGCAGATGCCCCGTTTTTGGCCACTTTAAGGAGAGTTTGTCTATTCAGACGTCCGTCATTTTGCGTAAACAAGGAAATATGACACTTTTTATGTACTGAGTCATTAAAAATATATATCAATTTTTATATGAATCTGACATTAGATCTTTTTTTTTCCTAATGAAATGTCAGAAAGGGGCGCAGGAGCCAGTTTTGGCCACTTTTTCCATGGCTCCTGACAACTCAATGGCAACAAATAAATGTCAGATGACAGTGCTATCTGTGCTGTCATGATTTACTCTTATATTCACTATAAACCATAAACTTGTAAATTTGTGTATACCTGAATAAAGTTGAAAATGTTCAAAACCGGCACAGTGACCAAAACTGGTGCATCTGCCCTACTATGTGACGACGATGATGTACTGTAATAATCTATCATTTTCTTACAGCTACGCAGTAGTATCAGAATACTACGGGCGAGGCTTGTTCAACAAGCTAACCGTGATACCAGACCCTCAAGAATCGGCGGCGCCTACGCCGGTACCTGCGCCTGTGCCCCGTGCGGGTGTACCGGGCGCCTCGGGAGCCCCAGGCGCCGCTGGAGCCCCGGGTGCCGCGGCCGCTAACTACGGCCCCGGTGCCGAGGCTAAACTGAGGCTGCAAGAGGGCCAGAGCAAGCAAGGTAAGCAGTGTTCTTTTACTGCATTAAAACCATTGATTTATACAAAAAGGGAGATATGGTACAGTCACGTCTGAAAATATGGATACATTAAATATGACAAAAATATGTAGCCACGACTATATTGCCAAGGCGTAAAGTCTTGGATACATGTTCTTGTCACATTAAATGTATCCATATTTTCAGACGTGACCGTACCAGGCGCTCGATAGTGTGCCATCAAATATAGGTTTCGGCACCTATATTGAATTAGTCGTGTGACAGAGTTTCGCAGTCACACTTTGTGCAATGCTCAAAATATGGAGGTCTCCCTTGCATACCCGTGTTAACTATATAGGTTTATCTCTTTTACCCATGATGCACATAGGTACATTATAGCGGTGTGTAGCATTTTACAAGGGTGTAGGTGCTGGAACACATTTCAGTTTAGTTTACTATGAACGTCACTCATCTTCCTTTTTGTTTACGTCTATGATTAAAACCAATCAATTTAATTGTTTTGGCTTCGTTATTCCAGTGTTTTTGCGCTGTTCTAATTATTATTTTCTTTAAATTGATACCAATTGCCTTTTCTGTACTGTTTTAATAATGTTTACGACAATTGTCAACTTTAACTTGATCGTCGAAGATTTATAAGTATTATTAAATTTATTACTAATAAATAAATAAAAGTATGTAGCTTTTAATTCTTTGTGGTTAAGGATATTTATTATTTACCTTGAAATGATTGTTCATATCACGTTCGTCGTCATGAATGATCTTTTAATATTTTGCTTTTAATGTTTTCAATCATTTTCGTTGCTCATTTTCACTGAAAAAATATTTCCATTATTGATAAAAATAATGACGAGCTTGTATTTATTATTTACAATTTTCTCATTACGATTTTACTTTTATAGAATTACATACATACATACATACATATATTCACGCCTGTTTCCCAGAGGGGTAGGCAGAGATCACGGATTTCCATTTACTACGATCCTGACAAACTACTTTCGCTTCACCCACTTTCATAATATTCCTCATACATGCTCGTCGGTTTAGAGTACTTCTGACCTGGCCTTTTTGCAATAATTCCCCGATTTGATCGAGGTAAGTTCGCCTAGGTCTTCCCCTTCGAACTGACCCTTCCACTCTTTCTTCGTACAGCCTCTTCGTTAATCTTCTTTCATCCATCCTCTCTACGTGTCCAAACCATCTCAACATACCCATCTCAATTTTTGTCACTACATCTTCATCCACTCCGCATTTCATTCTTATTACGCTATTTCTGATCCTGTCTGTTAACTTCACACCACACATGCTTCTTAGAGCTCTCATTTCCACTGCGTTCACTTGACTTTGATGTCTTTTCTGCCACACCCAACTTTCACTACCATACATAAGTGTAGGCACCAACACTCCTCCATGCACAGCCAGGCGTGCTTTTTGCGACACCTTCTGACTGCTCATAAAAGCGTTCAGTGCCCCATTCACTCTATTCCCAGCATTCACTCTCCTTTCAATGTCTTTTTCATTTTTACCATCTCTTGTAAACAAAGTCCCCAAGTACACAAACTCGTTCACTTGTTCCAGTCTTTCTTCACCAATCATAATTATAGAATTGTAATTGAAAAATTAAACCATTCATCTTGCAACAGTCACAACAACACCAACACATTTTTTTTCAAATTTTAACAGTTTCAAAAAGTGTTCTTGTTACGTTTCAGTATTCGTGCCAAACGCCACAAAGCAAGTAGCACCAAAAGGCACCTCCGTCATCCCAGTACCAGAAGGCCGTATGCGACTCATAGAGCAGCAATATTACAGCTCCAGCCTAGAAGCTAACATCTCCCGCCTCGAACCACGAGTCCATGCCACAAAAACTTCACCGTTAGCCTCTCCTATGGCCAACAGAAAAATTGAACCGAAGAGCTTAGGACATTCGCCCAAAATATCATCAGCTATCAGCAATGGAGCCACTAAGAACCCCTTCGAAGAAACATACGACGACACGAAAAACCCATTCGCTGATGATGAGAATGAGCCAACGAACCCGTTTGGCGAGGATGATGATTATGACAAGAATCTGAACCCGTTTTCGTGAGGTTAGTGGAGTTTGATCTCAGTACGTTTAGGGAGTGTGCATTCGGGCCCTGAGGTCCTAAGGCCTTGGTTGAAAGAATAATCAGGATAACGCAGGTTATGTGAGAAAATATTGTGCGACGCGCGATAATAGGAGACGTTTAGAACACGTTTTTATTTTGTTAAGGCTTGTTCACGAGAAAAAGTAGCCACTGCTTTATAATTCTAATTTTTAATATAAAACATATATTGTTATATAATTGTAATTAAAAAGAAAATTATTTTCCTTTCGTTTTAGGTAGCGATAAGGATATTTATACCAACTTGCGAAATTTAGTGGTAGCTTTTCTCGTATGAATCATTTCAGTTCTCGCTTTGTTCTTTACTTAATCAGAATATTAATACCATAAATGTCCCATATACCGTATGTATCAGAACGAAAGGCAAAGAAAGAGACTCATTAATGTTTAGACCATAAATATGATTATGGTGCCCGGCTTATGCAAATTTAGCATCTTTTAATAGTAGTGAAAAAAATAAATATAATGAACAATTATTTTATTACCTCCTGTATTATTTATTTACAGTGTTATCAATGACAACAAATAAAATGACGTAAATGTCAGCTGATAACGTTAGACAGCTAAAGTTGAGTGCACACTCACGTATTAAATGCGATGCAGTTCGATGTGCCGGCCGCCGGTACGTAAATATCTGAGCAAGCGACGACGATTCTTTTCGTGTACTTTTCGCAGCAAATTCGGATTTTGTCGGACACGGTGTCTAATTGTATCAAATGCTTGAGTTATCCGTGCTTGTAATTCTTCGCGAGTTCGTGATTCCGTCCATCGGCACCGGCGGGTTGTTATTTCGCAGTCAGATAAGCGTATTGAGGATCACACGGCCGTTGTTGGGTTGTCTTCGTGCGGGAAACCTCTCCGCGTACAGATGAAGAGCGGCATTCCGTTTCCCCTACACTCTCCGTAAAGAAGGATCATATCCACAAGTTCCTCCGCAGAAAAATTTAAAGGCATTATCAGTAATTTTTAATTTAAATTTTTATTTATTAGATTTTCTTTTTATCTGGCAGACGAATGTCAAACTCTGACTTGAAGTTTAAATTTAAAGGAAAAAAGTCCAATTAATTGATTTAACCTGACCTCTTTCAAAATAAAAATAACAAGATGACAAATCTAATGGAATGTCATAATTAATGTCAAAGTGAACTACAATGATATGCAAAATCCCTGTTGTAACGAAATGATAACAAAAAAATAGTCCTTAAATGATAATTTCAAGAAGCGGTTAGTGTTTCGTATTTATTAGGCTTATCAGTATCTGGTCATAGTTGAAATTGCATTAATCTGATATGATGTGGATTGGTTTTAATTAGTTTGTTTACGTTTATAAATTGACGTCTTACTGTTTCTACAGGCTGTTACAAGAATTATTAACCGACTGCAAATAAGAGGACCCAAAGTCATGTTGAGATTGAAAGCTAAAAGAAAGTTAAAAAAAGCAAATAAAAGTTATTAGTAAGTATTCTGTTAGAACATACTCCACTTTACCATCAACCAGGCTTCAGCTTTGCCTTTCGTTCTGATACATACTGTATATCAGTTACGATATGGACTGGACTGGACTGTATATGCAAGCCAGATATTGTTCAAAATTATCCCAGAAGGTTGCACTGCCGTAACTGTTTTTTGAAGCATTAACTGGCGTTATTTGGAGTTTGACATTCATGCGAATACTTTTGGATTTTGAAATCTTAGAACAATCTCCTCATGGTCCTATGACTGTTTGAGCTACAACGCCCGGAACCAGTAGAAACTCATTTTGCAATGGATACTCTTTTCGTGACCAAGCTTTAGAGTTTTCCCCTGCTCCTAACGTATACGTAACGTATTATTTACTCTTCTGGCTCAGATTAAGAAACTCAGAAAAGACTTCGCGTTAGTACGGGACACATGGTTAACAATTCCGTGAAATGCACCAATACAATTTCAAAGTTATGTTATAATCAGAGCTCGGATTTTTCACGGCAAAACAAAACACTAGCGTAATTTAGCCAGTGCTTGAAATATTATTTTATCGATATCGATAATTCAGAACTAGAAGAAATAAAAGTCACCAAATAAAATTAATATGTAATAAAACTAATAAAAACATTTGTATAAAGTTACTATATATTAGAAACAGACGCAATTTCTTCTTCAAAATCTACGTCAGTACACACAGCAGCACAAGACATTTTATTTGGGTAATAGTGATAGGAGTAGATGATCATTATCTTTTCAACATTCTCTGGGAGTAAACAGTTGCGTTTATCACTATAAATCCATTTATGTACACTAAATGTACGTTCAACTTCAGTTGACGTCAAGGGAGCAAATTTATAGAATTCATTATCAGTTCGGGTAATATTTTCAGATATGTCTCTTAAAATTTCGTAATCAGGATTTCGTTCGAGCACGGCTTCAAATTTACGTATCACTGGTAAAAGTTTACTCCAGTTTACGTAGCAACGAACAGTATCCAGAATGAGGAAGGATTCCGTAATGGATAAAGTCGAACATTGCAATTGTTCTATTGAAGAGGCTATTACTTCGTAGTTGTCGCGAATGAAATTTAACTCCGGTCGTAGTTTGCGTGTTTGAAAACATTTTTTTGCAGCTCTTATAGCTGCCGACTCATTAGCAAGTATGGAGACGACATCACGTATTTGCTCATAGTATTGAGCGTAATATACCGCAGCAGATATCCAAGTTCCCCATCTGGTGATAATTGGCTCGGGAGGTAGGGGAATGGACGGATATTTTGCCTTAAAAAGGCGTACACGCTCTGGAGATTTTAGGAATATCTTTTTGACATTCGATATCAACCCATGCACACCTTTGAAATTATCTCGCACTTCTTCGGCAACCCGGTGCAGACCATGAGCTAAACACGTAATGTGTTTCATACGAGGAAACGTTGCTTTTAAAATACGACCGGCTTTAAGCATATATGCGGCACTATCTGTGCAAAGTAAAAGCAAATTGTTTACGTTATCATTGAAAGAATTTTGAAACAAAAATTTTAATTGGTTTATTATTAGGTTTGCTATTGTTTCCCCATTTACCTTCTCTAAAACCTTCGACCCCAAAAGATAAAATTGCTTAGAACAATTTTTTTGCAAAGACCGAATCACCTCGTTTGTCACACATTTTCCCATGAAATCTGGTGTTTCGTCTATAGATATCCACAAATAATTGGTTTTGTTTACCTCTCTTATACCCTGTATAGTTTTTTTGTACACGAGATTTAAATAAATTTTTCGCAGGGTCGATTCGTCCGGTAAAGAAGTCATAGAGCAGTCGCAACATAAATACTTGTTAAAAAAATGACGAAAATTATTGTTCTTGACTGTTGCCCATGGTATGTCGCATGAAATAAGAAAAATAATTAAATCGAAATAAAATTGATGTTTCCTATTTGGTTGCCCCGAACGGTAATTGTGGCGGTTGCTTTTCACATGATTCTCAATATTGCATTTCTTCAGTTTTAGATGCATATCGCACATAGAGCAGTATATAGTGGAGGTCACTTCATTATAGACTAACTCAGGGTGATTTTCAATCCACGTTTTGATCCGATCTTGTACATTACTCATTTTTGTATTAATTGATACCTTGCAATATTAAGTTATTATACGTATATCCAACACGTCGGATTCAATGCGTTGCGAAATAAATAATACCTAGATGCAATTTACGTTTTATACGTAATGAAATGACAGTTAAAGTGTGAATGTCATATGTCATGTGAGATGAAATTTGCAGTCGTTTCTATCATTTTAAATGAGGTGGTATAGTTACTTCGTTCTAAGTTGTACATGCAGACCTACCTCTTTGTTGCTCGACTATGGCAAAGCTAAAATGAAAAGTTATTTTATTACTTATACAGGATGTCCGGTAATTAATGCACAACCTTCTAACCCCCAGTAGGTCACCTTAGACTGGTCAAAAATATTGATTTTGAGTTCTAGTAAGTCTCCTGTTTTTCGAAATTTTCGCACGTTTGTTAGTTTTTAAATTTTGACATTCACACTGATAGGTGTACCATCGAATAAAAAAAGAAAAAATGTACTGAGGCAATACCTGTCATATACTCTAGTAAGACTCGATAGGTGTCGATAAAATAATATTTCAAACACTGGCTAAATTACGCTAGTGTTTTGTTTTGCCGTGAAAAATCCGAGCTCTGGTTATAATGTTTGTTCTAGTACTTTAGTTAAAAAAGCACGCTAGGTTTTATCCATGAGTAAAGTAACGGTGTCTATTGTAGACACAAATACCTCTATTATTTATTTATCGTATGGCTACATGTCACTGGATATACATAGATAGGCATTTCTACCCAGGGGTAGTAGTAGTGGGAAAGCAGAGGATAATGAAAATCCAGTGAGTGCTGCGAGGTCCAGATGGGACAGTGCAGCTGCCAAGTTTGTTACTCTTTTAGCACCACCCAGGGATTACGTGTAGGGTTGTCTAAGGCGTTTCCTACGGACGCAGAGTAACATTGATCCCCACAAATACCTCTGTAACGTCAGAAATCAGTTGGGGAAAGTGCACTTACATTTGTTATAAAGGCCCACCGAGGCCACCCCAGTCAGGTAGCAGAAGCGCCCACGGTGGAACCGCCTCTAACCCACCCTATTATAGTTAGGTACTTATAGTAATAATTAAAAACAAAAAGGACTTCACTTAGGCTACTCCACCTTTCCAAGATCAAAAGCCTAAGTCACGGTAAAAAATGCTCAATCACTATAGGTGTGCCTATAATACTTGAAGAGTTCCCTTGATTTCTCCAGGATCCTTTCAATCTCAATGGGACCCACTATCAAGTATATCCATTCGAGAAAAAAATATTCCACATCGGTCCTCTTTCAAACCATTTGCAGCAACAAAGATCCCGAGTTTAAAACCTTGAATAAAAGCAAGTGGATACTGAATACTGTATCTCGACAGCAGTATCATCATATTCTTCTTCTTCCTATTCCGTATTTTTTTGTATCAAACATCCGCTGTATGGCTATAGCGTAAAATTATACTTGTTTATAATGCTTCTTCATTCTACTTTACATGGTGATATCATTTGCCATCCGGACGTACAGTCAAGTGTAAAAATACGTATCGAAATAGTCGTCTCATAAATATGGTACTACGCACTTATTACAACGGAATAAGATACTATGGGACATATTTTTGAGTAAGATGAGTACACCCATATTTTTACACTTGACTGTACCATAGCCAACACTGTTAACTGACCATTTGTAATCCCTATTGCAACGGCATAAGGTCTATCGGTGGTCATTTAAGTGTGTTGCTGTTTGTACGTACAGAGATGAATTAAATGCTTTAATATAATTGTTAGGCTTACATCATTTATGAGTGCTATACATATGTATATTGGGCCGAATATAGTTTCGACATGCCCTACGTCTAAAATTATGCATAAGAAAATCAATGTAATGTACATAAATGTTATGTTCTTTATAAAGTGTATATTGCCTTTTAAAGTATTCCTTTTGTATACTGACGCGTAATAATCCGTTGATACTGAAAATAAATAAAAATAATATAACGCATGGGTTGTTTTACTAGCCTCTTGCTGAATCTTGTCTTGCAAGCACGGTTAGCACCAGTGTGTAGCGACAGTATGTCGCGGGCGATATAACTGTATTCATCAGAAAGTGACAGATGTCTATCTCGCCCGTGTGATATTGTCGCTGCACACTTGTGCTAACCGTGCAGCACTTTAAGTCCTGACTTTGAGTCTGAGTGTTGCGCGTTTCCTGCACCTACTGCGATACTTTCGTTACCTTCCGTCTCTATCGGGCTTGACTATTCGAAAGAAAGAGAAGCAGATAACGAAATTTTGATTGTCGGGGTACTATGCCTGTTTATCTACCTTGTTTATTTGTCGAGTAGTAATGCTAATCATCCTAGCTTGTAAATATAAACCAAGTTATTAAATACTATCACACTAAAAATCGGCTAAAGCCTGATCAGAAATATATGATCATTGTCAAGAGGGATCTATTGTTCTCATTTATAGGGCAACAGTTCAGTATAGTCATAGAGCGTATTATTCTCTATGGAATGGTGACATCTTGATTTGTTCACCTGTCTGTTCTGATTTTATTTTGAAAATGTTTCACAGCGAAATAGTTTCATTTATTGCCAGTGTAAGAAATTAGTTCCAATGAAATTCCGCAAAATGGCGCATGATCATATATTTCTGGTCAGGCTTTACATTACTAGCATTTTTAGAAGTATTAAAACATAGATGTTCGTTAGAGACACGTCAGTAAATATCTACTCCTTAAATGTGTGGATGGGAAAGGGAGCAAAGCAAACAACGGATTGGAAATTTTCAAAGCATTTTATTTATGACCTTTAACACTGTGTATAATATATTTTGATAGTACATTTAGAGCAATGAGTAATATTACCAATCATTACATTGTTCTTATTTTCATAACTTGAATGAAATTTATAAATTATATATAGAATATAATTTTCAATATCATTCTCGGCCAACAATCAACAATCACTATCATAGTCACCCGGCGCTTCGATCACCGAGCGCCACGCCTAACCGAACAGACCAACCGAAAGAACGCAACGAACAGAACAACACTACCCTATAAAAATAGCAGTATAGCTTAAAGAGATACTCTATAAAAATATATATAATCCAGCGACAGCTGTTATCTCTAATTTAAAAAGACCTTTTATTCGAATTACAAAAATATAACGAAAAAACTTAAATTAAGCTTTGCAAACTAATTTCCAAAAAATACTTCAACAGTTGCACCCACAACACACCCGCGATTTATCCTGCTCTAGGTCTCTACGTTAACATCATTTTGCTATGCAAAATACATCACTATTTATTTGAGAAAGTAAATAGTTACAAACTTTGGAATGTTATACAAAAATGACTAGAAAGAAAGGTATGTATATAGCACGGCGTCACGCGACGCGAGATCTCCCTTCGTTGCCGCGTCGAAACAAAAACATTTAAACTCAACTCGCTGTCTATACATATATATCTTTATCAGTGGTAAGCACATCATCAAATAGATAAAAATAATAATGTTAAAATGTTGCCATTCAAACTTAAACCCTTAGATTCATGTAAGATAATCTCGACGACAATAATTAATAATTTTTAAATTTAAGAAATATAACACACAGCATGTCTAGACTTGGATAATACTTTTTTGATCTTAACCTATATAGTCTATGCTAAATTATTATCGGGATATTCTCTAGGGTCAGCCGAGCCGCTACGTGCGTGGCTCGACGTAACTCAGGCAGATCAAATCAACTAGGAAATATTTACAACGACTTAACTTCACAAAAGCTTACTTTTTCAAGATGGAGTTAATGGTAAATATAAAACGGTCACTAGAAGCGATAGTATAGTGACAATATTAGATATACTTTCAACATCGAAGCGGTAACGAGTAAGCATTGCCCGGACTGAAAGGTACATCGAAATAAGTTTCAAAGAAATATCATCCATATAAAACTACCGTCACATCGAAACTAACTACGCTATATTTCCTGTATAAATATTAGTGTGAACTATGGAGCGGTCGAGTGACGTGTATATTATCACGCTGAGTGTACGACATTCATTGAACAGAACAACTTGTACTTAAAAACTAACATCGTGACTGACAATTATATTTTATTTGGATTTTCAAGTCTATTCTCGGTGCCATCAACCCATTATTAAATTTTACTCGACAATCTCAGATAAAATCGGGTAGTATGACACCGAGAATTGAAAGCTATAGGTCTTGAGGGTAACACAGTGTCGCTATGTAGCTACTCTATCACATATAATGTACTACACAGAGAGCACGTTGACTAGAACCGGTCGGAATGGTTGTGACGACGCCAAGCGGCGAGCTCCTTTGTTAACATTAGCCTACTTTATACAATCCATTCGAACATACCTATATCACTATAGGAACCTAACAAAATCCAATATACAACAGAAAATACAAATTAACTACCAAATGATGTATAATTTCTTGGAACGCGTATTCTACATTTAACTACAATGTTATAATTATTATTATGTATTTACAATCAATTCTAAACGTGAAACGAAACGTTACGTATGACGTCATACGGACACCGCCACTTCAAATTGGCTGTTTGAGCCTCAAAATATATTTCTACCGTTCGGGCCATACGTATATACAAGGTAAATTACATTAATAATGTATCCAACGTTTGAAGAAAATCTATAGGTATTCAGTAATTTGTCTTTTCACATTACATTCATTTAAATTCTTATATCTCGCCGTAGGTTTTGTTACAAAATGGAGTCTATCAGACATCGCCGGCGTACGTTTGTGCGCAATTCGATTAGCTTATACTCGAAAGAAATATTCGACGCTGCGGGGAAGTGTAGCACAGGCTACACGTCGCAAGATGCCAAAAATAGGCTAAAAATAAGTTAAATATCTAAACAACTATTTTTAGAGGCATAAAGGCTTGCTCAGCAATTTTAGAGTTTGCTATGTAACCAATGAACCATGAACACAAGTTAGGGTATAAAGTTCTGCGACTCAGAAAGCTGCTACAATTCTGTTACCACAGCGCCAAACTTTCTCGAATACAAAAATAAAACAAGGTTTTAAAATGTTATAACCAGTGATCGTACATTTTCCAGCATTTTTGGTGCAGTGCTAAGGTTATTATTATTTTGAGGCTATTAGATGTTTAAACCAAGAATCAAATAAAATCAAAGCCACTTAGAACTAAGTAATAATGTAGAGATGGTTGGTAATTAAATAACAATTTAATAAAAAACGCCTTTGCACCAATTTTGCTGGAAAATGTACGATCACTGGTTATAACAGTACCAAATCTTAGTATATTGCTGGTAGTATTTGCTTTTATTTTACCACATGTACAGTCACCATCAAATATATCGGGGCGGCCAGGGTACTCAAAAACATCTGAACGTGCACTTTATCGCCTTAACAATAGAGGCGTTGTGCAGATACGAGTATGGCCGCTCCGATATATCTGATGGCGACTGTACTTATGAAGTGATCCGTAGGTGGCATATGTAATCAATAAATAATTTAGTGATAGAGATAGTTTAAGCGCCCGACTAGGTACAAACGGTAATCTCACCAGTAAACCTTATTTGTATTCACATAAGGCCTACAATTGCTTAGTTTGTCACCGTTGATACTGATCACATTCATACTCTCGCTAATATCTAGTAAACATTCACTATGGCCGAGATAGAAATACTTGGAATACATTATTGCATTACATAGAGTTCTCCGAACTCAGACGAGTTAACTAATATATAAATAAGTTAACATAATATAATATAACGTGCATCCTTTTACATATTTGAAACAGCTCAAAAGAGTTGTACAATTATTGTTCCTGCAGGTTAAAATTCGTCATTTTCAAGTTACCCCGTTTTCCTCCAGTGCCAGCTTGGTCCCGCCACACACAACACTCAACTGCTTGTAACGTACTACTCAACAGATATAAACATATATGACTATTTACGTATAAATTGTATATAGCATTAAATGCATTTGTTTTATAATACTGTTAATACATTGGGGATATGCTAAAATAATTGATCGCGTCTGGGCTTACTATAGTTCAAAATTATTCTTTTTTGTGGTCCCAAAATTGTTAGAAATTAATATAATAAAAATATGAAATAAGATGGATCCACGGACCACTCTTCCTTGACTTCCTCTCATTTAATTCCTCATGTTTAGGCCTTAAGGATTGATAGTCAACTAAACCAGGCACAATTTTCACCTAACAAAATCTTCGTTCGGATGTAAATATGATTTCAAAATTTAAATAGTCAGCTGCTACGACTATTTTGTATCGTATTATCATTTGAGGAAGACAATATAGACCTTCGTATATTTCAAACCTGATATCCTTTTAAATTTAATCAATCTTCAGACTATTTCTTAGCTCAATTGACCGATTTCAAAACTTAATTGAAGAGAAAATTCATTTCATCTAAGGGAATCTGTAATATTATCTAAAGATTAGGTAAGTATGGCGTCTTCATTTGTATGATTTCGAAACTGTCAAAGATACATAAAGAGTTAAGTTTAGTTTCGCTAGAGACCCCAAAAACGTAAGGATAGGGGATTAAAAAGTCCCTATTAAAATAGGGCTGTGACACAATGACATTCAACTTCCATTCGTTACACTCCGCGGCAGCAGACTCGCGCGAACCATCAAATACAACTCGCAACTTGGTCGTTAATCGACTCTTGTGTTCGTGATTGTATCGCGCGATGCGCTTTAAGAAAAGAATGAAACGAGTCCTAGAAATTTCAATGGCTGAAGTAGGGCTGTCGCTCAATGGCACCTTTCACTCATGACCAGACATTCGGTTCGCGCGAACCGTCCTATACAAGCCGTAATGAAGTCATTCGGCAACTTTCTTCCGCAGAATCAATACTTCAGGAAAAGAATATACAAGTCCTAGCAGTTTCAATGGCAAGGATGCACGTTAGTACGCTGGCTGACGGCGATGCGTTTAATAAACGAGGATAGACTCCATTGTGAGGGTGTCTCATGCGGGTTGCTGCGCGACCGCCTTGTCGCCGCGGCGCGCCGAGCGGGACCTGTGTGCCGAAAACTTCCACGTGTATATTGATCTGGGTTGAGCTCGCTAGCTCTTTAAAATTACTTGTTGGGAATACAAAATTGTCTTCCAAGCTGATAAGGAATTGAGGCATTTATCATAGAAAATAGACATTATGCACAATAAATATGTCGTAGCCAGACGAATGGGCCATTTCATGATTTTTTCGGCAATAATTGGGCAAATATTAACAAACAAAACTACTAAATGGAACAGACTATTCCACACAAAAACATACAAGATTTCGGTAATCTCAATGCAAGAAATCAAAGTCGACTGAATGTATGTAACAAGATGCGTAGGAAACGTGCCAATCGTTAACGCTATCTTAGCGTAGCGTATCTTAGTCACCTCTCTCTATCACTCTTCCATAGTGCGACAGTGACAGTTGCGTTTCGTTCGCTACGGAGCGTTAACGATTGGCACGTTGGCTACGCACCCAGGTATGGAGACAATGCAATAATTAAGTAGAGTCAGAAAGATCTAAGATTTAAACAAGTACTAAAAGATCTGTATTGGAAATTTATTATAGTAGGGGTTTCTCTCAGTACAAAAGTGAAAAAAATTGTGCGCATCGAGAAAAAGTTGTGAATTTTTGAGCATGGATAGAGTGCCCTACGATGAATATGTTTTAGTATTGGAGGTCTTTAAAATTTTTGGATCTTCACGTCAAAATCAGGGGTCCCGTGCAATATGTTATGGTTATTACTCTATGGTTAAGGCTGCTAGGGGTTGTGTGGTATCATTTCCGTATAAAAAAGATATGCAGAATTTATTTTTGATATAAAAAAATTAAAAAACCATACTTAAAAAAAGTTTTGCGAAGAGGAAAAACACTCAAAAAATATTATTTTTTAGAACGTTGTATAAGTACTAATAAATGTCATTTATTTGTAAATTCAAAAAAAAAAATCTCGATTTTTTTTTTATATACCACGACGGTGGCAAAAAAAGCATACGGTCCGCCTGATGGTAAGCAGTTACCGTAGCCTATGGACGCCTGCAACCCCAGAGGATTCACATGCGCGTTGCCTACCCTATCCTACCCTACCCTCGATGCGCACATTTTTTTCAAATTCAAGCTCTGCCATTAAAAAAATGTACTCTTAAAGATTTACCGAATGCGAAGCCATATGAACAGTTATAATTTTGGACTCTATTGATAGTTTTTTTTTTTTTTTTTATACCACGACGGTGGCAAACAAGCATAGTGTATCAAAGTTCAAATAGCTGATTATGGGCATAGGATGCAGCAGTGTCGAGCAGGTAGGGTATAAGAATTTGAGATGCTCACCTGATCTGTCCGGCGAGCAGCGGGTTGATGGCATACAACCAGTCGTGCACCTCCTTGTCGCCCAGCGTCTGCAGCAGGTAGCCGCGCTCCTTGCTTACAACGCTGCAACACGAAAAGAAAAACATGCGGTAAAATATATAGTATAGATACTTATATCATTTGTAAACACAACCGAATTCCACACTCGACCGCCTAAAGGCCGAGACACAGGCAGCATGTGCGTAGACGTCCACGTCCCACTGCGTTGTAAAATAAGAATTATCATAAGACATGTCAGACGGTTGCGTTTGACGCGCGCGTGCATTAGTAAACTGTCCTTACGCGAAACATAACTTGCGAAAATTTACGTATAAATCTTTACGCCGCCGATTCCGCGCTAATGTTTTCGTCTATGGAGGTTATAAATGAAGAACAAATCAAATTATTTTAATAAGTAGTTCGGATTGGAGGTACAAATGTGCCTTAGCATTTACAAAGATTGCATATACACGGGAAAATTCGACCGGTGCCGCTGTGACCCGGGTAGCATGGTGGTTAGGGCGTCTGCCGCGAACGCAGAAGACGCTGGTTTGATCCCAGCCCTGACCACCGGAGGCCTAGGTCACTTCTTTCTTTGTATATGACATCTATATGAGTTTATGGAGGTTATCTTAAAAAAAAAAATATTTTTTTTATTTAGAACACAAACAGTCTCAATAATAAACAACATATGTCGTACACAATGTACAAGAACAAAGAGAGGGTACAAATAGACCTGGAGGTTCAGTGAATTACATAAAGTTAACAAAAATATGGTACGTAGAAAATAAACAACAAAAGTAGGTAGACAAATTGTACAGTTACCTGAAGGTGTTGGGCATCCGCACCATCTGCTCCTGATCCTCAGAGTATTCCACGTGCGCGTTGGCCAGGTTGATGACGGCTCGCTCGATGGGGTCGCGCTCGTCGCGGTAGATGAACACGTACGGCCGCCGGACCACCTGAAAAACAAGTGTTTCCGTTTACAATACGTACTATCATAAATCAGTTGAAAGACCAGCCCTGCTAGCATCACTTACATTGTCACACGGCTCTCCATACTTCAGGCGCGACTGGAAGTATGGAGCATGTTATGCTAAGCCGCCTGCTGGATTTCGACTAATGACAGTCTCTAGTTTAAGTTTCTGGCTTCTAGACAATGTTTCTGAGCCATTTTCGTTGACCATCCGTTCTACAAGCGAATGCCCTAAACGGCACGTAGCGAAGCAAGAGGGTATTAGAGATCTCTCTACGGCAGGTGTTATGCCTGGGATCGAAGCCCGATGTTCCAACTCACTCTGAGTAGGAAGTTTGATGAAGGTTGTGACGAACCCTGTAAGCGCGACTTAGGTAAAGTATGGGCGCTTGATACAAGTTACACCTGTTGGTATCGTGGTCCGACGCTGGAATAGATAGCTAAAAGGAGATGCAACAAGGAACCATACATCGTTTTAACTGTAAAAAATTCAAATTGTAACTTTAAGAACACAATTAGCATTGTGAGCACACGCGCCGTCACATACACACGCACACACACACACACTCGCATACGTTCACTCTCACACACTTAGCTTATATTTTAGGTAAGTTTAGATCTTAAGATACTCAATGTAAAAATACTAAATCTACATATTATACTGATAATAACGTTTTTAAATGTATGTACGATTAATCATTTGGAAGAGCGAGGCCTTCTGACACAGGTACACCATACCCACTAGAAGGTCTCAACCCCTCTACATGTTGTACATCATCAGGTTTAATTAAATAAACTTTTTTTTTTAACTGTCCCACTAGTGAGCGCAGATGTCTCATGTGCGAGCAGGTTTAGGCAAGCTTCGTCCCTCCCCACGCCGCCATCGTCTCTCCCCCCCCCCCCACACTCGTGTACCCACCAGCCACCGCTTCTTCCAGCCGTGCGTGCCGTGCTGCAGCACGTTGAGGTGTCCGCGCCGCGCCACGGCGGCCGACACGCGCACCTCCTCGCAGTCGGGCACGTACAGCGCGCCGCCCGCGCTCAGCTTCGTCCCTCCCCACGCCGCCATCGTCTCTCCCCCCCCCACACTCGTGTACCCACCAGCCACCGCTTCTTCCAGCCGTGCGTGCCGTGCTGTAGCACGTTGAGGTGTCCGCGCCGCGCCACGGCGGCCGACACGCGCACCTCCTCGCAGTCGGGCACGTACAGCGCGCCGCCCGCGCTCAGCTTCGTCCCTCCCCACGCCGCCATCGTCTCTCCCCCCCCACACTCGTGTACCCACCAGCCACCGCTTCTTCCAGCCGTGCGTGCCGTGCTGTAGCACGTTGAGGTGTCCGCGCCGCGCCACGGCGGCCGACACGCGCACCTCCTCGCAGTCGGGCACGTACAGCGCGCCGCCCGCGCTCAGCTGCGTCCCTCCCCACGCCGCCATTGATTTCTCTAGGAGCGCGCGCTCCGGCGAGCATAGTCTACGAAAACAATCACATTTGTAGTATACGAATTCTTATTTCTAGACAAGATACAAGTTCGTATTACAATTGTAAATTTCACTGAGGTCCGGTTTGCTGCAATACGAGTAGTACCGGATAAGACTACGCGTCAAAAATAAAAGTAACTTATAATAGGGACCGTGCGCGTTGGAGGGTCTCTCATCTTATGGTCTAAATAAAAAACTTACAGTACCACGCCAATAGACAGTGCTGCCACTGCTGCCTCCAACATTTCCCTCACATACCCTTGCCTTGCACGTAGGTCCTGCAATCTAGTAGACTAATATGGCAACTTTAATATGTCATTTGCACTTCGCGTCAATAAAGCGGGCCGTCCTGTGCTGCCCTCTTCAGTTTGCGCACGTTCCCTATTAATGGAGTAAATATCAGCAAACGGACTACTAAAATTTACAAGTGTAATACAAAGATAAGCAGTCGTAGCACCTTTAACTTAGTTAGTTGATCGTGTGTGCTGGAAGACGCGATTTAATAGAGTGTGCGTGGAAGATTATGTTAGCTCATCAATTTTACTTCTTACGTTATTTTGACTGGACGGGACTTGATAGCGTATAATTAAAGCAAAGTCGGTTTTATCTCGAGACTCAAAAATCAATCTAAGACGTTAATTTTAATCTCGTAAGATTTGGAACCTTCTTTTATTTTTATAGGGGATCAAAATTCGATTTTTTATTTGTAGTAAAGGCCTCACGATTCATTGCGTAGAAACACGTCCACGGTGCGAAGTAGGTCTGATATACGATTAAGTCCCGTTTAGTTCAAATAATAATTTCAGACTGTAGTATTTCACAATGAAAAACACAATAATAGAAACTAGAGATATGGCAGTGTAGCGTAAGTTTCAATAAGTGAGTGTTTTCAAGTTGTATTGTTGTACCTCAGAATTATCGACGCAATGGTCCAAGGGTATGGCGTGCATGGAAGTGGGAGCCGGGCGGGATGCGATAAGAAGCTAAGAAAAAACACGAAATAAATATTGAAGTTGACTTGAGATTTGGGCAAGTAACTTCGTAAAAAAACTTAAAGATGGTGGTATAAATAAAATAAAAATTTAATTGGGAAAGTTTAAAAACAAACAAAAGACATATATAAAAAGAATGGGCAAAATAAAACACTTAATAAAATAAAAACAACATATTGGGTTTTATGAGAGATTGTTTTGTTATTTACTTTAATTATTTAAATGTGTGTCTTGTTAGGTATTTGGACTATGTGGTTAACTGTTCACAATGAATATTTTAGATTATTTACAGTACGATGCAATACGAGAACAGTCGGAAAAAACTTCGCCATATAATCATAATTATAACCCGAAGTCGGAGTCAAGGGTGTACATCTCCATGATAAAAACAGCTATGGCCTTGCATATATCGGATACGTTTTCGGGGTTGTCAAATTCCATTAGTTTATTTGCGACATGACCACAGATAAGATAAAATATTTAAGTAGTTTATAGTAGTACTTTTTTCTAAAATAACAGTTTGGGTACATTAGGTAATAAATCTGACATTTATCTAGTTTTGTATTAAAATTACTGATGGATTAGGTAGATTGAGGCAGGTCCAGCAATCAAACGAATCGCGTACTTGTCAACCCTAGATAATCGAAAAGCAAAATTGTATGCAGACGTCACGTGTCACCGTTCATCTGTCAAAGACGTCAAAGTTCTGTCAGACACTGATTTTGTAGGGAAGATATTAGAGGGATCGCTATGGTGTGTGGGTAGACCACAACTAACACTCGCAGAAACTTCAGTTACTTCGTGATAATGGCGTATGCAACTGTGCCGAAACATCGGAAACTCAACAAAACAAATACACATGGTAAATACCCCGTTTTAAATAGTTTTTGTAATGTTAATGACCATGTTAGCTTAAAATCGTAGTATTATATTATTCTGTGGCGGAGTGCCTCAATGGCAATCAAAGTAAAGCGTTTATTCCAAAGACTTTTGATATAAACTGACAGAAACCACGCGTTTCGTATCTGATTCACATTGTAAGCGATCCACTCACATGTAGACTAGTACCACACTCAAGTACTCAATAGTTTCCATTGAACTAAAAATCGGACACAGTATCTTGAGCGCAGTAGAATACGGGCTTTAGCCCTTGGTAACAAGGTCGATAGTTGTACTTAATCCAAACTACTGGCGCTATGTACAGAGGCAGGGCCGGATTAAGGGTAGAGCGAGTGGAGCGGCCGCTCTAGGCGCCGGATGGCAAGGGGGGCGCCAAAATGGCAAATGAGGAAGATAAAAAAAAGTTTTAAAAGATGCGAGTGTGGCGCGGGCGCAAAATATGTACGCTTGGAGTTGCGCGTTCGTTCGGTTTTCAGAATTCGGTAAAACGACTTAAGAAATGTGTAATTAACCATTTTGTATATATATTTTTTGGTACTTTTGTTATTTCAACTAATTTTTTAGGCATGACTCGCCGCTTTTAATCTTGAAAGGCACGAAATAAAGGCGCCGAAAAAGTTACGTTTTTTGTAATTTTCTAAGGGATTGGGTTTATAAGGATTACATTTTTTTTTATCGCTGCTTTTGATTTTAAAAGGCGCGAAATATAGACTGATTAAGGCGCCAAAAACGTAACGTTCTTTATAGTTTTCTAAGCAGTTGGGTATATCATGATTAAAATTATTTATTGTTTTTTTAATTCGCTGCTTTTAGTTTTGAAAGGCGCGAAAAAAACGCTGATTAGGGCGCTGAAAAAGTTACGTTCTTTGTAATTTTCTAAGGGATTGGGTTTATAGGGATTACATTTTTTTTTATCGCTGCTTTTGACTTTAAAAGGCGCGAAATATAGACTGATTAAGGCGCCGAAAACGTAACGTTCTTTATAATTTTCTAAGCAATTGTGTATATCATGATTAAAATTATTTATTGTTTTTTAAATCGCTGCTTTAATTTTGAAAGGCGCAAAAAAAAGCCTGATAAAGGCGCCGAAAAAGCAACGTACTTTATAATTTTCTAAGTGATTGGGTAACCCAATTTGGGTATATCAGGATTACTTTTTATCATCTACTAGCTTTTACCACGACTTCATCTGTGTGGGATTAACATTTATTTATTTATTTAAACTTTATTGCACAAAAGAAAAACTTGATGTACAAAAGGAGGACTTAATGCCAGTAAGCATTCGCCATAAGGAATGAATAAAACGCCGAATAATTTTAAGTCAACAGTGAGCAACAATTTCATACGAACTTTAAGCGATGATTTCTGAGATAAAAACTATTCTATGTCCTTCCCCGGGACTCAGAATATTTTTACACTAAATTTAATCTAAATCGGTTCAGCGGTTTAAGCGTGAATAGGTAACAGATAGACAGACAAACTTTCGCATTTATTATGGATTTTTTAAATAGCTGCTTTTGATCTTGAAAGGCGCGAAATAAAGCATGATAAATCCTCGCTCACATCTGGTGGAAATGCAGCCTTCGCTTAGATAAGACAAGACTCTAATTAGGCTAAGAAAGTTAGATTTTTTTGAAGAAGTAATTCCCAGCAGGCTTGAAATCGTTTTAATACCTCCACCTAGTCCTAAATGCATGGGATCTGAGTTTGCCCAATCCCAGGAGGTGTGCATAACTTTTTAGAGAAATTTTTGCTCTTTGTCAGTTTTTTGCTTCTATCTCGAAAACGATACGTCCGAAGGAAAATGTCAGGTATCAATATTAGCAATATTAAAGATGGTTAAATTCTGCGTCGAATGAGCATCTTAACTTATAATTCAGTTCAGCGGTACAGCCAAAATCAAAAATTATAAATGTCTCATTTATTTGAAAAACTAATATTTTGACTTCCATACCACATATCTTTGAAACAGATGACTCCTGTTGAAAAATCTATAGAATAAAAGTTGAATAGAATACAATTTCACGATATATAGACATCTCAATTTTCAAATTCAGTCAATTTAAAAGGCTAAATTTGGCATGAATTCAAAATCGGTTTTTTTCTAAATCCTTCTAAGTTGCATATTTTCCATAAATATGATGTGTCAGGCGTACATTTAATACATTGTTACAACTAAGAACATTTTAGTGTAAATTTCTAAAACGTACCTAATCAGAAAACTATTTATACACCGTGTTTTTTTTTATTTCCGGTAATTTCAAGGATATATTTCTGAGCTTAACTTAAGTTTATTTCTCAAAGACGCCAGTGTCATAATTCGCTCCAGTTTTGAGGTAATCGATATTTCATTCATGTCTTTCTAATTGTGTACGAGGGCTGCTATTTATATATCCGGAAACCGGGATTACAATCTTCTTAAATAGCATATTTGACCTCCATGGTAAAATTTGAACTTTTTTAAGTACTGGCCGGTATATTTTTTCTTTCTTATTAACGCTCGTGTTTTGTTTTTGACGGGTTTTAAATGTCATCTCGCAGCATGAATGGAACTCACTCGTGAAAATATTCGTGCTATGTTTTATTATGATTTTCGGCGTGGTTTAACGCAACAACAGTGCATAGATCAACTAACTTCAACTTTTGGTGATGAAGCCCCATCTAAAACTACTGTGTATCACTGGTTTAGTGAGTTCAATCGTGGACGTAGTATGCTTACGGACGAAGTTAAGGCAGGTCGCCCGAAATCGGTCGTTGTACAACAAAATATCGAGGCTGTGCGAAAACTTATAATGGACGACCGACATGTTACGTACCGCGAGATAGAGGCGACTCTGGGTATTTCTATGACCAGCATTAATAGCATATTACATAATTATTTGGCTGTAAAAAAAATTTGTTCGCGTTGGATACCCCACAACTTAACAAAAGAGCAAAAAGATGCTCGCGTCGAATGGTGCAATAAAATGTTAAAAAAATATAACCGTGGTGACTCAAAAGCCGTTTATAACATCTATACAGGTGACGAATCCTGGATCTATGCATACGATCCCGAAACGAAGCAACAATCAACGGTATGGGTGTTTCAAAATGAGCCGAACCCTACGAAAGTTACTCGTGCAAAAAGTACATTGAAACAAATGGTGGCCTGCTTCTTCGGTATTAATGGCCATGTAGCTACAGTGCCACTAGAAAACCGTAGAACGGTTAATTCAGAGTGGTACACGACCATTTGCTTACCGGAAGTATTTGAACAAATTCGTAAAACTAACCAGCGACGAAGAATCATTCTTCATCATGACAATGCCAGCTGTCATACGTCACGCGAAACAACTCTATTTTTGGAGGGTCAAAATGTGGAATTAACGGGTCATCCGCCGTACAGCCCTGACTTGGCACCCAACGATTTTTATTTATTTCCAAATATAAAGAATAAATTACGCGGTCAACGATTTTCGACCGCTGAAGATGCTGTCGACGCATTCAAACAACACGTTATGGAGGTACCTCAGGCGGAGTGGCAGAAGTGCTTTAAAAATTGGTTCACGCGAATGCAAAAGTGCATAGATCATCAAGGGGAATACTTTGAAAAACAATAAAACCATTTTCAGCCGTGTACGTTTGTTCGTTTTTTTGTTTCCGGATATATAAGTAGCAACCTATGTAAACCTACATTAAATTATTTTTTTACTCTGAGCACCCGCTACAAAATGATGCACCTGTGTGTTAAGTCAATAGAATATGCTTCATGTGTATCTCAGGCTGTTAATGTTTGAAATGGAATTACATTGACATGTCTAGTTTTCAATTGTTTGGTTTAGGGACCGATTGAGGAATCAATCAGTAACTGCTGAACCTACTTAGATGAAACTTTGTATAGAAATTGAGATAATTTGAGTCCGTATAAAGTACATAAAAAGTAGTTTTCATCCCAAAATACCAACTCTTAAGGGGCTGAAAAGTGGGTAAGAAGTTAGTATGAAGAGTTATTAATTTAATATAGTTAAACCGAATCTTGAAGCAAATCAAATTATTTTGTTCAATATTTTTGATTTGCAATTTTTAAGTAGTTACACTACTATATATAAACTGAAAATAGATGTCATATACTTCAGAAAAAGTGACCAAACCCTCCGGTGTCCGAGGCCAGATTTGAACTGGCGTCTTCGGCTTTCGCGGCTGACGTCCTGACCACTAGACCACCCGGTCACGGCGGAACTTGACAAATTTTCTCATGTATATGCAATCTCTGAATTTGAAACGGCTAGGCGCCGTTGACCATACTCTAAGGGCATGCGCAGTACGTGCTTGCACCTCCTATCCGAATCTCTTACGTGATTCTGGTATAGCGAGAGAGATGGTGCTGCCATCTATGAATCTTGAAGCAAATCAAACCAGAATCACGTAAGAGATTCGGATAGGAGGTGCAAGCACGTACTGCGCATGCCCTTAGAGTATGGTCAACGGCGCCTAGCCGTTTCAAATTCAGAGATTGCATATACATGAGAAAATGTGTCAAGTTCCGCCGTGACCGGGTGGTCTAGTGGTCAGGACGTCAGCCGCGAAAGCTGAAGACGCCAGTTCAAATCTGGCCTCGGACACCGGAGGGTTTGGTCACTTTTTCTGAAGTATATGACATCTATTTTCAGTTTATATATAGTAGTGTAACTACTTAAAAATTGCAAATCAAAAAATATTGAACAAAATAATTTGATTTGCTTCAAGATTCATAGATGGCAGCACCATCTCTCTCGCTATACCAGAATCACGTAAGAGATTCGGATAGGAGGTGCAAGCACGTACTGCGCATGCCCTTAGAGTATGGTCAACGGCGCCTAGCCGTTTCAAATTCAGAGATTGCATATACATGAGAAAATTTGTCAAGTTCCGCCGTGACCGGGTGGTCTAGTGGTCAGGACGTCAGCCGCGAAAGCTGAAGACGCCAGTTCAAATCTGGCCTCGGACACCGGAGGGTTTGGTCACTTTTTCTGAAGTATATGACATCTATTTTCATAGTTAAACCGATTTAGATGAAAGTTGGTACCTATGAAACTAGTTTGAGTTCTGGGGAGTTTTTATCGTTTCATACAAAGAACTTTTGCCCCCTTTTCACACCTTTCAGGGATAGTGAAGGGTGTGAAAAGGGGGCAAAAAGTTCTTTGTACGGGGAATCAATATCCACTGAACTGATTTAAGTCCATAGATAAAATTTGGTATGGAGATAGTTTAAGTTCTGGAAAAGGAAATAGAATAGTTTTTATCTAGAAGTCATCCCTAAGAGGTAAAAAGGGGAGTGAATTACTATCCCTATACTAAGTTTCATCTAAATAGGTTCAGCAGTTATTGATTTTTTACACAATCGGAAAGACAAGAAAGAAATATCGATTACCACAGAACTGGAGCAAATTAGGGCACGGGCGTTTTTAAGAAATATGCTTAAGTTAAGCTCAGGATTCTCAGGAATGTACCCTTGGAATTTAGAAATAATAAAAAAAACACGGAGTATAAATAGTTTTCTGATTGGATACGTTTTAAAAATTTGCACTGAAATATTCTTAGTTGTAAAGATGCATTAAATGTAGGCGTCACAAATCATATTTTATGGAAAATATGCAACTCAGAAGAGTTTATAAAAAACTGATTTTAAATTCATGCCAAATTTAGTCTTTCAAAATCCCTATATTTGAAAATTGAGATGTCGATATAACGCGAAATTATATTCTCTACAACTTTTATTCTATAGGTTTTTCAACAGGAGTCATCTGTTTCAAAGATATGTTGTATGGAAGTCAAAATATTTGTTTTTCAATTAAATGAGACATTTTCCCGGTTTATAACTTTTGATTTCGACTGTACCGCTGAACCGAACTAAAAGATAAGTTTCTCAATCGACGCAGAATTTTACCCTCTTTAATATTGAAATGAATGACATTTTCCGTCGGACCTATCGTTTTCGAGCTACAAGCAAAAAACTGACAAAGAACAAAAATTTCGCTAAAAAGTTATGCACACCTCGTGGGATTGGGCAAACTCGGATTACATGCAATTAGGACCACATACAGGTATTAAAGTGATTTCCAGCCTGCTCAAAACACTTTTTATAGATCTTATTTGCTTGGCCTAAATGTGCTTAAACAAAGTTTGTTCCTTATTAAACTAAGTTTTAAGTTTCTCTTCGAAACTATAAGACGTATCTTAATAAAATTTATACATATGGTGTAGTTTGTATGCCGCTATTTAGTTATGTAGTGAAATTGCAGAAAAAAATATTTTCAGGGGGGGCTCCATATACATGTAACTAAAAAAAACACCAAATATCAACATGTTGCACATCAATCGATAGGTCTTTAAAAATAACATTGAGGTTACTTTGAACATTTTTGTGATTAAGGGAATAGTTTCAGAAATAATCGCTCCGAAAGTCGGAAAAATAGCGTCCCCGTCCCCCCCGTAACTTTTGAACCGAAAGTCCAGAAAATATGAAATAATTTGGGAAGATGCGCGTTATCATATACTTTCTACTAAAATTATTTGGAACGTTATCGGTTTAGCCATTTTTTTGTGATTTCCAAAAAACTTCTTCCATAGGCATCAGATACGACCTTTTGGCATTAGTCTGGTTCTTATTACATTGAAGCTACGGGACCCTCCATTATGCGTGGTCCGACACGCACTTGGCCGGTTTTTTAATAATTGTAATTTGTATTGAGTACCAAGTACTAATTTTACAAAATGTTTAAATGGCTGTGGTTGTGTGGTATAAACGTTGATTTTGAAGAACATTGTTATTTCATTTTCATTACTAACGAAGGGCGCCAAAACCCGATTTCGCTCTACCCTGATCGAGGGCTCGGGCCGGCGCTGTACAGAGGACAGCAGAGATGGCGTGGACACGTCGGGCGACCTCGCAGTCTGTGTGTGTTGTTCATTCCTTGAACCTTACCCCACGGTAACAAGGTCGATAGTTGTACTCACTCGAAGCTGCTGGCGCTGTGTACAGAGGACAGCAGCGAGGGCGTGGACACGTCGGGCGCGAGGCCCTCGTCCACTGGACTCGCGGGCGACTGTGCGCCTTCCGTGTTGTTGTTCATTCCTATTCGTCCTGTCAAATAGAAAAATAGTTATTTAATACATTTAACATAGATTTCGTAAATAAGACTATTACAGCATTTTTTTTAAATACCACGACGGTGGCAAACAAGCATACGGCCCGCCTGATGGTAAGCAGCTACCGTAACCTATGGACGCCTGCAACTCCAAAGGAGTCCCATGCGCGCTGCCGACCCTTTACTTACAAAAAGGAGGATTCACTGTGTTGATGGCTAAAGGAACAAGAAGGTCCCTCATCGTCAACATACTGGGTCCTCTTTGAGCTCTTTGAGGGTCCTCTTATAGCAGTGCCCATACCTCTCTTTTTGGCGTAGTTTAAGGACATACCCAAGTCCGGACGTAGTTTAAGGACATACCTCGGGTCCAATCAATTATTGTAGCTATTTTGGAAAATAATTTGCGGATTAAAGGGAGAGAGAATATGTCTCTTTCTATGTAGTCACACACACAATGACTAATCTAAGGTGAAAATATGGTTTAACTTAACTTGACGGTCTTCTTATTTTTTACTGTTTTGACATATATACAAAATATAAACATCGCTAATAAACGCCACAGACAACGGTATAATTATCGCTTTAAACTGCTTGCAACAGATTTAAATCTTTTTTCAATTATTGTGAAGTAGGAACTAAAAAACATCTCATGTTTTGAGAAATGAATTGCGTTTCCTGATTGGTCGATTTTAACATTGCTATAGGTATTCAGGTTGGTTGATACTAAATACAATGTCACTTTCTTAAAGTAGTTAAACAGTATATGCACCAAAAAAGAATCCAGCGTTCCGATTAACTTCGATATGTGTTGTGATTGGTGGATTTAATATAGTGAAGTGCTCTGATTGGTCAATTTAAAATGTTTTGTAAATCATTAATGTGTATCCATATTTTCCCTAGAGGCTAAATGTACTACTTTAGTCCGCCTTGGTAAGCATGATATGACACACTTTTTGGACATGAGAAGTAAAAAGCTTGAACTAATGCTGTTCGCGGCGCCGAACGCACCGCCCAACGCTCACAACTTAGGCCGTACACTAGGAGTAATTTAGATGAGGTCTAAAGCACACCTTGTATCAGTTTGAGGAACTTGGTGGCCAGCTCGCGCTCGCGCGGCGACATCTCCCACGGCTCGTACAGCGTCTCGTCGCGGCCGTGCTGCTCCGCGGCCGCCTTAGCCGCCATGTTGCACACCTCCTGTAGGCAAGGTTAAGAGATTTAAATCGATTAATAACAAGTAAAACTGTACCTGTCAAGTAAGTGTTAATAACAAGTAACTGTCTGAAGCTTGACATTGACGCAGAGTAGTAGCAACCCCAGACGACACTTCCTGTCTAACCGCGTAGTGAAAGTGTGGAACGGTTTGCCCGAATCAGTGATCAGTGCGCCCTCAGTGAACTCATTTAAAAATAGACTAGACAAACATTTTCAACTGGACTAAACTCAAGTGGACATTGATATGCACGTATCAGCTATAAGCTGCCTGTGCCTTCATAAATAATAATAAATAATAATAATAAGTAACTTCCAAAAAAAATGTTGGTACACTTTTATCGCTGATACGATAACTTTCGACTAGATTTCCGCTACCCCAAGGTTGGCTAGAAGAGATCGCTCTCTAGCGATAAGACCGCCTGTTGACTGCCTCTACTTTTAATCTGTGTACTGTTTGTATATTGTTATATTTTATTGAGGTGTGCAATAAAAAAATATTTGTATTTTATTTTGCTGCGTACCTTACTTTATTGATTATCTAGTTGTCATGTAAATTACGGAAGTATACCAAATTTCAGCTCAAATTAACTTACAAGATTTTTATGCAGACAAGTAAATATACTGGGTCGAGCTAAATAAAACGTATAATAAAATAGTAGATTGTACAACAAGTGCATAAAACGCAGGGACCGGAACCGGTAACCATTAAAGGGGTATTAGATTGGGTATTTAATAGAGTTGTTTTTAAAAACCCTATCAATTCGGTAAGCGTATCATTTTACTTACCCGAACGAAAGGCTAACCATGTCAATACAGTTAATTCGGGTAAGTGGTTACAACCCAGCATATGGTTTCCCTATCAGATAGGGTTTTTCAAATGCGATTAAGCTATTTTAAACTCTGTGACCAATACATTTGGCTTATTTATTATTCGAGCACCCTACGAGCTAAGCGCTGCCGATATGGCGGCACGAGCGAGCCTACAGATAAACAAGAATCTTTTTGCGTATGTTTTCGTACTTACGCCTTTGATCTAGACGCTATTATTGCTTGTTAGTGCGCTAAAAGATCGTTGTGTGGTGCCGGTGTTTTTGTTCTTGCCATTCGAGCGTGACGGCTCGAGTCGATTGAATCTTAGACCCAGGCTTATAGGAACCAAAATCAAATGCATATTGTGAAGTGTTAAAATATATAATTTGGTGTTATTCTAGTTATAGGTAGTACTTTGTTTCAATGGCTCCAGCAAAATGTGACGCCGTTCACCGATACTTCTAGTATAATGAAACGATCAATATCAGTCATTGTTGGACAATCAAGAATAAAATGATTATATGAAAAAAATATCGTAAGAATAAACTTACGTTGATTTTTTCCCGTTAAAATGATTCAAAATAATTTCGTCGGGATTAATTCATATGCGAGAAAATGTAATAAAAATAATTGATTCTTAACAGAATTATTTAATCATGCTTTTTATTTTAAATAATGTTCCGCGTATAAGAATGTATTCTGGGTTTTTCGGTGTAAGAAAACATCGTGTGGAAACTGGACCTAACTGAACCCAATAAGGCGTAGTTTCCCTTATGCCCAGCAAAAATTATATCTGTTTTAAAATCCACGGTAGGCAGATATACTCTTTTCACTTCTCATGCTCGTAAAGTTCGACTTTAAATCGTGCGTGGACGATATAAAATCGCATTTTAAGCTCTAGGGCATAAAGAAAAATTTTCTTCTAAGACCAAGAATGTGGCTCAACAGCCAAACAGAGTCAAAATATATTGCACAATTTAATTGAACAGTAAAATTTCGTAGAATACTGAAACTTGTTCTTTTATTATATTCTTGTACGCAGATATAATAAGCTTTCTGGCCCAGACAATTCCTATTGGATAAGAATTTTTTTTTGTATAGATCAAAGTGTCAGGAATTGATACCAATAAAATTTATAAGTGAATATTGCCCAATATTCACTTATAAATTTTATTGGTATCTAAGTAATTGGTGGCTAAGGTGCCAAAAAAATGGTAAAAATGGTAAAAACCAGTTTTTCGCTTCTAGAGGAAAAACTACGGCTCCGACAAAAAATAGTTAAATGTAACAAATGTGCGCAATAAAAAAACAAAGAGAATGAGCCCCAGTAGAGCAAAATCTGTTTAGAGGATCGTCCGCAATGTGAAAAAAGTACCAATGTAAGTTGACCTTTGTATAAGAATAATTACTAGGGCAGAAGAGGTCAGCTAAACATGGTTATTTAATTTTAAGAGAAATGAAGCATTATTGCAAATGGCATCTAAAATATAAGAATAGCAGAATTAAAATACTTAAATATAGTTTAAGTTAATTATAATTTTTTTTAGGTGCCATTTGTAATAATGCTTCATTTCTCTTAAAATTACACAACCAAGTATAGCTGACCTCTTCTGCCCTAGGAATTATTCTTATACAAAGGTCAACTTACACTGGTTAAAACACGTTTTTTTTGCAAATATTGTAAATTCAATAACTCGCGTTCCGAAAGTTCTGGAGAGCTGAAATTAGAATATTTTGCAAATATTGTAAATTCAATAACTCGCGTTCCGAAAGTTCTGGAGAGCTGAAATTAGAATATGATGTCAGTTTTGTGGTCCTCTAACTAGTTAAATGTTCAAATGAAAATGTTGTAAACTTTTTACAAACCGTCAAATTTTGCAAAAAGTGACCTTTTTTTAAATCGACTGGGAGGGTATTTTAATTTTCGAAAAACGTTATAATTTTGATTTCAATGCATTAAGGAGGGGTTGAACTACAAATTTCCAAGTTTACAAATCATATGACAAAGAATAAAGTTGTTTAAATAATCTATGAAGTTCAGGCACTTTTTGCGCGCGCGGCGGCGACGCACTATGGCCCAAACGCCCGATCTAGCTGGACAAAATTATTTTACACTCATAGACTAAAATTGACTATTTTTATTATTATTTTTCTATTATTCATGTGAAAAAAAATTATCCAGTATAAGTTGACCTTTGTATAAGAATAATTACTAGGGCAGAAGAGGTCAGCTAAACATGGTTAATTAATTTTAAGAGAAATGAAGCATTATTGCAAATGGCATCTAAAATATAAGAATAGCAGAATTAAAATACTTAAATATAGTTTAAGTTAATTATTAATTTTTTTAGGTGCCATTTGTAATAATGCTTCATTTCTCTTAAAATTACACAACCAAGTTTAGCTGAACACTTCTGCCCTAGTAATTATTCGTATACAAAGGTCAACTTACACTGGTTAAACACGTTTTTTTTGCAAATATTGTAAATTCAACAAGTCGCGTTCCGAAAGTTCTGGAGAGCTGAAATTTGAATATGATGTCAGTTTTGTGGTCTTCTAACTACAGTTAAATGTTCAAATGAAAATGTTGTAAACTTTTTGCAAACTTTTTTCTATGCATTAAGGAGGAGTTGAACTACAAATTTCCAAGTTTACAAATCATTTGACAAAGAATAAAGTTGTTTAAATAATCTATGAAGTTCAGGCAGTTTTTGCGCGCGCGGCGGCGACGCACTATGGCCCAAACGCCCGATCTAGCTGGACAAAATTATTTTACACTCATAGACTAAAATTGACTATTTTTATTATTATTTTGCTATAATTCATGTGAAAAAATATTATCCAGTGTAAGTTGACCTTTGTATAAGAATAATTACTAGGGCAGAAGAGGTCAGCTAAACTTGGTTTTAATTTTAAGAGAAATGAAGCATTATTACAAATGGCACCTATTTAAACTATTTAAACAAGTTTATTCCTTGTCAAATGATATGTAAATTTGGAAATTTGTAGTTCAACTCCTCGTTAATGCATAGAAACCGAAATTATAACGTTTTTCGAAAATTAAAATACCCTCCCAATCGATTTAAAAAAAGGTCACTTTTTGCAAAAGTCGACGGTTTGCAAAAAGTTTACAATATTTTAATTTGAACAATTAACTGTAGTTAGACGACCACAAAACTGACATCATATTCAAATTTCAGCTCTCCAGCACTTCCGGAACGCGAGTTATTGAATTTACAATATTTGCAAAAAAAAATGTGTTTTTTTACGAATTGCAGACGATCCTCAGGACCGATTTTGCTCTACCGAGGCTCATTCTCTTTGTTTTATAATTGCGCACATTTGTTACATTTAACTATTTTTGGTCCGACCCGTAGTTTTTCCTCTAGAAGCGAAAAACTGGTTTTTACCATTTTTTTGGCACCTTAGCGCCCAATATTGATCACTTATAAATTTTATTGATATCAATTCCTGACACTTTGATCTATACAAACAATTTTTTTCCCGTCCAATAGGAATTGACTGTACTTTTTATGATTTTTCCGCTAATTCTATCTGAGTATTGCTATAATTATTTGAATTGCGTGTTTTCTATAATTAAATAAATGAAATCAAATAAAATAGGAGTTGATAATAGTTTAGAAATGCCCCGAAATGTTTTGATGACTTGGTAGAAAATTTCTAAATTCACATTTTAAAAATTCAAAAAAATATATTAAAAAATTTATTGGTTGGAACCATATTTGTTTTCATTGTAATATTTTTGTTAGAACTTGAAATTGTTTTACGATTACCGATAAATAATTTCCTCGCAAATGAAGTGAAAATTAGAATGTAACCCTCGTCCATAAAACCCATTTTACACTCTTAAACCGCGTAAAATCGTACGTTTTATGCACTTGTTGTACAATCTACTATTATAATAAAAACGAAAATAAAAACGAAAATAAAAATGAAAATAAAAACGAAAATAAAAACGAAAATAAAAACGAAAATAAAAACGAAACGAAAACGAAACGAAAACGAAACGAAAACGAAACGAAAACGAAACGAAAACGAAACGAAAACGAAACGAAAACGAAACGAAAACGAAACGAAAACGAAACGAAAACGAAACGAAAACGAAACGAAAACGAAACGAAACGAAAACGAAACGAAAACGAAACGAAAACGAAACGAAAACGAAACTAAAACGAAACGAAAACGAAACGGAAACGAAACGAAAACGAAACGAAACGAAAATAAAACGGAAAAAAAATGAAAATAAAACAAAAATAAAACGGAAAAAAATAAAATAAACGAAAAAAAAAAAAAATGAAAAAAAAAAAACCAAATAAAATTGACAAAAATATTATACACTGAATTTTTAAAAATATAAAATGAAAAAAAAAATTATATACACGGTGAATCTGAGTATCCCGACAGATTTTAACCATAAATTCCTGATACTGATAAATAATTGACTGAGACTAAAATGTCGTATAATTTTTTCTGGAATTAGCCTAGTTTCAGAGTTCTTCTTCTTTGTCGTTACACTCTTTACAGAGTGGTCGTGGCCAAAATGTACTAATTTATTTTAATTGACAGTTTTACCAATAACATTTATGTTTTTATGTTCAAAAGCATTTTAAAAATCCGAAAAATGAAAAAAAAAATTTTTTTGCGACCTAAATTCGTAAAACATTTATTACTCCTTATGACCTCAGGAATTTATGGTTGAAATCTTTCGGGTTACTCAGATTTACCGTGTATAATAATAATAAAAAAAAAACCAGTCTCTTGAATTTTAAAACAGATATAATTTATACACCCCGAATAATTAACCGAAAATAACTACCATGACTATTTTTCAGTAAAAAGTATATAACCTTGGATTATAAAAAAGAAATAATTTTCGAAATGACATCCCCTAATTATAAATATTAATTATTTGAAACGGGGCATCGGGTGCCCAATAACGCTAATATACATGGTAAATCTAAATACCCCTTTTCAAATAATATTTATAATGTGAATGACAATGTGAGCTTAAAAAATCGTATATCCCATAATTAGCTGAAAACGACTACCAATCCCTACGCCAATTCATGGCATTAGGTTGCCAAGCGGACCACAGGCTCAACTGAGTCGTGGCAAGAGCCGGGACAAACTCTAGGAGGATGAATATTGGTTTTTGTCAAATCGATTTGAATATGAATAAAAATTGTGTTTTTATTCTTATTCAAAATAATTATTGCCCATCTCATCAGTACGTGCGAACTATGCAAAAATAAACTGAACGTAAGACACATTTCTTTAACAGAAATTCTTTAATTGAAAGTTGGGTACGTGAGCAGAGGACTGGACTGTGAGTGTGACTTTTCCAGAATGAATAAACGACAGCAAATCTTATATTTACTCAATTTGTTCCGCCGCCACCTCTCCTGTTCCATTTCAAATGAGAAAGATAGAACCGCCTGCCTGCGTGGAAAAGAGACAGGAAAAGGGTAGCCCTATGATAGGGTAAGCGGTAAATATTAAAGCTATCTTTACCCCATTCGACTCGGAAACCACATTGAAAAGGGTTAAGCCTATTCAAAATGATTTCCATATCGATAGGGTAACCCAATGATAGGGTAACCCTATCATTAGGGTAAGACTTTAATAGGGTTACCCTATCGAAACGATTAATCAAATGAAGGGGTTTTCCGGTCCCTGATAAAACGTACGATTTTACGCGAGGCGTTTATCCATCCGAGCGAGCTTGCGAGCGAGGGTTGATATAAAGTCGAGTGTAAAATGGGTTTTATGGACGAGGTTTACACTCTAATTTTCACTACAATTGCGAGGAAATTATTTATCGGTACTCGTAAAACACTTTCAAGTTGTAACAAAAATATTACAATGAAAACAAAATATGGTTCCCACCAATTATTTTTTTAGTTTTTTTTTTTAACATGTGAATTTAGGCATAGATACTTGTTTCTGCCAAGTCATAAAAACATTTCGGGGCATTTCTAAACTATTATCAAAGTACTCCTATTTTATTTTATTTCATTTATTTAATTATAGAAAACTCGCAATTCAAATAATTATAACAAGAATATAATAAAAGAACAAGTTTCAGTATTCTAAGAAATTTTACTGCTCTCTGGCTCTGTTTGGCTGTTGAGCCACATTCTTAGTCTTAGAAGAAAATTTTACTTTATGCCCTAGAGCCTAAAATGCGATTTTATGTCGTCCACGCACGACTTAAAGTCGATCTTTACGAGCATGAGAAGTGAAAATATAGTTTAAATTGGGCGCCACTGTAAAGTACAAAATGTTAAATATCTTGTAGTCTATCATTTTGCTCTTTTAATTTACAGTGTAATATTACAAAACACAGAGTAGCCTATAAAATGTCAATTATTGTAGAAACGATAATCTTAGTAAAGCGGAGTACTTTTTTTGTTTTAACCTGCCGATCAATTAAGTCCGTAGATTTCAAGAAAAATGTGATTAATCACTATCACGAGTTTCATATTAAAAATGCTAAAATAATGAATTATTCGTCGCGTCTCACTACGGTGCAATACCTTTAGTTGTTGATATTCAACAAAGATAAAGTGTCGCGTGCGGCCCACTTGTTCCAACCGGGTCATTTTCTCTCCCACTGTTCACATAAAACTTGCTGGTACCTACGACAGAAGCACATACCTTCTCCGTCTTGGTGAAGTCGTTGGGCGCGACGGTGTTCTCATGTCCGTGACGCAGGCGCTCGCGCAGCGCGAGGAAGTGTCGCGTGCGGCTCACGTGTTCCAACCGGGTCATTTTCTCTCCCACTGTTCACATAAAACTTGCTGGTACCTACGACAGAGGCACATACCTTCTCCGTCTTGGTGAAGTCGTTGGGCGCGACGGTGATCTCGTGTCCGTGGCGCAGGCGCTCGCGCAGCGCGAGGAAGTGTCGCGTGCGGCTCACTTGTTCCAACCGGGCCATTTTCTCTCCCACTGTTCACATAAAACTTGCTGGTACCTATGACACACAAGCACATACCTTCTCCGTCTTGGTGAAGTCGTTGGGCGCGACGGTGTTCTCGTGTCCGTGGCGCAGGCGCTCGCGCAGCGCGAGGAAGTGTCGCGTGCGGCTCACTTGTTCCAACCGGGTCATTTTCTCTCCCACTGTTCACATAAAACTTGCTGGTACCTACGACAGAAGCACATACCTTCTCCGTCTTGGTGAAGTCGTTGGGCGCGACGGTGTTCTCGTGTCCGTGGCGCAGGCGCTCGCGCAGCGCGAGGAAGTGTCGCGTGCGGCTCACTTGTTCCAACCGGGCCATTTTCTCTCCCACTGTTCACATAAAACTTGCTGGTACCTATGACACACAAGCACATACCTTCTCCGTCTTGGTGAAGTCGTTGGGCGCGACGGTGTTCTCGTGTCCGTGGCGCAGGCGCTCGCGCAGCGCGAGGAAGTGTCGCGTGCGGCTCACTTGTTCCAACCGGGTCATTTTCTCTAACTCCCACTGTTCACAATAAAGGCATTGTTAATTGACGTAGGTAATAGATACATTAATATATTTTATTTAAAACGGTCTGATTTTTATGGACTTAGAACTTAGTGCTCAAAGGATTTTTAATGATAATTTTAAAGTCAGTTTAAAAAAGGCTTAAATTGAACTTGCTACGGACGAGTGTTCTATTGCGTGCAAGTACAGATTTTCTTTCACTCATAACTATATCTTTACTTATGAGTGAGTCATTTAAGGCACTGTTTGACAGAGTAAAACTCCGAACAAAATATATAATAGCAGACTACGATTTCCACAGTCGGTTGTGGCCGACATCAAAAAATTGTGCCATGGACGCCAACGACGGCTACAGCCGACAGGTTTTGTAATGCAATAGGGACCTACGCGGGCTTCCGCAAAGTTCAATTTCGCTTGACAAAACGCGATTACGTGGCGTCGGTGGCGCGTCATTTTATTTCAATCCTTGGCGGTCAAAAGGTTAAGATATTTTTGACCCGCTGCAATAATAACAATGCGACCGGTATTAACAGCGACAGACTTACCTGGTGGTCGAATATGAGCGAGTCTCCGCGCGGACGCCAGCCGTGTAAGTTTTCTTCTCCGCGCACGTATGTGCCGCTCGTGTCTAATACGCGCCTTTGTCGTCGTTGGACACCTGCATCAACAAACAAAGATGTCAACGTCATCCGAACATTCTTAATTTATTAATAATAGTAGTTTATGTAACTGTTACGTAATAAGGGTCCTTAAAACATGAGTGTGGTTTTATGAAATGAGCCGCAGGCGAATTTCATAATAAGATCACACGAGTGTTTTAAGGCTTAATTACGTACAGTTGCATACACTGCTTTATCTACACTCATATTATTTATTCTAAATGACTTATTTGGAAACCATAGAATGGCCGCCATTGCACCGCCACCATGGCCAACTCGATTGTGCCGGCGGTCGCGCGGGCGCGTGTCGGGCTGTCGGCGGATCCCCGGGAGGGTGCAGGTGTACATTATGTTATCAAAACTCATAGCACATCAATAATTGAGCATGAAAAGTTAAAATTACGTTACTGCTACGGATAAAAAGCTTATCATAGTAAAATCGGTCGTGGTAATGCTAGCCATTGCCTACCGTTTTCGAACACGTTTTAGAGAACTTACAATATGAGTGTAGATAAAATGTTTATAAATCTCAAATATCATTAAAACGTTGATTGTTGCTCGTAGACATGAGTCATTGCACCGCAATGCAACTGCAATATTTCGCCTGTTAGGTAGAGCCTTACCACGGCCGAGCTTTGGCGAGTGTCGTCTATTGCGAAGCCGAAGAGGAAGGGATGATCTTCTTTCCTTTACGGCCCCTGTCCTTAATTGCTTCAAGAACTTGATCCTCCCGCAAATCCGTATTTAGGCAAATAAAAGGCGCACGTTGGCCAAGTGTTTTCCCTACCAGGAACCCGCTCCCTTCAACCACTAGGGACAGGTCCTGGCGATGACAGTACAGTATACTGACCGGGCTCCAGCGCGCGGTGCAGGCTGAGCTCGTAGACGCCGGTGAGGCGGTCGGCGCGCGCGCACTTGGAGCCGAACAGCGCGCGGCGCAGCGAGCGGCCCGTGCGGGCTTCGCGGCCCACCACCACTAGAGATAAGTCCTTCGTGATGATGGCTGGTCGGGCGCAGTTCTCCACCTGAGGAAAAATTTGTCCTCTTTAACCGCAACGCAAGCTATCATTTCGATTCTATTGAAGATAATTTGACCCGTCGTCAAATCTGCATTTCAATGGCACATGTTCAACTTTTTACCGGCCACTGTTTCAATAGTAAACCTTATCAAAAGGAATGAAGACATATTTGAAGCTCGAGGTGTTAATGTAAGTCTGTTTCTAGGACGCCAAGCAAGACGGGCCGGTGGGATAGGGGGGCGGCATGCTGCCGCCCTCCATCCCCATCTCGGCACCCCATGACGTTTTCGATGAGATTCATTTCAGAAAGAGGCTAAATTGAAATTATTTACGTTGATGACCTTCTTGTAGGACTTGGATATGTTATGCAACATTTGAAAAATAGATCAGGAAGTCAAATTTCAATCAAAAAGACTACTGTTCTCTCACCGATATGTAATAAAGAACGGGACACACAATCAGCCCAAAAAAATGGCCCCACAATAATGGCTGTAAGAACGACTCGTACAGCAGTTTCTCTGACATTCTTATTACGGTATAACAGAGGCCCGTAACTGAATGTGTTCTCTGCATATTTAAATTTAATGTCAAATCAGTGCAACCCAGTGCTAGCAAAGCAGTGCTAGTACAACACTTCCTCAAGAAATATTAATGTCACGAAAACATCAAAATAAATAAAAGCACTACAAGAATAGACGCTCAATTAATTTGCCTTTGCATCAGATTAGGAACCTAAATGAGAAAAGAAGAAAAAAGAAAACACAAACAATCATCCATCCACCCCCACTACCATCATTGTTCAAGGTAGAGTTCGACGCAGAGTTCCTAGAAAATCGGCTTTCTCTTTTGTACTATGAGCCAGATTTCCATCAGCATTACGCAGGTAATGATGGTAAGGACAACCGACAAAAGTTTCCCTCGACAGCCTTGGCAAGTTACCAGAAAGCTCGACTTCCGGTGGGGTAGACCGCGAGCTTCTTACCAAGCTAAAGGATGGCAAGGAAGGAGGTATTATGAGTAGCTAGAGTAGTGCTTACCTCGAGGTACGCGCTGAGCGTGATGTAGACTACTTCTCCGTTGGCGCTGACCCTGTTCAGTAGCGGCGAGCCGTGCAGACTGCTGTCCCACGCCGCTTCAAACCTGCCAGAGAGAAACATATCGAGTTCGAGAAATATGAACTATTTAACATATTATAATACTGTAATGTAACTCTAGATATTATTGACGGATTTCGAACTACAACTTTGATAAAATTAAAACTTGTATGGATAGTTTTCTTCTTTGCCTTCATTTAAGCCTAACTGAAATCAGGTTTATAATTTGCTACTCTACAAAAACTAACTACTGTTTGTTTTTGAGTCTCCTCGTTCCAAAATCGTCCTAATGTAATGTATACAGAATTTTAAGCACACATTTCTATTTAGTCGAACGAGCGGAGCGTAAGTGAAGCAAGTTCTTACAAAGAACTTCTGGCTAGTGGGACGTCTCGGCATTTCGATGGCTTTTTGATTTTGAGAGTTTGTTCCACGATAGCTTTAGTAACGTTATTCTGATCCTCATGAAATTTGTTGGGGTTGTAGCAGATACATATAATTTGAGAGTTCGTATATGAGCAGGATCGACTAACAGGGGTCTTGGAGCTAGAAGGCGCGAAAAAATCATCATGAGGGTCTTGTTATATTGGTCATCTCGTTTGCAAGGAAATCGCGAGTTCTGAGTTCGAGGCGGACTACTAGTATTAGGTTTTAAAGATATGTCATATACCTAAACACAGCCCGATCGTCGAGGGTGGGTCTCTCTCCCGGGAAAAGTCCTAGGGACAAGGCGCCATCTTCTTCGCCGTCCGCTGTGTCCTCGTTGGCCTCGGGCGAGTTGCGGATGCGGCCTGAAAATGAACACATCGTTAATTTTCGAACGAGCGGAGCGTAAGCGAAGCAAGTTCTTACAAACAACTTCTGGCTAGTGGGACGTCTCGACATTTCGATGGCTTTTTGATTTTGAGAGTTTGTTCCGCGATAACTTTAGTAACGCTTTTCTGATCTTCATGAAATTGTTGGGGTTGTAGCAGAGATACATAGAATTTGAGAGTTCGTATATGAGCAGGATCGACCAAGGGGTCATGGAGCTAGGAGGCGCGAAAAAATCATAATTAGGATCTTGTTATATTGGTCATCTCGTTTGCAAGGAAATTGCGAGTTCTGAGTTCGAGGCGGACTACTAGTGTAATAAATTTAAACAGTACACTTTCTTTTGATCTAGACTAGGCAGTTCGCCCCTGTTCCACATGGTGGGTAACCCTTCTAAGCCTTCTGGGCATCCATCATCAAACGAACTGAGCGTAAGCGAACAACTTCGGCTACCTAGACGTCTGTGCATTTCGATGGCTTTTTGATTTTGAATAGCTGTCGCGCGATAACTTTAGTAACGTTTTTCTGATCTATATGAAATTTCTTGGGGTTGTAGTAGAGCTCAATACAATTTGAGAGTTCGTATATTAGCAGGATCGCGCAAGGGGTTGTGGAGCTAGACGGCGAAAAAAAACTTCAGAAGGGTCTTGTTGTATTGGTTATCTCGTTTGCAAGTAAATCGCGAGTTCTCAGTTCGAGGCGGACTACCAGTTTCGAAACCTCAAAAAGAAAAAGATGGTGGGTAAATAGTTGACATGTCAACGATGGTACGTACCGACAACGAGCTCCCGAACGTCGCTCCACTGCAAATCGCCAGACGGTTCATGCAGAATAGTGATGCGGATACGCCGTTGAATACCCTGGTGAAGGAGGAACAGTCCTCGGCACGGCAGCTCGTCACTGTGTTCTACAACCTGGCCGATATACACATACGTTATTTAAATACTATAAGCTAGGATTAGTTTACTATTGTCTTCTCCTTTATTTCTAAGCATTATTCTTGTCTGTCTAGTTGGCTGTTTTTTTAAAGGACAACACACATTTAAACTGTCAGAGATATTTGAAGAGCATAATTTTAAAACGGCTATCATTTTGTCATTGAACGGGAAGTTTGGTTGAGAATATGTTTGATTTGCCTAGTAACAAAGTTGTTCAAAATGGCAGCCACTTTTTACTTTGATATTTCTCATAAGAACACAACAGTTCACTTATATGAGATTACAAATGTTATTCTTACATTATGTGACTTATTCTAACACATATTGGTAAATATTATAAAATATGATATATTAATAGTACATTACCAGAGAGTTCTAAACCAGGAGAGGCCTTAGGTATCATTTCCCCTTTGTCAAAAGTATTGGCAGAAAATCTAGTACATCTATAAAAACTATTTCAATAATCGATGTCACGCACTTTCGTCATCGCTGTCGATGGATAACAAGCTCCGTGAAAATGCCCTTATGCGCTGTTTTTGGATGTAAAAAATGTTATATTTCGTCTAGTTTACATCAAGATGAAATACCATTTCAGATGTAAGTAAAGTTTTACTTTATTTATTATTACTTTCGTAATAAAAGATTTAACCTAAATCGAAAATCAAGCTTCGTTTACAGAATCGATTCAAAGACAATCGTTTTCTTTCTGACGGGCAGTAACTATTTGACGTTTGACATTTCTCCATATTTAACGCGCTTAAGGATTGCTGTCTTCTATTATCTACTACATAGGATGCTATTTATATATCCGGAAACCGGGATTACAATCTTCTTAAATAGCATATTTGACCTCCATGGTAAAATTTGAACTTTTTTAAGTACTGGCCGGTATATTTTTTCTTTCTTATTAACGCTCGTGTTTTGTTTTTGACGGGTTTTAAATGTCATCTCGCAGCAAGAATGGAACTCACTCGTGAAAATATTCGTGCTATGATTTATTATGATTTTCGGCGTGGTTTAACGCAACAACAGTGCATAGATCAACTAACTTCAACTTTTGGTGATGAAGCCCCATCTAAAACTACTGTGTATCACTGGTTTAGTGAGTTCAATCGTGGACGTAGTATGCTTACGGACGAAGTTAAGGCAGGTCGCCCGAAATCGGTCATTGTACAACAAAATATCGAGGCTGTGCGAAAACTTATATATAATGGACGACCGACATGTTACGTACTGCGAGATAGAGGCGACTCTGGGTATTTCTATGACCAGCATTAATAGCATATTACATAATTATTTGGCTGTAAAAAAAATTTGTTCGCGTTGGATACCCCACAACTTAACAAAAGAGCAAAAAGATGCTCGCGTCGAATGGTGCAATAAAATGTTAAAAAAATATAACCGTGGTGACTCAATAGTATTTTGTGCAACAGGTACATAATAAGGGTTCTTAAGATTCGAGGGTCGAAGTTACAAAATGAGGCGAAGCCGAATTTTGTAATAACAGACCCGAGAATTTTAAGACCTAATTATGTACCGTTGCACACGAAACTTTTTCTACGACAGTAGCAAAAACGTAATTAATAAATAATTTTAAAGTTCTTAAGTATCACGAGTACATAAATCAATTTTGTTTTAAGATTTTTCTATCAACTAATAACTCTTACTTTTGTGCCGAAGTCTTCGGATATTCACTGTGAAGTTTTCTTGTCACTTATTTTATGAAAATTAACGTAAACTTCTAGATATTAAGATAATATACGAGTTTAAATACAAAAATTAAGCCGTACATTGTGTTGAAACTTTTTAAATATTAATTTTTTGACTAAATGTCATAGACAGACCACGAGTTTGTTTTCAATTGCAAAAAAATATGGCTTCGTTCAAGTAACTCTCAATGCAAAAGTTTACATTAAAGTACTATTAGGTATGATTTTCATAAATATGAAAAATAAATTATTTAAGATATTAATACTTTAAAAAAGACATGATAATGTTTTTATCATAGTTTGTGCAAAAATAATTTCAAGTACGAGTATATATCAATTTGAAAATATAATTTATGTTGTAAACAAGAACGAACTCTTTTTAGACATGGCACCTGGAAGTCAGTGTATTAAAAAAAACAAAAACAGTTGCACAATATGTTTTGTGTGACTGCTAGCAGTTATAGAAAGTACCTATAGACAAATAGACTTTAGCGCCTTCACTTAAATGATGTAGTTTTAGATACTACTATCAGTCATTTAATTGGCATATAGAAGTGCTGGAGTAGAAAAAAGCCGTTTATAACATCTATACAGGTGACGAATCCTGGATCTATGCATACGATCCCGAAACGAAGCAACAATCAACGGTATGGGTGTTTCAAAATGAGCCGAACCCTACGAAAGTTACTCGTGCAAAAAGTACATTGAAACAAATGGTGGCCTGCTTCTTCGGTATTAATGGCCATGTAGCTACAGTGCCACTAGAAAACCGTAGAACGGTTAATTCAGAGTGGTACACGACCATTTGCTTACCGGAAGTATTTGAACAAATTCGTAAAACTAACCAGCGACGAAGAATCATTCTTCATCATGACAATGCCAGCTGTCATACGTCACGCGAAACAACTCTATTTTTGGAGGGTCAAAATGTGGAATTAACGGGTCATCCGCCGTACAGCCCTGACTTGGCACCCAACGATTTTTATTTATTTCCAAATATAAAGAATAAATTACGCGGTCAACGATTTTCGACCGCTGAAGATGCTGTCGACGCATTCAAACAACACGTTATGGAGGTACCTCAGGCGGAGTGGCAGAAGTGCTTTAAAAATTGGTTCACGCGAATGCAAAAGTGCATAGATCATCAAGGGGAATACTTTGAAAAACAATAAAACCATTTTCAGCCGTGTACGTTTGTTTGTTTTTTTGTTTCCGGATATATAAGTAGCAACCCTCGTACTTCTACTATCTAAGGATTGCTGTTGGAAAGATGAGGCGAAGCGTACTCCATTTATAGAGCTTTAAGAAAGAAAGCCCGAAATCGCAGGTATTTGTAAATATGCGATAGAGGGCTTTCTTTTTTACTGCCCGTGAGTACACAATTTTACGTCTCCATCTGGCCATAATGCGAGTTTTACCGTACGCGTAGCGTGCGACAAAACTCACATTATGGCCAGGTGTGACGTACCTAAACATAGTTCTTAAGCTAAGTTTTAAATATTGTTTCTCCTTGGGAGTCTCTAACATCTTTCGGTAGATTATTAAACATTTGTAAATTATAATAAATTTATTTTTCCAACGGTAGAGTGTAGAAACAAAAATATCGTAGTTTTTGTAGGAATTAGTCAATCTTCATGAGCGCTGGAGGAGCTACCACAAACCTGTCACCACATGATCGGGGTGAACCGTGGTACTGGCCCTGTAGCCAAGATGACAATCGATTGTAGAAAACGAAACGAAACGCTACACGCTCTCGCTCACTCTTCATTACTTCGATAGAGATATGGATAGCGTTTCGATTCATTTTCTACAAACGATTGTCATCTTGGCTAAGCCCCCAGGCCTGGTCAAAATTATAATTTTAATTGTATTTTTATTATTGTGTTATTTTAATTTAATTTAATTTTAATTACATTTGTACCTGGAATAAAACATTTTCATTTCATTTCATTTCTTACTCCATTTCTTTCCGCACAGACTGTACACCTACCAGTTCAGTTTATTTTTACTTAATAAAAACTATTTACTTAATGTACTCATTCTTGCGAAATTGGCCAGAGGTAGCGCAAGACCGGGATGACTAAATATATAGGCTACTTACAGCGGGCACATATTCTCCGTTAGGCGCTAACTCGCAGATCTCGAACCAGACGAGCAGATCATGTTTGGAGTGCAGGTGCGACGAGCAGCAGGGCGGGGCGGGGCTGGCCGCGCCCCACTTGGGGCTGCGCACGGGCGCCGAGATGGGGATGGAGGGCGGCAGCATGCGGCGCGGCGGCGTGCGCCCGCCCCCGCCCACCGGCCCGTCTTGCTTGGCGTCCTGGACAACAGCCTTACATTAACACCTCGAGCTTAAAACATGCCTTAATTCCTTCTGATAAGGTTTACTATTGAAACAGTGGCCGGTCAAAAATTGAGCATCGTTTCAAACTCTGTGACCCTAAAAACTGACAAAGCAATAGAGAACATGCGTAAAAAATATTTAATTGAATTTGTTGCATAAACACGTTCAACAACCCCAAATTAATACAAATAAGTGGAAATCCGTTATAATTTTAAACAGCTTTTTAAAGATATTGCGGTTTAAAAACGTAAAATTTTAGGCATTTTTTTATATACCTCAAATGTATTTTCGAAACTTCAGTTTGATTACTTATGTTATAACAAGAAAAAATATGTATGACAACTATGTAGCTAAACGCATTTTTTCGTGCCTAAAATTACAAAAATCTTCCAAACACTTGTTCCTTTCAAACAGTTTTCTGCAACTTTGTGGTCGGTGACGTCACAAACCTCACACTTTTTGTATGGGGCGTTATGACGCGCGGCGCAGACGCCTAACGTATTTTCACATTTTTGACGTTTCAGGGCTATCATAGATAGTAGGTTTATTAGAGACATTTGAATCTACAGGGAAATAGAATCGAATGACGTCCTTCAAAAAAATCATGCATATTCCTAATTACAGACTGACTGGGCAGTGGACATACAAATTAGCGACAAGCTTGCGAGGAAAGCCGTTTAAAATTCAGGATAATATTTGCTAGAAGTTTCTAGTGTATACACATACGTTAGGATAAAGAAGTATTTTCTGGTAAATCGTCAAAATTATGAACTACATCAATGTATCTTACCTTATGTAATGGGTGCTGCTGGTAGTGTCCGAATACTTCAAAAACGATGGGTTGCGTTTTAATATATTCCACGAATGACTTTGTTACTGGTACTGTGATCTGCAATCAAAGAGTTTGTATATTAAATTCATATATTTTTGTAGTCATATAGCCTTGGCCAGAAGTGTTGAGCATAGCTGTTTTCAACCGATTTCAAGATTTCGAAGGAGGAGGTTATCAATTCGTCGGGATCTTTGTTTTTGCTTTTTTTTTTTTTTTTTTTTTTATGTATGTTCACCGATTATTCGAAGACGGCTGGACCGATTTGGACAATTCTTTTTTTGGTTGAAAGCGTATACTTCACAGTTGGTCCCATTGTAACCATGTCAGGATCTGATGATGGGATCCTGGAGAAATCGAGGGACTCTTCAACTATTATAGGCACACCTATGGTGATTTGAGTATTTTTTATCGCAGATCGAGCATTTGGTGTTGGAAAGGTGGATGCTTAGTGAAGTCGGTTCTTTTTTGTTTAAAATTATTTGTTTACCATTTTGATGTTAAGTATAAATTCCCTATCATAACAATGTACGATGACGGAAAATGTTATATTTTATTCATATATCTAAAAAACTTCACTTATAACACTTTCCAGGTACCTATAAAATATGAAAAGTGGAGGTCCCAAAAATGCGAATTTAAGTCGGGGCGACTAATTGCAAATATTCTATGCAGTTACTACTAACTTCAACAAAACATGCCTGTTCAGTTTGAATTAATTGATAAAATAACTTCAAAAAAATAGAAACGCCGGACTAAAGCCGGACTTGTATGAAAATCGCAAGGGTGCTCAACACTTCTGGCCAAGGCTGTATAGTCATTTTAGTGGTACAAACACCAACACTCTTAACTGTACATCGGTGGACCTTATTACAAAAGACATAAGGTCCACCGATGGGCAGTTAACAGTGGGCGATGGTACATACGTTTTGTACGTGATAGAACCCGAGCGGTGTGTTCTTGATGGTGTTTTTAACAGGTTCTGTCGAGAATGCGTCTTCGTTCCGATGGAGGAAACTGAAACAATAGTAAATTAATTACGTTACGTTAATAAGTTAAAGTTACGTTAGCATAAGGTCCAACTTCGTAAGTCCTAGTTGAGAGAACCAAGGATACCATACCATCAATTAAATAGCGACCGTTGACCGCCTTGATACACTTTGACTAAACTAAATAAAGTTCAAACTCACTTGAACTGGCAGAACACGTAGGCGTAGTCTGTGGAGACGCTGTGTGCGTGCAGAAATGTGACGCTGAAGGTACACTCCTTGCCTTGTCAGTCTAAACTCAACTCTAACGCCACAGCACAAGGTGCACACTCACTTAAACTGACACAACACGTCGGCGTAGTCTGTGGAGACGCTGTGTGCTTGCAGTACTGTTTCGCGGAACGTACACTCCTTGCCCTGTCAATCTAAACTCAACTCTAACGCCACAGCACAAGGTGCACACTCACTTGAACTGACAGAACACGTCGGCGTAGTCTGTGGAAAAGCTGTGCGCTTGCAATACAGTGACGCAGACGGTACACTCCTTGCCCTGTCAAGTGTCAATCTAAACTCGACTCTAACGTCACACCACAGGGTGCATACTCACTTGAACTGACAGAACACATCGGCGTAGTCTGTGGCGACGCTGTGTGCTTGCAGTACGGTGACGCGGAAGGTGAACTCTTTGCCTAGCGTCAGGTGCTCTGGTAATTCTTCTTCCTTCAGTTCTGAGGCGAGAGAGCTGTCACCGCGGCCGCTGTCGGCGTCGCATTCGCCGCCGGCTAGCTCTGAAAATATTAAGTCATTTTAATCTCTTTTCTCAAGATTTTAAAGAATTCAAAATCGCCAAGTAATTCGCCGCGAAGGAAAAAACTTTAGAGTTTGTATTACTTAGGCCGCAGACTCGACGCACGCGACTGGCAGTGCGGCAGACGGCGCGGCGAGCAGCCACAGCTTTCATCCAAAACAGGTTCATATAAGTTTATACATTTTTCTCAAACATACTCCGAAATGTATGCGTTAATGTCACGAAATGAAGACATGAAGTTGCTCATTTATGGCTCCTTACATTACTTCTTGGCCTTAGGCTAAGAAGTAATGTAGGGAGTTAGTATGAAACGTAAATTATTGTCCGCTGCTCTAACTTTTTAAATTTGCTCACTAAGGTTAGACTGACAAAGGAAATATTACATACAGCCAACGACCACTCTCTCTGTAAGTATACTTGCGACATTAAAATTAAAAAAGAAAAAACAAAATCTATGGTACTAAATTTATAAGCGGTTAAACATGGTGCTCGAATAGCTTTTTCAAATGTCAAGTTTAAAAAATAATAAAGGCGGCAATTGAAACTTATTTACTTGACTACTTAGTAGTTATTTTAATTATAATATTTTCTTACATTGTTTGAGAAAAACACTATACAATCCTTGGCCGGAACAGGGATTGCAGGACTCGCTTTATCCGGCCTCGTCTACGACTCGGCCGTCTACCGCAATCTCGTCCTTAAATCCCTTACTTCGCGGCCTCTGCAGTAATGTACTATTAATCGTGCCGCTCGGAGCGGCGGACGCTCGCTTAAAAAACGTCTTGAATTATTAATAATATGTTTACCTTCTATTTTGATATTGGAGTCGGCGAGGTCGATGCGCTCCTCGAGGTTGAGCGCGTTGTTCTTGTCGATGACACTCGCTAGAGTCTTGCGGCGCGCGGGCACCACGTCGTCGTCGAACGAGATCTTGGCGGATTGTTTCACGCCCGCCGCGAACTCGGCGTTGTCTTGAAAAAATACAATATGTCAAGATATGTCTAATCAAGGTATCCCTTTGGATAATTATGTCGTATGATTACACTCAAACGAACTCTTACGAAAAAAAATTTATAACCAGTGGGTTTGTAAACTCATTTGTTTGAACAGATAGTCCAATGAGCGGAGCGTAGGCGAAGTGAAGTTCTTACAAACAACTTCGGCTACTGGGACGTCTCGGCATTTCGATGACTTTTTGATTTTGAGAGTTTGTTCCGCGATAACTTTAGTAACGTTTTTCTGATCTTTATTAAATTTGTTGGGGTTGTAGCAGTTAATTTGAGAGTTTATATATGAGCAAGATCGATCAAGGGGTTATGGAGCTAGATGGCGAAAAACGATCTTCAGAAAGATGTTGTTATATTGGTCATTTCGCTTGAAAGTAAATCGCGAGTTCTCAGTTCGAGGCGCACTACTAGTTAAATATATTCGACTTACTTTTCTCAGCGTCAATAACCGCTTGCACAGCAACCCGGAGGTAGCCTTTCACGTCTCCTTTCTCGTTCACGATGGCAACCTTGTGAATGAGCGGAACCGGATACAGGAGGTTTGACAAGTACACGAAGCTCCTGGGAACGAGAGCACAATTCATTGAGTACAACATTTTGAAATCGTCTTTGCGAAAATGGAAACGTTTTCTTTAATAATTTTAAACATTAAAGAACCAACTTCACTTAGCCTCCACCTTTCCAAAAGAATATGCTCGAGCTGCTGTAAAAAAATACTCAAATCACTATAGGTGTGCCTATAATAGTTGAAAAGTTCCCTCGATTTCTCCAGGATCCCATCATCAGATCCTGACCTGGTTACAATGGGACTAACTGTGAAGATACTCTTTCAAACAAAAAAGAATTTTCCAAATCGGTCCAGCTGTCTTCGAATAATCGGTGAACATACATAAAAAAAGCAAAAACAAAGATCCCGACAAATTGATAACCTCCTCCTTCGAAATCTTGAAGTCGGTTGAAAATGCTTTATATCGGGTTAAGATTTTACTGTACACCACCAAATGAATTCGAAAATGCGACCAGCGTTTTGTCGAGCGTCGAAGACAAGGGATTCGAGCGCGTTCCCTGAGGCCTCTCCTATACGTTTGCATTGGTTTTCCATGTATGTGGCATCAAACGCTATGTTATGTCCGATGTACGGTCGCGAACTTTAATTGTGGAGCCATTTCGGGTTCACTTTGTATTGGAAATTTCATAGAGAATTCTTTATCATTGCATTGTACCAAAATACAAGAATAATAAAAAGAGGTTTTTTACAATAAACTTAAAATAAAGTAACAACAGGCGGTCGAAGTATACCATAATATAGATTCAACCGTAAGTATCAAAGGCAGAGTTGACTAAAGTCAATTTTCGGCTATATAATTGTCCTGCAAAGTTTTAAGTATATAAATTCTAAAACCATAAACTTATATAGATGTCATATACAAAGGAAAAAGTGACCTAGGCCGAGTGGTAAAGGCGTCTGCCGCGAATGCAGAAGACGCTGGTTCGATCCCAGCCCTGGGCACTGGAGGCCTAGGTCACTTTTTCCTTTGTATATGACATCTATATAAGTTTATGATTTATATAGTAGTGTGTCTACTTAAAAAAATAAACAAATCAAAATATTTATTAAAAATAATTTGATTTGTTCTTCAGTTATATAAATTCTGCTGTGAGCAAAGTTATTTAAGTATAAAAATTCTGCTGTGAGCAGAGTTATTTAAGTATAAAAATTCTGCTGTGAACAGAGTTATTTAAGTATTAAAATTCTGCTGTGAGCAGAGTTATCTAAGTATAAAAATTCTGCTGTGAGCAGAGTTATTTTATAACTAACCGTCCGACCATACGGAACCAGGGGAAGCGGTCGTAAAACGGGTCCCCGCCGGTGACGGACTCCACGTTGTGGTCGGGGGAGGTCGGAGACAACTCCGCCTCGTTATGGTACATCTCTCGCATCAGCTCCAGCCTTTGCCTGTGAAAAACGAACTGGTATATTGACGAGTCTACAATTTTGAATCTTACGACATATAGGTACATAAGCACCAAAATTTACGCTCGCTTGAATTAAATTATATGGAAAAATGTGATGCATAAATCACATATAAAATCGACCATAGTTCGTTAATATAATCTGTCGTTCGATAATTAGTGGGTGACACGAAAAACTACAAAACTCATGTTGAAATGACGCGAATATATCAATCAACTTAGTAGGTTCTACCACCTACTTAAAATACCAAATTAATAGATAAAGGATGGAATGCGAGTATTTTGTTTTGTCAATACTTAAATGGAAAATTGCAACATTTTCAGAAAGGTGATAATATTATTTTGACAGCATGCAGCAGCATGCAGCAGCAGCATTAGGTATACTTATTAAGTAGGTCATGCAAAACACTAATCACAAGCTCAAATTATATACATCGATAAGCAATAATAAAAAATCGGACAAAGAAATATCCATTTGGGTTATCTTTGACTTATGATCCTATGTCCCCTAGATGGGGCAGAGCTAGGGCATCCTCGCACTATTTCAGTTTCAGTAATCAGTTTGGGTTTCAGGTAAGCGAGTGATTAGCTCACTATACCCTAGCCTACTGGCGGGGCTGCGGGGTTATCTTTGGAGTTTATTTATAATATTGTATTATTATCGATACTTAAAATAACACGTTAATGCAAGCAAAGTCAACGGAAAGAGACCACCTTATTATTGTTACATGCAACTTAGATAAAATAGAACACACATGCGTGTATTTGTGTCTTGAACAAATATTCAGCTGTCTTTGTTATATCTTATAACAGACAATGAGATACTATCGTACTAGTAGAGCCTTCTGCTATAGAAGACATTTATCGCAACTGAATTTTTAATCAAGTAGCAAGCTTTACACCTAAGATGTTCAAGAAGACGTAGGTACAAAACGAAATAAGTAATTATGGCATCAAATAATAGTAGTTTTCGAAACAAGTGCGAGAAATATGTCATATTGCACGAGTACCGAGGTTCGAAAATGACATTTCCGCACGTGTGTCGAACAACGTTTTTAAATACAATTGCGAAAAAACTACAATTAAATACAATTACATTTATATTCTGTCAGTGTACGAAAGACAGTTTCATTCAATCGCGCGTTGTTCAAGTAATACTATTGGGTCTCGCATAATACTCCTTTATGCCCAATCGCGCGTAGTTCAGGTGGGTCATTTAGAAGCGGGTCTCGCATAACATTCCTTTATGCCCAATCGCGCGTTGTTCAGGTGGGTCATTTAGAAGCGGGTCTCGCATAATACTCATTTATTAAAAAAAATGGGTCTCGCATAATACTCAAAGGAGTATGCCCAATCGCGCGTTGTTCAGGTGGGTCATTTATAAGCGGGTCTTGCATAATACTCATTTATTTAAAAAGTATCAATCAGATTACTTTTTAGCACTAGTGCATAAAATCAAACTTTACGCACGATTTGCAGCTACATCAACTAAACTTTTTGAGCAATTGTATTAAAAAGATGTTATCAATCGTAGATATCTGCCAAGTCTTAGTAAAACATTATAGCTTCAGATATAGTCTAGCTGGCCAAAAAGTGCAGTAATAGTGGAAGTCATGAGCTATAGGCTATACTCATCCCATTTTTAATAGCGAGGGTACTAATGTAAGAAAGAGACAGTATGATTATCTCTGTATATGCTTGAAGTAAAACAGTCCCTGGCCAAACTACACTTAAAATTTTTAATAATGTACACTTTTACAACTATGCATTTATGATTACATTTACAATTTTGTTTATTAGATTACTTGTCGAACTTAACTAAGTAAGTGACTACAATGCAAGGCAAATACATGTGCACTTAAATGATAATGACATACAGTGATTGGAATGATATTGCATTTTCATACGTAAAAATATGTATGTATATTCAACGCAGTGAGTCCCACACAAACTTTTCACACAAGCTCAGTCGAGATCGAGTTATCTCGTAAATGACGCAAGCGTATTGCAACGAGGAGCGTAGTTAAAGCAAGCTCGTAGTTACTGCAAAAGCGTCTGTCCTGCTGTCGCCGACTTGCGCTCTTTCAAAATGTTTACATATATAACAAAACAGATACAAATATAGGTATCAATCCTATTGTTGTTATCTTTATTTGTTGTATTCTACTGCTATCATCGAGGACGAAGAATTTTGTAACTTAATCTGTAATTATACTTTGTACACCTAGATATCAACCACATTTTAAATGCGCGTTCCTCCCGAAAAAAATAGATAACCATATGGACGCGACGTACATATATACAGATAAATACCATAACAGTCAATACATATTCCCTCTAAGCTTTGCCTACATAGGTAGGTATAGTTGCTTACTTTAAAGGTGGCAAAGTGGGCGTAAGTGCCACGCATTTTAAAAATGTTTTTTTTCTCGTTTCACAAATCGCGCGAGTGTGAAAAGGACGGGGTGTAGTCCGAGGTCAATGTTCGAAATTATTCGTACTCGGCGAAAGCACTATTAGTTCATACATTGATATAAAAATGTTTGTTCTATTTTGTTTTCCAAGTGCGAGGCGAGGCGTGAAATTACCATGTTCCGTACAACTGCGTCAGCACACGAATGAGCTTAGCGAACAAAGCCGTCCACACAACGGTCCATGTATGGCGTAACGAAAGTTCAGATAGCGAACTAAGTGATGCTACCTTTTACTTTTGATTTATTATGTTGATTCCAAATCGGATGATTACATTCCAAGTTATATACCGTATCAGTGGGGTTGCGATACTTGAACAATTAATAAGAAAACCAATATTGTCACAGCAATGATATTACAGAGGGAGTCGTATTCTAACTTTAAAACACGCTTAGACACGATCCAACTTCAATACAACTCCAATGATCTACGCAATACAGCTACGCGCCTAAACGTCAAATCAGAAATGTCAGAATTTGCTTGACAAATTATTCCGATTCAACTCCAATACAACGTCAATATTGGTTGATTATTTGTTGTGTGGTGAACTTATGTTTGAGACAGATTGTGTTTAATTTTAAATTAGTTTAGAATACGCCACCATATCATAGCTTCAAAAAAAAATTCGACGTGTAAATTATGTCGTAGGGATTTATTTCATTTTACTGCAAGTTTAGTTAAAAGCGAATCTATTACAAGTAGGGTAGGGATTATTTATATGTATTTTTTGGAACTGACTTTAAATACATATGCAAGGATCGTCACTCATATCATCAACGATGCCCCATTGACATTTGAGTTTAACTTGTTAGAAAGAAAAAAAAACACATCTCAACTATAAGAGGCATTTTATGTTTTGCGACTATAGTAGCTATGATTAGAATGTAATTCCGCAACCCCACTGTACTCGCGTGTTGCATCATCCCAGGCGGTGCCACGCACCTCGAGGGCAGCAGGTTGGCTAGCGACAGCCGGGTGTGCTGCGCCGCCGCCGATATACACTGCAGTATGTCTGGCGAGGCCTGCGGGGGCGCGGCCTGCGCGAGCGCAGGGGGCGGGGCCAGCACCAGGGGCGGGGCCTCCTCCTCCTCGTACGAGCTCTCGTTCATGTTGTATATCTGCCGCATTAGCTCCAGGCGGTGGCTACAACAATACCTCTGCCCTGTAGCCGAGCGGCTCGACAACATTAAAGCATAGAAACCTAGCAGATCCATCTCTATCGCTTTTACAATAATAAAGCAAAAGCGATTATGACTTGGCATTTAAACCATAATGACTGTTTTACTGGCTCGCTTTCTAGGCTTTAATATTCTGTATTCGATGTTCGTTGCGTAATATCGGGTTTTGGATGCGTCGAAATAACGCAGTACGATTGTGTGGCTTGAGATTTATATACATGTTACCAATAGTAAAATTTAGAATGATACGTGTGTATGTTCTATGAATCTCAGTCACTTGGTCGCCTAAATGATGAGAACTAACGCAATTTAAAACCGTATCTATATCACATCTAGATATTCTAGGTACTAATACTTAATTAAAAGAGATTAAGAAAAATCTAAACCGTTCGCCATTTCTATATGGTTATTTTGATGACGTTCTCATAATTTAGCTTCTGTAGAATATACTGAAAATTGTGAAACATAGTAGGAATAAACAGAAATAGCACTTTAAAATGATAAATGATAATAACAAAGCGGCAACAAAACAAGCTCTATTTAAAATAGTTTTAGCATTTTCTAGACATTCAAAATTTTTAATACAGAAGTAAACACTTACCCTTAGTAAAATACATATTTACAACTAATACTACATACATTATCATTTATCATATCATATCTTAAGTAGACACTATCTTGGATAGAATTCGCATTTTATTCTCAATAGTAGTAAACCGCGCTAGCAAAAATAGGATCGTATTTGAGAAATTTAAATTTCTATTCCGAATAATAAACACAGGAAGAAATAACAAAAATTTAAAGTAGACAACATAATGCAACAGAAAATACAATAAACCAAAATATGCTATATGAACCTGTAATACATAATTAGAAACAAGTCAAAGTATAGGAAATCAGAAAATTGTATACATAAATAGGTAAGCCTATTACAGGTATGCTTACCCAAAAACGTCTAATTATTCACTCTTTCAAAGTTACAAAATTCACAACTGCGGAAATTCTAATACGAAACAGAAGAGCCTTTGAACCTATCATTTAATCCATTTAATTTAGAGAGGTTGCAGTTTTATACTAGTGGCGTCTTAAGACAACCGACGTAGTCGTCTGACACCGATACATTTAGGTTCCGGAATCCTCCTTGACTTGTTTAAGTATCTGAGGCACTTTTATATACATTATTATGAACATTTTATATATAATGTCCACGTTACGATCTATGGCTCCGACGTGTTTGAAGACCCCCTTTACTAGGAAAGCATTCATTCAATCGTTTAAGAATTTAGCTTTTGTAACTTCTTCTTTTGTGACTTCAGGTCAAATCAAAATCCCTCCCAACAGCATCCAATACCACCCATACAAACACCAAACCACACCTAACCTTATATCACTACGATAAGGATTACAAATTGTTAGAATTTCCATCCAAAGTCCACAATTCAAAATCGACCTTCACCCTAACAGTTACAGTGTATAAACGCTTACCGCAGTTTCTCCAGCGTCCAGTAGTGTGTAGCGCCGTTCTTGGTGTCAGTGACCTCCACAGCGACGACGGTGGGAGCGCTCGGGCGATACTCGTCGTCGGCGTCGTCCCGCGGGGCGAGCTCGGCCGGCAGGGGAGAGTAGGGCGTGTCGGTCAGCAGGGTGAATTGGAACTGGACTTTTTTGCGGAGCTCGACGGAGATGGCGTTGGCTTCCTGTTGAAAAGTTGCGCATTTAGAGTACAGGATAGAATTGCTAGAAAATGTGTTTGGATTAAATACTAGTAGTCCGCCTCGAACTGAGAACTCGCGATTTACTCGTAAACGAGATGACCACTATAACAAGACCCTTTTGAAGATTTTGTTTCGCCTTCTAGCTCCACAACCCTTTGATCGATTCTGCTCATTTACGAACTCTCAAATTATATGTATCTCTGCTATGTACAACCCCAACAAATTTCATAAAGATCAGAAAAACGTTACTAAAGTTATCGCGGAACAACTCTTCAAAATCAAGTAGATTAGACCCTATTAGCCCAGACTAGACATAAGGTAGCCGAAGTTGTTAGAACTTCACTTCGGTTACGTTCCGCTCGTTCGATTAATCTGAGAAATGTTTTATAAAGTCTGCATGAAAGTGAACTATCAAAAATGGTCCCTTAAGTTTAAGGATGACAGCAAGCAAGCAAGACTTGGTTTGTCAAGAGATCGCTTGTATGAAGTACAAACTAGATGCTTATTGGAGACGGGGACACCGTTTCTTTACCTCATTTCGCCACATTAACTTCCAAACACCCTAATTTTATCTATAAGCGTACTTAAAAGCGAAGCATATTGAGACTTGGTTTCCCAGAGACTTCAATCGTCATAATACGTTCGCCACTACGATTTCAAGCTCACATGGTCATTCAAATCGTTATAGTAGTAGTGACAACGGACGAAACAAGCGAACTCGAAAGAGGGTAGATCGCTACGGTGTTTGGGTAAAGGGCGGTCGCAAGGCGGTCGTTCAAGGTAATGTGTGAGCGTGAGGGCAACATTACAGTGCGCGTGCGACAGAGACAAATAAGGATAGGTCAATGCTCGAATTTCGCTGTGGATTGCGCCCGCCCTTTAGACTATTACAACAAAACTAGCCGCAACGTCAACTACTCCGTGATGATGGCGCATGCAACTGTGCCGAAATATCGGGTGCTCATAAACTCTAATATACATGGTAAATACAGATAATAGTTATAATGACGTTCGCCGGTGACCCTTACCTTCAGGAATATAGCGTTCCCCCACAGGTCGTCCCGGAGCGACGTGAACTGGTGGTACTTCCACTTGCGGAACGCCCAAGCCGCCAGCCCCACCTCGCGCGCCGACCAACACTCTGTCTCAAACAGGGGATTCACTAAAGGAACGGAAATAATGTCAGTCTATAAGAAACGAACTCAAATTGGCTATCAACTATAACATGGAAACGTGAGATGCGTAAAACGGAATATTGAAGAAATCTTGTGCTAAGAAAGATTCTTTAGATTCGCATTCAAAAACAAATATTGTAATAAAATATTGTTATTGTTGTTGCAGTAGAGCTTATCTGTCAAATATGTATTTGAATAATACGAATTACGCATCTCATGTACAAGGATGTGGAATAAACAATAAAAATCTATACCTCTAAATATATTCTAGACTTAACTTGTGCACAACTTAATAAAAATATTTATAAAACGTATACTAACCAAATTTAATTTTAAATTATGTTAATTTCAAAAACTGTAATATGTAATATAACTGAATACAGTTTTTAATTATCGAGACAATGCTAAGAAAATGCTGAGACACCCCACAATGATCTCATGACACTCATGGTACTCTTGTATAAAAACCGCAAAAATGTAATAATAGTACATTACTTACCTAGGGCTGTAAAAAAAAAGAAAGCCCGAAATCGCAGGTATTTGGGACCCGAGCCGCAGGCGAGGGTTGTAAATATGCGATAGAGGGCTTTCTTTTTTACTGCCCGTGGTGAGTACACAATTTTACGTCCCCACCTGGCCATAATGCGAGTTTTACCGTAAGCGTAGCGAGCGGTAAAACTCACATTATGGCCAGGTGTGACGTAAAATAAATAACGCTCTCACGGTAGGTTTTCAATTTAAGTACGGCCCAGAAGGTTCGAAACATTTGAAGCAATTTTCGTCTTAATGAAATAACTAAATAAGTGACCCATTATAAAATTTCCAATAATTGAACTTGACGGGTGGTTTCTATCCATTTCATATTCTACCTTAACACGAACAAAATAAAGTCAATATTCGAAACGCGGCACAAAAAGGTGTGATGCTTGTAATGTTGACTTTATTATTATGAAAACAAAGTAGAAAGTCAAATGAATAAAAAATTTCAGTATGTATACCAAATAAAAAATCCAAATGCTCACCAAAGATATCTTCGTCGTTGTGGAAGTCCTCGGGGGTGTAGGAGCTGTACATGGACATGGTGACGCTCTGCTCTTCCACTTGGCGTTGTAATGCGTCTATGCGGGCTTCGTAGTTCTGGAACAAATATGTACCTTATGTAGTTACTTTGGGACTCATTTTTGCATAAAAATACGTTCACATTCTAGTTCGAAACTAAACGAGCCGCCAGTTGATCATTTTTCTACAATACCTTTCACCTATATCGTCACTCTATCCCTCTGTTTTTTCTCTTCCTACTTGGCAACAACTTCCTAACTGAGCGTAAAGTCACAACTCAATGCTGACCCTTACAGATTCGAAACACGCATGTCAAGTATAAAATCGCCAGTATTTGACATTCCACAAGGAACAGCTCAGGAAACAGCTCCCACAAACTACACGCACATTCTTTTTCGAGCTAATATTCTGCAAGCATTCATTCTGCAATTTTAGCCAAAGATACATTTTTCTAGGCATTTTTTGACATCTAAAACGACCATAAAATTCGCATTTTTGTAATACACACGAGAGACAATGAGACAAATGAGAAATAAATCAGTGTGCACGCACACACTCTAATATCAGGTGGTAAATTAATTTTGCCAGCGCCATTCGTCTATACCCTGTCATGTGAAAATTAGAAATGTAAGTAACACATTCCAATATGCAATATCCCTGTACCTTTCTCTGTTCCTCAAACTACTGGTCAGCATGCTTCTTCTCCCTCCTGAACTGCTCCTCCAAAGCCACAAGCCGCTTCTGCATCTCCGACTATAAGTCAATGCCCTGTTTGTCCCAGTCTAAGTTGCCAATATACCTTTCTCTGTTCCTCAAACTGCTGGTCAGCATGCTCCTTCTCCCTCCGGAACTGCTCCTCCAAAGCCACAAGCCGCTTCTGCATCTCCGACTATAAGTCAATGCCCTGTTTGTCCCAGTCTAAGTTGCCAATATACCTTTCTCTGTTCCTCAAACTGCTGGTCAGCATGCTCCTTCTCCCTCCGGAACTGCTCCTCCAAAGCCACAAGCCGCTTCTGCATCTCCGACTATAAGTCAATGCCCTGTTTGTCCCAGTCTAAGTTGCCAATATACCTTTCTCTGTTCCTCAAACTGCTGGTCAGCATGCTCCTTCTCCCTCCGGAACTGCTCCTCCAAAGCCACAAGCCGCTTCTGCATCTCCGACTATAAGTCAATGCCCTGTTTGTCCCAGTCTAAGTTGCCAATATACCTTTCTCTGTTCCTCAAACTGCTGGTCAGCATGCTCCTTCTCCCTCCGGAACTGCTCCTCCAAAGCCACAAGCCGCTTCTGCATCTCCGACTATAAGTCAATGCCCTGTTTGCCCAGTCTAAGTTGCCAATATACCTTTCTCTGTTCCTCAAACTACTGGTCAGCATGCTCCTTCTCCCTCCGGAACTGCTCCTCCAAAGCCACAAGCCGCTTCTGCATCTCCGACTATAAGTCAATGCCCTGTTTGTCCCAGTATAAGTTGCCACTATACCTTTCTCTGTTCCTCAAACTGCTGGTCAGCATGCTCCTTCTCCCTCCGGAACTGCTCCTCCAAAGCCACGAGCCGCTTCTGCATCTCCGCCTTTAGATCTATGCCTTGCTTCTCCAGCAACTCGCATTGCGCGAAGTCCCAGTCTACATTTTCGGCGTCATTGCCTGTGGGTGAAGAGTTAAATTTGAATCTAATAGTTGTTAAGTAAAAAAAATCTTAATTCTTTCGTTGACGTGTATATGTTTGGAAGTAGAATATGTGCTTCAAAAAAGATCCCATCAACAAGACTGCCAGCTCCGTATCCTTAAGAAAAGGTTGCTTTATGTTAAGAGTTTATGAGTTATTTATACCGGAATCAGTACTAACCATCCCCTTATCATTTTGACTTCAGAGGAATTTTTTAATTTTCGTATTAATTTATTATGCTTGTGTATTCAGAAGTGGTATCACGTCAGTGTTACCAGAAGTGGGATTCTACCAGATCTTATGAAGAACTTACCAGCAGGATCAGCGGTGGCCATCTCTTTGTCCTTGATGATGGGGTCCTTGTCCTCATGGGGCTGACCAGGATGCGTGAAACGGAACACGTGGTTCTTCCCCAGGATCACGCGAGAGCCCGTCTTCAGGATTATCGGCTCTGTGACCTGAGGAATAAGAGCGATTTTTTATAAATTGAAAAATGTGGCAGTATTTGTTATTACACATTTGGACCTACAGATATTGTAAAATATTTAGAACGTATACTCGTACTCATTACACTACTTCTGTTTTAACGGCAAAATCCTAATCATTAGAACTCTGAAAAACATTGGGAGACACGAAACCTATCGACGCGGAATCCGCATGAGCTGATGACGGTGTCAACATACCTGATATTCTGGAGTCGATTAAAGCAATGCAAATCACAATATTTAGTATAGAAACTATAGAACATTAATGTAAACCAACCTCACGGCCATTAATGTAGACGAGGGCTTCGCGATGAGGAATGAGGCAGATGACGCCATCTGTGTTCTCAAAGATGCAATGCTCGCTCAATATATGAGAGCCGCACAGTTGGATGTCTTGTGGGACGTTGGCCTCTGAAGTACCGAGTCTGGTCACACCTAGAGAAAAATATAATTCAATTAAATTCAATAATATAATATTACCTACTAGTTCTTTTGCTAATGCCGGGTTGCACCACACACAATCAGCACAATTAACGAACTGATCAATGTTAAATATGTTTTTCAATTTTCATACAAGCAAATTTTAACAATGAAGATGAAAGAAAGAAATAAAGAAAATACATTTATTCACGTCACACCAGATAAATTGTACAGTAAAAACCGGCTAAGTGCGAGTCGGACTCACGCCCGAAGGGTTCCGTACCATTATCTATGAAAACGGCAAAAAAAAAACATGTCTGTTGTATGGGGTTTAAGAAACTATTACGGTTCATGAGATACAGCCTGGTGACAGACGGACGTACAGACAGCGGAGTCTTAGTACAGACTGTGTACGATAAAATCCGGACATGCATGATCTGGTATATCTTTTTTTTCGGTACCACATATTCAAGAAACACTTCTTTTAAATAATTTGTGGTCATCAAGCTACATAATACAATTACAAACATAATATAACGTTACGTTATCTGTGACTTTGATCACTATATATACCACAGTGCGTATATTTTTTTGTCCACGGTGTTCTGACAGTGTTTACCAAATTTTCCTGTGAAAAATTGTTTTTTATTTTTAACTAGATAAACCAAATTATACCTTATTACATTCTCTTTTCATAATAGCTTACATTTTTCTACTTGGACTTAGATGTAAATAGTTCTGAGGTGTTCTAGCTTTGGTGAGTTTGACTTTTTTACAAAAATATGCCTCCCATATAAAAACTACTTTTAGTACTTGAAGTAGAAGGTCTTCCTGACTGCCTCAAGTAGAAAAGACTTTCAAATCGTATTTTTTTTGTAAGATAATATTCTAGTGAGCCTAAAACAGCTTGTGAAAATATAAATACAATTGTGGCATTGTAGCAGGAAGTGAGTGAAGATTATCAAAAAATGCTGGACAAAAAATTCAAGATATGATGGAATATATTTGGCAAAAACTCACACAAGCCCATACAATTGTAATATGATTCTATTTTTAGTATATATTACTACAATTCCAGATTATTAAAGTAAAAGAAATGCTTGAATATGTGGTACCGAAAAAAAGATATACCAGATCATACATGTCCGGATTTTATCGTACACAGTCTTTAATACCCTTTCCGTTTCACCCTTTGGGTTTGGAACCCTAAAAACGGACGATAAAAAGGACCCCAGTCAGCCGAATGCCATGGCAAGCCGCGCGGCGCTGATTTTCTACCTAACTTATGTCTAACAAGTGACGACACAACTACAGACGAAAAAATAAAAATAGATTTAACAGGCAATACCGAAAGAAAAAAAAACAATAAAGAACAATTATGTGCCTACCGCCATAGCAATTGGCTACTTTCCTAAAAAAAATATTTAGTCCGTCAGTAAGATTATCAAAAAATATTGGACACGTATTTTTCATTTTGTCAATCAAACAAAAATTGGTGAAGATTAGGGATTGCAATCCAGCACCATTTTCAATCCAGCTGGATTTTTGCTGGATTGACATAAATCCAGCTGGATCCAGCGCGGATCCAGCACCTATATCTTTTTTACTAGTAATCCAATTTTTTATATTAAAAATGCCATATTTTTCTTTATGGGAGTCTCACTACAATATAAACGTGTTCATTCCCTTCGTTTTACGTACCTAACCTTGTCTTGAAAGATCTCGAAATAGGTATTAAGTTACTCCGAATTCTTCAACGCGGCCTATGCAATAACGCGTTCAATGACAAATTGTGTACCATCGGGTTCATAATGGCTACTCAATTTATCAATGAATTCATTCATAAATTGGGTATGCAATTATGAACCCGATGGTACATCGTATAACTCGCCATAATATATTAAAAACGGAATAAGTAAAGCACACACGCATCGAAGAGTTCATTTCTACATACCTTACTCATACTTCATTACTGACCAATAGCTTCTTTAGGCGTTTCGGTACCTACGCTACGACTTGCAGCATCCTATCATGTTTGGGTGTTTGACTATTTCACCAAGGACATAAGTAGTTATTTATACGGATGTAAAATACTTCGTCACCCACCTACAACTGATTTTTTTTTCGTATGTGGGTCACTACTTAGTGTGCTATTCTATATGCTTATAATTCATTCAACTATGTATAATGAAGACGCTGCTTTCATCCAGAAGGACATCTAATTCTTATGTTAAATTGTAAGTTATGGCAATTACTTTACCAAAATATATTTGGTTTAACAAACAGTTTTACATAACTTTATAATTATTTATTTATCGTAGGGCTACATGTCACTGGATATAGATAGGCATTTATTTTCTGGGGTAGTAGTAGTGGGAAAGCAGATGATGAAGAAAATCCAGTGAGTGCTGCGAAATGATGAAAACACATGTCAAAGTTTACATATACGAGTACATTTGACATGACTCACATGGATCATAAGATCATAACTAACATAAGGCTAGTAAAACATTTAATTTGACTATTAAACTGAAACTTTTGTGAGAAATACTAACATTACTAATACTGTAAAAGTTTACGGTTTAACTCACGTGTATTTAGTCACTACGCGCGACATGTTTCTACAAATTAATTTAACGTTCGAATACATAAATTAAAACAATTTTTGCTTGGTTTTTACCTAATAAGGTGCTAGCAATGTAGGTTTTTGCGACATTATTTGGTAATCTATTACTTGCGGATCCGCAGCGCTGGATCCAGCGTTCGGTGCTGGATCCAGCAGACCGAAAAAAGCGCTGGATCCAGCTGGATTGCTGGATGCTGGATCCAGCAATTGCAATCCCTAGTGAAGATATAGCCCGTTAAAGTTCCGTGTGACGTCACATTATACTAAAAATTGTACTGAAATGTGACGTCACGTGTGTTTGTTTGATTGACAAAATAAAAAATGCATGTCCAATATTTTTTGATAATCTGACGGCCTAAATAGAATTATATATTTTTTTACCCAGGAAAGTACCCAATTGTGCATAAATCATATACCGAGTTTAATGGCGGCATCATCGATGACATTATCAGACAGTTTGGTGCAACCGACAAGTGTATCAAGGTTAAGACATTCTCATCTGCCATCCTTGACGTAAAAGATGAGATACTTCAAAGGATTGGGATCCCTGTAGAAGTTGGCCTATTGAACAGATACTGGGTCTGTTTGGGCAAGTACACAACAACATATTATTCACTACATTCCTTTGACACTCACCATCCTTGATGTAATAGATGAGGCACTCCGAGAGATTCGGGTCCTCATTGAGGTTGACCAGATGCGGAGTCTTCTTCGGCGAGTACACGCCGACGGTAATGCCTTCCTTTACAGCGACTCCCATCTCGGCGAATACTGCCTCGCGTTGCACGCGGATCTGCTCGGTGCGCTTGAGTTTCTCTTCCCAGGTCTCGTTCAGTTCTGAACATTGAAACATGTTAGTGAATTCATTGAGTAACAGGAGATGACATACCTAAGAAATTCTTTGTCCCAAAAATGGTAGTGATATTAGTAGAAATATTAGAACGATAAGAAAATGAAGGTAAGACTAACTCCAATATTTAGCCTGGCCTAAGAGACGTTTATGAATAAGGGAGTTAATAATTACAAAAATATTGCCTCATCAAATCATGGCTGGCTCGATCAAAGACTATTAGCAAATAAGATTTATGCGCGATACTTAAATACTATATCAAAGTATGAACATAATTCTTTTTATTACCATTGAGTAACAGGAGATGACATCCCTAAGATTTTTTTTGTCCCAATAGTTATAAAAAAATCACTACAAGTCTATAGGTACTACGCTTTGATTCAGTCACAGCTGTCAACCGCCAAACATGACGCACAAAAATTTGTTCTACGTGTCACATTTAATAGAAAACATAATAAATAAATGTTTATTACCACTTTCTTGCTGTATATGATACAACTACGCTTTCTAAATGTTTGCCTACACAGTACACTGTTTAATCAATATTCACCCCTAACTACTCGAAATAAGGTCTACTTACCAGCAATAAGTTTCTCAGAAGCCTGCAACTGATCGACGGCTTCTTCGGCAATGGTCGTAGCCGCTCGTGAAAGCTTCGGCGACAGTACTTCAGCCTCGCTCTTCTTGCGTTGCGGAGACGCGTTCTCCTCGGCTGTTTTGTCATATGAATTCATGTTAGAGTTGAATATGGATATAGGCATTGTGTGAATTGCGACTTTTACTTGTTCGTAGTGTTAGTGGAATTAGAATTTTGAAAATTTCCCTTTTTAGCTACAATAATTGTTAATTTAGGCTGTAACTCAATTTTAGTAAGGAATAACCGTCAAGGCGTATTGATCAGTACAATTACAAAGTTATTATGTTATATTTCCTTATAATCGTACCACCTAGCATGTTTACAATATGTCTGCCCAGAAACGATCAAATTGCTGACTTATTCATTTTATGAATGGATTAATTTTTAGTGTCAAACAACCGACATGGTGTCGAGCAACACTCTTTTTTTAAGATAAATAATGCATTGTTGTGTTTAGCTAAATGCTTTCAGCCACTAAATACTATATAAACAATATATGTCTATAATTGTTAAAGATTTTGATATTTTGCAGTCTTATTTTTTTTTTATACCTATATTAATACAAATATGAGGCTTAATATTAAAAAAACTATATTGATAAGTTATACAAAAGATAAATATGGCAACATCGAGATCTAAAACGGAGACAAGATATGGGAGCATGCAGTCGAGGCTATGAAGCTTTTCTGCAGCGACATACGCAACATATATTATACTTAGTATTGTCCACTCCCGTTCGCGACAGTTTTTTTTGTTAACCGACTTCCAAAGATTTGGTGCTTCTTATTATTTTTACCACAGATTTTATTTTCTATTTATAATCTATCTTATGGAAGTCAGTTAATGTAATTTCATATGCTGTTTCTAGTTTATGGTTGTGTCGTAATACTTTTGTTAACAAAAATGCCAATGTTTGTCATTACCAGGCCGCGAACGGTATAATATAATAAAATAACTAAATATTTCAACGAAGATTGTAGCGTAAACAAGATGCTGTAGTTACATAATGATTTTATTTGTTGAAATATTTAGTTGCTTAAACACAGTCAGACATACAATAAATATGAATATCAATCATTCCCATACTAATTATATGCATAAATAGACACCATGACCAAATTGACCAACATCAAAAACATAAGCGCAGATATATAAGTACTCATATAATTGACTTGGATATTAATATATTGGGTACTCGTGAAGTGAACGAGGTTGCCTAAGATAAGAACGCCACAAGCTCTGGACAAGGGTGCATATATTGCATATAATATGCTATGTTGCCAGCTCGATAAATAAATATACTTGTTTTTTAAGTAAGGCAACTTTATGGAGGCCAAGCGTACAGGTGGGGTGTACATTACAATGCAGAAGCCTCTTTACTTACTGGTAGGCAGATCTTTCTTTTCATATAAGACTCTACCATCTGGTCCTAGTTCGTTGGACATTTGGAAAACAAAATGTACGTTTTAGTATCAGGAATAAAAGTCGTTGTGGCGTTTCTGTAGCGTGGTTATTTACACATTACGGTAACACAGAACGAGCTAACCGGTCACATGACGACTAAACAGCCTAACTGGGTAACACTGTAAGGTCACAACACTTATCGACGTAGAATCGTTAGAGCCGATTGTATTAACAACGTTTAGTGCTTTACGCCCTTTTGGTTTCTTTAACTGTGTCCGAAGGCATGAAGACGTATTAGGTGGTAGCTACAGAGCCATTTTGACTTAATCGAGTGCCTATCATCTAAAAATTACGTCATTTTTCTCTTCGTTGCACTTTAAACCTTAAGCCTTACACAAAAGTACTTAAATTCAACAACAAATTCTAGTAGGTTATTTATATCGTTCGCGTTTCTGCCGATGCGGCACTGTAACACGTTTGAGTCGAAACGAAATTGATCGCCCTTTTTGTATTGACACAGCTCTTACAGCACTCAATTCCACGTCGATAAGTGAGGTGACCTCCTAAACTTACGTCACGAGGGCTTACCTTCCTCGACCTCAATGCCCTCGGCCTTGAGCAGTTCACGCAACTTGAGTATTTCCTCCTTGAGCTCTCGGATGAGCTTGGCATTGGCATCCTCGTTGACGACCGCCTTGCAAACGATCTGTTTGGCGCGGTCGGCGTATCTAGAAATTGGAAATTGAACTGTATTTTTATCCCGATAAGAGTTAAATTTGATTAGTCATCTTCTGATAATAGAAGGCGTAATTTATCAATATGTAAAGTGTATACTGAACCCTGAACGAGTAGAAATAAAGTTTAAAATTGTATACATACCTGAGTGTGCTAAGTGTCTCATCGTAGTTGATATCGGCCGGTGAAATGGCAGCTATCATAGCTGTCTTGGAGTTTCCTCCGAGGTTCTCTCGAAGAAGCCAGGTGAGGACAGAGTCACGGTATGGTATAAAGTCTGCCTTCTTTGACTTTTTGCTCTTTGACGCCTGAAAAATAATCGCCATGTTATAAAAATTAATAAAGTAAAAAAAAACGAAGCAAAAATATTCATAGTGTCATATACAATGTTGACATAATTAAGCTTTTCAATCTCGTTTCTTAGGCCACTCAGCAAGCTTCGCGGCATAAACACGGTACCTATTCGATTGAAAAGCTATTAATTATATCACGATTGTATAAATAAGTATTATGCCTCAGCTTAATAGACTAAAAGCCCCTGAGAAATTGCAGAAACTGTAAGGAAAACCATTTTGCATATTGTAATTTTCTATTACCTTATTAGAAGCGGATTAAGCGAACCGTATAAAAAACTTGTTTACAAACGAACAATTTGCGCTTTGATAGCTTTTTAATGATCCATGTCAAGGCCTGTAGTAACATGGCTGTTTTATAATAGGACTTCTCCCAATGGATTATATTAATAGTAGTAGGTACGTCAAACGCAATATTAAAACAGGTTGATCCATAGTAACGGACGAGTACTGCGTAGAAAAATTTATTGAGTTTTCAAGTACACAAAAATGAATTAAAATTCTCTCGAATTACCAAGGACCAAACCATTTAATGATATGAAAACACACAAGGAAAACCTGGCGACTTACCGACTATAGTTATCCAAATAAGAAAGACGCAGTAAAATAAAATATATTCGTAAATAAATAAATAGTAAGAAAATACAATTAAACCTAGCAAATATTTAAATAGGTGAGACTTTCGTATTGTTCTGTCTGAATTCTTTAAGAAATACATTTGAAATGAAACACCGTTAGCCGTAGTCTAAACAGATCGTTTACTCACAAATGTGACTGCAATTATATTTTGTAAACTTATGCCGCATATGTAATTGGATTTATTTGTAGTTACCTTGTTGGTGAACATGTTTATAATTTTCATTTCAATGTAAAAAACCAACATTAAGTTACAACGTTACATCAATAGCTCACCAAGTTCAAAGAAAACAAGCTTACACTGATGTTTCATAAATGCTGTAGATTTCTTATTAAATGTATAGACATTTAATAGACAAAACCAAAATATAAATGTTCTTACGATTTCAGCAAGCGCGGAGATGACTTTCCCCAGCGTGGTGAGTGATTTGTTGATGTTCGCGCCTTCCTTCAACCTGGTGCCCTTGGCTCCCGTCGAGTCGGCTCGCTCAGAGCCCGCCAAGTCCACTAGGGAGATCTTCGACACCTAACACAAAATATTGATAGAATCTCACGAGCTTGGTATTCAATATTGAACTTTATGCCCTAGGTAAAAGAGTTCAAAGCTACAAAAAATCAAATTCAACTGAATAGTTAGGATTGTGAGTTTAGCCTCGGGTAAAGCGAGTAACCTGTAGAAGCCAGAAAGCTTGTCTATAAGATTAGGTTGAGACCTAATTCATACCAGATAGGTAAAGTTGTGATTAAAACAAAACTGAATCAAAGATAAGACGAAAATACATATATCTAAGTATGTTTATTTAGTTGCCTTCGATTTCACTAACACATTAAGTAAACAGTGGGTCAAACAAACTCATGTTGATACTTAAAGAAATATAAATACCGTATGTCACTCAAGAATACAGGGTGATTTCGGGCTCGTGGAGCAAGAGAACAAGGCATGATAGAGAACTTAAAAATGAACCTAGGTTATTGTCATAGTTTTAGAAATTAATATATGAGACAAAAAAAAATTATAAGTAAGTTATTTCATGACGTTTTAATGTGTACTTTGGCTGTCGGTATCCTTGCCGTAGTCTTAGATTTCTAACGAAACGAAAGAGTTTATTTATTCTATAAAGTAAAAGTTATTCGTGTGGCTGTTGGACCGATTGCCTTGGTATTGGTATTCGACGAAGATTTTACTTTATGCACTAGAGTATAAAAAGCGACTTTAGGTCGCCTAACGAACTTTTAGAGCATAAGATGTGAAAAAGTTGTTCGTGTGACTGTTGGGCAAATTGGCCTCGGCGACCGCCAAAAGTCGTCACTGTCGTCAGGCAAAAGTCGCCACGCAAAAGTGCAAGCGTGTTTACCCATATATCAACGTTTCTTTTCGATAAGCTCCCCCGCTGCCAATGGTGGTCATATTTTTTTTATCTCCAATAGTGATAATTATTTTTCAGATGATGAGTAGAAAGAGAACATTTTTGCATATGATTTGGTCACCCTACTTAATGTGACGTCTTGTCGTTTCCCATACTGCGTATGTCAAAATAAATAGAGTGACCATGATTTACTTAATTTAAGGTAAATTTTACTTGATAAATATGAATTAAATGAATTCTGTTTTGAGAAAAAACTACCATAACTGTTGATCAGTTACCGAGTTAGAAAAAGTGGTCCCGGATCACGACCCAGAAATCACTCTGTACATAAGGTTAAATACAATACTATAACGTACCTTCTCAGACATGAGATCAGTGGTCTGGTCGTGCCTCTGCTGTGTGAAGAAGATGGTGAACACTGCGTGCGAGCGAGATGACGTCTCGTTCATGTTTGTTGCCGCTACCGTCCTGAAATGACGAGTCATTTAATATCACGATCTCAACTTGAAATTAACTAGCAGTAGTATAATACTTTATTGTACAACAAAGAAACATACAACAGAAATAATATATAATATTTGTACAAAGGCGGACTTATCAATTAAGGGAGCTCTTCCAGTCAAATTAACTAGTAGTAAGTAGTAGCAGAGACTATACATATATAGACAGCTACAGTCTAAGAACTTTTTGAGGCAACCCAAAGTTTCCGTAGTAATACCGTAATAATAGTAACGCTATCAATTACAAGATGGCGTAGAGGGGCAGAGAGTACTCTGCCCTACATTATACGGCAGCTTTGGTAGGTCTCGTTCAGATGGCGCTTCAGACTTGGAGCGTCAAAAAATTTCTTAGACTTTGGCTGTCTATACAGCCTTGGCCAGAAGTGTTGAGCATAGCTCTTTTTTATTTACAATTTTGATGTTAAGTATTAATTCCCTATCATAACAATGTACGATGACGTAAAATGTTATATTTTATTAATATATCAAGAAAACTTCACTTAATAACACTTTCAAGGTACCTATAAAATATGAAAAGTGGAGGTCCCAAAAAAAAAAGGCGAATTTAGGTCGGTGCGAAAAATTGCAAATATTCTATGCAGTTAGGTACTACTCACTTCAACAAAACACGCCTGTTCAGTTTGAATTAATTGATAAAATAACTTCATAAAAGATAAAAAACGCCGGTCTAAACTTTCGAGTTTTGTATGAAAATCGCAAGGGTGCTCAACACTTCTGGCCAAGGCTGTAGTATAGTCTCTGGTAGTATCGAAGTAGATTACAGGGAGTCCAGCATTAAGGCAAAATGAGACTTGGTAAATCGGACACCCAAAAAATTAGACGGTTCCTTTTAAATAAAAGGAATGTAGTAAATAAATATGTTTCGAGTACATGTACAATTCCATGGTACAGTCACCATCAAATATATCGAAGCGGCCAAAGTAAAAAGGTACAATATCTGAACATGCACTTTATCGCCTTGACAATAGATGCATTGGTCAGATATTTGTGACCACCTTGGCCGCTCCGATCTATATGATGGCGACTGTACTCCGTACACGATGTCATTCATTAGATAGACAGATTGCTTTATTATTCGAAAAGTATACATTGATATATACAGTGCCCTGCAAAACTGTTTCCACAGTTTGTCTGGAGGTGAGATAGTTAATAACTAGTTATTCTACTGTTATGCTAATGTTATTTATTGGCATACTTAAGTGACATCCTGTTTGATTTGGCCCGATGAAAAAGAAGTATTTAAAAGCAAGTTGGTCTAGCTCAACAAACCTGGCCTTGTTGCCCTCGTCGATAAGGTCGTAAATGTCCTGGTAGGATGTAACTGCTAGCTTGCTGAGGTCTTCCACGTAAGGTCCAAGAGCCGGGTGCTCGCGGACTCGAAGGTTGCCCTTGTTCTTAGGGTTTAGGAGGTCGCGGACACGCTCGCAGTATATCTCCATGTAGGAGACTTCCACCTGGACAGATAATATTAATAATAAATACGGTTTCTTTCCGTTACTTTAAATCCCTTCAAATATGTATTTATTTTTTATACACCAACAACACTACCAAGTAATCTATTAACAACAACACGTCATTTATTAAATGGGTGCGCTTATTAATTCATCTGTTTTGATCGAATAAATAAAAGTATATAGGTAGGCACTCAAAGATATCTGGACATGCACTTTATCGCCTTGACAATAGAGGCGTTGTTCAGATGTTTGTGACCACCTTGGCCGCTCCGATATATCTGATGGCGACTGTACCTACACAATGTATAGAAATACTTATAAAAACATTGTGATACCACACGTGTCTGCTTAATACAAAATTAAAACTAAATATACACGTTACACTTTTCTTACTGTTTACCGCTTGGCAGAATAAGAATACCTTACATTGATCTTGTCATCTCATGGCATTAGTTAATTCGAAAAGCAAATAAGTTTCAACACGTACCGAGTATTTTAGATCATCTGAGGTGGTCTGCCTGATGCGACGAAACAAGTCCTTGCAGATTTGTGGGATGATGCCCTGGTCTTCGTCTCGGCCCATCATCGTGTAGGATTTACCAGCGCCCGTCTGACCGTAGGCGAATATGCAAATGTTGTAGCCTGAATAGAAACAGATAGAAAAGTCATCAAAATTTATTCGCCACACGCAAGTAAAGAAGTAAATTAAAAGTAATTAAAAAACAGTGTCAAGAAATAGTCTTATCTCAGTACTGATCTTCCGATAGACCATCATGTGAAAAATTCGCAACGGGAAACACCCACATACAGACTACTAACTATTCAGTAAGGCGATACAATAATAGGACGTTGCCTAGTCCTGATTAGTACCCGTCAGTATTAAAGCAGTATTTTTAATTGAGTACAGTAATCTGACAGCTCTTGGTCCTGCAATACATTATAAACCACTTTGAATGGAAATAGCAAAGAGAGAAATTTGCGTTGCTGTAGCAGCCTAGTTAAGTTCAAGATACCGGTATAGCCAATTAAGTAAAGATGATTATCATTTAAATGAACTTTAACTAATCATCTCCCTTCAAATTGTATGAACGGATTTTTTTGACTGAAATATAACCAACCAACCAAAATTATACGAAGTTACAAAGTGTAACTATGTGCAAATATTTATTCGATTGAGGGTTCGTTGGATGGAGCGCAATACTTGGGTGTTTTCAGAGTAAATACTCGTAAAGTAGGTATAAATGTCGTTTACAACCCGAAACATAACACAAGCCGATGTTGCATTTTGTGCGAACCCAGAACCGATGACCGTCATGCAGCTTCCATCAGTCTGATTCGACGTGGACTAGCAACACCTTAACTAGGTGTTTACACCTACCCAATATTGAAATTGTGTAAAATGGTAAATATAATATTTATAATAACATAACATTACGTTCATGGAAATGGGTCCTAACGTCATGTACTTAGAATAGTTATGACCATCGGTTGCGTCACGCATACAATTATAATAGGTAAAGTAACGCAACCACACAGTTGGACCGAAATCACTAATGTTATCTTTGCGGATGCTAGAGAAAGCGGTCGTGACGAAGGTTTCCCCGATTTCAATGTAATTGACTTTATAATAAAACCGCGTTCATTTTAGGTAGGTACAGTTAACCAATTTGATTCCTAGGCCACTCTAGAACCTTGTCACAATAGCTAGTTTGGTAGCGAATAGGTTACGTTTATACGTATCCACGGGCAACTGTCATTACGACAAGGTTCTAAAGTGGCCTAGGAATCAAATTGGTTGACCGTACCTATTACAGAACAGATCAGATATATGTATGGATCAGGAAACTTTTTACATTGTAGGCGTATGTATGTCCCTTTATACCCACATAGAAATATGGTACAAAAAACACTGTGCTACATACTTCATAACAAGAACATAGCTTATGCTGCAATTACCTATATTACTGATGTCCAGTGGCAATGTGTAATTGACCAAATGCTTGCATATTTACTGTTTTTACCGCATAATTTGCTTATACGAGCCATCAATTGTTTACGCTTTATCTGTTCAAACTATTATCTTTCTTTAAGGTTTTGCTGTTAATATTGTTATTTTGTTATTTAAGCGTCAGTACGTATAATCCACAGCGCCGGTATATAGAAAAACTTACCGTCAAAAGCATGTTGCAACATCTCTTCTCCGATGTCTTTGTACACCATGATTTGAGACGAAAAGTCCGGATCGCTGGGCTGTAAACAAAATGGAATTTTAGAAGAAATATCCAAATACATAAAATAAGTCATAAAACGGAGATGCAGAGTTAAAATGCAATAAGAACATTACCCTGTTTTTACTAGGACATTCAGTTAGTATTATTATTATTCAGAAAGTTCTAGACTCCATTTCACAAAGCTACAAAATACAATAGTTACTGTTTTATCCTTAATCATTGATCTAAATTATCTAAAAGCTTCTCGCCATTTTGATCAAACGTACTTATACCTACATACATGTTGCTGGTTTGCACCTGTTTGTAGCTATATAAAACCGAGACCTGTAAGATACAGATACAGAAGCTTTATTGGTAAATTGATTCATTTACAGGTCATAACATAAGTATACAATTGTATATTTTAACAGTATTATTATTAGATGTTACTTACATAGGTACTATTGTTAAAGGAGCGTTCTTATAATATAATAATCAAATTTCATAATTTAGACATTACAATATTAATCATTACATAAAATTTAAACGTCCCTACATAAAATAAAAGATATTAACCAAGCAAATGGTTCCTAAGAGTTGTTCTTAAAATATCATAAAATCATAATGCAAATCTGATATTGGACGCTGACTGTCGCATAAATTTAAATAACTCGAGAATCGCAAGAGTCTCATTTTAATTACTAATTAAATCAACCTTTTCGCTTTTAGAATTAATAAAATTATAATCAGCAGTTGTGGATTCAAAAAATATCTAGCTAGAATTCAAGTTGAGTTAAATTGAGACAGACATTTAAATTATTTTACAATGCGAATCTTTTTATAGCAACAGAGAGCACCTGTAGATTGGTATTCGGATACTCTTGCTCATACTTATAACCTAACTAACTGATTGTGCTAGTTTCCCGTCCAGGTCCAGTTTACCGTCCACCTGATTAAAGTTCTACAAATATATGGGAAAAACTTACAAATACAAATGCGTTTATTTCATTCCTTTTTACAGTTGTTCTTAAGGTATAGAGGTTAAGCACGTATGTAAGTAGTCTATGTTAGTTATAAAAAGTTAGGTACCAATTTTAGGATATGAATCATATTTAATTCAGAATCATGTAATGAAAAAGGCGCGGGTAAAGCTTGCTGGATTTAAACCCGCCCTAAAACTGGATTTAAAACTTAATAAGCTCAACAAATTTTCTATTTATATTAAGATTTCATTTTGGGGAAAAAATGAATATAATAAAAATAAGTATGGACGGAAAACTGACATATGTGGACGAAAACTAGCAAAATCACCCTACATAGTACATAGTACGTACCTACCTCTAGCCTTCCTCTAACTAAACTGAAAATTTCTGTAAAAATTGTAGGTAAGTGTGTTTGTTTTATAATTTATATAATAACGGAAAATAGCGCACCAAGAAAGGCTCGATCGGAAACCATAGACAACTAATCCGATAATCGCGTTGCGCCTAAATCCAATATGGCGGCCGACCAAAATGAGCAAAATGGCCGGTCGATTGGCGGGAAATCTTGTTACACCAACACATCGGTCAAGCTCTAACGAGCACCGATGGACGCCGCCATTAAGGAGATGAAAATGCCCATTAAAACTTTGACGTCAGCGTCAACCTATCTATCATGTACAGTCAGGAGCAGAAGTAACTAACCGGCAAGGCGTTCTAAATGATCTACGCACGACTTTATTTTCAAGAGATTTTTTTTTTTCAATAGAAAACTTAAGTGTTAAAAAACGATGTATACCTACGTATACATCGTTTTTTTCGCCAAACTGAGGACAGTTTGTTGGCGAATAATGCGCTCTAAAATAAAAATAAAAATTTTGTGTTATACCTACTTAGACATTACAACAATTAAGTAAAAAAAAGTCTGCATATCTACCTACAGCTACCTGTTTCATCCCACGATAGCCATGGAGTATAGGTATATAATTTCGTTTGGTTAGTTAGGTACATACTATTAATTAATATTAGTTGCTTTCGTGAGATGGAGCTGGCATCAACATTATAACCATATGTAAATAAATTAACTAATAAATATAAGTACTATGTATCTTTAATATTATCTAAGAGTAATGTTTTTAAGTCCTTACACCGTATACCATCTACTTCATTATACAGTCATTAGCTAAGCAAACATAGTATGAATTCGGCATGAGGGTTTTCTATCTAGTTTTAATAATTCAATTTGAAAGTATTTGTGAAGATAAGTAAATAAATTCAAGACCGTTTGATTGTTATGGTTTCCTTGGTTTTGTTTCTCTTTATTTTTATTTAGTATCTCTCAAATTCAATATGTCCGTCGCTTTTACTTAATACAATAAGTTACACGGGTAAAGAAAGTTAAAAAATAAATTATTTCAGTTATCAATAGACTATTTAAGACAACATTTGTATTTTAAATTATTTACTCGTATCACATAAAAGAGGTTGTGGGTAGAGTAACATATCCTTAATTTGGGATATTTAGAACTCGCGTCCTTATCCTATAGCTAGGTAGGTACTTAGTAAGCTAGGGAGGTATCCCTAGCTTTTTTAAACCCACTTACAGAAAGTACTACTCGTACTTAAGTGGGTTTTAAAAATCATTTTGCTTTTTCAACACAAAACTATTTGCAACAGAACAGGATGGTGTTTTCCATTAAATTTTCCTCTATTGATAGAAACCCGACCCGCGGAGGCGAGGTAATCTCCCTGTTTGCCTTTGAATTACTACCGGAGATAGAGTTTTACCTTTACGCAAACTTTGCTACCTACCTCGTGTATTTTAGGTTTGTATTTACCAAGGATGATATAGACATGGATGGACAATATCCATACAAAATCGCGTTCCCTTATTTCAGGTTAAAGCACTAGCATCATCTATCGGTCACACCAGACACTAAATCCTAGTTTCTAATACTTTGTTCGGCGCTTAACGCTGACAGAATAACACGACTCCAGACTCGACAAACGTATCCAACAATATATCACACGTTAGGGTTGAAATGAAAAAAAAAATCACTCCCCACTTTACGTATAGGGGAGGTACCCTAATAAAACATATTTTTCCATTTTTTATTTTACCACTTTGTTGGCGTGATTGATATACATATTAGTACCAAATTTCAGCTTTCTAGTGCTAACGGTCACTGAGATTATCCGCGGACGGACGGACGGACGGGCAGACATGGCGTAACTATAAGGGTTCCTAGTTGACTACGGAACCCTAAAAAAGGCGAGTAGGTAGATACCTAAAATGGCAGAGTGAACAGCGTGATTCGCCCCAATCCGCCAAATCTGTTACACAACAATGAGAGCAACGAAACCCCTCTAGTTCGTTTGCTTATTTCTAGATCTGGCAGCTGTAAAGTGGTGGTCAAAGAATGGAAACCACTTCAAGAAAACAAATTCTAGAGTTCTGGGTTTGATGCAATATTATGAGAAATTATATAAATAATTAGATTATACTCGTATTGTATCATTGCCAAAACTTTCAGTTGGGGGAAAGTAGTGCCAAACGACGTATAATGTAATTCATAGTTTGTCGCCTACTGTTTTTGTTTCCGTAATTATACGCCATGATTTTTGTTCTAATGTTAAAATATAGGCCCTGTTTATAACTGAGACAACTTCGGCAGTTTTTACTTATTATTTTCCAATAAAAAAAATTTGCTAGTCTGTCACTCCGACCTCCACCCATTAAACGCTGCCAGAGGCCCGGATCTAGCAATAAGGATAGCATAGCAATCTAACCAGACGGGTTTTGTTGCTCTCATTATCGTGTCATATCTGACGTAGCCCGCTCTTAGGCCATTATTTAAATACTACATATGTATTTATAGCTACTAATTTACTTCCTAATCTATGAATCTATCCAATCCAACTGTTATTTTTATACAAAACCTGACAGAATGGGTGGAAATTGTACAATAGAACTCTCATAGTAGTATCTGGATAAAAACAGTATCTATTTCATTATATGTACCTATGAATAACTTAAAGACGTAAGAAGGCAAGAAGCTATTATTTAAATAAAACAACTGGAAACAGCAGTCAGTGTATTGTGTTAACAAGTTAGATTGAGATAGAAATGGGTACTTACATTGTGAGACCAATATGAGAAATCGAAGTTGAAGCTTTTCGCAGCATCTTTGTTCCCGGGGGGTGCCTTCGGGTTCACTATTACTGTAACAAAAGAGAATTGGATTTAGTTTATATATGTATATAATGCTTAATCTTCCTGGGCAGATATAATTCAATTATAGTAAACATATTTATGCTTTGATGTCGGCCATGTTGGGTTCTATCGACCCGTAAGGAAGGTAAAGGTTGTATTACTTAAGTTTAATGTCAAGGGTCATTGACTGTTCAGTTTTAACCCGTAATATAAAATAAGATGTATTGACAGTTTTAAACCACAACAAGTATCTATAGTAATTCCGATTTCATACTTTAGAGGGATATCAAGGATTAAGATTAAAGATAAAACTTGTATTGAGACTAGCATAGTGGCAGGTAAATACTATATTGAATGGAACGGTCATGAACCCTACCTACACTACACTGGACAAGAGCTCATACCTACTTACTCGTACACCTACCTATAGAGAGTCCATTAAATGGTATTTGGTCTTTGGTAAGGTATTAGGTAGGTACACATGCAGTCACATTAAAGTCATTTGTAGCTTTTCAAATGTAATTCGTACTTCATTCATACAAAATTAAATTAAACTTCGTGCCGTCGCAATCAACAGCTAGTGCATTTACAACAAACGCAAAAGCATGTGAACGGTACCAAGTGTTTTCCAACTATATTTGCGTAATTGCAAAACCAACCTTACTCAATGTCAAATAAAGATTACATTTCAGTATTACGCAATAAGGGTGGTGCATGGTAGAGAAAATGACGCTTAATATTAAGTGACTCTCGAGGCACATAAATATACGTTTCGTATTAATGCAGTCGGCGTAGCACACAAGTACGCACTGCACTTGGCGTTATTTGTAGCAATTTAATCCCAACATTTGTTATTCCTAATGATGTCATAATGTCCATAGAGGTGCGGCTTTTGGTAAATCATCTTTATATCAATTGTTTTTTGTTTTTTGTTGTTGTCACTGTGCTGTACCTAACCAAACTATGGATCTAGAAAGTCTGCAATAAAGAAATTTAATTCAATTAAATGCAATTAAGGTACATGAATAAAGTGAATTAGCTCAGTTGAAATAGCAAAAACTACGATAAGTAACTTATTTGATGTTTTGTTGTATGTAACCTTTGAATAGTCACCTATCTCTTCAGAATACTAGAAAGAGAACGATTTTTATCGTGGCATAGCATACTGGAAATAATATAAGTGAGCTTTATTTTTTTTATTTGTTTAACTTGAGCATGTGTGATATAAAAGTGACCACATCGCAACATGAACACATTCCGACTATCCTAAAGCTGCACCGATTTTCCAAGTGCAATGTGTGGACGAGTCAGCATAAAAGTCAGTTTCAGTAAAGTCAGTCAGTCAGATTTGGAGTTTTCTTTGGAAACCTGCAGTTAGGACATAACAAATGTATATTAAAATAGTTATGACGTTAATAACGGCCGTTCCACATTTTGTTATCGTGGACTCTATGCTCCCTGACTTCCTTTGTTTCCCTAATTGGAAGTTCCGCCGTCACACTGTCTCTAGCCTCTTAACTACCTACTGTTCTTTTCATTCTCTCTGTAGCTAGTGGAAGAATCGACACAAGTTGACGAGTGTCGACGTGTGCGTGTAGCCGTGCCGTCGCGACGTATCGACCGACGCCGACGCCAAAGAGTCGCGGCCACTTCACTAGCAAACTAAATCTGTATAAACTTTACTTTGGATTTTTTTTACATAAAAATAAATTGTGATTTTCGTCTGGAATCACACGAGGTAAACGCAATCTGCAGACAGAGAAAAAACAATATTGCTTAATACAAACTGATTATTTCGAAATGTCAAATTGTTTTTTTTTTAATAGAGTCTATCTGGAGGAGGAAGTGTCGTAGAATTAATTACTTTCCATACATTCCCATATATTAAACCACGACACATCTCCTTCCGCCTTTAGTGGCACCAGGTCTAGAGTATCAAAATGTGTAGGGTATCATCCTTCCGCACAAACTCTGTAACATTTGGAGGTAGGTTTTAGCCGTCAAACTCGTCAGTGCCTCTCCTATTTTCATTTTCATGTTATTTTGCTTCAATTTCCGCTACAAACAAGTTCCGACTAAAATGACTAAAACGGATTCGTCACCAAGCAGGCTTTAGCAGAAAACGGATGTCTAATCCGATGTGCCTGCCGCCCTTCCGCCGCCGCCCTCACCGGGTGACTCACCGCTGCATCCGAATGCACTTTAATAATAAATTCGACTTTAATGGATTAATCCAAGGGTAAATCCGAGGGATATGGACAAAAGGTAAACATAGATAGCCAACATTATTTATTATTATTGAATTGCTAATTTTGCCACAAGTTGTTTATCAAGCGATATATGGGAACAAAACAACAGCCCGAATTTAGATAATAAAAACTTTGATTGAAAAAAAGATAATATTTTCGTGGTTTTTTTTTCGATTAAATTTTCTTCGGGTAGAAGGCAATGAAGCAATGTTATTTTAAAATAAATAATAATATAATATGAATTTTTCACTGCTCAAAAAGTTTGTCATATTATGCTTACCAAGGCGGACTAAAGTAGTACATTTAGCCTCTAGGGCTAATATGTATACATATTTATGATTTACAAAACATTTTAAATTGACCAATCGGAACACTTCACCATATTAAATCTACCAATCACAACACATATCGAAGTTAATCGGAATGCTAGATACTTTTTTGGTGCGTATACTGTGTATGTTATTAACAGTCCTTAAAAAAACATTGTATTTAATATCCAATATCCACTAATCAGAATACAGCAATGTTAAAATCGACCAATCAGGAAACGCAATTTATTTCTCAAAGCATGAGGTGTTTTTTAGTTCCTACTTCACAATCATTCAAAAAGATTTTAATTTTTTGGAAGCGCTTTGAAGCGTGTTTAAACTGTTTAAAGACCTGATTATACCGTCGTCTGTGGCATTTATTAGCGGTGTTTATATTTTGTATCTATGTCAAAGAAGTTAAAAAAATTAAAAGACCGTCAAGTTAAACCATAATTTCACCTTAGTTTAGTTATTGTGCGTAAAGAATAAGTATATTTCTCTTATTTTCTCGCAATCGAAGTGAAAAATAGTATGCATTACTCTGGTCTAAAAGCCATATTACCACTCGAACAATTTTCCCTCACTTCGTTCGGGAAAATAACCACCTCGTGGTGACTTTAGACCCTTGTCAAACAATCTACTATAGTGTTTATAATGAAGAACGAGTCATGTTAATTCTATCTATTTGAGAAGTTATCTGCCGCCCTAAATGGATGACTCACCGCTGCATCCGACTGCACTTTTACGATCAACATTAAACCTTGACAGATAGTAATAGTCTATTTTTGAATGTGACTAACTGAATGAGTCAGACTGTAATTTAAAACGAACTTACAAGTTACGACTTTAAATCGTCCCGTTAATTTAATATATTGTGCAATCAAATGGCTATTCAAAAAAAAATCATATTCAGGTACAGAGAGCGGTCCATTTTAAATTGAATGAAACTTTGCATTTAGAAGCGCAATTTATTGAATGACTAAAAAGTTATAAATGAATAGTATTTCAAATAACGAATTTCTTGATTTTCTGCTTTGAAATTTTCTACACAAAGAAGCATGGACAAATAATATGGCGCAACGGCAGCTTCCACATTACTTTGTAGCTACGTACGATATCAGTCCAGTCGAATATGCTTCGTGTAAGTATATCTGAATCTGAATAATCGCTAAAATTGAACTTTGACTAAGAGGGCATCACGGACACACTCCACAAGTATACACTACCTAGGTACACAACAAAAAAAACTGTCATATTGATTACATTATGATTTTTTTAGAAGAGCGAAATTCCCTTTCCTAGGTTAGATTTATTGAATTACTTAATGCTCTATCGTTCTAAGTTTTTGATGAAGTCTGAATCTTATAGTCCCAAGGGACTATCAAGATAAAAATGGTTTTAATTCACGCACACATATAGCGAACACCTAGCTTTCCAAGTAAAAACAACTCTTTTCCCAACTTCGAGTAAATGCTTTCATCGATCCTTTGATTTGCGTAGGTCTCTTATCAGCATGTTATTGTACAGCTGAATGTGGCGGCCATTTTGAAAAGCGGAAGTGAGCACCGGTTCCGGCAACGGTACCACCGGAAGTTTGCGAAGCCTGCGCACCGTAGTGCGCAAGGCAAGGTCATTACTAAATAAGGTGTTCTTTGAATTCAATTTTATGTTCGACATAACCTGTAATATTCAGAGCAATGACGTGTACTTTAAGTGTCCGCGAGACCTACGGATGGCACGCGGTATTTAAACTCCCTACGTGTTGTGCAACTCGAACTGACCCACGTTGGACTTTGTTTTTCATTCTCGCCTCCCTCAATTTCCAGTATCTGTGTGTGATATGAATGAGCTTGCAAATTACCATTCGCACCGGCTGGTCGGTTATCGATTTGGAAGCCGGAAAAAAATGAGGGGGGGGGGGGGGTGAGATGAAAAACAAAGTCCAACGTGGGTCAGTTCGGGTTGCACAGGTTGGTTCCACAACACGTAGGGAGCTTAAATACCGCGAGCCATCCGGTTGCCTCTCGGACACTGTAACTACGCGCCTTTGATAATGCACGAAGTAATATTTTGCTATGATGCAAGAATAATATGCTATACACTCATAGTAATATTCGCACAAAAGAAACAAAACAAAAGAACGTATAATTGTACTATTTTCAAGGCATAACAAAAGAAATTAAATCGTGAAAATTCTTAATTACACTAATGAATGACATTTAGGTATAAAAGCGCGAAAATGCTCAAACAATGACGTTTAAAAGAGGTCAAAGTACAAGAGTGATTCAGTGAGGGCAAACGCTGCTATTGTACAGCAGGCGAGCTTTCAGTGCTGACGAACCGATACAAGATTGAGCTTGAGATTTGTATCAACTATACGTGATTGGAGGTGACAGTGAAACTGGGTTCTTGAGTTCGATAAGGGGTGGGAATACTGCAGCAGTAATTGTGGGGAATGGCCCGGAAAAATGCGGGGAACGTTTGTTACGACGCCTTTGCTTTAGGGCGCTTTTAGTGGACACTATTTTGTGGGAACAGACGTGAGAAGGGCGTGAAATTTTGCTGAATGGCTTCCTTTTTAAACAGGGATTGGAGCATATGTAACTACTTGCATTGAGAATGAGGGGCCGTTTTAAGTTAATCTGGAATAAAAATTACTACATACCTTATGTTATCACAAGTATGAAAAAGTGAATGTATCAAGGTGTAAAAATGTAATGGAAAAAACAACACGTAAATATTAAGGTTACAAAATCCCGTATCGAGTTTCCTTTTTAATCGCTCTCCTTTTTTGGCACAGTGTGATAAATGTACAACCTGTCCTACATATTCGGATTTATCGGGTTATCTGATACATCCTGTCCGGAATAAGATTTCCAGCCATAAAGGATGAAAATTTAGCTTAAATTTAACGCAGTATGAAGCCAAAATATGCATACTTAAACGAAATAGAGGCTACGGGAAACTCATCTCTTTACTTTTGGACCAATCGATCAAGAAACTCAATCATGTGGATAGGGACATATACTCAGTCACACGTAATAGCTATAACATAGGTATCTAAGTGGCCATAATATATGTGGATCATTTCTTTGTACGGCACAATGGTGTTCTGGACCTTTGGCAGGCGTATGCGGTGCCGGGGCCAACGCGCAGAGGCCCTTTCGACAATTTAATGAAAAGTGAGGGGTACACTAAGCGGATGCTGCCGCTGCCCGTGTCATAGGATGCACGCAGAGACAGCACCCGCAATGGTGTAAGGACTATTGAGAGTTAATGTAGTCTAAAATGTACCAGGCTATTGGGTGAAAAGTGTGGACTAACTACTGGGCTTTTGGATGTAGGACCGGATGCCTGGAATAAAACGGTATCCAATTATATTTCCGGCAGACGGTGTCTCGCCCTCCGAAAGATGGGCCTCATAAAAGCGACATCAAAGATGGTTCAAGGGCAACACCGGTGTGGGGGCTGTGGGTAGAGAGGTGTCTGGACTTTAAACATATAGCCAACTTCGCCACTTATGTTTCCACATCTATACCCTCGAGAAGCAGCTCTAACGACCCCACTCTGGACAGCCAGAGGTAGGGGGCTGTTATTATTATAACTCATTATTATATTTATTATTATTATATAAGTAAGTTAGTAAACAAGAAGTTCATGTTACCAATCCCAACATACATACAAGGTCTGAAAAAGTTATTCGGCTAAGTTGTAAGTGAATTATACAGCTGGCTTCCTTGCGATCTACTCGTATCATCTTACTGAATATCGTTGTGTTCACTCAATGATTACTGCAAGTATTCCAACCTTTTAATTCAGCAAAACAGTTATATAGATATAAATAACGTTACGTTGTTTTTGCATTGCAACATTTGCAACGTTCGCGTGTGTTGCTCCTCATTCAACCATACTTTAGTATATGAAAACGAGAAGGATGGGGCGTTGTGAGATCGAAATTTAAATAGCTTTTCATGTATAATTCAACGGTTACATAACTGCAAATCACAAAGTAGGCATATCAATTCTAAAGGTACTCGAAAATAATGCGTCAGCAATTTATCACGGACCCACAGATAAATTGTGCAAAAGATTCAACAAACAGTCAGATTTACATCAAAAGTCAATTTGATTACTAATTTTCCTTTTGAATGAACATAAATTGAATTCAAGCTGGCAGCGGAAAAAACGCTGACTGCCAAGGTCAGTAGTGAACAGCATTTCAAGTTGTTACATAAGAGGCCTTTTCATGAGCATAATGAATTTAGGTATTATAACTCGCAAAACATATTGTATATTTAATACTTGATACAACATCAAAGGTGACCGTTGATTAGGCATCAATACGTAAATATAAGCATTTCTTACATTATTGCGAATAGTGTGAAAAGTATACATATTTATAATGTTAACAATATCTAAGTATATGCCTAGATGTCTAAGATAAAAGCTTTTTCTAGAGTCCTATTACAAAACAAAATGTGTATGATTTATTATAATTGGACGCAAGCCAGCTTACTACTTCAATTTCCATGTTGCGCTATATGACGGAGGGGAAAGACAATGTTCTACTTTGGAATGACTCATATTTTATTGTGCGAATATCTTAAAACCACTAGGCTAGGGCTTTGGTATGCATAATTCGTTCGAATTTCCTTTTAATTTATCTCCCTGCGTACAATTTTGATATAAGAATTGGTCAGCTCGTCAATGAGATCGATAATTTTTTTATAAAAATAAACATCACTCTGACACAAATTAGTCTATGTCATGTTAAAACTGGCGCAAATTTAAGTTACTTATGCCAAATAATGAATAGAAACACTTAGAGAGTCTTTTCACACGTATCCATATAAATGTTACACTACAGGTGCTAATGCATTCGTAATGTTTTAAACTAAATTACTAAAATTACTCGACAAGCACTTTCGAAACAGATTTGCGTAAGTAAATTCAAGCATTAGAATTACTCGCAATGGTTGGGAATTTAAGAAATTTGTGGGGCGCCCATGAAGATTCCAATCTCTTACCGAATAAAGGTTGAAGCAAGCCAGTATAAGCAATATGACCATTTCTTCTTCTTTGTCAGGACATTCATATTGCAAATGGCATCATCGACCTCTGTTCTCCAGCCCGTCAATCCTAAGACTTTTGTATGATCACCTGCATGCTGTATGTTCCAGGTAACTTCTTGGAACGCACATGTGCCTCCGTCCGTCTACGCTCTTGGCGTTCATGTGCGTTTCTAGCGTGTCAGTGCCACGTCTCACCTTAATATTCAGCGTCTTCACGCATAAGACAATGCGACTCGCAAATAAATGCAAAAAAAAAAATAGGCTCAGCGTCCCGGTTTCGCTACATCTCCGATAAAAAAATAAAAAAAAGATATATGATTATTATTTTTTATACCACGACAGTGGCCTATCTAACTAACCGGGACTAACCCCAGAGGATTCACAGCAGGACCAGGAGGGATTCAGAGCACAACCCATTGTACTAGCGATAGAACACACATAAAGAGGCAAATTCTCTCCTTAGACTCAAAGGTTCAATATCGCTCGTGAGTTTGGGATCGTCGACGATCCGCACAGCGCGCCTTTGCACCTAGTCAAAGGGCTCAAGCTGGTATCTTGGTGCTCCCGCCCAAAGGTGACAGCAGTACTCCATGTGGGGTCTGACTTGCGACTTGTATAGAAGCAGAAAATTTCTTCCTTCCTTCTTTAGCATTTCCATTACGCATGGTGTTCTGAAATTCCTGTTATACAATTTCCCCTATACCTCAAAAGTCAACTCGTAGCACCGATGAGAAGGAGCGACAAGGTTTATGGGTCATAATGGAATTTACGGCCCATTAGAGCGCATTGCGGTAGCTTAAGAGCGCAAAGGTCGCTGTTTACAGGTACATTTGTGGTAATATTTACTGGAAGTCAGTTGGAGTTCTGTAAGTGAGGTTAGTTACGGTTGATATAGGTGTAAGGGCGATAAAGCGTTCAATGTTAAGGTACAGTCGAGTTCATTAATATATGAGCATTCCCAAGGCTTCAAAAATAAATATACATTAAAAAGTACATATACATCTGAATAAATTTATTCATCAAAAATGTGTACACATATCACCCTCAATATGTAGGCAACTGAAAAATAATAAATATCTGCACTAATATTTTTCAGAATTATTGATGCAAGTGAAAGTACATAAATATCTACGCGAGGGTTTTTTCAAATAATTATAAGCTGACATACTCTGTTTACGCGTTTATTCCTTCGAGCAACAATGTAAAGGAGGTGTACGTTCAAACAAGATGTACTGAAAATATCGCGAAAAAATGAAACTGGCCAGTCTTATAGCGTAATAAGACTGGCCAGAAAATACCTGGCTGAGAAAATACCGCACGAGTCGTTCTTGCGGTACTATTGAGGGGCAATTTTTTTGGGCTCATTGAGTATCCCGAGTATTATTTGATCGGTGGTTATTCGCATTACTTATACATCTGCCAACATGTAAAGTCACAACCTAAATATTGTGACGAGTGAAAACTGCATGTCAAGTCAGGCGAAACAGTAACTTTCGTCTCTATCGCAAATACTTATCACTGCGAAAAGCGTTACCAGTCTAATCAATCAAGTTTCGTAAACAACTGGTACGAGTAGGTATGTAGAATACGAGGAGCAACTCTAAGCGTGGGTTTAACAACTCTTGGAATGCCCAACTAATGCATATTCAATGTTTCAGGCTTTACAGCATGACGCACTGAATGACCTCACGCTTTTTTACGGCACGGCCATTCACAAACACATCCTGTACTTGTCTATGCGATATTGCCGTCCTACTCAGATCCGCAACAACAGCGCGTAGGCGGGTCTACTGGTAAGTTGTCGATGCTTGGTGTACTTTGTGAATTACTTTCTGGCTTTTACGTTAACAATCTGACAGTGAATTTGAGTTGGGCATAAAATGCATGAAGTTGCCTGCATAAGTCAAAACCGTAAAACCAGTGGTCTCCCCACTGGTTTTACGGTTTTGACTTATTGCTAGCGACAAGTGTATTTGAAAAACAACATTTTAAAGGCGAGGTTTGGTGATAGAATTTCCCCGGTAGGTATAAGTCTCGTAATTTTATTTACACAAATAAAATGTGATGCCAAAATATATACTAGTACCCGCATTAGTTTTGACAATCAGATAAACGTTATTTGTAGAGTTTACAATAGCCAATTTGAAATTTACATTTGGCACATTTCATAATACACGAAAACTTTGTTGTAAAATTGTTATATTTACAAAATACTTGTATTTGGTCCAATTAATATGTCGCGGGAAGTTTTAATTGGCATAAAGTCTGTTCAACACAATTACTAACATTCTCGTTTTTCAAACAAAACAAACAAACATCCTTGAAAAACAATACAGTACGAGTTTGTACATACTCGTACACGAGAAACAATAGGAACGAGCTCCGTACAAATGTGTATTAAAAAGGTAGTGGAGGCTGTACTAAACCAAAACGTCACATGTGTATGAATTTGATTTAGATTTTATTACTTATGCTGATTAATCCAATAATCGGGGAATCATCTCCGTACATTGCCTTACAAATGGTGGTGTAGAAAATGTTTTAATAGGTATTGCTAGACTACAGGCTGGTTATTATAAAACTAGATTTTAGACCTTGAGGGGCGGGGGGAACGTTTTGGCAAACTACATTTTGGCATCTTTAAATCTAAATGGCAGCTAACGCTCCCCCCCCCCCCCCTCCCACCGCCCTTAAGGTCTAACATCTAGATTTTTAATAACCACACTGTAGCCTACCAATACCCATTAAAACATTTTCTACACCACCTCTTGTAAGGCAAAATGCTCCAATGACTGATCTATATAGGCCTTGTGTGGTAAAACGAATGAGGGCGACTCGTTAACCCGGTATCGTATCTTTAATGAGTAAACCTGCTTAACACTTAGCTATTGATATCCTTCTGTGTATCTTCTCGGGCTAACGTTTTTTTGGCAAAGTATTAATAGTTATTGTTTTCACATTCATAAATGTATTGCATGGATTACATCTACTTTACTTTAATGTTACGAACGAAAAACGGCTAAGATAATTTGAATGAAAATTATTACAGAAAAAATGCAAAGATTTAACCCGGTCTGTTTATATTATAACAATAATCTGCTCTAAGGGTTTTTATTTATTATTAATGTTAAATATACTTTCTTCTTAATTAAGTATTATGTTCCTCTAAGACCCTTAGAACCCTTACACTAAAGGTAATATAATTATACTACTAGACTAGACTTGTAACATGTATTTCGGCTAAAATGTAATTATTTATTTTAAAGTAACCTAAATAACTAATGCATTATTGTGGAGAAAGTTTAGAGTTAACAGAGTGCTCCAAAGTTTTAACGAGAATGAAAGTTTAGAGTATCAAGTTTACCTAGTCTTAAAATATGGTTGTAAATAAAAATTATACTTACTGCTCTGGAAAATTTTCTAGTTATGTGTCCTTTATAGACCACTTTAAAATATGTTGTTGAATGGTTCTGGAATCTCCTTTTTAAATTATAGTTTGGTAAGGGAACGTTTCATTTCAAGCATAGACAGAGAGAATAATACTGTATTTTTCTTAGGCCTGTAGGTACCCGCACCACTAAAAAGGGGTAAGTATAGCTTATCGCTTCTATTGTTACAATGGTTTTTGGTTAGCCAGACTATAGAAACGTTTTTCAATATCACACGTAGACGGAAATTGAATTTTGCTGACATTACTAACGTTGTAAGGTTTCGCCGACTAACCTTCCTATGAGCATCAAGTCTATTCCCACTTAGCACGCCCTAATGCTTGCTCGCTTGTGTATGCAATGCGTTTTTTGTTCATTATACTAATTTAAGTTATTAAACGAGCCTAATAGTATTTTTTATTGACTAGTTACGTGTTTTGTTCGTGTGTTGTTGTCGACACAGGAAAAAATATAATAAAACCCCGTGGTAACTATTTTTTTTTGTTTAGGACTACAGTATAGATTTTGGACTGTAAAAAAAATGTGCTGTTTGTTTTCAGTGTAATTTGTACTTTGCCTCCCTATGTGTGTTTTATCGCCTGTACAATAGGTTGTACTCTGAAGAACTGTTTGACATGATGCCCACGGCCGTTTTTTATCACCGCACCGCTCGCCGTCGGCACCCAAGTAGCACACTAGCGGTATAAGCAGACATTATACCGCTTAAAGGTTGTACAACAGCGGTTTAATAGAGTTTGTATACTCCTTAAGCTGTATATAAGGGATATAAATAACTTCAAAAAGGCTAAGGTGGTATAATCGCGATACAATAGTCAAAGTAACGGCTTTGACGGTATAAGAGAGTATTAGAGCGCTTTTGTACCTGCATCAGCTGCATAAGAGAGGTATAAGGATCCCATATAACTCTATAAAATCTAAAGCGTTACAACAGACTTATAAGCCTGCGTTATACCACTTAAAGAGTTACTAGAGTGTTAATACGTAGGTTAAAGCGGTACAATAGAGATATTGAGATCTTTTTTACCACCTTACCATAGTAGAGTATTATAACTCCTTACTATCTCTTAAAGTAGTATATCTGGGAATAATGACGCCTATTTAGAACTATAGCCTGCATTTTTCTCTCTTATGTGAGTAAAGGAGTTTTTAACCTCTTCTTAAATCCTAAGGCTCTACAATAGCGATAACTATAGCTATAGTAGATCCTTAGCCTCTCAAATAGCGATTACTATCGCTATAGTAGATGCTTAAAGCAGTTACTATCGCTATAGTAGATCCTTAGGCTCTACAATAGCGATTACTACCGCTAACACAGTTATAGTAGCGATAGTAGATGCTTAAAGCTGTTCTAACAAGTCGCCATTGCTATTTTGATGAAATTTGTATTCATGTAGATTTAATATATTACTTTTCTTATATAATACACTATAATTTCCAACATACACACTTTGAATTTGCATATAATGGATTTATAAACTTATCACAAGGCTCTGTCTGACATGTGTGAACCATTTCAAGATTACGTTTAATTTTACAATACACTTCAATATATTTTTACAATGCAGATTTTACGATTTCGAGGGGCGCGTGAAAAATATAACTAGATTACGGTATACTTTGACAGTAAACTGATGTTCGCACAAATAATTCAAGTAATCAAGCAAAAAAACATACTTTACGACTGCTATATGTATAATATAATTATTTTTTAACCAACATTAAAAAATAATTATATTATACATATAGCAGTCCTAAAGTATGTTTTTTTGCTTGATTACTTGAATTATTCACTTTGTAGAATGTTTTTACATTTTATTATATACAATTTAGGATGTTTATATCACTAATTTCAAATCAATAGGAGATAGAAAATCCTTTAAGTTGCATATTAGAGTGACAGTACCGCTTAAACCTCTATAAGAGGGGCATAGAGGTGTCTTATAACTTCTATTCTTATTTAGCTCTTACGATCGCTCTTCACGCGCCATTGTAACTCCTTTAGCTCTTACTACAGCTGTTCACGCGCCAGTATAACTCCTTTAGCTCTTACTACCGCTCTTCACGCGCCATTATATCTCTTAGCCATTTCTCTGTTGTATCGCTTAAGCTCGTATTAAAGCGACTCTAGCGATATATGACGCTTAAGCCTGTATAAACTGGGCCCTTTTTGGCGATATAGAACTTCTATATCGCTAATATGGAGCTTGCTTGTGCAGGCTTAGCCGTTACAAACAGCCCTTATACCGCTCTTTTAGCGCTTATTTTAACTCTTGTGTGCTACTTGGGCAGGGTGTTTATCCTCACCAGGGCCCGGAATTAGGTGAGCTAAAATACCTAAAGTTCGCGAGAGGACATAATATAGAGTGGTTACAACCGGATGAAAATAATATTTTATTTGGATTCCGGGTATTCGATATTCATCCGGGCACTGCAAGTAATAGTCGTAATGATGAAAAATGGTTACATTGCAGCCATAAAGTTAACATTATAATAATAAATCTGAAAATGTGACATATATTTTAAATTAGTAATCTTATTTTTATAATGTTAACTTTATGGCTGCAATGTAACCATTTTTCATCAATACGACTATTACTTGCAGTGCCCGGATGAATATCGAATACCCGGAATCCAAATAAAATATTATTTTCATCCGGTTGTAACCACTCTATATTATGTCCTCTCGCGAACTTTAGGTATTTTAGCTCACCTAATTCCGGGCCCTGATCCTCACACCCTGGAGCCTAAAGGGTGCTGTGCGGTTTAAGAGGAATTTCCTCCCGCAAACGCTCCGGCTATGGAATGAATTGGGATGCCGAGGTTTTCCCAGAGGGCTACAGTATGAGGTTCTTCAAAAAAGAAGTGTATAGGTTGTTAAGGGTAGGCAACGAGTTACAGGCGTCCGTAGGCTACGGTAACTGCTTACCACCAGGCGGGTATGATTATTTGCCTCCGTCGAGGTATAAAATAAATGTACATAAACGTCTTTTGTACATCAACTAAGTTTCCAGTTCATTTTGAAATCATCCGAGTAAAAAATAAACGAGAATTTTATGGCGTAAAAGGTTTTCATTAGATCGTTGTCCAACTGACCCAATTTCAGAATATCCCATTCCAAGAGTTTTAATGTTAAAATTCAGAGTATTTTGGTATAAAGTTGGAACATCAGTTGAAGCGAGCTTTTATTACGCTGTAAGTGTAAATTTTTTTTTTTTTTTTTATACCACGACGGTGGCAAACAAGCATACGGCCCGCCTGATGGTAAGCAGCTACCGTAACCTATGGACGCCTGCAACTCCAAAGGCGTCACATGCGCGTTGCCGACCCTTTACAAAAAGGAGGATTCACTGTGTTGACGACTAAAGGATTTTTAATAACCACACTGTAGCCTACCAATACCCATTAAAACATTTTCTACACCACCTCTTGTAAGGCAAAATGCTCCAATGACTGATCTATATAGGCCTTGTGTGGTAAAAGCAAATGTCAGTCATGATAACAAAGGGTCAGGGTTCGCCATGGAAACTAATTTAATAATGTAGGGTTTCAAGGACGGGTACCTGAACTTTGCGGGCGCGCCCAACAACTTAACTTAATGGAGTAACGCAGGCAGTAGGTATAGAGTAACAATATTATAATGTTTATTCTGAACTCTTTTAACAATGATATGAAGGAAAACATTGAAGTTACTATTTGATGATATTGTATTCACGAAATTCTATGACAAGAACCTATGAGAAGGTACCTATGAGTTTTGTTTATATGTATTTGTTAAGCCTACTATTAATAAAATATCAATAAATTCATTAGCAATGGCAACGCTAACATAACCTAATGGAAATCTTTGCAGTGTAAAGCTAAATGTAAGTAGTTATTATAAATGTGAAAGTTAAATCCATTATTAGCTTGCCATGCTTATGGGCCTAGCTAGAGCCTGAAATAAATAATTGAATTGAATTAATCTATTAATTATCCCACGCTTTTCCAGAACCCTTCACAATTTATTTTTGTAATGACCTCTTTTCCAATTTGTGGTTTGTCCCATCAATTGCAGTTTACCTTTGTAAATTGCGAAAATCTTAAAAATGCTTAAAAAGTTTCTAAAAGGCTGTAGCTATGTCATATACATTTACAGTAGACGACGGTTTTAGAATTCCAAGTGTCTAATCATTATCCTGATGGGTGCTAACATTATCAAAGTAACATAATAACAAGTAAGTAGGTAGCATTACATGCAAACGGGAATGTTGCGATTCTGTAGATGAGGATCAATCATGAACCTTGGACTGTTGAAATCCCATTTTCTAAGTTAAGCAGCTAAGTCAGTACGTGGCAGCAAATTGTACAAAATGTGCCATTCTTTTAGCCATTCAGCATTTACCACACGTTTTCATTAGGCGCATTTTAGAATACCGGGACACCCATGTTAACAGTTAAAGACGTAGCACTACGTGCTACGCGCGTAGCATAACAATGTATGACATTAAAACAACAGCACCGGGAGCTTACTTGTAGTGTTTCCCGGCATTACTTATACTTATGGTCTAAGAGCTGGCCACGTCAGATATGACACAATAATGAGAGTAATGAAACCCGTCTAGTGAGATTGCAATACTATCCTTATTGCTAGATCCGGGCATCTGGCAGCTTTTAATGGGTGGATGTCAGAAAGAGAGACTAGCAAAGTTTTTGAATTGGAAAAAAGTAATACCAAAATAGGTAAAAACGGCCGCAGTTATCTTATTTATAGAGGACGGGGCCTATATTTTAGCATTAGAACAAAAAACATTGCGTAACAAATTTCGGAATCAGAAACAGTAGGCGACAAACTATGAATTACATTATACGTCGTTTTGGACTACTTTCCCCCATCAGAAACTTTTGGCAATGTTTTGATCTAATTATTTGTATAATTTTTCATAATACTGCATCAAAACCAGAACTCTAGGATTTGTATTCATAAAGTGGTTTGCATTCTTTGACCTCCACCACTTTACAGCTGCCAGATGTCCGGATCTAGAAATAAGCATAGTATAGCAAACTAACGAGATGAGTTTCGTCGCTCTCATTATTGTGTCATATCTTACGTGGCTAGCTCTCCGTCTATTAGCGCCGGTTGCCTCAACTCAAACCATTTATTAATTGTCATCGATCAATTTTTCTAGTATGAAAACTTTGACAGTTTTCTATAAGATATATTCAACGTTAGTCATTAACTGTACGTACTGTACGTACGTACGTACACGTGATGCAATCCACCCTTAATACATTTTCACTCCCGGAATCTCACCTGAATAGGTAGGTCACACGCACACCGTAACCTTCCCAGACGTCATAGCCAATATTGCCCTACGTCATTAACACATCGGGGACAGAGTAACAATAAACGCTTACCTGTAGTGTTGCCCGACATCTCTATGATGCATTTGGAGTCCCTGGAGATCTCGCGCGAGTTGAAGGGGCGCACGCGCACCGCCACCTTCACCGACGACATGGCGGCTTGTTGTGTTGCGCCGCGTCACTAACACATCGGTACGGGGACCGAGTTACACCTGCAAAGAAGGTTCATGTTAGTATGGTGTAGTAATTAGTCATTCTTAAAATTGGTTATAGGTTATAAAGAGTTTTCATCTTTGAGAAGTTTACAATCTTGTTACATGTCAGGCTGATCGAAACGAATAGCCCAGCGCTGGCCTACCAGGCTAGCACCATGCTGAGTCGGGACCATTTAGTGGCAACCATATTCATGCCTTAATTATAATTGGTTATTATTCTTCTTAAAATTGGTTATAGGTTATAAAGAGTTTTCATCTTTGAGAAGTTTACAATCTTGTTACATGTCAGGCTGATCGAAACGAATAGCCCAGCGCTGGCCTACCAGGCTAGCACCATGCTGAGTCGGGACCATTTAGTGGCAACCATATTCATGCCTTAATTATAATTGGTTATTATTCTTAGATTAAGTATGTTTGTTTGCATGTTGTTGTTGTCACGAATAAATATTTTCTATTTCTTTTTTTTATTTCTATTTTAATAGTAAAACTATTGTACAGTTCCGAACCTTAAAAATAAATTGTTGCTGATGGGAAGCATGGGATAGTCCGCTTGTGTTGGCCCAATATGTACCTACCTACATTTGTATTAAGTTCATATAACTGTTGTTAGAACAAAGTAACGGACGTCTAAATAAATAAAGATTGAAATCCATATAATTATCTATATAATAATTTAATTTTGTAATTGGTTTTTATGTTTTATTATATTTTGTAATTATAATTTATGAATATTCTTAATACTAACATAGGTTAAGCCATAATTGTAACTAACATTGTAGGGGACTTGTGCCTGAAATAAATAATTTCATTTCATTTTTCATTTCAAATCTATAAACTTAACGTACCTGCTGTAAACGTTTTAACTAAAAACGTATTATGACGTTAAACAAATGTATTTTCTTTTTTCTTTCCATTATAATCATTTGTAAAAATGATGAACAAAATAGCAACCTTAATGTGTTTACATATTAATTTACCAACATAAAAGACGATTGACACATTGTCAAGTATTGTCTACATCAGAACAATTTACATCAAAAGTATCAAACTTGCCCTCGTGCCCTAACGAAGGTTAGAAAGACAAATGAAGTCACTGACATCGCCACTTACTGTGATTTCATAAATCAACGTTAAAAAAAATTAATTGGATCTAAGTCTTGGCTAACGATCGCCAGAAGAGTCGCTAAAGAGCTCGGAGTGTCTATTGCCAAGTAACTTTGAATTGAATGCGCTGCTAGAAAAAAGCAGGCGGAAATATTAAAGGAGCATCCCTGTACTGACTCAAAGCTAACGAGAACTGTGTAGGGTAACCAGATACATGATGTTTGTTAATTCCTGATATATCCCAGATTTTTTGAAATCCTCTTATTTTCGCTGCCGTGACAAAATTATTTTTTACATATTAAACTCTAAATATATATAACCTTTATATTATAAGATTGAAAATAATCTGAATATATCATAAAAATACAACGATGATTAACTTATCTTTATGTCCCTACACTCGTCTAATAAAATATCCGTATGAGTTGAAATCCGTATCAGTAAACATTCCTAAATGCCTAAATCAAAAGTCCTGGCATGAGCTATTGATTTTATGAGGGCGGACAGCAAGACAACTCATACAATTTTGAAACCACATCTCCACATATAGGAGAAGTTACATTGACAGAGTCTTTGATATTTTCGGTTTATTTATCGAATCCCGAGGCAATTTTCATTTGTTTTATGGAACCGTGAAACGCGTAGGCGTATGGAGGCTCCAACTCCAATTGCTAGCCCGGAATCAATTTCCTCCATTACAAAGTCTTCAGAAAGACAAGTGACATGACACGACCTTATGAAATCTTGACGTCTGGTAACCCTATTTTCGTAAACGTAGGTAGGGAGGTTCCAATCCAATTGCGAGCACAAGTGACACGGCCAAGAAATCTTGACTCCTGGTAACCCAATAGGAAAGGAGTAGGGAGGCTCCACACCAATGACAAGCGCGGAGACAATTTCCCTCGCTATGATAAATGGAACAAGAACGACACAACCTTACGAAAAATTCTTGCGTCTTGCAACCCTACTCGTAGGGGTGGGAAAGGAGAGTTCCACTCCTTTGGCAACCTGGAGTCAATTTCCTTCATCATAAAGACTTTGAAAGACGAGAGACACGACCTTTAAAACAATAAGACGTAGTTATGGTATCCTTGAAATATAAAGTGCCTGATACTGGTGGTAGATCAGAAGATTCTTCGTCGGTCCTTAAGGCAGGATTGCCATGCAATATTAAATGATTGAATATTGCTTGATGGTATAATAGTGTAATATGGTATGGTTGCAGTGTTGAGCAGTAATTAAATTACTGTTAATCATAGAAAGTGGCTAATTGCCACATTACATCGTAGGTGTAAGGCTCTACTCCAATTTCATTGCAAACGCAAATACTATTTTCTTCGCAATTAATATTGAAAATACAACTGACACGACCTGACGTCTGGGTGCGTAGCCAACGTGCCAATCGTTATCGCTGCGTAGCGTATCGTAGTCACCTCTCTCTATCATTCTTTCATATTAGTGCGACAGTGACAGTTGCGTTTCGTTCGCCTCGGAGCGTTAACGATTGGCACGTTGGCTACGCACTCTGGTAACCCTATTCTCGTAGGGAGGTTCCACTCTAATAACAAGCGCAAAGACAATTTCCCTCGGTCGGTATAAAGATGGCGATCTTTGGAATGAATGCAAATGCGTCATTTGCGTCATCGGCATTAGACACGGGATAGCTTTTACTCGGTCATAACGCGCCGTCGGAGGCGTTAGCATTTTGGAATTGTCTTGGGAAACTCCACAATGGTATTAGTACAAAACAGTTTCATTGTTTGGCGTAAATGACGATTACAATTGTGATGTTTTCAAACAAAAGCTAACATTATTTCGGGTGTCAATATTGACAATGCCTAATTGCATCATTATTATCATTATTCATTATTTTAGTAGTGCTTGATTTACAAATAACAATGTAGAACTTTACTTTAATAATGATACCGATGAAAAATATTGATGGTGTTGTAAACCGTGTAAACCCGTCATGTAATCATGTTAAGTTTGTTTTCAACCGACTTCAAGATTTCGGATGAGGAGGTTCTCATTTCGTCGGGATCTTTGTTGCTATTTTTTTAAATCTATGTTCACCGATTATTCGAAGACGGCTAGACCAATTTGAAAGGGTATACTTCATAGTTGGTCCCATTGTCACCAAGTCAGAATCTGATGATGGGATACTGGAGAAATGGAGGAAACTCTTCAAATATTACAGGCACACCTATAGTGATTTAAGCATTATTTACGTTAGCTCGGGTTCGGGCTTTTGGAAATGTAGAGTCTAAGTGAAGTCGATTCTTTTTTGTTTAGAATTATTGTATAATTTCATTCATGTCATGATATACAATTTTGTAATAAAGTTAAACGTGATTTAAAATAGGGCTGATACGATATATTTTGCATTTTTTTCTGAGGTTAAATGTCAGAGTATGACTATTTACTAATCATTAATCTTTGTTTTATTCGATAAGTTTCTCAAAATGTACGGCTTTTACGGCCTTACAAATAAGAGCGTGTCATATATTTTTCAGGCCTTCGTGTAGGAAGATACTATTGCCATTGACTGTACTACAAGTACAGTGTATTTAAACTATCTAAGTTAATATGATGAAAACTAAAGCGCGAATCGACTAACATCACTATAATTTTCAAAAACTAATTAATCATTTGATATCATCTTAAGGCAATATAACAACAAAATCGCGTAATTAAAGGCATACTAAAACATTGTAACACCATAACTAGTAATGAGGGTCCCTTGTAATCAGCAGTGGCGTTTTGTAAACGTTTTGTAACGGTTTCGTTAGCCGCCGTTCCCCAATGTGTAATTTGCGCAAGGTCGACCTTATAACGTTCCAGTCTCTTGCTGACAACGGGCGAGTCAGAGGTAGATTCTAAACAAACAGATTATATCAAAGCATTTCCTAATAAGGCGTTTTACTGTGTAAGAAATAAATTAGTTAGAAGTCGATTTTATTTATACTTGTACAAATAAAACAGTAGGTACCGAAAAACCGAGTAACTTTAGAAAATTTTGGAGCTACTTTGATAAAATCAGCATACAAATTATTATACAATTTACTTGATCTTTGTTATTTAACGGCTAGATGCTAGAATGATAAGTATAAACTCTTACATATTAGCAGAGGCAAACAATCAGAATATTATCATTTTTATAATATTCGGATGTTACTAAAGAAGAAGAAAGTTGGGAAGAGTTCTTCATAACATGCCTTCTTCGAATAACTTTTAAATAATTCCAACATAAATATGAACGTAATTTATTTAGATTCAATCAACGACAACAAATGAACTATATCAAATAATACTAGATCAAATAATACTAGGCATACACAATCAGCCCAACAAAAAAACCCCACCATAGTACCGCAAGAACGACTCGGGCGGTACTTTCTTTGACTGTCTTATTACGGTATAAGGCTGGCCGGTTACAATTTTTCACGAGCCATATTTCCAGTAAATCTTGTTTGAGTTACCTCCTTTACATCGTTGCTCGAAGTTTTATAGACATCGAGTGACATCGCCAAAATGAGTGCTAATAGTGCTAGTAACTTTTGGCCGTAATGTAAATAAATTAAATTATTAAAACCTTTTCAGGGCCATGTCAATATCCAACGATAAAATCAATAATATGGGTTTCACGAATCAACATTTTCACATTTCAATAAGTAGATAGTTATAGGTGCAATAAGTGCCCTACTTCTAATATTTTGTTACAGATCTTAAGGTCAAAATTACACTGGTTTGCCTAAAAACTGGACTCACTCAACATCAATAACAGGAACAGCTACAAGATCTTGGTCGTCGTTTTTTGGCATTAAGTGTAATCGTAATTCCACAACTGCAATTTGGCCACTCGCATGTTACTCCATCGAGACCTTCAATTGACAATGGCTTTCACTTGTCAGTTGTTAATGATATGGCGTTACTGATTACACATAAATATTTAAAACATTAGGCATTTCAAAGCTAAATATTATATCTATATTTTTATATGTATTTAACAGACTATTACATAGATTATACAATGTGTTTGTACACCTATGTTGGCCGACTGTATGTGGACTCGAGTAACATATGAAATGCTATGATTTTGATGTCAATTTTTAGCGGATTTGCTATACTATCTGCTAAGAATAAAAAAAGTACAAGTCAACGACTTCGTTTTTGAAATAAACAGAAATGTAAAAAAGAAAAAAAATCGACGAAATTTTTCTTTTTACAATAAATTTTCGAGTACCTATTTGTAAAAACTTTTCTACAATATTTCTTACCGAAATTGAAACCCTAGTTTTTAAGCTGTCGTAAAACACTTCTTTTGCATATGTGCGACGGATGTTTCGACATAATGGTTAATTTATCAAGTGCGGGTAGTGTGGCGCCATAACACTTTAAAGGGGTGCAGTTTAAAAATGGTTGAGAAAATAATGGTATGGGGGTTGATTTGTCGATAAAGTTTATCATACTATACGTGGTTAACAGCTCCAACATACTTAGCCAAACACATTGCATACCGATTGCATAATAGACAGGAAGTCAGTTTACCTACTACGATTCATTTCTTTGTGCTCTATGAATACTCCAGATCATTTAAATGCAGCAAGTATTCAGTTTCATATTTTAGTTTTAGTATTTTTTTTGTGATGTAATGTGATGGTGTGATGTTGTTTTGAATAAATGAGACTGTTGTAGCTATGTACTCAACAATCTCAACATAGCAACAACGAGTACCTAGTAAAGATAACTCAAACCTTAACTTAACTCAGTAGCGGTATATTCTAACGACGACAAAAAGAGAAGCATTAAGCATTTTATTAACATTTCCCGTTACATTTCGCAAAAACTCAACCGCTGTAAATGATTTAAGGTGCTTCATTTCGTTGGTCAAACATTTCTAAACACGCTCTTACGCCACTGATAATAAAATAGTATTTTGTCAGACGTTTTCATTGATACGGCTATTTAACTCACATTCCTTCTGCTGTACAAGACGCCTGTACCATTGACACCACAGTTACGGCCCATTAAAAGCACTAGCGTAATAATTTATTCTAATAACTACTTCGTATCTTCGTCAGTACGTGATTCATTTGCGAGTATATAGGGAACATCGGTTGCAATAAGTGTAACAATATAATGGTTGGGTCAAGTACCAGTGTAATTGTTCCGATCGTCACGGTCGAGCGGCAGGCGCTCGCGCACCGACACCGACAGCTGATTCGATCGTTTCAAAACAAACTTTAACTAAGATCTTACAATGAAAATATCGTTTGGCTAGGGAATTTTACCTCGAGGGTAGAACGAAAAAAACATATTGTCTTGTCTTACGCTAATAAGTACTATCACCACGAAGAGATTCGTATGCTTAATACGAGTATTATAATTTCAAGCTAACATTGTCATTAACATTATATTTAACTACTGTTTAAAATGGGGTATTTACCATATACATTTGTGTTTTTGAGCACCCGATATTTCGGCAGAGTAAAGTAGTATGCAGCATTATCACGAAGTAACCATCGTTCTTTTCTAACTGCTACTTACAGTGTTGCCAGACTGTACTTAATTTTTGAAAGTTCAACACTCAACAGTAGCGTCAATAATCTATTCGGTACTTACATTTCGGTAGTTTCTAAGACCACTTATTTATATTATTTTTACGTGGCTTCCGAAGAGTCCTAACAAAACGGTTTTGCCATATACATACCTACAATGATTGTATTATTGATTATTGCAACGATTTAATAATATTTTTTTATCATCAGAATGATATAAATGCCTATAATTGGGTGGTACTGCAGTATACTTTGATACACGACATGAGATATCTAGTACCCATTGAAAGCCGACGGCAATAAACATTTCTAACCGTTAAGCCTCAATTAGACGACGCTAGAAATAATCAACAATGCAGCATCCTCGTGTACAATAAATTTGAACGATCAATCAAATGCAGCAATGTACCTAGGTAAAATTGCATACACGTTCTAGAACCTTCTAATTGGGGCTTCAGCCAAAACTTTCGTAACCACTATTTATTTCACACACTATTGCGACACTAACACATTAATCCACCAACTAATCAATACCTACTTCAAACCACAATTCAAATGTATTCCAAACGTCTTTCCACAAACACTTATTTCAAAAACCACTTTCACAATCCAAGATAGAAATCACCGAAATTCCACGTGTCGAGACATTAGCGCGCACGTCTGGCCTCATGACGACTCGGCATAGAAACGGCACAATTGCCAGCACAAGATCCGCAGATAGAATGGTGAATGTTTTCCTGAAAGCAAGCCTCGCGTGCGGTAATGGGCCGCGCTCTAGTGCGCACCGGTGCTCAAAAGTGTCGGGGAGCCAACCGCTGCACTGCTCACGCACTTACGTAACTACTGCATCAGCCTCACATCTTCCTGCCGATCCACAAGATCGAAGGGGGCGGCCATGAAAACTCGTCGCCGCAGAGATGACTCACCGCGCGCACTAGCGCCCCCTACTTCGCGGAAAAGCACATCGAAAGCCATTAACGTCGGGCTGTGGAATCCGCTACGGACTTACCAGAGCCTCCGTGCGGTCGGGGTCCGAGCGACGAATCCTGTCGCGGTTTACACTATTGGGTTTGAGCGGCGCTCCGGTCAGGTCGCAGCGTCGGCCGGCATGGCGCGTCGCAGGGCTACGCGGTGCGACTGCGGGCCGCCAGCGGAGACGGCAGCGAAGCCCCGCGGCGCATGCGCGTACCCACCCCCGCGGCATCAGAGCCTTCGATCTAACGCCGCGCCGCTGCGCGGCCGATCGGCGCGCACCCACTACCGCAAATATCATTAACAAATCCACAATAACCCGACCGCTCCGAAGGATAGCGGTCACCATAGGACCAGTTTTGGGTTACATCTCTAATAATTACAATCACTGTCTAAAAATTCTTTGCACAATTTCGCTCCTAATGAAAGGCCTCTTAATAAAAGGACAATTTCGCTCCTAATGAAAGACCTCTTAATAAAAGGATTCGTATTGTAATAAGCATAATTCGACCACACATAATAAATTTAACCACGACATAATCGACGTGTCATCGTGGGCGGGTACATTACCCAGTTCGAGAACGAGGCCCTGAAACTGCGCGCAGCCTCTATAATCCCATTTCTCTTGCGAGCTGTTTACCCTGGCGCTCACCAGTAATTTCTTTATAAAGCCCATTTAGAAACAAAACAGGTAAATTCAATTACTTACAATACCCAATTTACGAAGGTTGAGCAAAAAATTACATAATTTTTGAGTTATTTTAGGACTCCCGGGTAAAGACATGTCTAACCCCTAGCTAGTTATTAATGCAAATGACGAACCGATCAGCTGAAATGAACCCTAACAGCAATTCAGGGCACGTGCGCTTTGATTTAGGTGATCCACAGCCTGATCTGAATGCGTGACAACCCTAACATAACAACGCAACCTTCTATCAAAAGTGTATAACCCTCAATTTAGTTCCTATTCAAATGGGCATTTTATTGCCTGAAGAACTTCTACATTTTCTACAACATGATTACATTTACATTGCCATTGCCAAATCGGTCATCAGATAGGTCGTGGAATGACAGAAACTACGCACTTGTACCGGGGCTCCAAACGATGACGCAGTAGCTACGTATTGATTGAACCTGTTACGCAGACGATCCCGGGACGTGAAAACTTCTAACTTCTTATAAAAATCAGTATTAAATAAGTACTAAAAATACTGACGTCAGATGATTTATGTTGTGGCAGTCAACTAATGTTTACATTTTTTTTTCAGTAAAGCGTCAACACATTCGCACGTTCCAACATTGTTTCCTATATTTAAAAAAGTCAAAAGAGTCAACGAAGACATCGAGCACCTGGTGATAGCATTAATAAGATCGATTCGACATCGATTTGTAGAAACTTGTATCGTTACAGCGCACGTTAGGTAAATTGCCACTCGGGTACGCATTACAACGTAATGTGTCGATAAAAGAAGTTTATGAAACAGTCCGGAGCAAAAACACGTTTTGGGTCACCGCTTGAGCCTTGGGACCTTAATTTATTTACCACGCGATATTGAACCGACAGAATTATTTTGTAACTACTTGAGGGATGTTTCTGTTATTCTGGGCTACCTCTTATCAACCGACTTCAAGATTTCGAAGGAGGAGGTTATCAATTCGTCGGGATGTTTGTTTTTTTTTTTGCTATTTTGTTTTAATGTATGGTCACCGATTATTCGAAGACTGCTGGACCGATTTGGAAAATTATTTTTTTGTTTGAAAGAGTATACTTCAAGTTGGTCCCATTGTAACCGGGTCAGGATCTGATGATGGGATCCTGGAGAAATAGAGGGAACCCTTGAACTATTATAGGCACACCTATAGTGATTTGAGTATTTTTTACAGCAGCTCGAGCATTTGCTGTTGGAAAGGTGGATGCTAAGTGAAGTCGGTTCTTTTTTGTTCAAAAGTATTTATAAGAAGTAGTTACTTCGTTTAGCATATTAATACAGATTTAAAAATGGTTAGTACAATTGTTAGGTTAGGTTAATCAGCGGGGTAATCTTGACTGCGGGTCAACTATTTAATCGAAATATCTTCCGTGTTTTACATTATTCATTATCATTAACTATAGTTCCATTTTGACCGGATAGCGGAAAAGCTGATTTTGTTTTATTGAAAGTAGGTATACATTTTTTTAAATAGTCCATTTACGACAAATATAAGGCGACCATACTTGGTTGCTGCTAAGTTACATTTATATCGTGTGGTCATTCAGTCGTCTAACAATGATTATAAAATCTTAAGCTTATTTTTTGGTTCTACAGAAACTACTGTAGGTACACTTATTACATGTTTTCTCGAAAACTCAATTCATCGAGTTCAAGAAAATACAGGTTCCAATAAAATAACAATTTAAGTACCTAGCTAAATTAACAAAAGCATTACTACTTTGACAATCAAATCTCTATGCCTTTGTATATGTGGACTTTAAACGACCAGACTACGCTATTGTGCGTCCATTCTGAGTCATTCTAACGACATCCATTCACTAGCTTCACAGTGGCACAAATGACAATATGCATGTCTGCCAATTACGTCACACTCTAGACCGAATCAGTCGATCTTTCCCTAACTACAGCTTAATGATCGCCACGTGAGACAAATCTGTGGCTGGAGGTAACTGAGGCGTAAATAACGGGGCACCAAAATAGAAGGTACGCAGTCTAGCCTGTCAATGACGTCGGTATATATCGTCTGCGAAGTTTTTATATTTATGTTAAGTTCATCTTTCCACTCGACGTTAACGAGTAAAGTGTAATGTTGATCATATTATGACGTAGTATTGACGATGCATGGGGTTAATTCCGAAAATGGGGTTATTCGGAAAATCAAGCTGTCATCCTTATAACTTAAGGCACACTTTTATACTTGCTACTTTTTTCGTCAAAGCAACATGAATGACGCCAACGAATGACTCGACATTATTCCTCATTGTTAACCAATATTAATTTGTCTAGAATGCTTTACTTTTGGGATGTTAAAATTTTATGTACAACTAGCCTTTTCCCGCGGCTTCGCCCGCGTACTATAAGTACTCAAAAAGGATACGATACCCATGTTGATGACTTTGTGACCACATTTGCCCCTTTTAGGGGTTGAATTTTCTAAAAACCTGAAACACGTGTTTACTCATTTATAGTTAGGAATACTCCTGTGAAGTTTCGAATAAAATAGTCTAACAAATCTTGATTCGCCATACAAACTTTGGACCCCCATTTTGCCCCCTTAGGGGGTGAATTGTGAAAAATCCTTTCTTAGTGCATCTCTAGACCTTATAAGGAACCTACGTGCCAAATTTGGAATCTCTAGATCCAGCGGTTTGGGCTGTGCGTTGATATGTCAGTCAGTCAGTCAGTCAGTCAGTCAGTCAGTCAGTCAGTCAGTCAATCAGTCAGTCAGTCAGTCAGTTTCTTCTTTTATATATTTAGATAGAAAATCCAGTTCACAAGAACAGAAAATATTTTTTTTAACAAAAACAGACTTTGTTCGTCCAAGGTAATCAATCTGACATAGTAAAAGTGATTTTTAACCGACTTCAAGATTTCAAAAGAGGAGGTTCTCAATTCGGCATGTATGTTTTTTTTTGTTACTCCATAACTCCGTCATGTCTGAACCGATTTTAAAACTATTTTTTTGATTGTATGTATATATCTACAGATTGGTGCCGTTTTTGTCAAAACGCAGTTCTGATGATGGGATCCATGAGGAATAGAGGGAACTCCTCAAATCTTAAAGGCATATATACATAGTGATGTTTGTATTTTTATTAACAAATCAAGCATATTCATTCCAAAGAGTGACATTTGATGAAGTAGAACTGCTGATGATGATCAGAACGGAACTCTTTAACGACGCATGGTTCACGTTTGACGATTTGTCCTCTTCGCTGTGTTAATTTAGCAAGTAATTTAATTGTATGGAGTCTAAGAGTGCACCATCTACAATAATCCTTCACCGGCTTCCCCCATTGAAGTCCGTTTTTTTAACTAAGAAATATTTTTAAACGATTGCAGCTCCTTCAATGAAGCTTTGTACGTTATCTTCATAGTAATAACGACCAACCAAACTTTTACTTCCAATTTTCATTCACAAATCCTTAAACGAGGGAGTAAACAATGTTATAGGGCACGCCGAACCGTCTCGGCGCGAACGAGGTTAACTTCAACCGTCAATCTTAACGTGACATCACCTAACTTATCGCATCACGCAACTCCAATTGGAAGGAGGTGTCGGCGGTATTCGACTTTTTTAACGAGAGCTGAAAGACATATTTTGGTACCAATTACGACCTTCCCAGTTTAAAACCAGTAAAAAACTGATATTAAGCCAACTTCGTGATATTCCAGGGCCGCGATTCGAAAAATAAACACACACACTGGACAGACACAGCTCCAACCCAACTCACACATTGTACCATTGTACCCACAAATGGTCACACATTGTACCAATGTTGTACCAATGTGAGACCAATGTTGAATGAAAATCTGTTCGAATAGCAAATGTCAATGTCGTTATAGCGTTGAGTTGGGTTGGAATTGTGTTTATTTTTCGAATCGCGGCCCAGCGTTTCACTAGATTACAAAGCTAGCCACGAGCTGTATTAAACTATGCGTTTCCAGAACCTCGCTTCTTCGTACTCGTTTCATCATCGCGGTCACAATGGATTTAGTTAGTGTCCATAGAGTATGACCATACGCCATGTAGACTGCACGCTGCTGCCAGCCGACCTCCTCATACCGTTGAACCATCTCTTACGTGGACCACCTTGAGCAAGTTTGCTATTCTTCCGGCTCAACATCATGCGTTGTTAACTGCATAATGTACCCAGGGCCGTAGCCAGGGTAGGGGGGGAGGTGGGATTTTGGGCAAAACCCTACTTTAAAATAACAATGCCCTGCCTTAAAAACTACCATCCGCTCGAAAAACTATGAAAATATTAACACTGCCATATCTTAACTACAACTCTGGCTACGGCCCTAAATGGACCATGTCCGACAATCCGATGAATCTAAGGGCTCGTTTATGGCATGTTTTGGAGAGCAGAGTTGAGTTTTTAAGATGGAGATAATGATGATGTTTATTGATCTAGCAGTCTAGATTTGGACTTAGCTTAACATCGTTAGTAAACTATTTTGAATATCTAATTTCTAAAGTTTCTATTGAAGTTTCGAATGAACGAGCAATGAATGCTACTTTAATGACTTTACACTCCTCAAAGAGCTTACAGGAGGTAATTTAAGGCCGTACGACGACCCTCTGAGCCTTTGCCGTGCATTTTTACTGGTAAGGCGAGCGTGAGTGAGTCGAGATCTCGATCTTTCCAGAATAACGCGATCTCGAGTGCCGTGCTAACTATGGGTATGGCTCAGTGAAACGCTACTATACTACTCTTTCACTCTCGGTTGGTCATCCGATGGCAACACACGTAGCTGGGTTCCGGCATGATAGAGGTGTTGTATGAATACTTAAGGCTTGGCCACGACTTTGCGCGTCGGCGTCAGTGGTTCGCCCAAGCGATCTATGCACCCTCGCTTGTTTGTAATGCATGAGAATGGCTTGGCATTTTACTCACATGTTATTTATGGCCATAATTTAAAAGACGAATCCAATATGTGTAAGGACTATGGACATAGAGCAACGACCGGATTGAACTCGATTAAAACTTAAAATTACATAATCCTGGTTTTGGTATTTAAAATATCTGGCTGAAAATGCAAAAAAAAAAGGTTCATCGTCTTAAAAATATGTAATATCTAAATTTCACAGAAAGCTTTCTATAAATCATAACTTACTCTATCAAGTAATCTAATAAAAAAAGAATCCGTAACCATAAGTACAATACTGCTAAACAAAACAGATCAAACATCACAAACGTGTAAGTTACACATGACCAACCTCACATTTAATCACCCTTTACCTCGGAGCATAAAAACCTAAAACGGCACTTGCAGCTTCATTGTACCTCATCCTTAATCCACCAAGCAAAAGACTACTACTGGTAAAAAAAAACAGAAATCGTTCTCCCGACCAATGCGACGGGCAATTCTGTCGTCAAAGAAAGAACCCATCTGATAAAGGCGGACCGCAAGCGGCGATAGCCGGGAAAGATACTAAGTGAAATGGATCGCAGAAAACGTCGGGTGAATGGCCTTCCTGAAGTGTCCTGTTATTGAAAGGAATTGCTTTTTATTGTTTTTACAACGCGACATATTTAGGGAATGGATGGGGTGTGTTGTGTTGTGCGATGTAAAAATTTAGAATGTTTTCTTAAACCTGTACAAATTTTCACCTCCAGACCACCTGCAAGGCCTTAAGAGCACCTGATGGCTGCGAATTTCTCCACTATATCCTTAGGCATATCTCTAAGACGCATAAAGGAGTCTCAGTAACTCGGTTGGTCAGAGCGATGGGCATGCAGAGTCTCGTCGGAGGCGGTGGATTTTTTCTAGTTTTCCTTTATTTCTAAACATTGATGTTTCATCAATTATGTTGTTTAAACTAATGTTGCAGGTTCTTAAGTTAAAAACAGGCCATAGGGTCCTTGTGGTCTAAAAAGTCCCAAATAAACTAAACCGTTTGTATTTATCTCCCCCATAAAGACTCAACGCTCAAGCTGGAACCGTTATTGGCCAAGTCGGAGCACGCACGTACGTTCTATTTTATGATATTTGACCGCGGGCGATCATCGCTGCTGCTCGAAGCCGATTATTGAGGAATTGACGTAATGTCGCAAATAAACACACTAAAGATATGTACGGTATCTCGACAGACTTACTAAACATAGTTGCAACAGACCTGGCAAATCCGTTAGCGTCAGTCTTTAACGAGTTACTGCGTGAAGGAAAATATCCGCGAACTCTTAAACAAGTTAAAGTCTGCCCTATTTACAAAGGGAAGGGTAAAACGAGCGACTCTGACTGTTACAGGCCTATTTGCATTATACCAGCAGTCGCTAAAGTTCTGGAGAACGGCATAGCGTCCCGTATGACCTCTTTCCTAGACACGTCAGGTTAGTTGTCTGATAAGCAATATGCGTATCGTGCGGGAAGATCTACCACAATGATGGCCCGTGAAGTGATAAATCGTATCCTCATCGCACGCGAGGCTAAGAGAGAGGTCGCAGTTCTTTTCTGTGACCTCTCTAAAGCCTTCGATATGGTGAATCACGCAGCTTTGACAAGCAAATTACATCATTACGGCATACGAGGACCAGCGCTTAATTTTGTGGTGGAATTCTTGCGAGACAGACAGCAATACGTAGTAGGCCAAGGAGGAAACCTGAAATCAGACGGCCTGTCCACGGAAATAGGTGTACCGCAGGGCTCGTCTTTGTCCAACCTAGCGTTTTCCCTCTTACTCAACGACCTACCCAACGTTGTAGACAGTGGTGAAGTTTTTATGTATGCAGACGATGTGGCCGCTGTGGTTACTGCTGAAAACCTGGACGACCTGGAAATGAAATTGAATATAATAGCACGGCAGATATTAGAATGGTGCCGATTGAACGGACTGCTACTCAATCTGACCAAAACGCAGTTCGTACAATTTGACCTGTCAGGCAGAAAACGTCGCTCGCTGAATGTACACCACCAAGGCACCATCATCAGCCAAGTGCCTTTTACCACTTTCCTGGGTTTCCAGCTTGACCAAGGCCTTACATGGGAACTCCAGATAGATGCAGTATGTACCAAGTTAAGTAAGACTTGTTTTGCATTGTCAAGGTTACGCCAAACCTTACAGTGCCAGGCAGTCCGTACATGCTACTTTGCTACCATACAAGCTATTATGCAGTATGGGCTGGAGTTTTGGGGGCGAGCTGCTGAACGGGAACGCGTGTTTATTTTACAGAAGCGCGCCGTACGCATACTGGCCCGGGCCAAGTACGATGAAAGTGCCAGCTCATATTTCGTAAAGCTAGGTATTCTCACGCTACCATCGCTTTTAATATTCCAAGCGGCAGTCTACGCAAGGGAGCACTTAGAACTATATGGGAGACGAGGAGATGGAAAAACCCGCGGGTCTAAATACGATTCCACATAGACTCGTAAAAACTGGAAAGACAATACATGTTACGGGCGCTCCAGTGTATAACAAACTGCCTAATTGTATTACAGAAGCTGTTAGCCTTGCAGCATTTAAATTTAAACTAAAAAGATGGCTCATAAAGCAATGTTTTTATAGCTATAAGGATTTTATAGAATGTAAATAATTTAAAGTATGTAATATTGTATAAATAAAATAGTGTAAAATTGTTATTTAATGATGATATTGATGATGTGATGATGTTAAATTATGTTATATAATGTGACAGATTTTAGTTGTTAAGCGTGACCTGTAATGAGTTATTTATTACCAATAAATGATGTCTATGTCTATGTCTAATGTGGTGTAATTTGCTCGTAACGTAACATGGATTGAAAATCTGTGTTACATGTACGTACTCTTTGTAGGTTGTTTCCGTTCTGCATAACTACTTTGTCTCTACATTTCCCACTATCAAAATTAATCACTGTATTTAGCTAGAAAATTTATTGTTCCTTTAAAACTTCATATCCTATTCGAAGTAGGCGTTAGGATACAAGTAAAGATTTGTCCGTAAAATTTTAGTGTTCAATTCTCGCTATAGGTACATGGACTTATTGTCCGCCGGCATTGGGATCTGACAGGCAGATTTGTATGTCTATCCCAAACTAATCTCGTCGTCGATATCGTCGACGACATCGTCGGTAAGTCGATAAAAAGATCAGTGGCATACGTGCGAGAACTGTGCAAGGGGTCCGATATCGTGGCTTGCCAGGAAACTTGGCTTCTTCCACACGACCTTGACTTTGTACACAGCATAGACCCGGACTTCGCGTGCACTGCGACATCATCTGTTGACACGTCGGCTGGAGTATTAAGGGGCCGACCATATGGTGGGCTGACTATACTATGGAGGAAAGCGCGGTTTCCCGACGTGTCTGTCATCAAGTGTGCCAGTGATAGAATCAATGCCATTCGTATCGCTTTAGATGACCGATCGATATTAGTTTTAAATATCTATATGCCTACGGACCATACTGATAATCTGGCAGAATTTACAAGCTGTCTTGCAGCCGCAAGCGCAATTATAGAGGAAAATGATAGTCATGTGGCATTCATACTTGGCGACTTTAACGCACACCCCAGTGCCAATTTCGGTCGGGAGCTCTTTAGTTTCTGTACAGAGGAGGAATGGTTGTGTGCGGATGTCAAGAAGCTCGGCATTGACTCTGGCTCGTTTACTTTTGTCAGTGAGGCTAACAATGCCCATAGGTGGCTGGATCACTGCATAGCTACAAAATCAGCATGGGACACTATAATAGATGTGAACGTGATCAGTGACGTATCATGGTCAGACCATTTTCCCCTGCGCGTTGTATGCGATTTGGACCGGTCGAAAGGTCAAAGCACCAAAACTGCATGTGACGCAGGGCGTTCGGGTGTTCGCTGGGGGATTAGGAACGATAAGCAAATCAGGGACTATGTATCGTTCTGTGATAAATCTCTGTCTAATATAAATGTTACTTTTAACTGTAATGTATGCGCAAACGCACTTGACTGTGATACTTTAAGTACCTGTAAATTTTTAAAAGACCATTATAAGTTTATTAATAATTTATATACAAATATAATATCAGTATTAACAATAGGAGCTAAGAAAACTAAATGTTCTCGTTCGGGTAAGAGGCAGTCGAAACAAACTGTACCTGGTTGGAATTTCCATGTTAAGGAAAGCCATAGTGTTTTCAGGTTGCATTTTAATTGTTGGCTCGCAGCTGGTAAACCGTCCACGGGCCGACTACTTGAAAATATGTGTGAAAGTAGGAGAGTTTTTAAAAACAAGTTACGATGGTGTCAAAAAAATGAAGAAAAAATTAAATTAGATATTTTAGCTGCATCTAGGAGAAACAAAAATTTTGTAAAATTTTGGAATGACATTAAAAAACATAGTTTCAGACAACGGTTACCAGTAAGCGTGGACGGTGCCCAGCAACCTTCACAGATAGCCAGTATCTTTAGCAATAGGTTTAAAGTTTTGCCAAGACCTGTACCACAGTCGATGCTAAGTAACGCTCATCAGAAGCGCAATTTAACTGCTCAATTACATAACTCTATTCGTTTCTCTGTCGAAGAAGTCGCGAAAGTGGTTAAGAGTATGAAAAGAGGCAAATCGCCTGGCCACGATGACCTTAGCCTTGAGCATATACTTTTTTCTGGTGACGTCATCTATAGTAGACTTTGTACCTTATTTAATTTATGCCTGCGGTACTCTTACCTCCCTCCTGATATGATTCATACCATTGTCGTACCGATTGTAAAGAACCGGACAGGAGACTTGTCATCCGCGTCTAACTATAGACCCATCTCCTTAGGTACAATAATGAGCAAGATATTTGAACGGTTGCTACAGCCCGCACTGCTGAAGCCTATTAGTATAGACGACGCGCAGTTTGGTTTCCGTCCCGGTCTCTCAACCGATTCCGCTATTGTCAGCTTGAAACATGCTGTGAGCCATTACGTGAGTAATAATTCAACGGTCTACGCATGCTTTCTCGACCTTAGCCGTGCATTTGACCTCGTTAATTATGAAATTTTGTGGGGCAAAATGCGCGGTTCGGGTGTACCGGAAGACCTGGTACGTGTTTTTGAGTACTGGTACGGAAACCAAACCAACTGTGTGAAATGGGGCGACACGACATCTAATAATTACTTATTAGAATGCGGGGTACGTCAGGGCGGGCTTACTTCTCCGGAGTTCTTTAACCTTTACGTCAATGACTTGATGGGGAGACTGAGGAGCACTGGAGTGGGCTGTCATGTGGGTGACGTCTGTTTTAACAGTCTCAGCTACGCTGACGACATGGTGCTGCTCAGTCCCTCCATTAAGGGCCTGAGGAAGCTGGTTTCAGTCTGTGAGAATTATGTGAATTCTCACGGGCTGGTATACAATGTAGCCAAAACAGAGCTGATGGTGTTTAAGGCTGGAAGGGGTCCGGAGAACATACCAGAGTTAAAATTGAATGGTGAAACAGTGCGCATTGTACAACGGTTCAAATACCTTGGCCATATACTTACAGATGACATGAGGGATGACAATGATATGGAACGTGAAAGGAGAGCCTTGGCGATTCGTGGTAACATGATAGCCCGCAGGTTTGCCGGGTGTAGCAAGAGGGTCAAATATACGTTATTTAACGCATATTGTCTCTCTTTCTACACTTGTCAACTGTGGGTAAGGCACACCAGGAAATCATACAGCGCCATCAGGGTGCAGTATAATAATATATTTCGCATCTTGATGGGGCTGCCGCGTTCCTGCAGTGCCTCCACAATGTTTGCAGAAGCTGGAATCCCAGACTTTTTTGCAGTGATCCGGGCGCGCATCGCGTCCTTCTGGGAGGGGATACGCCGCTCGCAAAACAGGATTTTGGAGTCCGTATACCGCAATGTAAATAGTCCTATTTTTAGGTACTGGCTATCTGTGCACCAAAACAGAAACAAGAAATAGTAGGTACCATTGGTACTTATTAATTTTAAGACTAGACATACATTTTTTAATATTGTCTAATTAGATTTTAGTATTTTGTTATTTTTGCAATGCTGATATGGGTGTACTGCCTGAAAATAAAACTTTATTTATTTATTTTATTTATTTTATTTTATTTTAATCTGTCATTTATATGCCTTCTAACATACAACGTTCTAAAAGCCTCTCACGTATAATCAAACTTACTGTTATTAAAGACTTGCGGCCCAGATTATTACCTGCAAGAAACAAGAAGATTTATAAATAAATGTGTTAGCGGATCACACAAATCACAATAAAGATACATTAAAAAGCACTTAGTAGTACAACACTTTATTGCACATAACAACTACATGACCAATTAAAACTACAGTAAGTGTGTATGCACACAAAGTTTCTTTGCAGGGGGGGTCCACTATCTCTGCAGCTGTCCGTACGAAGGCGAGCTTATCTTAAAGTTCATAGTAAATACAAAAAGTAGAATATGATTCAGTTGTATTCATTATTTCATTGTTAAAGAAAAGATAAAACGCAGAAATATTTAGTAGAATAACAAGCTACACCGCGATATTCTCTTTAAACTAATCAGTAATGTGTACATGTTCGAGTCATTGGCTGGGGAAATGTTGCGCAGGCACAGGCAGCATACCGATGCTGGAGCCTCTGACGTCAAATGTGGAAAATCGTGTCGTTCCCGTATCGGTCTTTATAGTTGCCAATAGCGTTGTCTCCACACAGTGTGCATGTTTGAATCGTCTGCAATAGACGCAAAGGCTGATGATGATGAAATGTGTACTTAACATATTGAAGAGCAAGTACAAGTAAGGCATACCCCTTGAACTAGAACAGCAAACTAACGCGAAGTTAACGCTCACCTCGATATTGGCTCCCGCTGGGCACCGCAACAAATATTGCTATGAAATTGAACGCTAACGCAAGTCCTCGCGGGACTTGTGGAAACAATGGAATTTTATAATAAACTGGCTATCGTTGTATTTGTTGCCTGTGACCTACATTCGAGATGTGATGAGCTGTGGGAAGCTGTATCTTTTTAGGAATGTGATAACAATACTACTATAGAAAAATACACAGTATAGAAAAATGTCATAGCATTTTGTTAACCTGTTTGAAACAGTAGTATTTACTAGGAGCCCCACAAGGACCTACATTTTCATATAACCTGGCAAACAGAAGCTAATTAGAACAAACCGATTGTTTGCGAAGTTCACGCGGTAGAACATAGAACAGGGAACTACTTCGTTTCAGTTTGTCTTTTCGAATCCGGAGAGCTGATTAATGCTTTGGGAAAACAAGATTTATTTGCGTTGGGATTTTATTTTTGGAAGAATTGTGCCCTTTATAGAATTATCTCTTCAGCTCAGTAGTGTAACAAGATGAGAAACGTACCTATAATGTTTGCAAAACCTGCCAATTTTATTGAATCAAGTTAATGTTTTGTATTGGCTGTATAGCATTTAAAAAAAGGTAAACCGCCAAACGATGGCAGCATATTTTTTAAGTTTAATAGGATTTATTGAAAAAATGAGGAAATTTGATCTGGCACGATTTTACAATTTAAATAAATATTATAGGACAATCTTACACAAATCTAACTAGTCCCGCAGTAAGCTCAATAAGGCTTGTGTTGTGGTTACTAGGTGACGATATATATAATACGTATAAATACATAGAAAACATCCATAACTCGGGAACAAATGATAAACACACAAATTAATGCCCTGACCAGGATTCGAACCCGGGAACTCCTGCTTCATAGGCAGGGTTACTACTGACTAGGCTAGGAGGGATTTGAACGCATCATCCCCCATTAATTAAATAAACGTGTAGATTATGAAGTCCTATTCTTCCTACAAGATTTCTTTTGTAGTAGGCACCTCAATGGCAGTAAATAAGACAAAGTAAATAACGTAAAGATATACATAGATTGGTTTCCCAGGTCATAAATTAAAAGCCCATTTATTTTCCTAACGTCATCGTCATCTAACGACAAACCAACATTTGTGCAATTTTTGTCACAATAAATTAACGAAGAGAAATAAATACGAGTAACAATAAGCCGGAGAGTCCTTTTTAGGGTTCCGTAGTCAACTAGGAACCCTTATAGTTTCGCCATATCTGCCCGTCCGTCCGTCCGTCCGCGGATAATCTCAGTGACCGTTAGCACTAGAAAGCTGAAATTTGGTACTTATATGTATATCAATCACGCCAACTAAAAATGTTTTATTAGGGTACCTCCCCTATATGTAAAATGGGGAGTGATTTTTTTTTCATTTCAACCCTAACGTGTGATATATTGTTGGATAGGTATTTAAAAATGAATAGGGGTTTACTAAAATCATTTTTGGTAATGTAAATATTTTCGGAAATAATCGCTCCAGAAGTAAAAAAAAATGTGTACCCCCCCCCCCCCCTCTAACTTTTGAACCATAAGTTTTTTAAATATGAAAAAAATCTCAAAAGTAGAACTTTATAAAAACTTTCTAGGAAAATTATTTTGAACTTGATAGGTTGAATAATTTTTGAAAAAAAATTACTAAATAATTTCTGAACTAAGTTTGTAATTTAACCGTATAAGCAGGTGTTTATTGTACCTGTAATTTCTACAAAATCACAATGAAATGACGTGCTTTCAAATAAAGTAAAAACGGTGAAAATCGGTTCACGCAATAAAGAATTATCCCATAACAATCATCTTCCATACTTTAAGCTCGCGCGCAATAGTTTACTTAATTTGCCGATAGATGTCGTGGAACGTGGTACGTGGAACGCTCATATCATATCCTACATGGCGGTGTTATTTTAACTCTTAAGTGGGGACACTTACTGTGACGGACGGAAAACTACGGAACCCTACACTGAGCGTGGCCCGACACGTTCTTGGCCGGTTTTTTAATGTAGCAATTACAAGTTAATTAGGAACAAGCGCGCCTAGAGGCCCCATTCGGAATAATTGTAGCGCTTTGTAGGCTGCGAAATGGAGCTAAAAGCGCCTAAATACCAAGCGCCGGGAAATACCTTCTTAGGTCGCCGTTAACTTGTACACTAACGTCGACGAACTTTACTAATGACTTTTAGAATTGGCGGTCTGAGGGACCAATGGGGTTAAAAACCGCCATTTATTTACAGAGCAATGCATATTATGATATTACTTTTTTGATTGGCTCAAAGACCAAAATTAAGGGTTGACCACACGCGCAGCGCACTGCGTGATTTCGACGCAAGGACTTGCCAATGCTGGTGGACTTTAATTACGGCCGAAATATATAAATATAATGCGATACGGAGGGATGAATGGCCTCCAACAAAATGCACGCCAATTTGCATATTTCAATGCTGTTATCGAAATATGAACAAGAACTCATTTCCTTTATCCTGTGTTACAATTGCCCCGAATCTATACTGTGGTATATTTCAATATTTCACGGTGATAAATATCCTTGTGACTTTTTATTTCGTAATCTTATACATTTATTTCTAGTAGAATAATTGCTTGAAAAATTGTCCATCAGAAATGCTAAAAATAGTTAGTATGCGAGCATAAATAAGTTATTCTGAGGCTCCAAAGTTTAATTTAGCAAACACGACGGTCGTATAAAGGTCGTGGGTGTTCACTTTAATATAATAATTGCTAAAATTTGGTGACACGTGCCAGATTAATGTGGCAAGACTTGACTAAAAATTTTAGAACCACCGTCAAAAACATAACTGTGCCATCTACTAATTGGGTTACAACCTTTAAACAAAACCTATCTAAGAACCGTCGCTGGTGTAGGATCACCTTACCTTTGGCGAAAACCGCATACAAATCGGACAAGCCATTTAGAGATAAGGAACATATTCGTTTGCACCAACGCATAAAATACAAACAACCTCTCACACGTCTACTTTGCGTCGTCTAAAAATAAAAACTCATACTTACACGTGTTTACTTGGTCTATATGAAAACTTTCGTTGTTCATGTTGTTTTGAATATACTAGATAATAATCCACTATGATGTTATCCTAGCTTTCAACCACCAAAACCGTAAACATAAAAATATGCGTATGCCAAACTAAATATTAGTCGATCTTCCCACTCTTCGTCTAGTTAGCGCAGACGTCTTCTGAGTTCTATGAATATTTGAATATTTAACACGAGACGGGGCTCAAAGGTAGGCTGTTTGTCATCCGCTCAAGGCAAAATGTCAAAGGAAAGACCTGATTGAGCCCTTCGATTTTGGTTCAATAAGTACCTATCGGATATCCCCTGCTAGGAGTGCGAGGTCGGTTGTCTGACGGAAAATGACCCATTTCTATTATATTTATTTATTCTTAAAATTAGGCATTATAAACTATAATGCAGTGCTATTAACGTCAAAAAGTACAATTGTACAGAAAGTAACAATAATAAGGATTCAGTAGTTCCATCAAGATGGAGTTTGGTGTTGATAATTGATTGTATTATGCATGAGTACAACGGGGGAAAGTGGTAAAAACTTTCTGACGTTCAGATCTATCTCTGAATCAGAAAGCTACAAATACTTTGGTATGTCACAGTCGTTGGGTATTGAGGATATGGGTATTAAACGGACGTTGAAGGAGCGCTGCTTCGGTCGGCTGACAAAAGTACTCAATAGTCTTTTGTTAGGTGGCAACAAAGTGCGCGCCGTCAACGCCTGGGTGATGCCCCTACTCACATACCTTTACTAAAGGCATACTAAGGTGGACACAGACCGAGCTGGATGCCCTGAATCGGAGGGTCCATCTATTTTACCACACACCGTAAGCTTCACTCACGCTCGTCTGTTATGAGATTGTACATCTCACCGAAATGTGGAGGCTCACACCGCTCTCCTTGGCAAACGAGAACTGGCTCAAACCTGTGGTGCTAAGCGCCGTGGATCGCAAGGCGGTATGGAAGAGTAAGGAGCTACACGGCGGTTCTACAGGGCCCTCAAGGGACCCGACGTAGACCTGCGCGCGTCGGCGAACTTACAATTAGGGGACCTGTTCGGAGAAACCGAGGGTTTTGCCTGTGCAATTGCGCACGAAGTTATCATGACGAATAACTACCGGAAATATATCCTGAAGGACGGTACGGTGGACATTTGTCGAAAATGGTCGTGCCACGCTCTATAGGGATCGATCTATTATCACGGGCAGGACTATTGTAGCCAATAAGCCCTAGTATGCATATGCGAAATTACTAAAATGCCCTATATGCCCTAGCAATGAGTGGTCCTTTTATAATGACTTTAAGTTTTGCATCATTGGCTTGTTTTAGAGGAATATTTAACTTTAAATATTCCGTTAAAGACATGAGATGAGGATCACTCAATGCCAAGCACCGATATATGAAATGAGTAAAGTCTGAACATCGTGTGTATCCGTAATCCGTATTTGATACCATCAACATCATCATAAACTCTAATACTTACTCGTATACATGCTAAATCCTCGACTTGTGGAAAAGGTTTTCAGGGTTTTTAAAGGGACATTTATTGAAAAGTAAAGTGGGCGTCAAAAGATCTAATAAGGATTCGAATACATTTTACTATAAATAAATGAGGGGAAGCAAAAAAAAATTGCTTAAATACCTACAGCTTTTATCAATTCGTCATGTAAAACATCTGTCTTTGAACCTTATAATTAATATTTCTAAGAGCTCAACGTCTTCCCCAGACGACCTCTAGACGTTATTTCGATCTAATTGGTATATAGAACAAACAACAAAGTTGTTGTAAATTAGCTAGAACAATGTAAGCTACACCAAAGTACAATATTTGTGACGTTTTCTATTCAAAGGTACATCATTGTCGGTGGTCGATAAGGCGTTACGGCCATTAAAATTCGTTTAGAAATAAACTCTATTAGCAACCGACAATGGTGTACCTTTGTCTTGAAAATGGCACATTTATTGTTTTTTTTGCAAGTTTCAAAGTCCAAGTCATACCTGCCCTAAACAAAATGATTGTTTATGAAACAACAAAGGGTAAATTTATGGATAATAGATAGGTATAAACCAACACTTAGAAGCACTGAATAATCCTTACCCTTTCCTGGCCTTCTCTACCAGCTTTATATGTATGTTCACTAGACCATAATACTTACTCTCGTTTTACACGTCATATAACTTTTAAAAAGCAAATATATTTTCTGCCACCATAATTTTGATTTGCCACCTTTTTAACGGACCAGAATTAACGGAGTCAAGATATGTGTGACGACTAGCGAAGCGAGGAGGAGTGTGTTAGATGAAATGCGAACCAACAGTGCGCAAAGCCGAGCGAACGAAGCGAGCGTGCCGTGGCAGCGGCCGGCGAGCGCCAGATCCGACTTCTAAAGATTGAGCAAAACTTTTTTTATGACCAATATGTTTTTAGTTAATCGTTTTCATATTGTTTGGAGATCCGATTTTGGTATCATATAATTTGCCGGAAATTTTAAGTAATTTTATTTGGTAATTGTTTTCATATTTGGTAATCGACTTCGTATTTATTTGGTTATCGGTTAAATCATACCCCTTCTGAATATCAACAGGAATCCTATCAAATGTTAGTCCACCAAAGTTTGACCAAATTGCGAACCCAGCCGTTTACTATGCAGTGCCTCGCCTTGTAAGATGCAGAGGCATTACGTACTCACATCTCGTACTTGAATACAAGTGTCACTATAAACGCCTACCGTGAATCGCGAGCAAGGCTCATCCCAACAAGTATAAGCGTGGTCTCTTACAAGACTGTTCTTAAGGATCTCGCGTTGCACTGGACTGGTTTCGGATAACCAATGAGAATGCAAGAGCTGCAGCGAGTCAAGGGCGGGATGAAAACATTACCCTACTTCTACAACGACTCGAGCCCCTATCAAATCAATAGTCAAGGATTCCATCGGATATACCAATACCTCAAAAGGTTGCGCGAAACCTTGTGATAAGACATTTGGGCTGAAAAGAAATAGGACGGTTTAGATTTACTCGTACATTGTCGTTTGTAAAATTGTAACCTTTAACATAGCAAAGTTATGACTTTAAAACTTGGTAATCTACTCGTCTGTTTTTGTACAAAAGGGTAGCGCGGGGACCGCTAAAACCATAGTAGGTTTTGTTTTAGTGAACATTTTGTTTGCGTTTATTTCCTTAATGTATCAAAGTTTGATGCGATCTTAAATATGAATATTCGTCTAATAAGCAGTAAATATGAACTTATTTTTACGAAAGGGTGGCGAAAGGGCCATACTTCTGCCAACCTACTGTATCTACCAACTGTATCGAAGTATCTGTAATGTTTTCACATCACTTCCATGTATTTAGCACTTAAACTGACGATGTAAAAGTATTTTATTTTCCTATTTATAAAATGTTATTTTATTCGAGGCTGTACGGCATGGCCTTATATGTCAATGTCATATGTCAATGTGACACACCGCAAAATAGAGGGCGCTGAACGCAGACGGGGAGTGGCTGCGTTAAGTTGCTACAGTAAGGCCGTGTTGTACAGCTGTCATCGTGGTCCACAAATGGTCTCGCCGGAAGATCAGCGCTGGCTTTCGGGTCAGCATTATGCTGAGGCGGGCCCATTTCGAAGTAAACTCTTTTTTAAATGTTTAAAAGTTCTTGTTATTTCTACTTATGTATGTACTTGATTTGATTTTGATACTTCGAGGTGTCCAGTAAAAACAGCGTGTTTCTGTTTATTGTGATTTTCTGCGTTTTAAAGAAATTTATATTCTTAGAATCATTTATTACTCCCTTCTCAATGTAAAAGAGAGTCTTAAACAAATTTTCAGAAAATTCACATTTGTATGGGACAGTGGTAGACTTTTTTGTGGAGTGCTTCGAAACAGAATCAATGCAAGAATATCTAGCATTCATTCTGTTATAGTTGTAACTGTAGGTGGGGGGAGGGGAGATTGATTGATGAGGCCGTCTGGCGAAGCAAGTTTGCAGCGAGCCGATGCGTCATTCCTGTCGAGTTCCTGCTACAACTATAACCAACGGCCATTAGCGTAATTGGGCAAGTCAGAATCGAGGATGCGTTGAGAGGAATGTGTTTGTTAAAAACCAATAGGATCACTTCATTTACCTATCCTTGCACAACACAGCTCTAGGGTTGGTTCTTAACAAACACATTCCGCGCCACGCATCCTCGCTCATCTCTGGTGGGAACGCAGCCTAAGAGGACATTATCAACAACTGACAAGTCTGTAAGTTTACAGGCTGCAATAGTGTTAGTACCTGGACGATACCTAACCTAATGGTGTTCTCTCTAAGGGCACCCTCCAAAAAAATATTTTTCGCGCTGCAAATATCAATCCTAATCAGAATGAGTATGATACAATTAAACACTTAAACAAATCACGGCTATTTTAGTTACACCTTGTATAAATAAAACAATATGTAAAAAACCGGCCAAGTGCTAGTCAGACTCGCGCCCTGAGGGTTACGTACATCACAATATTTTAGCAATCTTCTTACTGTATCTATGTAACGATACTAAAAAATAATTGGGGTTAAATTTTTTAACGCCTAAATATTTTTTTGTGATAGAATAACAAATAAACGATTTTCGGACCTTTTCCTTAACTTATGCTGTAAGACCTACCACCTTCTTGCCAAATTTCATGATTCTAGGTCTATGGGAAGGTTTTGGGCCCCCTGCGAAGTGTTAGAACACAAGGCTCAAATGGCCGTATCATTGGATTGCATGACTTAGAAGGTTGATTTTTTTTTACAGCTTTGAAGTGCAAAACCGCAAGACGTATTTTATTTAACTTTATAGCTCCACGCGTTCCTGAGAAAAAGGGTCTTGACAGACAGACAGACAGATAGACAGACAGACGGACAACTAAGTGATCTTATAAGGATTCCGTTTTTTCCTTTTCAGATACGAAACACTAAAAATAGCTAAAAGCAATAATGTGTAGGTAATACCACTCTTAGCATTAGCAATATATAATTAATAACTAAAGGAATTGCCCGTGCGAAAAGTCATCTTGAGCAACCTTTAATTTTGATTTCCCTTCAAACGGTGGAATGGATCGCGTTAAGAGTAATTAAAAAGCGTTCAAAGTAATTTTTAATTGCGTCTCTAAGGGTAGGTTGTACCAAATTGTCTGTCACCGTTAAATCGTTCGGTACATTTTATTGTAAGGTAAATTTCATAGTAACCTGCCGGGACCCGCTAATGAATCCATCAAAAATGGTTGGCACTGGCCGAAAACGTAAAAACTTAGGTTTTTATGTGCGGAACCAGGTAATTAAATGAAACGGAGTATTCAGAAAAGAAAATTCAATAAAAATATAATACCAACTCAGCACGGACATAAGAACATGTTCTGTATTCTAATTTTAAAATACATTAAAAACACAATCTTTCTCAAACATAACTCCAACACACAACAAATATTCAACCAATAATGAAGTTGTGTTGGAGTTGCATCGGAATAATTTTCAAGCAAATTCTGATTCAGACGTTTAGGCGATAGCTGTACGCTGCTTAGTTATCCTTAGCTCCAATAAAAGTTCAATGGAACTTGTTATTGGAGTTGGATCACGTCTAAATGTGTTTTAAAGTTACAATACGACCCCATTGCGCCCTAAACTCCTATTTTGAATTAAGGAAAGACTGTACTGAAGTTAACAGGAGTTAAGTAATTTAGTGAGTTTATCGCGTTATGTCATGTATGAATTAAATTAAAGTTAATATAAATTTAAAGTTCAAGAAAAAAAAATTAAAGTTCATAAACTTAACAAAGCAGACAAATAGCACTAAAAACTAAACTAAAAACCTAAATTAACAACCCAGCTCCCAGATGTCCCCCAAATCACTCCCCTGGGGAAGGGTGCCCATAATACTGGCTACATTTCCCCTCTGGATGGCGATACCCAGTCTTTGGCCGAGAAATGAGCCAGCCCTACGGTCACCTGCAGCTTCCACCAACCTCTTCTTAAGCTCCTTAAAAAGCTTAAGGGCACCTGGGCCCCGCGGACCAAGGGTTTCTACCGCAAATGCAGAAAAATCCATGCCGTTAGGGAGCGCAGCATATTTGCGCCGCTTTAACGTCTCTGCCGCCGACGCTGCTCCGCCCGCCCTGACAGATGTGGTGGCCAAATGGGATGGCGCGAGGGTATCCACACACGTGGCATCCCAAACAAGCGGCCGACCCAATTGCCACGGTATAAGCGTCATTCCATCGTCATGCGCCAAACCGGGTGGCTCCAAAGCCGCCGGCACCCCCACGCTGGCAAAAGCCCGACGGATCACATCATTGAGGCTGGCGTGACGGGATATACGGCCAGCGCTTCCCCGGCAGGAGAGTCCGTGACTTCCCAGAGAGTCCACATCAGCACCGCACAGGCAACGGTGGGGGACAACTATGGCAGCACCCAGACGAAGCCCGACAGCCAACCTCATGGAATTATTGTCCAAGAGAGTGGCGCAGCTCCTGGACGGGAACGCGTGCAGCCAGAACCCTGACTCCTTCTCCGCCGAGGCCAGCAGACGAGCTCTCTCTACTGTCGAATTAGCGGAGCAAAGCAGATCGACCTGTACCTTGCGACACAAAGGCTCATCCCACACCCTCTGGACGCTCCTCTGAGTAGGCAGCTCCTCCTTCACGCAGGCCAAGCTCCAAGCATTTTCCGCCTCCGACAAGTACGCCACCTCGAAATCACACAGTGATGGATTTAGAATTTTACCTACGAGGGGAAGCGTATACTGTGCACGGACGACAGAAAAGCGGGAAGGGCGACACTAGAGACCCGTCGAATTAAGTTATAAATTTTAATTTAATTTACATCACACCTGGCCATAATGAGAGTTTTACCGCACGCTACGCGTACGGTAAAACTCGCATTATGGCCTGGTGGAGACGTAAAATTGTGTACTCACCACGGGCAGTAAAAGAAAGCCCTCTATCGCATATTTACAACCCTCGCCTGCGGCTCGGGTCACAAATACATGCGATTTCGGGCTTTCTTTCTTTTACAGTCCTTGGTAAGTAATGTACTATTATATACACCAATATCATAACTCCTCTATTCCGCGTTCGGAAACCGTATGTAAGTACCACCATTATTGCAACCAGTAACGTAACAGCTCTGACGATGTGGTAAAAACGTATGAAAATCCATTACCCACGGTAACGTTACCAAGATCCGCGCTCTCCCCGACCGCCGGCACGCGCCCGCGCGACCGCCGACACAATCGAGTTAGTCATGGCGGTGCAATGGCGGCCATTCTACTGGTTTCCGAACACATCATTTTAGGATTTATAATATGTGTGTAGATAAAGCAGTGTATGCAACTGTACGTAAGGACCCTTATTACGTAACATTTTTTTTTTTTTTTTTTGAGCCTGACTTGGGCTTTATGCTTCTGGAGCGCTAAAGCGGGCGGACTGTTTGGTGGGATGGTTGCCGGGGGAAAATCCAGGACCCTTCCGCGACCTAACGTGATGAGTTTGCTACGCTGGAATGCTCCTACCGAGCTTGCGCTTCCAGCGAGATCAGTTGAAGCGAGTTCAACCTGATCTGGGTGAGTGGGGGGGGATCGAGCTAATGGGGGTTTTGTCGCTGGTTCGCTACTCCTAGCCTAGCTGAGAAGACTCCAGCAAGAAACTCAGCTAGGCCCGACGACTGTCGGGGTGACTCTATCCGGTATGCGGCGGTACCGGGTGGATAAGGGACTGAACGTGTCGATGTGGTCGCGACTGTTCCGAGGTGGGCGTCCCCGCCGGCGGGGGCGCCGCAGTGTACATGTGGGGGAGGGCGCACGCACAGCGTTCCATTTCTCATGAATGGCCGCTGTGAGTGCGTCGTCCTGGTCCGTGACGTAGTGTCTAGGCCGCCGAACCGAGCGGCCCCTAATCAGTGACTTCCGTGTTAAGAGTCCGATGGGGGGAGGGTTGGGAATGTAGTTCGCAGCCTTCCTAACTAGCGGATTACTACTGTGCGGAGCGTTGTCAAAATAACGCCGGGCAGTCTGCTTAAAGAAACCATAAAGGGAGTCAAGCCCCGCGTCATGGTGCAAACTGAGGGTCGTCTGGTACCACGGGGCCCCAGTCGCCCTACGGAGGAAACGATTCTGAACGACCTGAAGCGGCTCGAGACTTGACATACCCACGTGGGTAAAAACCACACTTGAGTATGCCATGATTGGACGAACACAAGTCTTGTAGAGTGTCAGCTTATTTCTAAGTGACATTTTACTAAACTTGTTAATCATCGGCCCTAGCCTTCCTAATACGAACAGCGCTCTGTTGCGTACCCTACGGATGTGGCTTTTGAAAGTCATACGACGGTCGAGAGTGACGCCTAGATATTTGACCTCGTTAACCCACGGAATGGGCTGGTCAAAAAGCCGGACCGGAGCCACCTTCCTGCCTGTCGGACCTATGGCAGTAGGGTGGAAGATAATCGCTGCGCTCTTGTCCGGATTGACTTCAATACGCCAAAGACGAAACCATTGACCTAGGCCATTGATTGCCTCTTGGAGGTATTTCCGAACAAGAATGTAGCGATTGTGCGTCGTAAAGAGCGCGGTGTCGTCCGCGAACAACCCTAGTTCGACACGCGGGTGCCTAGGAATGTCGTTCGTGAACAACGAATAGAGTGTAGGCGAGAGGACGGAGCCTTGCGGGACTCCTGCCCTAATAGGATGTGGAGGTGAAAGCGTTCCCTCCAGTCGGTAGCAAAAGCTTCTGTCCGTAAGGAAATCTCGTATTATGAGTACGAGTCTGTCCGGCATACCGATCTGATATAACTTGTATATCAACCCGTTATGCCAGACCTTGTCGAAGGCTTTCGCCACGTCAAGAAAGATCGCTCCCGTCTTCAACCCTGTTCGACGCGAGAAGCCGTCCAGCACGTGCTCCGTGATGCGGTGCACCTGTTGGACGCACGAGTGTCCGGCACGAAAGCCGAACTGCTCGTCCGTGATAATTGAATTCTCAGTCGTGAACCTGAGAATCCGAGCGAGGATGATTCGCTCATACAGCTTAGCAAGCGAGCTGAGTAAGCTGATGGGCCTGTAAGAGGCTGGCGAGGCCCGGGGTTTGCCGGGCTTCGCTATTCCGATGACCGTGGCACGTTTCCACGCGGCTGGAAAGTGACTATTGGACAGGGCGGCATTGAAGATGCCGACCAGAATGAGTAAGAGATGTTCGGGCAGAAGTCTCAGCATGCGGTTGGAGATGCCATCCGCACCCGGGGACTTCCTTACTCGAAGATACCTTACTCGATCGTGGACTTCCTTAACCGACACCGGTACGAGAGGTGAAGTTACGGGGAGACGCGATCTCCTGTCCACCTCAGAATTTACCCTCTCGACATGGGCTTCATCGGCAGGCAGGAGGCTGGGCGAACATTGAGACTCTAAACTATTGGCGAGACATTCTGCTTTCTCGTCGTCCTCGAGTGCGCGGGTTGGACTACCGGGGCGTTCCAAAGGGGGGATAGTCCAGACGGTATCTGATTTGAGAGATCTAGCTAGTTTCCAGTAAGCCTGGTGACTAGGCTTTATCTCCCCCATCAGATCCCTAAAAGAGTTCTCCCGAAATTCGGCAATTCGCTGTTTGGACTCGTGACACAAGCCCCTCAGGATTTGACGATTTTCGGGGGAAGGCCAGTTAGAGTAGGTCCTAATGGCGCGATTTTTCCTAGTCAGCAACTCTCTCAGTTCCCTAGGCAGGGGGCGGCGTTGGATTTCCTCGGCCGACACCTCCCTAGAGGCTTCGCTTTTGACAGCGTTGAGGTAGTTGGTGAATAGGTCGATCGCTTGGTCAATCTGTTGAGTTGTGGTAATAATGTCAGGTATGTCTCTAAGTATGGGGGCGTCTGTCTTTAGGAGACCTTGTTGCACCTTGTCCCAGTCCACGAGTGTCCTGGTAGGAGGGGCTTGATCGGAGTGAGGGCCCAGTCGCAAGAGGACCGGCCTATGATCTGAAGTTAATTCGTCTAGCACTTCTATAGAACGCAGAGTGAGCGCTACGTTCTTTAGAAGGGCTACGTCAAGTATGTCTGGTCGGTGTCCTTCAGTATGGGGGTAGTGGGTTGCTTCAAGGGGAGGGAGGATATCGAAAGGGAGGCTTTCGATCAACAGACGATTGAGCAGCCTACCGTTGGGGTTAGTCGCGACGCATCCCCAGTCGACGTGTTTGCTATTTAGGTCCCCCCACGATGACCGAGGGGCCTAGGGCTGCTAAAATATCTAGGTCAGTCTGTAGTATGTTAAGTGATGGAGAGATGTAGGCTGACGCAATCGATATGGGGGGATGACCGTCCATCGATATGCGGCAGACCGACACTTCCATATTTGTCAGTGGAGGGGGGTTGAGAGAGATGCAATGTAGGAAACTTTTATAGAAGATGCAAGTGCCCCCGCGGGCCCTACCAATCCTATCGTTTCTAATCTGAGTGTAACCAGGGACGCGGAAACATTGCATAAACGGTTTATAGAATGTTTCCTGTACTAGGAAGATGTCGACGGAATGATCGCGCAGAAAGAGTGTAATCTCATCCTTCATTCGGCTTAGGCCATCGGCGTTATAAAAACCGATGGTTAGCGAACTGGGTTTAAGCTTGAGGCAACTATTATTCATTCTGGTGGAGAGCGACTTGACGGCCTAACACTGAGGCGAAGAAGTAATTGCTAGCGTTTGCTATATAAGCCTCATATTCCCTCTGCTCCTGGGGAGAGAGGGTCTTTGAGGCCAGTATAGAAACTGGGAGGGGACCTGGGGCAGGCCGGCCTGCTTGAGGTGCGGGGGTACCTCGGGCAACGGGGCCCCCCTGGGACGAGGGCACTGAGGGTGCCGGAGAGGGTGCTGCGACCGCAGAGGGCGGCGGGTTCCTATTGGCAAGCCCTAATCCTACAGCCTTAAGGGCGGGGAACTCTTGTGCGCTAGTGGTCTGAGGAGCCACCTGAGTCTTGCCTGACCTGCGACCGTCAGGTTGCGAGGGCTTCGGTTTGCCGGAGGTGTCCTTCCGCTTTGGAGCACAGGGGCAGCCTCCCCAGTTGGCGGTATGCCCATGGGGAAGTTTGCGCTCCAAGCAGTTGACACACCGCCGGCCTACCGGGTCCTTGCAACCCTTCGGACGCGGGCAGTTGCGAGACGAGTGGTCGCCAGCACACTTGACGCAGCGGGGGGGAGAGTTACAGCCACGAGCGCTGTGACCGTACCTCTGGCAGTTGTGACACTGCGTGACGTAGTTCCTCTTGTTGGGAGGTTCTACCCTAACCGTAACACCTAACACGTTCTTGATGGCTTGAAGAGCCTGACGCGAGCTAGGACTGGGATCAGTCTTCACCAGAACAATATCATATTTGCCCCTAGACTTATGATAGAGACGACACACCTCCCGAACGTTAATTCCCTTCCTCACTAGATCCTCCTTTACCTCATCATCCGCAAAGAACCTAGGTACATTGCGGATGATGGCCCTGTGGTCTTTCTCTTCGGGGAACGTTCGCCGGTTGAAAGACAGCTTGAGTTCCTCGAAGAGCCTGGCCAGGGCTCGGTAAGTTTTGGATCCCTGGACCGTGATCCTAAGCCCGTAATAGGGTTCGGTCTGAAGATCCGTTCGGTGTATGGCAATGCCCCTCTGCTGGGCCATGGCCCGAGCAGTGGTCCATCGCTGTACATCGACCAGTACCAACGAGTCGAGCCTATTATGGTCGATCCCTGGTGCCGACGACCCGCCGCCGCTTGCCTGAGGGGCACTACTGGCCTGAGGGGCCTGCACAGAGTGTGCTGCAACGGTAGGATTCGACGGGATCGCAGCTGTTGTCGAAGACCCGCCGTCTCTTGCCGGAGTGGCACTACGGGCCTGAGGGGCCAGCACAGAGGGTGCTGAGACGGAGGGAGTCCGCGGCGCCTTCGGCGCCGGCGCCGAAGACGTTGGAGACTTCGACCGCGTACGTTTTCCCTTGCGGTTGCGAACTTTTTCCCAACCTGAGGTGTCAGTATCTGTGTCCATATCGTCGGTAGAGTAGAGAAGGTCCCTGTTTTCGTCGTCAGTCAGTACGTGAGTCAGAGAGCGGGTTGGACACAAGCTGGGGGCGCGCTTGGAGTCCCGGTCTTTTCGCGCGTAGGAACGTGTCCTAGGCGAACGTGACCGGGATATTACGTAACAGTAACATAAACTACTATTAATTTATAGAAGTTAATATAAATTTTACATGCTTTTTGGCCCTAAAGTATAGACATGGTGGCACGTGGTCGCAATTTTGTTGTCATTCCAACACGTCAAACGCATTTAGTATATACTTATATAAACCCTTATGCGTCGACGTTTATAAACGGTTTCCCTTGTTTTGTCAAAATGGCGTTAGGAGTCAACGAACGCGGTACCAAAATAGGCTATCACGGCGAATAACAAGTCATTGTAGATAATTATCAGTCGGTTGTTGACCCTAACTAAAAACACATATACATAGCATCCCTACTTATTTCTCTGCTATATCTTAAAGGGCTGATAACTACTGATGGGCTATCAGATTTAGCAAACTTGGCCCTAATGAAAATGGCTTAGTTTGGTAGTTTTATATTGCATTTTGTTGCAAAAAAAAAATTAGGGTCAGATTTGCTTTATCGGATAGCCTATCAGCTCTCATCTGTTCTATCAGGTCAGGCCCTTGTGATGGAAACGTAATTTCGTATACCTAAACCTAAACATTATTTTCACTGGAATTTGAACTGGCACAATAGGAAACTATAAATTTAAACAACTTTCATTCTTAGAGTTTTGTGAATAGTGGCCCAGACGGACAAAAACAATAAGCTAAGAGAATAACATTTGAAAAAAATCTAAACTCTTAAAATTTATGGTTATGGCCAAAATGGGTTTCTAAGGACGTGGTAAAATGTGCACGCAATACAAGAGTAGACAGTTCAAGGAATTATGTGTGACACAAGTGGATTGAAGAGTTTTTGAGAACACTTGTTTATAATTCTAATATAAGCCGATACTGCTCCTATCACCGTGGCATACAGTTTATTATACCTTGCGGAATACTACTTGTTCATTAAAATATTCCAGATCAACACTGCCATGTGCAAAACAGCGGGTGGCTCCGGGACCCGGTAACGGCGCCACATTGCGACGCAACGAGGCTCCGCGCTGGCGGCTGATGCAGCACCAATCACGGCGTGAGAGAGAGCAAGACAGAACGAGTCGCAGATAGCAGGGATGGGAGAGCGGCGAATCAGCGACGAGAAACAATCCTTGAGCCGCTGTGTTTAAGTCGAAGATAAGATGCGCACGCGCCGCATCAGCAAAAACAACGCACGACAGTGGAACGAGTGAAACAGCACGAGCGGGAAGCGTATGACGAGCGAAGGAGAGAACGAGACAGGGTGACACGCCATCGGGACGAGGTTTGGCGCGCTTCCTTGCGGGGTAACCAACGACAAAGAAGAACCGTTTTTGTGACGTTGTATTAAAGTCTAAGATAACTTGTTATGAATAAAACTGTAGCCCTTAAGTTCAAGAAAGTTAGTTAGGGATGAAAGAAGGGATATTCTTTTGGAAGACGCGGGAGAGTGAGGTTGAGTTTGACAAGACCAGATTTAACTGTACTTACATCTTTAAATATTGATTTCAACATTGTCATTCAGTATAAGAAACCTTAGTAAAATCAAGTGTCGAGTTGGAGCCTGGCGATTGATTCAAAGCTAAGTACTTGCTCAAAGTGAGGTGACAAATCGGATGTACTGATCTAATTGTGACTGCTAATTTTGTTTCTGTAGTACTCGTAGGCCAGAGCCTACTAAGCCTTAAAAGCAAATTTCCATACCTTACACACAGTCTCACCACGATAGTATAATTGATATACCGTACCAGTGCCATCCGATTAATCACCGTAGACTGATTATAATCTTGTATAATTTATTCATTTTTGATATTGGTTGATGCAAATAATAACTATCTTATTATTCTAATTGTACTCAATAGTAGGGTGTTTTATATGAAAGTTTGCATAGCTGTTTGTGTTATTTTGTAAATGTGAAAGTCTGACGTTACCAACCAATATTTAACTTGAACTCTGTTTTATTTCTAATATGTGTGCTTGTGTGTTAAAGAGTTAAGTACTCTCGTTCAACCAAAGTAAATTGAGTAGTTTTAGCCATTAAATTGGTTTAGTTTGTTTAGCACTTGGAATTTACCTATTTATTATATACTAATATTTCAGTAACGTAACATGAGTATCTTCATGTTATTGTAATTCAATCACTATTGTAAAGACACAGGTTTGAGCCCTGTAGGTACTTTGATTAAGTAATTAATCAGTGGCTTCATATTTGGATAAAATAGCATAATATGAGATAAAATTACAGTATTGATGATTTATCAAATATAAGCATAACCTGCTCATTATTTAAATAGAGTTCATATTGAGACCTTACTTAGTTGACGTGTTTCACAGCATTTATAATGTATATTTATATGTAAATTACTTTCCTGGGTATTTTATATGATTGTATTCACATAATGGCCTTGTGAATATCAACTACGAGTGTAGTTGATTATGAATTACATAAGTCGAACGAGTTCGAAACTCGTAATCAAATGTGAAGAACACCTATACTTTGCCTAGGGTTCGATTCCCTGTGTGGCCATTATTACAGCCAGGATTGATCAGATTCATAACCCTAAGGTCATTTATTGATTGAACTTGTACCGTTGTATTCTATATTAATTAACTTGTACAGGCCAACTAGTTATAGTATTTTCTATTACGTGTGTATGTTGTCTTGGAAATTCCACAAGTAGTGTTGTATATTAATCATTATTGTACAGTTTTAGTCGCTATTAGTGAAGTCCATTAAGCTTATATACATTAAATAATAGATAGGAATAGGCTGGTTTGATCTAGGTTTTCCACGGGTTTTCCTGGGTCCTAAAACGTGTTGTTTTAGAGCAAATGCTAAACTGTATAGGGTAGGCCCGTACCTATTGCGATAATAAATATCTATTTTTTAAATCGCCATGTGACCTTTATTTCTTTAGCTATCCCAGGTAACTGAGGCACTTAATTCAATTCCAATCAAATTCAGTTCATTTAATAATTTATGTTATTCAGATTCAGTAATTCATACATCACTTCTCTCTCTAATTCATAGCGATTTAGTTACCTCAGTATAGATATACATAGATATATATACTTAGACCCCCAATACCATTTCACCTGGCGCCGCGTGACCAAGGATTCTAGACTTTGTGTCTATAGTATATATATAGTAAGTTAGAAATAAGACACAACTAGAAAAAGAACTTCTTAAATCTTAAAAACAAAAATGAACACAACGTAGGAATATTATATGCTATTAAGACGATCACAATTTTATTTCTTGTAATTATAAAATGTATTTGTAGATTTTTTATCCTTATATTTAATCGCAAGGTTGGAGAGGGGTGTTTTGGATTTCAGTGCTGTTATGTAATGAGCACGAATGGTTTCAATTTAATATTTCATGATTGAAAGAATTTAAATTCAATTTAGAATTGAGGTACTACAAGTGGAGATTCCAAGACATTATACCTGCTTATATTTTATTTGATTTTTACTTTTGTGTGTGTGTGTGCATTTACCATTGAAGTGTCAGGTTGGCATTTAGTATATTGCCAAGCAACTCATAATTTCTTGACTTAAGAATAGGGTGTCACTGTTTAGGGATTTTAGTTACAAAATGTCACATCAATATATCGAAGAGCAGTTAAAAAAAAAGAGAGGCAGAGGGTTTATCTAGGCAGTGCAATATTAGGAAATTTAGCTTAACTGATCATAACATGAATGCCATTAACGAAATACCAAAGATAGGCCATGGAGGGTTAGAGTTATTGTTGTCAAGGGTTGATGACTTAGAAAAACGCGTTAAAGCTTTAGAATCACGCGCTGATAGCTCTGGAAATGTTTTGTCAAGCACGGCGTTACCTACTTTTAAAACAGAGAACATAAATCAGGTCCTAGAGTCGCGGCAAATTGATAATGGCCAGAATAAAACGAGTATTATTCCCACTTCGATAGTGAAACCGTATTTTCATAGTGAATCCAATCCAATCCAGTTTCTTAAGAAGTTGCGTGTATATATAGAATCTTTAAATGTAAGCGCAAACGCAACTTCTATAGCTTTGCAATGTATCTCAAAACCAACTCGTAAAGTGATGCAATTAAATGGTAAAAACTGGCGAACGTTAGATGATTTTGAAACTGATTTCAAACGTAATTTCTGGGGCGATGTACAACAAATGAACGCGGTACATAAATTATTCCAAGGGCCATATGATCCACGTAGCGGGTTAAGTATGAGTGAATATTTTGCCAATCGGGTACATGTTCTTAGCTCGTTAACAATAGCAATAGAAGAAAGAAATATAGTTAATTCAGTAATTAAACTTTTTCCGCAACATATACAACAGATGTGGTGTCTATATAAATATCGCGAAGCTGAAGAAAAAAATGTCGATGGCGCTAGATTTCTTGACAATGTTGGATTCGAACAATAGGGCTGCTACAATTCAAGCTTGCTCCAACAGTGACCAAAGCTCCGCATGCGTACGGGGCAATACACGAGGTCAAATAAGTAATAGAGAAGGGCCGAATCACATGCGTGGTAATGATAGGCGTACGAGAATGCCATCTAACGCTGTTAGAGGACAGAACTACTATAATCCTACGTGGATGAGAAGATAGACTCGTGACTAGCGTAGCTATTTAGCTAGAAATCAGACTTATTCATACATGCATTGTTAAAAGATTATCTAAGAGGCACGTCCAGTGTCGCAATTCATAAAATAATTTGTCTAACAAAATAATAAATATTTAAAATTTACAGATTTTGAAAATAATTAATATTTTAATTTTATATTGCGACATTAAAAGTCATACAAGAGGTTACAATTTAATATTTTGCTTAGCTTTATACCTATAGTTCTCAACATGAATCACTAATTTAAAATACGATATTTTATTCTCAATCTTATTGTGTTTCACGTATTATGTGTTTATACCTAATTGTACTGTTATAAATAATTAATTTAACAGCCCACCTCGGTGTCCAGCCATCTTGATAATTTTCCGAATATTTAACATTATTTGAGTACAAAAATAATACCATAGTAATTTTTCGTATAGTATACGATCATTTATGATCATAAACAGTAGTAATGTTTTTGTATTTTCTTTTATTTTTAATTAAGTTGACTTCGAGATTTGAATTCGAGAAGTAATATTCTGTTTCTTTTAAGTTTGAACTTACAATGACACAATTGAATAAAAAAAGATTATTGGCAAATGTACCTGACCATTAGATAAACAACTAGAAATGGCTTCAGGAAGGAAAGCACCGATGTGTATTGGCAGTTTTGACGCGGAATTAGAGGTGATCTAACCTGTTTGGGGAAAGCCTTTGAGGACGCTATATACTGGGTTGTTTTGATTTTATTTAAACAAACTTTATTGGGTACCGCTATTGTTATAACTCAGGGGAAATTTCGATTCCAGTTTTAATTAGTGCTTAGGGGTCAGATTAATTGCCAGTACAGACCGAAGGTTATACGGCTTGCGAAGAAGGAACCCTGTAAATCCACCTTATCTGAGGCGCCGAGGGCTGACGCTATATGGTACCTTAAAACATCAATCACAAACATATTTCACGATCCAAAATATATATGCTAGTGCATTTGTGCACTCGTCAGCCCTCCTGAATATAACTTGGCAATACCCGGCACTAGGCTGGATTTGTACGCTACGTAGCTTTTTCGCATTTATGGACGCAGGTTCTTCGTGGGTATCAAACGAAGTCGATTTTAGAAGTTTTGGCGTCACAGAGACTCAGGCTCGGCCTAGTCGACCAAAAGAAAACCTATTGTCGTTTACGCTTAGGAGGGACTGTGCTTGCGCTCCGCCTATGCTGGACGCAGCCTAGCTCGGAAATTAATTACTCTCGTAATAGACGAACGATGGTTATAGCAGGCCATGTCCGCTCCATGAGGAAATGACGCTGTGACGTGTGGTCAGGCCATTGTTTGTTCAAACTATTTATTATAAATTAAGGCCAATAAGGATATCACATTCATACATAAGTTGGACGATTCTATTAAAGTATCCAAAAACCTGAAGAATAGAATATTATACATATGGTTATGGTTTTATTACAGTGACATAACGAGTAAAGTAAAAGTATATAAGAATATTCATCGTCTTCTTAAGGTAATTAATTTAACATTATATATCTGTTTCTCGAACATTATTGTCATAACTATCATAACTTTTATAACTGGTTGTAAAATAACATGGACAAAAGATAATTTTGGCTAAGATGCAGGTTTATTGAGCGAGATCTCTTGACTAAAACTGATTTTGTGGTGATTGTATGTAAACATCTTAATTAATTAATCAAAATTGATCGATGCACGAGCAAGTGGCATAAAATACTTAAAAATTAGGTAAGTAAGTAAGTAGTATGAGTGAGCTTTTGTGTGATGAAATCTGTGGCCAGAGTAATGGGTGATTTTGAGAGGAGACGGATGTATGTATCTATTTTTTTTAAAATGCGATGGGCTAAACGCATAAGGTTATTTATTGGTGACGGATGAGTCGAGAGATCTAGTTACGGTAAACTGAATTCAATAAGTAATGTTAAAATGGGCACTTTAACTTGAATAGAAACACATAATATGGAACATACAGTTTCTGAAAAATAAATTTATTATCACGATGCATATCAAACAGAGACAGGTTTCGATAGTAAAATAACGTTTTATAAAATAAAATATATATACATAACTCAAAATTCCAACATTTGATCGCGTAATAGGAATATTATCGATTCTGGCATAATTATTATCCAGTGACATGATAGTAGTAGTTAATAATATAAATATAGCATACAACACTTGAGTGAACATTCCATTGAATAGAAATAATCGTAATAATGACCACAATATGAAAGAGATTTATGGTCTCCATAGTTAATTATAGTACATTTATAGGGTTTGTAAAATACCCAAATGTCTGAGAGAATAATAAGACTAAAAAGAGTTTAAGGGGTAAAGGGTCTCTAACTGCCCATCATTTAAATCTGTATAGTTTTTGTTTGTTGAGGAGACTGTTAAGCTAATAGTTTTGTGGACTAGTATTAGGTAATACATAACCAATATATGTCTAATATGTCAATAATATAACTTTATTTAATCGTATTAATAGAGCATTTCATACATAAGAAAGTGACGTTTAATTTTTTTACCAAATCTTAAAGACCTTAAAGTTCGACCATCCACAGCTGATAGACAGGTAGTTTTTATGAGAGGTCTTAGCGCCGGCGCTATGTAACTGTTAAGTTTATGGCCCACTCTATGCAGACAATGCTCAATAAGTAGGGTTATTAGAGTCATTGTTTAGAAGACATTGTTTTTTGTTGGGTATAGTTCGGGTTGACTAGCGAAGTAAAAGGAAGTATCGAGTAAACAATTAGTGAGTGGATTTAGTTGTAGAAGATCAAATATAATACAGGGTTAATACGATTTTGATCGTCTACAAGAGAGGGGGGTGTGATGGAAACGTAATTTCGTATACCTAAACCTAAACATTATTTTCACTGGAATTTGAAGTTAACTGGCACAATAGGAAACTATAAATTTAAACAACTTTCATTCTTAGAGTTTTGTGAATAGTGGCCCAGACGGACAAAAACAATAAGCTAAGAGAATAACATTTGAAAAAAATCTAAACTCTTAAAATTTATGGTTATGGCCAAAATGGGTTTCTAAGGACGTGGTAAAATGTGCACGCAATACAAGAGTAGACAGTTCAAGGAATTATGTGTGACACAAGTGGATTGAAGAGTTTTTGAGAACACTTGTTTATAATTCTAATATAAGCCGATACTGCTCCTATCACCGTGGCATACAGTTTATTATACCTTGCGGAATACTACTTGTTCATTAAAATATTCCAGATCAACACTGCCATGTGCAAAACAGCGGGTGGCTCCGGGAGCCGGTAACGGCGCCACATTGCGACGCAACGAGGCTCCGCGCTGGCGGCTGATGCAGCACCAATCACGGCGTGAGAGAGAGCAAGACAGAACGAGTCGCAGATAGCAGGGATGGGAGAGCGGCGAATCAGCGACGAGAAACAATCCTTGAGCCGCTGTGTTTAAGTCGAAGATAAGATGCGCACGCGCCGCATCAGCAAAAACAACGCACGACAGTGGAACGAGTGAAACAGCACGAGCGGGAAGCGTATGACGAGCGAAGGAGAGAACGAGACAGGGTGACACGCCATCGGGACGAGGTTTGGCGCGCTTCCTTGCGGGGTAACCAACGACAAAGAAGAACCGATTTTGTGACGTTGTATTAAAGTCTAAGATAACTTGTTATGAATAAAACTGTAGCCCTTAAGTTCAAGAAAGTTAGTTAGGGATGAAAGAAGGGATATTCTTTTGGAAGACGCGGGAGAGTGAGGTTGAGTTTGACAAGACCAGATTTAACTGTACTTACATCTTTAAATATTGATTTCAACATTGTCATTCAGTATAAGAAACCTTAGTAAAATCAAGTGTCGAGTTGGAGCCTGGCCATTGATTCAAAGCTAAGTACTTGCTCAAAGTGAGGTGACAAATCGGATGTACTGATCTAATTGTGACTGCTAATTTTGTTTCTGTAGTACTCGTAGGCCATAAGTTGTTTAGTGCAAGTCGTGTTGCGATTTTTAAGAAAATTTGTGACGTTTTCTATTAAAAGATACATCATTGTCGGTAGTCAATAAGGCGTTACTACCATAAAAAAACAAATTTAGAAACAAACTCTATTAACAACCAACAATGATGTAACTTTGACTTGAAAAAATCACATTTATGATGGCCATGCATCATGCATTATGAACATTTCACATTGCTTAGTTACTTGGGCCGCTTTAGCCGTTTAGTAGCAAATTATAATACCTATACGTACGAATTCAAACAAACTGTAATTTTTTTTGCATGCTTACTGCCTAATTAATATTGTACACTTGATTAATTGCCAGTTACGGTACAGTTAATCAACGATTGTACACAACAATCTAACGTAACTTCATCACCATCATCAAGTTAGATAAAAGCAGAACCTCCTACGTAAACTATTATTCCACTAGAACCCGGCACATATCCATCGATATTCTACGATATAAAGACTTTACCATTACGATTTCTTTAAGACCTATCCCTCTTCCAGCACTTTCACGAATATGTGCCTTATAGAATACCAATTAAGGTCGAGTTTAGAAGCAGTTAATGAAGAAATAGGGCCTTAATAAGTTCGCAACTACGTATACCAGAGCGTGGGACAAAGGTCAGAGTGCCACGCTCCGTTCATAACTGAAATACGTCACCAGAATAAACCAGGAGGTCGGAATGGACTTGCTGTTTCAACTAGTTGTACGTTCTTCGTTTACTATAGGGAATATTCTCGAGCGATAACAGTTTTCCATACAAAACGGAGATCATACTCGAGGACGGCACAGCTATAGTTTCAACAGGCCTTTACCTCATGTTAGACATGGGTCGTTCACAAGTGAGTGACTAAAATGAACTATATCTTCTGATTCAACTTACTCACTCTTCAACTCACTGATGAACCCACGGTTTTAACTCGCTCAGTAACTCATCTATCTCAGTGTTTACAGTATTTCGAATATGTTCACCCATGATTCGAATGAGCCGGAATGAGGTTTAATCGCATGGCTAACATAATATTGAATTATTGTCGAAGCAAATCAGGCGTAGGTAGATGGTGCTATGGATCGTAACCGCTTTACGCATTTCGTAGACGTACTTGAGTTACGGAATGACGTAAGCAGCCTTGACTAATATATTATATGATTGCAAAGTCGTTAAAAGTATGGACTTATGTACGAGAGAATAATTTTGAACAAAAAAGAACCGACTTCACTTAGCCTCCACCTTTCCAAAAGCAAATGCTCGAGCTGCTGTAAAAAATACTCATATCATGAGATGTGCCTATAATAGTTGAACAGTTCCCTCGATTTCTCCAGGATCCTATCATCAGATCCTGACTTGGTTACAATGGGACTAACTGTGGAGTATACTCGTACTCTTTCAAACAAAAAATAATATTCCAGTTCGGTCCAGCCAGCTGTCTTTGAATAATCGGTGAACTGAACATACATAAAAAAAGCAAAAACAAAGATCCCGAAGAATTGAGAACCTCATCCTTCGAAATCTTGAAGTCAGTTGAAAATACTTCTGATGGTGAATGAAAAAACTGTTCTGACTGAAAATACAGTCAGCTGCAGAGAACCCAGCTAAGCGAGTGAGATGTTCAAAATAATCTTGACAGGATTTTGTTTTTTAGGCTATGACTACGAGTTTTTAATTTTAATTAAAGTTTTACTGTTTTATTTATTTTCTATTATTTTAATTTAATTTTATATTTATTTTATTACATTTAAACATATGTTCAAATATATTTCTATGACAATTGAAAATTATTCTAGAATAAAACAATTTCATTTAAATTAATTTTATTAGCAATAAAGTCGAGTTATGCTTATTTTCAGACCTCGCCCACATACTTCTTCTGCTGACTGTACAAGTAGTACAGTAACTGTGTAATTGAAATTTGCATCAACTACACCGTGCCTTCCCAAACCTACACATAATACCACATCAATATATCTATACACATTTTCTTTTGACATTTTTACTATGCGACGTCCATATAAATCTTTATTAGCATAAAATGAAGGATACCTATAGCTTAAGAGAGCAAATACCATAGCAGCTACGGGTTCAAATACGGTCGGTAGTTGAACTTTGGCTTAATATTTGCATTCATTTATCATTTATAACAAAGGAATTAGTACACGCCTTTACCATCCTTGCTTAGAGCTTATTTCCCGCAAAACAGCCCCGGTTTAATGCACCCCAGATTCATCACAATAGACTAAGAACTGGCTATGGTGGCATTTTGAAAAGTGTTTTTTTTTTAAACAGACCAAACGTACAGTTGGTAAATGCAAGATTGGGAAATAAAACGATAGCTTTTGATAAGTTGGCACATAAACATTCCGCGAAATTACATTACGCGCAAAGTTAGTTGAAAACTGATAATCGGCAATACAATTTTCGGCGATAATTTAGAGAAACACAGACACAAAGACTCGGGCACTTAGTAATGGAATATATTGCGATTATCTTCACGATTCACGAAACACATTGTGAAGACTATTGGAATCCCGTAGAGCCCGGAAATGTCCTATAATATTAATTTAAGGACGAACCACGCTCCGCGGACCTTCTAGTCAATAGTATTAGTAATGTGAGCGGATCATTCAAATCTGGCACTTCACTGATTTGTTTTAGGTTATTATGATTAATTCATGAATCATCTAAGTATGTGTTGTCTGGAGACATTCAGAAAATTACTTTATGATACCAATGTGATATCGCTTTCGATGTTAATATTTCAACTGCGAATTGCCATTTCTCGGAGGCCACTGGATGGCTTTAACATTAGTTGAGAGCTATTTTTAATTATATGAATTAGTCCTAACTCGGAAACTATCTGTATTTATATGATATAATATAAGTGACGTCGATTAAACTATAGATATTTTTTCATGTTATATTATAATCAGAGCACAGTTAAGTTTGTGCGAGTGATCAGCAGTAAAATAGTATCAAAATGAAATCCTGCTTTATATTTCCGAATACACCTCTTCATCGCCAACCGCATGAGTCTCTCGTAACTCGTAAGGTTAGTTTAAGAACGTATGTCGATAGTAGGAGAGTTTAAATTCCACTGGGCATAGTTTGGTAGGCCCGGGAAATCCTAAAGATTAAATGAATCATATGATCTTAAGTTTAATTCATTTTGTCTTCAGAGTCTGTTCAAAGACCACGTACTTTTATGATCATGCTGATATATGATTGATATTAGATATGTTGAAAATTGGTCAGACCAGATTTTTCTTTATGGTGTTCTAGACAGTTCCAGTGTGTTTGTTTAATTGAGTCGTTAGTCGCACACCGTTTTGATAACAATTGGTAAGATTTTTTATTCATACATATAACAAATAAATACATACCTAAACTTAAAAAAGAATTAGATTTAATCAAGTTCCTTATCGGACGATTGGCGGATGCTAGGCGAAAAAAAAGTAAGATTTTACCGTCACGAAACCCGTCGCAACCCATACGATTGAGGAATATGTAATGATAATGAGAAAAAAAAAAACAAAACACCCACCAACCGTTGATGAGGAACTTCGTTCCAATAAAATACATAAACATAACTAATACCGTGCTCGTAGTGATTAAAATGAAGTGAGAAATACGACAGTCTGAACAAAATGGAGGCTTTACAATATTATTTTATAATATCATTCTTACAGAATATATCTGGTCCGCAATATTTGTTGTTTATAGTGGTGGTCAGTAGATTGAATTATATGAATTAACTAAAGAAACGAAGCTGCAGAAGACAGAAATCGCGGTTTCTTGTGTGAAAACGTGTCTATATGTTCGTATTAGGATCGAAGAGAAGGATATAGATGACTAAATCAAAAGAGGTATTGTCAAGTCTATCGCCGCTAAGCTCTTTATTATCAGTATTGTTTTCGAACCTGTCTAAGGAGGCCACATCGGAATCCTCTCTACAGACTGAATTTAACGCCACGGAGTTTTCTACGGACGTCGCCTCAACCACGGAATACAGTGCCACGGAACATACGACATACTTAGACCTAACTACGGAGCTCACGTCAGACTCTACTCTAATGACGGTATTTATATAGAGCTTTTAACGGACTTGCCTTCAACCACGGTATCCAGTGCAACGGAGATCATGACCAACTTAGACATGATCGCAGAGCTCACATCAGACATATCGCTGATCACGGAATTCAACGCTACGGAGCTCTCTTCAGAGATAGCTTCAACGACGGATCTAACGTCCAACTTTTACCTGACCACAGAGCCCATATCAGATTTATCGCTAACCCAGGAATACAACGCCACTGAGCTCTCATTTGAATTAACTGAGACTACGGAATACAGTGGCACGGAGTCCACGTCAGACTTAGACCTGACCACAGAGGTCACGTCAGACTTCAACTTGATCACGAACATAGTCATAAAACGTAATGCTACCGAAACCCTGCTAGACTTAGTGAAAAGCAATAGCACAGAAAGTCCTCGGACAACAATACCCAATGATGATAATAATGATAATGATTATAATGAGAACAAACAGAGCTCCAACTCATTTTTAGATTTCATTTCTGTTGGTGGTATTTTAGGTATTTCTCGTGCGGTACTCGAAACACTTGGAACGATATTCTCTGGGGTGGGTGCATTCTTTAAAAACTCATGGAACCACATAAACAAGCCATCGCAAGGAACACGTAATACAAACACGCGCGACAATCAGAACAGCAACAAGCCGACCACACAAAGTTCAACTCGGACTACTAAATCTACAACGACTGGGAAACCAAGTACAACGACAACCACGGAACCGAGTACCACGACGACTACGACATCTAGAACCACAGAGTCCAGTACAACGACAACTACAGGGTCTAGAACAACGACGACTACGGAGTCCAGTACAACAACAAGTACTGAATCCAGTACGACTACTGATTCAAATACCGAGACTACTGATTATACTACTGAAACAACAGATTACATTACTGAGTTAACTACTGATTATACTACCGAAACAACTGATTACACTACTGAGTCTACTACTGATTATACTACTGAAACTAATAATTATACTATTGAGTCGATGACTGATTATACTACCGAGACAACTGACTACACTACTGAGTCGACTACTGATTATACTACCGATACAACTTATTACACTACTGAGTCGACTGCTGAGACCACTGATTATACTACTGAGTCGGCTACTGATTATACTACCGATACAACTGATTACACTACTGAGTCGACTACTGATTATACTACTGAGTCGATGACTGATTATACTACCGATACAACTGATTACAATACTGAGTTGACTACTGACTATACTATTGAGACAACTGATGACACTACTGAGTCTAATACTGATTATACTACCGAGACAACTGATTACACTACTGAGTCTAATACTGATTATACTACCGAGACAATTGATGACACAACTGAGTCGACTACTGATTATACTAACAAGACAACTGATTACACTTCTGAGTCGACTACTGATTCTACTACCGAGACAACTGATTACACTACTGAGGCGACTACTAATTATGCTACCGAGACAACTGATTACACTACTGAGTCGACTACTGATTATACTACCGAGACTAGTGATTACGCTATTGATTCGATTGCTGGTTATATATTATACCTACTACCGAGTTTACTGATTTCACTTCCGAGTCGACCACTGAGACTACTGATTATACTACTGAGTTCACTACTAGTTATACTACCGAGACCACTGATTACACTACTGAGTCGATTACGGGATATACGACCGAGACAACTGATTACCCTACTGAGTCGACTACTGATTTTACTACCGTAGCGACTACTATTTATAACACTACCGAGCCAAGAATTGATTCGACTACCAAGACCACTACTGCTTTCACTACCGAAACCCTAGTGACTACTACAGATTTCACTATTGAGATAACTACTGATTTCAACGTCGAGACGACCACAGATTTCACTACGGATTCCAATATTAATCCAACTACAGAGACGACTACAGAGTATACAACCGAGTCGACTACAAATGACACTACCGAGGTAAGTACCAATTCGACTACCGAGATGACTACTTATTTCGCTGTCATAACCCCATCTGAGACTACTACACATTTCACTATAGAGACTACTGATTTCACTGCCGAGACGACCACAAATTTCACTACAGATTCCACTATTGATCCAACTAGCGAGACGACTACAGATTTCACTACCGATGTGGCTACTGATTATACTACAGAGATGACTAGTGATTAAACTACCGCATCCACGATTGAGATGGCTACCTCGAACACAGATTGCAGCACTATAACAACAACGGAGGGATCGACGCTGACCACTGAACTCAGTACTATATCGATTAAGAAGAGGTCTAAGCCGACTATGAAAGCGACGGATTTCAATACAATAACTATTGAGGGCACAAACTGGATCCCAGGGCCCTCCGCACTGAATCATACGGAAGACACTAATCTGACCAAGCCCTCATTACTAATATCTTTTCCATTAATATTTATAATCATATGCGCACTTATAATGATATTTACAATCGTCAAAAAGATCTTGTTCAAAAGACGCAGATTTCGAAGAGAGACGTTTTCCAGACGATGTCTGGCGAGCGAACATGACAGTGACAATGATTATAATATAGAATTGACTGAACTAAGAATACATTACCATTGGAATCGTCGAGTTGCCGATAGCTATTAAAAATGTTGGCACTTGAGGTTAAATATCATAGAGAGAGGCGAATCAAAACGAATGAATAATATGTTAAAACTTTATAGAGATAATAATTCCAAATTATAAGTAGTTTCATGTCATCATTTCACCAAGGGTTCAATTGCGAAATAAAAGTATTGTATGTTTTTATGGGTTAAACTATTATCAATTTGCCTAATGTTATCGAAGTTTTTTGTCGTTTTTGCGAAGAGGAACAAACATCCAAATGTCAAAACATACAACCGTTTAGATTTATATATAATATAGTAAGTAAGATTGTAATTATATTTATCTACACCAATATCACAAGTCCTCTATTCCGAGTTCGGAACCCGTATGTAATTACCACCATTATTGCAACCAGTAACGTAACATCAGTGTATTACCTGTGACAGTGTTGTAAAAACGTATGAAAATTCATTACCTACGGTAACGTAATAAAAAATCTGCTCTCCTCTCCGACCGCCGGCACAATCTAGTTGGTCATGGCGGTGTAATGGCGGTCATTCTAATGGTTTCCGAACACTTCATTTAGGATTTATAATATGTGTGTAGATAAAGCAGTGTATGCAACTGCACGTAATTAGGCCTTATTACGTAACAGCTTACATAAACTACTATAAATATTAATGCAATAATTAATAACGGAGCTGGAGACCTGTATGATACCCGAATTTTTGTGTGCCTTGTTAGTATATAAAGTATATGCATTTTTCTGAAAATTCTCAATTACGCATGTGTCATTACATTACTTCATTAGTCATTACATTAGTATAACAATATTTGTTCCGAGTGTGATGTTTTCTCAATTTCCTATTAAGTTGATTAATTACCAGTGATCGGATTTTACGGTGCAACACGGCGGAATACATACACGTATTATGCGAATATAGTGGTAAAAACGTTAAAATGTTATTGAAATGTATTCGATGTGGCTACCGAAGATTATCCATATTAGCATAACTTAAGTTTTTCTATCTTTATAAATGTATCTCAATCGTCATTTATAGGTGTAAGTAAACAGGTGGTAAATTATATTAAAAATAATTAATTAAGTACCTAGGTAATAGAGTTCCCTTTTATACCTACTAATTGAATGCTCAAAACAGTGTCAAGGAAGCTAACTAATTGCCTACATTACACCATACATGTTAAATCCCGTTAAATCAAAGTCATTTTTGACTCCACTCAAGGTCTATTAGATTATTTCTTGAGGGTGACTATAATTTCTAATAACTTTGATAAATAATTACAAAATGAAAAAGCACAGAAATCGGTCTGAACTCTGGGGCTCACGGGGCTCTAATGCGCTGCATTTTTACTATTTTAAATGTCAATTGGGCTCGGCGCCGTCTCCTCAGCCGCCTCGCAGCGAGGAGTTAAGTCGGAATTTAAGTTGCAAATCGACATAAAACTGCTGCACTTTTATACTTCTTGTTGACGCGTGAGCCATTTATGAATGAATTTTATTTTATCAAAGAGACGTCTAGCGTCAAGACAAGACTTGCTATATAACACTGCCCTTGCTATAGTTATAGTCTAGTAGATTGTCATGATGAAAAGCAATGGATTGCTTCTTATTAATATTTAAATCATCAATTTAAGAACTACAAGAACATTTGGGTTTCATTCCAAAATGGTACAAAAGGACCCTTATGGTAATGTGAAATATACAGGGTGGAAAGATAAGTCGGGCCCTGGAGGGAAACTACCTTAAAACCTTGAGATAGCTCAATGCGCTCAAAGGAAACATTCTTTTATTTTTCCTAAAAACTAAAACTGCATTCACAGCTTTTTCTTAATTTTCACTTTTTTCCATACTAATTGTATGAAAAATATTACCCATCAAAAACATAAATGTGAAAGGCTGCCAAGTCCTATAAAAGAAGTGAGATCTGAATAAGTACCAAGTTCCATAAAAATACCTCAAATCATAAATAGTTATAGGAATGCACACTTGATTTCCAGCAGTTTTTAAGGTACATTTTGAATAAGTATCACGTTACATAGAAATACCTAAAATTATAATAGTCAGAGAAACGCACACCGGTTTTTTTAGCAGTTTCCTGATAACATTTATTATTTTCAGTACTTTTTAATGATGTTACTTGGCAAGTTTTCACACACCACACACCTTTTCAATGCAATGAATCGACACCTTTGGACTGCAATGTGTCAAGTATATAATTTTCTATTAAAACTTGCCAAGTTGCATCATTAAAAAGTACTGAAAATAATAAATGTTATCAGGAAACTGCTAAAAAAACCGGTGTGCGTTTCTCTGACTACTATAATTTTAGGTATTTCTATGTAACGTGATACGTATTCAAAATGTAATCAAGTGTGCATTCCTATAACTATTTATGATTTGAGGTATTTTTATGGAACTTGGTACTTATTCAGATCTCACTTCTTTTATAGGCGAAGCATTCCCATAGTATCGAACTTGGCAGCCTTTCACATTTATGTTTTTGATGGGATTTCATTTATTTTTGTTAGGTATAGGTTCTTTATTATTTTTTTATCACTTTTGCTTTAGGAAATGTCTCATTCCACTTAGGTATGTACTTTATACTATACCCTTTATACTAAGCGTCTAATTCTATTTTACTATTTATTTATAGGTGATTTTTACAAAGAAACTGGCTCCCTACACCTATAAAATGTACCTACTTACATATAATTACATACATCAATAACGTACTTTATTCAGTTTGTAAGTACGCTACCTACATAGATAATTAATAACTTGGTAATACCTACCTACCAGTAGGTATTATAATTGGTGGCCTATTATGTAGCCCTAGAAGTGCACCATCCCATCTCATCCCGTGGCGTATCGGAGGGTGAGATGGGCAGTAGTATATATAATTCCATCTTAGAGTATATATGATTTCCATGTTCTTGAATCTGCGATTTTATTAGTTTTGAGATTAGAAATTATTTAGACTATGCAAGAAAAAATAGTCTTTTTATTTTTGTTTGACTGATTTAGCGCACCTAGTGTACCTAGTGACCTGCTTTGTACTTCGTAAATCGTGGGTTCGGTTCCCGCAACAGACACACACAGTGGTGAACAATTTTATTGTTCTTGTCTTTAAGACAAACATGTATTATCTTAAATTGGTATGTATCTAAATTTAAATAAGTCTTATCTCATTTCCACTCCATGCCTACTTATAGTAGAACAAAATTACACATTCGTTGTTTTCGAAACTGACTCACACTTGGCCATTTTCAGATTTTTACTTTATTTTGACCTAAAGACAAACCTTCGAGCCAAATTTCAGGTCGGTACGACCATTGGAAGATAGACCCACTTAGTTCATTATGACTTCATAGTAGAACAAAGTTACACCTTCGCTATTTTTAAAACTGACTCACACTTGGCCGTTTTCAGATTTTTCCCTTTACTTTGACCTTAAGACCTATCTCCATGCCAAATTTCAAGTCAGTACGACCATTGGAAGTGGTCTAGGTTTTTGATGAGTCAGTGAGTCAGTGAGTCAGTGAGTCAGTGAGTCAGTGAGTGTATAGTAAAAATAGCGATTTTCTGACGTCAATATCTCAAGAACTGCTATAGGTAGAATTATGAAATTTTGTATTCTAGACAATTAAGGGGATGTCAACAGACACTCGAAATTTCATATGCGTAGATAAAATATATTTTGAGTTATAGGGTGGTCCGAAATGGTTCGTGTAATATATAACCCACGGCCAGTGTGTCGCTTTTTTTTGCTCGAACTTGGCGGACACACTGCCGTGTGTCTAGATTATTATTATTTATGGGTTCTCTTGTGCCCTAAAGTTGGTTGGTATTTAGAAGTTTTTATCCTAGTTGGAAACAGGATCGATTGGCATCAATTGTCATAAAAATTATTTATGGCAAAAATTACAAAATAAATACTTTTTTTTAAAACTACTCTTTTCCAAAAATTTGTAAATGCAGTTATGTAGCTATCTTAACGTTTTAAGGTAGTTTTCCTCCAGGGCCCGACTTATCTTTCCACCCTGTATAAAAAATTGCAGGCTATAGCCACACAATATATATTGTGTGGTATATCAAATACAAGGACAATTTCAATGTGACAATTTCAAATATATTTTTTGTATAATTTTAACATATATAGTTTAGAAGTTATTTAAAAAAAGGTGAAAAGGACATGTATATTTGGTTAGGTATTTATTCACATATATGGTTTTTTTAATGTACATAACTGCAGGGCCCGTAATTTTCATGCCGATGACATCAATTTGACGTCACGCTCCATAAAGGGTGACCCCAAATAGTTTTATTGTAAATTATTAATCATTAGTCGTCAATCATTTTAATCATGTACAAATGACTTCGAAAGTACTCTATTTACACATGGAATAAATAATACCTACTTGATACGTGAAACGTAACGTAAATAAAACTATTTGATTTGTTTTTATACATACATTTTATTAAGTGGTATTGTTAACAACACATTACAATTCATTAGAAAACAGAATTCCCCTCTAACGTAAAGCACGCTATCCTTCTTGCATTAATTCCCATGCAAAGAAAATCTAAGTCATCTTCGCTTTCATACGTAATGCAATATTCATAAAAAAATTTTTTTTTTTTGTAATCGTATTTTTGTTTGTTGTGTCACACATTTGGTTAATTATTCCAACTTCTTTGCTAAAATGAAAATTATTTGCATGGTTGGTAATTTCTTGTTTTTGTGTAATAATGGCTGACTTAAACGACAATAAGGAAGTTCGTCTTGATGGAAGCAATGGAAAAATACATTTATGCCCTTATTTTAAGTATGCCCCTATTACATCTGTAGAAGTTGAAAGGTCCTTTTCAATATTAAAATGGATTTTTACAAACCGGCGATGCAGTTATGACCCCTAAAAACCTTGAGCAAATTCTAATTATCAATTTCGAATCAAAATATAAGGGACAAAAAAGGAGAAATGTAAATATGTTTCAAATTAATTTGTAAATAATTATGTACAAAACTAACTTGTACAGCCTTGGCCAGGAGTGTTGAGCATAGCTCTTTTTTGCTTACAATTTTGATGTTAAGTACTAATTCCCTATCATAACAATGTACGATGACGTAAAATGTGATATTTTATTGATATATCTAGAAAACTTCACTTAATAACACTTTCAAGGTACCTATAAAATATGAAAAGTGGAGGTCACAAAAATGCGAATTTAGGTCGGTGCGAAAAAGTGCAAATATTCAATGCAGTTACTACTCATTTCAAAAAAACATGCCTGTTCAGTTTAAATTAATTGATAAAATAACTTCAAAAAAGATAGACACGCTGGTCTAAACATTCGAGTTTTGTATGAAAATCGCAAGGGTGCTCAACACTTCTGGCCAAGGCTGTATATATTACTGTACAAAACCTCGTTTGTAAATAATATCATTAAGTATCTAGTTATTCGTGTAGGTATGGCCCAGGACTTTGATTTGCATACCATGTAGAACCTTGTCACAGTGACAATAATATGAAATCTCTAGCGTCTATATGTTGATTGTCACTATGACAAAGTGTGTAATGTTACACAAATCAATTTCCTTGACTGTTTGTAAATCAATATGTAATAAAACCTTTTTAAATGTAACCTTTTTTATTCGTTCTCATTAAAAAAACGTTCTGTCAAAAATGTTACAAGTGCCACTGAGAAATAAAAATACTGATTTCCTAATTGTATTAGTTGTTAAAATCAAAAAAAAGTGTCCATTATACATTTACACATTTTCTTTTTAGCAGAGAATTTGGAATAATTAACCAAATGTGTGACACAACAAACAAAAACACGATTACAAAACAAAATGATTTTTATGAATATTGCATTACGTATGAACGCGAAGATAACTTAGATTTTCTTTGCATGGGAATTAATGGAAGAAGGATGGCGTGCTTTACGTTAGATAGGAATTCTGTTTTCTACGTAACAATTGTAATGTGTTGTTAACAATACCATTTAATAAAATGTATGTATAAAAACAAATCAAATAGTTTTATTTACGTTTCACGTATCAAGTAGGTATTATTTATTCCATGTGTAAATAGAGTACTTTTTAAGTCATTTGTACATGATTAAAATGATTGACGACTAATGATTAATAATTTACTATAAAACTATATGGGATCATCCTATATGGAGCGTGACGTCAAATTGATGTCATCGGCATGAAAATTACGGCCCCTGTACATAAGTAATAGATTAGAATTTTAATTCTTTTATTATTATTATTTTATTTATTTCCGTTTTGTACAGCCATACGTCAGCAACAGGTAGACATACGTCTACCAGTTCTAATTCTCCCGCAACTGCTCAAAGGTTGACTGGAAGAGATCCCTTAAGGGATAAGTCCGCCTTTGTACAAATATTAAGTATTCTTTCCGTTATATTTTTCTTTGTTGTACAATAAAGTATTACCTATACTACTTCTACTAAAATTGACCATTCCCTCCTTATCTCGGAAACTGCTGGACCGAAAATTTTAAAAATATTATAGATAATAGTAGTTCTTTAGGTATAGATTTCAGGAAAAATAATAGTCTGCAGCAAAAAAATATTAAAATTGGGGCGCGAGTCCAACTCGCACTCGGCCTATAAATTCTCATGAAATCGTTCGTTTTCTACTTCGCGGTGTTAAGATTTTCCTAGATAAATGGGGTCGGGTATTCTTCGTATAAATAGTTTTTTTTACCAGCCCCTCCCCCCATATGAAGAGTCGTAGCGGACGTCACTACTACTACTATTAAATAGTTTATTTGTGTTTTGTTTAAAATTGTACATGTTGGTATTTATGTTCGATATTGCATCAAGCTATAGTTGCAAGCGTTTGTGGAATATTCGTGCGGAACCTTCGGTGCGCGAGTCAGACTCGCACTTGCCCGATTTTTCACCTTGTGTGTGATTCCATTCATTAATTATTCGTACCATGCACCGCTTTCTAAATGGCGAAACCTATACTTCACCTCAAAACCATTATTCCTACATTTAGCAGCGGAAAAATAATGCTACGACGTAGCCCGTTGGCTACATCGTATCATTATTTTTAGCGATGCTTGGCTAAATAGTTGTGGTAGCTGTAAGTTAATGTTAATAGATCGGTGGAAAATAATAATATCGATAGGAAACATTGTGTATTTCAATTGCAGAATTGCTGTATGCTCTTAGTTATATTCACTCTTTATAAGTGGTTCTAGACCAGCCCAGCCCACGCATACAAGGTGTAACAAAAATTCTGGTGATCCGTTTAAGGGCATAATTGGTATCGTATTCTGATAATAAAAAACTTTTAAAAAAATTCACGCGAAAAAAATTAGTTTTGTATGGAGGGTTGGCCGCCTAGGATGACGTGTGCCATACAAAACAAAATTTTTTTTCGCGTACAAAAGATTTTTCTCATACTTATTCTTAGTCGCAATGCGATACTAATTATGCACTTAAATGAATCACCACTATTTTTGTTAGACCTTGTATAGGAGATATTGAAATCACTTGCTGTGATCAAGTGTAGCAAACCCAGTGTTGCTCTCTCAGATATAAGCTGACAACAACATTGGCAATGCTTCTAAGCGATAAGTCCCCCTTTTGTCTACCTTTAGTTATAATATAAATATGATAAAATCAATTTTAAAATTTTAGTCATTTTGGTTCGGTTAGGACTGCGTAAACAAAGAAAAATAAGGCCGGAGGAGATCCAACCAAAGACGTTTGGCTTAATCATGGAACCACCTCCGAACTCGCTACTTTGAGTTTATCGAAGGTTGCAAATTTTGAAACTAGGGTTAAATTACATTTTTATATAAATAAGACACACTTTTTAGAGTCTACGGCAAATAATAAAATAAAAAATAAAAATGTGATTGTAACCTCGAATTTTTTTAGCTACACTTGATAAATGTACACCGAACGAACTCGCACAATTTTCTACTTAACAAAGTTTTTACGCTTGATTTAAGAAACACAACATGGAATAATTGCTCAGGGCTACAACTACAATCCATCTCGTCCCTAAAAAGTTTATATTTTTTTCTAAGTTGAAGAGATGGTGCGAAAATCGTACCCAAATGTTTTCCGTGGTTTATTATCAATTTATCAGTGATCGTAGATTTTTCAGCAAAACCGCACTGCAATGACGTTTTTTTGTGAAATTGTTATTTAATTAACTATTACCATCTCTACATTATTACTTAGTTCTAAATGGCTTTGAAGTGATTTAATTCTTTGTTAAAAATATTTAATAGCCTCAAAATAATAATAACCTAGCTCTTAACCAAAAATGCTGGAAAATCTACGATCACTGTTTATTATACATTAAACATTACCACAACATGTCATAGTTAATAAAGAATTTTCTACTGGGCTCCTTCTCTCCCGATTTACCTGGCTACCTTGAACTCGTTTGACTTTCTCTGACTTCCAAAAAGTACCCATAATATTATATTAGCACTAGTACGATCAAAATATATAGGAGCATTAATCGTCTGCGTTTAGCCTCCCTGCGGCCGTTTTCAGTGTTTATGTGAGTGCGTCGGATGGAGACTTCGTCCTTTGTTTTTTACCCTATTAAATTAATTCGATACATTATTTCGAGTTTTAGAAAAAGGGTGCATAGTTTGTATCGGGGAAATTTACTTTTTTGAGCTAGAGTTTTAACTTTGTGGGAAGATTAAAATACAATAAAAGTCCTTTCACCGTTATGGAAAATTCTACCCCTGAGGGGGTTTAATAGGGGTGCAAAGGTGCTATCATACGTGGATGAAGTCGCGGGGCGGAAAGCTAGTAAGAACTACGTACCTACGTAGTAATAGCCTAGCCACATTAGGCTATGCGTAGGTATAAGTATTTAAAAAGGTTTTAAATGCATTTTAATTATTTGGAAACACGGTTGCAGTGTTGTGTAGGTAAAGAGTTTATAAAAAACATATGATATATGACCTGTAGCACACAAACAATATTTAGCAAGCATTAAATGAAATGGAAAATATGCTAAAGAAAGCATAATGAAATAGAAGTCTCTTTATATCCATCAACAACAGTATTTTAAAGGACTTTTTGGAAAAGAGGATTTTATTTGTCTGACTGATGAGGTATTTAAGCTATTTATATTTGTCTCGTACATGTCGGAAAAAGTTCACCATTCCTTTTTAAGTCAGCTACCAGGTGGCTTGGATTTCATGATGGTGCCGTGCCGCCCTTCCGCATGTCGACTAACCTTGCAACACTAAAATCCTATAATTTTCACTTTGTATATAGATTAATATTCTGTTGTATTCATATTGTTATTTATTATTATTATAAATAATAATAAATAAATAAAATAACCCCGCGGGGGCAGCTTGTGGCGAGCTGACGGTGAGTGGCGACACCGCGGACCCCTATTCCAGAGGGCCCTTTCCATCTGGCCCTCGCCTCTGTGCTTGCCTTAACTGGCCGGCCGGCTTAACTTTTATATAATATCGTTTAAAAAGGCCTATGCGCTGTTGGCTTCGGCTCCACGCATGCCTTCCAAAGGTCCGGGACCCCATGGTCCCGAGATATGGAAAGAAAGAATAAAATAATAATAATAAATAACATACCAAGTTGTTATATATCAATAAATTCAGTTCACCAGTAAATTATCATCTGAGTGCCTTCTTAAGAATGGAACCTATGTTGATATAATGTATATATAATTTTAAATACATATGTAAATGTCTTTGGCACGACCTAAGGCGGCAACAGTTTGACGGTTTAGATTTAACTCCCATTTCGCGAAATATTTATATTAGTATGATATGAGTTTTTAAAAGTTCAGTTACTCAGTAAACTATCCATCTAACTTTCTATTATACATTGGACTTCGCACGATTTAAGAGTTACAACCTCATACCAATAGGACTAGGGCCCACAACAAAAACAAGATGTTATGTAACCTAAACTTAGCGCCTGAACTGCAATAAGATATAACGTTATTAAAATGATTTTATATTTTAAACGATCAGGCGCTTTGTTTTTGCATACATCTACAATATTTTGATGCTGCTGCCACTGACAAGGCCACGCACGGGGGCTTGCAGCGCCGCATTATCGTGTAGCCCTACCCCTCCCCTGCTTTAAGGAACAAAGGAAATGTAGGAGACTTATCGTACTAGAAACCGGATATTAAAATTGTTTACAAAAAAAAAAAATACGCTACCAGTTTTTTTTTGCACTGCAGCATCGGCATTTCGTGTTCCCCCATTAAAGATGCGACTAATTATACAATGTGTCTGGTCAACGATGTCAAAGCTTTTAAGGTTGTGTAGTACAATCAATTTCATCGATAAATCACCACGTGTTTTTTTTTAAGTCAACGGTCATAAAATGGCGGCATTTTTAATTTTTCAAACACCTGAGCACGGGTGCATGTGGTATTTTTGCTATTATCTGTCAATTATTCGTCCTACGAATACAAAAAATATCTTATTAGATAGCTAACCATATCAGCAATCGATTAAATCTAACAATCATACGCAAACGTTTCAATAACAGAGCAAAAAAAAATATTAAACGTAAATAATAAGGACAAAAACGCATATTTTTTTCAGATTTCATTTGTTTTTGAAAAAACTAGGTCGTTTACCTACTTTTTTTTTGTTCTGTGTTTGTAGTACGGAATATTTGCTAGAAATGCACACCAAAATCGTAGCTCTATCTTTGATACTTCAAAAATAACACTTGTTCAAATATGACCCTGTTAATTACCTTTTTGACACAATCCTAAGAACTATCATCCGCACTCCCAGTTTTTCTTTTACGAGCAGGTAGATAAATCAAGGGGTGCTGCCAGGTCAATCAGTCATCCCTCGCTCTGCGTTGTGATAACAACCTTCTGCTATCTTCAGCTTACTTCTGTTCGATTGTGTTATTGTTGATACTTTTGGTAATTGTTGGACTTGCTGTTTGTTTTCCGCTTTGTTACAATGGAGGACCGTCAGTATTCTAGTCAGAACACTGCTGACATACATTTCGTTTATGGGTTTTGCAACGGGAACGCGAATGCTGCTGTTCAAGAGTACGCAAGGAGGTTTCCTAACAGACCCATTCCGAATGCTCGCACATTCATAAGAATTCATGCACGTCTCGCTGAGAACGGCATAAGAAGTCCTGCCAATGAACGTGTTCGACTTGTGGCACCCCAGGACGAAGAAGAGATATTAAGATTAATCACACATGATCCGAGACTGAGCATTAGAAGAATAGCAAACCGGATGAATTTATGCAAGTGGACAGTCTGGAAAGTATTAAAAAGAGAAGGTTTACACCCTTATCATTTTAGACGGGTACAAGATATATTTGAACCAGATTACGCTGCAAGATCTGTTGTCCCGTGGGTTGGACGTGACGGACATATCGCTTGGCCACCTCGATCGCCGGACTTAACTCCACTCGATTATTTTCTATGGGGAACCTTAAAACAAAGAGTGTACGTTGACATACCGAGAACAAGGGAAGAATTAGTGCAAAAAATAATAGAATATGGAAACATATTAAGAGAAGATAATGAGATGATTCGGCGGTCTACGCAGCATGTTGCGATAAGAGCAACTGCTTGTCTCCAAAATCAAGGGGGCCATTTTGAACAGTTACTCAACTAATTGTCATCGTTAGCCTTAAGATACTTTTGCTGTGATTTCTTATTAAAGTTTAAATTATTATTACCGCTTTATTTTATTTTTATCTCCTTCTAAAAAATAAACTCATTTTTAGGTACATGTTGAAACCTGTGTAACTTCTTAAGTAATTATGTCAGATCCGTAAATTTGGTATCGACGTCTAGCCAATACCCTATACTACAAACACAGAACAAAAAAAAGTAGGTAAACGACCTAGTTTTTTCAAAAACAAATGAAATCTGAAAAAAATATGCGTTTTTGTCCTTATTATTTACGTTTAATATTTTTTTTTGCTGTGTTATTGAAACGTTTGCGTATGATTGTTACATTTAATCGATTGCTGATATGGTTAGCTATCTAATAAGATATTTTTTGTATTCGTAGGACGAATAATTGACAGATAATAGCAAAAATACCACATGCACCCGTGCTCAGGTGTTTGAAAAATTAAAAATGCCGCCATTTTATGACCGTTGACTTAAAAAAAAAACACGTGGTGATTTATCGATGAAATTGATTGTACTACACAACCTTAAAAGCTCCGACATCGTTGACCAGACACATTGTATATATCTCATCTATGAGACTTATCGGACTAGGTTCAGTGTCATGGGCTCGTATACTACAAGTTGTTATGCTGAGACCACACTTCGCCTATGCGGACGAATATTCGTGTTGCGCCTCTATCTTATTGTATAGAATAAGAAAGAGACGCAACAGGAATATTTGTCCGCGTAGGCGAAGTGTGGTTGCGCCATCACACTTACTGCTACAGCTAAAGACGTTAATTCCCCCTGACAGGTGCGGTCATCTGTCATCTACCTGACAAGAATTAATTCCGCCGAGAACGAGGCATTACGTGCGAGTGGATTACACTAATCCTCTCGCAATTGTACTAATGAATTTAGGCAATGTTATGTTTCATATGGTAGTGGCACTTTTCAGAGTGTTTTGTAATAAGTCTATTTCAAAACCTACGTTTAGTTTTTTTACTCAATTTTATTTAGCCCCCCTATATTTATATGCTTCAAATCTTGTAAGTTAATTTCAACCACCAAAATACCAAATTTACATGACATGCTACTAGGTAAAGTCAGCAACAAAAGTGTATACAAAATACTATTTTTGGAAGTTACTTGTTTAGATATCGGTCGACTCTCAGTTCGATGCGCTCTATCACAAATTGCGATTGACGGAGGTATCGACCTCCTCTTTAACTTCTCATCTCTTTACTAACTTTCACCTTTTCCTTAACTCTATCTCTCTTATTTTTCCTACTTGGCCTTTCAGACTGCGAAACTGACAATGTCACAACCCGTCTCCGTGTCATGGTCCTTAAAGTGGCCAAACAGAAACCCAAGTTCAAAAAGGTCTTTTCGTTTTGAAGAAAAAGGTTAGCACATTTTTGTTACGCCGTGTCAATGATGGACTGATGGTACTTTACAATTGTACTTAGGAATCAATTCCTATATGGACACATATTATAAGTTTCTCCTTTTGTCTATAAAACGTCACATTCTTCTTCTTTTCATGTCGAGGTTCCCATTGAGTTTCATAGTTGAGATGCCCAATATACGGCGGTGTTGACAGCCCTGGGCCTCGCGTCCAACGTCACATTTAAAGTCCCAATGTGATGACATAGACAGGACCGCGACTGCCAAGTTTAATGACATCTGATCGACTGGCAGGCTCTCGTTTATCAAGGGACGACTGATGGAGGTACCGACCTCGGGACAAGGCCATCGGCCATCCGAAATGCCTCCCGACATTCCAGTCATTAAAACTCAATTAATTCAAAGCAGTATAGTAAAAAGCATTTACGAATGATAGATATTAAATATATACATTTTAAGTTATGACGCTTATGACCTTAATGTTTATACCACCAATATTATAATTATAATAAACTGCGACTAAGAACAAGTCAGATTCCATTTTCATGCTACATCTAAAATAGACAACGATATTTTCGAAAAATAAAACAACACAACATTATTTCCTGGGTAGGATTACCTTTCCGGTCGCCTTTGTATTGTTGGAAATAAATAGATAAAATCGGGCGCGGGTATTTATGAAAAGATATCGGTTTTTTGCTACAAGAAAAAACATAGTTCAACCTGTCCAATAATCAAATCAGATTAATATCTGGGATATAATAATTTTAAACAAAAAATAACCGACTTCACTTAGCCTCCACCTTTCCACCACCACTCCACCTGGTTACAATGGGACCAACTGTGAGTATACTCCTTCAAACAAAAAAATAATTTGCCAAATCGGTCCAATCGTCTTCGAATAATCGGTGAACCTACATTAATTTTTTTTTTCTTTTTCATTTAGTTCTATTACGAATCTTTTCAGCTGTAACTAAGTAATTGGCAAAAAATATCTACGTATTTTTCATATAAGACATACAAGAAAAAACGTTATTCCTAAAAGAAAACTTTTCGCAGGTGCGTTAATGTAGGTAAAGGGTTGTTCGAAGGATCGCCCCTCAATACAGACCGAGCCTCGAAAATCTGAGCTACCATTCCTAAGAGGAATATTAATACTCTAAAACAAATTTTAAAATTATTTTAAAACGGGCATTCATTATATTACGAATTTATTAGCAATTGACCCTATTCAAAATATTGGACACAATGGAGGTTTTACAGATAACACCTGTTTTACAAATATGTTTAACTTCTATAACTAGTAAAACATATAATTTGAAACGAAAAAGAACCGACTTCACTTAGCCTACACCTTTCCAAAAGCAAATGCCCGAGCTACTGTAAAAAAAATATTCAAATTACTATAGGTTTGCCTATAATATTTGAAGAGTTCCCACGATTTCTTCAGGATCCCATCATCAGATCCTGACCTGATGGGAACAACTGTGAAGTATACTCTTTCAAACATAAAAAGAATTTTCCAAATCGGTTCAGCCGTCTTCGAATAATCGGTGAACATACATAAAACAAATAGCAAAATAGCCCGACGAATTGAAAACCTCATCCTTCGAAATCTTGAAGTCGGTTGAAAACAGAGGAAATCTTAGTAAAATATTCTGTAATAATAACCCTTTGTTTTTCTTCTCTTATCAATAGTTTTCTAATACTAAACCAAAACAGACCTTTCAACACAACCTCAGTAAAGTATATTGTGTGTACCTAACTAGATGAAAGGATGTAAAAGGCGGTTTCGGTGCGACTAGGTACATCTGATACAAACCCTTCAAGGGACGCCATTATGCAACACATTACAATTCATGAGATAAAATCCATCTTCCCACATCCTACGCCCATGTTGTTCTAGCAAGTTAAGGGGCTCTCTGCCATCAAATTTTAAGAGTTTTGAGGTGACATTTCACCGTCATTACTAAAGGAACCGCTGTGAAAAATATCGGTCGTGTGTCGACCGAGTGACTTGCCTAGTGTGCAAAAGATTCAAGTTTATAAACAATGTCAAGTGCGGATAGTTCGAAAAACTCGCACAGTTAAAAGATATTAACGTCAATTAGGCTTAATATGGCCGCCATAATAATAATAAAAACCGGCCAAGAGCGTGTCGGGCCACGGTCAGTGTAGGGTTCCGTAGTTTTCCGTCCGTCACAGTAAGTGTCCCCACTTAAGAGTTTTTGAAAGCACGTCATTTCATTGTGATTTTGTAGAAATTACAGGTAAGTACAATAAACACCTGCTTATACGGTTAAATTACAAACTTAGTTCAGAAATTATTTTGTAATTTATTTTTTCAAAAACTAATTAACCTATCTAGTTCAAAATAATTTTCCTAGAAAGTTTTTATAAAGTTCTAGTTTTGAGATTTTTTTCATATTTTTAAAACTTATGGTTCAAAAGTTAGAGGGGGGGAAACATTTTTTTTTACTTTATCGAAGGTAATTGCGAAATGAAAGCCCCTTAAGATAACTCGTGTTCGTTCCTGCGCAGCATGCCTTTACGAGGCAGACAAGGGACGAGTGGATATTGCTACTAGAATGTATTGCCAAAGGTCACGCGAGCGCTCCGACATGCCTTTTGAGAATCGTTGGACAAAAGCTCTTGAGTTTTATTAAGCAAAAGAAGCAAAGAGAACAATGGTTTACTATTTTGAAGCGGAAATTCAAGCTCTGTTGGCTTCAACACATACCTACGGCGGTTTTGGTTTGACAAAGGAATATCACTGTAACCTGTAACTCGACTTAATTTGCAAACTTCAACTCTGTTAACTTTTTGGCAAATTCTGCTAATTATGAGTTAAATAACTAGCAGAAAATATTTTGAATAATTATTTTGTAATTACACTGAAGTAAAATTATACATAGTTATTAGTAAATTATGATACAAGTGTGCTAAGTTGATCATTACATACGAAGCGATATTGTGCGAACGAACGCATGTGAGTGCGCATAAGGAAGCTGAGCTTATGTAATGATCAAGCACACGCGTTTCATACGACGTTTTTCAACACACTTGCGAGGAAATAACAGAATAGTATAATTAATAACTTTTGATAAATACATTAATTGTCAGAATGTTTACAGGATAGAGGTACTTACGAACCTAAGATAATTAAATTTAACTAACCTTTTTTGTGATGTTATTGAGTATCTGCAACTCTTTTTCAAATCATTTCATAAAATTAAAGACTTCACATTTATTGTGCAATAAATTATAGTATTTTTTTCTTACGTTTGCTCACTAGATTTTTATGATGACATTTTACTAGTATGTATCACAATTTTGAAATATATCCAGAGGTTAAATTAACGGTAAAGTTGTCTTCTTATTCATTGAAAATATAATTTGTTTAAATTAATAAAACACGACGAGAAAAATCTAACAAATAAACAATGATTTGAGGTTAACTTATAAATGGCGCGCAATTTTCTTTTTTGGATGTGCGTGCAGCTTGAGGCAAAGGCGCGGACGTATAATGCCAAACAGCCAATATCAAAACAGACAATTCGTGTTTAAAACGTAATTTATTGTGTATTACGAGTAACATAATAAGTTGAAATGATTCTTATTCACAATCAGGATTGTATAATTTGTATTCTATCGTAAATGTGTATATTTTTAATATATTTACTTTTTTAGAATGTAAACTCATAAAGAGTTAAAAAAAAGTAAAGGTAATACCCGACTAAATTACAACGATTCGTCTGCGTACGTACAACTTGGTACTAGAGTACAAACGTCACTTGATCGGATTATTATTTTATTCCACTAGTTGGATAATTATTGTGAAATGCACGCGTGTTTAATATAATCCTAGGATTATGAGCATAAAATCGGTGGAATAAGAACTTCGTTACGAGCAGGTGTGTTGAAAATAAAATTACACATAAGTACTCTTGCACTTTCTGTTGCACGTTGCAGACAGTACAGTCGCCATCAAATATATCGGAGCGGCCAAGGCACTCAAAAATATCTAAACATGCACTTTATCGTCTTGGCCGCTCCGATATATCTGATGGCGACTGTACGTTACGGTTCCTTTCATATTATAAATAGGAATTTATGATTATTAATTAATTATCTACTTATACTATGACCGTACACACACACTTATTCAAACGGTAATAAAATCTAACATCATCGAATCATAGTTAGAATAAAAAATATACAAAAATTCCCAACCCAGTTAACAAAGACGGTTCCAATAGTTAGTTCCATCAGTCTAGGTTAAAAATATTAAATGTAAGTATCGTATTTTCGCAAGAGATAAAAAGAGTCAGCTGAAAACTGAAACTTAACCCATTCATGACTTGATTCAGGGGCATCAGTGCAAAGTGTCTCGAAATGAGCTCGAAACGGCACTGAAATGAGGTAAAACAGACACCGAAATGAGTTGAAACAGCTGGAGCCTAGTGGAGACGTAAGTACTTAACGTTGAAATCCGAATTAGTGCAGTGGCGTAAAAGCAGTGCCACCAACAATGCTGTTTATCTTAGTAAATAAAAAGAAAAATAAAAAAACATTTTAATACTAACGCAGACCTACATTATGCGAAATAATAAATAAATAAATATTATGCGACAAAATCTTACACAAACACAGATCGACCTAGTCCCACAGTAAGCTCAATTAAGAGGCCTTATTCCCAAAACGCGCGAATTTCACAAAATGCTTCATTTTCTTCGAAGGCTATGGCGAAAATACTAAGTTTTTTTAAATCAACTATTGATGCACATAATAGTTCATTTCTTTATCTAGACGGCCATCGGAGCAAATATTACATTTTAACGAGTGAAATATGAAAAATATTGGTTGTCTTGGAAGGCCTTTCCGGATTTTCCAGTTAGGTGTACCGTTCATTTTCAGATTACGCAAAAAAGGGTAAAAATTCTTATTCAATTTGAATTAAATTCAATTGAGTATATCATGTATGAGACGGCCATGGAAATAAAAATCGAAGATTCATCTTGGATAATCGACAAAATACCTTCTGATTATATGCCAGTTTTTTGATGAAAACACGGTTACATTTCATTTTTTCCACGAAAACCCTATGAATATTTTGCCCTAAAAATATTACCATTGCAAAGTTAAACTATATTTCTATCACGATAAAAAAAAACATTACTATAGCAGTAAATTTCAAATTACTATGAATTTTTAAAAATGACACTTAAATCACACTTCACAGGACACTTTTTGTAAGAATCGTATTTTTGGGTACTTAATAATAATAAACATGGTTCAAAACTATTTTTTTGTATTACTAATACTTCAAACTATCTTATAAATAGCATTTTATGCGGCTTTTTTCATTAATAAAGTATTTCGGCCTTTTAGGGAATAAGGAGCCTTAAGGCTTGTGTTGTGTGTACAGTCGGTTCCCCAACATAAGTATCCACTCTCCCATACAACTTTGTATGGCAATGTGGGTACTTAAGTTGGGGAACCCACCGTACTAGAACGATATATATAATAGATATATATATATATAGATAAATACTTAATAAATACATAGAAAACATCCATAACTCAGGAACAAATATATGTGATAAGCACACAAATAAATGCCTTGAGCAGGATTTGAACCCAGGACCTCCTGCTTCATAGGCAGGGTCAGGGTTAGGGAAATCGTCATTATGTTTTTAATATAATTAGGCATTATCATAATAACAAAAAGGTGTTAAATAGGCGAAAGTCGCAATTTTATACGTCAATCTAACTCATTCGATAAAGTTATGCAGAAATACCGTTTAAATAAAAAGGATATCATCGTTTCACCTCATTTATTCCCTTAGAGGCTTTTTATCGCACGGAAAATGAGAAAAAATAACAGGATCATAAAGATATCCATTAAGGTAAGCAGCCTGTCTGACGGAGGGGGTATAAAAGAGGAGAAACGGTTAAAATGTAATTGACCGTGAAAAAAACGGTATTAATAGGGCAACAATGGCGTTTGTAAATGTACAAACACTGGCGACGGAAACGTTCACATCGATTGACGTGCGGCCCGGTGCCATTGGTCAGCGTTCGTGACGTCACGTGCAGTATCGACCCGCCGCCTACGGACGCGCATGCGTCGCGATCAAAGCTCGCACCTGATTGGGTCTTGCCTTTGCCGAGACAACGATTGACAGATGTAACGAATTTACGTTCTAAATGTGAAATTTGAATTTGCCTGTATTGCCTGCCTGGTTTGCTGTTGCGATGACAGTGTCGACAGTATATTTGATCCATAGACTAATAACCCAAGACCCCGCATAGCCGGGCGACCCCCGCTGCCATGCTCGAAGTAATTTCACCCTATAGTGAGACACTAATTTATTGGAAGTGACAGTAAACATAGTACTCTCCATGGCAACCATTAATGTCCGACTCTCTCTTACGCCCCACGGAACAATGGCGCGTTCCCTGTCTAGCATTGGGCACCCCCTCTCGCACCCCTTCTTTTTGGCAGCTTAGGTTCCAAAGAAATAACGCGCTAAGCGGAGAATATTATAGATATCTTGTATATGATTTGATCATAATCGGTTAATTTAGAAAGCTGATGAGAAGTTAGTTTCACGGTGAGGTAAATGCATTGGCTACGTAAATATGACTCAATAATTAATTGCTCGCAAGTAAAAATAAAATACGTAAACTATTTAAATTTAATCTTAAACTCAGCCAATTTTAAACTAGAAAATCACCACGAAACCTCATGAAGTCAAAATAATAGGGTCATTATTTATTTGTCGTATGGCTACATATCACTGGATATACTCGTAGATAGGCATTTCTTCTCGGGCGTAGAAGTAGCGAGAAAGCAGGTGATGAAGAAAATCCAGTGAGTGCTGCGGTCCAGATGGGACAGTGCAGCTGCCAAGTTTGTTGTTGTTTGTTGGGTAATAATTATAATACATAAAAAAAATTCTAATGGTCATAATATATAAATTATCTCTCGTATCGACCAGTAAATTACATTGAGTTCTGTAATTGGCTATCACTTGGGTAATTTCACCGTTTCCCCGGAAGCCACACAACTAAGGGCCATTGATCGGAGAGCCAAGGCAAGGCCAAGGCCTTCAATCAACCTCAGATATCGTGTCAACCAATCACATAAGGGCGGGGTGGAATATTTGTTATATTGCGGATATTAGTGTCGAAACATCAAAAACTAGATGAATAGCCAATGTGACGTTTATTTAATTTAAACATAATTTAGTTAGTAAGCCAATTTTATTCAAGGAGTTATATCCGCACGTTGACACCAGAGATTTTGATGCATCGTCATTGATATTGTAAGGATAATGATGTAATCTGAAATCATACATATGTTATTTTGATGATTCTGTAATCTGTAGTTGCAAGCAACATCAACTGCTTAGTATCAGGCGGACCGTTTGTTCTTTGTATTTCTTGAATAAAAAAATATGTACAGTCTTCTATACCATTTGCTCGTGTTTTCTATCAACAATAAAAATCGGTACAATTAAAACCAAACACAAAAAAACAACATTTAAATAAACGGCGGCAATTAAAACTTGCAAAACAATAAAATATAAAGCCCCCGGAGGCTGAAATCATCCCACGCACGAAACACAGAGGGCAATACAATGTCAATGGCTGAACAAGCAGTATTTCACTTTTATTTAGGACCCGCATAAGCCCAGCCTCGCTTAAGGCCGAATTATGACACCAATCCGGAATATAAATTGATTTATTATAGAAACATTTACATAGAGCGGCCCAGTCGATTTCCAGATAATAGTTGTAGGCACCAAGTTATTCAGGATTTCTTCGCCAAAAGCCTTAGAGCTTATAAAAAAAAAGTCGGCCGATTTTTGCGGAGGAACGTCAACTGTATGGCTATTCGTACCATATAGCCACGTCACATAAACATCAGTCCATACAATAAATGACGTATGTATGACTGCCGGTCATATGTTTTCGGCAGAGAAAACGCCTGTCAATGGCGACTCCGGTTGGTCGAATGCTCTAAGCCAAAAGCCAATCCGATTGCGCATAATATACAGGGTGTCTCTAAACCCAACGTCAAGAATAAAGGGCTGATAAAATAAAACAGCTGGTGGGCTATCAGATTAAGCAAATTTAATTCTTAATAAAATAGCATTTTCTTGTAGATATTGGCAAAATTACTACTTTCAGCATAATAAAAGTGGCAATATCTCGAAAACTATGCCATTTTCATTAAGGTCAAATTACCTTAATCTGATAGCCCATCAGCCGTTCTCTCAGCCCTTTGTCGTTGGTTTTCGGTACAACGAGTAATGGGTTAAATTTATATTTAACTCTATTAAGTACAAGCTTACAATATCGAGGCAAAATGTTTCATGGTAAGACTAATCCCAGTTTGAGACTTCATCCGAATTCTTTAAAGTTCTTCTCCTTTAGTACAGTCGCCATCAAATATATCGGAGCGGCAAAGGTACTCAAAAATATCTGAACATGCACTTTATCGTCTTAATAAATAGAGGCGTTGTTCAGATATTTGTGACCACCTTGGCCGCTCCGATATATCTGATGGCGACTGTACCTACTCTCGTGTACTTTTAACCCCATTTTACAAATTCATTCAACTTATGGTTAGCTGATATGGCAAGGGCCGCGATTCGAAAAATAAACACACACACTGGACAGACACAGCTCCAACCCAACTCAACCCAACTCAACTCAACGCTATAACGACATTGACATTTGCTATTCGAACAGATTTTCATTCAACATTGGTCACACATTGGTATCACATTGTACCAATGTTGTACCAATGTGAGACCAATGTTGTACCAATGTGAGACCAATGTGTGACCAATGTGAGACCAATGTTGAATGAAAATCTGTTCGAATAGCAAATGTCAATGTCGTTATAGCGTTGAGTTGAGTTGGGTTGGAGCTGTGTCTGTCCAGTGTGTGTGTTTATTTTTCGAATCGCGGCCAAGGTTGAGCTACAAACATCCCAACACAAGCTTTCTATAGGTATTTATTTATTTTTTCACATAGGTCTAATTTATAAGATTTTTATGCAAGTAACATATAAACATACATAAAAAATACACAAAAACATTATAAAAACCTATAACCTAGGTGGCACCCTACAAATATCTGTGATAAACACACAAATAAATGCCCTTACCAGGATTCGAACCCGGGACCTCCTGCTTCGTAGGCAGTGTCACTACCGACTGGGCCAGGAGGCCGTTAAGCATTGTTAAGTAAATGTAACATTGTATTGATTGTATAAATAGTAGCATAAATATAATGAAATCGTTTTTTTCGTGCTAATGCGTTACCAAAAATAGATGAACGGAAGAACCAATAACAATGACGGGTTAGAGCTCACACGTGCTACGGGCTGCCTATGTGATAGATTATTCTTTAGTAAGTAAACAAAAGCCAGACTTTTGCAAATAAATTTGATACATTAAACATCACTCCGTACATAATGTAGCTGAATTTTAAAATTTGTATTACATTTACATGAGGATTCTGTTTCATTTAAATTATTTCTTAAATATTACGCGTTTTATTCCAATATAACTAATTCGACAAACGAATTCTTTTGAACGTATTTCGATAGACACTTAGACACCCACCTACACACGCTACATACATTCTAACGCCCACGAACTTTGTCTTACTATCTTTTACCCGCAACTTCGTCTGCGTCGAATTCACATTCGCCATATGGAATTAATAAAACGCCTTAGTAAAATCTAAAAGCAAATATTAATTTAGCGCATATGCTATTTCAAGTCCACAGTGAGCAACAATTCCATATTCAGTTCCACCCCCTTTTCACCCCCTTAGGGGATGATTTCTGCGAAAAAAACTACCCTATGGCCTTTCCCGAGACTTAGCGATTTAAGCAAAATACTAAACTACTATACTCTGTTTTGCAAATACCTACCTGTTATTGCAAATGGAGTAAACAGACACTCCCACAGCCACATAAGTACGTACCTAAATTAATAGTACAATGGTGTAGGGTAAGTAGTATAGATTCACCGTTTCTACCCCATCATTTTCCCACCACCAAAACAATGGTTTTTCGGGATTATGGTGGTTTTTCGGGGCTAAGAAACCTAAAAAAAAAAAAAAAAAAGTTTGGTATGTTTTAGTACGTTTAGCCCCCCATTTAGATCGATTGCACTAGGTCTCAACAGTGCCCGGAGCCTCCTTCAGCACTTAGGCACTCCGCTAATTAAACAATACACGCTCTTCGACACCACAATAGAACCCTTGCTCACCTTTTTCTATTGTCTCTATTGTTAGCTCGACTCGGCGACATCGCATTGTTACCGAGCTCGATAGAGGCATACTCCTACGTTGTAGTTTGTTCTTTACGTATTTGCAATAGGTTTTATAATTGCTTAATTGGTTACTCCTTATGAAAGACTAGGTATACTACCTAAAGTTTCCAAAGTTTAGGTATAGTTTTGGTGGTGGGAAATCAATGGGGTAGAAACGGTCATATAACTTAACGAGATTTTTAATGATCTAACAAGCCCCGCGAACTGACACAAATACATTACCCTTTATTAGTCTGGACTGGAGTGGGTATCAATTTTATACCTAAAGTAATTAATTCACATTTCGCGAATATATATGCAAATTTCAATGTATCTATAAAGTTTCCATAGTTTAGGTATAGTTTTGGTGGTGGGAAATCAATGGGGTAGAAACGGTCATATAACTTAACGAGATTTTTAATGATCTAACAAGCCCCGCGAACTGACACAATTACATTACCCTTTATTAGTCTGGACTGGAGTAGGTATCAAATTTATACCTAAAGTAACTAATTCACATTTCGCGAATATATATGCAAATTTCAACGTATCTATATGTGTTACAGCACAATATGAAACTTCTGGTATATTTTTCAACCCCATCAATTTTAGTTATTTAGTATCTATTCGTTTTCAGTTTTTGCCTAAAATTTATTATTTTATACAAATCCAATTTTTGAAATATTATTTTATTGATTCTAGATTTGTGTTTATATATTTGTGTTGTCTTAATTTTTTTTTTGGGTAAATTATTTTATACAAATCCAATTTTTGAAATATTATTTTATTCATTCTAGATTATTTCCAGTCTAGATATTTGTGTTGTCTTAATTTTTTTTTTATGGTAAATTATTTTATGCAAATCCAATTTTTGAAATATTATTTTATTGATTTTAGATTATTTCTAGTCTAGATATTTGCGTTGTCTTATTTATTTTTTTGAACTCGTAAATAACTTTGGTATATGTGACAACCGACTGATATTTATTGGTGGACAATAAACATGACTGTGTTTTGAACAAGTTTCAACCTGTAAGTATGCTGTACGTTTCCGTAAAGGAAGTTCCCATTATTTATTATAATATATAGATCTTTTGTTAATGTAGGATTCGATGTGTGATTTATTGCATTCTTGTTTATACCAGTTAGGTGGGGCGGTGCGATGTTTAAAACTTCTTTGGTGCTCTAATTTAAAGTCGCAATTTCTATTATTAGTTTTTTCTTGATGCTGTCGGCTTGAGAACTTAACCTTTTTTACTAGATGTCCTTTGAAGAAGGTAATAACTTACTTTTTATTCGTTTCTGAGAAATATATAAATCAATCATCGGGTTTGAAGTCACACGCGATTTTAATAGAAAGTAAATGCACAAAAGATCTGTCGTTTAAATTCTTTAGAATTCTTTTGATAATTTAATCTTTTGTTAGAAAACATTCCGCTGCAAACAAAAATTTACCTGTCCCGAAATCCTGTTTAAACTCGTCGCTACCTACCTAGGTGGTCCTCTGTCCCCACCAGCCGTGACCTTTTTTTCAACACAAATTCATATAAAAAGGCTGAGGCTGGGGACTAAATTTTAGAAACGAAGTGAGCTGCAAATCACGTGTTCAATTACGATTAAGTGAATAAATTTCTTAATTTTAACTAATCAGAGATAGAATTTGAAGGAACACTTTAAATTTCAAAGTATAAATTTTTAATCTATATATAGCATGCAAATTGGAAATGATAATTGTGATGTTGAACTTCTTCAATTATGTGAAGACGCGGAGAAGGAATATTTTGAAGACCAAGAAATATATAATTTGTGTGAATCTCTAAGTCAACAAAAATATGAAATGTAAGTTAATCAATTTGTTTAAATATTTAATTCACTGTACATTTTTTTTTTCTACCTTGCATCTTGTTGGGGTGGGTGATCTAAGTTAAAACCTGTTGTTACATGTTTCCTTACCTGACTTACGGATACGGAGGGGATAGTGGTATAAAAGTGGGTCCCCAGTTTTAAAATTATCTATAGCAAATTGAAGTTTCAGTGTTTTGTACCTGTGGTGTTGTGTGATTCAGTTTTGCAACATGGCATTTTATCTTGAGCCTAAATTAGAACGTAGCGAGATAGCAAGTTTTAGCAAAAAGTTAATAATCCAGAAATTTCATAGACACATCCGATTGTGGTTTATTGATGGCTTATTACCTGATTCAATTTTCGAAGATCAAGATATTAAACCATATTATACCCCATGTGAGGGTCATAGGAATCAAACACAGGATATTCATATATCAACTACTGATGTAGTAGACGGAGTCCTACCAATGCAAGCGTATTGTTTGCACTGTAAGAAATATACAAGTCAGTATTTTGTAGTTATTATTAATCTTTGTTTCTGGTAATCATATTATAAGTAATGATGTAATTATATTATTTGTGATATTTTATTTTATGTCTTTAGATCCCAACAAGTTGGAGGCGGAATAGAAATGGCAACTACGGATCCTGTGTCTAAGGCATCAACAAAGAAGAGTCAACCTTCAACTAGCAGTGATTCAGCATCAACTTCTACAACACAAGCTTGCTGTATTGACGTAAGCACAAAAAATAATGACAAAATTGAATGTTCTGTGTGCCATGTGTATGTGGTAAAAAGATATTTAGCAAACCATTTGAAAAGCAATAACCACAAAAACAATGTTCTTAGTTCAGACAGCGAATTAATCAACGTTCAGCTAATTGAAAATGCATTCCGAAACAGGGTTGCTACGTACAGAATATCAAGTAATAAAAATGATTACCAACCCTTTGAAACCCCCGAATCGTTTTTAGAAAAAAATAAAGATACAATTTTCACTTTATTAAATCGATCAGTTGCAGATCATTGTGCTTTAAAAGTTAAATTTATTTTAAATGCAAATTTTTGTCAGGATACCAAACAGCTAAGAAATACATTTGATTTTCAATTAAACAATCAACTTTTTAATGTGAGCAGTGATAAAGATTTATTTTTCATATCTCTCGTAAATGAAATAACAGAGAGATTAACAAACTTTGAAAGAAAAGATAGTGGATGGAGTTTGGTAAACATAAACCACTTAGACGTTAATGTTAATAAATATAAACCATTGCGTGGTTCTTCATATATTGAATTACCACGTGATATAACAAACAAAAGAGCAGTAATAAACATCAAAAACAATGATCATGAATGTTTCCGTTGGGCATTGCTTTCGGGTTTATATCCACCTAAGAAAAACAATCACGCTAATATGGTGAACTGTTATGTCAAATACAAGGAGAAATTGAAGTTTGGTGACATTCCTTTTCCTATCAAGTTTACTGATATTCAGAAATTTGAAAAGTTAAATGATTTAACTATTAACGTGTTTGGTTTGGAGTATAATTCACAAAATAAAAGTCATGATATTGTTGGTCCTTTACACATTACAAAATGTAAAAGAACAAAACATTTTAATTTGTTATATATAACAAAGGGGAATAGAGGACACTATTGTCTAATCAACAATTTATCTCGATTAGTATCCGCTCAAATAAATAAATCACAACATGCTGTTAATATATGTGATGGTTGTTTGTCAAATTTTTCATCTAATCAGAATTTAGTAGAGCATCAAAAGAACGATTGTTTTCATATATGTACCAATTTACCCTCTGAAGAGGATAAAAGGAAAGATTGGTTTGACAAAATGACTTCTTCAAGTCAACTTAATTTCAATAATTACGAGCGTAAATTACGAGTTCCTTTTGTTGTGTATGCAGATTTTGAGGCATTTTTAAGTCCTATTCAGTCAGAACAATCTAATGAACAAACCACGAAAGATAATAGTCACTCTCCAACACCTGACAGTGATAAAGATTATGGAGATGATGATGATTATGTGGATGATAAAATCAAACGTAAACGCAGACGTATAGACAAGCGTTCCTCAACCATTAACATTCAGAAACATCAAGTTTATAGTTTTGGATACTATATTAAATGTGCATATGATGACATTTTATCAATTTATAGAACATACAAAGGAGAGAACTGTGGTCAAACGTTTATGAAATGTATTAAACATGATTTGGAGAGTATTTGTAAAAAGAATACATTTTCCAAGCCCCCATTACCCTTAACAACTTTAAATAAAGAATACATTGCAAACAGCAAAGTCTGTTTCATTTGTAGTACATGTTTAAACGAGGATTCCTGCGTTTCCTATAATTGGCATACCGGTGTTTACGAAGGCGTTGCACATTCACTTTGCAATGAAAAGTACAGGCCCCAAAACTTTGTACCTGTGTTTTTTCATAACTTAAGCAACTATGACAGTCACTTTATAGTACATGGGCTTAATTTTGAAGATGGTGATATAGAACTAATCCCACAGAACAAAGAAAAATATATTTCCTTTTCCAAAATGTTAAAAGTTAATAACCGTAGAGTGAAATTAAGATTCGTTGATTCCCTTAAATTCATGTCTAGTAGTCTTGAAAAATTAGCTAAAAACTTAACAACAAATCAATTCAATGAACTAAAATTAAATTTTCCAAGTGAAGAAGACTATAAGCGCTTGATACGTAAGGGTGTGTACCCATATGAATACATGACATCATTTGATAGTTTAAACCTTACCGCCCTTCCTCGTAAGGATTTATTTTATAGTTCTCTGACTAATAGCCACATTTCAGATGAAGATTATGAACATGCTGTGGGTGTGTGGAATCACTTTAATTGTCAAAATATGGGGGACTATTCAGATTTATATCTGAAAACAGACGTTTTGCTACTAACTGATGTATTTGAAAATTTTAGAAATGTATGTGTTAAGACCTACGGTTTGGATCCAGCTCATTATTACACTGCCCCAGGATTGAGTTGGGATGCTATGTTAAAAGTTACAAAAATAAAACTTGAACTTTTGACGGATATTGATAAAATTGCTTTCATAGCAAAAAATATTCGAGGAGGTATATCCCAATGCAGTCACAGACATGCAAAAGCTAACAATAAATATATGTCAAACTATGAATCAAACCAACCGTCTTCTTTTCTTGTATATTTAGATGCAAATAACTTGTATGGATGGGCTATGTCTCAACCTCTTCCTACAGGTAAATTTGAATGGGTGAATGTAGAGACGAATTTTAATATTGCAGATGATGCTGATCATGGCTTTATCTTAGAAGTAGACATTGAGTACCCTAAAGAATTACATGATTATCATTCGGATCTACCATTCTGTCCTGAAAATGTATGTTTAGGTAATTCTAAAGCAAAAAAAATTATACCAAATCTAAACAAGAAAACAAACTATGTCATTCATTACAGAAATCTTAAACAAAGTTTACAAAACGGATTAAAATTGCTTAAAATCCATAGAATATTAAAATTTGAGCAATCCCCATGGTTAAAAAGTTACATAGATTTAAATACCTACATGCGATCCCAAGCATCGTCTGAATTCGAAAAAGATTTTTTCAAACTCATGAACAATTCAGTGTTTGGTAAAACTATGGAGAATGTAATGAAACGAGTAAACATCAAATTATTAAATCACTGGGAAAATCGTGGGAAATCTCAAGGAGTTCAATCTTTAATTGCGAAACCTGAATTTCATAGTTTATCTGTTTTTTCACATGATTTAGTAGCTGTTCAATTAAAAAAAACTAAAGTTTTATACAACAAACCAATTTACCTAGGTTTTTGCATTTTAGATCTTTCTAAAACTTTGATGTATCAATTTCATTACGACTATATGAAAACCAAATATCAAAATAATTTGAAATTGCTTTACACAGATACTGATAGTTTACTATATCAAATATTCACAGAGGACTTTTATGATGACATAAAATCAGATCTTAATTTATATTTTGATACTTCTGAATACCCAGAGGACAACGTGTATGGTTTCCCTCTGGTAAATAAAAAGCAACTTGGTGTTTTCAAAGATGAAAACAATGGGGAAATATTTAAGGAATTTATTGGTTTGCGTTCAAAAATGTACGCCATAGATGTACAAAATAAAGAAATTAAAGCTAAAGCTAAAGGTGTCAATAAATGCGTAACGCAAACGTATGATCTTGATAGTTTTAAAAAATGTTTATTTAAGAAAAAAATTAAATATGATACAATGTTACGTTTCAAATCAATAAAACACATTTTATTTACACAGAAAATTACCAAAATAACGCTTTCCCGTAATGACACGAAACGATATTTGTTAGGAAATTCTATTGATACTCTTGCGTGGGGTCATTATAAAATTCCTCATGGTGTACTTTAAAATTTATTTAATTTACACAGAATATTCAATGAAATGTATTTATTTTTTGTGCAATGTGTATAATTTTTGTAAATTGTATGATTTAGTTTAGAAGTTAAAATTATCTTGTGTCAATATTTTTTTTGTTATGTGTTATTTTTAATAAATGTTCTTGATAAAAGGAGAAACTTTAAAAAAAATTGTCATTTGAAATTAATTCCTTTTCATAACAACACACTCCTCACGTTAATTCAAAATGATTCATTTTTACCATCCCTTCACCACTATTGTAGCTGGTCCGAGTGGTTGTGGAAAAACTAAATTTGTTACAAGTTTTCTTGAACATTCGAAAGAATTATGTAATGTTGAGTTTGATGAAGTGATTTGGTGTTATCATGAAATGCAACCCCTATATAATCTAGAAAATGTGATTTATAGTCAAGGAATACCTGATATGTCCATGTTTGATGGACTGAAGCCCAAATTACTTATAATAGATGATTTAATGCGAGAATCAAATGGGCGACTGGTTGATATTTTTACAAAAGGTAGTCACCACAGAAATTTAAGCCTGTTTTATATTACTCAAAATATATTTCATCAGGGTAAAGGTCAACGTGATATGTCTTTGAATACAAGTTATTTAGTGTTTTTTAAGAATCCTAGAGATAAAACACAAATACGTTATTTGTCTCGTCAAGTATGCCCAGAAAACTCAAAGTTCGTTGACGAAGCTTACAAGGATGCTACTAAAAACGCTCACGGCTATCTTATGATTGATCTAAAACAAAACACAGACGACATGTGTCGTTTTAAAACTAAAATATTTCCATTTGATGGCCATTGCACAGTGTATATCCCAAAGAAAGGATTTAAATATAACAAGGATCATCAAGTTTCAGTCAGTTCTAAATGATGCATTCTCGAGTAAGCACCTATAAACATTTACTGGAAGCCCTGCATTTACTTAAACCAAAATATCGCACTGCTTTGCTTAAATCGTGCGATGAAGATGAGATCAACATCATTTGTGAATGTATCTATAACGTTCTAAAGGGTAAAATTCCTTTAGATAACAAAGAAAAATCTAAATTAAAAAAATATAAGGAAACATTACGAAAACTAGTTTCAAAAGGCAAAAATAAGCTTAGAAAAACCGTTATTCTTCAGAAAGGGGGTGCATTTTTACCAATAATTTTAGGTGCAGTTTTAAGTGCATTGGTAAACTCCTTATCTTAGATACAATGGAGAATACAAAGAAAATGTTGTTAGTAGAACCTGAATTTATTGAAAGACTTAAAAAAAGTGAAAATCAGGTGGAAAATATATCATCCCGTCTGGATGGAGAAATGCAAACAATTCTTAGAAGAAAAATAAATGATCGTGAAAAGTGGGCATTATATTGTCAAGCACTACAACGATTTTTACATTTTGCTGAGGCAGATCGAAGACCATTTAAATTACCAATAGTGATGGATGAAGTGAACTACCTTACTAACGATAACTACAATGTTGCTTCGAAAGTTAACAAAAAGGAGGAAAATGTAAAAAAAGAGGAAAGTATCCGAAAGGAGGAATCATTTACTCAGAACTTAAGCGGAGACGCAAATTCACCTGTGCCGGAAGAAGATGTTTATGCCACACCTCCTGGTGTATCAAAGGTTCAATTACCTAAACGATATTCTCCATCCTATATTATAGATGTTATACCTAAATCGTACAGGACAAAAAGTCAGACGCTACTGCAAAACATTGTTCTGAATAGACCTAAAATTTGGTGGAAGGAGAACGGTGAAGTAGTTATAAACAGTCAGACAATACCAAATAGCAATATTCTCGATTTGGTAGGCGATGTACTTAGACCGCTCAAACGCTCAAAACCAGTGGGATGGGAGGATTTCGCTCGTTTTTTAAATGATATAAAAGTTCCATCGTCATGTATTGGTAACCCCGAGACTTTAGAATTTATTAATAAAATTCAATCTAAACCTGAAGCTAACACTTCACAGGCTTCTATTAGCGAGCACAACCTATCAATTAAAGAAAAAAACGCATCTACTCCTCTATCTACTAAGCCAAAAACGAGGTCTCAAAAGAAAGTTGATTGGGAAAGATGGACTCCTTATTAGACATAAATAGAATATATTACGATATATCAAACCCGGCTGGATATAGTAGTTTAAATAATGTTATGAAGGAAATGAAAGGTCAAATGAATAGAGAGGAAGTGAAAAAATGGTTGCAGTCCCAAGAAGCGTACACTCTACATAAACCTGTTCATAAACGTTTCTCGCGTAACAAATACATCCTGTCAAACTACAATGAACTATGGCAAGCTGATCTAAGTGATATGCGCACCTATAGTCAATACAACGATGGGTATAAATACATTCTTTGTGTTATTGATGTATTTAGCAAATATGCATTTGCGAGACTTATGAAAAAGAAGGATGCTGAAACGGTTAAAACGTGTTTTGAAAGCATATTCACGGAAGCAAATGCAACCCCTAGACATATTCAATCTGATAAGGGTACAGAATTTGTTTCAAAGATGGTGAGAGATTATTTTAAAAGTAAGAACATAAATTATTATACAACTAACAACCCAGACATTAAAGCTAGCATAGTTGAAAGGTTTCAAAGAACTCTCAAAACTAAAATGTGGCGTTATTTCACTCATAAAAATACTTACAATTACACTAATATATTACAAGATCTGCTTTATTCATATAACCATAGCTATCATTCCAGCATAAAAATGCGTCCAGTTGATGTTAACTCTAGTAATATAAGGACTGTTTGGTGTAACTTATATGAAAGAAAAAATGATAAACAACCTTCTTTAGAAAATGCAAGGCTAAATGTAGGTGATCATGTTAGGATAACTAAATATAAACATATATTCCAAAAGGGTTATGAAACCAATTGGAGTGATGAAATATTTGTGATTGAATCAGTTATCAATAGGTCTCCGTGGGTTGTTTATACTTTAAAAGATTTGGAAGGTGAACCAATAATTGGTACATTTTATTCTAAAGAATTACAAAAAGTAACTCACCACCCCTCCATCAAATATAAAATTGATAAAATAATACGCTCGCGCCGTATTGGTGGCAGAAAGGAAGTGTTCGTGAAGTGGCGAGGTTATCCTAATAAATTTAATTCCTGGATACCGTCATCAAGTTTAGAAACAATATGAGTGAAAACAGTTTTTACTTAACTTTGTTGAGCAATAGCTCATCGGAATATTACAATGATAATACAACTGCGCACTTTTTAACAAAATTACCTAAAACCATTAAATTGGAAGGAGAATGGGTCGTGGGTTTAGTAGAATTTCAATACCCATCCTCCATGTACAATGTTCAAGAACATGAAAATACCATTTATATTAAAAAGAAAGTTCGAGGACCTGCAGACAAGACGGATAAAATCGTTGATTCAAAAACTCACATACCAGCTACTTCGTATGATAGTCTTGATCATTTTCTTGATGCATTAAATGAAAACCCACAGCTAAAAAACAAAGTTAAGTTTAGATATGATAAAATTACAAAAATGGTGGGGATATCAACAGATAAAGAAATAGTCTCAATCACAACAACACCCATATTAAGTCTACAATTAGGATTTCGACCAAGATCAAATTTAAAAGAAATGTCAATTGGAAAACATCCTGCAAATTTATACTTAGGTTTACCCTCACAAATATTTGTTTATACTGATATCATTCATCCACAAGTGGTGGGAGATGTAATTACATCATTACTGAGAATAATACCGTTAGACCCAACTAAATTTATCTATGGTGCTTACAAAACACATATTTTCTCACCTGCTCACTATGTACCCGTATTACGAAGAGAATTCGATACTATAGAAATAGATATAAGGACAACTACTGGAGCTAGAATACCATTCCAGTTTGGATCTTCTTGCGTGAAGCTACACTTTCAACGGGTAAAATGAATTATAAAAGATCATCTACGTCTTGCCCATATGAACATTACTATTCACACCAAGCTGGTACGGGTATAGGAATAGTTTATAAAGGGGTACCATATCAACGAGGACATGGGATCGGGAGTTTCTTGGGTGGTCTTTTTAGGTCTGTGCTACCATTATTATCTAGTGGTCTTAAAACAGTGGGAAAAGAAACTTTAGATGCAGGAATCGGTCTTTTATCCGATATGGTAAATTCACGACCAATGGATAGTTCTATTAGATCTCGGTTCAATGAAGCAAGCGCCAACTTAAAAAGAAAAGCAGATGAAAAAATTGATTCTTTGATGTCGGGGTCTGGGTATAAAACGTCCACAAAAAGACGTGGACCATTCATTAACTTAAAAGCATCGCACCGAAGAGGAGGTAAAAAAATTAGGAAAAACAATATTGAAGATATATTTTCAAACTAAAAAATGTCATTCTTACATAGTCATTCTTGTGAGTGTGCCAAATCTGAGTTAGACTTATTTGCTTTACCATCAACTCAAACAAGCATTGAAAGTGGCCAGTGGATTCATTACAAACCAATTTCATCTCTAAGTGACGATGGTCCTATTGAGTTTCAAGTTCCTGGGTCAGGTGATGACACTGATGACTACATTGATCTATCACACACTTTGTTGCATATAAATGCCAAAATATTGAATCAAGATGGTACAAAAATAAAACCTGATGCAAATGTTGCACCGGTAAACAATTGGTTACATTCCCTGTTTAGCCAACTAGACATTTATTTAAATCAGAAGCTTATATCACCTCCAAACAACACTTATGCTTACCGAGCCTACATGGAAAATCTGCTTAATTATGGTTCAGCAGCCAAAAAATCTCATCTGACTTGTGGATTGTGGTATGAAGATACCCCCAACTATATGGACGCCGTTGACTCGACTAATAAAGGGTTTCACGAAAGAATGGACTTTGTTAAGGAAAGCAAGGAAGTTGAAATGATTGGTCATTTACATGGTGATATGTTTAACCAGGAGAAATTTCTAATTAATGGTGTAGAAATGAGAGTTAAATTAGTCCGTTCGAAAGAAACATTTAATTTAATTTGTCATAAGGATGGTAAATTTAAAGTACAAATAACAGATGCCAGTCTCATTATCAGAAGAGCAAGAATAAATCCTAGTGTATTGTTAGCTCATCAAAAAGTATTAGCATCAACAACTGCGAAATATCCGATAACAAGGGCAGAAGTTAAGGTTCTGACATTACCCGCAGGTATACAAGGTAAAACATTGGATAATATATTTCTCGGGCAAGTCCCTAAAAGATGTATTATTGGATTCGTTTCAAACTCTGGGTTTAATGGTAATTTAGCTATAAATCCCTTCAATTTTCAACATTTTCATATGAATTCATTTAGTTTGTACGTAGATGGTCATGAAATTCCTTCTAAAACTTTGCAACCCTCATTTAACTCTGCGGGTTTAATAGCAACTGCATATCATACTTTGTTTTCTGGAACTGGTATTCATTTCCATAACGAAGGTAATGCTATAAGCAGATCAAACTATGTGGGTGGTTATTCTTTATTATGTTTCGATTTGACTCCTGATTTATCTGCAAGTTCAACTTCACACTGGAATCTTGTAAGACACGGAAGTGTTCGAATCGAAGTTCGTTTTGATTCAGCTTTAAGTACTACTATCAACTGTATTGTGTATGCTGAATTTGATAACATAATTGAAATAAATAAAAATCGTGATATCACTGTAGATTATAATAGTTAGTAATTAAATAAATACAATGCATTCACTCAATTTTATCATTACCACTTGAACATTGTCTGTAAAACCACCAGTGTTTACTTTTTTAGATTAATTATTATTATGGATTCGAATGAAATACAATTTTGTATGAATAAAATAAACCCGAGGTTTAAGTCAAATGTTTTTGCTGCAAACCGGATTCCTGTTTGGGTTAATCTACCTACTTTTATTATAAGCAATCTAGATCCTGATTCAAAGCCCGGTTCTCATTGGATTGCAATGCACATTGATGTGAATGGATATGGTGAATACTTTGACTCTTTTGGTCGAAAGCCTACTGGTTATCACAGGTTATTTTTAAATAGAAACTCTAAGAGGTGGTTTTATAACCATCAATCACTTCAGAATTATTTTACTTCAGTTTGTGGAGAATACTGTTTAGTTTATCTTTATTTTAAGCTTCAAGGGAAAAAAATGTCTGAGTTTTTATATCTGTTTGCTGATAATTCTTTGTGTAATGATTTAGTTTTAAGGAATATGTTTAAATCAGTTTTTGTGAATTAAAACAATGTGTTATGAAAATAAATTGGGTTTTATTTTATTTCTTACAACTATAATTACAAAATATTCCTACTACCTAAGACAAATGCAGTGACGTAGAAAGAAACACAAAATAAGCAGTTAAAACTACATCTAATATTAAACATGTTCAATAAATGAGTAATAACATTAATATACAATAAGACAAGAAAGAAAGTATTTTATAAGTGAAAAAATAAAGGAACTTATTCTAGTTATAAATAAAGCACTGATTAAAACTATTTTTTATCACACTTATCAGTCTCTATAAAATATTTTACACATTTGGTTTTAGATGATAGTTCTTTCGTTATATTAAATATAACATCCCGAGCACTTTGTTCATGTGAGTCACCTTCGTTAGCATAATATTTAACACGATAGTCACAGTGTTTCCAGTGGTCCAGAGGTCCAACGTTTCGTATTTTATTCATGTCGTATACTTCGATCTTTATGAGGTGTGATGCATATGCTCCATCGTCCTGACCCGAAGTGAGATAGGAAACACCGTCTTCTTCTTTTTTGGAGACCGTTGAAGATTTCTTATACACTTTTGTCTTCTTCTTAGGCCTTTCAAAAAAGCCATCAATATTATTTGATTGACGCTTCTTCGCAATAGCTTGCTTCACTTTGAAAGCCAGCGTCCCCTCTTCATCACTTGCTTCGTCTTCATTTTCATCAACGTAAAAGTTTTTGAAAGTGTTGTCGGAAAACTGAAACAAAATTCATAATTAATATTAAAGACTTAAAACATACACACAACACATAAATTTTTTAATGCAATAATTATAGAGTAATACTATTTAAATACTTACATCCATTATGAATAGTCTTCGTTAAAACTTCAAAGCGTAGAAACTGAGAGCTCTTAACTGAACTGGAGATCCGAAGGTACTATATAAAGTTACTCACAGCCTCAGCCTTTTTATATGAATTTGTGTTGAAAAAAAGGTCACGGCTGTTGGGGACAGAGGACCACCTAGGTAGGTAGCGACGAGTTTAAACAGGATTTCGGGACAGGTAAATTTTTGTTTGCAGCGGAATGTTTTCTAACAAAAGATTAAATTATCAAAAGAATTCTAAAGAATTTAAACGACAGATCTTTTGTGCATTTACTTTCTATTAAAATCGCGTGTGACTTCAAACCCGATGATTGATTTATATATTTCTCAGAAACGAATAAAAAGTAAGTTATTACCTTCTTCAAAGGACATCTAGTAAAAAAGGTTAAGTTCTCAAGCCGACAGCATCAAGAAAAAACTAATAATAGAAATTGCGACTTTAAATTAGAGCACCAAAGAAGTTTTAAACATCGCACCGCCCCACCTAACTGGTATAAACAAGAATGCAATAAATCACACATCGAATCCTACATTAACAAAAGATCTATATATTATAATAAATAATGGGAACTTCCTTTACGGAAACGTACAGCATACTTACAGGTTGAAACTTGTTCAAAACACAGTCATGTTTATTGTCCACCAATAAATATCAGTCGGTTGTCACATATACCAAAGTTATTTACGAGTTCAAAAAAATAAATAAGACAACGCAAATATCTAGACTAGAAATAATCTAAAATCAATAAAATAATATTTCAAAAATTGGATTTGCATAAAATAATTTACCATAAAAAAAAAATTAAGACAACACAAATATCTAGACTGGAAATAATCTAGAATGAATAAAATAATATTTCAAAAATTGGATTTGTATAAAATAATTTACCCAAAAAAAAAATTAAGACAACACAAATATATAAACACAAATCTAGAATCAATAAAATAATATTTCAAAAATTGGATTTGTATAAAATAATAAATTTTAGGCAAAAACTGAAAACGAATAGATACTAAATAACTAAAATTGATGGGGTTGAAAAATATACCAGAAGTTTCATATTGTGCTGTAACACATATAGATACGTTGAAATTTGCATATATATTCGCGAAATGTGAATTAGTTACTTTAGGTATAAATTTGATACCTACTCCAGTCCAGACTAATAAAGGGTAATGTAATTGTGTCAGTTCGCGGGGCTTGTTAGATCATTAAAAATCTCGTTAAGTTATATGACCGTTTCTACCCCATTGATTTCCCACCACCAAAACTATACCTAAACTATGGAAACTTTATAGATACATTGAAATTTGCATATATATTCGCGAAATGTGAATTAATTACTTTAGGTATAAAATTGATACCTACTCCAGTCCAGACTAATAAAGGGTAATGTATTTGTGTCAGTTCGCGGGGCTTGTTAGATCATTAAAAATCTCGTTAAGTTATATGACCGTTTCTACCCCATTGATTTCCCACCACCAAAACTATACCTAAACTTTGGAAACTTTAGGTAGTATACCTAGTCTTTCATAAGGAGTAACCAATTAAGCAATTATAAAACCTATTGCAAATACGTAAAGAACAAACTACAACGTAGGAGTATGCCTCTATCGAGCTCGGTAACAATGCGATGTCGCCGAGTCGAGCTAACAATAGAGACAATAGAAAAAGGTGAGCAAGGGTTCTATTGTGGTGTCGAAGAGCGTCTGCTATAAGAGACTCTAGGAAACGTCTGTGGTATCCTCCTTGCTTGCTGCTCCAAGCTCTACGACAGTAAGTTCAGACAGTTGCAGAGCTCTGGGGAAACGTTGTTGATACTTCACCACGTGTGGCGAGGGGTACCGCCTGGGCTGCTACTGATGGATCCTAATGACGTGCATCTGCTATTAGGGGTTATAGGAAATGTCTGTTGTATCCTGACAATGAGCTTGCTGCTCCAGGCTTTAGGGCAGTAAGTCCGTATGGTTGAAGAACTCTGGGGAAACGTTGCAAATACCTCACAACGCGTGGTGGAGGACGCCATGGTTACAGTATCTCTGGAAGATGTCACTGATTCTTCACAGCACAGTGCTATATTTGTCGTTGCGCTACGACTATTTAGATTGCTCCAGATTTGAGCGAGATGACAGTTAAATGTGTAGAGTACATAGGGATTCTGAGATTTAGCTAAATGTCTTGGAGGCAGCCTTATATTTAATGTTCACGGGAATATTACCGAAAGTGAAGGAAATATTTGCAATGTTGAAATAAAACACACATTCCACTTACCATATATGCTCACCCACTCCACCGGTAATCATAAGACTGGCTCGTTCCTCGCTCAGCGTATTGGAATCGCCATTCAGCGAGGTAACGTAGCCAGCCTTATGGGCACCCTATCAGGTGGCAGCGGGATTGGGGATATTTGCAATTTTGCTTTAGGGCCTATTATGTTTAGGTTAGGTAGGTTTCTTTAGTTTTTATTTATTTAATTAGTTTAATATAGCATTGTATAAGAAAAAAATACTTACCATGTAATTTGTTAGATACCTACAATTAACTGGACAACGAACTTTTCAACATTTTTTTATGATCTTTCAGATTGTTCATGGAAGGTTATTATCCTGACATCCGCCATTTGTATCCCAAAGTGGAGTTTCCCGTTTCAACAGGCACCCCTCACCTGTCCCATTTAGTGGAGTGGGTTCACCAGGAAAAATGGTAAGAAGATGAAACTATTTATTATCTTTAGACCTGCTAAGCTCTATATTCTTCGTCGTTATGCTTTATTACTGAAAGTCGTGTCCATTGCGATAGGTTTCTGCTACGTTCCTGATTACCTACAGAGAAATAGACATGAATATTAGGCCCGTGCCAGCTTTAATTTGGTCTGATCAACTGGCAGATAATCCGCCGCGATGATTATACTCTATTTTGCCATAATAGCTGTATGCTGTATATGTTATGTACAGGGCCCGTAATTTTCATGCCGATGACATCAATTTGACGTCACGCTCCATATAGGATGATCCCAAATAGTTTTATTGTAAATTATTAATCATTAGTCGTCAATCATTTTAATCATGTACAAATGACTTCGAAAGTACTCTATAAATAATACCTACATGATACGTGAAACGTAACGTAAATAAAACTATTTGATTTGTTTTTATACATACATTTTATTAATTGGTATTGTTAACAACACATTACAATTCATTTTAAAACAGAATTCCTCTCTAACGTAAAGCACGCCATCCTTCTTGCATATCGTTTTTTTTGTAACGGGTCGGCAACGCGCATGTGACACATCTGGAGTTCTAGGCGTCCATAGGCTACGGTAGCTGCTTACCTTCAGGCGGGCCGTATGCTTGTTTGCCACTGTCGTGGTATTAAAAAAAAACTTCGTTGTAAGCAATTGTATTTGTAATCACAAAAAATCCCATTACGTTCAACAATTATACCTGTTTCTATTTTATATTTCTAGATGAAATTGCAAAGAGGTAGTCAACTATCATCAGGGTAGAACTAACATTTCTAGACAGCAATGTTTATTTTATTCAAAATATTGTCCACAGTGAAAAGGTCAGGTTGTAAACTCAGAATACAATGGGATTCCAAGATCCAAGTCAAGATATAAACAAAGCTTATGGCGTTAACATTAAGATTGCATGGAACAATACACAGCGCACCCGCGATATGTTACACCGGTTACACCTTTATTCTGGTGTAGAGTAACCAGACGTCCATAAATATTTCACCGGATATGTAAAAGAATTTCTACCTTTAATCAGGATATCACTTACGGAAATAACCCATTGTTTGTATCATAAAACAACATACAATATATATACTCTTTATTGCACACCTCAATAAAATAGAACAGTAGATTAAAAGTAGAGGCAGTCAACAGGCGGTCTTATCGCTAGAGAGCGATCAACATACATACAACAACATACTAAGTGTTTTTTTTTCATTTGGAATGGTACCTCCTACTGTGTTTTGACCTGACTATGGGTTTTTGGAACGAAATCGACATGCTTATTGATGATGAAGAAGGAAAAATATTACTTTGTCAGAGCTTTGTAAAATAGGTATATGGTAAAATAGTATGATAATAGTAGATTGTACAACAAGTGCATACAACGCACGATTTTACGCGAGGCGTTTATCCATCCGAGCGAGCTTGCGAGCGAGGGTTGATATAAAGTCGAGTGTAAAATGGGTTTTATGGACGAGGCTTACACTCTAATTTTCACTTCAATTGCGAGGAAAATATTTATCGTTAATCATGGAACTATTTCAAGTTGTAACAAAAATATTACAATGAAAATAAATATGGTTCACGCCAATTAATTTTTTAATGTTTTTTTTTTCAACATGTGAATCTAGACCTAGATACTTGTTATTTGCCAAGGCATAAAAACATTTCGGGGCTTTATTAACTATTGTCAACTCCTATTTTATCTGATTTCAGTAATTTAATTATAGAAAACACGGAATTAAAATAATTATAGCAACAATATAAAAAAGAACACGTTTCAGTATTCTACGAAATTTTACTGCTCAATTAAATTGTGCGATATATTTTGACTCTGTTTGGCTGTTGAGCCTCATTCTTAGTCTCAGAAGAAAATTTTACTTTATACACTAGAGCTTAAAGAGCGATTTTATGTCGTCCACGCACGACTTAAAGTCGAACTCTACGAGCATGAGAAGTGAAAAATATTTTTTTGATGGTAAACCAATTAGGTATTTTTTTATATGTGCTCTTGTTTGTCTGATCCTCTGGCTTTAGGCTTTGGAAACACCACGGTTATAGAAGATGATGAAGAAAGGAATATGCTCTTTTGTCGAGGCGTCGTAAAAATGGTATGTGGTAAGTAACCCTACTCGGGAGAAGCCTTGGGAATTGTGAATTCGAAACATCTCGTACATCTCGCAGTAAACGATGTATCGCTGGACTTATTCTACATTCATTAGCTTTAAATAAAACATGCCGTAGCACCTAACGACTGCAGTTAGTAATAAACGGTTTATTGGTTTTTCTATGTGCTATCTTGTTGGAATGGTTTCATAGTTTCATCATGTTTCAGTCAGTTTAGGCTGAAGCTGGTGCTCTCGCAAGTTACTGACAAAGCCAATTTTATAGGTTAGTGAGACATTTCTTAGTTTAGTTTAGAATGACGACAACAGGTTAGCCAATATGCTTTTTCATCGACAATATATTAAATAAATAGTACTTTGTTGTCCAGGCGCGGTCCGAGAGGGGTGGGTCACATGGCACATGGAGACCCCCCCCCCCCCCCAATGTTACACGTTAAATGAAAAATTCATTTCTGCATTAGTGAAACTCCCCCACCCCCACCCCATTTCAGGCTGCGACCGTGCCTGTAGTCGTCGTTACAAAAACAAAACATATTTAATTAAAAAAATATTAATTGACGTTACGGTGGTGACCGACATTGTATTTTTTTGGCACAGAATAAAAAGCTAAAGAAAAGTATTGTCAAAATCTGTCATTTCATTTGTAATTGGACTATCCTAATGTTCCAATAGAAATTCATTTCATTCATTTACTTTTATTCATGTTTTGGTTGACTGCAACTACTCCACAGTCAAAGTATAGTAAAGTAAATCCCTGTCTCAATATAGCTAGTTTTGTGCAAAATTTATAGACCAACTTTTAGGCTTTACGAAGACTACGGTGTGAGTTTATTGCGGTTACTCTATCCAGGGTCTGGGTAACCAAAAACTAGCACCTGTTAACATCAAATTTACGTTGGCTTGGAACACGGTAGTTTTAATGGACATACAGTCAACAGCAGAAGTTACTAAGCAGGCGAAGTATGCAATAGTAATTTACGTAACTGCTACATAATACCTACCTACCTGTACATGAACCTGTGTACCTGTTTAGGTTTTATATTACTTATTGTTGAACTTGTATTAAACACCGGCATTTCCTATGTTTTATTTAAACATATTTTTTCTATAGGTAGGTGCTCGGGGAGAACGGTAACCTCGCTCAAAGAGGAGGACGATCAACTAGCTTTTCATAACGTTACCGATTTAGTTATAAATGTTCATTTCTTTACAAGTTGCAATATGATGGTCATTATATACGGTTTCCGAACGCATAATGGAGGATTTATGACATGGGCGTAGATAAAATTACTTATGTACGCTCTTGTGTTGTCTAAATAATAATTTTAAACAAAAAAGAACCGACTTCACTTAGACTACACCTTTCCAATAGGAAATGCCCGAGCTACTGTAAAAAAATATTGAAATCAATGCATTGAAGAGTTCCCTCGATTTCTCCAGGATCCCATCATCAGATCCTGACCTGATCACAATGGGACCAACTGTCTAGTATATTATTTCAAACAACAAAAGAATTTTCCTAATCGGTCCAGCCATCTTCGAATAATCGCTGAACATACATGAAAGAAAAATAGCAAAAAAACAAAGATACCGAATCCAAACGGATTGAAAACCTCCTCCTTCGAAATCTTTAAGTCGGTTGATAAAAGCGTGTAAAGAACATTTTCTAATTCTTGTCCGATTGCTGACTGTCCATAAATTGCTTTGCAGCATGTGTAGACTGTTTCAATTTAGCCGAAAACCTAAAGTGGATTTATTACTTGGGTTATTGCTGGATTTCTAAGAGATCCTTATAAATAGTTTCGATTGCTTTGAGAAAGTAGGTACTTCGACAGCTTGTAGGCCTTAAACGTTTCGGTCCTGAAACGTAGCCAAATAACACTCGTATTCTTCCAATTGGAATTCGATACTTACATACAATAATAAAATGCTAGAATTATTTCTAAAAAAGCTTCATATAATCAATACTTATAGCACGAGACTCAACATTTAGGTACTTTTTGTTTAGAGGGCGTAGAATTTTAAGATACACTTTGAAATTCTATTTATAATAAAACAGATGCTACACAACGAAATGGGTTGTAATAACATTACATTAGCCATTACATTACATTGAGTCCTAGTATGCAATATTTTTTATCTAAGAACAGTAAGAAGTTATTATTTTGGACTTAACAGCTTAAAATAAATGAAAAAGCTTTTGTAAAATAATAAGTTGATAACATTTAAAATAAAGTCTAATTTCAACATACAATCTTGATAACATAAAAGGTAAAACACTATGAGACGTATTTCGAAGACTATAGTTCTGTCATTTGTTATTTATTTATTTTTTTCTTTTAATTAATGGCTTTTACTCCTCGCCTATTTTAGCGAGGTGAATTCTGCCAATGTCAAGGTACACTTATGATAGTTATGATTTCATTCATTTAAGTAAAATAAAATAAAAGCAACGTTGTTCGGTTAAGGCCTTGTTGATTGTAAAGTGATAGCCTCCTTACAAACACGTGGGTGGCCGGGACCCCGGATACCCGTTTGTTCAACTAAAGGATGGTTACTCGCGTTTTGGGACTAATTTTTCATTAGCTGCACACTTGTTCGTTAGGTCACCGCACAATAAGCTATCAATATTACACACTGAACTACGTAAATGAGCAAAAAACAAAAAAACTATTCTAAAGACGACGTAGCCATCTTGAAGCTCAAACGGAAATCCATCTCATTTGTTATTGTTTTCATATTAAACAGGATGACAGAAGTGACGTTTGGCTTATTCAGATTATCCTTTTCTCGTTTCAAGTTATCAAGTGTATGTCAAATTTATAGGAAGTAAATGAAACTTCTTACGCTGCGTTCTGGCGTTCTACAGTTCTGGCGTTGCTTATACCTTTATTCATTAACTGCTATGTTTCGCGTAACGCTACATTTTACCTAATCGTCATGATTAGTGCTGATGAATTAAAATATCTAAAAGCTATCCTTGTTGAAGAATGCAGGCTAAACCTTGACGTATTATACAAATGTAAATATGTAAAGTGAAATAACAGGCTAAGGCACTGGTCCCACCAAGAGCGAGTAAGCGAGTAGCATTACATTGCGGTTTATCGAGGTATAGAGTGATCGATCGACCTTTCAAGGCTCGCGATGTAATGCTACTCACTTAACTTTACTCGCTTACTCGCCGCCGGCGGGACCAGTGCCTAAGCTAAGGTCAGCCTTCAAGTCGATATAAGTTCCTTGTGCTACGTTTGTTTGTAGGCTTTGCAGAATTAAAAATGGAAAACCTATTTTTCAATATGAGATACGCAGGCCAAACTTTACAGGTACAGTCACTGGCAATAGTATCTCCCTACACGAAGGCCGTAAAAATAAGTGACACGCTCTTATTTGTAGGGCCGTAAGAGCGTGTCACATATTTTTGCGGACTGTACGCTGTAATGTTAAATAACAATTTGTAACCGCTTGCTTCAGTTGATTCAGGTCACGTGTTCCGTCGATAAAATACCGAGATCAGCGTCCCAAGGAGGGCAAATAGGCATTGCACAATGCACACACCCTTTGTTTACGGCTAAGGCCGGTGTAGCCTTGCTGTCGATGTCTGTACTTGTGCAACGTTTGTTTATATGCTTTGCAGGATAAAATACTAAATGCATTCACAGCTAACCCTGTGTTTCAAAATAGCTACTGGAAGCACCTTATCGTAGTTTCCCTTTATACGAAAGGGACTCTCTGTTTTTGCCTTTCACAGCTGAAATACTGAACGTAATTAAAATTCGGATGTAGATAGCTGTAGGAAGGCTTCGGTTACTTTTTTTAATTATCCTTCTAGGGAAAAGCACGGGAAATAACACAGACCGAATCAAAAGCGGCGCCCGAGAAACCGCCAGATCAAAATGTGGATAGAATTCTTAGTATTAGCAAAATTGAGAACCTGGAAATTTCTAGAACGAATATGACTATTAATATTCCTTGTCTTACCTCAGTGCCTGTCTGGGCCTCAGATGATTTACTGTTATGCCCCGCCCACCCGTCAGAACGAGAGGGTTATTAGTTATGATATAACAGGCTTAAGAAAGCGCCCGGAAATTCAACTAGGCGTAGGCTATTACGCTTTCTGTTGCTTTCAACTGGAAGTAGGATATACTGTTATTTGGATTTTATTTTTAAGCTCTTGAGCGCCACGTCAAAGGGTAAAGTTGGGGCCGATTCTGCCACGTGACCTTGGTTGAAGTGAGTTGTTGAAGCGACCGCTTCTGCCAATGGTTGGCAGAGCACGCCTAGCCACCAAGGGCGTTTAAAGGTCATGTAGAATTTGGCATCAACCACGGGCTACATGGTTTAATATCTCTGTTTTCTGCCAAGGTCTCGTGGCAGAGGGCTGTGGTTGTATCCCGTCTGGCCCAAACTTAAAGAAGAGATCCTTACGGCGCAAGCGAGTCGATAAAACCTCACTTGGAAATGTATTAGTGTTCTAGTTCAGTGGACACGACTTCTCATGAGGACGTTCTAGACGGAGAGCTAGCCACGTCAGATATGACACAATAATGTGAGCAGGTTTCGTTGCTCTCATTAGATCCTCTAGTCAGTTTGATATACTATGCTTATTTTTAGATTTGGACATCTGGCAGCTGTAAAGTTGTGGAAGTCAAAGAATATATGCAAACCACTTTAAAAAAAAACAATCCTAGAGTTCTGGGTTAGATGCAATATTATGAGAAATTATATAAATAATTAGATTATATCATTGCCAAGAGTTTCTGTTGGGGGAAAGTAGTGCCAAACGACGTATAATGTAATTCATAGTTTGTCGCCTACTGTTTTTGTTTACGTAATAATACTCAATGTTTTTTGTTCTAATATTAAAATATAGGCCCTGTCCTTTATTTTATAACTAAGACAGTTTCGGCCGTTTTTACCTATTTTGATATTATAAATAAATAAAATAAAAAAGCCTTTAAGGGAGTAATCGCTTTTTAATGATAAGACCGCCTGTTGTTTACATCTATTCTGACTTTATGCATTTTCTGTACTGGTTTTCTTTTTGAGGTGTTCAATAAAGTAGGTACATCAAATTTTACAATCTTATCTATATATTTCGTACTATGTCATTTTTGTATTGTTCCTATGTCAAAATTATTATAGGTGAGTATGTCGAAAATATCGCTTACATTTTATTTACAATTGTCAATTACATATATTTATCAATCTTCGTGACGGACCAGAACCATCGGGTGAAGGCCTCCTCCAAGGACTTAAGTTTCCCTACTTAAAGATACTGTAGATATCCAGTTTATTCCGACGATTTTCTTGATGTCATCTGACCAGCGGCTATTAGGTTTGCCCTTACGTTGTTTTCCCGGCGGCCCCTTCCAGGTAGTGCACTTTAGTATTACTATTTTCCAATTCACAAATGTTGCTAGTCTGTCACTCTGACCTCCACCCACTAAAAGCTGCCAGATGCCCGGATCTAGCAATAAGGATAGTATAGCAAACTAACCAGACGGGTTTTGTTGCTCTTAATATTGTGTCATATCTGACGTGGTCCAGCTCTTAGTCCATTCTTAGTTTATAATGTTGTCAACGCCAATCATTTTAAGGCCATTCTTAAAGCAATTTCCTGAATTTTAGATTGACCCTTGTATGTATCTAGATTAGGATCATCATTGGGTAAATATAGTAAAAATAGCAAAAAATTAAATGGTACCGTACTTACAAATTCGCTATTACCTAAGTGTGGAAAGGAAAAAAATGGAATTGAATCTCTTAGAGAAACACATGTTTCATACCCAAAAGGACACAGTAAATATAGTAAATAACGCCTGTATATTCAAACTGGCAGATTGCTAAAATTTTAAACAAGACGAAAAGAAACGAGTTATTACTGAAGTGAGTAGAGGCGCCGGTGAGTCGCGGCCGACAGCCAATCACGTTCAACTCTTAAAGTTAAAAGCATGCGAATACATCGTGACATTAATTATATCACTTTTACTAGGGTCGTATTCTCCCACTTCAATACTACTCCAATGCATTAACAACGCAATACAGCTAGCGCCTAAACGTCTGAATCAGATATATTAGAATTAGCTTAAAAAATTATTCCGATGCAACTCCAATACAACTTCAATATTGGTTGATTATTTGTTGTGTATTGGAGTTATGTTTGAGATAAATTGGGAGTTTATGCTGGAGTATGTAACGGGCCGTCCGTACCCGTTCAAATAATTATAATTGTTAAATTATATTTTAGGTTTACTTTATATTTTTAGGAACCCAAACTGCTTGGTAATATAGTGTATATCTGCCTTTATACTTCTACTGTTGTCTATGCCTTAGAAGAATGAATACTCTCAGAATTTCAAATGTAAAATCACTGACATTGGAATTTGTTTGAAATAACTATCAATATCATGAGTGCAAATAAAGATCGCGTGAAAAGTAATTTATTTTAAGTATTTAAATGTGTAAAGCAGAGCTAATGCGTATCATAACGTAACGAAAATGGACATAAAGGATTACTCCAGCTTTTATAAGTTAAGTATCTCCATTCTTATATTTTGATTAATCTTTTAAATACTATATAATGTCCCGATTTATCAAAGTTATTTTATTTGATGTGTTTGTGTGTATCTAATGTTAAAGGCCCTTCCTGTGTCCCTAACTTCATTACTTACTGACCTTTGAGTGGACTTTCTGCGAAACCGGTATTTCAGACTTTGTAATTAGGCAAGACAACTATATATAGACAGCGGAAGTATAAGGATGATACTTAGATGTGACCCATATATACTTATTTAATAATAACAGCATTTCACAACGACAAGGTAGGTATTCATCTAATGGGCCCATCGATTCTAGGTTTTATGACATACAAATAGCTAAAAGGACTGAGTAAAGACAATTCGACACACTGAACGTACCCTCCCTACTTTAAGCTCATTGTTCTATACTTACTCGGACTAACTGACATCGTTCAAAGACAATCTTCATGAAAATATTCCCATATAGGTCTAGGGGTACTTAATGACCGTTGGGTCATACAATCTTTAAAAAACAGGAGGTCGATGAGGAGGCGTGACGAAGGACGGGCTGGGCGCGGGCGAGCTTTCTTTACTGTGTCGAGCCGGGTTACTTAGAACACAACGTAGAGGAATAGACGATCACTGGCCAATTCACGAAGACTCACTATAAGGATATAAGGTAACTGGCGATATTGTAGATTAAGCTAGGCTAGGGCTTCACGGATCTTAGACATCGTGACAAGTAAGAACAATATATGAGGTCCCGGAGTATGTCCATCGGACCCGGGGTATGTCCCCGGACCCGGGGTATGTCCTTAAACTACGTCCGGACTTGGGTATGTTCTTAAACTACGCCAAAAAGAGAGGTATGGGCACTGCGAATGGCATCTCGCTAAGTGTGGTAGGGCACGTTCAGCGAATGTCATCGCTCAAATCTGGAGCAGAGCCCGACTGGGGAAGTACCTCCACCTTACAGAAAACCACAGCCAAATAGCACTAGACCCTACTCATAGTGTTGTGTTCCTGCTGGTGAGTAAGGTTGCCAAAGAGCTCAAAGAGGACCCAGTGTGTTGACGATGAGGGACCTTCTTGTTCCTTTAGCCGTCAACACAGTGAATCCTCCTTTTTGTAAAGGGTCGGCGACGCGCATGTGACTCCTTTGGAGATGCAGGCGTCCATAGGTTACGGTAGTTGCTTACCATCAGGCGGGCCGTATGCTTGTTTGCCACCGTCGTAGTATTAAAAAAAAAAAAAAAAAAAAAGGTAATATTCCGCTAAGATTATTACGAAGAAAATAAATAATATTTATTTATGTTGACTAACATCTAGATGTTGACGGGTCGGGTGGAGAAAAAAAAGGGAGGCCATTGCCCAGCAGTGTGACACTAAAACAGGCTAAAAAAATATTTCGCTACATCACTTTAATATTCGTGCCCGAGTTAGCACACGTGAGTAGGGTATATATATATAGAACCAGTATCTCAAGAAGTATCTTAACAATCGGTGCAGTGGTTACGAAGAAATTGACAAATTAAGATTTCTTGGTTTGGCCTGTATGTAAAAGATCATGAGAAAATATGTCCTCATTGTACAGAATGAAACCCTCTTCGTCCTATTTGATTATCTTTTTTATTCATGACACTTATTACAAAGACTTGACAAATGTGCGTGATGGCACCGACACACACATTCGAACGTATTGCGTTGCTGACATGACGTGTCACTAATATGCTATTGTCAAAAACACTGCTAATGACGTACTACAGGATGTTTATTTTTGTTGTCGGATATTTGAAATAACCTTTGTTAGAAGAGTTATTATTTTACCTTTTGTTTTGTATAATTGTAGCGTTAGAGCATTCCTAGCAGTATCCCTATGTGTGATTTAAGGCTTTGTCCAATGGCTAAGGATACCCAGAATAAATATTAACTTCCGAACGGCAATTGGTGGTTTGTAGCAACGAAGAAAATTTATCAAGTGGTCTGCTCTACCAGCAGTTCATATTATCATTTAACATTTCCATTGTTTTACTAAATGCCTTTACATGACAAGTTCGTCATGTATTATAATTTGTAAGTTATAATATCACAGACTCTGTAATAATAGTATTATGTAGGTATATTACTCCACACAAACTCTGTTTCGTTTAGTTAGTCTGGAACAAAGATTTTTGATGAAAGATGTAGACGAAGATGAAAGTGATCCGAAATAATATTTCCACGTAAAAGTTGATGAACATCCTTTTAGAATATTAAAGTAGGCATTCAAAGAAAAATGGATTAAAATAAACCAGCATCATATAAGAAAACTCCATTCATCATGTTTGCTTTTAATCTACGTCTACCCACGCCACATACCTACAGGCTTCATTTTAAATGGGCAATATAAAACTAGAAGACATCTAATAAGAGAAATAGGGTCCCTAGTAGGAAAGCCTAGGCGACGCCACGTAGTGGAAGTACAATAGATACACCTACACGGCACGACACAGTGTAACCTCGGTAAAGGGAACTTCATGGGACCGCTAGTTCTTTTATAAGAAAAAGTTAATTACAAAAATAACCAAGTGATTTAAAATTTATAGACTCATACGCGTATCAGACGTAGTCTTATTATTTTCCTCCATACAAATATCATAGTTACATAGACTATGAAATGAATTACGCCTCCCCCTCCAAACCAAACACGCTCGTATTTATTAGGGAAAAGTTTGCTAAAAGCACAAATACTACTGTATCCGTCCGTACGTTAATAGTGCATAAATAATAGAACAGTACTAAGATAATAATGTAAGCTTTCTTTGGACTTAGCTCACTTAGCACGCTCTGGGTCTGTGAATGTTGTGTTTGTTAAAGATCTCAAAAACCTCCGAAATTGAACAAATAGTGGCTGAATCAAATATTATTTCTGTGACAAAGGCGGAAAGGCTTCGGTGGCTCGGTCATCTTGAGCAGATGGGAAGCGAACATGCGGTAAAAAGAGCATACGAGGGAAAACAGACAGGACGCCGCCCGGCCGGCCGGCCTAGGTATCGATGGACGGATGTGGTGGATGCGGATCAGTGCGAGCTCCAAACTGGCGACTGGCGAGAAACTGCACAACCCGGTCCTGTGTCGAGCAGTCGTGTTGGACCAAGACCCACTTTGGGTCACTGCGCCAGAGGAAAGTAAGTAGTAGTACCAACTTACTAGTGTTCCATGTTCGACATGTCCCGGTCCCTCTAACCGAGGTGTCACTGCAATAGGTAATGAACGCCCCCCACCTTGCCCCTCTACTGTCTTTGCGTGACCACAGCAATTTCAGTGCCGTAGCAATAACATTAGTAGAATAACGAGCTGAAGAAATTTTACGTATGAATATCGCTCGAAACTAACCAGCATTTGGTTTAATTTGGGTTATTTAATGTGACTTTTACTACTTGTGACACGATACGACTTCATTTGAGTATTGTTGGAGTGCTAAAGATAAAACTGGGCTTCTATACAAATATGAAACAATACGAGGGATTTTCCCAGAACTGTTTTTGTTTTGCTTAAGTAGATACTTTCTATTCATACTTTATCAATATCATAAAGAAATAGAAGGCATCAGCATTTTAATACTTCATGACCCAAGGTCACCCAATTTGATACCAATGTAATGAACTAGCTACCAAATTCTTACCAGTTTTCTTACAACCATAAATTGATGTAACTTAACAATTAATCTTTAAATGGCATACGATAAATCCAGGCGCATACGAAATATTACGTCGCCTCAGGTGTCAGGCGGCGAATACGAAACCAATTAGAATGCTGACGAGCTTTTTGGAGGTGGGCTAATTAATGTGTCACTTCGAAATTTATTTCAAAGGGTTAGGGCCAACTTGTTACAAAAGGGTGATGACAATTAAATATTTTTGAAACCGGAATGTGATGGAGAATTCTTATGTACGACTATACGTCCAATTGTACCTACCTACCTTTATTTTATTTTTATTGTGGAGCTTACATAGTCTTGGAATTGGAGAATTTGAGCCTAGGGCAGTACTTCGAAAAGGCGGAGATAGAAGGTTGATAGGGTTTCTAGGGTATCGATATGGTACTCTAAATCTAAGTTTTGACAAAAGTTCGGGACAGTCTATAAATCCATTTAATTTTTTTAATAAAAACATCAGATCTGTCGCGTTTTGTCTACTTTCTAATGATTTTATGTTAAAATATTTGAGACGGGCAACATATGTTTTTATCCTCCTAGACACACCTCCACAGTACGCCAAGTGGTTTAAAAGTCGCTTTTGAATGCGTTCTATCCGAAGACTGTGCACCGCGTAATGTGGACGCCATACAACTCCACAGTATTCAAGTGTACTACGTACTAGCGAGTTAAACAGGAAAACTTTGGTTTTTGCTTTTCTTGAAAGATTTACCTTTACCTACAAATGCATCGAAAAACAACAAGGGAAACAGGACCTGTGCACGAAATACAACAAGGGAAACAGGACCTGTGCACGAAAAACAACTAGGAAAACAGGACCTGTGCACGAAAAACACTGAAGTCTCCGTTATAACTGAAAATATCCGTTAAAACTGAAAGTAAATCGCCAAATTCGGCGTTAGGATATAAATTGTGTATATTTTGAAGTTTCATAATGAGGGAGAAGAAAAAATCCCGTGTTATTACGTACACATCATAAAATTAAAAAATTAAGAGTCCGGTAACGATTTGAAAACGAAAACTTTGTATGTTCCATAATATTATTTATATTATCTGATTAAAGCATACAGTAAAGTTTATTTCTACATTTCTATTTATATGAAATAGTTTAATACATCTCCAATTCTACCACCTAAACTTCGGCAATTTTCCAATGTATATTTAATTTAAGACGATTGTCGCCGGAGTGTCCTTGAGCGTTTGGGCGCTCTCTACCCGCGCCACCCGCGTACGAGTACCCTTCTCATTGCGATCGTGCGTAAATCCGCCGCGATGCACCGCAATAATGTTCAAAGAATATGACTTTACTCAGAGGCGCGCGGCACAGAATAACTAATAGTACTACCGTACAGAAAATTCACTCCTTAACAAAAGTCAGATTTAGGTATAAAATTATACCTATACTCGCCGCCTGCAAGCAAAATTGAAACTTATAACCGCGCACGAACCGTGAATCTTCTTTGCGCGCCGCAGTTTTATGACCGAGCTGTGAGCGAGGCACGGGGTTGGCACTTGACAAGTTTTTGTACCTATACCTACTGATTTATTATTGTTAGATAAATATGTAGGAATTACAAACGTTGATTATGTAAACACGAAATTTTTATCCGGAGATAGATTTTTTTATAGAGATTATGTCTGATTCTCACGGAAGTAGGTATGCCACAGCCGTATTCCTTTGAAAATATGTCGGTCAGTTCCTAATATTATTTCTGGGCAACCGATATTCAATAAATTAAGGATGTTTATTTTAACTATTACTAAGTAAGGACTTTGGGACCTTTCAATATCGTCCGGAATTTAAAAATGTTATTTCTGCTTCCTTGTTCTTCCGTTTATTCAGACATCCGTAAATACATATTTTATACGGATTAGATCGAAATAGGTTTCGAAACCATTGTGTATTTTAAATTTTGCGCGAGCGCCACGTGACACGACTATCGTGCGAGCCGAGCGGCAGCTCACTGCTATACGACTCCCCGGGAGGCGCGCCGGCCAAATGTACCTAAACTGCGTAGTGAAACCCCCCTGCGCGCGGGCAGATTTATGATAATCATGCCTAATCCTTTTGTGGATGTTTTGCGATTTGAATACTGTGATTAAGTACTACGGTGACATTTTTTAGGAATGCTACTAAATAAGATAAGTAATAACGATCTCGATTAGTAGATTTTTATGTAAAAACCGGCCAAGAGCGTGTCGGGCCACGCTCAGTGTAGGGTTCCGTAGTTTTCCGTCCGTCACAGTAAGTGTCCCCACTTAAGAGTTAATAACACCGCCATGTAGGATATGATATGAGAGTTCCACGTACAGCGACATCTATCGGCAAATTAAGTAAACTATTGCGCGCGAGCTTAAAGTATGGGAGATGATTTTTATGGAATAATTCTTTATTGCGTGAACCGATTTTCACCGTTTTTACTTTATTTGAAAGCACGTCATTTCATTGTAATTTTGTAGAAATCACAGGTACAATAAACACCTGCTTATACGGTTAAATTACAAACTTAATTCAGAAATTATTTTGTAATTTTTTTTCAAAAACTATTTATCCTATCAAGTTCAAAATAATTTTCCTAGAAAGTTTTTATAAAGTTCTACTTTTGAGATTTTTTTCATATTTTTAAAACTTATGGTTCAAAAGTTAGAGGGGGGGGGGGACGCATATTTTTTTACTTCTGGAGCGATTATTTCCGAAAATATTTACATTATCGAAAAATGATTTTAGTAAACCCCTATTCATTTTTAAATACCTATCCAACAATATATCACACGTTAGGGTTGAAATGAAAAAAAAAATACCTCCCCACTTTACGTATAGGGGAGGTACCCTAATAATAAAAAAATCCACTTTTTATTTTACCACTTTGTCGGCGTGATTGATATACATATTAGTACCAAATTTCAGCTTTCTAGTGCTAACGGTCACTGAGATTATCCGCGGACGGACGGACGGACGGACGGGCAGACATGGCGAAACTATAAGGGTTCCTAGTTGACTACGGAACCCTAAAAAATGAAAACCTAGATTTTGAATTTGAAGTACAGTGAGCGGCAAAATATTTATGAATTTACGAAATATGGTTAAAAATATTCCGCATATCAGAAAAAAATAAAAAAATACTGACTAGTACAGCAAAAAAATCTGAATACACATCAAAGCGGTGTTTTCATGTGAATTTGGATTTTTTTGCTGTGCAAGTGAGCTTAATAGATGGCTATTTTTTGTTGCGATTTTAAATATTAACCGTAAAAATTCACTTAATTACGATAAATTAACAAAACTAAGCCTGTTGCGAGTTGCGAATAGTAAAAATGCACATATAAGGAGCGGTATTTGTGCACGAAATCGTCATACAAATGAGAGCTGTAAGCCCATTAAATTTACATCTTTGAAATATAACACAGCGCAAACACTCTTAGGGTTCCATAGCCAAAATGGTCAAAACGGAACCCTTAAAAGTTTTTTGAAACATGTCCGTCTGTCCGTCCGTATGTCACAGCCATTTTTATTATAAAACATATATTACTGAAATTTTATCTAGAGGTGTGTTTCAATTGCTAAAAAAATCTTTTAGGTGAGGCACTCCATACATACATATGCCAAACTAAATGTCAAAAATATTTTTTTTGTAAATATGTACAACGATACGGCTTTAAAAATATCTTATATATACACGGTGCTCGTGAGGATTGCGAGAGACTTTAACAGTGCATTCCTGATCATAATTGGAGACTAAAATGTCGTATAAACTTTCTGGAATTCGCCTAGTTTCAGAGTTACTATCAATTAAATAAAAAAATATTTTTTATTGTGACTCAGTGCAAAACGCTTTTTTGATGGCGATTTCACCCTTTATGGGGTCTAGTCTAGACATTCTTATTGACAGATATCAAAGTGCCAAGGAATACTTTACGTAAACTATTTTTACGAAAAAAAATGTACTAACTTATTTTAATCGACAGTTTTACCAATAACATTTATGTGTTCATGTTCAAAATCATTAAAAAATCGAAAAAAAAACAAAAAAAAAAAATTTTTTTTTTGGCGAAATTGACCTAAATTTATATAACATTTATTACTCCTTATGACCTCAGAAATTCGTGGTTAAAATCTCTCGCAGTGCTCACGAGCACCGTGTATATATATATATATATATAGAGTATTTTTAAAACTTTTTTATTAAGTCAATATTTTCAGAAATAATTGCTTCGAGAGTCTAAATATAACAGCCCCCCATCTAACTTTTAATCCGTAAGTCTAAAAAATATGAAAAAATACCAAGAAGGCTTAGTACTTAATTTTCCACGAAAATTATTTCACATATTATCGGTTCATCCGTTTTTGAGTTATCTCCAAGAAACTACTTTCTACGGAACCCTACATTATACATGGTCCGATACAAACTTGGCCGGTCTTTTAAAGATATTTGATAGGTAGTATTAACCCTTAGTAGTAATTTATTTATTCACTTGTGTTGATAATTAATATAAAATTTGTATTTATTTGCATTTCACCGACATAGTAGTTTTTTTTAGGGTAGTCAACGCGCATGTGAATCTTCTGGGGTTGCAGGCGTCCATAGGCTTTATAACTGCTTTCAATCAGGCTATGCTTGTTTGCCAGCGTCATGGTATAAAAAAAGCTTTTTTCCTTTATTCTTACATACATTGAACTCTTAAATATCAGCAATTTTTTATTAGATTCTCAATCAGGCTTTGCTCAGTGATAGTTAGTAGACTGAAATTTGGTATGAGTAATTATGTGTTTTAATTACGCCTACAAAGTGGTAAAACAATAAGTATCTGAAACCCATTGTTGGATAGGTCTTTCAAGAAGAATATGCCTTAAACAACTTTTAGATAAAACGAATACTTTCGTAAATAATAGCTTCGAAAGTTAAAATGCACTTTGATTTTTGAACCGTGGGTCCAAAAAAATTGGGAAAATTCCTGGAAATGAGGCCATTGAAATACTTATCACGTATTTTCAATAAAAATTATATGGAATAAAATCGGTTGAGCCGTTTTTGAGTTATGCCTATAGTAAAATAACGTGAGTGCCACAAAATATTTCTTTATAGACTACCTTTTGAATGGATGTATTGTAACAGGCCGGCAACTACGGATCCCTACACTGAGCATAGCCCGATATTCTCTTGGCCGGTTTATCTCCAATCCTTTGCAGTTTACTTCGCAATTTCTAGATTTGAGAAATTAGTATAAAGTATATCGTTAAAGATTGTGTTTAATCTTAAAATAAAACGCATATTACATTCGTTTAGAACACGGTATTCTTAAATAAATATGTTTAAATAAATTCGGTTTTTTGGAGTTTTTTATTAAATTAATTATTAGTCTATTGTATTGCAGTACTAGCAGATTTCCGCAACTCGACGACTAATGCCTATTTTGCGTGATGCATGCGTCTACTAAAACATAATAATTTTAGTTTACTTACATGACCAAATTTGTTTTCAGAGCAATGTGAGATTCATGATTTTTGTTTTTTCTCCATTTTTATTTCATTTGTTTTTTACTTGTATTATAATCTAAATAAAATACACTTTTTATACAAACGTACATAAACATGCATACGAGTACATTATCTTAAAAGATAAAACGTCAATACATTATTGATTCCGGGAAGACACGTTATATCTGCACCGCATGAACCCTCTGCAGTTATTTAGTCTTTAGGCACAGTAAGTCCGATATTATTGCTCACGGGCCAAGCACAAGTATATGTAGTACAAGGCAAGCACGGAGCGACGAGCGACACAGCCTCCTCGTCTCAAAGCTAGCTCACGACTGCCAGCAACGCCGTTTTCGAGCTAATAACGCACGAAATGTGGAATTATGATCAAGTTGTTTAAGAAAATTTATCCAATTTAAATATCCTACGTTGAGTTTATAGTGTTCTGTAGTACATATTTTTTAGTTCAACAATATTTTAAATCGAATGAGCCGTTCAGTAGATATAAGCAAAATTAACCGTAAAACGACATTTCGTTACATTTCCATAACGGAGAAACTATACGTTACACGAGTTATTCAAACGTTGACAATGTTGTACATGAAATGGTAAATAACATATATTTTTTTCAAAATTTTTGAATGGCCCGTTATGGAGATATATCCCTTAGAAAGTAACAGTTTTCGGCCACAATCAGCGCCTAGCGCCTTAAATAAACGTCTTACTTTTTTCACCTCACCAAGCAAAAATTGCGAAACAGTTGTTAGATTACGGTGAATTATTGATACTGAAATGAAACAAAAAGTCAAAAAAGTGTTCCACTTATGCAGTTTAAAAAGAAACTATCGTTCAAAATATGTATAAAAACTACTAGAAGTTTTGTTAGTATCAAAATAATATCAAAAGGTGTGCAAAATCGAAAAAAAAAACGTTACCAGGCTCTTAAGGAATAGAGTATAATGGAAACTATACTTATAATTGTTTGTCAGATAATAACATGTTTTCTGGAGAGCCCATAGCAATAGTACTACGTTATTCAAACTTAATTCTAGTTGTAAAGGCCGTAAAGTGCGTGCTATGAATGAAACGTGAGTAAATAGCCTCGTTATACACATGACGTAACTTAGTTTTAGGGTGCTCGTTAACAAGCTGTTGGCTTTAGCAATTAGTGATTTGAGTCGCCGAATATAGCAATCAACCGTACACAATATTAATCCGCACAAAACACGACGTTGTATAATGTAATTGTGTAATCCTTATGCGACTTATGCGTCTAACATTTTACAGATCAGCAACCGTTTATGAAAGTCGTAACGACTGGTTAATATGAAGTTATGTAGTATGGAAAAGAAAACTGTGACGTCCCGATGAATCCCTTTAGTCCATTTAATGATTAATCTCTTTAATACATTTTATTTTCTTCAAAAATAATGAAAATCGCTAGTTAAATATTTTTTTGTTTCTTTAAATGTATTTCCGTAAAGATTGCATGACCATGCAGGGAACGACCCTATTGACTTCTTTCTAACGAGTCAAATTACTCGTAGCTTCTTAATTTTCACGTCAAATTCGTCACGACATACAGAGTGATTCAGGAGACTAAAGCAGGAACATAACATAACATAAACATAAATACTCTTTATTGCACACCTCAAATAATAGACACAAAGTATACACAAGACACAAACAAAAAAGCAGAGGCAAAACAATTGGCGGTCTTATCGCTAAAGAGCGATCTCTTCCAGGCAGCCTTTGAACAATTCTACACACCCTATTACACTTGTAAGTAGTACTTAACGATAATGAATCAGCCACCATCATGTTTACGTGAAACAACACCTTTTTTAACCTTTTTGTCTCGTATAAATTTTATTCTATGTAATAATGGTCACCCTATAAACAAATCAATAAACATAAAACCTCTTTAACAAATATGATAGTACTTATCTTCTAATTACAATAAAAACATAATAATACTGGTATCAACCAACTTCTTGTTATTAACTGAATCCGTAGTGCTCACGTCTTCTGAATACAGGTATTCAGTATGATGATCAGTATGATGAATAAGTAATATAAGTAATATAATAAAATTTACATTTAGTGAAGTCTATCAGTGTCAGCGTCAGTTGCTGTAGCTAATTGTTTATTGAATTATAAATTAATTATTTAAAAGTTCGGACAATTACGCTATCCAAATTAATAGACGTTACCTAATTATCCAGTGAAAGTGTTTGCCTAATATAATACCAAATATAAAACCATAAAACTACATAATAAAATAAGAAAATTTTTGACATATTTGACATTTTATATGTAAAAATTTTGGAATGAAGTGTTTACATATCGTTATTTGAGCTATTTTTATTAAATTAGTGTTCGTTACTTCTAATATTTATATACCTACTTATCTTCATTATCATGATGAACGTGCAAAAAGAAAGTGGGTACGATGGACATTACACCTAACATCCCACTAAGTCAAGATGAAAACACAGACATAGTATCATGCTTAATCTGCTCGAAACCCTATAAAAGGAAAGGTCTGCAACGTCACATACGTGCCGCTCACGGCAGTGAACACTCTACTTCGCAACCACCACCACAACGCTCAGTTCAAGCATCCCCCCTAGAAGAAGCTTTTGGGTCACCATTCCTCAACAATACAGGTTCGATGGCCGGCATTTGGCAATCACGTTGGAATAAAGTATGTACCCTACAAGGCAAAATTTATGATCTGCCCTCCTCCAATACCACAAGCAGGAAATTCATTCACACGCTTGCCGATGAAGTCGATATGCTAACAAAATCCCAATATCCGTCCGAACGATTACTAATATTCACCGCCATCCTGTTACAAAGAGATAAAAATGTTAAACAAGCGAAAGATATAAGTCGACTTATCGATCGCCGCTTAAAGTTGTGGTCAGATGATCATATAGACATTTTGATAACCGAGGCAATAAAATCAAACATCTCTCTTTGTAATTTTAAAAACCGAAAGAAACACAATGACAACATAACGCAAACTTTCACACGCCTAATCTTAAGAGGAAAAATACGTGAAGCTCTAAACTGGTTGCTGACGAAAGATTCTAGAAAAATTCTCAACACGAATGACGAAATCGATGACACCGGGAAAACCGTAGGTGATGTCCTAAAAGAAAAACACCCACCTCCTAAAACGCCAAATCCTGACCTTTTTACCCTGCCCGAAGATCTCCCCAATATACCCCCACTACTAGAAGTTGACATAACAAGCAACCATGTTGAGCAGGTGGCTAGAAAACTACATGGCGGCGGCGGCCCTACAGGTACAACCTCTGAAAATTGGAAAGATTTCCTCTTAAGATTCGGGGAAGCGAGCTTACATTTAAGGAAGTCCATCGCCGAACTAACTATGAAACTTAACAACGAATATGTTCCATGGAATCAGATACAAGCACTGATGTCAAGCCGCCTTGTAGCCCTAGACAAATGTCCAGGTGTAAGACCGATTGGCATAGGTGAATGCCTGCGGAGAATCATATCCAAATGCATGATATTAGCCACCGGCTCCGAAGTAACTGAAGCATACGGCCAATCACAACTCTGCAGTGGCCTTAGTAGCGGCATTGAAGGCGGAATACATGCCATGAACGATATTTTTCAAAATAAATGTCTTCCTAGCTCAAATTGGGGAATGCTTCTCGTTGACGCAGACAACGCATTCAACTCCGTTAATAGACAATTAGCACTTTGGCAAGCCAGAATATATTGGCCACATTGCGCTCGCTTTCTATATAACACTTATAACGGCCACGCAGAACTTGTCATCCGTGACTCCGACATGAGGTTATGCAGCAAAGAAGGTGTTACTCAGGGAGACCCGCTAGCAATGCCACTCTATGCCCTTGCAACTATACCAGATGAACAACGAAAGAAGAAAAGAACACAATACAATCCTGGTATGCAGATGATTCCTCAGCCCAAGGCGATTTGAAAAGTATCCGTAATTGGTGGGACAAAATCAACTTAATAGGTCCGTCCTTTGGATACTACCCACAAGCCAAAAAAACTTTGCTCATAGTATCAGAGGATGACAAAAATATTGCTGACCGGTGGCCTATCCCACAAAACTTACAATTACAATTTTACAAGTGTCAAGTTACAAGTTTGTAATTATACAAGTGTGCGTACCACAATATATACAAGTAACAAATTTGTAGGAACATTCTTACAAATATGTAAATTGTATCGACAAGTCTACAATTTATTGTATCACAAAACTATACATACTTTTCCGGAAAACGTACAAATTTGTAGCTGACAATTGTTTTGTGCTACATTAAATTGTAGTAATAATTATACATATATGTAGAATTGTACCTACAAGTTAACAATTCTCTAAACGTGTGTCACACCCTCTTGCGAATACTAGTAATTGCAGTATATTTTATCAAATTTAGCGATTCCAACCCTTTGTACCACAAAGTGTGTTTAGTTCAAGACGCAGTGATAGTGAAGAAGAATTAATTGTAAGACGTCCTAGGACATATAGAGAATGTATAAATTTAAGTTTGACCATAACGGATTTTACAATTAATCAGAGGTTCAGAGTGAGTAAATCTACCGTCGAATATCTACTACAGACTATTGGTGGAAACCTTAGACATCCGACACGAAGAAGTCACGCTCTTGATCCTAAACAACAGTTACTGACTGTTTTAAGATGGTTGGGCTCAGGTCAGGATCCCAAAATCACGTCACTGATGGTGATGCTCATGGCGTTTCCAGAATGATAATGTGTCGTTCGATTCACGCCGTATGTTCACAAATAGTGGACAAATTACTGGGAAGTGATTTAAGATGGCCAACAAATGGAAAGTCAATTTCTCAAGATTTTATTGCAGCATCACATGTAAATTTTCCCAGGGTCGCAGGTATTATAGATGGATAATTAATACCGATAGATGCTCCGCATCAAAATGAAGCTGGTTTTGTTGATAGATATGGAGATCATTCTATAAATGTTTTGGTAGTTTGTGGACCGAATTTAGATTTTTTTTATGTTAATGCACGATGGCCTGGCTCCGTAAATGATTCGTGGGTTTTAAGGTGCTCATCGTTATCTCAGCAATGGGATGATGGATGGACCTTAACTAATGAGTAAGTGAAACTAACTTTTAACATTAAAGAAGCTAAATAAATTGTTACAAATATGTAACAAATATGTAGTTGTAACATTACAATTGTTCGCTTGTATATTTACAAATCAACAATCGTACAATTATGTAGCTGTCGTGACATGCCTTTACTCTTTGTGATACGCTTTACCAAAAGTGACATATTTGTACACTGCAAATTTGTAACGAATACATATTTGTAATTATTGTGGTACATTATTTTGTTTACAATTGCACAATTTTGTCGAATTGTACACTTTTAAAGTTTTGTGGGATAGGCCACGGATCTTCAAGGACACCAACGTAACCATTGTAACTAGTTCTCGTTATCTAGGAAGCTACATAGGTGAAGGAAAAGAAGACTTCATTAAAAATAAAATAACCAAATTTATTTCCACTATTGAAAAAATATCGCAAATCTGCAAAGACTCACCCCAAGCTGCCTATACCACCCTCACCAAAGCTGTACAATTTCAATGGGCCTTTCTTCTACGTGTGCTAAAAAATTCAAATGAATACTTTGAACCACTAACGCAAGCAATACGCACGATCTTCTTGCCAACACTGTTCGGTGGTGACGTATCTTCAATAGAAGCCGACCTTTTTTCTTTACCCGTGAATAAAGGTGGCCTTGCAATCTCTAACCCTTTCAATTCTACCAACTTAAACTACGACATCTCTAGGAAAGGTTGTACTGCATTGACTATCGCTTTAACAGAGAAAAAAGACATCGACTTATCTCAACACACTACATACTTAAAAGATGCACGGAAAGAAGGTCGCAAAGAAAAAGAAGTCCTTGATGACAAATTTTTGGAATCAACCCTGGCAAAATTTACTCCCAACAAGAGAAGGGCAATTGAAAGATCCATCGCAGCGAAAATGAAAACAAAGTCATTTAACTGGCTGTCCGTGATTCCTACAAGAAAAGATCACTTTGACCTATCCCCTTTAGAGTTCAGAGATGCGCTAGCAATACGCTACCACCGCATACCGATCTCCATGCCACAATCTTGCGACGGCTGTGGAAATGACAACTTCGACATTGATCACGCACTCTGTTGTAAAACAGGTGGCCTAATAACGAGACGCCACAACGAAATCAGAGACCTTTTCTGCGAACTTTGTCAACAGGCGTGGGGCAATGTAACAAAAGAACCACTAATTTCTGAAACCGAAGGCGGACTGCGAGCAGACTTATCCTGCCGCGGCGTGTGGGACGCTCAGAGGGAGGCGTTGTTTGATATCCGTGTCGTTGACACCGACGCTCCTTCTTACGTCTCGCGACCCGTAGCATCTGTTTTAAAGTCAGCCGAAGATGAAAAGAAGAGAAAATACGCAATAGCCTATGAAATACAACACGCTACCTTCACACCAATAGTAACCTCAGTAGATGGCGTCTTCGCTCCCCAAATGTCATCCTTCATAAAACACATGGGAGAAGCCATTGCCGACCGTTGGAACAGATCCCTGAGTACTGTCCTAGGATGGCTTAGAGCCCGAATAAGCGTCGCCATTATACGCGCCACAAGCATGTGTATTCGTGGCACACGCCACAAATTTAAACCAAGATGGCTCGGTTTTGACGACGGTGCCGCCCTGCCCCACAGACTGATATTTCTTTTGTGTATTTATGTCTTTATTTGTACTCGCTTTTATATTTATTTGTTTGTTCGTTTGTTTGTCTGGTAAATAAATCTACATGCCCGTTATACGATCTTTGTCGATTTTTAAGATATTGATGACGCAAATACATGTTTGACCTGATTTTTCCCGGGTATTTGTACAATTTTGATTGTCAAGACTCCTCCGAAAAAAAATAGATTATCTATAGGGAGGTAGCGAATTGTTCACTTTGAGGCATCTATTTTAGTTTTACTAATTTACACTAACCTGTCAGAGGAATTAAGTAAGAAAATCAGGCTGGAGACATCTGAAACAATAAACGTAATTTACTATAAAAATTAATAAATTACACCTTTCTTTATATATAAGTGTGGAAACACCATATTACGCAGAATATTGAAAGGTATATAAAAAATAGGAAAAGCACAAAGGCGAACGTATGCCCTAAGTAATTGTTTAAGTAGAACATATCCATTTGCAGCTTTACCATATTTACATTAAAACCTACACACTTGTTCAACCCAGGGAACATGTCGTCTCCTAAAATAGAAGTCTAGACGCGCGCCAAATATTAGCTCTAAGGACTCTCCGTTACTATCAATTATCCCTTCAGACGGCTTCTAATACCTTTATTTAGTTAATTCGGTAATCAGCGGGGTTAAGACAAGTTTTCGTCTTTTAGGGTCCATCCACAAATTATGTTACATTAATTTCGTGAGTTTTTCACCCCTACTATCACCCACTTGTCACACTGATGTGACATAAGTCTTCTGTAGTTTTATTATAAATCTAAATTACAAGCAACATTTTAAATTATTGTTACTTCTATTTATAACACGGTATAGTATCGGGGCGTCCCATTCGTTTTTTGTCAAGTACTTAAATTCGTCCTATTCTACTTTCGTCACCCATTCATCATTCGTCACTTTCGTCGGTAGTCTTTGTCATCTTTGGTCATATTTGTTGTTTGTCCTTTTCTTATTCGATTTCATTTCTGTATTCGTCATCATCTTTGGGCATGTAAGTCTTTTTTTAGTCTCATTCGTTATTGGTCTTATCGAACCGAATGGGTGCAACAAAGGTGTCGAAATTGACGAATGAAGAATGGGTGAAGAAATCAGATGGGACGAATTTAAGAACTTGACAAAAACGAATTGGACGTCCCAATACTATACCCAAGATGCTTTTAATTAAATTTAAGTTTGAATGACACATTACACGACATGGGGGCGCAAACTTTAAAACACGTTTAGATAAGATGCAAAACCTCAATACAACTCCAATGTAATAACTACGCAATACAGCTAGCGCCTAAACGTCTGAGTCAGAAATATTAGAATTTGCTTGAAAAATATTTCGGATCCAACTCCAATACAACTTCAATATTGGTTGATTATTTGTTGGGTGTTGGAGTTATGATGTTTGAGATAGATTGTGTTTTTAATGTACCTATAATTCATGTATTTTAGAAAAAAAAATCTATTACCTATACAATGTTTCTACAAGTGACGTCACAAAAATTGGGTTTGGCCCCACCCTATGCCACAAAATGTCACACTTCTTTCATCCCCTCCCTTCCCTTAAGACGATTGTCGCCAGTGTCCTTGAGCGTTTGGGCGCTGTGTACCCGCGCTACCCGCTTACCCTGCTCATTGCGATCGTACGTAAATCCGCCACACTGCACCGGAACGATGTTCAAAGAATATGACTTTACACAGAGGCGCGCGGGCAGCTTTATAATAATTATAATCCTTTTGCGGATATTTTTTGATTTGAATACTGTGATTAAGTACTGCAATGGTAATATTTTTAGGAATGCTACTCACCTATTAAATAAGATAAGTAATAACGATCTCAATTAGTAGATTTTTATGTAATAAAATAAAACCTAAATTTTGAATTTCAAGTACAGTCAGCGGCAAAATATTGGTAAAAATATTCTGCATATCAGAAAAAAAAACTGACTAGTGCAGAAAAAAAACTGAATGCACATCAAAGCTATGTTTTCATGTGAATTTAGTTTTTTTGCTGTGCAAGTGAGTTTAATAGATGGTTATTTTTTTGTAGCGATTTTGAATATCAACCGTAAAAATCACTTATATAATTACGAAAAATTTACAAAACTAAGGTTGTTACGAATAGGTACTAAAAATGCACATGTAAGGAGCGGCATTTGTCCACGGCACAAGAGCTGTAAAACCATTAAATTTTGATCTTTAAAATATAACACAGCAAAAACTTCTTCGGGTCCCGTAGTCATAATGGCAAAAAGGAACCCTTAAAAGTTTCTTGAAACATGTCCGTCTGTCCGTCCGTCCATCCGTATGTCACAACCATTTTATTGTAAAACATATATTGATGAAATTTTATCCATAGGTGTGTTTCTTGTGCCGCTACTTAGTTTTTAGCTAAATTGCTGGAAAAAAAACTTTACGGGGAGGCACTCCATCCATACATATGCCGAACTAAATGTCAAAACAATTTTTTTTTGCAAATATGAACATTGTGTACATCTATCGATACGGGTTTAAAAATATCTTAAGTATATACAAAAGGGTGTAATCGTTAAGTGTAGCCAGGCGATTGTTCCGTAAATATAAGAGATATTAGAAATCTTCAAACTGATATCGAAACTGCGTTACCCAATGAGTAAAATTGCATTAATAACTTTTTTGAAATAAAAGTATTAATATTAAAAATATTAAGTTTAAACGCTCCTATACAGTTAGTACCTACGACGACTCACTCTCAAAGTAGAACGTCGGTGCCGTAAGAGATAAAACTGCTTGAGATTCATTATTTGCACGAATAAACTGTAATAAAACAATAAAACCACCATTTATAAAATAATAAAACAATTCATGAATCATTTGATAACGGTAAAATCACTAGACCGTACAAACTAGTCTTTCAATGAACGTCGTACTAAATGTATGAGAGGGTTTGAAGTTAATGTTTGGCATAGTTCTGATTTTATAAAAAAAAGTTATTAATGTAATTTTACTGATTAGGTGATGCACTTTCGGTATCCGTTAGATATTTTTCTCAAACATGCTCGGAAATGTTCCTGTTACGTTAGTAATTAGAGACCAGTAGGGACTCTATTCCAAGGCAGGTTCAGCGCGACGTACGTAAAGGATTTTCATACAACATTAAATCACTCAGCCAGTAACTGAAGTTGTTTTAAATTTTTGATCAATCTTACTATGCCAAAGGCTCGAGTCATTCTGCCAGAAAAAAAAGGTCAGCAATATTTTTCTGTGTTTTCCGGTTTTTATGTAGGTACAAAAAGTAATACTTATAAATAAAACTATTATTAACACACCAAAAACTTTATTTTAAAACCGAATATGTTACAATAAATCGACAAAGACAGTTTAATCTCGAATAACCGGTAACAAGTTGAAAGAAACATACGAACATAAAAAAAAAAAAATTGGAGGGAAAATACATATATTTTATTGCATCGTTTTCTTTCATCGATAACGAATAATTTTATCTTGCTTGGATACTTGGATAGTATTAAAATTTTTAATAAAATGACTTCTGACGAAAACGACATGGAAATTGATGGGACCCCTCCGGAACTACGAGCCGAGGCGCAATTAGCTTTAAACAATTTGCTGCCAGCTAAATCAAAAGAGAGGTATATCACATGTTACGAAAGTTTCCTTAAATGGAGGGCAGATAAAAATGCACATAGCTTTTCGGAAACAGTTTTCCTGGCCTATTTCACAGAAATGGCTCAATCGAAAAAGCCATCATCATTATGGGCAATGTATTCCATGATGAAGGCTACAATGCAGCTGAAACATAATATTGACATGCAGAGTTTTTCAAACTTACGTGCTTGGTTAAAAAGGAATTCAGCTGGGTACAAGGCCAAGAAAGCAAGAATATTTAGCAGTGAAAACATAGAAACCTTCCTCAACTGCGCACCTGATGATACATATCTTGCTATAAAGGTAAGCAAATCTGACTATTTAATCATATTTTACATACCTACTTGCATAAAAATGAAGTAACTACATAATCTTGATAATTTACTGCTCTGTCCAGTGTCCTAGCAAAACCACATTTGCACTAATAAGATACAAAAAATAACAAAAAAAGTTTTGGTCTGACTATAATTTAATAAATAATAATGAATGTACCTACCTAACAAAAAACTTAACTAAAACTAATCAGGACACCAATAACATATTCTACATATTAATTTTATGACTGAATATTTACAAAAAAGTCTTAATTCATTTAATAAAAAAGCCTAGGTAATGAAATATATATCTACTATTATCTATTACAGGTAGCCATGATCTTGGGCATAACAGGAGCATGCAGAGGATTGGAATTAAGTATGATTACTACCAAAGACATTGAATTTCAAGGCGATATAATCGTAATCCAATTGAGAGACACTAAGACAAAAATAGATAGATCATTTGTGGTCCGGGATGAATTTAAAAATATTTTTCAAAAATATTATGACTTGCGGCCCAAGGACACAATTACTGATAGATTGTTTCTCAATTACAAGAATTCCAAATGCACTAAACAAGTAATTGGACGGCATACCATAGCTTCAATGCCTAAGAAAATTGCAACTTTTTTAAATTTAGATGACCCGCACTTATATACTGGACATAGTTTCCGACGTAGTTCAGCAACACTTCTGGCAGACTCTGGAGCCGACCTTCTAGCTCTTAAAAGGCATGGTGGCTGGAAGTCGGATAAGGTTGCAGAAGGTTACATTGAAGACTCCATAGGAAACAAGGACAAAATATCAAAAAACATTACAGAAAACATAAAATTAAGAAGAAGCACAAACACAGAAAATCAATACAACTCTTCGCATCAGAATTATGAATTTTTGTATGAAAATCCACAACCAGGCTGCTCCAAAGATCCTCCAGGTTTCATTCGGCAAAATGTAAAACAACCTCCATCCATTCAAGTTCAACCTTCATCTTCAAGTACATATTGCCAGGTTCAAAATTTGACAGATTGTCCACAACCATCACTGCATGAATCAAATCCCCAGCCACCGCCTTCTCATCAAGATGTTGGAAATAGCGAGCAGTCCACCGCACATATCGTACCATCACAAGCAGGTTCTTCAACAGATATACAACAAACCAACATTTCTGTTCCTGGAAAAACAATAAAAATATCTATAAGTAACTGTCCTAACATGTCCAATATCACATTCAACATAAATTAATAATAACTTTGACAAAGTTTTCACGTTATGATTGATTCTAAATGTATGATAAAGTACGTAATATAAGTAAGTGGTCATATCTTAGACACTAAGAATGTTTAGTGAGTATTAGTAAGACTTTGCATTTCAATCTTACCTGTAGGTAGTCCCCTCATGATTTCATTTTTATTAATGTTGTACTGTACAGTTAATGTAAATAGGTAGCCACTTTATGTTTGTTTGTTCCCTTATTCCCAACGAATATTGCGACGTCCGAGTTCCGATATGTTGAAAAAATATTTAAGGTTATTATAAATGTCATTTCCATTGGGTCGTTGGGTCGTTCTCGTTGTGACGTATCGTTCAGAAACTAGTATAATGATTTTCTAAATTATATTTTGTATTAAAGGTTGAGCTGAAAGATATGACGGTGTACCATGTTGCAGTGTCTATTGAATCGAAACTGGCAATAGCAGCCAACCTTTTGAAATGATTTATAATTAAAACTTTTAGGGGGCGTATGCACGATCAACTTATTTTCAGAGCGATTTATTTCTCTTTGTCGCAGTTTGCTACACTTTATGCGCATACAAAGAGAAGAGTCGTGAAATGTATGGGGCACCATACATTTCACAACTCTTCCTAGGTATGAAGGGCGAAATAGTAGCCGAGAAAAGTCTCTTGTGTGTGTGTGAGCCCTTAAATAGTTTAGTATAATTATGAACTATTATAGTAACTATAATGGGCTGATATATCTAATACAATAACTATATATCTACACTCAAGAGCAAAAGTAGCGGGTCACTTTGTACTGATTTCTCATACAAAGTGACCTAATATTTTTGCTCTTGAGTTTATATAAAGACTTGTCTCTGCAACTATTTTGTATGTAATGTAAATAACCCTGTGTTAATTTTAGCGATATACCTAATATGATAAAATAAATTTTTATACCCATATACCCCTGTGTTTTATTTTATTTTATTTCCTTACATGTTTGAGAAAAGCACTATACATGCTTCGACCGTAATCAGCTTTCCTGGCTTCGTATTATAGCCGTCCTCGTCTTCGACTCGGACGGCTACTAAATACTCAGCCAGGAAAGCTTACTTACTGGTCTCTGCAGTAATGTACTATTCTCATATCTCTTATTTTTACGGAGTAATCGCCTGGTTACACTTAACGATTACACCCTATATAGAGGATTTTTAAAACCTTTTCTATTGAGTCAATATTTTTAGAAATAATCGCTTCGAAAGTCTAAATAATAGTCCCCCCCCCCCCCCCCATCTAACTTTTAATCCGTAAGTCCAAAAAATATGAAAAAAATTAAAGAAGATACGGCTTAGTACTTATTTATACGAAAACTATTTCACATATTATCGGTTGAGCCATTTTTGAGTTATCTCCGAGAAACTACTTTCTATGGAACCCTACATTATGCGTGGTCCGATACACTCTTGGCCGGTCTTTTAAAGATATTTGATAGGTAGTATTAAGCGTTAGTAGTAATTTATTTATTTACTTGTGTTGATAATTAATATAAAATTTGCATTTCAGCGAGATAGTAAAGCTTTTTTTCCTTTATTCTTACTTACATTGAACTCTTAAATATCAGCTATTTTTAATTAGAATCTCGATCAGGCTTTGCTCGGTATAGTGATAGTTAGTACACTGAAATTTGTATTTATTTTAATCACGCCGACAATATGGTAAAACAAAACGAGAAAAATAAAATGAAGTGGAGGTGATTTCTTTTTCACTCTAACCCACACGATTGATACGATACACGATAGTGTGTGGTATTATTGGACAGGTATTTCAAAAAGAATAAGTCTGAAACAACTTTTAGATAAAACGCATATTTTTGTAAATAATAACTCCGAAAATTAATTATTAGTCCATTGTATTGTAGCAATAGCAGGTTTCCGCAACTCGACGACTAACGCCTATTTTGCGTGACGCATCAGACTAAGTACTAATACATAATAATTGTAGTGTACTTACAAGACTACATTTGTGTTCAGGGCATTATATATAATATGCATGAGTTCTGTTTTTCTCCATTTTTATTTCATTTCTTTATTTAATTTTTAATATAGGTAATCTAAATAAAATACACTTTTTACAAGAACATAAATACATGAACACACATACGGGTATATTATCTTAAAAGATAAAACGTCTATGCGCTATTGATTCCGACAAGACACGTTATGCCCGCACCGCATGAACCCTCTGCAGTTATTTAGTCTTTAGGCACAGTAAGTCCGATATTATTGCTCAAGGGCCAAGCACAAGTAGCACGGAGCGACGAGCGACACAGCCTCCTCGTCTCAAAGCTAGCTCACGACTGCCAGCAACGCCGTTTTCGAGTTACCAACGCACGTGATGTGGAATTATGATCAAAATGTTTAAGAAAATTTAATCAATTTAAATATCCTACGTTGTGTTTGTAGTGTTTTGTAGTACACATTTTTTAGTTCAACAATATTTTAAATCGAATGAGCCGTTCAGTAGATATAAGCAATTGCTTATATCTACTAAAATTAACCGTAAAACGACATTTCGTTACATTTAAATAACGGAGAAACTATATGTTACACGAGTTATTCAAACGTTGACGATGTTGTACATGAAATGGTAATTAACATATATTTTTTTCAAAATTTTTGAATAACCCGTTATTGAGATATATCCCTTAGAAAGTAACAGTTTTTGGCCACAACTAGCGCCTAGCGCCTTAAAGTGTGATGTAATTAATGTATGACCATGGTAGAGGTTAGACGATAAAATATGCGTCTACTGAGCGCCGAATCTTGACTGTATTTTAATATAATTTTGCTACTCATTTGGACTGATCGTTTGTCTCAGGTAATCAGTAATTGACAATGACGAAGCGACTAAGCCAGTATGCGTGACCAAGCACTATAAGAAAGTAATTACTGTACACCTAATTACACAAAAACTGAAGTCGCGATCTATTTTACTGCGCAGTTGCTTATTTTATACGGTTAGGGCATAGCGCGGCATTTGAACTTAGAAAAACTGGTCTTGATTCACAGGGATGTACTGCCCAATGTTTAGTCAATATCAAATCATGATTTACCGAAAACTTTTTGCCGAAAACCAGCGTATATGATAGCGTGGTAAAAGGGATAAACAACAACACTCACAAAACTCATAAACTTGACAAAGAAATGTATACAAAATTATTATCTATAAGTCTTCGAAGATCTTTAAAGTGACTAGAGTCACTGGAACTGAATCCGAAAAATTATTAGTACACGTCATCTAACCAGCAAACCAGACTCACAGCAAGACGCAATTCCCTGTAGAGGCACGTTTTACAAGCTTTACAGCTATTCGACGTATAATAAAAACGTAGCGTACAACGATATTTTATATCTTCTAGAACATTCTAGATAGTTAAAACTTCCAACGAGTTTGTTGAGTACATATTTAGTTTGTTATATTATAATTTGTTATGCAGCTTTGATACTGTAAAGTGGAACTTTACTGCATGACTACGGCAAAACTTAAATTAAGGGTTATACTGATTAACATAAAAACAAGTCTCTTTCATCCAACAGCTGCAGCTGCTCCGAAAAACACCGATTCGTATGGTTGGCCATTGAAACGATAATAATCAGTTTTTTATTACTTTTCTATCTAAAATATCAGATTGATATCAAACCAGAACAAATTACATTCTTTAAATAGACCTCCTTGGTATGATTACAATTGAAAATTGGGGTTGTCAATATTTATGGCCTTCGTAGCATAGTATTTGTAGCAGCTAGTCACTAGCGTAGCGCTTTGTAGACGGTGTAGACGCTGCTACGCCCGGAAACAAGAGTTACGCAGGCTGTGATACTATTGCGACGCATCGGTGTATAAGAGAGGCAACGCTATTCATGCATATAGCGATGTCCCGCTCGTAATATGACGATCACACTGGATAACAAAATAACAAACACGTACAGAAGATTCTCCTTCCTGAATTTGACATTTAGCTACAGAGATGAAAACGTTAGCAGTCATACGCTCTTAAAAAATTAAAATAGGGTTTTAAACGAGCTTCATATAGCCGTGCAGGTATGAGACATGTCATAAACACTGGCTGAAATGATAATATGTGACGTTTTCAATCAAAGGTAGTCGTAGGTATCATTGTTGGTTGTCAATGAGACGTTAACTGCCATAAAAAATAATTTAGAAATTAACTCTATTAACAACCGACAATGATGTCCGTATGACTTGAAAACGTCACATATTCTCGAACGCACCCATAAGGTGACCATATGTGCTTACCCTTCCCAAATTAGCCCTGATATGCGGTAAGGGCATCGAGAATATGTATGTACTCGTAGCAATTGCGGCGAATAAACATTTTTCTTATGCAAGCTTAAAATTTCTTCACGCGCTATAAGAAAACTGCTCAAATGCCTAAAATTAGGCAAGCCGACTGGAATCGTATTCTATGGACGCGCCGCCACTGGTATGTAGATAAAGCAGTGTATGTAGCTACACACATAATCAAGCATTAAAACACTCGTATGATATTATAATAAAACTCGCCTGCCGGCTCGTTTCATCAACCCCCATTAGTATTTCGATGCCCTTCATTATATAGCAGTTACATAAACTACTATCATAAAGACATGTACAAGACTATAAAACAACATATCCCACGCAATTTTTAGGTCCAAGCCGCCAGGCATTGGCCGATATATACCTAAGAAAAAAATTATAATTTGGGTTTTGACTATTAACTATAATACTCGAGTTTTTCACACATGTAATGGATAAACTGTTTAGTAATTGGTTGATTTAGTGCAGTGTTCTGCATGCAATCATTTTGTGTGAGTATTACCGGTACGCATTCCCTAGTTGCACCAGAGCTGGGTGTTATATTTATATACTTATATAGCGCACGTGATGGCGACACGTGTAGATCTAAATAGCAACATGTGAGGTTGTACCGACACGGATTCAATTGGGTACTTTCCAATCCAATAGATAAACTTAATTGTTTCATTGCATTCATAACATCAAAATTTCAAAAATACACGGGAAAATCCGTGTAACATGTGTTTGAGCTTTAAATGATTTTATAATGTTTAAAACTTTTATAAAGGAGATGTATTTATCATATGGTATTGTGACGTCACAATATTAGTATCCCATAGTAACTAATCATTTTGACGTTTCCGAAAGAGTAGCTGATTTGACTTCATAGGAAAGTAGCCTATAATATATTGGTGTGTTAATCTTCTAACATGTTTACTGCTTATAAACCGTTCCTAATGATATTCCAGTTTTCTATCAAACGTACAATTTTTTGCCAATCATCTGAGAGATGATTTAATAAATTTTTCCTCTGACAGAACGGAAACGGTATTGATTTTTTTGGATGAGACTGTTAGTTTGTGTGTTGCATGCAAAGACTAGATCAAACACTAGCGATGGTTCTTCGATAGGCTTTAAGGCCTTTAAGTCGACAGACGGCGTAGTTATAATTTTGACGGGCGTTTCGAAATGTTTGATTTGGTCTTGATATTTAACACTTGAGCGTTATTCTACGCGTGTAGCGCTACGTCGCCTACGTCGTAGCAGATAATAGTACATTACTTACCTAGGGCTGTAAAAAAAAGAAAGCCCGAAATCGCAGGTATTTGGGACCCGAGCCGCAGGCGAGGGTTGTAAATATGCGATAGAGGGCTTTCTTTTTTACTGCCCGTGGTGAGTACACAATTTTACGTCCCCACCTGGCCATAATGCGAGTTTTACCGTAAGCGTAGCGAGCGGTAAAACTCACATTATGGCCAGGTGTGACGTAAAATCTATTTCCCTCTATACAGCGAAAATTCTTCGTAGAAATGTAACGCTAACGTGTCACAATATAGACGCAGAGTATATATATAAAAGATAAAAAGATATTTATTCTTCAATTTAGGCACATTATAATGCACTTATGAACGTCAGAGAAAAAAAAACTACCACCGGTTCTAACCCTACACCTCTGACCCGAGAAGTATTATGACCGGCAAGAAACTCGGCGGGACGATATATATTGGCCAAAGCATCTTCACAAATGATTGTTGCAGCGTCCATGGAGATTAAAATCATAGGATGCCTCAGACTGCCCACAGCGTCTCCGATGACTATAAAGACCGATTGCCGAACGACATTTTCTTCCACAGCGATCGCAGACATGACATGAGTCCTGAGGTGGAGATTTGGCACTGCAGATCCGTTTCTGTCTGAGATTCTCTAGCCAAACCTCATAGTTTTCATCTGCACCTTTTCTAAAATAGGTTACGGCGCCACTCTGGTCTCATTTCAGCCAGAGTTTCCCAACATATGGAAAGCATTTAGTTTTCGTTCTTGTTTGGCAGAAGTGGTTAGTGTTCCAAAGAGTACAGTTAAACACTTAAGACGCAGGTTTGAGACGCAGAGTAGACCGTTTGCAACCCTACCTCATCTGCCAGCAGAATTCGGCCTATCGAGGGAAATGCACGGTAAAAAGTTATGTATTTTTTACCTGGAAGCCTGAGCCAAACTTTGAGCGTTTTGTACAGTGAGCAAAAACATGACCCTATTTTTTGGCGAAATCTACCTCATCGAGCAGGAAGTGGGAACGTAGCACATTCGATAGTGCTTATCGAACGCAAACCTAGCACTTTAGGAATTCAGCCTAATTTTAGTTTGCCCAAAAATATTGTAATTTACCCCATCGAGTAGCAAATTGAGACGTGTACAGTGTAATAGTATCTTCTTACTAAATAAAAAGAATACTAAATATGAAGATACCAGTGCCGGTGACTGTACATTCGAAAGCACTAATCAAACTATTAATAAAAAAAAATAGCCAGCTTTCGTTATTCGGCCAAGTTTTAAGTTCGAAAGTGAAAGTCGACTCATGAAAGTCATGTCATGAATCATGATTAGCGTTGCATGGGTAAATAATATGTTTTTTCCTACGATTGAAAAGCAAAGAAATATACGCTCGTGGACGCAATACTTAGTCCCTATGACGGAATTAGCAACATTGAACTTACTTCAATAAAAAATTATAATTTATAGAATGTTACACAGCTGTAATAAACCGCCCACGACTTTCACGGTCCCATTAACTACATCAACATTAAACGAGTAAATACTTTCAGCTTTTACGCCTCCGCCCTATGAACGTCAGTGATGTGTACACGGACTCGCATGCGAGTCCTGACTTAATTACAACAAAAACAGTATAGAATTACAACAAATATACAAAAGCAAGGGACACCACACATTGTGTCTGTCTACACTCTGTACACTGGTACAGTGGTGGCGAGTCAAAAATCTTTGAAGAAAAACTGGAGTTAACATGCTGGCTTTTGTTCATGAGCTGATGGAAAAGTGCTCGACTGTCTGAAAATTTAGGCAAGCCGGTGGGAATCGGGTTCTATGAACGCACCGTCACTGCTCTGTATATAGGTACAGTCGACGTCAAAGATATGTTTACACTTTTGAATCTTATTCTTTTGTACAGTCGCCAACAAATATATCGGAGCGGCCAAGGTAGTCAAAAATATCTGAACATGTACTTTATTGCCTTGACAATAGAGGCGTTGTTCAGATATTTGTGACCACCTTGGCCGCTGCGATATATCTGATGGCGACTGTAATGTGTTGCAAAAGTGTAAACATATCTTAGACGTCGACTGTACAATATAAATAGCGTGGAGTGGCATTCGAATTTTTTGAACTTGATTAGATATTTCTAGCAGTGCAGTTAAATATATATTAACGCTAAGAATAATGTTAAATACATTTTAAATAGTGTAGCGATTTTGAGTTCGAATGCGGCCTGGCCCAGTAGCGGGGAGACTGTGGAGGCGCCGCACCCCTCGTATATTCCCAATAAAGAAGGACAAGACTCTAATAACGCGACCCGAGTAAGCTCCCAAAACGACACCTCAGACTTTTCAAACACCTGCTCACCGAAAACCAACCTTAAATTAAAACAGCAAAGCCCATTTCAGCTAGCACGGAATGCATGCAGTAATAAATACGAACACAGAATCACACGTCCGGTGAACTTTTTAAGAATGTACGTCGAATATTACGCGAGTTCGAGTAATGGTAATTTGATGACACGTGTCGAGAGGAATAGGGAATATGCTTATTTTGTATAAATAATGTCAATCAAGTCGTTTTCGTATCATTGAATAAATGTACCAAACATAAAATAGGGTTGTGGAGATCATGGTCAGAAATTAAAGGCCGTCTTGCGGGCTAACTATGCTTATATAATCTGTATGAAGGTTTTATGGCTAATAATAATAAAGAACGAACATGTAATTTAATTATGCTAACGAAATCTTACGTTTTATTCCATAGTTATTATACATTTCACTTTTAATTGGAATGTACCTACGGGAAATTGAATCATGGAAGCATAAAATCACCGATTATGAGACACATTGTCAAAAAAAAATATAACATAATATTTCTACCAACGTGCTGTGTACAATGTGTCTATAATAAAAACCGGCTAATAGCATGTCGGGCCACGCTCAGTGTAGGGTTCCGTAGTCCGGCCTATTACATCTGTTCATAAGGTCGTTTATTAAGGAATATTTTGCAGCACTTACTTACGTCCTTTTACTATGCTGCACTTACGTCCTTTTACTATGCATCTTTTAAGTTTTAATTATAACTCAAAAACGACTCAACCGATTTTATTAAATATATTAGTTTTCATTGTAAGTACTGATCACTTGATCAGGCCTCACTTTCATGAATTTTTCCAAACGCCCTTTTTAAAACTTTTAGAGATTTTATTTACGAAAGTATTCATTTTATCCAAAAACTGATTGAGAAGATCCGTATTCTTTTTTAAATACCTATCCAACGACACTCCACACGATAGGGTTGGAGCGAAAAAAAAATTCACCCTTCACTTCATGTGTAGGTACGGGAGGAACCTTAAATATTTTTTTTTTCATATTTTGTTTTACCACTTTGTCGACGTGATTAAAACACATGCTCATACCAAATTCCAGTTTTCTAGTACTAACCATCACTAAGCAAAGCCGGGGACGGACAGACGGACATGGCGAACTTCCTAGTTGACTACGGAACCCTAAAAATATGATAAATTATTTATAAAATAACTCCATTAAGCCTACCTGCCGACAAGAAAGGTCGAGCATACCTACAAATAATTTGATTAGAATCAAAGACTAACTTTCGGAAAGGAAAATGAAGGGAGTATCGGAAGCCCGTGTTGATAACTTCGTAATAAGTTTCTATAACGCGGATAAAATGTATGGAATAGATTACAACTTGTAGCTTGCGGCTAATTCTAGCCAGGAATCTTCCAGGAAGTTTTAGACATTATAGTTTCAGTTGGAAACTTTCATATCATAACTGTTTCTAGAAGTATTTCATTCGAAGTAACCGTTGTTTCATTCGAAGTTGAAATCGTTTTTTTTTTACTTAATGTGATAACATACATTCTCATTTTGAACTAACGTATATTTTGGTGCGAGTGAGATGCACTGCATTGTGCTATTATGTTAAATTTTGATAGTTAAATTATGTTAGTTAAATTTTGATGTGGAATTTTATTGTAATTTCTAACTCCTCTGAATCTGCTTTACAAAACTGTCAGAGTACCGTTGCCAATTCAGAATCAGAATCAATCGTTTTATTCCTGATAAACCATAATTGTATACAAAAGTATTAAAAATAAAAACAAAAGAAATGTAGAACATAGTACACAGTTTACCACTAAATGGACCTTATGGACCCGCTTCAGCATTATGCTAACCCGAAAGCCAGCGCTAATCTTCCGGCGGGACCATTTGGGATTCAATTTCTATTCTATTTATTAAACGAAACTAAACAAATAATGATACAAAGAAATAGTTAAATTTCGCTTTACGTAACACTCGTAACAACCCAGCCACCTGGAATTTCTCCGAAGCTTATCTTAAGCCTTCCACATTAACCGTAATCCTTATATTACTAGGTATTTAATCGTCAGTAATTCCTAAGGCCTAGGCCTTGTGGGAGTTGTGGGTACATGTTAAAAGCTCTAAAGGTGCGTTTAGTTTCTCTTGTGAAACGAAAGCGCTGAGCTCGACCTGTAATTAAATTTTCATCAGGCCCCGAGTCAGCCATTCAAAATGGCTCGCATTTTACTTTTTAGTGAGATTCTCGGCTGTAGGTAAGACCTTTTGGCGAAGTAATTAGTCTCGGTGCTTAATGTCTGTCTAAAAGGAAAATACCCTATTCTATAAATAGGTAAATTAGACGAGAAATATCTACAAAATTCTTTATTTACTTTTTAGGCTTTAAAAAGGATCTTGAAATAAAAAAAAATCGTTCCTACAAACAAAGTATAGCTCTTAGGCTAATCAACGAGCAATATCGTCTTAATTTGTCTGTATCCGGAATAAGATGGGAAACCGAGACTGATGCCAGATTTGATTTTAATCTCGAGTTTATCCGGCTCTTTTGGGAATGTCAACAAGAGCCGTTGTTTCAACTCAACAACCATTCAGCTGAACTGAAGCGGACGGATAGCGTTTTCGAGACCGGAATAAACGGCCACGGGCATCCGAACAGAATTCAATTTTAAAACAGATTCTGCGTACAGATGCAGTTCGCCTAGGACGGCAATGGACACTACAGTAGTCACTGAAAAGTTGGCTGGTTAAATATCAATGAATAAATGGCAAGGTGTTCAGCGACTTTATTTATAGAAAAAAAGTAATTGAAACAAGTAGAGTACCTATACATACTAAACAGAATTATCGATTTTTTTTCTGCGAACGAGATTGTGATACGATATAGGGAAAAATAAAAGTTAAGAAGAATCACGGTTACAGAGAACTGCAGCACTCCGACTGACTTTTCGAATTTCTCTGCAGATACGATACAGTCACCTGCAATAATATCTTACACGAGCACGGAAAATTCTCCGACACAATCTTATTTGTACAGCCATAACAGTGCATTGCAGTACATTTTGTACAATGTATTGTACAACGGTTGGGTAAGATTTGAAATTCAAATTGTTGGAATCACCAGCAGGCATATCATTACTAAGCATGTTTTGGTTTCGAGCCACTACGCATTGTTCACTGAACGCACTTCATTAGACGCGCGAGATGTCTGGAGCTTTGTCGTCTGGCGACGAGTGCAGCCATTCGAGCCGAAGGCGAGGGCGTTTAAATTCCAGGATGACATTGTTTCAATGTCGCGAGTACGGACAGCAAGGACTTCAAAGTTCGACTGTACCTATCGTAAGTTATTTTTCTGGTGTATTTCGTCGGAGATAGCTGGGAATAGGGTTTTTCATTCAGAAATTACTCCTATCTGTCACGCCATTGTGCTGGGTACGATCGAGGCGGGGACATTTACACCATGTTATTCAATATCGTTGCGATATTTTAGAGGGATATTCATCCATGAAGCACAACAAACCTTCCTAGCATTTGTCGTAACCTTCGTAGCGTGTTCTTGTTACAGCTTGCTTAAGGGGGCATGCAGTTCCCTTGGCAAAACTTAATCCAAATATTAGCGTTTATCGTCAGTACTAGTTCCTATGAAAACAACTGACAGCTGACCCTTCAAAAATAAGGGATGCTAGGCTTTGTTGGAATTAGATCTGGTTTCTATACGATATTTTTCTTCCATTATATTTCGAGAATCTCATTGGTACGAACCTGGGTTCATACAAGTGATCCTCAGATTGAAACTTACAAGCCTTACGGTAGGTTTAGGTACCGCTTCAATACATGCAACACATGAAGTATTCAAAAGTTTCCTTGTCATCAAGTTGAGTAGTCTTTTCCAATTAACTACTTAGTTAGCCGGCGTAGTTGTCGACGTTAGCTCGTAGACTAACGTCGTGGTTACTATTCGTAGAACACTTCAATATTCACTATCAAAACCTTAGTCCTAAAATTTTAGTTTGCATTAATTTACACTAGGTATAAATCATTTCTTAATCTAGTCTTAATTTAAATGACCTAAGTAAAGATCATTCTTAGATAAATTACATTTACGTCTATATTTAGTCAGACCGTACCCCTCAAAGAGTGACAATTTGACAAAGAACATGGTTTGCAACATTCAACAAGAAGGCTAGGTATTGTGGTAGGGAACAATGGAGGGTGCGCAAATAGGTACTAGCATGAAACAAAGATATTTTAAAAGACTGCAGCACAAAATACACATTTTTCCTTAAAACAATGAAATGAGATGCAAAAGTTTAACATAATCTAATAAAATAATCTTTGACGTCGACTAAACAGCATGTAGCTTTAAATGATAAAAATATAGTCCCGTAAGTCCCCGTGTCCCTGCTGTACAAGCACAAATCAAAAGAATTTTTCAACACACCTGCTCGTAACGAGGTTCTTATTCCACCGCTTTTATGCTCATAATCCTAGATATTAAACACACGTGCATTTCACAATAATTATCCAACTAGTGGAATAATTTAATAATCCGATCAAGTGGCGTTTGTACTCTAGTACCAAGTTGTACGTACGCAGACGAATCGTTGTAATTTAGTCGGGTATAACCTTTACTTTTTTTTAACTCTTTATGAGTTTACATTCTAAAAAAGTAAAAAAAAAGTAAATTTATAAAAAATATACACATTTACTATAGAATACAAATTATACAATCCTGATTGTGAATAAGAATCATTTCAACTTATTATATTACTGGTAATCTATACATATAATAAAGCTGAAGAGGGTCGAAAGTCTGTACATGGAAGATAATCGAAAAAAAGTTGGCTGGGGATACTTAGAATCGATAACAGAACACGTTCCAACAATTTTTAGAATTTTTGTCTGTTTATCTGTTTATCTGTTTGTCTGTTTATTTGACCGCGCATCACGTGAAAACGGCTGAACGGATTTTGATGAAATTTTGTATAGAGATAGTTTGAGTCCCGGGAAAGGATAATATATAGTTTTAATCCCGAAAATCAACCCTGGTGGGGGTGAAAATGGGGTTGAAAGTTTGTATGGAGAATTTTTAACCGATGAAACGATTTAGATAGAAATGAGTATGGAGATAATTTGAGTCTCGAGAAACGTCATAGGATAGTTTTCAAACCCTTGTGGGGGTGAAAAGGGGGTTGGAAGTTGGTATGAGGAATTTTTTACCGCTGAACTGATTTAGATGAAAATTGGTATATAGATAGTATGGGTCTCAAGAAAGGACAAAGGATAGTTTTCACCCCGAAAATCAACCCTAAAGGGGTGAAAGGGAGTGGGAAATTTGTAGGTATAGGGAATTATTAACCGTAGAATCGATTTAGATAAAATTTGGTATGGAGATAATTTGAGCTCTGCAAAAGGAAATAAAATAGTTTTATCTCAGAAATTATCCCTTAAGCGGATGCAAAAGGGGTGGAAGTTAACATGGGGAAGAAACAACCAATAACCGCTGTACGTATTTAGATGAAATTTGGTATTGAAATAGTTTATAATTTGTTGGTCAAGGTGTCCATATTTATTAACCCGTCGATGCTTTAAATTTACCTTTACCCGCTCTTAAGAAATATTTGAAAATGTCATTAATGTCAAAGGGTTATTGCAGGTTCGAGGACTATTATATGACGGACAAAGATGCATGGCCCAAACCAGAAACTACTACAAAATCATCTAACATTTATAGGACACCGTTTAGGTAGGAAAACATATCAAACGTTTTGTGAAGCAGTCAGATTAGGATTTATTTTTCTTTATAATTAAACAGTAGGTACATTATCTGTCTCTCAAGCTGTTTTGATATGTCTTCTTGAAGAACTACGCATTATTTTGTATCTTTGAGATCTAATAATGTATTACTGTTTTGAAAAAAATAAGTCCCGTCGAGTTTCTTTTCGGTCATAATACTTCTCGGGCCAGAGGTGTAGGGTTAGAACCGGTGGTAGTTTTGGAACGAAGTTCCTTATCGGACGGTTCGCGGATGGGGGCTAGGCGAAAAAAAGTCACGTGACCGTCACGAATAAGCGTCACAACACGAAAACGCGACACCCATAAGATTGAGAAACATAGAATAAAGTGAAGTGAAGTGAAGTGTAATGAAAAGTGAAAGTGAGAAGTGACAAAGTGAAAAAAGTCGAGAACCTAAAAGTAAAAAGTGTCAAAAGTGTCGAAAATGTCAAAGTTTCATAATTTAAAAAAAATTCAAGAAATTCAAAAATTTCAAAAATTCCAAAAATTTCAAAAATTTCAAAAATTCAAAAAAGAGACTTCTCGAAAAAGTCGAAAATAAAATAACATAACTTCGTTCCAACCAAGTGTTCCACACCATTCACGTATTTTTAACCGACTTCAAGATTTGAAAAGAGGAGGTTCTCAATTCGGCGTGTATGTTTTTTTTTTTTTTTTTTTTTTTTTTTTTTTATGTTTGTTACTCCATAACTCCGTCATGTCTGAACCGATTTTGAAAATTATTTTTTTGATTGTAAGTATATATATACAGATTGGTCCCGTTTTTGTCAAAACGCAGTTCTGATGATGGGATCCATGAGGAATCGAGAGAACTCCTCAAATCTTAAAGGCATACATATAGTGATTTTTATATTTTTATCAACAAAACCATCATTTTCATTCAAAACAGTGACATTTGATGAAGTAGAACTGCTGATGATGATCAGAACGGAACTCTTCAACGACGCATAGTTCACGTTTGGCGATTCGTCCTCTTCGCTGTGTTTGTTTAGCAAGTTTAATTGTCAGAACAAATGTTCGTCAAGCTCAAGTTCTGATGATGGGATCCATGAAGAATCGAGGGAACTCCTCAAATCTTAAGGGCTTACACATAGTGATTTTTGTATTTTTATCAACAAATCAAGCATTTTCATTCAAAAGAGTGACATTTGATGAAGTGGAACTGCTGATGATGAACAGAACGGAACTCTTCAACGACGCATAGTTCATGTTTGGCGATTCTTCCTCTTCGCTATGTTTGTTAAGCAAGTTAGATTGTCAGGACCAATTTTCGGCAAGCTCAAGTTCTGATGATGAGTTCCACGAGGAATCGAGGGAATTCCTCAAATCTTAAAGGCATACATAAAGTGACTTTTGTATTTTTATCAACAAATCAAGCATTTTCATTCAAAAGAGTGACATTTGATGAAGTAGAACTGCTGATGATAATCAGAACGGAACTCTTCAACGACGCATAGTTCACGTTTGGCGATTTGTCCTCTCCGCTGCGTTTTTTAAGCAAGTTATTTCATTGTATGGAATCTAAGTGCACCATCTACAATAATCCTTCACCGGCTACCCCCATTGAAGTCGGTTTTTTTTTCTTAAAAATTATGTTCTCTGACGTTCATTAGTGCATTGTAATGTGCTTACATTGAAGAATAAATATCTTGATGTACATTAATATCATAAATCTTCTATTCCGCGTTCGGAAACCGTATGTAATTACCACCATTATTGCAACCAGTAACGTAACATCAGTGTATTATCTGTGACAGTGTGGTAAAAACGTATGAAAATTAACGTAATGAAAATGCGCCCTCCTCCCCGACCGTCGGCACGCCCCATACGTCGTCAACGTCTAAAGGGGGGGGGGGGGGAGGGTGGTAGTCACTACACTCGATTGAGTTAAATTTTTAAATTTGCATGGGTCATGGACCCATGGAAAAAATCATGAGTGACCCCCTCAAAAAACAAAAAATCATTTCTCCATTTGGGACCCCCCCCACCCCCCAAATTTCAACCGCGCTGCAACCGCGCCTGTTCTTACCTTTCATGCTTAGACTGATTTGACGGGAGGATCGATTTGGATGATATTTGCCGTGGACATGAACGTATAAATACAAAAGTGGTACTGTATCGTCCGATATACACCTACTACTCTATGTTGTTTATATCATGGCAAAAAAAAATATAAGGACAAAAAAGGATTGATTTTTGAGTGTACTTTTATTTAGTGGTAATTGTTAAATATTTTATCAGGACTACTGTCCTCCAGCGTATCCATCTGTCAACTTTACTTCAAGTTCCGCCTCCAGGGTAGCAGGAGAGAAATTAGGGGTGAATTAGCCGCTTACTGACACAGACCGAATTCCACGCGGGCGGAGCCGCGGGCACAGCTAGTACACAATAAATTACGTTTTAAACACGAATTGTCTGTTTTAATATTGGCTGTTTGGCATTATACGTCCGCGCCTTTGCCTCAAGCTGCACGCACATCCAAAAAAGAATATTGCGCGCCATTTATAAGTTCACCTCAAATCATTGTTTATTTGTTAGATTTTTCTCGTCGTGTTTTATTAATATAAACAAATTATACTTTCAATGAATAAGAAGACAACTTTAGCATTAATTTAACCTCTGGATATATTTCAAAATTGTGATACATACCAGTAAAATGTCATCATAAAAATCTAGTGAGCAATACGTAAGAAAAAAATACTATAATTTATTGCACAATAAATGTGAAGTCTTTAATTTTATGAAATGATTTGAAAAAGAGTTCCAGATACTCAATAACATCACAAAAAGGTTAGTTAAATTTAATTATCTTAGGTTCGTAAATACCTCTATCCTGTAAGCATTCTGACAATTAATGTATTTATCAAAAGTTATTTTATTAATTATACTATTCTGTTATTTCCTCGCAAGTGTGTTGAAAAACGTCGTATGAAACGCGTGTGCTTGATCATTACATAAGCTCAGCTTCCTTATGCGCACTCACATGCGTTCGTGCGCACAATATCGCTTCGTATGTAATGATCAACTTAGCACACTTGTATCATCATGTACTATTGAACACTTATAGAAATAATAATAATAATAAATACTCTTTATTGCACACCTCATACAGTTACAAGCACAAATTTTACAATTAGATAAATTTAGGTAGAGGTAACAACAGGCGGTCTTATCGCTAATGAGCGATTTCTTCCAGACAACCTTTGGGTAGTGGAGACTAGAGAAAAACAATAAGCAGTAGGTGGTGCATAGAAACAAAAGAGACGAAATAGATAACACAGCACATTCATATGAATATACATACTTAAATAAATACAAAATAAACATACATATACGTACATATATACATATATAATACACACAATAAGAAACAACAGTGTCAACTTAAAAACCTAAGGAAGAGATAAATAGTATTCCTTAAGTTGCGATTTAAAGCTACCAATAGATTGCGCGCGTTTTATGTTGAGAGGGAGAGAATTCCACAAACGAACGGCCTGGAATGTAAATGAGCAATTATAAAATTTGGAAGATGAAGATGGCACTTTTAGGAGCAATTTTTGAGAGGATCTAATAGAATTAAGATAAGAGAAACGCTCTTTGAGGTAGCGGGGAGTTGCAGGGTTAAAAAGTATAGAAAAGAGTAAAGAAAGTATGTAAGAGTTACGGCGGTGACGGATAGGGAGCCATTTGAGTTGAGAACGAAAACTAGAAACATGGTCGAATTTGCGTAATCCGAAAATGAACCGAATGCAGGCATTTTGAATACGCTCAAGCTTATTAAGTTGCTCCTCGGTTAGGTCTGAATAGGAGATATCTGCATAATCAAGAATGGGGAGAAGTAACGACTGAGCAAGCGCAATTTTAGTAGCAATTGGCAGGAAATTCCGGAGCCGTCTGAGAGACCCTATGGCAGCAAACATCTTCCTGCTCACTTCACTCACCTGAGGCACCCATGATAGACAACGATCCATGATTACGCCAAGATTTTTCACTTGGTTGGAAAAAGGAATTTGGATACCATCGAAGACTATCGGAGGGAGCCTGAGAAAGTCAATTTTGGAGATTTGTTTAGCGCTACCCATCACAATTACCTGTGACTTTAAGGGGTTTACTTTTAAACCGTAATTTTGACTCCAATTTGATATGCGGAGCAGATCAAGATTCGTGGCTTCTATAACTGAATTGAGATCGCTATGCATACCCTGCGAATATATTTGAAGGTCGTCGGCATAGAGGTGATACGAAGAGGAGAGGTCAAGAGTTATGGAATTAATGAAGATAGAAAATAATAGAGGAGACAGCACACCACCCTGTGGAACACCAGCTGATGTGCTGCACCAGGAAGAACACGAAGAATCTAGTTTTATTCTTTGCCGACGACCAACCAAATAGCTGCGGAACCAGTCAATCGCTGCAGCCGATATGTTAAGAGACTGTAAGAACGCGAGCAAAATAAAAGAAGCTTTCAAATTCAAAAACGCAAGAGTTGCCGCTGGTACTCACAAGGATAAGTTAATGTAAAACCTTGGTTTCTGTTTATATTTCTTGTTAACAACTTTGGCCATATCGCTTTTTTGCTCCACCTACTAATGCTAAAAAAATATTTTAGATAATTACTGAGATCTTTTGTATGTTAAATCTCTGAAACATTTAACATTAAACTAGTACATTTATGAACATACCGGGTGTGTGTAATACGAGCAAAAAATTAAATAGTAGATTCTACTCCTCAAACTAGACAACGTTTGTTCAGCGACTTAAAAAATTAACTTGTGGTTTGATTTTTAGTACACTAAAGTTTATTCGAATACGCAATGGATTGCGAAATTGATTATGTCTGTAGGGTGACAAGACTGACAAGCAATGTCAATTAGAAGGATTTTAACGTACATTGATAATACTATTTAGTTTGTATGAAAAAGAGACAATCTAAAGACTCCATATTTTTTAAAAGTTGCTGAACAAACGTTGTCTAGTTTGAGGATGTCTAGCATCTACGATTTAATTTTTTGCTCGTGTTACAGGGCACACCCGGTATAATAGAACATTCACCATTTGTAAAAAAAAAACATTGTTGCATTGTTTCTAGATAATAAGTCAGAGCTCACAGATCACAATGAGGTTTTCTCATTTGTTTTCCTTGGCATCCCACGACAATGCTGCTGAATACACAACGAGGCTTCATTATGCGAAAATAAATTAATATAACAGGAAGCCGGGCAGAGATATTGGAGATTTAATGAAGTCTATAAAAATGGAAATAAAGGCAATTAAAATAAAGGTTCAACACACTGTTGAATCAATCTAGGAGGAATTGAACTAGCATACTCGTACCTTCTCGTCTCAGAAGAGAAAAAATATTGTCCAAATTGCTATGTCGACGATTTCCTATCATATACCTATTTCAAGTAGTCCAGAGTAACGGGTTATTTGGGGGACAACGAGGTAGACAATCTTAAGTTTTCGACCAAGAGGACCCTGTGAAGGGGTCCAAAAACTGCAAAATTTTAGACATTGCATTTATGGTACAGTGGTAACGTTAAACTACAAAAGCGTGGTCAAGACTCTTGGTCACAATAACTTATATATGTTTGTTTTATATTGGAACCCTCTGGAGACCATTTACTCGTAGCTTAACAGAAGACAACCTTTATGTGTCGTTAGCTTCGTCTAAGCTACAAGAGTGATCTACCTAAGCTATTTCTTATTATTTGTCAATCGTCGTCTTTGTTCAATACCCCTACATTATACTTGAATCCTTTTCCTCAAATCTACATGTTATGCAATTCGGTCGCGCGTGAATTTCTTAAAATGAGATTGGAAAACTCTTTGTCAGCTATGGCTGTAATTTTGCTTCCGATGTGAATCCTATTTGTCGCGAACTTTGTACATTTCCAATGGAACGTGAAATATTTTACGCTGAGGTATACAATATTTCACTGTACGAGTATGTATCTACAGTCCGATGAAATCATCTTGACACGATTTTTTTGTTAAGATTTTCTGAAGATCACTTTGAACGGCCTCCTAGCCCAGTCGGTAGTGACCCTGCCTACGAAGCAGGAGTCCCGGGTTCGAATCCTGGTCAGGGCATTTGTTTGTGTGTTAATCACAGATGTTTGTTCCTGAGTTATGGATGTTTTCTATGTATTTATCCATATTTATCTATTATATATATCATCGTCTAGTACCCATAACACAAGCCTTATTGAGCTTACTGTGGGCCTAAGTTGATTTGTGTAAGATTGTCCTACAAAATATTAAAAAAAAAAAAACACCTCGCAACGCAACTTCTGTTGCTGACTGTACAGTCGCGGTATTTAATTGTTGAGCCTTTTAGGGTTCAAACTTTTTTTATAGTACTACTTTCTTTTTGAAATGCCCATAGTAAAATATATTATGACTTATGAGTTATGACAAACCATCCATATATTATGTTATGACAAAGCAGTTTTTCCAGTAACAGTAGAATCAATGAAATACACTTATCCCTTTATTTGGGGGATGATAATAGTAACGTAAGGAAAATAAACATGAATGTTTCTGGTCTATGCTCCACTGACAAACGAAATTTATTAAATTACTTATGTAAAAATAGTATAATAAAGTTTACACCGATGTAAGTAGAAATAATATAGTTTTCCTAGTCCTGTGCATTTTGTGGTTTAAAAAAAAGAATCACCAGAATTGGTTCACCCAGTCGAAAGTACTGAGGTATCAAACGTAAAACAAAAAATGCAGTCGAATTGAGAACCTGCTCCTTTTCGGTTAATAATTGTAAGTATAATTTATTGCGATGTGAGTTAACTACAACAAAATGTATAGATCTGATATAAGCGTTGCGGGGACGGGAAAATATAGGCACGTGCCATTTACCGTTGTGGTTGTGGTTAGTTATTATATGTATCAAAAATAATATAATAAATTTAAATTAGTATCCACACGCCATATTTCTAAAGTTGTATGAAACTTTGTTTGTTGTATGAAACGGTAGTTATTAATGTCATGTTATTTGGAATCGTTTATTTTCGCTAGTGATATTAGATTTATACAGTCGGCATTCGAAATAAGAGGCGGTGTCCAAAGGCCTGGGTACAGTCGCCATCAAATATATGGGAGCGGTATTCAAAAATATCTGAACATGCACTTTATCGCCTCGACAATAGAGGCGTTGTTCAGATATTTCTGACCACCTTGGCCGCTCTGATATATCTGATGGCGACTGTACGACGAAGTTAATTTCAAATACTCACCCAATTAGTAAGGTATCGATACTGCTCACTATTCCAAACATAAATAATTCGAGAAATTTCTTCCAATAACCTTTATTCCTGCGTGTTAGTAAGTCCGTGGGCGAGTTAAAATCGTACCCGCCCTCACGAAAGCCTTCTCGAACAAGAGGCCAACACTCAAGGCTGAAAGCTGAGCTCGCCCAGGGAATCCAGTCGCGCGTCAACATTCTACAAAGCCTTGCCCAAGGCCTCGCGGGATTCCGCTCAACTTTACAATTACTTCAAGCAATTGCTGATGCAGTGCTTGTGAAATTACTAGTGTCCAAATTGAAGTGTAACGACACTGATCATCATAGTGATCATGCAACCTAAAACGTATAACCGTTTCAAGTAAATTATATTTTTTTACATGAAGTTTTACGGTTTTATGGATTTTACGGTTTTTACGGTTGGTACGCATCGATGGGCCCGTAGTTGCATTTTCAATAGCCGATGTTAATTTATTTTACAAGCAGTAGTACTAGAAGCTATACAATTGGGGCTGCCAGGGGCCCAATTTGACAACCGAAAACTGACCAAAGCTAGTAAGACTACTTTGACACATTTTAGTAGATGTGTCATACAAGTAGTGATCTACCATGTCGTGCGCATGTCACAGTTTGGCATGTTAAATAGGTGTCCTAGTGTCCGGCTAAAACCAGAGATATCCTGCTTTCACACTCCTGTCAGAGCAAAGCAAATTTCTTAGTGACTAGCACGTCAGGCTTTTGTAAGGCTTTTGCAAATTAGGAGGATATTTCTATTTGAACAGCTATTAGCTTAGTCCATACCCAAAGCATGTGCATGATGGATAAATTCGGCACGGTAAAGGAAACTGATGATCACGGTATATCCAGCTTTTTGATCAGGACGTCGCCGAATCACCGAATCGGGCTTTAGAAGAAATTTCATGAGTAAAAACCATATTTTTCGCTGTCGTACATATTTCAACCCCAAAGCGTTTAGCTGGTGTTAATATATTTGCCACGCAACGCGTAACTTCGTCTAGACCTCTTAGTTCCCCTGGGAGAAGGAATTGCATTACTTAACCTTTTGGCCGCCGGACCTAGTCCGCAAAGACGCTCACTCACACGCCAAAGCAAATTTTAAGTAAACAAGTTAAGCAACTAATAGGGATTGCAAGTAGTGATATCGATATTTATAATCGACGGTAAAAATCTTTTGAATTTGGCTTTGTCTTTTACCAACATTAATTTTTTTCGAAAATGCCAAAAATATGCATATTTTTTACACACGACAATGTTAAAAAAGAAGGTCTGTACCATAAAAAACAACCACTTAACCATATCGATTTATGACGTAATATCACCGCACTAGGCTGTACGAGAAGTCGTCTATACACGACAGCGGCGCACAGGACTTGTCTGGAGTGCAGACCGACAAGGGCTATTTTCGCGCGGATTAAGTAATAATAGTCTCTAGGTCAACGGCGTAAGCGCTTGTCGGTACGTAAACTTATGAAGCGTACCGTTAGAGCTGCGCATCGTATGTCGATAATATAAATGTGCTGGAACAGGGCCCTATTTCTCGAAGCTTATTAGACTAATAATATTAACCTATGAACTAATATTTTTTACAAGTATACTAGTGTGCGTTCACGAAGCTGCACTAGTAAAGTATTAGCAACTAATAAATATTAGCTAATTTTACACTAATAAATTTAGTTTTGTTTCACAAAGGACCTATAACAATTACACTTGTAAATTACACGTGTAAAGCTATTAGTCTCAAAAGTAACTTTTATATCAAAAATCAATTAAATTTTACATGTTCTAGAATAACAAAATATTTATTATATTTTACTTTAAATTACATAGTATATTTCTACGTAGACCACCACAATGACAGATTTACTTGTCTGACTTTATCTAGACACACGGCAGCGTGTCCGCCAAGTTCGAGCAAAAAAAGCGACACACCGGCCGTGGGTTATATTACACGAACCATTTCGGGCCAATTTCGACCACCCTATAACTCAAAACATATTTAATCTACGCATACGAAATTTCGAGTGTCTGTTGACATCCCCTTAATTGTCTAGAATACAAAATTTCATTATTCTACCTATAGCAGTTCTTGAGATATTGACGTCAGAAAATCGCTATTTTTACTATACACTCACTGACTCACTGACTCATCAAAAACATAGACCACTTCCAATGGTCGTACTGACTTGAAATTTGGCATGGAGATAGGTCTTAAGGTCGAAGTAAAGGGAAAAATCTGAAAACGGCCAAGTGTGAGTCAGTTTTAAAAATAGCGAAGGTGTAACTTTGTTCTACTATGAAGTCATAATGAACTAAATGGGTCTATCTTCCAATGGTCGTACCGACCTGAAATTTGGCTCGAAGGTTTGTCTTTAGGTCGAAATAAAGTAAAAATCTGAAAACGACCAAGTGTGAGTCAGTTTCGAAAACAACGAATGTGTAATTTTGTTCTACTATAAGTAGGTATGGAGTGGAAATGAGATAAGACTTATTTAAATTTAGATACATACCAATTTAAGACAATACATGTTTGTCTTAAAGACAAGAACAATAAAATTGTTCACCACTCTGTGTGTGTCTGTTGCGGGAACCGAACCCACGATTTACGAAGTGCAAAGCAGGTCACTAGGTACACTAGGTGCGCTAAATCAGTCAAACAAAAATGAAAAGACTATTTTTTCTCGCATAGTCTAAATAATTTCTAATTTTACAACTAATAAAATCGCAGATTCAAGAACATGGAAATCATATATACTCTAAGATGGAATTATATATACTACTGCCCATCTCACCCTCCGATACGCCACGGGATGAGATGGGATGGTGCACTTCTAGGGCTACATAATAGGCCACCAATTATAATACCTACTGGTAGGTAGGTATTACCAAGTTATTAATTATCTATGTAGGTAGCGTACTTACAAACAGAATAAAGTACGTTATTGATGTATGTAATATGTAAGTAGGTACATTTTATAGGTGTAGGGAGCCAGTTTATTTGTAAAAATCACCTATAAATAAATAGTAAAATAGAATTAGACGCTTAGTATAAAGGGTATAGTATAAAGTACATACCTAAGTGGAATGAGACATTTCCTAAAGCAAAAGTGATAAAAAAATAATGAAGAACCTACACCTAACAAAAATAAATGAAATCCCATCAAAAACATAAATGTGAAAGGCTGCCAAGTTCGATACTATGGGAATGCTTCGCATATAAAAGAAGTGAGATCTGAATAAGTACCAAGTTCCATAAAAATACCTCAAATCATAAATAGTTATAGGAATGCACACTTGATTTCCAGCAGTTTTTAAGGTACATTTTGAATAAGTATCACGTTACATAGAAATACCTAAAATTATAATAGGCAGAGAAACGCACACCGGTTTTTTTAGCAGTTTCCTGATAACATTTATTATTTTCAGTACTTTTTAATGATGTAACTTGGCAAGTTTTAATAGAAAATTATATACTTGACACATTGCAGTCCAAAGGTGTCGATTCATTGCATTGAAAAGGTGTGTGGTGTGTGAAAACTTGCCAAGTAACATCATTAAAAAGTATGCTGCTGGAAATCAAGTGTGCATTCCTATAACTATTTATGATTTGAGGTATTTTTATGGAACTTGGTACTTATTCAGATCTCACTTCTTTTATATGCGAAGCATTCCCATAGTATCGAACTTGGCAGCCTTTCACATTTATGTTTTTGATGGGATACTCTTTACATCAGCTCAAGAAGCTCCCTATGCCTGTCTCTCTCTCGTTTTACGCATTCTAGTTACTTGTTACAACCAATTGCCAATTAACAATTGTTTAAATGCTTAAATAAAACCGTTTTTGCGATTTGATATTTATTTTGAATATTCTCATATCGAGTAAACATTCTCATCCCTAGCTGTCGAGTATAGACGACAACGGCGACGAGGAACAGGAAAAACATTGAATTTCGGAGCCAATTATTTGATAGCCTTATTATGAAAGAATGGATTTATAAATCTGCTTTAAATGCATATGTTTGAAAAAATAAAGACCTAAAGCATTAATATGAGTGTAAACGAAATTACATTTGTCATTTTTTTTTTCACATATACCGGGCGCTTAAATTTGTGTCTTGTATACACGACAGCGGCGCCAGTGTACCGTTCTATCGCTGTCGTGTATACATGCCAACGGCAGCTAAAAGGTTAAACCCCGGATCACAAGATATAAAACTAGTAAAACAGAGTGTTCCTTTGTCCTTTGGTAGAAAAGTATCCATTTCAGCCGATTTTACCTATTGTGGTATTACTTTTTTCCAATTCAAAAACTTTGCTAGTCTGTCACTCTGACATCCACCCATTAAAAGCTGCCAGATGCCCGGATCTAGCAATAAGGGTAGTATTGCAATCTTACTAGATGGGTTTCATTGCTCTCATTATTGTGTCATATCTGACGTGGCCAGCTCTTAGATCATTATAGTTCCTAGAACATTTTATTACATTTAAAGATACAGTCGACATCAAATATATGTTAACAGTTTTGTTTCTCCTTCGTTTGTAAGGTATAAAAGAGTAAAAATATTCTTGACATCGGCAGTAACTACATACTTAGTACAATATCTACTTAATTATGCACCTATCACATACTGTATAATTTATTTGGCTTTTTAAATTCCCAGAAACATACGAGAATACTGTTTATTTTAAGACTGTCTAAAAGCTCGACAAAATATGAAAACGTCCTCCGCATTTGAAAATTACTAAAGTTATAGAGAATACATTAGATTCACAGCAGCTCCAAGCTGACTTGACACGTATTGCAACATGGTCTTACAAAAATAAACTACCATTAAACCGAGGGAAATGTAAGCACATCAAATTTACAAAAAAGCTTTTACCTCTAAACACAACTTATTTTATAGACGATGTTCCTTTAGAAGAAGTTTCACAAATTAGAGATCTCGGGGTAACTCTAGACAAAGAGTTATCCTTCATCATACACATAGATAACATTATAAAACAATCTAACAAACTCCTTGGTTTTATTTGGCGAAACTGTAAGAAATTTAAAAACATCTCCGCTTTGAAGACTGCTTTTTGTGCTTTGGTTCGTAGTTCGCTGGAGTACTGTTCCCACATATGGAATCCGTTGTATAAATGCCATATTGAGAGGATTGAAAAAATACAAAAGCGTTTCCTATTTTTCCTTACAGTACATCAAAAAAAGGTTCGTGTGCTAAGCTCATACAATGCTCGCTTGAAACATTTTAAAATGATAACCCTCGAGGACCGTCGTTGGATTTCTGACCAGGTGTTTCTACATAAAATTGTCTCTAGTAAGCTTGACTGTCCACAGCTTTTGCAAGCAATTACTTGGACTGTTCCTCGGCCACACTCTCGCCTAGCAAACTTTCGGCCTTTTTCGTATAAAACATACAGAACGAATGTTGGATCTCATAGCTTAATTCCTAGAATAAGTAAAGAGCATAATTTATTATTTAAACAGTATAGGGTAGATATATTAAAAATGTCATGTAACCAGTTTAAAACATATCTACACAGACGGAAGGTTAATATTTAGTTATATAAAAAAAAAAACCTTTAGTTTTCTTTTTTTCAAACATTTTTTCGTACATTTAATTTTATAGAACATTCTAGAATTTTGAGACACTCATTATAGTAATAAAAATACCTAAGGATTAAGATGATTATAGAGATCTGTGTCTCAAAATTCCTGAACCAATTTAAGTGCCTAATTTTACTGCCTTTTGAAATAAGCTACATTCTCTGTCTACTTAGTTTAAGTATATGTAAGCAAGTAGTTCTTAACATGCATGTGGTGTTTGCCTGTTATTGGGTGAATACTCAAGCAATTTTTTTTTTTTTTTGTCATGGCTAGCAATAAGTATTAATATGTATTACACCTGTTGGCAAACCTTAAATAAATAAAATAAAATAAAAATTTATTTTAAAGCAAATCATATCTTTGAAGCACTTCATATGTATAGACAATTTAATTTATAGGATTTTAAGTGTTACTGCACTCGTAATAAAGGTCGTAAGATCATTACATTTTACGCTATAATACATTATAAAAGCTTCGCTTTGAAGACACTAAATATTGCGTCTCAAACCTTCCAATCGTTGAATAGAATAGAATAGAAAAATTATGAATGCAAGTTTATACAAAAAACGACAACTAAAGACCCGAATTATACGACTAGAAGTACAATTGTATTGAGATCATAAATACAATAAAAAATAAAGAGGCATTACATTTGAGCATTTTGAGGTCAATGAACGAGAAACGCGTGAACTTCAATCGCCCCTACTAAGTTATTCCCTGTTAGTCCCTCAAAAAAACCAGTTATAATAGAGACCTAAATATCCTGGACAACTACTCCAAATCAGAGATCAATCCTAGACTGGTTTACTTGTAATGACGCGTTTAGTGATAAGAAGCATTCCTGAGTGGCAGCCATCGGTTATTTAGCAACTTAAACCTATTAGGAGGTAACGAAAAACTTTTGATACTTAAGACCCCGACCGATGGAGGGCTGATAAAAGGTAAGAACACGTAATTTTCTACGGCTCCTAATTTAACTCATAGTCAATCAGTTTTAGTATGCTGTTAACACTAAGTGTCAATTGATCTAATCAAGAAGTTTTCTGAATTAGTCGTATTTCAGTCATAGACTTTCTTTTCGAATTACAAAATTAAGCCTAAATAACTATTACAATGTATTTGCTTCCTACACGGACCGTACGCGTTGTAAGTAGGGTCTGTCATCTTGTGGTCTACATAAAAAACATAAGATAGTATATATGTAAATAGTAGTAGTACTAAAACACTTTATTGCACAAAACAAGTACATGACCAACAAAAACATAGTGAGTGTGTACAAAGGCGAACTTATCTTTTAAGATGTCTCACGCCAATAACAGGTGCTGCCGTCTACTGGACTGATTTCGCAACTTATGCGTGATACATACTGGATACATAGCACTTTATGCCAACTGCCAATAATCAGTGGGTCCTATGCTGCACCCAACAGTTAACGTACGTCGTACGCTCTCAATAGAAGTAGGGATGTTACGGAGGTTCGGCTTCGGCTCCGATATACCGATACTTTCGGCTTAATTCACACCTCCGGCTTCGGCTTCGGTTTCGTCTAATTTGAAGCGAACACCTCCGGCTCCGGCTTCGGTTTCGTCTAATTTTAAGCGGAGGTTTTAACGGAGCCGAAAGTCAGCAGCCGCGGCGTGCGGCGTGTACCTAGGAGTACAAACAGGTTTTGACTTGTCTCCCCGGGAATCACCCCACCCATAATCTTTTATAATCAAACATAATACACCATGTGACATAAACAGGATAGACAAGGAAAGCAATATAAAATATGTTATTTCTCTGTCTTCTTACAAAGGAAAACACTACAGTTTAAATTTCTCAAAGGAGGTGTGATTAGTATGAAACTAATAATGGCAACCTGTAAAAAAGTATATGCGGTCAACGACCTGTCCCCCAAAAGTGTGGTAGTGTGCGTGAAGTCTGGTTGTGTGTGAATCAGGGTATTTTGACAGAATCTGAAAATTCTCCCACCTATACCCGGCCCTTAACCGCGTATATATACATTTTTTTTAAATTACTTTCGACGTTTCGAGGACGACATTTTCCCCGTGGTCCCGAAGAAAGATGTCGAAGGTACTTTTAAAATTATATTCGCAGTAAAGTCCCGTTAACACAATTTAAGTGTTTTCGTGAACATTTTAGAACGAATATTACTCCGACAAACGTTTTGGGATCTCGACTATCTCGAGAGATTTTCGTTGTTGAAATAACAAAGCTACGTCTATTATACAAGTATGCCAACAATGCTTGAATGTACTTTATACTTGCCCGCCCAACTTAGAACAATAAAGCCTAGAAATCTAGTTCCATTCCATACCGCCAACACAGAATAACTAATAGTACTACCGTACCGCCAATGTCTCTATATCTTCCGCTCTTACAAAAATAAAAACGAGTTTAAACGGTACTGCAGTGTATTGATTTTCTTTAAGCAGTAAATATTACCTTACTTCAGCTTAGATAACTAAGTAACTAGATAACAAATCAGAGTCTGTCCGGAAAGAGAAGTCCCATAGAATGAAGTAGTTCTTTTTCCGCCTAAACTCTATTCTATTAACCCTGAACACTCTGAATGCTTTGGTTATTTATTTCTTTCGTATATGACATGTCATATACGAAAGAAAAAAACAACCAAAGCCACAATAAATAAATGTATTTCAGTTTATTTCGGTTGCCAGTTTTGTCAGTAGGTATAATCGGGCCAAAACCAACGTTCCGATGAGTTGCCTCTGTACCTACGTCTCGCTCTGTCTCACTGCTTGCAGTCGCTTCGAGTCGCAGCATTCTTGCTTTATTGCCGTACCGGCACGATGCTTTTGACTCTTTGCTTTGACGATGCTTTGTACTTACTTTCCAGACTTTAATATTCTAAACTAGAAAACATAAACATTCTAAAAGCGACTCGCATCTGTGAGGCAGAGTGAGCCTACAAAGAGAGAGCCTACCTTACCTAAATCGAACCAGAAAATGTACGTATGCTTTAAAAAAACACCTCATAAAATCCAAGAGCATCTTTAAGCGAGAGGCGGAGCATACTATTGCTTTTAATAGGGTTTAGAGTGCTTTTTATTTTAACCCTCCTTTCGCTCTGCTGTTGCACTCTGTTCTAAAAGGTCCGAGCTGTGTAAGCTTCTCAAATAGTTGTTCCTTTTGAAATAGGCAGTGCCACCGCAAACTAAAACTTTGAAATTGTATGAACAGAGGTTTTGTGGAAAATTACTGAAAATAATAGCAATATAAGTGTATGCATTCACTTAGTCTAAAAGCTTTGTATAAGAGAGATGTGTAAAATGTAAAACCACCTTATATCTAGATATGCCATATTTTCAGAAAGTATTTTATTTTATTACAATACACAACTAGTTAGGTAATTACCCAGGTAAACATTTAGATGGATACATTTTATTAGATAGCGAACATAGAAAGCATTAATTCAATATGGCTAGTAGCATATTATTTGTCTAAATATCTATATTTTTTGACGAAGCATTTTGTGGATACTAATTTTGGCTGTAGCAGCTATGACGAAACCTGCGCTGTAGATGAGGTGTGTGAAATTTTTACTTTGATTTAAATAAATGAAGTCTAATATCTATAAATTGTCGTAACATAACAACGAGGTACTTAAGGAAAGATACAAAAAGAAATACAACTCGCACGCTCTCTCGGAGATGGGCAATATCCTGATTACATTTAGAGTTCGTCAACACGCCCTTACCCCAATAGTATCGGCTCAGCTTGGAACAAAGGTCATTGGCTTAGATATATCATTGTCTGGATGAAGGTTTTCAAAGATAATTAAAATACATTACGACGTAAAAGTTCACAAGCTCTGTGACGACCATAGGTTAATAACACGCCTGTGATATGTATGTCCTTGCACAACTTTATTTAAGAATTTTAGAACTTTTAAGATCCTACTTTTAGATACGCGAAAAATTCGACCAATTCAGATCGTACTTTTCATACATAATTACATACCTAAGTCCTAAATAGATCCATTTAATTCAATACATAGGTTACATTTGATCAACGGAGGCTTAACATAAATGCGATTTTGAGAGGTTACAATGTTTAAGGTTGTGTCTGTCATATTGTCAGAGAGACGAGATTCGAAAAGCTGGTAAGGCCCCTAATTGTTGAGTACCTACCGTTACTAAATAGGGATGATGACACATGTTGAACTCAAAGAGGACCCAGTGTGTTGACGATGAGGGACCTTCTTGTTCCTTTAGTCGTCAACACAGTGAATCCTCCTTTTTGTAAAGGGTCGGCAACGCGCATGTGACTCCTTTGGAGTTGCAGGCATCCATAGGTTACGGTAACTGCTTACCATCAGGCGGGCCGTATGCTTGTTTGCCAACGTCGTGATATTAAAAAAAAAACTATGCAATAAAATTTAGTTGATAGGATGCAAAATGATCAAGATATCCAAATAAAGTGAAAATAATTTAAATAATAAAAATCTATTTAAATGATTCAACATTGGCTTCAAAATTTCAAAATTTTACGATTTTTTTAAAGTACGAAATTTAATAAAACAATGATTCCATTTTTAACATTTTACTGTAAAATAAATTGTATGGCAACCATGTATATAAACGCAACATTTCACTGTAAAAATAGCAATTTCATAATTTTTCCATACATTGAACAGGGCGACTATATGATCTTGGTTGACGTCACTTTTGCACATCATTTTGTTAGGAGCGTTTTGAGAAACAAATGCAAATTTCAGACTTTAAGTCTCATTTTTGACCTTTGTGTTGCTTTAACGCAATTGGCCCCATATAGATATTTGATCCTCACAACAAAACGAATCGAGCATTCATGAGAAAAATTCATCATGCCTATTACCCTAGGACCCCTAGGTTACCGAGAACATGGAAGGCTGACCTAAAAGTTTACCGAAGCTGAATTGTGCGGCCTTTGAACAAATAGATAACACTGAGATCTGTCTTCTCGTGTGCGTACTTGGAATGAAAGTCCTACACAAAACAGAAGACGTTTCAGTACTCAAGTTAGACCGAACACGCCCTGAATTTCGAGAAAAAATTAGCTCAGTAAAAGCTAAATTTTTCCCGAAATTCAGGGCCTTCTCCGGTTCTATTTTCAAACAATAAAACCCATCTGTCTGCCTGAAATAAAATAAAAAAATGCTAGCTGTTCTCCAACATCCTATTTAAAGACTGATACTCCTAATTAAAGTAAAAACTCGTTGAATCTTAAGTTGTGTTTTTACACTAACCTAGTTATATTGTCGGACCTATAGTATTTATTGAAACACACATATAATTATATCTCTTACAATTATTATTTTTATCATCCTTCCACCGAAATTCTGGTTCAAAATCGAGCCTCTAGAGTTTGACACGAAAAAAAATGGGAACTTTAAAGACTTAAGCTTTAGCTACCAAATCTTCGTTTAACCCAGAAATATCAATTTAAGTATACCTACAAGACTTTCTGTCATCCCGATTCGTCTATCTTCAGTTCATCCTGACGTCCGCATTGCAGGCCAGGAGGAATAAACCAAGACAGGGCACCTAAATAGTGTATGGATCCGAGTGCATTCACCGCGTCGCGTGAGGCGCCGTAGCGATACCTATCGAAGGATGTGACCACGTTTTCGGGACTAATAGGGACACATTACATTTTCGTCTGGCGTCTCGTTAGGTTTGTCTTGACGTACGCATTGCAGGCTAGAAGGAATAAAATAAGTCAGGGACCTAAATAGTAGGTAGGTACATGGATCCAAGTTCAATGACCTGTTATCGACGGAAGGGTGCACATCTCACTTGACTTGTAAAGATAATTTTAATAATTTGTGGAGTTTTTATTTTACTTTGATGTGGGTAATTAATGATATTATTATATCCAGGCCAGACTAGCGAATACACTTTAAAAATCTTAGTAGCTTTTACATGAAATATTAATAGATATAAATGCATTAGCAATTTTAAATAAATGAGCTACTTAACGTTTTTTAATTAGTCAACACTATATTAAAGCTTGAATTATTTAGTAACGACATTTGACTGTTTAACTTAGGTTTACTAAAACTAAATTGAGGGAATCAACTTTTAGAATAGTGCCATATTTCGATACTCCACTAAAAATCAAATTTATAAAAACGAATAGACTGTTTACAACTCTGTCTACATGTTTATTAGTATAAGTCAGACAACCAAGCCAACACTTCACTGTGTAAGTTTACGAAAATGCCTTAATTAATTAATTATGTATGTATGGTAACGCAGGAGAGCACATTATCCCCAAGTTTTGTATGAACGTTGTGTATTTTCTCCTGTGTTACCGGTTTCATTTGAGAATGTAGGAAATCAGTATCATCCTAAATTCGTCTGCTAAGTTTATACATCGTAAAAGGTGTCTTAAAAGTTAATTCACCCAATTAAATATATTATCCATTGTAGGTATGAGACTTCGCAATTTTTCTACATTGCACAACACTGAAGAGATATAAAATAGACTGCTGCTAAATATATTTTCCAACAAACATTCCTGGTCACCCTAGCACAAACATGACCTATCTACAGCAGGTACTGTGTTATTAGTGTTATGCATAATGCAATTGAGGTAGGTCGGTTTTAGACCCATTACGGTTTAGTTTAGTTTAGGCGAACGCGTGGCCAAATGGTAGGATAATTTGTAGGCGTTTCTGGCACCGGCAGACACGCGAATTCTAGGAAGATAAATGGAATGCATTATAATTTTTCACAATAATTTAAATAATGAGGTTAAATATTATCATAATTCATAGACTATCGGGCAGAGGACCCCCTCAGATACTGTCGCCACCACATAACATGACCTCCAACAAAACAATATTTCTAAGTAGGTATATTTGTTATTGTTATTATAGATATATGGAATTAAAATAATTATTTAATTTGTAATAATTCACTAGTAACTTTCTAAGTAAATATGTTCTCCCAAGGCCTATTTTAAAACTCGATACACCAAGCCATATAGACCTTATAGGTAAGTACCTGACTGACCGGCACTCTAAGCCCAACATGTGAGGCTGGTCACGCCGCCCCAGGCCATGACCCCCGGGAAATAAAATATGCCCATGATGTTGTCTGACAAGAACAATATTTTGAGCGAACAACTGAAGAAGATAGTAAACCTAAATATTGCTTTTAAAAAATAATCTTACTTACTCTTCAGTTAGCTACATTAAATTATTCATTGTATTCTTTAAGAATCAATGAGTGCAACAAAACTGTATAATACAGTCAGTAAAAATACCTACGTCTATATAAGATCAGGAAGAGCCATCTGGTCAACACATGTGAATGAGTTACCTAACTAGGAGAATGGTGAATAATATTGATTATAATTCATGTGTACAATCTATCTCTGTGAAACATTGGAAACATTAAAATAACAAATTATTCTATTTTTAATAGCCAACGGAATAAAACCTAGATAATCACACAGCGTGACGGCGAGTTCATTCTTTACGAAACAATGTTTTGTCGACCTTCCTTTCCGAACTCCATAACTAACAATTATTTTAAATTAAACTTAGCGTACAGTTACTATTAAACGCCAGCAATAAGTATTAATTTAGCTCTACAATTTCCTTCAAAGTACATTCCCTGAAATCGTAGCACAGTCTGGTTAGTTCGCTGAAAAATCAATAACACTTCTAGGTGCTACCACTCAACTCAACGTTTTGCGATTAAATTGCGCATTACAAGTATAAATCGGCACTTACCTTTTCACAGACGAATGGTGGAAATATTGCAGGATACTGAAACTGAGTCAGAAAGTCCGAATATCCCGAGATATTCCTTTTATTTATTTATTTTCAACCACAACACACAATTCTCCGAACAAATGTCGAAACGAAATTGCTCGTTCATTAAGGCGTTTTTCCGTTTCTAAACGAAGTGATGTCTGTCATTTGGAGAACTGTCAAATTAAATCATAAAGGTAGTTTTACACGATGTGATTAAATATTACTTAAATTATAAAACATTAAATGTATACTCTTTTTTTAAATGTAAACTATTTCATAAACGTTAACTCACCGTATCACTCACGTACCGGTCATTTATATGCCCCAGGTGCAAATTTACATTGTCGGTAGCATAGCAGTGTCACAATGCAATATTCCGGTGAGGTCGCAAGACAAATCAAAGTAAAGGGTTGCATCTCGTTCTGATTAAGGGAGTAAGAATCTATATGTCAATGTTGTAACAATTAAGTGCGAGTGAGACACCATCCCCTATTTTGATGTTCTCTTTTGAATCGCTTTGAACGTTTTGTTCAAAGAGCTCAATCTCCGGTACCTACCCCGTTCTGGTGTCCTCGAGCATGCCTCGAGCCGATCTGATGATGGAGGCAAGGTGGTCAAAGTGGTCATAGAAATTAATAAAATTCAATTTCTTTGTACATAGTTAAGTACTTCATTTGTCCACAATATATTAGTTGAGTCCATTGATTTATATTCTTTATTTTATGTAATGCTTACCTAAAAGCTATTCTGCGAGCTACTTGATATCGACAAAGGGTAAGAAAAACGCTCAATCATAATTTTCTCTTATAAATTATTTTAATGTTGAAAGTTATCACATCTAAATCACTATGTGATTAAAGCTTGTATATCTAAAGAGGTTAAACCGTTATTTAAATGCATTTCACTTCAGGGCCTTGTCGTATCTGGCCGAGATGTCGGCCCAGTTGGCGACGTCAAAGATGGCTTTCACGTAGTCGGCGCGAACGTTTTTGTATTGGAGGTAGTACGCGTGTTCCCAGACGTCGATGCCGAAAAGAGGCACCAAACCTGAAAAAAATAGTATTAAAGTAGGATTTATAATTATGTTAATGGGTATTTTGAGTTAACCGCACTTCCACTCCACGTTAAAACATTTTTTTGTTTATGGAACCTTTGTCAATATGATATGTCGGCTCCATTAGGCCTCTACGTTTGTATAAGTATTAGAGTATTACTATATCTAACTAAACATCGAAAAAAACTGTACACTAATTTCGCAGTTGTAGACAGGGGCTCCGCCAATATCGACTGGAATAAACTGATGTCAGTTACCACATAATCTCTATCTTCAAATAATTGCACCCTCTTGGCTCGAGTCCGAACACATTCCATTAGGAAGTGTTGCCTTTACTCTAGCCTTGTTAGTTAGTTCCCAAACTAATACAAGGATTGCTCATTAAATGAGAACAAAAACCCGTCATCCATCGCTATAAAGCTGTCTACAGATGCAACTATTTCACTGCGATTGATCATTACAATCCACCAATATATTTAAAAACTTAGAGAATTCAATCAACCGGAACGAACATTGACAGGCGTTCCCCTCTGCCGAAAACAAATGACTAGTAGTCATATTTATTGTATGGACTGACGTTTATCTGACGTGGCTATTTGTACGTTACGTACGAATAGCCATACATTTGACGTTCCCCTCCCCCGCAAAAATCGGCAGACTTTTGTAAAGAAATTAGCAGACATTGGCGCTCCGGTTGGTTGAATTCTCTAAGTTTAAAAAGGGAAGTATTTTTAGGTAATCATAAAATGTGTTTTCTGTAGTTATGTTGATAAAACGGGCACATTTCATATCTATTTAATTCACGAGGCCCCAGGCGATCCTCGTAAAAATTTGCTTTGCGAGGCATTGTGCCTTTCATGTTGTTTACCAGTAGTAGCCTGCAGGGGGTCCTGGTTGGAGCAGGTGGCGATCTGCAGCTTCTTCATCTGCTTGTTGTAGCCCAGCCAGCCCCAGCCGGAGCCTTGGACGCCTACGGATGCGGCCGCTAGCTGGTTCTTCATGTTCTCAACTGAACCAAAGTCCCTGTGAATATTTTACAAGGGTTTTGAACAAAAATCTTGATATTAATTTAATTTGGTAGTTTTCTATTGGATTGGAATTACTGTTCTACACGGCAGTATAAAAATATCAGCATATATTTTTGTCATAATTTAAAATAAGCCACCATTTTGTGAAAAACAGACCGCGCCCACGACGACGCTTGTCTTAATGTCATTCAACTATTTTTGTTCAAGGTGAGATGTTTTACAAAAAAATATTGAAGCAAAAACAAAGAAACGTTGAATCCCGAGAACGCTTCAAGGTAAATAACGCTTTTGGCGTCAAGACACTTGGTCCGTGGGGGAGGGGTGCATGCTCCACAGGGAACTGGGCAAAAGGTTAAGGGAGGCCACACAAAGATTCGCTTTAGCGGTTCAGCGCAGGAATGCTGCCTGCGTGATGGGCTCCTTGCTCCTTACTGAGGGATCAAGGTCTAGAGGTTTGATTTTAGTTGTATTTTTTTAAGTTAGATTTAATTGTAGTTTTGTTTTACAAATAGTTATATTATATTTGTATTATGATAATCTGTCAAATTGGTGATTCAATAAACTAATTCCAAGTCACGGGCATTGATGTTAGTGAACACAGCCTATTTTAAATATGTTGTATTGTAACATATAAAATACATATATTTAAATTATTTCAGTAAAAAAATTCTATCACAAATTTTTATGCAAAAATTAGGCATTTTAGAGGGTAATAAGACTAAATAAGACGTATTTGAAGTCTTTATAACAAGCAATTTAATTGTATTGATTTGTTTGACTGCACAAAAGATACTCTAAAAAATCGAGTACGGATTCTATTATTTAAACTAAGACAGAGCGACAAACAAGCATGTTTGTATTAAACACATTATTTTATTATTACATGTACATCCACTCTCAAATACACGCACATACATACACACATACACACACACACTGACACACAACAAAGTGCACTCCCGTACAGATACTTAAACAAATTTTATATTTTGTTTAAAAAGTTCAATCTTTCCATTGCTTATGCTCATGGTACTTATTATTTCCACTTGTTATTGCATGTTAGTTATATTTTTGTGGTCATCTATTATTGGCTTTTTCTCTGTTATTTAAGTTTTGTATTATTTGTTGTATTGCTGTTGATGCCCCAAATAAAAAAAACATAAAAAAAATAAAAAATAAAAAATAATAATAATAAGCGAGCGTCAAAAACACAAAACTAAAATTTTGATTTTTAAACATTATTCTGATGTAGGGGAAATTTCTACTGATCTATAAATTAAGTTTAGTCTGAGTTAATTTCTACAACTATTGTAGGATGTTGACTAAATTAGACTACAATGATACAAACACAATCTAAGAAATTCTCTGCTAAGTTATATTATAAACAAAGAATACTCTCACAGGGGTTAATACCAACAAAAAGGTGACCTCAAGCTATCAGGTTAGTGAAGACACGGCAAGGGCAACTGTTATCATATACAAAACAAAATATTTTTAAAGACAAGCTTGGCAACAAGGGCAATGGAAAATCATTTAAGGTAGCATTTAGCAGAAATGACTGTGTATACAAGTTAAATGGAATGAAATAGTCAAATGGAGCCCTGAGGATTGAAGCATAAATCATAAACAGGCCATAAACAGTGCATGCATAAAGAACTTGTATTACTGATTGATAGCCTTGGTGAGCTGATCTGAGGGCTTGCCGCCGTTAGCGGAGAGATTCTGCCAGAAAATGGAGTGGTTGATATGACCACCGCCATTGAATCTGAGGGCCGGGGCCAGGTTGATGACGGTATCTATGTCACCTGTTGATAATGGAATAGACATAACAAAAAAATTGTAAGAATGTCAGTTATTGTCTAATAGTAATAATAACTACCTATGGTATACAAAAATATAGGTAAAACTAGAATTAATATTTTTAAAACTACAACTCAATGTGGGTCTGTTAAATATGAACTGATATCTAACAAAAAAACTGTAACATAATTCAATGTGTCTATGCTAAGGCATGCTCCTGGATCTGATTTTGTATGGCCGGATCCGGGTATCTCCTAGTTATTTCATACTAAGACTTTTTCAACTAGAGTATGCCTGGTAATAGCAGAAAATATGCCGCCCCAAGAGCACATAGATGTGCTATCGGGGGCCCCCATTGTCGCCTTGTTCCTGGGGATAATACAGGTATGTTTTGTATGGGCGATACCGGTATTTGCCACGGACAAAATCAGCACCAAGGAGGCCTTAGACTCAGCTCTATGTAATGAAATCCAACAAAGAAACTTTATTCACTGCTGGATAGCTTCCTGTAAGCAACAACTCGCTTCAGTCCTCTTTGGTGACAGGTTGTGCCAGAAAATGGAGTGGTTTATATGTCCACCTCCATTGAACTTCACGGCACTGAGGAGGCCGACTAAGGTATTTGTGTCTGCTGCTGTCAAATTCAGGCATAATAAAAAAGAGCAGCGTTAATTAAATAAATCATGATACTGTGCAGTTTTCTCTAGATAACTAAAAAAACAAGACTAAACGGATTTTTTTTCGATGGTATTTGTGATGATTATATTTTGACCTGTTTCATGTACAATTAAGTTTTTAGTTACATACAGTCATCAATAATAGTATCTTCATACAAAAAGGCCACACAAAAATGTGTAACACGCTCTTATGGCATTACAAATAAGAGATGTCACATATTTTTGTGGCCTTCATGTCGGAAGATACTATTGCCAGTGACTGTACATACATTTTTATAGTTAAGTCACATTTGTTCATAAACATTAAATCCTAATGTATTGCAATCATTAACCACAGTTTATAAATCTTATTTATTGCAATCATTAATCATTATTTTATTGTCATCCTCATACCTTTTACGCATTTACTTCTTGGAAAATCAATTTTAAGTAAGCTTACCTTTTGCTTGTGCAGCGGCCAGTTTCTCCTCCGCAGCATTCAAGTTAGCAACATAGGTGGCATGATGCTTGCTGTGGTGCAAAGCCATGATCTCACGGCTAATAACAGGCTCCAGGGCGCTGTACTCATATGGAAGGTCTGGCAGAGTGTGCTTTTGACGAGACACACCGGCCACACGGCTAAAAAAATGAATTAAAAAATTGGTATCCATAACCAAGTTGCTAGATCGTACGTATTTATATGCAAAAGTATGTTAAAGTTAGCATATTTAAGAACAAGCTGCGATTGCAAATATCTACAGGCAAAATCGGCATCTACTAAAACAATTATTAATTTACATCAAGTTTCCGATCTTCCGAGACGCGAACATGGTGAAAGTTGAAGTGGAACTATGAGATGTTTGAAGGTTTTAGATAACCGGCGAATTTCTATTCGCCTTTTGCACCTAAAGATAACAATATCAGTTTCAATAATAAATGAAAAGAAAAGATTATGCAATTGAGGTAGGTGCTATAAATTGCAATATGTCATGTCAAATTTGACAGTAGTGAGCTGTCACAAACTGTGTTGCAATAGTAAATTTATGAAGAATCTTAACAAATACTTAGATTATAAATTAGGGAAAACGCGCAGTTATGCTCAGATCGCGCCCCAGTCACCAAAAAAATGACTTGTTGATTATGTCAAATTTATATTTATACAGTCCATCGTACAATATTTCCAGAACTCAGGTCATTGTCCTTTTAAAAAAAGACACCATTTATACTCTGTGTAGAATTTATACCTAACAAATGTGGTCAAACCAAGGGTGTACAACTCCACGAAGTGACAACTACGGCCTTTGTTAGTATCCGATACTTTTTTAAATATTTAAGTAGTTTATAGTATGGGATGCCACTTGCGTGGATACCCTTGCGCCGTCCCATCTCCCAGGAACTTCGTCTAAGCCTGGCCCTGGAGCGGCTGCCGAAGCGACCGAGCGCCTCAAGCGGCGCAAATATGCAGCAATCGATTCTTGCTGCATGTTTGTGCCGTTTGGGGTGGAGACTCGGGGGACCCGGAGCTCACGCTATTTTTAGGTAAATTAGTAAACGCCTTAAAGATGCTACGGGTGACCAGAGCGCTAGCGCTTTCCTAGCCCAGCGCATAGGACTCGCTATTCAGCGTGGCAATTCCGCCAGCCTTCTGGGCACCCTTCCGTCGGGCTCCGAACTTGTGCCAGTTTTCTACTTGTAAATATGTACAGATTTTTATATCATTTTATTAAGTTATATATGTGTTATAATGTAGATTAGTTTTATTTTATACTAGCTTTTGCCCGCGGCTTCGCTCGCGTTAAATTCTCCATACAAACTTCCACCCCCCATTTTAGGGAAGTGGGTAGTTAGAAAGAGACAAAAAGTAGCCTTTATCACTCTCCATCCCTTTAACTATCTCCACTTAAAAAATCATGTCAATTCGTCGCCCCGTTTTGCCGTGAAAGACGGACAAACAAACAAACAAACAAACAAACAAACACACACATACACTTTCCCATTTATAATATTATTAGTATGGGTTTAAGTTTACTGTTAATGTACCCATTTATAATATTTTCATAAATAAATATTCAAACGTTTATAGTAGTGGATTTGTACTAAATTAATAGTAAGATTGGGCAAGTACGGTAATAAATCAGACATTTATCTAGTAGTGTATTAAAATGACTGATGGGTAAGGTAGATTCAGGCAGACTGGGGCAAAAAAAGGTCGAGCAATCAAACTAATCACGTACTTGTCCCTAGAAAGTCGAAAGACAAAATTGTATGGAGTGGAGACGTCATTCGTGTATTACCGTTTATCTGTGAAAGTTCTGTCAAATACTGATTTTGTAGGGAAAATAACGTTCTGTATGTATACTATTATATTATTCTGTGGTCAAACCTAATGTACGAGGGGGAATCAAAAAATCCTTAGAACTACGCATTTGTAAAACCTCTTTACTCGCCTGCGGCTCATTTCATAAAACCACACTTGTATTTTAAGGACCCTTATTACGTAACAGTTACATAAACTACTATTTAAATGTTATTTATATTAGGTACCGACAGATTTTGCTAACCAGACTTATTAATTAATAGAAATGGCACAAGAGCCATAATTCTGTGTAAATGCGATGTTTCGTATGAGGCTGGCAGCATCAGCGCATTAAAGCTGTTTCAGACGCAGTAAAAAACGATTGTATCAAAAAACATGAAACAAATTGAACATCAAAATGTTTATTATATTCGACATTATAATGAATAAAAATATGAGCTTAACTAAAAAAATAATGTTGTTAACTATAACGTGGTGTCATTTAATACAAAAAGATTTTATTTTGTGTTTACATTTCCGCAGTGACGTCGTGATAAAAGTCACGTACGTCACTCGTTTATCAGTGGTACTCAAACTCTTTAAAATTAATAATCACGAATGATCTTATTAGATTTGAAAGGTATAATTTTCAAAATTAAATTAGCTTTGAGTAGATGTTCAGATCAGGCGCGAGGAAGGGGGTGCCAAGGGGACATGTGTAAGCAACTACCATAACCAGAGGTTCTCATGCGCGTTGTCGACGCTTTCACTTTCGAAAAGAGGATTCAATGTGTTGATGACAAGAGGGTATCCGTCAACACACTGCATCATTTTAGAGCTCTCTGGTGACCTAACTCACTGCACCCACAACAGGAACACAACAGTATGATTAGGGTTTAGAGCTATTAGTGATAATAATAATAATAATAATAAATACTCTTTATTGCACACCTCATACAGTTACAAGCACAAATTTTACAATTAGATAAATTTAGGTAGAGGTAACAACAGGCGGTCTTATCGCTAATGAGCGATTTCTTCCAGACAACCTTTGGGTAGTAGAGACTAGAGAAAAACAATAAGCAGTAGGTGGTGCATAGAAACAAAAGAGACGAAATAGATAACACAGCACATTCATATGAATATACATACTTAAATAAATACAAAATAAACATACATATACGTACATATATACATATATAATACACACAATAAGAAACAACAGTGTCAACTTAAAAACCTAAGGAAGAGATAAATAGTATTCCTTAAGTTGCGATTTAAAGCTACCAATAGATTGCGCGCGTTTAATGTTGAGAGGGAGAGAATTCCACAAACGAACGGCCTGGAACGTAAATGAGCAATTATAAAATTTGGAAGATGAAGATGGCACTTTTAGGAGCAATTTTTGAGAGGATCTAATAGAATTAAGATAAGAGAAACGCTCTTTGAGGTAGCGGGGAGTTGCAGGGTTAAAAAGTATAGAAAAGAGTAAAGAAAGTATGTGAGAGTTACGGCGGTGATATTTTTTATTTATTTCTTATGTATACAATAATATTTGTTTATGATTTATTGAGATCAGAGAACTTCAAAGTCCTTCTATTATACATTTTTAATCAATTAAATCACGTAGTCCCTAATGTGCCTTTGTTATAATATGTTATCGTCATAGACGGAGAGCTAGCCACGTCAGATATAACACAATAATCACAGCAACGAAACCCCTCTAGTCAATGCTTATTTCTAGATCTGGCAGCTGTTAAGTAGTGGAGGTCAAAGAATGCAAACCACTTCAAGAAAACAAATCCTAAAGTTCTGGGTTTGATGCAATATTATGAGAAATTATAGTTTGTTGCCTACTGTTTTTGTTTCCGTAATCCGTAATAATACGAATACGCAATGTTTTTTGTCCTCATGTTAAATACCCTGTCCCTGTCCTTTATAACTGAGACAACTTCGGCAGTTTTTACCTATTTTGGTATTCCTATTTACCAATTAAAAAAAAAAATTTGCTAGTCTGTCACTCTGACCTCCACCCATAGATGCCCGAATCTCGTAATTAAGGATAGAATAGCAATAGCAATCTAACCAGACGGGTTTTGTTGCTCTCATTATCTGACGTGGTCAGCTCTTAGTCCATCAGACTTTAAGTCCAATTATTTACAAAGAATGTCATTCGGACGACGGTGGGTTTACAGTTTGAGATCCTCTGCGGAATGCGTTTTATAATGTTACCGTGTGTAAAATGTATTTATCTTTTTTTATAAACCAATGTTTAGTTCATGTTTAGTACTAACAAATACGCTAGTTTGCCTTATATTAAAACATTATAGTACTTTGATCATCAGCGAATATTAAAAGTAATTAACAAACATGGTATAAGCCTGTTTTTCAAAAATAAATGAAACATTATATTACGCTGGCAATTTTTACTTAAAGTGTGAGTGCAAGTAAACACGTACATCGTTATCATGTGTGCGTAAACATTACGCCTTACGGCGGTGGACGTGCAAAAGTGATGTTGTGATGTGAGCGAAGTTTTTTGCCGAATTTTCATAACTGCGTCGAAATTTTCAACAGAATAATTTCTCAAGCGTATATCGCGAGTGGACTTCTATCAGAGTTAAAATTAAGTTGTTAATGTTCTAGAAGCGTATTGAAATAATTTAGTATACGTGCGGTGCGTGGTTCGTTGCTATAAGTGGTGGTGCATTTTGTTTATTTATAGACCGTCGCAATTTGCAGACATGTAATTATTTTGGTGGCGCTAAAATGTCTCAGAGGGATACAGCAATACATCTTCTGGCCGGAGGGTGAGTTTGATACCGAATTGATAATTTCTTGATAACATTTTTTATCGTTGTTGACATACCTACATACCGCACGGCCGAAAGCCGTGGAACATGTGGCCAATGTTATTTACATCGCCATTCTATATAGTTTTGTGCAGTTTTTGATTAATGACCGCCAGCATGTGACCGTGTTCAATTTGCACAATATTGTAAGAATGAACAAGACATGAATTTTAAATTTAATCTTTATACCTAGTGTTATCAAAATCGGTAACACCTTGAAAGTATTCTTGAAACAGTATAGAACTAATTAAGAATGCTTCTGTTATATTATTATGTACTTAGTGTTCTTTAAAACCTTTTGTGTTTATTTTAATATGGAGAAATAAACAATTTTAAAATAAATGTATGAACTTATGTATGACTTTACAACATATCTACCTATAATGTATAAATAGGATACCTAATGTATAAATTATTAAAAATAAAGTTATCTAGATTTAATCTGACATCATGTTACTTTTATAGTTTGTAAATACCATGATATTGAAATAAGAATACATTTTTGTTAGGTATCCCACAGTATGCAATTCCCAACTATTATAAGTAATAAATAAACTGAATTAATAATGCTAGGTACCATTTGCATAAAGTATTTTCACCATGATCATCTTTTGCATCATTATATTTTAATTTAAATAACAATTTACCAAAACTAGAGCCAACATAATTGAATGAATAGGTACATAGTTAAATGTAATATTATGTCACTGAATAAGGTGTCATAGCTTACTGGTTTTCTATTTATTTTGTAAACAAACAAAATACATTTTAGTAGACAAACTACATACTTTTTTTTTTGCTACATAACATAACATACTCTATGGCCTATTATCAAAGTTTGTGGTACATCCAAAGGGCTGAGTCAAAAGACAGTACTAAAGTGTGATTTTTTTACTAATAAAAACCTACTGTATGTATAATGTATATGCTAAATAATGTTTGTAATGAAGTCCTGTTCTATCAACAAATTAGTGAATAAGGCGACACCCATAAGCAAGAATATTTTTCCAAACATATTGAGAACCTTATTGACATAAACTTTCATTTTTGCGAGGAAATGTGTATTTATTTATTTATTTATTTATTTAATCTTTATTGCACAATACAAGATGGTACAAAAGGCGGACTTAATGCCATAAGGCATTCTCTACCAGTCAACCAATGGGCTAAACAGAAAGGTTAAGTAGGTGCAGGGTCCATTAAATATGACAGAATTAAAAGAGAAAAAAAAAAAAAACTAACAATAGATACATATAAGCTATATTCATAAACTTACACAAATACATATAATAATAAACATACATACATATATTTTATATACCTTGTGTGAACCATTAGGAGGACGATGAAGAAAGCTTGTCAAGGAAATGCTTGCGCAACAAGCGCTTGAAAGTGAATTTAGTCTGAGCTTGCCTGAGAGAGAGCGGCAGAACATTCCAAAGTCGGATTGCCTGAATGGTGAAAGAATTAGACATAAAACCAGTACCATGTCGGGGCACATTGTCAATGAGCTTTAGAAAACGAGAAGAACGAAGATGTGTGCCGGGGCGTGGGGAAACAAATTTAAATTTCGATCGAAGATAATTTGGAGCGGACGGGTCAAACAATATGGAATACAGAGTGCAGAGAATACGAAGTGACCTACGTTCTCGGATCGGAAGCCAATTAAGTTTTCTGCGGAAATTGGAAACATGGTCATACTTACGGAGACCGAACACGAAGCGTATGCAGTTATTAAGTAACCGGTCAAACTTGTTCAATGAGTCTTGGGTGAGATTGGTGTAACAGACATCAGCATAATCAAGGACAGGCAGGACAAGAGATTGGACAAGGAGAATTTTAGTGCTGACTGGGAGAAAATGTTTAAAACGATAGAGTGCTCTTAAAGTATTAGTTACTCTACGAGAAACGTCGGCCACCTGAGGTTCCCATGTAAGCCCGCTGTCAATAATTAGCCCCAGGTTCTTCACTTGCGATACTAGAGGTATCACTTCCTGTTCGTAGAGGATTGGCGCCACTTCAGCAGTGTCTATTAAAGAAAGTAGACGGGTGCTACCAAGCAAAATGGCCTGGCATTTCGTAGGGTTGACCGTGATACCAAAGCAGCGTGACCAAGTGGAAATACGGTTTAGGTCTGAGTTAATTTCAGCGATTGCCTGATCCAGATCCTTGGCACTCGCTTGGGTATAAAGCTGTAAATCATCAGCATACATATGGTAGGAGCATTTTAGTTTAGAGGTGATAAGATTAATAAAAAGGGAGAACAGAAGAGGTGAGAGAATCCCGCCCTGTGGGACCCCAGAAGTAAGATCGCACCAGTCAGAAGAAGTACGATCAGCACGAACCAACTGACGGCGGTCCTGAAGATAGGAGGCAAACCATCCAGCCGCAGATGCCGAGATATTGAAGTGTCTGAGAGTGGCAAGTAACAAGTCATGGTTAACAGCATTGAATGCATTCGAGAAATCGATGAGCACCAACACCGTCAACAACGTCGAGTCCATACCGAGCCTTACGTCGTCGACCACTTTTAGCAAAGCGGTGGACGTGCTGTGGCCACGACGGAAACCAGACTGATAAGGAGAAAGCAATTGATTGGAATAAACGTGTGAAGATAATTGTTTATGGACTATTGCTTCTAGTATTTTTGAAAGAAAGGGGAGGATAGAAATGGGTCGAAAGTCTTTAAGTGCACTGGGATTAGAAACTTTAGGTAGTGGAATGACATAGGCATGACGCCACAATGACGGAAAAACCCCAGAAGACATTGAAAAATTAATAACATGTGTTATAACTGGGAGAATACAATCTAAAATGTAAATAATCATCGTTCTACTTAACTCGTCATGGCCAACAGCATTAGATTTGACAGAAGTTATTGCTTTCCTTATCTCGTCATCTGTGGCTGGGGTAAGAGAAAAGGAGTTAGAGCATAAACAAGGCATGGCACAAATTTCAGCAATACTGAGAAGTTTAGTGGTGGTATCTAAAGAAGAGGGCTTAGCAAAGTGATAATTTAAGTCATTTACAGAAAAAACAGAAGATGCTGTCTTAATTGAAGACTTAACTACACCAATAGATTTGAGAAACTTCCATGTCTCAGCTGGAGAGGCCACGGCGATGCTGTCATGGAAGTATTTACGTTTGGCAGCTCTTACCATGTGGTTACACTTGTTTCTGGCAGCCTTAAAGAGGCGCCAATTCTCCTCGCAACGGTCGTGCTTAAATTTACGAAAAGCTCGATCCCGCTTTGTCATCGCCATACGGACTCCACGCGTGATCCACGGCGCCGGAGGCCGCTTCAGCCTTACTGTGCGGACAGGCGCATGCTTGTCAAAGAGCTGAAGGACCGAAGAGTTAAGGGCCGCCACTGCCTCATCCACCGTCAGAGCTTGCAATGTCGACGACCAATCAACAGCGCGCGCGCCTCTTTGTAAGGCCTGAATATCTAGCCGAACGAAACTGCGAAGTTGTATCGTAAGACGCTGCTGCTTTGGAGGGCGAAGACGATAACTTAAAAATACGAGATCATGGTGAGAAAAACCAGGAGCGGGGAGTTGGCCAACCATGTTTACGCGATCCACAGAGGAGACAACGATAAGGTCCAACCAGGAGTCGGGCGAGTCAATGTTATGATGAGTGGGCATAAGAGGAAGAACAGAGAGATCGGCCGACTCAACAACGACATTAAGTTTTTTCGTCCTGATGTTATTCTTTAAAAGGTCAGTGTTAAAATCGCCCATGATTATTTGATGTTCGTAATCGGCGCTAAGAGGCGAGAGAACAGTTTCGAGATCCTTGAAGTAGTCAACATTAGGTGGACAATACACTACACTGAGTGCAGCCTTTGTACCTCCAATATTAACCTCAATGACTAAATACTCCATAGTTCCCGAATACGGAGATGAAGAAGAGATAATTTTAAAAGGGATATTGCCGCGGAGGTATATGGCAACACCACCGCCTCGCTTACCTATGCGGTCATTCCGCACTAATACAAAGCCGGGTAAGCTAAAAGAAGTTGAATCGAGGGTAGGTTTGAGCCAGGTTTCCGAAATGAAAATAGCGTGGACATTGCATGAAGAAAAAGAGTCAAGAAAGTCGTTGTAGTGGCTAGGGATACTTTGTGCGTTGATATGACAAGTGTTAAAGTCTATTTAATCTAATGTGATACATTTTTACCTGGGCTAAACCATGGTCAAAACTGACTTGGCACAAGAGAACAAGGTATTGCCACCACTATGTCACAGACACCACTTTGAAACTTTAAATTCTGGAGTAACTTAGTGAATGTGGCCGTGGCCAACTGGCCGCTTTGGTTTCATTCAACCTAAATTGCATAATGCCTTATTCACTAATTTACCGAAATTTAAAATTGCCATGTTGCTGTAAAACCTTAAAATAACAAAATGCCTCACTCATAAAATGATCAAAAATCATAATGACATTGACTTAAACTTAAAACCCCCATTTCCCAAAATACCTAAATTATGCAAGTACATGCCCTATGATTCCCTTCAAATACTGAATGTCTGATATGACCAAAATGCAAAATAAATTAAGAATAAACCAAAATATACCTTACAAGTTAGGTTACTGTCTGAGCATTAACAAAACTCTTAAAATTTTAGGCCCCTCCCTCCCCCCTCTAACTTTTGAACCATAAGTTTTAAAAATATGAAAAAAATCTCAAAAGTAGAACTTTATAAAATCTTTCTAGGAAAATTATTTTGAACTTGATAGGTTGAATAGTTTTTGAAAAAAAAATACAAAATAATTTCTGAACTAAGTTTGTAATTTAACCGTATAAGCAGATGTTTATTGTACCTGTAATTTCTACAAAATCACAATGAAATGACGTGCTTTCAAATAAAGTAAAAACGGTGAAAATCGGTTCACGCAATAAAGAATTATCCCATAAAAATCATCTTCCAGCTAAAAAGCATCTTTAAGCTCGCGCGCAATAGTTTACTTAATTTGCCGATAGATGTCGCTGTACGTGGAACGCTCATATCATATCCTACATGGCTGTGTTATTTTAACTCTTAAGTGGGGACACTTACTGTGACGGACGGAAAACTACGGAACCTTACACTGAGCGTGGCCCGACACGCTCTTGGCCGGTTTTTAAAAGTTAGAATACAGCTCCTGGTGTGTTATGCTTATAATAAATTACAAATGCTTCCCTAATTTATGCTTCTATGTAAAGTATCCAAATAAGAAAACTATAATGGTAGCACAGTCTCATTAGAATCAAATTTGAATTATTATGGCATACAGATGTAAATTACCCAAGTTAACAAACTAACATTCATTGAATTATTATTAAATAGATTCAATGAGGGTTTCTTGAATCGATTTTTTCACCAGGTGGCAGCACCGTGGCACAAGCACAAATCGTGATTAATCGTATTTTTTTTTATTGGTGGATTTTGACAGCTGCTGTCAAAGAGACCCTTCCTTACAGTGCCCCCACCTGGATTCAGGAAACACTCATTAAATAATTGTTAATTAGAATAAGTAACGTAGGGTTCACGTGTAAAATAACACTAATAACATTTTTGTAATATAAAAAAAAATCTACTAGTTTTAATATCGTAACTTTCAGGCCTTTAGCACTTGACAACAAAATAATTAATAAAACTTTCCACTAAAAAAAGAAAATGTAGTTATAAACATGACAACCTATGGACCACTGCTAAATTATCAAGTTTTTTTTAATCTTTAAAGAATATAATTCGTGTTATGTTACAATAAATAATTGAAATGAGTCTTTTTTGTTCTAAATTCAAATTAGGTACATTGCTTAAATCATTTTTTAAAGAGTGTTACAAGATAAACAATTTAAAATCCATTCCAGAGTGGCCGGAACAGCAGGAGCGGTAGTAACATGTCCACTTGAGGTGGTTAAGACCAGGCTACAGTCTTCAAAGGGTGTTGGGGTGCCGCCGACGCAGCCCCCTTCCTCGGACAGCAATGCGGCTAGGGCGAAGAGAGGCTGCTCTAAGATTCCTAAGCATCAGGTGAGTTTCATATTTGTCGCATTTATTGATAAAAAATATAGATATTTTAATTTGATTTGTTGAAATTAGTCTACATTATGAAGCTGAACATAATTATACTTTAAGCAAGTCACCTATAAAATTTTATATATCTGCCAAAGAAAGGTCAATAAACTTTTTTTCCTACTTTTAGTTGGTAGGTTTTGGTATTATTCCTTCCGTCTACTATTTCTACTTTCAAGATCTGTCTACTTTCGTCTATTATCAAGATCAATTCTAAAAACCTGAATTCTAAAAACAAATATACATAACTACATGTACCTGTTCGTCGGAAACTTTTTGGTGAGAGAACACAAGACAGGAATAACATATAACCTTGTCCTTCTCACTAAAAAGTATCTGAGAAAACGGTTGATGTAATAAAGGACCCTTAACTATGAAATCTTTAAGCCCGCTCTATACTTACTCGTACGTGAATCACGGACATTCGCGGACAACCCGAACCCCGAACCAATGGCAATGATAGTAAAGTTTACATTTTCTTTGACGGTGTACAAAAAACCGACTCAAAAGGTGGAACAGGGAGTGAAACCAAGGCGCGAAAAATGTGCGGATCGTCTCCACACTCAAGCGCAACGTCACAGTAGCGTGCCCAGAGGTTTGGAGTAGGGCAAGCCTAAAGACATGATTTCGTACTAACTATTCAATCTTTATATACTCAAAATGTCATCATCTTTCGAAAAAAATATGCTACAACAGCAATATAAGTTATTTAGAATGAAAACAACTAACAATCTAGCCTAGTGTATTTTGTAAGCAGCCCTACTAAATTTTCGCTTATGCAACTGGTTTATCTGAGACATGCCTACAAATAACACAAGCCGGGTTAATACCCGGCTAATGGTTTAACGACACATTGATTTTGAACAAACTTTAGAGATTTTACCTTGCCTTTGTTGATCATGATCAACACTTGGACGTACCTCAAACAGTCACAAGGAACGGCTTCATCCATTATTAACAAGTAATTTTAACACTTTAACAAGTTTTACAAAAGAATTAAGCACTTTTACTAACTCGTAACCTCACCTCACTACAATACCATTCAATTCACATTGACTTGCTCAAACAATTAATTTGCATATCAAATTCGACTTTTGTAATATAATACACTTGAAATTGTCCGTTAACGCTCACTTGCGTCGCGCGATCTTACGGCATGCGGCCAACTTCACACCAAAAAGCTGGTTTTAAATCGCCGTATTTTGCTATAGGTACACCGGGCAAAAATTGTTGCTCGTTGTACAGACACCAATAGGGCGATTTGTATAGGCGAAATGAATGCCCGCTTACATGCCGCTTGCAAGGCGGCGGCGGTGGTGAGTGCGAGCGGGACAGCAGCATGCGCTACGTTTAGTTTCGTTTACCTCAGTGGTTTGCGCGGCAGTGGCGACACTTTGTTGCGTGTGGCAAAATTTATAAACAGCTCACTCGAAATAATTAATACGGGTTATTTAGCGCGACGATTAAAATACGTAATTTCGGTGAGGCAACTAGGGCAAGCCCGGCTTTTGGGCTTGTATGGAAGTACCGCCACTGCAACGTCATGGTCATGGCGCCGTGATTCTTGCATTATCATGGAAAGAGCTTTAGCTTAACTGCGAATCAGTCAAAAAACTTAAGACTTTTAAGGGCGAATACACACCCGATGCTTATTGCTCAAAGTGCTGAGCGTAGCCGCAAGTGTGCAATTGCAAATGTATGAAATTAACTGATAATATTTTTTAAGATAGAAACCCTAGTTTTGTGGTTATTCGTTTCTTTATTTAATGTACCGCCTACAATCTTCAGGAAGAGAATAGAGAATGCCTCATGGCATTTAGTCCGCCTTTTGTACATTAAGTTTGTCTTTTGTGCAATAAAGTTTAAATAAAAAATAAGTGTCACATCGCTGGCGTTGCATTGCGTCTCTTATGCCATGATTACACCTACCAAGTACAGTGGCTAGTCAGTGCTCTCGAATGAGTGCTCGCTAAGTGTAAACACATCGTCGAGTACTCGGCCAAGACTCGGCCGAGAAAATGTATGCGCAGAACCAAGATCAGGATCCCCTCAGAATTCTTAGGACATCCCGGCTAAAAACGACACCTCTTTTACTGCAACGATTTTGAAAATTTCTTATTAAAAAAAAATCTCCATATATTCTGAAACGATATTTTATTACTATGTAGTAGGGGAGCCTGAGAGGGGATTTTTCGAGTTACTTGAGCGCATCATATAATGATATCTTGCAACCCGTGGAGATCTCACTCAACCACTTTTAGCCGGTGCCTTTGGTTGGGTTGGTGGGCAGTAAATGAGCTTCCCTACTACAATTATTGAGTGAGTTAAGCTTTGGCTGACGACCCTAATGAACAAACTTGCTGAATCGCCACAAAATTCAAAAACGCGTGTAAACAGTCACCCGGCCACTTTACTGTCTCGGTCGTGTGGCATATTGAAGTCTCGCCACTGTACTCGGTAGATGTAATCAAGTCATTAGATTGCCCGACACACGTTGCCCCATTTATTTATTTATCTATAGTAGGTACTTATAATGTTAAATCATTAAATGAAACTGTCCGTTGTCGCTACTATTTTCTCCGATTTCTTCAGATTAAAAAAGTGCTGTATTTTAAAAATTATTTACATTTTACGTGGTTTATCTAAATATCTTTATCCTTTTTGTTGTTGTTATTTAACGGCACATCAGCTATAAAAGATAATGCGAGCTATAAATAGATCATAATTGAACAAGTTGCATGTTTATGCATGCAAACATGTCAACTAGACTAGAACTATAATAACATGATTAATAGAGATAATTCGTAATCCGTGTAACGAGTGGCTATCATCTATTGTTAACTTGCATTAGGTAACAGTTATTTACTTAAATCGAAGTTACTATACAACGTGGTGCTGGCTGGGTATCCAACGTATGTATTCTTAGAGCATTAAGAATTAGAATGTTGGGTATATCTAGTATAGTATAGGCTGCATAGGTGTCATGAACGCCCTGGAATCAATGATATTTATTCACACAAAATGAACACGAAAAATACTTCCAAGGTTATTTCCATAGATTATATAATTATTTATTTTTTAGCGGTATTATTTGACCGCATTAACATTCTTTATATTTTTTGTAACTTAAAATTATTTGGCATTGTAAATTAGGTATTTGACATTATTAGCATTTGTTTTTTATAAAGGCCCCTCTGGCATGTGCAAATACTAAATTTGTTTAATATTTAATATGTGGGTAGGTTTGCATATTGTGATAGTTTTTGAACGGAGGTAATTGTATATTTTTCCTCAGTCGACCCGTTGACCACGAACGCTGTAAAGTGTTCGAAACGTCGGGATGTAATTTAAGCTCAGTACACGCGATAAAATCCGTTTTTAATTGTTTTATTTCATGAATAACTATCGCGGCAACGGAAGACAATCATAACATCTTTGTCACTCTCGTTGTTAGAAAATTATAGTTTTTCTCATTCTCACGCGGGTAACGGGAGCTCGTCAACACGTCCGCATCTCTCGCTTGCTGGTGCGCGACTAGAAACAATTATTTGAATTCACTCATTTTAAGTGCTTCACTTTTGGACTGTGCATAACCTATGTCATTATTATATATAATAGGTTGGAATCACCATTTTTACAAGCTCTTATTTAATCACTGTTTGTCAGTTAGTTTGTTGTTTAGTTAAAATCTTGCAAACCGGATTTGAAACGGTTCGTTTAATGTTAAAATGTCCGATTGAACCGAAAGTTAGCGTAAGTACCAGCGTAACTTGGGTGACAATATAATATTTTGGTACTTACCATCGAGCTGGTCTGATGATGACGACGAAGGTGGTCATAAGAACTCTGTGATAAACAATGGAATTATTTGTGATTTTCTTTGCATGCCGATTTACCAACAAACATTACATATTTACTTACTCAACTTTTTACAAAATAATAATCCTTAAAAACGACTTTTTACAAAACGAACAAATTAATTAGTAACAATGAGTATTCAAACGTGTCGGCTTCAACAGGACCATGTTGTATAATTGGGCAATTACTTATAATTTCTCGGTACTTTCTTTAAAATAATATTATATCGTCTTACATAATAAACAATTAAAATTCAATGAGCATGATGACTAATGCGTCCTTGGCTTCCAGTCTATTTATAATGTTACCCGTTTAAACTTGTATGACAGGATTTTGTGAACAATGCAATCGGTGCATACGTACCTGTGCAATGTGCACCTACACATGCATAATGACCGCGTTTTTATGTAAACAGAGCTAACGATTTTCAATGGAGGTGGAGTTGCTTGCCTTATATGTGACACACAAGATCATCGACGCATGATTCACTGATAAAACAAGTCAAGAATAAAATTTGCCGCTCTCAAATTACAGCCGAAGCTAATTTGGCATTCATTTTCATCGTGAGCCGTAAAAGTACTCAACTGGCTTAAAAAATAGGCAAGTAGAATTGTACACCTGAAAGTGACCCAGCCCTGGGCACCGGAGGCCTAGGTCACTTTTTCCTAGTGTCCGACCGAAGCATGTTTTTTTGCCGAAACCGAGACCGAAACAGAAGGTTCGGCTCTGAATCCAGTTTTGGCCGAAACCGAAACTTTGATGGACATGTTTAAATCGTACAAATTTCAGCTAATGATATACACGGTGTAACATGAGAAAACCGAAAAATTTTAACAGCGTATTCCTGATCATAATTGGAGACTAAAATGTCGTATAAACTTTTCTGGATTTCGCCAAAAAAAATGATTTTTTTTGCTCTTTTTTTCGATTTTAAAATTAAACAATACGCTGTTAAAATTATTCGGTTTCCTCATGTTACACCGTGTATATGATATTTGGTTAAAAAAAATTGAAATTTAGTTACATGTAGCGCCCCCGCTAAAAATATTATTTTCTGCAATTTAATTTAGATAACTAAATAGCGGCATACAATATACACCGTATGTTTTAATTTTATTAAGATACATTTTAGAGTTTCCGAGTAAAATGGCTGTGACATACGGACGGACGGACGGCCAGAAGGACATGACGAAACTATAAGGGTTCCGTTTTTGCCATTTTGGCAGATTCAGTGGCACTTTCAACATTGTGAAAGTTTCGGCGCGGCCGAAAGCAGGGGGGTTTCACTACGCAGTTTAGGTACATTCGTCTGGCGCGCCTCCCGGGCAGGCGTATGGCAGTGGGCTGCCGCTCGGCTTGCACGATAGACGTGTCACGTGGCACTCCGGCAAAATTGAAAATACACGATGGCTTCGAAACCTAAATATCGATCTAATCCGTATAAAAGATGTCTTTACGGATGTCTGAATAAACGGAAGAACAAGGAAGCAGAAATAACATTTTTAAATTTCGGACGATATTCAAAGGTCCCGAAGTTCTTACTTAGTAATAGTTAAAATAAACATCCTTAATTTATTGAATATTGGTCGCCCAGAAACAATATTAGGAACTGACGGACATATTTTCAAAGGAATAAGGCTGTGGCATACCTACTTCCGTGGGAATCAGACATAATCTAGCTATAAAAAATTCTATCTCCGGATAAAAATTTCATGTTTACAGAATCAACGTTTGTAATTCCTACATATTTATCTTAAAAATAATAAATCAGTAGGTATAGGTACAAAAACTTGTCAGGTAACAACCGTCACAGCTCGGTCATAAAACTGCGGCGCGCAAAGAAGATTCACGGTTCGTGCGCGGTTATAAGTTTCAATTTTGCTTGCAGGCGGCGAGTATAGGTATAATTTTATACCTAAATCTGACTTTTGTGAAGGAGTGAATTTTCTGTACGGTAGTACTATTAGTTATTCTGTGCCGAAAGGTTCGGCCGTTTTTTGGCAGAAACCGAACCTTGGGTAGAAACACGTTTTTTTGGCAGAAACTGGCCGAAACCGAAACCGAACCTTCGGTCGGACACTACTTTAATCCTTTGTATTTGCCATCTATATAAGTTTAAGTAGAATTGTCTTGTCCATGACTTTCCATCATCAGATCAGGCCCGGATACTGAAGTAGTAACAGACTAAAATAAATTTCAGACGCTTTCCGCTTAGTCGACCCCGCCAAGTGGGTCAAATATTAACAGACACACAGCAAAAGCTAAAATTGTAAAACACAATACTAATTAGTTCCCATCTCTTTTCAACGTACTTAAAATCAATAAGAAATCAAGCTGCTGACCCAAAGGCAGCTTGGCTCTGATCCAACCGCTAGTAAACACGCCAACAAATATTGATTTGTTTTATAGACCTGCTTATACTTTTACAGTTTCAGTAGGTACATCTACCGATTGCTAACACGCAGGTTCGACATTCAACTGTTATTTATTACGAAGATAAAGAAATGAATTAGTAATGTATTGATGCGCGATTAATTTATGCCAAAGACAATGCTGTTATGTAACTCTGTTAGTTGGTCAACGACCTTACGACTAGCCTTTCGGAACGCAGTGTTGTTTTTGTCGGTTCTAAATCGTTTGCCTTATCATCAATAAAGTTTCAATCTGTACTCAGGGTGTCTTTTACGTATGTCTCTTAGTAAAACACGTTAACTCATGCAATTTTATTAATTGATACTCGTGTTCGTATACATTACAGGAAAGGAACTTTTACTCTCGACTCTACCTACTGAGACTATTATTTTTATTCGGTGAACAAGGCATTTGATTGATTTAGTCACATTATCAATCATTGTCTGACCAACCCATGGGTGCCTACGTTAAATCTCAGATCAATCGGACATAATATTCCATATTTCCAGCGGAAAGACATATCTACAAGACGCAAACGTATCGCAAGTTAAGTTTCGTGTATTAAAAACCTATCAAAAGTATCAAAACCTAAGATTTATTGTTATATAAAATCGAAACAATTAGTTCTAGACGTCAAACTAGGTACATCGGTTTTATGATTCACTCGTAACTCTAGTAATAACAAGGCACGGACGGACGGGACGGAAGCAAGTAGCATAGCAACTCCACGTGTGTATGATGAAATGGGAGTGAAATATAATTTAAAGAAAGATGATGAAATTATGCAAATAGTCTTTAACCCGAGCCCAGTCAGTCGTGTCAGTCTTCTAGGAAAAAAGGACATGAAATAGTGCGATGTAATTAATATACACTTATTAATTATGATGTATTCCAATTTTCAAAAGCGGAGTCTCGTGCCCGAAGTTCAGGCCTTTTCCTTCTCAAGTCCTCAAGCATCAGAGGCTTTATGGAAATTTTAAGTTTGTCTAACTGCATCGAAGTCGAGGTGCATTAAAGACCCATTGCAGATGGACGATTTAGAATTTTGATGATTTCGGTAACCCTGCGGGATGGTAGATTTTTGTACCTACACTGGATACGATACAAAATTTTCTTCTGCAAGTAGATACTGTAGGTAGATAGATTATTTTATTTACTGGTTGGAAACGTAATAAGTATTTTTTGTGATATGTACCTATAGTACCTTATACTTGTTTTTCGCAGAAGTATTTTGAAGTGCAGTTCAGCGAAACATTGGAAATATTGGAATGCAAATTTCTTTTATCACACGTCTATTGGACTTTGAAGACTACGTCAATTGGACTTTGAAGTTTTGTTTATTGTTTTACTTATCATTAATTGTTGATTTAATTGATTATGATTTTAGTTTTCAAATTCTAAAATACTCTTGGCATTGAATCTACTAACGTCATACAACTGATGTATGCACTGTGATGTGTTCAATGATTGAAAACGTTTGTACCGATCATTCATACAATAGGTACTCGTAGTGTTCTCAAATTAAACAGCGGAAGTTCAGTTAACATTGTAACCTCACTGGCTGAATTTGCGAAAACTTAAGTTTATAAATATATACCAGTTTCGCGGCATTTTGGCAAATTCGTTGGAGTAGTTGACCTTATTACGGGACTGCAAAACCGGAAGAAGGTTACATACAATATACGTAAGTAATACAAAATGGCGATGGCGAGCCTCTTGGGTGACGACTTGACGAGCCTCTTTTACAATTGCGTCGCATTAACAGGAGGTGTTACCCATAGGTTAGGTATTGTTACGTAACCAGCAGATAAATTATGACCTTCTACAATGTCAGAGAGACGCTAAGGGAATACCAAGGTCAATTTAAAGGGAGACTTATTTTGTTAACTGTCTTTAGAGAGAGCTATTTTTTTTTATTATAGATTTGCCCGTTGCCCACAGGCGAATCGCTCTGATGTTACGTACTGTTCAAAGTCCGATTCTGCTTACTGTAAAGAAAACAGTGTATATGTGGGTATAAGTGTCTCTTCGTATCTACACTTAATCCATGTGTAGTTTTCTTGAATAAGATTGGTTTAAGGTTATGACTAGTATTGCATATTGTAAATAAAATAATTATTCAAATAAATATTTTTTCACACAGTAATTAATATTTATCTTTTACTTTTACTACAAAACATCCGTTGTAGTACGGTACAGTACGGTAGTCTAGCGTACTGTATCGTTTTTTAACTTCAAATTATCCAAAATTACTCGTTAAGTTTTCGGTTCGTAACGAGGAGCTTTTTCACGACCCTTTCTGGTTTGGCTGGTCGACGCAGACCCACAACCTGTCCAGCAATCTTCAACTACAAAAGGGCAACTAACGCCCGTCTTGCTAACTAATGTCTTGCTGTTACTGCTTAATTGAAAGAAACCTTTCGCACAACTAATTTCCTCTGACATATTTTGTATAAATCTCTGACGTTCAATAACAGCTCTTGTTCTTACCGATTTAGATGCACTATTCCATTGACCCAAGTTGTTCAGCGAGCTGATTTTCTCCAGTCAACATTCTATTTTTATAAGGCTTCGGTGTTTACTCTTTTGCATCGTTATTTTCCATGACTTTGACATGACTTGACTAATACACGCTAGCATCTTTAAAAAATATAACACCATGTTGAGAATGTTGAGATGAGATTTACCTATTATCATTGATCACACTTCTGTTTACTTTGACAATAAGGACCGTATCGTTTATTATGGAAACAAGTTTGTAATACTCTATGAAAAAAATGTAATTTTTTTGTGTCGTTTGTCATATCTCAATCTATAAGATATATAGTCATTTATCTGATCTTGAGATAAAAAATAATATAATTCTATATAATTTCCATGACGAAAGGTCAATCGAAAAAACAACGACTTTCAATTGTGACCAAATACTGCAAAGGTTCGAGAATAAGCATGAGAAAAATTGCCGTAGAATAAGGAGTGAGTCTGAAAGCCGTTTACACTACTATTAAACGGTTCGGCATGCATCATAGTTTAAAAGATTTGCCATCAAAATGTGGCCCTTTACGTCCTGATTTGGACAAGAAGATATGTGAACAGTTTGCCAAAATAAAGAGATTTCTATTCGGGATTGTGCGAAAAAATGCCATACCTCTATAGCAATGGTTCAGCGAGCTAAGGAGCGTAACTCGCTTGTAACATATAAAAAGCAAAAACAGCCAAAACGCAGCAAAACTCAGGAATCTTTGGTCAAATCTCGAGCTCAGAATTGTCGACCAAATTTTAAGTAAAAAATTTTAATGTATTATCATTGATGACGAAACCTAATGTAAAACTTGACTACAAAACCCTGCCTGGACCGCAGTTTTATCCGTGCCGAAAGGTAGAGGTCCCAAAAAATGATAAAACCATTTTCTGTGAAAAATATGGACAAAAAGTTATGGTTTGGCAAGCTATTCGTTCTTCGTAAAGGGTAACCTAAATTCCGAGATTTACAAGAAAGAATGCCTTCAAAAGCGAGTAATGCCACTCGTTCGAAAGCACAGAGATTGAACATTATTCTGACCCGATTTAGCTGCATGTCACTACGCTCGTCATGTACAAGACTGGTATCAAAAGAATGATGTTGAATTTGTTGCGAAAACGTTAAATCCGCCGAATTGCCCTGAAATTAGACCCATTGAGAGATTTTGGGCTCTGATGAAGGCAAAGCTAAGAAAACAAACTAAGCCAACAGATAACATCGAGTAATTCAAAAAAGAATGGATCCGTACCCATAAAACTTTCGACACTCTTGCTGTCCAAAGGTTAATGAAGAACGTCAAAAGTAAAGTCAGAAAACTGGCAAAGGGAACCAATCAATAAGAATAAGTAGCTCTTTTTATTATGATTTAAGATACAAGAATCGAGTGTGTTTATTAGTTCTTTTCTGTAATGTAGTTTGTTGACACAAATTATACCATTTTATTTGTTTCCATAATAAAGGATACGGTCTTTATTTTACACTCGAAAAAGATTCAAAGATCATAGAACAAAAATAATAGTTTTATTTTTTCTCATTAAATAGGTACAGAACTAAAAAAAATATGTATTTACTATTTATGACTTTATCTCCAGTGTGACCATATACACACACCATACACATGGTTAACATTATGTTGTGAGGTTAAAGCTCTATAACTTAGCCTGTCAAATTATATTAGCTACCATCACTTGTTGAGAGCAACCATCACTAGGTTGATTTTATGTGGCTTTATCATGTCGAAGTTAGACTCGATTTTTGCTTTTATATGTTAGAAGCCTATTCTTGATTTGTTTATCTATAATTGTTATTGATATGATATATTCTCATTTTCTTTATCGATGTTTTTGCTAGACATGTTTATACATGTTAACAATAGAGTACTAAAGGGATGTCGAGCTCATCCCTGCGTAGAAACGTACCAAAGCTCTTGTTGTGTTTGCATTTTGAACTTCAATTTGTACTTTTGATTTTTATGTACTTGTGATGTGTGTGCCTATTATAGTGCCAATGCCGACTGTCGGATAAATGTATTCGATTCGGAAGCCAAAAATGTGACTTACTGTTCCACAAGGAAAGTTGGCTTCAGTTCCATAATATGAAGTGGATCAGATACCTACATTTGTCTTGTGCTTATCTTAGATCTACGATACATTTATTCCTAGGTTGTCCGCCAGAGGCACCTGACCTAGACTTGGGTCCATTGTGCACGCTATTGGCTGGATTTTAACATGACATCCTCACCTTCGTTTGCCGTATTAGACTGAAATAAGATTCACATAACGTTTGTTGCATAACATAGTACACAGCGACTTCCGTTAACTTGTAAAGTGTCAACTCTATAGCCACATTTCTTTTACATTTTAGCCAATGTTCAGTCATATTGAAGTACTTATTGTTTGCTATTCGTATCAACTTAGTCACGATATGTTTAAATTGTGTTGTGTATTTTCAAATAAGCGCATAATTCACACGTTTGTTAAATGATTTTATAAAATAACGCTATTCCAACACACATCGATCTTAATACCTAGATCAGAAGATTCAAAGTGTCATTTCTTATATTTTAAAGTATAATTTTCCAGTGGAATGTTTTGATTAATTATACGTATTTACTCCATGTTCTGCTAGACACAGGAGATGGATTTTTATAAGCAACCGAAGTATCGTTAGACCTATTACTATGTTCCTAAAATCCGTAAACACTCAAATTTACATACACCTAACTTAAATTTATTTAAATGTATACTTATTTTGTCACTGCAAATTACTTATTCTAAAATGGTTGGTCATAATCGATTAAACTGATAATGATATCGACAACAAAGAGAGCCGATTTTGGCAATTTTCTGACCAACCTGGCCCAAAAAATATCTGTTCATTACCTATTAAAAGATTGAAAAAAGATAAAAGATATTTATTCTTAATTTGGGCACATTACAATGCACTTATGAAAGTCGTCGTATTTGTTATGGTAGTACCAATACTTTGCACAAAATAATATTTAGCAACTTTTTGCATTGTGTGGCGACGCTACGTTCGACACGCCTCACTTAACTTTTTCTTTTCCAACTGTAGAATACGAGTGCAAACCTTTTTAATTAATTATAATTAATCCGTGTACCATATCTGGTCTAAAGACACTTCGGTCAGTAACATTAGCATTGTAACGCAGGAGGCTAAATGGGGCTACCGACGTACAATGGGCGCGATGTTCGCGTACAGCCAGCAGCCCGATCGCATGCTGATGTCGTACAATTGTCAGGTGCAGCCGTGCGCGCGCGCCGGCACCGCCCGCCCCGTCTCGAGGATGAGCCTCATACAGTGCATCAAGTGAGTTTTACGTGTCATTTTTACTTTATATAGTTTTACGGTTTTCTTGCGTAGAGTCTCAACCGGTTTTTGGTTTTATGACCACAGCAAGCTTTAAGACCGAGCTGGAGCTGCGCGTAAAAGTAAAGACCACGATCTTCGAAACATGTCGCGCGTATTGACTGCGTGTTCGAGTAAAACCGTAAAATACGTTTTTATGACTTCTTACTTAACCTTAGTGTTACTATTAAGACTAATTTGTAAATTATTAATGTTTATTTTAAAGACTTGTCCCCCATCGTATGTTCCCTTGAAAAATATCTCAACTCGTCTGCCTTAAATTTCTGTTAGACCCACCCCCGACCTGTGCACTGCTATTATATACTACACCCATGTAACACTTAGTATTCTTAGCAACATCTGCACGCATGTTAACAGTTACCAACATTTACGCTTTTGTAAGACCCACGTCCCAATCCCTGTTTGCACTTTTCCGAGATAATTTTAAAGCCAGTCTCAATAAGCGTTATCTAGATTCCCATGATAAGACAAATAAGAGTAACACGGTTTTATTTGCCAATGCAAGGTAAAACTTCTAGTAGATAGGTACGTTCAATGGATTGAATCTGAATCTGAAATCGCGCTGTAGCAAAATGTTTTCATTTCTATATAAGCCCTCGCTTGGCTCGGGCCCGGTAATTTGCCTCGGATGGAATGGTCATTTTCATGGGTTTTATTATAAAATCCATCATATTTGTAAACTTCTGACTTATTGACTTTGATATATTGTTGCGGCGTAAAAAGAAATTCTGTATAATTTCGCTATCTATATGCAGATAAGGCCACTGAAGTGATAGTGCACTATTGGCCCGTGTGTTGCTCTTTTTGAGATGCACTCACTTGATAACGTGACATGTTTATCTAATTTATTACGACCCTAACGACGCAATAAACTTAAAGAGATATCGCGAATACCTGCGGCTTGGCTTGATAAAACACTTCTCATAATTGATTGCGGATTATGCGAGCCGCTGTTGTCAATAACTGCCTCCTAGCCCAGTCGGTAATGACTGCATACGAAGCAGGAGGTCCCGGGTTCAAACCTGGTAAGGGCATTTATTTGAGTATTAATCACGGATGTTTGTTCCTGCGTTATGGGTGTTTTCTATGTATCTAAGTATATATTTATCTATATAAGTAGGTATAACGTCGCCTAGTAGCCATACTACAAGCTTTGCTTAGTTAGAGACTAGGTTGATTTGTGTAAGATTATCCCCTAATATTATGTTATGTACTTATATTATAGAAGTAAAAAAAAAGCCTAGCGTAATCTTATACAAAAAAAACCGCGAGTTGGACTCGCGCACCGAGGGTTCCGTACAAACCTGTAGTATGTGTACAAACCTGTGTATACCTACGTATATAGGGGTAGGAACTTTAAAATTATTAAAATTATTTTTATTATATGATATGAGTAAAAATTTACGGATTTCGCAATTTTTCCTGTACAGTCAGCATCATATATACCGTGGCTGTTAAGATACCCAAATATATTGTCACATCCAGAGTAGTAATTAATAATAACTCAAACAAAGTAATCTAATTCTTCAGACCATTTACCGTTTACAAATATACAGGAGCACTCACAAATCCTAATACTTGACAACAGTCAAGCCGGCAATAATACCGGTACAACCACACCGCCACTGGTTGCGTAGCAGCCAAAGTATTCATAAATATGTATACAACATGAAATCAAACTTTATTCCGGATGCAATAAGGCTTATAACGGTTACGTAGCTTAAACTTCTTAGAACTTTAAATTTTGATCGTTCATTTTGTCACTTACATGCATATCGATTTGATACGTTGTACTGACATCAATATGTTTTTGAGCTCTATGTCATTAAAAATAAAGTTAATTTTTCTAGCGTGTCCCGTAATTTTGGATACTTTGAATGCTACGATACCGATGGTGTTGTGGGTGTTCCAGTGCTAACAGCGGATTGGAAGTAACCAAGTATTAGGCGTTGTGCGTGCTCAGGTATATTTATACTCGTCGGATGGCCCGAAGAATTTGATCACTCTGGACGAACCGGTATTAATGGTTATTGTAGATGTTGCGGTAAATTTGGAAGTATTCCCTGTCACTATCTATTTGATGCTGACTGTATCTGTGCTATAAGACGTTGCTTCGTACCAAATTTCAAGATTCTGAGTTCACGGGAAGTACCCTGTAGGTTTTGATTCCCTTGCGAGTTTCGAAAATTTGCGGATATTTGCGGCATAAACGGCTGTATCTTTTGATTGCGTTGGCTTAGATGTTTGATTTTCTCACAGCTACAAGGGACAGTAGGCCTGAGTATTTTATATAAATTTGAGCTTGATACCTCCACGCGTTCCTGAGAAAAATGGTCTTGACAGACAGACAGACAGACGGACAACAAAGTGATCCTATAAGGGTTCCGTTTTTTCCTTTCGAGGTACGGAACCCTAAAAATTAGTAATATATACAATTTTACGAACTATTTCAGTACCTAACAAAACTGACATAAGTTTAACGATTGCCATAGATATATTGTAAAAAAATAACGAGTCTTAATTTTATTTTTGATTCGGACCGAGCCTATACCTACTTACTTATATACTTAGTACCGAGTTATACATACTACCTATTCATCATATAACAATTATATGGTGATACATACATTATTATGCTTTTAAAAGGGTATTAATTAGAGGTTGGCGATGATTGATATTGGCTGGTAGCCACCGAATGTTTGGTCACCACTCCCGAGCTGCGTGTGATATTCCTTTATATAAAATCAATACTTTTTATCTATAGATACCTAGTACCTAGGTCAAGATATTTAGCACGTTTAATGGGACGTATGTAGGTAAAAAGCGAAATAGATTTAATAGATAATCTTTCGTCTTCAACCCTTTTTCTCCCACTGTTGAGTATAGATCTCCTCATAAGGTAGATATTACATAAGGTTCATTAAGAAATTGGAACCGGTAGAATTGTATCAAAACTGATACGAAATTTTAACGAACAGTTCACAAATTATTATTTTCTGCTTTGTAGAAAATGTGGAGTGCTTCTAGAAAATACCGGCCAAGTGCGTGTCGGACCACGCATAGGAGGGTTCCGTACCTTCAATGGAATAAGACCCAAACTATTACCAAAAGGTCGTATCTGATGCCTATGGAAGAAGTTTTTTGGAGATAACTTAAAAATGGCTGTACCGATAATGTTCAAAACAATTTCCGCAGAAAGTATATGATAAGGCGCATCTCCTCAAATTTTTTGGACTTACGATTCAAAAGTTACACGGGGGGGTGACACAATTTTTCTGATTTTGAAGAGATTATTTCAGAAAATATTTTTAATCACAAAATGGTCAAAGAAACCTTAATGTTATTTTTAAAGACCTATCGATTGATGTGTCACATGCTGATATTTGGTTAAAAATTTTTATTTTTTTTTTTCAATTTAGTTACGGCTATGGACTTATGGAGCGCCCCCCCTAAAAATACTTTTTTTTTTTATTTAACTACATAACTAAGTAGCGGCATACAAAATACACGTTAGGTGTAAATTTTATTCAGATACATCGTATATAGTTTCCGAGTAAAATGGCTGTGTAAAAGGGTTCCGATTTTTGCCATTTGGCTACGGAACCCTAAAAAACGAGTACTTAGAAATTAAAGTCGACGCTGACACAGTTGCCAATTTTGACTAATGCTATTTTCATTGGTATTGAAAGTAGAAGAAATAAATACTCTAAGCCAATAGGTACGAGTATTTACTTTTGCGATATCAAAAAGTTCTCGTACCGTAAAACGTGCCTACTTTGCTCCCCACTAAGGTAGAATTTATAATTGTACGGAGTGACTTGACAAGTCAACAAACACAGATGTTGCCGCAATTCGGCCTGTGCTGTTCTTATCGATATTTTTATTTATTAAGAGTTCTACAAACGCCGCGACTTATTGGTTGCGATATTGTCGCTGCAACTTGATGAAGGCTTAAAGGCTGAAGAATGCTGCAACATGATGTGGAAAATACGTTACTTTTACGGAATGACTATTACTTGTTGATAAAACTATGCGGTACGCGACAAATTGAAGTCAATTTATAACTTCTGTACATCCTATTATTGGAGACAATAATAATTTCTAAAGGCGGCTACTCATACACCTGCCATAGGGTTAATACCGGGCGAATGGCTTAGAGAATTCAACCAACCGGAGCGGCCATGTCTGTCATTTTCTATACAAAAAAAGTGCTTATTTTTGCGGGGGAGGCGAATGTCAAATGTATGGCTATTCGTACGTAACGTACAGATAAACGTCAGTCCGTACCATAAATATGACCACTGGTTATATTTATTGACCATTGTTTTCTTCAGAGGGGAAAGCCTGCCCAAGTAACACAGGAAGCATTATAACATATGAATAGTTAAATTATTAAGAACTTAAGGACCGTATAAACTCTTATATACGTTCACCGAGCAACTTGACGCATTATATGATGCTTTGAGCTGTATAACGGTTGTATAATGGCATATCTAAATGCTTTTGTAAAGCCTTTAGCTTTAGTGCAGCAAACCACAACGCAACTGAACAGCTTTCAGCTGTGTAAAAGCACTTAAGTGCTTTAGGTTCTACAATGGCATTATATAATGCTTTGAGCTGTATAACGGTTGTATAATGCATGCATGGCATATGTAAATGCTTTTTTAAAGCCTTTAGTTTTAGTGCAGCGAACCAAAATGCAACTGTACAGCTGAATGCTGTACAGTGCTTTAGTTTCTACAATAGAATTATATGATGCTTTACGCTGTATAACGGTTGTATAATGGCATATGTAAATGCTTTTGTTTAGCCATTAGTTTTAGTGCAGCGAACCAAAATGCAACTGTACAGCTGAATGCTGTACAGTTGCGTTTTGGTTTGCTACACTAATGCTTCGGTGTGGTTTAGTGCCTTAGGTTCTACAATAGCATAAATAAATGCTTAATGCTGTTTAAGAGCATGAATATTAGCCATTATTGCCTTAGGGTGTACAATAGCATTTATAAGTAGGTAATACATTCCTAATGCTGTATAATAGCAATAATATAAACCATTATAAAGCCAAGTAATTCACTATAAGGGGCTGTTCATAAATTACGTTATTTCAAATGGGGAGGGGGGGTCTGGACATCGGATGATGGGTAGCATGACGTAGGAGGGGGGGCGGTCATTCCGAATATCACATCATCTCTCGCATCTTTAAAAAGTGCTTCAATGTGTAAAAAAAAGGAATGAAATTCGTGTTTCTAATTGACTTTCTATAAACTTTTAATGCTATAAAATATTATCTACTAAATAGTTTTTTATTTTACAATTAAGCTAAAAACGCATTTTTTTTAAATGACGTCACTTTATTTGTCAGGGGGACGGTTGAATTATTTTAGGAGGAGGGGGGTAAAAAATCATAAAAAAATTGATGACGTAATTTATGAACAGCCCCTATACAGCTTTTAGCTGCTTTGTTTTAGTGCCTTAGGGTCTACAATAGCAATTTTAAGTAGTATATAATGCTTAATGTTGTTTAATAGCATAATTATTCACGTGTAATGCTGTAGGCATTAATAAGCTTTTTTTAAGGGTCACTGAGCTGCTATTGGACCAAGAGCTAACCACGTCAGATATGACACAATAATGAGAGCAACAAAACCCGTCTGGTTAGATTGCTATACTATTCTTATTGCTAAAATATCCTGGCATCTGGCAGCTTTTAATAGGTGGAGGTCACAGTGACAGACTAGCAAAATATTTTAATTGGAAAATAGTAATACCAAACTAAAATAGGACCCGGAGTATGTCCTAAAACTACGGCCAAGACCACCGGGGGATGGGCAGCAGCATCCTCGGAGTGCGGTGGAGATACTGCGATCGCCAACCCGCATGCCAAGCGTGGCGATTACGGCATTCACCCTCCATGGAAAGAACACAAAAACCACGGCCCCGAGTGTCCGGCGACCCCCGGTGCCCTGGTTATGGTAGCGGCTAGGGTACTAGCGGGGTCAGGGGTGCTAAGAATCTCCGGCAAAGATCCGGCTACTACCACCGACGTCTTCTGGCCCTGGCGACATATAACACGCGTACACTGCGGACCGACGAAAAGATAGTGGAACTGGAGGAAGGATTGAGCAAGTTGTGTTGGGATGTCATAGGGTTATCTGAAGTCCGAAGAGAGGGCGAGGAAACGATAATCCTAAAGTCCGGCAACTTGCTTTATTTCCGGGAGGGCGACCAACTGTCCCAGGGAGGTGTCGGGTTCATCGTCCATAAGTCCCTCGTGAACAACGTGGTGAAGATCGAGAGTGTGTCGACTAGGGTGGCGTACCTTATACTCAGAGTATCCAAGAGGTACTCGTTGAAGGTCATACAGGTGTATGCGCCGACTTCGGCACACTCCGATGACGAGGTGGAGGCTATGTATGAGGATATATCGAAGGCCATGCATAGCTCCAAAACCTACTTCACCGTTGTTATGGGGGACTTCAACGCGAAACTGGGCAAGAAAGATGGTGAAGAGCTGAGAGTGGGGCAATTTGGATTTGGAAGTCGGAACCACCGGGGCCAACTACTGGCTGGCTTTTTGGAGAAGGAGGGACTCTACATGATGAACTCCTTCTTCAAGAAACGTGAGCACAGGAAGTGGACCTGGATGAGTCCCGACGGTGCAACTAAAAACGAGATTGACTTCATCATGTCGACGAAGAAGCATATATATTCAATGATGTCTCTGTGATTATTTTTTACTTGTTTTTTAAAGTGGGTATTCCACTCATACATTAGTATGTTATTTAATCAAATACAAACATTGAAACATTGAAAAAATAATCAACCCAGTTTGACTTGAACAAACATCGATACGCCTTACCGGGGCTCGATATCGCTTTTACCAATTAAGCTATGGGTTCAGTTACTGAGCTGACGAAATTCTCAATGCCTTCAATCATCTTTTTGCATTTATTTTTACATCGACTTTATAGCAGCCGTACGCGACATCTAGGTGCCAACTACTACAGTTAGCTACCCTTCCCGCCGACTCTTTTTACAAGTGTCACAACGGAAATAACAGATGGCGCCTGCTATCAACTCATAATTATTTTTTACTTGTTTTTTAAAGTGGGTATTCCACTCATACATTAGTATGTTATTTAATCAAATACAAACATTGAAACATTGAAAAAATAATCAACCCAGTTTGACTTGAACAAACATCGATACGCCTTACCGGGGCTCGATATCGCTTTTACCAATTAAGCTATGGGTTCATTTCGTCAGCTCAGTAACTGAACCCATAGCTTAATTGGTAAAAGCGATATCGAGCCCCGGTAAGGCGTATCGATGTTTGTTCAAGTCAAACTGGGTTGATTATTTTTTCAATGTTTCAATGTTTGTATTTGATTAAATAACATACTGATGTCTCTGTGATCAATACGGTTAAAACCGGAAGTGATCACCGTCTGGTGAGAGGCACATTGAATATATGTGTTAAGCTAGAGCGCTCTCGACTGAAGTCTACGCTCCATCCAGCAGCACTTCAAATCTAAAACCCTGAGAGCTTCCAGCTGGAACTCCAAAACCGTTTCGATTGTCTAGGCGGCGATGTGGACGAATTCAACGACGGGTTTGTGGAAGCTGTCCATAGTACTGGGTCTAAGTTTTTTTAGGCCCAGCGGAGCAACAGAACCAAAAGGCTCTCTGACTCCACTCAGAAACTCATCGAGGAAAGGAGAGGAATGGTTCTGCAATCCTCAGCAGATGCGTCATTATACCGGCAGCTCAATAAACGGATCTCTATGTCCCTTACCCGTGATTTGCGCCAATTCAATACAAATCGTATTGAAGAGGCCATTGAGCAGAATAGGGGCTCTAAAGTTTTCGCAAGAGATTTGTCTATTGGGCAGAGCGAGCTCGCCAAATTAAAAACTGAGTATGGTAGAATCGTTTCATCCAGACCCGAGCTTCTGGGGGAGATAGAGGACTTTTATGGACAGCTATACACATCAACTAGCAGACCTGAAGTTGATCTGGCGGAAGACCCTAGAGCTAGACTGACCCGACATTATACCGAAGACATCCCGGACATAAGCCTGTACGAGATTAGAATGGCTCTTAAACAGCTCAACAACAATAAGGCACCTGGTGAAGACGGAATTACAGCCGAACTTCTGAAGGCGGGTAGTAAACCGGTCCTTATGGCCCTTCAGAAGTTGTTCGACTCCGTTTTACTAGAAGGGAGAACGCCTAAGGCATGGAACAGAGGTATGGTGGTATTGTTCTTCAAAAAGGGTGATACTGAAGAACTACAGATTTCACTACTTACCATTTCACTTCTGAGCCATGTCTATAAGCTGTTTTCAAGATTCATTATGAACCGTCTCGCACGCAGGCTAGATGACTTTCAGCCTCCCGAACAAGCCGGTTTCCGAAGAGGCTTTAATACCGTAGACCACATACATACGCTCCGTCAGGTTATACAGAAGACTGAGGAGTATAACCTGCCCCTCTGCTTAGCGTTCGTGGACTACGAGAAAGCCTTCGACACGATCGAAACCTGGGCTGTATTACAATCTCTCCAGAGGTGCCAAGTGGACTATCGCTATATCGAAGTACTGAAGTGTTTGTACAAGAACGCCACTATGTCAGTCCGACTCCAGGACCAGAACTCGAGGCCTATTCCGTTGCAGCGGGGAGTCAGGCAAGGAGATGTTATTTCTCCTAAACTGTTTACCGTTGCACTGGAGGATGTTTTCAAGACTCTGGACTGGAGAAGGCTAGGCATCAACATAAACGGCGAGTACATCACTCACCTTCGGTTTGCTGACGATATAGTACTCGTAGTCTTGGCTGAGACCATGGAGGATTTGAGTACGATGCTCGATGACCTCAGTAAAGCCTCCGAGCGAGTTGGTCTAAAGATGAACATGGATAAGACGAAGATAATGTCAAATACCCATGTAGCACCAACTCCCGTTACAATCGGAGACTTTACACTCGAAGTTGTGGACGATTATATATACTTAGGATATACTGTCCAGTTAGGTAGATCCAACTTCGAGAAAGAGGTCAATCGACGAATCCGACTCGGTTGGGCAGCGTTCGGGAAGCTACGGCACATCTTTTTGTCCAATATTCCGCAGTGTCTCAAGACGAAAGTCTTTGACCAGTGTGTGTTGCCAGTGGTGACATATGGTACTGAAACGTGGTCGCTTACAATGGGCCTCATAAGAAAGCTCAAAGTCACCCAAAGGGCAATGGAGAGGGCTATGGTTGGAGTCTCTCTGCGTGATCGCATCAGAAATAAGGCCATCCGCAGCAGAACCAAAGTAACCGATATAGCCCTCTGAATCGCTAAACTAAAGTAGCAGTGGGCGGGGCACATTGCTCGTTGAACCGATGGCCGTTGGGGCGGAAAGGTTCTCGAGTGGCGACCACGAACTCCGGTTCGTGCAGGCGCAGCGTGGGTAGACCTCCCGCAAGGTGGACTGATGACCTGGTGAAGGTCGCGGGGGTCCGCTGGATGCGGGTGGTGCAGGATCGGTCATTGTGGCACTCTTTGGGGGAGGCCTATGTCCAGTAGTGGACGTCTTTCGGCTGATATGATGATGATGATGATGAATACCAAACTAGATAAAAACTGCCGAAGTTGTCTCAGTTATAAAGGACAGGGCCTATATTTTAAGGGGCTCCCTGGCGCCAACGACCTTAGATCTGATTCCCTTAGTTTTCTAATGATTTATATAGCTTATCATATTATCAGTAACGGCTTTAAACAATATAGTATCCTATATTTACTTCAATATTCATTGTCTTCGAGATATTCGACATCAAAGTCGAACCCTTTTAGGCTAAAAAAGTGGTTTTATGGTCATAAATTTTGTGTTAATTAGTTAAAAATTAAAATCTCTCTACCGTTTTTAGAGACATCAAAGAGGAATCCTAATATGTAGATTACGTATATGTAAGATTCTTTACACCATTCGAATATCGATAAAAGTGTTTTTGGACCATATTTTAAAAATATCATAAAATATAACGGCTCATTTATTTCAAGATCCGGTTCTACAGAATGGAGATAAAAGATTCAAGAACCGATAGTCGTTTGCCTTATAATTCTATCTGTAGTGAATATGTTGGAATATCGACTCAAATCTGGTCAAAAATCGATAAAAAACGTTAGACCAAAAAATATTGAGTATTATTACGGAAACAAAAACAGTAGGCGAGAAACTATGTATTATATTATATATCGTTTGGCACTACTTTCGCCCAACATAAACTTTTGTATAATTTCTCTTAATATTGTATAGTATTTGTATAGTTTTTCATAATATTGCATCAAACCCAGATCTCTAGGATTTGTTTTCTTGAAATGGTTTGTATTCTTTGACCTCCACCACTTTAAAGCTGCCAGATGTCCAGATCTAGAAATAAGCATAGTATACCAAACTGACTAGAGGGGTTTGGTTGCTCTCATTATTGTGTCATATCTGACGTGGCTAGCTCTCCGTCTATTACCAACGCCATTTTGTAAATAATTTATAACCTAAAAATAAAATCATGCGGACCTATTTATACAAGGAAAATACCTATATAATTATGAAATAACTTAAATTAAGACTGCTCAACCAACACTATTATGTTAATAATGCAAAACTCGTTCTATACGAGGATTACACAATTGTTTTGTTTATTTGACGCATATCTTTTTATAATATTTTATAGCAAAACCACAATAAATCAAAGGCGCATGAAAATTTTCAATGAAACTTATATACACATATACAGTAAACTACATTGCGCAGTAATATTTGAAGGATAAAATAACGTAAAAGAGTCAAAACTTTTATAAATTTTGTTACGATGTAAACAAATATGACGTGTCACTCATTCAGTTTTTTGTACCGACTTCGTCCATTTTATATTGCGAGACAAAGTAGTTAAATCACAACGTTCATTGTATTATAACATTTGTTCCGTCGGTATTAGAAACGTTTTTGCATTGACGTAAGGTTTATTTTACTACACTCGTATGCTAGTATAATGCTTTTGTATTGCGATTGGCAACTTAATCGAGCGTATTAATGCTTCTTTACTGCGATTAGCAGCTTTTTTGGCCGTATTAATGCTTCTTTAATGCGGTTGGCAACTTAATAGAGCGTACTAATGCTTCTTTAATGCGATTGGCACCTTCCATGACAACGATAATGCTAATAGCGCAGACATAATGCGCCTGTAATGCTATTAAATGACCTGTATAGGATCTCAAGCTGGGTAATTTGTGCCCATTTAAGACCTATATCAGCACTATAAACGTTTATAATGCTACTATAAAACGAACTCAAAATGCTAAATGCATACAGATATGCTGTAAGACGGCCGTTATACTGCTTTGAGGTGTTATTTGGGTATCAATGGCCGCTCTGGTTAGTTAAATTCTCCAAACGCACGGCGGTCGGGCCAATATTGGGATTTCTCTACACACATGCCTGCCGTTCAGTTTGTGAGTGAATATCTTGCTGAATGCACGTCTCTAATTCTCTAAAATGGCGCTAGAGGTAGCTTAGAGTGAGGAATAGGACATAGGATACTTAACTACTTTTTATCCCGAAAACAAACCTTTTTAGAGGGCCACACGATAACCGAATTCTATGCGGACGAATAATTAATTATTCAAGTATCTTTTCTTCTATTTTAGAAGTAGTTAAGTAGGTATTTTTGAGAAATATCGTCTTCTGACTGTTCGTAAATATCGTTACGTTTTGTTGTTATTACTCGTAGAAGTGTTGAATTCAAATATTAAGTGATGTTGCCTCGGATTACGGATTCCTTTGGACGTGCAAGAATTAGAACCAGAACAATGTTCATCCAAAATGTCGCCTGCATAATAAAGAGCTCAAATTTACAGAAACTATTTGTAGTCCGCCTCGAACTGAGAACTCGCGATTTCCTTGTACATGCATTGACCAATATACCAAGACTCTTATGATGATTGTTTTGCGCCTTCTAGCTCCATAACCCATGGATCGATCCTGCTCATATACGACCTCTCAAATTATATTGATTTCTGCTATAACCCCAACAAATTTCATAAAGATTAGAAAAAACGTTACTACAGTTACCGCAGAACAACTATTCAAAAAGCCATCGAAATGCAGCGATGTCCAGGTAGCCAGCTGACAGTTCCGTTTCCGTTTCATCCGAAGCTGTCTATAACTTCACTTCGCTTAGGCTCCGCTCGTTCGACGAGATAGAAAAATATATGATATGTTGTATAACATAACTATACGATTTATTAGCGACAACGTATTTCAAAACTTTTGTCTGATTTGAATGTTGTAGCATTTCAGGCTGTGACATGATAATTTAATTTCCTAACGTTTATGGATCCTTTAAAGGGAATCGTATTGGTAGTGTTTAGTACAACATTACACTTTTCGATACTTTTTATCGACATATACCCATCACTATTTTATTTTTGCTATTCCAGGCAACATTTTAACTGTAAGTCATGTGTCAAGTCACTTTTTATAATTAGAAATTCAACCGTAGGTAAATGTGCTCCAATTTTGTATTTAGTTTCACGCCCTTATAAGTCGATGTCTATGGTTAATTAATACAGCAAAATTTCCGAACGCATTTGTTACACTGGGCAATCAAGTGGCAACACTGAATGTCAAAGTTTCGTTCCGCCATTTTCTCTTTCTGTCAAACGTCGCACAGTACCGCTACGAGAATTTGTTAAAAAAATATTATGGGAAAAAGCTACTTCCATCTCGGCAAGTTGTTATCGATTCGCGGTAAGTATGTTTTGATGTATTCTTGTATATAATAGGCTAATCATTGCTTACAGTATTTCTAGTAGTGTCAAATTCTTTCGAGTTTTAACCTGAAATTATTTCTCAAGTACCTACTTTGCACCACGTGTTGGGGTAACATTGATCCTGGAGCACAGTTACCTCAGGAAGTTAATTATGCTAATAAATAGTAAAAGATTGTGGCATTTTAAACTAAATAGTATTTTTGTTTATAGGAAATCATGCCACGGGTTTATAAAAGAGCGATGGGAGCTCGTAATTATAAAAATTATTCCGACGAAACATTGCAAGAATGCCTTGGATCTATAGAAAACGGTGAACTTACCCAAAGAAAGGCCAGTGAGAAATATGGTATTCCACGTAGAACTATAATAAATCATTTGAAACTCGTGCGAACCAGAACACCATGTCGACCACCTGGTGCCCCATCTACATTTTCAAAAGAAGAAGAAAAGTCATTTGTGGATTGCATTATAAAACTAAGTGAGCATGGTTTTCCTTTGACGGTCTTTGATCTTCGCATAGTAGTAAAGTCGTATTTAGAAAAAATAGGCCGAATAGTTACTAAGTTCAAAAATAACTGTCCAGGTGAAGAGTGGGTAGGAAGTTTTTTAAAACGAAATCCTATTTTATCACAGAGGTTTGCGGCAAATATAAAACGAAACAGGGCTGCCGTTGACAAAGATATTATCACTGCTTACATGCAAGAATTAGAAAAAATGGTAAAAGATGTGCCACCTGAGAATATATAGAATTTCGATGAGACGAATCTGTCGGACGATCCTGGTCAAAAAAGAGTAATCACTAAGCGAGGGACTAAATATCCAGAAATAATAAGGAATTCCTCAAAAAGTGCGATTTCCATCATGTTTTGTGGAAATGCTGTGGGAGAATTACTCCCGCCATATACTGTGTATAAGGCCAAACAACTCTGGAATACATGGACTGAGAATGGGCCGAAGAATGCTAGATACAATACCAGTCCTTCAGGTTGGTTTGATATGAATATATTCAATGACTGGTTCTTCAGGCTCATGCTACCGAGGCTCAAGAAGCTTGACGGCATCAAAGTTGTTATAGGGGACAACTTGTCATCGCATATTTCAGTGGATGTCCTTAACGCATGTAAGCAACACAACATCAGGTTTATTTGCCTTCCTCCCAATAGCACTCATTTAACCCAGCCTCTAGACGTCGCGTTTTTTGGACCCATGAAGTTGGCGTGGAGAAACATTCTCTCTCAATGGAAGACAACTGAACAAGGCAGACGAGATACAACCATTCAAAAAAGTAGCTTCCCAATGTTACTGAACAGACTCCTGGAAGTTTTAGCAGTAACACAGAATGTGAATTTGATTTCCGGCTTCCGGAAATGTGGAATATCTCCATTTGATATCAAACCGTTATTAGAAAGATTGCCTAAACCCTCTGACTCGTCTGCTATTCAAGATTCTTTTCTCGAAACGCTTGAAGCTAAGAGGGCAGATTGGGTAAAAGGTGGCACTACAAGAAAACGTCGTACAAAATTAAATGTAACACCTGGAAAGAGTGTGACTGAAGAGTTAGATTCTATTGTTGATGACAAAGAAAACGAAGAGCCACGGCCAACTACTTCAAAACGTGTTCGTCGCAGAATTGATAGTGAGAGTTCCTATGCGGAAAGTGTTAACATGTCTATTCACGACTCCTCTTCTGATCTGGCTTCACTCGGTGACTTAGTAATAGATAATGAACCGGAAGCTAGTACTCTGACCAAAGAACCTACTAAAAGTACTAGAAATTTCAAGTCACTTGTGAAGGCTGTGGGGCAATATGTGGTGTTTAAATATGAAGGTGAATTATTTCCCGGTGTGATTACAAAGATTTCTGCAAAGGGAGCAAATATATCCTCTATGAAAAGGTCCCTGAAGAGCTGGAAGTGGCCAAAACCGAAGGATGAAATTCATTATGATTGGAAAGAAGTACTAGGATGCATAAATCCACCAAAAAAAAACGGACGACGGGAGATTTATTCTATTCCGGAACTGAGCCAATTTTTGGGATAGATATATAATATTTCATAAAAAAGTCCATTGATCTTTTATCATCAACATTAATTACGTTTTCGAGAAGGTTTTTTTATGTGTTGTTGATTAATAATTAAGGAAAATGATACCTCCTGAGACTGATCATTAAAAAAAATCGGATTACTTTATATCCTAGTTCTGTATTTTAGAAGACTGTTTTTAGTTCTTGTTGATCGTTGTCTAAGTAAAAAAATACTAAGACTGAACAATGTCGTAATTATAATAAAAATAAAACACTTTAACTAAATGTCGGTTTTTTTTGTACCTAATATTTTTTGTTTTTTGTTTTTTTTTTAATTTACTCAAAAATGGACAGGTATGATTATAAATTGTGTATTGTTTGCTCGACGTCAGTGTAAAACTGCTCCAAACACTTGAATTTATTTATTTTGGGACAAGTTAAATTCAGAGGCAAAGTTACCCAAACACTGGGTAACATTGCTCCTAAATTAATGTTTTTATATATATATGAAACGTGATTGCGGCGTTATATGAGCAATGCAGTACGATAGTAGAGATGATCTACTTTTAAATGATGTACATAACGACATCATGCTATAATTATTTTCAGAAAAAAACTAAATTACCGAAATTTGGAGCAAATTTTGGTGCAAAGTAGGCACGTTTTACGGTAGTGTTTATTTTTATCATACGTATTATGGCCCAGTCATTAAGGAGGCGCATTCCAATTATTAAAATATGATTAAGGTTGATTAAATACTGTAAGTATTTTTAAAATCATAAAAAGATTCTAGAGAAAACGCGTTAAAATTTGATGCGACGCGGGAAATCTTGCAACATTTAAGGTACCATGCTTACATTTTTCTATCTAAAGAACTATCCATCGATCAAATAAATAACAGTATATTACCGCTTTCAACCGGCAAAGTTATCGTGTATGCGCTAATAGATAAGAAATTAAATGCTCCCAACGAACATCACGTGTGGTAGCCGTGTGAAGTGTGGATTTGCACACGTCGAGTGTGGTAGTCGTGCTGTAGACATGATAGAATATCCTTATCCAACAATGTCCTGCGCGCTTTCCGTTATATCTGGATTAAAGGCCTCTAATACATATGGAAAGTGCACGTCGACTGAGCGCAGTGAAATTTGGGTTTGAAGTGATAGCCCTTCCCAAACATGCCCATTGAAATTATTTCCCTACCGTCTACAAAATTTATTAGCAATAAAAAAAAATATCTTATTGAATTGTGTCCTTATAGCCTCAATGAATATTATAGTAAGACCCAAAATAATATGCTAGTTTAATAATTATTGTAAATGCAAATATGTATGACAACTGTAATAATGCTACACCGATGTGGTAAAATTGTATTGAGACATTTGAGACAAATCAACATATACTTCACCTCTTATGTATACATACAGTTTATGGCAATAAAGAAACTGAAATGAAATGAACTTTCCAAATTCTTCCCAAATTTATCTGAGTCTTGTTAACTCAGCATTTATTTATTAGAAAATCAGAATATTACACTGTAATAATTACAGCCAAATTACAAGCATAGCGTTGATCCACTGTACCGCAAGTGCATACTTAGTCGATTTCCTCTAGTATTAACGACTAGCAATATTATTAGCTGTTACATATTCTATAAAACTAAAAATTTCGTTGCTTTTAAAATGTTGATTATTGCAAGCCCTAGTTAGTGTGCTGTAGCACTCGGTAGTCTAGCCAAGCCTCGTTAAACTTATCTCAACTAGACCTGATCTGATCAGTCATGTTTATCGTGAACAGAATGACGCGCGTACTCGCATGACCCCCGTTTATTTTTAAGTCAAATGTCGGAACCGTATCTGGATGGAAACAATCGAGTAACCAGTATATCTGCTGTACCGGTCAAGTATGTTGAACCTTAACGTGGATGTTGGGGGTTACAGATAAACCAATCCATTGACGTCAAATATTATCACCTGTCTGTTTGTTTAGTAAATTGTATAATATTGCCCAATTAACAATATTATACAATTCGACCTAGTCAAACGATAAGGCTAGGTTACTAGCTAGGCTTTAATTAAAAACTACATATTACAATACATTCATAACATCTTAGATTTTATGTTTAGTCTCTTTCTAACAAACATAACTGTCAAAGTGACGGTTAAGGAGAAAACATAAATCAACTAATTAAGCCCTGAGAGACGTTAATGAACGACTGACGTAAGTTTACGGACTATACAGAAACTTACCCCCTTATTCATAAACGTCCACTAAAGTTAAGAGGCCTCTGATAATCGTTTGTCCCTTTCCGTCCAACCTATATGAGGGAAAGGGACAAACGATTATCAGCGATCTCTTAACTTTAGTGGCCGTTTATGAATAACGGGGTTAAAGAATAGTCTTCATCCCACAAATCGATATAATGTACGGGTTCATACAGTTTCGATAAACTAACACTAACCAAAGATCCTTCCATGTTCCAGAAATTGATCCGTGACCACAAAACCAGTTTGCAGTTTTTTTTTAATTAGATTTTTTTTTTTATGTGTGAATGTCAGGAAGAGCTCCTTAGAAACAATTCCAACATCTTAAAAAACAGCATAACAACTTCGCCGCACACTTATGAAAGTTTACTTTTTCCAGACACATTGTCCAAACTGAGGGCCCCAAGGCTTTGTTCAAGGGCCTGGGGCCGAACATCGTGGGCGTGGCCCCTTCCAGGGCCATATACTTCTGCACATATTCACAAGCCAAGGCCATACTGAACCAGAACATAGCTCCAGACACTCCCATTGTGCATCTATCGGCTGCCAGTGCTGCAGGTATATAAGCAAGTGCTGACGATTTTGTTGCAAATAATAGTAACTAGTATTCCCCCTCGAACTGAGAACTCGCGATTTACTTGCAAACGAGATAACCAATATAACAAGACCCTTCTGAAGATTGTTTTCGCCGTCTAGCTCCACAACCCCTTGATTATATACGAACTCTCAAATTGTATTGAGCTCTACTACAACCCCAACAAATTTCATATAATTCACAAGAACGTTATTAAAGTTATCGCGCGACAACTATTCAAAATCAAAAAGCCATCAAAACGCACAGACGTCTAGGTAGCCGAAGTTGTTTGAAAGAACTTCACGTTGCTTACGCTCCGCTCGTTCGAATACTAAAAAACATACACAAAAAATATGTATGTTGTATTGTAAGATACATTGACAAGAAAGGGCCCTTTCTTGTACACATATGTGTACCCGGGTACATGTTTAATATAGATCTGAAGATCGCGGCTGTGATATAACTACCTCGGCCTTATTTTAGCAGTATTTCCCTTGGGGGTCTTTTACGATGTCTTCTGGATAGTTTTACGATCTAGTATAAAGGGCGAATACGCTACAGTGATTCGCTTATAATACTTATAAAGACCAAAACAAACACATATAGGTCTTAGAAATTCATGCAATAGGTCAAAAGCATTCATTCTGAATGTATAAGATTACTGCAGAACTACTGTCAGATAGAACTGAAACTTCTAATAACTGATTGTCGTGACCAGAGACATTGGACATTATTCCAAACATTACATTCAGATAATGTCTGGTGGCGATTACCGACTGTAGTTGACAATCCAAGACAGACTTAATTTCCCAATTTCGCTTTTACCTGGACCTGCAGGCCTATGATGGCAGATTTTATCAGCGGATAAGTTGATATAAATGTGATAAAATGACAAACAATGGAGGCAACTGTCATTTTATCAGGTTTATATCTACTTATCCGCTGATAAAATCTGCCATCATAGGCCACCTGTTTTTATATAATACGAATGTGAACTTAAATGTTTCAGGTTTCGTCTCTTGCACAATGACCAATCCGATATGGTTTGTAAAAACGAGGCTGCAACTGGACGGACAGAACGTTACTGCTGTACAGTGTATAAAAAGGATATACGCTAAAACGGTAAGTCTTGCAAAATATTATGTATTTAATGCTAATGGTAATAAAGTTCAGATTCCGTTGTTTTGGACTAAGAGCTGGCCACGTCAGATATGACACAATGATGAGAGCAACAAAACCCGTCTGGTTAGATTGCTATATTATCCTTATTGCTAGATCCGGGCATCTGGCAGCTTTTAATGGGTGGAGGTCAGATAAGCAAAATTTTTGAATTGGAAAATAGTTATACCAAAATAGGCTGATGCTGCCGAAGTTGTCTCAGTTATAAAGGACATGGCCCATATTTTAACATTAGAACTAAAAACATTGCGTATTATTACGTAAACAAAAACAGTAGACGATAAACAATTAATTACATTACACGTCGTTTGGCACTACTTTCCCGCACATAAACTTTTGGTAATGATATAATCTAATTATTTTTATCATTTCTCATAATATTGCATCAAACTCAAAACTCTAGGATTTATTTTCTTGAAGTGGTTTGCATTCTTTATAGCTGCCAGATGTCCAGTTCTAGAAATGACTATAGTATAGCAAACTGGCTTGAGGGGTTTCGTTGCTCTTATTATTGTGTCATATCTGACGTGGCTAGCTCTCCGTCTATTTGTGTTAGCACTTGAAGGATTATGTGACATGAAACTTTTAAACACAAACGACCGATACTAGTATATTCTTGGATATTGTTTTTACAAAGTTTTGTCAAGAGTATTACTATTAAAATGCAATAGACTTGAAGCAATCCAACCATATCAATGAGAGCATGTACAAATTGCTTTCCCCACAGGACTTCATTGTAATGTTACCTAATTCACTATTATAAAACATTGCACTTGTAAGAATACTCGTTATCAGTTCTGCAATTTTTCTTCCCGCGACATGTTATCTGCTTGTAATTTCGTCATTGTTTTTAATGTACACATTCACACGCGGACGAGGCATGCGCTCGATTTGTTGATCGCTGAAATATGGAAAACTTTCGTTATATTATTATATAAGGAGATATAGTTAGCTGTGAGTCAAAAATAGAAATTGTTGGACGTTTTAGTATCTTGTTGTAGTAGATAGGTACCTAAAGTTTAGTAGATAACGAGACGTTTGGCTTTTTTACCGCCCTCCAGGCGAATAAGGTCTCATTATAATCCACAGAGGAACAAACCTGGTGAACATAGAAATCTGATATGACATGTGCCTTTTCGTGAACTCTATTAGGTATGAGATTATTTACTCATTAACAAAATAAAAATAGGATTTAATCGCTTAGTCAGGCAGGCACACATGTTTGCCTGCAATGTAGTGCAATATCACGTTCGAAACTTCAGACGAAATAATACAAGTAAGTGTAGGTTTTTATTTAGATAATGAGTAAAAATCACGTGAAAAACTGATCGCGCACAAAAAGTTGCCCATGACTCAAAATCTAACCTACAACTTTGTTACAGGGTATAAAAGGCTTCTACAAAGGTATAACGGCATCCTACATGGGCATCAGCGAGACAGTAGTCCACTTCGTGCTGTACGAGGGCGTGAAGGCGCGGCTCATGGCGGCGCGCGCGCAGGACGGCGTGCCCAGCGACACGCGCTCGCCGCGTGACTTCCTCGAGTTCATGGCGGCCGGCGCCTTCTCCAAGACGGTCGCCTCCTGCATCGCGTACCCGCACGGTGAGTGCACCACTTACTAGATACCCGCACGGTGAGTGCACCACTTACTAGATACCCGCACAGTGAGTGAACGACTTACTAGATACCCGCACAGTGAGTGAACGACTTACTAGACACCCACACGGCAAGTGCACGACTTACTAGAAATCCGCACGGTGAGTGCACGGCTTACTAGAGACCCGCACGGTGAGTGCACCACTTACTAGATACCCGTACGGTGAGTGCACGACTTACTAGATACCCGCACGGTGAGTGCACGACTTACTAGATACCCGCACGGCGAGTGCACGACTTACTAGATACCCGCACGGTGAGTGCACGAGTTACTAGATACCCGCACGGTGAGTGCACGACTTACTAGATACCCGCACGGTGAGTGCACCACTTACTAGATACCCGCACGGCGAGTGCACGACTTACTAGATACCCGCACGGTGAGTGCACGAGTTACTAGATACCCGCACGGCGAGTGCACGACTTACTACATACCCGCAAGGTGAGTGCACCACTTACTAGATACCCGCACGGTGAGTGCACGAGTTACTAGAGACCCACACGGTGAGTGCACGACTTACTAGATACCCGCACGGTGAGTGCACCACTTACTAGATACCCGCACGGCGAGTGCACGACTTACTGGATACCCACGCGGCGAGTGCACGAACTACCAGTTACGGTTACGCACAGCTCGTAATCTGTAGTAATACGCTAGACTCTGGGTCTAGCGTTACATTACGGGCCTATTAGAGACATAGTAATACCTACAAGAGAAATGACAACATACAACAGTAACAACAAAAGGTCAACATTCGGAACTCTTCTTTTTTATCGTATTAGTAAATAGTACGCATTTTAAGGAAGTTAATGACTTTGAATTAGGTCAGCGTACACAATATAAAGATAAACTGATTAAACAGTTAAAATTAAATAAGCTTTCTTTTAATCCCCTCCTTGATTTTATCTATCTTTATCGTCATCTAGGTCATTCAGAACTAGAACGACACGGATCTTAAATAATACTTCGAAAAATCACCTGTCTGAATAAAATTATGTTGATGTAAAAATTGTTGTTCAATGAGAGATTTTATTTCTTTGGACATAAGGTTGAAATCACTGTTGTAATCTGCTAGGCGGTTCATCGACTATCAAATGTGTCATCTTATCTCATGTGGCCCTGTAGGCAACATGACAATCATTTGCAGAAAACGAAACGCTACACGCTCTCGCTCTCTCTTCCATATTAGTGCGATAGAGAGATGGATATCATTTCGATTCGTTTTCTACAAACGATTGTCATCTTGGCTAAGCCCCCTGTTGTGCAGTTAGTAATAAGACGTATAGGGACTCAACACGACACACTATAATATGATGGATCAGTCTGACATGAGTAACTAAATTATTTTTATACTAACAGACTGTTACTGTGACGTATATGTATGTATTACGATATGAGAGATTATATATATTCGGAGTGACTAAATAGTATAACGAAAGGAAAAATCGATTTTGTATTTTTATATAAAGCCTGACCAGAAATATATGATCATGCGCCATGTTGCGGAATTTCATGGGAACTAATTTCTTACACTGGCAATAACTTTAATGATAGGTGTCACTGTTGTCTGTTTCATTGCGACGGTTTACTTGAATAATAGTAACGTGTTGAATATTAAATAATAAATCACAAAAAATAACGAAAACTATTCATAGTCACGAGTGAAACATTATGAATAATGCAGGAAATGAAACGGTCGGGAAATGAAACTATTTCGCTACGAAACATTTTCAAATTAACATTAGAGCTGACAGGTAAACAAATCAAGATGTCACCATACCATAGAGAATAATATGCTTTTGAACATTTTGAACTGTTGCCATTTAAATGAGAATAATAGCGCCCTCCATAGACGTATAAAATAAGAAGACGTAACGCCGTGGAGACAAAACTGTGATTCCATAATAAGCCGATTTCCTCGTGTTTACGCGCGACACGCACACATCTACAACTCGTGGACGAGCGGTGATTGGTTCAAACGTCAAAAGTGAGTGTGTGTGCACGAGATCGCGGCTCATTATGGAATCACAATCGCGGCTTCGCTCGCGTTAAATTCGGGGTAACACGGTTCCCCTTTGCCCCCCGGAATGCTCCATACAAACTTCCACCCCCCATTTTAGGGAAGTGGGGAGTTAGAAAGAGACAAAAAGTAGCCTATGTCACTCTCCATCCCTTCAACTATCCCCACTTAAAAAATCACGTCAATTCGTCGCCCCGTTTTGCCGTGAAAGACGGACAAACAAACAAACATACACTTTCCCATTTATAATATTAGTATGGATGGCGCCCTCTTGACAATAATCATATATTTCTGGTCAGGCTTTAGTTGCGTGGTTATCCTAATTAACACACATCACAGCAGTGATTGTATGTGCTTACGCAGAGGTGGCGCGGACACGGCTGCGGGAGGAGGGCGACAAGTACCGCAAGTTCTGGCAGACGCTGCACACCGTGTGGATGGAGGAGGGCTACCGTGGGGTCTATAGGTGACTATACATTTTCTTTTACTTAATGAGCACTGTCATTGACAGATCTTATTGTTGCTACAAGTTTAAATCTCATAGGTCAGTCTCCAGACTCTTACCTGACGGCCGCAACCGAGCTCCGCTACTTTTCGCGGGCCGCATTTTAGGTATGATTTTGTTCATCGCTCTGGCTCAATTTAGTCTTGCGAACCGTAGTTTGGAGCGGCTGTCGTGAATAAATATCTATATCTTATTTCATCTGTGTAAGTGAATAAATATATTTTTATTTATTTATTTGTTTTTTAATAACGATGTCGTTAATGTTATCATTTATCAATTTAATTTTATTTATTTATCGTATGGCTACATGTCACTGGATATGGATAGGTATTTCTTACCTAGGGTAGTAATATATATTTTTTATACAGTATCTATCGAATCAAATAAATTATAGAAAAAATAAAGTAAAAAATATATGTCAATGTCTGACATCCCAACTGAGCTTCAAACCGTTCTATGCTAATTGAATATTGATATGACGGTATCATATACCATCTAACAAAATGTACGGCTTTATTGCTTGAAAATCATATTGATTATGTACAACGACTACAACGCGTCATAAGAGCCATTTTGTTTTGATTATCACATATTCTTATCATGGCCTCTTTTCTTTATTTTTTCTTATCAACAAAACACTTAACAATCTACTTGGGTGGTCCATTTTAGAAAATATATATAAAATCATGATAAAAAAATCTAGATATTTCATAGATATCTACTGTCGCCTTATTATAATGAAAACTCGTCTGCAGGGGCCTCGGCACACAACTCGTCCGCCAGATACCGAACACGGCGATCATGATGTCCACATACGAGGCCGTCGTGTACCTACTCACGACCCATTTCAACAGCTCCTTTTACGAGAACACCTAGCCACACCACGTGGTCTAGCTAACCGTCCGAGCAACACGGCACGCACCGAGTTTAGGGCGCCCCTGCACCCGGAGCGGGCCCACGCGGGTACAGGTCGGAACATGCGCCCGCGCTGGGTGTACTGTACCATATGTACCCGCGCGGGCGCACGCTCCGTGCAACCAGCTAGCGGAGGCCCTTAGTGTAGTATGCTTGAGTTGAACCATGGAATAAATAGAGGCTGGTATTTGTAGAGGTGTTTTGGTAGAAATGTGTACCAAAAATTATACATTGGGTGGACCCAGCTATCCTGGTTAAAGCCGCATGGAACAGCATCACCCATTTTCTTCTAATAAGTTTAGAAAGAAGTGGGTAGTTGTGCATAACTAGCTAGACCAGGAGCCTTTTGCATAACAGCTTGTAACTAATATTATTAGCGGACATGTCTTTCTAATAAAAGGAATTGGAAAGAGACACACTAATATTGTAAGCGACTTGTGGTTATGCAAGAAGCCATTGTATTGTTTACTTTTTCTATAATTTATCTACATATTGGCTAATAAAACATTTTTACTAAACATCTTTACAAAATACTGACTTATTGTTACTGATAGATCATGCACCTACAGTTCCAAATAGTAGGAGTTTTATGTAACTTAAGCATGTTCAATTCGTTCCTGTGCCCTATAGACCTCATGTTTAGAAAGCACATCTTATTCCTTAATAGAATAAGGTTATAAGGTAGAAGTATTAGTAACTGGAGCTATGTAATTGTGGATCTTAATTAATTTGTGTCACTAGTAACCACTTCACAGTTTGCCCTTGATCAACATTAAATGTTTTTAAAACAGAAAGGAATTAACATGTAAATATTTGGATAATATTTAAAGCCTGACCAGAAATATATGATCATGCGCCATGTTGTGGAATTTCATTGGAACTAATTTCTTACACTGGCAACAATTATAATGACAGAATGGTATGCATGTGTGTGCATTTGATAGGCTGTCAGTGTCATCGAGGCAGATATTTAATAGTACATTACTGCAGAGACCAGTAAGTAAGCTTTCCTGGCTGAGTATTTAGTAGCCGTCCGAGTCGAAGACGAGGTAAACGTACTCATGTTTAAAAAATATGTATGAAAATGAAAAAAAAAATTACATTTATTCCTTAAACGACTAATTTTCAAACTTATTTATATAAAATTACTTGTTTAATGCTTCAGTTACTGGCTGAGTGATTTAATGTTGTATGAAAATCCTTTACGTACGTCGCGCTGAACCTGCCTTGGAATAGAGTCCCTACTGGTCTCTAATTACTAACGTAACAGGAACATTTCCGAGCATGTTTGAGAAAATAATAATAAAGTGTTGAATATAAAATAATAAACGACAAAAAATTCCCAAAGTTATCCATAGTCAAAAGCGAAACATTATAATAAACTGCTGTAAATGAAACTATTTCGCTGTGAAACATTTTCAAATTAACATCAGAGCTGACAGGTAAACAAATCCAGATGTCACCATACCATACCATAGAGAATAATACGCTCTATGACTAAACTGAACTGTTGCCATATAAATGAGAATTATAGCGGCCTCCTAACAATAATCTTATATTTCTGGTCAGGCTTTAGCAGGTTCCGAGAGTTAATAATTAATGTATGTTTTAGAACTGGTAAATTATTGAATGGTTGTATCTCTAAGAGAAGTTTAAATGATGTTTAATTGGGATTGTGGCATTAATAAATGCTGGTGTGACTGCGAAATGTATACAACAGTAAATGAACACAACAACAATGTAAGGGAAAACATACATTGTATCCAAGAGAATAATTATAGTCAGTAGTCTAGTCTTGTGCTTTTTGCTGTGCCTTGATTTAACCAAATTTGATATAAATTTTATTTAGTTAGTAGTATGCAACACACTATTTTCGTGCCAAAATAGATTCATTCCTTGTGTCAAATTGTCTTGGTTCGTTTTTTTGTTGTGTATGTGTACTTGTATAAAAAAAATACTTGACAGAAAAAAAGGCTGTTGGATATTTCTGAATGATGCCAGTTTTTGTTAAATATTATTTAGTTGCACTGTGCAATATCTTCCCAGTTAATTGGCCATCGTGGTATAAAAATATGTATATATATGGTAAATATATGTCAAATAATTTCAAATTTACTTTCAACACAAAAGTTGTGTATGTTATCACGCTTTTGCCATAACTAATTATATATTTTATTAATACTTAATTTGTATTTAGAAATATTTCGTAATCAAGGCCATACTTATTGTACAAGAAAATACAATAAATGTTAACACCTACCAATCAAAAAAGTTGTTTTGCAGTTTGTTTAGGGCAAATATAGTAAGTTGTAAGCTGTGATATAGAGCTTGTAAATATTAATAATGCTCAATGATTTGCACAAGATTTTGTAGATCTATATTCTCAAAACTTAGCATGTCATTTGAGATACATGTTTTTATTGTTAAGTTTAATTTCATATAGTTTTTCATATTCAGTCTATGGCACAAGATTGTGTAATTTGTACCATTCAGCTTAGCTTTACTATTGTTAAAAAAATGGAATTTAAAATGTAAAGCTAGTTTATAAATAATAAAGATCATGGGCAAGCAGTAAGATTGTTAAATATAATATTTTTAGAGGAAACATTTGGACTTACTGGACTGAGTATAAAATATTAGTACCTTTGTTTAATGAATAAATAATAAAATGATTAAGGTGTTTTTTTTTATTCATTCAATCTAATTCCAATTCCAATTCATTATAAAACATTACAAAAGTTTATTAAGAAACAAGTGGCTTCAACAGTGTTCTGATAGAGAGATTTGAGATCATTACCCACACATGAGTTGAGATCGCATTAGGTGTGTCACTTGGGTACCTCAACATAGTTGACAATGGAAATAAATTTCCCTCAAGCGCAACAATTGGCTCTCGTCGGAACCAGATGACTGAAACCACAATAACCAACGCCACAACTGCTTGAAGGGCCACATGCACTGAACTCCTAACCGCAAGAGTCTTACTCATTCTGGATTGCGTGTTATCTTTCAGTCTGTTCTCTAATTCATTAATTTTACGCTGCAGTTTGTGGTATGCAGCAAATTCTTCCTTCATAGAAATTTTGTTTTGCTCATTCTTCAGTATTTTAACCTCTGCAAAGGATGCTCTTTCTTCGAGCGATGGCCTGGCAAAGCATGCTGCAATCTACAACACGTAATAAAAAGAACTTGTTATTAAAATATTATTGGTTATTTGTGTTGTGTGACAAGTGTAATGGGATACAAAGGACATTTTACCCAGTCACGGATTGGTGTATGAAGTCTGAATCAAGACATAAATGGAATATAGTTACTATACTTACGGGTTTAACCAATTGAGGAACTAAAACACTTATCGTGCACAATACGACAAAGTATACTAGAAGGAATCCATTTATAACCTCCAACATTGTTTTGAAATGAAAGAATTACTAATTCTAAAACAGCTCAGGGTGTGACTATAATTGTTAGTATATCTGTAGTAAACGGTGACGGTTTAGAAAAATGCAGTTTATTTTGGTATTTGGTAAATTCGTTCATGAATTCCACTGACTTCAATATTCCATTTCATAATAAATATAAATATAACATAATGAAGTGACAGTGACGTGACACAACCTTGATTTTTTTTTTTTTTTTATTATTAGAGCTTTGGCTACCAGGGCCATCAGCATCAAAAGAAACACAATTACATAGAAACTTAAAACTAGATACACAGAAATGACCTTAAAATTAAAACAAAAACATACAATAAAATCAACTTTAAATACTTATACTAACTTAAACAATTTCATATTATTAACACTAACTCAAATATTTTCAATAACTATAAAATACCGAAAGTACTTTTAACAAAATCAAAAATAATATTGTACAATTCAAAATGTTTTAAAAGCTCTTGCACATTTTTTGGAAATTTCTTATCTTTTAAAATTTCATTACTTAGACCAATAAATAATAATCTTTGCAAATTAAAACGTGGGCAATTGAAAAATAAATGATTTAAATCACAATTAACATCTGTACAGAAATTACAAGCAGGGTTATCAGAAAATTTTAACCTAAAAAGATGAACTGGGAAATGACAATGGCCGATGCGCAGTCTGCACAAACATTTTATAAACTCTCTACCTGAGTAGATATTTCCCATTTTTTCAAACCATGCGGTTGATGAAGGGTCAGACTGAATCTCAGCCAGCCATTTCCCTTTGGTATTTCTAGAACTGGCTAGAGAACACTTCCAACGTTTTAACATAAAATCTTTAAGAGGTTTGCACAAATCAGTATGAGGCACTTTAAAGTTACAAATGTCAGCATTTTGTTACATGTCTGGCAAGAGAATCAACTATTTCATTACCAAGTACACCTGAATGACCAGGAACCCAACAAAACTCTACATTAATATTACATTCAATAAGTTCATCAAATAACTTTCTTAACTCATAAATTAAATAATTAACATTTGCTTTAATCTGTTTTGCGGAGAGCGCTTGAAGAGCACTCATAGAATCAGACAAAATCAAGTATTTGCAACCAGAAAAAGCATTACGTTTAATATACAAAAGAGCATGAATAATAGCTAAAATTTCAGCTGAATAAATTGAAAAATAGTTGCTACATGAAAACACTTTACCTAATCTAGCATAAGAATCATAGAAAGCAAAACTAGTACGATCATTGGTTTTAGACCCATCGGTATAAATCTTAATATAATCTGGCTTATTATTCAAAAACTCGTAAAATTCGAACTTAGAATTAAATTTTATAATAGTAATCGGAATATCTCTCAAAAAACACTGGAAATTATGAGTGAAACAGGGTAGTAGAGAGTGCCAAAATACAGTATCTTGAAATTCAAAATTAAGATATGAAACTGATTCACTAATAGTATTAGTTAGTTAGTTAGTTAGTTATCCTGGGCGTTTTTCCGCAAGTCGACATCCATTGTGCCTATTTTGCGTGAAACGGGGGTAGCACTATTATTCCAACCACCCCAGCTCCTCAACGAAGCCCAGCAGAGCTTTCAGGTTGCCTGCCGCTTCGCGCAAGGTGCCTGGGGTCCCTAGGTGTTTATTTCTGTATACTTCTACCTGTTTGCAATCTAGCAGAATGTGTTTTGTTGTTTCATCCGCCTCCATGCACGCTCTGCACATGGGGCTGTCTGTCCTACCTATTGTGAAGAGGTGTTTGTTTAGTGTGTTGTGTCCTGTTATCAGTCCCACTAATTTGCGTAGCTGGGGTCTTCTTGTCCTCAAAAGTGTTTTGGTAAGTTTGTGATTGTATTCAGTTACTATTTCTTTGGTTTGTCTACAAGTGTTCATTTCTTTCCAGTATGTTTGATGTAGTTGTTTGTAGTGGTGGTCAAGTTGGTTGTTTATGTGCGAATATGGTAAGGGTACGATGGGTTCGGGTCCATATGCCGGTGTATCTGAGCCCTTACGGGCTAGCTCATCCGCAGCATCGTTCCCTCTCGAGTTACTGTGTCCCTTGATCCATTGCAGTGTCACCTTGTTGCCATCTTCGCATACCTCTGAGAGGCTTTGATGGCATTCGTGTATGAGTCCAGATGTAATTCTGTCGCAACCTAGCGCTTGTAGTACTGACTTGCTGTCTGATAGTATACATATGTTTTCGTGTTTTAGCTGTCGTCGTTTCACTGCATTGCAAGCTTCAATTATTCCCACACATTCTGCTTGGAATACTGTGTTATGTGCTCCGAGTGGTTTAGAGATGTGAATGTTCAGGTCCTCCGAGAAGACACCACAACCTGTTCCTTCGTTGGTTTTTGATCCATCTGTGAAGATTCTTAGTTCTGTTTGATTTAGTGCTTCTTTTGAGTCTTCTGTTAGTGATATGGCATACTCTTTCCAGAAGATCGTCTTTTTGGGTATTCTGTCGATTACCGCATCCAGCATTGGAAATTTCGACAGTATGTTATCGTATATCCTCGTGTGCGGTGTTTTATGTTTGGTCCACAAGTTTAGATTTTTTAGGCGAGTAGCCGTTGCGGCTGCTTCTTTTTGTATATATAGGTGTAGTGGTAGAAGCCCTAGCATGATTTCCAGCGCCGCTGTCGGAGTTGTTCTCATGCAGCCGGTGGCTGCTATGCATGCTAGCCTTTGCGTTTTCTGTAATTTGTTGATTGAGGTAGTAAGTTGAGTGCGGGGCCACCATACTACAGCTCCATAGCTTATCATTGGCATTATTATCATTTTGTACAGCCACAGTATAATGTGGGGGGCTAGACCCCATTTCTTGCCCACCATTCTCCGGCATTGCCAGAAGGCGACTGTCGCTTTGTTTAGTTTGTTGTCCAGGTGTTTATTCCAGTTCAGTTTTTCGTCCAAAGTAATTCCTAGGTACTTTACTTCTTTAGAAAGTGTTAGTCTAGATCCAAACAAGGTTGGCATTTCGTATGTACCCAATTTCCGTTTATGAGTAAAGAGAATTGTGTCAGTCTTTTTTGGGTTTACCGATAGGTCATTCTCCTTGCACCATTTCTCTACTATTTTCAGTGCTGTCTGTGTAAGGTCGCACAGTGTGCTTGTCACTGGTCCATTGATCATTATTACTAGATCATCTGCGTACCCTATTGTCAGGAAAAGATTGTTGTTTAGCTTTGTTATCAGGTCATTTACTACCAGGTTCCATAAAAGTGGCGAGAGTACACCTCCTTGAGGGCATCCTCTCATGACGAGCGCCTGGTGATTTTGGTTCTCCGAGAGTCTGATGATTCTCTTTCTTAGCATGTTCATTATCCATTCTGTAATCAATGGTTCGGTTTTATGTCTGTTTAGAGCTTGTTGAAAGCTACTGAATTTTGTCTTGTCGAAGGCTCCTTCTATATCAATGAAGGTGCCTAGACAGGAGTTTTTCCTTGCTAGCGCAGTTTCTATATTATTTACAACGGCATGCAGTGCTGAGTCTGTCGATTTGCCTTGTGTGTATGCATGTTGGTTTGGGTGAATACCTATGTTTTTGAGTGCCGTGTCCTTCAGTTCTCTGTCACATAGTCTTTCTAGTATTTTTAGCATGAAGGAGGTAAGGCTGATGGGTCTGAAAGATTTCGGATCTGTGTAATCAGTTTTTCCTGGCTTTGGTAGAAAGATCACCTTTACTTCTCTCCATTTCTGTGGGATGTATCTGAAGGCGATGCAGCTACACAGTATGCCAGATAGTTGTTCGATAAGTTTGTCTCCTCCCCATTTTAGGAAGGCTGGGTATATCCCATCTATGCCTGGTGATTTAAAGTTGCTGAAACTGTTGGTTGCCCAGGCTGTTTTGGTCTGTTCAGTTATACGCTCCGCTATCTTCCACTCGTCTTGGGTCGGATGATAGCTTTCTGTTTGTGCATCCCAGTCTTGTATGTCAACTACTTTGCAGCCTGGGAAGTGGGTTTCTACCAATAGGCTTTCGGTCTCGGCTGGGTTACTGGTAGTGCTATTGTCCACCCTTCTCAGCGTGCCTAGTAATTGTTTCGGTTGATCAGCCATGATCTTCCTTGTTCTATTTGCTTGGGTGTTCGTAGATATATTGTCGCAGAAGTTCCTCCATGAGGCTGATCTTCTGCATCTTATTCGCTTTTTGTATTCTGATTTGGTTGTTTTATATTTGTCCCAGTCTTCTTCAGATTTTGTATTCATGGCTCTGTTTAGTTGTTTCCTCATTTTTGTTCTTATTCGTTCCAACTCTGGACCCCACCAGCTACTGTTATTACATTTTCCACTAGTTGGTGGTGTCGACAGTGGGCATGTGTTTTCGTAGCAGTCAATTATGTTTTTAGTGAGGATCTTTACCTGTTCCTCTAGCTCTTTTGTGTTGTTTGGTCTGTAAGTGTTTGTGTTGTTGTCTATTTTACCTGCAAGAAGTTCCTTATACGCCTTTATGTCAGTGCGTCTAGGATTTCTTCTAGGTATAGGTGTGTGGATGTCTGCTGTCAGGTCATACCGAATCCACCTGTGGTCGGAGCAAGATAGTTCATCCGACACCTGCCAGTTGGACACGTGTTGAGCTGCCAGTCCTGTACTTAAAGTAATATCAATTATAGTATTACACCTACGAGTGACAAAAGTTGGTTTTGATCCTGTGTTAAGTATGTCTAGATTAGTAGTCATAAGGTATTCAACAAGATCGTTACCTCTGTTGTTGTTGGTTTCCATCCCCCATAGGTTGTGGTGGCCATTGCAGTCCGCTGATATGACCAGCTCAAGCCCTCCACTCTCGCAGTAGCGTACGAGGTTGTTCATTTCCGTGGGAGGTGGTTCGTCTTCTGCTGCCATGTAGACAGATGCGAGAACTATCTCCGGCAGTCTTGAGTTTTGTGTTCTGAGGAGTTTTATGGCACACACGTCTCTGGAACAGAATTCAGTTAGTGGTTGTGCCATTATGTTACGAGATATGTATATACAGGTTCTAGGTTTGCTTTGTGTATTATAGAAAAGATTACCTCCGGTGTTGTTGAGGCCGTTTATGCGTGTGTTCCTGATCCACGGCTCTTGGATCAGGGCTATGGCAGTTGGGTTAACCTCCAGCCATTTCCGAAGTTGAGCCGTTGCAGATTCGCTGTGCTGAAGGTTAACCTGGAGGACCTTACAGAGGGAAGGAGACATTGGAGGAGTGCCCCTCTTCCCCTCGCCCCTTTAGGTCCAGGAGACTGATCCCCTTTGGTAAGCCATCCTCATCCTCGGATTCCAGCAGGATGCTTTCCTCGACGTCGGATGTGGTCGGATGGTCTGTCTCCATTTCAGATGGGGCGGACTTCTCGGCGGGCTCGCTCTCTGAAGTTTTTACATCCGTCTTCCCCTCTGATGGGTTGTTCTTTTCTGGCGGGGAATCCCGGAAGTGCCCCCCACTGTGTTGGAAACGGATATAGACCGTTCCACATAGGTAGCTCAGCCGTCTACCCTTCTCCAACACAGTAGGAACAACCTCTTCCGGAATTCCTACCAGAAGTAGTGTGCTGGACCTTTTCTTCAGTGGGATCGCTTGGTGCAGAGTCCACTTCCTCAACATGGCCCATCGGTTTTGGTAGTTTAGCACCCTGCCTATTTTTGTGAGGTTCTCCTCCAGAGCTGGTATTAGGATGCCGCACCTTGTGTTTCTGACCATCTCGTCCTCCCTCTTTCCGACAAGATGGTCCCCGTTTTCCAGTGTGGCCGTCTCCAGCCACTTCGTCAGCCATGCTTTTGTGTTGGCGTCTTGGCACCACAGCTTTAGGTACCCATCCACAAAACTGGGTCTACCTGAGAACGCTGGGGCCTGCACCTCTGTATCCAGACCGGTTTCGATAGCTGCCTGGAAGATGGCATCTCCGATCTTGCGCTCCACCTCTTTAGCGTCCTGCTGCGACAGCCTGCCCGTGCGAGTGTTGGTGATCGCCACCGTCAGGTCTGCCGCCGCTGCCGCCGCGTAGGTGGATGGTTGTTGTGGCTCCTGGGCGTTCGTCCTAACCTTCTTATGGTCGCCTCTAGGGGATATGGTTTCATCCAGACGGGCTCTCTTGGCTTTGGTCTCATTCTTCGCCTGGTTTTGTTCTGATGGGGTCGTCGCTCCCTCTCCCTCTCCTTTAGGGGCTTCGACCTCTTGTTTGCCTCCAGCGGCGCGGCTTCCTGCTGCTCTGCGCTTTTGGAGCCTCTGCCTCTGCCTCTGCGAGACTTTTTTCCGAGGCAGGTCGTTTTCGGTCTGGGCAGGTTTCCCCTTGGGTTTGCACCTTATCTCCCAGCCGGGATCGATGACCTGCTTCAAGGGGTCAACGGGTGTCGTCCCACTCTTGGCTGTCGTCATGGTCTGTTTTGAGGGACCAGCTAATGGAGGCTTCATCGTCTCTGGTTTATCCGCCTTGGCTGGGGTTCCTGTTGGTACCCCAGTGTCTGGCTGACAATCCAGCTTCAATGGCTCCTCCACAGCCGTTCCACTCTTTGTATTTTTCACCTGTCTTAGTGCTTCAGCTTGTGCCGTCTCAGCTAAGATGGGCGTATGTTGAATTGGTTGTTTTTTTGATTTAGATTTTTTGCTAGTCGTATCCATATGTGTTCCCACGAGTAGCTAGGGAAATATTGGTCCATCCACGCAGAGCCCCGCTTGCGTAGATAAGGCAGTTATACAACGGGTTTCGCCCGGTTCCCGAGGCCTTTCGTTCGCGACTGTGCTCCCTCACAGCCATGCATCCATCGGCACGAGTAGTTCCACCTTGGATTAGGGGAGGGGATAAATGGGGATGGTTAGGAGTGGAAATGGGTCGGTTTTTCCAGCAATACCTCCGAGCCTCCCTAACGGACAGATCCTAGCTGGTTCGACGGCCGGGCTCGAGACGAAGCTCTCCTTCATCCCGCAGAGGAGTTCCTCTACCGGATAGCTGGATGAGCGTCGTCGAGGTCAGCAGTCGGTCCGTCTAGGATGTATCCGTCAGTGGAGGCGGCTGGTATCGCTGGACTAAAGACCCTCGGGATGAAGGAATTAGATGGGAGGTGACGAGAAAGGACTTAGAAGGGAAATGACTTTTTGGATCACGGGAGGTTGGTAGGAAATACTAGGTAGTGTAAAGGAAACACCTGGCGGGCGGGAGTGCTCACATCACATGGTATATCATGGCGTGGCCCCGTCCAGGTGGGGGCCCACATACTTGGCTACTAGTGGTCCGGGGTATATTGGTAAATGCTGCGACGCCCGTTGTAGACCACTAGCATTGTCCGGGGAGTACGCCCACCCAACAAGAAACCCTGGGTGGGTTCCTTTCTGGTCCGCGGCGGCAGACCAGAGAGGACGGGGACGTGTATGCTGGGCTTGAGGAGCAGGCCAGTAGTTCATCGCCGCGTACCTGAACGTACCTACTTCCTCCACACCCCCCCACTAATAGTATTATTAAAAGGCGTTAAAGACAAATTATAATTGGGGATAGTAAAACCTTCCAGATACCGGCTGACGAGAACGTTATTACGACTGGCCAATGTAAGACAAAACTTGTCAATAAGGTAAGTTCTTCTTATAAAAAGTGGCGGAACCCCAGCCTCAACTTCTAAAGAATTGATAGGAGAAGATATCATAGCACCAGTAACAATACGTAAAGCTCTATTCTGAATGACATCTAACTTTCGGAGTAAGTGACTAGACGCATTAGCGTAAAAGATACAACCATAATCAAATTGACTACGCACCATAGAAATGTACAAGGTTTTCAATATTTTGGGGTCTGAGCCCCAACTGACTCCTACTAATGACTTAAGGACGTTTATCCGAAGCTCTGCTTTTTTACAGATGTACGCAATATGTGCAGCCCAGGATAATTCAGGATCTAATATAATGCCTAAATATCGTTCAGAAGTACTAAATGGTAATAAGTTGTTGTTAAAATATATTTTTGGACGGTATAAACAACTTTGACTAAAAATCATAACAGAACTCTTTTCTACATTCACTTCAAGTTTAAGATGATTAAACAGTAAGTTATACAAAGTAATTAAACATTGATTCATTATATTTTCACTAAATATAAAACTAAGTCATCCGCGTAGAAGGAATATCTCACAGAAGACGGAATGTGTTTCATAAAGTCAACAAGACTCAGAATAAAAACTAAGGGAGATATAACAGATCCTTGTGGAGTACCTTTGAATGTAGATTTGGGTCCATACAAGTTGTTCTTAATTTTTAGTGTGACTTTACGATCATTTAGAAAATTAAAAATCCAATACAAAACAGGACCAGGAATGCCAAGCTTGTGTAAACTTTTAATTAAGTAATTATGGTTAATGTTATCAAAAGCCCCTTTAACGTCTAGGAAGACAGCTAAAGTTAATTTATTATTCGTCATGTTGTTCCTGATATCGCCCAATAAGCAACCCAAGTTATACATAGTATTTTTTCCCTTGCGGAATCCAAATTGATATTCTGGAATCAGAGAGTTATGTTCAATGTACCATTCGATTCGATTCTTTAACATAGTTTCAAATAACTTAGCTAAACATGAAGTAAGAGAAATGGGACGATAAGCATCTAAACTATTAGAATCTTTATTTGGTTTTAAAATAGGAACTACAAACTGAAGTTTCCAGATAAGCGGAATTACTTTGTGTAACCAAAGTTGATTGTAAATTTCCAAAAGGATTTGTTTCACACTAACAGGCAAGTTTTTAATAACAAGGTAAGGAATAAAATCAGGGCCAGGAGAAGTATTCTTTTTGTTGTCCAAAAAAGCTTCGAATTCATATAATTCGAAGTGGTTAAGAATCCATTGAGCTGTTTCGGAGCCTTCTGAGTCAAAATATAATTCTAAGGAATTTAAATCTACGACTTCGCAATTTGATGAGGCAATTCTATCTAAAAAATCATGAGCGTTAGATGGATCTTCTAAAAATTTTGATCTAGAACTGTTATTATTTAATTTTGCAAACTTAAATCTTTTAACATGGTTCCAAATTCGTTGCAAAGGAGTCAATCGGTTGAATGAAGAACAAAGTTTAATCCAAGATAGTAGTTTTTGTTCGGAAATAATTCTTTTTTTCCTAGCATCAATTTTTTTATAAATAATAATAATAATAATAAATACTCTTTATTGCACACCTCATACAGTTACAAGCACAAATTTTACAATTAGATAAATTTAGGTAGAGGTAACAACAGGCGGTCTTATCGCTAATGAGCGATTTCTTCCAGACAACCTTTGGGTAGTGGAGACTAGAGAAAAACAATAAGCAGTAGGTGGTGCATAGAAACAAAAGAGACGAAATAGATAACACAGCACATTCATATGAATATACATACTTAAATAAATACAAAATAAACATACATATACGTACATATATTATTATATATAATAAAACTAAGTTGAGAAAATGTGCGTGCCGATAAAACTTAAAAAGGAGTCCCAGCACGATAAAGGGACTTATATAGTGTGATAGCCCTTTATTCCCCCTCGAACAAGAAAGTTCCCGTTTTAACCTAAAGGGTGTGTCTTTAAAGATATAAGGGCTTTTCCAACCCTTCAACTCGGAAAGTAAGTGTAGTGGCGCCATCTGTTGTCGAGTAGTTGAACTTCATTCATTGTCCAAAGTGGCGCCATCTGTTGTCGAATAGTTGAATTTCATTCATTGTACACAATATGGACTTAAACGAACGATTATTCCCAAACTTTCTCGAATATCCTAGCGCCAACTTTCTCGAATATCCTAGAGCCTAGCTTTCTGAATATATAAGAGCCCGGTGTCACCCGCCAGAGTTAGTTTGATTTGAACAGCGAAACAAGCGATTTCGAAACGAAAAAGAAAGAAATTATCTGTGTGTGAGCCTTTATTTTGAAGTATCACGTGTGAGTATTTTTAATAGTGTGTTTAATTAATTCTCGATTTCGAAGCGAAGAAGAAAAAAGTTATCTGTGAGCCTTTATTGTGAAATATCAAATGTGAGTATTTTTAATAGTGTATTTAATTAATTCTAATGGTTTTTTTTATTTATTTTCTTTTAATTGTAATTTCCTTAACTTTCAAGTAGTCGCGCGGCGTTGAATCGATGCCTTCTATATACTTTGGCCGTAAACAAAATATCGCGCGACCGCTTGAAGATTAAATAATTTTTTTTTCTTTGTCTCAACGTGCTCCACGTTTACGTAACAATATATTTGTCGATAAAATGTTAATTTAATTTATATTTTACAGAATACAATGCCTAGACGTAAAAGAGGTGGAGATCTTGCCAGTTCTGCAGCGAAACGGCGGAAACAAAAAGAAAATCGAAGAAATGAAACGGAAGAAGAGCGCGAAACACGTTTACAAAATCAACGAACCAGAATGAGCACCCTGAGAAGCGGAAAAAGCGAAGAAAGAAAAGAAAATAAAAGTATTGAAGAATCGAGCATTTTAAAAGATAATCTAACAAAGGAAGCATTCCACTACGAACCGACGAAGAAATATTACGATCATAAATATGTTGTGATCGGAAAAATGAATAACATTTGCCAATTTTGCCACGCGAAAAAATTCAGTAAAGAAACACAGGTCTCTGTTGCATGAATGGAAAAATTCGATTACCACCACTGGAAGCACCTCCACAGGAATTTCTACATTACATGACCGGGGAAACACCAGAATCAAAACACTTTCTTCAAAATATAAGATCATACAACTCCTGCTTTCAAATGACTTCTTTCGGTGTTACTTCGACTGACACTAATAGAGACAAATTTGAATATGTATTTTCAATTCAAGGGCAAATTTATCACAAAATTGGATCGTTACTACCAATGCCTAACGATGACTATAAATTTCTGCAAGTATATTTCATCGGAAATGAAGAAAACGAAATTGATCAACGATGTACAAATTTTATTGGATTGAAACGCGAAATAATCCAAGATGTACAGAGGATCTTACACAAATACAATCAACTGATTTACATATTCAAAACAACACTAGACCGCATGATTTCTGATGACTATAAAATTGTAATTCGAGCCGATAAAAGACCACGTGGAGAACACGAACGTAGATTTAATGCACCTCAGATAGATGAAGTCGCCATCGTAATTGTGGACAATGAAAATACAAGCCGTGACATAATTTTACAACGAAGAAGAAAAGGACTACAACGCATTGCAGAGACACACCGTTCATATGATGCTCTTCAATATCCGTTAATATTTCTGCACGGAGAGGATGGTTATCATTTCAATATAAAACAAATTCATCCTAAAACAGGCATAGAAACAAACAAAAAAGTCACTTCCAAGGAGTTCTATGCTTACCGCTTAATGATCAGAGACAATGAAATATACAATCACATTCTCAACACTCGCCGTTTATTCCAACAATTTCTGGTAGATATGTACGCAAAAATAGAAGCAGAACGGATGCTTTACATAAGACTGAATCAGAAGAAACTACGCACAGAAGAATACATCCACGTTCGAGATGCGATAATAAATGACGGCAATATTGACGATATTGGAACAATGGTAATCTTACCCTCATCATACATAGGAAGTCCAAGACATATGCACGAATATACTCAAGATGCCATGACCTACGTAAGAAAATATGGACGACCTGATCTCTTCATAACATTTACATGCAACTCATCATGGCCAGAAATCAAAGAACAACTAAAATACGGTCAAACCTCCATGGATCGACACGACATGATAGCCCGAGTTTTTCGACAAAAACAAATAAGATTTATTGAAGTCATCACAAAATACCACATCTTTGGAACCGTTAGATGCTGGATGTATACAATCGAGTGGCAAAAACGAGGATTACCTCACTCACACAATCTCATATGGCTACACGATAAAATTTATCCCACGGATATCGACAAAATCATCCAAGCTGAATTTCCCAATCCACAAAATGATCCGTAACTATACAACATAGTAGTGAAAAACATGATTCATGGACCATGTGGACCATTAAACTTCAATGCGCCATGCATGAATGATGGAAAATGTACAAAAAAATATCCAAAACCATACTTGGACGATACAAAAACTGAAGATGACGGCTATCCCAAATATATAAGTAGAAGACGATCACCGAAAAACGGTGGCTTCACAGCAAAAATACGAATACAAGGCAGGGCAAGGCAGAGACGAACTGGAAATAGATAATCAATGGGTAGTACCATATAACCCACTACTTTCCAAAATGTTCCAAGCACACATAAACGTTGAATATTGCAATTCAGTAAAATCTATTAAATATATATGTAAGTACGTAAACAAAGGTAGTGATATGGCAGTATTTCAAATAGTCCAAAATAGCGAACAAAATAATAGAAATGATGAAATCCTCATGTACCAAATGGGAAGATACATCAACAGTAACGAAGCAGCGTGGAGGATTTTTAGTTTTCCCATACACGAACGCGAACCAGCTGTGCAACATCTAGCAGTACATTTGGAGAATGGACAGAGAGTTTACTTCACAAAAGACTCGGCTAGAAAAATTGCAAGCGAACCACCTCAGAACACAACATTAACAGCTTTTTTCCAACTTTGCCAAACGGATCCATTCGCAAAGACGTTACTGTATGTCGACGTCCCTATTTATTATACGTGGGACAAAACAAGGAAAATTTTTCAACGACGAAAACAAGGAATGCCAGAAGAGGGTCATCCAGAAATAATGAAAACTAACGCAATAGGTCGAGTATACACTGTACATCCAAACAATGCCGAATGTTTCTATCTCCGAATGTTGTTACACGAAATACGGGGACCAACAAGTTTCACAGATCTCAGGACTATTGACGGCTACATATGCCAGACTTACAGAGAAGCATGTCAACGTTTAGGATTATTGGAAAACGATAACCACTGGGAATTAACACTACAAGAAGCCACACTCACAGCTTCAGCTGAACAAATTCGAGAGTTATTCGCCATAATTCTAACAACATGTAACCCATCAAACCCAAAACAGCTATGGGACTCTTTCAAAAGGAATATGAGTGATGATATATTGTACCAAATCCGACAAGCTAATCCAGAACTGACTATAGAATTCAATGACGACATCTTCAATGAAACACTCATTCGCTTAGAAGATAAATGTTTAGCAATAAATAACCAGACCTTAGTAGAAATTGGAATGCCAGCACCACAAAGAAATACTTTCAGTGTGCTAAACTACGAAATTACAAAGGAAAAAAGCTACAACGTCAATGAACTACTTGAATACATTGCTCACAACAAACCACTCCTCAATGAAAATCAAAAAAAAAATTACGTTATAATGAACCGAATAAATAACAACACTGGTGGAATTATTTACTTGGACGCACCAGGAGGCACCGGTAAAACGTTTCTAATAAATCTAATACTGGCGGAAATACGTGCTGAAAAACACATCGCACTGGCACTAGCATCATCCGGCATTGCAGCCACACTTATGGAAGGAGGACGAACTGCCCATTCTGCCTTACAACTACCGTTGAATATAGCCGAACAACAATTCCCGGTATGTAAAATCTCAGGAACATCTGGACGGGGTCAACTTCTAAAACATGCTAAAATTATCTTCTGGGATGAATGCACCATGGCCCATAAAAATCACTAGAAGCCATGGACAGAACATTACAAGAATTGCGAAAAAACTCTGAAATGATGGGAGGAGCTCTACTCATACTCTCAGGAGATTTTCGACAAACACTTCCAGTTATTCCCAATTCAACACCAGCAGACGAGATCAATGCATGCTTAAAAAAGTCACATCTCTGGCCGCAAGTACAAATACTGCAATTAACAAAAAACATGAGGGTTGAATTATCAAAAGATGAAACAACAGCACATTTTGCTAAAATACTTTTACAAATAGGCGAAGGTACATATCCTACTGACCAAACGACCGGCCTCATTGAACTCAATAGTGATTTCTGTAACATAGCCACTACTGAAAACGAACTAATCGACAAAATTTATCCAAATATTATTCAGAACTATACCAACGTAGAGTGGTTATTTCAAAGAGCAATTTTGGCCACTAAAAATAATATTGTTGACGATATCAATTTTAATATTCTAAAGAAAATACCTGGTGAAGAGAAAGTATATAAATCGATCGACACGATGGTATCCATTGAAGAAAGTGTTAACTTTCCTACTAAATTTCTAAACTCTTTACAAGTACCAGGAATGCCATTACACTGCCTTCGTCTGAAAATTGGATCTCCAATCATACTACTCAGAAATCTCAACTCCCCAAAACTATGTAATGGAACGAGGATGATCGTAAAACAGCTATCGAATAATGTCATTGAAGCTGAACTTATTTCTGGAAAGAACAAAGGACACACAGTATTTATACCTAGAATACCACTGATCTCTTCTGAATTGCCATTTCAATTTAAAAGATTGCAGTTTCCCATTAAATTAGCCTTTAGTTTTACAATTAACAAAGCGCAAGGGCAAACTTTGAAATATTGTGGCATCAACCTCAAAGAATCCTGCTTCTCTCACGGTCAGCTATATGTAGCTTGCTCAAGAGTAGGAAGTTCGAAAAAATTATGTAGGTATATATACCCCGGACAATAAAATGAAAAATGTTGTTTATAAACAAGTAGTGTAAATAATGAGAAAATGTAAATACATGTAAATATAGAAAATGTTTTCAAAATATATTTTTTACGTATGTTTTTTTATTTCATCTGCCACGTAATCTCATATCAACTCCCGAGCGAAGCCGGGTATCATACCTAGTACATATATAATACACACAGTAAGAAACAACAGTGTCAACTTAAAAACCTAAGGAAGAGATAAATAGTATTTCTTAAGTTGCGATTTAAAGCTACCAATAGATTGCGCGCGTTTTATGTTGAGAGGGAGAGAATTCCACAAACGAACGTAAATGAGCAATTATAAAATTTGGAAGATGAAGATGGCACTTTTAGGAGCAATTTTTGAGAGGATCTAACAGAATTAAGATAAGAGAAACGCTCTTTGAGGTAGCGGGGAGTTGCAGGGTTAAAAAGTATAGAAAAGAGTAAAGAAAGTATGTGAGAGTTACGGCGGTGACGGATAGGGAGCCATTTGAGTTGAGAACGAAAACTAGAAACATTTTCGAATTTGCGTAATCCGAAAATGAACCGAATGCAGGCATTTTGAATACGCTCAAGCTTATTAAGTTGCTCCTCGGTTAGGTCTAAATAGGAGATATCTGCATAATCAAGAATGGGGAGAAGTAACGTCTGAGCAAGCGCAATTTTAGTAGCAATTGGCAGGAAATTCCGGAGCCGTCTGAGAGACCCTATGGCAGCAAACATCTTCCTGCTCACTTCACTCACCTGAGGCACCCATGATAGACAACGATCCATGATTACGCCAAGATTTTTCACTTGGTTGGAAAAAGGAATTTGGATACCATCGAAGACTATCGGAGGGAGCCTGAGAAAGTCAATTTTGGAGATTTGTTTAGCGCTACTCATCACAATTACCTGTGACTTTAGGGGGTTTACTTTTAAACCGTAATTTTGACTCCAATTTGATATGCGGAGCAGATCAAGATTCGTGGCTTCTATAACTGAATTGAGATCGCCATGCATACCCTGCGAATATATTTGAAGGTCGTCGGCATAGAGGTGATACGAAGAGGAGAGATCAAGAGTTATGGAATTAATGAAGATAGAAAATAAAAGAGGAGACAGCACACCACCCTGTGGAACACCAGCTGATGTGCTGCACCAGGAAGAACACGAAGAATCTAGTTTTATTCTTTGCCGACGACCAACCAAATAGCTGCGGAACCAGTCAATCGCTGCAGCCGATATGTTAAGAGACTGTAAGAACGCGAGCAAAATGTCAAAATCGACCGTGTTAAAGGCATTACTGAAATCTAGAAGTGCAAGAACTGTAAGCTTCTGGTCATTCATACCCAAACGGATGTCATCGGTAACCTTGACAAGAGCTGAGGTAGTACTATGGCCCGGACGAAAACCAGATTGAAATGGGTTTAGGAGGTCATTTCTATTCAGGAAGGAAGTTAGTTGCTGATGCACTAGCCGTTCGAGGACTTTGGATAGGAAAGGAAGAATGGAGATGGGGCGATAGTCAGAGAAGGAACTGGGGTTGGATTTTTTGGGTAAAGGAATAATATTGGCATCCTTCCACAGACTGGGAAAAGTACTTGATGAAATGAAAAAATTCAGAATACCGGTGATAATAGGAACAAACAAATCAAGGAGAGGGAGTATCATATTTCGGGTAACACAGTCAACACCAACGGCGTTAGAAGTGATATTCAATATACCCTTCCTAACATCACTCTCACAGAAATGGCTAAAATAGAAAGAAGAGAAATCTAAGGCAGGAAGTGATGAAAGATGATGAAGTGAGTTAGATTTCTTAGGACCACTGAAACAGGTGGACGATGAAAAATGCTGGTTAAGCTGGTCAACGCTAATATTGTTTAAATTGGTTGCCTGTTGAGATTTGCCAACTCCGAGACCTTTCAAAAATTTCCACACTTTGGCTGGATTTCCATCTTCAACAGAACTGTGAATATGACGCCTCTGAGCATCTCGACATATAGTGCTACAGCGATTGCGCAGGGTATGATATTTAAGTTTATTTTTCTCAGAGTTGTTAGCCTTATACTTAGATTTAGATTGATTCTTCCTCTCTATAAGGGCTTTAATATCCTCAGTGAGCCAAGGAGCAGGGAGATGCTTGACTTTTATTGCACGAACAGGAGCATGAGCGTCATAAAGTTGTATGAGGAGCGAATTAAAGAGAGAAACTTGATCGTCTACCGAGCCCGCTCGAGCGATACTGCTCCAATCGATTGTTAAAGCGTCATCTCGAAGCTTTTCCACATTTAATCCACTAAAATTGCGCTGCGAATTTTGTAAGAGAGATAGAGCAGATCATGATATGAGAAGGCATCCGTGGAGTATTGTCCAAATTTAGACACATGAGAAGTCGAAGAAACTAAAGTTAAATCAAGAAGAGAAGGCGAGCAATTTGGAAAATAGTGTGTGGCGTCTGAAGGGAGAATAGTTAGATTGCATGCATCTACCAGGGATTTAAGGCGCCGGGATCGACTGTCATCCTTCAGAAGACACGTATTTAGATCTCCCATAAGAATGTGATGATTATAAGAAGGCATAAGGTCTTCGAGAAGTTTTTCAAGAGAATCAAAGTAATTAACGTGAAGGGAGGGGGAATAAAAAACGCCAAGTAAAAGTTTGGAATGAGAGAGGGAAACGTCGAGAAACATATACTCTGCGGCATCAGAAGTAGAAGAACTGGCAGATACATTAACAATTGAATAGGGGATGTAAGAACGAAGGTAAATCGCAACTCCACCGCCACCTCTTCCAAGGCGGTCGTGCCGAATTAAATTGAAACCAGGTAAAGAGTAAGACGTTGAAGGCAAAGCTGGTCTGAGCCACGATTCGGAAATGAAAATAGCATGAATGTTCTTAATGTCAAAAGAGAGTAACATATCGCTGTAATGTGCAGGAATACTTTGCGCATTTAAATGCACAACGTTAAAATTTTTAGGTACATCATTAAACTGAGATTCCAGAAAGTCGTGAAGCGAAGGAGGCAAACTATGGAAACTGTCTTCACTTACACTATCTAAGGAGGAAAAAGATAAATACTGATCACTGTTATCACTGAAAGGCACCTGAAAAATATATATAAAGTTAAAAATATAATAAGTACCTATATAATAAGTGTATACTAATATTCAATAAATATAAAAATATATACAGTAAAAACTAAACAAAAACTCAACAATCTACCCGCCAGCAGCAAATAAAGAAAGAAATACACTTATAAAGAAACGGAAGTTCAATTTAAAAATACATGTTGGCTTCAGATTCGACAGGCATTAAGTTAAATCACAAAACTAAGGAAATAATTAACTAAGAAAAACGGAACGTAATTTAATAAGGAAATATTTAACTTGGTAAAGCGGACCGCAATTTAACAGTTGGCAACACTATACCTGCCATCCGTCAGCACACATGTCAAACTATCAATGTCAGTTGGAACTTGGCAAAGTGACATTTAATTTTAAAGTTAGCAATGAAGTTATTGGAATTAATTTATAATATTTACGGGAGACTATTAAAGAGGGTATACAACAAATAACAGTGATTACACGTCAAAATAGAAAAGCGTCAAGCAGTATAACCCGAACAAATACAGAAGAAAGCTACGCTATGTACATACTAAGGCTTCAATTTGGCAGCCGCACGTCTGGGCTTTATCTGTTTCTCCGGTTTCTCGGCTTTGCTGCAATTATCTGCCTTGGGAGGAGCATCTACGCTTGGGGTCGGAGTCACAGGCTGCTCTGGCGCATCCGAAATCGCCTTAAGCTCTGCAAGGCTCACCACACGCCTGCGCACGTCGCTCGCATCCAAGACATGAACAACGCCGTCCCAGGTCCAACATCTTCTGACGCCAAACCGCTCCCGAGCTGCCATGAAGGTCTGCTGACGTGATTTGGTCTAGAACTCGGCTATCGTTACGCCGGAGCCTTTCAATGCCACCTTACCAAACCACACTTTATCACGGACGGCAGTCTCACAGAACTTCACCACAATAGCCCTGGGTTTGCTGCCTCTGCGACGGCCAAGTCGGTGGCTGCGCCTTATGTCATTTGCAGCCAATAATATAATTTTCTAATGTAGGATATCTTTTATAAGAAAGCAATGCTGATTTAGATTGGTTAACGGCCTGAGAACACAAGTCATTCCACCAAATAAGAGCTTTTCGTTTTTTAGTACGGCAACTAAAAGATTTTATGGGGAATGTCAACAATATGTCACATAAAACATATATATCCTTACTCTTTGACATAAAATCTGTATAAAGTTGTTGTAGCTATCTAATAGATCGAATGCTAGTTCATAAGAAGAAAATCTTTCAGCACATAATTTAGAAAATGTTTCCCAGTTCATTTTATTAAAGTTTATGTTTGATATATTAGGTGGACAATTGACAGGATCATCGGAGAAAATATCAGAGCATTGTGGAGGAGCAGAGTCTTCACAATTATAAAGAACTTTAATTAAAATAGGAAAATGGTTACTACTTAAAAGGTCGTTGTGGACAGAAAACGAGCAGCTAGAGCTTACAGCTGGAGAAGCAAAAACTAAATCTAAAGTGTTACCTTGCTGGCCAAACGGAGCAAAAGTGGTTTCAGTGAAGTCATTCAGACAAACTAAATTGTACTTATCTATAAAATTACTAAAACTATTGCCTCTACTATCATTACGACGACAACCCCAGGAAGTATTATGTGCATTAAAGTCACCTATGAGCAAGTAATTTCGGCTAGTAATTTTAGAAAAGACATTAGATAACATTTGTAAATTAAATTTACCGTTAGGCGGAGGAGGAATGTATACACAGAGTATTTCAATACAAGAGGAGCCAATATTCATAGAGAGAAGTAAGTTCTGAAAGTGGTAATTAGAAGGAGTGTTTATCATACTAAAAGTATACTTATCTTTAACTGCTACTGCAATGCCTCCATGTGGACGGTCAGAATCACGACGTATGATCTTGTATCCTGGTCACTTCAAACACTTGGATGAGTCCAACCAGGTCTCATTAAGCAAAATTACATCAATATTAGTGCAATCAGAAGTTACAAAATGTTTTAATTGATCTAATTTGGAAAGGATACTACGTGAATTCCAGTGAAAGATATTAAGACTACTAATACTAACATCAAGATCCATTACTAAGTGCCTAGATTACTAATTAAGGTTTCTTTTATTGCCTTTGTTGATATGCTGGCATTAGCTTCCTTGTTTTTAATAAGATCAAGCGAAGTTTTGGTAAATACATTTAACATTTCATCAGAGTTAAGTAAATCTGCAAAAAGAGCCCTGAGTTGAGGACCCTGGAGAGATTTTCTCTGCTGTGGCTGAGTAGATCTGGGATTAGGAGTGGAACTCTTTGCAGTTACTGTAGCATAAGTTGTTTTGCCGCTGATTTTGTCTTTGACCTCTTGAATTTTTGCAGCTTTAACTGGACAAGTATTACTAACGGCCATGTGAGGCCCGCTGCAGTTGATACACTTTAAGTTGGATTTGTCCGTGCAGTCCTTGAAGAAGTGGCCAGCGGCGCTGCAAATGGAGCAGATCTGGGGGCTCCTGCACGAGCCACGGCCGTGATTAAATTTATAGCACATGAAGCACTGTCTAAGAGGTCTTACATATTCCTTCACATCAAACCACATATAATCATATGTAATGTGATCAGGACGTTTCGATCCGAGGAAAGTAACCAACACTGTAGGCGTCGGGGAGCTGGACCCATCTGCATTCTTTCTACTGAACCTGTTTACACCTATGACCTCACTACTGGATTTCAGATTTGAAAGGAGCTCCTCTTGAGAGACTTCTACTGGTGCTTGTATTATACCTTGACATTCCAAGTGGTCATAAGGAATTTTGGCGATCCATCCATGTGTTTCATGAAGCTGGCTGTTCAATAAAAAATTGTTTGCATCTTTTTTATTTATGAAGAAAACTTTCAGCATAAAGTTTCCAACAGCCTTGACATGGCTCAAGCCTAGACACATTTTCAGCATATTAGTCGACTTCATCAATTCTATTTTAGTATTTGGCGTACCCATTGTCAATAAAATTGGGTATTCTTTTTTGTCGTCTTCCGTGTAGATATGTGTGTAATCTTTAAATAGTCCTCTTTTGTTTTGAATAAAGTTAGCCGCCATTTTGATTGGGAGGCTTTCTACTCCTCTTAAAGATTTTCTTTTGGCGGCAAGAGTCTTGCCGCCGCTCTCCGAACCCATCACTGAATATTTAAACTCTCTAGGCGCACTAGTAGTTTCAAATTATGATGACAAAATTACCAAAAAAGGGCGATAAGAAATAATTAGTGAAAAATATTTAAAGTTTCCGCCTCGCAGCGATGACGTTCCCGCCCTTTTCCACACAACCTTGACAATTTCTGCGTTTCTGGAGTGACTGACTGATGAAATTAGTTTACGCATTTAAAAACATGTCAAATAGCTTCAGTTGCTAAAACCGGTATTAGTCATTGCAATTTGTAGGGCCCAATCTGTTGTACTCTGTCCAAAGTATATAATACTCACTAACTCTGTCTCTCCCTACCCTCCTCCCTCCTTCAGCTCCCTAAGGGCCCTAAAGGCCCTATTACACTTTACTTTTTTTTAGTGTCCTAACTAGCATCCTAATTAGGATCCTAACTAGTTTTCATATACAGGGTGTTTGGTAACCGGATGCAAAGCCGAAAGTAGGAGATAGTCTAGGTCATGTAGAACATTTTTAGCCATACTTGTCTTAGACAAATGTTATTAGTTTTTTTTTAATTTAGATTTTAAGATTTGTCGGAGAAAACTGCAAAACTTCAGACTAAATCGATAATTAGTACTTTTTTTACTGCAGGTAGATTTTTTTTGTTTTATTTCTTATTGTGCAATGTCTATCAAACACTAGAAAAGTGATTTCAAACATCTGTGTCTAAAGAAAACAAGTTGACAGCGATTTAAAATTTTAGTTACATGAAAATGTAAACGATTTAAGTGATTTCAAAGTACGATAAAAAAAAAACTAAAATAGCCACGAATTTTCAAACCATTTTAAAAACATGCTTGGCTTTTACCCTTTTATTTAAGCTATCAAACACGACTGTAGCTACTGTATCCTTGAAAATAAGCCACCTAAACCAACTGGGTAGCTAAAATGTTTCACTCTACTTGTGATACTTGTGGTAGTTGTGGTGACGAATCTCATTATGATTTTACAATAAAACATTGGTTCTGAATACTAAGTTGGCGTTGACTTGACATTTGACTTGTTTTAAAAGGGTTAAGTGTACTGGACAAAACTACCACATGCAATTTTAACAAACAAAGGCTTGCGGCGGTGAGAGACAAAAGAGACTGATAGCGGCAGGCGGTGAGCGGCGTTAAACAAAGATGATCGGTTTTGTGCTTTATTGACAAAGATAAACTGATTAGCTACATGAGTATTTGTGCAAAAACTAGTAATTTAGTCTAGTTACAACTTCAGTTGCGATTAGACGTTCATTGTGGTTTAATTTCCCGCTCTCATCTCAATTTACCGTGTCAAGTTGTAGCTGCCGTAGGCGCTCCTTCACGTGTAATTACGACTTCTTCATTGTAAACATGGAGTTTACGAACGAAGAATACGCCGACATTATCTACATGTACTGCAAAGCTGACAGTAATGGAGCGATGGCCCGACGGATGTACCAAGAGCGTTTTCCAAACCGGAGATTGCCTAATGTGAGAGTGTTTTACAATTCATTCCGAAGGCTACGTGAGAATGGTATTGCTGTGCAACATGGAGGGAATCCAGGACGTAATCGCTCTGAAGTGGAGGAAGACGTTCTACAGGCATTTGCAGAGGATCCGAATACGAGCATCAGAGTGGTAGCTCGTAATCTGAACTTGTCCACATGGAAAGTATGGGCCACAATGAATCGTGAGGGAAAATATCCTTTTCGCGGCATCGGAGTTCAAGGTTTGGACGAAGGAGACCCTGCACGCCGAGTGGACTTCTGCCGATTTTTACTCAATGCGGATATCGAAGACCGACGTTTTTTGCGAAGCATTCTTTGGACCGATGAATCGAAATTTTCCCGGGAGGGGATCACAAATTTCCATAACCTACACCAATGGGCTGACAAAAACAACAATCCACATTGGAAAAAGCAAGTGTCCTTCCAAAGAAGGTTTTCCGTCAATGTGTGGGCTGGAATCATCGGCAGAGTCCTTATTGGGCCACATTTTTTGCCAAATAATTTAAATGGGGCAAATTATTTGGAATTTTTACAAAACGATTTGCCCAGGCTTATTGACGAAGACCAGCTGCCCGGTGCAGTGACATTTCAACACGACGGTTGTCCCGCCCATTACTCTCTGGCTGTAAGGGAGCATCTGGATAACTGTTTCCCGGACGGTTGGATCGGCAGAGGCGGACGAATCCCTTGGCCCGCTCGGTCACCTGATTTGACACCATTGGATTTTTTCGTTTGGGGCCGAGCTAAGGAGCTAGTCTACACACAAGAGGTCATTAATACCGTAGAAGAGCTGAGGGAGAGGATAGAAGCGGCGTTCGAAAGGATGAGGGAAGAAATGATATTCGGAACAACCACCACAGAAGTAAGAAGACGGGCTCGTGCTTGTATTCGAAACGGCGGGTCACATTTTGAAAACGAGCGATGATGTGTAATTTTAATGTGTTGATCGTAAAAATAAATAACTTATCTTTTATGCTTTTGTTTTAATTTACCCTAAACATTCCCTCTTATTAGTACAGGTAGCCTATTTTCAAAGATAAAATGGCTTGAGACATGATTGTCTTATCGCCCGCCGCCTGCCGCTATCAGTCCCTTTTGTCTCTCACCGCCGCAAGCCTTTGTTTGTTAAAATTGCATGTGGTAGTTTTGTCCAGTACAGTTAACCCTTTTAAAACAAGTCAAATGTCAAGTCAACGCCAACTTAGTATTCAGAACCAATGTTTTATTGTAAAATCATAATGAGATTCGTCACCACAACTACCACAAGTATCACAAGTAGAGTGAAACATTTTAGCTACCCAGTTGGTTTAGGTGGCTTATTTTCAAGGATACAGTAGCTACAGTCGTGTTTGATAGCTTAAATAAAAGGGTAAAAGCCAAGCATGTTTTTAAAATGGTTTGAAAATTCGTGGCTATTTTAGTTTTTTTTTTTCGTACTTTGAAATCACTTAAATCGTTTACATTTTCATGTAACTAAAATTTTAAATCGCTGTCAACTTGTTTTCTTTAGACACAGATGTTTGAAATCACTTTTCTAGTGTTTGATAGACATTGCACAATACGAAATAAAACAAAAAAAAATCTACCTGCAGTAAAAAAAGTACTAATTATCGATTTAGTCTGAAGTTTTGCAGTTTTCTCCGACAAATTTTTAAATTTAAATTAAAAAAAAACTAATAACATTTGTCTAAGACAAGTATGGCTAAAAATGTTCTACATGACCTAGGCTATCTCCTACTTTCGGCTTTGCATCCGGTTACCAAACACCCTGTATAGCATCCTAATTAGGATCCTAACTCATTTTCATAGTAAATTTACTTGCTAAATGCGGTTACACTTGACTAAATTTAGAAACTAAATCATTTAGGAAGCTTAACTAGGACAAGTTTAATAGGGCTTTAACTCATCCCTAACTCGTATTGTACCTCCCAACTTGACAGATTGGACCCTACAAATTGCCGTGTCTAATACCGGTTTAACCAAATTTCGTATCCGAATATTCCATTGAAACTCAAAGCAAGAATTTAGTAAAACAGCTATTACACATGGCAATTTGTAGGGACCAACCTGTTGTGTACCCTGCCTCTCCTTCAGCTCCCTACGGGCCCAACCTCTTATTACACCTCCCAACACAACATGTTGGGCCCTACAAATTGCCATGTCTAATAGCCGTTTTAATTCTTGCTTTATTCAATTTACCTTTTATCCTATGACTATGCATTGAAATAAAACTAGGTCACTGGAATATTCGAACGCATTAAAAAATACTGGTTTTGACAATTTGATGACTTTGATGTTTGAATTTGAGGTTATAATTTAAAACTTCAGAATTCAGCTAGTTCTTGCTCTAACTAAAAACGAGTTATTTCAGTTCAGTTAACAAATAGAATGGATCATATTGTGTATTTGGAGGCTTACATTCGTGAAAATGATTACAAGAAGAGCGGCTTGCTGAAATTGCCATTGGAGTCTTTAATAACTTACTGTGTTTACAAGTTTTGCTGCCCTCAAAATATCACTTTAACATTTGTGTACGCGCCTCCAGATCCAGTCAAAGAAGAAATTACTGTAAAAGTGGAAGATGTGAAGTTTACTCAGGACATTATATGGCAAGTGTCGTCTTGTGTTTACCCAGTTTTAATGAACGGAGACACCGTTATAACGGGTCTGTGTACTGTGGCTCGTCACATGAGCTTACACCGGTCTCTACCTTCAAGTCCTCACGAACATGAAGATGGCATTCTCGGCTTCCGTAAAGGCTGCCTTCAGGCTCCTAATGAGGTTTCAATATGGACAAAATTTTGTGAAGTTGATTTGGTGAAAACAACAATAGAAATACTTAAACTACATTCTCTTCAAGAAGTTCCTGTTAATTTGGTGAGGTTTGAAAATCATTTACGTAAACCAATCAGAGTTCACAATGTTTTTAAATTAGCAAGGGAACTTAAGAAAAAGGAGGTTTTGAAATCTAAACCAAACAACCAAAACCAGGAGAAGGAAGAATGTGAAAATGTTAAGAAAGAGAGAGTAGCTAAAGAAAGGAAATGGAAATCAAGCATAAGCAAAGAAATTACAATTGATAGCTCTGTAAAAATACAAGACTTGGATATTAGCCATCAATTTGCTGAAGGACCATTCTTGACTCTGGCTGACATAGTCCTCATGCCACTGTACTATATCATTATAAATGCAATTGGCGAAAAATTTGAATCTCTACTTCCATTGACAAACAAATGGTTTAAAAATGTAGAACAAGTTCCGGAACTGGAGATTGTTTTTAAAGTTTTAAATGACCTACAAAAAAAGAAGCTAACTATTGAAGAAGTCATCATACCGTCAGCAGAAGATGTCAGCTTATACAAAAGAGACCCCAAAAGACATAACCCTAGGAAGAGGATGTTTACTAAACCAGAGGATATAGAAAATGCTCTGAGCTCCCTAGTAGACTCAATGCATATAGATGTTGATAGTAAGGAATTCAAGAATAGAATAGAATGGAATACAATACCTGATGGTGCTAACCCTAGTGCAGGCCACCTGCCTGACAAAAGAATGGCGAGGAAAGCTCAGCAGCTAGAGAACCTCACATTAGCAGTTCAAAGTATAGCCAAAGAAGGAGACTTGATTGTTGACTTCTGCAGTGGAAGTGGACATCTAGGAATCCTGATTGCTCATTTACTGCCTCACTGTACTGTTATATTGTTAGAAAACAAGGAACAGTCTTTGCTAAGAGCTAGAAAACGTGTACATGATATGGGATTAAAAAATGTATACTTTTTCCAGTGCAATTTAGATTTTTTCATAGGAAAGTTTGATATAGGAGTTGGTTTGCATGCTTGTGGCATTGCAAGTGATTTGATTTTGGACAAATGTTTGAAATGTAATGCAAAGTTTGTTCTCTGCCCTTGTTGTTACGGGTCTTTACATGCTACAGACCACTTAGTTTATCCAAGAAGTAAAGTGTTCAGTACTGTAAGTATTGATCAGTACCTGACTATTGGGCATGCGGCCGATCAAACTCATAAGGAATGTCCTCTCACTGTAAGAGGAGACTGGTGCATGGCAATCATTGACTCTGACCGTCTCCGATTAGCTGAAGAATATGGCTACAAAGTCACCCTATCCAGACTGAAACCACTATCTTGTACCCCTAAAAATAATTTACTTATTGGTGTGTGAGCATAAAATAAATCAATATGTAATGAAATATTTATATTATTTTTCATTTACATCTCTATAAAAATTTTTTACATAATATTTTTGTATTTAACATACATAATAATCATTTAACACAAACAAATTCGAAAAATAACAATAACAACATCATAAAACGGTTTTGTCAACTGCCTCTGCACTTAGTTTAAAGATAATGAATTAATGACATAACATAGCCACCTTACATAGCATACCTATAAAATCCATTAACTGGCATTCAAATCTCCAGAATAATGACATGCAGTTTTTCCATGTCCTCGACTTTATTGCTTGGAGTAGATGTTGTTAATTAGGTAAGTTATGTCCAAAAGAAACAGTTGACATAACCTCTACAACAGTTCCTACTTTTACTTTATAAAAGTATACAGATATAATCAGTATTTTATAATTATAGCATAAATCTTAAAGCTAAATAACGGCAGCGGGGTCCAGGTTACTCCAGGCAAACCTGTGATGCTTAAGTATTCCATCCTATATGGCACAGAGCACAGACAGACTTATTGAGCGACTTATTTCTCAGAGGATGGGGCAGAACTTCCGGGCCCCTACTACTTTTCGATTGTAACATTGCAACATTCATCAGTCGCGCGCGTAGACGATGGTGGTGCGGTACGGGATGTAGACAGGGGTTGGGCAGACACTTCGGCCCCATACTACTTGTTGATTGCAAGTAGCAACAAGGATCAGTGGCATGCGTAGACGATGGTGGTGTGGTACAGGATGTAGACAGGGGTTGGGCAGACACTTCGGCCCCGTACTTTGTTGATTGCAAGTTGCAACATTGACCAAAGGCGTGCGTAGACGATGGCGGTGCGGTACGGGTTGTAGACGGATTGGGCAGACACTTCGGCCCCGTACTACTTGTTGATTGCAAGTTGCAACATTGACCAGTGGTGTGCGTAGACGATGGCGGTGTGGTACGGGATGTAGACAGGGGTTGGGCAGACACTTCGGCCCCGTACTAGTTGTTGATCGCAAGTAGCAACATGGATCAGTGGCGCGCGTAGACGATGGCAGTGCGGTACGGGTTGTAGACGGGTTGGGCAGACACTTCGGCCCCGTACTACTTGTTGATCGCAAGTAGCAACATGGATCAGTGGCGCGCGTAGACGATGGCGGTGCGGTACGGGATGTAGACAGGGGTTGGGCAGACACTTCGGCCCCGTACTACTAGTTGACCGCAAGTAGCAACAAGGATCAGTGGCGCGCGTAGACGATGGCGGTGCGGTACGGGATGTAGACAGGTGGTGAGCAGACACTTCGGCCCCGTACTACTAGTTGACCGCAAGTAGCAACATTGATCAGTGGCGCGCGTAGACGATGGCGGTGCGGTACGGGATGTAGACAGGTGGTGAGCAGACACTTCGGCCCCGTACTACTAGTTGATCGCAAGTAGCAACATTGATCAGTGGCGCGCGTAGACGATGGCGGTGCGGTACGGGATGTAGACAGGTGGTGAGCAGACACTTCGGCCCCGTACTACTAGTTGACCGCAAGTAGCAACATGGATCAGTGACGCGCGTAGACGATGGCGGTGCGGCACGGGATGTAGAGCTGGACGGAGTCGCGGCGGCTGCCCCAGGCCACGCCCTGCGTGACGTGCGCGTGCGCGGCGCGCGGCTCCACGCGCCCGTGCCCGCCGTACTGCGCGCTGTCAGAGCACAGGACCACCTGCAAACAGAAATGACACTTGTCAGTGCTGCTCTTTTATAATTTGTTTTTTTTTTCTCAAGGTATCCTATACATTATAAACTGAAATAGATGTCATATACTGCAGAAAAAGTGACCAAGTCCTCCGGTGTCCGAGGCCAGATTTGAACTGGCGTCTTCAGCTTTCGCGGATGACGCCCTGAGTAGTAGCCCACCCGGTCACGGCGGAACTTGTCGAATTTTCTCAAGTATATGCAATCTCTGAATTTGAAACGGTTAGGCGCCGTTGACCATACTCTAAGAGCATGCGCAGTACGTGCTTGTACCTCCTATCCGAATCACTTACACGATTCTGGTATAACGAGAGATGGTGCTGGTATTTTTTCTGATGTGTATGACATATATTTCAGTTTATAATTTATATATATAGTAGTGTTACTACTTAAAATTGCAAATCAAAAACATTCAACAAAATAATTTGATTTGCTCAAAGATTTATCCTATACATTGTTCAGTGAACCCAGAATATAAATATATTCTTCTGTGAGCATACATATCATTCATCATTATCAGATATAGGAATCCGTGGGGCAAATTTAGTTGAGAGGTAGGGACTTCCTATATCGACAAATTAAATTATCGATGTTTTTTCTATATATACTAGTGATCACTCAAGGGTTTGCTTGTAAAAATATGTTTTTATTTAAAGTAAAAAATTAAAATAATAACTCAATACTCTTCCTCGTTTTTAAAGACAATTTATAAGGTTGAGATAATTATAATTATTAACTATTTTGTTGTGCAATAGGTATTACACCCTACCTTAAGTAACCTAGCGATTATTTAAAATATGCTATGTTGAACAATAGATCAAAAAACACACAATGTTGGGGGCGATCACTAGTATATAGAAAGAACACCGATAATTTAATTTGTCGATATAGGAAGTCCCTACCTCTCAACAAAATTTGCCCCACGGATTCCTAGGTCTGATTATTATCATTTGTCATTGTATTGTGCCGATATCGTCGACGTCCACGGTGGAGTATATAATGTTTAATAAAAAAAGAACCAACTTCACTAAGGCTACTCCACCTTTTAAAGAACAAATGTCAGAGCAACTGTAAAAAATACTCAAATTACTATAATATTTGATGAATTCCCTTGATTATCCAGAATCCCATCATCAGATCCTGACCTGATGACAATGGGACCAACTGTCAAATAACTCAAATATACCCTTTCAAACAAAAAATAATTTTCCAAATCGGTCCAGCCGTCTTCAAATAGTTCAAATAATCGGTGAACATCTAAATATATAAAAGAAAGTGGTGTTAGTAAGACCGTTTATAACTCGAGAACGGCTAAACCGATTTAGATGATTTCGGATTGGTTTGAATGGTCACAGCCCTGGTTAACAGAATAAGTATTAAAAAGTCACAAAACCCTTGATTTCAAAGAACTAATATGACCATAATTAAAAGCCGGCCATGTCGGCCATTTGTTTATTGACATTGATATGACAAGCCTGTTCGAGCTCAATATTTAAAAGTGGGTAGCAGCTCAATATTTAAATGAGGGTAGTTATAAAATTGAATTGAAGCATTCGTAACATTGGCACGACGAGTCTGTTTAAGATCAATACATAAACGCCGGTAGCCGAGTTTGTATTACCATTATTTACCGAGTTTAAATAAACTTTTATTTTATTTTTGTGTTTGACTGTTTGTTGTCATTGTCTGTCATACTCATAATTTAATGGTGAATCGTAATAATGTTTACAAGTCGTCATATTTGTGTTGTGCCTTCGCAATCAAAGAAAAGTCTATTGCAATATTTTGAAAATCGACTATCTCAACTCTAGATAAATCGTTAGCAACGACGTTGTCCTTTCGCTGTATACAGCCTTGGCCAGAAGTATTGAGCATAGCAGTTTTTTGTTTACAGTTTTGATGTTAAGTATTATTTCCCAATAATAACAATGTACGGTGACGTAAAATGTTACATTTCATTTATATATCTAGAAAACTTCACTTAATAACAATTTCAAGGTAAATATAAAACATGAAAACTTAAGGTCACAAATATGCGACTTTAGGTCGGTGGGATAAATTGCAAATATTCTATGCAGTTACTACTAACTTCAACAAAACATGCCTATTCAATTTGAATTAAAAATATAGAAACGCTGGACTAAAGCTTCGAGTTTTGTATGAAAATCGCAAGGGTGCTCAACACTTCTGGCCAAGGCTGTATGTCTTATGTCCGTAGACAATCTTTTATATTATATATATATAAAAGAAAGTCGTGTTAGTTACACTATTTATAACACAAGAACGGCTGAACCAATTTGGCTGAAAATTGGTGGGGCGGTAGCTTAGAACAAGAAGACGGACATAGGATACTTTTTATCCCATTCCCGCGGAACGTGACATAAAACGTGGTATAACAAAACGCTATATACCATTTATAACTCAAGAACGGCTGAACCGATTTTCATGATCTTTGATTTTTAACCGACTTCAAGATTTCAAAAGAGGATGTTCTCAATTCGGCGTGTATGTTTTTATTTAGTTTATATATATATTACAGATTGGTCCCGTTTTTGTCAATACGCAGTTCAGATGATGGGATCCATGAGGAATCGAGGGAACTCCTCAAACTTTAAAGGCATACATATACATATTTTTATCAAGAAATCCATCATTTTCATTCAAAACAGTGAATCATTTCAAGAATTATTTATTTATTTTCTAAAGCTGTTTTATTATTAATTGTACCATCTTTTATAATTTCATATTTGTGTATTAAAATATAATAGGGTAGAAACTAGAAGCCGATAAAAAAAATTTACCCCTACTTCATGTGAACCTTACCCAAAAAAAATGTTAACTTCAGTTTTTATTTCACCATTTTTTCAAGAAGATCATTTGAAGAAGTAGATCTGCTGATGATGATCAGAATGGAACTCTTCAACGATGCATAGTTCACGTTTGGCGATTTGTCCTCTTCGCTGTGTTTGTTAAGCAAGATTGATTGTAAGGGCAAATTTTCGTCAACCTCAAGTTCTGATTATGATGGGATCCATGAGGAATCGAGGGATCTGCTCAAATCTTAAGGGCATACACATAGTGATTTATGTATTTTTTTCAACAAATCAAGATTTTCATTCAAAAGAGTGACATTTGATAAAGTGGAACTGCTGATGATGATCAGAACGGAACTCTTCAACGACGCATAGTTCACGTTTGGCGATTTGTCCTCTTCGCTGTGTTTGTTAAGCAAGTTATTTCATTGTATGGAGTCTAAGAGTACACCATCTACATAATAATCTTTCACCAGCTTTCCCCATTGAAGTCGGGTTTTTTTTTCTTAAAAAATATTTGGATGTACATATCTCCACCTCGAATAACAGAATAACTATTAAAATATTGGAGAAACTAAAAAGAAATGGAACATAATCTATGGAAGTAGGGTTATCAGGCCCAAAAATGAAAAAGCCGCTTAATTCAGCTGGACATTTGATCCCAAAAGCCGGACATGCCTTTTTTGCATACGCTACGCTGGTCTTTCGAATCGTGCCACTGGCGTGACTGGCGCGTAGCGTAAGTCAGACAGAAGCCTAACAAAAGCCGGACAGGCCGGACGAGGAATTATTTGGCCGGACACACTGCTAAAAAGCCAAACATGTCCGGCTAACACCTGGCAACCCTATATGGAAGTTAAGAAAGTGTAAGTCCGTTAATAGGAGTGGATGAAGACAATGGGAGGAGGTGGAGACGATGAGACTGACGTAGTGTAAGAGTCAGTGGGAATGGAGTCGATGGGATGGGAGTGAAGTAGGAGTCGGTGGGAGAAGGGTGGTGGAAGAGAGTGAGAGAAGGGTGGACAAGAGTGGGAGATGGTTGGACGACAGTGGGAGAGTGGTGGGATACGGTAGGACTGGCGTAGGAGTGAACTTGAGGTCGACGGGAGTCTGTGGAAGTTGGCGGTACGAAGTTCGCCGGGTCAGCTAGTGTATACATAAAAAAAACTGTTATACATGGACAATGAAGGTACAGTTTTGACACATGTGTACAAAGTGAGGTAGTTGTGAAAAGCCAGTCTGTCAACGCGATATCCTACCAGCACATGTGCTTGGACCCCAAAACTGTGAGTTATATTAGAAACCATTAAAAGCAAAAAAGCAACAAAGATCCGGACGAATTGAGAACTCCTTCGAAATATTCAAGTTTTTTTGTTTATTTTTTATTTATTTATCAAAAGTACAAAACATTTAACAATTTTATGTTACTGGCCAAACTGCGATAACAATTTATTGGCGAGACCGCGCTCATTTTCATTTAACTAGTGTTAAGTACCTATGTTAAAACTATGTTGAGGTATGCTATAATGTGAATCCTCCTTTTTTGTAAAGGGTCGGCAACGCGCATGTGACTCCTTTGGAGTTGCAGGCGTCCATAGGTTACGGTGGCTGCTTACCATCAGACGGGTCGTATGCTTGTTTGCCACCGTCGTGGTATAAAAAAAAAATGAAGTATAAATTACATATAGTCTTAAACACTAACTTACACACTAAACATGACAATGCCTGATCATTTAAGTGCTATAATTTTACAATAGTTTTTTTTTCTAACTGCTAGTATTCTGTTTTTTAAGTATATTTAAGTACTCAGAAGTCAGTTGAAAAGCAATCAATTACCTTGTAATCGCCCTGCTCGTTGACTCCGACGCGGTAGTCGGTGAAGCTCTGGTGGGTGTGGAAGTTGAACACGAACAGCAGCCCGGCGCGCTCGAACGCTATCACTTTGTCTCCGTCGTGCTTGCATGACACGTAGGCCTGAAAGATGCAATCAAGAAATGCACTTTATTGGCGATTAAATAAGGTACATTTTGCAACTAGATAACAATTAAAATTAATTCAAATCATGAGCGTCTTGGAACTCGTATTTCTCAAACTTTTTATGTATACCACGTCAGCGTGATGGTAAGCGGTGACCGCTCACCGCGGCCTGCTACAGTCTGTATTTATTTCTCAAACGGGATCTTCCTTGAAGTATATGCTAATAGTACCAAGCCGGGTGCTTATAGAAGCTTGAGGAAATTTGTTTTACCTTTAAAAGTGGAGGGAATACTTAAGGTCTAACTTACCGGGTCAGCCCTGAGCCATCCGTATTTATCCTCCAACTGGTTCATGTCCCTATCGAACTGGTTAAGGAACTTGTATCGGAGCAGGTCGTCGTCCACGAGGTTCCACTGTCGACGCGCGTAGTGGTACGAAGAGTTGTTGCCCGCACGCGGGAAATCCAGCCACTCGGGGTGGCCGAATTCGTTGCCTGCAGAGGAAATCAGTGAATAAGTAATGATGTGACCTTATTACAAGCGTAAGAACGTTGTTTTACTTTAGCTTAATCGAGAAACATCTGTCAGAGACAATCATCGTAATAACTTTTTAGCAGAAACGAGTATAACAACGAAATTTTAACAAACTTAAAGCCCGTCATGGGTTACGTTGTTTTATCACAGAGTTCCTATGGCTAACCCTGCTATTCGATATGAGATCACTATAATTACACCACGACGGTGGCAAACAAGCATACGGCCCTTACCTGCTTACCATCAGGCGGGCCGTATGCTTGTTTGCCACCGTCGTGGTGTAATTATAGTGATCTCATACCTATGGACGCCTGCTACTCCAAAGGAGTCACATGAGCGTTGCCGACCCTTTACAAAAAGGAGTTCACTGTGTTGATGGCTAAAGGAACAAGAAGGTCCCTCATCGTCAACACACTAGGTCCTCTTTGAGCTCTTTGGCAACCTTACTCACCAGCAGGAACACAACACTAATAATATTAAACTTATATAGGTAGATGTCATATACAAAGGAAAAAGTGACCTAGGCCTCCGGTGCCCGGTCACTTTTTCCTTTGTATATGACATCTATATAAGTTTATGATTTATATAGTAGTGTGTCTACTTAAAATAAAACAAATCAAAATATTTATTAAAAATAATTTGATTTGTTCATCAGTTGTACTAAAATAATATTGTAGTGTCATCAAGTTTACATATTCATACCAAATTTCAAGTCAATCGGAGCGAAAAGATTTAACCTAAACACAGCAAATTAAATAATACTTTGTAAAAAGAACAAAATGGCGCTTAATCCGTCGACAAGAGTTATTCTGAAACAGGATTAGTGAACTTTAGCAAAGGCTTGTGTAATTCATAATGCTGTAAATAAGTAAAATGCTTTCTCCTCTTGGTCGCTAGATATCGGGGGAAATAAAAATCCTCTTACCTATGAAATTGAGGTAAGCCTCTCCGCCTAAAGCGTGCGTGATGAGTCTGATCATACAGTGGAGGGCCAGGCCTCGCTGGATGATTGGGGTTGACTCGCTGAGCGTGCTCATGTGCGTGTACATAGCCGAGTCCATCAGCCAGAACGCGATGGTTTTGTCTCCCACTAGTGCCTGAAAATAGAACAACCATTAAATTAATGAAGAATATTTTTCAAACAGAGGATTTCACAAATAAATGAAAAAGCCTACTGCCAGTACTGCCACACTCTTCGAAGCTATGATTCTTCAGCAGTAGCAGTATACTTAGTTACTAACTTAGGGTCGGTTCCACCATGCACGATTAACGCACTGATGAGTGATGAATATTAACTATGGAAGCGCCTATATTAAGGGTGGGTCGCACCACGCATATCAAACGAACTTATCAACGTTAAATATGGCGACGGAGCTGTCATCCCATAGAAAACTGTCAAACTTTTCGTAGAAGATTTTTTTAACGATCACGTTGACGTTAACAGACGGTTTGGTGCAACCGGCCCTAAGTTGTCATCCTACGGTTTTAACGATGTCGGTTTTCAGTTTATATATAGTAGTGTAACTACTTAAAAATTGCAAATCAAAAAAATATTGAACAAAATAATTTGATTTGCTTCAAGATTCATAGATGGCAGCACCATCTCTCTCGCTATACCAGAATCACGTTAGTGATTCGGATAGCAGGTGCAAGCACGTACTGCGCATGCCCTTAGAGTATGGTCAACGGCGCCTAGCCGTTTCAAATTCAGAGATTGCATATACATGAGAAAATCTGTCAAGTTCCGCCGTGACCGGGTGGTCTAGTGGTCAGGACGTCAGCCGCGAAAGCTGAAGACGCCAGTTCAAATCTGGCCTCGGACACCGGAGGGTTTGGTCACTTTTTCTGAAGTATATGACATCTATTTTCCGTTTATATATAGTAGTGTAACTACTTAAAAATTGCAAATCAAAAAAATATTGAAGAAAATAATTTGATTTGCTTCAAGATTCATAGATGGCAGCACCATCTCTCTCGCTATACCAGAATCACGTAAGTACGCACGTACTGCACATGCCCTTAGAGTATGGTCAATGGCGCCTAGCCGTTTCAAATTCAGAGATTGCATATACATGAGAAAATTTGTCAAGTTCCGCCGTGACCGGGTGGTCTAGTGGTCAGGACGTCAGCCGCGAAAGCTGAAGACGCCAGTTCAAATCTGGCCTCGGACACCGGAGGGTTTGGTCACTTTTTCTGAAGTATATTATGACATCTATTTTCAGATGTCGGTAAAGTTAACAGGCGGTTTGGTGCAACTGGGCCATTGAGAGAAGGAACTAATAGGGGAAAATAAGTAAGTTAGACCAAGCAGTCAATTTGAAGTCTTCAACAATTTGAAGTCTTCAACAATTTGAAGTTTAATCTGACTGCGTTTGACAGAGGTCCCTAACAGAGAAGTAGACCTTACCACGGAGACGTCTAAAGTGTTTGATCCACACGTCGCGGATGGCCATGCCGAGGGTGTAGCGCTATATAGCATATGTTATTCTTCTTTTCAAGTCGCTAGAGTTTTGTTTTACATCGACTTACAACACATAGATGACCCCTTAAAATAACCCAACTTTTAACAGAGTCTCTTTCTATATGCATGGAAACCGGAATTGTGATATACACTCGTGTGCAAATAATTCGGGTCAGTACGAAAAACTATAATATCTCCTAAAATAATACAGCTAGGAGCCTGAATTAAATTGTATATTATAGATAAATGCATAGTTAATAAAACAACGTCAATAGTTAGAGATGATATTCACTTGTTTATTTAATTAACATAGTAAACACGATATCAATTAATTATAGGTAAAAAGCAACCGTGGTACCTCACACACAAAACTAAAAACAAAAAAAAGTAAAACATATCAATACTTCGTATTGCCTCCTCGGGCTCTTCTTACAGCTTCTAAACGATTGGGCATACTGTTTATTAAGTTTCTTATGCGTTCTTGCGGGATATTAGCCCATTCTTCCACTAACGCCTGTTTCAGGTCTCTAAGTGTAGCTGGGGCGGGGTTTCGATTTCTTACACGCCTTCCGAGCTCGTCCCATACGTGCTCAATCGGATTTAGGTCCAGGCTTCTCGAGGGCCAGTTCATAGTGTTGATGCCAACCTCCTCAAAATAATCTTCCACAATCTGTGCGGTGTGTGGCCTGGCGTTGTCATGCATGAACATTGAGTTTTCACCCATATTAATTAAATATGGGCCTACATGCTCATTAAGAATCTCTTCCACATACCTGGCACTAGTTAACGTTCCATTTTCTATCAAAACTAATTGCGTGCGACTCTCAGAAGAGATTCCAGCCCAAACCATAACAGATCCACCGCCAAAAGCAACTTTTTCTTCAAAACAGGCTGGAATAAAACGTTCACCTGGCCGTCTGTAAACTCTTCGCCGCCCGTCATGTGCATAGAGCATAAATCTGGATTCGTCAGAAAACATAATTCTTGCCCATTCTTCGGCACCCCATCGCCTGTATTCGCGTGCGTAAAGTTTCCTTGCAGTTCGATGCCCTCTGTCAAGTTTTGGGCCATTTGCCGGTCTATGTGGGGTCAAATTAGCTTCACGAAGCCGCCGCCTTACAGTCCACTCGCTGATGGTCTCGCTGATGGATTCGGGTCTCCCGAAGTTGGTTTTTGACTTCAACTGCAGTGAGATGCCGATTTCGGAGCATTGTTGTCTCGATCTTCTCTAGCCGTAGTACATCTCAGCCTGCCGGTTCCTGGTCTTCGAAGGTTCCTGCCAGTTTGTAGGAAACGTTGGAGGACCCTCTGCACCGTAGATAGTGACACGCCTGTTCTTCTTGCTGTATATCTCTGACTTCTGCCTTCTTGTAACAAAGTTACGATACGTGTACATTCATCTTGTGTTAGCGACATGATAGTAATTCAATAATGTAATGACCATCAAAGTCAACAAAAACTGCCTTTTATCATATGCTTCGACAGATTGAAAACAAAAGTGAGAAAACAATCAAAAGTGAAATAAGCTCAATTTGAATTTGGTACCAAATTAGACGTTTTTTTAAATAAAACTTTTTCCAGAATTCTTGTATTGAAGGTTCAATTTAATTCGATATTAAATTCTCTTTAATACACAGTTAGTTTCCTGCACATACCGCTATTAATTTGCAAAATATAAGGGTTTTTGTCACTGACCCGTATTATTTGCTCGTGAGTGTAGTTTAGTTTCGAATTAGCCTTAATTTTAAAAGTGATGTTTATTTTGTAAGTATAAATACCTACCTCGTAACTAGCATATTATGGAAATTGCGAATACCCTAACAGGTTTTATCAACTTTTTCAGCTATCGATAAGTTCAGTCGCCTTTTACATTTCTGACTTTGACATTAACCTCTTTGATTGGATTAAAAGTAAATTGGATGGCAGTTAACTGTCATTTCTGCTACTAGTATTTTTGCAACCAATTCACGTTTGTAAAAATTGGTTAATCCAAAATGAAAAACAATTAACAAATGGATAAAGAAGTACCCTTGTCTTACTTACAACGAAAACAACTCAACAATATACTGCTCTAAATGTAAGGTTCACTTAAAACAACTAATAAAATATTGAGTTGAAACTCATATAACGAGTAAAACACATTCACCTGAGTTTAAAGAGGTAAAGAACGATAATAGTTTTTATCTAGATTTGATAATATTTCTCGTTTGTTGCAACATTACATATAAAAAAAAATATTAATAATAATCCATATGTTATTCCGTAATGTTCATATGAACTCTATTATTGTTTGCTTATGGATTTGGGGTTTAGTTTTGTTAATAACAAGGATGAATAAATAAATAGAGATACGCTAGGTGAATATTATTCGATAGTCGATAAAATTCAACGTTCCAACTCTATTGACGTTTGATTTTTGCCATGAGGAATTCCGACCTCTGCTTATCATACATAATATTATTTACGTCACACCTGGCCATAATATGAGTTTTATCGCACGCTACGCGTACGGTAAAACTCGCATTATGGCCAGGTGGAGACGTAAAATTGTGTACTCACCACGGGCAGTAAAAAAGAAAGCCCTCTATCGCATATTTACAAATATCTGCGATTTCGGGCTTTCTTTCTTTTACAGTCCTTGGTAAGTAATGTACAAACCTGATCGTGACTCTCAGCGTAAGCGACAGTGCCCTCCATCCACCGCCTATTAGTGAGCGTGTGCACAATGTGTCCCATCTTCCAGTCGTCATCTCTCTCCTCCTTGAGCATTTTGATCCACATGTCGGGGATGGCCATGCCGAGGCGGTAGTCGAAGCCGGTGCCGCCCTCGCGCACCGGGCGGCAGGAGGCCGGCATGCCGGATACGTCCTGAAAGAGGTGGAAAAATGGTATTTTTGGGTTTTTGTTGGGTAATTCTTCTAACCATCAGAATAAGGCGAAACATAACACAAATGTACATGAATAATATTTTACATAAAGTTTGATACTTATTTATTTATTTAATCGTATGGCGATATAGTCCAATAGGCAATAAAATTAGAACAGGATTTTATAAGGCAACATCCAAATTTTGCAACCATTGCACAGCGTCGGGCGTCACTTCCATCAGGTCTTCTGGGCTTCCTGGGTATGCGCGGAGTGGACACCGTTGTATGATGTGCTCCTTAGTCTGGTCCTCAATTCCGCAGTCACAGAGAGCGGAATCTTTCCAACCCCACTTATGCCGGAAGAAGTTGCATCGCCCGTGCCTTGTTTCCTAGGAAGTTCGGTTCCCTTGATCATGTCCGTCGGATCTATATTCACGGCCGAGGTACCGACAGCTTGCTTCATCCATTCTTGTTTCCAGAGCTGCTGTATGTCAAAGGGATCTTGGGTAAGTGTTGCCGCTGCTGCGTAAACTGGGCGGCGGGACTTGAGTCTTGCCATAGGGGGGTTGGTAAACTCTTGATGCATTGGCAGAGTGGGACACGCCCTAATTTTACTGGTCTCCCTCAGTAGCGCCTGTTTCCTTCTTAGGTGTGGAGGTGGGATACTTAAGACAGCTACATAAACAGCTAGGGTGCGTTGGGGTAATTTCACAAAGCGTGTAATTCCGAAAATCAATCAAATATCGCTTGTATCCCATTGTAATAAGAGACAACTTTCGGAATTATCCGCCACTTTTTTCCTATCGTTTGAAAAAAATACTAACGACAAAAAATTAAGGTCTGTCTTGTGAATCCTTCACTACCTTCCAAACATTTACAACATTTCCTGTTGTTTCTCTTTTTATCATGTATTTTTTTTTCTACTGTGCTGTTTTTTTTTGAGGTTGAAATAAAGCATTTATTCAATCATTCATTCATTCATCGGGTTTTGCTGGACTTTATACTCGTAGCGTTGAGAGCGCCGAAGAGTCAATTGCTTGAAAAAAAAAGTAGCAACGTTCTCCGGGTCAAAAACACCTTTCTTAACCAATCTCTTAGTCAGTTGTGAATCCCTCGCTACATTAATTAAGCGCTAAAGCAAATGAAAGAGACCGAGAGATATATATCTAACCTCAGCGATGGTGATGGCTCGCTTGTCCAGGCCGTGCACGAGCTGGTTGGCCAGCATGAGGTACACCAGCGCCTCGGTGTCCACGTTGAGGCCGAAGTACTCGTCGTAGTGGCCGGAGAAGCCCTCGCCCACGCCGCGGCTGTGGTACAGCATGGATGTGACGCCGTCGAACCTGCAAACGACACCTTGGCACCGTTATCAACCGACTTCAAGATTTCGAAGGAGGTTATCAATTCGTCGGGATCTTTGTTTTTCATGTTTTTCAACCGACTTCAAGATTTCGAAGGAGGAGGTTATCAATTCGTCGGGATCTTTGTTTTTCATGTTTTTCAACCGACTTCAAGATTTCGAAGGAGGAGGTTATCAATTCGTCGGGATCTTTGTTTTTGCTATTATTATTTTTTTATGTATGTTCACCGATTATTCGAAGACGGCTGGACCGATTTGGAAAATTCTTTTTTGTTTGAAAGCGTATACTTCACAGTTGGTCCCATTGTAACCATGTCAAGATCTGATGATGGGATCCTGGAGAAATCGAGGGAACTCTTCAACTATATAGGCACACCTATGGTGATTTGAATATTTTTTACAGCAGATCGAGCATTCGGTGTTGGAAAGGTGGATGCTTAGTGAAGTCGGTTCTTTTTTGTTTAAAATTATTTAGTCATATCCACATACTATAGTGTTGGATTTGCTCGATTCTTTTCCCCTCGTTCATAAAAATTTGCAAACCTCTATTAAACATTGTTATTTATTTATTCGTCAGATCAGAGATCATAAATCTAACTCCAGAGAATTTATCCACTTAAGAGCTTCGTCGTTTAAAGTGAATTGGAGACAAAGATTACTCGCGTCCGCAAGAAGATTAACCAGAATCCTTTCTCTAAGCAGCTCTAGATTTTACCTGAACCCATCGAACTGGTATTCCTCTTGATACCACCGCAAATTTGACAGCAGGAACCTCAGCACCTCGGTTCTGTAATCCAAACAAACGTTTTAGAATTTTAATCAATTCCGAATCTGTTATTGTAGTACCTAATACTTAAAGATGACTATATCACAAAACAGAAAAAAACTGTTTAGTTAGTTTTGGAACGAAGTTCCTTATCGGACGGTTCGCGGATGGGGGCTAGGCGAAAAAGTCACGTGACCGTCACGAAAACGCGACACAAAGCCATACGACTGAGAAATATGTAAAACGAAATAAAGTGAAGTGAAATGAAAAGTGAAAAGTAAAAAAAGGGAAAAGTAAAAAAGGCGAAAAAGTCGAATAAGTCGAAAAAGGACTAAAAGTCAAAAATTAAATAACAACTTCGTTCCAACCGAGTGTTCCACGACACTCACGTATTTTTTGTTTATCTGTGACCAATATAAAAAGGCGTAGAGGGGAAGCGTGACTTCTATCTCTCGGCCCATCATCGAAGTAGCACGCATTGGTGCCGTTTCGTTCAGTCCGTCCAGGAGGCGTGCGAGTGCACCACGTCAATAAGGACTCCTGTCAGAGTCAACTTACTTGGAAACACATTTAACTTACTCGGAATAGTTGAACAGCCTGCTGTCCCAAAGAGGATGTGTCCCTCTCGGCCCATCATGGAAGTAGCATGCATTGGTTCCGTCAAACTCATTTAATCCATCCAGGGTGTTCTTGGAGGCGTGTGAGTGCACCACGTCCAGAAGTACATAGAGACCCATCTCGTGTGCGCGGTCGATGAGCTGCTTCAGCTCGCAGGGGGTGCCATAACGGCTGGAATAGAGGACAAAAATAAGTAAATGAAATGCAAATAGCATAAATACCACTATTGTGACCGAGTTACAAAGTGAAATTAAGGCGACGATATATGCAAACACGTCAAATCGAGGTGTTTTTGTGCAAGGTTTTTGAAGAAAACAAACCACGTTGGAGCATGAATGTTACATTTTCTGTAGGGGCATATAGTTGTGTTCGCTGTACCGATACGTGCTTGGTCTTGTATAACATAATTAGGTATATATATCATCGTTAAGAAACTGTTTTGGAGAAAACTTGTCGCAAGTTTTATGTCGGTCAGAAATAATTCTATGTTGCGAAATTAAACATAACTACGTCTTAGCACATTACTAATGTTCGGCAGATACTATAGTCGTATTAAGCGCTTAATAAAGGTTTAAGACGCAAAACCTTGTAAGAGCCTGTAATAATCAGAACTATGAAATTGCTAATAAAACTTATAGGCGTTTATTCTATTGCAGCCAGAGACATGTTTCATGTGTCAAATTTGAGTAATATGATTAGTAATTTTGAGTGCGGAAATTCGTTCCACATAGCTTAGGTTATAGTACGCTTGCTTACTAAGTAGATGTGTCCGAGTTCAAATCTAGGCTGATGTTAACTTTTTTGTTTATTTTTTTATCTCATTTCTCATTTATATTTTCAATCCTGATCCTAAGCGATTTATAGGTATTTTTGGACAAAAAAAAGTCAAATCATACTATAGTCAAGTTACTAGTTAGTTTAATCTTTTTATTTTGACTTTTTTACCCAATATATTTAAACTACCAACTTATAAAAGAGACTAATTCATTATTCAATTTTTACAGTGGGTATGGGTACTTTTTACCATAGACGGCTTCGTCCATGTTTTTACCATAATTTGTATTACAAGAGCGCGTTTGTTCGAGCAGTTTCCATCCGAGGCGACGTTGCCAGCTTACTTTCATTTGCTCATTTCGCTTCTTGCTTTGCGCTGTTGCAAGCTAGATCTATATTATGATATGAATGACGGATTCATTGAATAGAATCAAATGCGCTTGAAGTTGGAACACATTCGTGCATTTGTCAATGATTTGTCCACATCATCGTGATAGGTTATATATCTCTCTCTTTACTATGGAATAAGAAAGAAACAATCGGCTCGGCTGTCCCGGTACTCTGCGATGTCTGGTCGCGCCATTAGGTTATATGCTTATTGTATGTTCGTTTTCGTACGATTTAAAAGATATAGTGAATTATTAATGTTATTATTAGGTAGGTAAGTAGATATGGAATTAATTTAATCGTATAAGTATATATACCAATATAATTTCTCACAATCCCTAAAATGAAAAAACCAATAAGTACTCGTAAGGTACGATGGGGTAAGATCGGACCATTTTTGAACTAGTTGGTCAGCTTTCAGGGCTGACTTTTATGCTTTACCTTTGTAAAAATTTCTCGAAATATTAATCCTTGTTTCAAATCAGTATGAAGTGTACCTAAGCTGTTTGTCGTGTATAAAATTTCAAAATCTACTCCTTCTACTTAAGATTGGACTATTCAATAAAATGTACTCTTAGTAAGTTTTTAGGTGCTAGTTTTCTTCCACTTATCGATTTTGCCAGCTTTGTAATGCAATAATAAATTTTGAAGTGCCCGTTCTAGAGCTTATATGATCTTGTTTAGATTAATATTATACGAAAATAAATCATACTCGAAAGGTTTTTTATACTAAAACATTTTTTGTAAAAGTGGAGTATGTGTCAGTTTTCCGTCCATACTTATTGATATATTGATATTCAAGTTTTTCAAATTAAAGCTTATAATTAATATATCAATTAAAGAATAAATAATTATTATCAATGGCCAATTTGACCTCAAAAAGTTTTTTCCATGTAGACGGAGAGCTGGCCACGTCAGATATGACACAATAGTCAGGTTTCATTGCTCTCATTATTGTGTCATATCTGACGTGGCCAGCTCTTAGTCCAATAAATTTGTAGCAGTTTAATCAGGTGGACGGCAACCCGGACGGGAAACTAGCATAACCAGCCTATGCACGGTTTCTAATAATAGATATAATTATAAACCGCCTGTATTATGTTCATGTCAACCTTTCAGCATTTTCTCAAACTTTTCAAAAACGAGTGAGTTAAAAATATTGAGAGTGGAAAGACAAGATGTTTCAAACCTTTGAAGCCAGATGTTTCAAAATTTAAAAAAATTTAAAAAACTCTTTTGGCTATAATTCTTTTTTTTTTCCCACCCTACTTGAAGAGATATATTATATGGACGTATCCATACTAATATTATAGTGTGTCTGTCTGTTAACTCTTCACGCTTAAACCGCTCAACTAATTTAGATGAAATTTGGTATGTATAAGGGGGTGAAAACGGAATGGAAGTTTATATGGAATTGTTGCTCCCTGTTGACTTGAAATAGCATACGTACTAGTTTTGAATTTGCTCTTAGATTTTACTAACTAGTAACTTTTATTTTGCGTTTTATGATGTAATTCCATATCGCTCATGTTAATTTCGCACAGACGAAGTCGCGGGTAAAAGTCAGTATTTTAATATTGTAATGGATTTTGATATGGTAAAACTTTTGAAATAGATGGCAATTAACCAAAACTAACCCAAAAATGTACCCAAAAAACCGTGACGACCCTATACACGACACGATACAACGAATCCATACTAATATTATAAATGGGAAAGTGTACGTGTGTGTTTGTTTGTTTGTCCGTCTTTCACGGCAAAACGGGGCGACGAATTGAAGTGATTTTTTAAATGGAGATAGTTGAAGGGATGGAGAGTGACATAGGCTACTTTTTGTCTCTTTCTAACCCCCCACTTCCCTAAAATGGAGGGTGGAAGTTTGTATGGTTTGTTACCCCGAATTTAACGCGAGCGAAGCCGCGAGCAAAAGCAGGTATTATATGTTATTAACTTACTCGTCCTGACTTTTCATGTTTTTAATTATTTTGTGTAATTTCAATTTATAATTCTTATGTGAGACGACAAACGCTTTTATATTTGTATTTTTTTTTAGTAAAGAACACTTATAGTATATGTATAAATGAAAATGATTAAAACATGTTAAAAAATTAATCTTAAACTTTAGGTTGAATTAAGTTATTTGCTTTTTGGCTATGGTTTTCTGTGAGGTACTTCCCCAGTCGAGCTCTGAGCCAGGTCCAGATTTGAGCGTGATAACATTCGCTGAACTGTGCCTTACCACAGTTAGCGAGATAACATTCGGAGTGCCCATACCTCCCTTTTGGACGTAACATACCCGTGTCTAAACCTGTTCCTAGTAACCAACTAGGTACACATTTAAAAAATGTTCACAGCAACAATTAATAAGATCCAGTCTTAAATGCCACGCAAAAACAAATCAAACCATTTTTTGTGACAAACAATTGAATTTATAGAAAGAAACTTTTTTGTCTATAAAGATCACATGTATGCGTGACTTCGGCAGCAGATAGCATACATCCTCCATACGACCCTCTTGAACCTGATGTTTATTCAGTGTTGGGCGTAATTTATTAGATGGTACCTACTTTTGTAATGTATTAAATTGCTAATTAAATTACAAGAAAATCAATTATATTAAGTAATTGAAATTGCTTGTAATTGTGATTACATGTTAGTAGTATTCCCGATTACATATAATTTGTAATTGCAATTACTTTTATCTTAACTACTTTTACTTGTAACTTCGATAATTTGAAATAATATACAAGTTCAATTTATTTTTGGGTCAGTGGGGGCAGCTACCAGATCCCTCGCTGCAACGCGAAAATGGTCTTAGAAGACCTTCCCTCAATTTCAAATTAATAACGTTACGGATTTTGGAAAAAACATACAGGATGCGAGAATGAGGTCACATTTGGTAAACTTCTCTTTGATGCCAATCGATCCCATTCTTGTATGGTATCAAAAATAATTTGCGGCTAGAAAAGCCACAAATTGAGAAAAACTTTTCCCATACTTTATGAAAATTATTTATTTTTATTTTTCACATGCTGCTTTTTTATGCCAATCGATTCCATTCCTATCGTTTCTAATAGTTTCCTATTAGGGGTCAACTTACGGTAATGTACTAAAAAGCTACAAATTAAATATTTTCCATACATTTACTATAAATAATAAATAAATAAATAAATATTATACGACAATCTTACACAAATCGACCTAGGCCCACAGTAAGCTCAATAAGGCTTGTGTTATGGGTACTAGACGACGAAATATATAATAGATAAATATGGATAAATACTTAAATACATAGAAAACATCCATAACTCAGGAACAAATATCTGCGATCAACACACAAATAAATGCCCTGACCAGGATTCGAACTCGGGACCTCCTGCTTCGTAGGCAGGGTCACCACCGACTGGGCTAGGAGATCGTCAAATAAAGAATAAGTGATTTTTAGGGTTCCGTAGCCAAATGGCAAAAAACGGAACCCTTATGGATTCGTCATGTCTGTCTGTCTGTCTGTCCGTCCGTATGTCACAGCCATTTTACTCGGAAACTATACGACGTATCTGAATAAAATTTACACATAAGGTGTATTTCTGTATGCCGCTACTTGAAATTTGAAAAAAAATATATTTTAAGGGGGGGGGGGGGCGCTCGATACATGTAACTAAATTTCAAAAAATCTTTTTACCAAATATCAACATGTGACACATCAATCGATAGGTCTTTAAAAATAATATTGAGGTTTGTTTGATCTTTTTGTGATTAAGTGAATATTTTTTGAAATAATCGCTTCGAAAGTCAGAAAAATTGTGTAGCCCCCCCTGTAACTTTTGAACCGTAAGTCCAAAAGATATGAAAAAAATTGAGGAGATGCGCCTTAGCATATACTTTCTACGAAAATTGTTTGGCCATTTTTGAGTTATTTCCAAAAAACTTCTTCCATAGGCATCAGATACGACCTTTTGGTATTAGTTTGGTTCTTATTCCATTGAAGGTACGGAACCCTCCTATGCGTGGTCCGACACGCACTTGGCCGGTTTTTTTAACCTTTCAGTTAACCAACAGTCGTTGTTATTAAGCATACCGGAAGAAACATTTAAGTAAAATGTGTAGGTACCTGAAAAAAGCGCCATCGCCATTATATCAAAATGCAACTAGGTAGATGTACACAATAGTGTTAGAGGATGTGTGGTTTGTATTTGCAACTAAAGGCTAATTTTCCAGATAGGTAATTGAATTATCCGATGTTCTCCCGATGCGGTCTTATCCCAACGCACTTTACCGTCCTCATTGAAAGCGTTTTTGACCATCTCTAATTTCGTTATAGATACTAAAAACCTGGATTTTTCAGAGCAGAAGAGGACATAAAACAAATTAGTTACAAATAATATTATCTTCAGTTAAGTACATTTTATTTGAACTTTTATTTTGAAAGACTTGGCACGTACTTGACACATAGAAATATAACCGCCATGATGAATGCTTATTTTGGATATTTAGAATAAAACATTATAATTGTGCGATTATGATACTGTAGGTAATGGCGTGCGTTGGCCAAGTCGTTTTATATTATAGGTACCTTAAATTATTTCGTCATTGATTACCTACATACAATAGTAACTTTAATTAAGTAAGTACACATAAAATGAAATTATTATCAAAGCGCCATCTTACTGTAAAAGACCGCGATTGTTTGACTATTTAAACATGTCAACATTGAATTGTCATAATTCATCTCAAGTATACTAGATGGCAGAAGCGGAAGCTGCGATTATAAAAACGCAAAATGCAGTCGTCAACCGTGATACCTGTCACCTTAAGAGTTTTTCAGAGGCGAAAATATATCAACGGTATATCAACCAATCAAAAGGTGTCATTTTATTACCTATTTTAGCGTGTAACGGGTGTACCAAAATATGTACCATTTTTGATTGGTGAATTGTTAGTTACAATTTGAATCTTATTTTCATGGTAATAAGGTGGGTAATGGTATATAATTGTGACTAATAAAACACAATAGTTACTACCACTAAATCATATTAACACACTTGCTCAAAAAAGTGTTTTTTAGTTATTACTAAAAAACACTTTTTTGAGCTAAACTATTGTTTATGGTGCGGGAAGTTTGATTTCTCGCACTAGCGCTTTTTGCTTTGCCAGCCAATCACAGCTCAGGATTCATGATTACCGCACGGCATTGCACCGCGCGAAAGCGTTCGGATATATAGTACTAAGGCAAGGATGATTAAGACATGGATGGACAATGCCTATACAAAATCGCGTTCCTCGAACCTTCAGGCTATATGTCTGTTTTCGGTACTGAGTGCCACAGCGCCATCTGTTGAGTCTGGAGTCGAGTTTTTCTGTCAGCGTTAATCGCCGAACAAAATATTAGAAACTAGAATTTATTTATTTAATCTTAATTGCACAAAATAAGATGGTACAGTCAGCTGCAGAGAAAAGGTACCACCCGCCATACAAGTTTGTAGGGCACGGTGGTACCTTTTCTCTGCAGCTGACCGTACAAATGGTGGACTTAATGCCATAAGGCATTCTCTACCAGTCAACCAATGCGCTTAACAGAAAGGTTAAGTAGGAATTTAGTGTTTGTGGTGACCGATAGATGACGCTAGTGCTTTAACCTGAAATAAGGGAACGCGATTTTGTATAGGCATTGTCAATCCATGTCTTAATCATCCTTGTACTAAGGTAACCTCAGAGTGACCTTTTTTTCATTTTTCGCAACTGTATTATAAAACGTGGTTCGATACACGGACGGAATGTCATTATTTCCGACCTAGTATCGAAATGTACTATTTTCCAACTTGTGGCTTTTGGTTATCATCGGTCGATATTATCAATTGATCATGATCAGAAAAAAATGTTTAACTTAGACGAGAACTGTCTTGATACCTGCTAGCGGCAAAGAAACTCGTAACTTGGTATCCGAAAGACGCGTAATAAGCATGCTCCATGATCGCCATCAGCTGAATGGAGTTGTAACCTGAAATATAAGGCAGGTACAGGAATTAATATACGGGCGGACACGTCATACTGTTATACTACAAAACTCGTAAAAATACACTTCAATGTGTGCGTGAGTCTTAGGGCTCTGTGATTCAATTCTTTTTCAAGTTTAGGCTGTCGCGCTGTCGTAATTGATGTTTGACAATACACCGACATTTAGCATTTTTATCGATATTATTATTACCTATTCCATTTAAACAATAATACCTACTCAAATCGGACAGTACAATGAATACATTATGTTATTAAGAACAACGCCATCTAGTGCCATTACGTTCATATTTAAGTTTGTGGCTGATTGAAGTGGTAGTTAACATTTGTTAACTACCACTTCACTAGGCTAGATGGAGCCTTTTTTTTCTCGGCGAGCCCTGTGGACCTTTATATGTGTGCGTGTAAGTTGAAAGGCGGGGCCTCCTTGGGCGTGGCTTATGAATAGGTATTCTGCAGGCAAAGTACTAGCCTTAACCTACTAGTTTCCTACCAATCGGTCGCCGCGGGGTAGGTAATTCCATTCGGGGCCCCCGTAGCGTGGCCGTTCTGTAGGTATGAAATACCTACATTATTTATTCTGTGCCACCGAAAGGGCCCAGCTCTGAAATATATGATGAAGGGTAAGAACTTTTATAAGTAGGTAAGCCGATGTTGGCCTTAGCTCACCTTGGTTCTTGATCCTCGGCAGCACATTGTCCCTGAACTCGTTGTAGGTCCCGACTCGGCCCTCCGGCGTGGCGATACCCACATGACACTCGTATATGCGCAGGGACCCCGGACGCTCCACTTTAGGGTGTTTGAATTGGTACGGCTGAAATGAATTGACAAGTTAAATTATATACTTAATCAAGGAATTTTACTTTTTAAGTATAGAATAGAATAGAAGAATAGAAATAGTTTATTCGTAAACACATACATATAAAAGAAACAGAAGGGAAGAAAACATAATATGAGAAAGTATAGGGAGAGTAGATTACACCCAGTGGGTACTATAGTTAGTCTTTGCCATGGACCTATTAAAACTGGATTAGTTTAATGTGAAATCGCGTTCCCAATACAATTAAACGCACTAGCGCCATCTATTGCGTCTACTTACCGATGTTACTACATCGCGTACACTTACTTTTATTATTTTCCTGACGTATCGATCGTGTCGTAACGTAATGCTCGTGCTGGTCGCAGGCAGACTCAGAGTGAAAATCGTGTAAGTACATTTTCAAAGTAGGTAAGTATTATTTAGTGTATTAATTACTTTTTATTCGACTTTATACGGGAGTGATCCAACACGGGTTCACGTGTCATTAAACATTCTAAATGTAATGTGAAAACCTCAATTCGATTTAGGAAAAAAGTCGTAAATAGCTACGTCTAGGCTATGCAAATAGGTTCCTTGGCCCTTGGCCTCAAAGTTCAAGTACCTAGACTACCTAGTCATTATACAGTAGACACTATTATGTAACGGTGTTATCATAAAATTTATGCTATTCTCTAAGACTTAATTTATGTTGCATGCCATGCGTCACAAAATAGTTATAATCTTATAATATAATGACGTCAAAAACTTTAGATGCAATCAAAGCCGGAACCAGTGGGTTCATTTTTAACCGACTTCAAGATTTCAAAAGAAGAGGTACTCAATACTCCATAACTCCGTCATGTATGAACCGATTTTGAAAATTCTTTTTTTGATTGTAAGTATATACTCGTATATACACAGATTGGTCCCGTTTTTGCCGAAACGCAGTTCTGACGATAGGACCCATGAGGAATCGAGGGAACTCCTCAAATCTTAAAGGCATAATATATATATATAGTGATTTTTATATTTTTATCAACAAATCCATCATTTTCATTCAAAACAGTGACATTTGATGAAGTAGAACTGCTGATGATGATCAGAACGGAACTCTTCAACGACGCATAGTTCACGTTTGGCGATTTGTCCTCTTCGCTATGTTTGTTAAGCAAGTTTGATTGTCAGGACAAATTTTCGTCAAGCTCAAGTTCTGATGATGGGATCCATGACGAATCGAGGGACCTCCTCAAATCTTAAGGGAACACATAGTGATTTTTGTACTTTTATCAACAAATCAAGCATTTTCATTCAAAAGAGTGACATTTGATTAAGTGGAACTGCTAATGATGATCAGAACGGAACTCTTCAACGACGCATGATTCACGTTGAGGATTTGTCCTCTTCGCTGTGTTTGTTGAGCAAGTTATTTCATTGTATTGAGTCTACGAGTGCACCATCTATAATAAATAATCTTTCACTGCCTTCCCCCATTGAAGTCGGTTTTTGTTTTCTTAAAAATTATTATAAATAGATACCTAACTAAATTTCAGAAGTAAAAGGTAATAACATGCAGCTTACTTTCATTCGATTATCTTAATCTCGGTCTACCACAGCTATCTTGGTACAACAGGTAATCCTCTCTCTCATACGATAACAGTTTAAATACAATACAAACTCATAAACAATCAATTTGATAAGAAAAGCATTACTTCTGGACCGGACGGTAACAGTAGATTGGTAGTGTAAGTATGGGTTCGTAAGTGCAGGGTCACTCTCTATTCATTGTGGTTGCTTTAGTTTTATTATATTTAGCTTTACCACTAAATAACATAGACACGTGCAGACGATAAAAGACCAAGAGACACGAACAAAATTTATCAAACATTTGGCATGTCTTCGTTTAGGTTGTATTCAAGATTCTGCGAGAAAGCATACAAAAAACAACCCTATGTCAACTTCAGTAACGTTCAATTTGGTACAATTAATAAAATTTAACATGACGTCACTGTTCTGCAAGTGCAAAAGGAGTCGTTGCGACGCCATTTTGCTACTTTTTGAGCGCTGATTGCGAATATTGGTATTAATTAAAGTAAATGAGTTCAATGAGGGTTTCCGTGATCGAGATTTTCACTAGATGGCAGCACCGTGGCGACAGGTCTAGCTGTCACAATCCACCAATCATGTTTAACCATATATTTTTTGATTGGTGGATTTTGACAGCTACTGCCAAAAAGACCTGTCGTCACGGTGCTGCCATCTAGTGAAAATCTCAATCGCGGAAACCCTCATTATTTAAGCCCCTTAGTGACGCGATAGATGGCACTACACAGCGTGCTGCGTTAGTGACGCGATAGATGGCGCTAGTGAGTTAACTAATTTAAAGACGCGATAGATGACGCTAGCGATTTTGTTTAGACATTGTCAGTCAGCATGACAGTCGCTTTCGTAAAAACTAGTGCCTACGTCAATTTATGAGATTAGGTTGCCTAGCGGTTCCTGGCTCCATTGAGCCGGGAAAAACGCTAAGAGGATGATGCCTTGTGCACAGTGTGTACTGTTCTCGCTTACCTGCTCCGGCCTGTAGATGAAGTGCTGGTACGTGAAGCCCTCGTGCGGCTGCACGTAGCTGGCCCACGGCGACATGCGGTAAAGGTGCTCGTTCACTATCAGCTGCACGCGGCTGCCGTGCCGCAGCGCGCACGAGCCGTCCGAGTTCGGCGGGATCACAAGCTCCCACTTCCCGTACTCGAGCTTGCGGAAACCGTGGCTCGTTTTGTTCCAGTTGTCTGTAAAATATCTACAATCAGATCCAAAGAACGGTAAAACATAAGGTGACCTTACTAAATACACATTGTTAGGTACCAAAGTCTGTGTGTGCACAAACACTTTACCAGTTTGTGTACACAGACAATTCAGCATACCTACCTACAGTTAAAAAAGTCAACTAATACGAAGAATTTAGCAATTAAAAATCAAAGAAAAAAGACTATCTAATCTATGTACCTAAATGTATCTGTCTTGTTGAATTCAAGTCAAGAGTGGGGTTGCTCCTTATGTTTCATTGTATTTAAAGTCAGTTCTTAACTGTTATAGTAACATAATAAATAATTCGCCTAGTTAATAAAATAATAATAGCAATGTAATTTTTCATAAGAAAACTATTCTCTTACTAAATTCCCCTTGAAGATGCAAGGAATGTGCGCCCGGCGCCCACTCGCGCCATGTAACGGTGCCATTGGGGTGGAACTGCGGCCCAAAGTACTTGTAGCCCTTTGTGAAACCCTCCACACCGCCCTCCCATGACGCGATACGGTCCCATAAGTCTTTGAAACACCCGTATCTGTAAGCAACGGATTAATGTACAGCGGGTGTTCAGTGATTTTCCCTGGCCTAACATTGGCCAGTGTAGTATTAACTGTCTTCAGGGACGTAGCCAGAATTACAGTTAAGATATGGCATAGCCACTTTTAAGGTAGGGCATTTACTTCATTTTCATAGTTTTTCCAGCCGATTGTAGTTAAAATATGTTATGTTAATTCAAGTACGCAATATGTATATAGGAAATTATAGATTTCTAAAAGTATCTAGATCTTATCTGAATTAATTATATATACTTATTACTGTTATTATGTCACGTTTGTATTCCTAGGTGCTTCCTAGCGCATAGTTTCATACACACATTCACATTGCATTCTGCATGAATGACCTTATGTTTGACATTGAAGATGGTTTCGAATGGCGATAAGCGCTTGAAGCGCTCCAATTATATTTGGACAGTTGAGTCACTAGATATGTTAATAGAAGACAGTTTAATATAAATAATAACGTATTGATATTAGGTACTTACTTGTTAACACGCAAACATATATTTCTTTGGGGAGTTTCAATTAGTTACGTACATTAAATCCAGTAGATTAACAGTAATCAAGTGTTATCAAACTAAAGCGCTTTACAGCGCTGACGCCGCTGACTTGTCACAAGTTCGTAAACACGACTTAACCTCAAATATTACACTTTTCGTTAAATTAACTCTATTTTAACTATCAGGGACCAATGTTGCAGTCAATTTATTAAAGTTAAAGTTTGGAAGACTTACCTGCGCCGAATTTCACGCTCGTAGGGCTTCAAATAGCCATCGCGTTCCAATAATTTGGCTAAATCGGGGACTGGTACGTCCATCGGATCCATAGCGGAAAAGTTACCACCCATTATATTTATGCGCGTAGATACCTATGCGTTGTAGTAAACGAGTTATATGCGCACGCGCCAAGCACGACCGGGCGAGCTGATATCGCTGCTTTAAATGATATTAAATATCTACTATTAATATAGTGCTGAACTTCGTAATTTTATGATAAACTTAGGTCACCGGTCACTACAACCCATTTATTTAAATTGACTTATTTATTTTAGTAATTGGGTAGGTAGATAGATAAAAAATACGTTTTAGCTGTCTACCTAGGTCACCGTTTTTATAAAAATGCACCGAAAATTGTTTAGACCCTGCTATTTATATTGTAAGTCTTAGAATAGAATCTTGAGTTCAGATGGTTATCTTAAGTCTTGAAAAGAATACGGATTGTTATCCGGAGAAGTTTGAATAATAAAATGTGTGGGTTCAAAATGATGAATGAATGAATGCATAAGTAATAAATGTTACAATTTTAGTCAAAAAGGAATAACATCTTAAAACTATGTACTTAATCAACTAACTATTGATAGTGATTCATGATTCAGTTTGATACTCTACAATTACTTAAGAATCACAAAAAAATTTAAAAGAAACAATTGCATAGGTGTTTGAGCTCGGCAGTATGGTCTATGAACAGGAGTTGGAACACTAAGTTACTACAGGAATAGGAATACTGCAAGACATCAATGAAAAATTTTTTTTATGGAGCATTTAACTAGCACAAAATTGATTAAAATTTAAGTTTGCAGCACTGCATTGCTTTAATGTTATGTGTGATTTCTTTAATGTTTCAAAACTATGTATAAAATAATTACAGTACGGTAAAAAAACTAGAGTAATAAGTAAAACTACTTTATTAATTCAAACTCCTTAACTAATAATTACTACATATTTCACTAACACTTAAAATATATCAGAGCCGGTTCGTTTTGCTCGCGCTACCGCTTCAGAGGGTTGCAGTTTCTCTTCTTCGGAAGGTTCCACTGGCTGGCCATTTGCATCCAATTTACCTTGTTTGAAATCTGTCACGATCTTCTTGCTGTAGACAGCATCAAATAGCTGTTGCGGCGTGAATTCGCTTTGTATGACGTCTTCAGCTTTGTAAGACACGTACGGCTTAAGATCGCAGTCTTTAAGATCTGGTACAATTAGTTCCGGAACCATCTCAGGTACTGTGACGAACCGGCCGTCCATAAAGTACCCCACATCTCTCACACCACGTTTGTCGACCTCCAGTTCAGGGTTTGGACCACTCTGTCGCTCTCTGTGGAGGCGAGACCCTCTTTTGTTGGGAATCGGAAATTTTCGAAAATTCCTTTTACCTTCGCGTGGTGCTGTGCAACTGATACTTCGTTTTGCTATCAAGTTAATTAAGTTTGAAATCTTGGACATTTCGTCGTGCCTTGAATAAGTTTATGAAAATAATTTGATTAAATTGTTTTGGTTATGTTATTGATAAAGTGACAGCTTGCGTGTGATTTGACATTCCATTAATTACTGTCAGTTTGACGTATAGGGATGTTCTTCGGACATCAAATAACCGATAAAAGGAAAAAGAATATAATACTCACATGCTGATGAAAACTTTTTGTAGAGGGCGCTGTTCCAGATTCCATACAATAAGAGAAAGAGACACATACAATGAGAGAAAGGGACAGAAGATGAATAGTCCTTAAAGGCCTGTTACACTTTACTTTTTTTAGTGTCCTAACTTGCATCCTAATTAGGATTCTAACTAGTTTTCATAGTAAATTTACTGCTAAATGCGGAAACTAAATCATTTAGGACCTAACCAGGACAAATGTAACAGGCCTTTTAGTAGGCCTAGCACATGAGTGTAGCGACAGTATCTCGCGGTCGAGATAGACATCTGTCACTCTCTGATAAATACAGTTAGACAGTGACAGATGTCTATCTCGACCGCGAGATACTGTCGCTAAGTAGGTGTCACTGAACCGGCAAGCTCCATCTTAAGGCCCTGTTACACTTTTCTTTTTTTAGTGTCCTAACTAGCATCCTAATGAGGATCCTAACTCATTTTCATAGTAAATTTACTTGCTAAATGCGGTTACACTCGACTAAATTCAGAAACTAACTCATTTAGGAAGCTAACTAGGACAAGTTTAACAGGGCTTTTATGCTTCTGTTACACTTGTCATAGTTAGCTTCATAAATAATTAAGTAACGTGTAACAGGGCTTTTAGGCTCTGCCTTCGCTTTCCATCAGGTGAGACCTGGGGCCCGTTTCTCAAAGGCTTGTATTACAAGTTACAAGCTTTTGAGAAACGGGCCGCAGGGCCAATCGCTGGTCAGTCCCGAAAAAAAATAAAAAAAGTTCAGTCATACATGTGGTTTCTGGTTTTTTGTTGTGGTTATTTAACACACGACGTATGTAGATTGCGCATGTAGGGTACTTGCGTAACGCAGATACTACCTTCGACCTAAACGCTGTGCGCTCTCTGTGAGAAGCATCATCTAAATCACCTTCATTCAGAATCGAACTTATTAATATTTCCTTAACGTTCAGTTATAGCGAGGAACAAGGAGACTCCTAGTGTTTCTCCCGACTAATTGTCATGTATCAATGGACCCTGAGGTTCGCTTGGCAACCTTACGCGATGTATTGGTGTGGGCACTGGATTTTACGAAAGTGACTGCCATCTGACCTACCCACGCGACGCCGAAAGGAAAAGCGAGCCTTAAGGCCTTAATGGGATAGGTCCTGTTTCTTAAGATATTTTCCTTCACCATTCACTCTGCGTCTTACCTTATTTACCTATATTATTAAATTAACTTTTATTTTACTTTCCACATTCACAGTAATATTGTAACGTCCTCAAAAACAGTGTGTATTCGGTACAAGGCCAATTACTGAGACAATCTACTGGTCCAATAAATTTAAATCTATACTTATTTAGACAAGGCCTGTGTTAGAGTGGCTTGGTGGAATCTCGGTAATGGTTCGTGTGACACTAGATTTCGCTCTTAGTGGCCTGAGACAAGAAAATATATAGACAGACAAATATGTATATCCAACGCCGTGTGCCTCATCGTTATAGGTGGAAAACCAGGAAGGGTTAGAAAAATACAGGAATAAAAGTCAAATTTTGTATAATTTACAATAAAACATCTTATTTTACATATACACATTTTATAAACTTGTGAAATTGAAATTCATATTAAGTGACAAACAAACATTTATAAAATGTTAAAGTGACATTAAAATGCCGAAGCACACACCAAAGACAATGTCGCATCCCATATTGGACCCAGATTGTATGAACATATGGTAACACATACTTATATTAAACTCTTCATACCTTTACAAGAGAGAATCGTAAAAGACAATGCTTTTAGTGCCAAAATTCAATTTCCTATACAAATTGAACTCGTAAGTTAGTGTTATTTATTATTAACCAATGGTAAGCATTGCGAGTATCAAAATACATTTTTCATATACAGCTACATTTTTAGCTTTTGATCTTTAGTTTGTCATTTGCACGAGTGTGTAAACGCAGTCTGGAAACTAAATGAGTGCGAATTTAGTTAAACTTGTAGAATATGTCTTGGCACGATAAAAGGCTACAAACAGCAATATGAACACTAATACCGATATAAAATATAACGATTTCACTTACATCTCTTTACGGGAAGACCTTGACTCTCCGAAACATGTCGCGCGTAGAGGCCAAAGAGACGTTGAGTGAAACTGTTATACCTATTTTATAGCCTTAGTATGTCTCACGAAAGTTTAAATTTAATACTATGTAATAGCAATATATTTTGCTTTTTTCCTGCTCTAATTATATAATTATATCTATATGGGGTCTTAGTTACAGCCTCGTAATTCCCAGAAAAAAAGAGTTTGTAATGGAGTCCTACAAAATTGCGCGAGGACTTCAGAATGACAAGAACAGAATGAGGCCAATATGGAATATAGCGCCCTAAAGAAGCCGCCAAGCAATAGCGGCGTTTTTGCGAAGTTGACAGTCTTGTTCACAAAACAGAAAAAACTATAGAAACGTAACGTATGCGCGGCGCGTGTGGCAAAGGTAAGAGTAGCAACTCAAACCCTGACCACAGATAGCAGTCAGTTCGTCACGGACGGCACGAGCGGTTAAGCGAGACTGATGTGCATTGAAAAGTATAGAAAAATATACAAATATGCCTTATTGTGCTATTTTAGAGTACAAAAACGAGAGCCGGATGTCAAATCTTGCCCATGGTTGCATTTCATACCATCGTTAAGTCTTATTTTCATTATTTTTTAAATATTTATTACATATTTCGTTTTGCGGAAAACATTTCTTAATACGTTATAGAAACTTCAACTGTATCTTAAAGAAATAAGGTCGATATCTATTTAGCATAACACTAAAGAACTTTCTCGAATATCTCAACTATCGTCCGCTACTCAAGCCAGTGCGAGGAAAATGTTAGAAAAAACTTATCGATATCGATATTTATGTATACGTAATGGTTTTTGATTGATGTTAACATTATGTGTTCCTAATAATTTATTTATAACACTCACTGCATTTCAATAATTAAATAATTTGAAAAGAGGAAACGTACCAATAATAATAGTGTTGAATTTCCGTGCGTAAGTAACGTAATTCTTTTTTTTACTATGTATTTACGTATTTATTATTATTGTCATTCGCTTATTACGTAAGACGATTCAGGGGAATAAACTTGGAAATTGACCATGTCTTACTTCTACTTACGATAGGTTTTTTTATTATTATTCTTGTTTTTTATGTCAAAAAGTGGCAAAAATTGTCTTACGTATAATATATAAATATAAATTAACGCCTTGTTGTATACTAAAACCTTCTTCAGAATGTAACAAATACTTTTTTGAAAACCGCGTCAAAATCGGTTCGGCAAAACACGAGATAATCGTGAACAAACGGACATACATACAAACATACAGGTCAGATTGAGAACCTTCTTTTTTTTAAGTCGGATAAAAACGAAAAATCTGAGTTGTGTTTCTGCCGGTGAGTAGGATTGCCAAAGAAAGAGCTGTAACAGGACGAGGGATCCTCACGTTTCTTTAGTCGTCAACACAATAAAACTCCTTTTTGTAAAGGGTCGGCAACGCGCATGTGACACCTCTGGAGTTGCAGGCATCCAAAGGCTACGGAAGCTCCATATTACCATCCGGTGGACCGTATGCTTGTTTGCCTTCATCGTGGTATTAAAAAACGACAATATAATTTATTTATGATACATAAACTTTTTGAACAAACAAGTTTATGCTACTTATATTATAAAAAAATATTTCACACGTCATGTTGCAAGTCGCAACTATGTATTATTGTATGTATTGATAAAAAAATAAGTACCTAATTTACTTGGAAAACTATACTAATTATTATTTATCGATATGACACCGACTCTTCTACATCACTATTGCATCCTACGACGTAAAGCCCTACCTCCATGTTATCTCGCTTACTCTTACTAAGACCACGCAAATGTAAGGGAGAAAGAATATAGACGAAGATTTTGATATTTGTGACATCTGTTGTCGAGTTGCTGAACTGGAAATACCGTAGGTCAAGCTATTCGACGCTACTTTGTATGAAATAAGTATTACGAATACAATTTCGACTATGTGGTATTATTCATAAAGTTCAAATTATATAACCGGTCATGGCTCATATTACTTTTTAAACAAGATAATTTAGCCAATCATCTTTAAGATACTGATGTGTTTGTGTTTAAAGCAGTGTGCGTTTTGGCGACACTGGTTCTCGTACTAATCACGACGTAAGCCGCTTCTACCGTTTTTTCTGTTTTGTGGTCTTGTTAGAGGGTTTAGCGGGGGGGGGGGGGGGGGGGGTTTATAGTCGAGACGCTAAATGAGCAAGAAAAATCTGTATATTTGTTGTATTCTGCATTAGCAATCGGTGTAAAGGTCCGCAGTGACTGCTTAGTAATGCATTGACTGAATTAGTACCTATATAGTTAAAAAAAAGAATAACGTGGCCTGTTGAGCATAAACTCCACATTAATTCTTAGCGGAAACTGCACCTGAGCACATAAAATTTGCGTGCTAAAATTAAGGCAACGCAGTTCCAGGGAGTCAGAGTTGAATCTAAGGTAGGGCACTTTATACTTTATTGTCATAGGCGATGCCCCAAAAAAACCCCTGAAGAAGCATTTGAAACATGTCGCGCTATATTCACTTTTAATAGAACCACGCTATCTCTGCATGGACTTTTCAGTGTTCATCAAAATTGGACCTGCCATTATAAACGCCAATTTTTATATAAATTTGACCTTTACGTTAATTATGTTAAACATTGCGCTAAACAAGTCAGTACAGAGTTAGCGTAGTCTTTATCAATTGAAACGTACCTTTTTTAACGTACCGTAATTGTTTCGTTGATATCTCGCTCATTTTGCGTTAAATAATTGGATTACTTAATTCTCATACAGAATTAATTCAAAAAGCACGTAATGATATTTACACAGTATAAATATAAAGGCCGAGCCACACCGGCTGCGTGTGCGTAGACGTGCACGTTCCACTGCTTTGTAAAATAAGAATTTGTAAGACATGTCACACCGCACGCACACGCGCACGTCACGCAAGCGGTGTGAAATGTCTTATGAGAATTCTTATTTTACAACGCAGTGGAACGTGCACGTCTACGCACACGCAGCCGGTGTGGCTCGGTCTTAAAATAAACCTTTGTGCTCTTCTGAACACTAATACATCTATGTACCTGTTACATTTTTGGCACTCTCATTAGCACCTCGCCGTAGTTGGAAAAACTAGATTTGTTTTATAGGTTCTTTTTGTAGTTTTTTTTATAACACCAAGCGGCAAAGGCACTTATACAATGCAACTATGGTATATCTACAGTAAGTACTCACTAAGTAGTCGGAACATACTAAATTCCTTAAATCCAAACCTTAACCTTTTCACAATAAAACATAACAAGAGCATATCCCTAAAGACATAACAATACATGTTTATTGTCCGAAGGAATGCTAGAGAACCTCGATGTTAAACAAAAACATAATTTCAAAAATATTATCACAAAGCCCGTAACATGCACCATATATTGCATCTAGTGACGACGAATTAAAAAAACGTATTGCACGTACTCATAAAATTATTGCAATGTCTTTCTCAAACTTACATTGTGATTGAAAAACAAAACACTCGTTGCATAAATTTTGAAACAATGCGCTGAAGTGAATTCGTATAAACAAAAACAAAACGCCCGCCAGCGTCAATTCTAAATTATTGATGTTAATTTGAACATAACACTTCTCCGTTATGATTAGTTACATAATGAGCCTTCCATTTGACTCGTGAGATTAAATCAAATAAATAAATATTATGGAACAATCTTACACAAATCAACCTAGTCCCACAGTAAGCTCAATAAGGCTTGTGTTATGGATACTAGGCGACGATATATATAATAGATATACCTATACATATAAATACTTAAATATATAGAAAACATCCATAACTCAGGAACAAATATCCGTGGTAAACACACAAATAAATGCCCTGACCAGGATTCGAACCCGGGACCTCCTGCTTCGTAGGCAGGGTCACTACCGACTAGGCTAGGAGGCCGTTAAAAGGATTAGGTCTATTCGAGATTTCTCAGTAACATTGCAATCTTTAATAACCTAAGTTATTATATCAGAAATGTTCTGCATTGTTTTTAAAAAATATTCATGGATGCCAGCGAAGTCAGATATTTAGTATTCAATTCACACATCTAATGGCCTTATTGACTTTAAACGAAACTATGTGGATTTCGGCCGGACAGCTCACAAAGCACTATAAAACTATCACACATCTCTGTCCGACCCAAGAATGACGCTAGCGGTTTACAGGAATGTGTTAAGCCTCGCATTCCATTATACTAGTACGCGGTCACGTGTCCGCGGGCCTCTCGTTGTTCTCCAACTCCTCGAGGTTGTCGCTGGACGAGTACGTCATGTCACTAAGCTCGTCCATCTGTTTCTGTTTCTTACGAACGTTCCAGTGGAGGCACTCGGCGAGCGAGTCGAACCAATCCGAGATCTGGTCCTGCGCGCATATTGAGGGTACCGGGTACACTGAGGTGGTTACGTAGAGGCTGGAAAGTTATTGGGTGTTGTGAATTGTGTTTGCGTTGCAACTGAAAGTCACTGCACTTAATAATAGATAGCTTTTAAAAAATGCAAGAAAAAATAATCTGGTTGAAGGGGCCACAATGCTAAATGAAAAAAAATCCGAAAAAGAATTACTAACAACAACATGGGGTTATCGAACAATTATGAACATGAAACTAAGAGGCGACTTTCAGTTTATATATTATTTTATTAGTTTAAGAAAGCGTTAATTATTGCAAAAGCCAAGCGAAAAGCAACATGCCAGTAAACTTCACACGGAATCAATACTCTTTATAAAATTTACTACGACTGCCCCTAAACAAAACATGAACCACCACCGTGACAAACACACACACACACACACAGAGACACATACTTACTATATCTAAACTATGACGAGTACTAAAATTAGTTTTAAATCGTAGTAGGTGTGGGATGGCCATTTACCGTCGAATCATATCCTCAACTCAAAAATATATGATATACTGTCGAAGAAAAATTGTGGCGTGTCGATATGGCTATATTAGATTATTAAGTTTTAACAAATCTTTTTTCGGCTTTAAAATCGAACTGACGATAATATATAGGTTTTTGAATATTCAAGAAACTGCCGGAACTGTATGTCCCATATTATAACGCCACTGATGATGAGACCCCAGTGAACCAGCGAAGAGTATAAATAAAAAATATATAGATAAGTAATATTCCATATTCCCCACAGCTGCGATATTTCGGGCTCGTTAGAAATAGTGGATTCATCCTTTCTATTAACCGAAATTACTCTTCTCTTACCTATTTCTCTCTTTATTACGTACCTAATTCTAGCTGCATTGACATAGAAGGCAGCCGAAGATAGAATTGATCGACAAGAATCCGAACTAAATGAGTGTATGGAAACGATCACGTGACTTAGTTCTCATGTCATTCCGTAACTCTTTTAATTTTTGTTAGAGAAATAGGTATCGAGATATCGGCCCCAGACATCGTGTAGGCATAGGGTGAGGTTACCTATCGCCGGGCCTGAGCGAGAGCTGCGAGCGGCCGTCGAACGACACGCTCGCCGCCGTGCGCGCTTCGGGGCTCGGCGCTATCTGCAACAAACCTCGCGCGGTCATTCACTTCGTTCATTCATCGAAGGTGACCGAGAATGTGAATGATATGGCTGCAGGTCTTACTTTATCTATCATTGGCTAGAGTGGCCAGTTGCCTGTAACATATGCTGTGTCCATTCGTGGGTGCATGTTGTGGCTCTCTATGTGTATGTACCAATATTATAGCCGTTAAACTCCTTCAATAAATAAAAAAAAAACCTTCGTTCACAACAATTCCGTTGAGCGTATTCTATAAAAAGTTTTGGAAAACAGTGGTGATTCGATATACTTACGTGTGTTTCATAAGTAAAACACCAAAGAACAGTACAGCATGCTATTGAATATTAGATACCGAATGCATGTGGCCTATATATACACTACACACATTTGGTAACCTGCTACATTTGATGTTTGCTGTTGTGTTTTCTTAGTAATTAAACGAACTTACCTTAAGTGAAGTTCCATTACAATTATACGAGCTTTGTGATTCCGAATATTATAATAACTTGTAGTAGCTCGTCGCTTACGCCCTTTTTGTCACGATATGTTTAGAGCTGAAAAGACTCCTAAAAAAATAACACTTAGAAATACAACTCCAATACGTCAAGTGACACACGTCACTGTCAACTCCTACGCGCCGTGTTGCCAATTTAGCATTTTATATGCTAGATCTAGCATACTATCATCTCAATCAGCATTTTATTTTAGCATTTAGCATATAGCATATTTTTTTAGCATATTTACACGAAGCAAGAAAGCAGAATACAACGATATTTTTCATAAGAAAATTAATTTCTGTTATTAAAAATTGTATATCTGTTTTCGAACGGTTATTATTTTTTACATACTTAGGGACCTTGACACATGGTCGCCACCAAGACTCTCAAAAAAATGCCCAGTCACTACATAATCCATATACTTTTTTCAAAAATTTTGGCCGATTTGATCAGGTCTGGCATATTTTTTTGTTATAGTATGGTGGACAATCAACCAAATCCGAGATTATAGGCTCAAGGGCACATATAAAATGAAGTTGGCATATTATTAGCATTTTTTCATCCTCACTCTAGCATATTCAGGACCATTCGAGTTGGCAACACGCGCCAAACTCTCATTTAGTTCAGAGCACCGCTGAGATGTATAAAGAAATGTTTACCTCTCAATAGTCACTTGATTATTTTACAACATAGTACTGTAGTCTAGTATGGTACAGTACACTTATACTGGGTTTAGCTTATTGTAATCATTAAGCACGGGTGGGAGGGTTACTAATATTCGGAATCACAAAGCTCGTATAATTGTAATGGAACTTCACTTAAGGTAAGTTCGTTTAATTACTAATTATACTTCGCTTTGTGATTCCTTCATATTATAATAACTTGTAGATGTTCAGAGACTCGTAAAATAATCAGAACTAGATCCGCATATAAAACAGTATAGTTAACTAGAGAACATCAGAGAGAGAGAGATCTATCTGGTCCAAGGTATGAAACAATGCCAGGTTTAGTTTTTTATTTCTGGTCAATCAACGTAAGTTAGCTTTGTAGCATTAAAGTGAATTATAATAATTATTTACATATGGATTAACACTACACAACCGTGATAGCGATTGGGTTAAATTATATAATTATATGTTTGGTTTCAAAACAAATGAAATTAACATAATAATCTGTGGATCTTGACCTGATTGTGGACAAGAAAGTTTATAAATATTATTTATGTATGTTCAATCACAAAAGAAAATGTGATTTGTAATATTTAAACAACGAAAATAATCATATATTATTAGTATCATGACTTTTACATCTGATGAAAGTATACCTGCTCGGCACATGGTATCACTACAGAACCAAACAACCCAATACCTGTGACTGTGAAGATCCAATAATTAAAATATAAAATATTTTTAATAATATCGTATTTTAATAAGAATGATCTGTAGAATTCTAAGTAATGAAACAAGAAAAAAAAAAAAAAATCAAGTAGTTTCATTACGTTTTAAGGAATTCTTTTTGAAGAGGACCACACCTGTTAAGTCAATTTAGAGAAACCCCCTAAATAATTAAATACTTATATCTGTTTATGTGTCATGAAAGTATTGACAGTATATAATCATTATAATGAACCAAATCTTAATAGGACACAATCTTATACGAGTAGATGTAATATGACAAATAACAAATATATTTATTTTTGTGACTATTACTATTATTATATTATGTTATGAAAACATAGTCAACATAGGTATAAATAGGCATGCCTTTATACAATGCAACCCAATGCGGAATGACCGCCAAGGGTTCAAAGCACTTCCTTGATAGTATTCTACCAATATATATAAAACACCGGTTCACAATATTAATTAAAATTACAAAATTCATTGCATAACTCTGCTAGCAGATCAGAGATATTTTGGCTACCACTATAGGTACCTATATGCTGACATAGTATTATTTCAGGTAGTGCTTGAAGCATTTTGCTTTAACGTGCTTATATAAATTATTGAATCAATAAAAGCATAAAATACAGCATTATTACATCATTAAAAAATCGTTTCTATGGCACGTCAGCTAGGAGGCTCAGAGAATCCCAACTGTTTAGAGTCCATTCATTTACTTCCATATCTTTTGATACCAAATGGTGACAATGAGCTAAGTATGTCAAGTACCATCTTTCTTGAAACATCATGACAATAGATGTCAAAAATAGGTAAGATAAAGTAGGCATGTACACAAAATTTGTAATAGGTGGCATAGCCTTCAAGTAAAATATTAATGATTTGTTAACTGCATTATGTTATATTAATGATAATAAAATCAATAAGATGAGCAGGGAACTTATCTTACTGAGCAAAAATTTTGCTGTATAATTATACCTTTAATAATTATTAAAGGTTATAACTAGGTTTATAGACAATTAGACACCAAGTGCATCAATTTTGTGATAACCTTACTCATATAAAAGTGTGTGTTGAGTACACACAGAGTATATCAGGATCGAGCATTAATTTACGCTAGGTATATAAACAAGAAACATATTTTTCTCACAACGGTATGCACTGCTTTTTACATTTCAAATAAGCATTTGACACATCAGTTTGCAATTTACTAGAACAAAGGTAATCCTTTACCTAAAGAAAAGGTTTTTATCTTTAACAGTCTACATATACTTAAACCTTTAAAAGCGGGCCTAGTCCGCCTAGTGGTTACGATTAGGTTTAATATTTATTTCAGTTAAAGAGTTCAATTGACAAATAGTTTAAACTAATAAGCGGTAAGCGTAATTTCCACTGAGTGTCATAATCCGTCAAAGATGTGCCACAACTGCCACAAGGGCATAGGCATATTAAACAAAACAAAAAATATATCATTGTAGTCGGGTATATAATGTTTCAAATTAAGCATGGCAATATTTTATTTTTCCCCCTTAGCTGTTTCTGTTACATATCAAAATTTTAGCAAACAATGCCAAGTAGTTCGAGAGTAAAAAAAAAAAAAAAAACTATAAGCAGATTTAACAGAGAGTAACCATATGGTTACCTAATGATCATAGAGGGATTAAGTAACAGTTGCTTTTATCAAGCAGTTGTTATGGCTTGTGCCAATAGGCAATTGTTTGTCTTTATAAAACAAAAATTCCTTTTAAATGACTTTATATATTGTCAAATTTGATCCAATGTAAAATTGTATTAAGTAGCTATGACCCACAAATACAGTGGTGTGGGCTCCATTACATATCAGCATGGTAAGGGAACCGAATAGTTATGCAATATACTTGCTAATATATGCAGCGCAGAATACTTTTATATTAGATCCATTTAGTTTAAGTATTGTTGTAGACTTTCTTAACACTGGTAGTTGTGTCTATATCGAGTCCGACACACCAAACATTAATCAGGCTTTCTGCTGTTGTTGATAGGTACTGAAAATGATACAATTGTAATAACATAATATCAGAGTAGTAGATAATAAATGCATCATGTTCTGTTTATTTTAACACAATTGCTGGATGTTGCTTTGAGTACTATCCAAATACGTGAACCAAGTTCTAACGTAACTCTAACAGTGATGCATTTTTCTCTGTTAATTAGGCTAAAACATAATAATAGCCAGCAGTGCAACAATTGGTAAAATTTAACAACAGCTGGAATAAAACCGAATGAATGTAATAAATAATTATACAGCCTGGATTTTAAGTATGCCTGGAAATTAAGTAGTTGCAATAAACTCAAGTTTTTAGCATGATATAGAGCCAAAAATAGAGAATACATGGACGCATACAGTCAAATTATTACATCAGTAGAGCCTAGGAAAGCAGAACCACGCATGTTCCACTGCAATGCCATCATTGTTAATTTTTTGCTTTGAGTAGAGCCTAGAATAGCAATACCACAGAAGCATACAGTCTGAGTCTGACTCATAATCGATGGCAGCAATGTTTTCACTGTTAAATTTTTGCTTCGAGTAAAACCTAGGAAAGCAGAACCACGCATATTCTACTGCAATACCATCATTGTTAATTTTTTGCTTTGAGTAGAGCCTAGAATAGCAATACCACAGAAGCATACAGTCTGAGTCTGACTCATAATCGATGGCAGCAATGTTTTCACTGTTAAATTTTTGCTTCGAGTAAAGCCTAGGAAAGCAGAACCACGCATATTCTACTGCAATACCATTATTGTTAATTTTTTGCTTTGAGTAGAGCCTAGAATAGCAATACCACAGAAGCATACAGTCTGACTCATAATCCTGGGCAGTAATGTCTTCACTGTTAAATTTTTGCTTCGAGTAGAGCCTAGGATAGCAATACCACAGAAGCATACAGTCTGACTCATAATCCAGGGCAGCAACATCCTCACTGTAAAATTTTTGCTTCGAGTAGAGCCTAGGATAGCAATACCACAGAAGCATACAGTCTGACTCATAATCCAGGGCAGCAACATCCTCACTGTTAAATTTATGCTTCGAGTAGAGCATAGGATAGCAATACCACAGAAGCATACAGTCTGACTCATAATCCAGGGCAGCAACGTCCTCACTGTTAAATTTTTGCTTCGAGTAGAGCCTAGGATAGCAATACCACAGAAGCATACAGTCATAATCCAGGGCAGCACGGCATAGCATGTACTGCCTTTATTTAAATTTTTTGACTGGTTTATAAACACAGATATAGACAATAATGCCATCATTGTAGATTTGTTTCAAGGGATAGGCTTAGCATAAGTAAAAGTGCCATAAACTTTGTTGTTATGTTGTGCTTAATACAGCAGGATGCAAAAAATTTTGCTAAGTGATTTGGTTAATATTGTGAGTACCGCCTTGTTCAAATAAATATCCAGCGAGACCACAGCTGTCATAGGTTACATCAAGCATTGCTTTGATCAGTATACCGTGGATGTAAAACTGAATTATGAATAATCAGCCCACTAGGGTCTTGATATGCATCATGACGGTTCATGCTATAATGATTCCATGCATCTTCATCACAATGACAATTATATCTGTATTTCGTATCCCAAGTATGTAAATTTTGTCAATATAAATCTCAAGACGCTTTTTCTTAAATATGTACATATTTCTTGTATTTTCATCAAGTGAGACTTAATGATTTACATCATTTTATTAAATAAATTTCTAATTTGGTTGCTCAGTTACATCATAGTATGCCATTGTACACTATGTATATGTGTTAAGAAAATTAAATAATGTAATTGTGTAATACTTGTTCATGAATATAACATATTCTTACTGATTTATTGGACATTGATTTGGTTATTATTATCATTTAAAGTTCCAATTCTATCAGTTTAGTACAATATGGGACTTCTTATGCGTATTCTACATGCATGCCATTATTATTTTATTTTGCATTACTTACAAGAGACTAATCTAGGACTATTTAAGGGTTTATTACTCATTGAGCCTTTTAATGTTTTATTTGTACTTTTATATTATGTGACGGATATATGTACACGAAGATGTTGATGTTAACTCTTATAGAAAGTCACTTTCGTTTACGGTTCAACCAACATAACCTTAAAGTATAATCGACAAGAGAAGGTTACCTCTTTGACGTAATTTGTTTTACATAGTCCACCGTCTTGACATCATTCAAACCTTTAATAGTACATTCACAGTCGAAATTGCAGCTACTTTTGCTTATTTCGGCGTTTTCTTTCGTCGGCGTCGGCGTCCTTTGTCGGTATCTCCAATGTTTTCGTAATGCATTTTTCTTCCAATAAGTTAATTAGGAACCTGAAATACACTTTCCACCACTTCATATGCTATATTTAAGCAGCAATGCATTTTGATTTTCAACTTTCAATCGGAAATTCATTTAAAATATGAATAAAAGAAAGAACTATAGCGCGTGACGTTAGGGCGATAGCACGAAGATGAGAGTTTGGCGCGTAGGAGTTGACAGTGACGTGTGTCACTTGACGTATTGGAGTTGTATTTCTAAGTGTTATTTTTTTAGGAGTCTTTTCAGCTCTAAACATATCGTGACAAAAAGGGCGTAAGCGACGAGCTACTACAAGTTATTATAATATGAAGGAATCACAAAGCGAAGTATAATTTGTAATTACCATGTATGTTGTGGGAATGAATAAAGTGTTTATCTATCTATCTGCTACAGATATTTAACTACAACTGAAATTAAATTAAAACAAAATAATCGTTAATGTATAGGTCACAAATGTCACAATACTATTCAGCATACAGTGAAACCAAAGATAATTATAATAAAGTGCCAGGTTAGGGTAAGGGCATAGGCATATTACAAAGCGCGTATCATATTTTTTTTGACATTCATTTCAAGTACGTTGTAATATACTTAAATTAATTAAAGGTCTTGAAGTATTTGCTCTAACTAGAAAACTACTCTAGAAGACATCTACATCTGTAAAACAAACATATATACAGTACAAAAAGTGTGATCAGCGAAGCGTCATGCGAGCGTGCGCAGCGTCGCTAGTGTGACACTACAAGTACCTATCGCCGTGCTGCAACGCTTGTCGGTTGCGGCCGTCGAACGACACCCACATCGCGTTGCGCGCGTCGGGCGATAGCGCGATCTAGAAACCATGGCACTTGCGTACAATTTCTTTGTAGAAGTCAAGTCTGCTCCAGAAAAGAGTGGATTTGTACGAGATATCTGAATAATCTGGGGAAAAGTTCAGGTAAAAATGTTTGGTAATTTTTGTCCATATTTAAAGTGCCAGTAATTGGTATTTTTCTGTGTCAATCATCGAGTATTTTTTCCCAAGTAGCACCAACCTTGAGCGCTAAATATCGCCGGAGAGATAGTGTAGAAGCTGATCTGTTTCAGCTTCAAGTCAATAACCGACAGAAAGTTGAGCAGGCTCAGGACAAGTGGCGCCTTCGGATGCCAAGATTCCTTTTGGGTGCGCCAAACGAGTGAGTACCAACCTTGAGCTCCACGCCCGCGGGCACGACGATGGGGCGGAAGGACAGCGAGTGCGGACAGATGGGCGTCACCATGATGGCGGGCACGGAGGGGTGGATCATTAGTGAGTACCAACCTTGAGCTCCACGCCCGCGGGCACGACGATGGGGCGAAAGGACAGCGAGTGCGGACAGATGGGCGTCACCATGATGGCGGGCACGGAGGGGTGGATCATTAGTGAGTACCAACCTTGAGCTCCACGCCCGCGGGCACGACGATGGGGCGAAAGGACAGCGAGTGCGGACAGATGGGCGTCACCATGATGGCGGGCACGGAGGGGTGGATCATTAGTGAGTACCAACCTTGAGCTCCACGCCCGCGAGCACGACGATGGGGCGAAAGGACAGCGAGTGCGGACAGATGGGCGTCACCATGATGGCGGGCACGGAGGGGTGGATCATTAGTGAGTACCAACCTTGAGCTCCACGCCCGCGAGCACGACGATGGGGCGAAAGGACAGCGAGTGCGGAGAGATGGGCGTCACCATGATGGCGGGCACGGAGGGGTGGATCATTAGTGAGTACCAACCTTGAGCTCCACGCCCGCGAGCACGACGATGGGGCGAAAGGACAGCGAGTGCGGACAGATGGGCGTCACCATGATGGCGGGCACGGAGGGGTGGATCATTAGTGAGTACCAACCTTGAGCTCCACGCCCGCGGGCACGACGATGGGGCGAAAGGACAGCGAGTGCGGACAGATGGGCGTCACCATGATGGCGGGCACGGAGGGGTGGATCATTAGTGAGTACCAACCTTGAGCTCCACGCCCGCGAGCACGACGATGGGGCGAAAGGACAGCGAGTGCGGACAGATGGGCGTCACCATGATGGCGGGCACGGAGGGGTGGATCATTAGTGAGTACCAACCTTGAGCTCCACGCCCGCGAGCACGACGATGGGGCGAAAGGACAGCGAGTGCGGACAGATGGGCGTCACCATGATGGCGGGCACGGAGGGGTGGATCATTAGTGAGTACCAACCTTGAGCTCCAGGCCCGCGGGCACGACGATGGGGCGAAAGGACAGCAAGTGCGGACAGATGGGCGTCACCATGATGGCGGGCACGGAGGGGTGGATCATTAGTGAGTACCAACCTTGCGCTCCACGCCCGCGGGCACGACGATGGGGCGAAAGGACAGCAAGTGCGGACAGATGGGCGTCACCATGATGGCGGGCACGGAGGGGTGGATCATTAGTGAGTACCAACCTTGAGCTCCACGCCCGCGGGCACGACGATGGGGCGAAAGGACAGCAAGTGTGGACAGATGGGCGTCACCATGATGGCGGGCACGGAGGGGTGGATCATTAGTGAGTACCAACCTTGAGCTCCACGCCCGCGGGCACGACGATGGGGCGAAAGGACAGCGAGTGCGGACAGATGGGCGTCACCATGATGGCGGGCACGGAGGGGTGGATCATTAGTGAGTACCAACCTTGAGCTCCACGCCCGCGGGCACGACGATGGGGCGAAAGGACAGCAAGTGCGGACAGATGGGCGTCACCATGATGGCGGGCACGGAGGGGTGGATCATTAGTGAGTACCAACCTTGAGCTCCACGCCCGCGGGCACGACGATGGGGCGAAAGGACAGCGAGTGCGGACAGATGGGCGTCACCATGATGGCGGGCACGGAGGGGTGGATCATTAGTGAGTACCAACCTTGAGCTCCACGCCCGCGGGCACGACGATGGGGCGTAAGGACAGCAAGTGCGGACAGATGGGCGTCACCATGATGGCGGGCACGGAGGGGTGGATCATTAGTGAGTACCAACCTTGAGCTCCACGCCCGCGGGCACGACGATGGGGCGAAAGGACAGCAAGTGCGGACAGATGGGCGTCACCATGATGGCGGGCACGGAGGGGTGGATCATTAGTGAGTACCAACCTTGAGCTCCACGCCCGCGGGCACGACGATGGGGCGAAAGGACAGCAAGTGTGGACAGATGGGCGTCACCATGATGGCGGGCACGGAGGGGTGGATCATTAGTGAGTACCAACCTTGAGCTCCACGCCCGCGAGCACGACGATGGGGCGAAAGGACAGCGAGTGCGGAGAGATGGGCGTCACCATGATGGCGGGCACGGAGGGGTGGATCATTAGTGAGTACCAACCTTGAGCTCCACGCCCGCGAGCACGACGATGGGGCGAAAGGACAGCGAGTGCGGACAGATGGGCGTCACCATGATGGCGGGCACGGAGGGGTGGATCATTAGTGAGTACCAACCTTGAGCTCCACGCCCGCGGGCACGACGATGGGGCGAAAGGACAGCGAGTGCGGACAGATGGGCGTCACCATGATGGCGGGCACGGAGGGGTGGATCATTAGTGAGTACCAACCTTGAGCTCCACGCCCGCGAGCACGACGATGGGGCGAAAGGACAGCGAGTGCGGACAGATGGGCGTCACCATGATGGCGGGCACGGAGGGGTGGATCATTAGTGAGTACCAACCTTGAGCTCCACGCCCGCGAGCACGACGATGGGGCGAAAGGACAGCGAGTGCGGACAGATGGGCGTCACCATGATGGCGGGCACGGAGGGGTGGATCATTAGTGAGTACCAACCTTGAGCTCCAGGCCCGCGGGCACGACGATGGGGCGAAAGGACAGCAAGTGCGGACAGATGGGCGTCACCATGATGGCGGGCACGGAGGGGTGGATCATTAGTGAGTACCAACCTTGCGCTCCACGCCCGCGGGCACGACGATGGGGCGAAAGGACAGCAAGTGCGGACAGATGGGCGTCACCATGATGGCGGGCACGGAGGGGTGGATCATTAGTGAGTACCAACCTTGAGCTCCACGCCCGCGGGCACGACGATGGGGCGAAAGGACAGCAAGTGTGGACAGATGGGCGTCACCATGATGGCGGGCACGGAGGGGTGGATCATTAGTGAGTACCAACCTTGAGCTCCACGCCCGCGGGCACGACGATGGGGCGAAAGGACAGCGAGTGCGGACAGATGGGCGTCACCATGATGGCGGGCACGGAGGGGTGGATCATTAGTGAGTACCAACCTTGAGCTCCACGCCCGCGGGCACGACGATGGGGCGAAAGGACAGCAAGTGCGGACAGATGGGCGTCACCATGATGGCGGGCACGGAGGGGTGGATCATTAGTGAGTACCAACCTTGAGCTCCACGCCCGCGGGCACGACGATGGGGCGAAAGGACAGCGAGTGCGGACAGATGGGCGTCACCATGATGGCGGGCACGGAGGGGTGGATCATTAGTGAGTACCAACCTTGAGCTCCACGCCCGCGGGCACGACGATGGGGCGTAAGGACAGCAAGTGCGGACAGATGGGCGTCACCATGATGGCGGGCACGGAGGGATGGATCATTAGTGAGTACCAACCTTGAGCTCCACGCCCGCGGGCACGACGATGGGGCGAAAGGACAGCAAGTGCGGACAGATGGGCGTCACCATGATGGCGGGCACGGAGGGGTGGATCATTAGTGAGTACCAACCTTGAGCTCCACGCCCGCGGGCACGACGATGGGGCGAAAGGACAGCAAGTGTGGACAGATGGGCGTCACCATGATGGCGGGCACGGAGGGGTGGATCATTAGTGAGTACCAACCTTGAGCTCCACGCCCGCGGGCACGACGATGGGGCGAAAGGACAGCGAGTGCGGACAGATGGGCGTCACCATGATGGCGGGCACGGAGGGGTGGATCATTAGTGAGTACCAACCTTGAGCTCCACGCCCGCGGGCACGACGATGGGGCGAAAGGACAGCAAGTGTGGACAGATGGGCGTCACCATGATGGCGGGCACGGAGGGGTGGATCATTAGTGAGTACCAACCTTGAGCTCCACGCCCGCGGGCACGACGATGGGGCGAAAGGACAGCGAGTGCGGACAGATGGGCGTCACCATGATGGCGGGCACGGAGGGGTGGATCATTAGTGAGTACCAACCTTGAGCTCCACGCCCGCGGGCACGACGATGGGGCGAAAGGACAGCAAGTGTGGACAGATGGGCGTCACCATGATGGCGGGCACGGAGGGGTGGATCATTAGTGAGTACCAACCTTGAGCTCCACGCCCGCGGGCACGACGATGGGGCGAAAGGACAGCGAGTGCGGACAGATGGGCGTCACCATGATGGCGGGCACGGAGGGGTGGATCATTAGTGAGTACCAACCTTGAGCTCCACGCCCGCGGGCACGACGATGGGGCGAAAGGACAGCAAGTGTGGACAGATGGGCGTCACCATGATGGCGGGCACGGAGGGGTGGATCATTAGTGAGTACCAACCTTGAGCTCCACGCCCGCGGGCACGACGATGGGGCGAAAGGACAGCGAGTGCGGACAGATGGGCGTCACCATGATGGCGGGCACGGAGGGGTGGATCATTAGTGAGTACCAACCTTGAGCTCCACGCCCGCGGGCACGACGATGGGGCGAAAGGACAGCAAGTGTGGACAGATGGGCGTCACCATGATGGCGGGCACGGAGGGGTGGATCATTAGTGAGTACCAACCTTGAGCTCCACGCCCGCGGGCACGACGATGGGGCGAAAGGACAGCGAGTGCGGACAGATGGGCGTCACCATGATGGCGGGCACGGAGGGGTGGATCATTAGTGAGTACCAACCTTGAGCTCCACGCCCGCGGGCACGACGATGGGGCGAAAGGACAGCGAGTGCGGACAGATGGGCGTCACCATGATGGCGGGCACGGAGGGGTGGATCATTAGTGAGTACCAACCTTGAGCTCCACGCCCGCGGGCACGACGATGGGGCGAAAGGACAGCGAGTGCGGACAGATGGGCGTCACCATGATGGCGGGCACGGAGGGGTGGATCATTAGTGAGTACCAACCTTGAGCTCCACGCCCGCGGGCACGACGATGGGGCGAAAGGACAGCAAGTGTGGACAGATGGGCGTCACCATGATGGCGGGCACGGAGGGGTGGATCATTAGTGAGTACCAACCTTGAGCTCCACGCCCGCGGGCACGACGATGGGGCGAAAGGACAGCGAGTGCGGACAGATGGGCGTCACCATGATGGCGGGCACGGAGGGGTGGATCATTAGTGAGTACCAACCTTGAGCTCCACGCCCGCGGGCACGACGATGGGGCGAAAGGACAGCAAGTGTGGACAGATGGGCGTCACCATGATGGCGGGCACGGAGGGGTGGATCATTAGTGAGTACCAACCTTGAGCTCCACGCCCGCGGGCACGACGATGGGGCAAAAGGACAGCGAGTGCGGACAGATGGGCGTCACCATGATGGCGGGCACGGAGGGGTGGATCATTAGTGAGTACCAACCTTGAGCTCCACGCCCGCGGGCACGACGATGGGGCGAAAGGACAGCGAGTGCGGACAGATGGGCGTCACCATGATGGCGGGCACGGAGGGGTGGATCATTAGTGAGTACCAACCTTGAGCTCCACGCCCGCGGGCACGACGATGGGGCGAAAGGACAGCGAGTGTGGACAGATGGGCGTCACCATGATGGCGGGCACGGAGGGGTGGATCATTAGTGAGTACCAACCTTGAGCTCCACGCCCGCGGGCACGACGATGGGGCGAAAGGACAGCGAGTGCGGACAGATGGGCGTCACCATGATGGCGGGCACGGAGGGGTGGATCATTAGTGAGTACCAACCTTGAGCTCCACGCCCGCGGGCACGACGATGGGGCGAAAGGACAGCAAGTGTGGACAGATGGGCGTCACCATGATGGCGGGCACGGAGGGGTGGATCATTAGTGAGTACCAACCTTGAGCTCCACGCCCGCGGGCACGACGATGGGGCGAAAGGACAGCGAGTGCGGACAGATGGGCGTCACCATGATGGCGGGCACGGAGGGGTGGATCATTAGTGAGTACCAACCTTGAGCTCCACGCCCGCGGGCACGACGATGGGGCGAAAGGACAGCGAGTGCGGACAGATGGGCGTCACCATGATGGCGGGCACGGAGGGGTGGATCATTAGTGAGTACCAACCTTGAGCTCCACGCCCGCGGGCACGACGATGGGGCGAAAGGACAGCGAGTGCGGACAGATGGGCGTCACCATGATGGCGGGCACGGAGGGGTGGATCATTAGTGAGTACCAACCTTGAGCTCCACGCCCGCGGGCACGACGATGGGGCGAAAGGACAGCGAGTGCGGACAGATGGGCGTCACCATGATGGCGGGCACGGAGGGGTGGATCATTAGTGAGTACCAACCTTGAGCTCCACGCCCGCGGGCACGACGATGGGGCGAAAGGACAGCGAGTGCGGACAGATGGGCGTCACCATGATGGCGGGCACGGAGGGGTGGATCATTAGTGAGTACCAACCTTGAGCTCCACGCCCGCGGGCACGACGATGGGGCGAAAGGACAGCGAGTGCGGACAGATGGGCGTCACCATGATGGCGGGCACGGAGGGGTGGATCATGCTGGCGCCCGCCGCCACCGCGTACGCCGTGCTGCCCGTCGGCGTCGATACTATTAAACCTGGAATCATACATTCAAGTTTTTATACAGGGTGATTTCTGGATTGTGATCCAGAATCACTTTTTCTGACTCTGTAACTGATTACCACTATCATACGGTAGGATCCGATCAAAACAGAATGAATTTATATTTTCTTATTTTTCAAGTGCAATCCATACTAATATTATAAATGGGAAAGTGTATGTGTGTGTTTGTTTGTCCGTCTTTCACGGCAAAACGGGGCGACGAATTGACTTGATTTTTTAAGTGGAGATAGTTGAAGGGATGGAGAGTGACATAGGCTACTTTTTGTCTCTTTCTAACCCCCCACTTCCCTGAAAGGGGGGGGGGGGGGTGGAAGTTTGTATGGAGCATTACGCCATTTTCAAGGTAGAAAGCTAAAGATTGGTATGCGGACTATTTGTCTGCGGTTTATTCTGTTCTGAGTTCTCTTTTGTGTTTTAAATCAGGAAAGGGGAACCGTGTTACCCCGAATTTAACGCGAGCGAAGCCGCGGGCAAAAGCTAGTTAATCATAAAGTGATGTGATGTGATGACAAATAATAAAAAAATAATGACTTGCAACGATCCAAGATGAGTGGCCGTATCAGGTGCGGCGATTGGCTGCGCAAACGGCGACGCGTTAATAGTAAGAACATGAAAACGTATGGCAGGGGCCTCAGTGAACGCCCCTCGGAAGTTCGACGCAACGCTATTCGCGACATTGAACGCTCGCCACTGTGGCCGTACACTCATTATTACTGAGGAATAGACGAGAAATACCGTAAAATTAAAGATGTACTGACCGTCACCCTGTACTGAAGTAATATGTTTATTGTCGAGGAAAAGGTCGATGTTGGAGAGATACGGCGACGGCCCGCGGTCCACGACTACTTCGTTTAACACGAGGATGCACTTGCGGCCCTCGTTGTCTTTCTTGCTTTTGCGTAGCACCACGCACTGTAATCGTGAACGGAGCGTTAATGCCGCGTGACCTGGGAAGGAAATGTTGATTGTCAATTGAAATTGTGATTCATTTCAATGAGTCAAAAGAGCTGCAGAAGTGAACTAGAGTATGTAGATGATGCTATAATGTGATTTATTCTTTGTAGATAATCACAAAACAATGATTTCGAAGATTATAATAACATTGTTCTCGATTTCAAGTGTATTTTTCAACCGACTTCAAGATTTCGAAGGAGGAGGTTATCAATTCGTCGGGATCTTTGTTTTTGCTATTTTTTTTTATTTTTTATGTATGTTCACCGATTATTCGAAGACGGCTGGACCGATTTGGAAAATTCTTTTTTTGTTTGAAAGCGTATACTTCACAGTTGGTCCCATTGTAACCATGTCAGGATCTGATGATGGGATCCTGGAAAAATCGAGGGAACTCTTCAACTATTATAGGCACACCTATGGTGATTTGAGTATTTTTTACAGCAGATCGAACATTTGGTGTTGGAAAGGTGGATGCTTAGTGAAGTCGGTTCTTTTTTGTTTAAAATTATTTATAATCAGCGATATAAAATGTCACACGTAGCTGCAGTAATTGCGTATCACAATTATGTATCATTCATCTTACGATACGGACTTGTACTTTGGGGAAACTTACTCTAAATTGATTTTCAAATGCATTGCCATGACTAATATTTGCAAAGATATCATAAAACATAAATGATGTTGATTAATGTTACCTTCTAGAACATTCATAACTTGGTCCTGGAAGTTGTTGAATTCGAAGGGTGTGAGGAAACCGAGCGAGCCCAGGTGGAACGCCATTACGGGAGGCACTGATTGCTGCAACAACAAAGTCAGTAAAAATTTCATAAAATACAAATGGCAAGTAAAAGAAAGTCATGACTCAATTCAACTGTAATTCAAGGCAAAAACGGCAAACTAAGCTGTATATGCTTGTCTCCACTGCTAATAGTTAAGGCATCTGTAAGTATTCAGTACTACTACTAAGTATATATTAGGGCTCCCGGTCGTATCCGGGTCTCGTGTACCCGTTTCGAATACCCGTTTTTGAATAACACGCTACACGGTTTTCTGGCCCGTTTCGCACGTGTAATTAAGAAACGTGTAGTTAGCATCCGTTTCTATTTACGGGTAAACGGGTAGCCGAAAAAACGTTTCTTAAATACACGCGGATCTGAAAACGTCCTTGACGAGTGGCTGGCCGAAACGTGTCGAGTCGTTTAAAAGCTACGAATAATATAAATATAAACCTTATTTAAATCGTTTCTGACTACTTCGGACCCGTTCGGGCCGGTATTAACTACCCGTGTACCCGTGGAAACGTGTCTGAGAAACGTTTCCAGGAAACGGTTCCAAGAGACGGCGGTTCGTGTAAACCGGCTCCTTAGCACCGCCGGTCTTAAGTACACGGGTATTCGTGTCCGCGTGTAACACGTGTAGCGGGAGCTCTAGTATATATACGTCATCCAGTACTACTAGCTACTGAGTTTCAAAAATACTGTAAAGTGTAATAATACCTGAAACAGCGAGCTGGCGTGTAACAAAGTCCCATCGCCACCCAAACAGATGATAAAGTCGATCTTATCCGTGAGATCGTCTTGGCCCGCCCGGAACGTCATCAGTTTCTCCCGTACTGCGGTGAAGTCTCCGTATTCTGCTAGTAGTACGTCGTCCAGCACTGCTGCTTCTACGTACACTACCATGCTTTTGTCCTGGAAAGAAAGAAGAAGCAATAATATTTTTTTGTAATTTTAAGAAAACATATTTTCGCGGTAAAAATTCAACATTGCTTTTTTTATGTAGTGAATAAGTGACATTTGCGCAATGCAGAAAATCTATTGACAACTTCGTTAAATATCATTTTTCAAAACCAGTCCAGCCGTTTAATACAGACGGATTTTATATACAAGTCAAACACATAATAAACCTCTATTATGGGCTTCGCCACAATCCAAGAAAGTGTAAAAAACTAATATTCTTAGACCAATAGGTATTAGTTTGACTGAGGTTGTCGACTCACAATTCTATCGCGTGACAATGAACTATGAAAAACATTTCAATACATAAGAGTCATGCAATAAACATAACAAGTGTTTCCAGAAATCTCCACTCATTAACATTGTATGGTCGACGACGTGAATATTTGAATAATGCATCGATACTATTTAAATTCACTGGACCATATGCATACTTGTTGTGGAGCATCGATTGGGGGCCGTCATCAGGTGATTTCTTCAATTTAAAATAAATTTAAACAAAAAAGAACCGACTTCACTTAGCCTCCACCAGCTCCACGTTTCCAAATCGTGTTTCGCAATTCGTAAGCAAATGCTCGAGCTGCTGTAAAAAAAATAATCAAATCACACTAGGTGTGCCTATAATAGTTGAAGAGTTCCCTCGATTTCTCCAGGATCCCATCATCAGATCCTGACCTGGTTACAATGGGACCAACTGTGAAGTACACTCTTTCAATCAAAAAAATAATTTTCCAGATTGGTCCAGCAGTCTTCGAATAATCGGTGAACATACATAAAAAAAAAAGCAAAAACAAAGATCCCGACCAATTGATAAACTCCTCTTTCGAAATCTTGATGTCGGTTGATAAACATTCCAAATAGTGATAGTTACCTAGGTACATAAGAAACGAAACTGTCTGTAGAAGTACCTACATATACCCCAAAACTGTTTAAATGCGTGGTACCTATCAATTATACATACCTTTATTTAGGCTCAAAGTCTTTTCTGATTCTCTTAATTAGCAGGTATAATTAGGAACTTATACGAAACTATTATGTCGATAAATATCGCTCTTTACTCCTTAAACGACAGTGATTATTTATACCGCTACATAACGTATTTCAGATACATTACACGTTAAACATTAAATGGTATCTTATATCCAATTCAATTGACTGGTCTCTGTCCGCAACTCCGCAGTCAAGTAACAAGACCTATCTATAGCGCTTCCGTTTAGCTACACAGGCATAGAACACAGCTGTAGCGTAGGCGATTTGGAGAGGTCTGAACTAGGGCACAGTTGAATAACCTCAGGAGCATTTCTCGTAGCTCAGAAATTAGAAGTCTTATTAATTTCATTTTTCTACTCCGGTACTTTTATCTGTCAATTATATGGTCCCGCAAACGAATATAAAAGCAGGTCTTATGCAATTTCAAAAAAGTCTATCTAGTCTATTCTTCATAAAGACCCTAGGGTTATTATGTGATATAATGCAACTGCTAACAGAAGTTCCCTGTGAACCCAACATTTTTTTTTCTACTCCCGTTTATCTATCATTTATACATTCGTCATCAATGTCATCATCTATATCGTCGAAGAAACACATAGATAATATTCTCGAAAAAAAGTCTATCTAGTCTATTCCCCAAAAAAACAACTGTTAAATAAAACCGCCAAAATAGAATCGCGTGCAATCAGGACTTTAGAAGAAAATACATTACTGCCAACCTAAGAAACCTAAATAAACGTAGCGTTTTTAGAAAAAAAAACTTTAAAAAAGAAAAAATTAAAATAACCACAGACATACTTTATAATTTTTACGTTTGCCATTCGTTTGTGATGGCAAACTGCAAACTTTGAAAATAATATATTTTTACTAATCTCTGTCGCTCTTTGATAATTGATTTAAGTAATAACGATGGTGTGTGTTTGTGTTAGTAAAATAAACGTAGCGTTTTTAGAAAAAAAAACTTTAAAAAAGAAAAAATTAAAATAACCACAGACATACTTTATAATTTTTACGTTTGCCATTCGTTTGTGATGGCAAACTGCAAACTTTGAAAATAATATATTTTTACTAATCTCTGTCGCTCTTTGATAATTGATTTAAGTAATAACGATGGTGTGTGTTTGTGTTAGTATTCTTGAAATACAGTGTTTTAAAAGGTGAAACTTAAATTATTGTTGATTATGTTCACAAAATAACTACAATATCCATGAAGTGTTCAATTTCGCATTTTTTGTAAAACTATGTGTAGTCGTAGAAAAAGTGTTGTATGCAACGTCGTATAAGTAGGTCAAAAAATGTTCGTGGCGTTTTTCTTAACAATTTTCGCCTACGGCTCAAATTGTTACCCACGCCACTCACCTTTTTTGACCCCTCTTATACAACTGTTGCATAAAATACTATTCTTAAATTAGTCACCGGGTTGTTTTCTGAACCGCGAGATCAACGTAAACAGGGAAGCGTGCTATCACAATGCTATCGTGTGATTCTAAAATACATAACGGGGTGAATTATGAATATACTGCGGCCAGAGTTCATGGTCCAAAATCTAGTACACAGCAGTCATTCGAAAGTGGTTGGCGAATTTAATAAACAGCAAATTGTTCTAGAGATACTTAAGAAATTAGCTATCCCATCAAAAATATAAATGTGAAATGAGAGCCAAGTTCTTCGCCTACAAAAGAATTGATATATCTATGGGTGTCAAGTTCTGTAGATAATCCTAAAATTCCAGTTTTAAGAACGTGCTACATCGTAAATTAAATTGACACAATGTAATTATTTCACATGGGATGTAATTAAAGTTCAAGATTTGACTTGCTAGTTTTCACATATTTATGTATGTATATTTGTCTAATCGACTTATCTTCGTTAAGATATAGTAGTCTTGTTTAAAAAAAACTAGCCTAGACAAATCTTGAACTTGAATTACATCCCAGGATTCCCAGGTGAAGTAATTACATAGTGTAAATTTATTTTAGGACGTTTCATGTTCTTGTAACTGGAATTTTAGGATTTGCTACACAGACCTAAAGTCTCACCCATAGAGATATCAATTATTTTAGGCGAAGAACTTGGCTCTCATTTCACATTCATGTTTTTGATGGGATATCATTACTTTTTGTATAAAATATGTCGACACTAAAATTCATTGTTTTTTGTAAAATATACAAATCCTAAAAAAATACTGTTTCTTGACATTAAGTTCGTAACGATACAATTACCAAACTGGATGCCAAATTTCAACTATCTAGGTCATCTGGAAGTGGGTTAGGTTTTTGATGTTAGGTCAGTGAGTCAGTGAGAAAAATCTCGATTTTTAGATGTTTGTATCTCAATAACAGAATGAGCTATATTTATGAAATTTGGTATTCCAGTTAGCCTTAAGGGTCTTAAAAAAATCATATGTTTATGTTTAATAGATTTTGAATTACGCAGGGGTCAAAAGTAAAGACAATTTCACAATCGAGAACAAAATGTGCTATCAATAAACCGGCGTAACGACACAGAATAACTAATAGTACTAACGACTACTAAATATGCTGATGGACTTTGTTATCAAACATTAATTTTACTTAATAGTGAGTTCACGTTCATAAACTAGTAATAATTGATAACGAACACGCGCCAACAAGACAGTACATACCTTCCACATGCTCTCTTAGTGACGAACGAATATGAGACTACAAACAACATGATGTCTTATCAATTGAATCGCCACTATTTTCGAACGAAGTTGTCGCTAAGGAGTGATAGTAATAGAAGGGATACTGTAATGGGAACACAACTTAATTCCGGTAAGGTGGAATAGAAAACATTTTTTTCTTTCTTTCTATAAGGTCTGAATATGAGATTACAGACAACATCCTGTCTTTTCAATTGAATCGACAATATTTCCGAACGACGTTGTCGCTAAGGAGTGATAGTGATAGGAAGCATACTGTGAATGGGACTACAAAACTTGATTCCGGTAAGGTGGAATCCAAAACATTTAGGAACTTTAATGTTTTGTTTTTCTTGCTTTCTATAAGGTCCTGAATATGAGAACAAACAACATGATTTATTTTTAATTTAATCAAAAATATTTTCGAACGTAGTTGTCGCTAAGGAGGAGTGATAGTGATGGGAAGGATCCTGTTATTGGAAACACAAAACTGGATTCCGGTAAGTCAGGAAACTAGAGCATTTAGATAGATAGATAAAATCTTAATTCAACAACAACTTACATGCATAGCGAAAAATAAACAATCACATCAGATCAAATAGAATTACATTAAACTTGGATGAACTATTTTATAGCTAAACATCGGTATCAACGTTCAAATTTCGTGGCACTTGGTAAGGGTCGCAAAAAAAGAAATACATAGGTATCATTGTTTTATTTATTAGTAATAAATAACATTTAATTTATTTTTATTCTTAATCGTACTTTGGTAAACTGTACATATATTTAAAGAGGTTTATATTCTTAATACGTCATAGAACCTCAATACTCATTTCATTATCCATTTGTAAAAAAAATTCTAAATGCCAAATAGGCAACAAATGTCAATTTAATTGTCATGCAAAATAATATGTGGTAAAATCTTCAACGATAATAGTTCTTAAAAACACTTACAACTACAATTTAGCATTGATAAATCTTTACCCAACTCCCTATCAGACTTGAGAAAATGGATTTGACGCAGTATACTGATTTTATATTCACTAACGAAGGTGCTTGCTGTACTATTTGCGAAATGAATATAAAAAAGAAAAGGTACAATATAGAGAAACATTTGAAATCAAAATCTCATCAAGATAAATTATCTGATTCACGCTGCCATTTACAGGATATAATACGAGATAATGCTGATTTCGAAATTAAAGACGATATCGTATATTGCAAATTGTGTAATTCGAAATTATTTCCCTCTAAATCTAGTATCGACCGCCATTTAAAAACAGATTTACACAACAAAATTCATAAAAATAATGCACAAGAAAAATTTAATAAAGATTTAACAGAGTTTATGATTTGTTCGAATATACCGTGATCAAAATTAGACAATCCTAAATTTAGAAATTTTGTAGAAAACCTTTTAAATCATAAATATGGAAACGATATTACTGTGCCGAGTGAAACAAAAATACGAGTAAAATGCTTACCTGAATTGTATGAAAAGAAAAAAAATGAATTGAAAGAGAAATTACAAAATAAAATGATTTACCTCAGTGTTGATGAAACATCAGATTCCGTGGGAAAAAAAGTGGCAAATATTTTGATCGGAGCTCTAGATGGAACTAGTACCCAGCCACATTTATTTGCTTCTAAGGTATTGGAGGCGACTAACCATTCGACAATAACCAAACTCGTTGAGGAAACCCTTGAAGATCTTTGGGGCGATGAATACAAAAAAAATATGGATAAATGATTATTTTTTATAACGGATGCCGGTTCCTACATGGTAAAAGCAGCTAAAAACCTTGTTCAGAAATATAAAAATATGACTCATGTAACATGCATAGCACATGGATGTAATCGAGTCGCAGAGATAATTAGAAGTCTTTACCCGACCATAAACAGTTTGATTGACTGTATCAAAAAAATATTTCGTAACGCTCCTTCAAGGACAAATTTATTTCATCAAATGTGTGTAAATATTCCTCTACCACCCCGACCCGTGATAACAAGATGGGGAACATGGTTAAATGCTGCCTCATATTATCACATGCATTATGATAAAATCAAATCTGTCATCGATGCCTTAAATCCGCGTGAAGCGAGTGCAATTTCTAAAGCAAAAAAATTTTTCCGTAACCGGAATTTAAAAACTGAGTTACTATTCGTCGATACACACTTTAGTATAATTGCTAAGTCAATAAAATTATTGGAGGATCCAAAACTGAGTCTAGCAGAATCATTAAACATTGTTCATGGTTTGCAAAAAAAAATATCAACGTTAAGGTTACATCAAAATGCCAGAAAAGTTTATTTTAAATTAAAAAGTGTATTAAAGAAAAATCCTGGTTATAAGACTGTACAAATAATTAACCAACTATCTAAAAACAACGAGGCTGAAATACCAGAAAGTGTAAATAAAAACTGTGTGCAAAATTTTCAATGCTTGACATACCTTCCTATTACCTCAGTCAGCGTGGAAAGATCTTTTAGTCATTTAAAATGGATATATTCTTACAGACGTCAAAGATTGACAGCAAAATCTATGGAACAAATTTTAGTGATCTATTCTAACTCGTAAAATATTGTATGCCACACCTGGACATAAAGTGGCTTTTTCCGCACGCTACGCGTACGGATAGAGCCGCTTTCTGGCCAAATGTGCACATATTTTTCCAACACGGGAGGTAATAAAGAAAGCCCTCGATCGCATAATTACGTCCCTCGCTTGCAGCTTGGGCCGCAACAATTGCGATTGCGCGGCCTTTCTTTGTTTTACCACCCTAATTAGGAAATGTACTATTTAGGGGCTTTTTTATTTACATATACAAAATAAAGGTTAAAAATACTAAGTGATTTGTTTGTATTTATTTTTCTGCCAACCGTACATTGCCACGAAATTTGAACGTTGATACCGATGTTTATTTATAGCTACTTATTTTATATACATAGCTAACTTGGTCAAGGGTCATGTGTTGTGGTATAGAATTGGTGCTAACTCAGCATGCTTGCCACGGACTTGGTGGAGCCCGCAGTGCTGATCTTCCGTCAGAACCTTTCATTCCATTTAGGAGATTCAATGTTTTTTTCTTTTTATAAAATATACCTACGTATTTTATAATTACTAGCTAAACGTCACCATACCTAGGGTTGATTTTTTGGAGACCAACCAAAAACCATTAATATTACAGTTGCAATTTTAATACAAAGGTAGCTTTCTCCATGACTATTTAAAATGACAACTATGTACTTATACTAGTGACATTAAGTTTAACTAGTCTGCTCAATACCGCTTTGCTCAGTAAAACTTGAAAATAAATTACGACCTAGTATCCGCCAATTGTTTTGTCTCTGATATTTTGTTTGTGACTTGTGTATACTTTGTGTCTATTATTTGAGGTGTTCAATAAAGAGTATTTATGTTATGTTATGTTATATACGTACCTACAAGCTTATAAAATTCATGCAATGAAAATGAAAATCTAAAAATGTGAAGCACGTTAAAAACGCATTCAATTCACATATGGGAGTCCAGAAAGCGTTTATGTTTTTTAACCGTTTTCGATGAATATACATATAAGTTGATGTAGATTACAAGATGTACCTAATACCTTATTGTTAGGCATTAAATTATTAAAAAATATATATAATTTATAATTAAAGGCTGTTTCTAGTAAAAATATTTAAAATAAGTCGTAAATGTACTTTCACGTTTTCATGATACCGATACCTATGTCAATCATTTAATAGTGACCGTTCGTAATCCAATTTTCACGAAATCAGCCAAAATGCTTGTAAGTAGTAAGTAGCTTATTATCTTCTAACGAGTCCGTGTAATAAGGGTTAAGTAAAATTTGGAAGAAACGAAACATGAGCACATGAACGAACTAGTGGACGAGTACCAATACGAAAAACGCGAGGATGGAAAGTAAGTACGCCTCAGAATCAGAAGGATTCTTGATCACCTTGCACCGTCAGTTGTTTGTGCCACGTCAGCTGCTGCTGGGTGTTACGGTAAGGGTACTGTAGTGCAGGGAACTCACATGAACGAGCCAGTGGACGAGCTGTACGAACGGCGTGAGGATGGTAGCGTCGTGCACCTTCTTGATCACCAGCACCGTCAGCGGCTGTTTGTACCACGTCAGCCGCTGCGACGCCGGGTCCTGGATTTGCCTGGAAATTTAAACAATAAGCATTAACTGGTAGCTCAAATCGAGGATTCGGCAGATCCCGCCATCAGTGGCGAGACGAACCTGCGGGCCTACCGCGAACGTCTAAAATCGAAACTTCGTTATCGCCCTCTCTATCGGACTTGTTGGTACGTGCGAACGAGATGCAGAAACTTCGATTTTCGAAATTTCTGGTAAACAATGGCCAGAGACTGGTCAGGATCGGAAGGAATGGAAAAAGTGAGGGAAGAGCTTTACCCAGCAATGCGACAGTATAGGCTCGCAATAATATAATTAGCTTACCTTAAACTGTTATTAAAACAACTCACTATAGATAATTAGACATAACCAGACATAAAAGTTTTATCTAGTGGCAGGAATGAAAATGTCATAGGGACTTTCCACGATATTAATTTCTTAATATATCGTTATGACAGTATGATGTACATAGGTATAATACGAATTTGCAAGTTGTATATGAATTGCAGCATGAACTTATTATAAATCGATTATGAAAATGGTTGTCATTTGTTTTGTTTAGGTTGTTAAAATGATTTCTTGTTTTAACTACAATATTTTTGCCACCATAAACTTCTATATCTGGACATAACTCTTGGATAGAAGCCGTCTGCATTGTTTTCTAATTTATGGTTGGAGCTCAGAAATGTTTAGCAAGCTCTATCTGACGTTACTACAGATCAAAAACAATTGATTTTTATGCTCAACAAATTCAACGTCAACTTACGTGGCATAATTTGTGACACAAACATTACAAACACGCATTTATAGAAAAAAAACGGTACAAAATTGGTTGTTTTTCTCGATGTCAAACTGCTAAATGATTCGACAACAGTGACAACGTATTAAACTACTGTACTGCGATATAAGAAGTGAAACACTGTTTATATCGAAACAGCAAACACTATGATGGCCATAAAGTTAAATGAAGTACCTAGTACCTACTCGTAAATTTAGCTGAGTGCGATATGAAATGGTTATGCCATAGGTAATAGGAATATCGGACCATACCTTTTTATAGCTAATCAATAATGATGTAGTAATGTAGGTACGAGATGGTTTTCATTATTTTCCTTTCTTTTTAAGGGTAGTCAACTAGGAACCCTCATAATTTTGCATTTTCTTGGTTGACTGACGTAGAAAAGAGGGATTTTTTTCAAATAAATATGATTAAGTAATTTTTCTTTGGAGTAGAAACGAAACGGTTTGACAGATTGTCTCCGGTGGGAGGGCAACTAAGGTAGAATTCTTAATTGAGTAATCTGACAGTGACAGTGGCAGCATACAAAGCTGTTTGCAAATGTATGTAAAGTGATGTTAAATGGGCGGATGACAGATGAAAATTACGTAAAATAATGTCGAACGACATCCATAATATATGGATATGACTACAAAGAAAATACAGTATTTAAAGAAAATAAATTTAATAAAAGTCTTATCCATCTTATGCTTTCGTCACGATTTTGCACCCGTCAGTCGGCCTTTAGTGATGTCAAACTACTCCACTCAATTAAGAATTCTAGTTTATGTTAAGATTGATTTTGAATGACACGACAAAGTAATTAAATCAGTAAATTGTTATACAAACTCAACATCTACTTAGCATTTTATTGATATGATATAAGGATTGGACGCTTTATACCAAGCAGTATCTGCCTCCTTAAGAGGCCTTATTCCCAAAACGCGCGAATTTCTTAAAATGCTTCATTTTCTTCGAAGGCTATGGCTAAAGTACTTAGTTTTTTTTTATCAACTATTGATGCATATAATAGTTCTAGACGGCCATCGGAGCAAATATTACATTTTAACGAGTAAAATATGAAAAAAATTGGTCGTCTTGGAAGGCCTTTCCGGATTTTCCAGTTAGATGTACCGTTCATTTCCAAATAACGCAAAAAAGGGTAACAATTCTTATTCAAGTTGAATAAAATTCAATTGAGTATATCATGTCTGAGACGGCCATGGAAATAAATATTGAAGATTCATCTTGGATAATAGACAAAATACCTCCTGATTATATGCCAGTTTTTTGAAGAAAACACGTTTACATTTAATTTTTTCCACGAAAGCTCTATAAATATTTTGCACTAAAAAGATTACCATAGGAAAGTTAAACTATATTTCTATCACGATAAAAAATATCATTACTATAGTGGTACGTTTTAATTTAGTATGAATTTTTTTAAATGACCTATAAATTACACTTCACAGGACACTTTCTGTAAGAATCGTATTTTTGGGTTCTTAATAATAATAAATATGGTTCAAAAGTATTTTTTTGTATTACTAATACTTCAAACTATCTTATAGATAGCATTTTATGCGGCCTTTTTCATTAATATAGTTTTTCGACCTTTTAGGGAATAAGGAGCCTTAACTTAAAATGCCATTTGTTATTCCACTCTCTGTCGACAATTTAAGATAGCCTTCAACGTGAAAAAAATAACAAATAGACAAAACGAGATTAAGATAAATACCGGTTTCTTACATATATAGGTGGTACGGATACCTGGTCTGGAATTTCTTATATATATGTAATGTAGAATATTAAGGGACCGAATATAGTACGAACTTGGCCGGTTTTTTTAAGATGTCGGAATCTTACTAAGGAATTCTACCGACAATACCGACATCTTAAAAAAATCGGCCAAGTGCGTGTTGGACCACGCATAGGAGGGTTCCGTACCTTCAATGTAATAAGAACCAAACTAATACCAAAAGGTCGTATCTGATGCCTATGGAAGAAGTTTTTTGGAGATAACTCAAAAATGGCTGAACCGATAATGTTCAAAATAATTTTCGTAGAAAGTATATGATAAGGCACATCGCCTCAATCTTTTTCATATTTTTTGGACTTACGGTTCAAAAGTTACAGGGGGGGACACACAATTTTTCTGACGATTATTTCAGAAAATATTCACTTAATCACAAAATGGTCAAAGAAACCTCAATGTTATTTTTAAAACCTATCGATTGATGTGTCACCTGTTGATATTTGGTTAAAAAATTTTTTTTTAAAGGGTTTAGCAGGCTAAGGAAGGACGTGTGGCCCCTGTGAGGAATAGTTGAATTGGTAAATGTCAATTGTTTGTCACCTCATAACTAGTAATCACTCCAACTTTCAGCCCTCTATCTTGAACTGTCTCAGAGATAATGTCAAAAATGTATTTTTTTAACATTTTTTTTCAAACTCGTATATCTCCTAATCCATAGCAGCTAAAGCATTGAAACAAAATCACAGCTACGTAGTTTGAGTGGGAGTATACCCTATAATTTTATTAATATTTTATACGTGAAAAATAAAATAAATAAATGCCAATTTATTTTTTGACAGCTCTTTCTAACATGTTTTTTTGAAAGTACAATTATGAAAAAAATCATATAAATTGATTATAGTATTAGTTACTAGCATACAAAAACTCAATTGATTATATTTGGTGCAACATACTGTAAAAAAAAACTAACGAAAGTATTCAAGTATCAAGAGTAGGCTTCTGAACTGAAACTTCGTTTTTAAGTTTTTTGTTTGTTGCCTAGCAACAAAGGGTGTATTGTTTTTAATTTGACGTATGACTGTCAAAAAAGGTCACTGAACTACTGCTGTGTTAGCATTTGTAACTAATTTTACTAACTACTAAATCAACGAAACGACGGATGTGCTATATGTTTATTATTTTATAAACAAAATTAATTGGTTTCATTATAGTACACGTATTAACATAACGAAATAAATAACTCATTAGAGCAGATATCACAATATAAGTCACTTAGATAATGACTATCGTAATATTCGTCGTCCCAGGTATAGGACAATGTTATCCTGCAGTCATCGCAATATCCTTTTAACATAATATTTTCGTCAGAGAGCGATATCTCAATATCTGGTAAAGACTGTAAAAACAGTTGCTTCGCTATTAACCGTGGCAAGTTGAGCCGAAATATTTTTGATTTTATGATTTCCATCTGAAAGAATGTATATACATGAAGTTTCTGTTTTATTTTATGTACATTTAAAGCTTACTTTCGCCATTATGGAAAAATCGGACTCCTCTTCTACATAACGTGTTGTATATTCCCTTAAACAATCCACTATTATGTTAAATGTGCTAGCGTATAAACTAAGCGTTTGTCGATTCCGAGTAACATAACATTAGACATTATGATTTATTAGGTATGAGCTATCTTTAAATTATACAATACTACTATACAATTTATCGTCTAGCACATATAACATAATAGTGAATTGTTTAAGGGAATATACAACACGTTATGTAGAAGAGGAGTCCGATTTTTCCATAATGGCGAAAGTAAGTTTTAAATGTAAATTAAATAAAAAATAAAACAGAAACTTCATGTATATACATTCTTTCAGATGGAAATCATAAAATCAAAAATATTTGGGCTCAACTTGCCACGGTTAATAGCGAAGCAACTGTTTTTACAGTCTTTACCAGTATCGAGATATCGCTCTCTGACGAAAATGTTATGTTAAAAGGATATTGCGATGACTGCAGGATAACATTGTCCTATACCTGGGACGACAAATATTACGATAGTCATTATCTAAGTGACTTATATTGTGATATCTGCTCTAATGAGTTATTTAATTCGTTATGTTAATACGTGTACTAAAATGAAACCAATTAATTTTGTTTACGTCACACCTGGCCATAACGTGAGTTTTGCCGCACGCTACGCGTACGGTAAAACTCGCATTATGGCCAGATGGAGACGTAAAATTGTGTACTCACCACGGGCAGTAAAAAAGAAAGCCCTCTATCGCATATTTACAACCCTCGCCTGCGGCTCGGGTCACAAATACCTGCGATTTCGGGCTTTCTTTCTTTTACAGTCCTTGGTAAGTAATGTACTATTATAAAATAATAAACATACATATAGCACATCCGTCGTTTCGTTGATTTAGTAGTTAGTAAAATTAGTTACAAATGCTAACACAGCAGTAGTTCAGTGACCTTTTTTGACAGTCATACGTCAAATTAAAAACAATACACCCTTTGTTGCTAGGCAACAAACATAAAACTTAAAAACAAACTTTCAGTTCAGAAGCCTACTCTTGATACTTGAATACTTTCGTTAGTTTTTTTTTTACAGTATGTTGCACCAAATATAATCAATTGATTTTTTGTATACTAGTAGCTAATACTATAAGCAATTTACATGTTTTTTTTCATAATTGTACTTTCAAAAAAACGTGTTGGAAAGAGCTGTCAAAAAATAAATTGACATTTATTTCTTTTATTTTTCACGTATAAAATATTAATAAAATTATAGGGTATACTCCTACTCAAACTACGTAGCTGTGATTTTGTTTCAACGCTTTAGCAGCTATGGATTAGGAGATATACGAGTTTGAAAAAAAATGTTAAAAAAATACATTTTTGACATTATCTCTGAGACAGTTCAAGATAGAGGGCTGAAAGTTGGAGTGATTAATAGTTATGAGGCGACAAACAATTGACATTTACCAATTCAACTTTTCCTCACAGGGGCCACACGTCCTTCCTTAGCCTGCTAAACCCTTTAGTTACATCTATGGAGCGCCCCCCTAAAAATTTTTTTTTTTTTCAAATTTAACTACATAACTAAGTAGCGGCATACAAAATACACCTTATGTGTAAATTTTATTTAGATACGTCGTATCGTTTCCGAGTAAAATGGCTGTGACATACGGACGGACAGACAGACAGACAGACAGACAGACAGACATGACGAATCCATAAGGGTTCCGTTTTTTGCCATTTGGCTACGGAACCCTAAAAATTACCACTATAACCAACACACTTATTGTTTGTTATTGTTTATTTTGAGAAAAGAAGGGGGTACGGTACCTACACCTACTGAAGCACTGTGTTCATGTACCGTATGTCCCCATTTATAAGTATGTACGGTCACGTCTGAATATGGATACATTTAATGTGACAAAAACATTTATCCAAGACTCTGCGCTTTGGTAATAGAGTCGTGGCTACATATTTTTGTCACATTAAATGAATCCATATTTCCAGACGTGACTGTACATCAACATAACCATCACTTTCTGATGAATACAGTTAGACAGGCTAGGCCTCATGTGCTAGGCCTACTGCTATACTTAGTGCTAATATAGTAATAATACCGCGAAATAGCAAAGCAATATTATTGTAGTTAATATTATGGACTTCCGCAAATTAACAGGCTTCCATAAAATCCAGGTTTTTTATCTGAGGATAATACAGGTAGATACAATATGGGTTGCAAATCTAGAATAGATTTTAATCCTAATATAAGTTTTCAGAGGAACTGACGAGGACTGAGAGCAGTTGGAGAAAACTAGGGTATATTCCTGGTACGGGTTTATATGGGAACCGAGAATTTCCCTGATCTTTCATACAAAACCAGTATCGGAATCATGCCCAAGAGAGAAGTGTATAAATCACTGTCTTAAGGCGGGAGTTGTGCCTGGGGCCCAAAGTCCAAAGAAAGCTGGTTGGACGTTGTATTCACCCATATGCAACTGACATACAAGGCCGGCCATATGGTAGAGCGAATCATCAAGACAAAAATTCTAAAACAGGGCGTCTCCTAGTCTGGCCTGGCACCCCAAACATGGATAAGGTCCGACGATACTGATATTTACTTCGTGGCAATGACACCAGGGACCGGATAACCCCTACGTTATGATCAAACCTTGTTGGTACGGTAGGTATTATTAAGAACATAAACAAAACATTTATTGCACTTACATAACCATAGCCGAGTTCTTCATTATTCTGCCGCATGGTCCAAACTGGTGGATGGGAGATGGTGCGTTCAGAGACCTTGTCCTCCTAAAACAAGCAAACATAAACCTTATAAACATTGTACAATAAACCAATTTACACTTAATATATATATCGGATTCATTTAGGGAAACAAAAAAGTTTAGATTATATATTAAGTTTTTAAGGCTTGATTCGCGGGTGTCGCATAACAAAATTGAAAATAAAATACGTTTTAAACTTCAAAAGATTAAAAAATAACTTATGACTTTGTGATTACGAACTTGCACGATTAGTAGCCATCTCTTAAATTTTTACCTACAGCGCAGCGAAATTACAAATGTTTATCTTAAATGAAAATAAACAATACACCTGAACGCTGTCGCGGGACGACCATCGCCGTGGCAGCGACAGTTGACAATCGGCGATCTCTGACCCCACTTCGAATACGTATGGAGTACCTTCATTAAAGTTACAGAATGTGTCTTTTAAATTTAAAGGTTTTTTACTTCAAAAGAATAAATACTGGCCACTTAACTACCTACCACCGCTACTATTCACGAAGTGCTAGTAAATATAAGTAGTAAGGTAAGATGCCTATATAAACTTGTGTATGAAACGTTCATACAAGTAGGTACTTAATGTACAATTTTTTTATATGGACGAAAATATGAGTCATGTGTAATTTCCTTAATTCAGGAAATACAAAATTATTAGGTATGTAAGTATTCTTATTTATTAGTAATGTGCTACCACCAATCACCACACGGAATTGTTGAGTCACTTCTTGCCATTGTTCGTGATTCGGTCGTGTAATCAATGACCGATGTTAGCTGACAGCTATCGGCTCGGTAACACCGGTCAGTCATTCATTACGCGGCTAAATTACGAACAATGGCATGTGGCTCAAAAATCCCGTGTGGTGACGTACTAAAACCAGATGATTTCTAACGAAAAGCTTACTTAGTAGTTATTAAGCACCTATTAGTACCTGAACACTAATGATTATTTCCCCTACATTTGGCCAATAAAGGTGCTAATGAGTTTTAAACTCGGGAATTTTTAACCTACCATGTTATATGACGGAAAAATTATCCCGCATCCGCGTGGTGTCAATTACTCCGTGACTTTAAAATGCTAATTTTTATTATGAGGCAATACGTTGTACTTGTAGCTAAATCTTTGTATCAGTAACAACGTGTTTATGTGAAAACATTCTCACTACTACTTATTATGACGCCGATTTGAAGCTAAAGCAATGGTGGTATTACCCTGCTAAACTATACATCGTTTTACCTAGGACCCTTTAGCCATTCTTCCAAATAAACTGCATAGTGTTCGACGACATTTGATGTAAAAACCCGTGCGACATGCCTATTTACATGAACCACTTTGAGTCTTATTTCCACCTTCGTATTTAGTTTTTCGCAATACAACTTTTCCACTTTTCATCACCAAATTTGATAGAGATAAACCACATTCTTTTCGGTATAAGTTAGGTTGAAGGTTTGAATATAATTACGATTCACGCTGTATATGTCCAGACAACCTCAGTATCCAATCACAGGCCATGTCAATTACGCTTGTCGCGTAAATTAGTATGCGCACACGCTGTTGTTCACTAACGAGCAAAACATATATTACATCCACAACATGTAAAAAAAAACACGTAAAAAATATAACAGTCATGGTTGCTAGATACCTTCCTTTAATAATGAATTAGAGATAAATAAATTATTAAGACTCATTATGAAACAATCATGTTTCTAGTGGTTATTCTAGTTTGCTGTACATTATGGTCCTTTGAACCGGACCTTCATATCAACACTCTGGTGAACGAAGGCCTGACTATGCCTTGAGATTTGGACCTCATGCTATGCGCCACATCAATGTTTTAACGTACATGGCACAGGGCTTTGACATCTTGTTAATAATGGTGATATATTAAGTCGAAGCGAAATACAAAATAGCCCTCAATCTATACAGTATTTACATTACGATAAGAACTGCGTCTATTTATGGTCTATTTATGACAGTCTTTAATGGTTACGTGTCTCTGTCATAAGGTGGCTTCCTTCAACCTAGGTACTTAGTTATTATACTTGATTACTGATTATGATTACCCACTTAGTTCTTCTTGTGATTATGGCATAAGTAGCCATTATGCCAACACGCACGATCTACGTAACAATCTGAGAATGTATTTAGGTATTTTTATTTTCAATTTATTGATCTCGCTTTTGTTGTTAAAGATATTTTATAATATATAGTTAATAGTGACAATATATTAGGTATGTATTTTTACCCCAAAAGGTAAATAGGTACTGACTGACCAAAAATCATGAAACAAAGTAGTATATACACCCGCATCGACAATTACGGTTTCGGATAGGATGTTTTATTAAGTATGTTAAACACAGATAGATACCTTTTATAGTCACGCATAATAACTCTAAATAAGTATATTTTCAGCTGAATGTCAACATTAAAGATGTTAAATTGGGCCGAAGTGCTAATCGGAACTATTTATTGCTAAAAAACACAATGGCTTCCTACTAGTAATAATCATAACAGGTTTATCTCGATACTTAATTATTCGTAAGATATGTATTTTTTTTGTGAGATAAATGGTAGCCACGACAAGTGTCAATTGCTTTGATAATATAAACAGACTTTGATCAAAATAATGAAGGACGTATTTCTGATAGCTCTCAAAAGCGATACCTATTCAAGATAATACATACTTATGTTCTATCATGCTAAATCATTATAATACAATGCGGTTAATTTATACTGGTTTATATTTATGACACACCAATCGATAGTCCATGTCAAGACTATTGATAAATTTTATCAATGAATAAACAATTAATGATGACGTATACACGAGTGATCATGATCATATTGATCATCGATGGAGAATATAGGACCAAACTGAAATACTTAACCCACCCACCCTTAAGGACCCAGACTGTGTATAATTAATCTGGACTATATTCTTGTTCTTTGGTATTGTTTACCACCCTAACTGGTCAAACCTGATAATTTGAGTAGGTATATTCTTTGCTTTTTAATTGGACTTGTATTAATATTTAGAAGTAGGTACTTCTACTAGGTATCGATTTATATCCAGGTCTAACAGAACTCTTCTTAGGTTCTTATTTAAATAAGTACCTAGTCAGAGTTAAAATCTGGTGTGACCTAAGTTCGGCCACGAACCCTTGATGGGGGAAGTAAACACTAAATAATTATACAGGATAGATAGTTCTATTAAACAAGGATTGAAACAAACTCAGCTTCTTTATCATTGACCTCGTAACTCTTGCAATGATGATTGTATTTTATTAATTTTGAAAATTAAGTTAACTAGTGTTCCATAGGTGGCGAGGTATTGTTGGCATGTACTTTGCCTTTTACCTTTCCGGTTACCAACTGATTATTAAGCCTAAAGGTCACCCCTTGAACACATTAATAGACGTAATTAAAATAATCATACCCTCTGTAATGTTCTTCCTTAGCTCTAGTTAGCGCCGTCTTACCGGATTCATGGGAGAACTGCCTTCGCAACATTTGCCTTTCGTTAAACGAATCCATTTTTAGAGAAAAGTTTAAGTTTATCACACAAAAATGATGTTTAATCACAATTTGTCTTGTTTATTTTCGTAGTAAGGAAGAGAGCCATGTTTAAAGCGTTTTAAAGATAACCTGCGCGCGGGCGCGGAGATGCGCCGTGGTTGCGCGGACGGCTGCGCGGTGAGCGACTGGCGGTGGAGAAGCCTCGCCGCGCACACTTGACAGCTCCGACCTTGGTGTGTTCTTAACTTGCGCCTGAGATTGTCGGTTTCGCAACCGACTGTTCCGGCCGGTTATTTAACTTATCGGACTTCCAATCTTCCGAAATTACCATCCTGCATTTCGCAAATACGTTAACGCTCACACAATGGTATCAATGCAATGCTTGCTGAAGTCTTTAGAGTTGGTTTAGCGAAAATGTCAGCATAGTCCTGACATTCTAAAACTCTAGTGCGATGTTTCTTGAACGTAACGAATGCCCATCCTTACTACGTACTACCTTTTCCCCCTGAGTAGCCGGACTTTTTGTAACGTAAACCTGCTTACAGTTGAGTCGACTTGATCGGGTTTCGTACGAGGCCTGGGCTACGGCTGCGTGTTTACATTTTCTTGAAGACCGTACTCGTATATTCTATTTTAGGTCACACGCCTAGCAACTGACGCCATTCGCAACTTTTCTTTTTAAACTTCCTTGTGCAAAAGCGAGAGGCGCCCGCGTGACTCCGTCACGTGGCTCGTTTTGACCCATAATCGCCGGTCCATTGCGACCGGCCGAGTTCAGAAGCCGGCCCAGCCGATATCCTTGTACATGACCAACGTGACGAAAGTACTATAATCCGCGACCAACCTTGTCCTATCTATTTTTAACCTTGTTGAAATCTGGTATAAAACTTGCAAGTCATAAGATAGTTTTCACAAAAACGTTTCACAACAAGAAACAAGTACAAATAGGTACGTATGCTCTATTTACAACGCTAATCGGTTTTTGTTGTAGGGTCAACGCGATCGAGTTCTCGAACTTCTATTGATCGCTCCCCCATCACGCTTAGTTTAAAAACCTAATTGACAATTTCAATACATTGAAATTACATTGGTACTCGTACTCATCTGACAATGCTAAATTATAGAAGTAGCAAAGCCTCAAACAATTGTTAAAAACGTTCCATTGTTTGTTAGAAAAAACACGATTTGCATGTTTTCCATAACATATGATAACATGATGTACATATGTACGTACGTAATGCGGATTGTTGTCATTATTCCTAATCCTAACCGAGCTCGGATGAGACAAAGACTTAAGTGAACCAGTGTACTAAGTTCCATCTTTGATTAAATATGTCTATGTTATGTATGTAATTGTTATAGTAAAGAAACCCTTATTCAAGTGATGTTGAGAAAAATTTGAACATTTGAGGGATTGAAGAAAAGCAGTGGCAGGGCGTCAATTTTTTTAGGCGAGTCGGACATTATTTGGCCTTCATGGGCTGCAAAACTGTTCAAATCAAATCTCTGAAAATTATGCAAGCCCGCGGGTGATGTAGGTACATATTAAATTTTATAGACACCCCGCTCATAGCAGGTAATGATTGTATAATAATTGTATGATGATCGGTCATTTCCATTGTTTCCACTGACAAACACGCCATGCGTGGTTGGACAGTATTAGGTTCTAGAGGTCATTTTACACTTGTCTCGAGAACCCTGCGCTCGCGCCACAAACCGAACTCTGTCGATCGATGCAGGTTAGGTGTCAACACACAGCATTGACCCACATGGAGGTGTCGCATCGTCGTCGCCACCGTTTCGTCACTGGTCACTCGATGCACGCTTCAACGTAATCTTATGTGGTTTTCTAATGCAAAGGCACTGAGATCGAATATTATGGTATATTTTATTATTTGGCAATTTTTTGACATATTGCTTGCTTAGTTCACAAATAACGACTTGCGTCTATGAAGTCAATAATAGTCTCTGAGTAAACTTCTTTATCAAGTAAAAATATCAAGCATAACATAACTAGATAAGCAAATCAAATGTGCCTTATGTATACACATGAAAATTTCACGGGTGCCGCTGTGACCCGGGTAGCCTAGGGGTTACGGCGTCCGCCGCGAATGCAAAACATGCTGGTTCGTTCCCAGCCTTGGACACAGGAGGCCTTGGTTACTTTTTCCTTTGCATATGGCATGTTCTTTAAGTTTTTAAATAAAGCATATTTTTTTAGGTAAAAGTAAAATTTCAAATCTCGTTTTTTTCCAGTTCAAACGTTCCAGGTGTTTAATATCCTATCCAATTCACAACTCGTTATTACGACAAACAACGTTACTGGTAAATGTGTCATTATCTGATATATGATATATTGTAGGTATATATACTGCAGTTAAATATCACAATATGGGCGCATGAAAGTGATAACACTAACGATTGACTGGTCGTCAAGCGTTCGTCACTATTCAAGATAAAACAAGAAATATAGAGACGTGAATGACACGGCAAAGAAAGTACTATCGTAACACGTGCCGTAACACAATGTAGGCAAAATCAAAACTTCAGTTATGATCCTTTCCGTTGCTTATTGTAAGGTATCTAAAAACTTCAACGAAAATCGACATTCGAAGAGTCTTCAGATGGCTTAAAGGTGGATCCGTCCATTCGAATCATTTCACGGTCATGATTTGGACGGAATAGTGGGCAGTGAGCTGAGCACAGACTTATTGCTCTCACAATCGCAATTTACTAAGCGGAAGACAACTAATTTGTTGTTATTGTTGCACTATAATTTTCCATTTTACAGGTTTTACCCAAACAATCACTCCGAACAATCCTGCTCAAAGCCAAATCTCCGTCAATAGATACACCCAACAACACGCGTGTGCGAGCAAAGGCACCCGATAGATATATCTGCTGGGGCCTTTGATAATTAAACCAACCGGATGCGAGACGCGCACTAATTTCTATCAGAAAAAGTCTGCCAATTTCGGCGCGGGGGACGAGGAAACGCACACAAATACTGTTAACACTAATGCATTTTCCATTGACGTCGCTACACACGCACACGATAAAATTATCAAACACTAGCATAAAATACACTCACACAAGTATAAACACAGACACAGACAACCTGTCCGTGAACGAGATAATGTCATCTTTAAGTAAACGTACACAGTGCGAGGAACGCGTCGATAATAATATACTTAAGTATCGATATTTGTGACGTTTTCAAGTCAAAGGTACATCATTGTCGGTTGTTAATAGAGTTAATTTCTAAATGTTTTTTTATGGTAACGCCTTATTGACAACCGATAATGATGTACCTTTGACTTGAAAATGGTCACATTTTATCGTAGATTTATTTATCGTATGCCTACATGTCACTGCATATTTATAGGCATTTCTTCCCTAGGGTAGTGGGAAAGCAGATGATGAAGAAAATCCAGTGAGTGCTGCGAGGTCCAGGTAGGACAGTAGAGCTGCCAAGTTTGTAACTCTTTTAGCACCACCCAGGGATTACGTGTAGGGTTGTCTAAGGTGTTTCCTACGGACGCAGAGAAACATTGATCGTAGGTTGGTTATATATTTTTGTTTCTTTACCAAGTATAAGGTTTAGCTATTGATAAAATTATAATGTTAAGTTGTGATTAAATATCAAGTTTTTCTACCAGCATATTACTTACAATGTTAGTATTCTACGTAAGTTAGTTTGTCTATTTTGTTCAGGACAAATCTTGCAAGCTGATTTAGAATAACTTTTATTATTATCAATTTAATATTTTGATGTGTATTTGCTTTTAAATTTAGTGGAAAATACTACAAATTGGAAACAAATAACTATTACAATGAAACATTGAACTGCAAAGAACTCTGGAACATCACAGGATTCGAATCCACGTGTTTAGATTACCGTTCCAATGTGCTTCCAATTACACTAGACGTTCCTCTATCCACCTCAGTGAATTTTTCACTGTAATGAACACTGATGAATCAGTCACTAGCGACATCGTGATGTTCCAGAGTCCTTCGCAGTTGATATTTTGATTGTAATGGGCATCTGTTTCCAATTTGTGTTTCTATTTCTATTATCTCTTCTTCATTTTCTATTATAAATAAAAAGTATAACATACTGCTAATGTTAATATCGACATTTATTTTTGTGCTGTCCCATCACTAAAACCTACCTGTTAGGTACAGTGATACCAGAGTCAGAAATTAAAAGTGCCTATTTAAGGGGTTAAGTGTGTATAACGTACCTTATAATAAATAAAGTATCCATACAAAATTAAAATGCTACATAAAATGTATGGTGAAAATAAAGGAACGAATTAATTTCTAAACAGGAATATCGTTATTTCAAGCATCTACAAGTATATTTCACTTAAGGGGCGCCACACATTAGAGCAGAATTCAGCACACTAGCTGAAATTTGTCTATTAAAACGGAAATTTGTTCATGGTAGCTGTATTTTTGACACCATAGACAAATTTCAGCTATTGTGCCGTACTACAAGCACACATACGCTGAGTTTCTGACGCTGGTTCTTCTCAGTTGGGGCTCCTTTCCGAACCAGTAGTAGTTTATTGCCCTTCCCATAATACGGTTTTAAAAAGATTTGATTTCAATACAGTTGTTAAACCAGTGTTTATGTTTTATTTCATTACCGTGCGGTCCTCGGCGACATTTATAATTTAAAAAGCTATGCGTGTGAATGAGTTTTACCTTTGAAGTACTGACGATAATCTTTTCATTTTTGTTAATGATTAAGAATAATATGTAATTTGAATAATTTAAAAGTAGATTAAAATATGTTTAGAAACAATTTAATAACAACACACACACACACACAGACACACTGCTATTTTAACAGAGCAATGCTTTACAATTATGGCTGTATGCCGAATGGGTCTCTGCCTAACCCACGGAGTATCTTTTAAGTGTATTGCCTAACCTGTCATAACAATGACAATGAATGACATACATAATGGCGGACGTATTTCTGCCGCACTGGAGTCGATTACTCTTGTTTGCAATATTTCACTTACCTCCCTCGATGTAATCGTGTTCATAATTGCATACCCAATTTATGAATGAATTCATTGATAAATTGGGTATGCAATTATGAACCCGATGGTACAATGTACTATGAAGAGTCAAGTTTAAAAATTACCCTAAAGCAGATGTAGTACCATTAAGTGGCAACACTTTTTGATTGACAATATTTTTTAGTTTTTTGCTAATTTCGTGCACTATTTGATGATATTTAGACGTAATTATACTTACAGATGAAAAGAAACGTTATCCTTATGTAAACTAGATAATTCAGATCTTTTCTTACATGAAAACACGCAGCAATTCGGCATTTTTACCTCAGATCGTTCCGGGCTGACTGACATTCATTGAATGGCGTTTGACGCGCGACAACTAGTTTTATATAACCGCTACTACCAGTGGTCTTCTACTTTTGGCAGAGGGGGACGCCTGACAATTACCACTCCATTAGTTTATTTCTCTGAGGCTGGGGCCAACACTACCAGCAGCTTCAACAGTCGGACCTTTTCCTATATTACCGAAAATATAAGCTCCTGATGTAAGTTTTTGATTAGGGGTAAGTGGGTAATAGACGTGTGCGCCGCCATAAAAATCCGCGGCGGCGGCGCGCCGGGAATTTTTGGCGGCGTGGCTGCGCCACGCCGGCGTCAAGGTCACCTTTAGCTCCGCTCGCAAGGCTCACGTTTCGCATTAAAAATATGTTAAATATCAAAAACTTTTTAGGAACAAGGAACATAAAACGATATATAATGCCGTTTGCTTCTGTACTGCCGTTTTTTCGGAAATCGCTTTTATGTCGATATCTGTGATGGATTAAGATCATTTTAAAGCCAACTCCATCTAAAGCGTGTACCAAGGCCAGCTACCAAGAAATGTGACAAGCTAGACGGTCCTGTCTTGCGGGAGCTCGCCAGAACGACCTGCTGAAGCCAGGTACGTTTGGATATGCAGATGACACAATGGTTGTTGAAAGCTACATACCCAGTCCACGAGCTAGTGGAACACAAATACAGTCCTTAAGGGAGGCAATGGTCGAACGCATGAACGTGTCACTGATAGCAGTCGCCGATTGGGGTGAAGCCAATTTGGTTTCGTTCAATGCTAGTAAGACTCAGGCGTGTCTTATCTCCGCTAAACGGAGTCCATTCCATCTGACTCCTACTTTCCGAAATGTAAATGTATTGAGCTTCTCGGAATCTCGCTGAGTTCGAAACTCAACTTCGGCCCACACATTGAGTCGAAAGCGCAGTTAGCAGCAAAAAAGCTGGGCATCCTTAACAAGGTGAGGCAGTATTTTACACCTAGGCAGCTGCTCGACCTTTACCAAACACAAGTCCGGTCGTGTGTAGAATACTGCTCACATCTGTGGGATGGTTCAGCAAAATACCAGCTTGAGGCTCTCGAGTCAGTCGAGAGGAGGGCCAAAAGAATCATCAATGATGACAAGCTGACGAATGCTCGACTTCAAAGTCTGGAGCATCATCGCAAGGTTGCCAGCCTATCCATCTTTTATAGGATACATTTCGGAGAGTGTGCCGAGGAACTGCACAACCTTATTCCTCCGTCTCCATTTTACCATCGGACTACCAGACAATCGGCACTCCGGCATCGCTTCATGGTAAGTATTCCACATATACGCACGAAGCGTTTTGCTTCAACATTCTTTATGCGAACTGCCAAGGAGTGGAACGGCCTGCCCGAGTCTGTGTTTCCACTTGAGTACAATTTGGGTCTCTTCAAAGCGAGAGTAAATAGGTATCTCATAGGTAAGCGTGCTCCACCGTAGACCGCATCATCACTTACCATCAGGTGAGATCGCGGTCAAACCTCTGCCTATTCTCAATAAAAAAAAAAAAAAAAAGAAGGTTGCCTCTCAAGATAAAGGACGTTATAAGGGATCCTTTTGAAGATACTGAGACAACATGGAATGACTTCAAAGCGGTTGTGTCCGAAACAGCGAAGAAGTCATCCCCACTCCTGGGAGCCAAGCAAGACGGAAACCCTGGATTTCTGATACTACCTGGGAACTTATTGAGCGACAGACGAAGACTCAAAGAACAAGGCCCTAACACAGACATAGCAAGAAAGGAGTATTCCAGGCTACACACTTGCGTGAAAAGGGCATGCAAATGCGATAAGAATAATTCATCCATGCTTTGTGTGACGAAATCGAAAACCATGCTGCAACTGCCCATTCTAAAGACTTGTTCCAGAAAGTCAAATTTCTCACCCGCGACTACAAACCTAGAAGCTGGCAGATAGCGGATACTGATGGAAACACTTTATCAGACCTGGACAAAGTGTTTCCATCAGTATCCGTTGGCTAGATGGAGAGACTATTCAGAACACCGGAAACAGTCTCTTCCACGAAGCCTAGAACTGAAAGACCTAGAATGCGTCAGCGCCTTCACCTACCTCGGCTCACTTTTATCTAACGATGGTAGCTGTGAACCTGAAATCATCCGGAGGATTCAAATAGCGAAGGGTGCTATGACTCGGTTAGATAGGATCTGGAGAGATCGCGACACACAGAGGCAGACTAAGGTTAGACTTATGCGTGTGTTTCCAATTTTCCTATACGGTTCTGAAACTTGGACTATCAAGGCAGATCCGAAAAGCCGTATCGCGCGTTTGAGATGTGGTGTTGGCGACGGCTTTTACGGATACCTTGGACTGCGATGTGCACTAATCAGTCCATACGCATAAAACGCCGGTTGTCTACGACGTGCCAGGACCACATACTCACATACTTCCTGGTAGAGAATGCCTTAAGGCATTAAGTCCGCCTCTTGTACACTTTTTATTTGTGCACTAAAGTTTAAATAAATAAATACTTCGGACCTATCTCGACGCTCCTCGGATAGCCTAGAGAGGATCATCATGACGGGAAAAGTTGAAGGCACGAGACTTAGAGGCCTTCCCCCTGCAAGATCTTGTGCCCAAATCACTGCACCCATGCAATTAAAACTGCAAGAAGCCATGCGCTTAGCGAGGGACAGAAGCCTATGGAGCAACCTGGTCTTCAACAGAAACACATGATCCTCAGCTCTGAGGGAACGACTAGTGATGATGAAGATCCTTTTTTGACTCGCAGTAGGTCCAAACATACCGTTCAGTATTAAGGATCAATCCTGCCACCGAAAACACTTCTTTTCTCAGGATAATTAATTGGTGGTACAATTTTCATGGCAGATTTATTATTTTCGTTACCAATCTTATTAATTAGGCCATCGAGTTCATATTTTAGGTGAGCGGTTAATCATACTCATTTATTAATCTCCCGAAAGAGAAGGAATTGACCAAACCCTCAATATTTCAATGTGTAGATGTTTTTGTGGTTTAATTCGTCAATATACGTTGTAAAATTTTCAACTGACTTTCCTTCAACGGTAATTGTCATTGGCTATTTTTTGCCGAATTCAGAAATTTTGGCCTACGGCGTGGATTTTGAAATCCGCGGCGGCGGCGGCGGCGTGGGTCCCACGGCGCGGCTACGCCACGCCGGCGCGGCGCACACGTCTAGTGGGTAAGCACAGCTACAGTAGGTACTTATATCTTAATCAATAAAAAATGCTACGGGTTAAATTAGGTGCCTATAACATACTTTTTTTCTGTAATGTGTGTTACATTTTAAGTCCTAAACTTTTTAATGTTTGGTTATATGTGTATTATTTTTAAGTCTTGAAATCTTTTCTTTAATTGTTTTGTAATGTGTGCTTCATTAGAATAAAAAGTATCTTATCCTATCTTCTTCTCTTAGATTTTGCAAATAAGGCCCGCCTGAATCCCACAAAGCCCGAGGTATGTCTAATTTTGACAGGCGCCACAATTCGCGCGCGCGCAACTTTCACTATCGGCATGCCTGCCGCCAGCTGGTCCAATACAATTAAGAGCAATGAATAATGGTCACTTCTTCTAGAAATTCTATGCAAAGTGATCTGATTAAATTGCACTTGATTGTACTTCACTCAGATTGTCTGGGTTAGGCTTTAAAACTATTGCACAGTCATGATGATATGAACTGATCGTAATGATTTAGCATGACGATTGTGCTTATCGGATTCGTGGTTGGCTGGATCATGTTCATAATATGCGAAATTCAGCTTGAATTGATATAACATTATCTTATTTAGCCAAATCGTGTAATTCGCCATTTCATGATCTGTCTGATATGGTCGGCTAAAACACCGAAACCTTTTCATTCTACCCCCGAACATAATCTTACTATAGGATAGGTACGTGTGTACACTCGAACAGTCGCCATCAGATATGTATATCGAAGCGGCCAAGGTGGTAGCAAATATCTGAACAACGCCTCTATTGTCAAGGCGATAAAGTCCATGTTCAGATATTTTTGAGTACCTCGGCCGCTCCGATATATTTGACGGCGACGAATGTACATTAAAATAGACACATATCTAGGTAATCACTAATCTCTAATGTCATTATGGGTTCAGGTCGTTGCAGGTCGGCCACCGGCCTGATAGGCTTCTAAAAAGCAAAGCCTTTCTCGACACACAATACATTTTCTAACATTCTTATACGTACGAGTACAATTTTGCAACCAATTCAGAAAGTGAACAAGTCGTTGAAATCGTACAATAAACAAACTTTACCTACATTATAAGTTTGACTCATCATTATGGTTAATTGAAAAAAATAACAATAAACGAAAACCTTTTTAAGGCACGTGACTTCGTTATGGCAACCGAAGCATAAACAGAGTTGACGGTCAGTTTTAGCCGCTGACTTAACAATCAATACTTACGTTAGTCTACAATAGTGTGTATCAAATTGCGTTTAATCCAATATTAGTACGACGCACAGAGTGTTGCTAGTTGGTAGACTTGCTAGTATTATAGTTTTGTATTCTAAAAATATCTTCAATAAATAAATTTACAAAACCTACGTGTTTTTGTAACTTATTTACGAAATATCATTTGTTAAGTAAAACGTCATCAGTTGCTTTTAGGTGAAGGATAACATCGCAAGAAAACCGAAAAAATCTCAATAGAGCCTAGTCGCTTTCGTAAAAACTGGAACTTGCACGGTACCTTTTGGAATTATAGGTATCCAAAGCCTCCTCCTTCAGCCGTATCCCAAACCTAAAAACGTTAGAAAGATGATGATGACGAGATTCATAATATGCGTGATCATACTTCTACAAATGGCAAACAATTCAACTTCTGCTAAACTCACATTTCTAAGTATTTTTGGTTACGTTACGATACGATGCCTCCAACGTCAAAGGAAAGAGCTGCCTAGTATTACATAAACATGTTAGCTTCGGCCATATTTCGTAAATTCATAACTTCATAAGTAAACGATTTTTGCATGGCCTAGCGATGTTTTCTAAAGTAAATAATACATAGTCCTAAGAGTACGCAGGTAGGTTACTAGGTATGATTACTTTGTAGCCAATTAAGACTAGGCAATCAAAGACTAGGTTTTAACATGATAAAAAGAAACTAAGAACGCAGAGTTAACAATATGAACAATATCCTTGATGCTGGAATGCTGGTATCACCTCAGCGCAAAGCATGAACGGAAATTGAATTACTTTTATTTATACAATAGGTGCTAAAATTGTCACATGGCCTTCTGGGATCACAATAGGATGTCAAAAGATGGAAGAATTCCGCGCAAGGAATAAATTAAAGAGTTAGTTGAAGAGTTTATTTAAAGATAAATTTTCAAAATTCAGATTTAGCCCTTAATCCGTATCGACAAATGCATATGTAAACTAATCTAAACAATTATTCTCATCCCCAAAAGAGAACCTATTGCGATAGGAGCTATGCAACTTTGTAAGCCATATTCCTATGTATAACGATTTCCCAACTTAAAGAAGGGATTATGCACGCAGAGATTATTTATTCTTACCCATAATTTTGTTCTATAAGCGATAAATGCCGCAGCCGCACCAGTGTCAATGCTTTCCAACTATTAACTGGAATATCCTGAACAGAAAATGGGCCAGCTGGTACCATGAATATGGATGCAGAATTTTTATCACCCGTTCTTTCGAAAGTGGAACACAGTCATTCGATACATTTCATCCAAGTTGTTTTCATGTCAAAGGGTTATCAGTTTCAGTTCAGACATATTTTTAAACAATAAACAAAAAACATACTGTTATCAACAAGTTAAGTTAATACAATAAAGGTTACAGAGGACGTAAATAGTTGAGATCTAGAAGAATAATTGTGGCCCTATCAGCTTGGAGAGAAGAAACTTGGAAGACAAAGTGCATTGTCCGCATAGATACTATCATGCAGATGTCCGGGGAATAAGTTTAGCTTTTGGTAAAAATCACGCAACTTTTCCGGGGCTTTCTCACGATTGGGATTATTGGGATCAATGGATACCTTGAAGAAGTTTTATGAGAAACAAAACAGGAACAAAATAGCACATTGTTAAAAGTATCTATAAGCAATAGTAGACCGACCCGGTCAAATGTGCGGTCGTGTGGGCGGACCCCTGCGTGTACCTACGACTTGCGATTATGACAAACGGCGAGAAATCATACAACTATATAAATAATAACATAAATAACAAATGGACATGAAAATACGTTTTACGGTTTTGCAATTCTTCTGATTTGATCTGCCTCCTCTTTATTGAAAATTAGTAATTTATTACCAAAGATGTACTGCAGTGTTATATGTGTTTTCGTATCCAATATTGGATCTCCAGAGAGGAATAAATCCCATCAAAAACATAAATGTGAAAGGCTGCCAAGTTCGATACTATAGGAATGCTTCGCCTATAAAAGAAGTGAGATCTGAATAAGTACCAAGTTCCATAAAAATACCTCAAATCATAAATAGTTATAGGAATGCACACTTGATTTCCAGCAGTTTTTAAGGTACATTTTGAATAAGTATCACGTTACATAGAAATACCTAAAATTATAATTATAGTCAGAGAAACGCACACCGGTTTTTTTAGCAGTTTCCTGATAACATTTATTATTTTCAGTACATTTCAATGATGTTACTTGGCAAGTTTTCACACACCACACATCTTTTCAATGCAATGAATCGACACCTTTGGACTGCAATGTGTCAAGTATATAATTTTCTATTAAAACTTGCCAAGTTACATCATTAAAAAGTACTGAAAATAATAAATGTTATCAGGAAACTGCTAAAAAAACCGGTGTGCGTTTCTCTGACTATTATAATTTTAGGTATTTCTATGTAACGTGATACTTATTCAAAATGTACCAGTAGGTATTATAATTGGTGGCCTATTATGTAGCCCTAGAAGTGCACCATCCCATCTCATCCCGTGGCGTATCGGAGGGTGAGATGGGCAGTAGTATATATAATTCCATCTTAGAGTATATATGATTTCCATGTTCTTCAATCTGCGATTTTATTAGTTGTAAAATTAGAAATTATTTAGACTATGCGAGAAAAAATAGTCTTTTCATTTTTGTTTGACTGATTTAGCGCACCTAGTGTACCTAGTGACCTGCTTTGTACTTCGTAAATCGTGGGTTCGGTTCCCGCAACAGACACACACAGAGTGGTGAACAATTTTATTGTTCTTGTTTTTAAGACAAACATGTATTGTCTTAAATTGGTATGTATCTAAATTTAAATAAGTCTTATCTCATTTCCACTCCATACCTACTTATAGTAGAACAAAATTACACATTCGTTGTTTTCGAAACTGACTCACACTTGGCCGTTTTCAGATTTTTACTTTATTTCGACCTAAAGACAAACCTTCGAGCCAAATTTCAGGTCGGTACGACCATTGGAAGATAGACCCACTTAGTTCATTATGACTTCATAGTAGAACAAAGTTACACCTTCGCTATTTTTAAAACTGACTCACACTTGGCCGTTTTCAGATTTTTCCCTTTACTTTGACCTTAAGACCTATCTCCATGCCAAATTTCAAGTCAGTACGACCATTGGAAGTGGTCTAGGTTTTAGATGAGTCAGTGAGTCAGCGAGTGTATAGTAAAAATAGCGATTTTCTGACGTCAATATCTCAAGAACTGCTATAGGTAGAATAATGAAATTTTGTATTCTAGACAATTAAGGGGATGTCAACAGACACTCGAAATTTCATATGCGTAGATAAAATATGTTTTGAGTTATAGGGTGGTCGAAATTGGCCCGAAATGGTTCGTGTAATATAACCCACGGCCGGTGTGTCGCTTTTTTTTGCTCGAACTTGGCGGACACACTGCCGTATGTCTAGATTACCTACGCATGTTGTAGTAAACAGTATAAAAATTTGATTGTTCAGCCGGAGATCGAAACGTTGAATATCAAGTGTAAACATGTGCGCCTTTTTACAAACATGAAAATCCTTACCTAAATACCGTCAAGGATGCTAAAAGATAACCATTCTAATATAATTGTCGAGTATAATACACGCGTGCGATGAATGCACATATCGCGTAGAAGCATACATAATCTCCTAGAATTACCATGATGACTACGGATGATTACGGGAAGACATACGGTATAAACCTGAAGCTATCATATATTGATCAATGTTCTTAGCAGCTGTTGATAAAATACGAATTGTAATGATGATAGATAGAAAAAGGCGGTTTAGGTTATACAGAAACACATAAGTAACTTTGCTTTTCATGTAAGAATTGCTTGTTTTTGTACAGAAATTTTTCGTTTGCTTTTTCCGCGGCCCTGTGAAGAAGTAGTCCGGGAAGCACAGAACGCACCCTCCGAGCGACAAGCGTGCTCGTGCCGTGCTCGGCTCGCTCGAAGCGTGCATTATGTTTCCATTAGAGCTTATTGAAATTATATTTACGCAAGTACAGAAATACTGTATTTTTTTATAGGATAGAGAGAAACTGAGGACTAAATAAATCAATTCCGGTTATAGTCTTTCCTCCCGTTCTTGGCCCGTTACGGATTAGTGTTCTTATCAGTAAACTCCATTGTAGCAAAACCGCAAGCGCACGTGCCACGACAAAAAAAAGGATTTGGGCTCATGTTAGGATTTATAGAATATCTACCATATGGACCACGCAATAAGATTCAATATGAACTAATACAAAAAAGCTGTATATTCTTAACGGTTGCGCCCAGCGTAGGCGACTTAAACGCTCTCCATCCAGCATATCTTGACACCGAGATCCGAAACAAATATGCGTAATTGGAGACCGCGCTTGCACTGGTATTCCGAGCGCCCGACTAGGCAGCGCTTAGGAGGCAATTGGAATTATTCCTCACGGGCAGGTAAAACAGGGTCGGATTTTGATTGGAAACATTTGGACACAAATACGATTTATGAATATTTAATATTTAAAATAAATATCCTCCTGGATGAGTCCCGACGGTGCAACTAAAAACGAGATTGACTTCATCATGTCGACGAAGAAGCATATATTCAATGATGTCTCTGTGATCAATACGGTTAAAACCGGAAGTGATCACCGTGTGGTGAGAGGCACATTGAATATATGTGTTAAGCTAGAGCGCTCTCGACTGATGAAGTCTACGCTCCGTCCAGCAGCACTTCAAATCCAAAACCCTGAGAGCTTCCAGCTGGAACTCCAAAACCGTTTCGATTGTCTAGGCGGCGATGTGGACGAATTCAACGACGGGTTTGTGGAAGCTGTCCATAGTACTGGGTCTAAGTTTTTTAAGGCCCAGCGGAGCAACAGAACCAAAAGGCTCTCTGACTCCACTCATAAACTCATCGAGGAAAGGAGAGAAATGGTTCTGCAATCCTCAGCAGATGCGTCATTATACCGGCAGCTCAATAAACGGATCTCTAAGTCCCTTACCCGTAATTTGCGCCAATTCAATACAAATCGTATTAAAGAGGCCATTGAGCAGAATAAGGGCTCTAAAGTTTTCGCAAGAGATTTGTCTATTGGGCAGAGCCAGCTCGCCAAAATAAAAACTGAGGATGTTAGAATCGTTTCATCCAGACCCGAGCTTCTGGGGGAGATAGAGGACTTTTATGGACAGCTATACACATCAACTAGCAGACCTGAAGTTGATCTGGCGGAAGACCCTAGAGCTAGACTGACCTGACATTATACCGAAGACATCCCGGACATCAGCCTGTACGAGATTAGAATGGCTCTTAAACAGCTCAAAAACAATAAGGCACCTGGTGAAGACGGAATTACTTCGCCGAACTTCTGAAGGCGGGTGGTAAACCGGTCCTTATGGCCCTTAAGAAGTTGTTCGACTCCGTTTTACTAGAAGGGAGACGCCTAAGGCATGGAACAGAGGTGTGGTGGTATGTTATTCAAAAAGGGTGATAACGCGTTACTAAAGAACTACCGACCCATTTCACTTCTGAGCCATGTCTATAAGCTGTTTTCAAGAGTCATTACGAACCGTCTCGCACGCAGGCTAGATGACTTCCAGCCTCCCGAACAAGCCGGTTTCCGAAGAGGCTTTAGTACCGTAGACCACATCCATACGCTCCATCAGGTTATACAGAAGACTGAGGCGTTCGTGGACTAACTCATATTTATTACCTTAACATTAACACATTCAAATCATGATAATAAGCACAACTTGAATGTGTCTTTCTTCGGTTAAAACATGCTGTATTGGCGTTTTACGTTTAATACGTGTAATTAGTGTTGGGGTGACTCATTATTTAGGAATGCGCTACCTACGCACTATCAGCTTAGGGTAGGGGGAAATGGCTAAGCTGGATTAAAGGGTTATCTTTTCCCAGTGTCTTACAAGCTTCGCTTTAAGTACATGTGCTCTTTATTCTATACCACCCTTTTCATGACGACCTGGCTACGTTTTTTTGGATTTTGTTTGCTACTGTTTGGCCTTTGGTGTATTAAGTTTTATTTGACCTCTGGCATTGTTAATCTGGACTTCCAATCTCCAATGGATTTTTACATTTCGAATGTAAAAAAATTCCGACCATGGGAAGATGCCGTTACGTGTGTAATGTTTCGGCCATTAGAAGATGCAAGCAAGAATAAAAAAGTGTCGCGGTCATTGGATCATTGGTCAGCATCGACGAACAATTATTGAAGTCTACGATAGAGTGAGAGTTGAAATTGGACTACGTGGCTCAGTGAAACGAACCTCGTATCTAACTAATACCAGCATAAGGACTGTAAAGCGTGTAATCGCTAAACGCGGTCAACAAACGAAACCTCGATTGACTAAACCAAAGTTTCAAAAAATAGACGGGTTTGTAAAAGACTTTATAGAAAGAATAATACATAATTTTTACGAAAAAAATATTTCACCTACGGTGCCGATGATTTATGAAGAGCTCACAAAGGAGGGTGGTACCTTTCCATACAAAATGAAATATTTGTATGAAATTCTGAAGAACATGGGCTACCAATACACGACGTTGGACACGAGGAAAAAGTTAATGGACTCACCACGATTGAAAAACCTTCGAGATGATTACTTGAAAAAGATCACTGAATACCGACAACTAGGGAAACCAATAGGTTCCCCTAGTTGTAGTCTCATGTTTCATCTAAATAAACTATTGTTTATTTAGATGAAACATGGTATGACACACACGATGTCGTCAAAGTGTAATATAAAGAAAAAAAATGTTTTTACAACTCGTTGATTATTTGTATAAATGATTATAACTAACCCCTATACATGTTTAAAATGTACCTGTAACTATTGTCATGAACAGGGTTCTTGGGAACTATACAAAAGGAAACTATTGACAAAGTTGAGCATAAAATATAATTAAAATCTACTTATACTGTGTGGCAATTCAAAATAACTGACACAACATAAAACATAAAAACAAAATATAAAATGAAAACATAAAGATAAAACAACAAAAGCAAAATATAAAGTGAAAAGATAAAACAATAAAAACAGAATATAAAGTGAAAAGGTAAAGATAAAACAATAAAACTATTTATTAACAAAACGGCAAAATAAAAACAACAAAAAAAGATTCTGTGACGCGGGGTTCGAACCGGTAACCTGCTGCACCACTTCCTACAGCTTGTACCACCGAACCAAATGTGATATAGCAGAGGCGACGAAATTCACAGTATTATTCCTTGACGACTCGTTTACGCAGTCCTTATATTTTTATATCTCATTGGTATTAAAATAATGTGCTCCCAATTCCGTGCATTCAAAATAAAGGGCGTTTCCGTACGCTGCGAACAAACGGCCGAGTTATAAATCCACCGAATTTTATCGGGCTCGGAATAATTGTAGTACAGCAAACGCACAAAGTCCCAACTAATATAACCAATAAAAACTTACCCCGTGACTTGTTCACACGAACACACTCCACATGATTTATTTCGAGACTATACACGCACCATGATCAACAAATAACTTAATTTCTTGCCTTTTACATTGTAGCTACAAACATCTCTCACGTCTCCGACTTATTTTTCTGTCGGGTCGGTCTTGCGTTTTTCTTTACCTACCCTCAGACTTGCAATGCTTACCCCAACTGAACGAAGTTTCTAAACAACTATTGGTTTCTTGCAAATGCCTTTAGATGGCGTTACTTTATCCATATTTATGTTCTGAATGTAATAATAACATTACAATATCCCCTCTCCTCCAGAGAATCCAACCGGATTCAAACCATGCGTTTCAAATCGCTTGAATGCCATGTGCCCAAATCTTTGCTTCTGAGACTTCGCAGTTTATATATATTTTCCGAGACTTTCTCAGAAATTATGGCTTTCTCGAACTTCGGTGCTAATTTGGACATGAAACGTTTGTCAGAGTTGGACAAAAATTTTGTGCGCTTCCACACTAAATCCCCCTCCTTGTATTCACACCCACGGCGCCGTAAGTTGTACCTTTTACTATTTAATTCATGAGATACTCTCATTCTTTTGCACACATCCTCGTATATCCTCTGACGAAGTCCAAGACCTTCTTCAAATCTCTCCTTATTGAACTGAAGCTGATCGCCCGGTTCAAATGAATATGGCTTCATGCCTTGGATTGATGACTCCCGCCCCAAGAACATGAATGATGGTGTTCTTTTCGTAACTTCATGGACGGACGTCCTGATCGCATGCCCTATAAATGGAACATACTTGTCCCACTCCCTGTGGTCATCTTTCACATATGAGGCGATCGCGGTCCCTACAACTTTATTTACCCTCTCTGTAGGGTTTGCCTGGGGATGGTAGTACGGGGTGTACCATAGTTTTACTCCATATCTTGACGCCAAGTCCTTAAACTGTGCGGAAACAAATTGTTTGCCGTTATCACAGACAATTACACCCGGGGTACCATACATTAGGAATATTTGTTCCTCTATTATTTGAGATATTGTCGACGACTTTCCGTTTCTGATGGGAAATAAAAAACAAAATTTACTAAACCAGCACGATATCACTAGTAGCATTGTGTTGCCTTTCTTGGATTTCGGAAAAGGCCCCATTAAGTCCATCGATATGATCTGGAATGGCTCTGACACCTCTCTTTGTCTACCCATCAATCCAGTAGGTTTCATTTGAGAGGGTTTATGTCTTGCACACACCTCACATCTCCTAACGTATTTTTTTACGTCTTGTATTAAAGTAGGCCAGAAGTAATGTTGCCTAGCGCGATTCACCGACTTCTTGACCCCCAAGTGTCCTGCAGCCGGGTGGTCATGACATTCTTTTAAAACCTGATCGCGTAGTTTTTCTGGTACCACTAGCTTCCAACTGTCGTTGTCGTTTGGGAACTGTCTAAGTTTAAGGTGCCTCCATAATTGTCCCTGACTTATCTCCCAACCTGGCTCATTTATTCCTGAAGCTACCCTTTCCTCCTCCGCCTTGTACCAGTCGTCCTTATCTTCCGCTTTAATTTCCAACAAGGCAATTTCTTCAGTGACTGCTCGCGACAATGCATCTGGTACCGTGTTGTATTTCCCTCTTCGGTGCACAATTTCATAATCAAATTGCTGTAAGCGCATTGCCCACCTTGCTAAGCGACCATGCGGGTCCTTGTTGCGGTGTAACCACTGAAGAGCGCTATGGTCAGAAATTACCTTGAAATGGCTCCCTTCAATGTATGGCCGAAATTGTTCAACGGCATGGAGTACGCTGAGCAACTCTCTTTCAGAAGCAGAGTACCTACATTCCCTGTCCGAGAGTTTTCTGCTAGTGTAAGCTATAGGTGCCTCCATGCCATCAATTTCCTGAATCAGAACTCCACCTGTTCCAGTGTTGGAAGCGTCACATTGTACCGAGAAGGGTTTGGCGAAATCAGGAACTCTTAACACAGGCGTGGAAGTAAGCGCTGTTTTCAGATTGACGAAGGCTTGTTGCGCATCTTCATTCCACAATATGCGTTTGCCTTTCTTACCTCCTTTGGTCAGTTCATGTAAAGGAGATGCCACAATGGCAAAATTTTGGACAAAACGCCGATACCAACTTGCCAACCCAATGAATCGCTTCAATTCCGAAAATGTGGTGGGTGGAGGATACTCTAGAATTGCTCTCACCTTGTTCGGGTCTGTGCGTAGACCATCTTTGTCCACTATGTAACCCAAGTATTTCAATGAGGGCCTTGCGAAAGCGCACTTCTCTAAATTAACAGTTAGGCCTGCCTCCTTCAACTGATTTTTGACAAAAGTTAATGACGACAAGTGATCTTCAAAATTATCATTGCATATAACTATATCATCTAAGTATGAAAACACTTTACCCTCGTACTCAGGAGGAAACAAGCGGTCCATTAAACGTTGCTGTGTCTGGGAAGCATTGCATAGACCAAACGGCATAACCTTGAACTGATAGAGTCCTTTCCCAGCGAGTCCAAAGGCAGTTCTCTCTTTACTTCCTTCCTCGAGTGGTATTTGCCAAAATGCTGAACGTAGGTCGATTGTCGACAGAAAACGCGCATTCCTAAGGCTGTCTAATATGGTCGTTACTCTTGGTAGTGGATAAGAATCCTTTGTAGTCAGCTTGTTTAACTGTCGACTATCCAGACATAAACGGTTCTTGCCAGAAGCCTTTTTTACAAGGAGTACCGGCGAGCGCCACGAACTGCATGATGGCTCGATTACGTCATTTCTAAGCATATCATCAATCTCTCGCTCCAGCTCTCTCATTACTGGCGGTGCAAAAGGATACTGCCTTTGGCTGGTCGGCAAGTGATCACCTGTGTCAATCCTATGTTCGATTAAGGACGTTCTCCCCAATCCTTTACCTATCTCCTCACCCATAACTACTAAAAGATTATCCAAGCTTTCTTTTTGCTCCTCTGTTAGTTCATCGCGCGTGATGACTGGCGTAACAAGTGTCGCGACACAGACCTCCGAAATACCGTTGTCGCCTGGCGCAATTTTTTCCCTAACTGACAAATCAAACGCGTCGAAAAATGTCATTCCTAAAATCATGTCATGCTTTAATTGTTTCATTATGAAAAACGGAACTACTTTGTACTTGCCCCTAAACTGAATAGGCAAATCCAATATTGTGTCGATAAAGTGATCAGTTCCATCGGCGGTCGAAATGTTTTCACTATTTGCACGTTCTGCTAAACCTAGGCTCAACAATCTCTTACTAAACTCCTGAGAAACTAATGACATTGTAGCCCCGCAGTCCAGCATACCTACGAATGGCTGATTTAATATTCTAATGTCCGCATACAACCTTCTATCTGATTTCCGCTGTATATTACAAATTTCGCCCGTAGTAAAAAAGGTTGAGATAGTACGTAGCCATTTCTGCCAGTCACTATGAGCTCTACTGCCTATTTTCTTGGGGCCTGATCGGCAAGCATCGACCCCGATTGCCCGTTTCCCTCCTTTGTAGCGCTGCAGGTACACTTTTGAACCGTGCTCCCAAAACGCCCACATTTGTAGCAAAATAGCCTTTGCCTTGGTAAATTGCAATCTCTAAAACGGTGCCCTGGACTTCTACAATTCCAACATTTAGACTGAGACTTGTCCTCCATGGCTGCTACTTCATTTTGTCTTATTGGTTTGGTATCACCTGCACCTTGAAACGCTAAGTCCCGCTCCAACGAATAACTGTCCTGCGTTGGTTCCTTGAATTTCTCGCAATTTAACTTAGTACGCTCAATAACCTTCAAAACCGCAGTCAACTCAGCTACAGTGTTGAACGTATCCCGGCATATCTCTTTCTGGAAATAGGGTTGTACGTTCTTCCTTAATATGACCAACTTCTGTAGCTCTGTAAGTGGTTCAGGCAAGCGATTGAACATGTTTTGGAGGGTGGACACGTAAATAACTACACTCTCTTGCCTACTTTGAGTTCTTCGTTTGATTTCTTCCAGAAGCTCGTCTTGGTAGTTCGGTTCTTGGAACGTATCTAACAGGAGCTTCACCAACTCATTCCAACTAGAAACAGAATTTTTATTTGCTCTAAACCATATAAGAGCTTCCTCCTCGAAGAAATCAATTGCATAGCGGAACAAGTCGTCATCGTTGGCATTACGTGCATCTTTAAGCTCGTCAACCCTCTCAAGAAATGCGTTGATACTAACCGAGCCTCTACCATTAAATTTAACTCCCCAGTCCTTAATGGGAACCAACTTCCGCCTCTGAAAATCTTGTTCTATAGTGGACGACCGCTGTAACCTTCCATGTGAACTAGACTTTGGACCCGAGTCCTGGTTGATGTTGTCAACATCTTTGTGACCGACCTCTTTTTCAAATTTTTCTGATCTACATGGTTGTGGCATATCCTGAAGCAACACTCTCACAGGAATCGGCGCATCGTCTAATGTTGGCTGACGCTCCACCTGAGTTGGTATATCGCCAACCGTGACCTTATCAGCATTCAAATGTCCTAATATTTTAATCGCTTCCTCTCCCAATGATTTGTGTAACGCAATCCTATCATGCTCTGATATCCCGTCATCATCATCGTCATCATCACTGTCGCCCTGACACAACTTGTCTAAAGCCAATCTTGCCTCGTCAATTTCCCTTAACAGTGCTAAACGCCCTTCAACGTCAACCTGTTCCACGGGTGCAATGAACCTAGCACGGTTTACCAGATGTGTTAGACGGGAGTGTATTCGCCTGACCAAGGAGCTGTCTAGACTAAGTGATGCCTCCTTAATTAATGTGACTAAAGCGGCCAACTTATTTCTACAACGTAGTATCTCGCTGCCCTGATTTTCAATGCACGCAATGGGAACCTTTAAGGAAATTGAAGATTCCCCGGAAGCCTCTCGCTTTAACATCGCTCGCAAAAATTTTCGCATGGCCGGCGCTGTCTCACAATTCGAGACACCCCGACAAGCCAATTCAAACTCTAGTTCATCCTTATGTAAGTGATTAACATCCATGGTCACAATATTGACAAAGACAAGATCAATAAAGTAACTGCACACTAAACTTATTACAAATAAAAAACTATGTCCTGTCAACTATTGCCAATAGTATATCCAATCTAGTATAACCCGTTGGGCGCCAATGTCATGAACAGGGTTCTTGGGAACTATACAAAAGGAAACTATTGACAAAGTTGAGCATAAAATATAATTAAAATCTACTTATACTGTGTGGCAATTCAAAATAACTGACACAACATAAAACATAAAAACAAAATATAAAATGAAAACATAAAGATAAAACAACAAAAGCAAAATATAAAGTGAAAAGATAAAACAATAAAAACAGAATATAAAGTGAAAAGGTAAAGATAAAACAATAAAACTATTTATTAACAAAACGGCAAAATAAAAACAACAAAAAAAGATTCTGTGACGCGGGGTTCGAACCGGTAACCTGCTGCACCACTTCCTACAGCTTGTACCACCGAACCAAATGTGATATAGCAGAGGCGACGAAATTCACAGTATTATTCCTTGACGACTCGTTTACGCAGTCCTTATATTTTTATATCTCATTGGTATTAAAATAATGTGCTCCCAATTCCGTGCATTCAAAATAAAGGGCGTTTCCGTACGCTGCGAACAAACGGCCGAGTTATAAATCCACCGAATTTTATCGGGCTCGGAATAATTGTAGTACAGCAAACGCACAAAGTCCCAACTAATATAACCAATAAAAACTTACCCCGTGACTTGTTCACACGAACACACTCCACATGATTTATTTCGAGACTATACACGCACCATGATCAACAAATAACTTAATTTCTTGCCTTTTACATTGTAGCTACAAACATCTCTCACGTCTCCGACTTATTTTTCTGTCGGGTCGGTCTTGCGTTTTTCTTTACCTACCCTCAGACTTGCAATGCTTACCCCAACTGAACGAAGTTTCTAAACAACTATTGGTTTCTTGCAAATGCCTTTAGATGGCGTTACTTTATCCATATTTATGTTCTGAATGTAATAATAACATTACACTATCTAAAACATTGATGTTTCATTACGTTTTAATGTAGCATCTTAATATTATTTTTATTTAAATTTCTTTATTCTTAGTAAGTAATTTGCTGTATGTTAGTCATAGTCATTTAATTATAATATTTAAAATATTACATGTCAAATTACAATAATAATATGTTAAAAGAAATATTTAAAAAAAGATGTTTTTAAAATTTGTTGATTATTTGTATAACTGATTATAACTAACCGATTATTATTGTAATATACTTACCCAATGTTTATATATATTTTTTAAATTAAATATACATAAATCGTACACGTACCCCAATGTTTCAATCAAAATCCGACCCTGAATTTACCTGTCCGTGAGGAATAATTCCAATTGCCTCCTAAGCGCTGCCTAGTCGGGCGTTCGGAATACCAGTGCAAGCGCGGTCTCCGATTATGCACATTTGTTTCGGATCTCGGTGTCAAGATATGCTGGATGGGAGCGTTTAAGTCGCCTACGCTGGGCGCAACCGTTAAGAATATACAGCTTTTTTGTATTAGTTCATATTGAATCTTATTGCGTGGTCCATATGGTAGATATTCTATAAACGCTAACATGATCCCAAATCCTTTTTTTTGTCGTGGCGCGTGCGCTTGCGGTTTTGCTACAATGGAGTTTACTGATAAGAAAACTAATCCGTAACGGGCCAAGAACGGGAGGAAAGACTATACCAAAGATTCTCTTGACTAGATGTTTATCTACGATGAGTTTTCATGACGTGATAGTTCAAATTATAATTTAAACTAATACAATTGCTATCATTTGCGTATTCCGCATTAAAAGCACCAGAAACAACCGGCTCGGGTAACCTGACAACAAAAGTGAAACGAAACATCGAATCTTTTAGTGTGATTGACTCTCTCTTTGTCCAAGCCGATACAGCGGCCTTAAGACCGCCCTCAGTTCTTAGAACAATTGAATCTAAAGTTTTTGAGGGTGATCTTAGGGGGGCAGTTCGTCTGCTTATGTCGAACGACAGTGTGGCGCCTTCCAATCCCGAAACTCTAGCTAGTTTATTGTCAAAGCACCCGACCCCATCTAGGCCGCTGAATCTACCGCCTGAGCCGGACAGATCTAGCCCTGCTCTATCTGTCAAGCCAGATGAAGTTGCTGCGGCCCTAGGCTCATTTAATAACAGCTCTGCCGCAGGACTGGATGGTATCCGCCCATCACACCTGAAAGAGCTTACTTCTGGCTCTGCCGGTGACAACGGGCCCCGGCTGCTTGAGTGCTTAACGAAATTAAGTAACTTCCTCATTAGCGGCCAAGTGAATCCAGCAGTTTGCCCATACATCTATGGTGCTTCCTTATGCGCTCTCTCCAAAAAAGATGGCGGTTTAAGGCCAATTGCAATTGGAAGTGTTTATCGCCGCCTGACTGCCAAGCTCGGTTGCCTTGCTGTGCGGGAAGAAATGGCGTCGTATTTGCAGCCTTGCCAACTTGGGTTTGGCACCAAACTAGGTTGCGAGGCTGCCATCCACGCTACCAGAGCTTTTGCGATCGACCCGAGTAACGCAGACTGCGTGGTAGTTAAGCTCGATATTAAAAATGCATTCAACTCACTGGAACGCGATGCCCTATTAACTGAAGTCGTGGAAAAAGTGCCTAAACTCTACCCTTTTTTGTACCAGGCTTATTCAACCCCTACAAAGCTTTTTTACAACGAATCCCTCATACTATCTCAGGTCGGCGCGCAGCAGGGAGATCCGCTTGGCCCCCTAATCTTTAGCCTTGCCATCCACAAAGCCATTACAGTTCCTGAATCTCCATTGAACGTATGGTACCTCGACGATGGCACTCTCGGGGGCAAGCCAGAAGAAGTCAAACAAGACCTACTCACGCTTCTTCCACTCCTAAAGCAACTTGGACTCGAAATTAATTCCAATAAATGCGAGTTCTTTCCTTGCAGCGAAAACTCCCGAACATCATTTTCCTCATTCAGTGCCTTTCTCCCTGGACTCAAAGAGCTATCCCCTCAAAATTTAAACCTCCTTGGTTCTCCTATCTTTCCCGAAGCAATCCCCGAAGCCTTTAAGGTAAGAGTAGAGCTTCTTCTTCTCGCCAAGGAAAGGCTTCAAAACCTCTCAGCACACATTGCGCTTACTCTACTACGATCCTGCTTTGCTGTTCCTAAAGTTACATATTTTCTCCGAACCGTACCGGCCTGGCTACACCCCGAACACATTAACTCCTTCGACCGTACACTGAAGGAGACAGCTGAATGCATTCTAAACGTTTCCCTGAACTCAGAACAATGGGACCAGGCATCTCTACCCATTCGGAGCGGTGGCCTGGGTCTGCGTCGCGCCAGGGATGTTAGTCTACCAGCCTTCTTGTCGTCGGCGGCTGGGGTTTCGGAACTTGTCTCTAAAATTTTATCATTTGATGGAGACAAGCTTTCTATACCCTACGCCTCTGACGCCCAGTTGGCCTGGAAAGCTTTCAACCCGACTGCGCCCTTACCCGAAAAACCGTTTTATCAAAGCTCTTGGGACAACGTAGGCATAAAGCGATGTTTTGATTACCTGCTGGCAAATGCTGTCGATGTGAACAGGGCGCGACTAAACGCAGCTGCAAGACCTGACAGCGGTGCCTGGTTATACGCTCTCCCGTGTCCCAGTATAGGCACTTTACTAGACAATGACTCACTGCGGGTGGCTGTTGCTCTCCGTCTGGGCTGCGATGTGTGTCAACCCCACTTATGCATCTGCGGTTCCATGGTGGAGAGCAACGGCCATCACGCACTGAGCTGTTGCCGCTGCGCGGGGAGGTTCCCACGGCACCACGCCCTAAATGATATCATCCGTAGGGCGCTAGTGTCAGCGAACATCCCCTCCACGCTAGAACCGCCTGGCCTCAGCCGGACAGATGGCAAAAGACCAGACGGTTTGACACTGGTGCCGTGGGAAAAAGGGAAGTGCCTGCTGTGGGACGCAACATGCGTAAGCACCTTTGCCGCCTCGCACCTAGCCCACACAATGCGGATGGCTGGCGCAGCCGCTGAGCTGGCTGCCATGCACAAAAGGCACAAGTATTCGGCGCTCAATAATTACATCTTTGTTGCACTTGCCGTCGAAACATCGGGTGTATGGTGCGAGGAGGCAAAATTGTTTCTCAGGGAAGTGGGACGCCGCCTGAGAGTTAGGGGCCTTGACGCCCGCTCTGGTTCGTTCCTTGTGCAGCGGCTATCCATCGCGGTTCAACGCGGCAACGCAGCGAGCGTGATGGGTACCTTTGCGCCTGGGGCGACACGGGGTGGGCTTTTCGATTAGGTTTTTAGTTTTTATACCTTCATTTTTAGTTCCGTGTTCAATTTTAGATTTATTTAGGTTTAAATTATTTACCTATAAGAAGGTTTATCACATATATTAAACGTCATGATGAATATCAACCCAATACAATTTACTTAAATACGTTATATTATGCTCCTAAGTACAAAGCTCCAAACACGGCGAAAATTTGTTATAATTCCATAATAGACATGCCCACATCGATAATATTGTATTCATTTTATAATAGGTACATCAAAATGAATTTGGTTTGAAGCAAAGCGGCAAGGCTCACCATGATAGTACAGATGTACGAGAAACGATTCTTTTCTTCGAGATAAAGAATCGTGACGAATTTAACGATGATACGGTGACGTCTGAAAATATGGATACATTTAATGTGCCACAAACATGTATAGTATAAGAGCTAGCGACCAAATCGGTCATGTGGCTTCAGCTGTATTGAAACTCCGTTAGCTACTTCCCTGAACAACCTTTTCCTATAATCTTCGTGCTGGCAGGCCGCGGGCGGTGGGTGCGGGTGTAGTGGGGTGGGGAAAAAAAAGAAAAAAAATGTGGGCTCAGCGACTTTAATTTTTTTTTCAAACAGTTGCTCTGTACTCCCTGTGCACCCAAAAAAAAATTTAAATCGATCGGGTGGTGGGAAGGGGTTGCCAGCGTTAATTAAAAGTACCAAAATAATAATAATTTTCGTGTGGGCTCAGCTGTATTGGCTTTTTTTCTGACGCGAGATTTATCAATATGTAAGCCCAAAAAAATAGCCATGCAAAAATATCGGTGGGAAGGTATCGAAAAAAATTGTTGAAATTCTCGGATCTTTCAGTGCAGTGCGAATGCGAAGCGCAGCGATGTACATTAAAGCAGCAATGTAAAGCGTCCAAGCGGTGAGAGCGACTCCGGAAGTGACAGCGATACCGATGAATACGAAGGAACAGCTGACAATCAAATATTGGACGTCAATTAACTTTACAATTTTTTCGATACCTTCCCACCGATATTTTTGCATGGCTATTTTTTTGGGGCTTACATATTGATTAATCTCGCGTCAGAAAAAAAGCCAATACAGCTGAGCCCACACGAAAATTATTATTATTTTGGTACTTTTAATTAACGCTGGCAACCCCTTCCCACCACCCGAAAGATTTAAATTTTTGTTTGAGTGCACAGGGAGTACAGAGCAACTGTTTGAAAAAAAAATTAAAGTCGCTGAGCCCACATTTTTTTTCTTTTTTTTCCCCACCCCACTACACCCGCACCCACCGCCCGCGGCCTGCCAGCACGAAGATTATAGGAAAAGGTTGTTCAGGGAAGTAGCTAACGGAGTTTCAATACAGCTGAAGCCACATGACCGATTTGGTCGCTAGCTCTCCGTCTAGTATCCAAGACGCGCTTTTATGCCTTGGTAATAGAGTCGTGGCTATATAGTTTTGTCACATTAAATGTATCCATATTTTCTGACGTGACTGTATTTGTAATTACATTGTATCCCATCAAAAACATAAATGTGAAAGGCTGCCAAGTTCGATACTATGGGAATGCTTCGCCTATAAAAGAAGTGAGATCTGAATAAGTACCAAGTTCCATAAAAATACCTCAAATCATAAATAGTTATAGGAATGCACACTTGATTTCCAGCAGTTTTTAAGGTACATTTTGAATAAGTATCACGTTACATAGAAATACCTAAAATTATAATAGTCAGAGAAACGCACACCGGTTTTTTTAGCAGTTTCCTGATAACATTTATTATTTTCAGTACTTTTTAATTATGTTACTTGGCAAGTTTTCACACACCACACACCTTTTCAATGCAATGAATCGACACCTTTGGACTGCAATGTGTCAAGTATATAATTTTCTATTAAAACTTGCCAAGTTACATCATTAAAAAGTACTAAAAATAAAAAATGTTATCAGGAAACTGCTAAAAAAACCGGTGTGCGTTTCTCTGACTATTATAATTTTAGGTATTTCTATGTAACGTGATACTTATTCAAAATGTACCTTAAAAACTGCTGGAAATCAAGTGTGCATTCCTATAACTATTTATGATTTGAGGTATTTTTATGGAACTTGGTACTTATTCAGATCTCACTTCTTTTATAGGCGAAGCATTCCCATAGTATCGAACTTGGCAGCCTTTCACATTTATGTTTTTGATGGGATTTCATTTATTTTTGTTAGGTGTAGGTTCTTTATTATTTTTTTATCACGGACGGCGCGAGCGCGGCGGACGAGTGTAGGCAGCGACGGAGGGTGCGCGAGGCGGGGAACGGAATTTTTATCTAGTATCACTATACATACATATATCGGGATTTCGGGATCGATCGGGCATCGCGAGTACCTATAATCTATGATAAATCCTATTTTACTATTTATTTATAGGTGATTTTTACAAATAAACTGGCTCCCTACACCTATAAAATGTACCTACTTACATATAATTACATACATCAATAACGTACTTTATACTGTTTGTAAGTACGCTACCTACATAGATAATTAATAACTTGGTAATACCTACCTACCAGTAGGTATTATAATTGGTGGCCTATTATGTAGCCCTAGAAGTGCACCATCCCATCTCATCCCGTGGCGTATCGGAGGGTGAGATGGGCAGTAGTATATATAATTCCATCTTAGAGTATATATGATTTCCATGTTCTTGAATCTGCGATTTTATTAGTTGTAAAAATAGAAATTATTTAGACTATGCGAGAAAAAATAGTCTTTTCATTTTTGTTTGACTGATTTAGCGCACCTAGTGTACCTAGCAGTGTTGGCCGAACGTTAGTGTGATTGAAAATTAAAAATTGAAGATTGAAACACGTTAGTTAAAATTGAACACTAATAGTTTAGTGCAAATTGATTTCAATTAGAATTGAAATTAATTGTAACTAACGTGTTAATCCTTTGCGAATAACTAATAATTGAAGATATTAAATTTTTAGTCTTTCTCAAAAATTTAAACATTAATTTAATTTTTAGTGTAGATTGAATTGGTAATTGACATTAATAATTTACCTAACTAAACGCGAATTTAGGTTAAGCTAAAAGGTTTTGATTACTTTTACTTTTACCTTGACCTTGACTTTCACTTTTACTTTCACTTTCTTTAACTTTCACTTTTACTTTCACTTTTACTTTGACTTTCAATTTGACTTTCACTTCCACTTTGACTTTCACTTTCACTTTGACATTCACTTTGACTTTCACTTTGACTTTGACTTTGACTTTCACTTTGACTTTCACTTTGACTTTCACTTTGACTTTCACTTTGACTTTGACTTTAACTTTCACTTTGACTTTTACCTTTGACTTTCACTTTGACTTTCACTTTGACTTTTACCTTTGACTTTCACTTTGACTTTCACTTTCACTTTGACTTTCACTTTGACCTTCACTTTCACTTTGACTTTAACTTTCACTTTGACTTTCACTTTGACTTTCACTTTCACTTTGACTTTGAATTTGACTTTGACTTTGAGTTTGACTTTCACACAAAGAAAGTAAAAGTAAAAAGAAGCTCCAGATTTTGATACCGGTACCATCTACTCATCAGTACAAGTCGAATGAGCCCAAACAGCATGAGTCTATGATGCGCCAAACCCGAGATCCAGTAGGGATCCCCAGGGTCCAGCATGAGCTCCAGATTTTGATACCGGTACCATCTGCTCATCTGTACAAGTCGAATGAGCCCAAACAGCAAGAGTCTATGATGCGCCAAACCCGAGATCCAGTAGGGATCCCCAGGGTCCAGCATGAGCTCCAGATTTTGATACCGGTACCATCTGCTCATCAGTACAAGTCGAATGAGCCCAAACAGCATGAGTCTATGATGCGACAAACCCGAGATCCAGTAGGGATCCCCAGGGTCCAGCATGAGCTCCAGATTTTGATACCGGTACCATCTGCTCATCAGTACAAGTCGAATGAGCCCAAACAGCATGAGTCTATGATGCGCCAAACCAGAGATCCAGTAGGTAGCCCTAGGGTCCAGCATGAGCTCCATCTTGTGATATTGGTCCCGACTTCCGAACCCGAGATGCAGTTTTAAAATTAATTATTAGTGTAAGACAGTATTAATTTAGTTACACTAACGTTAATCTAATTAACTGTAATTCTTATTAAATTTTCGAGACGTTAGTGTAACTAATAGGTTAATTCTAATTGACGGTTAGTGTAATTAACGACGTCACAAAATCAATGCGAACTAACGTTAGTAAAAATTGATGTTAGTGTAATTGATTAGTTACGGAATTAATCTTCAATCTTATTGATCAATTTTCAATTCTAATTGTAATTATCGGCCAACACTGGTACCTAGTGACCTGCTTTGCACTTCGTAAATCGTGGGTTCGGTTCCCGCAACAGACACACACAGAGTGGTGAACAATTTTATTGTTCTTGTCTTTAAGACAAACATGTATTGTCTTAAATTGGTATGTATCTAAATTTAAATAAGTCTTATCTCATTTCCACTCCATACCTACTTATAGTAGAACAAAATTACACATTCGTTGTTTTCGAAACTGACTCACACTTGGCCGTTTTCAGATTTTTACTTTATTTCGACCTAAAGACAAACCTTCGAGCCAAATTTCAGTTCGGTACGACCATTGGAAGTGGTCTAGGTTTTTGATGAGTCAGTGAATCAGTGAGTGAGTCAGTGAGTGAGTGTATAGTAAAAATAGCGATTTTCTGACGTCAATATCTCAAGAACTGCTATAGGTAAAATAATGAAATTTTGTATTCTAGACAATTAAGGGGATGTCAACAGACACTCGAAATTTCATATGCGTAGATAAAATATGTTTTGAGTTATAGGGGGGTCGAAATTGGCCCGAAATGGTTCGTGTAATATAACCCACGGCCGGTGTGTCGCTTTTTTTTGCTCGAACTTGGCGGACACACTGCCGTGTGTCTAGATTTTATATTACCACTTTAATGTGCGTCACTAAAATTAATAGGATTCATTTATATATGTCCATGTAATTGTATAATAACTTTTCTTCTAAAATTTTCTGCTCATATACAATATCTACTGGTAAATCGGGACCAGAAAATTGGCTTCATGAGTTCATTTTTATGAAGCCAATTTTGGCTGTAAAAAAACAATCTTAGTGAACTGCACAGTGTACAGTGCTGTTTTGTGAAAGTAGACCAAAAATCAAAAGAATAATCCTCTAAGGATCCGAGAACTGCTACACAAAAAAATTTTTTGTAGCAGTTCTCGTTGGTTTTTTGTTGTCTTCGGTGTTTCCCAAATGACCTAAACGCAAATACTGCATCAGGTTCCACGGACCAGCATAGTAACATTAACATCCAGCAGGAGTATCTGAGCGGGTGAGGTGTTCAGAATTATTTTATCACAACTTTGTTGCCAGTCCTGAAGTCCCCTGCTTTGAAGTTAAGAGGTCAGGACTTTGCGGAAATTGCGGAGATGCTCTGTGGTACATATGGGGATGATGTGAGTCTGCAAAATGCTAGTGGTGCCATCCATCAGATAGTACTTACACCACATTCTCTTTGAAAACCCCATCACCAATTAAGTTTAGCGGTAATCCGGCGGATCTGAATTTTCAAATAACTTTCGATGGATGCAATAAAAATGTAAGAGAAGTTGTATGCCATACGATAAATAAATAATATTTTTATAATTTTTTATAGCCTATATTGTGGACCAACTGCTGGGCAAAGGCCTCCCCTCTCTTTCGCTACTCGTCATGGCCTGGTGCACGTTTCTGCCAGTTGCTACAAAAGACATCCAGGTCGTGCCGCCATCTCTTTTTCGGTCTGTCTCTGCTCCGGCCATCCTGCAGGGCCCATTCAGTAGCCATTTTGGCCTACCGCTCCGGGTGCATTCGGCATACGTGTCCAGCCCAGTCCCACTTGAGATTGGCAGCCTTAGCACCCACATCCGCAATACCAGTTCTGGAGCGCAGTTCGGTGTTCCTTACACGATCGATTCTGCGGACTCCAAGTATGCTGCGCTCCATTGCTCGCTTGCACATACAAGTTTATTCTCCCATTAAAAGGTAAGCTATTAACCCTAGAGCGGAGCAGCGGAGTTTATGTGGCTGCACCCAGTTTAACCAGACATGGACATGGACCACTGGAATTGCGGCGTAAAGGCCGGCGCACACTGAAACTTAAACACTGCAATATAATACAGGATGTTTTTAATCCGTAACCATATTGCGCGAGCTAATTTTGTAAGCCATACCTTAACAACTTTGGGACAAACTCCGAAAACGCGATTAGGTATTTATTGCATATTTTATTTTACGTTATATTCATAAAATAATAGTAGGACATCACTCAAATAGCATTATAGCAGCATAAGCGGCTAAGGAAAACATGTTCATAAAGTTATGCAGATGATTCTATTCTCAAGATATTAAAGAGCTGTGACAATGATTATAAACGTTTCCTCTGCTGGGTGAAGTACAATCAGCTTCAGAAGCAGCTTAGCGGTGTTCTAAATTAAACACCTCGTCCATTTCCGACGTCTGCAACGGAGTGTTAGCTATTCTAAAAACGATTGAATTTAAACACTTGTTTTAATTTTATTCCACAAACTCGTGACTGCAGTGTGTGTTGACCCTAAACTAACGAAGTATCTCGATACTTAACGACTGCCTATGCCTGGTTCTCGAACCAGGCATAGGCAGTCGTTACTTCAATACTAGTTAGACCTGAATGGCTCAGAATCAATTAAATTCATTCACGCTAATTCTAAAGGAGAATAATTCCTAAAAAGTCATTTAGAGTTCCTTTTCTGAGTCATCTTCCGTGGAAAGTTTACCTTTAGTGGGAATGTCAGAAATGGAGTTAGACATTGATTGGCTGTTAATCAGCGTATAATTACGTAAAAATAAGTAGTCATTCAACTGCAAAATTTTTAATTAACAATGCTCAAACATCTAAGTACAGTTTAGCGATGTCGTCCAAATATTCCCAAAGAGCTTAATACTATTCGATTTGAATGTTAGTAACATGTTAAATCTTTAACTAAATATACATTCTAATGTTCATCTTTCTACAGTCACCGGCAATAATATCTTCCTACATGAAGGCGGCAAAAATATGTGACACGCTCTTATGGCCCTACAAATAAGAGCGTGTCACATATTTTTATTTATTTATTTATTTAATCTTTATTGCACAAAAAAAAACTTATCGTACAAAAGGCGAACTTAATGCCATGAGGCATTCTCTACCAGTCAACCTTAGGGCTAAGCAGAAAGATTGTAGGCGGTGCTTCTAACGATACAGAAAAACAAATTATATGACGGAAGCATAAAACTTTAAAACGAAACTACGTATTTATTAATATATTTTTGCGGCCTTCGTGTAGCAAGATACTATTGCCGGTGACTGTACAAAGTCTAAAGTTGCAAAAAACGTGACTGTATCTAAATAATAGCTACCTACTCCTAAGATACGACTTTGGATGTAGCTGTAATGTGGAAAATTCCACGGCAAGATTATTTTCCTCCATAAAATTACAAGTGGTGGACTTGTCAGTGCTCAGAGTCCAAATACACTACCCTGCATAGACTTTGAAGATGCAAAATGTGGACTGCCACCACAAACGCCATTTTAATATATACTTGACGTCCATGCTGGCTCTCTACACTTTGTCACTTGTGTGGTTTGTCTATAACTTTATATTTAATAAATTTACACCACCACAGGCAACCATGACCTTTTATATCAGGACATTCAGGACCTTTTACTCTGGCTGGAGATTCCAAAGAGGCCCCAAGGTCCTAGTGTCAAAATTTTGAGGCACCGCCCACATCAACTTATCTACAACGCTCGTATTATCTCATTACAGTAAAGATAATAAGACGATATATCTCATTATTCATGTCAAGACCGCTATCTAAAATCGATAGACACGCGAATTGTGGCACGTAAAAACTAGCATGTTGCGCTCGGCTGTTGATTGATGATCATTTGATCATGTTCAATTACGGTCTACCAAATAAAATGTCAGACAATATCTATCCCAGTCAATTATTACCGGCCACAACATGTTTTAAAACTATTGGTAAGGATTAAATAAAAGAGGAGATAATACTTGCACGCACGACACAATTCTACTTGCCTATGGATTGGAAAACTGTATTGGGTGTAACTATTGGGTGTATAGGGAGTTGAGTTATGTGCGAAATACACGGTGTAACATGAGAAAACCGAATAATTTTAACAGCGATCATAATTGGAGACTAAAATGTCGTATAAACTTTTCTGGAATTCGCCTAGTTTCAGAGTTACTACCACTTAAATAAAAAAACATTTTTTAATGTGACTCAGTGTAAAACGCTTTTTCGATGGCGATTTCACCCTTTATCTAGTCTAGACATTCTTATTGACAAATATCAAAGTTCCAAGGAATACTTTACGTAAGCTATTTTTTACGGAAAAAAATGTACTAATTTATTTTAATCGACACTTTTACTAATAATATTTTTGTTTTTATGTTCAAAAGCATTCAAAAATCGAAAAAAGAGCAAAAAAAATTTTTTTTTTATTGGCGAAATCCAGAAAAGTTTATACGACATTTTAGTCTCCAATTATGATCAGGAATACGCTGTTAAAATTATTCGGTTTCCTCATGTTACACCGTGTATAGAAAAAAAAAACCATCGTAGTAAAGGCAGACTGTAAACATGGCAACATTTATCATACGTTGTGTTATTACACTTATTACACAACACAAACAAATTACAAATTTTAAATTTTAAAAGTCGAGGAAGGAAAGGGGTGAACGCATAATATTTTTATATAACTCTAAGTCTTTGGGAGCCATTTTTGTACTGAGGACGTAGTCTATTTTCCGTCACTTGTAGGGTCATAAGCTGTTTGTTAGTTAGTTTGGGCACACAAACGGATGTAATGTATCTCCGAATAAGATTTTTTTTCGATTTAATTGTGGTATTCGGAAAAGGTCTGATAATACAGCGATTGTTCGGATAGAAATATGAACTGAATAGCGCATTTAAAATGTTGGTATTTTATTTAATTTTTAATGTTAGTCTTGTGTAATATGAATCGCCTACATTTTGGTATTTAATTTAATTTTTAATGTTAGTATTGTGTAATATGGATCGTCTAAAAGGAAGGCTCTGAGAACATTTTATACCGAATGGGAGTAAAAAATCAAACGTGTATAAGCAGTGCTTAAAATCGAGAATGGAAATATTTAGGAAAACATTTTTGGTATGAGGTGTAGCTTATGTCTTAGTCGTACGACACTAGTAGCGTAAAATTACACAATGTTGAGTTCTCAACTAATTAGCAAAGATCTGACTGATACCGGCTTCGTTAACTTCAAGGATTGCGATTGCACGTGTATGCCTTGCAACTAAGTACGTGTAAGCATTACGACATCTGCAAGTTTCAAATGTGTAGAACATAAAAAATGCAGCATAAACTTAATACGGTACGCTGGGATATTTTAGGTTATTTCTGGGGATCGTAATAATTCTCCTATAGCGTGTTTCCCGGGGTTTAACCACGGCTCAATAAAATTATTAGGATATAGGATTGTAAAAGAAGATCCTGCGCTTTTCAGGCATGGGGACCAGAAACCTCATTCCAATTTATTTAATCGTTTGGCATAATACAGTCACAAAAATTAACAGATGAGATGACATGATTATGCGAGACTACCTACTAATTCAGGCGAAAAAAAAAATCATATCTCTTCCAAAACTTATTTGGATTAAATTATAAGCATGTATAACTAACAAAGATCCTAATATAGTAGGTACATAATTTATCACTAAGTACATAATATTTTTTTCGATACGAAATACCTTATAGTTTCTGAACTCTTCTTGTAGTTTTTAGTCTTCTTTTGAATGGTTATCGTATTATTTATGGTTTATAAATGTGACCCTCTTCATAAGCCAGGCTGTAATTTGTGGTAAACCCGGTTCGCACTTGACCCGGTTACAGATAACAAAGATAATGTTTGTGGTTTTTTATCATTGAATAGGTTTAGGTATGCTGAAAAGTTACCGAACAGTACAGAATTACGATTTTAATTTAAGTAATTGACTAGCTACCGAAGTTTTTGAAATAATAATTATTTTCAAGTCTTGTTTCATTCAGTAAATATGGAGATACAAAATGCTTCTAAATACTATTACATTTTCCATCGGCATCTGATCTAAAACACAAAAAGGATTTTTTTTATGGCACAAAGATGTAGCGGAAACTTCTGCGAAGAGTGACATGGGACCTAAGCCAATACAACGAAGAAGACTCACGGCCAAGTCCCAGATCGTCGCCGCCTCACCGCCCGTGGCTGCTCCGGGTGCGCGTGCAGCAGCCCCTGAGGGATCAGACTCTTCGACGGCTTCCTTCTCATCCTATACACCTGCTTCTCTATCGCACTCTTGCAGAGCCTCAGAGTCGAGAGCTCGCTATCCGACCCGCACCACAGTGAATCCATCGCCAACATTGTGAAAACTTTAGCACATCACTAATACTTTTGCAATTTTTTAGACTTTCGTTTCACAACTGTTCAGGATGGTTGAGTGACCCGTGAATTGAGCACGGCCGCAACACACGTCCGAGCGTACGTGAATGCGCGAGTCCGACTGACTGTGCTACTCGTTGTCTGTATTCTCATCGCTTTCGGACACTGGCGGGCCTGACATTCGATTACGCATAGTCGTTATAAATTTGGGAGATCATGTTATACTGGAGAGGCTCGATATTAATTTTTGTTGTTAAAGGCGCAACGATCTAAAGCTCTCCAACTCATAATCGCAGCCTGGTGTGCTATTGCAATTGTTTGCACAGAGGATCCAGTATACCTCTCCCATTACACGTACCTAGTTCTCGCGGATCTCAAGTATACATACAGTTATTCTAACTCGCCTGCCTTTATTCTTAAATGGGAATATACGATGCCCATTATCACCGTGATTTAGGGTAGTGATTAAGACGATCGTGAATCATGATTCGGGTCAGGCCAAATCGTATTTCATGACACTGACTGGACGCTACTGAAATAGTTTTTTGGGGTCACTCGAGTATCAAAGAAAGAAAACAGATTAGCTGTGGAATGGATGTTGTTTATTGTGGGTACTCGTATCCGAGCCACACATAAAATAAATTTTATCAAACCAGAACGGCAATTTCAGCCATTAATAGCATGACTAGCCTCTAACCGTTAAGGGGTAAAATTTCCAAAAATAAATAAATTTGTTAATGAAAATCGACTGTAGACTAACTGACCTTTGTAGGACTTAGGTCAATCAAGTCTTAATAGGTAACATTTGGTCGCCATTGAGATGTTTCTTGTTCTTATGTGACTACGAAATAATTAGTCTGATTTTTAATAGAGAAACCTTTTTTGTTTGTTTTTTCCACAATATGACCCACGTATCTTAAAAGAGGTCATTACGAGTACAGTCAAAATATGTTAACAACATTCAACGATCAAGGTTGTCTTGACAGCACAAATAAACATCAACAAACGACCCGTAGTTACTTAGACAAATTTTCAACGTTTTTTTTAAACCTTACGAGTAGGTATAAACTACACGATTTGAAGAATTTTAACGTAGGAGATAGGAGTCGTCAGGAGTAAAAAGGACTAAATTCCAATTCTGGTCGATCAACGGAAGGTTACACTGAGCATGGTTTGACTAACATGCCCTTAAGCGGTATATTTATATTACTGATGTGCCGAGAAAAAAAAAACAAAATTCCGGAATTGACAACATTTCATTTTTTTGAGTGCTACTTTTTATTGTATGGCCCGAAAGAAAATTTTAAGAGACCCGTATTTTTTTATTTTTGCGAAAATCCATGTTTTTTAGTGGAAAAATCCATTTATATTATTACTTGGGCAGAAAGGGCGTATGTAACAGTCGTCGAAGTATCGGCTAAATGACGTTACATGTTGTGTTTCATACACTGAAAAAAACGTTGAAATAGTTACATTGATTGACATTAACGTAAAAACCATAGCGTGACCATAGTGCGCTTAAACAGTTTGACATTTGAAGCACAAGATAAATGTCAAAACTTAAAATATCAAACCGCTAACTTCGAAAGACATCTTAAGGATTGTTGAAAATGCCTTGCATTAAATATTACCTAATGAAAACTTACAATAGCAACACATCTTTATAGCCCAGTTATTTACTGTTCTACCATCAGCTGAGGGAAGTACTATCTGAGACTATATACAGATGGATCTGAGGAGAGGCCCATCTTGTTGTTTTTCTTGCGCCGATATGTGTCATTATGTTGGTTTGTTTATTATATTGTGTGAGAATGTATATTTTATATTAGGCCACGTTTCCACCACAGATATGCTAGGTATATGAAGGTATCCGCCTAATGAATAACTGAACGAAATTAAAATAATTTTATTATAATACATATGTATACCTTTTATTTCTCCCCTGATTAACACATGGTGAATTTTACTTCTCCAGTCTACATTCTAAGTACAGGAAAGATATTTAACTTATTATTGACAAGTCATCAGAAAGTACTTAAGGACCTACTTAGGATACAGGTTTAAAAATAACAAATTTCCATACTAATAAAATAAGTACCTACTTTATTTCCTATAAAATGTAATTTATTTACCACAATCCAAAACAACTTTGGCTCGTGACATTTTAATTGATATAATTTCTCAGTTTTATCTGTAAAGGGACATTTCAACTTGAAAGCCAAATCGTCACAGATTCCGTTAGGAGAAGCACAAACAGTCATCCATTTTATGATTGTTGGCTTCTTGGAGAAACTCTTGAAGATTTGGGACGTCAGCGTCACTTCTATACTGTTTTCGTTTACAAATAGTAAAGGAACATGAGTGATGAACATGAGGCTACACTTAATAAAGGCCTTTGCCAGTTTGTACATAAGAACTCCGCGAAGATAACGAAGCTTCGGTACCTCTTTTGCCAGGCAAATTATATTTATCCGAGCTTTGCAAAAATCACACGCGGCAAGCTCCTGCTGTCAGCTTTGACAAATCTTTCTGAGTTTCTCGTGTCCGCTTCGTTGTAGAGGTATTGGTCAATACCCAACCGGGGTATTTTCCGAGGATTCCCTGAATTCCATCGTCAGGTCGTCGTAGAAGAAAGCAGTCCGGGATCCGTGAAAGAGCGAAAATCGTAGTCGTCGTTGAAGAATGCAATCCGGGGTCTGTTAGAAAGCGAGTTGTGGTCGTCGTGGAAGAAAGCAGTCCAGAGTCCGTGACAAATCGCAACACGTAGATAATTAAATTAATCCAAGAAAACGTAAATTACAAGCAAATATTCGAATTGAATGAATTAACTGTCAGCTGTCCTGTCACTGTCAGTAGTGTTGTAATTGTCAAAGTTGTCAAACGGAAACCCGGAAGATAACGTTTTTTCATAGTGGTAGTATTGAATCAGCCGTGTGACGTCATTTTCCGGTTTAGATATTTTGGTGATTTTTCCAAAAATTACTGAAAAAAAAAAAAAAAAATGGTTTTTGTGTTCTACAAATGTATTTCTCGAAATGGTTTTCGATTTATAAAATTTGGAAATTTTGAAATATTGTCAATTCTTCACATAGGAATATTTCGGAATCTTGTCACAAATTTTGTATGGGGATTGAAACTTTCAGTTTCTTAATTTTTAATGAATTTTCTGGAATTTTCCGAGAATTTTTCCAACTTTTTTGAAATTTTCAGTAATTTATATATCACAAGTATGTAATCATAACCTGTCAGGGCGATCGTAGGTTTAGAATTCACTTTTCCATTTTTCTTTTACTGCGTTACGTAACGTACTCGGCTAACACACTCTCCAGCAGTCCGGAACAAAACCCGGCGAATAGGTGTCAGTTTTTTGGATTGTCTAAAACTGCGGTTCTCAAACTTTTTTGGTGACGGAACCCTTCTGGAAAGCGAAATATTTGACGGATCCCCAATATATATATGCTAGAGTTAGACGGATAGAAGAGCCGATTTTCGTTTTTATTTTATTTTTGCGAAGCCCCCACAGAGGCTTTGCGGAGCCCTAGTGCTCCACGGAGCACACTTTGAGAATGGCTGGTCTAAATTATGAATTCTATGTGTACAATGTACTGAATGTACATTGTACATACATAGAGATTCCTATTTTTACTTTGAACAGTAAGTTTACATTTATATATTAACACGAACGTTAATAGTGCCCCTAAGTAGATAGTCGTGTTTACTAATGTTATGTTATGACTCGTGTGCGCCGGCGCATGGGAATCGCGTGGCGCGAGGGCACCAAATATTATCGTATGCGTTATCGAACACGCGATTGTCTTGCTGCGAATTACCTACTGTTGCATTACAATTGGGTACCTACTGCTGAGAACCAACCGCGGATTGAAGTCTATGTTTGATGTCTGGATTCTAAGTAAGAAGGTAAAAGCAGATACGTAGCCGCTTTTCTCGACAGGACTCTTCAACTCTAGACGAATAATATAAGAATAATAATTCATTTATTGTTTACCCTGTCAAACATGATGTTACAAAACAAATAGTAGCAACAGTAATAAAAAGCAATGTTACATTTGAATATAACTAACAAATTAATTTGGTATATAGCTCGTTTACATACAGTAGAAATAATAGAGGCCCAAGGATACACCCCTGAGGAACTCCAACCTAAATGTGTTTAAATTCGGACCTTGTTGTTTCGACTGTCTTAGTTTTCTTATTATAGTTTTGAATTACCATGGCTTGCTGTCTATTTTATATATACCTACCAAAAGCCATTTTAATGCTTTTATTGACAACAGGAGTTGCATTTAGTTATCATCGTTTGGTGCATAGAAATGACAAAGACCACTATACAAATACTAGATATAGATGAGGATGACAAACAGTATTTTTCTCTAAAATTAGTAAGTAGGTAATTTTAGAGAAAAATACCATTTGTCATCCTCATCTATATCTAGTATTTGTATAGTGTTCTTTGTCATTTCTCTGCACCAAATGATGATAACTAAATGCAACTCCTGTTAACAATAATAGTAATCGGTATGTTATTCAAGTCAATAAAAAAAAACTCCTAAGAGACTTGCCTTGCCGCACAAACTCGCGGGTAAAAACAGTATAAAAATGTCCTTGATTAAATTACAATTTCTTAATTACGTGTTAATGGAAAGTAAATTAAGCTCAAACGAGCTAATAATAGCGTAACGAATAATGCATGTGCACTGTGCAGCCATTCTGCAGAGTGCATAATCATGTCGGGTTCATGTTCTTATGAGTTTATGAGATTAGATATTATGGATTATGGATGTGACGTTCTCGACAACGTTCTTCGTTTACTGTGGGAAAAATTCTCGAGCGAGAACGATTTCAATACAAAACGCGTGACGTTCTCGAAAACGGCGCAATCTACTTAGGTCGTATTCATTAACAAAATAATTAGCTCTCTCAACTATTTTTAAGGCGCCTCCGGTTTGCAGTTTGCCGACGGGCGATAAGACCCTAGATTAATCTCTAAAAGACCACCAATAAACTAAGAAACTTAGATCTATATTCCGTCCGATATGGGTCAATTTGCGCCATTGCCACCCGAATTAAAGTCAGTCACTAATTTAAACTTGTTTAAAAAGCGTCTAAAAACTTATTTGTCGAAGAAGTGTCTCTATAAAGTGGATGAGTTTTTGTCAACTCAGACTTCAACACAGTATTAATAGTTATTTGTTATATTTTTATTAGAAGCTAACTATTGACAAATTTGTTATTATGTTAGATAATTGTATTGTGATACTGATAACTGTTCTAAGTGATAATTGTATTTGTGTGTAAATAAATATATGTGAAATTGACATAATATAAAATTCAAACGCAATTTATATTGATATATGAATAAATGACTAATAAAAATAAATAAAATAAATGACTATGACTATGAAAATGACTATGACATTGCGCTCAACTGAGGTCCTTCAGGTCAAGCCTATGGCAGATTCATTGGACATAAACAAAAAAAATTGATTTTACTTTTTAAAATTAAAATGGCAATTTTCTTAAATAAGTGCGGTCAATACAGTGCGGTGGGAATTAACTAAATAATTGTATTTCTTATAGGGCATAGGTAGAATAGAGCAAGAACTATTTGCGTATCGTTAGCTGCAGGGCAGCTGGCCTTTAAAGAATATGAATACTAAAAACATGTGTTAGTGTTATTATGTTATGACTACTTATGACGCATATGAGTGTGTTCATACCTAATACATAGAATCCGATTACTGCTCCTATAACACTATCAGCTTGCCTATTATTAAAAAACCGGTCAAGTGCGTGTCGGACCACGCATAATGGAGGGTTCCGTAGCTTCAATGGAATATGAACCAGACTAATGCCAAAAGGTCGTATCTGATGCCTATGGAATAGACATGTGCGCCGCGCCGCCGCGCCGCCGCCGCCGACAATTTTTCCACGCCGCCGCCGCCGATGATTTTGATCGGCGTAGAATCGGCGTGGCAATTTTTAAGTATTTATCTTGTTTTAACGCCCGGAAATGGACGCACAACCATTTCCGGGCATTAAAACAAGATAAAGATGTGAGTGACCAATATACTCATCATCATTATGAGCCAATATTGTCCCACTGCTGGGCAAAGGCCTCCCTCTTATTTCTCCACGTATCCCTATCCCCTGCAGTCTCCCACCAGTCTCTGTCAAAGGCGTCAAGCTCGTCCCGCCATCTCCGACGAGGTCTACCGTGACGCCTTACAATCTGTGGGACCCAACGGGTGGCAGTTTTGGCCCACAGAGCATCCGGCATACGGCAGACGTGTCCCGCCCAGTCCCATTTAAGCTTGGCGGCAGTTTCAGCTACATCAGTCATTCGCGTTTTGGAGTGTAGTATTGTATTTTTTATGCGATCGGTTAATTTCACGCTCAAAATACTACGCTCCATGGCCCGCTGACAAACCTTGAGTTTGGATTTTTGAACTTTTGTCACAGACCAAGTCTGCGCTCCGTAGGTAAGGATGGGGAGAATGCACATGTCCATGAGTTTTCTTTAAAAACTAATTCTACTTCATTAAAAAAAATGCTTTTCCTTCTTCACTTATTCCTTGCCGGTGTACCAACGGACGTTATTTTTGCTGTCATTTCGATGCTATCGTAACGTAAATTTACGTCGACGACTTATCGATAATTTATGACAACGTCTGGTTTTTAAATGATAGGTTTATATTTTGATATAATTAGCTTTTTCCGGCTTTTGAATAGAAAGCATTTTGATTTACTTTAAATTTTCCCTAAAATAAGAGTGAAGTAACAAATTTTTATTTTTGACTCCAAAAAGCTGCAGGTTCTCATTTGTTGTTTTCATGTCGCGAAGACGACTGAGTTAGTTTTTTTTTGTTTAAATGGCCCATTCTTATTAGGTCAAGTTTTATTTTGGGATCGAGAGACTATATATATTAACGTTAATATTAAGTATAATTACGTAACGTTACACCTGCATTAAATTGTAATTTACGTGATTTTATAATAGCTCGCACATTTTCGCTCTGCTAGCGACACTTAATACTTAATAGTAAAGTGGAACTGTGGAGTGTGGATATCACTATAAAATGATGTCAACTTAAACTATTTGTAAACGATGGTTCAATTTTGTTTTAAAGTTACTCGTTCTTTTTATCCGATGCTAGTGACGTGCGTTAGGCGCGTGGATTTATCGTGGTTCATCGATGTTCAACAGCACTCATGTTTTTGCTATTAACATAGAGTAGAACTTCGTAAGCCGCTCGCAGCGGGGATGATTGGATGAAATAAGTAAGACAAATAATTGAAAAAAGCTGAAATCTGTTAGTTAATCAAGGAATCTAATCCATAATTATTTTTGCATTTTTTTAGAGTGATGCATTGAACATTTCTTCATCTTAGTTACTTGATCCATTGCTTAATTGGGAAGGGAACATGCGTGAAAAATATCTAATTTAATTTGTTAAATAAACACGTTCAAAACAACACCAAATTAATTTAAAATAGAGGAAATCCGTAATAATTTTGTAATATTTTTGTAAAGATATTGCGTTTAAAAATGTTACATTAGAGCAATTTTTTGAATACCCCAAATATATTTCAAAACCTCAATTCGATTACTTGTGTTCTTACAAGAAAAAAAAGTATAACAACTGTATAGGTGAAAACGCATTGTTTCGTGCTCAAAAGTTACAAAACATTCCAAACAGTATTCCGCAACTTTGAGGCCGGTGACGTCATAAACATCACGTTTTTTGTATGGGGCGTTTGTATTTCGCATTTCTGACGTTTAAAGGCTATAATAGAGAGTGGGTTTATTAGAGACATTTGAATCTAACGGGAAATGTAATCAAATGACGTCTTCCCGAAAAATCATGTATGTTGCGAATCGGTAAAGCGATCGAGCCCTGGCAAGGCGTACTGATGTTGATACAAGCCCAACTGGGTTTGATTATTTTTAAATTTTTGTATTTTATTTAATAACATTGTAAAATCCAATCCATCCATCAAAGAACGGTAAAATAAAATGTAGATTTTATTTCGTTAGCAAATTCTGGCTACCGCAAGCATATTTGTCTTTTAGAACTTAGAATCATTATTTTCTCTCACAAATTACAAATTGTATATCAGTCTGTTCTGCACTTGTTAACTTCGGAGCTTTTTGTATTATTATCGTAGTTGATTTTCAGGCAAGTGGTGTGGCCAGTTCTTCATAGATAAACCATTAACTACGGAGCTATAAATGTGGACCATATGTAGGCCATCTTTTGGAAAATTCTTTAAAATCAAGTCTTTGATTTAAAATGTACAATGTTTGCGAAACAATCGTACGTTTTCAAAGATTTGGGGTGTTTTATTAAAGTAAGTTTATCCTTATAAATACTCAGTAGGCCTCAATTTAAAAGGTAATTAGTCACATTCCCCGGGCATGTTAAAAATATGTACCACGCCGATTTCACGCCGATCATGCCGCCGCCGCCGGTCATAAAACGATCGGACGCCGCCGCCGATGATTTTGCCATCGGCGCACACCTCTTCTATGGAAGAAGTTTTTTGGAAATAACTCAAAAATGGGTAAACCGATAACGTTCAACACAATTTTCGTAGAAAGTATATGATAACGCGCATCTTCTCCAACTTTTTAATATTTTTTGAACTTACGGTTAAAAAATTTCAGGAGGGACGCAATTTTTTCGACTTTCGAAACGATTATTTCTGAAACTATTCACTTAATCACAAAATATTTAAAGAAACCTCAATATTATTTTTAAAGACCTATCGATTGATGTGCAACATGTTGTTATTTGGTATTTATTTTATTTAGTTACATGTATGGAGCGCCCCACCTGAAATTTTTTTTTTCAGCACTTTCACTACATAACTAAATAGCGGCCTACAGACTACACCTTATGTCTAAATTTTATTAAGATACGTCTTATAGTTTCCGAGTAAAATGGCTGTGACATACGGACGGACGGACAGACGGACATGACCGAAACTATAAGGGTTCCGTTTTTGCCATTCTGGCTAAGGAACCCTAAAAAGCCTATCCAATCAACAAATTCAAATTTTTAAATCATTGTGAATTTGAAAATCACCGATTTAATATGACCGTAATTGTAACGTTGTTACATCATTCTATCCAATTCATTGAAATGTGAAAACACAAGTTGGTTACCAATTGGTTATTGGTAGACAAATGAAGTAACTCGGGACAGAATGATAACATTAGAGAATGGTAAACACGCCACAATTATATAAATGTGCCAGACAGTACTATATACTATGATTTTTAAATCTGGGACCAACTCAGTCAATATTTCAACTAGTATTTCAATAACTTCATTGTTACCCCTTTGTCCCCGTGAAAATCATTTGATTGGACCCATGGTTCATGGTTGTGTAGAGATTTACATTATCTTCTTATTTAAAAGGGGTCCTTACATTATCTTCTTATTTAAAAGGGGTCCTACTACCCCTACTGGAGGGGAATAAATCTATAACTGTCATATAACTTTTTTTAACTTGCATTTAAAGGGATCATTACCTCCTTCCTTGTTTAATAATGCCTTGCGAAACCCGATCTCTAAAACCATACGAGTGAGAAATAGGCTAATGCAGTTGTAGGAACTAAAGTGTAAGAAACCGTGCCAAGAGCCGTTGACACGGAATGTAAAAGAAACCTCTGTCTACAAGTTGAATATCGTCCAGTTTCTGTGAACTCAGCACCGGCATTATCGTGAAAGTCTAGGCTGAATGGCCTCGCCTTGTAACACTAATTGCACACGATATTATGTCAAGAACTGTACACTACATACTCGTACGAGCCCCGATGCATATGTTTTCGTCTACTCAGAGAATTTAGAAGCCTGCTAGATGCATTTTATTTGCTGTAGGTGGTTGCTCCAAACCAGAAGGTGGTCTTTTTGTCTCACATTATTTTGTGACCTGTCAAATAAACGCCATCCGGATAGCAATAAGTGTTTTGTTAAAACCCTGCAAAGCAATTAACTAATGAAAGTGCTTTACTAATTCACTTCAACGCCCGCACGCGAACTATTCTCCGAAACCTATTTTTAATTAGACCCCACTGTCCTGAATTAAGAATCAGTGATAGCGGCCTTACAATTGGATCTAATGACTTGACCAATTATGAATTCCTATTACAAGGTTCTAACTAATACATTATTACTATAATGCTGGTATGTAATGAATAGTACTTTGTAATACGAGGGTTGCCCTGAAAATGTCGGAAATTAACGGACTCTAATGAAAAATTCACTTTTTGGACATGCTGTGCCAAATTGTGCTTACCTTAATAACTAGTGTGACAAATATAGGTATACACTAATGATTAATATACAGATTATCGTTATATATTATAAGTCACAAGGCATTAAAAATACCTAATATATGCAATATCTTGTAATAATAATACCATGCATGACTTGCTGATTAAATATGTCAAAGGTTTTTGATAAACAGTGAAATGACTGATTCCTCCCACGAACGCTGCGGCTGTGGAATGAACTCCCTGCCGAGGTTTTCCCAGCGGGCTACAGTATGAGGTTCTTCAAAAAAGGAGTGAATAGGTACCTAAAGGGTAGGCAACGCGCATGTGAATCCTCTGGGGTTGCAGGCGTCCATAGGCTACGGTAACTGCTTACCATCAGGTGGGCCGTATGCTTGTTTGCCACCGTCGTAGTATAAAAAAAAAAAAAAAATGAAAACATCAGTGAATTTTATCATGCTGATAAAATTCACTGATGGCATTCAAATCCTTATTTCATATTTCATTTCATTTATTCATGCTTTTATGTTACACTAGCCTTTTCCCGCGGCTTCGCCCGCGTACTATAAGTACTTAAAAAGGATACCCATGTTGATTATCAGACTTTGTGACCACATTTGCCCCTTTTAGGGGTTGAATTTTCAAAAAACCTGAAACACGTGTTTACTCATTTATCGTTAGGAATACTCCTGTGAAGTTTCGAATAAAATAATGTAACAAATTACCAATTGTAATTGTGGTGTACTATCTACAGTAGAATAACTACAGTCAAATATCTTGGTGTTATCATAGATGACAAGTTGCAATGGGGTCCCCATATTTCTAACACTGCCAATAGAATCCGAAAACTAATATTCATTTTTTAAAACCTGCGATTGGTAGCAGATCGTAAACTTTTAATATAATGTTTTGACCTATTGTATATGCTCTTGGGGAGGTGCTTGCAAAACGCATCTTATTCAGCTCGAGCGCGCACAGCGAGCAGTTTTGAAGGTTATGTTATGTTTTATCTTCCATATCGATACCCTACTGAGCTGCTCTACGGCATAACTGAAGTTTTAAGCGTACGTAAACTTTTTATATACCAAATATTACGAAGATATCATAGATATATAGCTCCTATTATAATTACTATTAATAAACGGATAGTTTACTACCCAGTTCCACGTTGTAGCAGTGCATGGGCTAGGAGACATTTTTCTTTTATAGCTCCTTTCTTATACAACAAAGCCAACAAAACCCTGAATATACACAAGTTAAGTAATTACCAACTAAAAAGTAAAATTAAAGTTTGGTTAAAAACCTTAAACTATTCCGAAACAGAAGAGCTCTTACAGATTTTATCTTTAATAAAAACACACACACACAAACACACACACACAATTAACATACAAGCGCGCAAAACACACACACACACATCACATAATCAGACATACACACTACACACTCACGCGCGCATTTCTTTATTTATTTAAGTAAATCTTGTTTAGTATTTAGTTTATTAGAAATAATAATCTCTCACTGTTTTAGTTATATTATAAATGTCTAACATTGTAACCTTATGTAATGCCTGTAATAAGGGAAGGAACTGGCTCTTGAGACACAGGGAAACCTAGTTTGAGAGCCAGGTGCCAATCGTATCAATGTACCATCAGGTTCAAAATTGCATGGTCAATTTATCAATGAATTCATTCATAAATTGACCATGCAATTCTGAACCCGATAGTACACCTAAAGTTGGAATAAAGATTGTTTATTTTATTTATTAAATCTTGATTCGCCATCCAAACTTTGGACCCCCATTTTACCCCCTTAGGGAGTGAATTTTGAAAAATCATTTCTTAGTGCACCTTTAGACCTTAAAAGGAACCTACGTGCCAAATTTGGAATGAGTTATGAGAGCAAAAATTAAAATGTATCTGGAAACATTAAATGTCCAAAATGTCGTCAAAGGACAGCTGAACAAAGAATTTGGTAAACAGGCACTAGATAATTTAGAAGAATTACTTAAGTACCTACCTAATTATTATCGGGGAAATGTTGAGAACCATCACTTTAAAGATTGAAATGAGACGTAGACGTAGAACATATATTTAGTAGTAAGTAGTGCCCGTAACAAACTTCATCACGGATATAATTTATTCTTGAACTTGCCTTGTCTCGCTCCCGCGTGTCTAGATTATACTTTTAAATTAACATATATTTTTATACAAACAGTGTCAATGTCAGACTTCAAGCAAGAAATTATGGAAAGCAGGGTCAAAAGTTAAATGAAAAATACCAATACAAAACAAATATTTTAGAAATTACAAACAAACGAGACGAAAACTTAAGTCGATCTGTCTATCTAGACTCTCATTTCTCATCTACCATGTCAATAATGCAATGTTAAATTGTAACATGTGTAAAAGATTTAGAACCGATAAGTACCTATATGACGATGCCATATGAACAGAAAGTTGTCAAGTAGTAATTCTTGAAAATTGTAAGAATTTCAGTTATGTTTAAATCTGGCCACATAAACCTGTGTATAGATTGACATAATGAAACAGTTAATAGGCGCAGTCCTAGATTTTATTTAAAAAGAATTACAAAACAAGGTTCCCATTTCAAGTGTTTGCAAAAGGAAATATGCAATAGTTTAATGTTTATGATGGGCAATTATGTACAAATTCCACTAGTTTTTACGAAGCAACGGAACTTGTATTTAAACAATCCAAAATATTTGGAATTCATTTTTAATTGAAACCTACTGTGATTATTATTTAAAGTGAACATACTTGGCCAAGAAATCTCATCATGCTAATATGTACCTCCCATATAAGAATTTTTACCACGAATTTACATTTTAGGGTTCCGTACCTCGAAAGAAAAAAACGGAACCCTTATAGGATCACTTTGTTGTCCGTCTGTCTGTCTGTCTGTCTGTCAAGACCATTTTTCTCAGGAACGCGTGGAGGTATCAAGCTGAAATTTATATCAAATACTGATTTAAAATTTATATCAATAGACTTATTGTTCCTTGGAGCTGTGAAAAAATCAAACTTAAAAGCCAACGCAATAAAAAGATAGTCGTTTATGCTGCAAATTTTAGAGTTTTCGGCACTCGCAAAACCTACGGGGTACTTCCCGTGAACTCAGAAACTTGAAATTTGGCACGAAGCAACGTCATGTAGCATAGACAATGGAAAAATTACAAAAAGTAGACATTTTTAGTAAAATCATACAAAAAAATTTTTTTTTTAATTTTAAACTTACTACCTTTTTCCTCGTAAACGCGTAGAGGTATTAAATTGAAATTCATGTCAAATACTCAGGGCTATAGGACCTTTCAGATGTAGCAAAACCAAAGTTTTATGTCAACGCAATCAAAAGAAATATCAATTTAAGTCGCATATTTTGAAACTGAGTACCTACTCGCAAGAAACTCAAAACCTAAAGGGTACTTCCCGTAAACTCGGAAACTTGAAACTTGGCACGAAGAAACTTCATATAGCACAGACAAAGGAAAAATTACGAAAAGTAGACATTTTTAGTAAAATCACACAAAAAATATTTTTTTTAATTTTTAACTTGCTACCTTTTTCCTCGTAAACGCGTAGAGGTATTAAATTGAAATTCATATCAAATACTCAGGTCTATAATACCTTTAAGTTGTAAAAGTTTGTACGGAACCCTCGGTGCGCGAGTCCGACTCGCACTTGGCCGGTTTTTTTTTATATTAAAAGGATTCTTGGTTCCAAAAGGTTCGCAACGATTCGCAAAACTTAAACACTAACTACAAAAAAATCATATAACCCGATTCCCGCGCCGGCTAGTATAATAATAATGAGTAATGAGCAGTGATCGGCACGACCCGTGCAACAACGCGGAATTTCGCGTAAAAAAAAATTACGGATATGACTATAATATTTTATTGAACACTAACAAAAAAGTGTGATTATAATTATGTCCATATTCAAATTACTATAGGAACGCCGCGGTGTTGCACGGGTCGTGCCGATCACTGGTAATGAGACAGTTGAGCCGTTTCCCTTCAGCTTAGTAAAAAATGCCAAATTAGCTCATCACAAACAGACACGGGGTTATAGCCCTTATGTTATTGACGACGCTATTGTAAAGACGAACAGCAGGCCTATGATGGCAGATTTTATCAGCGGATAAGTTGATATAAACCTGATAAAATGACAAACAATGGCGGCAACTGTCATTTTATCAGGTTTATATCGACTTATCCGCTGATAAAATCTGCCATCATAGGCCTACAGGACGCCTAATTTTCGAAAGACTCGCAAGGCCAAGGCCTCATGAAGTTAGCCGTAATCTCCCATCATTATCGTCATTATTTGATGTAGGTCATAAACACCAGCGTCATTGTACGAGAGGGTTTGACTAGGTACATCGTACTCCCCATGCAAGCCCTTCGCGGATTGGGGATTTCTTCACAGATGTAGTATGAGTATTGGGGTTCCATTAAGATGCTTTCCTGCACCGTAATGGTAAAATTTCGTAAACGGAAAAACGCTAAGAGGATCCAGATATCGCTCGAAGTGTTTTTTCGTGGTCAAGGCGTATCCTGATAATCGTATGAACAGGAGTGAATAAAGCCACTATCTTCATCTTCAGTTTGGAAGTAACATGCTCCCCCGCTCGTTCGCTCGGCTCAGCTCCCAGCCCAGCGCTTCGAATTTTCAAAAATGTCAGGCGATCTAGGTTAGAAGCAGGGTATACTAAGTTCTGAATTTGTATGGCAAGTCCCGGGAATTCCCGTTTCTGGTATCTACTAGATTAATATATGAAATCGAGGATCGGGAGCGTACCCTTGTTAGGAGAGCAAGGAGCTGCGAGTGGCTTGATAGCCAAAAGCTTGGCGACAATCAATTACCGGAGTGAGCGCTTTTGTTGACATAAGTAACGCGATATTGTGTTAATAGACTGGGCGAGGGAAGTTCAATGATCCCGCAAATCCGAATAAAAAGCGATGTGACGTCAGACATATCTGTGATTAATGTGGAACATGCTTGGCTTCGTTGTGAATTGTGGGAATCAGTCTATTTTATTATCTCGTTTCTTGGAGAAGTTCCTCATTCAATCATTCTTTAATTATTAGAATTTGGACAAATTCTAAATATCTATCAGTTGACGTGCGCATTTCGATTTTGCGCACTAATTTTGAAGTATGAGTATCACAATTTAAATAAATACTCGTAGATATTCATTGACGCGAATTAAACAGGCAGCAGGCGCGAACTGTACGAAGCAGCACCGGACAGGACCCCCTGTTTAATAGCGAAATGCTAATGGCACGCATAAGTTGCCAAATTATATAGTCCACTTTAGATGGCAAACCATCCATCGTGCACACGCCTGCACGTTGTCGAGTTACTACACCATTATTATGGCTTTGCTATTTTTTTTCTAGTAGGCGTTTTGACGAAGTTGTGTATTTTTTTGTTAATATGTAAGTACAGATGGTTGACTTGCTCTGAAATACAAATACAAATAAAAAAAATCATTTCTGTGGCTTGTTTTGCTTTTGTGTTTTAAATTTGTATTGATAAAGTTATTATTAATTATTATTTCATTACCATTTAGGTATCTACACTAAACAGACATCCTACGATATCATAAATAATACATATTAATTAAATGTCTTATTAAACTAGCATGAGATGAGACCCAACAATGTGTACACCACATCTTATACAAGTATGACAACAAGCAAGACTTGCTGCCATCAGTTTTTTCTTTCGAAATGAAATTAAAAATATATTACTATATTTACATAAAGTTTATTTTATTGCTATAATGTAGTTGGTATATCAGATATAAGAAATAATAATCATTTTGGGCAGTTGCAGTTTTCAATAGTGAAAAATTTTAGTGGCATTGCCTAATCTCGTTAGACAAGGTGTTGTCAGTGTTAACTTGGCTTTATTTTTTCACGAGTTTCAGTTTTTTCAAAGTTTTTGACTATCTATAATCTAAATTTAGGCTAGCTGTTTGGAATCGGTTTCCATAGATAAATTTGTACACAGAGGCAAGGTATTTCAGAACTTGATTGCTGCATTGTATTGATTGTAAAGTACTTATACCTAACTAAATGGAAAATGTGAGTCATTTATTCATTTTCTTTTCAGTAAAAATATATTGTGAACAAATAAAAGAAAAAATAAATAGCACTGGTGGCCTGGTGTTAAGACGTTAGACTTTCAATCCGAAGGTCTCGGGTTCAAACCCTCATACCAGTACCACTGAGTTTTACGGAACTTATGTACAAAATATCATTAGATATTTACCAGTCCGTTTTCGGTGAAAGAAAACATCGTGAGGAAACCGGATCTAATCCCAATAAGGCCTAGTTATCCCTCAGGGTTCAAAGGTCAGATGGCAATCGCTTTTGTAAAAACATGTACCTACGTCTATTCCAAAGATTAGGTTGCCCAGCGGACCCCAGGCTCAATAGAGCAAAAAGTTGGGACAAATGCTAGGAGGAAGAATGTAAGAATAATTCTTACATTAGGTAAGTAGGTACTTTCAGGAAAACCTTATCTACCAGGCATTGCATTTAAAACTGATCTCGCAACCAGGTCAAATGGTTTTTTTATCAGTGGTTCAAACATAACAGAATACTTTGTACTTTACTTTAAAAATAGACCCATCTTGCAGTGGCATGTTATGGGTTTTTTACTAAAGAATGGAATGTAATGGAAATGTTTAGCAGTTATTAGGAAGATGTTTCTGTCATGCTGATGATGAATAATCATACATGCAAATTTTATGCTCACACATTTCTGAACAGAGCAGGCAAATTAATTTATGCTAATCAAATACGGACATATAAGAGTTTACTATTAAACTTATTAATAAATTTGGAATTTGGATATTGTCATAAACGTTTAAGTTTGTCACGTGACTTTAGCATTATTATTTTTATTTTATGAAGAAACAGCTGCTTGAAGGAGGCTAGACAAACTAGGCCCCCAGTTAGAACAAAGAAAACAAAAATATGATGACATCAATTCTACGCCATTTGGGTTACAGAATGTCAGGGAATGTTTATTAATATTTATTGACGTACCCGTCCTCTTCGTCCTCGGCTTCTTTGCTGGTGGCTGGGCGTCTCTGTTTGATTTTATTGTCCGCCTTCAGTATACTCTTCACTGACGTTTTATCCTCTATCTTTACACTTTTTTCAGCCATTGTTTGCAAACATTATTCAACTTCAGTCAATAATTACACAAAACATTTTCCACTATTGTTTATAATATTAAATTGGGGATTATTCGCTCTTATTTTAGGTTATAATTTATGAAAATAAAGCAGCCGTCACTCACTCCCTATTCCCTACCGTCACTGACACTGACGTTTTTAACAGTTATGCAGTGCTGCCATGTCGCATTTTCAGGAATCCGAAACCCAGCTTGCAGCGCAGATGACGATTCCTTCGGTCACAAAGTGAGGTCGAAAGAGAGGGTTATATAGGCTGTGTGTCGTTTTGACTAGAACGGGTATTAGACATTGCAATTTGTAGGGCCCAATCTGTTGTGTAACCTGCCTCTCCCTAACCGTTCTTCCGCTCCCTATGGGCAGAGCCGGATTAGCCTTTAGGCAGAGTAGGCAACTGCCTAGGGGCCCCGCCTCGGCCAGGGGCCCCGCGTACACAGAAAAAAATTAAACTCTTATAAGTGAAAATTAAATTGGGAAATTTGTATAAGCAAATGTCGGCTAGGAGCCCCGCAGGTGAACAGTGGAAAATGAAATTGCTTCATAGAGTTAAATATTAATTGGAAAAACTGTATTAATTATCGGCTAGGGGCCCGCGTGTGCACAGTGGAAAATGAAAATGTTTCCTACGGAATGTAATATTAATACATTAAAACAAATATCGGCAATCGCGTGTGCAAGAGTCAAATTATTGTTAAATTAATCAAGCTTGTAAATTTGTTTAATGATTCACCCTTTTGGGCTCATTTTATGATCACTTTTTTCTAAGAAAAATGCATCACAAGTTTGAAAGTTCCATACAAATGCAAATCATGTTTTAAGCCGTTCTCTTTCATTACCGACAATCAGATGATATTTTCGGTTTTACTAGCGTCAGTTAAATAATAATAGTAAAAAAGTAAATAAAAACTACAAAAGTGTTTTTAGAGGACAAGTAAATGTTTTACGTCGATAAAGATTTTTTATATGCAGTGGTTTTTCAGAAAACATTGTGACAAGAGTAGTCCCATTTTAGTGGGGACAGCGTTAAGTTTTACCACACTCACAAATCAGTGTCGGTAAAAAAAGAAGAACGAGACGTTTAATGTTAAGACGTTGACTAGAAGCTGCCATCTGAAAAGCCACTACAAAATTATCCAGCTGACTTTTAATATTTTTTCAATTGCTATGTAGATTATCTTTATGGGACTCGGTAAATAGGGCAAATTTCAAGATGTTGTGAATTCTGCATCCAAAAATTCGGCTAAGAACATTTTAGGCCCTGCTTAATACATAAATACACACACCTAAAAGTACTTTAACTAATGTTGCGATTACACTTTCGCGCGAGTGACAAGCCGCATGATGAGGCGATTAGCGTACGGGATGTTTATATATATTATGCGTCGCGGTTTTGCGCGCATATTCGCACGCGTTTCGAATCGGGGGTTGTACTGTACGGGGAGACGAATATGTGAACGGACATTCGTGTTGGCAGTCGTACGCGAATGATTCTACAAGCACTGACGCGAGTACGAATATGCAATTGTAAACGCCGTAGTGATATATTTTTGCGATACTTAACTCATATACGGTTCAATAAGCTTTCTTTAATATTTGTTTTCCTTTTTTTGGTCCCTCAAGCGCTAAGCTAAGCCGCAAACAGACAGGTGGACAAGGACATAACGAAACAAAAAGCACTACGTTGAGTACTATAAAAAGTTAGGAAAGTCAATATAAGAGTAAAAAAAAGAAAAAAATATATAGATAAGAGAGAGTTAATATAAAAGTTAATTTTAGGGTAGGCAACGCGCATGTGACTCTTTAGGAGTTACAGCCGTCTATAGGCTACGGTAACTGCTTGCCATATGGCTGTTTGCCACTGTCGTGGTATTGAAAAATATTTATGATTTTTTTTGTTAAAAAGGGGCCCATGAATTGCATTGCCTAGGGGCCCCGGGGGTGGTTAATCCGGCCCTGCCTATGGGCCCTACCTCTTATTACATCTCCCAACCTGACAGATTGGGCCCTACAAATTGTAATGTCTAATACCGCGAGTTTTTGTTATATAGGGAGTATAGTCTGGCCAGCCAACGAACGCAGTAGCAATGTACATCAAACAAAAATATAGCAACACTCTAGGGCGAATCGAACAGCAGCATTGCTACATAGAAAAGCAGCAATGTATATCGAACCAACATTTTTTTTCAAGTTGGCTGCATTGGCACGGTGCTTTCGTACGTCAGTGTAGTTAGTGGTCATTTCCAGTGTTGCCAGACCAGACCGTACCTTTTGGTACGATTTTACGTTCGATTTTGGACCTCTGCGTACCTTTAACGTAACCCTGCGGAAAACCGTACTAAAACCGTACTATTTGGCCTACCCGGCGAAAACCGTACTAAAAATCGTACTTTATAGCGTACCCGGCAAAAGCATACTCAAATTATATTTTGCAGCGCCAATCAGACGTCCTAGTTCATGAACCGTAAATCCTAAAATTAACGATATAGAATGTGCATCGTAGTGAATATCGAGCGTGTTATCTAGTTAATACTGTCATCATGGTCTATCTACCTAAATATGGTCACTGTATTCAATCATAATTATTTTATACGACTATATATAACGTCACGTGTCAAATCAACTGCCACTAGACTGTGTCACAGAAATATAGGATGAAAGTAGCAGAAATCGTCACCAAAATGTGTAGTCATTCACATTGGCCCGAGTTTCTCATGAGAGTATCTATTCTAGGCATCAGCACTCGACTAATATCGTTACCTGAGGCCTACTGCCAACTTCAAAACCTCGCTATTTGTATCTCTTTTGCTCGTATAAGCAAGTGCGATAGACAGGGAGAAAACAAAAATTTCGATATACGACTTTCGCGGTAGGCCCGGTGATCGTGGTTCTCAGAAGTTACCTTTACAATTTCAATGTAAAGCTAATTCTAACGCATATGCTTGTTAGAATGAGAGACAAATAGCTAAATTATAACCCGTACATCAATAAAAACCACCCTGATCTTACATGTGGCGATTTTGTAGAACTAAATAAAAATCGTACCTATTTTGACACACGACCGTACTTTTAGCTGGTAGTGCTCTGGCAACACTGGTCATTTCGTAAATTGTAACTGCATTATTAGATAAAATCATTGAAATCCCTATTAATTGTGATTTCCTTTCGTCATTCGTTTATAAGACTATTATTTATTGTGTGAAGTGTATTTGTAGTTAATAAACGCACGTGAGATTTTGGTGTTTATTTATTTTATACATAGCTTAGGTATATGAAGGGAAACATTAAAATAATTTGATAAAGTAGCGGGGTGCTTGTTGCTTGTTAAATCTGATGTTTACCGCTTTATCGCTTTGTGACAATATTGAGCACCAGCCTATGCAACAAACGTTCTTGGACTTCATTTGGCACCAGTTTTCGCTTTGATTTGTTCGATTTATATATACTGAAAGAAAGAACTTCAAATGATAATTCTATACAAAACTGCATAACCTGAAAGCCATATTTATCATGCAAATTTTATTATCCCTGCAGAAGGTAGGTAGTATAGGTAGGTACCTACATTTATATCTTAGTACATTTATTGAACGGAGGTGGCAGATATCACATTAATAAATAATAAAATCCGCAACCTGAAACTTAAAAACGTTAGTAAACAAAACTAACTTTTTTTAAATAAAAATGTTACATGCCACAGATAAAACACAAATTATGCACAATTTTCGAATTATTCAAAGATAGGTGTTGCCAACTAGCGGCTTTTCAAATTTGCCGCGCTTTTCTACTGACAGAAATGGTTTGCCAGACTATAGCTATCTCCCTACAAAAAGCAAGGCCTCTACTAGAATATACATACCATAATATAAATTTGTATCGATTAGGATATTTAAGACCATTTTGTACGATACTTTATTATTATGAAATAAGTAAATCTAAATCATACAACATGCTGTTTTACTGAAGGTTGGTGGAAGCCCTAGAGCTGCCACTACTCTTAAAAAAAAAACGATTTACTGGATGTTTTAGCTCAGTAGAAACTTTGAATTGGGCTACCCACCAAATCGAAGCTCACATCTGTTGCAATAGGACCCCACATTAAACTATGTAGGTACATTTCTTTGGAATCTACGGTGTACAGAATGTACCAAGTTGAGACTTGCGAGTCTAGATATCTCGCTGTTGCTGCAGATATTCTATAGAGATGGAGAGAGAGAAAGCCTATATCTAGATTAAGTAAAAATAAACCTACCTGAATGTTTTCAGCCTGTCAGCGATATTTGTGAGTGGTGTCTTCCGTAGGGGTGTTGGGGAGCCGCCGGGCGAGTTGTCACGCGACACTGATACCAGCGCACGCGCCACCATCAGATCTTGTTCGTTCATCATCCTGCAAATGTAAGTGTCATTCATTACTGATTAGTTTATTTGCAAAATTATACTAATTAGACTAAAAGTGAATACTTGCTACGCGGGCCTTTATGCGTACAAATCGCACGCTAGATGGCGCTCGCTTTCAGAGATATACATATATAGACAGTCACAGAGTCTAAAAGCCCTGTTACACTTGTCCTAGTTAGCTTCCTAAATGAGTTAGTTTCTAAATTTAGTCAATTGTAACCGCATTTAGCAAGTAAATTTACTATGAAAATGAGTTAGAATCCTAATTAGGATGCTAGTTACGACACTAAAAATAGTAAAGTATAACAGGGCCCTAAGAACTTTTTGATGCTCAAGTCTGAAGCGCCATCTGAACGAGACGAACCCCAAGTTTCCGTAGTAATACCGTAATAATAGTAACGCTATTAATTACTAGTTGGCGCTGAGGGGCAGAGAGTACTCTGCCCTACATTATACGGCAGTTTGGTTGATCTCGGTCAGGTGGCGCTTCAGACTTGGAGTCTCAAAAAGTTCTTAGACTGTGGCTGTCTATACAGGGTGTAATCGTTAAGTGTGGCCAGGCCATAATTCCGTAAATATAACAGATATCAGAAAACTTCCAACTGATATCGAAAGTGCGTTACCCAATGAGTAAAATTATATTCATAACTCTTTTTAAATAAAATCAGAACTATCCCAAACATTAACTTCAAACCCGGACCGACGTTCGGATAAAGACTAGTTTGTACAGTCGAGGACAAAGAGATGTATACACTTTTGGACCTTATTGCGTTGTAATAAGGTCCAAAAGTGTATACATCTCTTTGTCCTCGACTGTACGGTCTAGTCATTTCACCGTTATCAAATTATTCATGAATTGTTTTATTTTATTCCATATCAATCAATTATCATGTTATTACAGTTTATTCGTGCAAATAATGAATCTCAAGCAGTTTTATCTCTTACGGCACCGACGTTCTTCTTTGGGAGTGAGTCATCGTAGGTACTAACTGAATGGGAGCGTTTAAACTTAATATTTTTAATATTAATACTTTTATTTAAAAAAAGTTATTAATGTAATTTTACTCATTGGGTAACGCACTTTCGATATCAGTTGGAAGTTTTCTGATATCTGTTATATTTACGGAGTTATGGCCTGGCCACACTTAACGATTACACCCTGTATATGTATAGTCTCTCAAGGTTTTTCTCGGGATAATTACCCCAAAATTAAGTATTAAATTTCCACTTAGGTGGCGCTGATTTTACTTAGGATAATGACCCCCCCCCAGAAACATAAATTGTTGCTTAGTATACATTGCATTCTTCAATCGCAATATTAGACATTTCAGTTTCAGTAGGTACACTTTTTACACTTACTTTATCCCAGAAAGTTATTGTTATAGTTATTGTTGTAGCTTAACGTAAATGCTGCATAATTACTAACCCCCTTATTCATAAACGTCTCTCATGCCTCATTTAGTTAATTTATGTTTTGTCTGTTTCTAACAAACGCAACTGTCAAAGTGACAGATAAGGACAAAACATAAATTAACTAATTGAGGCCTGAGATATGTTTATGAATAAGGGAGTTAAAGTATGACGCATTTATTCTTAAGCCACCGGACAAACTATACCTACTATTACTACCGGAGTTCGAACCCATTGCGGTGGCTCCGATTTTGAAACCGCACACCTTATTTACCACTAGACTGCCTACTAGCGCTCACTACGCTGGTAGCACTAACTATTGTGGGCATTGTAGCTAATTAGGACGCTGCTGGCGCGGATAGAGCCAGACTAAACTCAGTTTCGAAGCCAGAAACAGGTGCCTGGTTGCACGCCCTACCCTCCCCGAACTTGGGGACCCTGCTCGACAACGACTCGTTGCGGGTGGCCGTATGCTCTTCGTCTCGGCTGCGATGTTTGCCAGCAAGCCCATCAATGCATCTGCGGTTCCATGGTGGAGAGCAACGGTCACCACGCCTTGAGTTGCAGTCGGTGCGCGGGGAGGTTCCCGCGGCACCATGCCCTGAATGACATCATTCGGAGGGCATTGGTGTCTGCCAATATCCCCTGTATGCTGGAGCCGCCGGGCCTTAGTCGGTCGGATGGCAAAAGGCCGGACGGTTTGACACTCGTACCGTGGGAGAGGGGAAAATGCCTTCTGTGGGACGCCACTTGCGTGAGTACGTTTGCTCCCACGCATGCACCTTAGCCGCACTGTACGTTCGGCAGGAGCCGCCGCTGAGCAGGCAGCATCGCTTAAGCGGAGTAAGTACTCGGGGCTCTCCAATTATTTATTCGTCCCCCTTGTCGTTGAGACTTCGGGGTGCTGGTGCGCGGAAGCGAAGGTCTTTCTTGGGGAATTGGGGCGCCGCCTGCAGGAGAGAGGCCTCGATCCCCGCTCCGGATCGTTCCTGGCGCAGAGGCTGTCCATCGCGATTCAACGCGGAAATGCGGCAAGCGTGATGGGCACCTTTGCGCCGGGAATGATGCGGGGTGGTTTATTTGATTAATTGTATGAATATTTTTAATTTAGCTTAGGTTTTTGTGGTTTTTTGTTCCTTGTTATGCGGTAGTTTGTAAGTGTATGTTTGTGTAAGGTAGTTTTAAGTTGACATTTTGTTTTTTATAATTTATGTTCATCTACTTGTTCTTGACATGTTTTTTGCCATACGTTTAAATGAATTAATTTTATTAGAACGTTATCTAATGTTATTATTATTCTCTTACATGTAGGTACATACTTCATAAATATCTTAGATGTAAAAGCTCTAAAAAGATGCAGTATGTTTATGACGGTCGACGGGGGACCCTCGGATCTTGTCTCTTTAGCCGTTAACACTGTGAATCCTCTTTTCTAAAGGGTCGGCAACGCGCATGTGACACCTCTGAAGTTACAGGAGTCCGTTGGTTAACGGTAGCTGCTTACCATCAGGTGTCCGTATGCTTGTTTGTAGCGTCGTATTATTAAAAAAAACATATTAGTATGCTGTTTTAGGTTAGTGCTATGCAAAATCGTTTGATTATACTGAATTCGTAATCTCGTATAATAGCCCACGACCTAAGCTGACCTCTTCAAACGCCATCGAAATATCAACCTTATGTCTAAGCAAAAAGACGAAAGTATTGTCAATTAGCAAAAGGTCGGTCGGAGCATAAAATGTATCGGGATCCTGCTTGCCAAGGCAAACTCCTAGGGCTGTGAACAATGCATAACAACTGCTTCGCCACATAATAACCAGTATACTCAGACTCTAGTTACTCGGAGCCGAGTTACTGGCACCAACACACGCATATTTGGACAAATATTAGTTATCCAAATATGCGTGTTGCAGTTAGGAAAGGAAATTAAATGTAAGTAGAAGAACCATTTGAAAGCAGATTTATATAGGATCATTCTAAGATTCTCCAAAGTAGCTATCAAGAGTCTTCCTGTTCTCAACGAAAGTTGCCGAACGAAATAAGACTACCAAAGCAACTATACACATAAATATGGCATCTATTTAATCACCAATATTTTCTACATAAATAACTGAACGGCGTTTCAAACAAGTGTTTGAGGCGCGCAAATAATCTTATCTCGTTCGGTAACTTTCGTTGTTGACTGTACCTAATACCATAAGGCTGGCTTCATTCAGGATCAAAATTATTTGCGTCATCAAGATATGTCGCTGTTTCCAAATAATTTAAGTCAAAAGACTTAAATTTCCAAATAATTTAAGTCAAAAGACTTAAATTATTTGGAAAAGCTTATTTGGGATGAATGTTATCTGGACAAGCTCACAGTTAACAGAATGGTTTTGTGAATAGTTACTCGGGTTAATACTTGAATACTTGTGCTGTGAGGCAAATTGCTCACTGAACACACTAGCCTATTATTTTAATTATTGGTTATCGACGTCAATAATTGGTCGTAATTTGTTGTATATGGTATTAATTATGGTTTTCGATTACAGTCATTTGATAACCGTGTCACTGCGTCTAGAGAAATAGGGGGCTAAGCTAAGCGGGCCGCACCCACCCGAGATTCTATTCAGATGAACTAGATATCTGAGTTGACCCATGATTTTACATTTTATGGTATGGTGTAGCACCATTAAAACTAAAGACATATACACGGTGCTCGTGAGCATTGCGAGAGATTTAACCACGTACTCCTGAGGTCATAAGGAGTAATAAAATGTTATATTAATTTAGGTCAATTTCGCCAAAAAAAAAAATTTTTTTTTTTGCTTTTTTCGATTTTTTTAAAAAACTGGATATTTGGTAAAACTATCGATTAAAATAAATTAGTACATTTTGTTCGTAAAAAATAGTTTACGTAAAGTATTCCTTGGCACTTAGATATCTGTCAATAAGAATGTCTAGACTTGACCCCATAAAGGGTGAAATCGCCATCAAAAAAGCGTTTTGCACTGAGTCACAATAAAAAATGTTTTTTTATTGAATTGGTAGTAACTCTGAAACTAGGCGGATACCAGAAAAGTTGACACGACATTTTAGTCTCCAATTATGATCAGTAATACGCTGTTAAAATTATTCGGTTTCCTCATGTTACACCGTTTATAATGTATGTTCTATTTTATTATATGACAGTAAGAGCGCGAGAAAAGAACCGGATTTACTTTACTATTTCATGATGTGTCGTGACAAATGTGAACCCGGCTCGAATTGAACCTTTTGCCTGCTTATAGTTACTTTTGCTACGAAGTGTACGATGTGTGCGATGGCCTGTAAATTGGATGTAATCGTTCATGTTAATATACACCGACCAGTGTGCAGTTTTTAGGGTTCCGTAGCCAAATGGCAAAAAACGGAGCCCTTATGGATTCGTCATGTCTGTCCGTCTGTCCGTCCGTATGTCACAGCCATTTTACTCGGAAACTATACGACGTATCTGAATAAAATTTACACATAAGGTGTATTTTGTATGCCGCTACCTACTTAATTAAAAAAAAAAAAATTAAACTAAATATCAACATGTGACACATCAATCGATAGGTCTTTAAAAAACACTTTAATATTGAGGTTTCTTTGACCATTTTGTGATTAAGTGAATATTTTCTGAAATAAACGCTTCGAAAGTCAGAAAATTTGTGTGTCCCCCCCCCCCCTGTAACTTTTGAACCGTAAGTTCGTAAAATATGAAAAAAATTAAGATGCGCCTTATCATATACTTTCTACGAAAATTGTTTTGAGCATTATCGGTTCAGCCATTTTTGAGTTATCTCCAAAAATCTTCTTCCATAGGCATCAGATACGACCTTTTGGCATTAGTTTGGTTCTTATTCCATTGAAGGTGCGGAACCCTCCTATGCGTGGTCCGACACGCACTTGGCCGGGTTTTTTTTTACCTGTTTTGGGCTTTATGCTTCTGGAGCGGTAAAGCGAGCAGACTGTTTGGTGCGATGGTAGCCGGGGAAAAATCAGGATCCTTCCGCGACCAGTCGTGATTCGGTTTGCTACAATGGAATGCTCCTTCCGACCGAGCTTGCGCGTCCAGCGAGATCAGTTGAAGCGAGTTCAACTGGGTGAACTGGGCGATTTGGGTGAAAGGGTGACCAGTGTGCAGTGTGTCTACTATTTGCTTTGGCTTTGCGAACTAGGCTGACACTTTGACGTGAGTCTAGACCATTAAAAGTTAGATAATTTAATTGCACTCGTATTTAATTCACCTGCCACATTAAAACACTTTTATAGCTCTTAAATATTATCGATTCTTAACACCTGTGCTACTATTATTTATTATGTTCCTGTGCTGCGATGTGTATGATGAAATATCCGTTTAATAATACAATTATGTTTACTCATAACTGCTACCTGTTTTATCACGGCTAATTATATAAAGACTGTAAGGTAAGGTGTGTATAAAGCTTATACTGTGTATTAATGGATCTCTGTTGCTCAATGGGGATCAATATTACTCTGCGTCCGTAGGAAACACCTTAGACTAGACAACTCTGCACGGAATCCCTGGGTGGTGCTAGAGGTGTGCGCCGATGGCAAAATCATCGGCGGCGGCGTCCGATCGTTTTTTGACCGGCGGCGGCGACATGATCGGCGTGAAATCGGCGTGGTACATATTTTTAACATGCCCGGGGAATGTGACTAATTACCTTTTAAATTGAGGCCTACTGAGTATTTATAAGGATAAACTTACTTTAATAAAACACCCCAAATCTTTGAAAACGTACGATTGTTTCGCAAACATTGTACATTTTAAATCAAAGACTTGATTTTAAAGAATTTTCCAAAAGATGGACTACATATGATCCACATTTATAGCTCCGTAGTTAATGGTTTATCTATGAAGAACTGGCCACACCACTTGCCTGAAAATCAACTACGATAATAATACAAAAAGCTCCGAAGTTAACAAGTGCAGAACAGACTGATATACAATTTGTAATTTGTGAGAGAAAATAATGATTCTAAGTTCTAAAAGACAAATATGCTTGCGGTAGCCAGAATTTGCTCACGAAATAAAATCTACATTTTATTTTACCGTTCTTTGATGGATGGATTGGATTTTACAATGTTATTAAATAAAATACAAAAATTTAAAAATAATCAAACCCAGTTGGGCTTGTATCAACATCAGTACGCCTTGCCAGGGCTCGATCGCTTTACCGATTCGCAACATACATGATTTTTCGGGAAGACGTCATTTGATTATATTTCCCGTTAGATTCAAATGTCTCTAATAAACCCACTCTCTATTATAGCCTTTAAACGTCAGAAATGCGAAATACAAACGCCCCATACAAAAAACGTGATGTTTATGACGTCACCGGCCTCAAAGTTGCGGAATACTGTTTGGAATGTTTTGTAACTTTTGAGCACGAAACCATGCGTTTTCACCTATACAGTTGTTATACTTTTTTTTCTTGTAAGAACACAAGTAATCGAATTGAGGTTTTGAAAATATATTTGGGGTATTCAAAAAATTGCTCTAATGTAACATTTTTAAACGCAATATCTTTACAAAAATATTACAAAATTATTACGGATTTCCTCTATTTTAAATTAATTTGGTGTTGTTTTGAACGTGTTTATTTAACAAATTAAATTAGATATTTTTCACGCATGTTCCCTTCCCAATTAAGCAATGGATCAAGTAACTAAGATGAAGAAATGTTCAATGCATCACTCTAAAAAAATGCAAAAATAATTATGGATTAGATTCTTTGATTAACTACCAGATTTCAGCTTTATTAATAATTATTTGTCTTACTTATTTCATCCAATCATCCCCGCTGCGTGCGGCTTACGAAGTTCTACTCTATATTAATAGCAAAAACATGAGTGCTGTTGAACATCGATGAACCACGATAAATCCACGCGCCTACCGCACGTCACTAGCATCGGATAAAAAGAACGAGTAACTTTAAAACAAAATTGAACCATCGTTTACAAATAGTTTAAGTTGACATCATTTTATAGTGATATCCACACTCCACAGTTCCACTTTACTATTAAGTATTAAGTGTCACTAGCAGAGCGAAAATGTGCGAGCTATTATAAAATCACGTAAATTACAATTTAATGCAGGTGTAACGTTACGTAATTATACTTAATATTAACGTTAATATATATAGTCTCTCGATCCCAAAATAAAACTTGACCTAATAAGAATGGGCCATTTAAACAAAAAAAAACTAACTCAGTCGTCTTCGCGACATGAAAACAACAAATGAGAACCAGGAGTGCGATTTTTGAATCTCACCAAGTGACTAATTCTCACCGATGTGAGTGATTTACTATCGGAAATCACTCACATCGGTGAGAATTAGTCACTTGGTGAGATTCAAAAATCGCACTCCTGCAGCTTTTTGGAGTCAAAAATAAAAATTTGTTACTTCACTCTTATTTTAGGGAAAATTTAAAGTAAATCAAAATGCTTTCTATTCAAAAGCCGGAAAAAGCTAATTATATCAAAATATAAACCTATCATTTAAAAACCAGACGTTGTCATAAATTATCGATAAGTCGTCGACGTAAATTTACGTTACGATAGCATCGAAATGACAGCAAAAATAACGTCCGTTGGTACACCGGCAAGGAATAAGTGAAGAAGGAAAAGCATTTTTTTTAATGAAGTAGAATATTGGCAGTAGTTTTTAAAGAAAACTCATGGACATGTGCATTCTCCCCATCCTTACCTACGGAGCGCAGACTTGGTCTGTGACAAAAGTTCAAAAATCCAAACTCAAGGTTTGTCAGCGGGCCATGGAGCGTAGTATTTTGAGCGTGAAATTAACCGATCGCATAAAAAATACAATACTACGCTCCAAAACGCGAATGACTGATGTAGCTGAAACTGCCGCCAAGCTTAAATGGGACTGGGCGGGACACGTCTGCCGTATGCCGGATGCTCTGTGGGCCAAAACTGCCACCCGTTGGGTCCCACAGATTGTAAGGCGTCACGGTAGACCTCGTCGGAGATGGCGGGACGAGCTTGACGCCTTTGACAGAGACTGGTGGGAGACTGCAGGGGATAGGGATACGTGGAGAAATAAGAGGGAGGCCTTTGCCCAGCAGTGGGACAATATTGGCTCATAATGATGATGAGTATATTGGTCACTCACATCTTTATCTTGTTTTAATGCCCGGAAATGGTTGTGCGTCCATTTCCGGGCGTTAAAACAAGATAAATACTTAAAAATTGCCACGCCGATTCTACGCCGATCAAAATCATCGGCGGCGGCGGCGTGGAAAAATTGTCGGCGGCGGCGGCGCGGCGGCGCGGCGCACATGTCTAGGTGGTGCTAAAAGAGTAACAAAGTTGGCAGCTGCACTGTCCCATCTGGACCTCGCAGCACTCAATGGATTTTCTTCTTCATCTGCTTTCCCACTACTACTACCCCTGGGAAGAAATTCCTATCTATATCCAGTGACATGTAGCTAGACGATAAGTGACTGTGTTCATACGTATACTTGTATGTCTAAGTCTGGGATTATGTTGCCGAGTGAAACTCGTGCTGCAACCGAAAATTAGGGACTACATTTGAAGAGACACTCCCATCTTACAGCATTTTCACAATACACTATCAAAAAAGGAAAGGCCGTTAGAAAATACCCAACGGCATCAAGTTCGCCATCTTTGTATTTCAGTAATAATTTTCCACCTTTTGACCGCCATACGTCAAAATTATCTTTCAATTTTGAACTCTGTCATAAATATCATAAACTCAACTCGACTTGGAGCGCTTGGAGCCCATTTTTTAACCGACTTCAAGATTTGAAAAGAGGAGGTTCTCAATTCGGCGTGTATGTTTTTTTTTTTTTTTTGTTTTTTATTTTTTATGTTTGTTACTCCATAACTCCGTCATGTCTGAACCGATTTTGAAAATTCTTTTTTTGATTGTAAGTATATATATACAGATTGGTCCCGTTTTTGTCAAAACGCAGTTCTGATGATGGGATCCATGAGGAATCGAGGGAACTCCTCAAATCTTAAAGGCATACATATAGTGATTTTTATATTTTTATCAACAAAACCATCATTTTCATTCAAAACAGTGACATTTGATGAAGTAGAACTGCTGATGATGATCAGAACGGAACTCTTCAACGACGCATAGTTCACGTTTGGCGATTCGTCCTCTTCGCTGTGTTTGTTTAGCAAGTTTAATTGTCAGAACAAATGTTCGTCAAGCTCAAGTTCTGATGATGGGATCCATGAAGAATCGAGGGAACTCCTCAAATCTTAAGGGCTTACACATAGTGATTTTTGTATTTTTATCAACAAATCAAGCATTTTCATTCAAAAGAGTGACATTTGATGAAGTGGAACTACTGATGATGAACAGAACGGAACTCTTCAACGACGCATAGTTCATGTTTGGCGATTCTTCCTCTTCGCTATGTTTGTTAAGCAAGTTAGATTGTCAGGACCAATTTTCGTCAAGCTCAAGTTCTGATGATGAGTTCCACGAGGAATCGAGGGAATTCCTCAAATCTTAAAGGCATACATAAAGTGACTTTTGTATTTTTATCAACAAATCAAGCATTTTCATTCAAAAGAGTGATATTTGATGAAGTGGAACTGCTGATGATAATCAGAACGGAACTCTTCAACGACGCATAGTTCACGTTTGGCGATTTGTCCTCTCCGCTGCGTTTTTTAAGCAAGTTATTTCATTGTATGGAATCTAAGTGCACCATCTACAATAATCCTTCACCGGCTACCCCCATTGAAGTCGGTTTTTTTTTCTTAAAAATTATTATTTGTAAGTATGTTTTAGGTTTTGGTATTAGTTTAGTTTATATGTAGTTTTATTTTTAATGTTAGTTTTAATTTAGTTTTATTTATAGGCATTTAGTTTATAATTAATTACTCACAAATTATAAAGGTGTCATTCACGTTGTCACTTTGTCTCGTACTCGTATATCAGACGACGGCGGCCAAAAGGTTAAACTACTTTTTTTTTTTTTTTAATACTACGACGGTGGCAAACAAGCATACGGCCCGCCTGATGGTAAGCAGCTACCGTAACCTATGGACGCCTGTAACTCCACAGGAGTCACATGCGCGTTGCCGACCCTTTACAAAAAGGAGGATTCACTGTGTTGACGGCTAAAGGAACAATAGGGTCCCTCATCGTCAACATACTGGGTCCTCTTTGAGCTCTTTGGCTCTACTAATAAATAAATAAAGACAGGCAATTATTTTGTAACTAGGTATAAATTTTACTTCCCGTTTCCTATGCGACATCCGATATAGGATCGGAAAATCACTGTCCGAAAATGTGAAACAAATGTCAATATGAGATGGATGTTTCATATCCTGTGTTATGCATGATATGAATATCGTGAATGATATTCTTACATTGATTGTGCATGATACGCGCTAGAAGGGCTGGTAATCTGGTGGTAAGACGTCCGACTTTCAAAATCGGAGGTCTCGGGTTCAAACCCTGGCTAGTATCACTGAGTTTTTTGGAAGTTATGTACGAAAAATCATTTGATAGTGAGTCGCTTTTCGGTGAAGGAAAACATCGTAAGGAAACCGGACCTCATCCCGATAAGGCATAGTTTCCCCTCTGGGTTAGAAGGTCAGAGAGCAGTCGCTTTGGTAAAAACTAGTGCCTATATGTAGAGGTAGCCGTACAAGCCCAATTTCAAGGAAAAACCGCAAATCTATGTACAGTTTAGCCGTTTGGCACACGCATACTAGAGGTCAAAACACATTTTTGACCCACAGTTCTTAAATAAAAATCCCTTAGGAGGGGAGTGCCGAGACATTTTTTTATTTATATGGAAAAAAAAGTTTTTTTTTCAGAAACCTATCGTGTGTGGTACCTATCTTATGAAAGGGCATTTTGAGGCGATTCTAAAAATATACCACATCATTACATTTCAGCCATTTTTTTAATTAACACAAAAATAATTTTCGAAACATACCAAGTTCGGGCTCCTCCAGACACGATATGGCTGATTTTTTTAAAATACAATATACCACATAATATGTATGTATACTACGTATCATAAACTGATACGTAGTATCCATATATTCAACGGGAAATACCTCTTTAACCATTTAACTGCGTCTTTTCATCGGTTGGTATAGTTTTTGTGGTAGATACTGACTTAAAAAGTGGCTGAAAGATGAATTAAAGATGTTTATTCCTGTTGTTTTTATCTCATAATTTTAATACACATACTATTCTCACAGTCTTGCTTTTTACATTTTTAAAATATATTTTTCTATCTTTATATTTCTTCCTGTCCATCTTCTATATACAATTTGCTGCAAATAAAAAAGCGGTTTGTATAAATGAACTCACTTATTTACGTAAAAGGCGTAATTTGAGAAAATAATAGCGCACCTCGCGTTATGGCAATCAGCGTGGCAAATTTTGCAGGCTGGGGTGCAAGGTTATTTTTTTGAATGAGAATCGGTTGGTTTTGCATCCAACTTTGCATCCACACCTATCTAGCTCCTTAACTGCATGGCCATATACAGTCCAATTAGGCTCTAATGAAAGGTCAGGTCTTCTCTTCCATCCCCACTGTTCTGGAGATGGTCGGGTTGCTACGTGACTTTCTAGTGCACGCCCCCATATTTCTCCAGCCTGATATTTTGCCCTTTTTATATGCTGAAGGAGGGCAGCGGCAGTAGGAGGTATTAAATAGAGGGTCTTATCGCCGGTGACAAACATTTGGCGTCGAGCTTCATTCATCCACGTCTGTCAAATCGCAACAATAAAAAAAAATACTAAATGAAATTATTTTCAAAATTGCTTCCTTGGGGTTAGATATCAAGATATAACGTATCATTTGTGATATACTGTACAAAAAAAAAGTTGCGTATATCGTATCTGAAGGAGTCCAACCTTGATATTTTGTGTCAAAAACTAAGCAAACTATACCAGCTGATGAAAAGGCGCAGTTAAAGGGTTAAAGAGGTATTTCCCTTTGAATATATGGATACTACGTATCATTTTATGATTAATATGTACTGTATCTGTACTACAGTTTCATAAGTCACGCCAAATAGGTATTGAAGTAGAACTGTGTCACTTTATAATATTGAAAAATTAAAAAAAAAAACTTAATGAAATTATTTTCAAAATTGCTTTTTTGAGGTTAGATATGAGGATATTATGTATCATTTGTGGTATATTGTATTTAAAAAAAATCAGCCATATCGTGTCTGGAGGAGCCCAAACATGGTATGTTTCGAAAATTATTTTTGTGTTAATTTAAAAAAAAATGGCTGAAATGTAATGATGTAATATATTTTTAGAATCGCCTCAAAATTCCCTTTCATCAGATACCACACACGATAGGTTTCTGAAAAAAAAAAATTTTTTTTCCATACAAATAAAAAAATGTCTCGGCACTCCCCTCCTAAGGGATGTTTTTTAAGAACTGCGGGTCAAAAAAATTGTTTTGACCTCTAGTACGCGTGTGCTAAACGGCTAAACTGTACATCGATTTGCGGTTTTTTTAATCGTACGGCTACCACTAATGCCAAGTCATGGGATTAAGTTGTCAAGCGGACCCCAAGCCGGGACAAACGGTAGGAGGAAGAAGATTGTGATGATACGATCCATCCGGGATTCTGTTACTTATAGGCTTAATACCTAATACGTATATTTGCTTATTATTTCCATACCTATTCATTAACAAGTCATAATACTGTAGTACCTACATGGGGTTATTCTTTAATTGGTCATTGATCGGTTAGGTCAGCGACAATATTATAATATTAATATTATACTAATAGTTAAGTATTACGTTATAAATTAGGTAGACCTCCGTGATCAGTTATTTTTGTGCTACGACGTTTACTCGTACCTACGTATAGGGAGACCCCATATTACGTACGATACTGATAAGTAGGTACTTATGCAAACATTTTCCTCATATGTGTATTAGACGTAGACATAGGCTGTTACTATGTTCGTGCTAGTCTAGCGCCTGTGGGACAAAGTTACTGACTTTATAAAAAAAACGAATTTGTATTAATTATTTAAATATGTAGTTAAACTTTAGATATCTAGGTCTTGTATCCGGGTATTCTCATATTTATAATACGAGTACCTAACTGCATTTCGTACGCATGTGTAAAATGCTCATGTTCACGTGTAAGTATTTACCTATTCTATTTCGTTTAACAATCATCGTTTCATAGTTAATAAAACACCAATAAAAACCTTTAACATTCCATTAAAAATATCTTTACTACACTTACTTGTTAATGTCAATATCACTTCACTAACCACAACACTAGCATTTCAATCAATTGATATTTTATCCGGTTTTCTCGAACGGATATTGATTTGTAGCTCGGTTAATAGACTGGCGCACGCGCGTGTGTTTTGTATGACAATGCGTGGGGTCGCGGGTCGGGCGTAAGGTAAGTGAAGTAAGCCACGGTCGCAGAGACGCAGACGCAGCCTCTCACTCTTCCGAGCGTATGTCAATGCATGGGGTAAGGGCGGTAAAGGATCATTGATTTTGATCGATCTAGTATGGTTGGGGTTTTCTGGCGTACCGTGTTGAGATGTTGGGACCCAGGACACTACAACACAGTTACAGGTAGAAGTCGGACTGGCAATGGTATCATAATCTTCAATTTTTTATCAGTTGACAGTGAAAGACATCTAGTAATATTTTTTAAGAAGATCGTACGATAAGCGGGACTTACGACCCTTCATCATCTGAACCTGGAATCTATTGCTAGCTCGGCTTCCAGGATTAAGCTTTTGCACTATATAGCAATTGTCTTATGGTATCCTTTTACAAAAGCGCTTAGGTACCTATGGACTAAAATATGGACACATCAACATCCGCGTCTTTCTGTTAACCTTGTTAAAGACATCAACGAGTTTGAACATCTCTTCTTAGTTCTGTTAATAGTCAGCAACGAAAGTTGCCGAACGAAATAAGATTTGAATTTTAAGAGAAACGTCCAATGGATGATTAAAAACGAAATTAAGGAGAACAGGGACATCTCATGAAGTTCTATTATACTTTATTTTTATATATTATTTATGTGAATCTGAATTTCTCAAGTACCAAATAGGCGATGGTTTCCACAGGATATTGGTAATGGGCATGGCGTAGCATTTTATGGATTTTGTACTATTGACTCAGCATTGATTGACGTTGATGGCGTCATTGAGGGACCGGTTTGCCGATAAATCGTGATTTAGCGCCACTGGTTGTGATTATTTTATATTTCAAAAGGCGCATACTCGTATTTATTAGGCGAATTGGTGATGCGGCAGAGTACTGTAGGTACCTACCGTCATTAGTAATAGTTTGCGTTAATAATAATCACGGCCGTTAAATCCAAGGGGATCAGTTTAATAAATCTGGAGGTTATTTGTTCGAACCTCGACTCCAACAATTAATTTCTCGGAAGGTATCAATACTGTCGCCTGATAATGACCCATATTCTCTACGACTATATAGGTAGCAACAATTATTTTTTTACGACAAATCCTATGTCGGTTATTTAAAATATAAGTTAATCATAGCCCTAAACTTCACGACTGTTAGTCTTATCCCAACATTTGAATCGATACCGACGTCACGGATGACCAAGGATAAGCGCACATGTCAAGTGAAATGTTCTGTGAATGAATGAATAGGCTGACATATAACCATACTCGTATCGATATCGATCATTTTCAAAGTTTGTTCCCAATAGCTCTCCGTGTTCATCGCCTTGCGTGAACCAGTATAGGTAGGTAATTTTATTTCGATGACATCTTTCTAAAATTAGGGTCTTTACATATGGATGGATCTCAAAAAATTCCAATTATAAAACTATAATTGAACTATCCGAATACGTAACTTAACCAGTTCACAGTCCAGTGCAGACAGTGCAGTGCCACATATGGATCACGTTGAAATGTCTCCACACGTCCGCCGTGCCCCCTGCCCCGCAGATGGGTCACTAACATACGACCGGGTACCTACGCACTTAGGTTAGCATAACTTCATAATACTGCATGATAATAATATTTTTGATTAGTTAGACAACAGCATACAGCAAGATATTGTATACTAATTCGAAAGCTGTTGGTTTCTTTCTAAGTGACCCATATTATGTGGAGCATGGACGTGTGATTGAAGTAATTTGCTTGGACGTACGAGGATGCATACATGTTGTATAGGGACTGTTAAGAGTGTTAAGTGTCTGTTTCCAACAGGGAGTCTCCCTTAAATTTCTGTATTTTTTCCAAAACTTTCTAAACTCATTCTCAACTTTAAGGTAACTTATGCAACTTGTATGTGTAGCCCCAAAATATGTAGGTGGATTACCCTACTTACTACTAGAACTAGAGTTGTATCGCTCTCGATAATGTTCGAGAACTTTCCCACGAACTTTTATGGGAAACGTTCTCGCTCGCACATGTAACTACATGAAATCGCTATTGTCAGGCACACAGCCAAACCAAAAGCCGATATCTACCTGATACTTTGCAATCTAGGCCCTGCCATGATTCGCGTGGCGGCGACAGCCGGCAGCGGTGAGTAGCGGCCATAGGTTAGAGCGAGATACCGCGCTCTGACCGACCTTTTGTTCACATGATAAAGGCTATGTCCAGGCCGCCGAGAGAAGGCCTGAGGCGAGGCGATGCCCTCGCTGTCTGATGAGAATAACTAGCCACAACCACCACTGACATTGACAACCGCTTTCAAAATTTCAATCCCGTTTTCTATCACGATGTTCATGATTGATGACGTCTGGCTATTGCTTGCTGGTGCAAGAAGATATTGTACAACTTTTGCGTGTTGAGATTAGGGCATGCAAATATCGGACGATTCTCAATACCGGTATTGAATCCGATATTAGCCCTCAATACCGGAATTCCGGTATTAATACCGGTATTGGAGGTGACCATTGAAAAACGTTATTAAAAGGCTAAAATCAGTTAAAAACTCAATCAACAGTTAATCATAAATTGAGCTTATGTGTGGTGACTGGTGACCTCGTGCTCCTTGTAAAAGCTTAACGGTGAGTAGTCTGTCTATTCTGTTTCTCAAAACATAAGCAATCTTAAGATAATGATTTTTTTCGAAAAAGCTAATGTTATTATTTTGTGATATTACAACTTCCCAAAAAACAAAAGTTTATCGTTTGAGTTCCATTAACATAATTTAAATCTTAGATAGTTTTTGCTTGTTTGTAGGTAGGGGACCATCCAGTCCAGTATTAAAAATATATAAATATTATTCGATAGCGGACATTCAACAGAACCGTAAACTAAAATTTTCAGATGTATGTTTTGCACGTCTTTGACCTAAACAAACAGATATCATCGGTGAATCTGGCAAAACTATTCAAATCTTGTTTTCTTCAAGCTTCGATTGATATGATAAAACACAATAGATAGATATTTAATAAGTAGTACAAGTACGTGCAAGAGTCTACGACATTTTCTTACTGATATTTTAACTGTATTTTTTCTACGGATAATGATACATTTCGCTGTGTAAAAATAAATTCTGTAAAATGTTATCAACGGATTTTCTCATTTTACTAGTCGTAGTACTCGTAGTTAAATTCCAAAACATCTTAGGTTTATTTGATAAAAATCGTCCATGAATCGAAAAAATATGGGGGCTGATTTTGTATCAATTTAAATGTCCCTGCGGAACTAATGAGCCAGCCATATTTAAACTGAACAAACAAAAATTAAAGAAGATAAATAGTGCAGTAGGTACATGCAAAATATTAGACTCAATATCTGCAAATTTGTACTTTTACCCTTGGACGAATAAATTAAAGGACGGAGCATGGCTGTACAACAAACTGTGACGCAAGATGGCGGCTGGTTTGAATGTGTGTGTCCAGACGAGTGTTGCCATGTAATACAAATTTTCCCGATTAAGAATACAGTATTTTTGAATTAAAAAAAATAGATTATTAATATATATATTTAAATAGAATCAATAAGCACCTGTTTTAATAAATTTGATGAAATATATTTCTGAAGAGGCGACTAAAAGGTAAAATTTAAAAAAATCTAAATAAACTATTTATTAAAATTACACGACTACTGTTGAGTATGGTGGCCTCTCTTTTCGTCCCCAATACTATTATTTTAAGCATACTTTATACCTTTTTAATCTGGAGGCACGGCAGTGCCCTCGCTAAGACGAAGACAACTAAAAGTGTAATTACGTATTCATTTATTACGTAACACGATTTAAGGAGGGAGGGGAATTGACCATTTCTTACTTCTACTGCAGAGAGGATTTTTTTTTTCTTACGTAGGGGCGGAAGGGTGTCTCTGGCAAAAAAATCTTACGTAATCAATAAACAACGCCTTATTTTATACTAAACCTTGTTTGGAATGTAACAAACACTTTTTGAAAACTGCATTAAAATCGGTTCAGCCAAGCGCGAGATAATCGCGAACAAACATACAGGTCAAATTGAGAACCTCCTTTTTTTGAAGTTGGTTAAAAATGCTCCTCGATCGATCAACACAATCGGTTTGACTTAAGAGCTGACCTCTCATTCTAACTATAGTTCTATCTCGTTCTAATCGCTTGACCAGTCGATTACTGCAGCCGCTCAGAGTGAGAGGGAGCGATAGTTAGAATGAGACGAAAGTTTGACAGATCAGTAGTAGTGACATAACTTCGCGCGTTCAATCTACGATTAGATATGGGCTTTTTGTTTTAAGAAGTTTTTGGAATAATTTTAAGAAATATATAATTATGTTTAATTAATTATAAATATTATTCAAAAAATAATAAAGAATAATTTGCTCACAAAAGCATGAAAGTTATTAACTATTAGGTAACTTTTTAATATTCGTTGAAAACGTGCGTGAAATAAAACGTATAGTTAGTAGTGTGGACGTCAATGTCCTATTGACAACATATCGCGGCGATTATAGACCCCCTTACGTTCGGGAAGTTTCCCTATTCAACCACCTGGCAACACCGCTACCATGAAGTTAATAGTTTACGAAATTACTGATTTTTAATGTGATTACGCAATGAATTGTTTACTTAACGGTGAAAAGTTATCCTATCCGTTTTTTTCTTTCGACCGGTGGCATTTCTGCAGCATTTGACAACGCACGACGGCATATTTTTATTATTTTTTAACTGCTCTTGACTGCATAGACGTTTGGACACGAATGGCGGGGGAGCAGCTCATTATTGCTGTGCGTATGTGTGTGTAGTGCGTAACGACGAGGACACTGGCTCTTTATGGAATCACAAAATTTGGTTAGCCGCACTCCATCTGAGAATTATATAATCTATGCTTTTACCCATTAATTTAATCAAATTTACATAAAATTTTCCGAAAACTTTCCAATACCGGGATTCCGATATTTCGATATTGGTCCTTAACAATACCGGTATTGAAATATCGTAAATATTGGTCCGAGATTCCGGTATTTCCCCTAGTTGAGATACCACACAGTCTTAGAGTAGGTAAATATATATTAAATTACAGCTGGCCAGGACATTCACGAATAGAAAAGTTGTACTTTACTCTACATTTATGATTATAAAAAATATCAAAATAAACTTTTCAATAACTAAACTTCATTTGATCTGCAGATAGATGACAGTTAAACAGCGTCTCTTACAACAAAAAATATCAAATAGGTTAAGGTAACTTTCAAGTTTACTTTAAATACGACACCTGCGATATAGTATACAAGATTTTCTAGAATCGAAAAAATTCTAAGTAGTTTTGTCATTTCTTTTACTACATTGCTACACTTTGTATACTTTGGTCGTAGTCGTAGGTAGTTTTCGCTATAACTAATTCAACTAGACATAACTTAACATACAATAGGCCTATTAGAGGGCTGTTAGACGCATGACTGTATTCTGTACTAAGAATGCTAAAGACCATATGTTACCTGTACCATTCTCACGAATCGCCAACTGGTGCCAATTAGCAAGATCTATTTTTATAGATGTCTGAGTTTTTACCATATTTTTAACGAGTCTATCCTACTTTATGATTATCGAGGATGAAGTTTAAAACACCCATGTCAACTAATACTATTGGAATACAAGGAGAGTTAGGAGAGTCAAAGCATTCCTTATCAGGATAAGATTAATTATACAAATGGGAAAATCGTTTGAAAGTCGTCACGGGTTACAGTTACAGGAATGGCCAAACATTTTTTTGTACAGTATTTTAGGGTAAACGAAATATATTTAGGGGGTACCTATTCGTTATTAATTTCTCAAACTCACAATTAAAAGGAACAACCTAACATAAGTTGGTAACGTAGGTTGGTAACCCTATAGTTGGTAGTCAATCACAGGCCACAGCCGACATCAAAATAAATAATGGTCTTAAATTTGGTATTTGTCTTATTGAACGGGTTTTACAACTAAAGTGAAAATTTGGAGCGGTAGGCTCAATGATAAACTAACGTATTTTGAACTGGTCTTAAAATCTTGTGTGTCGTACTTTCAGCTTGATGCCATACATACTAGCGCCCATTTAAGACATTTGAGACTTTTCCCAGTTTGATAAGGCGACATTGTAAATGGAAACATACACTTGACTTCGAAAAATTTGGCTATAAATAGTCAAACCACAGGCTAATTAAATTCCGCACATAATTATTTTTAAAATAAAATATTTATGGTGACAGTTCCACATTATTCCGCTGTACAATTCATGCAAAGTTATCGTGGTCAGACTCTACCACATCGAGACTGTCAATACTCCCATTGATTATCTAGATACACAATACCCATTCATAATAATGGAGGCGTTCTAATACAACACGACGGCTGAGGTGAGGATAACAATTAAGTTATGACAATCACGTGTATCATTGTGTGTAAGAATAAAGTTTCAACTCATTCAGATTCGCCATACAAGCCGCCCGTAAAATGACTGTATGAGAGATTGATGCGAGTATAAAATATGGGTATAGATACTATCGATATATCCGTATATGCGTAAGTATGAATATAGTATAGGTACGAGTATGGATATAGGTTTGGATATGGGCATCGTATGATACAGGTATGAATGAGTATGGTATGGGTATGAGCATGCGTATTAGTATCTATGGATATAGGTGTGATATGGGTATGGTATCTATGATGCCTATGATGGATGACGGGTATGGTTGATAATTAATATTAATATGAGATTTACTAAACGTATTTAAGAGTACTTAAATGCATATTAAGAACTTGTCATGTCATACTATTGGGCTTTGATATGGGCATTGTATGATATATAAGAATGAATGAATATGGTATGAGTAGGTATGCGTATTAGTATGGATATATGTTGGTTAGGTACCTAAGTAAGGTACCCTCTAGGCTAGGTGCCCTCGGATATGGGCGAAGATGAAATAGACGTATACCTACATTGTAGGTAGGTCGGTAGTTCTTTTTAGCGGCAATGGCTTTTCCCTTCATCCCGATATAAGTCCGGTTAGGAAAATAAAAATGTTTTTTATAGTAAACATGTCCAAAATCTATTTAAGCGAATATTTAAAATATTACATATTGTTACATGTATTTTAAACTAATTAATTATAAACTAAATGCCTATAAGTAAATAAAACTAACAAACTATTACTAAATAAATCTAAAATGTATCATTTTTTTACCTAATTAATACAAAACTTTCTGTTAATTCCTGACAGAGACAGAGTGGTAAAATTTAACGCTGCCCTCGCTAAAAAAGTACCGTCTGTCACAATGTTTTCTCAAAAAGCGCTACACAGAAAAACTCGTTACCGACGTGAAAATACACATTTGTTAGTCCGTTTAAAAGTTTATTGTAGTTTTTATTTCATTTGAAAAACCTAAAATGTTATCAAATTGTTGCTGAAAAAGGAGAACGGCCCAGGTACCTATCTAATGTACCTACTTGCGCGATTCAACTGATTCAGCAGTACGTAATCCCTGGCTCAAAGTGTACGCAAACGACTGATACTCGTAAGTGACATTATTATCTAGAAGGCAAGTATGTAGGGAAGATACCTTGAAAATATTATAAAAGCAAACACTCATCCATTAATAATCTTCTGTTTTTCAAGTCATACTAAAAATAGATTCCTAGGTACAGTTAGATTTGAAATTTGTAGATGATAGACATGTAGAATTCGAAGCTATCTGATGAAGTCATGCCGTTAACCTGCGTTTTCCAGAGCTTTTCCATTAGATGTTCCGTGAAAAGTATAAGAAGTTTTATTTGCAATATTTATAATATGTAAAAAGTCACTTTGCTATATATAGGTTGTAGTAACGGGTGATAACAAAAAAATGAGAGTAATTTTCTTTAGACATAAAAATTAAACTATTTACGTAAACAAAATAGTTTGTTCATGAAGTTGTGGCGATGTCTTAGAGGTTCTTTAATTTTGTTTATTTTATTTTTTCAAGCACTTGTATTTGTAAAAAATGGTGTCGAAACAAGAAGCTATGCGAAAATCCCTTGTACTTTTTTATATTTCAAACTTATACATGGACAAAAACCACTGTGTATGTCATTTTAGTAAAGGAAAATGTACCCGTATCTACTATTTGTAGAATTCTTACATCCCTGACTGTAGTTTACAGAAATGGTAGCGGGAGATTAGCAAACATAATGACCAAGGGAAGACTGAACAAACAGAATTGCATCTTTAATGATGATGATTCCACCAGCCAACAGTTGCCACGAAAAAATTCAAGTTTTCCAACGGTACCTACATTTGTTGATGTTTAAAAAGATAGGTCTAGAATGCCGCCAGCAGATAAGATTACTAGAATACATAAATCAGCAAAAATAAATTTTATATCACAGTGTCGCTGGACGATTCGAAATCACACATGAAAATCATTAATTTGAGACGTCGAGTGAAAATCCGATACCTCGAATTTTTTTCACAATGTGGCTGGATGCTAAATATTTTTTAGTCATGTCGTAATTTAGTATTTAAACAATCGGAGAGCTAAAAATTTTACCCAGTTGATAAAAGGGATCAAGGTCATATGTGCACAAAAGGGAAAAACATGCCGTCCAACGATCTTGCTCGGACATTGTGTCTAAACTTTGACGAACAGCTGACCACGGGCCCTATTCTTATGTCCATTGATGGTTTTGTAAATAACTATTATGTGTGAATTGCCTAAGAACATCCAAAACTCAAAAAAAGGTAGAGAAGAATTTTTTTTTCGCCTCTGAAAGAATTCTCATTTTTTTGTTATCACCCGTTAATACTACCTATAGTTCCGTACATTTTGTACTCACATTAAAGGATGTTGATGATCCATTGATGATGTGAGGCACGTTCTTAATTTGTATTTAATTGCTTTGCACGAAGGTACCCAAAATACATACATTATATATACATTACATACATTATATATATCAATATATACATCAATGGAACAAAGTTCATGAAAACTACAATATGTACCTTACCTAGGTCCTTGCAGTCCTCGGTTTTTCTCAATAAAAAATAAATTAAAATTTATTAGTAAATGAATCAGCAAGGTTGACAGTTAGATATTCCTTTAGACTCTAATTTAGTTAGTTTTTTGTTCAAAATCAATTGAATTCAAATCAAAACCACTTAGGTATTGATAAAGGTACCCTATCTATACGTAGTAGTCACATAGACTACTACTAATATGCGCACATTAGTAGTAGGCTTTGTGAGTACTACGTAATACGTATACAGGATGATTCATGAGACGTAAGCAGGAACAACCCTACACACTTAGTTAACGATAGTGAATCGGAATAGTGAATCATGTTTAAGTGAAACAATAACGCTTCTCTATTTTTTTAACCTTTTTGTTACGTAGAAATTTTATTTAACAATAATCAATAAAGATAGTAATCAAGAAAACCTCTGTAACAGTACTCAACGTAGTATTCTAATTGTAGTGTGACCATGCGTGTCGTAAAAAACAATTTTTTTTACTTATTTTTTTTGCGCTAGCGGCTTGTGTAGCATGCCGAAAGAACGCCAGGTACATCTCGCGGCGTCCCTTGGGACTATCCGCGCGATTACTTTGTTTACCGGCCAAGTTGCGCGAGTCAGGGTAGATTAGATCGTGGTTCGTCTACTTATAGATAGGTGGCGCCGATATCAAAATATGATCACCATATCATGTGTCCTTTTTTATTTTGAAAGAAGCTGACGACTAACAAAAAAGAAGATATTCGCATCAATTTTAAATTCAAATTTTGTATGAGTTTGGAATAGTTTTTGTTTTAGTCGAGAAGACAGATAAATTGTGAACCTCGAGCTGTGCAGTTGTCATAATCCATTTTCGACATCTCTTTTTTCCTATTTTAATCTGAGTTAGATTTTTTTGGGCGTGATTGGAATTAGTATTTTGTGATATCCAACGCCAAGTGTGTGCGTGTACCGCGTCGGAGGGGCGTTAAGCGTTTGCAGCCGGACCCGCGATACTGTCCAACGCAGATATCGAATATCGCCTGTCGCGGTTGGGATACAGCTGCCAGCCGCTTCCAAAGGACTTGAGCCCGCATTACGCGTGGCTCACCAGGTGAAACCGGCGTATCGCCCTGGAATACGGCCGCCAGTCGCCTCTAAAGGACTCGAGCCCGCATTACGCGTGGCTCACCAGGTGAAACCGGAGTGTCGCTCTACGATACGGCCGCCAGTCGCCTCCGAAGGACTTGAGCCCGCATTGCGTGTGGTTCACCAGGTGAAAGCGGCGTGTCGCTCCGTGAAGTGTTCTAGAGTTTAATTGGGGACTTCGCATTTTATTTGCCGTGCTTTAGTTCTATATTGTTTTACCATTCTTACATATCTGCGATTCGCATTTTTATATTAACCCTAAATCCCCAAAATTCTAATTGCCTCATTTGACGGGCGTACAAAGACCTGGCTCTTGAATTTAGGCTACTTTCATCCAGCGAATCATCTGTCACCATCCATATCACTCGCTTCATTAATCCATTACTTTCCCCGCAGTCAAATTACCAGCCGAGTCTTTATTTGTATTTACTAGTTTTGCTAGTACTCCCTAGTTTTATTTTCCTTTCGTGCGGAAAGTAGACGTTTACGATACTAAGGTAATTATTGAATGTTAAATATGTTTATATCTATATCATTATCGTCATTTTTATGTGAAGTGCTAATTTTAAATAATCTGATTATTATTCTTAATTACATTCTATCCGGGTCTACGATACTAAGGAAATTATTGAATGTGAAATATCTTTATATTGATATCGTTATCGACATTTTTATGTGAAGTGCTAATTTTAAATAATCTGATTATTTAGAAAAAATGGAAAAGTAGAAAAATCCACTGCCTCAGGCGAGACTCGAACTCGCGACTCTGGGATACATGCCCATCGCTCTGACCAACTGAGCTACTGAGACACACCTGATGGCTGCGAATTTCTCCACTATATCCCATATGCGTCTTAGGGGGACGCCTAGCGACATCTGCCGAAGAAGTCTTACACTTCTCAACCGGCCATCGGAGTCCCAAGTTGTATTGAGAATTCACCGATAACAATGCGCTACCCCATACTACAATTAATTTTGTATTAAGCAGAACGTCTGCTAACGATATGGCTAGGCGTCCCCCTAAGACGCATATGGGATATAGTGGAGAAATTCGCAGCCATCAGGTGTGTCTCAGTAGCTCAGTTGGTCAGAGCGATGGGCATGTATCCCAGAGTCGCGAGTTCGAGTCTCGCCTGAGGCAGTGGATTTTTCTACTTTTCCATTTTTTCTAAGCATTGTGGTATCGTTAGCAGACGTTCTGCTTAATACAAAATTAATCTGATTATTGTTCTTAATTACATTCTATCCAGCTCGAAGGACCAAATTGCTAATTTTAAATAATCTACTTAATCTGCAAAATTAAACGTGTTAATGCAAATTAAGCTGTGTTTTACTGCACTTGTTATTAATCATTCTGTAGATAGGGTACCTTTGTCAATACCTAAATGGGTTTGATTTGAATATGACCACTACGTATAGGGTCACTACTTATATTATAATACAGTCAAAATACTACAAAACTCGAAATCCCTCGGATAGTTTTGAAATTTGGTGTGTATGTTGATTAAAGGTCTCGTTTTCATGTCCAGACCATTTGACGTTTCAGGACCTCGAGGAACTGCCAGCACCTTGGAAAATGTCCTCCATCCTGGAGAAATTCAGTCCTCTGAATCTACGCACTGTATGAAAATATGGTCTACGTCGGTATTAAAGCTCATTAAATTCCACATAGAAATACTAGATCTGTGTATTTTTTGCTTTTTTTTATTAAATGTATGTTCACTGATTATTCGAAGACGGCTGGACAATTCTTGCCGATTTGGAAAATTCTTTTTTTGTTTGAAAGAGTATACTTGACAGTTGGTCCCATTATAACTAGGTCAGGATCTGATGAGGGGTCCTCCTTTCCTACAGCAAATACTCGAGCCGCTGTAAATAATACTCAAATCACTATAGGTGTTCCTATAATAGTTGAAGAGTTCCCTCGATTTCTCCAGGATCCCATCATCAGATCCTGACCTGGTTACAATGGGACCAACTGTGAAGTATACTCTGTCAAACAAAAAAGAATTTTCCAAATCGGTCCAGCCGTAATAAAAACAAAGATCCCGACAAATTGATAACCTCCTCCTTCGAAATCTTGAAGTCGGTTGAAAAGGCAGACATATAGTCATTTTAGTATTTTCATCAACACATTAAGCATTTACATTCACAAAAGTTATATTTGATGAAGTGAAACTGCTGATGATGATCAGAACGAAACTCTTCAGCGACGTTCACGTTTGGCAGTTTGTCCTCATCGCTGTGTTTGTTAATCAAGTTATTTCATCGTATGGAAGAGTGCACCGTCTACAATAATCTTTCACCGGCCTTCCCCATTGAAGTCGGTTTTTTTTCTTAAAAAATATTTCTTTTACAGATGAAACGTCGAGGTAGATAAGAGCTATTGAGCTACGCTTGTGATGAACAGTGGGCTCATCGATGCTATTCGCAGAAGGGTGTACAGTCACTGGTAATAGTATCTTCCTAAATATGCCGCAAAAATATGTGACACGCTCTTATTTGTATGGTCCTAAGGAGCTGTTGATAAATTACGTCATAATTTTTTTGACCCCTCCCCCCAGCCAAATAAAATGATGTCATTTAAAAAAAAATGTTTTTAGCTTAATTTTACAATAGAAAACTTTTACAATACAAATTCTTATTTCTTAAAATAGTTTATAGTAACAAGAATTTCATTCCTTTTTTTACTCATTGAAGCACTTTTAAAGGTTATATGCGAGAGATGATGTCATCTTCGGATTGACCCCCCCCCCCCCCCCTCCTACGTCATGCTACAGCCCCTAAGAGCGTATCACATATTTTTGCGTCTCCGTGTAGACTGGTGTATTGCCGGTGACTGTACGTAGGTAGTGTTTCTACGTTACAGTGAAACACGTGAACGCATCGAGCAGGCAGGTTTACGGTATGCAGTACCTATATAGGTAAGTCAATCGTATCAGACGTTAAGTAGGTAGGTAGATATATATCTACCTACCTACTTAACGTCTGATACGATTGTTGTTTTGCAAAGCGTTCAGGTTTATTAGGTCGTGCCATACCTGACTTGCTAATCTCACCTAGGTATAGCCTAACAGGCAGTGAAATATATTTATTTGGCAAACATTTTAATGAAGGTGATATCACAGAATAACTAATAGTACTACGTGATATTAAGGTACATAAAAGTTTGATGTTTATGTAAGGTAGATACCGATATATATAAGTAGCTATTTGCTTATAGGAGCCTACTGTTATTATTAGTTGCGATTTTGTTTGATAAGGTTGATTGACTTTAACGTTAATGAGCCAAGGTTAATTATAATTAATTACTGTCATTAGTGTTGCGCAATTCTCGAGAACAAAAAGTTTCTTCGTTTACCTAGCCTAGGTACTGTAAAGGTTGACTACCTTTACAACCTCTCTTCTCGAACACTGTCTGGCACGGTGTTATTTTAAATTAGGAATTTCCAACGTTCTATGTCAGACGATGGGGATTCTTTCAGGGAGTCCCAAAGGGTCGGCCTAAACAGCGAGTCGTCATCTATGAAATTAATTTAAAATAAAAAGAATAAATATCTATTATACAAGATTCGGGTATTCATTCAGGATACCCTCGACATATGGTGGAGGTGCGGGGTAGATTAGGATAGGGCGTAGTGTTTGTAAGTGTAGGCTGCCCCTTACATCCGAGGAGGCGAGATATGTAAAGGTTGACTGCCTTTACAACCCCTCTTCCTTATTCCTAATTTAAAATAACACCGTGCCAGACAGTGTTCGAGAAGAGAGGTTGTAAAGGTAGTCAACCTTTACAGTACGGTGCTATGTGAAATATTCTCGAGCTAGAACGTTTTCGATAAATAATTTGAAACAAAAAAGAACCGACTTCACTTAGCATCCACCTTTCCAAAAGCAAATGCTCGAGCTGCTGTAAAAAAAACTCAAATCACTATAGGTGTGCCTATAATAGTTGAAGAGTTCCCTCGATTACTCCAGGACCCCTCATCAGATCCTGACCTAGTTATAATGGGACCAACTGTCAAGTATACTCTTTCAAACAAAAAAAGAATTATCCAAATCGGCAAGAATTGTCCAGCCGTCTTCGAATAATCAGTGAACATACATTAAAAAAAAAGCAAAAAATACACAGATCCCGACGAATTGATAACCTCCTCCTTCGAAATCTTGAAGTCGGTCGGTGAAGTTGTAAACGGAGAGCGTTGCAGTGTTGCCGTGAAGTAAATCTTGGTCAAATAAAAGGAAAAATTAAACATCTAAATGTGCATTAAGTATGCTGTTTATTTAAAAAAGATCCATTTTTATATTGAGATTTAAAACCTACGTCTTCATGGAACCTTTATGCTTAATAGACTGTTACAATCCTTAATTAAAAATAAGTGGAAAATATTTTCCTTATAACAGAAACCTAATACATGTAAGTGATGTAAGTATATGTGGTCTTATTCTAACAATACTATGAGCTACCTCTATTGTCTAAGAATTCCCAGGTCCCCGTATTTTTCACTTACCAATTAAACTAGTATTTTTAATTGAGTGGAGTGATTTGACAGCACTTTTGCAAACCCCTTTGTATGGCATTACTTCACTCAATTAAAAATATTACAATAAGTACATTAAAAAATTGTTGTAGGTATAACGCGTAGGATGTTTTTAAAACGGGGCGGGCGTCTACCCAACTCTTAGCTTAATTGACCTTTCACAATTGAAATATTTTCAGTCATACAAGTAGCAGTAAAAAAGATAAAATCTTAGTATAACTGTGCAAAGTATTCGAACCTACCTAAAAAAATACGGCGTGTTTGAAACTATCATATCGATACTCGTATTATCTGATTACGATAAATCCCTAAATAAGCGTAAATTAAACAAAAATAGTCCTAATTAAAAAGATCAAACTTATAATCCAACTTAATATTAGTGATAAGGTCGAAAAGAATACTCATTGTGTGATAATGTCTATTGTTTTTCAGTGAATCTGTGAGACATTATTTTAACTTTGAATTTAATACATTCTTATTGATAAATAATATAAATTCTTATTCAAACTCGTCAAAACGCTTCAAAGTTGTATAAAATTTTACCAAGTAAATGAGTTCTAAATCCGTAAGCATGCAAATTAGATCAAATATAGGTACTAAAACAACATAAACTAAAGAAACGTATTAAAGGGATTTATCTATCTTAAGAATAAGGAACACAAGAAATATTGACTTCAACACTTTCCATTGGATTGGATTCAATTTCTTCAGTCTTATTAATGCGCATTGGAAGATTACATTTCATATACACAGGCGTGTCATACTCGTACATTCCGTACGTACTAGTCGCGCTAATCCTCGGCGATCGAGCGTTATTTGAAGCAAAATTCAATTTCTTAAAATTAATTTTAAACGGAATAATTTCTATTAAAACTCAATCCGGAGTCCGGAGATCGCGACAACGTCCACACTTTCAGAAAGAAACCAATTTTTTTCACTGAGTTTGCTCGGAGTTGTGAGCATAGAAGGATGACTTCTCCACAGTGAACGAGCAGGGGACTCATTAATCAAGTTTTGGCGCGATATCGTTTCTCTAAGTCCAAGGTTTTTCACTGCCGTGGACTGCGTGGTGCCGGTGGGCGGGGCGCGGCGCGGGGAGGGCGCGGGGAGGGCCCTAGTGATGCCGGGGGGGTGCGGGAGGGCGCGAGGGCCCGGCCGCGGCCTACAGCGGCGCCTCGGCGGGGCTCTGCCACAGGTTGGAGGGCAGCGTGTCGTAGTGCGACGGCACCGTCACCAGCGCGTCGATGGTGCTCCGGGTGATCGAGCAGTTCTGGAAGGATGAGGTTCATTATGAGCGTCCGGTAACAACACAAACGTATTTTCCTAATATAATATATTCAAATTAAATAAAGTTTAAGTCTATGACCCCATTGTATTTTTCAGCATTGTATACGGTGAATACCGAAGTATGTACCAACCTTAAATTAACGTACCTCTAGCATGTGCAATGACTAAATTTGTTTAATATTTAATATGTGGGTAGGTTTGCATATTGTGATAGTTTTTGAACGGAGGTAATTGTATATTTTTCCTCAGTCGGCCCGTTGACCACAAACGCTGTATAAAGTGTTCGAAACGTCAGGGTGTAATTTAAGCTCAGTACACGCGATATAATCCGTTTTTAGTTGTTTTATTTCATGAATAACCATCGCGGCAATCGAAGACAATATTATGTCCTCTTAAATTTGATTTAATAAATTTCTTTGGAATAAAAAAAAAACTTATAAAACTATGTATTAATTAATTATTGTTCTTATTCTTTAACTGTACAAAGTCTATATTTGATTGTGTTCCCAAATCCTAAGGTAATTTTAGTAACACAAAGTACCTAGCAAACTGCAAATCATACAGAAGATGACCTCGAAAACGTAACGATACAAACGTTATTAATCTGGTTAAACAGAATATTTACCAGATTATGGAAAAGTAAGCTCTTCGCAAACTGAAAGTTAGGACTTAGAAAGATTACAAAGTAATCCTGTCTAAAAGTGTATTTACCTTTGGCTGTTTGCGGTGAGTATCCACGCACTCGATGGGCAGCTTGATGGTCTCCACCTTGTACTTGTAGCCGTATGACGTCAGCTTCACGATGGTGTGCAGCGGCACGTTCATGTACGGAAGCTCGTCTGCGGAAAATATTATCTCTTTATGTCTATTGTCTGTATTAATCATTCATAACAATGATTATGAACAAGCCTTTATTCCGTTAATGCTAAAGGAATGTAGCCGAGATATAGACTTTAGACTCGTGAATGTTAAATTGAAACTTGTTGGCAGTCTAAATATAATCAGTCGTGTATTCCTTCATTTATATCTGTAGGTAATGCAATGACCGCTCCAACAGAGACGTCTTCAATATTCGCACATAAGTATTGTTCACATATCAACTGTCTGCTACATTTCCTGTCGATTGTCCAGGATTATGTTCGGGTCGAATGAGTCTTTGAACCAACAATATCGGTCATTTATCTACCTATTTTTATTTAAATTGCTTTACGAATGCGAATGACTACGTTTCACGCGACAAGAGAAATTGGCATCCACAAGAACACGTTTCAGTCGCGTGAGTGTCTTGAAAAGAGAGAATTAATATTCTCTCTTTCATTCAGAACATTAAAATGTGTGATTCCATTACAAGTTGATGTTAAAATGGTCCCCATTGCACAAAAGATGAGGGCAGGGAGGCATTGGACAATATTGATACGAGCTAGGAGATATTATGATAGGATGATGAGTAATTAGAGTTAACTAGCCTTTTCCCGCGGCTTCGCTCGCGTACTATAAGTACTCAAAAAGGATAAGATGCCCATGTTGATTTTCAGACTTTGTGACCACATTTGCCCCTTTTAGGGGTTAAATTTTCAAAAAACCTGAAACACGTGTTTACTCATTTATCGTTAGGAATACTCCTGTGAAGTTTTGAATAAAGTAGTCTAACAAACTAATCTTGATTCGCCATACAAACTTTGGACCCCCATTTTACCCCCTTAGGGGGTGAATTTTGAAAAATTCTTTCTTAGTGCACCCCTAGACCTTATAAGGAACCTACGTGCCAAATTTGGAATCTCAAGAACCAGCGGTTTGGGCTGTGCGTTGATATGTCAGTCAGTCAGTTTCTTCTTTTATATATTTAGATATCAGCGCCCGTTTGTTGCGCCTGTGGTCGGAACGGGATCATATAAGTTTAAATGGCTGTACCCACCAAGCTTGGCGTCGAGGAAGTAGCCCAGCATGCAGCGCAGCACGGCCTGGTGGCCGACCACGATGACGTTGTGCTCGTCCTCCAGCGCGGACAGCACGGGCCGCAGCCGCGTCATGATGTCGATGTACGACTCGCCCCACGGGTAGCGGTAGTGCAGCTTGTCCTGGTCGCGCCACGCGAACTCCTGCGGGAAGCGCTCCTGCATCTCCTCGTACGTTAGACCTTCGCAGATGCCCTGAAGACGACAATATGAAGAGTTAGTGAAGTGCAAGAGAATCTGTTTCACATTGCTAGAGATAAAATGAGAGCTTCACAAATGATCGTGGGAAGAAAAGCTGAGACACAAATCGGCTAATGAGGATTCCAACAAAGACGAGCGAGTAATTTAAGTTAAGAGGTGATGTTTCGAGACAGATGTGACTGATAAAAGCAGGCTGGCACTGACAAAACAGGCCACGCTGGCCACGACACGCAGTCTCATTTACCTGCTCTATCTTAAGATAGTAAATTGACTAATATATCGAGCAAATCTTAAGCAAAGGTTATAAGTCTTATGCTATGAGCTGATATCGGCGGCGCGTCATTGGGTAGGTATTTTTCTGTTTACGAATAAAAATTATAAGTTTCCATATCTATATTTAGTTTCAACAAATACGGCGTCATTGACCATCCTTCCTTATTAATGTAGGTCGGTACAAATAAACAGTCGTAAATCAATCAAGAATGGCAGCCGAGCCAACCTATGCAAACGTGAAAGGCACATAAATATAAACAATGTGGCTTTCTAAGCAGTAGAAATATACTTACACGCGACACGCCTAATGTCGTAGATGCTATTTTGGACTATTGATTTTCCACTTCACTTTATTATGCAGCCGGTACTTTGCCGCCCTTCTTGCATAATGCAAAGGAACTTTTGATCTTTAACTAGAAGTGGAACTCATAACATATTTATACTTAGTTCCTATTGTATTTATTACATGTTTGCATTTCTTGTCACCGAGAAACTGAATCAGAGTACGTCGTAGGTCGTACTACGACTATGAAGTGTATGTTCGAAACAATAAGTTAATTTTATTTTTCCAAAATAAACAGACGAGAGGCGCGAGTAAAATTTATCGTAGGTATTTATGTAGATTTAAGATAAGGAGTGAAAGGAAAATGGAGTGATGCGATAAGATCATAATTGATTGGGAATTTTTATTTTGTAAAATTAGCAGCGTGATTGAGACTGTTCGCGAATCATAACAACGAGAAACTAATGCAGATTAATTAATTTCTAATCTAACACGAACAATAGAAGTAAACCCTAAAACTATTAATTACCTAACGACCGACAAACAGGAAGGAGAAAATAATACTTACAGCGTCCAGTTCATTGAGCGCTCGAATAGCTCGCTTGGGAGCCCTAATTTCCGCGCCCGTCTGCTTGGTACGTTTCATCTCAGAAGTCCAGACGGAGAGCGGCTCGCGGTCTGCGATGGCGTTCATGTGCTGAGCCAGCCCGCGCGCGTAGCACTGCCCGCGCGGGGACAGCAGGGCGTCTCCGCCGATGCGACCGATCACGTTGTACTCGCTCTCACCGTGCTGGAAAGAGAGCTGTTATGAGTACACTCCTCGTATTTTAGACTAAAAGCCTTCGATAAATTGCCTTATGCCTCAAAGCAAGAATTTAACTAGAGACCGCAGCGTACTCCCGTAAGGGATAGAAATAGAAGACGGTAAAATCACTTCTACAGCACAAAACCCCCTTTTTTTTGGACCCGGGGATGTCCTTAAACTACGTCCGGACTTGGGTATGTCCTTAAACTATGCCAAAAAGAGAGGTATGGGCACTGCGAATGGCATCTCGCTTAGTGTGGTAGGGCACGTTCAGTGAATGTCATCTCGCTCAAATCGGAGCAGAGCCCGACTGGGGAAGTACCTCCACCTTACAGAAAACCCAGCCAAATAGCACTAGACCCTACTCATAGTGTTGTGTTCCTGCTGGTGAGTAACGTTGCCAAAGAGCTCAAAGAGGAGCCAGTGTGTTGACGATGAGGGACCCTCTTGTTCCTTTAGCCGTCAACACAGTGAATCCTCCTTTTTGTAAAGGGTCGGCAACGCGCATGTGACTCCTGTGGAGTTACAGGCGTCCATAGGTTACGGTAGCTGCTTACCATCAGGCAGGCCGTATGCTTGTTTGCCACCGTAGTAGTATAAAAAAAAAAACAAAACAAAACAATTTACCCTTGTTTTCCTTAGCTGACACAACTTTCTAAGAAAAATATCAGGTTTTCACGTAGTAAACACAGAAATTCTTGAAGAAATCGCGATTTATATCTGTTTGTGACCCTCCAATGCTATGGCGTGGAGGGTAACAAAAAAAGATGAGACTATGACAAGAACCAACGATAATTAGCACCTTCTCTGTTGTACCTATTGAAAGTGTCATAAGACTATCCCGTTAGATCTTGGCATTGTTATTACCATGACAGGTCTGTGGCCAGTATGTCTGTGCCTTATTCGTACCTAAAAATTTCCAAAGTTATGCTTTATTAATGGTATAAGTATAGTGCTTCTAAAAATAATGAAGTTCAAGATATGATTCATGTCTTTGAAACTATAATAGGGATCTTGAGGATCCTTTGTTATCTCTAACTAAACAGATAATAATATTTTGGTTCTCTATATTAACTTATTTAGTTCTGTATTGTCAATGAGAAATATTACTAACAATATCATTAACGCCCACCAATTAAAGTCGGCCAGGCCGTTGACCAGTATTGTTCTTGAATAACCAATTAACCTATATCTTATTAATTATCAGACTGAATGACTAATGTATGTTAAGTAAATACACGTTTTTCTTCCACGTGTAGAATTTTACACGAGTATTTAAACGTTTCGTTTTTCCCAAGAAGCTACATTAACCTCTAGCTCACCCGCCAAAAATACCAATGACATAAGCGTTTACACAGCCGGTTTACAAAATCTTGTATTCTTCTAGCTTTAGCTGTTTACAGCATATACGCTCTCAACAGATAATGACTTAACATTTGATGTAACCCCACGATAACGCCTATTTCTCTTGCACTATAAATATTTCTAATCGTGAAAAACATGTTTATCTATAAGTACTACGAGTATGATAAACGACTAATGGATAATGGATGATGTAATTTAGAAGGGACTTACTCTGGTGAAGTACAAAGTTTGCGGAAGCGGACGTAGGCCTGACAGGTAGCCGAGAATGCCAGATTCTTTCTGGCCAGCAACTTTGTGAGCGGTCACTGTTTCTCCCATGTTCTCGACGCGAACGAAGCTGATCGTCTCTAAGTTGGCATCAATAGGCTCGTACTGCCTCATGTAATGTTCCAGCTTCTTCCTCAAGTCATCCACTGCCTGTTCCTCGCTCATCGACTTGTAGTCTTCAGAGTAACGCAGGATTTCGATGATGCTCCTCTCGAGCAACTCCTGGTCCTCGCAGACGCACTCGATGAATAGGATCCTGAAGCCCATGTCCGACAGGCAGTAGTCGTTGAGCTCTCTGCGCTGCTCGCGGGTGATGTTGGTGCCATCGAAAATCTAAAAAGAGGGATGACTGTGCTATATCGTTCCGAAGTGATAAAACTTGTTTACGAGAAGAGAGGTCATGAAATGAGGCGCGGCTTGATCTATTTATTAATAATCTTAATTACGAAAGTTCTAGGAATGAGTTGTTTATAAACGACATGTGTCGCAACGCAACCAGTTAATCATCAAACTAATTAAGTTTCTGTCGTTTTGTGAGATAACTGTGGTCTTTTGCTCGTGTCAGATTAAATTCCCCGTATTAGTGTCTAGATCCTGTTTGAGATGCTTATTTATAATGCAACTATCTTGTTTATAAAACTACCGCGCGTTGATGATTAATGATTATTGATTAACCACCGATTCAGTGAACTTTTTATTACTCCAATAATAAGGTTATATAATATGTGAAGAGGCCGCCTTCTAGTTCGAAAATATTATTATTGTATGCTTATCAACTCCGATTAACACTGACTGCAGCAATTCATTTACATAAACTTAGCAGAAAGTGTCATCAACTAAGTCAGCCAAATACTAGGTACCTACACGTCTAAGTACTAAAAATATGGAGCAACCATCACGTTAAACAGATTGAGAAGAGTTACCAAAGTTGCCGTGTGGCCGAGCCCTCCGCATTGTACGCGCGGAAGATGTCGGGCGTGCCGTAGAGCGCCATGTAGCGTCGGTACGCGCCGCAGTTGACACTGGGACCTCATTAACGTGTAAGGTAAACTTACAACCACGCTGTTCCCGTCCTTGAGCCACAGCACGGCGTCCTGCAAGGCCTCCTTCGCACTCTGCCGCTGGATGGCCGAGCCCTGCGCATTGTACACGCGGAAGATGTCGTGCGTGCCGTAGAGCGCCATGTGGCGTCGGTACTCGCTGCAGTTGACACTGGGACCTCATTGACGTGTAAGATAAACTTACAGCCACGCTGTTCCCGTCCTTGAGCCACAGCTCGGCGTCCTGCAAGGCCTCCTTCGCACTCTGGCGCTGGATGGCCGAGCCCTGCGCATTGTACACGCGGAAGATGTCGTGCGTACCGTAGAGCGCCATGTGGCGTCGGTACTCGCTGCAGTTGACACTGGGACCTCATTGACGTGTAAGATAAAATTACGGCCACGCTGTTCCCGTCCTTGAGCCACAGAACGGCGTCCTGCAAGGCCTCGTTTGCGCTCTGCCGCTGGATGGCCGAGCCCTGCGCATTTTCCGCGCGGAAGATGCGCGCAGATGTCGTGCGTGTCCGTAGAGCGCCATGTAGTGTCGGTACTCGCTGCAGTTGACACTGGGACCTCATTCACGTGTAAGGTAAACTTACAGCCACGCTATTCCCGTCCTTGAGCCACAGCACGGCGTCTTGCACGGCCTCGTGCGCGCTCTGCCGCCGGATGGCCGAGCCCTGTGCGTTGTCCGCGCGGAAGATGTCGTGCGTGCCGTAGAGCGCCATGTGGCGGCGGCGGTACTCGCTGCAGTTGAATACTGCAACGGGGAACAGTTATTACTGGCTGGAAAATATTTCTTTTTTAAACAAAACCGGGTGAATAAAGTGCAATAATGCGAAGCGCTCGCGGAATTTCTAAACAAATATTTAGCAACATATTGAATAAATAATTATAAAATAGTTATCTTGTATTATAGCGCATCCACGGAAATGCTTTTAATTTCAAAAGCGTACCTACCTAGGTACGTTGTTGGTGAACCTCAATTATAAAACGGGTGCAGCTAAACTTAGCCATTGTAAAATTTTACCTTGTAATACTTTTCAGAGTAAAATTATGTCACCTAGATACACGAAGTAAATATTATGTAGCTAGAAACTTATCTAGGACAAATGTATCGTGTTCTGAATATATAGGTACTTCATACATAGTGTTGTATCGGCCTCGAGAGCTCAGTAACTAACAAACAGATCCATCTAGGTCAAGACTAGCAATGTCATGTTAAATAATACTGAGAGTAAACTCGGTCAATTTTGTAAGAGCATAAGTCATTTCAAACTAAAATTAGATTTCGAGATGCCTACTTTATAATACAGTTCACTAAAATGAGCTTAAATATTAGATTTCCTTAAAATTAAACATATGTAGCATGATCGCAAGAGGTTATATTACATTATTTAAACATGTTGACCGTAGATAGGTAGGTACTTTATTAGGTTTGTTTATCAAACAAGTAAATTTATTGTACCGGTACCTACCACTAAAAACACATACATTTTGCGTGAAAATATCGCCAAATAACTCGAGAATATGTTTGCCCCACATCACCTTATTAGTTAACACGAGCGAGACTATATATTTCACGCGTTTAATTAGATACCTTATTGAGATGTCGTTATGTGCTCTTAATGGATTCTTTATGATCCTATGTGTGTAGTATATTACATTATTATTGCGGTAAGTAAATTTTATGGTCTATTTAAGTAATGTGATAAGAGCAAGGTAATGTCAGCGTCTGATTAAGTATCCAAGGCAGTCTTAATAAATAAATAAAAAATGCTAGGCTATCTTATATCTTAGAACAAATAAAGCCTAATAAAGGATTTTAAAACTATTTATTGTGTGGACGACTCAAAGCATTGCAAGCGAAGGATGGTAGATGTCACAAAGTCACTAGGTATATTTATTTTCTCAAAAACAAGTGACGACAGATTATCTATTTTCCTCTGACGGCTCTGACAAATAGCCTGCTTGGGTTTGTTATCTTATGTACGGACTTTATAGTACCCACCTTTAGTGCTCTCTCCATTCCAGTTGAGGTGGCGCGACAGATGATGAGCCAATTGACTCTTGCCACGGGCCGGGAGCCCGACCAGCGCGATCAGCAGCGGCGCGAACTGACTGATGCGACGCGTGCGCAGAGACACTGCAACAAAATATTTTTTTATTATTAATCTTCGGTTAACATTACAGATACAATTGCATGTTTTACAAAGGCATAGACGACAGAATACCTCTAGTAAGCTCAATTTACGCATAATTTCTCGTATTAATTGTTTCTATTTACCAATGAATGGTAGTTGTACCAGGTACCTAGTTTCTGAGTAAAATGACTGTGGCATACGGACGGACGGACAGATGGACATGAAGAAACTAGGTATAAGGGTTCCGTTTTGTGCTATTTTGGCTACGGAACCCTAAAAAGACAATGCCTATAAACTGTCGGCATTTTTGGAATATTTGTTAACGATATCAATAGTCACGTGTATGAACATGAGACTCGGTTATTGCACTAGGTACTTAGGCATTAATTATTTTATTCATGCTCATAATTAATTGAGTTATATTAGGTAAGTATATGTACAATAATCGGGTCAACACATTGTGTTTTCTTATTTGTCTCTCACGTTTAGATATGTATTTATCGTACGAGCGGAGCGTAAGCGAAGAGAAGTTCTTACAAACAACTTCGGACACAACGGAAATGTCAGATGGCTACCTAGACGTCACAGCATTTAAACAGCTTTTTGATTTTGAATAGTGGTTCCTTGATAACTTTAGTAACATTATTCTGATCTTTATAAAATTTGCTGGAGTTGAGTTATAGCAGAGATAAGTATAATTAAGCAGGATCGTTCAAGGTGTTATAGAGCTAGTATGGGCGAGACGATCTTCATCAGGGTCTTGTTACATTGGTCAGCTCCGTTTGCAAGTAAATCGCGAGTTCTCAGTTGGAGGCGGACTACTAATATAGGTAATATCACAATTTTGACAAATTAAAAGTGTAGTTCGGATATATTGCACATTATTATTTAGGGCATCGGTAAATAGTTTTTCTCCATGTACAGTCACCGGCAATAGTATCTTCCTACAATAAGGCCGCAAAAATATATGACACACTCTTATGGCCCTACAAATAAGAATGTGTCACATATTTTTGCGGCATTCATGTAGGAAGATACTACTCGTATTAATTGCCGGTGACTGTACTTTCTGTTTTAGACTTCTTGCCATACCATTCATTTAAAACCACAAACTGTGACGTAAATCTTTTAGAATTATATATTTTAAAATCTTATCTCCGATTAGATATCGACTATAGCACTCAACTTTCCCGCAGTGATCTATTGAATATGTATATATCGATGTCTTGTATAATAATATAATCAAGTGTTTTATTAAAAGCAATTTTATCAGAGACCTCACTCGCCCCATGTCTGCCGGTCAAGAGATAATAGAGTACATTCAATGGACCATGATAATAGGTATTATACCAAAGACATGATGTGATATGATGAAAAATATAATAGTAACATTATCACCATGGTTTTTTTATCTGATGATTTGGAGGCAAAATACATCTCGGGAACGGGATAGACTTTCTAACTCCAACGTGAGACGGACGTGGAAAAAAAACATTATTAAAATTGTGTAGTTCCCCCTTGAGGCGCAAGTCCGATTCGGTTTTCGGCCAGTCTTTTCAAAGTCCGTCCGTCTCACGTTTGAGCTTTTTTTAAATGTTCTCTACGTATTTAAATAGGTATAGGTACTTACATCACAATAACATTTTATGAAAAATATGGTATTGCCACTTTGTGTGACGCTAATATCATGCATGTAATTTATTCATGACACTATCTTACTGTTTGCTGCGGGTTTAAGGTTAATTATGAAAAAAGAGACCGAGAGATACAAGTTGAATGGAATGTACGTATTTTATGTATGTATTTTAACACATTCAGTGCCGAAATCCCGACTATCGGGTATTTTATGATTTCGTTCCCAGGCCGGACGACCCGATAGTCGGGATCGTGGTACTACAGCTTTATATGACGAAATGTTTGTGGCCTGGCGCGGATGTCTTGTTTGGCTGGGTGGCAATGAATGTGTTAAAGTCAGTATACTAATAATCAATGGGTTTAAAAATAAAATAACTTTAAAAGTTTCTTTAAACACGTCAATATTTTTAATTTCACGTTTATTGTGATGAGCTCATTGCTAATCTTCAAATTGACTGACTGATATGATTGATTAGAAAGAAAACACCAGAAATAACGATAATCTTATCGTAGTCATTGGCCTTGTTGCATTTTTATATTGCATTACTCATGCTCCCGCAAAAAAATAAAGAAAAATACTGTCATACTGAAAAAGAATTAGTAAATTATGAATAGTTTGAGATAACCGGTTAGAAGCTACTAACGGGCTCTTTGAACATTCGGCCATCTTAAAAAGTTGAACTCGTCCTGGAATCCTATTTTTAACCGACTTCAAGATTTGAAAAGAGGAGGTTCTCAATTCGGCGTGTATGTTTTTTTTTTTTTTTTTATTTTTTATGTTTGTTACTCCATAACTCCGTCATGTCTGAACCGATTTTGAAAATTCTTTTTTTGATTGTAAGTATATATATACAGATTGGTCCCGTTTTTGTCAAAACGCAGTTCTGATGATGGGATCCATGAGGAATCGAGGGAACTCCTCAAATCTTAAAGGCATACATATAGTGATTTTTATATTTTTATCAACAAAACCATCATTTTCATTCAAAACAGTGACATTGGATGAAGTAGAACTGCTGATGATGATCAGAACGGAACTCTTCAACGACGCATAGTTCACGTTTGGCGATTCGTCCTCTTCGCTGTGTTTGTTTAGCAAGTTTAATTGTCAGAACAAATGTTCGTCCAGCTCAAGTTCTGATGATGGGATCCATGAAGAATCGAGGGAACTCCTCAAATCTTAAGGGCTTACACATAGTGACTTTTGTATTTTTATCAACAAATCAAGCATTTTCATTCAAAAGAGTGACATTTGATGAAGTGGAACTGCTGATGATGAACAGAACGGAACTCTTCAACGACGCATAGTTCATGTTTGGCGATTCTTCCTCTTCGCTATGTTTGTTAAGCAAGTTAGATTGTCAGGACCAATTTTCGTCAAGCTCAAGTTCTGATGATGAGTTCCACGAGGAATCGAGGGAATTCCTCAAATCTTAAAGGCATACATAAAGTGACTTTTGTATTTTTATCAACAAATCAAGCATTTTCATTCAAAAGAGTGACATTTGATGAAGTGGAACTGTTGATGATAATCAGAACGGAACTCTTCAACGACGCATAGTTCACGTTTGGCGATTGGTCCTCTCCGCTGCGTTTTTTAAGCAAGTTATTTCATTGTATGGAATCTAAGTGCACCATCTATCTACAATAATCCTTCACCGGCTACCCCCATTGAAGTCGGTTTTTTTTTCTTAAAAATTATTATTTGAACTATCAGCCTGAATGTTAACTACTTACTGCTGCTGCAACCTAGGACAGTCATTCACAAGTTTATGTTTACAGTCACAGGCTCCATCAATTTTATTTTATATTACATATGGCTCGACGGAGCTTAGTTACATTACATGCATGCACAAATCTGGATAATGACCCAACAAGCTTCGCAGACCTAGAAATTTTCTACACGTGCTAAGAGGGGGAAATGCCTATTGAAGTGTTTATAGATAATTGAGGTTTTATGGCATGCTCTATACTCTCGTGCTTACGTGACGTCAATGCAACAATCGATTTTTAACCACGCTCCGTCCGACATTGCAACGTTCGTAACAGACTTTAAATAATAGATGTTATTCATGGAAAATGTGCTTTTCACCATAACCAGGGCCCGGAATTAGGTGAGCTAAAATACCTAAAGTTCGCGAGAGGACATAATATAGAGTGGTTACAACCGGATGAAAATAATATTTTATTTGGATTCCGGGTATTCGATATTCATCCGGGCACTGCAAGTAATAGTCGTAATGATGAAAAACCGGCCAAGAGCGTGTCGGGCCACGCTCAGTGTAGGGTTCCGTAGTTTTCCGTCCGTCACAGTAAGTGTACCCACTTAAGAGTTAAAGACTAATGCCAAAAGGTCGTATCTGATGCCTATGGAAGAAGTTTTTTGGAAATAACTCAAAAATGGCTAGGACCTATAATGTTCAAAATAATTTTCCTAAAAAGTTTATCATAACGCGCATATTCCCAATTTTTTTCATATTTTTTGGACTTACGGTGCAAAAGTTACAGGGGGGGGGACGCTATTTTTCCGACTTTCGAAGCGATTATTTCCGAAAATATTTACATTATCAAAAAATGATTTTAGTAAACCCCTATTCATTTTTAAATACCTATCCAACAATATATCACACGTTAGGGTTGAAATGGAAAAAAAAATCACTCCCCACTTTACGTATAGGGGAGGTACCCTAATAAAAAAAAATATTCCACTTTTTATTTTACTACTTTGTCGGCGTGATTGATATGCATATTAGTACCAAATTTCAGCTTTCTAGTGCTAACGGTCACTGAGATTATCCGCGGACGGACGGACGGACGGACGGGCAGACATGGCGAAACTATAAGGGTTCCTAGTTGACTACGGAACCCTAAAAATGGTTACATTGCAGCCATAAAGTTAACATTATAATAATAAATCTGAAAATGTGACATATATTTTAAATTAGTAATCTGTATTTTCCTATTCATTATCAATGCTTGTCAGAGTGGCGTATTAGCGTCAAAATAGTGAAAGCTACTAGTACTACTATAGTATATATAGAAAGATAAGGAAACAAGTACTTAGTATTAATCCAAATAAAATATTATTTTCATCCGGTTGTAACCACTCTATATTATGTCCTCTCGCGAACTTTAGGTATTTTAGCTCACCTAATTCCGGGCCCTGACCATAACAGTCTCAATATTTAATACGTACATTTTATTTTGAATAATATTGTTATCTATATGATCGCATGTTTTTTTATTAAAGTTAAGATATTGGAGATATTGAAATTATTTTTTTTCTCATTTCAGTCTATATAATTAGCGTAAATTAAATTATTAATTTACTTAAGTACTCAAACTCAATGTTTTATAACCGCACCAACCAGCCGCACATTATTAGTTATAGTAACTTTTTTTAGTTTTGTATTCGTAAAAAGTTGAGAATTTGTTTGAAACTTACACATACCTATAGGTAGGTTTAGTTTTTCAAAAATACAACATTAAGAGATAATTAAAGACAGTGCGGGGCCCGAGAGGCGCGGCGCGGTGCGGTTCGTTGCCAATGCGATCCGAGCGGATCAGCGGACTTTGGACTGCATGTGATCTGATCGCACAGGAAAAGTATACAAACCTACGCTCGTATATTTATAAATACTATTTTAGTAGATATAGATAACTTACACTGGCAAGGAGTAAACGGAATGACGAAAATTCTACTGCTGTTTAGTTTCGTGATGGAGATAACAGGTAGAAATCCCATCTACTTTAACGATTGGTTTTAAGTAGAAAGCACAGTAACGCAGTGAACAAGGTAGTCTAAAGTCTTCACGCCTTTTCAGAATGCATACGTTGCCCTAGAAAGTTAGGACCTATCCGCGCAAGGAAGAGAAGACGGCCATTACCCAGCATCGGATCAGTTAGTATATACAGACATATAAAGTAATATAGATTTGACGTTCAACGACCGATGAGACGATGACACATGCATTCATCAAACATAACATAATATACACATTCCAAAATTAAAAGTAAAACACAGGACCAAATTGCAGCAGACATAAATGCATATATTATAGACTAAATTAGGCACGGTAATTAGTAAGGCCTTTTATGATGTTGTTTAATTTACTGTACCAATTTAAATGAAAACGCTTGGCAGTCCAATTAACGGTTTATTTATATGAGACCGTGGGGGCGCGGCAAAGAGTTATCTAAATATAGATGATGATCTCATTTGACGGCCCATTGCGTTAAAGAGGCTGCGAGTTGCAGTAAAAGCAAACAGTAAATCATTACATACAAGAGATAACTTGGTTATAATATGTACATATTATATACTTAACTTAATATATTTGGAGCTTTTAACAATAAAAGACCTAGAGGTTGACGTATAGGTGAGATCGCGGTCAAACGTCTGCCTATTCTCCATAAAAAAAAAGGTTGACGTATGCTACTAAGTTGATCCACTGTAACCTTGGTAAGGTAAGGTAGAATATATTAACGATAAAATTATGATCTCATAGAATATACACGGCGTTACTTGTACTACAAGTAAACAATAAAACTGCACATGCAGAACAAGGGAAACCAACGTTTGCAGCTTTACAAACAAAATACCAAAGCAACGACGGCTATTAACGTATGAAGCACGCTCTGAAGTCGTGATATGGAAGCAATGTATTGACATGAAATCTGTACAGGGTCAAAACATTTCCTTAGATGTGATGTGACCCTTTGTACAGATATTACAGATAACACACCCGCTGCTGTATCCGGAATGATAACTACGATTAATCACGTCATTAATACGTATAAGTATTAAAGACATCAAAATACTGAAATTTATCTAGGTAAAGACTAAAACAAAGAAATAAAATCATCCGGTTCGAAGGACCACTAATGTTCAAATTTCAAAACAGATTCTAATTAAGTACAATAGGCTGCGTTTCCACCACAGATGAACGAGGATGCGTTACGAAGGATGTGTTTGTTAAGGACTAAGAGAATCATTTCATCTGTTAATCCTCGCACAGGCCAGGTCTGGGATTGGTTCTTAAAGAACACATTCCTCGCAACGCATCCTCGCTCATATGTAGTGGAAACACAGCCTTAGTAATGACATCTTTAGGATAATTGGATCAATAAACTACTAAGTTATGTAATAGTGTATAATATTGCAATTGCTTTTTAGATTATAGCAAATACATTAAAATGCACAATGTACCTACCTAAATAGTTATATCATAAATTATTTTGGTAATATATTTCTAATTAATAATTATAAATTCTAGGTAGGTACTTAGTAAATATATCTATGTATTTAATCACATTTAGGGATTAAGTAGGTATATTAACAATGTTAATTATTTTACTTTATTGCATAGTTCCAACCGTACACCTACTGTTATAAAAGACCTTAATAATTTATTTTTAACCGACTTCAAGATTTGAAAAGAGGAGGTTCTCAATTCAGCGTGTATGTTTTTTTTTTTTTTTTTGTTTTTTTTTTTATGTTTGTTACTCCATAACTCCGTCATGTCTGAACCGATTTTGAAAATTCTTTTTTTGATTGTAAGTATATATATACAGATTGGTCCCGTTTTTGTCAAAACGCAGTTCTGATGATGGGATCCATGAGGAATCGAGGGAACTCCTCAAATCTTAAAGGCATACATATAGTGATTTTTATATTTTTATCAACAAAACCATCATTTTCATTCAAAACAGTGACATTGGATGAAGTAGAACTGCTGATGATGATCAGAACGGAACTCTTCAACGACGCATAGTTCACGTTTGGCGATTCGTCCTCTTCGCTGTGTTTGTTTAGCAAGTTTAATTGTCAGAACAAATGTTCGTCCAGCTCAAGTTCTGATGATGGGATCCATGAAGAATCGAGGGAACTCCTCAAATCTTAAGGGCTTACACATAGTGACTTTTGTATTTTTATCAACAAATCAAGCATTTTCATTCAAAAGAGTGACATTTGATGAAGTGGAACTGCTGATGATGAACAGAACGACGACTCTTCAACGACGCATAGTTCATGTTTGGCGATTCTTCCTCTTCGCTATGTTTGTTAAGCAAGTTAGATTGTCAGGACCAATTTTCGTCAAGCTCAAGTTCTGATGATGAGTTCCACGAGGAATCGAGGGAATTCCTCAAATCTTAAAGGCATACATAAAGTGACTTTTGTATTTTTATCAACAAATCAAGCATTTTCATTCAAAAGAGTGACATTTGATGAAGTGGAACTGTTGATGATAATCAGAATGGAACTCTTCAACGACGCATACTTAGTTCACGTTTGGCGATTGGTCCTCTCCGCTGCGTTTTTTAAGCAAGTTATTTCATTGTATGGAATCTAAGTGCACCATCTATCTACAATAATCCTTCACCGGCTACCCCCATTGAAGTCGGTTTTTTTTTCTTAAAAATTATAATACGTAATTTCAAACTAACTAAAGTGTCATTGAATAGCAGCTTCTGGCCAACGCCCACTAACTTTATCCATTCATTGTCATCTTTATATCAACTATCATTTTATCTCGAATTTATAGTAGAGTATTAGGTACACGCACACATTAACTCAAAGCTATTATTTAGCTACTATTTTAATAAAATCTTTATCTTAAACAATACCTACTCAGACAACGAAATAACGAGACAAATTTTACATTTATTGAAAAACTACAATCTGAAAAGTAGTTATGAGTATTAAGTGCAAATTGTACAAGAACGTAAATAACTAAATTCAACATATTATATTGTTTAGCTATGCATGTATTCGCATTCGATGAAATCAACATAATTACGTATAATATATTGCCTAAGCTAAGTGAAACATACCTTAATAATAAAGTGTTTAGAGTAAGTACCTTACGGACCTATATAGCATTATTTCAACATCTTCGTTTAGCAATCATTAGATACTTTTAATTACTTTTGTTAAACTTTTGATAATCAAGTGCCAACAACCGCAGATAAATTTACAGGGGGCAACACGATAAGAGTGAAAAACACTTGCTGAAAACAAGTTGTAGCTAATCGGTTTTTTATCAGATATTAATAACAATAATAACTGTTGAGAAGACCACCAAACAAACGCTTTGTCTTACCCTCACGCGTACCCCAGAATATAATCCCATATTACGGTATCCCCTGGGTATACCCAAGATATACTGTATGACTTTTTATTCCCAACACTTACTTACTCCTACCAACTACAATCATAAGGAAACTCAACGACAAAGTTCAGATTATAATCCGAACACCTACTGAACCAGCCACGTGTTGTTGTTTAATCAAAACGGTTATGTTAATTGTCATGATCAGTCTTTCCTTGTCGGCCTGTCAAATCGTGATAAACTTATTATGTACCTACTTTTATTAGGCAGTGAAGCATAACAAGTTTGGTTTGTTTTGCTCGTGGCAAGTAGCAACGGAGGCGTGGCCCTACGTCACAATGGCGCGATGCCCCCGCGCAGGCTTGTTTTGTTCGTTAACTTTAATTTGTATTCAGAATACCGAATATTTGGAGCCTCGAAGCTTTCAACGTGCGTAACTTGACTTTCTACCTTTTTTAAGAAACCAAATTGTATGTTGAATAATTTATGTTGATTATCGTGTGAACTTTCCAGCAATATTTAAATTGGTAGTTTGAAGCCATTTTGTTGTAGTTATCGGTAAAAATATATCGCTATTCTTGATAAAATAAATAAATCTTGCCACTCAGCTAGTGCGGCAATAAGTTAGATACTTACCTACTTGAGTAGAGCTGTATTCAGGAAAACAGTTCGGTATCGGTATGCGACACACCCACCGGTTAAACATTGAATGGTCAGCAGTTACGTCATACATACCCTATTGTTTACTCGTAAGAAATCGTAAAGTTTCCTCTATCAACCAATCAAACGAAATTTATTTTATATAAATAAAGTTTACATGTTGGAAAAAATAACTAAGCGTTAAAATACCTGCGTCAGTATAAAAGAGGCAAACCAGAATGTATTGAATAATGTATGATCGTTCGAGATAAGTGAGAGGTCAAGATTGATGTAACGATGTTTTTACATTTCGTCACGCCTGAGCCAATGGACAGTCAGTTTGCCTACTCATGTCGGAAAACTCGGAGTGTACCATTCATATAATAACTAATTATCCTCGTTACAGTTCATACGTAGTAGTTATACTGTATAGAGGTTATACTAGTTACCTCTATACAGTTTAGTAGTGGGTACCTACCTATTCGATACTTTTTTGGCTGATATTCAAGGCCGCGGAAGCCCTAAAAGAAACTTGTTACAATACAGTGTCAATTATAACGACATTGTGTCCAATTGAAGTTATGACCGGTTGTTAAAACGAAGCCAAGAATACCGTTGGATTATTTTGGTACTCGCTGATCAATTTGTGGCCAAGAAGACAAGGCAATTGACCATCAGATCATTGATGTCACCATTCAGGGTAATGACGTCAAACGTTAATGTATGATAACGTTAGATTTATCTAAAGGTTAACTCCGATTCAACATTGGTACTTAATGTTCCATTAGTTCAGGATTAGGACGTAGGTAAACATCAGATTGCACAACAATCAATTGGTTTTGTGCTAAGTAACGTTATCAGAATGTCATCTAATGCCTATGCTATGTATTCAAATATACAGCACTAATAAAAACCATTTTCTGAATCCAATGTCACGTTTACGCCACATGCGTAGCTAAAAGTAGGTACCTGACAGAAATTGTAAGACTTGCAAATTTCCTACAACTCGATGAGACGGTGGCTTCAATTGGCTCGTTGCCATCGCGATGCAGAATCTGGGTAACTAGCAATACTACTGAAGGAACACTTGGATCGCTTGATCAGACTGACTAAGTTAGCCTTAACAGCGCTGCCAAGATGAACTCGCCAATTGTATCAAGGCAAAATATCTGAAGCAAACAATTGTTCCGGTACGGATATTTGTTTGTTAATCGATTTGGTTCCTATTGGTTTATTTTAGGAGGTACGAGAAATAATATGAAACTGAGTCTCCATATCTGATCATGGGAAATGTTTTATTGGTTAGATGCCAAGGGCTCAGTGCAATAACGTGGAATCTATTTGCAGTCGGACTTTGGTCGCGGCCAGCTGCGGAAATCGCTCGTCCCTAATTGACTGCCATAGAAATGGAATGGAGAGTCCATCGTTCAAGTCGGATTGATTAGAAAATTAAAGGATGTTGTAAATTAAGTTTGAATGTATGTCTTAAATATTGTACCTAGTTTACAAACATGACTTGTGATTATTGTGCAACAATGTAATCTTCGAGGACATACTACGAGGAAGTGGACTTACGGAAGAGAACGGTGGTTTTTAAACACTTTCAAATTCACAAATCCAAAAAGTTTTGCTTCGTAATGTACAACAATGTCCTTTTCTACAGCAATTTGTCATTTTAGTTTGTTAACATTTCCGTTATTAGTTTGATCAGCATCTTGGGAATACTCGCAATGTTCTCGTTGTTTTTCAGAAATTGAGTGGGTATGCAGCGAAAAAGTTGGAGTAAACACAGTCGCGAACTATATAAGCAGACCAAACAGTTAGCAATTCGTACTTATTTCCAAATATTACAAAAAGTAAACAGTCTGAAAATTCGTCGAGACACCGGTCTGAGTTTGTGCACTGTCGCATTACCCGCAATAGTATCTTCCTACACGTAGGCCGCAAAAATATGTGACACGCTCTTATTTGTCGGGCCATAAGAGTCGTGTTGTGTGTCACTGTGTACTACGAGTATTGCCGGTGACTGAACCGACATGTTAATAAAATAACACTTTTTCCTTCACCTACATTTTATGTAAACCGTTTCGTGATCGTCAAATTACAAAGCCGAAACTGCTATGTAGAACTGTCAAGCTTCATTATGCCCGGCTTTTGTTATTATTTGCAAAGTTAAGGTCATTGTTGCGCATTCGCTTTTAATCAAACAGTTGTTAAATGGACTGACCTGTGGCAGTAGCCAAGGCTCCGAGGGCTTTCTCCTTGTCCTCCAACATAGTATGGGCGGTGCTCGCTCCGGGTGCCATCACTATTCTTCTCAACGAGGGTCTCCTAGTCAAAGCGACTATGTGCTTGGCGCGGTGCTGCTGCTGGGGTCTACGTCGACGCGTGCGTACTCTGTGAAGGCCTCCTGGCGACTGCCCGCCGACTCCGCCGCTTATCACCGAGCGACCCTTATCAGTTCCACGGCAGTGATTGCCGGCCAACCAAACGATCGCTGAATAGATTTTGTAGTATATAAGGAACAGAAACGTATACCAATCGCCTCGGATGCTCAGTAGCGCCATCGAATGCGATCTGCAACAATATTTGACAAGCATTAGTGACGTTAGCAGCGGGTGTGCTTTGTTTTGTAAACAATGTCCACGGTAGCCATTTGTAATTAAACACATCGCATTGCATTCAACCTATTATATGAAAATATGCGAAAGCAGTTGTACAAGCATGCATATAGATGTATAGTAAGTTTCTTCTATCTAATTTTTATTATTATTAGTGTACCTTACCATGAACAGATGAGGTACATACAACACATAAAAAGTGCAAAATATTCAAGTTTAACTTCTAAGGCGTATGCCTTACTATACTTATACTTAACTTATACTGAGGCGTATACTTAACTTCTACATATTTTTGTCTATGGTAACTGAACTCCTCTAAGTGTGTTTGCGTCTAACTACTTTGGTGAATCTTTGGAAACGTATTCGAGATAGCGGGGTAACCTTCCCGCCTTCCTAAATAGTGCTTTAAATGAGTGTTAGTGTACCTATATGTGATAAAAATAATTAATAAGCTTACGGTTTGATGGATCAATAGCCGCCATATGTAAGGGAATTTTTATCTAACTGAATCTGAAACAGGAAAGTCGCGCGTTAAATCCGAGGAAAAGTAATTCCCGAAACTTTAGGTAGCCTATTTCAGGAACATTTGGCATACTTTTTAACCGACTTCAAGATTTGAAAAGAGGAGGTTCTCAATTCGGCGTGTATGTTTTTTTTTTTTTTTTTTTTTTTTTATGTTTGTTACTCCATAACTTCGTCATGTCTGAACCGATTTTGAAAATTCTTTTTTTGATTGTAAGTATATATATACAGATTGGTCCCGTTTTTGTCAAAACGCAGTTCTGATGATGGGATCCATGAGGAATCGAGGGAACTCCTCAAATCTTAAAGGCATACATATAGTGATTTTTGTATTTTTATCAACAAAACCATCATTTTCATTCAAAACAGTGACATTTGATGAAGTAGAACTGCTGATGATGATCAGAACGGAACTCTTCAACGACGCATAGTTCACGTTTGGCGATTCGTCCTCTTCGCTGTGTTTGTTTAGCAAGTTTAATTGTCAGAACAAATGTTCGTCAAGTTCAAGTTCTGATGATGGGATCCATGAAGAATCGAGGGAACTCCTCAAATCTTAAGGGCTTACACATAGTGATTTTTGTATTTTTATCAACAAATAAAGCATTTTCATTCAAAAGAGTGACATTTGATGAAGTGGAACTGCTGATGATGAACAGAACGGAACTCTTCAACGACGCATAGTTCATGTTTGGCGATTCTTCCTCTTCGCTATGTTTGTTAAGCAAGTTAGATTGTCAGGACCAATTTTCGTCAAGCTCAAGTTCTGATGATGAGTTCCACGAGGAATCGAGGGAATTCCTCAAATCTTAAAGGCATACATAAAGTGACTTTTGTATTTTTATCAACAAATCAAGCATTTTCATTCAAAAGAGTGACATTTGATAAAGTGGAACTGCTGATGATAATCAGAACGGGACTCTTCAACGACGCATAGTTCACGTTTGGCGATTTGTCCTCTCCGCTGCGTTTTTTAAGCAAGTTATTTCATTGTATGAAATCTAAGTGCACCATCTACAATAATCCTTCACCGGCTACCCCCATTGAAGTCGGTTTTTTTTTCTTAAAAATTATATTTCAATGAATGATGTTCAGTTGGTTCTGGCTAATTGACAAAATAACTTCATCACACCAGAGATTTCTAGAAAACCAAAAATCAAACTAAGCTTGAGCTTTTTGTTCCTTGAGTTGATTAGCACAGACAGGCTAAAGCCATGTTATCCTTTATCATCATGTCACGAGCATGATGCATGATGTTGGTGTACTCGGAAAGTGACAGAAGATGAGATCTAAGAGTTTGTTATGATATTTATTAGACGTTATCAAAACATCTTTATCGTTTTACCTTAATTTAATCTAGCATCTAGGGCAAGGTGTTTTTTAGATAAACGTTTCTGACGATGTGTAAAGGCTAACAGGTCTAAAAGGGTCACGGGACTCACGGGATATCCTTAGCTTTGAGATGAGAGTAGGTACCTACCTACCCTTAAATATTTTAGTAAGAGACCAACCCCATAGTTGACTACCAAAATCATATATGGATGGGAGACGTGCGTCGGACGCCTAAATACATTTTTGTCCGCAGTTTAAAAGATTGTACAGAGCTTACTTTAATGTGTTGTGTGATAAAGGTATCCTTAATAAGTTTAATATACTCGTACTTGTTTACTCGTGAGCAGAGTGCCAAATGAAGTTTAGTAGAAAGCTTAAGTATAGAGATAGCTACTTGTTGTTTTGAGTACTGCGTAAGTGCGTAACGCAATATCCGCAGTATTAGGTTAAGTATAAGTAGATCTTTATAGATTACATGTTATGGGATAGATGAGGCGGCCGGAGATGGGCGGTCGAACCTGTATTGTGTTAGTTTTTTTTTTGTTAAATAATTTAATATACTTAAAAGTTAAGTTTTACTAACTGAACTATGGAAATTTTAAAATTCTGTAATAAAAGTTTTTTTTTAATATATGTAACTAGATACGATGATTTTGCATCGCAAGTTCAAGTTTAAGTTAGTTGGCATAGGTGCTTTATTATTTATAAAATACTCAGCTTATTTTGTAGGTATGACAATAGCATTTTGTTAAACCTGGTTACCTACTAATTTATAAAATGTATTAGCCATCGTCAGAAAATCATAATTTGCATTGCCTTTTTGCTTATTGGAAATCCGGCAATTAATAAATATGACAGCTAGCGACAGATTTACGTAACTTTGAGACGCACTCTCTGTAATAACACGGTAAGGAAAACGTTGAACTGTAGATTCTTCCAACTAGTAAGTAGTTGGCAGCATACCAAGCACTGTCTGCATCGCCAGAAAATTACGTACATAGTAGGTAATCATCTCGTCATTCAGTAACATGATGAAACCCTAGAAAGTCAGTACCGATTAGAAGGAGGGATCTCAGACAAATTATATTAAAGCGTTTTTATGATACTTTCTGTACCTAACGAAAGAAATAAAAGTTCTTTCTTTTTTGGCATTTCCAGACAGCATTCAGGTACTTTAATAACCACAGTACTTACCAAATTTTATCGATGCAATAACCTGAAAAAAGTTATTCTAAACTATAAAGTTGGGTTTGATTTTCTGTTCTTCTGCCTAAACAAGGGTCAATGGTTGACCGACTTACGTAAATCCCACATGCAAATGCGGCGTAAGAATTTTTTCCCAAGAAATGTTTTCCGCCATGTTCCGGGAATGGAATCTAGTATTCAACGTGTGTGTCGCAAAAACTCCCGCATCTATTATTAGTGTAATTGCGAGACGTTTTATATGTATCACTAAGACTGACTGGAGGACAAACGAACGTTTGAAAAACGTAGATACAAACGTGGGTACTGAAGACAAACTTTTCGCGAAGCTGTTTTGCAATTTCAGCTTAACTTTCGCCATTCATATCTGTAAATATTGCGGTTGATGTGGTTTAGACTTTCTAAAATAAGTATATAAAGTATAGGTAACTATATTAATTAATTAAACTAAACGACAGGCAGTGCAAAAATAAAATCAGGTTATTCAGGTAAAATAACGGATAATAATTGCACTGGTAATTTACGTAGTTTTAGTGTAACAGCCAAGTTGTCTTTAAAGTTGAGTAGTTATTTAGTAGGTACTAACCTACTATTTACCGTAAGTATCAGTAGCTGGCTGATGGTTTCACCAATCACAATCGAGAAACTGACTTAAACAATTTAACCCAGCAGAGTAGTATAAAACTTCCCAGACCTGTTTTTGGTGGTACAGATAAAATGGTGATGCAGCAGACGGCAGATTATTTATTTATTTATTTTTACTTTATTGCACATAACAGAAAAATGTATAAATGGCGATTACCTGAGCTTTAGAGCAAGTTTATTTTCATTGTCAATTGAGTCCCCGGCGCATTTCTTGTTTAAATGTTCTCGACAGTTTTATACTTATCGGTGCCGGTGGAAGGACTGGAAGGGCGCCATTGTAACGTTATTGTACTCAGATAACCCTCCACCCGTGATAATTCCACTCTGTCTGAGCTTTCTACAAACATTATATTATCTGCTAATTCTCAATGGCCATGTAACAAGCTGCACATAACCAGTTAAAACCAGTTTGAAGGCAACTTTAAATATTGACTTTGCCAAGTTTTGCAATTGTGAAACTTGAGGAGTTGGATAAACGTAAAATAGATTGGTGATTTAGATTAGGTACAAGGATACAGTTAAGATTAGGATTTAGGATGTCCTGTTCCTGTCCTAGGTATGTGAAAACTGAATAGACTAGAACATGACTAGAACCCATTTAGTACACGATACGACAAATGACACTTCTTTAAATAGGTAAGCAATACATATTCTTTGCGATACATCTTAACTGTTTTGATTTTCACGATTAACGTCTCGATGTATTATAGTATGTTCTTCGGTCTTAAAAGTAAAAATGTCCCAATCCCAACGTTAAAAAAAAGTTAAGTAAAAATGTTTAAAGTAAGTATTGGGAAATATTATGAATACGTACGATTTTAAAAAAAATCAAGAGCACTGCAAGATACTAATACAAACCTACTTACAAACGTAGTACTTACAAATAGATTATTTACCTACATAAACGCAAGTTCTAAGAAGAATAATAATTATGATCAGCATATTCCTAGCACTACGCTATGTATTGTGAATTGTGATGTGTGAAGGCACCGAGTGAAGCAGAGCATACAGTAGCAAGGACGACGAGTTCAGAATATGAAAATTTTCTTTGTTCATACTTAATACAGGTTATATGGAATGCCAAGATAGCAATATTTACCTACTCAGTCCCTTTGTGCCAGTATTTAAAAGAGCATGTTGTGTATTGTACGCGTGTCGTCCCATCTCCTTTATTTCCATGCTGCTGATGTAAGGTACCTTTGCATTCATGCCATTCATGATTCATGGCAAGTTCTTAATAACTCAGTTCATTTAAGAATGTTGTCAAGGCAGCTGCAGCTGCATTTAACGTTGTTAAGACGGCAGCATTGCTGTGTTTATTTACTTTCTTTGACCGCCTTTTCCAAAGGTATTTTTAAGTCTCAATTAGACACAGTTCTGGGTGAGGCACATTTATTTTTATAGTCTATTTAAGTATTTAGGTTAAAAAAATCGCTGCCGTGTATGGGATTGATGATTGAATTCATGAATTCTAATAAGCATTACTGACGTATATTTGCTGATTAATTCTAGTTTATTTATTTTTAAAAAACTATCATTGAGTGCGCATCAGAAAGAAGGAACACTTTAATTAATGAAGGAGGGATAAGTGTAGGGATAGGGGATAGGGATAGTGTTTTAATCAGAAGGGTAGAACTTCAGAGTTATTTTTATTTAATGGTGTCTATAAAGTTTTCTAAAAACGTCATAAACATCGTCTCTTTTAGTCATATGTTTTGATATGACTTCTACTTTTATTGTTCTGTTTAATATGCTAACACAAACACTAAATACCAGTAGGTGGGTACGTTTGTACAATCTAATCTTCGACATTGGTGTAATAAAGTCCTATTAAAATTTGGGAACAGAAGAAATATTTTTATTAGTTACAAAAGCAATACAATAAAGCCGCATGCAGTCGCAAGCTAGGTTAAGCAATAAATTTACGGTCCTATTCTTACCTGGCCTCAAAAACTAAATCCTTCCTTCGCAGTAGTGGTCGGAAGATGTATGCCGTATGAAATGCACCAAATCGTGGCGCATAGCAGTGCGCCCATGTATGGCAATAAACGTTTCAATACACATTCGAGACAAGTCCCAATGAACGTCCAAAGTCAATTTCTTAACCAAAATTCTCCCCCAACATCTCACAGGGGATATAACACAAAATTTATACAGTTTTGTAGTCCTACACGCCGCGGATTGCGAAAACACCGTCAATACACAGATTTTTTGCTTCTATTTGACACCGGAGCGTAATTTACGCATCGTAAGTACTAGGATAGCACAATGTGGTTAGGTATGGAGTATTTTTGTCAACGTGTTATTTATTGTTTACGCGATGCGCCCGGCGCGGAATCGTCTCGCACAGTACAGCGGTGTGGCGAAGCCGAGGCAACGAAAGCGAGATAACGAAATGGGACGGTGGGGAATGGTCGCGTTGACATCGATTCTACTTCGGGCGTCCTCGGTCGGCGGGTGGTGGGAGCTCGGACTTCAGGACTTGGCGCGCTGTTTCAAATGTTTTTTTTACAATTTATTAAAAACAAATTTTCCTTAAAAATCCAGCACAAGCGATTCGTCATAAATAAATTGAATGATTTAACGAAATGAACTTATTAACCACTTAATTAAATAAGTTTCTACTTTTTATCTCCCCGCAGAAACATTTTTGTTTTTGTAACTTAAGAAACTATATTAAATAAAGAATAATCGTCCCATAATCGTCCAAAATAAATACTGTAGAGAACAGCCGAGCCGGACAGATGCCGCCGGACGGACAATACGGACATAAAAGGTGGAACAAAATTGCTGGTGATACTTTTAAGGGCGTAATGGGTACCGTATTTTAATTAACAAAACTAAGAAAAAAAAAAATTTTAAGCGAAAAATAAAAATTTTTTGGTCGGAAGTTTTTGGCCGCCTGAGACGTTGAGCCACATACAAAAAAAATTACGTCCATACATATTTTGTCTACTTTTTAGGGTTCCGTAGCCAAATGGCAAAAAACGGAACCCTTATGGATTCGTCATGTCTGTCTGTCTGTCTGTCTGTCCGTCCGTATGTCACAGCCATTTTACTCGGAAACTATACGACGTATCTGAATAAAATTTACACATAAGGTGTATTTTGTATGCCGCTACTTAGTTATGTAGTTAAATTTGAAAAAAAAAAATTTAGGGGGGCGCTCCATAGATGTAACTAATTAAAAAAAAAATTAACCAAATATCAACATGTGACACATCAATCGATAGGTATTTAAAAATAACATTGAGCTTTATTTGACCATTTTGTGATTAAGTGAATATTTTCTGAAATAATCGCTTCGAAAGTTAGAAAAATTGTGTCGTCCCCCCTGTAACTTTTGAACCGTAAGTCCAAAAAATATGAAAAATTTTGAGGCGATGTGCCTTATCATATACTTTCTACGAAAATTATTTTAAACATTATCGGTTCAGCCATTTTTGAGTTATCTCCAAAAAACTTCTTCCATAGGCATCAGATGCGACCTTTTGGTATTAGTTTGGTTCTTATTACATTGAAGGTACGGAACCCTCCTATGCGTGGTCCAACACGCACTTGGCCGGTTTTTCTTAGTTTAGTGTACGTTATATGATACCAATTAAGCCCTTAAACGAAACAGTTACGGGTACAGGTATAGGTCCGATTCGAAAGAATTTTTGCTCAAGCTGAAAGGGAGACCTTCATTACCGTTCGGTCAATAAATTAATTAACAAACTGACCATCATTTTTGTGTAATTTTCTGGACGTAGAACATTTTAATCATCCGTGTTGATCCGTAATTGCTCTAAATTTTCATTCAGGCGCTTATAATATTTACGACAAACGAAGCACGAGGATTATTATTAATATTATTATCTTCTGTGTGGCGTGTCGCACGGGCAATATATGAACCAACACCAACGTGACGGAAATATCCGTCTTGTATCAAGTAGCCAAGTCCTATGGGGACAACTGATTACTGATAGGATTTTTCCTCCGACTTTTTTTGTCTTTGGAAAAAGGTATTAGTAATCCTGCCTGTCAGTAATGCCTTTGCATATAGGCCTCTCCCATAATTCTCCATTTACGTCAATTCAGAGCCTCCTCCATAGGTCTCCGGCTACGTGTCTGAAATCGTCTTCCCATCTCATTCTCTGACCTCCTTCTTTTCTTTTACCAACTCTTGTTAATATCTTTAGACATACAGACGGGGACAACTAAGGATGTTTAATAAGTTAAGTTAAGTTCTTGCCTAACCTAATTACGGATGACGTGCTCAAATTGACCTTAGCACAACTTTTTTTATTAAGAGAGCATGTAAAGGTCATTTTGAACATCTCATCCGCTAAGCTACTTCTGCTACTGTACCAAGTGTGGAAACTTAAAATTAAAAAAAAATGTCTAACATACTTTAAACGCCGCCGTCACGAATTTTGAGGTCAATGGACTGACATAACAGGTGATAACTTATTAGTCCTAAGAGTAGGAACGAATAAGAAGATAAAAGATATTCTTCATTTTATTTAGGCACATTACAATGTACTAATGAAAGTTATGAACGTCAGAGAGAGAAAAACTACCACCGGTTCTAACCCTATACTTCTGACCCGAGAACTATTATGACCAGCAAGAAACTCGGCGGGACTTATTCTTTCAAACAAAACAGTAATACATTAGATCTTAGTTAGACACATAATGAAGCGTAGTACTTCAAGAAGACGTATCAAAATAGCTTGAGAGACAGACAATGTACATATTTTGTAATTAAAAAGAAAAAAAAACAAATCTGACTGCTTCACAAAACGTTTGATATGCTTTCCTAACTGACCTGAACGGTGTCCACTTAATGTTAGATGATTTTGTAGTAGTTTCTGGTTTGGGCCATGCATCTTTGTCCGTCATATAGTCCTCGCCTCGACCCTGTAATAACCCTTTCAAGTATTTCTTAAGAGCGGGAATAGTAGATTGTTAACCAAGGGTTGAAAGTGACCCAATTCACCCGAGATATTTCTGGCGTGTTTAACTCGGGTGAAATGGGTAATTTCACCCGAGTTAAACACTCTGCTTTTCATTTTGACTGTGAGGAAAGTACAATACCACACCCACATTTTATAAAACTGGTATATAAAGAATAATCTATAAAAATGTTAAGTAAAATTTGAATAATTTGAAAAAGACAAATTCAATGTTTTGCCGGTGGTCGGGGAGCAGGGCATCCGGGTGGGCACCAGCTCAATCCACAAGTAACACAGCTAATTACTTTCCACCCTAGGGATGGAAAAGCAATTTTCCACCCTACTATCTACCCAGGAAAATAAAACTTTCCGAACAGGAGAGATGAAATAGTAGATTGTGTAACAAGGGAGCAAAATGAAATATTTACGGCGAGGGCGTATATTGATTCCCAAACGAAGCGATGGAGTCTATAATAGAATCCCGAGCGTAGCGAGGGATTCTAAAGTAGACTCCTGAGCGTAGTGAGGGATTCAAGTGTTAACGCCCAAGTTGAAAATAGTTTTGCTCCTATGTGACACATACTGCTTTTCACACCACCTTAGGGGAATTTTTTTTTTATTGTTGAATCATATTTATTTTGACTTTATATGTGCTTAGTGTGCTTCTTGATTATAATGAATCTATTAATTTAATAAGAAATTTGATTGTGATGACGGACTGGCTGAAAAAAAAACGAATGTCCTAGAACAGAAAAGTGCCACTTTGTTCCCTCCTAGCAGGGAAGAAAAAGCCCGTATACGACTAGGTGGTGTGAAAATGATATTTCAAGCATCGACGGGTAACTTGTTGTAACTTGTTATAAATGTGAACACTGAATACCTTGATCAAAAAATGACTTAATAGTTATACAACTAACATATGTTCTATGATTAATCAAAGATCAGCTTAGGGACTACTTTTCCTTAATGAATAATATCGTGATCTTCAAATCAACACTTGCAACCTAGTTTAATTCAAATTTATGAATAAGTACGTATACGTTCTGCCACTGCACTGATTCCCATGAACGATTTAAAGTACTTCAACCCAGAAAACAACAGGCAGGTTCTAAAAGTTCACGTAACTTGACTTGAGATCATTAATAACACTAGAAATCATCAAATGTTGTACGTACAGATCAACGTTATACTTGTTCACACAGCTTCCGATTCATTGTTCCTCATGAATTAATTGATCCTTTTATCATTGGTGAGCTCGTTCGGTTAAGGACGAATTAACACTGCACGAACGTTATATCTGCTCCGATTAACTTTGCATCGTTCTGTTATTGTTAATAAGTTCACCCAAATCGCATCTCATATCTACTTGTATAATAAAGTAAAGTAAGTAAATTGATAATCGTGCTCAAGTCTCCGTGAACAGCGGTTTTGGCGGACGTTGCTCCGTTTTTTTAAAGATGTCCGAGCGGTCTTTGCCGGAAACAAAGTCATTATGTTAAAATTAAAGCGGTGCAATTTAGTTCCTAATGTCTGTGTGTGTGTGCTTTCTATTGTATTTAGTACGGGTAGCGTTTGTTTTTTTTTGTACGGAGTTGGATGGTGGATCTTATCTCCGGAGAGTGCCAATGATACATACCAAGGTATTGAGATTATATAATAAGAAACTGTAAATGATATCACTTAAATTCTTATCGACATATCACAGGTCTTACAACTCTTATAAAAAAAGAACAATATTATAGGTAATAATCATTTGCCTGAATAGAGTAAGAAAAAGACTAGGTAAATGTTAAAATATCTTAATAAATATATAGGTATTTAAAATTACTAGAATCAACCGTCGGCTATCGCTATCACTGCTTATAGTCAGTAACGATAGTAGGCTGGCCTATTGATCTTTGAACTAGATTAATTAGGACATTTACCCACGTAGGATAGCTATAAGGATACATACCTAGATACTTAAAAAAAGATTAAATAAGAAAAGAAAGATACCTATGGACACCATTCATAGCCAAAGTCAAGGCTACACCTTATAATTAGAGCATACCAGAAAAAATCCGCGCAAAAAGGCGTTCAAACGTTAAATCCTTTCGCACTACTCGCACCTGCGTTCCTAATCTGGCTCGGACTTGCCCAGAGAACGGAAACAAAGCAATCGGTTTCTCATAAACATAAGATTTTTTCCATTTATTTAAACCAATATCAGTTTATTCGTATTTTACCGTGTTATGTTCACTTTAAGTCGCGTCTCGGTGCGGGTCGTGTGTGTGTGTATATGTTGCAGCGGGGCACGAAAGTAGAATACTAAATACATAGTCGAATAACGGTTTTCAAAAGACCAGTGGATATTTGTAAGTTCCGTCTGACATGAAGATGAGGCTGGCATCATGTTTACTAGTCGCAGGTATGGCAAACTGTTTTTTTTATACATATCTTGGTATAATATTAACAACTTATAATTCTTACACTTTTCCGTCCCACCCTACATATATATTTATTATCCTTTATCCTGTTAGGAATTTAAATGCTTTGTTTAACTTTAAAATGTCATTGTATTGAAAATTCTAAGCAAACGTCTTTCAATCATTTGCTACCATTTAGCCGGTTGTATTAGCTAGCACAAGGAAAACATGAGTGATTTGATTATCAAGATCTTGTTGCTAAATATGCAAATAAATTCAAATAATTACCGGATTTAATTTTCAAGACTCTAAGTACAGTTTGAATGTAAAAATAGGTACTATTTAATACAGTTAACTGTTACCCTCTCATAATAGTCATAAGTTTAGCAGAGATGCCTAATATAATATAAGTAATATAATTAACAAAGGTACTTATCTTATTTGATTCAGGGACCATGAGGATACCCTTCGACCCAAAGGGATCTTTTGTATAATTTCCCCCTAGTAAACCTACTCAAGAGCTTTCTCAACCATCTCCACGTGTTGGATGATGGAGCTCAAGGGCAGTGCTTTGAGGACCTCTGGATCTAGATATCCAGTACCAAAGTCCCTCATTATCTGTCTGGCCAGAGCGTGACATTCACACATTAAGTGTTACATTGATTCTTTCCTCTTCGCCACACATTCTACTATTAGTGTTATCTGACAGTCCCATTTTAGCCAATACTTCTTTCACAGCGTAATGGTCTGTGAAAACTCCTGTTATAATTTGGAGCCTTCTTATACTAAGTTTCCAAAGCTTTTTGCTCCAGCTTGAGTCAACTTTATGCATGAAGAGCCTTAGACCTGTCAAACTACCCCACTCTTGTTGGTGATTATGTTTGGCATGGTCCTTTATTGCCGTTATTATGGTTCCCTTCGAGAGCCCCACAAATGGTTTCAGGCCTAAAAAGTTATTTATAGAAGCCCTTCTAGCAAGCTCATCGGCATTTTCATTGCCGATAAATCTCTCGTGCCCTGAGCTAGGATCCACACAAGTTGCACTTTGCATTGCCTTTCAAGCCTGTTAAGGACTTGTATTGTATGCCATTGAATATTAGTCTGTTCTCCACTATACTTATAGCACTTGCTCTGAGTGCTGCCTGTCACTGAGTATATAGATTATTACAATGATATTTACCAAGGATGATATAGATATAGATAGACAATACGGGGGTTGCTACTTATATATCCGGAAACAAAAAAACAAACAAACGTACACGGCTGAAAATGGTTTTATTGTTTTTCAAAGTATTCCCCTTGATGATCTATGCACTTTTGCATTCGCGTGAACCAATTTTTAAAGCACTTCTGCCACTCCGCCTGAGGTACCTCCATAACGTGTTGTTTGAATGCGTCGACAGCATCTTCAGCGGTCGAAAATCGTTGACCGCGTAATTTATTCTTTATATTTGGAAATAAATAAAAATCGTTGGGTGCCAAGTCAGGGCTGTACGGCGGATGACCCGTTAATTCCACATTTTGACCCTCCAAAAATAGAGTTGTTTCGCGTGACGTATGACAGCTGGCATTGTCATGATGAAGAATGATTCTTCGTCGCTGGTTAGTTTTACGAATTTGTTCAAATACTTCCGGTAAGCAAATGGTCGTGTACCACTCTGAATTAACCGTTCTACGGTTTTCTAGTGGCACTGTAGCTACATGGCCATTAATACCGAAGAAGCAGGCCACCATTTGTTTCAATGTACTTTTTGCACGAGTAACTTTCGTAGGGTTCGGCTCATTTTGAAACACCCATACCGTTGATTGTTGCTTCGTTTCGGGATCGTATGCATAGATCCAGGATTCGTCACCTGTATAGATGTTATAAACGGCTTTTGAGTCACCACGGTTATATTTTTTTAACATTTTATTGCACCATTCGACGTGAGCATCTTTTTGCTCTTTTGTTAAGTTGTGGGGTATCCAACGCGAACAAATTTTTTTTACAGCCAAATAATTATGTAATATGCTATTAACGCTGGTCATAGAAATACCCAGAGTCGCCTCTATCTCGCGGTACGTAACATGTCGGTCGTCCATTATAAGTTTTCGCACAGCCTCGATATTTTATTGTACAACGACCGATTTCGGGCGACCTGCCTTAACTTCGTCCGTAAGCATACTACGTCCACGATTGAACTCACTAAACCAGTGATACACAGTAGTTTTAGATGGGGCTTCATCACCAAAAGTTGAAGTTAGTTGATCTATGCACTGTTGTTGCGTTAAACCACGCCGAAAATCATAATAAATCATAGCACGAATATTTTCACGAGTGAGTTCCATTCTTGCTGCGAGATGACATTTAAAACCCGTCAAAAACAAAACACGAGCGTTAATAAGAAAGAAAAAATATACCGGCCAGTACTTAAAAAAGTTCAAATTTTACCATGGAGGTCAAATATGCTATTTAAGAAGATTGTAATCCCGGTTTCCGGATATATAAATAGCAGCCCTCGTACCCATACGAAATCACGTTCTCTTTTCAGGTTAAAGCACTAGCGTCATCTATCGGTCACACCAGACACTAAATTCTAGTTTCTAATACTTTGTTCGTCGCTTAACGCTGACAGAATAACTCGACTTCAGACTCGACAGATGGCACTGTGGCACTGTGTACCGAAAACAGACGTATAGCCTGAACGCGATTTTGTATAGGCATTGTCAATCCATGTCTTAATCATCCTTGATGCCTATACAAAATCGCGTTCCTCGAACCTTCAGGCTATACGTCTGAGTGCCACAGCGCCATCTGTCGAATCGGAGTCGAGTTATTCTGTCAGCGTTAAGCGATGAACAAAGTATTAGAAACTAGGATTTAGTGTCTGGTGTAACCGATAGATGACGCTAGTGCTTTAACCTGAAATAAAAGGAACGCGATTTTGTATGGATATTGTCCATCCATGTCTATATCATCCTTGATATTTACTATGGATGGGTTATACTTAACAAAATGAGCAGAAAAAATACTTCCAGAGTTATATCATAACCTAGCAACGATTATGTTTATCTACTTTGACAATCATTACATCTTTGTCACTCGCATTGTTAGAAAATTACAGTTTGTCTCTTTCTCACGCGGGTGACGGGAGCTCATTCGCACGTCCGCATCTCACGCTGGCCGGTGCGCGACTAGCGACAGTTGTTTGAATTCACTCATATTAAGTGCTTCACTTTTGGAGCGTGCATAACCCATCTGTCATTAGATATTCTTTCACCTGTTCTGTTCTATCCTTGGACGAAAAAAATTAAAGGACGGAGCATGGCTGTACAACAAACTGTGACGCAAGATGGCGGCTGGTTTGAATGTGTGTGTCCAGACGAGTGTTGCCATGTAATACAAATTTTCCCGATTAAGAATACAGTATCTTTGAATAAAAAAATAGGTTATTAATATATATATTTAAATAGAATTAATAAGCACCTGTTTTAATAAATTTGATGAAATATATTTCTGAAGAGGCGACTAATAGGTAAAATTTAAAAAAATCTAAATAAACTATTTATTAAAATCACACGACTACTGTTGAGTGTGGTGGCCTCTCTTGTCGTCCCCAATACTATTATTTAAGCATACTTTATACCTTTTTTAACTGGAGGCACGGCAGTGCCCTCGCTAAGACGAAGAAAACTAAAAGTGTAATTACGTATTCATTTATTACGTAACACGATTTAAGGAGGGAGGGGAATTGACCATGTCTTACTTCTACTGCAGAGAGGATTATTATTTTTTTCTTACGAAGGGGCGGAAGGGTGTCTCTGGCAAAAAAATTCTTACGTAATCAATGAACAACGCCTTATTTTATACTAAACCTTGTTTGGAATGTAACAAATACTTTTTGAAAACTGCATTAAAATCGGTTCAGCCAAGCGCGAGATAATCGTGAACAAACATACAAACATACAGGTCAAATTGAGAACCTCCTTTTTTTGAAGTTGGTTAAAAATGCTCCTCGACCGATCAACACAATCGGTTTGACTTAAGAGCTGACCTCTCATTCTAACTATAGTTCCATCTCGTTCTAATCGCTTGACCAGTCGATTACTGAAGCCGCTCAGAGTGCGAGGGAGCGATAGTTAGAATGAGACGAAAGTTTGACAGATCAGTAGTGGTGACATAACTTCGCGCGTTCAATCTACGATTAGATATGGGCTTTTTGTTTTAAGAAGTTTTTGGAATAATTTTAAGAAATATATAATTATGTTTAATTATAAATTTTATTCGAAAAATAATAAAGAATAATTTGCTCACAAAAGCATAAAAGTTATTAACTATTAGGTAACGTTTTAATATTCGTTGAAAACGTGTGTGAAATAAAACGTATAGTTAGTAGTGTGGACGTCAATGTCGTATTGACAACATATCGTGGCGATTATAGACCCCCTTACGTTCGGGAAGTTTCCCTATTCAACCACCTGGCAACACCGCTACCATGAAGTTAATAGTTTACGAAATTACTGATTTTTAATGTGATTACGCAATGAATTGTTTACTTAACGGTGAAAAGTTATCCCATCCGTTTTTTTCTTTCGACCGGTGGCATTTCTGCAGCATTTCACAACGCACGACGGCATGTTTTTATTATTTTTTAACTGCTCTTGACTGCATAGACGTTTGGACACGAATGGCGGGGGAGCGGCTCATTATTGCTGTGCGTATGTGTATGTAGTGCGTAACGACGAGGACACTGGCTCTTTATGGAATCACAAAATTTTGTTAGCCGCACTCTATCTGGGACTTATATAATCTATGGTTCTATCTATATTCTCTTGTGAACAGGCAATAATAGCGTACGTCTCCGCTTGTAGGACTGTCGCATAATTGCCCATGCTTATACTACTACTGTAGTCGCTTGCATAAATCCCGTACTCGATCCTATTTTAGAACCGTCTGTGTACCATATGCTGTCTTTACTATCAGAAATTGGTGGTTCTAGACCCTCGGCCCATTCGGCCCTTGTGGGCATTGTTACTTTAAAATTCTTTTAGAAAAAAAACTTGGGTTGCATCTTGTCACAGCCCATGCCTGTTAGCCTATCCATGAAATTATTAAATTCCATCAAAAACATTACATGTACAAAAATACCAGTCTCGCAACGCAGTTCTCCTACTGCAAAAAGTATTGAGATCTAATGTAAAACCAAGCCGGTTTGCTGGAGTTTACTAACAACATGTCATTGAGATCCTTTGAATATTAATGTCTATATTTTTATAATAAATAGGTAGGGTTATGCCTGTTCCCGACCAGGTTCAGTTTGCCGTCCACCTGACTAAACTGGAACGAATATATACAATTATATTATTTACTATGGATGGGTTTTACTCTAACAAAATGAGTACAAAAACTATTTCCAAAGTTATTTCATAACCTAGCAACTGAAAAGCGCCCAACGGAAATCAAATTGTTTACTTATACATTTAATTAATTAACATTTAAACATTTAATTTTATTATGCTGAAACAAAACGCGATTCTGACATTGTATTTGTCACCATGACGTTGACAATTGACAGCCTATTTATTTATTATCTTGCCGGTTTAAGAGGTCGTAAGCTTACTGCTATCTATTGATCAATATTTAACGTCGCAAATTTACCGAATACTAATTTTGATTTGCGAAAACGGTATGAGGAACACTTTTCAGTCATGATTAATTTCACTGAAAAGTTGTTTGTAAAGTTTTGTAACCTACTAAAAGGTCGCTGCACTAGAGGCTTTTCAAACTGACCAACCGAAGGGCCGAGCTAGCCCACTATTCCATAATTAGGATGACGATGACGTGCGTGATCGTGGCAAGAAGGTACCATGTTAACCTCGAGTTAAGATTTTATCTTAGTATAACTTTATACGGTGAACTTACCATCATCGATTTAGCTGCGCCTATACACTTAGTCATACAGCTATTTAAACCCAATTTTTAGCCACATTTCATTCATTTTTTTGTGCTTTTTAGTAATCGTAATGGGCGAAGCACAGTATCTTAAATTAGAAACATGGATGAAAGATCTGCCCGAACAGCTTAAGGATTTGCCGTTTATATACCTTGCTATACCAGGTAAGCAATTAACACAGATTATAAGAAGTATTTTCATTCATAACAGTTGTATTACTGCTGAAGAAGCTAACCACATTATTAGGATTAACTCACTCAGTGCCACCTAGTGCGACGGCTACGACGAATACGTGGCTACGGGCTACGCCAGTAGCCCGTAGCCACGTATTCGTCGTATGTATGTAGTGCATAGTAGCTACGAAGAGAGAACCCGACAGTCGGGTTGTCGGCCCTGAATGTGTTAAACATAGACAATAAGCTGACATGGGAATATCAAGTTGACTCTATATGTAAAAAAAACAAAAAACAGCCAATTTAAGAAAATGAGTTATCTATTGGCAGTGCTCACTGCACACCATGCTTTTGTAACATCAACATTAAGGTACGGACTAATATTTTGGGGAACTCCACAGATCAAACAAGTGTATTTCTGGCTCAAAAAATTGTGTTTAGGTCACAATGTGGATGTGGCTATTTCGACTCTTAATTTATTACTTAATTAATTTTCAAATCCTGTTGCTTCCATGTTAATATATCTACGAAATGTGTGTTTTTGTAAAATGTATTGCTATCTATTATTAAGATTTAGAAGTGCACATTTGTGTGGGAGAATATTACATGCTTTTATGCACAATATGGGTATAAAAAAGAAATGTAACTTTATAATCATTAATTTAAATAAGTCAAACTCAAACATTTATTCAGTAAGTAGGCCACAAGGGCACTTTTACACGTCAGATGATTTATCAAAGTAAAAAAGAAAAAACCTACACCTCTGACCCGAGAAGAATTATGACTGGCAAGAAACTCGGCGGGATTCATTTTTATAAAACAACAGTACATCAAAACTTAAAAATACATATAAATGCTATTGAAGGTAATGCTATACATTCACTTTTTATATTCAAACTATTTATACCTATACTTGTTCTATACATAAAGAAGAAATATGTTATGAGTTCTGTCAATGTCTCGATTGAAAATAAACAACGTTTCGTTTATAATACGATTTTAATTAATAATTAGTATTTGTTCTTCAAGTAAGTCTGTATGCCTAATCAGCTTGGGCTCCAATAGCACTCTGCGCGTTTCAAGTACGCAAATCAGAATAGGTTATCGGTCCTACCTACGAAATGGAGAACATAACGAAACTACAGATTGGTTTGTTAGAAGGGAAATCGAATTGGGACACATGGAAATATAAAGCTGTAAGTCTGCTACGTACCGTCCCGCACGCGCTGGAAGTAGTAGAAGGCTCGTTCCTGAAACCCGCAGACCCCGTCCCTGAAGTAGAAGCTGCAGCAGTCGCCACGTACAAGACTGAACTAGAACGGTTTGTAAAAGCAGACGCGACTGCTCTTCTCATCGTTACAACCAATATGAAAGAAGACACAGCGATGTTCACCCTGATTGCGTAAACAACGACGCCAATACGAGGGAGTACACACTGCGACTGCCGATGGATAACGCCAACAGCAACGCAAACGAGGAACCGGCTCTACATCCTGAAGTACATCAAGATCCTTTACCTGACGAACCTGAGGGAGTTTTAGAAGATGATCAATCATCTGACTCTAGCGATCATGAACTTGACTTCGAGGGAGATAACTTAGAACAGTCGGAACCTGAACCAGTCCAAGAAGACCAAGTCCATGAACCTGAACCACATAATGATGATCCTGAAGGAGATGACTTTTATGATGCTGAAGCGCCACGTTACAATTTGCGAAATCGAGCGATACAACGTTGGTGCATACGCGCTAATAATAGTCAAATAGTTGTTATTGTCGAGTCCAACGTAAACATAATCACAGGATGATACTTATAGGATTTACCGACTTAGAAAAAGGTAAGATTTTATAATTTCAAAATAACAGTTACATTAAAAATAATCTACTAATACTAACAAAAAGCATGGTATAGTACTATACTCGACGTGCAGATCAACTGGTTTAAATAAATGATTCTGGTAGGTTTACATACGGTATAATAAAAAATAAATGAAAAAATATGGATAAACAAGCACCGAATGTTGTGTCTAATGCGCATTAAACTAAAATTAAATATGATTAATATAATTCATATAAAAAGTCCATTATAAATGTGTGTAACATTATAAATAGTTAAGTTTTAATAAATATATGTGTATATCCCTTTTTTGGTGAATGTAATAGCAGAGACTAATCATTTATTTATAGACAGTCACAGTCTAATAGCTTTTTGAGGCTCCTAGTCTGAAGAGCCATCTGAAAGAGACCAACCAAAGCTGCCATATAATGAAGGGCAGAGCTCTGCCCCTTCACGCCTTCTAATAATTAATTGCGCTACTATTATTGCTACTATGATGAAAGTAATTCAGCTTTATATTGTAATCTCCTGTAGATTCTAATGATTTGTTTAGTTTTAGTTTTATTTAGCATACAAATTTGAATGTTAGAATTAGTAAATTTAATTTAATTTATTCTATTGTTTTAGTTTTGCAAGTCATGAAACTGTTTTATATTAAGTACATTATCATTGTAACCTACCACCTGTGGTAGAGCAGTATCTCTTGATACTAGTATCAAAAATACTTAAAAAGAGGTACTAGCACAGCTACTGTAAAAAACTTTAAGTAGCACAATAAATTATTTTATTTTAATTTAATTTTTTAATTTATTACGGTATTACTATAGAAACTTTGGGTTGGTTTCGTTCAGTTAGTGCTTCAGACTAGAAGCCTCAAAAAGTTCTTAGACTTTTTCTGGTATAGTCTCTGGTATAATAGCAAATATATTTGCTACACATGAAAGTTTAATATTGCACTGTGCAACATAACATTTGTGCAACAATTATTATACTTTTCATGCCACAGCCTCTTGAAAAAATCCTCCCTGACTCTAAACTTGCTTACTCCATACAACTGGTTATTAGCCCAAAGCCCAAAGCGTGACACGATGAAGGCATGACATGCCCATGTTAAAACTTGGTATTCATGCCCCCTGTCGCTCCTGTCTCAGTTCCCTTAGTTGTCATGCCTTCAAGTCAAGCTTTAGGGCTAATAAACAGTTGTACGGACTGAGCATTCTTAGCTTACTCACTTATCTAAGGCATAAGTATTTATAGCTGCAGCTATATGTAAACCATATAGAATTTGTGTAACAAATTCACAATTCTAGTCATACAAATGTATAACATGTAAACTCCCAATTCCAGGCAGTCATGACTCCATGACATACGGCATCACTCGGTCAAGCGGGCCTGCCCCTGATGCTGAGCCCATAATTCACCGACTGTACCCTCTGTTCCGAGGTACGATCATACGGTGGACCGTTACGCAGACCCTTGATACGCGGCAGCAACTTCTCATTGGCATTAGGTACAGAATTGGTGCACAACCCTGCTTGAAATTTATAAAAGCTTAAATCTATAATGCTTGTGTTAAGAATTATGACATTTTCAAGTCAAAGGTACATCATTGTTGGTTGTTAATAAAGTTTATTTCTAAATGCATTTTATGGCAGCAATGCCTTATTTACAAGCAACAATGATATACCTTTGACTTGAAAACATCACAATTGTAGATACCTAGTTTTAAAGTGCTGGGAAACTAGCCTTTTGCATTGTGTAAATGTGTTGAATGTCCATTATTTGTCTTGTCTATCCTTTTCATTTATTTGACAAGATAGTTTTTTTTATACCACGACGGTGGCAAACAAGCATACGGCCCGCCTGATGGTAAGCAGCTACCGTAACCTATGGACGCCTGCAACTCCAAAGGAGTCACATGCGCGTTGCCGACCCTTTACAAAAAGGAGGATTCACTGTGTTGACGGCTAAAGGAACAAGAAGTTCCCTCATCGACAACACACTGGGTCCTCTTTGAGCTCTTTGGCAACCTTACTCACCAGCAGGAACACAACACTATGAGTAGTGCGAGTGATAAAAACATGTTTTTAGCAAAAACTTTTCAATTAACAGCCCTATGCATCAGACCACTATAAACCTACTAGCCTTTTCCCGCGGCTTCGCCCGCGTACTATAAGTACTCAAAAAGGATACGATTGATTTTCAGACTTTGTGACCACATTTGCCCCTTTTAGGGGTTAAATTTTCAAAAAACCTGAAACACGTGTTTACTCATTTATCGTTAGGAATACTCCTGCGAAGTTTCGAATAAAATAGTCTAACAAATCTTGATTCGCGATACAAACTTTGGACCCCCATTTTACCCCCTTAGGGGGTGAATTTTGAAAAATCCTTTCTTAGTGCACCCCTAGACCTTATAAGGAACCTACGTGCCAAATTTGGAATCTCTAGAACCAGCGGTTTGGGCTGTGCGTTGATATGTCAGTCAGTCAGTCAGTCAGTTTCTTCTTTTATATATTTATAGATTACGGCTAGGATACCGGTTAAATTCCCAAACCGTTATCATGTACTTGGCGCAAAACCTTTTTCATTTCGGTTTCGTTCGTAAACCGGTTTTAGGGGAAAAGTTTCAATAAGTTTTTGTCTGAATAACCGGTTTAGAACTATATAAACCGGTTTATTCCGACGCACAATGCCTACATCTCTTTGTTTACGCGGCGTCACACCGCATAAACTGAATCGTATATCATCGAATAAACCGGTTTATTTAGGTTATAAAAAAGGTCTTAAAACGACGCGCTCTTATGAAAGTTCGGAAAAACCGAAATAAACCGGTGTTTACCGCTATTTTTAAACCGGTTTCGTGTAGGCACGTATCCAGATCCAAACTTATGGGTTGGGGGGATATTAATTGAAAATTGAAATGGTTATCAATTAATTAGTCACGTTCCTGTCTATCCGTCTATGTCACACCAGGAAACACGGGAGGAGAACAACAAACATTATAAAAAGCTAACATAGAGGGCCGCCGGCAACGGAGCAAGACCCAAGCTGCCGGTGGTCAGGGCCGTAGAGAAAGGAACCTTCAGACTGCGCGCCGTGTCCGGATGAATCTGTCCTTCTATTCAAATTATTATTAGTAAATTATCGACCAGTCTGCGTCTGAGCATTGACACTATTATTTATTTGTACTATATGGTAATTATCATTTATCAACCTGTTATCAACAACATGTTATTTACTATTTCACTTTGTAACCTTTTCACCGCTAACGACCGCTAGACGTGTGATAATGTGTACTTACTTAAAATACACTTTTAGTCCTTCTGATAAGGCTTATTATTGCGAGTTGCAAAAACAGTCCTGGCGGTTAATGGCATCAATACTAAGTTAGTAAGGTAATGTAAAAGTATCTAAGCAATTTGATCAAATACACTTTGGAATTAACACGGGATATTTTTTGCACACAATGGGGATGAAATTAAATAAGGAAAAAAAATCTCAGTAGATGATGATGGATCTGGTCAGTGTATCTACTGAGAATTATCGTCATTAACAAGTAGCTACAACACAGACATAACCGCGAGAAGTAGCAAGCTAAAATTTCATTTTTTAATACAAGCCTTTAAAGCTGATTGTACTTTTCCACCGACTTCAAGATTTCGAAGGAGGAGATTCTCAGTTCGTCGGGATCTTTGTTTTTGCTTGTTTTTTAGGGTTCCGTACCTCGAAAGGAAAAAACGGAACCCTTATAGGATCACTTTGTTGTCCGTCTGTCTGTCTGTCTGTCTGTCTGTCTGTCTGTCTGTCTGTCTGTCTGTCTGTCAAGACCATTTTTCTCAGGAACGCGTGGAGGTATCAAGCTGAAATTTATATCAAATACTCAGGTCTATTGTCCCTTGGAGCTGTGAAAAAATCAAACTTAAAAGCCAACGCAATCAAAAGATACAGTCGTTTATGCTGCAAATTTTAGAGTTTCTCGGCACTCGCAAAACCTACGGAGTACTTCCCGTGAACTCAGAAACTTGAAATTTGGCACGAAGCAACGTCATATAGCATAGAGAATGGAAAAATTACAAAAAGTAGACATTTTTAGTAAAATCAGACAAAAAAATATTTTTTTTAATTTTAAACTTACTACCTTTTTCCTCGTAAACGCGTGGAGGTATTAAATTGAAATTCATGTCAAATACTCAGGGCTATAGGACCTTTCAGATGCAGTCGCATATTTTGAAACTGAGTACTCGCAAGAAACTCAAAACCTAAAGGGTACTTCCCGTAAACTCAGAATCTTGAAACTTGGCACGAAGAAACTTCATATAGCACAAACAAAGGAAAAATTACGAAAAGTAGACATTTTTTGTAAAATCATACAAAAATTTTTTTTTTTAATTTTAAACTTACTACATTTTTCCTTGTAAACGCGTAGAGGTTTTTGCTTGTTATAGGTTTGTACGGAACCCTCGGTGCGCGAGTCCGACTCGCACTTGGCCGGTTTTTTTTTTCTATGTTCACCAATTATTCGAAGACGGATCGATTTGGAATATTCTTTTTTTGTTTGAAAGACTGTACTTGACAGTTGGTCCTACTGTCACCAGGTCATAATCTGATGATGGGATCCTCGAGAAATCTAGGGAACTCTTCAAACATTATAGGCACATCTATAGTGATTTGATTATTTTTTACAGTAGCTTGGACATTTTCTTTTGTGAAGGTGGGCTAAGTGAAGTCGGTTCCTTTTTGTTTAAAATTATCTTGCATAAGTTACCTATCTAACTGATCCACCTTCAGCCGCCATCATCAGAACTAACTCGATGGTTTCAGCTCAATCGTATATCAGGTACTGGTTTAAATTTCGCTTGCAAGAATCTACTCAACCAACAAAATAACAGACAATGTTTTATTATAATATAGCTTTTCATTATTAATTTCCAGATACCTAGACTTGAGACTGGCCACCAAGCCGGGCACCGAAGATTTCTTCTTTACTCACGGACTTTACGCAGAGGAGATATCTGGTGCTTTAAAACAAGTCAAAGACTTTGTTGACTCACACCCTGAAGAGGTAATTACTAATCATCATAATTGAATATTATTTTCAATGTCTATTTGTTTAATTATTTAAAATTTTATAATGGTTTTTATTTCTCTTTTCTACTTGCTAATTGGTCTTAATTTAATATAGATGTATAGTACATCAGTAATTTTCTTCTTTGCAGGACAAATATTATGGTAAGCTATTTTTTGTGTCAATCGACAAACCTGCATGAACAGTTTGTTCTCTTTTCACGTTTGTTGTTGATAAACATATGTTTTGTCTGTACATAATTTATTAGTGTAAGTATATCCGTTTTTAGAAAAAACCTATTGGAATGGTAGATGCGAATATTCAAAATTCAATACATGAGCTCTGATTTTCTGAGCTTATTGTTCTGATTTTCAACTACGCTGTTTACTACGCACAATATAATTTTAAACATAAAATATCCCACTTCACTTAGCCTCCACCTTTCCCAAAAGCAAATGCCCGAGCTACTGTACAAAATACTCAAATCACTATAGGTGTGCGTAATATTTGAAGAGTTCCCTAGATTTCTCCAGGATCCTATCATCAGATCCTAACCTGATGTCAATGGGACCAACTGCGAAGTATCTTCAAACAAAAAAGGAATTTTCCAAATCGGTCCTGCCGTCTTCGAATAATCGGTGAACAAACATTTAAAAATGACGACATGAAGATAGTTTTGAGTCCCGGGGAAGGACACAGGATACCTAGTTATTGTCCCAGAAATCATCCCTTAAAGGGATGGAAGTTTGTTTGCAATTGTTGCTCACTGTGGGCGTAAACTAGCATATCATCATCATCATCATCATATCAGCCGAAAGACGCCACGCGGGGGAGGCCTATGTCCACTGCTGGACATAGGCCTCCCCCAAAGAGTGCCACAATGACCGGTCCTGCGCCACCCGCATCCAGCGGACTCCCGCGACCTTCACCAGGTCATCAGTCCACCTTGCGGGGGGTCTACCCACGCTGCGCCTTCCGGTTCGTGGTCGCCACTAGAGAACCTTTCCGCCCCAACGGCCATCGGTCCTACGAGCAATGTGCCCCGCCCACTGCCACTTTAGTTTAGCGATTCGGAGGGCTATATCGGTTACTTTGGTTTTGCTGCGGATGGCCTCATTTCGGATGCGATCACGCAGAGAGACTCCAACCATAGCCCTCTCCATTGCCCTTTGGGTGACTTTGAGCTTTCTTATGAGGCCCATTGTAAGCTACCACGTTTCAGTACCATATGTCATCACTGGCAACACACACTGGTCAAAGACTTTCGTCTTGAGACACTGCGGAATATTGGACAAAAAGATGTGCCGTAGCTTCCCGAACGCTGCCCAGCCGAGTCGGATTCGTCGATTGACCTCTTTCTCGAAGTTGGATCTACCTAACTGGACAGTATGTCCTAAGTATATATAATCGTCCACAACTTCGAGTGTAAAGTCTCCGATTGTAACGGGAGTTGGTGCTACATGGCTATTTGACATGATCTTCGTCTTATCCATGTTCATCTTTAGACCAACTCGCTCGGAGGCTTTACTGAGGTCATCGAGCATCGTACTCAAATCCTCCATGGTCTCAGCCAAGACTACTATGTTGTCAGCAAACCGAAGGTGAGTGATGTACTCGCCGTTTATGTTGATGCCTAGCCTTCTCCAGTCCAGAGTCTTGAAAACATCCTCCAGTGCAGCGGTAAACAGTTTAGGAGAAATAACATCTCCTTGCCTGACTCCCCGCTGCAACGGAATAGGCTTCGAGTTCTGGTCCTGGAGTCGGACTGACATAGTGGCGTTCTCGTACAAACACTTCAGCACTTCGATATAGCGATAGTCTACTTGGCACCTTTGGAGAGATTGTAGTACAGCCCAGGTTTCGATCGAATCGAAGGCTTTCTCGTAGTCCACGAACGCTAAGCAGAGGGGCAGGTTATACTCCTCAGTCTTCTGTATAACCTGACGGAGCGTATGGATGTGGTCTACGGTACTAAAGCCTCTTCGGAAACCGGCTTGTTCGGGAGGCTGGAAGTCATCTAGCCTGCGTGCGAGACGATTCGTAATGACTCTTGAAAACAGCTTATAGACATGGCTCAGAAGTGAAATGGGTCGGTAGTTCTTCAGTAACGCGTTATCACCCTTTTTGAAGAACAATACCACCACACCTCTGTTCCATGCCTTAGGCGTTCTCCCTTGTAGTAAAACGGAGTCGAACAACTTCTGAAGGGCCATTAGGACCGGTTTACCACCCGCCTTCAAAAGTTCGGCTGTAATTCCGTCTTCACCAGGTGCCTTATTGTTTTTGAGCTGTTTAAGAGCCAATCTAATCTCGTACAGGCTGATGTCCGGGATGTCTTCGGTATAATGTCGGGTCAGTCTAGCTCTAGGGTCTTCCGCCAGATCAACCTCAGGTCTGCTAGTTGATGTGTATAGCTGTCCATAAAAGTCCTCTATCTCCCCCAGAAGCTCGGGTCTGGATGAAACGATTCTACCATCCTCAGTTTTTAATTTGGCGAGCTGGCTCTGCCCAATAGACAAATCTCTTGCGAAAACTTTAGAGCCCTTATTCTGCTCAATGGCCTCTTCAATACGATTTGTATTGAATTGGCGCAAATCACGGGTAAGGGACTTAGAGATCCGTTTATTGAGCTGCCGGTATAATGACGCATCTGCTAAGGATTGCAGAACCATTTCTCTCCTTTCCTCGATGAGTTTCTGAGTGGAGTCAGAGAGCCTTTTCGTTCTGTTGCTCCGCTGGGCCTTAAAAAACTTAGACCCAGTACTATGGACAGCTTCCACAAACCCGTCGTTGAATTCGTCCACATCGCCGCCTAGACAATCGAAACGGTTTTGGAGTTCCAGCTGGAAGCTCTCAGGGTTTTGGATTTGAAGTGCTGCTGGACGGAGCGTAGACTTCATCAGTCGAGAGCGCTCTAGCTTAACACATATATTCAATGTGCCTCTCACCAGACGGTGATTACTTCCGGTTTTAACCGTATTGATCACAGAGACATCATTGAATATATGCTTCTTCGTCGACATGATGAAGTCAATCTCGTTTTTAGTTGCACCGTCGGGACTCATCCAGGTCCACTTCCTGTGCTCACGTTTCTTGAAGAAGGAGTTCATCATGTAGAGTCCCTCCTTCTCCAAGAAGCCAGCCAGTAGTTGGCCCCGGTGGTTCCGACTTCCAAATCCAAATTGCCCCACTCTCAGCTCTTCACCATCTCTCTTGCCCAGTTTCGCGTTGAAGTCCCCCATAACAACGGTGAAGTAGGTTTTGGAGCTATGCATGGCCTTCGATATATCCTCATACATAGCCTCCACCTCGTCATCGGAGTGTGCCGAAGTCGGTGCATACACCTGTATGACCTTCAACGAGTACCTCTTGGATACTCTGAGTATAAGGCACGCCACCCTAGTCGACACACTCTCGATCTTCACCACGTTGTTCACGAGGGACTTATGGACGATGAACCCGACACCTCCCTGGGACTGTTGGTCGCCCTCCCGGAAATAAAGCAAGTTGCCGGACTTTAGGATTATCGTTTCCTCCCCCTCTCTTTGGACTTCAGATAACCCTATGACATCTCAACGCAACTTGCTCAATCCTTCCTCCAGTTCCACTATCTTTTCGTCGGTCCGCAGTGTACGCGTGTTATATGTTGCCAGGGCCAGAAGTCGTCGGTGGTGGTAGCCGGATCTTTGCCGGAGATTCTTAGCACCCCTGACCCCGCTAGTACCCTGGCCGAAACTAGCATATGCGCTAAATTAATATTTGCTTAAAATAGATGTCATATACTTCAGAAAAAGTGACCAAACCCTCCGGTGTCTGAGGCCAGATTTGAACTGGCATCTTCAGCTTTCGCGGCTGACGTCCTGACCACTAGACCACCCGGTCACGGCGGAACTTGACAAATTTTCTCATGTATATGCAATCTCTGAATTTGAAACGGCTAGGCGCCGTTGACCATACTCAAAGGCCATGCGCAGTACGTGCTTGCACCTCCTATCCGAATCACTTACGTGATTCTGGTATAGCTAGAGAGATGGTGCTGCCATCTATGAATCTTGAAGCATCTATTTTCAGTTTATATATAGTAGTGTGACTACTTAAAAATTGCAAATCAAAAAATATTGAACAAAATAATTTGATTTGCTTCAAGATTAATATTTGCTCTTAGATTTGTTAATCCGAATGTTAATCCCACGCAGGCGAATCGCGGGCAAAACCTACTAAAGCTAGTAATACATACTAATATTATAAATGCGAAAGTGTGTCTGTCTGTCTATCCTCTTCACGCTTATACCGCTTTAACGATTTAGGTTAAATTTGGTATGACGATAGGTTGAGTCCCGAGGAAGGACATAGGATGGCTTTTAGCCCAGAAATCATCCCTTAAGTTTGTATGAAATTGTTGCTCATTGTCGACGTAAAATAGCATATGCGCTAAATTAATGTTTACTCAGGCGTTTCATTAATTCCTTATCGCATTCCTTATGGCGAATGTTAATCCCACGCAGACGAAGTCGCGGGAAAAAGCTAATATTATAAATGCGAAAGTGTGTCTGTCTGTCTGTTACGTCTTCACACTTAAAACGCTGAACTGATTTGGATGAAGTATAGTAAGCAGATAGTTTGAGTCCCGGGCAAGGACATAGGATAGCTTTTATCCCAGAAATCATCCCTTCAGGGAGTGAAACCGAGGGTGGAAATTTGTATGGAATGGTTACTCACTGTGGACTTAAAATAGCATACTTATGTGCTAAATTCATATTTGCTATTAAATGTACTAAAGCGTTTTATTGATTCCTTATGGCGAATGTTAATTCCATTGTTCCACGCAGACGAAGTCGTGACCAAAAGTTAATAGTTTCTTATAAACTTAACTATTTATTACAGGTAGTGATCCTCGACTTGCAACACTTCTACGGCTTCACCCCGACAGACCACCAGCGGCTGATGCGACTCCTGCTCAACCTGTACGGCCCTAAATTGGTCCCAAGGCACCTGGATCTGCGCAGTGTCACTCTTAACTCTCTCAACAGATTAGGCCAACAGGTAAGGACCGGCGCTGAACCGTCTGTTAACGTCATAGTTAAAATAGTTATAGTTAAAACTTGCTTGTATGAAAAGTTATTAGTATTCTAGGGAATCATAGTTGCGTCGTAATATTTAACGCTTATCATTTCGTTAATTGTACGTGGTGCAACCTACCTTAAGTGTGTGTTAATTTTATTTCTTGTCTTAAGATCATAAAATTGCTTCGTTGTGCGCCAAATCCGAATAAATTTCAGTACCAAATCATGACGTCGACGGAAAGCTCTCTTATTAAGGGATGTAGCAGCCCGCTACATCCCTGTTGATGTACTGATCCTAATAGAGGACAACCGATTGCTTTTCAAAAGTCTTAACTATAAATTTCAGGTAATAGTAGTATACCGCAACGAATCAGTGTACACGACGAGCGAATTCTGGCAGCCGCAGATGCTACCATCGCCATGGCCGCAGCAAGAGAAAGCGTCAGGCCTATTGCGGTTTCTGGAGAACATTCGTCGGCATCCCGGCTCGGGCTTCGTGCATCAAGCCGTGCTCACGCCTACGCCCAGCTTTATTGTGCTGAGGTAAGTACATATTGGGTTCACGTTGATTTAATATTTGGTTCTGGTATGTAGAAGTCTTGGACCGAGATGTAGGTAAAACGGATTTACTTCCGAAGACGTCAAATCACGCTCACGGAAAGAAGTGCCCTCAGCGCCAGCCCGTGATATCACGTCCAAAATATAACCGGTTTTCCTTGAGCGCTATTTTTCCGTCCGATGCTTGGCGGTCAAAGGGTTAACCAGAAAGGCACTACCAGTTCAATGCAGTTAGAAAATGGATTTTCACGTTCAAGGGGATGTATCAGATTAGTTATATGCCGTTTGGTCTTCGTAATGCACCATCAAGTTCTGAGAGCAAACCTCAATCCTGATAACCACTTGAGTGCCCGCGAATCAAAAAAAGGTGCTGTGAAGTGCCCAAGATTTACCGCGCGCCAGCGGCACCGTGTCATGTTTTGTTAATAAATCGATTGCTTGGCTTTCACTGAACTTTTTGTAATGATTCTTTTTACGTTTTAAAGCTAAATAAACGGATAATTTGTTTATATAAATAATTAGATAGGTCATAGTAGTAAAAATTATTTAAAAAAAATCACAAAGTTGACATACAGTTTCGAATGGGGACTTTTGGCAGAAATATATTTATTAAAAAAAATCTAAATCGATAACGTATGTATTTTTTATGTTTATTTGAAACTTCAATAGTTTACGCTTCGATTGATACCAAATAAAGTATATGATCGCGGGGAAATATTTTGCATAAAACTTGTTTCATTTGCAATTTCTAAAATGTCAGTTTAGCAATTGACCGCCAAACCGCGTGGTTTGTTTATGATTTTTTTACGAATAATTTACGCAAATTAGGACAAAAATATTGTCATACGCAGATAAAGATACTATTAGTCTTTAAATAACATGTGCCAGTTTTGTCAAACTCGCAGCAATTTCTGTCACAAATTATCAATAACAAAAAATAGGCCTATATACCTACCGTAACGAGTGCCTTTTTTGACGTCCGATTACCGACAATTCCCACCACTTCAAACCACATATACACTTAACATAAATACACTCACATGTCACACTTTACAAATAAATACATATCAGGACGATTACCAACTCAATATGTACTGTTTTTTTTCATTACAAAAGTAAACAAACCCACGTGCTGAGTGTCAAAAGTCATACTAGATGTCACCGGGCGGGCCTCGCGCGGCCATCATTCAAGATGGCGGCGGTATAAGGACGGGATACATAAGCAACGAAATCACATCTTCAACATTGAAATTATATATTATTTACATTTTATTGTATCAATCTTTATATGTAAAACAAAGTCGTGTCGGTTACACCATTTATAACTCAAGAACGGCTGGACCGATTTTAATGATGATTAATTTGTTGGATTTATCTTCGCCTCGAAAGCAGAATAGCTATTAAAATATTGGAGAAATTAAAAAAAAATTGTTGATGGTACGAAGTTCGCCGGGTCAGCTAGTTATGAATAATTATAACTTAAGTATAAAATGCTAATACGAAATTAAATATTATGCGCAGCGGCTCACTCACGCAGAACCGCAGGCTTGATATTCCTGAATTAATAAATTATATTTTAATAACAGTGGTTGTCGTGATCTATATCACTAACATAGTATGTTAACAAAAACTACACACAAAAGACTAACATAGTATGTTATAGTAGGTACGGGCAGATTTTAGCATATCTACTCGTAAATTACTGAAACCAGAATTAACTGACCGATTTGAATAATTTTGAACGGAGTTACAATTCACAAGTAAGCTAATGGTTTTTTTACGTACCTACAAGATTATGTTGTTCAAAAAAATATTACGTAACATGAAAATTTCTGTTAAAAATAAGCTATGCATATAAAATTTTATTCTTATACATATTATATATTGTACTATCAGCATCAACGTGAATTTGAACCATTTATATTAATAACGAGCTTTTTCCCGCGGCTTCGCCCGCGTACTAAAATTACTATAAAAGGAGGTTCTCAGTTAGACTTGTATGTTTGTATGTACCTTGCTGAACCGATTTATATGCGGTTTTCGGAAAAGTATTTGTTACACTCTGTAGGTTTCGGTATATCATGTTTTGGTGAAGGTGGTTCATTTTTTTTTTCTTAAATAAATGATTGCAATAATTGTTGAATTGTTATACCAGCAACGACTTACTATGTACTACGAAGAGATTATGATTAATGCAGATTTCTACTCTTAAATAGAAGCTTTTCCCCGCAACTTCGTCTGCGTGGAATTAGAAAACAGCCTCCTTCTTACCCGCTTAAGGAATGACTTCAGGGATAACAACTGTTATATATCGTTCCACAGAACTCAAACTATCTCCATACCAAATCTTCTAAATAGGCTCAGCGGTTATTAATTCCGCATACAAATTTTCAACCCACAGTTTCACCCCCTAAAGCGGTATTTTCGGTATAAAACCTATCCTATATTGTTTCCCGGGACTCAAACTATCTATGTAGCAAGTTTTATCTCCATCGTCTGTTCAGCGGTTAATAATTCGCCATACAAACAAGCAACCCCTTTTCTACCCCTGTAGGGTTAATTTTCGGAATAAAAACTACCCTATATTGTTTCTCGGGACTTAAACTATATCCACAACTTTTATCTAAATCGATTTGCGATTAAAAATTTCCCATACAAACTTCCAACCACCTTATGGGTTGATATTCGGGATGAAAACTACACTATGTCATTTCCCGGGATTCAAACTATCTCTTTACCAAGTTTCATCTAAATCGGCCCAGCAGCTTAAGCGCGAAAAGGTAACAGACAGTTAGACAGGCATACTTTCGTATTTATAATATTCAATTCTAATATTAAATCTATGTACCAAGTTTCATCTCAATCGTCTTCTCAGCGGTTAATAATTCGCCATATAAACTATCAACCCCTTTTATACCCCTCTAGGATTGATTTTCGGAATAAAAACGTCTATATTGTTTCTCGGGACTCAAGCTATATCCATACCAAATTTTATCTAAATCGGTTCGCGGTTAAAAATTCTCCATACAAACCTCCAACCCCCATTTCACTCCTTAAGGGTTGAATTTCGCGATATTAACAATTTTATGTTCCTTCCCGGGACTCAAACTATCTGTATACCAAGTTTCATCTAAATAGGTTCACCTGTTAAAAAATTGCCATAAAAACTTCCAACCCACTTTTCACCCCCTTAAGGGTTGATTTTCTGGATGAAAGCTACCTAATGTTATTAGATTGCAATTTCGTACAAATACTTTCAAGAATTTTCATGTCCACAATATTAAATTTCAAAATCGATGCAATTTTCGTAATTAACATCCCACAATACCATAAAATCGACACCCATATTGATATTTAGACATTTCAACCCCATCGCACCTCAACATGGCGGATGGTATTTCACGTTCGCTACGTTGGATTTTAAAATCGTTATTGTTTTCGTAATCAACGACCAGATAAACCATAGAAACAATACCCATGTTGATTTTCAGACTTTGTGACCACCTTTCCCTCTTTTTGGGGTTGAATTTTCAAAAAACCTGAAACACATATTTACTCATTTATCGTTAGGAATACTCCTGTGAAGTATCAAATAAAATAGTCTAACTAATCTTGTTTCGCCATACAAACTTTGAACCGCCATTTCATCCCCTTAGCGGGTTAATTTTGAAAAATCCTTTCTTAGTGCACCCCTAGACCTTATAAGGAACCTACGTGCAAAATTTGGAATCTCTAGAACCAGCGGTTTGGGCTGTGCGTTGATATGTCAGTCAGTCAGTCAGTCAGTTTCTTCTTTTATATACTTAAAGATAGAAGATAAAATATCCCTCGCCGATTAATAAAAAAAACTAAAAATTATCAAAAAATGAGTAATAGCCTCCACAAATGAAAATAAAAACACTCTAAATTCACTAAGCTAAATTAAATCAATCTGCAACCAAAACCCAGTGTGCACCATGCCTTACCCAAGTAACACAGGAATCATTATAACATATGAATAGTTAACTTATTTCAAACTTAAGGACCGTATAAACTCTTATATACGTTCACCAAGCAACTTGTCGTATTATATGATGCTTTGAGCTGTATAACTGTTATATAATGGCATATCTAAATGCTTTTGTAAAGCCTTTAGCTTTAGTGCAGCAAACCACCACGCAACTGTACAGCTTTCGACTGTTTAAAAGCACTTAAGTGCTTTAGGTTCTACAATAGCATTATATAATGCTTTAAGCTGTATAACGGTTGTATAATGGCATGTATAAATGCTTTTTTAAAGCCTTTAGTTTTAGTACAGCGAACCAAAATGCAACTGTACAGCTGAATGCTGTACAGTTGCGTTTTGATTTGCTACACTAATGCTTCGGTGTGGTTTAGTGCCTTAGGTTGTACAATAGCATAAATAAATGCTTAATGCTGTTTAAGAGCATGAATATTAGCCATTATAATGCCACGTAAATCCGGTATACAGCTTTCAGCTGTTTTTAGTGCTTTAGGTTCTACAATAGCATTTTATGATGCTTTACGCTGTATAACGGTTGTATAATGGCATATGTAAATGCTTTTGTTTAGCCATTAGTTTTAGTGCAGCGAACAACATGCAACTGTAAAGCTGAATGCTGTACAGTTGCGTTTTGGTTTGCTACACTAATGCTTCGGTTTGGTTTAGTGCCTTAGGTTCTACAATAGCATAAATAAATGCTTAATGCTGTTTAAGAGCATGAATATTAGCCATTATAATGCCACGTAAATTCGCTATACAGCTTTCAGCTATTTTTAATGCCCTAGGGTGTACAATAGCATTTATAAGTAGGTAATACGTTCCTAAAGCAGTATAATAGCAATAATATAAACCATTATAAAGCCAAGTAATTCACTATAAGGGGCTGTTCATAAATTACGTCATTTCAAATGGGGGGGGGGGGGTCTGGACATCGGATGATGGTAGCATAACCTAGGAGGGAGGGGGGGGCGGTCATTCCGAAGATCACATCATCAATGTGTAAAAAAAGGAATGAAAGTCGTGTTTCTATAAACTTTTAATGCTATTAAATATTATCTACTAAATAATTTTTTATTTTACAATTAAGCTTAAAACGCATTTTTTTTTAATGACGTCACTTTATTTGGCAGCTTTACTATCAAAAATTGATGACGTAATTTATGAACAGCCCCTATACAGCTTTTAGCGGTTTTAGTGCCTTAGGTTCTACAATAGCATAAATAAATGCTTAATGTTGTTTAATAGCATAATTATTCACGTGTAATGCTGTAGGCATAAATAAGGCATTTTTTAAGGGTCACTGAGCTGCTATTGGACTAAGAGCTAGCCACGTCAGATATGACACAATAATGAGAGCAACAAAACCCGTCTGGTTAGATTGCTATACTATTCTTATTGCTAGATCCTGGCATCTGGCAGCTTTTAATGGGTGGAGGTCACAGTGACAGACTAGCAAAATGTTTTAATTGGAAAATAGTAATACCAAACTAGGTAAAAATTGCCGAAGTTCTCTCAGTTATAAAGGACAGGGCCTATATTTTAAGGGGCTCCCTGGCGCCAACGACCTTGGATCTGATTCCCTTAGTTTTCTAATTATTTATATAGCTTATCATATTATCAGTAACGGCCTTAAACAATATAGTATCCTATATTTACTTCAATATTCATTGTCCACGAGATATTTGACATCAAAGTCGAACCGGTTTAGGCTAAAAAAGTGGTTTTATGGTCATAAATTTTGTTTTAATTAGTTAAAAATTAAAATCTCTCTACAGTTTTAGAGACATCAAAGAGGAACCCTAATATGTAGATTACGTATATGTAAGATTCTTTACACCATTCGAATATCGATAAAAGTGTTTTTTTAGACCATATTTTAAAAATATCATAAAAAATAACGGCTCATTTATTTCAAGATCCGGCTCTACAGAATGGAGATAAAAAATTCAAAAACCGATAGTCGTTTGCCTTATAATTCTATCTATAGTGAATATGTTGGAATATCGACTCAAAACTGGTCAAAAATCGATAAAAAAAAACGTTAGACCAAAAAATATTGTGTATTATTACCATACATCGGGGTTTTCGGTGCGGGAATGTTTGACATTAGCCAAAGAGTAGGCATTAACTTAAAAAACAGAATGTACTCTAGCACGTTTCTACCTAATGAATAATTGATCGAAAAAATCATAAGTATATACAATTTATATGTAATAGCTGACTATTATGTATACATATTGTAGATACCTATGATTTTTTCAAGTATTTTTTTATTAATTCATGTAATGACTGATCATTGTCAACCTCTTCAGTTAATCAAATAGTTCATAAATATCGGACGTCAAGATTAATATTTGACACTTATTATACCGTGTCTTTGTCTTAGGTAGATCTAGTTAATAAATTTCGGATATGCAATTGCATATTTAAAATACTAAGTATATAATAGTCAATACAAACATGCCTCTAAGAAAAAAAGCTCGTATCATAGTGTGTAAGCTATTCACAGAGAGGTAGTTATTCATTAAGCATAATATGATATTTTCTCAAACTAACTCTCAACCTATCTGTTTATCTCTACTCTTTCTCAAATCGTTTCCGCACCGAAAACTCCGATGTATGATTATTACGGAAACAAAAACCGTAGGCGAAAACTATGAACTATATTTTATTATACATCGTTTGGCAATACTTTCTCCCAACATAAACTTTTGTATAATTTCTCTTAATATTGTATAGTATTTGTATAGTTTCTCATAATATTGCATCAAACCCAGATCTCTAGGATTTATTTTCTTGAAATGGTTTGCATTCTTTGACCTCCACTACTTTAAAGCTGCCAGATGTCCAGATCTAGAAATAAGCATAATATACCAAACTGACTAGAGGGGTTTGGTTGCTCTCATTATTGTCATATCCGACGTGGACGGGGCTAGCTCTCCGTCTATATAGACCAACGCCATATTGTAAATAATTAATAACCGAAAAATAAAATCATGCGGACCTATTTATACAAGGAAAATACCTATATAATAAAGAAATTACTTAATTTAAGACTGCTCAACCAACACTATTATGTTAATAATGCAAAACTCGTTATATACGAGGATTACACAATTGTTTTGTTTATTTGACGCATATCTTTTTATAATATTTTATAGCAAAACCACAATAAATCAAAGGCGCGTGAAAATTTTCAATGAAACTTATATACACATTTACAGTAAACTACATTGCGCAGTAATATTTGAAGGATATAATAACGTAAAAGTGTCAAAAACTTTTATAAATTTTCTTAGGATGCAAACAAATATGACGTGTCACTCATTCAGTTTTTTGTACAGTCTTCGTCCATTTTATATTGCGAGACAAAGTAGTTAAATCACAACGTTCATTGTATTATAACATTTGTTCCGTCGGTATTAGAGACGTTTTTGCATTGACATAAGGTTTATTTTACTACACTCTTATGCTAGTATAATGCGTTTGTATTGCGATTGGCAAGTTAATCGAGAGTACTTATGCTTCTTTACTGCGATTAGTAAGTTTTTTGGCCGTATTAAGGCTTCTTTAATGCAGTCGGCAACTTAATAGAGCGTACTAATGCTTCTTTGAGGCGATTGGCACTTTCCATGACAACGATAATGCTAATAGCGCAGACATAATGCGCCTGCAATGCTATTAAATGACCTGTATAGGATCTCAAGCTGGGTAATTTGTGCCCATTTAAGACCTATATCAGCACTATAAACGTTTATAATGCTACTATAAAACGAACTCAAAATGCTAAAAGCATACAGATACGAGGGTTGCTACTTATATATCCGGAAACAAAAAAACAAACAAACGTACACGGCTGAAAATGGTTTTATTGTTTTTCAAAGTATTCCCCTTGATGATCTATGCACTTTTGCATTCGCGTGAACCAATTTTTAAAGCACTTCTGCCACTCCGCCTGAGGTACCTCCATAACGTGTTGTTTGAATGCGTCGACAGCATCTTCAGCGGTCGAAAATCGTTGACCGCGTAATTTATTCTTTATATTTGGAAATAAATAAAAATCGTTGGGTGCCAAGTCAGGGCTGTACGGCGGATGACCCGTTAATTCCACATTTTGACCCTCCAAAAATAGAGTTGTTTCGCGTGACGTATGACAGCTGGCATTGTCATGATGAAGAATGATTCTTCGTCGCTGGTTAGTTTTACGAATTTGTTCAAATACTTCCGGTAAGCAAATGGTCGTGTACCACTCTGAATTAACCGTTCTACGGTTTTCTAGTGGCACTGTAGCTACATGGCCATTAATACCGAAGAAGCAGGCCACCATTTGTTTCAATGTACTTTTTGCACGAGTAACTTTCGTAGGGTTCGGCTCATTTTGAAACACCCATACCGTTGATTGTTGCTTCGTTTCGGGATCGTATGCATAGATCCAGGATTCGTCACCTGTATAGATGTTATAAACGGCTTTTGAGTCACCACGGTTATATTTTTTTAACATTTTATTGCACCATTCGACGCGAGCATCTTTTTGCTCTTTTGTTAAGTTGTGGGGTATCCAACGCGAACAAATTTTTTTTACAGCCAAATAATTATGTAATATGCTATTAATGCTGGTCATAGAAATACCCAGAGTCGCCTCTATCTCGCGGTACGTAACATGTCGGTCGTCCATTATAAGTTTTCGCACAGCCTCGATATTTTGTTGTACAACGACCGATTTCGGGCGACCTGTCTTAACTTCGTCCGTAAGCATACTACGTCCACGATTGAACTCACTAAACCAGTGATACACAGTAGTTTTAGATGGGGCTTCATCACCAAAAGTTGAAGTTAGTTGATTTATGCACTGTTGTTGCGTTAAACCACGCCGAAAATCATAATAAATCATAGCACGAATATTTTCACGAGTGAGTTCCATTCTTGCTGCGAGATGACATTTAAAACCCGTCAAAAACAAAACACGAGCGTTAATAAGAAAGAAAAAATATACCGGCCAGTACTTAAAAAAGTTCAAATTTTACCATGGAGGTCAAATATGCTATTTAAGAAGATTGTAATCCCGGTTTCCGGATATATAAATAGCAGCCCTTGTATGCTGTAAGACGGCCGTTATACTGCTTTGATGTGTTACTTGGGTATGACATAAAATGCGGACCCTGTGAGGATCTGTTAAAATGCTTCGAGCAACTACTGTTGCGTACAGTTGTACTTACGGACATCACAAGTTTATTTCACCTAATCCTGTTCAAAACATACATAATTTCTCATTTAAAGAGGATTAACGCTTAGGTTAATAGACAAACTAACTTATTCTAATAGCCTAGACAGAAATATGGCTTAATCGTATAATAAATGTACGATTCAAAATCAAATACGCAAAATTTTCATCACTAGACTTAATTTGTTGCAAGAATTTATCACATTATATTTAAATTAGTATTGAAATATATGCTTTATCGTATGGAGCAGTAAACAAGGAATAATTTGATATACAATGCTAATTAAAATATGCGAAATTGAGTACTGACGGCATTTTTTGAATGACTAGCTCCCTCGCTGACATACCGAACTTTGACAGTCACCAAAACAATAATCTGAAGTTTGTAAAAATGTTCCACAGACTGCGGTTTTTATTTTTTTTAATGTTGCCACATTAATCCTCTGCCCACGGATCATAAGACAATCCGGATAGAACTTTTACTATATTTCCCTAACCACAGTTGAACCTTATTACCGAGCAAAACAGTCGTTCATAGGTCACTAGTAAAAAGTAATAAAAAAACCGGCCAAGAGCGTGTCGGGCCACGCTCAGTGTAGGGTTCCGTAGTTTTCCGTCCGTCACAGTAAGTGTCCCCACTTAAGAGAGTTCCACGTACAGCGACATCTATCGGCAAATTAAGTAAACTATTGCGCGCGAGCTTAAAGTATGGAAGATGATTTTTATGGAATAATTCTTTATTGCGTGAACCGATTTTCACCGTTTTTACTTTATTTGAAAGCACGTCATTTCATTGTAATTTTGTACACATTACAGGTACAAAAAACACCTGCTTATACGGTTAAATTACAAACTTAGTTCAGAAATTATTTTGTAATTTTTTTTCAAAAACAATTCATCCTATCAAGTTCAAAATAATTTTCCTAGAAAGTTTTTATAAAGTTCTACTTTTGAGATTTTTTTCATATTTTAAAAACTTATGGTTCAAAAGGTAGAGGGGGGGGGGGACGCATATTTTTTTACTTCTGGAGCGATTATTTCCGAAAATATTTACATTATCGAAAAATGATTTTAGTAAACCCCTATTCATTTTTAAATACCTATCCAACAATATATCACACGTTAGGGTTGAAATGAAAAAAAAAATCACTCCCCACTTTACGTATAGGGGAGGTACCCTAATATAAAAAAAAAATCCACTTTTTATTTTACCACTTTATCGGCGTGATTGATATACATATTAGTACCAAATTTCAGCTTTCTAGTGCTAACGGTCACTGAGATTATCCGCGGACGGACGGACGGACGGACGGGCAGACATGGCGAAACTATAAGGGTTCCTAGTTGACTACGGAACCCTAAAAACGGTCCGATAGAGAGCATAATGTAGGGGGCGGTGTCTCACTCGCACAATGCTGCCAACTTATGAAACTTACCAATGTGGTTTTATTTATATACATTTATTTTAGTAACACACTAGAAGTTACTTCCTACTTATAATAATTTATTGCAAGATTTGAATTAATACTTTGATCCCTTTTAGCTGCTTTGAATTTTTTTACGACGTAAATATTATTTATTCATTAAATTAAAGAATTGCATTTAATATTGCAGACAGTAGTAAGTTTTGTAATATTTAAAATACGGTCTGGTATCCCCATCCCATCAGTCCCATCACTGACATAATATGTCACTGATATTATTTCAAATGACGCCGCTCAGCTCAACAACATTTCGTAACAACATTTTTAAGTAAAAATGGTCAAGATATGTTGTGTAAAAGGGTGCAGGGGTGAGACTTTACAATAAAGTAGACTTTCCTTTCACCGGTAATCCACAATCATTCAATTTTACGATTTAACAACAAGTTAAGATTGTCAAACAATAGGGTGACTATGATGTCGGCAAGCTACGGGTCGGTTTTGTTGTTTTTACAGAAATGTACATAAGTACATGGTCTGTTCCTAAGTATTACTTACACAGGACAGGAGTGGCCCGCGGATCTTTTTAGGCCCTTTCGAAAGGGTCCTAAAATGGCACAAGGCCATACAAAAAATTGTAGTAGTGGCAGTATAATAAATAAATATTATGGGACAATCTTACACAAATCAACCTAGTCCCACGGTAAGCTCAATAAGGCTTGTGTTGTGGGTACTAGACGACGATATATGTAATAGATATATACATATAAATACTTAAATACATAAAAAACAACCATAACTCAGGAACAAATATCCGTGATAAACACACAAATAAATGCCCTGACCAGGATTCGAACCCGGGACCTGCTTCATAGGCAGGGTCAATACCGACTAGGCTAGGAGACCGTTAAAATATACTTTATTGTAGAACATTTGTACAACAAAGAAAAATACAACAGGAAGAATATACAATATTTGCACATGGAAGAGATCTCTTCCAGTCAACCATTGAGCAGTTCGATGTTATTGATGTTTTCTTTATTTACCTTTAAGTATATTAAAGTCGAAGAACTGTCCACATCAGACATGACGCAATAGTGAGAGCCACGAACCCCCTGTACTTACTTAGTTTTAGTTTGCTACACTAACTATCCCCTATTTTAAGACGCGGATATCTGGCAATTGTTCATCGGTGTTATGCAAACGAGTTGTAAGAAATAAATATCTTACAGTTCTAGGTTTGATGCAGTGCAGTATCATGTAATTAATAAGATTATATCATTTTCAGGAGTTTCTGTTGGGGGAAAATAGTGCAAAATGACGTTACGTTAATGTATTGTTTGTCGCCTACCGACTGTTTTTTTCCGTAGCGATACGCAATGTTTTTACTTTTTTGTTATTATATTAGCGATAGGCTTCGACAGTTTTTACCTATTAACTGAAATATTTTGCTGGTCTGTCACTCTGACGTCCTCCGATAAATAGCTGCCAGATGCCTGGATCTAGCAATAAGTTTAAAATAGTAAACTAATTAGAGGGGTTCTCTGCTCCCACTACCGCGCCAACGTATCTGAAGTGGCCAGCTCCTTAAGTCAGTAGAATGTATAAGTTCCCATTAGAACTATGAGACTTCTCTTTCTGGACAATACTTACTAGACGACAAGCATATTTTATTTTATATTTATCTTCATACTATCCCAATCCCACATACATCATAGTACATATGGTCACTCTACTTAGAATGAGATGCAGCCCCCTACATTACCCTCTCTTTCGGCCTCACTTTGTGGTCGAAGTATGACCTCCAGATTGTATTTAACTTCATGCCTCTGCCTAACTAAGTCAACAGAAAAGCGCTCTTCACACGTTGCACATAGATATCATTTAAAAACCGTTGGTACTCCAACTCGCAAATAGTGTTGCGAGAGCACTTTGCGTTTTGACAAAATGCAACCGTAGTTGCGCAGGGCACGTGAGTGGATAAGTGATACACATATGTTACTAAAAATAATACTTATTTACTACTACAAAACGATTATTTGGACTATTAACGACGATTATTAACGCAAGAAACACTTTTTTTAGGGTTCCGTAGTCGACTAGGAACCCTTATAGTTTCGCCATGTCTGCCCGTCCGTCCGTCCGTCCGCGGATAATCTCAGTGACCGTTAGCACTAGAAAGCTGAAATTTGGTACTAATATGTATATCAATCACGCCGACAAAGTGGTAGAATAAAAAGTGGAAAAAAATGTTTTATTAGGGTACCTACCCTATACGTAAAGTGGGAAGTGTTTTTTTTTTTTCATTTCAACCCTAACGTGTGATATATTGTTGGATAGGTATTTAAAAATGAAGGTTTACTAAAATCATTTTTTGATAATGTAAATATTTTCGGAAATAATCGCTCCAGAAGTAAAAAAAAATGTGTCCTTTTGAACCATAAGTTTTAAAAATATGAAAAAAATCTCTAAAGTAGAACTTTATAAAAACTTTCTAGGAAAATTATTTTGAACATGATAGGTTGAATAGTTTTTGAAAAAGTTACAAAATAATTTCTGAACTAAGTTTGTAATTTAACTTTTATTTTATTTCTACAAAATCACAATGAAATGACGTGCTTTCAAGTAAAGTAAAAACGGTGAAAATCGGTTCACGCAATAAAGAATTATTCCATAAAAATCATCTTCCATACTTTAAGCTCGCGCGCAATAGTTTACTTAATTTGCCGATAGATGTCGCTGTACGTGGAACGCTCATATCATATCCTACATGGCGGTGTTATCTTAACTCTTATTACTCTTAAGTGGGGACACTTACTGTGACGGACGGAAAACTACGGAACCCTACACTGAGCGTGGCCCGATACGCTCTTGGCCGGTTTTTATAAATATTCGGTTGAGTTTCGAGGTTGCTTTGGTTTCTGGAGAACATCCGGTAGGACCCCGGATCCTAGTTCCGTGCACTAGGCCGTGCTCAAATTCACAATTACATTATTAGTAGTCTACATATTTAATTAGAGTATTAGTAGGACATTTGACTTGTAAATAAATTGAATATAATACCAATAATCAAATGAAAAATTCAATTTTGACAATTTGTATAAAAAGTCGATTCATTAAAAAAAAACCTTTCAGATTAATTGAAGTGTTGAGAAAATTCGATTGATAGATAATCAATTGGTTCTCTGCCTTTTCGCCGAATAACGTTTCCCAAACTGATTGCCAACTGTGTCATTTGGTTCTACACGATGATTATAAAACAAACCCTAAAAATTTTACAGTTTCAGAAAAAAAATACAGTATGCCAAATGACACAGTTGGCAAATGAAACAGTTTGGGAAACGTTATTCGTCGAAAAGGCAAGGATTCCCAATCAATTACTTAGCCATCTTTTTGAACTGTATTGATCTGAATAAATGGACGTCTCAGATGGACATCGAACCTCCGTGCGAAGTGCGCAGCGCCGGTGGTGAAGGACGTGCTCCCCGAGCTGGCCGCCTTCTCCCCCGGGCCGCCCGCGCGCGCCGGCCGCACGCCGCTCAACGTCGTCATCGCGGACTTCGTCGACATGGCCGACGCCGTCTTCCCCAGAACCATCATCAACCTCAACAACAAACTCTTGCAGAATAGGGACGTAGTCTACCATAGCTACGGGTGAGATCGCAAACGTACCTGATTTACTTTTAAGGTTTACAGTGTAATTTTTTATATGGCGGTCTGTGATATTCCATATAACGAAATCGACTCAATAATAAGTACAATGATTAACTAATAACGTAATAACTATAGGGAATTTGTGAAATCTGATATGCAGACTTTTCTTAGACCAAAATAACCTACCGTTCTTTAAAGAGAGACTATGAAGGTTAAGAGAGGCATGTATAGACGTTTTGAGTTACCTTTAAGACGGAAAACATAAAATACTCCTATATATTTAGTTTATACGCTCAGGTGCAATTTTATGAGTAAAAGTTAATATTTCTTCCACCGATAGAAGTTTGCAGTGACCATAGTTATGTAAATAGCTAAAACATATTGTATGAAAAGTGTTTAGAAAACATCTCTATTTGATTCGATCATACGCGGCAACTTCTTAACTCTTTCATGTCGAATATAGATATTGGTGTTAAGACTTTTGTAAAACTATGGTCCCATAAATGATCGATAGCATATGCAGTGCGTTTAATTATTTATAATACATTTAAATATTTTTTTATTGTCTGAATTCAGACATTTTTACAATTACAGTTGTCATCATAGGTACCTACATATCAAATGAGATTATAACCAGCGCAAGCCTTAAGGTTTTATACATTTATTTTTAAATAAATCACTTTAAATACATACAGCCTTTTAAATACCAATTAAATAGACCTATAATGCAGACTTTTCAAACAATTCGTTACAAAAATCGTCGAATTTAATTCTTTCACACATATCTTGAAACGACCATTTTTTCCTTGCCATGTTTTCGGAGTTATTGTCGAGGGGCGAAAACAACCTGTCTGATAACTCGTCGGATATTTCAATTACTCGGCAAATCTTATCTAAGCGAGGCAAATCCTCTAGAGAGTAAGTCAAATCCGTAATGTTTATCACTTGTGAAGTTTTTTCGCATATTCTATTTGAACTTCCCGAGTCCGATATGCTTTCGCTGTCTAATTTATCATAAATATCTTGTGTGTTTCTAAATGAGCTATTATTTTTGCTTAAAGTAGGAACAGTGCTACTCGAAACGACATCACATGAAGATTTTTCAGAATTATTATCTATTGAGCTGTTAGAACAACCTGGAGAGTTCATAATATTTTCTAAATTCTTGCCTCTGCTTACTTTTTGAATATAATTTTTAGCATTATGCTTTTTATTTGTGGGAGTTGTTTCTACTATTTCAATATACTGTCGCTTTACGTTTTCTATACAGTCAGGTTCAGGTTTCTTGTCAATATTGATATTAGAATTGCTAATAACAATTTCAATTACGCCTTTATTATCACATGCGTGATTATTCTCGCCAATTTGATTATTATCTCTATTGGTTTTGGTTTCTTCGTTATATTTATTTTGAATTTGTGTACTTACTTTTGAGTTATCTGGCTCGGTCACATTCAATATGTTTAGTGTGTTTTCTAGTTTTTCACTGACTATGGTTGCCACTGTACTCGTGGCGTCTTTTTCGTGAACATTGGAAGGATATTCAGATTTTAAAGCGATTGTAAGATAATTAGGACCTTTTGTGTATTCAGTGTTTGAAGAATACGGATATATTTTGTACGTATTCAATTTCTTCGGTGAAACATTAGAATTAGCAATATTAGTGGGTAAATTGGGCTTCGGCAGTTTTAAATTAGAATTTTTGGGTGAAATAGCTATAGGTGTAGGAAGGACTTTATTTTGAAAGCCGTCTATATTTAATAATATAGTTTTTTCATCCGCGATAATTTCAGTGTCTTCTGCGTTCATTTTCACCTTCCTGATCTTTCCAAGGGTTTCTGAAATTTTTGCTATAAAGTTTTTTCTAATTATGTTTCGGTTTTCCCATTGTTTTTCAGAGATATTCATGGTTTTTTTTACAGGGTGTAGCTTTTTACTAGACGATTTATTTAACAAATCTTCAGCAATGTTCAACATTTCAGAAATGTCTGTCTCAACTTTTTTAAAGCAATTTTTTGCTTTTGAGTGTTCATTATCTTTAGACGAATCTTTCCTTAAAACATCAATTTTGTTTTGCTTCTCATTACATTTACAATTTGTAAGTTGTTCGATATAGGATTTAATGGGATCTTTCTTTTCTGGAAAAGCTAATTGCCCGACTTGATGTATAGGACAATGTGTAGTTGACGGTCTCATTTCAAATTTCCGTGAGCCCGGTTTCAGATTCTTGAGATTGTATTGTAGATTAGGCACACAAAATGAAACGTATTGTTTTATTACGTCTCCTTGACTATTATCTATATTCTGAACGTTTCTTGCAGGTCCCATGTACATAATTCCAGAAGATGTAGGAACCTGAGCTTGGAACTGTCTGTCTAAGAATAAAACTGTTTCAATGACGCGGCACGAGTAGGAGTACTCATTCTCGTACCAACATATTAATTTGAAGAAGTTAGGTTTTATTTGCAAGCTCGAGTTGATATCTAAGTTGCAGGAATGCGTGTCTCCTGCAAAGTCTGATGACACCGTCTTCTCATTGGAGGCTTGTATGACATTTCTTAATGAAAGATTTTCAGATTCTTCTATAGCATTGGATATCTCAGCTACAGTAGTGTCCTTATTCAACCTGTCAAGCAGACGTACGTGTAAGTATGAATACGCCCACGCGTAATAGTTAGGTAAAAATGTTACATATCAAGATATTATATTTTTCTTCAACTCGCACATCCAGGCAAGGTCGTAGCCCCGATACAAAGGGGTCCATTTGTGTCTGGCCTTTAGTGGCGAGCGACCGGCGGTGCGTTCTACAGCGACTCTACGAACGCTGTGTTGAGCGTCCAAGGCGTTTTTATTTGTTTACTATGGACGCGTCGCCGGTTGCCGCCGCTCTAACGACCGCTCAGTTTGCCACCTAAGTGTACGGCCTCAGTGACGAGCGACTGGCGACGCGTCTGGCGCCGCGGCGATCGCTGCTTCGAGCTTCCAAGGGATTTGAACAGGTACTACTGTTTCGGCGAAAAAATTTTCGCCTGTTTACATTTCTCAAACAACTTATCGCGGAACGTTTATTTGGGGTTCGAACGTTAACCAAATAGGTAATTTGTTTCGTATAGGTTTATTAGGGCGAATTTTTATTTTTATTTGAAACGATATTATGCCATTTGATTATACGCCCAAATGTAAATCTACATATATAAAAGAAGAAACTGACTGTCATATCAACGCACGTCCCAAACCGCTGGTTCTAGAGATTCCAAATTTGTCACGTAGGTTCCTTATAAGGTCTAGGGATGCACGAAAGGATTTTTCAAAATTCACCCCCTAAGGGGGTAAAATGGGGGTCCAAAGTTTGTATGGCGATTCAAGATTTGTTAGACTATTTTATTCGAAACTTCACAGGAGTATTCCTAACGATATATGAGTAAACACGTGTTTCAGGTTTTTCGAAAATTCAACCTCTAAAAGGGGCAAATGTGGTCACAAAGTCAGAAAATCAACATGGGTATCGTATCCTTTTTTGAGTACTTATATAGTACGCGGGCGAGGCCGCGTGGAAAGGCTGTATGGGATAAACTGTTTGAGAAATGTTGGGAAGTGATAATATGCGAAATGATGTTCGCCGATACATTATTATAATTTGAGCGGCGTTGATGAGGCCACTCCTTGGCGTTTGCATTTGTTAGGGTGAATCACGTCTTACAGTCAGCATCGAATCGTATTATGCCATGCGTACGCATCTCATACTAATCAGTCATTTTGAATAATCAAGATCAGGGATCGAATACCGGTATTATTTTCATACAAATTAACCGGTATTAATTTTCGGTATTTCGGCTTTTAATGAATATTTCTGAATATTTTCTGGATACTCTGATAGTGTACGGACCTTAGCTAAATTACATTTTAAAATATAATGGAAATATTGTGAAAGTTGGGCGCTATTTAGATTATTACTAATACCGGTAACGATCCCTGATCAAGATGCGATTGTATGGTGACAGATGTGATTCCCCTACTGTGTTGGTGTTGTGTGACGTGTGAGTGTGAGTGTGAGTGACCTGACGGTGAGGTCGAGCACGGAGCCGTTGACGACGGGCACGCGGAAGGCGAGGCCGGCCAGCCGCCCCGCGCACGCCGGCACGATGCGGCCCAGCGCGCGGCACGCGCCCGTGGCCGCCGGGATGATGTTCTGGTGGATGCTGCGGTGGTCGCGCCAGTGCTGGAATACTCCGTATAATGTGGCCGAACCAAAGACTAATGTTTTAGTGGGGTGGGGGTTCCACGATGGGGTGGCAAAGCGCGCATAAGGTGAATCTCACACTGACGCCGCGTCCCGCTCCGGAGAACGAGACAGACACAAGCAGAGAGCTATCTCGCTCGCGCACCGGCGCTGCATGCGGAAACCGTGTGATAGTCGCCTAAGGGTTTCCCCCCATCAATCGACGCGGATTCGGCAAAATCCGGTGGAAAAAAGCTTTATGTCCACCCAATAAGAGCTGACAAGGTACGGTTCGGCTCGGCCGACGCGTCGACGTCTTTTTCGCTCTTATTGCGTGGACATAAAGCTTTTTTCCACCGGGTTTTGCCGAATCCGCGTCGATTGGTGGGGAGAAACCCTTATGCCACGAGAAACAGACCAATATAATTAGCAGTCAGACCGTCAGCACAGTCCCCCTTTCGTTAAATTTGCAACGGGTCCCAAATAAGTGTAGGTCCGGCACTGAATAATGTATATCTGGCATGCAAGTGCAAGAAGAGTCCACGAGCCAGATATAAATTTCATCAGTAATTTCATGCAACCATATCGTCAGCTGCTGTTCCGTTGACGAATTGAGGAACAGTGATATCCCGAGTTTTATGAAGCTGCTCTCTAAATTATTTTACGAATTACGGTATTTGAGGAACTTGGTCATGAAAATAGGATTTCCATTATCACTCACCAGGCTACTTGGCTTACCTTGCCTCGAACGCACAATCCGTCCAATGGCCTAAGCGATGGCGTCATAGCATGTATACTGGTAACGAAACCGTCGGCTACGCCATACGAGTCTTCCAGGATCTTGACGATGGGCGCCAGGCAGTAGAGGGTGCTCGACGCGCATGATATTACTTTCATTTCTACAACGTAAGTATAAGCAGAGATAAATAAGTAAGCTGAAATTGCTTACTCCATAAAACTGGTTATTATGCCGAAAGCTTGTAATAATGAAGGCATGACGAGTACAGGGACTGAAGGAGGAACGGACAGGGAGCGTGATTACCAAGTTTTACAACGGGCGCCCTATTTATTACGCCCAAGGATCAGTCCAAGGGCTGACTAAGGAGTCACAGGGCGGACACGTCATATTTCAAAATTCGTTTGAGCGCCTTTGTGTGCACGGTACATCTGTACACACTTCAATGTGTGCGTGCGTCTTAGGACGCTGTTCCGCTGTCGTAAATGACGTTTGACAATACACCGACATTTTGCTTTTTATCGATGCGCTGCAACCTGACAGATTAGCCTACTAGTTCCCTACCAATCGGCCGCCGCGGGGTGATGTAACCCCGTTCGGGACGGGGCGTAGCGTGGCCATTCTGTATGAAATAAATTATCTATTTTGTGCCTTAGTCGTCATGTTTCATCATGTCATGCTTTTGGACTAATAACCAGGTGTATGGCATGAGCACTCTAAGCTTACTTATTATTTCTCTGTGGTATAAGTAGAGTGAGCTACAGAGAAACAGGACCCAATTCTACTTGTAAGAAAAAAAATTGTTTTATTTGATCACTTAGTACCTAACATAATATGTAACTTCTGTTTAGGGCGTCAGGTATCTATTCAACTGCCCTTCCCTCGAGTTCGTAAACCGATTTTAATAAAACATCGGTTCATCCCTTTCAGCGTCACGGCACCTGAGAGAGACACGATAGCGGCCAAACTTATGACAACCCTCTTTGCGTTAAAATAACGTTTTGACAAGAAATATGATCAGTTTACCCGGTTGTATGGTGTTTTCGTTGACGCCCAGTATAAGCATGGGCGCGTCCGCACTTGGACCCGTCACTATCACTCTCCTCACGCCATCGCTGCTTAGGTGAAGCTAGAAACAATTGTTGTTCTTTATTAGGAGGGTCCACACCTGACGCACCGCCTCGCGAGGAAATTGCCGCCTATTCGTTATTTTCGTAGATATTTTTTTTGTTGCTAACGGGGAAGGCAACTGTCAACGGTTTGGTTAGTGGTGCACGCATCTTAGATCGGTTTCCTCACGATGTTTTCAGTGGTACGAGTCGGGATTTGAACCCGATACCTCCAAGATTTAAAGTAGGATTTCCTACCGCTAGGTTACAAGCGCATTAATTCCAAGCCAATAGGAATGCCAATGAGGATAAAATATGTAATACAATTCAACACATAATTTAGTTCTAGTCACTCACGTACCACGACCCTACTCATAGTGTTGTGTTCCTAATGGTGAGTAAGGTTGCCAAAGAGCTCAAAAGAAGACCCAGTGTGTTGACGATGAGAGATCCTCTTGTTCGTTTAAGCGTCACCACAGTGAATCCTCCTTTTTGACGTCGTCTGTACGATTTCTTACCGATGCTTTTTCCACGCTGGTGAACATACCAGAGGCCTCAATGACATATTGCACGCCCGCTTCGTGCCACGGTATATCTGCTGGTGCTTTCTGATGGAACACCTTTATCGGTCGGTCTGAAACAAAGGCTACATTGGGAGACTAATGTCCAAAATACAACTTCGAGAATTTACCTATTGTCCCTATTGAGTAATGGATTGGGCCAAAATAAACGTGCCGATTGCTGTACTTCCTTGTCGTTTTTGGCCCTACTAGGTATACTTAGTTACTACTACCCACGAGAGGGAGGCGACGAAGTGTTGGGGTACGGAGTCAGGCAGCAAGGATCGTTACAAGGATGTTTACGTGATATTCTGAAATGTAATTTAGGTAAACGTAATAAATAAATTATCTGATTATCCGAAAAATATTCTAAAATATTCATTAACAACCGAGATACCGAAATTGAATACCGATTAATTTGTATGAAAATAATACCGGTATTCGATCCCTGGCTACAGGTACCTACTAAACTATATAGTTTCTCACATGGGCGTATTTACCCTAAGGCCAAGGGGACCATAATGGTCCCCGTAGTGGCAGGACACCAGGGGCGGCAGGATCAAGGTGCAAGGCTCTGAATGTTTCTCACACCCCTCATTCCATTCCCCACAATGAAAACAAACGAAACCAGGTGACATGGTAATTTGGCCATTGTACAACCTTTTGTATTCACCGAATTATGCAACGGGTGCTAAAATCGTATGCACCCACCAGAATTTAAATTAAATTTGCTATTTGGTATGTTGATTTATCCTTTAACTACTGTGAAATGGAGCGGTAGGCGCTTTGATAAATGAAGGTCAAAAAATTGCAGTTTAAACTGGTCTTAAAATTGGTATGTAGGTTATTGAAGTAGACTAAACCGTGTGTCAAAATTTGGAGCGGTAGGTTAATAGGGTTGTAGATAAATTAACGTATTTTTTTGTATTTTAAGCTTGACGCCATACATACTTGTTGCCATTTAAGACCTACTTAAGTACTGATTCACATCAAGTGTGTGATGTGCCTTATGTGGATATGTTATGATGATTTTTTTAATAACCAATAAATAATAACCAACCATTGACTTTTATTTCATCCGCTTCGTGTGACACAGTTCCGGAGAATCGCCCGTGAGTGGAATCGAATTTGATTAAATAACACATGTACTCTAGGTCGATGGCTGGGTCGTTGATTGCTGAAACCTGTAAGGATACAATAGACTAGAGTTGGTAGAATTAGAATGATCCCAGAAGAACTACGTAAGATATCGAAATAAATAAATAAATATTATAGGACAATCTTACACAAATCGACCTAGGCCCACAGTAAGCACAATATGGCTTGTGTTATAATAGGTACTAGACAACGATATATATAATAGATAAATACTTAAATACATAGAAAACACCTATAACTCAGGAACAAATATCTGTGATAAACACACAAATAAATGCCCTGACCAGGATTCGAACCCGGGACCTCCTGATCTATGATATCGGGATATGATCGGGATCTATGATAGCCCTGAAACGTCAAAAATGTAAAAATACGTTAGGCGTCTGCGCCGCGCGTCAAAACGCCCTATACAAAAAGTGTGCGGATTGTGACGTCACCGTTTACAAAGTTGCAGAAAACTGTTTGGAAGGAACAAGTTTTTGTAAGATTTTTGTAATTTTAGGCACGAAAAAATGCGTTTAGCTATAGTTGTCATACATTTTTTTTCTTGTCAGGACATAAGTAATCGAACTGAAGTTTCGAAAATACATTTGATGTACAAAAAAATGCCTGAAATTTTATGTTTTCAAACCGCAATATCTTTAAAAAACTGTTAAAATATATTACGGATTTCCACTTATTTATATTAGTTTGGGGTTGTTGAACGTGTTCATGCAACAGATTCAATTAAATATTTTTCATGCATGTTCTCTATTGCCATTCAGTCCGGCTGGTCGGTTATCGACACGTCAGAGTTGGAAGCCGATAAAAGGAGGGAGGGGGGGGAATATGAAAAACAAAGTCCAACGTGGGTCAGGTCGGGTGCCTGTGGTTCTACAACACGTAGGGAGTTTAAATACCGCAAGCCATCCGGTTGCCTCTCGGACACTGTAACTACGCACCATTGCTTTAACTATATTAGATCCACAGTTATTGTTACAGTACATAAAATAGCGCTTTCCAAGATATAGAATATTACATGATCTCCTTACTTCTATTTCAGAGTTGTCACAACACGTTCTAAATATAACTCTGCCAATTCGGCCAAAGCTGTTGATTCCAACTTTTATTACCATACCGAATAGGTAGATAAGAATCGCCAAATTCAGATAAATTTTGAATTTCTCTAAACAAGACTTAATTTTTGAAAAGTGCCGCTGTCACCATTCTGACATCATGATCCTTGACAAAAAAGATGGGACAGTGTCCAGAGACTTTATAGTATTTTAGTAGAACATGGTAACACTGGTCATTTGGTCATGTAACAAAAACCGGTTTTTCGATTTATAACACAAATTTGCGTATATCTCGAAAATAAATTATTGCGTAAAAAGCTTATGATAAGAATTATAATAGATTTTTGTAAATAAATAGCTGTAACTTTTCCTTATCAAATATAATTTTGTTATTTTTTCTGATAGCAATCCTATAAAAGAATCTCCAAAGATTATGCAGATAGACTAGATATACAGTGAACATACAGTGGACGTAGAGTTGATATGGCATTCGAACAATTACGGAAACGGATTTACTAGAGACCTACATTTAGTAGAGATACCACCTACTTTGATGCTTCCTTTCAAACCACATTTTGTACCCTTCCCTTTTTTTAAACGATTACAGCGCCATGTACGCGTTACTTTGTGTGGTTATCATTATCATTTTGAACGTGTTATTGCGGCACATCGAGGTAATTTTTGGTTTCATTTCTCGACTTTGTAGCTACAGATCAGAATAAGAGATGAACATCACTTTCTCATTCTAGCAAACAACTTCGTCCCGACTTACGTAGGCAAAACTTTCAAGTGTAAATGGGGGAGGCAACTGTCACAATTCCAAGACATTGGTCCTTAGAGAAGCTAAATTTGTAGCGCGAAGTAGCTTTTATTTATTTTAGCGAAAATGGCTCACTGTTTCGTCTCGAATTGGTCCCCAAGAGAAATTCTCAAGTATCTGAAATACTCTTAAATTAAAATTATTGTGATTTGCGTACTTGAAACGCGCAGAGTGCTAGTGGAGCCCAAGCTGATTAGGCATACAGACTTACTTGAAGAACGAATACTAATTATTAATTAATATCGTATTATAAACGAAACGTTGTTTATTTTCAATCGAGACATAGACAGAACTCATAACATATTTCTTCTTTATGTATAGAACAAGTATAGGTATAAATAGTTTGAATATAAAAAGTGAAGGTATAGAAACTCCTTCAACACTTTCCCTTATTCAATACTATTCCAAGAGCCTGGCAAAGGGAAGAGAATCTTGGACGCGGTAGTCCCTTGGTTAAAATATCAGCTGGCTGATCGGTTGTGCTGATTCTCTTAACTTCTATAGCACCTTCGGCAACTTGCTCTCGAACATAAAAATGTCGAATCCGAATATGCTTTGTTCGCTTGTGAAACTCGGGATTGTGTGCCAAGCGAACAGCTGCCTCGTTGTCGACATATAGTGCAGGAATCTGCTTGAGTTCAGTTAACTCCTGCATCATTCTGGTCAGCCATACCAATTCTCTAGCTGCTTCACTAGCTGCTACCAGCTCGGCTTCGGTAGTAGAGATAGCAACTGACGCTTGCCGTTGGCTGAGCCAGGATATCACACCTCCTGCATAGCGACAGGCTACGCCTGTAGTAGATCGGCTGGTCTCCCGATCACCTCCATGGTCAGCATCGCTGAATGATTCGAGTATTCCTGGTTTATGCTGTCCATACTTTATTCCATAGGAATACGTTCCTTTAACGTAACGAAGAATCCTTTTTACGCCAAGCCAGTCTTCCTTGGAGGGGGATTCCAATTTTCGGGAAGCAACACCCACTGCAAAAGCAATGTCGAGACGTGTACCGACCATCAAATATGCTAAAGCACCGACGGCTTCTCTATAAGGATACTTCTCCTTCTTTTCGGTTTCAACTTTCCCTGAATGAAAAGTTTCCTTATCGATGGGTGTTGTGACAGGATTGCAATCTGCCATCCCAAAACGCTCTAGAATTTTCATAGCGTAGGCTTCTTGATTTATGAAAATAGAGCCATCGTTTCCTCTTTCGATTTGAAGTCCTAGATAATACGACGCGGGCTTAGTCGTGATCTTTAACCGTTTTCTGAAATCATTGAGGAAAGATTTCGATACATCTTCATCACTTGCGGCTACTAATCCATCGTCTACGTACAACGTGATTAATAACTTCTTGCCATCTGTTTCTTTACTATATAGGCAACAGTCAGCCTTGCATTGTTTAAAGCCCATTTCAAGTAAAATGCTTTCAAAACAAGAGTTCCAACATCTTGGAGCTTGCTTTAACCCGTATAAGCTTCGGTTAAGCTTCCATACTTTAGGTGTTCCATCACTAAAGCCTTCGGGTTGTTGCATGTAAATTTCCTCTTCGAGTTTTCCGTTGAGGAACGCTGTAGCAACGTCGAATTGGACTAGCTGCATGTTCTCTTGAGCGCTGACGCTCAATAGTGCTCTGACAGTTGCTAGGCGTGTGACAGGACTGAAAGTCTGATCGTAGTCGATTCCTTTTCTCTGTTTAAAACCTTTCACAACGAGCCTTGCCTTGTATTTGTCGATTGAGCCGTCTGGATTCCTCTTTGTACGTAGAACCCATTTGCAAGGAAGCGCTTTTCTTCCTTTCGGTAGATCACATGCCGTCCACACGTTGAGGTCCTTCAGTGACTTCATTTCGCTATGCATCGCTTTTCGCCATTCTTCACAATCATTGCGATTCATTGCATCAGCAAAATTCGACGGGTACGTCTCTGTAATGCATACGTAGTCATCATACCGTTCAGGTCGCTGTATTTCGTCTCGATTTCGCAAATTGTAACGTGGCGCTTCAGCATCATAAAAGTCATCTCCTTCAGGATCATCGTTATGTGGTTCAGGTTCATGGACTTGGTCTTCTTGGACTGGTTCAGGTTCCGACTGTTCCAAGTTATCTCCCTCGAAGTCAAATTCATGATCGCTAGAGTCAGATGATTGATCATCTTCTAAAACTCCCTCAGGTTCGTCAGGTAAAGGATCTTTTTTTTTTTTTTTTAATACCACGACGGTGGCAAACAAGCATACGGCCCGCCTGATGGTAAGCAGCTACCGTAACCTATGGACGCCTGCAACTCCAAAGGCGTCACATGCGCGTTGCCGACCCTTTACAAAAAGGAGGATTCACTGTGTTGACGATTAAAGGAACAAGAAGGTCCCTCATCGTCAACACACTGGGTCCTCTTTGAGCTCTTTGGCAACCTTACTCACCAGCAGGAACACAACACTATCTTGATGTACTTCAGGATGTAGAGCCGGTTCCTCGTTTGCGTTGCTGTTGGCGTTATCCATCGGCAGTCGCAGTGTGTACTCCCTCGTATTGGCGTCGTTGTTTACGCAATCAGGGTGAACATCGCTGTTAGGAAGCGGTCTCTCTTCAAAAGTGACATCTCGTGAACGGACTAGTCTGTTATTTTTTCCGTCATTGATCCAAATCCGGTAGCCATCTTCATCGTAGCCGACAAGTCTCCCTTTAATGGCTTTTTTGTTCATCTTCTTCCGTTTTTGCTTTGGGACATGGACGTAGGCATTGCATCCTATGATACGAAGATGTTTGACAGCCGGTTTCTTTCCAATCCAAAGTTCGTACGGCGACTTGTCTTTGTTGTTTGTCGGACCAGTTCTATTGAGAATGTATGCGGCCGTATTTATCAGTTCTGCCCAAAGTTCTTGTGGCATAGTTTCGTGCGCATACATCATCGATCTCGCAGTTTCAACCAAGGTGCGGTTTTCGCGCTCGCTCACACCATTTTGTTCCGGTGTGTAAGGCATTACCAGTCTTTGTTTTATTCCATGGGAGCCTAGTATATCTCGAATGGACTTGTTGTCAAATTCGCCACCGTTGTCGCTTAGCAGGCATTTTACGGTATGTCCAGTTGTCTTCGTCTGAGCTAGCATTAAGGCGAGCTTATCCTTAACCTCTGACTTGTGTCTTAGGAAGTATACCATACGGTAGCCTGTGTAGTCGTCTTTGAACAACACGTAATACTGTAATTTTGAAAAACTTGGTTGAAATGGTCCGCATACGTCGGTATGTACCAGCTCTCCAGGCGCGGTAGCTCTGGTTCTCGTACCGAATTTAAGCCTATGAGCTTTCCCATATATGCAGCCTTCGCATAGCTCCTTATCAAGAGGAAGATCTAAGTTCAGTTCGCGTTTAACTGTAGCTTTTACGTGCCTCTTGTTCTGGAGCGCTAATCTCTCGTGGTATAGTTGCATAGTATCGGACGTTGCAAAGACTTCGGCAGGATTCTCAGGATGTACTACATTTACGTCTAGTCTGTACAATCCACCTCCTTTCTGACGTTTTCCTGTTAAGCACTCTTCTCCATTGACATAGACGGTGCATTCTTTTGTCGTCGATGAGAATTTACTATTAGGAATCTTGTCGTGTACTGCTAGTACCGAGAATAAATTCTTTGTAATGGCTGGAACGTACCAAACGTCTTGTAGGGTCACTCGTTGTAGGTTCCCTCTTGCATTTGCTTCGACAATTACTGAACCTTTGCCCTTAGCACGAATCGTGTTGCCACTAGCCGTTGTTACAGTACGGATTTCATCAAAGTCAAAGCATTTGAAGTTTTGGAATAAGTCAGCCCGGTTTGTTACATGGCCCGTTATCCACGTACCAGTTTTCAGTGTCAGGAACGATTGAAAATACTTCAGTGCTCTCTACAGACATAAGGACCATGTTTGTGATGTTAGAGGTAGAAGGTGTTGCTTGCCGATTACTGCTTTTCGGAGGCTTGCCGTCTTTGATCCACTTCTGACAGTTTCTCACTCGATGGCCGATAGCTTGGCAGTAGTTGCATTTTAACTTCCTATCCTTCTTCTCTGCATTAGACGTAGTGCCGGAATTCGAAACCAGAGCTTCCTGTTGAAGCACGTTGTTACTCTGCAGGGCTCGTTCAAATGCACATAAATGGTTTGTAAGGCTTTCGATAGTTCGTTCAAATTTAGGCAGTAGTAGCCAGCTGCTTCTGAAGGAGAAGTAGGTTTCGTCGAGCGTATCGAGGATCTTGCAAAGTAGTAGCAGTTCTGGTAGCTCGCTTGTTTTGTCCTTACTTAACTCCTGATTAAGCTGTGTCCAAATGTTTTTCAATTTTGACATGTGTGTGGCTATGTCGTCTGCCGGATCTTTCCTAAAGCCAAAAAAGCTCATGCATAGATTGTAAGACTTATCTTCGTCTGTCCCGTCGAATAGTCTATGCAGCTCAAGCCATACGTCTCTTGCATTCGTAAATCTCATGACCTTTCTAAGTGTGTCTTCTTTCATATTGGTTGTAACGATGAGAAGAGCAGTCGCGTCTGCTTTTACAAACCGTTCTGGTTCAGCCTTGTACGTGGCGACTGCTGCAGCTTCTACTTCAGGGACGGGGTCTGCTGGTTTCAGGAACGAGCCTTCTACTACTTCCAGCGCGTGCGGGACGGTACGTAGCAGACTTACAGCTTTATATATCCATGTGTCCCAATTCGATTTCCCTTCTAACAAACCAATCTGTAGTTTCGTTATGTTCTCCATTTCGTAGGTGGGACCGATAACCTATTGTGATTTGCGTACTTGAAACGCGCAGAGTGCTAGTGGAGCCCAAGCTGATTAGGCATACAGACTTACTTGAAGAACGAATACTAATTATTAATTAATATCGTATTATAAACGAAACGTTGTTTATTTTCAATCGAGACATAGACAGAACTCATAACATATTTCTTCTTTATGTATAGAACAAGTATAGGTATAAATAGTTTGAATATAAAAAGTGAAGGTATAGAAACTCCTTCAACAAAAATGCTGTTGAATAAAGCGACAGGCAGCGGCCTCTGAAATAAGTTTTCAGCGGCCTTTCCCATTTGGTCTTACAGTTGATAAATCGCTGTGGTAAAAACGTTCAAGCACACGCACAGTCTGAAATGACGTGTCTAGTCTATGGCTCATTGATCTTCTATATCCGCCCCGCCTACGAAGCGCCGCGAGGACGTCCTTCGTCTGACATTTCTAAGCTCCATCTTGTGAGCGGCGTACGTGTTCAGTGTCACAGCCACTTCATCTAAACTTTATTCCGGTAAGTTAGTGCTATTACAATGTACCTTGCTTCTTAATTCGTCATTACGATATAACACCTTTCAATATGTATTACTTATACTGCTAACAAGAGTGATTATTTACACGTTTACATCATCATTCGGAATATTTCAGAACAATCAGTACCTACTTCATTTATAAATTATGGTCCTATACAACGTGTGTAGCTTATTAAAAACTGAGAACGTTGTTCTTTAGTCATCTAGACCATCTTTTATCTATATTTAGTATGTTTTGTTAGTTAATTCGCCGCTAGTAAGTTTGACCTCTATGCGACCTCCACGAGCCGGTAGTTGTACATTTGCAGCGGTAAACTACTTTGCAAATTCCGTACCATTGTTCAATGAAATAGTTCAAAATGTCAGCATCCAAGGTCACGGTCGGTCAAAGTAAAGATACGCGTTTTGTTTGTTGTCTATTTAACCTCTAGTACCTCTACTATCTTATAGGTGATGAAACCGGATGAATACCCAAACTATTGCGGTATACCCTCATCACAGTATTTTGTATCAATTAGTGCTTGTTTATTGTAAATGTCTTACCAACCTTCTGCCGCCCTCAAAGAAAAAAAATGGCAAGAAAAATGGAATTCGGATCATGGATTTAAAATACTGAATGGAAGGCTCTGGGCGGCTTTGTTTTTTTGTTTCATAATCATCACTGAAATTTCAATGTATTAAATCCGCTTGCAATTAGTGTAAGCTAATTTGATTGATTACTTTAATTTTTTTCTATGCATACTTCTGGTTTTCTATACATATAAGTTATTGACTGACTTAATTGACTGAATATGACCTTACAGTTGTTGGTTGACCTTGTAAAATTATGAAAAAATGTGCAGTTTTATACCCAATAGGGCAGAACTAAACTGCATTAAAAAATGTTGTTTAGTCACCTTATACCTATTGTGAAACTATTGAAATGATAAATGTTATTTTACTATTGATGAAAACTTATTGTGTAACAAGTAGTTTTTTGGAAGATGGTGAAAAGTTTCTACAGTATGTCTTATTGGATTCCAACTCATTAAGAATCTGTCTTAAATATGTGTTACTACATAACTTAAATCCCATTACAATAAGGTTATATACATACATATTTTTGTCTGAAAAATTGCATTAATATGTTAGACCAGGCTCGCGAGCCGCATGCGGCTTTTTGAAGGGCAGTTGTGGCTCTTCAAGTTCCCCAAAATTAAAAAAAAATCAAATATTAGAGTGAAAACCAGAAAACTATGCTCTATGAGCTTCCAAAAATTCTATATTTTCTGCCATCAGGCCTTTGTCTAAAAAGTTTGCAGACCCCTGTGTTAGACCTTCCTGTCCATCCTCCGGGTTGCTTATGATATAGATAAATCGGCAAATTTCCTTGGTACATATACACTTTTCTACCTGCAATAGCAAAGTACAATTAATGATTGAAATAAATTTAATTTTATACAACCTATATCATTCATACTCAACTGATTAATAAAGTTTCTAGTGCATATTGCATTGATATATCAGATTTGCAGACCACTTGATAGATCAGATACCGTGACTATAATTTCTTATATTTTCTTTTGCAGCAATGTCGAAAATCGGTATCAACGGATTTGGCCGCATCGGTCGCCTGGTGCTCCGCGCCTCCATCGAGAAGGGCGCGTCCGTGGTCGCCATTAACGACCCCTTCATCGGCCTTGACTACATGGTCTACCTCTTCAAATACGACTCCACCCACGGTCGTTTCAAGGGCACCATTGAGGCTCAGGAGGGCAGCCTTATCGTCAACGGAAACAAAATCGCCGTGTTCTCTGAACGCGACCCCAAGGCCATCCCCTGGGGCAAGGCTGGCGCTGAATACGTCGTAGAATCCACCGGTGTCTTCACCACCACAGCTGCTGCTTCCGCTCACTTGGAGGGTGGCGCCAAGAAGGTCATCATCTCCGCCCCCAGCGCTGATGCACCCATGTTCGTCGTCGGCGTCAACCTCGACGCTTACGACCCCTCTGCCAAGGTTATCTCCAACGCTTCTTGCACCACCAACTGCCTCGCTCCCCTCGCCAAGGTCATCCATGATAACTTCGAGATTGTGGAGGGTCTGATGACCACCGTTCACGCCACCACCGCCACCCAGAAGACCGTCGACGGTCCCTCTGGAAAGCTGTGGCGCGATGGCCGTGGCGCGCAGCAGAACATCATTCCCGCCTCCACTGGTGCCGCTAAGGCCGTCGGCAAAGTCATTCCTACTCTCAACGGAAAGCTGACTGGTATGGCTTTCCGCGTCCCTGTCGCCAACGTGTCTGTTGTTGACTTGACCGTCCGCCTGGGCAAGCCCGCCAGCTACGACGCGATTAAGCAGAAGGTCAAGGAGGCCGCTGAAGGTCCCCTGAAGGGCATCCTTGGCTACACTGAGGACCAGGTTGTGTCCTCTGACTTCATTGGTGACACCCACTCGTCCATCTTCGATGCCGCCGCTGGTATCTCCCTCAATGACAACTTCGTCAAGCTGATCAGCTGGTACGACAACGAATATGGCTACTCTAGCCGAGTCATTGATCTCATCAAGTACATCCAGACCAAGGATTAAATACATAGCTTTTAGAGATATATGTTACATGTCGAGATTATCGGCGCTTTTAATTTAAGTTTTAAATGAATGCAGTGATATCCTCTAAATTATTATATTATGCTACTTTGAAAGTAGCTCTGAATGTGTACTCTGTTCGGTTTTTGCATAAAACACGAAATATTTATGTATGTAATATCAAAATACACTTTGAAATTAAAATGTTGAAATAGCAAAGTTTCGCATTTTTACCTCATTACTTTCCCTATATTTTGTGATTGTGAAGAGGAATAAGATGAACAATATAAGTATGGTCTGTCTGGTCATTGGTGCTAACCTCTTACCTACATAAAGTTAGTAAGTAGAGCTTACATAAGCAGGATGACTTCTGATTTGAGTAAATGCTAAAATTTATAGAATTAATTCAGCTATTCATTTCATAGGCAATCACCAGGAAATTGAAAATTGTAGGGCCTAATTGGTGGGCAGGGTACACACCTGCCTCTCCCTTCAGCTCCCTGAGGGCCCTAACTCTTATTACACCTTCCAACCTGACAGATTGGGCCCGACAAATTGCAATGTCTAATACTTTTATTTTAGGTTTTAGTATGGAGGCAATGCCGCAATGGGGAATGATTCCATGTTTTGTTGAATCATTGCTCCGAAATAGAATTCCACCGGTTTCTGAAATACACTAAAATTAAAATGCTGTAGATTAACGCCATAGGAAAGGTTTTTGCCTATGAAAAGCTTTTTGACTGCATACTAGTTAAGGATCGGATCGGAGGATTTGTCTCTTTTTCTTATTGTATGGAATCTGGAACAGCGCTGTCTACTAAAAGTTTTCACCGGCCTTTCCCGTAGATACATTTCCGTTACCATAGACAAATTTCCAGCAGATTTTGTCTATGAACTGCTGAATTCCGCTATGTGTGTGGAGCGCATTTGGCTGTAATGTTGGCATACTTGTTTTTATCTCATTCTATAAAGAATAAAAACCGGTAAGAAAAGGTATCCAACACGTCACTAATTATGATGGCCGCACGTCGTCCGTCGGCAGCTGTCACTGACAAATTCGTCTGCTGCGTGTAAATTTGTGTGATGAACAAGTTTAGAGTTATTTATTTTCTGCATAAATATGGTGTACATTAATAGATAATGGATCTTTTGGTTGCCTACTTTACTGTGAACTTAATGAATTGTGCATAAGCTACCTAAACTGTGTTGTTTTTGATATAATGGAGGATCTCAATTTGACAGAAACCGAAATGAGATATTTCGGTGATTTGTTTTTATGTTGTGACGAGGAATCCAATGGGAAAATACCAATTTTGAAAGCAACGGAACTATTTAGATCATCAAATATACCCAACGATATCCTAAAACAGGTAATATATGCATAATTTTACACGTTTATAATAATAATAGAATAATTGTGTGAAGCTACTATGGACACTTAATTATATGTTACAGATCATGGATATAAGCGTGGCACCTAGTAACTCAGCATCGCTGAACCATATGAACAGAAAACAGTTTTATTCTACTTTAAAATTAATAGCAGCTCATCAAACAAATGTAGTATTGAAGCCTGAACTTCTGTCCACTCCTCTGGACCTGCCTCTACCGAGGTTTACATGGGCACTAAACTCAGAGGCTAGCGCAGACTTAATACAATTATCTAATTCACCTAAGGAACAACACATCCCTAAGAGAGACCGAAATTTTACTAGTAACATTGGAGCTTACGAGCCCATAAGACTACAATCAAATTTGTCTGACAGTGATGTTCCACAGACCTTGTCTCATGATAATACGGAAGCTCTAAGTACTGACTCTGAAATGGAGTCGGAAACAATGTCACAGAGGTCAGACACACATGTAAGTAGACCATTTTACAACCATTTCATTATTTAGCTCATTGGTTTGTAACCTTACAGGGAAAAGGGTCCACTCGACAAAAATTATTTCTTGGCAAGGACAATCTAACTGTCTGGGTCTAAATACCTTTAAACAATAAAGGTAATTGGGTTATTTTGTTTATCCAGTCATAAAGCACTTCAGTTGCTTAAAACCCACTGATTTAGCTTATTGTAATATACTATCATATGGTGACAGGAATTTGTTTTTTAACTTTAAAAAATATTTACAAGAAATAATTTAAAAAAGAATCCATTAGATCCAAAAAAGGTGATCTATTAAATCAGGGGTCGGAAAACCATGACTCGCAAGCCGCCTTTGAAGGGTCAGTTGTGGCTATTCGAGTTCCCCTCAATTTTTTTTTAAATCAAATATTACAGTAAAAAAAAACACAAAACAGACAACTGCGGCTCTATCAGCTTCCGAAAATTCCATATTTTCCAGGCTCTTTGTCAAAAAAGTTTGACAATCCCTGTATTAAATTAATCTTCCACTCATTTTACTGGTTTAGTTCTATAAACAATGTGTGCAATTATGAAGTACCATATAAACATCAGTGTGAATCACCTATTCAGCAAGCATCCATTTGCTGATTTATCTGCCTGACCTTGCAAACTGTTTATTGGTTAACTAATGATGCATGATAAATTGTACTGATCCTTTGTTCATGTTACCTAATTGATTTTCATATGTTTAAACATTAACTACATACTATACCTTAATCTTGTAAAACATTAGATATTAGTCTTAATTTGAAACAACATTTTTAACCTCTTTTTCTATTCAGAAATATTATTATTAGCAAATGGTTGTAATGAATGATATCATTTTTTTTTTGTCATGTAAATATAGCCTCATTAGCCTCTTGATATTGGAATTCATATCAACAGGGGATTCCCATGATATAAAATCTTGCATACTTATTTTTTTTTTTATATCCCAGGTCACACTGACTTGTATGGATTTAAGGTTGTGCACTAAGCATAGAGGAGTGTGTTGTAATTATCACAGTGTATAAAATTAATCTATATAAATATTTAGGTCTTGCTAGCCATAGGTTTCATTTTCCTTTGCTAACCAATGTTGTAAGATATTGAAACCTTAATGTTTTGGTCCTTTCTAAATTTATGTTTAAGAACTGCACTCTTGTTAATGAAGTAATAGCTACTCCTTTTTACGGTTCCGTAGCCAAAATGGCAAAAACGGAACTCTTATAGTTTCGTCATGTCCATCTGTCTGTCCGTCCGTCAGTATGTCACAGACATTTTACTCTGAAACTATAAGACGTATTGTAATAAAATTTCGACATGAGGTGTAGTTATGTAGTTAAATTGAAGAAAAAATATTTGTAGGAGGGGCGATCCATGCATGTAACTAAATTTAATAAAAAAATTACCAAATATCAACATGTTGCACATCAATCAATAGGTCTTTTAAAATAACATCCAGGTTTGTTTGAACATTATGTGATAAAGTGAATATTTTTTTAAATATTCGCTCCATTATACGTGGTCCGACACGAACATGGCCGGTTTTTATTTTCTACCTTTCTCTTGAGAACCTAATGGAACACAATAGCAACTTTCTCTTTCACTACTCTTAAGATTTTCGCTACTAAACCTCATGTAATTTACAAATAATATTTAGACTGTGATAGAAATATGTTAAAGGGTAATATTTTCTTTCCAGCGACGAGGTAAAAACGGATCACCCTGGAGCACGGCTAGCGGCGAAAGTCCGACGCCAACCAACAGTGTAGCGGAGCGGGTGCACCCAGTGTGGGAGCACAGTGTGACAGGGCGCGGTGTGTGGCCCGCCAACACCGGTGAGGAGCACACCAGGCTACTGGGTATGTATTATTGATGATCAGTCAGGACGTTAGCTCTATGGGTATAAGGCAGCTGTATATTTCCCGTAAATATCCTAGTCCACTGGGTACTTGCATGTCTTAGGGTAGGGTAGGGTATAGCAATAAAATTTTATTTTAACAGGCAAGTTCACACCTGACGCACCGCCTCGGGCGGAATTTGCCGCGTGAGGCGGCTCGGCTAATATGGACGTGCCTCGGCCGAGGCAAACGCACGTGCGGCGGCAATGCCTTGGGTGAGGCACGCCCACATTAGCCGAGCCGCCTCGCGCGGCAATTTCCTCGCGAGGCTGTGCGCCAGGTGTGGACACGGCTAAAACCGAATACCATCAATGCTACTGGCTGCTACGAGCAGCTAGTAAGTAGCCTGGTTGGAATTGTCGTTTGAGTCGTCTGTCGTAGGAGATAATGATCATCATATTGGTTGGGTAGACGGTCACTAGACGCCCTGCAGTTTAGTTTAAAACAAAAGTGGAGGTGGGCAGGTCATATAGCAAGATATAAGGATCAAAGGTGGACAAATCTTGTAACCAAATGGCCAGGCCCAGCTGGAAAAAGAAGAGCGGGAAGGCAAAGAAAAAGATGGGCAGATGACATCGTACAGGCTGCGGGAAAAAAATGGATTGATGTTGCCACCGACAAAGAGAGGTGGAGACAGATAGAGGAGGCTTATACCCTTGGGGACCACTAATGTGGGAAAGAAGCTAAATAATAATAATAAATAATAATATTGGTTGGGTTGAAAGATTTCACAGTTGAAATATAACGGATTTATGTTGCTAACGTGTGAGACAGCATGCTTGCGAATGAGAACGGCTGCTTACGCGTGAGACAGGATTCTAGGGCCTCTTGTGAGTGAGAATCGCTGCTTACGCAAATGATTTGCAACGCGTATAGTGTGTCTAAAATGATCCAGCTAAATGCGATTCTGGCAGATATGATTCCACCCTAATTCGATTTCTCTTAAATAGATAACCATTGTGAAAAGACTGAAAAGTAAAGTCATCACTCATCACTGTCGAACACAGCACTGTAAAACAGTGATTTTAGCTAAAAGAGAAATTGTCATGTATAGTCTAGTGCTTATAATTACTGATAACATTATCTAATTGTACACAAACCCCACCTAGATCCTTGATAAAACATCGCGCATAGTGTTGACAAATATCGAAGCAACATGGAAGTCTTAAAAAATATTTTCTGTAATATACAGGAATCTTAGGTAATATATAATATAACAAGGGCTTCCTTATTTCGGAGTTCTGTCTATAGTCCTTTCAGATTTGGGCGTCGATGCGGTTGCTTATCATTTTTTGTTGCTGCCGTAAAGGTTTAAAATTTATATTTTAAACCTTTATTTGGTTTTCCTTATGGAAAACCACAGACGAAATCGATGCCAGTTAGTAATAGGAAGATTAGGAAGATCGTAAGAATTGGTTAGACTACTTGTTATGCTATGACGCATAGGACTCAAATCCAACTATACAGTCAGCAGGTGCATTAGTACAATATAACGCGCAAACAAAGTCTATACCTATCTAAATCTTTTGTTATTGACATAAAGTCGTTTTTAAAAGACATCTCGTTTGACTAGCTACTTCTGCTGTGGCTGCACGCACATAAATAAATTACACTAGGAAGCGCGCAATAAGCGTTCTTATGGCTCTATAAATAAGATTGTGTTTGATATTATATCGCGCATTTGCATGAAATCCGACGCTAAATTAACCTACCAATTAAAAAGTATCCCTATTAGATAATTAATAATGTATTACTTTGTTTTCATAACGTTAATACCCTTAGCGGTCTGAGATCCATTATATAGGTACCAACAACACATTTAGTGACCATTTAATTATTAGTTTTCTTTAAAATAAGGTTTAAAATGCAGTTAATAATCATAGTCATAGTGATTTATTAATATAACAATATATGTACATTGCATTTAAAATTTCACTTTATATCATTTTCACATTTATTAAATTACACTTTTACAAGTAACAATTAAAATTGAAAGTGTTACAATTATCTAACATAATAAAAAATTTATCAATAGTTGTCTTGTAATAATGTCGACGATGGTGCTTAACTTTTATCGTATCAACCTCTTCAGACTAGACCTGGGGTCTTACCGCGAACATCGAAAATCTGATAACTGCCTCTCTATCGCACGTACATATTCGCAAGACACAGAGACAAATAGACGGAAGAACGAACGAACTGGTTCACATTACCACTATTACCAGGCTTGGTTTAGGCACCGTTAATTGGTGTTACGAGTATGTTCGCTTCTCGTTATCTCGGGGCCTCTAATTTGATTCCTCTAATCAAATTAGTAGACAGATAACGAAATCGCAGTTGTACTGGCAGCATTGTTTTGTTTGCATAAAAATGTAACAGGATATTTGTGCTGTTAGTGTAGTCGACTTATCGGGATTCTCTATGTCAACATTCAACAGGTGTGGCAGCCATACATGTTAACTGATGTGGCTCGCTGTTGAATAATTGTAAATAAATATTTGGATTGGTATCTGTCAATAATTTCAAACCAATATATCGCTTTAAATGTGTAAGCTATTAATCTATGAAACCTAGGATCCAGTAATGATTCAAATTGGGAATAAAAACTACGCACTTGTAGAATTAAAGTTTAAGATAACTTTGGAAAATCCCAAAGCCTTTCACACGCCTTTGTATTGTTTCATAGAACTTTTAACTTACATATATATTTGTATAAGAAATACCCATTACCAACTCTCAGGATTCCTTTGGATTTGATTTTATACATTACTTGGGAACTGATACCCTAGAGCTATTACTCGTACATGTAATCTACCTAACCGGCCTCCTAGCTTTTAACGGCCTCCTAGCCTAGTCGGTAGTGACCCTGCCTATGAAGCAGGAGGTCCCGGGTTCGAATCCTGGTCAGGGCATTTATTTGTGTGTTTATCACGGATATTTGTACCTGAGTTATGGATGTTTTCTATATATTTAAGTATTTATCTATATCTATCTATTATATATATCGTCGCCTAGTACCCACAACACAAGCCTTATTGAGCTTACCGTGGGACTAGGTTGATTTGTGTAAGATTGTCCCATAATATTTATATTTATTTATTTATTTATAACCACATAAATGGATTTACTTCTCAAGCGGCTCGAAGATCGACCCATTGTCTGTACCACATTTTGTACTCATAGATTTATTTGTTACTTTGTTAGATCGTAACATAAAAATTACTAATTCCAATTTTATTGCCTAACTTACAGGCACAGAGGAGGAATCCTCCGATCGACATTCATCTGAAGAGGAGGGCGAAGCAGAAGGCGAAGAATCAACTAGCGACTCGTGGAGCATCAGCAACGAGCAGGCGCAGCATTATGCTTCGCAGTTCGCGCAACTGCGGCCAGAGCGGGGGCTGCTGTCAGGTCACACTGCCAGGTGAGAGACAACTCTCGTGTGAGGAGACGAGCGACGCGTGGAGCATCTGCAACGAACAAGCCCAGCATTATGCTTCGCAGTTCGCGCAACCACGTTCAGAGCGGGGACTGCTGTCTGGTCACACTGCCAGGTGAGAAACAACACTCGTATGACGAGAGGAGGAGACGAGCGACGCGTGGAGCGTCAGCAATTAACAGAACTTTACAGGCATAGCAGGGCTGGGGTAAAAGCTAACGGTCAACACTTCTACCACATTTACAATTACACGTACCTGCCAGGGCGGTAAATTACAACGTGTATAATGAGCGGACTATTTTTTGCCTTCTCACTTGCAACCCGCTAGCCACTGGCGCTTAGGCCTTGAAACTGAATTTTTGCGCTATGCCTTCATGATGGCATGACTTACGCGAGGAATGCCAATCTATAAGCGTTACATTTTCTTATTTCCAGATTGTTCTTCGAAAAATCTCGTCTATCTGTGCCGGACCTACGGAAGATATGGCAGCTGTCCGACATCAACAAAGACGGCATGCTTTCCTTAGAAGAGTTTAGCATCGCCATGCACCTCATAGTCCTGCGACGAGCCGGAGCACCCGTACCCTCCACCCTGCCGCTGGCCCTAGCCCCCAAGGGAGACCCCAGGTATTCCCAACCCACTACAGACCTAGTAGATCTAGGAGCCGACATGTTTGGATCCGGGACCTCCGCCGATTTCAACTTCGCCCCCAAAACCGAAGCGGCCGACCCTTACGAAACGAAACCGAAACCCGACGACTGCGGACCCTCGATCACGCCGCCGAAGCCCGAGGCTCAAGTCAATAACAAGGAGTGGACCAAGTTCGTCGACTCGCCGACCTCCAGCGTCTCCAGCCCTGGTCCCAAACCGGTCAACTTCGATTTCCACAAGTCTGCTCTAGAGCGGGACCCGAAGATATTCCACCCCGTAGCGTTAAGAGTGACCCCCGACGTCACCGTGCCTCACGGAGAGGAGCTGAGATCGAGCACATCGCCGAGGCGAGACGACTTCGCCCACGCGTTCGAACTGGCCAGTCCGAAGCGGAATCCTCCAGAACCCGCGCCTAATGGACCTCAGGAAATCAAATCGATTCAACGCCCGCAACCTAAGAAACCGTTAAAAAGTGCAGGAGCTCTACCGCCGCCCCCGGCGCGCGAGTCCTCGGTGCACGCGGACGACGGGCCCCAGTCCCTGCAGTACGCGCCCAAGAAGGAGCCGCCGCCGCCGCCGCCGCCGCGCCCGCTCCGCAACCACGCCCGCTCCAGCTCCCTCGACTTGAACAGGTTCAAAGGCGCCCCTCCGCCCCAGCCTCCCCCGCGCATGTCGCCCTCGGCCACCTCGCCGCCCACGCGACGGCTCGTCAACCAGCGTAGCGAGGGCGAGCCCGCGTTTCCGCCCGACCCTAGAGGCGATTACGACGGGGAAGGCTTCGGGTACAATCGCGAGGACGCTCCGAAGATGCACGGAGCGTTCGAGGTGTACAGGAAGCCCAGTCGAGAAGGGTCGGCGGAGGAGCCGAGCGTGCGAGCGCTGCAGGAGCAGAACGCGGTCCTGCACCGCGTGTGCCGCGCGCTGTGCGCCGAGCTGGCCGACGTGGCGCGCGAGCGCGAGCTGCTGCGAGTGCGCCTGCAGCCGCGCGACGCCGTGTAGCCGCAACATACGTGTCATACATTGCTCATTTACGATTTTAAGCTTACATGGTCATTATCATTAACGTTACAAACACTATTTAAGACGAGATATTTGCCATGTATATTTGTTATTATGAGTTGAATGTCAAGTGATGCGTAAATTCTCAAAAGCAATACAGTAATTATAAATATTAATTTACTTTTTTTTTAAATATACCACGACGGTGGCAAACAAGCATACGGCCCGCCTGATGGTAAGCAGCTACCGTAACCTATGGACGCCTGCAACTCCAAAGGAGTCACATGCGCGTCGCCGACCCTTTACAAAAAGGAGGATTCACTGTGTTGACGACTAAAGGAACAAGAAGGTCCCTCATCGTCAACACACTGGGTCCTCTTTGAGCTCTTTGGCAACCTTACTCACCAGCAGGAACACAACACTATAAGTAGGGTCTAGTGCTATTTGGCTGTGGTTTTCTGTAAGGTGGAGGTACTTCCCCAGTCGGGCTCTGCTCCAGATTTGAGCGATGACATTCGCTGAACGTGCCCTACCACACTTAGCGAGATGCCATTCGCAGTGCCCATACCTCTCTTTTGAGCGCAGTTTAAGGACATACCCTGGTCCGGACGTAGTTTAAGGACATACCCCGGGTCCGAGAAATCCTTACTCCATAAGACCCTACCCGTTACCTCGCTGAACAGCCAGCAAAATTCGTTGGAAAGAACCCTTTCTCTCAAACGACGTCCTATATCCTTAACAAAACTTTTTAGCCTCTGCACCGTCTCTGTAGCTATCGGGACGAAGTCGCACACCTGCTCAAGGTTGGCGTATTTGCTGTGCTTGAACTTCGCCGCAGCACCCGCCTTGGTCACCGTGTGTGCTAGGCGAGTGGGAGTGAAAGTACTCATACACGTGGCATCCCAAAATTTGTTCTGGATAGCTCATCTAGTGGAATATATAATACTTAATAAATTAATGTGCCGAAATATCGGAAACTCGTAACAACAACATATACACGTTAAATACCCCGTTTTTAATAGTATTTGTGGTTGGTAATTTACCGTTAAAATAGATTCCTAATTGGAAGTACACGTTATCTATGGGGTACATTTGAAACATAAATGCCTAAGCCGCTAAATATTAGGCTACGATTGGTGATGTTGATGTATCACTAAAAACGAAATGCAAATTGTGAATGATATCTTCTTTCGAAGTTTTTAGATAAGTGAGAAATGTATGAGGTACAGAGGTCGGCCAGTGTCACGAAGCCAAACTAAGATATACCTACATTATACGCTTTGATCGACTACTACTTACGGCTCGTTATTAAACCTAAATTTACCGTTGTAAGATCTTAAAATTCCTGGCTAGGTGACTATCCTGTTTTCAAAGTGTGGTACGGTTTAAAAGTGCCTAATTTAATCAATATTTGATATTTATAATGGGTATATCACTACAAATTTTTTTACGATGTCTGCGTTTGATCGATATATAGTTATATTGCTAACATTTTTAATCGACAGAACGCTATATAATACTTTTATAATAATATTAAAACGATGTTTTACAACAGGATCGGAAGCCCAGCTAGCGGTCGAAGACATTGGTGCGAAGTTGTGTTAATATGTATTTACCGTGATCTAATATTGTATCAATCGTTTTGTATTATTTGATATGTAATCTCATAAAAAAATGGGAATATTTTTGTATATTCCACATATTGTATCCCAGTAAGGTATTTATCGATATTGTGTGAAATATCGATAATTTAGTATAGCTTTCGCCTATCTTTTCATAACGTAACTAAATTGATTTCATTCCAAATTATTTATATTGCTTAATACCTACGTAATATTTTAATATTTGAAGGCAAGTCTGCTAGAATTTATTAAATAAATTTGAATTGTATAGCAACGAAAATCAATAAGTATTTAAATATCTTGATTTTGAACAATATATACACCAACGGATATGTACATCGGTACTTTTTACCGGATACTCATTTGCTTCGGCGTGTAAGTAGCTTTAAGAGGCTATTGTTTACTTGAATCACACATCTTTTCTCAATTTAGAAGTCTCATTAAGTATAAATTATACATAAGAATATTTTCTACCCTGGCGGCTTATAATCCCAAAAATATGTATAAATGATCCTTAACTAACTTAGTTATTTATATGTAATAGGTACTAGTTATCATTATCAGTCACAAATCTAACGTCAGTATGTTTTATTTTATGCATCGCTTAGTATTCAGTTGTAATTGCATTTAGGCATAGGCGATTTTCATATTAAATTAAATGCGGATCACCGTTTCGGGGAGCGAGTGGAAATTAGTGTTACAAGCGCGTTAATACATTTCATTGTATGTCCGACTACAACGACTTGTTAGATTATTCGCACTTAAGTTAGGGCCAGACGGCATACAACCACAGCCTTCTGCCACGAGACCTTGGCAGAAAACAGAGATTTTAAACCGTGTAGCCCGTGGTTGATGTAAAATTCTACATGACCTTTAAACGCCCTTAGTGGCTAGGCGTGCTCTGCCAACCATTGGCAGAAGCGGTTGGTTGGTTGTCAGCCATGTATCGCTCGCTTCAACCAAGGTCATGTGGCAGAATCTGCCGTCTGGCCCTAACTTTATATTTAATGGTCTACATGCAATTTATAAAAGATTCCTAGGTAGTATAACGTTCGGCTAGTTTCATTCCATTGCTTTGTATGTAACGATATTTTACTCGGAGGTATCAAGACGAAGGAAGTAACGAATAAAATAAGCTCAATATGTGTTGTTTAACAACTAATTAATATCTTGGAAGTTTGGCGAGACAGTTGACTGACCATTATATGTCGGACCTTATCCCAGCGACATAAGGTCTATTATTTATGTGGATCGGTGTTTAGTGCTGTATAAAAACATCATTTTAAAACCCAGAAGCAGTTGTTTTGTTATTGAATTTGGTACCAATTGTTACTCAAGAAAAGTTCAATATAGATTGTGGAATATGTATAAAAAAATGTACGCCAGAGTCAGAAGGCTATGCAAAGATGTACTTTTAGTCGTCTGTACTGAATAACTACGTGCAGCCAAACCACGAATCTACACGTATCCGGATTCATCTGTAACCTTTTTGGCCAAACTAAATTGTACCTTATTACCGAGCAAGACAGGTGGTCTTAGGAGACTAGAGAAAACGGTCCGAAAGAGCGCATAAAAGGGTACAGTCTCACACACATTTCATGCAACATGGACCCATTGCCTTATTAGCATTATTGCCTAATGACGTCATTACTCCTTTAATCAAAACGAGATGCAGATCCTTACTTCTTATTTCTCGCTCGGTCTCAATTTTTGTTGAAGATCGTACCTGAGTACACAAAGCTTCGTGCTACTCTGTCAAACACAGATAAAATATAAAATTGATATAAATATCCCTGTAGGTAGTGGGTTATTCAGATAGGATAGTAAAATGTCCAGATCATTTTGAGTTCAAAGGCAGTCAGGTTTAATGGTCAAGCAAATTGTTCGGTAGTTTTAAATGATTTTGTTATTGCTTGTTTACACTGACTATAACAATTTTTATGAAATCTTAGCTCGCTTGTGGAGTTCTGATAGCAATCTCAATGTTAAAGATCAGGAAATTAAATGCAATAAACACGTTAAATGCGACTTTAAAACCGCAGGCTTCGGAATTTGGTTTTTATGCTAAAGTGATGTATAAATTTTATTGTTATTTGATTTAAGTATATAAACATAGTGTACGCATACGAGTTAAAATTGCAAAATTTCATATAAAATTTTCCACAAAGAGACGAAGTCCTTTCGCTTCATGAGGACAGATCGGGTATATATTTTTTACTTTGCCGTGCTAACGCTATCTAGTGACTAACTCAAGGAATTCTAGATGGCTATATAATATAATTTATACTCTACTACATGACGCTGACAAAACACCGTAGTCCGTATGGGACTGCAACGGCGGATCAGTGTTACGGTGTGGTTTACCGCGGTAAACCGAGCGACCGCTGTGAGTGGAATTGACGCGCTACTCGAGATGCTACCGTAAAGTTCATAGATTTGCCACAGTGAGCGCTCTCGTCGCTTTTAGTGTAAGGCCCTCGTGGACGCTCGAAGCGGAACGTTCGGCGGGGCGTGCAGCGTGGCGGGCGAGCGTGCATTCGCTTTGTGCAGGGACGACTCAGGACATCAGTATGAGTTTCATTTGTTTAACATGCACGCCGCACGCCCCGCCCCGCGCCACGCCCAACTCGAGCGTCCACGAGGGCCTTACACTTAGGCCTCTATAGTAGAATCCAATCAAATACTTGCTGCACGCGGTGCAATCCAACGTAGGAGCAGGCCGCCGAATATCTTTTATCTCTATAGAGTAAATAGGATTTCGGAATTAATGTATTATGGATATTAACCTATTGACCGCCACAGTCGGCTGTGGCCGACATCAAAAAGTTGTGCCATGGACGCCAACGACGGCTACAGCCGACAAGCTTTGTAATGCAATAGGGACCTACGCGGGCTTCCGCAAAGTTCAATTTCGCTTGACAAAACGCGATTACGTGGCCTCGGTGGCGCGTCATTTTTGTTCAATGCTTGGCGGTCAAACGGTTAACAGTCGATTATTTACTGGTCTCTCAACGGAATCGCCAAATGGGAATCACATATCGCCGTATGTAATTGTGTTTATGGTTGTGTACTATATATTATCCGTTCCTTCCGAGCATAGCTTTATATTCGCGTATTATAAGTAGTGCCAGCAACTAGCTCTTGCTCTATGTGATTGAAGTATAGCATTTATGTTATTTAATAGTCGCTGTATGGACGGTCCAAGGTTTCACTCAGATACTCTTTTTCCAAAAAGTAATATTAATATTGGATACCATATTAGGTATGTCGTCAAGAGTATCAACCAACACTAAGAGAAAAGTTTAGAACTGTGATTTTTTTACATTTTAATCGGCGTTTCAATCCTAAAGCTGACTAGTGACTAGACACTGTCAGTAATAATGACATTATTTATCTACTCATCCTTCTCATTCTCATATACATAGAAAAGGACGACTACAGAAGTAATGACATTATTATTGATAGTGTCTGGCCCGCTTAAGTAATCTTAATGTCAATGGTAACTTGAAATATAACAAGAGGATCTAATTGATAACAATGCAATAATGAAGTATGATCGGTAAAAAATGTTTTTACTAAATAATAATAGGTATAAATTTAATTACCAATTAATAAATACTATTGGAAAGTAGGAGTGTGCTGTGCCTCTTGGATTTCTAACGCATACCTACATGAAACATACGTCCTAACATTCAGCCAGCTAAACAAATGTACGTTGTTTGTCGTTGCTACGTAAGTCTGCACCAGTATTTATATATACGGTATCAATGCTGCATTGGAGTCATCCCGTAGTGTAGTCGCTTGTATGTATTGCATTCCTTTTGTATAGCTTACTATATCGCTTGTAGCTATTGTATAAATATATGAAATAAACCAACCGGCGGAGTTGTTAAAATGTGAATGTTGTATAATATGCATTAGTATAGGGATTGTATAAAATGAACTATCGAGGGCGTAATGTTAGGGGGTGAAACGTTGAGAGAAGTTAGGAATGTAAGCGCCTTGTCTGCTGAAAGTTGTTGTAAACAAGATATATTACAATTATAGCGTAGTGTACAATTTTATTGAATTTGTGTGAAGACGATGTATCATAAGATTACTCTAAAAGTATTTATCATTTGTTTTAGTCATATGGAATGTCCCGAGCGACTCGCTCGCTTGTAAATATAATTTCTCGTTCCGCGTACTATCCTCAGTATCTGAAGCTTGATAATCCCACTGAAATACATTTCGGTCCAATTTTGAAGTACTTTTCACCATTGTATTTACCTATTTATATGTTTCTTAAAGTTTATACAGTAATGCTTAAATATTATTGTAGTAAAATATGTACAATAAATTTATTTCAAAATTTCATTTGTGTTTTTCGTAATATATCCCCTAAATACTCCACTATTGAGTTTATCAGAAAATCGATATGTGTCTTTGAAATAGAACAGTCGCGCCGCGGCCGTAGTGATAACTGATAAAACAGTGATAACGCACAACGCACGCGACACGCTCATTCCTCGTATGGGAGCCCGAGGAGTTATTTCCCAAAATCTTTCCCTCGCTTTACGATTCCGCATACCTGCGGCTGCGGCCCTTCTCAGCGGGGCTCCGTGCCCCCTCCCCCGGCCCCCGCCAGCCCAGCCGCGCTCACACCGGCCCGAGCCGTCCGCACACGAGCACGTCCGCGCCACTCCGCGTCGCGCGCGTAAACATTCCCGATTACAATGAAAACATTCTAACTAGTCTTCCATCATGAAGTGCTTCGCGATCCTGTTAGTGACTGTGGTGACCGGGGCAGCCTCCGAGGCGTCCGTGCGGACATGTGAACCTATCAAAGTGGCTATGTGCAAGAATATAGGGTACAATCAGACCGGCATGCCGAACTTGGCGCGACATACTTTGCAGGCGGACGCCGACGTGACTCTCCAGACCTTCAGTCCGCTCGTGCAGTACGGCTGCTCCTCGCAGCTTCACCTGTTCCTGTGCGCGGTGTACGTGCCGATGTGTACGGACAAAGTGGCGCTCCCCATCGGCCCGTGTCGGGGGCTCTGCGAGAGCGTCTACGCCCGCTGCTACCCCGTGCTGAGAGGGTTCGGCTTCCCCTGGCCGGCCGAGCTCGACTGCAGCCTGTTCCCCGCCGAGAACAATCACGAGCACATGTGCATGGAGGGTCCCGGGGAGCGCGCGCCACCCGTCGGCGCGATGCCCGAGTCGGGGCTAGGCGGGCCGGCCGGCCGCGGCGCGTGCCGGCGGCTCATCAAGCCGAACAGCTGGGTGTGGGTGCGCGGGTCCGGCCGCTGCGCGCAGTTCTGCGACGCCGAGGTGCTGTGGGAGAGCGGCGAGCGGCGCGCGGCGGCGGTGTGGCTGGCGACGTGGGCCGCGCTGAGCTTCGCGTGCACGCTGGCGGCGGCGGGCGCGCAGCTGGCGTGCGGCGGCGGCGGCGGCGGCGGGCGCGGCGGCGCGGGCGAGCGCGCGCTGGTGCTGGTGGCGCTGTGCCGGTGCGCGGCGGCGGCGGGCTGGGGCGTGCGCGCGGCGGCCGGCCGCGCCGCGGCGGGCTGCGCCAAGGACTCCACGTCGCCGGCGCGCCTGCTGCTGGCGCACGACGGTCTCGCCAACCCGAACTGTGCCGTCGTCTTCCTGCTACTCTACTACTTCGGCCTCGCTGCATCTGTTTGGTGAGTCCTATTTTTAATTGCCTACCTAGTTACCTACTTACATTCTAAGTTTGACCAGGTCAGGAATATTAAAGTACCTACATAGGGACCTATGAAACACTTGACAGCTTTACACACGCTCCTAAAACGCTGGCTCATACATAACAGTTTGTGCAAGCAATCTGTTTTAATTATTATGTGGCTAGTATAATACCTTCTTCTTTTTAATTTCTATTTATTTTTAATTTCTATCAAGAAGTAGGTACCTAAGTATTATTCACTCTTTCTCGGTCTGATTGTTCAAATTCTTGATTAAAAATAGAAATAGGTATCAAATTACATACAAACATCTGGCAATTATCAAACAGAATACGGCAAGATGCAATATTTTTATTTTTGCTTTAATTTGAAATAATTGCACGTAGAATAGACCACAAGGAGGTATATAAAAAAATGAAAATACTATAATTTATAGTAAAAAATTGCTGTTACAAACTGACTATTAAAATTTTCGCGCCTAAACGGAGCTACAGTCCCTGCCTGTGACGTCACACATGTATATCAGTGTCACTCGCCATAGTGGTGATATTTGTCATCCTTGGCTCTATGGATGGTATAATAGAAGGTAAGGATGACAATATCTATGTTACAAAAGTATGGATGGTATAGGAAGGATGGAACTCTCTTCTAGGAAAACGGTCGAAAAAGTGTCCAGCGGTAAAAGCCCTATTACACTTTACTTTTTTTAGTATCCTAACTAGCATCCTAATTAGGATCCTAACTTGTTTTCATAGTAAATTTACTTGCTAAATGCGGTTAGACTTGACTAAATTTAGAAACTAACTCATTTAGGAAGCTAACTAGGACAAATGTAACAAGGCTTTAAGCACTAAACAATAGTTCCAAATATCTCCGGGTGGCGCTAGGTATAGTTCAGCATTTGAAATGAATTATCGTTATTTAATACTTATATTACTTTCTAAATAAAATTAATATTCAGAGTGTTTTTCATCTCCGCAAATAATTATTTTGGATTTAATTTTTTTTAATTTCAAAATTAATTTAATATCATTGTGGCGCCATCAGTTTATCGCCTTTTGACGGACACTTTTGTAACATAGAATTTTATATCCTTCTTGTACCATCCATATACAGAAGTGTCCGTCAAAAGGCGTTAAATTCCGTCATATGAAATTGTCATTTTTTACTATACCATCCATAGTTGTCAAAACAGGAGTGACGTCACCAGACGATGATTGGTGGATTAAAATACGTTCCGTTTCACATTACTTAAAATCGTAATTATTGTTTGAAATTAGTATAAATTAAAGTAAAAACGTTTTAATGGCTATTATTTTATGTTTTTAGGGTTCCGTACCTCGAAAGGAAAAAACGGAACCCTTATAGGATCACTTTGTTGTCCGTCTGTCTGTCTGTCTGTCTGTCAAGACCATTTTTCTCAGGAACGCGTGGAGGTATCAAGCTGAAATTTATATCAAATACTCAGGTCTATTGTCCCTTGGAGCTGTGAAAAAATCAAACATAAAAGCCAACGCAATCAAAAGATACAGTCGTTTATGGTGAAAATTTTAGAGTTTTCGGCACTCGCAAAACCTACGGGGTACTTCCCGTGAACTCAGAAACTTGAAATTTGGCACGAAACAACGTTATATAGCATAGACAATGGAAAAATTACAAAAAGTAGACATTTTTAGTAAAATCATACAAAAAAATATTTTTTTAAATTTTAAACTTACTACCTTTTTTCTCATAAACGCGTGGAGGTATTAAATTGAAATTCATGTCAAATACTCAGGGCTATAGGACCTTTCAGATGTAGCAAAACCAAACTTTTATGTCAACGCAATCAAAAGAAATAGCAATTTACGTCGCATATTTTGAAGCTGGTACTCGCAAGAAACGCGAAACCTAAAGGGTACTTCCCGTAAACTCAGAAACTTGAAACTTGGCACGAAGAAACTTCATATAGAATAGACAAAGGAAAAATTACGAAAAGTAGACATTTTTACTAAAATCATACAAAACATATTTTTTTTAATTTTAAACTTACTACGTTTTTCCTCGTAAACGCGTAGAGGTATTAAATTGAAATTAGTAATAAACATACTACAACTTTTGCTTGTTATAGGTTTGTACGGAACCCTCGGTGCGCGAGTCCGCCTCGCACTTGGCCGATTTTTTTCAACATTTTGATTACAAAATAATGGTAAATATTATAGCTGCATCTTCCCTATCGTTGTTTACCCGTACCTGCGTGTAAATAATCGCTACAAAAAATCGTTACCTACCCAAAAATACGCCAACTGCATTTATCCTAAAACCAGATTTCCAAAGGACAACATTGGCAATGCAAGAAAATTGCAGTCCAACAACAAATTCTACAGTTTTGCAACAATAAGATCGCACCTCGGTACCTGCCCATTGTCTGGATTGGCCGTCTCGACTTTTATCACCAATCAATTATGTTTTGTCACTTGTCGTCTAAAGCCGTTGAACTAACAATGACTCGTGCGCGCTTTGAGCGACAGATCTTTTGTTGGAAACAAATGAATACTTTCTATACGGTTCAATTCCAGGTAGGGAACAAGCGAAAGCTTTGCCACAAGCAAGGCAAGGCTTATTATAGGGAATGCCTAGACCAAAAAGTATACAACACTATACTTATAAGGACTTAAGATTACTGTTTCATTATCAAATTTGCAAACAGTGTAACCCCATTGAACGGCATTACACATTTGAGCGAAATTCAGCGCGGAATTGTGGAAAAATGTTGGATATTTTTTCTATGGTAGCTTAATTTTCTTCTTTCTTTCTTCCGGTTGAATTTAACTCTATTATGGTATTTATGGTAGCTGAATTTTCCGCGAAGTGTGTGTAGTGCCTAAACATGAAAAACATAATCCGTTAATTGTTGAACAAGCTTCTTGGTAAATGCTCTCAAATGCACAACATGCACTTATTATTGCACCAACTTATTGTTATTATAATCCGAACTGAGCTTAGTCTGCATAATTAGTATAATTACATATCGGACCGTAAAGAGAGTAACGTACTCCTTATTGTTCGAACTCGGTAGAAGCTAACGATGTTGTTTAAAAGAATACTTACATTACCTACTTGGTCAGCATAGTTTAGCTCGTTTAGTTTAGAGCGATATGAGCGGCTACCGGGGTTGTTTTTCACCAAGTTTACCGCGCGTATCACTTCAGGAGATTCAATTTCCGTGAGACCCTGTATTAGAATAGTTGTCACAGAACTGGAGATCAAGTTATATTGGAGAAAAGCTCCCGTCGGGACCAAATGTTTAGCGAGTTGGAGCGGCTCCGCGTTGAGCCTGGCATTGTTTGCTCGGTAATAAGTCATGCTTTCAAACGGTTACGAACAAATGCATTGGTATTTGTCTCGAGATCCTATAGAACCTGTTTTAAACGAACATTATTTATATAGGTACCGTTTCACACTCCGTTGATAAACTATCGTATAATGTTAGACATTAAAAGCTCTCAGAGTTCTCTGACTCATAACGCACGCTTTCAGTTCGGTTTGTCTTTGGAATGTTAATGTTAGTTTGAATAAATCGAACTTGTTCGTCGAAAAGCACTTTTTCTGTTTCTCAAAAACAAGACCGGGGCATAAAATAAAACGAATTGGGAAATAAAATAAACGAGGTTCAATAAATCACGCGCTAGGCGACGCGGGCGCACGGTGTGGGTTGGGATATGGGATGATCATTCCTTCCTTTTACCACCTAACTCGGTGCACCGTGCTTAGGCTGTTAATGCATCTAGAGCACAGATAAGCTGTGATCTAGAGATAGCAAAGGTGCATTGCACACATATAGCAGACACATATAGAACACATATACACTTTTAGCAGTTAACAGTACCTAGGACTGGCAGGATGTTGAAAATAATGTAACAATTAACATATGCTCGTTGCAGTTCAGATCAATATTAGAACATTTTTATACTCGCTTAGCTACTTCTTTTGCTGACTGTAAGTCATGTAATGAAACGAAACGTCAACGATTTCCTATCAAAATTGCCACTTTAAAGAAAGAGTCCGCGTTTTCACAGTCCATCCAGTTCACCTATTCACGGATTATTTTTTGATTGCATTTAGTATTGTACCCTTGAACCATATTTGATAAGTGTAAGCTTCTTGTAACTTGTAAGAATGTATAATATTCGCTATAAAATTAAATTTTATTAGCACTGTTTGAAACCCTTACCCATAAAATGTAGTCTTGTGTAGGTGCATACAACTTAAAATAGAACGTCGTTATGGAGGATTCAGAAAAAGCGAGATCAGCTTCTCCGTAAATGGTTCCAAAGTAACATTGCACTCTATTCACTGTATATTAAAACTCAAGATCCAAGGATAAAATCTGCAAGTGCCTTGTAAATTCGATACCCAAGTGGTTTGTCGTAAAAACTTACTGTTCAACATTTTATACATGAATTGGTATTGGTTTAAGATCCGTTTTAACGAGACTTTGTGCGGCTTTTGTTTCATTTGAACACAATGTTTTTCAATGTTTGAAAACTTAAGATAAATAGGTACTTAGTAAGAAAATCAGTTGTTGCTATATTATTTTGTTACCAAATCTGCACAGTGTTTAGTGATAAAAAACTGCGTAAAATAACCCATCTCAATTATGAAATCAGTTCCAAGTTCCACTTAAACATTTAAAGAATTTAGTCCGTATAAAAAAGATATCTTTCTCTGAGGATCATACCACGACCATTCCAGAAATTCGTGTCACCGCGCGCGCAGGGCATTCGCTAAATGAGACGTTTTCCGTATTATTAAATGTTTTTAAAATTCACTAGCTCTGCAAAAATCTTTCTAATTGAAGATATTCCGCCTTTACACGTTATTTTGCTGTCAAAACAGCTCTATAAATTAAAAAAAAAAAGTTCCCGTGATCATTATTTTGAACTCGTAAGGTCTATTAAAACTTCAGTTACTATTATGAAAAGTACTAATAAAATGTCAAGTAAGCTCATATGTCAATGGCTCTAAGTGACCTATTATGCAAAGCAAAGAGTCGTTACGCTATTGTCGTCCTTTCCACCCTTGGGCCCGTATTCAGTCGGGGACAATCGTCCATTTCCGACACATTGCTTCATTTAATTAGTATACATAATTGATTGTAGTTCATTACAAAAAAACTGTTGTGTATGTAGGTCCATACATCGATTTATATGGGCTATCACGAGATGTGTATTGTACTGATTTGTTAGCATTTTCCTTGACATTTTACCCTAACTTTATTTAAAGTTGCTTCACTTTGAAAAATAATTATTTGGCATTGGTTAATTCAGACTATATTAGATCGATTACATGATACTAAACTGTTAAAAGATAATATTGCAGGTATATGATTTTGGGGATAGCAGGTATGAATTAATTGGCCATATTTAACGTAACATGTCAATCGATTTATTAATTGATCGATAAACAAATGGTACCTACCGCTAACATATTGCACAGTACGGCCTGTACTATGAGTATAAACCTCATGATCATATCATGACTCATCATGATAAATAAAAATTATCTTAAGAGTCCGGTAACGATTTGAAAACGAAATCGCTAATAATGAAATAACGCACATGAATTGCATTTGATAAGATTGTTTGAAGTCTTTTTATTGCAAAACAATACTTTTGGTATAGGTTATATTTATTATTATTTGTGGCGTTCCATGCCTAAAGGGCCCTTATGCTCTATATTGAGTTAAGCTTAAATACTAAATCTGTGTTTTATAAGCTACCAAATACAAAATAATCACTGAGTCTGAGTCCCATACTTAATTTTAAAATCATCAAACCTACACATTTTTAGACAGTTTTAAGAAAAATTGAAAAGAAGTTTGAAACGCATTTTAACTATGTTGTAGCAACATTATTTATTTCAATGTCACTTACAGATTGTAAAAAAATAGGGTTTGATTATTTTCCCTCCGGTCGACTTTGGCCACTTCCTAATATGTAACTTTCCAAACTTGTCCACTCCAAAATTGTCCTTTTCCTAAGTTGTCACTTTATAGATTCCGAAGTTGACTACTTCGTAAACAGTCATTTCCCTATTCGTATTTTCCTAACATGTCCATTTCCAGAATCGCCAAATACCCAAATTGTCCACTCCTACAAGGTCCTTTTCCTTGATAGTCCGCTCCCTATAGGCTACGGTGACTGCTTACCATCAGACTGACTGTATACTTGTTTGTCACCGCCCTTAGGCTACGGGGACTGCTTTCCATCTTACTTATGCCCAATATCCTTTTTTGTTTTGTTTTATGATACTTTTATGTGAATAAAACATACATTATGAACAGTGATCGTAGATTTTCCAGCATTTTTGGTGCAGTGCTAGGGTTATTATTATTTTAAGGCTATTAAAAGCTTGAACCAAGAATCATATAAAATCAAAGCCATTTAGAACTAAGTAATAATGTAGAGATTGTTAGTAATTAAATAACAATTTCACAATAAAAACGGCATTGCACCGGATTTGCTGAAAAATCTACGATCACTGATTATGAATGACCGCACGTATCACCCAAGAAACCAGATTTAATTTAAAAAAAACGCACGTGACACAATTTTGTAACTTAATCATTTAGGAAGCTAATTAGCAGAGCTCGGATTTTTCACGGCAAAACAAAACACTAGCGTAATTTAGCCAGTGCTTGAAATATTATTTTATCGACACCTATCGAGTCTTACTAGAGTATATGACAGGTATTGCCTCAGTACATTTTTTCTTTTTTTATTCGATGGTACACCTATCAGTGTGAATGTCAAAATTTAAAAAGTAACAAACGTGCGAAAATTTCGAAAAACAGGAGACTTACTAGAGCTCAAAATCAATATTTTTGACCAGTCTAAGGTGACCTACTGGGGGTTAGAAGGTTGTGCATTAATTACCGGACATCCTGTATAAGTAATAAAATAACTTTTCATTTTAGCTTTGCCATAGTCGAGCAACAAAGAGGTAGGTCTGCATGTACAACTTAGAACGAAGTAACTATACCACCTCATTTAAAATGATAGAAACGACTGCAAATTTCATCTCACATGACATATGACATTCACACTTTAACTGTCATTTCATTACGTATAAAACGTAAATTGCATCTAGGTATTATTTATTTCGCAACGCATTGAATCCGACGTGTTGGATATACGTATAATAACTTAATATTGCAAGGTATCAATTAATACAAAAATGAGTAATGTACAAGATCGGATCAAAACGTGGATTGAAAATCACCCTGAGTTAGTCTATAATGAAGTGACCTCCACTATATACTGCTCTATGTGCGATATGCATCTAAAACTGAAGAAATGCAATATTGAGAATCATGTGAAAAGCAACCGCCACAATTACCGTTCGGGGCAACCAAATAGGAAACATCAATTTTATTTCGATTTAATTATTTTTCTTATTTCATGCAACATACCATGGGCAACAGTCAACAACAATAATTTTCGTCATTTTTTTAACAAGTATTTATGTTGCGACTGCTCTATGACTTCTTTACCGGACGAATCGACCCTGCGAAAAATTTATTTAAATCTCGTGTACAAAAAAACTATACAGGGTATAAGAGAGGTAAACAAAACCAATTATTTGTGGATATCTATAGACGAAACACCAGATTTCATGGGAAAATGTGTGACAAACGTGGTGATTCGGTCTTTGCAAAAAAATTGTTCTAAGCAATTTTATCTTTTGGGGTCGAAGGTTTTAGAGAAGGTAAATGGGGAAACAATAGCAAACCTAATAATAAACCAATTAAAATTTTTGTTTCAAAATTCTTTCAATGACAACGTAAACAATTTGCTTTTACTTTGCACAGATAGTGCCGCATATATGCTTAAAGCCGGTCGTATTTTAAAAGCAACGTTTCCTCGTATGAAACACATTACGTGTTTAGCTCATGGTCTGCACCGGGTTGCCGAAGAAGTGCGAGATAATTTCAAAGGTGTGGATGGGTTGATATCGAATGTCAAAAAGATATTCCTAAAATCTCTAGAGCGTGTACGCCTTTTTAAGGCAAAATATCCGTCCATTCCCCTACCTCCCGAGCCAATTATCACCAGATGGGGAACTTGGATATCTGCTGCGGTATATTACGCTCAATACTATGAGCAAATACGTGATGTCGTCTCCATACTTGCTAATGACTCGGCAGCTATAAGAGCTGCAAAAAAATGTTTTCAAACACGCAAACTACGACCGGAGTTAAATTTCATTCGCGACAACTACGAAGTAATAGCCTCTTCAATAGAACAATTGCAATGTTCGACTTTATCCATTGCGGAATCCTTCCTCATTCTGGATACTGTTCGTTGCTACGTAAACTGGAGTAAACTTTTACCAGTGATACGTAAATTTGAAGCCGTGCTCGAACGAAATCCTGATTACGAAATTTTAAGAGACATATCTGAAAATATTACCCGAACTGATAATGAATTCTATAAATTTGCTCCCTTGACGTCAACTGAAGTTGAACGTACATTTAGTGTACATAAATGGATTTATAGTGATAAACGCAACTGTTTACTCCCAGAGAATGTTGAAAAGATAATGATTAGCTACTCCTATCACTATTACCCAAATAAAATGTCTTGTGCTGCTGTGTGTACTGACGTAGATTTTGAAGAAGAAATTGCGTCTGTTTCTAATATATAGTAACTTTATACAAATGTTTTTATTAGTTTTATTACATATTAATTTTATTTGGTGACTTTTATTTCTTCTAGTTCTGAATTATCGATATCGATAAAATAATATTTCAAGCACTGGCTAAATTACGCTAGTGTTTTGTTTTGCCGTGAAAAATCCGAGCTCTGCTAATTAGGATTGATTACAACAAGGCGCCGAAGCAAAGAAATGGAAATATAGATTTTTCTTTTAATATTTTGCTATATTTGACTTTGACTTATGTATGGTCGGAAATATTTTAATTTACATGTTAGGATAAAAATTAAATAATAGAAGGAATTAAAATTTTTTTGCTCAACACGTTGCACTAGCTAAAGAAAAATGCTGTTCCTCTTATTCCTTAAACGACGCGTTTTCCAATGAATTTATATATTATACTTACATACTAGTTTAGCATCATAACTATTATTTGTAAGGGGGATTTACCATGTATATTGGAGTTTTTGAGTACCCGATATTTCGGCACAGTTGCATGTAACTCCGTGCATGCAACTGTGCCTAAATATAATGACCATGTGAGCTTAAAATCGTAGTTATCATTTTAATCAATAACAATCCTACTTTTGTCGTCTGTCCAAGTAAAAATCGCGAAACAGCTGTTATATTAAGGTGAATTATTTATAAATGAAGCATATAATCTAAAATGTGTTCAACTTATTAGAAAAGAAACGATATTTAAAAATTTGTTTACAAACTAATAGTAGTCTTGTTATATTCTGTAAAAAAGTAGAGAAAAAAAAACTTTACCGGACTTTAAGTCTTAACTCTAATATCCAAACCGCTACCAATGCACCTAACACCAAAGCGGTTATAAAATTTAATCAGTTTTAACCTAGAATATCTACATAAATTACGCAGAAGATTAGATCTTAATTACAGATCCTATCAACGACTTTCGGTAGCGTCGTAATTAAAAGACTGATTAACAACGTGCGCTCTCAACTATAAGTAGCCTTATTTAATTTTGCACCGATCAGCCATGTTTTATTAAGGCTATTAAACTTGTATTCGGCGACTGTTTCGTCCAACCCATATTAAATTCATCAACGGGGCCTTGTATCACCTAATTAATATAGGCTACTCCGAGAAACACGGCGCGGAGCGCTCTAAACCAACTTTATGGCTGACAGTCTTAATTTCTTAGAAAGCCACAATTTAGTTTCAAAAGCGACTCGTTATGATAATTTTACGTAGATTTATGTGATAGCGGTGTTCTTTTCGTGGCAACCTCTTGGTATTGATAGCGATTATGTCCCGTTTAGATGTTTGTATTTTGAGCGTGTGGGACGAAAATTTGTGTTTTAACACTTTACGGCCGATAAATACTTAAATCTCCTTCGAAATGAAGATTGATTTCCTCTTCTAAGAAAATAAATTAATGAACCGGAACGTAGGGACTGTTTATTGCGAATTTCAACACGAACCGATATGTGCGATTGATTTTCGATCCGAAGAAACAATGCTCGTAACTAGTACGTCCAGTTATAAATAGCTCCAATTACAGGCAGTTATCGCGTTTTATTGATACATGAAAGACGCCGGCTCAAATTGTTTACAAACGTGCAGGGCAGAGCCTCAGGAAACCTCTAAACTAGCTCCATTAACATAATAACAGATCGCTGAGCACGGAACTAGTTAGCCGAGCGCATATTGTGGTCACTGAGTAATGAGAAACTTCAAATTGGTTTTGTATTCATGCGCTCGAGCGCTACGAGACTTGCTCCATCCAAATGTAACTTTATCAGGCCATCTCCAGTTATAAATGATGTTATTCATAATAAATGCAGCTATTTATATGGTTGTCCCCTATTTGTAAGAACACATGCTGTTACGTGACCTGGAACTCCAAAGTCCTACTTATTTCTATGAATAAATTGTCTAAAAAGTTCTTTCTTATTCAAACTTTTCATAAATCACTGGATTTTAATCATTTTCTTTTACATCAAAACGACACAGACGCAATAAAGTAGACAAGTATATTTTAAAAGTCTCATTTTGCCTCAACGGAATGTGCGTTATTATTTTTGATGTTGCAATAAAAATAAGTACTTACTTCTAGTTATTACGGAAAGCAATTTGTCGTTTAAAATTGATAATTTCTACGGCTACGAGGATGTGGGTGATTGTGTGTGTAATTATTTTTGCTGGTGTTATTATGAATTAACGAGGACAGAACTGGCCGGTACGAACGTGGCTGGTGTATAATCTTACGGTCGTTTCATAATTTGTTGTTTATTTTAAATTTCCTTGCGCTGCCGATGCAATCTCGACACGAGCGCCCCGCCCTGCAGCGGGCGGCATTCTTGTTAATAGGGTTGTCGCTATCTGAAACGCCATGATATCGATTACTAAACTTCTGATTAGAACTTAGACAAAACAAAACTAACACTATTTCGAAATTTAATGTCATAATCATAAGTAAGACACAATATTAGGGCAAAAAATAGTATTTTATTATTTCGAAACTTATTTTCAATCCTATTTCAGGGCCAGAATTTTAAAGTGAGAGTGCCTGGTTAGGTTAGGTTCTAGTTTAATGCATAAGAATTTCGTTTTAACCAAGTAAAATAAAAAAATAAATATAAATAAAGAAATATTATGGAACAATAAAGTATATGTTAGGAATTAGGCACAATTTAAGCAGCTTGCTGCATTTTAGGCAATTTGTTTATATTAAACAGTAGCACGTTAATCTTTAATACTTGGTCGGTAAAGTTAGGTATCACTAGTAGGGATTGCAATGCGGATATTACGAATAACAATTTATATGGAATTATCCATATTACCCGGCTAATTGCAAGCCCTAATCACTACCGTTCATTAAAATTACTCAGTGTAATTAATATACATAGCCTTCGCCTTACTTAGCTTTAGCATATGCATAATGGGGACCGGTGCTGCTTAACCAACTCGTGTTGAATCTGGATGCCGACGTGTTCGCTGATAGCTGGCACACATTGCTTACAAAAATAAAATCGAGGTGTAATGAATTCACTTAGCAGCACATATCTGTTATGTTTACGTATTTAGTCAGTTAGTTAGTAGTTTAGTTACTAAGTTTCTAGCATTGTAGGCGATTTGGTATCCTCCTGTAAGCCTATCAATGTAATGGATATAATAAAATAAATAAACAAAAAATAAATAAAATAAATAAATACTGATCAAATCACGGTTAGTTAGGTTAGGTCCCATAGCTGTATGCAAACTAGTAATTTACTTGGCTATTTGTTAACCATGTTACCTTTAGCTAATTAACGCAGGCGCGGCGCGGAGAGGCGTTACAATTTATAGGTTTGTTTAATTTAAAAGATGTTAATGTTGATAAGTCTTTTGAACGGCGGAACCTAAAAGTTATTTATTAGCTTTCCAACTTTATGTCTTCATAAATCTTTTCCATCGACAACATTTTCGTCATCCTTACCTTAAATGCACATCACTACAAACTCGAAGATTCGATCCCACTGCGCCCGCGACGTAATTGGGATGCTAATCAGATGCTGAGCTGTTTCCCTCCCTTTCGCCCACGGTGGGAAAGGATATTTTGTCTCTCTCGCAGGCCAACTCAGTCGTGGAGGCGGCGGGTCTTCAATCATCTGGCAATAAGCTCAGAGACGCGACCCGCGGGCGCTCTCGCACCGATATGTAATCACCGTGGTTTGCGCTGCCAGAATAATTTTTCGTCTTAACAATGGACCCACCCAGCCAGATACGAAGTTTCGAATATAACAATTTGCAGTTCGACGTCTTTTCGTAACATTGTTTCCTGTTATAAAATTAATTAGCTCCGGATCCTCTGGTGCTAAGGATATTGCCTCTTTACGGCGGGTTTGGGTTAATATAAAGTGGTCATAAAGTTTGCAATTTTTTTATTTTATTTGCTTACCTGTTTAGATGGTCTAAGCGCGATTCGTGCGGGCAGTAACAATGCGCTGTTTACCCGGGGCTCACAAAGGAGCCGAAGATGTATCTCGAGCGGGCATCGCGCGGCGTCGATCGTATCGGACCATCCTCATTATTGGAACATGCTTTGTTGGATACAAATAGAAGAATCGGACTTGTGAGAAATGTAATAAGAAAAACGATGCACGCTGCGGTGATAGGTTATTGTGATCCGAGTTTTAGTAATGCAGCAAATAATATCATACACTAATAATACAAACCTGACCTTATTGCAAGCTTAATATATTACTGCAAACAAGTAATTCTGAGAAGTAAGCTGTAATACCTAAAATAACAGAGATAATGGTGACTTCGCAATCTTCGGACAATAGATACCTGGGCCGAAGGAATTGCTTTCTAATCTAAAATAATCACGTTTTTAAATATCTAAATCTTAATCCAAGAAAATAACTTAATTCAAATATGTAAGTACTATACTAAAGTATTATAAAATATTGTTTAATAAAGTCTAAAAGTAGAAAAAAATATCCAGCAACGGTATTTTTTAGAAATACATACTACAAATATAATATCCAATAGCTTGTTTGACTGCAATTTCTTCCCAAAGAGACTGCTAATAATACCGTAAGGTGAAAAATGTGCATATTTTATTACCTACCATGGCCTCTCCGAAAAAGGCCAACTATTTAAGCAACGCAAGTCTCGTGAATAGAATTCTCCTAAAGCGAGACTAAGATTCCTCCAGGACTCGAAAGTGATAATTGGGTCCGCCACGTTCCTGGCTCGTTACCGATGCACGCCGCGATACAATATGGCTGGCAATGCTGGCATTGCTGGCACGCTGCACGAAGCCGCCTATCTGATGCATTGTGTACTATCTGGCTTATTGTTTACTGCTTGACATAATCTTCGGCGTGATCAGACAGTTCGGTTTTCCCGAAGTTAACTGGCTTTTGCTCAGAGGTATTGAAAATTCTACATTGAAGGCTTCGAGAATAGCCGAAATAGTCAGCTAGGTTGGTCAGGTTATACATGTGTGATTTGAAAAATAAATTGAAAAACAACGCGCCCTATGGTCCGTCTGACCTCGAGTTTCGCTGCCAGTGGGTGGGCTCGTTTCCGAAACCTCGTTTGTTGGTTTTCGATGATGGATAGCCGTGTAATTACGTCCGATTATCTCTAGACCGATGAAACTCCGCTCTTGTCGGGAATTTCGAAATTGACGTTAATTTCTAGGTAGTTGCCTATGGTAATAAGCCGCTTATTATCGATCGACGCAATTTCACCCCCGGCAAGTACAGTTTTAATAAGTGGTCATTATTTCGCTTATTTGATATGAGACTTGATATGTCGTTACATAAATATAGTACCAAATTTAGCTTCATAACTATATAAGAGTACCGTTTGTTAACGCATTAATGGATTAATATATTCTGTACTAGCTTTTGCCCGCGGCTTCGCTCGCGTTAAATTTGGGGTAAAGAACCATACAAACTTCCACCCCCCATTTTAGGGAAGTGGGGGATTAGAAAGAGACAAACAGTAGCCTATGTCACTCTCCATCCCTTCAACTATCTCCACTTAAAAAATCACGTCAATTCGTCGCCCCGTTTTGCCGTGAAAGACGGATAAACAAACAAACAAACACACACATACATATTTCCCATTTATAATATTAGTGTGGATTTTTTTCGTTCAAAGGCATCGGAATTACAAATACAATTATTGACATTGATATTTTGATACATATTTCATCCGTTTGCACTCAATAATTATGTTTTGCAAGTCAATAATTATGTTTTGGTTTTATCTTTAGCACAAATGCTGATGCAAAATGTGTGATTAGAGAAACAAGGAGTTTGTTCTCCTCATTCGTTTCTTGAGCACATCGCTTTAAAAACCAGTCAACTATGGTCTTAGTTTACGCCGTTGTCAAAGATCTCGTGTTCAAACTTATAAACGGTTCTTGAGATGTCGAAGAATACATGCTGTTTGCCGAGGCGGGTATGCTTAGTGGACGATGCTCGGTGTGACTACATTATCAAGTTTACATAAAACGATGCAGTTTATAGGGTAGGGTGTCCATGATTATACCTATTACAGTAGTAGAGTATGAACACTTAGATTGTGAACTTACAAACTTACGGCACGCCCGTGGTATTTACAGACTTGGGATTTCATTATCCTTCTGCATATAATGTTTTTCCACTAGGTTCACCCAAAGGATGCATTGAATTTTAAAGCCCATTTGAATCAACACAATGTCATCATTCTCCATTATCCTCTATTTACGTAATACCTTTACCGTGTTTACCTAGTCTACTTGCTGAGAACAGCTTTTTCTTTGTTTTGAAAAACTTAATCTCTGGTATTTTCATTGCGCTATATCCATATCGTGATCAGTTTAAGAAACAATGACGGCAGCCGTAGCGAGAGCGTCGTTTAGCGCCTCCTCTTACCAACGAGTCGGTATGTCTTAAACGTTTTAAAAGCTTTCACGGCTCGTTTTCACACTGTGAGCAGCATCCGATGCTCTAATGTGGTGTAGTACCAATTGATAATGTTTATGGTGCAAAGCTATGAAGGAAGTTAAGCTTAAATTACTATAATTGGTAACTAACTTTCAGGTCACTAAATAGTATCTACTTCTAACTTAAGTGAGTACTTCAAATGCGAAATCTTGGAGGATGGATGGAGTCTTTGACGCAATAAAAAAACTATTTTCATACCCCGATACTTTATAAAATCTATATGATCAATAAATCATCTAAAAAACGTAAACTTACTCCTATGACTATGACAAAAAGAAGCCCCCTTTTCTAAATAATCTTATTCTGTTCGTGACTTGAATTCTCAAACCACTTCTCATGTATGTATAGGTAACATTTAAATTTGATCCTCGCCAGAAATACAAACTTTAAAGTTTACATCACTCCAGCTGCACCATGTTTGCTTCACAGCGGCCAGAAATACACACGGAGACATTTACACACATGTATAAATACAAATACGAGACCCAGTTCCCTGTTTAGTGTGTGCCATAAATTTAGTTCCGATCACAAGGTCACTTTTGTTCTCCAGAAAATGCGGGATACTTTGGTAAGTTTGCTCGTTTTTTCGTGAAATGTTACGACGTTCGCCCAAAAAAACTGGGGAGGCATTGTGCCCGGGAAGCAGGTAGGCTTTTTTGCTCACACCACTGCCGGCAAAAAAAATGCACCGCCTCAAAGTGTAATTTATAGTGGTCGGCTGTTTTGAAATTTTGAACAGTAGTTTTGGCGCACGTAACTCATGAAGTTAGTGCTTGACGTGCATTTATTTTTCTTAATGTGTCTGTTGATCAGTCGGCATATTATCTGGTATTTAGCGGATGAGTAAAGCTTACTGATTCCTGCTAAAGTGGCTATTAAAAAAATCATATACGTGTCAATTCTTCTAATATACGCCTAACACCGAAATGTAAATTGACTGAATTTTAAACGGTAACTCGTTTAAAATGAAATCGGTGGGTTTTCACATTTCAGTAGACATAAACAATTTAAAAAAACACATTTGTTGTACTAAAATACCTAGTGCTTGCTTAACAGCCTACAACACAACAGTAGGTTATAATCACTAAATACAAAACTTGCTCAAAAAGTCAAAACCTTCAAATATCGCTTCCGTTTAATAACAACTAGGCTCGCAAGGATCCTAAACAAACAAGGATTCCCATTAATGCCGACTGGACGGCGCGGGCGCAGGCCAGGCGCGGGTATTGATTTATTGATCGTAGGGAGAAATCCCGACAGGCTTAATTTAAACACGCATCTGACGCCGATGCGCCGGACATCACAATACACAAGCGATAAACGCCCTATTGGTGAATCTGACCTAAAGATCTTTAGATCGATTTTCCTTTGAAATTCTAATCTAAGTACACGTTGAACACATGAGAAAGGCTTGTTGCTTTATCTAACTTGTACATTCTAAGGCCGTTTTTCGTTTGATCATGTTTGGACGTCCTCGTTTAGTTTACGCATGCATCGGATAAAAGTTTTGGATTTATTATGCTTTCGGTAAACAATGTAAACATTTCGGGATATCGATCAGTAATAGAAGGGAAGATAAATTTAGCATTATTTATTCAAAATTATTTCTAAACTGTATTAAAAGCAATGGTGAACTCCTTGGTTTAGTTCGATTTTGGTATGTTTAGTTTCTTTCTGTCATACCTAACTCCATAGTTAATTCAACGCCACCGTTTTTGAAATTTCTTCTTGACTTTAAAACATCGATACCGCTTTCAATCATTTCTGTTCGATGTAGTTCTGTCGTTTAAAACAATCTCCCAAGATTCAATCTTTTATTCTTCTTATGTAGCTATTTCTTATATTTACCTTTTTTGTTAAACTAATAGTTTGGGGTAGTTTATTACAATATCTAATAAGAAACTCATCTCTTATGCTTTTTGTTCCCTGGCTTCCTTAAGCAGATGCACGTGTGAATATAACATGCATCCTCCCACAATCTAGTTCCACTATAACTTCTGTCCCTTTTACTCTAGGTGCGTTCTTTATTACACCGAGTAAGACAGGTGAACTAGTTGTAAACAGATGATTTTATGGCTGAGGTTTTTTCGTTTCACGGTTAGATTTCACCCTCCCATCCCATAGCAGGATATAAAATGTTTAATGTATAGTGACTTTAAGAAATTAACTTACATTAGACGGGTCTAACGCCAATTAAATTTATTTTACTTGTAATTCGACGTTTGGGTTTGGACAGGCTCACTGGTTAACTTCCCCTCTGCACTCAAAATTTATATGTAGGTGTCGATGACAAGTAACAACCGTCTCGTCATTGTCACCTTCTGCATAGAAGTTTTGGGTCAAACAAAATTTTCGCCATTTCTTAATTAGTATTGTTGTACTTGTGCTTAACTAAGGCGGCTTTAACACTGCTGCGGTTTCCGCATGCGGCGCCGGTGCGCGAGCGAGATAGCGCTCAGCATGTGTATGTAGCGCTGTCACGCTTGCACACCGTCACCGCATCCGGTTGCGGCGCCAGTGTGATAATCGCCTAAGGCATTTATATTGTTACGCGAAAGTAGATAAATATTTTGTTACTAACAGGCCTATTTCCCGAAAGGTAATAGACTAATATTATTTAGCGTATTGCCATGGTAGTAGGGTTTCCTCTCAGTACAAAAGTGAAAAAAATTGTGCGCATCGAGAAAAAAATGTGAATTGTTGACCATGGATAGAGTGCCCCACGATGAATATTTTTTAGTATTGGAGGTCCGTAAAATGTTTGGACCTTCACGTCAAAATCAGGGGTCCCGTGCAAAATGTTTTTACTATCTGGTTAAGGCTTCTAGGGGTTGTGTGGTATCGTTTCCTTATAAAACAGACATGCAGAATTTATTTTTGATATTAAAAAAGTAAACATCTATATAAAAAAAAAGTTCTGTGGAGAGGAAAAACACGCAAAAATATATTATTTTCTAGAACGTTATTATAACTAATAAATGTCATTTATTTTTAAATAAAAAAATATCATAAGTAAGCATATTTAATGCAGTTTTTAAATATATACAATTTTAAAGCTTTTATTATACAAAAAAGACGCGAAAAAAAATCATTCGCATCATGGTGTATATATTTTCTCCATAGTAAGAGTAAGTATCGAAGATCAATGTGAAATGTGAACATCCGTAGCGTATTGACCTTAAAATGTATATATTGTTTATTATTAGTCAAATTTTGCTCAGAGTACCTTCTACAAAATGCAGAAATTTAAAAAAAAAGAATTAAAAAACAAATTTGTTCCAATTCTAATGATTAGTACTTAAGTTAGTAAGGAAATAAGTATGTGTTTTTTTTTCTTTTTGTAGAAAGTACTCTAAGCAAAATTGACTAATAATAAGCAATACATACATTTTAAGGTCAATACGTTACGGATGTTCACGTTTCACATTGATTTTCTATACTTACTACAGAGAAAACATATACACCACGACGCAAATGATTTTTTTTCGCGTAGTTTTTGTATGAGAAAAGCTTTAACATTGTATATATTTAAAAACTGCAAGAAATATGCTTCCTTATGATATTTTTTTTATTTAAAAATAAATGACATTCATTAGTTATATAATTTTTTTTCTAGAAAATAATATTTTTTTGAGTGTTTTTCCTCTCCGCAGAACTTTTTTTAATATGGATTTTTACCTTTTTAATATCAAAAAAATGAATTCTGCATGTCTGTTTTATAAGGAAGCGATACCACACAACCCCTAGCAGCCTTAACCAGAGAGTAAAAACATATTGCACGGGATCCCTAATTTTGACGCGAAATTCCAAAAATTTTACGGACCTCCAATACTAATAAAAAATATTCATCGTAGGGCACTCTATCCATGGTCAAAAATTCACAACTTTTTCTCGATGCGCACAATTTTTTCAATTTCAAGCTCTGCTATGGAAAGTATGGAAACCCATACGATTTGACAGTTCGTGCTCTAATAATATTAGTCTAATACTGTTCGAGATCCCTAGGCCCCCGGTAACAGGCGTTCCCATTACTTGCACATTACAGCCTTATAGCTAAGTCTAGATTTTTTTTAATACAAAACAATGAACATTCTATAAAAGGGTATGCCAGAGTCACTTATCTTAGACAACTGGCGTCCGTCGATCAAGCGTCCAATGTTTTTGTAACAAAGGATACAGAACCTGTTTATTTACATCGTATAAGAAATCTTTCGATTGTATGTAAAATAAGCGACATAACAAGAACGAGAGACAATTATCGCAAACTCTTATCACGCTAGCTTCAAATTTAAACTCTCCGAATTCAAGATTAAGGTTGAGTTTTGAGCAAAGCTCTTGTGAAAGATATGAGGTTTGAAAAATGTTTTTAAAATCGGTCCATAAAGTTTCATAACGAGATCGTTTGCTGGCTGCGCTCTCGCCGCGTCACATTATCATTTCATGAAGGATATGAGTTTTCTTGCAAGGTTTTTTTATTTATTTCAATTTTACCTTTTTAGGGTTCCGTAGTCAACTAGGAACCCTTATAGTTTCGCCATGTCTGCCCGTCCGTCCGTCCGTCCGCGGATAATCTCAGTGACCGTTAGCACTAGAAAGCTGAAATTTGGTACAGGTTGAAATGAAAAAAAAAAAACACTTTTTATTTTACCACTTTGTCGGCGTAATTGATATACATATTAGTAATATGTATATCAATTACGCCGACAAAGTGGTAAAATAAAAAGTGTTTTTTTTTTTTCATTTCAACCCTAACGTGTGATATATTGTTGGATAGGTATTTAAAAATGAATAGGGGTTTACTAAAATCATTTTTCGATAATGTAAATATTTTCGGAAATAATCGCTCCAGAAGTAAAAAAATATGCGTCCCCCCCCCCCCCCTCTAACTTTTGAACCATAAGTTTTAAAAATATGAAAAAAATCTCAAAAGTAGAACTTTATAAAAACTTTCTAGGAAAATTATTTTGAACTTGATAGGATGAATAGGAAAAAAATGATGATAGGAAAAAAAATTACAAAATAATTTCTGAACTAAGTTTGTAATTTAACCGTATAAGCAGGTGTTTATTGTACCTGTAATTTCTACAAAATTACAATGAAATGACGTGCTTTCAAATAATGTAAAAACGGTGAAAATCGGTTCACGCAATAAAGAATTATTCCATAAAAATCATCTTCCATACTTTAAGCTCGCGCGCAATAGTTTTCTTAATTTGCCGATAGATGTCGCTGTACGTGGAACTCTCATATCATATCCTACATGGCGGTGTTATTAACTCTTAAGTGGGGACACTTACTGTGACGGACGGAAAACTACGGAACCCTACACTGAGCGTGGCCCGACACGCTCTTGGCCGGTTTTTGAATTCTACGAGTAATACATATTTTAAAGTGATTTAAATCAGAATCTTAATTCTCGTTCTGAAACACTTAAGTATTTATGTCAAAGTTTTATGCTGATACCAAAAACTTCTTATTGCTATAAGCATAATATGCAATTATTTAGATATCATTCTCGTCTGGCAAGTGGTATTTTCCTAAAAAACATAACCACTTAGAACGCACCTAACACATATTTATTAGATTAGCCAAGAATAGTGAGATATTACACGGAATTATTACGGCGATTGCATGAGTCTAGTTAGTCTTGAAGGATTCATTAACATTGCCTGCTCAACCAGGACGCATAATTTCTACCTTACTTACTAAAATGGGACTGGGCAGGATCCGCATACATCCAGAAAGATGGGCCAAACGTGCTACCGAGTGGGTCCCACAGGATGGCTACGAAGCAGAGGCAAACCAAAAAAGAAATGGCGCGATGACTTTCTGACGCATTCTGTAAAGAGTGGTCGAAATTGTCAATCAACAGGGTCGAATGGGGAAAAAGAGGGGAGGCCTTTGCAGGGGCGGATCTTGAATTTGTGGGGCCCTGGGCTAATACTGCTTAGGGGCCCTACCTAATTACTCAACCAATTGCCATTTTGTCAAAAAACTGTTTTCTGTAGTGATGTAGGTATATATAATATATGTTAATTACCGGAAGAAAATAGGACAAGAAAATATTTTATTAAATATCGGAACTCAAGGTAAAGGACCCCGCAGCAAACATAGGGAAAAAGTGGTTTCAGTCAAATCTCACGAAATTTTAATACGATGTAGGTTCAAGTCTCCTGATTATTTTTTTATAAGGCGGTCGTCACACTGCTCCGCATCTCGCAGCGGCGTCCGTTGATGTGTTTTTTAACTTTGTATGTAGAATCTTGATTTTGCATAGCAAAATCGCATGGTACGACACACTGGCTCCGCCTCGACTCGCGGAGGAGCGAGACGCACGATGACTCGCGCGCTCGGACGGAGACGCGGTGCGTGCCGCAGGGTATGTCACACCGAGCTCCGCAGTGCCTTACGGATTTTAGTGCACGAAAGGACGTAGGCGCAATGGATATCGACGTCTATAAGTTTATTTTTGAAATTGAAAGTCGTTCGTTTAATCATGATCTAGGAATTCTTATAAAAGTATAATTGAAGATTGAAGTAGTAGATTTTTACTTACTTGAATGTAAGCCAAGGCTTTTCTTCCGCTGTAATAGAACCTCGAAAATTTGTGTCCGTGCCAGTAATAATCACTCCAATTTTGCTTAGCAAATAATCAAATGACGCGGTAGACATACGGGTGCAATTTAAAAAAAATTCTTCGTGTTGCCTTAAATCTTGGTAATCTCTAGCAAAAGACCCATTTATAGGTCTGGTTTGTAAATAGGGATGTACCCTGCGTGTCCTCTACGTTTTATGACTCGATTGTACAAAAACCGAACTGAAAGTATCACCGCAGCGTTCTGAATAAGTTCCGTGTCCATTTTATCGACAAATAGGAACTATTTTCACCTTAAAATTCGAATGTGAAATGAACGCGAGACGGAAGTAACGCGGGACGTCGCGCATCGCAGCTCCGGACGGAGATGCGGAGAAAACTCGGACGTTGGTGGTTGGCGTTGTCTGCGCATGCGAGTCCGTTGCTCCGCGTCTCGCGAGACGCGGAGGCAGTGTAACAACCGCCTAAGGGCACAACTCGCTCAGAAGTATACTTTTAGAAATAATAAAGTGCAGTTGTTTCATACAAAACATATGTAACATACCAATTTTTCGTAAAATCTTTCTCTTTACTTTTGCATAATATAAATAACAAAATGCGATTTCAACGTTACAGAAACGTTATTAAGATCATATTTAACGCCAGAAAGTCTCAGTGAGTCAATTCAAAGTATCGATTTTAAGAAAGACGTCATAGAAAAATAATAATATAAACTTGATTATTTCTGGCAGTGTACTTCTGAGGGAGTTGCGCCCTTATATACAAATAATAAGGAGACCTGAATCTACATCATACTAAAATTTCATGCGATTTGACTGAAACCACTTTTTCCCTATGTTTGCTGCGGGGTCCTTTAACTTCATTCGCGTTAGACCCGTCTAATGTTCGTTTAATATATACTCGGATCTCAATCGGAATACGATGGCATCCGAAGTGTAAATCAATTATTGTATTAAGTGAGCGACTTTTCATATCCTTTAATATGAAAATCAATCAAATTTATGAAAATGTCACTAATGTCAAAATGAAATGTTTCATTTTACATTTGTCACTAAATATTAAAGTTTCATATCCAGGGATATGAACATGTCACTTATTTAATACAACAATTCATTGACACTTTGGTTGCTGTTGTATTTCGATTGAGATCCGATTTTCCCAATGGAAATACATTCTGCACTACATCCGTAATACATAGTTATTATACTTGAACAAAAAACCGGCTAAGTGCGAGTCAGACTCATATCGCGGTCCAAGTGAAATAATAACTATTTACTTACGAAAATAAAGTAATAAAATCGAAATGGAAACCATGGATTTATGTTTTCCTCAAATTCCCAAAAAAATGACAACGTACCTTGGTAACTTTACAAAATTATCTATACAAATAAAACGTAAGTACCTACGTGTCCAATCTATCACATTTCATAATCTATGATTTTCAAACAAAATGTCGGCATGCAAAAGAAATGTAAAAAATAGTTTTGAAAGGATTTAGTTAATATTTTGTTTACCTACCGATCATAAACTATGCCATTATCTTTTTTTTATGCAGTGGATTGATTTTTACAAGTTTTGAACACACAGGACGGCATTATTGCATTGTCAATTGTCACTGTCAGTGTCAGCGCACGTGCTAATGCTATGCTAAGAGCGTCGGCTAGTGACTAAACGTGTTGTTGCCGACTCGGCAACAATGCATGGCGCAAAAAACTGGTTCGCTGCGTCGGTTCTATACGTAGTAATAATAGTTCAATGGTAGCAATTCACAAATTATCATTAAAAATCGAACGACTTCGATTCATTTAGTTTTGAAAAATTTAATAAAAATAAAAAAGTCATATTTTATAATTCTTTTTACTTACCTACTGCCTACTAAAAGCAGGAAGTCTACTTATGTAATACTTTCAATTTTACGCGTAAATAAAAGAAAGGTCCGGTCCTTATAACTTTTAAGTTATCTATCTCTTAGTAAGCTAAACACGCACTAAACACATTTCTAACAATAACAAAGTCAATTCGTTAATATAGTCGACGATAGCAGAAGTGCGGAAAAATAACAAAATTGCGTCGGGCGATAAGCGGAGAGAAGTCCCCAGCCCAGTAATAGACAATACACGGAATACACCAACCGAAAACAAGCGACGGGGAATTCCCCGTTCCGTTTGATAGATGCGCACACGGGTTGATTGATCGCAGTGTTGCCAACCTTATGATCGGATTTTTTTTTAATTCTAGATAATTTTTGTTATTGACAATATCGTCTATTGTTTTCAGTTTAGGTTGGGGGCCCTCTGTATCCACGGGGCCCTGGACTGCAGCCCAAAAAGCCTTTAAGTAGATCCGCCCCTGGGCCTTTGCCCAGCAGTGGGACATCAAATAGGCTAACGAAAAAAATAATCTAATAATCATTTCATATTAAATTGGATTAGGTACTATAAGAATATTACTATGCAATCACTGCACTTGGCAATCATGGTAGTTACTATTAGCCACAGCCCTAACGTTGTCTTTACGCAAATGTCCAGCGAAGTGTTCATTTGTTTATTTTATTACGCCAATTAATTCACCTGACCAATTTTGGCCAATTGGTATTTTATCTCGCCGATAAAGCGCCGTGTCCACGAATTTACAAATTTACCGGCCATCTTGAATTAATTAACTTGCGCGCGAAAATGACCTTTCTGCCTGATTTAGGTGTAAGATTACTTAAAACTCAACACTTCTTTATATCTTGATGACACATAATTATTTATTATTGTTATTATCATACTAAGGTGATTATGTTCAAGCCTTTCTCCGATTAAGAAAATGTGACCACATTTTTACGCGTCGATTTTTCAAGGCATCAGTTTAAATGGGGACCAGGTAAGTAATAGGTCCATAACTTTTTTCTGTCATCTCTTAGTGTATTATTTGCCTACTTCTTATATTGTTACCGATCTTTAGATGTAGCTGTTATTAGGAAATAGGTAAGGCCGGTAACCCAAGCTAACTCGCGTAAAATTTCATTTATGGTGACATCATTGCAAGTCAGCGCCAGCGGTTATGTGCAAGTTATTTGAGACTTTCTTAGTACTCAAATGTTATTTATACAAATCATGTGTAGTGCAATAGACTTTTAGCTGTATCGACGAGCTTTCGGATCATATATAGAAAAAATAAAATTAGTACACTTGCACCAGCTATGGTTCAAAGATAGATAGGTAACTGGATTGATAGCGCTGAGTTTTTTTTTCAGTTGTTAATTCAGTACCCATTTTGGCCCAGCGTTCCGGGTGCATTCGGCAGACGTGTCCACTTGTCCAGCCCAATCCCACTTGAGCAGAGGCAGACCGAAAAAGAGATGGCGGGACGACCTGGATGCCTTTTGTATATAGCTACTGTCGGGAACATGCACCAACCCGTGACAAGTTGCGGAAGACAGGGGAGACCTTTGCCCAGCAGTGGGACACAAAATAGGTTATCAAAAAAAATCTTGTTAATAAAAAATGTCTACATCTACGCACGACAGTAACAAGCGATTGTAAAACTTAAATCGTGTGAGGAGAACGCGTTAAGCGCGATGCTTGTCGAATGAACCGACCGCAGCTACCTAACCGTTTTACGATATTAATTGCACCCATAAACAATAACTACATGTTAAATTACACCGATAACGAGATTTTACATGGAATATTTCGATTTTATGCTGTGTCAATTGTTAAGCTGGTGGTTAAACTTTATGGTAATGTTTTGGAGAGGACGCGAAAATAGCAAACTGGAATTGAATGAAATTCATAGATCTATATAACGTTATATAGAAAATTTAAACATGCATGTATTGTGTACAATTATATGCAGTGTTGTGCGTAGTTAACTACTATTCTGTAATCTAACTACTTATTACGACTAAAATTAGTTAACTACAAGTAGTTATGATTACATGTAATCTAACTACAATAATCTAGTTACATAAAGTAGTCGTTAATCTGATTATTGTAATCAAGTAGTTATAACTACTGATTACTTTAGTTCTAAAAATATCTTGTTTTGTAACATTTGTATCTGTATTAGTTTAATTTGGTGGCTATACATTTATGCACAGCACAACTATTGATTTGTACCCGAGTTCCTGGTGATGATAACAATGATCTGATGTTGAAACCTTGAAGTGTCTACTGGTTCTCAGGATTGGTCAGACATAACCATGTGTCCTTTTGGCTAATTCGACTCATCTTGATGAACATTTACAGTTAGTATCGGGCATTTGGTCTCGGAAAGGTGAAGTAGGTCTTGGCATGGTGGAAATGATCAACATGACTTCATGACACATTCTATTTTTTTTATACCACGACGGTGGCAAACGGTGGTAAGCAGCTACCGTAGCCTATGGACGCCTGCAACTCGAGAGGATTCACTGTGTTGACGGCTAAAGGAACAAGAGGGCCCCTCATCGTCAACACACTGGGTCCTCTTTGAGCTCTTTGGCAACCTTACTCACCAGCAGGAATACAACACTATGAGTAGGGTCTAGGGGTATTTGGCTGTGGTTTTCTGTAAGGTGGAGGTACTTCCCCAGTCGGGCTCTGCTGCAGATTTGAGCGAGATGACATTCGCTGTGCTGTGCCCTACCACACATAGCGAGATGACATTCGCAGTACCCATACCTCTTTTGGACGTAGTTTAAGGACATACCCGTGTCCGAACGTAATACGGAACCCTAAAAACTACCTTTTGAATAGGTGTATTGTGACGGCCCGGCAACTACGGAACTCTACACTGAGCATGGCCCGACATGCTCTTGGCCGTTTTTTTTAAAGATTTTATTGAACTACGGTATAGTACATAAGTTACATAACATAGTAAAGGAACGTGCTCACTCTTAGTTAGACCCGCGCGCCGGGTATTGTCTTTTCATCGGAAGTACCTAACCGTAGGTAGGTAGTTACAAAAAGTAATCACGTAACCGTGATTGCATTTGCAACTACAATTAGTAGTTAGTATTCAAAAATTTTAACTACTTTATACGATTACTTCGTGTAATCAATTATTATGATTACTAACTACAAAATGTAGTCGTAGTTAGTAATCAGTAGTTAGATTACAATTTGCCCAACACTGATTATATGTATAAATAATGCTTAACCTAAGCATCCAGCTTAACCTTTTGAATAGCTTATTTGGTCTTAAATCAGAATCAAAAATCTCTACTGTGGGGCTTAGTCAGTTTGCCGTAGAGACGTAGACCGCACACGTGATGTTTGCGGCTGATACATGGCTTCCGCCTCCCTGTCATCCTGTTTTCATCGGAGAAAATATTCTTATGACATGATATGAACAGTTGCACACCACGGACAGAGCTTAAAAAGCTTAACATATTTTTAACGTTAATTATTCCTAGTCGCTGCCGATATTCTTTTTATGAACTTTCTTTTGTCTAACTTGACATCGACTCTCAAAGTCACTGAATCGTTATAGACTCTAAAAGCAAAGCCACCGACAGAAATCTTAAAACCAGATTTGACTATAACCTAACATTTCACCGCGCTGTCTATGCAATACATCTCACTGACATAACCCCAGTTATTAGGCGCTGTTGGCAGGGTGATATTATGATATGCATCATATCATATATATCATAATTGCTATCTCAAGTTATAGCTACAACTATTAACGAGGCGGCGACTTTGAGACGTGATTTGCGCGCGCGCGGGCGTCGGCGGGATCAAAGAGTCAGCGCCAATACCTCATGTACTCGATCGAAATTTCCCCAAGCACTAAGATGCTGCATGTCTTGTACGTGTATTAGGAATGAATGTCAAGCTACGGAAATGATGGATGGACTGTGTGTGAGACATGATAAGGAAGGGATGACGGGCGACAGAGAGGCATGGAAGAGGAAAACATGCTGCGTTGCCCCGGAATTAATGAGATACTCATGATGAAGAGGCACTTTACTTCGATTTATCCCAAAGAACTGTAATATCATTGAAAGTGTTGAGAAAAATATGAAACTTGTCATTGGTGCAGCCTTTCTTTTTAATCCATGGGAATACCCTATCAAAAGTCAGTCCAATCAAGAAATCATCGCCCCGGTCATAGACGTATAAAATAAGAAGACGTAACGCCGTGAGAAGACAAAACTGTGCTTCCATAATAAGCCGATTTCTTCGTGTTTACGCGCGACACGCACACATCTACAACTCGTGGACGAGCGGTGATTGGTTCAAACGTCAAAAGTGAGTGTGTGTGCACGAGATCGCGGCTCATTATGGAATCACAGTTTTATCTCCGTGGGATTACGTCTTCTTAATTTATATGTCTATGGCCCCGGTAAACAGTTTTTCGAGAGTTTAAGTCTCAAACTACTGATAAGTAACGAGGGGTAAAAACATCTTTAGCAAGCCAGAGCCAATCAGGGACCGCTTTTCGCCGTATGAGCCGTAGGGACTGTGTTCAATTGTATAAAAATTGGGCTACACTACATTAAGGGAAGGAAATCGTTTTATACATTTGTTCTTTAGACCTGCATTGGTTTACCTTATGTGAAGGTCTTTTTCAGAACACGATTAGGTATGGAAAATGCAAAACAAAATCGAAATTTGCAGACAGAGAGCAGAGAATACAGCCCAATCTAACTTTGACAACCAACTCCAATGCATCAACCGCGCAATACTGCGAACGCCTTAAAACGTCTGAAATGTCTAAATAAGAATTTGCTTAAAGATTATTCCGATGCAACTCCAATATTTGTTGTGCTGTGTGTTGGGGATAGATTGTGTATTTAATGTATTGTTAGAATGTAGCACTATAGATATGTCAGAATGTGATATGTTAACTATTGACATTTACTTAATACCTAAATTAGAACAGTTTCTAATAATCCCAGAGCGCCTATACGTATAACCCTTTGATACCTGACACCGGGCCAGGCGGCATTTTACTCGTCTATCGGCATGATATTTTATATCGATTGTGTAACGAGGCGTGGAAGGTGACGTGACAGACATCAACAGACATCGGCGTGACGCCGGCGAAGCGGATTGCCGACAACATTGTACTTGTTACAAATGTCATATGCTCAAAATAGACAAAGTCCTATCAATCGCTTTATTTTTTTCACAATAAGTGCTATAAATCCGTTGGTTTTTTAATACCAGTCACTTGAAAATAGTAATTAAACCTACTTTTTTTTTAACTATGACGGTAGCTATCAAGCATACAGACCGTCTCATGGTAAGCAGCTACCATAACCACGCTTGCAACTTCAAAGGTATCACATACGCTTCGCCGACCCTTTAGAAAAGAGGATTCACTGTGTGGACGGCTAAAGAGACATAGTGTTCCCTAATAACATATTACATACTTACAGAAGATTTTAATTTTGATAATCTTGGTATTTTTTTTTTGAAAAATTAAATATTATTCACCTACCAATTTTTTTTTTTGGAATAGCTTACGGTATAATGGTACTCATATAATAAAAAAAAGAATACAATTATTAGCCACAGAATGTCACTCTTTCTTCGGAATCCTTGAATGTCGAAAACGAATTTTGGAGGGTTATTAACTTTTAAGCTTCTCACGTGACATAAAGAGCTCAGCCCTTAAGACTTGAGAAGAAACTTAGTAAGTGCTTACCAATCAATTACGGCCATTATTCCGTCGGCTCTCAAACCCAAGCCTTCAAAGATGAAAACCCCTGACCATCGTCAATCACTGTCGTAACCTCCTATCTTTAACATCTTGTTTAATGCAAACTCAACCATGCGGTGTTTAAAATAAAGTTGAAATTTACAAGCGTTTATGACCGTCATACATAGTTGCTATGTTATTTGAAAAGCTTGTTAATTTTGTTCTCTTTTCAAATGTTGAGCTTGAGTGACGTCTGCGCGCGAGTTTAAATCCAAGATGGCCGGCGCTAATCGCGTGATAAATAGGCCCGATAAAGGGATTGTGTTAGTCATGCCCCTCATAAAACAAACGCAGCGGGATTTGCCTTAATTTATGTTTGGGGATTCAAAACCGGCAGGTGGATGTTGATAATTATCTATAGTTTTAGTTACATATTTGTTTTCATCGGAGAAAATTACATCCAGTTAAAATCGAGGAGGAAACCAAACAACTTATCAGTCGATCAACAAAATAGGTCGGTTTGAAAACTTATTTTATTATCTTCCCTGTTAAAAACATATAGTTAAAAAAAAACTGTCTATGTAGGTATCATGTATTTATATATCGTAGCAGCCAAGGTACTCAAAAATATCTGAACATGCACTTTATCGCCTTGACAATAGAGACGTTGCTCAGATATTTGTGACCACCTTGGCCGCTCCGACATATCTGATGGCGAATGTTCAAGTGATATTGCATCCTAACCATTTAAATCTATATAATATTTAAGTATTTTTGTATGTTAAGTATGTCGCGGACTTGAGTGTCTAGATCGAATGTTTCTAAAAAGGTGGGTTTATTATTTTCTTCGTCTTTAACTAGGTAATTGTATCTATTTATCCATCAATAGCTAAAGGCAGGTGATATCGATCGTTCCCCTTATCTTTCATAATTACTGTTTTAGTGCGCAAAAACTGGATTCCGTTTTCATGGCCCCTGCATTTTATCGCTTCTGAGAATCGTTAACTTGTTCTCGATAATTGGAATCGATTCGATTGCTTTCATTATTTATTTACGGTGTTATATCAGCAGGTTGTTAAGGCTTCGCTTGTTTATACGCTATTATTAATGCAAATAAGTTGTGGCGTAAATCGCGCGCGCGTTGATGTCTTTTGCACATCAGCGCCTCGAGGGTTATTTATTTATATATGTATATAATTATTGCAGTGAATACTGCAATACTTATATAAAAATAAGGTATATTTTATAATCATAATAACTGTTACTCTTAAAAAATATTGCCTCATAAAACCGGGCTCGTAACATTCGAACACTTTTATAGCTCGCCACAATGAAAAACCAATTTAAATAAATTTCAAACGAACGTTTATGAGAAAACCTCGTAACTTACCACTATCTTTAATCGAATATAAACTCTCATCTTCGACAGAAAGGCTTATATCACTGTAACAGACAGGTACTAACAGCAATGAATTAACTGATCAATGGTAGATCTTATGTGGTCGCAATAGAGTTTACAATTGTTTAGTGAACTTGCGCCTGAGTCATCTCGTTAGGCGCGCAGTGTCAAATAACATTCAATATTTATTTACACAAAATTACGTCTTATCTAAATAAAAATAGGTTACATAATTCAATAAATAAACGGGGCGTTTAGGCCTGTTTGCGCCTGGTAGCCGGATCTTGTTAGTAAGCTTATTGTTGGCGGCGAGATGCGGCGTCCTTGTTTGGCGCGTGGGTGTGTTGTTGTTGTCTCGCTTCAGTCGTTAGGGCAAGGTCGGCTCGTTAAAAGCTCTTAACGAGAAGCGAAGGAAAAGCTCACGCTCTGCTGTGGTTCTCAAACTTTTGTTCATTTTTTCTGAGGCCGACGATACAACTAATATAAACCTGATTGTAAAACATAAATACAAATAATTGTTGTATACTTAGGTGCAGAAAGACAGTTTTAACTCGTGCCATTGTAAAACGTCGACACTCGTTTGGGATTGCTTACTTTCCAGTCTTTCCACCATATCACATATAAGTCATAATTTCATAAAACATATGTACGTTCTATCTTATGCAATATACACACAAAAACATGTTACACAATTAGGTTACACAAAAAAATATGGTGACATATGGTCGTCACAGCGATCCGTCAAAATAAATCCTGGATTACAGTTTTGTTTGCGTAGTTTACCATCTTCATTCAGAATGCTGGGTATCTTGCGTTCTTTTTTACATTACCATATCAAGCCTGTACAAAGTTTGAGCACCGCGTTCCAGGTTTGTGAGGTATGTTCCGCGCGTGTCCCGTTCACACCTGCGCGCGCGCCGCTGTATCTCCCCTCCCACTCTCGCAGCTTGCTGAGAACAATCTGCCAGCTCGCTCACGCAGTACTGACACCATTCTACACGCAGGATAATCTGACGTTAAGCTTTTACTTTAGAAATGCTGCAAACGCTTTTTTTTTTGTTTCGCTGTGGTGTAAAACAAACATGCCCAAGTAAGTACATACAACTTACTAAAGTGAGCTGCTTGCAACTTTTTTCGAAATAGAAGGAATAATTAGTAAAATACTAGTACGAGCGTAACAAAAAAATATTTAATAGAATGAACCAACTTTTTAACTTGTCACTCGTTGTCATGACTCATGGTTAATCTGAGGCATTCAAATTCACTAAACACGCATTTAGTGGTCGTTTTTATTAAGTTTTTTTCATAATGGGCCACAATACCAAACATGTTAATAGAACGTGGTATTACATTTCTTTTAACAAACTGATCTCCTGGCTGACAACAAGAAATAGTTGGTCCACCCAATAATATACGCCACACTCCAGTGACAGAAACCCTTGACCAAACTATAAGATGTTAGCCTATATACGTTCCACTGCTGGGCACAGGCCTCTCATACACAGGGATCGGGCTATTGACCAAGCTATGTATATACTTAACTACAAAAAAACTTACTTAATTTAATGGTTAAACGTTACAAATGAAATTCCCAAATCCACCCCGCCGTGTTGGTAACCAGTACTCGTTTGGAGGCATTGCTCCCGCTCCGCGCCAACAAAAACAACAAACGAGCGAAAAAAGCGGTATCTGAGGAATAACGACTCGATCTCTTGATCGAATGTCCCTGAATCGATATTTACTTTAATAGCTTCAGTATTAAGGTATTGAGGTCCTCGTCTTTTGATAGAAAATTGGATATATTTATACAGAATTTAGGTTTTACCATTAAACCAGTCGAAATCGATGATATACCCTTGGCACTAATCTTTTTCAGTTATTTACTCATGAAAGTGGTTACAGTTATAAGGTCCTCCAAAACAGCGGTCGATGATTTTGCATGTTTTGCCATCCTTCTACATCTCTGGCTGGTTTTAGAGTCCCCCTGACACTAGAACGATCAGCATTGATTCTTGATTGTTCTTGATTCTGACCGTCGGTGCGGAGCGATCCGCACCGACCAATATGGATTAAGTCCAGGAAGCGTTCTAGAGTAGGTAAAACTGACGGGTCCGCGCGGACAGCAACTTATTGGTCGGTGCGGAACACTAAACCAGCCTTATTAAAGTTATTCCGTTTACAGTCGCCGTCAAATATATCGGAGTGCCCAAGGTTTGAACATGCACTGTATCGCCGTCACAATATATCTTCGCTCCGATATATCTGATGGCGACTGTACTGTGTCGGGCATCCATCATACGGTGTTAACATCTGGAAAAATGCAGTCTCAACCCCATCTTGAATGTGTTTTTTTAGCATGAAATTCTGCATAGGGATTTTGGTTACTTACAGATTTATTTAAATCTGTTCTGTCCTTAGGTTTGCTGACTGATCATGATCAAGATCATGTGACTTCTTGCATTGGACTATATGTTCTTCGCCACCTATTCGAATCATGTTCGCAGTTGACATGTCCATCACCATCACTATTTTTACTACATCAGTTTTCTTCTTCATCCCAATCGTACTTTTTGCAGCATCGTGGTCAAATGTGAGCAATTTTCATTCTACTGTCAAGCTCACAGGGTTAAAATTATCTTTATTCAAGCTATCAGCACGGGTACCACTGTCCACTAGGTGCATACGTAAATCACACTAAAAAAGCAGACACTTTAATAGCTTATCATCAATAGAGTGCAGCAAGCTGCATGTTCTTGCTAGCAATAAGCCGCTATGATATGTGGTCGTTTGCCATGCCATGATAACATTTAATGGTCGACCCTGTGGTCAAGTTATGGACATACATTTTACAAAGAACAAGTTACTAAACTAATACAATGACACATGTACCTACACCATGAAGACGAGACTGAATAAACAAGAAAAAAGTTGAACTTTTTATGCGACAGTAATATCAAAACAAAAGTAATAATAAATCCTAAAACTAAATGTTGAAAATTGTAAGTAAGTGGTATAATTTGCGCGCTTTGTCTATGTGTATACTGGTTTTTTTAATGAAACTTGTAGAATCTGGGGGCACGGCAGTGCCCCCGCCAAGTCGAGCACGGCAGTACCATTATATTCCAGAAGCCATTCAGGCCATTTTCGACCCCCCTCTAATTCTGTTGTCGATAAAGCTAGAAAGCTGAAATTTCTCTGACCAAGAGGCCATAATACAAGGAAGATATATTCCCAAAATCATTAGATTTCAACTTATACTTTAAGAATTATTGCAAGTCAAAATTCCTTAATTTTGTCACTATCTAATCTGATCACTATCATCATATATCTAAGGTACTTCTAGCAGTCCCACAAGCTCCAAATTTTGAACACTACCAGTGTTTAGGCTATAAAACCACTGAAAATTTAAACATACCGCAAATCAAGTCTAATTATAAACCGCACCGTTAACATTGTAATCCCATATAAATATATGCGGTAGCAAAGTATTTTTTTCTGTTGCTAAAATTTGAGCTTTTTAACACTACAGAAATGTCTATATTTTTATTATAAATATAATGACTTGGCTATCGCACAGGTCGAATAAATAATTTAATAATATTACTTATATAATACAGGGTGTTTGGTAACCGGATGCAAAGCCGAAAGTAGGAGATAGTCTAGGTCATGTAGAACATTTTTAGCCATACTTGTCTTAGACAAATGTTATTAGTTTTTTTTTATTTAAATTTTAAGATTTGTCGGAGAAAACTGCAAAACTTCAGACTAAATCGATAATTAGTACTTTTTTTACTGCAGGTAGATTTTTTTTTGTTTTATTTCGTATTGTGCAATGTCTATCAAACACTAGAAAAGTGATTTCAAACATCTGTGTCTAAAGAAAACAAGTTGACAGCGATTTAAAATTTTAGTTACATGAAAATGTAAACGATTTAAGTGATTTCAAAGTACGATAAAAAAAAAACTAAAATAGCCACGAATTTTCAAACCATTTTAAAAACATGCTTGGCTTTTACCCTTTTATTTAAGCTATCAAACACGACTGTAGCTACTGTATCCTTGAAAATAAGCCACCTAAACCAACTGGGTAGCTAAAATGTTTCACTCTACTTGTGATACTTGTGGTAGTTGTGGTGACGAATCTCATTATGATTTTACAATAAAACATTGGTTCTGAATACTAAGTTGGCGTTGACTTGACATTTGACTTGTTTTAAAAGGGTTAAGTGTACTGGACAAAACTACCACATGCAATTTTAACAAACAAAGGCTTGCGGCGGTGAGAGACAAAAGGGACTGATAGCGGCAGGCGGCGGGCGATAAGACAATCATGTCTCAAGCCATTTTATCTTTGAAAATAGGCTACCTGTACTAATAAGAGGGAATGTTTAGGGTAAATTAAAACAAAAGCATAAAAGATAAGTTATATTTATTTTTACGATCAACACATTAAAATTACACATCATCGCTCGTTTTCAAAATGTGACCCGCCGTTTCGAATACAAGCACGAGCCCGTCTTCTTACTTCTGTGGTGGTTGTTCCGAATATCATTTCTTCCCTCATCCTTTCGAACGCCGCTTCTATCCTCTCCCTCAGCTCTTCTACGGTATTAATGACCTCTTGTGTGTAGACTAGCTCCTTAGCTCGGCCCCAAACGAAAAAATCCAATGGTGTCAAATCAGGTGACCGAGCGGGCCAAGGGATTCGTCCGCCTCTGCCGATCCAACCGTCCGGGAAACAGTTATCCAGATGCTCCCTTACAGCCAGAGAGTAATGGGCGGGACAACCGTCGTGTTGAAATGTCACTGCACCGGGCAGCTGGTCTTCGTCAATAAGCCTGGGCAAATCGTTTTGTAAAAATTCCAAATAATTTGCCCCATTTAAATTATTTGGCAAAAAATGTGGCCCAATAAGGACTCTGCCGATGATTCCAGCCCACACATTGACGGAAAACTTTCTTTGGAAGGACACTTGCTTTTTCCAATGTGGATTGTTGTTTTTGTCAGCCCATTGGTGTAGGTTATGGAAATTTGTGATCCCCTCCCGGGAAAATTTCGATTCATCGGTCCAAAGAATGCTTCGCAAAAAACGTCGGTCTTCGATATCCGCATTGAGTAAAAATCGGCAGAAGTCCACTCGGCGTGCAGGATCTCCTTCGTCCAAACCTTGAACTCCGATGCCGCGAAAAGGATATTTTCCCTCACGATTCATTGTGGCCCATACTTTCCATGTGGACAAGTTCAGATTACGAGCTACCACTCTGATGCTCGTATTCGGATCCTCTGCAAATGCCTGTAGAACGTCTTCCTCCACTTCAGGGCGATTACGTCCTGGATTCCCTCCATGTTGCACAGCAATACCATTCTCACGTAGCCTTCGGAATGAATTGTAAAACACTCTCACATTAGGCAATCTCCGGTTTGGAAAACGCTCTTGGTACATCTGTCGGGCCATCGCTCCATTACTGTCAGCTTTGCAGTACATGTAGATAATGTCGGCGTATTCTTCGTTCGTAAACTCCATGTTTACAATGAAGAAGTCGTAATTACACGTGAAGGAGCGCCTACGGCAGCTACAACTTGACACGGTAAATTGAGATGAGAGCGGTAAATTAAACCACAATGAACGTCTAATCGCAACTGAAGTTGTAACTAGACTAAATTACTAGTTTTTGCACAAATACTCATGTAGCTAATCAGTTTATCTTTGTCAATAAAGCACAAAACCGATCATCTTTGTTTAACGCCGCTCACCGCCTGCCGCTATCAGTCTCTTTTGTCTCTCACCGCCGCAAGCCTTTGTTTGTTAAAATTGCATGTGGTAGTTTTGTCCAGTACACTTAACCCTTTTAAAACAAGTCAAATGTCAAGTCAATGCCAACTTAGTATTCAGAACCAATGTTTTATTGTAAAATCATAATGAGATTCGTCACCACAACTACCACAAGTATCACAAGTAGAGTGAAACATTTTAGCTACCCAGTTGGTTTAGGTGGCTTATTTTCAAGGATACAGTAGCTACAGTCGTGTTTGATAGCTTAAATAAAAGGGTAAAAGCCAAGCATGTTTTTAAAATGGTTTGAAAATTCGTGGCAATTTTAGTTTTTTTTTATCGTACTTTGAAATCACTTAAATCGTTTACATTTTCATGTAACTAAAATTTTAAATCGCTGTCAACTTGTTTTCTTTAGACACAGATGTTTGAAATCACTTTTCTAGTGTTTGATAGACATTGCACAATACGAAATAAAACAAAAAAAAATCTACCTGCAGTAAAAAAAGTTCTAATTATCGATTTAGTCTGAAGTTTTGCAGTTTTCTCCGACAAATCTTAAAATTTAAATTAAAAAAAAACTAATAACATTTGTCTAAGACAAGTATGGCTAAAAATGTTCTACATGACCTAGACTATCTCCTACTTTCGGCTTTGCATCCGGTTACCAAACACCCTGTATAATATGTACCTACACATTGATAGGCCGCGACTTGTGCTATACGTATGTTTTTTCCGTTCGATGGCCAGGTTATTCTATTTATCATAAAAATACAGACATCTAATATTCAATGGATCACAATGACATGTTGTTAGTAAACTCCGGCACACCGGCTTGGTTTTACATTAGATCTCAATACGTTTTGCAGTAGGAGAATAGTGTTCCGAGACTGGCATTTTTGTACATGTAATGTTTTTGATGGGATTATATATATGGGAATTTAGTTTATGTCACTTCCACGGTAATCGATCGGTATCAAAACTAGTATTCGTATAGTCGTCGTCCATCTTACATAATTCTTACTATACCCTTTTCTTCACTCCATACACACATTACAGGAAACTTACCTATTCCATAGCATAGTTTATTGTGACAGCGATGATTTACGTGCCTACAGCGATAACGGGCGGCAACTTGTCGGCACCACCCGTCAAAAGTTAATCACCCTCGAACCGATCGCTACACGACGTGCCGGTGCCGGCCACTTCCATTACAAACAACGTGAGCACCGAGACAAATAATAATATGGACTGACAATCTACAATTAGATAGATCATACATGTGTATGTGATGTGTGGATTTGCGCGTTTCTTGTAGATTACACCACCGCGCCGCATTACCATACGCATACGCGCTACTTTGCTTATAGGTTGACTTGAATTTAGATATGTGACTGTGATGATACTTAACATTAGTATCTTAATTTTGTTGATCCTTCTAAAATGGCGTATTTTAAATTATAGATTCTGTAAAATAAATGTAACCACTTGTAGCATCATCTACGCAACATAAATATATCGACATCGATAAAGCCACCTCCAAATCAATGAGAAACGAAACTGTATATGGACCTACCAGTCCATTATTTTTATTTACTTATCTCTGGTGAAGCCTTCGAGTACAAACAACAATCTGAATCTAGAACCCTCGACGTTAACTAAAGTCTCGAGTCCGTCGTATCAAATCATGTATCTTCAGAAACGGCCGCTTTTATATCCTTCACAAATGTGCTGTTGTTGTTGTTGCTACACTAAACGGTTCTTGCTGACTCTTCCTGTGACACAGATCACTTATCCACTGGATGGAGGATAGGAGACCGCTTAAGTGACTGATTTAGTAGTAACTAGCGACCCGCCCCGGCTTCGCACGGGATAAAAAATGGTTATTGTGGGTATCCCTAAGATATAGACATATACCATCGCGGACTTTTTTGTAGACGTTTTTAAGGTGTGTTTTTAGGGTTCAGCCAGCGTTTGCAATGTAAGCGCAAAATATATTTTTATTTACGACATCACATTAGAAACCTCTAAAATTATCAGTGTTTCTCTACTATATTATGCATGTATTATACATATAAACCTTCCTCTCAATCACTCTATCTATTTAAAAAAAACCGCATCAAAACCCGTGGCGTAGTTTTAAAGATCTAACTTAGATCATCTAAGCATACATAGGGACAGACAGCGCAAAGCAACTTTGTTTTATACGATGAGAGCCATTCTAGACCCCGGACTTTTGTCGCAATGACGTCACAATAGGGTGATTTGGGGAGTAAACGGGACGGTGTTATGAAATACGGTTAAAAACTCGGTTGTTAACCGAATACATTTTAATTAGACATTTTCAACAAAATTATCTAGTAAGTTGATCAATATTATCTTTTAGTGCAAACCATACAATTGTACGTTAAACTGGCATGGTGACAGTTGTGACGAACAAAGAGTGAGTGACCGACAAAACCAATGCCAGTTTAACGTACTAATGCATGGTTTGCAAGTAATATAGCAAACGATAATATTGATCAACTTACTAAGTAATATTGTTAAAAATGTCTAATTAAAATGTATTCGGTTAACAACCGAGTTTTTAACCGTATTTCATAACGCCGTCCCGTTTACTCCCCAAATCACCCTATTGTGACGTCATGGCGACAAAAGTCCGGGGTCTAGCCATTAGGCACTGTCGACTAGTCGCCGGCAACTGTGACTCTCAATAGTTTCAATTAGTGATTAGTTGATTACGCACTTGGTCGCCGGTTGCTTGCTTACGTTTTGGTTGCCGAGAGACCAAGTCGCCGGCGACTAGTCGACAGTGCGTAATGGCTCTTAGTGATGATGATAGTGATGATAGTGAAGAGACATTTCGCTGGCCCAATATTACAGACTTATGTTTGACTTTTATCGAATTGAAATTTGAACGTTGTCATAGTGACACTAAGTCTAAATTTAACTACCCTGAAAATGTAACATAGAACCCTGTAATATTGGACCAGCGATTTATTTCAGTAGGTACGTTTCCAAACTTCGTGCGCATAAAATAAAAATATCGACATATTGAAATTGAACACCAGAGATAAACATAAGGTGTTGTGTTGCAGTAATCATTATAATACGAGTGGTGAAGCAAGTGCTATAGTTTTTGATTAATAGGTATATGAGTGCATGTGCGCTGATCGCGAGTACTAAGGGTACTTTTTACTTCCCAATGCGGAGTCTAGTGGGGCACTCTATGTGCCGTCTTTCGAAAACCTCTTTAAAATAACTGAGGCCACAATAGCATCAATTTGATCGGATCGGCTGTCATTCAGTCGGGCCGTTTGAAGCGTGAATCTAGTTATTACTTTACATAAAACGTTTTGAAAGCTTTTTAAATCACGTCGCTCAAAGTGTTTAACGAGACTGTTTGTTTTGCCGCCATTTGGATTGATTTTGTAAGAGACAACAGACAACTACCTACCGTTTCTTTTGAAAACTCGTACTTATGTTTTTTATTTCTGCTTTCAAGCAGGAATAATTGTATTGGGACAGACGCTGCTATTTTACCCTCAGAGATTTTACCCAATCAAGGGTCAATTGTTCTATAAACCATCTTACTTCTCACGAAACCAAATTTATATACTCAACACCTATTAGTAATTGTTACACCATTGCAACTATTTAAAAGCCGTTTTCATGGTTTAACTGCATTAATAGAGTGGATCCGAAAATATCCAATATTTTTTTGAGGACTACAAAATATTTTATGACTTACGGTTTACGGGTTTCTATACTTTCTATAAAATCCCTGACACAATTACCTGCACATATTTGCAGCATTAGCTCAAGTATAGGTAAGGGAGGTAGGAGACATGACTTGAGTAAAACAAAACTGACAAACTGGCTATTCCCCATAAAAATGCAGTCTAACTAACCTCCTACCTTTTTATTGGAATAGGTACCCTTAGTTTAAAAAGGTTCCTAAGGTAGATCCGCTCATTAGCATTATAGCATTGCCCGGGAAGGAAGACCATCAATCCCGCTCGTTGCCATGTAGCCGATGTTGCGCTTGCGCATGTGACTTGTGATCTTTTAGAAACCATTGTAACGTGAGCTCAGTAATCTGCTACTATGCCTGGGAATGCTATCATACCATGAGGTGCCATGAAAAAATAATGGAACGGTATAAACATTCTAACCACAAACGCCCATGAATCCTATAGAACAGTGAGCCGATTTTCGACAATCGAGCGCTCGAATTCAAAGAATTTAACCTCGAATATAATCGCACACAAAAGTTTGTCGCCATTATATACGCATCAAATTAATTGTATAAACAATCAATTAGAACATAATTTCTTCGTTTTATTCAGAGTTTTAAATGTCATATTCGAGCGCTCGAATCTCAAAAATCGCCCCCAGTTCTTTTCATTCGCTAAAGAGTGAAATCGTGAAATTTAAAACGTGATACAAGATTGAGATAATCAAACCTGAATCTATTCATGATTTTGAACAACTCACTATGGGGTCAGCTTTGTAAATTCGCAATAAAAATACTTTCTCATACATTTTCGTCGTTTCATTAATTTACAAAGTTGATCCCATAGTCAAAGTTGATCAAAATCATGAATGGATTTAGGTTTTATTATCTTGTATCACGTTTTAGATTTTACCTGGCGTATGCATACCGATAGATAGGTAGCGTTAGTCCCATACAATAGCGTCGATGATTTTTACAGGCAAATTTTGCCTTCTGGGTAAATTAGACTACTTCATGGTAATCGGACTTAAACTGGTACCTGTCTTCCCGTCATGGCTGGCGTGTGATTGGAATAGGGTCCCTTTAAATTACCAGCGGGAGCTGCCATTATATAGCTCGATCGCTAACCGACGAGCGGATTTTAATAAGACTTGCGCATCCGCGAATATTCCTTGTTGGTAAAATGAAAAATTATGTGTAATAAACGTAATTACTTAATTAATTTTGAGAACAAATGAGAACATGCGTGAAAAATATTTAATTGAATTAAGTACTTAAACACGATCAGTGCAATAACACCAAATTAATATATATTAAATAAAATAATATATATATTTTTGTAAAGATACTGCGGTATAAAAACGTAAAATTGGAGTCATTTCTTTAATACCCAAAATGTATTTTCAAAACCTCAATTCGATTAAGTACCTACTTGCATTTGAACAAGAAAATGCATTTTTTCGTGCTTAAAATTACATAAATCTTTCAAAAACTTGTTCCTTCCAAACAGTTTTCCGTAACTTTGAGGTCGGTGACGCCACAAACCTCATGCTTTTTCTATGGGGCCATTTGACGCGCGGCGCAGACGCCTAACGTACATAATTTTGCATTTTTCACGTTTCAGGGCTACAATAGATTTTCTATCTTTATGATCATACAAGTATAATGCTCGTAAAACATGTTTAAAATTACTTTAACGCCTCTTTTTAGTTTACTTTATCACTAGTACTGTTTACTATTAATTCTATATAGATCTACTATCCGCCCGTAACTGTAACTATAAATTCCCCGTCTAACAATGCTTGTACCTTGAATCTAGATAGCGATTATACGGTATCTGCGAAACCTATACAGCGCTTGTTAACTTTTTGCTCCCATTTGTAGGCTTGTCCATGATTTACATAATACGAGTCGCCTAACGAAGAGAGCTTCATGCATACAAAGTGTACAAACTATGCCATTTATCTCGCCAGCATTGTTGTAGGTTCTGCTATTTTAGTAAAATGTACGGTTTTTCTGTATTAACTGATGACAAGGTTTTCTGCCTTTTCGCCGAATAACGTTTCCCAAACTGTTTCATTTGACAACTGTGTCATTTGGCAAACTGCATTTTTTTCTGAAACTATAAGAATTTCAGGATTGTTATAAACAGACCTAACCTAACCTATATGGTTCTACACAATGATTATAAAACAAACCCTGAAAAGTGTACAGTTTCAAAGAAAAATGCAGTATGCCAAATGACACAGTTGGCAAATGAGACAGTTTTGGAAATGTTATTCGGCGAAAAGGCAGGATCCCTATTATTTATTTACACTACTAGATCCGAATACTTTTGTGTTTCATTTAGGAGAAATTTATTAATTATGTGGATTAGGGTGTTTTACTTGATGCTATCAGAATAGTTATATATAAGAACTGTGCGTATTATCTTTTTGTGTTACAGGTTTGCAAGAGTAAATTTATTTGTAACTTTATTTATTTTTATCATTTATCACATTCTTAGATAGGTATCGCTCTTTATCACCATCCTGGTTGAAGACGATTGAAAACCGTCCACTATAATATCCACTGGGCATAAATCGTTTGTAACGCGAGATGATTGCACCCTAGTGTTCGCAATTTGTCTGCACAAAATAAACCATCCGGACCCATTCCACTCCCACCGCAGCTATCCATAAAAGTCGCTGAAAGTTGCTATAACGAGCCCCGGTGCTGTTGTCGTCGTATAACGACCGCAAGTGAATGGTTGCCTAGAGAGAACCAGTACCAGAAATGTCTTCTGTAATGCAACGGATTAATAAACGAGGCAGTGCATCGAACGCTACCAATATGTGGTATATGCTGCCAACGCACTAACCAGTCGATACTGGAAGGATATATAGACAAAAAGACGGTTGTGAAATTCACTGTTAGGAAATGATCACATAGGCTATAACCAGTACGATGAACTCATCAGTTGGAATAGAAAAGGCAAGGAAATATCCATAATAAAATAGTTTTGAAGATTGTGATGAACCGAAATCGATGAAACCGCTCTATTTGCGCTTAAATAACTTTACCTTTACTTTACACTGGTCTTGTAATCATTATTATATATTGGTTGCCATGAGATGTGCAGTTGTAAAGCTATGGCGATGCGGTCTGTAACTGGTTCCATTCCATGCACTAGCCGTTTCCCAGTACCGATCGATCAATATTTATCAGTTCAAAGGAAACACAATGAGGCGGACAATTAATTCGGTTAACTTACCGATGACTTAACGATACAGAACGAATGGTTTTGCTATTTTTAACTGGAACTCAACTGTAAATAGAAGGGCGCATAATTTATTAGGCACGTATTCCACTTTAAAATACACGAAGATATAATTTGTGGCTTGTTAGCTCTTGAAATAGACATACCAATTACAATTTTAAGACACATAATTTAAATCCGTGTGTGAAATATGAATGCAGTTCGTTAAACAAGTTTTCTTTTTGGATCGGCTCTCAGCGATCATTCATTCTCGTTCGCATCATTCGTCAAGTGAGCTGATCGAACTGACCAACATACAACACGTAACACGTCAAATCTTGAGCTTCGGCACCACATTAATCTTCCCGTTCACCGAGCTATTCTTGTTCAGCTTGTTATTCGTAGCTTACCTCACTTCACTTTAGGTAAACCAGCATAAGTTTGGCCTCTGATTACGTATTTCTTTTTGCTTTGCTTAATCCTTTTTGAAGAACTTGCTCCGTACCAAATACGAATATATTGGTTCCTCGAAAGATGCCCCTATGCTAATTAATTAAGGACAGCCAAAATGTTGTGCAAAACCAGAAATAATTGACGTTGACACAACTGCAGATGCATATATACTACGGTTTGCTCCCGGTACTCGTTTTCTATACAAATCCAGTACCGGAACCGGGAATTCCCGGTTCTCGCCATACAAAATCAGAACCGGGAGCATTACATACATACTATTTTGTCTCGTCCGAATTGGCAGTGACGTTGACTGCGATAATTCTTTTAATTTACGAGTACATACGTAGCCCAAAACGGTGTCGTAAGTGACGCGTTAACGATGATGCTGCAATCAGAAATCTAATTAAACTTGTCGAAACAATCGAGAGATTTATTAATTAAATTGTATGCCAAAGTATGTAGACAATCGTTCTTTATAATAATACACCCAAATGCTGGATCCATTGGGTTGAGCTACAATAAAATGCGAATATTTAAATGTTTCCTCATGTTTATACTTTATCCGCATTTTAAACACCTTAGTTAGCTTTTTTTTAGGTACCATCCATTTAAATCACTTTACCCCCGCCAAGTCGAGCGAAAGATATATACTACGACAAAGGCACGACCGTACCATCCTTTTCCCGAAAACATTCAGGGCATTTTAGACCTCCCTCTAATTCTATTGTCGATAAAGCTAGAAGGCTGAAATTTCTGGAATAGAATGACTTGGCAATCGCACAGGACAATAAATCATCTAATAATATTACATTATATAATCCAATATGTACACATTGATAGGCCGGCTTGTGCTATACGTATCCGTAGCCGTGCGATGGCCAGGTGATTATATTTATTATAAAAATATAGACACCTAATATTCAAAGGATCACAATGATGGTGTAAGTAAATTCCGGCCCCCGGCTTTGTTTTACATTAGATCTCAATACTTTTTGTAGTATGAGAACTGCGTTGCGAGACTGGCATTTTTGTACATGTAATGTTTTTGATGGGGTATTTATGTCCAGTCATACACTGCATGTTATGTCTAATATAATATTAGTATCAGCACATTAATAACAAACACATATCTCAGTCAGAGCGGCGCATAACAGAAATAGTGCATCCTGTTTCGATGCGTGCGCAGCGAGTACTCAAGTCCTAATATAGGGTGAGACGGCCATGGGATTACGACTATATGTACCTACACTTAAATAATATGTATAGTGGGTACAATTAATTCCATTCCATAAATGACGGCTGTTCGCAGAGCCAAGTAAAAAAACACTACTCTATACTCTACTTGTTACATAAGGATAAGTACTCTATCGTCTATAATTTTCAGAGCTACAAAGCGTCTCATATTATATATTTTATTACAAAAAAATGTTGCGATGTCCACCTAGACGCCAATTAGTCAAAACAAAACATATTAACTCTTATAAAAACTCATAAGATCTATGCTAATTAAGTAAGTAGGTACCTAATTAAAGTATGCCTGTAGGTACTATCGGGTTCAGAATTGCATGGCCAATTTATCAATGAATTCATTCATAAATTGGTAATGCAATTCTGAACCCGACGGTACATATGTATAGTATATGCAATATGCATGCCTTTAGGATTATGATACAAAAAGTCAAACAACGTGTGATGCGGGAACCAGCCTGTATGTCGTCAAGCATACACGATACGGACGGATAATCGATTTTACGAGCTCCCGAAATAGCCGTCCCTTCCAGCATGCATCATCGGCGCGCGCGCACGCATGGACCACTATCGCTACCGCGAACTTCGATATTCAAAGATCCTCTATCTCCTCTCCATTATTGCATTTGGAGATTTTGGAGTGACAAAGATAAATGTATTGATATTTCGATTATAAGTTCGCGCAATTTATCGCTCGTCGGGCACGGGAGGGTCAACAGATCAGTGTATTCTACGTTTATGCACAGTTTTTTGCGACTCTAGTCCATAGTTATACAGATTTGCCTGAGAAAATAAAGTAGGTCCTTCGCAAGGACCAATGATGGAACGTATCAGAAACTGTCACCGCGAGATCAAAAACGTGTATGCGTATTGGAAATCAGACTGTAATTAGTTTGCTTCTGTCGAAGGCTCTTACACTCTCACAGCAGTTTTCATCCATAAAAGTATCGTTTTCTCATACAATCATCCAATAACAGTTCTTAATTGAAAATATTATTTCTATAGCCTTCCTTTGAATCCCTGAGAACCAATTTCTCCCGCGGATTTGCCCCGAGACAAGTCAGACAACATTTCAATACTCCATTACAATACGTGGAGAAATAAAACATCCTTTCAACTATAAAATGGAGAATCACGCCATAAGTAACATAGATTTAATACCGGATAACATCAAAATATTTTACGACTAGCTGTGCCCGCGGCTCCGCTCGCGTGGAATTCGGTCTGTGTCAGTAAGCGCCTAATTCACCCCTAATTCCTCTCCCGCTACCCTGGAGGCGGAACTTGAAGTAAAGTTGACAGATGGATACAGTAGAGAACAGTAGTCCTGATAAAATATTTCTCTATCCATGACTCTTGCAAATTTAACTCAATCGAGTGTAGTGGCCACCCCCCCTTTCAGACGTTGAATTTTTATAGGCTATAACCTGACTGGGGATTTTCTTGAATTGAAATAAGTAATCCTTAAGGGGTGATTTCTGGAATAACAATGAAACAAAACCGGCCAAGAGCATGTCGGGTGATGCTCAGAGTAGAGTTTCGTAGTTGCCGCCCTGTTACAAAACATTCGTTCAAAAGGTCGTTTATTAAGGGATATTTGGCGGCGCTTACGTCATTTTACTATCCGGCACTTCCTTTCACTATGCGTTTTTGACTGATAATTCAAAAACGGCTAAACCGATTTTATTCAATATAGTTTTTATTGAAAGTTCTTATCAGGCCTCACTTCCATTATTTTTTTCTATTTTTTTGGACCCACGGTTCAAAAGTTAGATGGAAGAGACGCCCTTTTTTGAACTTTCAGATCTAATATTTACGAAATTATCAGTTTCATCCAAAAAATGTATTAGAAGACCTGTGTTCTATTTTAAAGACCTATTCAATAATACCGAACACGATAGGGTTGAAGCGAAAAAAAATTCAATTTATGTGTACCCTAATAAAAATATTTTTCCAGTTTTTATTCTAATACTTTGGCGGCGTGATTTTTGCACATACTGATACCAAATTTCAGCTTTCTAGTGCGAACGGTCACTGAGCTAGACACCGCGGACAGACGAACAGACAGACGGACGGACATGGCGAAACTATAAGGGTTCCTAGTTGACTACGGAACCCTAAAAAGAGATAAATAGTAGTTTATGTAACTGTTAAGTAATAAGGCCTAATTACGTAAAGAAGCATACACTGCTTTATCTACACACATATTAAAAATCCTAAATGACGTGTTCGGAAACCATTAGAATGACCGCCATTACACCGCCATGACCAACCTTATTGTGCCGGCGGTCAGGAGGGGGGCGTGCCGGCGGATTTTCACTACGTTACCGTAGGTAATGAATTTTCATACATTTTTACCACACTGTCACAGATAATACTCTGATGTTACGTTACTGGTTGCAATAATGGTGGTAATTACATACGGTTTCCGAACGCGGAATAGAGGATTTATGATATTGGTGTAGATCAAGATATATTATTTATTCTTCAATGTAAGCCCATTACAATGCACTAATGAACGTCAGAGAAAAAAAAAATGTGAGTGTCGTGGAACACTCGGTTGGAACGAAGTTATTATTTAATTTTTGTGGTTTTAATTTTTTTTTAAATTTTTGAAATTTTCACTTTTAGGACTTTCTCGAGATTTTTCACTTTTTTCACTTTGTCACTTCTCACTTTCACTTTTCACTACACTTTACTTCACTTTATTCTATTTTTTTATTCCATTTTACATGTTTCCTAATCGTATGGGTGTCGCGTTTTCGTGACGTGACGCTTTTTCGTGACGGTCACGTGACTTTTTTTTGCCTATACGCGAACCGTCCGATAAGGAACTTCGTTCCAAAACTACCACATAAATATGAACACCTTGACCAAAAAAATACAAACTATTTCAATACCAAATTTCATCTAAATACGTATAGCGGTTATTGGTTGTTTCTTCCCCATGTAATGGGTGGACCCATTTTGCACCCGCTTAAGGGATAATTTCTGAGATAAAACTATTTTATTTCCTTTTCCAGAGCTCAAATTATCTTCTTACCAAATTTTATCTAAATCGATTCTGCGGTTAATAATTCCCTATACAAATTTCCAACTCCCTTTTCACCCCTTTAGGGTTGATTTTCGGGGTGAAAACTATCCTTTGTCCTTTCTCGAGACCCATACTATCTCTATACCAAATTTCATCTTTATCAGTTCAGCGGTAAAAAAATCCTCATACCAACTTTCAACCCCCTTTTCACCCCCACAAGGGTTTATTTTCGGGATAAAAACTATTCTGTCGTTTTTCGGGACTCAAATGATCTCAATACTAATTTCTATTAAAAATTCTCCATACAAACTTTCAACCCCCGTTTTACCCCCACCAGGGTTGATTTTCGGGATTAAAACTATCTATTATCCTTTCCCGGGAGTCAAACTATCTCTATACAAAATTTCATCAAAATCCGTTTAGCCGTTTTCACGTGATGCGCGGTCAAATAAACAGACAAACAGATAAACAGATAAACAGACAAAAATTCTAAAAATTGTTGCAACGTGTTCTGTTATCGATTCTAAGTATCCCCAGCCAACTTTTTTTCGATTATCTTCCATGTACAGACTTTCGACCCTCTTCAGCTTTATTATATGTATAGATTATTATAGCTTGTATCGTGATATTTATAACAGGATGCATTATAATGAAAAACTGCACCGATCACTGCGTAGCGGAAGCGATCCAGCAGCCCTATAAATCATGCGCTGATATTCTGGAATACGATTCCTACAACACGAACGTATTTTACACATTCGAATTTACCCCAGGACATAAAATATATTCTGCCGCGCAGACATTTAAGGCGGGACCAGAATAGCGTCCGTGTAAGGCAGAGAGTTCTAAACCAGGAGAGGCCTTAGGTATCATTTCCCCTCTGTCAAAAGTATTGGCAGGAAAATCTAGTACATCTATAAAAACTATTTCAATAATCGATGTCACGCACTTTCGTCATCGCTGTCGATGGATAACAAGCTCCGTGAAAATGCCCTTATCCGCTGTTTTTGGATGTAAAAAATGTTATATTTCGTCTAGTTTACAATAAGATGAAATACCATTTCAGATGTAAGTAAAGTTTTACTTTATTTATCATTACTTTCGTAATAAAAAAATTAACCTAAATCGAAAATCAAGCTTCGTGTACAGAATCGATTCAAAGACAATCGTTTTCTTTCTGACGGGCAGTAACTATTTGACGTTTGACATTTCTCCATATTTAACGCGCTTAAGGATTACTGTCTTCTATATTTTGTTTCAAAATACAATCAAAAATGATCCTTGGCTTTGTTATTTGACATTTGCAAAGACTGCATCCAATAATGAACCATATATTAACGTATGTACAGTCGACTATCTATTGCTCCATTTAGTGTTATGAAGTATAAAAATAATATGTCAAATATGTTTGGTGTTTTCAAGTCAAAGGTACATATTTGCCGGTTGTCAATAAAGCGTTGCTGCCATAAAAATTCATTTAGAAATAAACTGTATTAACAACCGACAATGATGTACCTTTGACTAGAAAACATCACATGCGTGCTACCTCGCCCCCCTCAGATTTTGGCAGACTTTTTTGTTTGGAAAGATGAGGCGAAGCGTACTCCATTTATAGAGCTTTATGGTGTAAGGCAATAAATGGGTGCATTCACCTAAATACTCGTAGTTCAGGGGAGTTAGGTTTTATTGTTACGATTTGAGGCAACGAGCTACACTCCTTAATCGGGTTTGCTGTGGCAATTTTCCGAGCCTTTTAAGTAGTAATTTACTTCTTTTTACCTAGTCGTTTCCTTAACAATGCTCATGTATCTAAATAATTGCGCTAAGCAATATATAGGGTGGGGCCTGTAACTAAAGCAAAAAATTAAAACGTAGATTCTAGTCCTCAAACTAGACAACTTTTGTGTAGCAACTTTTTAAAATCATAAAGTTTTTAGATTGTTATTTTTTCAAACAAAGTAAATAGTATTTTCAATGTACTTAAAACTCCGTCTAATTGACATCGCCTGTCAGTCTAGTCACTCTACAGACATAATCAATTTCATAGTACATTGCGTGTTCGAATTAACTTTAAAATGTAATAAAATTCAAACCGCAAGTTTTTTTTCAAAGTCGTCAAACAAACGTTGCGTAGTTTGAGGAGAAGAATGTACATTTTAATTTTTTGCTTTAGTTACAGGCCCCACCGTGTATACACAATTGACAGTTAAACGCCAGAAATGCCGGGACAAACATAACGAAAATTCGTTAGTATAAGAAGCAGTAAAAACGTTAAAAGTTTATTGTAAATATAATTATATCGGCCGGAACATTGCAGGCATAGTTGGAGTTAATCTCCCGTGGATTATCTTCGCAGCTGACAGCGCAAAAGGTCGAAGGTGCGAGCTTCGGGCTGCACGTTGACGTTTACGAGCCGCATTTGAAAAAAAGAAGACGATTGTAATGGCGGTGTGTGGGCTCGTCAGTTCACCGCCCAGACGCTTTTAGCGTGAAAAAGTTTAGACAAATCTTGTTGTGTACAGTTACCGGCAATAGTATCTTCCGACATAAAGGCCGCAAAAATAGGTGACATGTTCTTATTTGTAGGGCCACTTATGGCGTATCACATATGTTTGCGGCCTTCGTGTAGGATGATACTATTGCCGCCGGTGACTGTACATAGGGGATTAGCATGAGTCAACAATGTTTTCACCATGCAAGTGTTTTGATTTTGATTCGACGAAATCTTAACTCATCTTTCGGCGTATCTTATACTGGAATATGTTAGAAAATCTAGCCATGCAGGAGCTGAAGTACTGCTGAAAGAGGAGTAGGTACGCGTTTATACATACACGGTTCTAGAACTCCTTTCAATCATGATACCATAGATAGATTGCGTAATAGGCGCAGTAACTAAACACCAGTACATTGAGCCCAAGGCAAAGTCTTGTCTATCAATGAGGACTTTGTTTGTAATTAAATGCAAATGATAATGATATGTTTGTACTTGTATAGAAATGTGGGTTAAGTAAGTCAATTGAAATCTAAGTAACACTAGCCACTTAGTAAGATTAAATGGAATCTTTTATTGAATGAGTACTTTTATCTATAAATACGTATATTTTCGGTTCCAAAGTGTTGATGTAAAATGCGAAACCGATCATTATTCCTCACAAGATAACGTTATCGTTTAATGGCCACTTGATCCTCGGCATGTTGCCACTTAAAAAGGAAAATAAAAGCGTTTTAAAAGCGTCCGTCTGTTCACGCCTCGACCGCAATAACATTTGCATTTACCGGTCTTGTGATTAAACTAATTTGGTTTTTTAATAGCATAGTAGTGTGCTAACCTATTTCCTGTTGGTATAAGTACTGAAACTTATGACCATCGGACGGAGTTTATTTACTCGTCAAGCCTTATGTTCTTAGACACTGCCCTAAAGCTCTGTCCCTATAATGTAAGCGACAAGACATTTGCCTTTCAAATTATGGTTACGAATCACACGCTCTCACCTCTCCTCACCACACATAATTGCGCCTCCTTCAAAGAACCAGCACCTAATTATCACAATGCAAATCGTACAAACATTAGTAAAATGTTGGCCAACATGTGTTAGTGGCGGAGGCCGGATCAAACATGCGAGCGGGCGAGCAAACAGCCGTGTTTGGACTATCGCCACTTTCGGTTCTGTTCAAATAGGGTCCCTTGTTTGTTCAAGTGTACCTTCACGCCACTGCGGAGCTTGGTACCGGCTTTCTAAGGTCCCTGCGCATCCTTTGAAATCATCCGATAGTATACATTGGACTTAGCGATTCTGATCGCGGTGGGCTTATCTTACGTTGGTCTGGACCGGGGCGACACCTTTCTTGTTCGTGGGCTGGATTTACCTGTCAGAGGTTTTAATTTTGAACAAGCTAAGTAAGGGGTGACATGGGCTATAATTTACTCGCAGCTAAGTTCAACAAGGTTTTATGGGATCAGTTTAAAGGAGACGCTGATGCCAGAACTTGGTTTCAAACTGGTTAACACCGGCGATCAATATAATCTGTTGTGAAATATGAAGATCGTTATGAAACGCTACGTGCTTTATTAAGCTCGAGTGTAATAAACTTATTAGTTTAATACACTCGAGGACAGTGAAAAAGGGTCACTTTCTAAATAAATTTTGACAGAAGGTGACCCATGAAATAAAACAATTAAAAACGGATTTTATCGCGTGTATTGAGTTTAAATTACATCCCGACGTTTCAAACACTTTACAGTGTTCGTGGTCAACGGGTCGACCCGTTGACCACGAACACTGTAAAGTGTTTGAAACGTCGGGATGTAATTTAAACTCAATACACGCGATAAAATCCGTTTTTAATTGTTTTATTTCATGAATAACTATCGCGGCAACCGAAGACAATAGAAGGTGACCCGTTTCCATACGTAGACAGAACATCTTCACAACAATTTCTGAATTCACAACAAATTTACAACAATGTCTTGTCATTTAGATGCACGTAGGCTTTGTTCCCCAATAATTAAGTATTGGTAGGTACGTGAGTAAAGCTAGCAATTTCGTTACACCTGCCTCTACAGCTTGTTCACGAGGTACTCGTTTATTAAGTGATTAATTGCGTTAACAAGAAGCCAGGCCACTGGTAGTTTTTTTTGGAAAATCAGTTCGTGACGAGTTAAAATTGGTGTCGCTGGCAACAAGTGACCTTAACGTGATAGTTGAGGATAATAAATGCCAGTCACATTGATTCCAAATTGTCGTACCTATACTTATTGAGTGATGGGTTGCTAATAAGTATTCCTTGCAATGAGAATGACTGACGGCATGATTGGCGACTTTTTACATAATGTTGATTCTAATTATTGCTGAATTCGCAATTTACTCTGATACTACATAAATGAGTAAGTAAGTACAATTTGCGCCAGATTACAAAATGGCAGAAGACAACCTAAGAAAATATCCAGTATAAAATAATAAATAGGTAATACCTATACAATCTGATTATTAATACAATACTTAATAATCAGATTGTATAGGTATTACCTATGTATTTACGCGCCTTGTCTACGTGTTAGCTGGCTGTATATTGTCTGAATCCATTACAGAAGCCACTTTACCTACTAATTATGCTTGAAAAACGGGTCCCCGTGTGAACATGTGCAATAACCTGTGTATGTTCTTAACTAGTTGAATAAATGAAATCCTATCATATAACAGTTTTATGCATGGTTGTACGAGTAGGTACCTACTTTCAGATCGGAGACGGCTTCGAAGCCGAGATGTACGACGATTTATATAGAATGTTTAAGTTTTAGTGTACGGCCTAAACGGCTACTTAGGCGCCGCGACCGGCGTTGCGTCGAGCTTCCAAGGAATTCTAGAAATGTCTACTTGAGACCACTCCCATATGTTTGTACAATGAAACAGGCATTACAGCGCCATCAATAAGTAAACAATTGATTTTACTAACCTTCTTTTCCTCATTCCAGGTGGGTAGTGGTAGCGGGCGCGTGGCGCGCGAGCGTGCTGCGGCCGCCGAGCGGGACCGGCCGCGGCGACCACTCCTCGCTGCTTCAGCTGGCTGCGTGGGGCGTGCCCGCGGCGCTGGCGGCTGCCGTGCTCGTCACCAGGGACGTGGATGCTGATGAACTCACTGGTAAGGTCGCTGCTTTTAATTTATTTATCGACCTAAAGGAAGAGGACGCTTCATGTTTTACTTTTTTAGGGTTCCGTACCTCGAAAGGAAAAAACGGAACCCTTATAGGATCACTTTGTTGTCCGTCTGTCTGTCTGTCTGTCAAGACCATTTTTCTCAGGAACGCATGGAGGTATCAAGCTGAAATTTATATCAAATACTCAGGTCTATTGCTTCTTGGAGCTGTGAAAAAATCAAACTTAAAAGCCAACGCAATCAAAAGAGACAGTCGTTTATGCTGCAAATTTTAGAGTTATTCAGCACTCGCAAAACCAACGGGGTACTTCCCGTAAACTCAAAAACTTGAAATTTGGCACGAAGCAACGTCATATAGCATAGACAATGGAAAAGTTACAAAAAGTAGACATTTTTAGTAAAATCATACAAAAAAATATTTTTTTTTATTTTTAAAGTTACTACCCCTATATACCCACAAGTTTGTACGGAACCCTCGGTGCGCAAGTCCGACTCGCACTTAGCCGGTTTTTTTTATTGATTTATTATTTAATCGAATGGCGATATTAGTCAAGTACGAAATAACGTTAAAAACAAGTTTTTATAAGGCAACAGCTAAATTTTGCAACCAAGTGTCAATTTCATCAGATCTTCTGGGCTTCCCGGGTATGTGCGGAGCGGACGCCGCCGCTGGATGATGTGCTCCATTAGTCTAGTCCCCATTCCGTGAACTTCCTTAGTTTTGAATCTTGAAGCAAATCAAATTATTTTGTTCAATATTTTTTGATAGGAGGTGCAAGCACGTACTGCGCATGCCCTTAGAGCAGGGACCGGAACCGGTAACCATTAAAGGGGTATTAGATTGGGTATTTGATAGAGTTGTTTTTAAAAACCCTATCAATTCGGTAAGCGTATCGTTTGACTTACCCGAACGAAAGGCTAACCATGTCAATACAGTTAATTCGGGTAAGTGGTTACAACCCAGCATATGGTTTCCCTATCAGATAGGGTTTTTTAAATGCGATTAAGTTATTTTAAACTCTGTGACCAATACATTTGGCTTATTTATTACTAGCTGTGCCCGCGGGAATGTGGAATGTGGAATTCGGTATGTGTCAGTAAGCGGCTAATTCACCCCTAATTTCTCTCCCGCTACCCTGGAGGTGGAACTTGAAGTAAAGTTGACAGATGGATACCCTAGAGGACAGTAGTCCTGATAAAATATTATACAATTACCACTAAATGAAACTACACTCAAAACTAAATTTTTTGTCCTTATATTTTTTTTGGCATGATTTAAACGACATAGAGAGTAGGTGTATATCGGACGATACAGTACCACTTTTGTATTTATACGTTCATGTCCACGAAATGTCATCCAAATCGATCCTCCCGTCAAATCAGTCTAAGCATGAAAGTGTACTTGGCTGGGGGGGGGGGTCACTCAATCAAGTGTAGTGGCTACCCCCCCTTTTAGACGTTGAATTTTCATAGGCTACGTATAACCTGGCTGGGGATTTTCTTGACTTGGAATTAGTAATCGTTAACGGGTGATTTCTGAGATAACAATGCAAAAAAAAATCGGCCAAGGGCATGTCGGGCGATGCTCAGTGTAGAGTTTCGTAGTTGCCACCCCGTTACAACACATCCGTTCTAAAGGTAGTTTATTAAGGGATATTTGGCGGCGCTTACGTCATTTTACTATCCGTCAGTTCCTTTCACTATGCCTTTTTGACTAATAATTCAAAAACGGATGATCCGATTTTATTCAATATAGTTTTTATTGAAAGTTCTTATCAGGCCTGGCCTCACTTCCATTATTTTTTTCTATTTTTTTGGACCCACGGTTCAAAAGTTAGATGAAGGAGACGCCCCTTTTGAACTTTCAGATCTAATATTTACGAAACTATCAGTTTCATCAAAAATGTATTAGAAGACCTCTATTATTTTTGAGAGACCTATTCAATAATACCCAATACGATAGGGTTGGAGCGAAAAAAATTCAACCCCCATTTTATATGTACCCTACAAAAAAATTTTTTTTAGTTTTTGTTCTATTACTTTGGCGGCGTGATTAATACACGTACTGATACCAAGTTTCAGCTTTATAGTGCGAATGGACACTGACCTAGACCGCGGACAGACGGACAGACAGACGGACGGACATGGCGAAACTATAAGGGTTCCTAGTTGACTACGGAACCCTAAAAAGAGATAAATAGCAGTTAATGTAACTGTTACGTAATAAGGCCTAATTACGTACAGAAGCATACACTGCTTTCATTACGTTACCGTAGGTAATGAATTTGCATACGTTTTTACCACACTGTCACAGATAATACACTGATGTTACGTTACATACGGTCGGAATAGAGGATTTATGATATTGGTGTAGATCAAGATATTTATTCTTCAATGTAAGCACATTACAATGCACTAATGAACGTCAGAGAAAAAAAAACGGTCACTGGTTTTGGAACGAAGTTATGTTATTTCATTTATGACTTTTTCGTAAATTTTCTTGTTTTTTTTTTTAGTTTAAATTTTGAAATTTTTGAAATTTCGACATTTTCACATTTTGATATTTTCGAAACTTTTTACTTTTAGGTTCTCGACTTTTTTCACTTTGTCACTTTCACTTTTCACTACATTTCACCTCACTATATATTTTTTTTATTTCATTCCATTGTACATGTTTCTCAATCGTATGGGTGTCGCGTTTTCGTGACGTGACGCTTTTTCGTGACGGTCACGTGACTTTTTTTCGCCTAGCCCCCGCGATATGCCATACCATCCGCGAACTGTCCGATAAGGAACTTCGTTCCAAAACTACCACCGGTTCTAACCCTACACCTCTGGCCCGAGAAGTATTGAGTTATGACCGAAAAGAAACTCGACGGGACTTATTTTTTTCAAAACAGCAATATATTATTAGATCTAAGGCTTAACACGCACTGCGGTTTTTAGGGTTCCGTACCTCGAAAGGAAAAAACGGAACCCCTATAGGATCACTTTGTTGTCCGTCCGTCCGTCCGTCTGTCAAGACCCTTTTTCTCAGGAACGCGTGGAGGTATCAAGCTGAAATTTATATAAAATACTCAGGTCTATTGTCCCTTGGAGCTGTAAAAAAATTAAACGTCTAAACCAACGCAATCAAAAGATACAGCCGTTTATGCCGTAAATTTCCGCAAATTTTCGAAACTCGCAAGGGAATTAAAACCTGCAGGGTACTTCCCTTGAACTCAGAATCCTAAAGCACAGATAAAGGAAAAATTGCGAAAACCGTATTTTTTTAGTTACATCATGTAATAGAAATATTAATAATTATTTTAAAGTCAAGACACCTTGACCAAAAAATTACAAACGATTTCAATACCAAATTTCATCTAAATACTCGTACATACAGCGGTTATTGGTAGTTTCTTCCCCATGTAAACTTCCACCCCTTTTGCATCCGCTTAAGGGATAATTTCTGAGATAAAACTATTGTATGTCCTTTTCCAGAGCTCAAATCATCTCCATACCAAATTTTATCTAAATCGATTCTGCGGTTAATAATTCCCTATACAAATTTCCAACTCCCTTTTCACCCATTTAGGGTTGATTTTCGGGGTGAAAACTATCCTTTGTTCTTTCTTGAGACCCATACTATCTCTATACCAAATTTCATCTTTATCAGTTCAGCGGTAAAAAAATCCTCATACCAACGTCCAACCCCCTTTTCACCCCCACAAGGGTTTATTTTCGGGATGAAAACTATTCTGTCGTTTCTCGGGACTCAAATTATCTCCATACTAATTTCTATTAAAAATTCTCCATACAAACTTTCAACCCCCTTTTCACCCCCTCCAGGGTTGATTTTCGGGATTAAAACTATCTATTATCCTTTCCCGGGACTCAAACCATCTCTATACAAAATTTCATCAAAATCCGTACAGCCGTTTTCACGTGATGCGCGGTCAAATAAACAGACAAACAGATAAACAGACAAAAATTCTAAAAATTGTTGGAACGTGTTCTGTTATCGATTCTAAGTATCCCCAGCCAACTTTTTTTCGAATATATTCCATGTACAGACTTTCGACCCTCTTCAGCTTTATTATATGTATAGATTCGAGCACCCTACGAGCTAAGCGCTGCACGTATGGTGGCACGAGCGAGCCTACAGACAAACAAGAATCTTTTTGCGTATGTTTTCGTACTTACGCCTTTGATCTAGACGCTATTATTGCTTGTTAGTGCGCTAAAAGATCGTTGTGTGGTGCCGGTGTTTTTGTTCTTGCCATTCGAGCGTAACGGCTCATGTCGATTGAATCTTAGACCCAGGCTTATAGGAACCAAAATCAAATGCATATTGTGAAGTGTTAAAATATATAATTTTGTGTTATTCTAGTTATAGGTAGTACTTTGTTTCAATGGCTCCAGCAAAATGTGACGCCGTTCACCGATACTTCTAGTATAATGAAACGATCAATATCAGTCATTGTTGGACACTCAAGAATAAAATGATTATTTGAAAAAAATATCGTAAGAATAAACTTATGTTGATTGTATTCCCGTTAAAATGATTCAAAATAATTTCGTCGGGACTAATTCATATGCGAGAAAATGTAATAAAAATAATTGATTCTTAACAGAATTATTTAATCATGCTTTTTATTTTAAATAATGTTCCGCGTATAAGAATGTATTCTGGGTTTTTCGGTGTAAGAAAACATCGTGTGGAAACTGGACCTAACTGAACCCAATAAGGCGTAGTTTCCCTTATGGCCAGCAAAAATTATATCTGTTTTAAAATCCACGGTAGGCAGATATACTCTTTTCACTTCTCATGCTCGTAAAGTTCGACTTTAAATCGTGCGTGGACGATATAAAATCGCATTTTAAGCTCTAGGGCATAAAGTAAAATTTTCTTCTAAGACCAAGAATGTGGCTCAACAGCCAAACAGAGTCAAAATATATTGCACAATTTAATTGAACAGTAAAATTTCGTAGAATACTGAAACTTGTTCTTTTATTATATTATTCTCAGATAGTATAAGCTTTCTGGCCCAGACAATTCCTATTGGATGGGATTTTTATTTGTATAGATCAAAGTGTCAGGAATTGATACCAATAAAATTCATAAGTGAATATCGGGCGCTAAGGTGCCAAAAAAATGGTAAAAATGGTAAAAACCAGTTTTTCGCTTCTAGAGGAAAAACTACGGCTCCGACAAAAAATAGTTAAATGTAACAAATGTCCGCAATAAAAAAACAAAGAGAATGAGCCCCAGTAGAGCAAAATCTGTTTAGAGGATCGTCCGCAATTTGCAAAAAACACGTTTTTTTTGCAAATATTGTAAATTCATTCATTATATTCATTCATTAGTCTATGAGTGTAAAATAATATTGTCCAGCTAGATCGGGCGTTTGGGCCATAGTGCGCCGCTGCCGCGCGCGCAAAAAGTGTCTGATCTTCATAGATTATTTAAAAAAGTTTATTCCTTGTCAAATGATCTGTAGATTTGGAAATTTGTAGTTCAACTCCTCCTTAATGCATAGAAACCGAAATTATAACGTTTTTCGAAAATTAAAATACCCTCCCAATCGATTTAAAAAAAGGTCACTTTTTGCAAAAGTCGACGGTTTGCAAAAAGTTTACAACATTTTAATTTGAACAATTAACTGTAGTTAGAGGACGACAAAACTGACATCATATTCAAATTTCAGCTCTCCAGCACTTCCGGAACGCGAGTTATTGAATTTACAATATTTGCAAAAAAAATGTGTTTTTTTGCGAATTGCGGACGTTCCTCTGGACCGATTTTGCTCTACCGGGGCTCATTCTCTTTGTTTTATAATTGCGCACATTTGTTACATTTAACTATTTTTTGTCCGACCCGTAGTTTTTCCTCTAGAAGCAGAAAACTGGTTTTTACCATTTTTTTGGCACCTTAGCGCCCAATATTCACTTATAAATGTTATTGATATCAATTCCTGACACTTTGATCTATACAATTTTTTTTCCGGTCCAATAGGAATTGACTGTACTTTTTATGATTTTTCCGCTAATTCTATCTGAGTATTGCTATAATTATTTGAATTGTGTTTTCTATAATTAAATAAATGAAATCAAATAAAATAGGAGTTGATAATAGTTTAGAAATGCCTCGAAATGTTTTGATGACTTGGCAGAAAATTTCTAAATTCACATGTTAAAAATTCAAAAAAATATATTAAAAAATTAATTGGTTGGAACCATATTTGTTTTCATTGTAATATTTTTGTTACAACTTGAAATTGTTTTACGATTACCGATAAATAATTTCCTCGCAAATGAAGTGAAAATTAGAGTGTAACCCTCGTCCATAAAACCATTTTACACTCGACTTTTAAACGCCTCGCGTAAAATCGTACGTTTTATGCACTTGTTGTACAATCTACTATTATAATATAATAAAAATAAAAATTAAATAAAAATGAAAATAAAACTAAAACGAAACGAAAACGAAACGTAAACGAAACGAAAACGAAACGAAAACGAAACGAAAACGAAACGAAACGAAAACGAAACGAAAACGAAACGAAAACGAAACGAAAACGAAACGAAAACGAAACGAAACGAAAACGAAACGAAAACGAAACGAAAATAAAACGAAAAAAAAGTGAAAATAAATTTTAAAAAATATGAAAAATAAAATTAAAAAAAAAACCAAAAAAAAAAAACAAAAATATTATACACTGAATTTTTTAACATATAAAATGAAAAAATATATATATATACACGGTGAATCTGAGTATCCCGACAGATTTTAACCATAAATTCCTGATAATTGACTGATAAATAACTGACTGAGACTAAAATGTCGTATAAACTTTTCTGGAATTAGCCTAGTTTCAGAGTTCTTCTTCTTTGTCGTTACACTCTTTACAGAGTGGTCGTGGCCAAAATGTACTTATTTATTTTAATTGACAGTTTTACCAATAACATTTATGTTATTATGTTCAAAAGCATTTTAAAAATCCGAAAAATGAAAAAAAAAATTTTTTTGGCGAAATCGACCTAAATTCATAAAACATTTATTACTCCTTATGACCTCAGGAATTTATGGTTGAAATCTTTCGGGTTACTCAGATTCACCGTGTATAATAATAATAATAAAAAAACCAGTCCATCTTGAATTTTAAAACAGATATAATTTATACACCCCGAATAATTAACCGAAAATAACTACCATGACTATTTTTCAGTAAAAAGTATATAACCGCCATCTTGGATTATAAAACAGAAATAATTTTCGAAATTACATCCCCTAATTATAAATATTAATTATTTGAAACGGGGTATTTACCTCGCACCCGAAAAATCGGGTGCCCAATAACGCTAATATACATGGTAAATACCCCGTTTCAAATAATATTTATAATGTGAATGACCATGTGAGCTTAAAAAATCGTATATCCCAATTCATGGGATTAGGTTGCCAAGCGGACCACAGGCTCAACTGAGCCGTGGCAAAAGCCGGGACAAACTCTAGGAGGATGAATATTGGTTTGTGTCAAATCGATTTGAATATGAATAAAAATTGTGTTTTTATTCAAAATAATTATTGCCCATCTCATCAGTACGTGCGAACTATGCAAAAATAAACTGAACGTAAGACACATTTCTTTAACAGAAATTCTTTAATTTAAAGTTGTGTACGTGAGCAGAGGACTGGACTGTGAGTGTGACTTTTCCAGAATGAATAAACGACAGCAAATCTTATATTTACTCAATTTGTTCCGCCGCCACCTCTCCTTTTCCATTTCAAATGAGAAAGATAGAACCGCCTGCCTGCGTGGAAAAGAGACAGGAAAAGGGTAGCCCTATGATAGGGTAAGCGGTAAATATTAAAGCTATCTTTACCCCATTCGACTCGGAAACCACATTGAAAAGGGTTAAGTCTATTCAAAATGATTTCCAGGGTAGGGTAACCCTATCATTAGGGTAAGACTTTAATAGGGTTACCCTATCGAAACGATTAATCAAATGAAGGGGTTTTCCGGTCCCTGCCTTAGAGTATGGTCAACGGCGCCTAGTCATTTCAAATTCAGAGATTGCATATACATGAGAAAATTTGTCAAGTTCCACCGTGACCGGGTGGTCTAGTGGTCAGGACGTCAGCCGCGAAAGCTGAAGACGCCAGTTCAAATCTGGCCTCGGACCCGGAGGGTTTGGTCACTTTTTCTGAAGTATATGACGTCTATTTTCAGTTCCTTAGTTTTATTGAGAAAAATCTGGATTACTGTTGATAAATAAAATAATCCGTTTGTGTAATACATAATCTACAATCAAAGTTTGTGGGGTTGGATATATTGATAATTAGAGACTCTTTACGACACGTGCCCGCTGCTCTATTGTTTCATTACCTTCCACAAACGATAGTTTTTATTCAAGCAGCTTATCTAGGAATACAGAGCTGATCCAACGAGACAGATTTAGTTGGCTTGCTAGGTATACCACTTACCAACAAGTACAGAGGAAGAGAACCGGCCAATATCTCGTTTTCTTTCGTTTATCTTTGGCTTCATCTCGTAAGTAGCTTTTTATTATGAAGCTCACGAGTCCAGCCCTTCAATACAGTTTATAACATGGCTTCCTTACATAAGAAACAGCCCATAGTTAACATTACAAACACGCCCGCGCCTTCATCGGCACGCAATCTATCGAGGTATTTTCGTTTTTACAACTCGTCCTCATTCCCATTTCTCCGGCTGGTCATTAACTTGGCTCAAAGAGGCAATTCATCACAAGAACTTGTCATAGGCTACCTTGATCATCTTTATTGGTTGTACCTACATTGCGTTAAAGGACCTATGCCATTTACGGTAGGCGGTGGTGATGTTGGCTCATGAATATATAAAGAGTGCATGTGATATTTTTATAAAGATAACGAAGGGAAAATAACAGTTCTCATATAACAGCTTTTTAAAATTCCATCGGGCTTTTTCGCTACAGGAGAGTTGATATACTTGTACGTGCTTGGATAATGCAACCCATAGGCACCTTTATAAGGTTAACAGGCAGGACGGCGTAGACTTGAGTAGGTACATACATGTATGAGAGACAAAGAAAAACCTGAGATTTTAAATTGAATTGACCTATTGTTTTGGTTTCCGAATCAATATATTCTAATATATATCCGTATCGAAGCACCACAATGCGGGAATGGCAAGAGTCCTTTCTTATTTTGTTTGATCGGCGGCGCGCACAAAGCGATTAAATCTGGTACGAGTGCGCAGGAGCACGCATTCATACGATAATGGCATTCAGTGTTTGTATGAAGTATACCGACTCATTGTAGTCGCGACTCATTAAGACGTATGTGAGGCTAGGGAAGTACGAGGGATTATTGGAAAGACTTTGGCAAACAACGATAATCATAAGTCCTTATCTTTAATTCTTTATGCAACACCGAATCTGTCGCACTTGATAAAAGAGGAATGTACCTAACTAATGTTAATTTAATTAATTCTATAAATAACAAAGCGGCATGTGCCTACGTATATATTTATCGTATAAAGCTTCTTATCAAATAAGCCAGGGTAGATTAAACAGAGCAGCGACTATTTCAAGAAGACCGCACTGATAATGTGCTTACACAGTCTGATTAATAACAAGGAATTAAGTAGTGGCTTACTAAGACGAGCGGCTTGGAAACTAAAGCCTAGGTAGTTCTTGTTGAGTTTTCCCTAACAAAAGCAACCGACATAAGTTCGTGAAAGTGCCGACAAGTGTGCGCTTATAATGGACTTAAAGACTTAGCGCTATTTATCTGAAAAAACATTAAAAAAGTAATACCACGTACCGAAAAAACAACAATAAAATTGAACTTCTACGATGACTTTTTAGGTGAAAAAACTATAATTCCCATTTCAGACTACTCTTTCAGCACACCACATTATGGTAGATTCGTTTTAACATGGATCGCCGTTTGCAAAATAAAAATGAAAATACTTCGACGTATTGGATTACCTATAATAGACGGAGAGCTAGCCACGTCAGATATGACACAATAATGAGAGCGACTAAACCCCTCTCGTTAGAGTGCTATACTATGCTTATTTCTAGATCCGGACATCTGGCAGCTGTAAAGTGGTGGAGGTCAAATAATGCAAACCACTTTAAGAATAAAAATCCTAGAGTTCTGGTTTTGATGCAGTATTATGAGAAATTATATAAATAATTAGATCATATAATTGCCAAAAGTTTCTGATGGGGGAAAGTAGTCCAAAAACGACGTATAATGTAATTCATAGTCTGTCGCCTACTGTTTCTGTTTCCGAAATATTACGCAATATTTTTTGTTCTAATGTTAAAATATAGGCCGCGTCTTCTATAAATAAGACAACTTCGGCCGTTTTTACCTATTTTAGTAGAACTTTTTTCCAATTCAAAAACTTTGCTAGTCTGTCACTTTGGCATCCACCCATTAAAAGCTGCCAGATGCTAGGATCTAGCAATTAGGATAGTATTGCAATTTTACTAGATGGTTTTCATTGCTCTCATTATTGTGTCATATCTGACGTGGCCAGATCTTAGACCATAACGTTGAGTTATGTCGTATTTGGATACGTCCATAATAATATTTTACTGCCACCGTAGTAACTGGAATCCATAAGTCAGGATATTATTGGAACCTCGTCCGTCTTTGTACCAGAAGCTATAAATTTCAACATCGGCTAAAAAGTGCTGGATTTACTGCATCATGCAAATAACACAATGTCGCTGTTCGTGAATGGAAATGCATCGCAATTTCATTTAAATAAGTCTCTCTTTAAATTGCATCGTCGTGTGGTACTTTTTTCCTAAGCTTGGGAGCGCGCACGATCTTACTGTCCGGTTTCTGATAATGATCTCCCCAAGAGCCCAGTATCGGCTCGTTACTGTTCCGATATGTACGTTTTTGTTAACAAGAAACTGGGCGTTACCGGAATTAAAATTTTAAAAGCTCTAATTATAAACAGAGTCCGTGGAAATTGTTATTTCGTCCTTAAAACTAACGTCCACAGAGCCGTGTGTCGGCATGTTTCGTTAATCATACCACCCCGGCTTGTAAAAGTTTTTACATTTTATTTTATCATCACACAGAAGTGCGAGCAGAGTGCCGAGCCGATTCACAGGCATATTGCAGTTTCAATCATGCCACGAGTGCTGTGTTTTATTTTTATTTTACCCACTTCCATTATGGCGAACGAAAGAAATGCGCGACCATTATTCGAGCCGTTAAATACGACACCTTTCCTCCTCGCACGCTCGTATTTCAATTTAAATCGGCTCTTTTAACCGCTGCCTTATTAATGCAAGCCTTTTTCTCGCCTTATATTTATGTAGGTGTTCGCTTTGAACGTTGGTTTTGGAAATTGGAATGTTATTCAGTGCGATAAAAGCATTCAAAAGGGAGACTCCGAATCTTGCTATAGGACGCAAAATAAAGAGAAACAGCATTGTCAGGCTAACGCAACTTTTTTCTTTTTTTCAGGTACTTGTTTCGTTGGGAATCAGTCAAGTAAATCGCTGTTGGCGCTCGTAGTCATCCCGGAAGCGATCTGTCTACTGCTGGGTTGCGTTTTTCTGTCCTCGGGGCTGCGGGCTGTGTTGCGGCGACCCGCGCCGGTGCCTGCTCCGTCCGCTCTGCTGAATGCGCCGCCTCAGCCGCATACGGATCAGAGCGTGTTAAGACTCGGAGCGTTCGCAGCACTGTACGCCGTGCCATCCGCCTGTATACTCGCCACTTGGGTGTACGAGTACGCCTGGAGAGACGAGTGGTTATCAGCGCCGATGCCATCGTCGGAGCCCTCGACGCACGCGCGGCCTGCGTTCTGGGTGTTTCTGTTTCGTATCTTCGCGACGCAGATACTAGGGGTGATGGTGGCGGTGTGGATCGCGACGCCGCGGCTGAAGGCGCTGTGGCGGCGAGTGAGCGGGCCGCAGAAGCCGCCGGCGAGCAAGTGCCCGCCGGGGCCGCCGCCGACGCCGATGACGCTGCACTGCTACGCGGCGCACGCGCACACGCTGCCGCGGCACACACACAAGTACAACACGTACCGCCCACCGCAACAGCACTCCTACAGGAAACCGCGCCACTACCACTACTCGGCGGGTGAAACGATTCTATGACCGCGGAAATGTTAACGATTTTGGACGTTATTCGTTTTAAGGGTGCCTTTACCTATAGTATGCATTTATTGTTATATAAGTGTAGATAGAGATATACATACATACGATAAATTATAAGTATTAAGTCGATACCTACTTTAGCTATAGGTCTGTAAAATTCATAAGTGCCATTGAAGCTTATAATGCATAATATTTATAATTAAACAATAGCAATAAAACGCCAACGAAGTATTAATTGCTTAATTTTGAATAAAATTGTTATTCATCAAATTTTATTTAAAAAATTTAAGAAAATAACTGCCTCGCATATTACTGGTTGGTCCTTTTATTATTAATGTTACAATATATTTGTATTGTAATATCTGGTTGCTGAACTAAGTATTAAACATTATTTTTAGATGTAAATAAAATTATCTATTAAAAATGTACAGTGATTAGGTTAGGAATACGCTAGAAATAGGTTATCCAGAGACGAGCGAAAAACAGACTACAAATTTCCAGGAGTGCGATTTTTGAATCTCACCAAGTGACTAATTCTCACCGATGTGAGTGATTTACTATCGGAAACCACTCACATCGGTGAGAATTAGTCACTTGGTGAGATTCAAAAATCGCACTCCTGGTCTCAGTGCCAAATATTATGTGGATACCGGTACCTACGGCGCTGCATCCACTATGTATTGTTCTTCAATGTGTATTGTTTTAATTGTTCTACTCGTTTCTGGTTATGCCTAAGACTGTAAAACTGGTAAATAAAATTAAGTAAGATATCTACTTAAAATAACTCCGATATTTTCTGACCAAGATCTAGCCTTCTCTGTAGGATATTTGAAATTTTCTACAACAATGAGCACTAAGTACAGTTTATTTGCCTATTGTAAACATTTGACCGTAATTTACTGACTAAAAACCTCGAAATTTAAAAAAAAAAATTTAATGGCGGAGTACCTACTAAAATGATATACATTTATAGAACTGTAAGTCCCTACACGGTAAAATTCTGTCGCCTAAAGCAGTTATATAGCGACCTATCGTTTTGACGAGTCAAATAGGGCCCCAGTGCCCAATGGGACAATATATTATATAGATGAATTATCGAGATCATGGAATTGCATTTGTAGTGGTTGTACCGTTTGCAACAAAAGGAGAATAATTTTCTCTTAATTTAATAAAATTACATACCCTTAAGAAATGGAATAAGTAGTAGTCCTCTGTTTTTTGCTTTTAGTCGCTATCATGTTCTTCATCTGAGCTGTCACAAGTATTGATAATAAGATTGTTTGAAATTCGATCCATTTCCCCTTCCTGACATCGATATTTATTTTCTTCACTTTCGACATGGCGACAAATATTTTCCCAGTCCTCAGCAGTAATAGTATTCATTCGTTCAGTTGCTAAACTCATAATGCCTTGCATGTTTAATGAAACGTTTCTTTTCGCTACATATCCTTTTACCATGGACCAAATATTTTCGATCGGATTGAATGTCGGGTGATACGGTGGCAATCGTAAAACGGAGTGGCCATGTTCTTTTAAAATTGCATCTATGTGGTACTCATGAAACCGCTCTTTATTTTGTTTAATTAAATCATACAAACTGGTTTTGTACATCAACGGGCTATACGAAATGTTGTGTTCTGTCAACCAATCCATCATTTCTTGTTTATGAGAATTTGACGTTGGAGCACGATTCAAAAGTTTGTTGTGATAGTACGCATTATCTACGATAAGTACGCTATTCGGTTTAAGGTTCGGTATTAATTTTTCTTTTAACCATTTTTCGTAGTTGACAAAGTTCATCTGGTCATGGTAATCTCCCGTTTTTTGGTTTGCCTTAAACGTTGGGAATAAAACCATCTTTTCCTCCTGCGTGCACTATTATTAACCGCTGGCCTGTACTGATTTGTTTTTTTACACCAAATTCTGTTCCATCGGTCCAAGCCTCTCCGGACACATGTGAAGTAGGTATGGATGTAGGTTTCATCAGTATAAACTAGTGGTCTATCTTCAGACCGATATTCCGCAATTTTGGTTAGGTAATTTATTCTTAGCAGTCGTATGTTGTGTCTTTCCATTAATATTTTTCGGTTGTCCTCGGTCTTTTTCCATTTAAATCCTAATTTTTGTATTTGTTTTCGTAAGGTGGAAATGCCAAATTTGTAATCTATATCGTATTTTAACACAGAGTGGAGTGCCTTTAAGGTTGGAAATTGCTTATGGGACAGATGAATATTGTATATAGTTCTCCGGATGACTTCCTGATCAAAATCGTCTACTGCTGATGACGGACAAGTACGTAACTTTTTATTTCTCGGGGAGGTGAATTTCTTTGTTGTTGCGAATTTCTCACTATTGCTCTCAGACACAATGTTATAAACAGTAGAGAGACAAACACCTGTAGCTTTTTCAACTAACTGGGCAGCGGTGTAAGGGGAATTTAAATTTTTCTTCAGTTCAAGTTCAAAATATTTATAACAGTTAAAAATAATTTGCTTACTTTGACTCTCAATCGGACCAAAATTACTCACTGCCATATTTTTTGAAAATTATGTAACTTACACTTAGTCGTACGGGCTGACACAAAATTATTCTGATAATTGTGAGAATACAATAAAATCAGACGTAAAAATATATGCACAACGTAAATAATATTCACAATTTGACACTGACATTATTTTGGTATTTACTTCTTCAATATATAACAAACCTCTTTTTATGCTGATAGTACGAGAAAATAGAAAATTCAAATATAGAATGCCTGTAAACATACAATACTACTACATATGCAATTCCATGCTCTCGTTAATTTATCTATACACAGGCTGTCGCCATTGGCAGTTTACTGTACATGCAGTTTACCTATAGGTACATTTCAATACTTACCCTAATATCTGGTATATTATAATTATCATGGTGCAGCTAGGCAGTAGCTAGGCAGTGTGTACGTATGTGTACACACTGCCTAGTTACATATAATCCTACTAAAAGTTATAATGTAACGAATTTGTAAATACCTAGATACTTAACCTTACGTGTAAGACAAATTATTAAGTACTTAATTGTATTTAAAGACAAACGACTTTATAATAAAAAAATATGATCTAACATCTATGTTTAATTTTATACAACTTGAATAAATCGAGGACTTTACTAAAAATAATGCCATTTTGTGATTACAATTAATAATTTGCATTGATTGCAATGATTGCATAAGGAGCGTTATTCAACTTATATGGCAAAATAATTATTATATTCGCGGAATTCAGTCGAACATAGACAAAAATCTGCCGGAAGTGGAAAAAAAATCAAATTTATGTCTTAATTTTGTCTATGGTGACTGAATTAAGACAAGAAGTAGAAGTGCTGCCGGGAGTGGTTTTTTTCCGGCTTCTGGTTGTTTTTTTTATGATCGACTGATTTCCGCTCAAGTGTGTGAAACGCCTTAAGTAGGTATAGATCAAGAGTAGGCAACCCTACCTCATCGAGTAGCAGAATTCGGTTTATGTAGGGCAATGTTAGGTGAAAAGGTATCTATTTTAGTAGGTACTTGAAGCATTTTGTACAGTCAGCAAAAATATCATTATAACATCTCCCTCATATCGAATAGCAAATTGAACATTATGCCTTTCAAAAGTACTAATCAACCTGGTTATAAGAAAAAAAAATGGAGATTTTGTTAGTCAGCCAATAATAATAAATACTCTTTATTGCACACCTCATACAGTTACAAGCACAAATTTTACAATTAGATAAATTTAGGTAGAGGTAACAACAGGCGGTCTTATCGCTAATGAGCGATTTCTTCCAGACAACCTTTGGGTAGTGGAGACTAGAGACAAACAATAAGCAGTAGGTGGTGCATAGAAACAAAAGAGACGAAATAGATAACACAGCAAATTTAGTGCACAAGATGTGACTTGTTTTTCTCCACCTACCCGAAAAGTATTATATTAATGTTTAGAGGTGAAAATCGACTAATGCAAGTATGACGTGCAAATGAGTTCACATGATGGTTTAAATTCAGTTTTACGCGCCACATAAAACACTACTTATCAACAAGTGCCAAAATAATAAGTGGCTGAATTGCACAAAACCGGCAACTTCGTGACTCTAACTTATTAAAAAATATTGAAATAATTAACTTAGTACAATATAAAACTTGTGCCATTCGAAAGAACGCATAAAGCATCCACTTTTATAGAAGAAAAAAATCCTAAAATGTCAGGTTTGCGTGTTGCTACCACAATTTTTTGTCAAAAAACAGGCTCATATTTTGCTGACTGTACAAAATGCTCCACCTTTGGCTCAGGCTACCTGATACTAAAATACATAACATTTGACCGTTCATTGCCATACATAAGCCGAATTTTGCTACTTTTGATCTAGTAGACTACGGTTGAATTTCTAATTATAAAAAGTGACTTGACACATGACTGACAGTTAAAATGTTGCCTGGAATAGCAAAAATAAAATAGTCATGAGTATATGTCGATAAAAAGTATCGAAAAGTGTAATGTTGTACTAAACACTACCAATACGATTCCATTTACATAAACGTTAGGAAATTAAATTATCATGTCACATCCTGAAATGCTACAATATTTAAATCAGACAAAAGTTTTGAAATACGTTGTCGCTAATAAATCGTATAGTTATGTTATACAACATATCATATATTTTTCTATCTCGTCGGACGAGCGGAGCCTAAGCGAAGTGAAGTTATAGACAGCTTTGGATGAAACGGAAACGGAACTGTCAGCTGGCTACCTGGACATCGCTGCATTTCGATGGCTTTTTGAATAGTTGTTCTGCGGTAACTGTAGTAACGTTTTTTCTAATCTTTATGAAATTTGTTGGGGTTATAGCAGAAATCAATATAATTTGAGAGTTCGTATATGAGCAGGATCGATCCATGGGTTATGGAGCTAGAAGGCGCAAAACAATCATCATAAGAGTCTTGGTATATTGGTCAATGCATTTACAAGGAAATCGCGAGTTCTTAGTTCGAGGCGGACTACAAATAGTTTCTGTAAATTTGAGCTCTTTATTATGCAGGCGACATTTTGGATGAACATTGTTCTGGTTCTAATTCTTGCACGTCCAAAGGAATCCGTAATCCGAGGCAACATCACTTAATAATTGAATTCAACACTTCTACGAGTAATAACAACAAAACGTAACGATATTTACGAACAGTCAGAAGACGATATTTCTCAAAAATACCTACTTAAGTACTTCTAAAATAGAAGAAAAGATACTTGGATAATTATTCGTCCGCATAGAATTCGGTTATCGTGTGGCCCTCTAAAAAGGTTTTTTTTTCGGGATAAAAAGTAGTTAAGTATCCTATGTCCTATTCCTCACTCTAAGCTACCTCTGGCGCCATTTTAGAGTGCATTCAGCAAGATATTCACTCACAAACTGAACGGCAGGCATGTGTGTCGAGAAATCCCAATATTGGCCCGACCGCCGTGCGCTTAGAGAATTTAACTAACCAGAGCGGCCATTGACAGGCTTTCCCCTCTGCCGAAAACAATGGTCAATAACGAGTATAACCAGTGGTCATATTTATTGTATGGACTGACGTTTATCTGACGTGGCTATTTGTACGTTACGTACGAATAGCCATACATTTGATGTTCGCCTCCCCCGCAAAAATAAGCAGACTTTTTTTGGTTAGAAAATGACAGACATGGCCGCTCCGGTTGGTTAAATTCTCTAAGCCATGCGCCCGGTATAGAAATTATTATTGTCTCCAATAATAGGATGTACAGAAGTTATAAATTAATAAATAAATAAATAAATATTTGGGGACAATCTTACACAAATCAACCTAGTCCCAAACTAAGCAAAGCTTGTACTATGGGTACTAGGCGACGATATACATACTTATATAGATAAATATATACTTAGATATATAGAAAACACCCATAACTCAGGAACAAATATTCGTGATAAACACACAAATAAATGCCCTTACCAGGATTTGAACCCGGGACCTTCGTAGGCAGGGTCACTACCGACTGGGCTAGGAGGCCGTTAATTGACTTCAATTTGTCGCGTACCGCATAGTTTTATCAACAAGTAATAGTCATTCCGTAAAAGTAACGTATTTTCCACATCATGTTGCAGCATTCTTCAGCCTTTAAGCCTTAATCAAGTTGCAGCGACAATATCGCAACCAATAAGTCGCGGCGTTTGTAGAACTCCTAATAAATAAAAATATCGATAAGTACAGCACTGGCCGAATTGCGGCAACATTTGTGTTTGTTGACTTGTCAAGTCACTCCGTACAATTAGAAATTCAACCGTAGGTAGTTCCCACAGAAGTCAGTGGTTCCCACAGTTCCCTTAAGAACCACTACACTTCTCTTATCGCACAAAAAGGGTCGTGAGTAGACCTAACGACTGGTAAACCGATTAGAATGAGTGGGAACTATAGTTAGAATGAGACAAAATTTGTCAAATGGAATTGTGTGTCGTGGCAAGATTTTGCCCATTCAACCTACGATTTGATATGGGCGTTTTTTTAACGATCTGTTTCGAACGGGTTTAATAAATAATTACGTTTTTTCTATTTGCAAAGTATATATATTGAATATAAACTTTCGTGAGACATATTAACACTATTATCACTTCATGCGGCTGTATTCACCCTCAACAAGCCCGATCATTAAAACGGCTAGTAGACATGGCAATTCGTAGGGCCCAACATGTTGTGTTGGGAGGTGTAATAGGAGGTTGGGCCTGTAGGGAGCTGAAGGAGGGTGAGGGAGAGGCAGGGTACACAACATGTTGGGCCCTACAAATTGCCATGTCTAATAGCTGTTCAAGCGCTACGCGGCGAATCGCGCTAATCGCCCGCCACCAGCAGTTGATGGCGCAACGACGGGTCGCGGATCGGTTCGCCTAGCACTCTTAGTAGTCTTATGGAGACCTAAGCTCTTCGAAACATGTTGCGCGTAGTGACTAAACACAAGTGAGTACAGCCGCATGAAATGATAAGAAAGTACATATATTCATATACAAAAATATATTATTTATAAACTATAAGATAAAATGTTATTATCACATGAAATCATGTGTGAAATGAAACATCAAGTTGACACAACTTGATCTGGAAATATCGAAGCATCGTGTTGACGCCAAATCGCGCCGTGTGTAGACACTATTATTAAAAAACTTATCTATGGTTAAATTGGCTGTATGTAGGGCATGAATACCGGAATCTCGAAATACCGGAATCTCGGACCAATATTTACGATATTTCAATACCGGTATTGTTAAGGACCAATATCGAAATATCGGAATCCCGGTATTGGAAAGTTTTCGTAAAATTTTATGTAAATTTGATTAAATTAATGGGTAAAAGTACAAATTTGCAGATATTGAGTATAATATTATAAGTAATTATTATTTTGCATGTACCTACTGCACTATTTATCTTCTTTAATCTTTGTTTGTTTACTTTAAATATGGCTGGCTCATTAATTCCGCAGGGACATTTAAATTGATACAAAATCAGCCCCATATTTTTTCGATTGATTGACGATTTTTATCAAATCAACCTAAGAGGTTTTGAAATTTAACTACGAGTACTACGACTAGTAAAAGGAGAAAATCCGTTGATAACATTTTACAGAATTTATTTTTATACAGCGAAATGTATCATTATCCGTAGAAAAAATACAGTTAAAATATCAGTAAGAAAATGTCGTAGACCCTTGCACGTACTTGTACTACTTATTAAGTACCTATCTAATGTGTTTTCTCATATTGACGTAATCAATCGAAGCTTGAAGAAAACAAGATTTGAATAGTTTTGTTAACTATGTAATGACAGATTCACCGATGATATCTGTATGTTTAGGTCAAAGACGTGCGAAACTTACATCTGAAAATGTTAGTTTATGGTTCTGTTGAATGTCCGCTATCGAATAATATTTATATATTTTTAATACTGGATAGGTAGTCCCCTACCTACAAACAAGCAAAAACTATCTAAGTTTTAAATTATGTTAATAGAACTCAAACGATAAGCTTTTGATTTTTGGGAAGTTGTAATATCACAAAATAATAACATTAGCTTTTTCGAAAAAAAAATATTATCTTAAGATTGCCTATGTTTTGAGAAACAGAGTAGACAGACTACTCACTATTAAGCTTTTACAAGGAGCACGAGGTCACCACACATAAGCTCAATTTAATTCGTAAATTTCTACGATTCGAACAGCACATCTCAATAGTATTCTACACCATTTTGTAGTATAACAATCCAGGTTGATTTCCCTGGATATTTTTAATTCACATGAGTAATGGTCAAAAACGTTAACTCAGCTGAAATAAGCGGTCCGCTCTCATACTAAATTAGTACGGGAATATGAAATTATATAAAACGTTATGTACCCAGTTGCTGGATCACAAATTAAAAAGACCAAAAATCATCGATCAAGACGACTGTACTTATATAAAATGAATATTAACAAGTTGCAGCTAATAAATACAACAAAATATGATTAACTATTAAGGTTGATTGAGTTTTTAACTGATTTTAGCGTTTCAATAACGTTTTTCAATGGTCACCTCCAATACCGGTATTAATACCGGAATTCCAGTATTGAGCCCTAATATCGGATTCAATACCGGTATTGAGAATCGTCCGATATTGCATGCCCTAGCTGTATGAGTATCTTTTGCCAAATGCGTAATTTAAAAAATATATATAAAACGGCTAGTAGACATGGCAATTTGTAGGGCCCAACATGTTGTGTTGGGAGGTGTAATAGGAGGTTGGGCCTGTAGGGAGCTGAAGGAGGATGAGGGAGAGGCAGGGTACACAACATGTTGGGCCCTACAAATTGCCATATCTAATAGCTGTTTAAGTGTCAGAAATTGCCTATGGTTGGTTTGTTTTGTTTGACATTGTGAATTGCAGGGAAAGGGGTCGCGCGTTTCGAATAAAGTATAAACTACTGTATTGTATGTTAACTTTCGATAACACACTTCTTTTATTAATAAGATGTCTTCAATATCTCAACTATGTCGTTTGAGTAATTTAACATTAAGCAGTTATAAAACTGTTCTGCATGGAAGGTAAATGAGTTGAGGTTATGACGCTTCCAAGACGAACCTTTATTTATATATAGTTCGCTTCTTTAATTCATGACTCAGATCTTTACTCTTTAAATAATATGCCACACTATTATTCAGACCTTCTAAAAATTTCAGAACTAGTTGGATAAATCAACCGCAAATATGCAACTACACAAAGAAATCAGCCGAACAAAAACTAGGCATAGAAAGGCCAAAACGGCCTTTAACTCCGTTTTTCAAGTTTATGACACAAATGAGACCGGCACTGCTGGCCAAGAACCCTGGCATTACTTCCAAGGAGGCAATTACATGGAGCTCCAAGCACTGGCAACAGTTAGATATAGAGGTAAATCCTACTTAGCAACTCATATTCCCTAATAATGTCTGATACTAGAACTTAGACGACTGTAGGTTGTATTGTTGTTCTTGTCCTGTCGTTGTTGTATATTTAGAGTTGACTAGTTTGAAACATGCAATTTATAAATAAAGAAAATTATTGGTTACCACAGTATCCAAGAAAGTGGTTTGTAGTTTCATTTGACCAGCTTAACAGCATGCTTACACTGCTGTGGGATTAAAAGTGGCTATAATATTTCTTTATCCATAGTTCAAGACCATTCCTAATTACAAAATTGTAAAAAAAATCTACATTTAAAATTTTCAGACTAAGGCTCAAATGACAAAAGAATATGAGAAGGACTTGGAAGATTACAAGAAGATCAAAGCCATGTACGAGTCCTCATTGACTGATGAACAGAAGGCGGACATCCAGAGGGTCAAAGAGGAAATGGCAGCAGCAAAGGAAAAGAGGAAATTGAAAGCTGTATGTTTAAGTTTTATAATCTGAACTGCAAATACACTAGTAGCATAACTTGGAAACTCAAAATGTCCAGAGGGCCATGATCCTCGAAACTCAAAATTTCGTTATCTCCCTCTTTATCGCACTTGCATATTCTAGAGAAAGAGAGAATGCAGATAATGAAATTTTAATATTCAAGGTTCATGTTTAGCCCTCAGCTTTCCTACAAATGATTTTGACACGCCACCATTCAAATACAAAGACAATGGTAGCTTGTGTGAAGCAAAGGGACAATGAAACCAAAATGCCTGTGCTTTTTTATTATTTGGTGTTTATATCAAGATTGATGCAAGTTTTTCAATTAATTTAAGTGTTAATAAATATTTTTCAGGAATACAAAGAACTAGGAAAGCCAAAGAAGCCAATGTCTTCTTATTTTCTATTCATTCAAACTAGAAAAGATTCTTTCAAAGGACAACAAATGAAGGAATATCAAGAGAAAGCCAAATTGGATTGGCAGAAATTGCCAGAAAGCGAAAAGGCTAAGTTTGAAAAGCAAGCTTTGGAACTAATGAATCAATACAGGTACTTTTCAAGAAATATATTGTAAAAGTTGAGCCTTCCCTGAATGTTTTGCACAAAAAACAACCTAATTATCCTTATGAAAACTTGCGATTTATTTATTTTTCGAAGTGGAGTGAGACAAAGTAGTTTTTTAATTTAGTGAAGGCCATGAACTGGCACTTCATATTTCGGGGTCTATTACAAATTCGAAATACATATTTTTAACCTTTAATATGTTCTCACAACTGAGGTGAAAAGTTGTATGTGTCACACGAGAGCAAAGTTATTTTACATCTCGTGTTTTTGAGTCCCTCGCTACGCTCAAGATTCTAACTTAGAATCACTCGCTTCGCTCGTGATTCAATTATATAATCTTTCGCTTACTCGGGACTCAAAATCAACACTCGCAAGAAAAACCAACTTTCCTCTCTTGTTGCACAAATAACTATTTCTTCATTTTCAGAAAAAACTTGGAAGCATGGGAGTTGAAAATGATCTCACAAGGACGCCCAGACCTTGTGCGTACCAAACCTGTACGAGAAAAGAAGCCAACAAGTGCCAAGAAATCACAATAGGAACTCGGGTGCTCCGATGACTCAACTGACTCGAATAATGCCGAAAAATTAATAACGACAAATGAAGGAAGTAAATCTGATAAACAGCATGACGAGTCATTTAGTTTAGAGTCCACAGCTAAACCAAAAATGGAACCGTCAAGTATTAACAAACAAGAGTCGGAAGAGCTTCGGAGCACGGGTGCCAGCCATACACATTCTAATCAAGTTAAGCCTGATAGCAAAGCGGAGCCAAGTAAGACTATCATGGGTAGCATTAAGAGTTTCTTTAAATTTTAGTTACTTAGTTCTTATCATGTCTTGTGATTTTTTTCTTTAATGCAGTGTTCATTAAGTTCATTAAGCATTTATATTTCCTCATTCTAGATTATCTGTGTCATCTGTATTTTGTTTTCACAAATACATGTGTATATAGTTATTACATTTTTTTTTATCACCCCATTTTTGTTAAATTTTTAGCAAAATTCTATAAACTGGACGCTGGACGCTTAAAAGAATAAGTGAAAAACCATAGACATATAAAATAGGAGATGTAACGCAGTGACATTTAACTATTATATTAACTCAATGCACAGTGAAGCTGAAGACCAAACTGTGATTCCATTCCATAATAAGTCGATTTCTTTGTGTTTACGCGCGACACGCGCACATGACACGCGTGGACAAGCGGTGATTGGTTCAAACGTCAAAAGTGAGTGTGTGTGCACGAGACCGCGGCTTATTATGGAATCACAGTTTTATCTTCGTGGGATTACTTTATATGTCTATGTGAAAAACTAACATTTATACAGCTCCCTAAAACTAAGTATAATAAAAGCCTCATGCATGGAAAGGAGGGAACTATAGATTCATCCAAAAATGGTTCTATTTGACATGGTGAAATCATTGATGTATTATGTATGGTGAAATTCATAAATCCAAGCAGCAGCATGGCAACAGGTAGTCGCGGGAGTTGCCGCCAAACTGTAATTTTAATTTTATATCCCACGACAACCCGGCAGGATAGGAATCGTATCTTGAACCGGTATTAGACATTGCAATTTGTAGGGCCCAATCTGTTGTGTACCCTGCCTCTCACTAACCCCTCCTGCAGCTCCCTAAGGGCCCTACCTCTTATTACACCCCACAAGCTGACAGATTGGGCACTAGAAATTGTAATGCTAATATCTGTTTTAACTCTTATTACACCTCCCAACCCGACAGATTGGGCTCTACAAATTACAATGTCTAATACCGGTTATAAAACTAATATCGCTATGGCGGCTTTCACACTGCTGCGGTTTCCGCATGTGCACAAGCGAGATAGCGATCTGCATGTGTATAGCGCTGTCATACCGTCGCCGCATCCGCTTGCGGCGCCAGTGTGATAGATAACCGCCTAAGAACGTTTTCCACCGAACGGGCGAAGTTGGCGCGCATTTTATTAGTACTAAATTAATTTGAACCTTCTATGACAGCAATTACGGTTCATATTCTTATGGCAGAGTAATGCAACTATGCACGAGCGTCGCGTGGCGCGGAGCTGTCATTCAAACATAGAACGTGACAGATGACAGGTTTTTCCTTTGGTTCTAGTAAAACGCGCACCGACCGACTCACTTCCCTCCGTTCGGTAGGAAACTTACATTAAAACGGCTATTAGACATGGCAATTTGTAGGGCCCAACCTGTTGTGTTGGGAGGTGTAATAGGAGGTTGGGCCCGTAGGGAGCTGAAGGAGGGTGAGGGAGAGGCAGGGTACACAACAGGTTGGGCCCTACAAATTGCCATGTCTAATAGCTGTTTAATATTTAAAACCGGTATTAGACATTGCAATATATAGGCCCCAATCTGTTGTATTCACTGCCTCTTCCTACGGGCCCTAATTCTTATTACACCTCCCAACCTGACAGATTGGGCCCTACAAATTGCAATGTCTAATACCGGTTTAACTACTAAAACCCGCCTTAACATATATGACGGCTCAATTGCTCTATTTATCCTAGCCCCTTATTAAGATTTTTATAGATTTGCGTTGCGCCATTTAATGAATTGTGACTACAAAAATACTTGTTTCTTTCAGCTGCACTCTGGCTCACAATAAGGGCCTGGAAATGATGTTTAATAAAGGTTGGGATTCACTGTCTTTTGAAATAAAAATATCTTCAAAATATTACAAATTATTTTATTTTAAAAGATGTGTAACAAAATATTTCAATTAATACTTTTATATTGTTTGACCTTTATAACATTATAAGTATTATTATAGCACAACTGGATTAAGCTGACCGGTGGATCATCACATGTAACCACTCAATGTTGTGTACATACCTAGTACCTACTTATATATAAATGCAGAAACAGTATTAGGTAAGCACACCATACCAATTAGAGGGTATCAAAATATATACATTTTTTATACCACGACAGTTGCAAACAAGCATACGGTCCGACTGATTTTAAGCAGCTACCGTAGCCTATGGACGCCTACAACTCCAGAGGTGTCACATGCGCGTTGCAGACCCTTTATAAAAAGGAGGATTCACATAATACAACTAAACTTCTTTTATTAAACATACACAACAAGTAAATAATTGTTATTTGTACATTAAAATTTAATTCTTTGTTGTCAAACCTCTCTGTCCTAGAACTAGAAAGCCAGGTATCAATATTTACTATATCCTGTGGCCTATCCCACAAAACTTACAATTACAATTTTACAAGTGTCAAGTTACAAGTTTGTAATTATACAAGTGTCAAGTTACAAGTTTGTAATTATACAAGTGTGCGTACCACAATATATACAAGTAACACATTTGTAGTGGAAAATTCTTACAGTAAATTGTATCGACAAGTCTACAATTTATTGTATCACAAAACTATACATACTTTTCCGGAAAACGTACAAATTTGTAGCTGACAATTGTTTTGTGCTACATTAAATTGTAGTAATAATTATACATATATGTAGAATTGTACCTACAAGTTAACAATTCTCTAAACGTGTGTCACACCCTCTTGCGAATACTAGTAATTAATTGCAGTATATTTTATCAAATTTAGCGATTCCGACCCTTTGTACCACAAAATGTTTAGTTCAAGTAGCAGTGATAATGAAGAAGAATTAATTGTAAGACGTCCTAGAACATATAGAGAACGTATAAATTTAAGTTTGACAATAACGGATTTTACATTTAATCAGAGGTTCAGAGTGAGTAAATCGACCGTCGAATATCTACTACAGACTATTGGTGGAAACCTTAGACATCCGACACGAAGAAGTCACGCTCTTGATCCTAAACAACAGTTACAGCCTGTTTTAAGATGGTTGTGCTCAGGATCCCAATATCACGTCACTGGTGATGGTTATGGCGTTTCCAAAATGACAATGTGCCGTTCGATTCACGCCGTATGTACACAAATAGTGGACAAATTACCGGGAAGTGAAGTAAGATGGCCAACAAATGGAAACTCAATTTCTCAAGATTTTATTGGAGCATCACATGTAAATTTTCCCAGGGTCGCAGGTATTATATATGGATCATTAATACCGATAGATGCTCCGCATCAAAATGAAGCTGTTTTCGTAGATAGATCACGATATTATTATAATTAATGTATGAAGTGAAACTACCTTCAACATTAAAGAAGCTAAATAAATTGTTACATATTTGTGGTTGTAACATTATAATTGTTCGCTTGTATATTTACAAATCAACAATCCTACAATTATGTAGCTGTCATGACATGCCTTTTTTCTTTGTGATACGCTTTCCCAAAAGTGACATATTTGTACACTGCAAATTTGTAACGAATACATATATTTGTAATTATTGTGGTACATTTTTTTGTATACAATTGCGCAATTTTGTCGAATTGTACACTTGTAAAGTTTTGTGGGATAGGCCACTGGAGTAAGATAGCAAATACAGAAGTTTAGTATTAATAAGCATTAAGCAGTTATTAAAAACACCAACAACGACATTGAACATACAGCAAGTAACCAGACCTCCCTAAATTATAATATAATGTACCTACTCTCTGTTGTTTAAGATACTATGATATACTTTCCATCTCCACTATAATTTAAATACAAGTCACAAACTGCCATCATACAAAATATTTTTTGAATTGATTATAATTATTATTGCTATTAGTATTTTCAAATAGTCTAGTATTACATCAAAATTGGAACAAAACTATTACAATAGATTATATAACAGTTAAGGACATTAAAAAATATTTTCAGGCCAATCTTAATTGTTAACAAACAAATGCTACCTTGGTATCTTCAACATATGAAAATAGTTCTATATTGAACAGACTAGCACAACCAACCTCATGGACACAACTCTTATTGAATTACAATAATTTTACAACACGTGAACTTTATACACTTAAATAGCTCTGGTGTCCAGGGCTGGAATTGTAACAGTGTGTCCTGCTTTCACTGCAGATGGCTCATAGTAGTGTGTCTACTTAACACATTCACTGCCAAGAACCTGCCTCGTGGGCGCTCGTAAACTTTGCTCAGATGCCGGACAACTTGCTGGGCAGGTTGTTTTGTACGTAGCTATGGACGCCCGGTTTCTGAAGTAGGGCGTCATTTTTCGTCTGGCAGTTAATGTGTTAAAATAAACAAATCAAAATATTAATTAGAAATAATTTTATTTCTTCTCTAGATGTTGACCTTGGCAGTGCTGGCCATGATATTATTGTTACATTTAAAATTTTCAGTAAACATACTAATTTGGCCTCTAAAGTATTATAATTCATAATTTATATGTGAAAGAGTATCACAACATTAAGTGTAGAAATACAATATTTTGAATGCATTATTGTTATGTAGACAAGGAGCTAGAATAAATGAGCAAAATGAAATTTACGAATAAAGTAACACAAATGTTTGTCATTCATTATTTACAATATTGTCCTAATTAAACTAAAATGGCAATATGTGACTAAAACGCACACATGTCATAAAGGCACAAGCAATCAAAACTCCGGAACATTTGTATTAATTAAATGCTATTTATATAGCTAATGTTAGATGCTCAGTCAATAATATGCCCACAATTTAACAGGAAAATGAAAAGAACAGTTTCTACTAAGTAATTAAACAATCTGTGATAGTGTGACACAGAGCTTGCATACAAATCGTTGTAAAAAGGTACACACAGACATCCTGAGAAAACATGGTCACACAGCGCATCACTGACATAATTCGCTCCACTCTTTGTACTGATATTCCATTCAAAAGAAGTAGAGCATTAGCAAAGCTGGAACTGCTTTGCGCTGGAAACCATATCATCTTGGTAACAACGTAAACCACTAAGTGTAGGAAAAAATATGTCTCATTAAATGTCAACAATGAAAAACTGTACAGAAGTTGGACAAGCAATGACACTAAAACTACATCATACTTGTACAGAACCAGTTTCTCCAAAAAAGACACTTGTTGGGTGTTGGCTGGTTGCGATTCTGGCGACATTAAAGCTGCTAAGTCATTAGCTACGTCGGTTAAACTGTCGCCTGCCGCGTCTGCTTCATAAATAGTACTAGGTGTTGACACCTCCATTTGTGGTGCCTCGCTAACCACGGCACCATTATTGAGAGAATTATTGCTTCTAGTAGTTGTGGCACTGCTATATATTGCTGAAAATTCGTAACTTTCCTCTGGAAGTATGGTTTGAAAAGATGATGCTGCAACAAAACAATCATAGGCATTACATTGTAATTTTTTATCGTACACATAGACCAATATTGTGTTACGACAAACTCGTACCTCTTGGAATCGGTTCCTCGCATTTTCCAGATATACGTTGTAGCCTGTTTTGAGAATTTTCTAATATTTTCCTTCTCCGGGCTTCCCTACGGGCTGCTGCTGCTTCAGCCATGTTCACAATTTATTTGACAACTATAAAATTGTTGCCATGCTGTAATTGTCAACTCAGTGCCATTCCGTGGTTATTCCAAATTAGCATTTATTATTATTTCAAAGTAAAGAATAATTTGTTAAATTGTAAGGATTTATCATTATCAATTGTTAGGATTTATCAAATAAAATGCTTATATAACACATAAATATTAATTAGAGAAAAAAATTAAGGGTTTATAGTGGCAATAAATATCAAAATTAAATTTCCGGTCATGCACTTATTAATACTAAATGTGCTTGATTAAAGAGGTAATTTTATTTAAAATAAGTACTAAAATAAATTTAATAAGTGTTTTAAACTTTATAAGTATAGTTGTAATTATACAATTAGTATAAGGTACGCTAAAAATAACTTTTTTTGCCAACTGACTCCGGAAGTTTGTGTGCTGTCGTCCGAACAGAACAACGCCAAGGATTGTTGTTTGGCGCCTTTGCGAGGCCGGTATTTTCTGATAAATTGCGTCAAAATCGTTCCTACAAGTCAAAATTGAACAATAGAAGACCTAATTCGTAAAATGGGAGATAAAGGCGACGGAGGTAATTGTGATGCACTCATTATACCAAGTTGTTCCTGTGGCCGTTGTGTCTGACAGCTTTCTTTCAATTTGTTGGTTATCGAAAGTGCTTTATGTGATCGGTGTTCGTTCGTAGAAACCTTCGACGATGCGGTGGAGGAGCGCGTCATCAACGAGGAGTACAAAATATGGAAGAAGAACACACCGTTCCTGTACGACCTGGTGATGACACACGCTCTGGAGTGGCCGTCGCTAACCGCCCAGTGGCTGCCGGACGTGACCCGGCCGGAGGGCAAAGACTACTCGGTGCACAGGTACACAATTATTAAATTTATATCCCCACATGGACGCCAAAGGTTATTGACGTGTGAAATTCCTTTGTTCACACTTTCCCCCCTAAAAAGTTTCATGCTTTGAATGCCGTGCCTGCCTGCTTCAGGAGCCTCGACTATAAATGTAGCGTTAATATTGATGACTTTGTAATAATTAAGTACATATCTGGCTTGAGGTAAAAATTTACATACATTTCAGATTAATCCTAGGCACACACACATCGGATGAACAGAACCATCTGCTAATAGCAAGTGTTCAGCTCCCTAATGAAGATGCGCAGTTTGATGCCAGTCACTACGATAATGATAAAGGAGGTAAGTAACCTTTTCAAGACTCCTCAACACTCAGGTTCATTAACCTGTCATTCTCACCAATTTTGCCTTTAATAGTTTCTTAGACTACAATAAAATTTATTAATAAAATTTGAAATTTTATATGTCAATAATGTCAGACAAAATAGTGGTGAAAATGATTAAAAAACTTAAATGTCTTTTTCAGGGGTTGCAAAAACAATCTTATCAAAAGTTTTTCATGGGGGTGTCAAACCTTTGAGCAGCCTTTGTCCCTGTCAATGTCCAATCCAAATATTTGCAAGATCATCAACACAACCAACCATATCATGTTATTTCAATTTGACTAATAAAGTGCATAAAGTACTTAACCATGCATAAAGTTTATTCTAAAATACAATTTAGTAAATGCTTTTATTGTCACTTCTTATTCTAGGCAATGCAAACTAGAGTTTTAAGAGGCTTAAACCTTTTTAAGAAGTGGCTCAGTCGGCAAACATGCCAGCAGCCTCGCTCGGCAATTTCCATGCATAGCTGCTCGGCCTGTGTAGCTCTAGCTAATGGTGTTTGTATAAACTGACAAATTCTGTATGTATGTATATCCTTACATATTACTTTTTCAGAATTTGGAGGCTTTGGTTCAGTATCAGGTAAAATAGACATTGAAATTAAGATCAACCATGAGGGTGAGGTGAACAGGGCACGCTACATGCCCCAGAACCCCTGTGTGATTGCCACCAAGACCCCATCCTCTGATGTACTTGTGTTTGACTACACGAAGCACCCCTCCAAGCCGGAGCCGTCAGGGGAATGCCATCCAGACCTTAGGTAATTATAGTCCAATGTATTTATTATGTTATGTATTTTATGTTTAACGGTTATTATGTTATGTATTTTATGTTTAACGGCAAAACATAAAACTTACCAATTACTATATAGTGTAATAGGCCACACAGGCCAAGCCATTGCAAGAAAATTGCAGTGCGAAGCAGCTTGGACAGTGTAGTGTGGTTCAACCTCAGCTGCTCGCATGTTTGCCGGTCTGCTCGAGCTGCTTTGCAAGGCTGCGAGGCCTGTGTGGACCCGCCTATTGTTGAACTCTGTCAGACTTGTGAGATACTATCTTACATAGTACTATAAAAAAGTACATTGGTAAAGAATTCTATGTAGCATTAACTCCGCTTGTTGTATGATCGTGTTTTTCTTCTGCAATAAAGATTAAATAATGAATAGACTTCCTCATTAACATTTTCCTGTTGTTGGAGATTGTAATGAATAATGTGAACTGAGATTATTCTGACTAATTTGTTTGTGGTTTCAGATTGCGCGGGCACCAGAAAGAAGGTTATGGCTTGTCATGGAACCCTATACTCAACGGATATCTTCTCTCTGCTAGGCAAGTACATAATATTATTGGCAATATTTACCAATAAAATATACTTATCATAAAAAAAAATATCCGAGGCCAATTGCTTGAAATTTTACTAACAAAAAGGACAGCTATAACTCAAAATGAGAGATGAATATCACTGTCTCGTTTTAGCAAACAGCTTCTTCCCACTGATGTGAGCAAGACTTGAGAGTGTGCAAATTTGGCCTTAGTAATAGGATTAATCTTGTTACTTGTATCATCTATGTTTTGGTTGTGTATTTCAACTCTCTTATACAACTTAGTTTAAAGTAATTTAGTTAAAGCAATGACGCGTAGTTTCAATGACCGCGAGGTTACCGGATGGCTCGCGGTATTTAAGCTTCTGAAGTGAGGAGCCGCCCTGTGCAACCTGAACTGTCCCAACTTGGACTGGAGCGGAAATAGAGGGTGGGTGCAAAAAAATTTTTTTTATCGCGAGGCAACCGATTGAAACAGCGGTTGCCTGAAAGAATGTACCCTGGTTATATAACAAAATTTTAATGCCATCCCTCCTGGTTGGACTGGTTCCCTATACGAGAGCGAACAAAAAAAAATTAAAAAAAAATTGTCAGGCAACCGCTTGAAAATTAGCATGCTTGTTCGTCATCACATACAGACACCGGAAACAAATTGCCATCCGTCCAGGCCGGGTAGTTATCGATCAATCAGAGTTGGAAGCCGGACGCAAGGAGAATTTTTCGATCGGTGGAGGAGAACTTAGGAAAAACGCACTTACAATCATTGAAATCGGATGGCATTTGTTTTATGAGTTTTGTATGATGTGGAAAACGATATGCCCAAATGCCATCCCTCTCCTATGAAATTTCATCACTGTGGCAATTGATTGCAAAACATTTTATTGCGCGTATTCAAATTTGACGAATTTCTCGTATGTAGGGTGGCCACAGAGAGATGAAATTTCATAGGAGAGGGATGGCATTTAGGAATATCGTTTGCCACGTCATACAAAATTCAAAAAACAAATGCCATCCGATTTCGATGATTGTAAGTGCGTTTTTCCTAAGTTCTCCTCCACCGATAGAAAAATTCACCTTGCGTCCGGCTTCCGGCAAAAAAGAGCATTTTTCTTTGTTCCCTTAAAATATGACACAAAGGAAACCCAACCCTATTTTCCAAGTAATTAGGTTCAATTTTTGGTGGCATGAGGCTATTAGCATAAACGTCCCGATATTTCCAGTGACGACCACACAATTTGCCTGTGGGACATCAACGCCACGCCGAAGGAGGGGCGCGTGATCGAGGCCAAGTCCGTGTTCACGGGCCACACGGCCGTGGTCGAGGACGTGGCGTGGCATCTGCTGCACGAGTCGCTGTTCGGCTCCGTGGCCGACGACCAGAAACTCATGATTTGGGACACCAGGTTATTGTAATGAATGTTGTATATACATTGCGTTGGTGGAGAAAATTTGCGATGTGGACGCGGGTTTATATCTAAAACGCGCGTGTTGTGTTCTTAAAAAAAAACGGAAACTTGTTTCTTCCAGATCTGAACTTTTATGGGCTATTCTACTCGGGATGATCAGCATTCTCTATTATCTAATAAAAATTATGTTATGTAAAGGGTCGGCCCTTTAGAAAAAATGATTCACTGTGTTGTATCTAATATGCTCGGGATTCTGAATAGAATACGCCCAAACAAGTCTCGATCTAAGAAACGGGTATTCGGTTTTTTTAAACATGCTTGCTGCGTTTGCCATTCAGATAGCAAAAGTATCTTGTTCACCTTAAAGTTTACGTACCAAGTTTACTACATCAACATTTCATTTGTATCATAATCTAATCTGCTTTTTCTCTTAAATATCGATCACTCACTGAAAATATACACCCAAACTTTTAATAAAAAAACTTGTGTGTGTATACCAGTCTAGTCCTGATTGCTAACGGATTTCATGCATGTTTCATTTCACTATTACATTAATTTCAATCTCATTATCTTCTTATATGCCTCAAGAAATTCACATTCAATCCTATCAAACATCAAAGGACAATTGGCCACCGCTCTTATTTTACCCTTGACAACTCCTGGGGCCGATTGCTTTTTTCTAATAAACGAAATTGGAAAGAGACTTCCCCCTAATATTATTAGTTAGAAGTTGTTATGCAATAGGCCCCTGGTGGTGCTATAGTAGTATATAGGATTATGGTAAAAACTCCCATAATAAAAAGCATTCACAACTTCACATATAGCGACTAATCGATCGCTATAGCGGGACGAGTCGTGGTCGCTTGTGCTAGCGTACCAATGTTGTAGCACATCGATGAGCAGTTGTTGTGTTGTTCAGATGCAACAACACGTCGAAGCCCTCGCACACGGTGGACGCACACACGGCGGAGGTGAACTGCCTCAGCTTCAACCCCTACTCGGAGTTCATCTTGGCCACCGGCAGCGCTGATAAAACGGTAAGGTCGTGTCAGCGCTTCATCTGGTCGCATTCATCTAGAGATAGATGTCAGTCTGATGTCATTCGCAAATAACATTTCGCATAGATTTTGAAACTTTTCCCCCAACAGAAACTATTGGCAATGATATAATCTAATTATTTATATAATTTTTCTTGATATCGCATCAAACCCAGAAGTCTAGGATTGGTTTTCTTGAAGTGGTTTTCATTCTTTGACCTCCACCACTTTACAGCTGCCAGATGTCCAGATCTAGAAATAAGCATAGTATAGCAACCTGACTAGAGGGGTTTCGTTGCTCTCATTATTGTGTCATATCATATCTGACGTGGCCAGCTCTCCGTCTAATAATAGATATTTGTGCTATGTTACTTAAAAAACGACATCCCGTTTGCCAAACGGGACATAAAATGTATCAGTAGCTTTTAGATGATTTATTTTATAACTTTTGTTTGTTATCATTTTTGCTTAGTGAAAATTGTTGATTACTTCAATGACTTCAATCAATTCCATTCAACTGAGCTATGTCTAGTCTCTGAAACACAACATGCTTTTATGTTTTATTTTGATGTCGTACAAAGGAACTATATGTTTTTTTAATTCTTTAATATGACATCAGCATGACACATAATCTTTAATCTGGGGAGACAATGTTTTGTCAATGAATAATTCATATTTCTTTCATGAATAAGCCGGCGGTCTGCCACTCTAAGGGTAAAACATTCAGTCTGGGAATATAAATCGTTGTTGATACAGGTGGCCTTGTGGGATCTCCGTAACCTGAAGTTGAAGCTTCACTCCTTCGAGTCGCACAAGGACGAGATCTTCCAGGTGCAGTGGTCGCCGCACAACGAGACCATCCTCGCCTCCAGCGGCACGGATCGCAGGTGAGGACACTGACACGTTTACTGGACCATTTATATTGTAATATGACTTACGCGCTTTAAGCCGGGCTAAGTTGAATATGCCAACATCAGCGCGATAGCGAAATGGCAAGCGCATGCAAGGCGGCCAGTTTTTGCGGTATAAAGATGTGCAGAAGCGGCATATGAAAAGAGCTCGTATAGAGCCAAAGACATGGGAGACTCTTGCTAGTGACCGTCCGCAGTGGAGGCATACCGTGCTCACTCAGGTGCGTAAGTTCGAAGCCAGGCGACGCACAGAGCTCGACGCTAAGCGCAACAAGCTAAAGGTGGCCATAAATTATTGCTGTCGGAGGAGTGCTAACTTGCAGCGAGTATGGCCGCATATTTGCTGCAAAAATTGGCTATATCAGCGCACCAGCGTCGCTCTCAGCGGTAGAACGCAGTCGCTGTAGCCGAAAACGGCTAGGAGTAGAAGAAGAAGAAGAATATGACTTACGAGTGGTAGGGTGACGGTGGCGGCGATAGAATTAACAACTACGTACATCTCTTAGCATAAAGACGGACAAAATCAAGCTCATTAACTTCTGTGCTCGTCTAAAAGATTACATTCTTTTTCTATGGAACTATAACAGACAACTGCCTTTTAGCACGGCAATATAGAATAGAGTATAGTGTGCCGCGGCTGCAGCACAATCTAAAGACGAATGGCCGACGCATTAGAACAGTGGTTCTAGACCGACACTTTTTGTTAAGGACTGCGAAATTATTGGCATTACATTTGTACGGCGGTGTAACTGCTATTTATATTTTTTAGATAATGTTTACGAATTGTTTATCAGTCTGGTTAAAGTACTTGCAGTAAACTCAGGAACGAACCATCTAATTGAATACATTGATATTAATTCTGCTGCATCCTCAAAGAGGCTATAAACATTTAATAAGTGCCCCTATTCTATGAAAAAGTACTGTGTATGTACACACAAATTAACTAACCATATTTTAATTTTGATATACATTCGCCATCAAATATATCGGAACGGCCAAGGTACTCAAAAATATCTGAGCATGCACTTTATCGCCTTGACAATAGAGGCGTTGTTCAGATATTTGTGACCACCTTGGCCGCTCCGATATATCTGATGGCGACTGTACTAACTTCGGACAAAACTAAATAGACGAGGGGCAATTTTTAAGGTTTTTTGTGAAGGTCTAAAGTAGAATCATAGCCTAATTATACAGGTCAATTGGGTGGTCAAATCATTGGGTGTGCAAGTGTGCATCTCTGTCAAAAAAAGTGAGTTTGACATTTAGTATCCGATACGTTTCAACTTGTCATGCGTTAAGAAGGGACAACATGATTCGTAACATCAAAGAAGGAGCTCTGTATCAGGAATATTACGGATACTGATTTTTTGACATCCGCGGATGCGGATATTAAAAGGCTCACATCCCTGGAATACGGATGCGGATGTAAGATAAGTACACAAAAAAAACAAATATTAAAGTTTTGTACTACTCACATCATACAAAGCCCTTCGCCCTACAATAGCATTTCAACACTAAAATCAAAACAAAACAAACTCGTCATTTCTTGTCGCTATCCGTCAAGGACATAGAGCTCGATCAACGAATCACGAAAATGTAACAATATTCCGATTGGGTAAAGGTGAAATTACCTACATACGTTACTTTAGGTACCTAGCACGTGCGCCGTCGCAGAGACGTTCCTGTACCGACTTGTTCCACATCTGCATCCGCATGAGCTCCGCATCGATTTGATGCGGAGGCGGATGCGAATTTTGAAAATGACTCGGAAGATCCGCGGTTTCCACAAACCACAATTTCCACAAACCATAGACAATTTTCCGCACAGTATTGAATATTATCTACTTATGGTGTCCCTATGACGGAATTCATGGCCGGCCATAAACTGTTATAGTTTTTAAGGGGCACCACACATTAGAGCGGAATTTAGCTATTCGAAAACAAAAGCGGAAATTGGGCTATGGTAGCGGAAATTTGTCTATGGCCTCCATACAAAAATTCAGCCTACCATAGACAAATATCCGCTCATAAATATGTTACTAAAGATTATAATGTAATTCCATTACAATTACAACGTAACTTATAAAATATTTTAGCGTAATTCCACATTCAGTGCGTTGGTATGAAGTTTTAACTAAAGAAGAGCAACTATTATTATATACATTATATATCTATCAAATATTTGGGAATCTCAGACAAAAATGAAACGGCGTGATAAGTTTAAAAGAAACAGAGATAATACAATATGGCCGTCTGTCAGTGTAATACTCGCCAAATAGTTGTATTCCACAATGTTAAAAAAAAGTCCTCATCAAATTACATGCCGTAAATGAATTGCCAACTAAAAGTATTATATTAAATTACCTAAATTTATATGAAGCTTATTTTAGGTATAAAATAATTAGAAAACACAAAATAAACTTAGTAACGGCACGCTAACATTTTTGAACATGAATAATGTATTAATTAAACTCCCTGACTGAATTGAAGATGTCAACGAATGGCATCATTATGTGACGTAGGTGAGGTCTTTTCGGACGAGCTGTCAAAAATTTGAATGACCTTTATAATTAGGCTATGAGTAGAATAGAGTATAGTGTGCCGCGACTGCAGCACAATCTAAAGACGAATGGCCGACGCATTAGAACAGTGGTGCTAGACCGGCAGTCCGCGACCACTGGTGGTCCCAGGAAGCACCGGAAGTGCTGCCAGTTCACCCCTTTGTTGACTTTATTTACCACATGTACAGTCGTGGCCAGATAATTAAGTACAAGATTATTTTTGCCATACAAACTGCATACAAATATGACATTTTAAATTTGATAAAAATATAAATTTTGGTCATGCTATTTATATTTTAAAAAATACTGACGTATCCGTGTTTAAACAAGACTTAATATGGGCTATAAACATCTTCCATAAAATTTGAACTTTAAAAAATACAGACGGTCAAATCAACACTTTTTATAAGTTCATACTATAATTAGGAACAATGTATGAAAATCGTTTCTAATTACAAAAAGTATTGATTTGACCGTCTGTATTTTATAAAGTTCAAATTTTATGGAAGATGTTTATGGCCCATATTAAGTCTTGTTTAAACACAGATACGTCAGTATTTTTTAAAATATAAATAGCATTAAGTAAAATTTATGTTTTTATCAAATTTAAAATGTCATATTTGTATACAGTTGTATGGCAAAAATAATCTTGTCCTTAATTATCTGGCCACGACTGTAGTTTACTTCTAAACAGTTGGTGGTCCCTGACGCAATAAGAATTTTGTCGGGTAGACCCTCAGCACTGAAAGGTTCAGAACCACTGCATTAGAAACATGTCACGCTAATATTGACGAACACGTTGCATTAAATACTGCCATATTGCAGACTGCACGTGTGGGACCTGTCGAAGATCGGCGAGGAGCAGACGGCGGACGACGCGGAGGACGGGCCGCCCGAGCTGCTGTTCATCCACGGGGGCCACACCGCCAAGATATCCGACTTCTCCTGGAACCCCAACGAGCCCTGGGTCATCTGCTCCGTCTCCGAGGACAACATCATGCAGGTAGATACATAGATTGATTTATTATTCGAAAAGTATACACATTGACTCAGGGGCGTAGTGACGTAAAACTGCGCCCAGGGCAAGCATCCAAAATGCGCCCCCTTGTAAATTTATATTTTGTCAACTTAATTTTTTTTTATATGATGTACAAATACTGACCTGTATCCAACTCTAGAGAAACTATCCAATGTCAGAAGAGGTCCTTACGCATTTATAATAATATATATAGATTATTTAAACAATATGGTTACTAGTATATAAGTAGGGAAATGAATCAATAAAACAGATGTCAATACAATAATGAGCAATGACTCTTTAATTTCAATTTAAATTTCCACCTTCCTTGCCTTCTGCGACGCAAACAAATCTATAATCTCATCAAAATTGGCTCGTTCAGTTTCCTCCCTTTCGATACTGAGCAATGCTAGATCCGATAATCTTTGTTGGCCCATTGTGGCCCTCAAATACGACAATATTAACTTTAATTTACTAAACGACCGCTCGCAGCTTGCTATTGAGACAGCGATTGTAAGTAGCATTTGTAGTGCAATACGGAGATTTGCAAATACGCTCTCATCCCCGTATTGCACTATAAATTGAAGTAACTCTTTAGAATTTTTAATTTTCATGTTTTGTCGTGTAGCTATGAGCATTTGAATGTCCGTTATCTCTCCGTATAGCTGTTCCCCATCAATATCGCAATCATAGTGCTCCCCAAATTCTTGACATTTTTTTTTCAAATGGTCACAATCATTAGTACCGTAGCACAGTGTTTCGACATCTAAAAGAAATCCAAATCTACCGTCAATTTCGTGCAACCGAGCAAATCGCTCACTCATCTCACTTACAATGCGATCAAGCGCTCCTTTCATCACTCTTTCCATTTCTTCTTTAGCGGTAAGCCCCACGTCCGATTCAGTTTCTCCAGCCATACGTTTTACTCGCCTTCGACGCCTTTCCGTAGCTACATCCCATTCTTGGCACAGACTGAGCCCCTTTGTTAATGCATCATTTACCAATCTTTCTCTTCCGTTTAAAAAATGGTCACGGAGGGCTTTTATGTCCAATGAGGCATTTTGAAAATTCATAGTTGGGTCTTGCAGTCGTTTTTGGACCCGGTCGATGGAAGCGAGCACATTGTTCCAAAATCCCAATAATATAAGAAAATCGTAGGACAACACCCGGTTTTGAAGAAGTCTGGCCTCACTTCTGGTTTCAGTCGTTTGTTCGCTGTCGACCGTCATGGCCTGAAGCAGTTTCACCAAGTTGTCCAAATATTTGTGGACTGGTTTCACTGCTTCAGCCCTTGAACTCCATCGAGTTTCAGATTCAGACTTTAAAGATACAGGCATGTATTCTTTAAGCTTTTCCCAGCGGAGTGTAGAGTGTGAAAAAAATACATAAAGGGCTTCGATAGTGCCGAAAAACGTGACCATTATAGTGTCCTGTTTGGCTGCATGCACCCCGACCAAATTGAGCGAATGATTGTCGCAATTTACGAATATGGCCAAATTATTCATCTCCCTTATTCTTTGGTGGACTCCAGTTCGGTGCCCAGCCATCACAGCAGCGTTGTCATAACATTGTGAACGACAGTCCTGTAAGTCCATATTGTCTTTTTCCAGCCGTTTTAAAATCTCTTCTACTAAGCTAGCAGCGTCCTTTTTACTTAATTGAATGAAACCTAGAAAGGATTCTGTGATTTCGACTGTTTTTTTTTCAAAATCGACATCTACGTACCTCACTACCTCTGACATCTGTTCACGATGTGCCTGATCAGGAGTCGAGTCAAACATCAGGCCATAATATTTTGCTTTGTGAATGCTTTGCAATAAATTTTGTCGTACAGTTTTGGCCATCAGATGAATAAATTCGTTTTGCGTTGGAGGTGATAAATATGATACGGTCTTGGGATTATTTTTAACATGACTTATATGGTTGTTCATAACGGGGTCAAATATTGCCAAGAGTTTTACTAATGCAAGGAAATTACCGACATTGCCGGATTCAGTTTCATTAGTGTCGAGACTATTGAGTGACTCCCTGTGACCTCGTAATGCAAGATTTTGTGTGGCAAGAAATTTGACACAGTGAAGGACTCTTTGTAGTATGTTGCGCCACTTTTGCTTTTCCGTTTCCATCTGAGTTTGAAGTTCAGTGTCAATAATACCTTTATTTTCAGCAAAATTTCGTTCCATTTCCTTCCATTGGGTGAAACACTCGCGATGGTTCTTTGCATTTTCGTGTGAAGTGAGTCTTTCTGGTGCCTTCCACTGGTAAAATCCATCTTTGAGCTCTAATGATGACATTGATTGATTATCGGTACGAGAAAAGATTAGACAACAGATGCAAAACGCCGATTTTTTTGTTGGGGAATACACTAGCCACGATCGATGTACTTCTTCGCCGCGATTTCCCAGCTTCTTCTTGAACCACGTTTTGTTCATACAACGGTTATTTGTTGGCAGGAAAGGACCGTCAATATTTTGAAAGTATTTTGAACCCAATTTAACTATAGAGGTTCTTAAAAAATCCGACACAATCGCTTTTCTTGTAGTATTATCAAACTCAAGAAGTCCAATATCATGTTGTTCAATTACTTTGTCTATGATAACCTTTGGGGTTTGAGTATAATTTACCATATCGCTCCCACCTACTTTTTCGGCCTCTGAAATACTGACGTTTTCCGAAAATTCATCTGTAAGCTGTAAACTACTATGTGATTCAACTAAATTGATAAAATGGATATCTGTCTCATCGTTTGTAGTGTCACTATTACTATGAGATTCTTTGGGGTTTTCATAACTTGTAGAACACCCTGCAACGGGGTTTTCGAGGTACTTGGAACTAGTAGCCAAGCAGCTGTGTTCTGAAGGAACTAAAATACTTTCATTTTTATTTTTTTCTAAGTTGCTATCATATTCTGTTCCTTCAGAAATATCGGAACTCCTAGCAGCGGACTTTTCAAGAAACTTTTTCATGTTCTCGATGGACTTCTTGTTTGATTCCTCTTGCAATTTTCGTCGTTTGCGCCCTTCAGCTCCAGACTCCTTTTTTTTTGAACACGCCCTTTTCATCATTTTAGTTGTTAGTTATTAAAAACCCGCCGTGTGACCTGAAATAAATCATAATCTTTTAATTACCTCAGTCAACAAAATCGATCCTTACATTTAAAGCCCCAAGGTCAAAGGCATACGCCGTATATTGCATGTATGTACTTGATGTTTAATAGACATCTTTAGTTTAAATCTGCGCGCCATTCCGCCATCGTTTTGTCAAGCGGCGGCGCTATCAGTCACTCAGTTCGATTTCAACGGAACTAATTCACTACAGGATACAAAGTGAAGTAGCTCAGTTCATTTGAAATAGTTAAAACAATATACCATTCGAAAAACCCAAAAGTTCAATCGCATTTTTAAACACGATACGAATATTATAGTTGAATGCGTAACATAGGTTTTGTCTCGTTATTTCTACACGTATTTTTTTATTTCTACACGTATTTTTTCCGTATATAGATATTCGTATTATAGAAACAATTTTAAAACAACACTTAGAATGTGTAATCGAACAGACCAGACATTTCTAAAATTTGGCATTTAAAGAATTTAATACCTATACATGTACACTTTACGTAAATATAAATGAAAATGGGCACTTACCTTTAAACTAAATAAATATATACACTGCACTGCAAATGCACTCTAGTCAGTAGTTACTTTTGCTCACGATGAGAAAAGCAATCAAATCACTTCATATTTGTAATGTTAAAACGAACGAAAACACTACTGCCGCGCGTACATTACGCGATTCATGGCGGCACGGCGCTGCGCGGCGCGCGAAAACGCGCCAAAATACAAAACACGGCGAGGAAATGGAATCGTGGATTGTAAATTTTTTAATTGAGGTATTTTCATTTATAGCGGCATTTTATTTTGTGTACCTATAGGTTTTGCGCAGTGTGATTGTTTCCTTACGTATTCCATATTTACGAAAGAGATGCAACACGAAAGCATGAGCAAATATCGATAAGAAACCACGATTTTTTTTTATTAATTTTGTATGTATTGTAATTTGTAAAGCAAGGTGCGAATTATACACAGAAGGCGAGGCCTGCGCCGCGCCGCTTGAGTGTAATTCAACACGTGAAACACGTCACCTTCGTAGAATTTATATACGAAAACGTCTGACTGGAGACTGGAGGCGGCATTATGCCTGCACCACGCCGCGCCGTCACCTTACGCCGTCTGTGTATAATTCGCGACGAACGTATCTGTATCTACAATGTACTTATTAAGTACGTAATCCGCAGCGTGCCCAGTAAGAAATGTACTTACAACAAAAATTTTATAAACCTGATCCCAAAAAGAAAGTTTGCGAAAATCAAATATATTTTTTTCTAATAGGTATTGGTTAGCGAATCTCTTTTTTGCGCCCCCCACTGGATTGCGCCCAGGGCACGTGCCCTGGCTGCCCCCCTACTCACTACGCCACTGCATTGACTAATATAATAACTAAACATCGGTATCAACGTTCAAATTTCGTGGCAATGTACGGTTGGCAGAAAAATAAATACAAACAAATCACTTAGTATTTTTAACCTTTATTTTGTATATGTAAATAAAAAAGCCCCTAAATAGTACATTTCCTAATTAGGGTGGTAAAACAAAGAAAGACCGCGCAATCGCAATTGTTGCGGCCCAAGCTGCAAGCGAGGGACGTAATTATGCGATCGAGGGCTTTCTTTATTACCTCCCGTGTTGGAAAAATATGTGCACATTTGGCCAGAAAGCGGCTCTATCCGTACGCGTAGCGTGCGGAAAAAGCCACTTTATGTCCAGGTGTGGCATACAATATTTTACGAGTTAGAATAGATCACTAAAATTTGTTCCATAGATTTTGCTGTCAATCTTTGACGTCTGTAAGAATATATCCATTTTAAATGACTAAAAGATCTTTCCACGCTGACTGAGGTAATAGGAAGGTATGTCAAGCATTGAAAAATAGTAACTTAGTTTTTAAATTCCGGTTACGGAAAATTTTTTTTGCTTTAGAAATTGCACTCGCTTCACGCGGATTTAAGGCATCGATGACAGATTTGATTTTATCATAATGCATGTGATAATATGAGGCAGCATTTAACCATGTTCCCCATCTTGTTATCACGGGTCGGGGTGGTAGAGGAATATTTACACACATTTGATGAAATAAATTTGTCCTTGAAGGAGCGTTACGAAATATTTTTTTGATACAGTCAATCAAACTGTTTATGGTCGGGTAAAGACTTCTAATTATCTCTGCGACTCGATTACATCCATGTGCTATGCATGTTACATGAGTCATATTTTTATATTTCTGAACAAGGTTTTTAGCTGCTTTTACCATGTAGGAACCGGCATCCGTTATAAAAAATAATAATTTATCCATGTTTTTTTTGTATTCATCGCCCCAAAGATCTTCAAGGGTTTCCTCAACGAGTTTGGTTATTGTCGAATGGTTAGTCGCCTCCAATACCTTAGAAGCAAATAAATGTGGCTGGGTACTAGTTCCATCTAGAGCTCCGATCAAAATATTTGCCACTTTTTTTCCCACGGAATCTGATGTTTCATCAACACTGAGGTAAATCATTTTATTTTGTAATTTCTCTTTCAATTCATTTTTTTTCTTTTCATACAATTCAGGTAAGCATTTTACTCGTATTTTTGTTTCACTCGGCACAGTAATATCGTTTCCATATTTATGATTTAAAAGGTTTTCTACAAAATTTCTAAATTTAGGATTGTCTAATTTTGACCACGGTATATTCGAACAAATCATAAACTCTGTTAAATCTTTATTAAATTTTTCTTGTGCATTATTTTTATGAATTTTGTTGTGTAAATCTGTTTTTAAATGGCGGTCGATACTAGATTTAGAGGGAAATAATTTCGAATTACACAATTTGCAATATACGATATCGTCTTTAATTTCGAAATCAGCATTATCTCGTATTATATCCTGTAAATGGCAGCGTGAATCAGATAATTTATCTTGATGAGATTTTGATTTCAAATGTTTCTTTATATTGTACCTTTTCTTTTTTATATTCATTTCGCAAATAGTACAGCAAGCACCTTCGTTAGTGAATATAAAATCAGTATACTGCGTCAAATCCATTTTCTCAAGTCTGATAGGGAGTTGGGTAAAGATTTATCAATGCTAAATTGTAGTTGTAAGTGTTTTTAAGAACTATTATCGTTGAAGATTTTACCACATATTATTTTGCATGACAATTAATTTGTTGCCTATTTGGCATTTAGAATTTTTTTTACAAATGGATAATGAAATGAGTATTGAGGTTCTATGACGTATTAAGAATATAAACCTCTTTAAATATATGTACAGTTTACCAAAGTACGATTAAGAATAAAAATAAATTAAATGTTATTTATTACTAATAAATAAAACAATGATACCTATGTATTTCTTTTTTTGCGACCCTTACCAAGTGCCACGAAATTTGAACGTTGATACCGATGTTTAATAATAACCCAAGACGCCGCATCGCCGGGCGACCCCCGCTGCCACGCTCGAAGTAATTTCACCCTATAGTGAGACACTAATTTATTGTAAGTGACAGTAAACTTAGTACGTCTCCATGACAACCATAGATGTCTGACTCTCTCTTACGCCCCACGGAACAATGGCGCATTCCCTGTCTAGCATTGCATGTTCCCCTCCCGCACCCCTTCTTTTTGGCAGCTTAGGTCTTCAAAGAAATAACGCGCTAAGCGGAGTATAAAGATATCTTGTATATGAATATATATATATTAATTTATAGTGCCCTGCAAAGGTAAGCAAAGAATCTTCTTGTTTTTCCTTTTGGACTCTAAGATCCTATAGGTGTCGTAAGCAGTTGTGCACACAGCGCCAAGAACACACACGCTGGGACACTGATAAAATAAGCTTAACCCAAGTACGGTTCATAACATTGGATGGATTACGTCTGATGGGTAGGGGATTTATTATTTATCGTATGGCTACATGTCACTGGATATGGATAGACATTTCTTCTCTGGGGTAGTAGTAGTGGGAAAGCGGATGATGAAGAAAATCCAGTGAGTGCTGCGAGGTCCAGATGGGACAGTACAGCTGCCAAGTTTGTTACTCTTTTAGCACCACCCAGGGATCACGTGTAGGGTTGTCTAAGGTGTTTCCTACGGACGCAGAGTAACATTGATCCCCCATGGGTAGGGGAAATCGGTTTCTACGCAGGGCGTCAAAACTAGGGACGTAGTTGTAGCCGCCGTAAACGGGAACTCGACGACTCAAATTCAACTTCGATGTACAAGTAGATGTGTAATTTCCAAAGTACTCGTTTACAAAAGGTAATGCCAAAAACGGTGAAGTTAAGAGCGAAAGTGGTTGTTGGTATGGAAACTCAAGATGGAGTGATTTACAAATTTGACGAATAGGTACATTTTATTTTAAAGTTAACCCTGATTGGCCGCGCCAAAGCTTATGTGGTCAAAAGAAGCCCCCGAACACTAGCCGAGCCCGAGCGTTTAGCAACTGCAAGAATTTATACAAAATGAGGTTGCGTTCGCAACATAGTACATACAATGATAGATCTGTGTGAAATCTATGTTGTAGTCCAAATGAGGTAATTTTCAACCGACTTCACGATTTCGAAGGAGGATGTTATCAATTCGTCGGGATCTTTGTTTTTGCTATTTTTTTTTCTTTTTTTTTTTCTAGTATGTTCACCGATTATTCGAAGACGGCTGAACCGATCTAGAAAATTATTTTTTTGTTTGAAAGAGTATACTTCACAGTTGGTCCCATTGTAACCAGGTCAAGATCTGATGATGGGATCCTGGAGAAATCGAGGGAACTCTTCAAGTATTATAGTCACACCTATAGTGATTTGAGTATTTTTACAGCAGCTCGAGCATTTGCTTTTGGAAAGGTGGATGCTAAGTGAAGTCGGTTCTTTTTTGTTTAAAATTATTGTATTATGGCATTGCTTGAACGATTTGGGTGTTAAAATCACAATGTCACGCTTTATGTCGCGCTATTAGGATAGGAACAAGGCCTAATCACAGTTAAAATTGAAATGTTTATGTTGTTGCAGGTATGGCAGATGGCGGAGAACATCTACAACGACGAGGAGCCCGAGACGCCGGCGTCCGAGCTCGAGTCCGGCGTCAACGTCAACCACGGATAAACACGTCTACACTACACTACACTACACTAGTCGCCATGTCAACCTTATTACGAATGCATAAGGTATATTTCTAGTTTCGATGTGTCTTCGCTGTTACATGTTCTTGCAAAGACACTGTCGTTGCAATGTAAACCTTATTACCACGGGATAAGGTACATTTCTCGCTTCCATGTGGCTTTGTTCTTACACGTTCTAGTGAAGACGCTTTCGTTGCGATGTAAATCTTATTACCGCGGGGTAAGGTACATTTCTGGTTTTAATGTGTCTTCGTTCTTCCTACACAGTTTGTAAATGACACTACCCGTGATATGAACCTAATCCTGATACATTTCTGGCATTAATGTGTCTATCTTTCTTACATGATCTGGTAAAGATACTTTAGTCTCGATTTGAACTTTATTACCGCAGTATAAGGTACATTTCTGGTATCAATGTGTCTTCGTTCTTTCATGTTCTGGTAAATACACTTTAGTCGCGATGTGAACCTTATTGCATCAATATAAGGTACATTTTTTGTTTCCATGTGTTTGCGGCGTGACTTTGCAAACCGCCATAAAAACTGTCATTGGATAATCAATACAAATCACGGATTTCACGGATTTAAATTGGAAGTCTATTAATAAATAAATTCCTGTTTGAATTAAAAGTTTAAAATTACCACCAGCCTATAGTCTGAAGGATTTTTTTTGACCGACAAAGACGTCAAATCACGCGCACGGAAAGTCGTGTCCTCAGCGGGCTCGCGCGCTATGGCGTCAGTGGCACGATTTTTCCGTCGGATGCTTGGCGGTCAAAGGGTTAAAGTGCATGCCACTCTCAGATGTCTTTTATAATTTTTAGACTTTAGAGAATATAATATGTTGGCTATGGGGTGCTAAGAGTGACAGAGTGAGACTGATGGAAGATACTGAGATGATAGACAAGAATGATAATAACACTAACATGATTGACCAGTGGCACGTCACTTACAGTAATTTAATGTAAAATTGCTTGCGTATTTGAGAAAACTTTCGAGACAAGCATAGCGGTCGTGACATCGTCGCGCAGACAGACATAAAACCGAAAAAAAATGTATTTTCGACAAAAGTATATACATGAATTTGTAACAGTTCTTTTTAAAAAGAGATGTTAGGCTACTGGAAGAAGATATCTTGTTGTGTGTGACGATGTAATGGTTTATTTTTCCCATTTGTGCGTCGACTGCAGCTAAACAAGTGACGTGGCTGAACCAAAAACAATCTTACACCCTTTCCACGCTCTTAAGTACTCATAACGCCTAATAACTTTAACAAGCCACAAAAAAATCGGAATATTCTAGAAGCTTCGAGAGGTGGTTTAGTTAGCTAGTTAATATTAGCAATGGGTTGACAATCGGTTGTGTTCGTATGAGTCTAAACTTCAAAGACCGATAAGTTACAAAACTGTCTAAGCTCTTCAAAATAAAATAGTAACACCAATGTTGTCAGTCGTGTCGTACAATTTTTGTTAAGGACTGCGAAATGATTGGCATTACATTTGTACAGCGGTGTAACTGCTATTTATATTTTTTAGATTATGTTCACAAATTGTTTATCAGTCTGGTTAAAGTACTTGCAGTAAACTCGGAAACGAACCATCTAATTGAATATATTGATATTAATTCTGCTGCATCCTCAAAGAGGCTATAAACATTTAATAAGTGCCCCTATTCTATGTAGAAGTACACACAAATTAATGAACCATATTTTAATTTTGATGTACTAGCTTCGGACAAAACTAAATAGACGAGGGGCAATGTTTAAGGTTTTTTGTGAAGTTCTAAAGTAGCAAAGGCAAAATCTTTATGTATGCGATTTTACTGAATCAAATTGTCTGTATTTCCGAGCTGTGCTCCTTCTAACGCCGTAATTTAGTCGTGTATGCAGGACTAGAAAATAATTAATAGGCGTGTCCACACCTGACGCACCTCGCCCTAGGCATTGCGGCCGCGCGTACGTTTGCCTCGGGCGAGGCACGTCCACACTAGCCGAGCTGCCTCGCGCGCCAATTTCCTCGCGAGGCGGTGCGTCAGGTGTTTTCACGCCTAAAGTTAGGGCCAGACGGCAGATAGCCGCAGATTCTGCCACCTTGGTTGAAGCGAGCGTCTACATGAATGACAACCAACCAACCGCTTCTGCCAATGGTAGGCAGAGCACGCTTAGCCACCAAGGGCATTTCAAGGTCACCTAGAATTTGGCATAAACCACGGGCTACATGGTTTAAAACCTCTATTTTCTGCCAAGGTCTCGTGGCAGAGGGCTGTGGTTATATGCCGTTTGGCCCGAACTTAATTACCAATGTGTCAAATTCTACATTATTAAATGAAAACTTACACAGTAAGTGTTCAGTAAATGCAACGGAATGAACTCATGATTATGAAATAGTATAAATGAGAAACCGTTTATTTAAAATGCATGCTCCTTTAATGTCGGGTTCTAGTGACCTTTAATTAAAATAAATTATAATGATGGTGTCCGCGATCGAGATTTTCATTAGATGGCAGCACCGTGGCAGGGGGGTGTCACTACGCAGTTTAGGTACATTTGGCCGGCGCGCCTCCCGGGCAGGCGTATGGCAGTGGGCTGCCGCTCGGTTCGCACGATAGTCGTGTCACGTGGCGCTCAAGCAAAATTGAAAATACACAATGGCTTCGAAACCTAAATCTCGATCTAATCCGTATAAAAGATATTGTTCTGTTTACGGATGTCTGAATAAACGGAAGAACAAGGAAGCAGAATTCTTTTTTTTAAATTCCGGATGATATTGAAAGGTACCGACGTCCTTACTTAGTAGGTAATAGTTAAAATAAACATCCTTAATTTATTGAATATTCGTTGCCCAGAAACAATATTATGAACTGACCGACATATTTTCAAAGGAATACGGCTGTGGCATACTTACTTCCGTGAGAATCAGACATACTATCTCCGGATAAAAATTTCATGTTTACAGAATCAACGTTTGTAATTCCTACATATTTATCTTACAAATAATGAATCAGTAGGTATTTTAGGTACAAAAACTTGTCAAGTCACAACCCTCACAGCTCGGTCATAAAACTGCGGCGCGCAAAGATTCACGGTTCGTGCGCGGTTATAAGTTTCAATTTTGCTTGCAGGCGGCGAGTATAGGTATAATTTTATACCTAAATCTGCCTTTTGTGAAGGAGTGAATTTTCTGTACGGTAGTACTATTAATTATTCTGTGACCGTGGCGAGAGGTCTAGCTGTCATAATCATGTTTAATAAATTTTATATCGGTGGATTTTATATTATAACAGCTGCTGTCAAAAAGACCTCGTCACGGTGCTGCCATATACTGAAAATCTCGATCGCAGAAGCCCTCATTCGTCGATTTTAAGGATGTGAGAAAATTAATTCTGAGGAAGGGTCCAATTCCGTGAATCTCCTTAAAGTGTTCGAACTACCTAACTAATAATACATTATTATTATTAAAGCCTGACCAGAAATATATGATTATTGTCAAGAGGGCGCTATTATTCTCATTTATATGGCAACAGTCATAGAGCGTATAATTGTCTATTGTATAGTGACATCTTGATTTGTTTACCTGTCAGCTCTAATGTTAATTTGAAAATGTTTCACAGCGAAATAGTTTCATTTCCCGTGTGTATTATTTACAGGAGTTTATTATATACACTATTTACAATGTTTCGCTCTTGAATATGGATAATTTTGAGATTTTTTTGTCGTTTATTATTTGATATTCAACAATTTATTATTATTCAAGTAAACCGTCTCAATGACACTTGACAACAGTAACAGCCTATCACATGCACTCACACATGCACATCATTCTGTCATTAAAATGATTGCCAGTGTAAGAAATTAGTTCCAATGGAATTCCGCAACATGGCGCATGATCATATATTTCTTGTCAGGCTTTACAAAGGGCCTGGAAAGAAGGAACTGTGTGACGATAATCACTTAAATTGTTTAATTTCCACGCTATATAAAATTCACTAAACCCCTCGTTTTCGAGATATTTCCCAACTGACCATCAGGAGGCCTTTGATCTTATGTCTTTGTAGTACTTTACTATTTGGAAATCTATGTGTCACTGCAGGAGAAAAGGTCCCACTTTATCGATATGGAGTTATTAGTACTTCCTAAAACTACACAATAATACGCTATCGATTATTGATAAGTCTATGTGCACCGACAAAGTGGGGCCTTTCACTAAACTCTTCCACATATGGCCCTGGGAGGCACAAATAAACCGTCGTCATGGTACTGCTCGAAATCTCATTTTATTTATTCACTTATCCGTAAGTCACAAGGTGATTTGCCTTCAGATTTGTGTTTTCTGTACATTTCTCGGGTGACGCGACTGAACGAGGGTATTTTATAATGTTAATGCAGTAATGGATGATAATTTTAAGTTCCGCTATTATTACGAATAAATGTAAGTAATACGTAATTGACTTTTCATTTAAAGGTAAAAATACCATAAATCCTGTAATTCCAAGATACTAGAAAATATAAAGGTTTCACTCACGTCTATTTAGTCGCTACGCGCGACATGTTTTCGAGAGCCTATGTCTCCATCTTCAAGCACTTATATTTTATTGTTTTGGTATGTCTCACGAATGTTTAAATTCAAGAATTGCAAATACTCCAAGATGACTAGTATTCAGTAACAGACATAAATAGCTTAGCGGATGAGTTGTTCAAACCGACATTCACTTCACATGCTCTCATTTTCGTAACAGTACAGTACAATGTATATGGGTGAATCAACTTTTAGAAAAGGGCCATTTTCGACATGCTCCACTAAATGTCAAATTGTTTACAACCATTTTACAACACAAGCCAACACTCCAGTGTATAATTCAGAAAAATTATATATTTTTTTTGTTATTTATGTATATATAGGTAACGCAGAAGAGCACGTTTTGTCCCCAGGCTTTGTATGAAAAATGTGCATTTTCTCCTGCGTTGCCGGTTTTTATTTGAGAATGTAGGAACATTTGATGTGTTTAATAGGTGTGATCGGTTAATTTGGAAGTCTAATTATAACGCTTCGTTATTAGTATCATCTAAAGTCGTCTGCTAAGTTCTTAAAAAAGTGTCCTAAAAGTTGATTCACCCATTTGCCAATGGTCGTTTTGAACAACTCACCTCCTTAGCTACATCTGCTGCTGTCTCTGTACTAACTACCGCCAACTTTTCCAACAATGTAATTCGAGCTAGGGCCCCAACTAACTTCTGAAAGCTGTTATGCAAGGCACGGAACTTTAGTAGTGCCTATTCACTTACCTGGTAACAGGCCTTCTGTACCGGCGACTGATGATCTATGTCATTAAAAAGTAATAAAAAATGATCTTAAGAAGTTTTAATGGTTGTTCAAAAGTTGGCATACCACCATCCCCATATAAAATTATCCGGTAAAATAAATTTATAATTATATGTTTTCGGCTTAACTTACGTATGATAAGTGAGTCAGTCTTTTTTTATTATGTTTTCCAGTTCTACTCTGACACCATTTTACGGCGCAAGTAAGGCATGTTTACTAAATTATTTAATTTTCTGATAAACTTCACTACCACCGTGTCACTGAACCGCCATTTGTAAATTAAACGGCTTGGCGGCTCAGTTTGTAAGCCCCGCCCCCCGCGGCTCACTTTTTGTGGGGTCATTTTTCAGAGCTACTTCATTGTCTATATATCATCAGTCTCCGTTCTGTACCTATGTACCTACGGAATAATTGAGCGACAAAGAACAAAAAAGAACAATTCAATCGGAACGACTTTATTATCATATTTATGTACAAAGTATTAATCAAGTACCGAACATAAAAAAAAAATCCACTATGGGTGGTGTGAAAAGCAGCATGTGTCACATAGGTGCAAAACTATTTTCACTTTGGTCGTTAACACTTGAATCCCTCACTACGCTCAGGAGTCTACTTTAGAATCGCTCGGCACGCTCTGGATTCTATTATAGACTTCCACCGCTTCGTTTGGGATTCAATGAACGCCCTCGCCGTAAATATTTCATGTTGCTCCGTTGTTACACAATCTACAAATTTTCCACGTTAGATGTTAATTTTATCCGAGAACAGTTTGGGCAGCGCCTGCCAGCACTCGTAGTACTTCGCGTCCAGTTTCTGGCACGTCTCGGCTCCCCACTTGGTTATAGCCATGCTTAGCGACGACTCGAACATGAAAGCCTGGTGGGAATAAAAATACAAACTTAAAAATTTTTTGAAGTCACTGCCTTGGGCCAGTTCTAAGCGACTGGAATCCACGATACCAGTGTCAGTTTATAGTACTTAGGATAGCGCTGCTTGCTACCTGGTCCCATATAGCCTCATACCTGTGTCCCTACAGCGATCTTCTGCGGCGTGAGCTCGGCCCGCGAGGCAGCACGGAAGCACTGCGCGTCGGGCCCGTGCGGCGTCATCATGGAATGGAGCGAGGCGCCGCCTGGCAGGAACCCGCCTTCCTTGGCTTCGTAAGCGCCAAGGATCAGACCCATGAACTCGCTCATGCAGTTCCCTGGGATATTTCGATTGTCACGTTATGTAAAACTATCAAGTCATATTTAAATCAATCCTTTCCTTCGTCAATCAATGTGTTTGTTGCGTAGGAAACCTTTGAACGCGGGTAGCACACATCCATTTCTTGTAGGTGTGAAGACCTTTTTAACAGTTTGTCAGGTGAAATTACGATAAATATATTTAACCTTTTGAACGGTTTCTCACTCGCATCAAAATGTTGCATACTCGCCTACATCTCAACTAGTGAGAAACGAATTTAAACCTTATCTGTCAACAGTAAAATTGCTTTGTCAGCGTCTGCCATGACCACTTTAGTGGTCGTTAGCGTGGTAGGCACGACAGCACACGACCACTTTAGTGGCTCTTGGCGTTCGAAAGGTTAAGCATTATATTCTGCGTTATTATTTAAGCATTATATAGTACTGGATATAAGACTCACTGTGGTAATAAGGCGGTCGGAAAGTGTCTTCTTGCACGGACCAGCGCGGCGGAAAAATGACGAAGTCGGCTATAGCGACCCCGGGCTTGGTCGAGGGGCACGTCAGCACCGTGAATATTGAAGGGTCCTGGCGACATTAACATTGTTTTCAATGTGTTTTGTTTTTGTATGGAAAAAAGATCCGAACACCGCATCGACGCGAGGCGTTCCTATTTTTTTTTAATAAGAAAACCCAATATGCAACGCAAACGTTACGACATCGGCTCAACTCGGCGTCGGCACAAGCTAAGCAGCGCGTAGGCAACTCGCAGTATTTAATCGCGCCCACCCGCTTGCTCCTCGTCTGTGTCGGGAACACGACGCGTGGACCGTCGGAGGTTCCCGCCTGAGCGACTGTCCCACTCCCACGGGCACTGTAAGCGCTATCGCCCAGCTGTCGCGCCTGAGGGCTTAGCCAAGATGACAATCGTTTGTAGAAAACGAATCGAAACGCTATCCGTCTCTCTATCGCACTAATATGGAAGAGTGAGCGAGAGCGTGTAGCGTTTCGTTTCGTTTTCTGCAAACGATTGTCATCTTGGCTACAGGGTCTGGTGTCATCCAGCCGTAGCCGCGCCGATATCGCCCCTATGTTCCGCCCATAGACATAAAATAGGAAGACGTGGTCCCGCGAAGATAGAACTGTAGAAATAGCTCTAGACCCTACTCATAGTGTTGTGTTCCTGCTGGTGAGTAAGGTTGCCAAAGAGCTCAAAGAGGACCCAGTGTGTTGACGATGAGGGACCTTCTTGATCCTTTAGCCATCAACACAGTGAATTCTCCTTTTTGTAAAGGGTCGGCAACGCGCATGTGACTCCTTTGGAGTTGCAGGCGTCCATAGGTTACGGTAGCTGCTTACCATCAGGCGGGCCGTATGCTTGTTTGCCACCGTCGTGGTATAAAAAAAAATGTGATTCCATAATAAGCCGCGGTCTCGTGCACACACACTCACTTTTGACGTTTCAACCAATCACCGCTCGTCCACGAGTCGTATTATGTGTGCGTGTCGCCACAAGGAAATCGGTTTATTATGGAATCACAATTTTGTCTTCACTATGGTCTTCACGGCACCGCGTCTTCTTATTTTATATGTCTATGGTCCCACCGCCTCTATTACGTGCGTGTACTCGTACCGTATGGTTGACGTCTAGTTGATGTCGAGCCGATGAGGTGAGACGGTGCCGAGCTTTGTGGTGTTCAACAACATTTATCTGTATTAAGTCACTCACGCAATGGTCGAACGACACGGAGTTGATGACCATGAAGTTGGCCAGGTTGTACTTGTAGGGCACGTAGTTGCCGTGCCACGCCACCACGTCGAATGGGGAGTGGCGCTGCTGTGCCGCGAACAACGTGCCTTGGTACTTGTTGATTATCGTGAAATCTGGAGAAAGAATTTGGAATAAGTAAGTTTTTGAATAATTTGAATTGCACTTACAGTTGTAATTATTACATTACACGTTACAACAGTAATATGAGATCTTAGCAAGAATTATACTATAAAAATCAGCCTAGGTATTTATCCATATTACTACTTTAAATAGAACTTGTCATTTGGCGCTAAGAAATGCTAAAACAACGGTATCATTGAGTAAAGTTCCACCACACTCAAGAAACTAACATCACTAACCGAGCAAAGAACGATTCTTTCGATTACCTACAGAATAAGTTTTTTGTCAGATTAAGTCGTGCATATTTATCCGAACACTTACACTTAGGATATAGAGTTAAATTAATTTAAGGATCTCAGGCAAGCCGATTTCTCAAACACTCGCTTATCGGGTGCGAACCAATAACCGCTCGCCCACGAGTTGAGAATGTGAACGCGTGATCACGAGGAAATCGGTTGTGTGTATATAGGTACATTTTTGAGGTCCGTGATTATATTCTCTTTGGTCCATGATCCTTACCAAAGAGGATATAACCACTACGTTATAATCCTTAAACGGCTATTACACATGGCAATTTGTAGGGCCCAACCTGTTGTGTCCAACTCCTGTCGGCGTTGGGCCCGTTATTACACTTTCCCTACAAACCCTACCTCACCAACAAATCGTCCCTACCAACGTTTACAGAGATGCCTTCAAAACATCAAAAAAAATTATTGGTGAAGCACGGTGATAGTACTCATAACAGTATACATTAAATAAAAAATTGGTTGTTTGTAAAGTAGGTTTACGATCGAGATGTTTACGTGATAACGTCTAACCGCTCGTGAGGATTCCGCGTGACAAGTTTCACGGAATGACTGGCAGCGCTCGAGATGAGACGGGAGATCGGTCCGTCTCTCTCTCGTTATACCTGCGATCGCGCTCGTGAGGTTTTGGAGTGACACAAGTTTCTGAACATGTCACCCGACTAAAACGATTTTAAAGACGTTATCACGTCAAAAAAGAAACTGTTTTTATTATTATAGATATTCAAATGACCGCTCGAGCTGCCTGAATCTAACTTCATCTGTCCAACCCTTCTATTATTTAAATACAAAACTAGATAAATATATTAATTACCAGCGAATCTACACATTTTAACTTTTATTTTAAATAAAAAACCAGCCGGAATGTGTAGCAAATGGCTAACATAATAAATAATAAAGGTAAAATAACTCTAACGACCTCCATAAACAGCTGCGGGTGTCGGGGCACTGCCGATCGCCCCGATGGCCCTAGATCGAGACTCCTACTCCCTAGGTGCCACTACACCTACCAACCCGACAGGTTGGACCCTACAAATTGCCATGTCTAATAGCCGTTTTAATCCTTACCGATATTATCCTCGTCGTGGTACTTGGCGACGGGTGTCAGGAAGTCGCGCGGGTTGGCCAGGCCGTTGGCTCCGATCGGACCTAGGTCCGGTAGCTTGAAGTGGCCGTCGAACACCTCCAGGATATAACCCCTGGTGAAATAAAATAACACAAATAATGATGTTGCATGTTTGTATCTTCAATTTGAAGAGTAATGGACCGTAAGCCAGGAACAAATTTCATGACCAATCGCGTCCCAGGCGATAACTTTTGAAGTGGTTAGGGGCGCGAGACGCGATGATCAACGAAATTTGTTCCTAGCTTACGGTCTATAATTGACATCGCGTTAAAGGTCGCTTCTATAAGTACCTACAACTTACTCGTACTTTAGAGTGGACGTCGACAATATCGTCACGTTAAAACGGGGGAGGCTAAAATTTATGGAATTATATGCAGAAACTTTTAGGCGCAAAACATGCTTGAGCTGAATTCAGCTTCCGGCAGATTTTTATCTATGGGTTCCATATAAAAATTAACCCACCATACCATATCCTAATTTCCCACTCCCGGTAGATTTTTTTTAATGATAGCTGGATTCCACAGATATGACGATATTATTGACGACCTCGGTAAAAGCCCAGTTACACTTTACTTTTTTTTTGTGTCCAAACTAGCATCCTAATTAGGATCCTAACTTTTTTCAACAGTAAATTTACTTACTAAATGCGGTTAGACTTGACTAAATTTAGAAACTAACTCATTTAGGAAGCTAACTAAGACAAGTGTAACAGAGCTTTTAATTCTAAAGACTGCTATTACCTTGACGGTTCATCCACGGCGACCGCAAACCTCATGCCGAGCTGAACCACTACGATCTCGTTGGGAGCCACCTCCATGATCCCGAACTCTGTCGTGATCCGCAGTGTGCCTTGTTGAGGAACTGGAATAATTAAGTTTATATTTATATAAAAAAGTCGGCCTTCGACAAAAATCTGCCTTCCGGCTGGTTTTTGTCTATGAACGACGGAATTACCCAAATATCTGTTCTGAATTCCGCTAAGTGTGTGTTGCGCCAAAGCCGCCAAAGGCAGCATTAATATTCATCATCATCATCATCATCATATCAGCCGAAAGACGTCCACTGCTGAACATAGGCCTCCCCCAAAGTGCCACAATGACCGGTCCTGCGCCATCCGCATCCAGCGGACTCCCGCGACCTTTACCAGGTCATCAGTCCACCTTGTGGGGGGTCTACCGACGCTGCGCCTTCCGGTTCGTGGTCGCCACTCAAGAACCTTTCCGCCCCAACGGCCATCGGTTCTACGTGCAATGTGCCCCGCCCACTGCCACTTCAGTTTAGCAATTCGGAGGGCTACATCGGTTACTTTGGTTCTGCTGCGGATGACCTCATTTCTGATGCGATCACGCAGAGAGACTCCAAGCTTAGCCCTCTCCATTGCCCTTTGGGTGACTTTGAGCCTTCTTATGAGGCCCATAGTAAGCGACCACGTTTCAGTGCCATATGTCATCACTGGCAACACACACTGGTCAAAGACTTTCGTCTTTAGACACTGCGGAATATTGGACGAAAAGATGTGCCGTAGCTTCCCGAACGCTGCCCAACCGAGTCGGATTCGTCGATTAACCTCTTTCTCGAAGTTGGATCTACCTAACTGGACAGTATGCCCTAGGTATAAATAATCGTCCACAACTTCGAGTGTAAAGTCTCCGATTGCAACGGGAGTTGGTGCTACATGGGCATTTGACATGATCTTCGTCTTATCCATGTTCATCTTTAGATCAACTCGCTCGGAGGCTTTACTGAGGTCATCGAGCATTGTACTCAAATCCTCCATGGTCTCAGCCAAGACTACTATATCGTCAGCAAACCGAAGGTGAGTGATGTACTCGCCGTTTATGTTGATGCCTAGCCTTCTCCAGTCCATAGTCTTGAAGACCATCTCCAGTGCAGCGGTAAACAGTTTAGGAGAAATAACATCTCCTTGCCTGACTCCCCGCTGCAACGGAATAGGCTTCGAGTTCTGGTCCTGGAGTCGGACTGACATAGTGGCGTTCTCGTACAAACACTTCAGCACTTCGATATAGCGATAGTCTACTTGGCACCTTTGGAGAGATTGTAGTACAGCCCAGGTTTCGATCGAATCGAAGGCTTTCTCGTAGTCCACGAACGATAAGCAGAGGGGCAGGTTATACTCCTCAGTCTTCTGTATTACCTGACGGAGCGTATGGATGTGGTCTACGCTACTAAAGCCTCTTCGGAAACCGGCTTGTTCGGGAGGCTGGAAGTCATCTAGCCTGCGTGCGAGACGGTTCGTAATGACTCTTGAAAACAGCTTATAGACATGGCTCAGAAGTGAAATGGGTCGGTAGTTCTTCAGTAACGCGTTAATATTACCGAAATGTTATTGTACTCACAACACAAATTTAATATAGAGTTAATTTAATTAAGTTGCGTGCGCGCTTAATTACCCAGATATCTGTTCTGAATTCCGCTAAGTGTGTGTTGCGCCAAAGGCTGTAACAAGAGCAGCATTAATACTACCGAAATGTTATTGTACTCACAACACAAATTTAACATAGAGTTTTTTTATATTTTATTATGGGACTGACCAGCGATTGGCCCTAGTCTCACCTGATGGAAAGTGAAGATAGGGACTAAGATGGAGCTCACCGGTTCAGTAATAGCCTATTCACTCTTGCCTTAAAAATACCGAGATCGTACTTATCAGGGAATACAGATGGCGGGAGCGCATTCCATTCCTTGGCGGTCCGCAGTCAGAGTTTGCGCGCTTAAGTCCCGTGTTTTGTCAAAATAATGAGTGAAAATCGTGTGAGTTTAAGTCAGTACTAAAACTTTGTTCTATTCCGTATATTTCAAGTCTTTTTTGACTGTTAAAAATTAAAATACTTTAATTTTATAACAGTTCGTTCCTTTATTCTTTGATATTTTTAAATGCTGGCAACTTATGTCACTGACATTTAAAAACTTCCCGCCTGTCGCACGCTACACCAGCGCCCCTAGCGAATATTCTTGCGGCAGTCGCGGTGACCCCTGCATATTTTCTTTTCAAAGTGTTTTCAAACGTAGCATCTCAAGGTCAAAATTCTTTTGGCTTTGGTAGTTACACTTCTTGGAATTGGAATAGATAGGCGAAGGCGAAAACATTACGCGTCTCGGTACCGAACGTAATAATATTATTATTTATTATTGTAATAAGTGTTTTGTGAGGCTTTATCATTATTATTTCGAGTGCCTGTATTTTGTCAGCGATTATAATGGGTACTGGTATTATGCGTTTAGCGCTACTTTTAGCACTGACTGTACTTTTGGTGCACGTGCACAAAGGTAAGAATAAGTATTATTTTATATCAATTACAATTTTAGAGTAACATACTTGTATACTTGCTTTAAATGCCTAATGTCAAGCAATATTTTAAACACTACCTACCTACTCAGCAAAATTTCTCGCTTCTTAATAAATAATAATATTGAGGGACAATCTTACAGAAATCTACCTAGGCAGTCCCACAGTACCCTTGCTAAGCTCACGCACACAAACAAATGCCCTGACCAGGATTCGAATCTGGCCTCTGGGACCTCCTGCTTTGTAGGCAGGGTCACTACCAACTACTCCGACTAGGCTTCTTTTTTTTCTTCTTAGACCTATAGATTCATGTTTACTTCGTTTCAATTACTATGGTGGCCTAATTAGGTATTAAATCTTCCTTTTCATTGGACACTTTTTGGAGAGAGGAGAGAGAACCACCGCCAGAAAGTGTCCGACATAAAGGCAGATGTAATACCAATAGATAGACACTTTACCTGATAAACAAAGAAGATAGGGTAATGAAAGGACAGGGTTTTCAAATTATTTAAGTAAAACATTTTTTGATAATTGTATTTATAATATAAGTAGGTATATTGTTTCTAAACATCAAAAAAAAGAAAAAAGTAAATTATTTTGCATTTTCAGGAGAAAGTATTAAGTGCTGGAATTGTCACAACACACAATTGAGAGGGTGCTCTGATCCATTCCTAGGATCCCCTGATGTGAAAGAAGACCATCTTTTCATCGAGGACTGTGTATCGAAAGTTCGGACATCTCATATTCAGATTCTTCCTAATGGAACAACGCACACAGATGGTATTAGTGATGGATTTGTGTTTGTCTGCCTTAAAGTAACTGGAAAACGTAAGTGTTTGTAACTGGTACATTTTTTTAATGAGACAATATGGACAGCTTAATATAGATCTAGGTAGATTCTACGTATTCCTAGCTTAAAATTATTTTAGTAGCCATTCCATAGTTAATTATAGTGACTATAATTTATGACAATACATATTTGTTTAAACTAAAGGCCTGTTACACTTTTTTTTTCTAGCATCCTAAAGTAGTATTTTTTAATTCAAGACAGTAATTTGACAGCTCTCGCCATACAAAGCGGTTTACAATATATGGCAGGACCTGTCAGATTAGTGTCTTGAATTAAAAATACTACCTTAGTTAGTTAGTTAGTTTTACTGGGCATTTTCCGCAAGTCGACATCCAGCGTGCCTATTTTGCGTGAAATGGGGATGGCGCTACTCTAACCACCCTAGCTCCTCCACGAACCCCAGCAAAGCCATTATGTTGCTTACCGCGTCGTGTAAGGTGCTTGGAGACCCTAGGTGCTTATTTCTGTATACTTCTACCTGTTTGCAGTCTAGCAGAATGTGTTTAGTTGTTTCCTCTGCCTCCATGCATGCACGGCACAGGGGGCTGTCTGTCCTACCTATATTGAAAGGGTGTTTGTTGAGTGTATTATGTCCTGTTATCAACCCTATTTATGTTATAAATACTACCTTAATTAGGATCCTAATAAACTAATTATTTTACTTAGTAATAAATTTACTTGCTAAATGCGGTTAGACTTGACTATTATTTTTGATTTAAAAAAAATAACGGTCTCCTAAGCGTACTCGGTAGCTCGGTACAGACCCTGCCTGCGAAGCAGGAGGTCTTTGGTTTGAATCCTGGTCAGGGTAATTGTGTGTTTATCATGGATATTTGCTCCTGAGTTCTGGATGTTTTCAATATATTATTTAATCAATAATTTATCTATATATCCATCTATTATCCAGGCGACAATATACATATATTATAGTAGATTGTACACCAAGGGGATAAAGCACTGTTTTATGTCACGGGCGCAATATTGAATCCTGGACGTAACGAAGGACTCCAGATTTTACTCCCGAGCGCAGCGAGAAGACTGAGTCCTGAGTGCAGTGAGGGGTTCAAGCGCGCCCGTGACAAAAACAGCTTTATCCCCGAGGAGTATACTCTACTTTTCTCACCTCTTGCGAGACAATAAAATAGCTAAGGCTACTAGAAACGGATATTTATTAAAGTAAATCAAAAGTAAAAACCGGCCAAGTGCGTGTCGGACCACACATAGGAGGATTCCGTACCTTCAATGGAATAAGAACCAAACTAATACCAAAAGGTCGTATCTGATGCCTATGGAAGAAGTTTTTTGGAGATAACTCAAAAATGGCTTAACCGATAATGTTCAAAACAATTTTCGTAGAAAGTATAATAAGGCGCATCTCCTCCAATTTTTTCATATTTTTTGGACTTACGGTTCAAAAGTTACAGGGGGGGGGACACAATTTTTCTGACTTTCGAAGCGATTATTTCAGAAAATATTCACTTAATCACAAAATGGTCAAAAAAAACCTCAATGTTCTTTTTAAAGACCTATCGATTGATGTGTCACATGTTGATACTTAGTAAAAAAAAAATTTTGTTACATGTATGGAGGGCCCCCCCCTAAAAATATTTTTTTTGTCAAATTTAACTACATAACTAAGTAGCGGCATACGAAATACACCGTATGTGTAAATTTTATTCAGATACGTCGTATAGTTTCCGAGTAAAATGGCTGTGACATACGGACGGACAGACATACAGACAGACATGACGAATCCATGTGTTCCGTTTTTTGCCATTTGGCTACGGAACCCTAAAAATTGATTCTTGATACATTAGTCCATTTTATTCTAATTTTATCTTCTATTTTTATAGAACCTGCAGTTTTACTCCGTATACTGCAGCGTCTTATGACATTCGCGGCATTTGTTTTAGGTATTTAAAATTGAGGGGGCCAGCACGATTTTCCGAATAAATTCGATTTTCAAATCAGTTCGACGCGGCGGCGCGGGCCCCGGCTGCCGTTGCGGGGCTGTGCACCGTGCGGACTTTACTAAATTAGACTTTAAGCACATAACAGGAAGTGAAATCACATTATTAACCAGCGGGTTATAATGATATTTAGTACAACATTATAACCCGGCTAAGGCCAAGGGCTATAATGATTTGCTTTCGGTGAGGTTTGCATGATATATAATTTGGCATTGTCGAGCAGGTGGTGTGAAAATAATCCCATCAAAAACATAAATGTGAAAGGCTGCCAAGTTCGATACTATGGGAATGCTTCGCCTATAAAAGAAGTGAGATCTGAATAAGTACCAAGTTCCATAAAAATACCTCAAATCATAAATAGTTATAGGAATATGCACACTTGATTTCCAGCAGTTTTTAAGGTACATTTTGAATAAGTATCACGTTACATAGAAATACCTAAAATTATAATAGTCAGAGAAACGCACACCGGTTTTTTTAGCAGTTTCCTGATAACATTTATTATTTTCAGTACTTTTTAATGATGTTACTTGGCAAGTTTTCACACACCACACACCTTTTCAATGCAATGAATCGACACCTTTGGACTGCAATGTGTCAAGTATATAATTTTCTATTAAAACTTGCCAAGTTACATCATTAAAAAGCTCGAACTTGGCGGACACACTGCCGTGTGTCTAGATATTGTTGCCTAGTACTACACAAGCCTTGTTGAGCTTACTGTGGGACTAGTTCGATTTATGTAAGATATTTATTTATTTATTGAATAATAAATGGATCCTGTCTTTATCAAGGATTAAAAGCCTCATAGAGGCCAATTTTTGGTACTACTGTCATAGTTTATGAAAATTATAAACTGCAGTAACTACTTACACTATATTGCCCTCCTAGGTAGAATGAACGCCTAAGTCTGACTCGCACTTGGCCGGTTTTATTTATTAAAATCCAATTCTGATTGTTGGGATTCATGATCAATTGACAGTAAGTAAATAATAAATAATAATAATATCAGCTTGGTAATTTGTATTTTACGCAATAAGCCAAGCATTGATTTCAGACTTCAGAGTAGTTCAGAGTGGTTACCACGAACCACGTGGTCCGTTTTTCGAAATTCGTCTATCATTCGATTTCAATGAACTCCTAAGAGTTCGGATTGGAAGTACGGACTCATAACTCATACCTTAGATGATTGGCTAAAATGCGCCTAAGCATTTACAAAGATTGCATATACACAGGAAAATTCGACCGGTGCTGCTGTGAACCGGGTGACCAAGTGGTTAAGGCGTCTGCCGCGAATGCAGAAGATGCTGGTTCGATCCCTGCCCTGGGCACCGGAGGCCTAGGTCACTTTTTTCTTTGTATATGACATCTATATAAGTTTATAATTTATATAGTAGTGAATAAACAAATTAAAATAATTTGATTCGTTCTTCAGTTTTACTCTCGAGTTTCGCATGAGCGATAGACTGAAATAAGAGAACTTAACCTAAAATCATTTAGCGTTGAGAAATTTAACTGATGAATAAGGATTTTGAAAAATTACCCTTTAAATTGACACAAACAATTACACAAAAAACTCTTAGGACAAAAAAATTAAATTGTTTTTTTTTTCTTTGCAGTTATGGGCGACAAATTTGTATTTCGTAATTGCGCGTTGGGTTTGCCCAACATCACAGAGGGATCTTGTGTTCCGAGTGTATTGGGCTCCAGGTTCCATGAAAGATTTGGAGGAACCATTGAAACGTGCGAAACATGCGCAGGAGACTTGTGTAATGGGGCTACCAGGATAGATAGAACCGCTGTGCTAATGGCGCCACTTTTGCAGATTCTGCTATTGATGAAATAGTGCTTACTGTTTTCTTTCATTTTATACTTTAACGCAGTTTTATAAAGATTTTGGCATTTACTTTGTTCATTTAAGTATAAAGATACTAAAGATATTGTCACGTAGGTAAGATAAAGAAATAAGCGTTGTTGTGTAGATACCTACTATACTTATAGGCTACGTTTAGAAGGTGGCAAAGTGTGTCCGATAGTTGAAGTTTGGTTATTAGGAAGTACTGCATACAGTCGAATACCCGCACCGGACCACTTCGGCGACGGTCGGCCCATAGTACTGCATACAGTCTAATACCCGGACCGGACCACTCCGGCGACGGTCGGCCCATAGTACTGCATACAGTCGAATACCCGGACCGGACCACTCCGGCGACGGTCGGCCCATAGTACTGCATACAGTCGAATACCCGGACCGGACCACTCCGGCGACGGTCGGCCCATAGTACTGCATACAGTCGAATACCCGGACCGGACCACTCCGGCGACGGTCGGCCCATAGTACTGCATACAGTCGAATACCCGGACCGGACCACTCCGGCGACGGTCGGCCCATAGTACTGCATACAGTCGAATACCCGGACCGGACCACTCCGGCGACGGTCGGCCCATAGTACTGCATACAGTCGAATACCCGGACCACTCCGGCGACGGTCGGCCCATAGTACTGCATACAGTCGAATACCCGGACCGGACCACTCCGGCGACGGTCGGCCCATAGTACTGCATACAGTCTAATACCCGGACCGGACCACTCCGGCGACGGTCGGCCCATAGTACTGCATACAGTCGAATATCCGGACCACTCCGGCGACGGTCGGCCCATAGTACTGCATACAGTCGAATACCCGGACCACTCCGGCGACGGTCGGCCCATTGTAAACATTCTTAGGAAAAGGTGAAAATGTCGTTTGATTTATGTGCCATTCACAAAACACGTTAATACTTTTATTGTAAGATTAGATATGGATCTTTGTTTTTTTAATGTCAAGCCAAAATTTAATGTTTAATTAATTATGTATAGGTAGCTAGGTTTTGTTTGTACTGAAGAAGGGCACTGTCGAATGCGAGAGTTGGTCCACATTAAACAGGCTCTTAGGATAAGGTGATAAAGTCTAATGTCGTTTGATTTATGTGCCATTCACAAAACATGTTAATCTGAGTAATGTTCTATGATTGTTTTTTTAGCATATACTTTTATTGTAAGATTAGATATGGTTCGTTATGTTTTTTAATGTCAAGCGAAAATTTCATGTTTAATAATGTATAGGTAACTAGGTTTTTGTTTGTTTTGAAGAAGGGCACTGTCGAATGCGAGAGTTGGTCCACTTTAAACAAGCTCTTAGTATAAGGTGATACTGTCTAATTTCGTTTGATTTATTTGCCATTCATTTAACATGTTAATCTGATTAGGTAATGTTCTATGATTGTTTTTTTAACTAGACACTTTTATTTTATGATTAGATTAGTTAAGGTTTTTTGTGTTTTTTAAATGATTATGTATGATGATGGTATGATGATGTTTTGAATGATTTGTGATTTTGTAATTATGTTGGTACACAATTTGGTAAATTTTTGTTTTTCTGTTTGTTTTGCTCTCATAAGACCTAATTATTAAACATATTGTATGTTTAAACTCTGTACAACTATTAAAGGCAAGTACTGATTCAATATTAAAGCTTTTATTCAAAAAATCGTAGACATGATTAGAAAACTTATTTCATACTGATTTAAAAACATTATTAGACATTTAATATAATTAATAATTTGGAATGAAAACTTATGTTTTTTACTGCCTTCATAACTAAGGACGACACATAACAATAAAGGAAAAGTAGAAAAAACCACTGCCTCAGGCGAGACTCGAACTCGCGACTCTGGAATAGGTAGGGTGATTGTGCTAGTTTTCGTCCACTCTTGTCAGTTTTCCGTACATACTTATTTATAGTTTTATCTTCAAGTTTTTTCCCAAAATAAAAGCTTAAAATTAAAAAATCTACTAAAGAATAAACTATAAATATAAACTATATCGACCTTAAATAGTTTTTCCCATTTATTTGCAGCAGTTTAATCAAGTGGACGGTAAACTGGACCTGGACGGTAAACTAGCACAATTACCCTATATGACATTTTTTTCTAATTTTCCTTTATTTCAAAACATTGTGGCCTTGTTAGCAGACGTTCTGCTTAATACAAAATTAATTGTAGATACATAATTAATCTGAATTCAAAGTTGTATTCAGCCTACAGATAAAGAATTTGGCAAACCTAGTTAGAAAGAACCAGAACCCATAGATAATTTTTAGTGCAGCGCTGATTTTTTATCAGTATGCTTAATTCAAACCGTGTGGCAATTTGTGAAGCTATTTTTTAATAAAAAATTATACAAGTATTTTTGTACCTGACCTTATTTAGATACATTAACAATCTAAGTACTTTATATACATGCTGATGTTAACTTACAACCATCGGGGCATTATTGGTTGGGAGATATGGGAGGATAAAGAAGCAATAGGACAAACTATACCTATTTCTAAGGCTCGCCTCACACTTGGTCTAAATTCAGCATACAACTGAAAAATTAAGCAGTGTTCTGAAGATTGTCTATGTTCAGCACAGTACAGATTCAAAACAAGCGTGGGTCGCACCTTTAATGAATTAAGAGCTGCTTTTTAACATAAGTAAGTGGGCTTATTTTTATTTTCTTGTTTTCACACCACTTTTTTTAATTTAACCGCCAGCTCTTTCGATCCTAATAGGAGGAGCAATGCGCATGTGCAAGCGGTATAGAGACAAGCTAAAACCTCTTTTGTCTATGGTCCCAATATATCCAGGAATTTTTCGTGACTTCCATAAAAAGTCTATTAAAAAATAGTAACGAAATGGAAACAAATGGGGCACCTTTTTTCTCCTATCAGGATCGTAAGGTTAGGCGCAACACAAATTTGAGCGAAACTCAGCTATCATAGACAATATTCAGCTGGAAATCGCAAATATATCTATGGTAGGTGGTAGCTGAATTTTTGTATGAAACCCAAACAATAATTCAACCGGATTTCCGTCTTGCAGCTGAGTTTTGTCTATGGTAGCTGAATTCCGCTAAGTGTGCTGAGCGCCTTTTACCTATAGTGTAAACTTTTTAAAATCACGATTTCCATTTGAAGCTTATCCGCCCGATGAATGGCATTGTTATCCTTTGTAAACCCAACCGCTAAATACCTGCACGAAATAAATACCATAAACAACAAAAGATGTTTTATGAATAACAACAGTATTCCTTTGGCAATAAAGTTCAAATTGTCATAGCATGCACTCAACGTATAACCTTTTGAAATTAAGTACCGTGGTCACCCATGTGTCTGTTTATTTTAGTTAAAGGATGATTTGATTATTGTAACTTGTGTTAATTTTTGCAACTTACGTAGGTGGGTATAAAAGTGGGGACAGATTTCTTATCGATTTGAGGATATTGTGCGAGCTTCAGTCGCTACCAAGTACCGGCAACGTTAGCTACATTGTATTATATTCTCCATATTTCTTACAATTGACATCTGGCCTACTTTTTGGATTTTGATTACTTACCGATTGGGACTTGTTGTGATAAAGTGTAAAAACTCGATAACGACCCCGGCTACGTATTTGGACTTCGATTAAGCGGAAATAGCGAGTGATAGTTACTATGTTTCGCCCTTGGGTGAGTGAAGCTGGAGCTTCATCGGAAGCCCCTTCATCACACCCTGTGAAGGACATCTATCCTGCCCTCATCCGACAGTTTCATCCAACTACAGTCCTATCTGTGTCGGTGAACATACACCATTACGGAAAAAGCATTTGCACCCGGCTGCTCAAGAAGTTGTTTTATATGTCTACAAAGTGATTCTACGAGAAATAGGCCCTTATGGAGCTATTAGACGCACATCACACTTGACAAACACTTCTGAAAACACTGTCGGAAGACTAGTGAAAAAAGGAAGGCCAACAGAACTAACCCGAAATAAAAAAAAGTTTGCAAGAATCGACAATTTCACAGAGGATTTTATTTGTAGAACTGTTGACAACTTCTATAGGCAAAACGTATCACCTACCGTCGGCTTAATATATAAGGAATTAACAAAGGACGGTGCCGTTTTCCCATACAGCTTGACGTACTTCGTACATATACTGAAAGACATGGGGTTTGAGTACAAAACATTAAATCAAAGAAAAGTGATCATGGATTCACCGAGGTTGATTGACCTTCGTGACAAATATTTAAAGCAAATTCAAAAACATCGTGAGAATGGAAAACAAATTATCTACTTAGATGAAACTTGGTACGATACTCATGACATGACGTCTCCAAAAAAGGCTGGCAAAAAGATGGCAACACATGTGCACTGAATGTGCCTGCATCACGAGGAAAAAGAATAATAATATTACACGCAGGTTCTGAAAATGGATGGGTGAAAAGTGAAAACTCAAGAATTGCGAAGTTCTACGATTGCCGCCTTACTACTGCAATTTGAATCCCATCGAACTAATGTGGAGTAGCTTAAAGAGAAACGTACGAAAGTATAACAACGATCCGAAGTTTAGTGAAGGCGTGCTTCAAATTATAAGGAGAACAATAGATTTAACAAATGAACACTGGAAAAACTGTTGTCTGCATGTTCACAAAATAGAAAAATCAATGGCCCGAAATTACAACCACCCAGCTGTTATAATAAACGTCTCAGGTAGCGACGACGATGAAACAGACATAAGTTCGGATGAGTTGTAGGTAACTAATCTGTAGAAGTATTTTATTATTAAGTTGGTTGTATACCCAATGTAAACTTTATACAGGCAAATAAATCGTTTACAAAATTGATAGTGATTTGAATTTTAATGCATGCTTAGTTCATACACTACTCAACTATGTAGAGCAAAAATAATATAATAAATACCACCCTCTAACTAACACTTGCAAAACGCTAGACCAGGTGGTCCTTATCATATTTCATTTCTAAAAGGTTTTATGTGAAATGTGTCCAATTCCAATTTGACCCTTATTCGTAAGACAATAAAGTTGTAATTTATATTACAGGTTTTTGTATTACTGCATTGCACTTTCTGCAGGTAATTAGCGGTTGGGTTTAACAAAAATTAACAATGCTATTCATCGCAGATAAGTTCTCAAGTGGAAATCGTTATTTTAAAAAGTTTACACTATACGAGTACAGACGAAATGTGAGTCCAATATTATGGCATTTCCGTGCTGAGTTTCGGATATCATTCATTGTTCAGATTAGTCAGAATCAGAATGCTCGGCATGAGGTCGAATATCATGCCATATATTTAAGCAGATATTCAAAGATAAATAAGTGATATAAGCCTACTCCGGGGAATTACATGGAGCCTGGCAACATCGAAGTGGTAAAAGCCTTCATAGAAATCATAGAGATTCATTCAGAGGGTTCATTCATGCAGGGCCCCTTATTTACGTGATGGATGCGTTTAGGGGACGGAGCGAGATCCATCTCACCAAAAGTCACGTGGTCTCGGAAAATATGACGTCATTCGAATTTCAAATATATTTTGTTCAATATATTAAAAACAGTTTTGAATATATTGAAGAAAATAATTCGAAAATTGACTATCTTCTTATGATATTGTGAAAAAAAATACAGATTATATTTTACGAATATGAGAGATTACAGGAAAAATAATAAGAACGGTCTAGCGTGAGTCGGACTTAAAAAAAACCTTGTTAAAATTGTGTGATGTTCGGAACCCTCAAGGCGCGAGTCCAATTCGCACTTGGACTGTTTTATTACGATTGCAGTGCCATCTACATATTAGGTCTTGACCAAGACCTGGCACGAAGGCGCGTTTATCCTCATTAGAAGGTGTGTAGCATAGAATTTCACTAGAGGTGGTCGAAAAAACACCAAAAATCGAATATACTAAGAGCTAGCCCCGTAAATTGTGACAATAAAGACTCTAACCACAAAACCCTCTAGTTATTTTGCTATACTATCTTTATTACTATATCCCGGTATCTGGCAGCTAGTCATCAGTGGAGATCAGAATGATAATAGCCAGCAAAACTTTTCATTTTGAGAAAAAAAGAGATAGGTACCAGAAGTACCTACGTAAAAACTGCTGAAAGCTATCTCATTATTTTTCGAGGGCCAGGCTTATATTTTAACATTAAAACATTGCGTATTATTGTGGAAATGGAAACAAAATCAGTAGGTAGGCGACAAACTAATATTTATGTACATCACTTTGCACTAGAGATGGGTCGCGGGTATTTGCCCAATCTACCCATCCGAGTAAATACTGGGGAAATAGGTATTTATCCAAATCGTCAGTAGATTCGTTTTTTTATATTAATGTCGTTTTGGGTTATAGTATAGGTTTAAAGTAATTTAGTGTTCACATTTCACATCACAATCTAATTTTGGGAGTAAGGTTGAGGGGAGGGGGGTAAAATGTAATTTTTGCATGTAGGTATTTTGGAAATTTTGGAATCTATCATTCGTATCAAAAAGTTGTTTATGTACAAAATAAAGCTGTTGCCAGCTTTCTTAATTCCTACAAAAAGTGTTATATTATATATTTCTGTCTAAAAACTAACTGTTTTCGACTTATGAGCCTTCGAAACTGTAATACTATCCATTTTTTATATTAATCTACCAGTAACATTTTTATATATTAATAGCATTTAAGTAAGACATTATTAAGACTCAGGAAAGACTCGTGACAGTCGTGCGCCATAGTCTAATTTTACCTCATAGCACACCCTGACGATTTTGCGTGTAATATTCTAAAGATTAACTGAAATCATCATTATTTTAATTCAGAGATCACTTAACACCTCTAAGTTACAAGAAAAACGAAAATACCCGTGGGTAGGTAAATATCGGGTATATACCCGGGTAGTTACCCATCTCTACTTTACACTAATTTCCCCCAACAGAAACGCCTGACAATGATATTTATATTCTAATTAAGTACCTACACAATTACCCGTAATACTGCACCAACCCAAAACTCTAGGAATTGTGTTCATCAAGTGGTTTTTGCATTTTCTGACCTCCACTGATGAACAGCTGCCCGATGCCCGGAACTAGAAATAAGGTACTTATAGCAAACCACCACTATCTGCTACTACTACTAGTATCTTCCTACATGAAGGCCGCAAAAATATGTGATACGCTCGTATGGCCCCACAAATAAGAGCATGTCATATATTTTTGCGGCCTTCACGTAGGAAAATACTATTGCCGGTGACTGTACTACTTCTAGCCTAGTTGGTAGTGACATTAGTGACCCTACCTACGATGCAGGAGGTCCCGGGTTCGAATCCTGGTCCCCTGACTAATTTGTGTGTTTATCACGGATATTTCCTAAGTTATATGATACAGAACTTAAATACGGTAGTACTATTATTCTGTGACTTAAAGATGGACCTAATGAAATGATGTTGGTCATAATTTTTTTATCACCTATATTGATAATTATTTTTCAGACGATATGTAGAAAAACGTATTTTTGCATACGATTTGGTCACTTCAGTGTGACGTCCTGTCACTTCCCACACAGCATACTCGTATGACCATGATTTACTTAGTTTAAGATTAATTGTTGTTGTTGATCCTAGGGCACCCCGGAGGTGCATAGGGCCTCCACAAGATCCTTCCACGCCTTTCTATCTTGAGCAACCGTTTTGGCCTCTCTCCATACGATAATGTTGAACAGTTATAAAGTCAGATATAGTGGTTCAGGATCACGACCCAGAACAGAAATCACTCATACACGGTGTCCCGTAACAAACCCGAATAATTTTAACAGTGTATTCCTGATCATCAGAGCTCGGCAAAGGTGAGCTATTTACCTTATAATTTGACATGCCATACATCATATTATAAGGTAAATAGTAATAAATAATCACCCTTGCCGAGCTCTGCTGATCATAATTAGAAATTAAAATGTCGTATAAACTTAATCCCAGCAAAAATGTGAACGGGTATGAACGTGGAACGGAAAAATGGAGCCATAGTTACAAAAATGAATGAGATCCCGTCAAAAACATTACATGTACAATTATGCCAGTCTCGCAATGCAGTTCTCCTACTGCAAAAAAGTTTTGGAGATATATCTTCCTAACATAAAACCAGCCGGTGTCCATAGAACTCAACCCGCACTGGGGGTCGATTTTTGACAATCGAGCGCTCGAATTCAAAGAATTCAACTTGGAATATATAATCGCACACAAAAGTTTGCCGCCATTATTTACGCATGAAATTAATAGTATAAATAATCGTGATTTTAAGTTACTAACGCTATGATTTTCAAAACGACATTTCTTCGTTTTATTCAGTTTTAAATGAGAGTCTCAAAAATCGCCCCCCTGGATTAAATAACTAAAATGTCATTGTGACCCTTTGAATATTAGTGGTCTATATTTTTATAATAAATAGAATGACCTGCCGATGCCTTGCCTTGCCTTTGCCTGCCTTTTTGATGGCGATGTCCTTATTGACAGATACCGAAGTGACAAGGAATACTTTGCATAAACTACTTTTTACGAATAAAAATGTACTAATTTATTTTACGTCACACCTGGCCATAATGTGAGTTTTACCGCTCGCTACGCTTACGGTAAAACTCGCATTATGGCCAGGTGGGGACGTAAAATTGTGTACTCACCACGGGCAGTAAAAAAGAAAGCCCTCTATCGCATATTTACAACCCTCGCCTGCGGCTCGGGTCCCAAATACCTGCGATTTCGGGCTTTCTTTTTTTTACAGCCCTAGGTAAGTAATGTACTATTATAGTATTACCAATGTTTTTACGAATAACGTTTATTTTTATGTACATTTTTTTGCTAAATTTACCTAAATTCGATCGTACAACATTTATTACATTTATTTAAAAACATGAAAATTGATTGATTAATTTTATACTTTTAAATTATGTACTTTAAAATTTTTAGCAAGTAAGTACTAACATTAGTAATATAATCTTTTTATTTGTTTTTGTTTTTGTGTGTTACTAACCAAATGGAATCTATATTCTGAAATAAGCATTATTGTATTGTATTTATCATTGGTCCACCCTGTATTTAATGTAACTTTATCGCCTAATGCGAGATGTGTGTGGATCCATTTTTTGGTAGAGGAAGAAAGGGACTGATACATATGTTTGTTTCAACTGCTTGCGAGGTCCGGGTATGTCTCAGTTGAACTTCGAAACAAATGAATGAGTAAGCAGGCCTTAGTATTAAAGTGGAAGTGTGTCTAGACGGTTATTAAAGCGCAGTACTTGCTTCTATTGAGATAAAATGGATTCTTTTCGGTTGTTGCTGGTTTTAATAACTGCTGTACTAATAGCGCAAGATGGTAAGTACCTATAATTTAATAATCTTTATTACAATTATTACTGACCTTACCTACTTACTCTAAGGCGCTTCACACACTTTAAATGAATTCAGAAATTCATAGACAAAATCAGACGGAAATGCTTAAATATTTCTATGGTTGTGGAAATTTGCCTCCATACAAAAAATCTGATACCATAGACAAATTTAAGCATTTTGTCTATGAATTTCTGAATTCAGAACTGAACTTAGATCAGGTGAGTGGAGCGCCTAAGGCGATTATCTCACTGGCTCCGCAACCGCATGCGGCGACGGGGTGTGCAAACGTAACAACGCTATACACAATTACACACGCAGAGCGCTAGCGCTACTCGCTCGCGCGCCGGCGCATGCGGAAACCGCAGCAGTGTGAAGGACTTATCCCCTTATTATTCATAAACGGCCACTAGTTAAGAGATAATCGTTTGTCCCTTTCCCTCATATAAGTTGGACGGAAAGGGACAAACGATTATCAGACGCCTCTTAACTTTAGTAGACGTTTATGAATAAGGGGGTTAGTATATAGTTTCGGTCTTTATAAAAAGAAGGTAAGATGGCTTCAACCAACATCTTCGATAACTAAACAGTTTGTTTATTAAACGGTTTTTTTAGCTTGCCCAGTTTGAAATTTTACACTTACTGTTGACAGATTGACCTGATATTTGGTACTGGTATACACCTTTAGTTTTGATGACAGTATATACAATTTAATATATTCAGTAGGTATTAGATAACTAACACGAAGAAATCGGGCTTATTATGGAATCACAGTTTTGTCTTCACGGCGTTTACGTCTTTTTATTTTATTCATCTATGATTGTAAATCCTAGTTAGCCGTCGCTACGAAAAGGCAAATTACATATTTCTTCACAACCCCCCAATATGGGTATCAAATGAAAGGCTTTAACCTAATGTAAATAACCTAAATGCAACGTTTCTATACCTACTTCCAGGTGATGCCCTCAAGTGCTGGTCGTGTAATTCCGGTAGCGAGGCCGGATGCGGTGATCCATTCCAAGTTGACGTTAATAACGACTACGACATTTATTACTTAAGAGACTGCCAAAAAATGCCACTTCATCCTCAATTCCTTCCTAACGGAACTAAGTCACACGTGCAGGGCCTCGCCTTTGGATTAGAATACTTTTGTATAAAAATTACCGGAACAGCAGGTAAGTTTTTTTTTAAATATTATCAACGGCGGCGGCCAATGAGACGTCGGGTCGCCACGTCATGATATGTCCATGAAGTTAAATACAATCTGGAGATCATACTTCGACCACAAAGTGAGGCCGAAAGAGAGGGTAATGTGGGGGGCTGCATCTCATTCTAAGTAGGGTGACCATATGTACTATGATGTATGTGGGATTGGGCTAGTATGAAGACAAATATAAAATATGCTTGTCGTCTAGTAAGTATTGTCCAGAAAGAGAAGTCTCATAGTTCATATGGGAACTTATACATTCTACTGACTTAAGGAGCTGGCCACTTCAGATACGTTGGCGCGATGGTGGGAGCAGGGAACCCCTCTAATTACTTTACTATTTTAAACTTATTGCTAGATCCAGGCATCTGGCAGCTATTTATCGGAGGACGTCAGAGTGACAGACCAGCAAAATATTTCAGTTAATAGGTAAGAACTGTCGAAGCCTATCGCTAATATAATAACAAAAAAGTAAAAACATTGCGTATCGCTACGGGAAAAAAACAGTAGGTAGGCAACAAACAATACATTAACGTAACGTCATTTTGCACTATTTTCCCCCAACAGAAACTCCTGAAAATGATATAATCTTATTAATTATATGATACTGCACTGCATCAAACCTAGAACTGTAAGAAATTTATTTCTTACAACTCGTTTGCATAACACCGATGAACAATTGCCAGATGTCCGCGTCTTAAAATCGGGGATAGTTGGGTTCGTGGCTCTCACTATTGCGTCATATCTGATGTGGACAGTTCTCCGACTTTAATATACTTAAAGGTATATAAAGAAAACAGCAAAACATCAAACTGCTCAATGGTTGACTGGAAGAGATCTCTTCCATGTAAAAATATTGTATATTCTTCCTGTTGTATTTTTCTTTGTTGTACAAATGTTGTACTATAAAGTCTATTTTAACGGCCTCCTAGCCTAGTCGGTAGTGACCCTGCCTATGAAGCAGGACGTCCCGGGTTGGAATCCTGGACAGGGCATTTATTTGTGTGTTTATCACGGATATTTGTTCCTGAGTTATGGATGTTTTCTATGTATTTAAGTATTTATATGTATATATCTATTACATATATCGTCGTCTAGTACCCACAACACAAGCCTTATTGAGCTTACTGTGGGACTAGGTTGATTTGTGTAAGATTGCCCCATAATATTTATTGATTTATTTATTATACTGCCACTACTACAATTTTTTGTATGGCCTTGTGCCATTTTAGGACCCTTTCGAAAGGGCCTAAAAAGACCCGCGGGCCACTCCTGTCCTGTGTAAGTAATACTTAGGAACAGACGTAATACTTAGGAACAGACCATGTACTTATGTACATTTCTGTAAAAACAGCAAAACCGACCCGCAGTTTGCCGACATCATAGTCACCCTATTGTTTGACAATCTTAACTTGTTGTTAAATCGTAAAATTGAATGATTGTGGATTACCGGTGAAAGGAAAGTCTACTTTATTGTAAAGTCTCACCCCTGCACCCTTTTACACAACATATCTTGACCATTTTTACTTAAAAATGTTGTTACGAAATGTTGTTGAGCTGAGCGGCGTCATTTGAAATAATATCAGTGACATATTATGTCAGTGATGGGACTGATGGGATGGGGATACCAGACCGTATTTTAAATATTACAAAACTTACTACTGTCTGCAATATTAATTGCAATTCTTTAATTAATTGAATGAATAATATTTACGTCGTAAACAAATTCAAAGCAGCTAAAAGGGAACAAAGTATTAATTCAAAATCTTGCAATAAATTATTATAAGTAGGAAGTAACTTCTAGTGTGTTACTAAAATAAATGTATATAAATAAAACCACATTGGTAAGTTTCATAAGTTGGCAGCATTGTGCGAGTGAGACACCGCCCCCTACATTATGCTCTCTATAGGACCGTTTTTATTACTTTTTACTAGTGACCTATGAACGACTGTTTTGCTCGGTAATAAGGTTCAACTGTGGTTAGAGGAATATAGTAAAAGTACTATCCGGATTGTATTCTGATCCGTGGATATGTCATGTAATGTCAAATATGTAGATGAGCCATATGTATATATAATATGTATACACTATATAGTATAAGAGCCCACGACACTGAATCTAGTTCGATAAGTCTCCTAGATGAAATATATATCATTAGTCACGTCTTTAATGGGGGAACACAAAATGCCGATGCTGCAATGCAAAAAAAGTGGCGACGTACATAGGCTGCTATTTATATATCCGGAAACCGGGATTACAATCTTCTTAAATAGCATATTTGACCTCCATGGTAAAATTTGAACTTTTTTAAGTACTGGCCGGTATATTTTTTCTTTCTTATTAACGCTCGTGTTTTGTTTTTGACGGGTTTTAAATGTCATCTCGCAGCAAGAATGGAACTCACTCGTGAAAATATTCGTGCTATGATTTATTATGATTTTCGGCGTGGTTTAACGCAACAACATTGCATAGATCAACTAACTTCAACTTTTGGTGATGAAGCCCCATCTAAAACTACTGTGTATCACTGGTTTAGTGAGTTCAATCGTGGACGTAGTATGCTGACGGACGAAGTTAAGGCAGGTCGCCCGAAATCGGTCGTTGTACAACAAAATATCGAGGCTGTGCGAAAACTTATAATGGACGACCGACATGTTACGTACCGCGAGATAGAGGCGACTCTGGGTATTTCTATGACCAGCATTAATAGCATATTACATAATTATTTGGCTGTAAAAAAAATTTGTTCGCGTTGGATACCCCACAACTTAACAAAAGAGCAAAAAGATGCTCGCGTCGAATGGTGCAATAAAATGTTAAAAAAATATAACCGTGGTGACTCAAAAGCCGTTTATAACATCTATACAGGTGACGAATCCTGGATCTATGCATACGATCCCGAAACGAAGCAACAATCAACGGTATGGGTGTTTCAAAATGAGCCGAACCCTACGAAAGTTACTCGTGCAAAAAGTACATTGAAACAAATGGTGGCCTGCTTCTTCGGTATTAATGGCCATGTAGCTACAGTGCCACTAGAAAACCGTAGAACGGTTAATTCAGAGTGGTACACGACCATTTGCTTACCGGAAGTATTTGAACAAATTCGTAAAACTAACCAGCGACGAAGAATCATTCTTCATCATGACAATGCCAGCTGTCATACGTCACGCGAAACAACTCTATTTTTGGAGGGTCAAAATGTGGAATTAACGGGTCATCCGCCGTACAGCCCTGACTTGGCACCCAACGATTTTTATTTATTTCCAAATATAAAGAATAAATTACGCGGTCAACGATTTTCGACCGCTGAAGATGCTGTCGACGCATTCAAACAACACGTTATGGAGGTACCTCAGGCGGAGTGGCAGAAGTGCTTTAAAAATTGGTTCACGCGAATGCAAAAGTGCATAGATCATCAAGGGGAATACTTTGAAAAACAATAAAACCATTTTCAGCCGTGTACGTTTGTTTGTTTTTTTGTTTCCGGATATATAAGTAGCAACCCTCGTATTTAATAAAAAAAATATATATATATATATTGTCTGGTTTCTAGTCTGATAAGTATCCTAGATTTCCTTATGAGTAATTATGTGTTTTATCGTTTACAGAACTTGGGCGAAAATTTGTAATACGCGCATGTGGTGACCCACAATGGTTACGGTTACGGAATGTCACAAAGGGATCTTGTATGGGATCCGAGCCGGGAAAAGCTTCGGGAGGAATCATAGCAACGTGCGATGCCTGTTGGGAGGATTCCTGCAACGGGGCTATCAGAGTAGGGTCACACGCTGTGCTGTTGGTACTTCTTCTGTTGATGTCGTATTAAAGACACAGTGCGCTTCGTCTCCGAGACGTCATCATTATCTAAGGTAGAATTAATAATTCAGTGGAGTGATTTGACAGCTCTCGGCATACAAAGCGGTTGTCAAATGTATGTAAAGTTCTGTCAAATCACTCCGCTGAATTATTAATTCTACCGTAGTTAACTGCGTATGTGTAGTTAGGTGCTCCACACTTGATCTGAATTCATCAATTCATAGACAATTGTCTATGGTTGCAGAAATTTGGCTATGGTTCCATACAAAACTTTAGCTACCATAGACAAATTTCCGCAACCATAACACGTGCGTTTCGTCTATTATGAATTGATGAATTCAGAACCGTAGTGTGTCAATCGCCTTAGTGAGTTATGTTTATGTACCGTACCTATAATTACATATTTTTTAATATTTGAATTTGTTATGTGTGATTATGTGCCAGCCATAAGATAAGCTAAATTTTACTAATAATGTATTTTACTAAACTAAGGGAAGTTAATTAAATGGTAATCCAAAAAAAAATATTTTGAACTAATACCTCTGAATGTGTATGATGGATGATATTGATGATTGATGAACCTTATTTGGTACTTACTGTCATAGTTTTGTTTTGGAACTTAAATGGGTAATAGTTTTGTATTGGAAATAAATTTTACCTATGTCAGTCAGTAATATACACGTACGGTCACGGAATTTAATTGTTAATCCATATGGTTGACTTTACATTGGACTTTTCATAGAGGAGAGTACTAAACAAAAGAAAAAGGTTCAACATTACTTAACAATGTCCGTGACTCTACGAGTACCTATCATCGAATTTAGTTTGTTCGTACAGTACGCGAACAGTTTTGAGCTTCGATAACTCACAAGTGGGTTTTCTTTTTTAGTTAGATAATATGATATGATTACTTATTGTAAAAAAAAATTCCTAACAGTTTGTGACGTCGCGCTAGGTATAATATAGATATTTGTTAATAACAACAAGAAAAGATTATACTACAAGATATATTTTCCTTTACCATACCATTGCATTCAACTATTTCAACATCATCTGTCATTTTATAACTGTTTGGTCAATAGATTATGTAAGCATAATCGAAAACAATTTGTCAAAATATAAGTGACCTTGAATTCTAAACGAATTACAAATGGCTAAGACGACATATGCTCTTGACAAAACCGTTATAAAATGTGAAGTTATGTTGCAATAGTAAAAAGCGATAGCCTGGTGGAGAAAAATAAAACTTAAATAATCTTTTCTATGTGTAGCAAACAAATACTTGTATTATACCTAGCGCGATGCTAACAATTGTTAGAAAATATTTTTTATTATTAGTACTTAACGTATTCTAACAGGTCACAAAATAAAATCGGACTTGTGATTTATGTCATTTTTATAGGTTAAAAAAGCGTTCCCGTACTCCACTATAAGGTACCTGAAGGTAATAAGGCCTGCAGGTCTATAAGGTATTAATCTCCGAAATCTTGTTTAAATGAGTTTACACGTCCGTAGTTTCGGTAGATGATGTCTAGACGACGATCAAGTTACTAAAGGTTGAACACGCCAAAACTTGGGCACGCAAAATTTGTTTTTAAACCAGTTTGAAAATTAATAAGTACATTATGAATACCACATTTAATGACAAATTTAATGAACTCTAAAATTACATTTTTAATAGTACATTACTTACCAAGGACTGTAAAAGAAAGAAATCCCGAAATCGCAGGTATTTGTGACCCGAGCCGCAGGCGAGGGTTGTAAATATGTGTAGTGGGCATAAGAGAGTAGGTTAATCAGTCTCAATAAAGAGCTCAAACTAACGACACGTATTCATATTTAACGCAACCTAAGTACCTATAGCCATCCAATCTCCACATGGCGACCTTGCTAGTCGCGCCGGCCGCCGGGCGGCCCGGGCGCATTCCACGACATCAGCAATTCAGACTCTATGTGAAGTGTTAGCCAGTGGTTATACTCGTATGACTTTTATTACGACGATACGTAACAACTTATCTGCTCCGCGTTATTCGATTCAAGCCAATTTTTAACTGTGTATACCTTCGAACTGTATCATTTTCTGCGCTGTGAACCAGTGAAGTGTTGGACAATAAAACAAAAAAATATACACACTTGACGACCTGTGCTGGACGGTGACTTTTTGGAATTACAATGGGCAAATCGTATTCCAAACAAGAGGAGAAGGAAGTCATAATTACACAGAACGCTGCAGGCTCCAATGAAGGCCAGGGTATTAGCGAGCACACCGAGCATCTCCGAATAAACAACATATTGGTGACATGTATTTTGATTATAGTTGCACTGGGGATAATAATTTATGCACTATTCAAGTACAAACAGTGCCACCACAAATGGATTCAACGAGAAATACGTAATGATATGGTACGACGCATTCGTGTAAGGCTTTCGGGACGCCGGAACCAGGTACGAGAGGATGGCGCTGAACGTGGCAACGATGGTGATGAAGAAATGTGTGTGAAGTGAACGGTATACAAGTAAAGTGCTCTTTCTCTTATATTTTTTTTTTTACTTTTTTTTAATGCGCGAATAGTTACTTCTACTATAACATACTACCTAGTTTTAAATATGCTATTTTAGTGTTGCACTTATGGAATTACAACTTAATAATGTATTAAGCAAATTAGTAAAACTTCAAGTAGAGTTACGTAAGCTAGGACCCGAACGTAGGCTACAGAAAGTCGGGATTTGTTCACGCAAATCAGCGCCATCTAGTTCAAATGTATTCAAGTCTAATAGAGTGCATGCGCACGATCCTTTGTTCTTGTCGCGCGGTCTGATATTGCTCCCCCTCTGTTCGGCCAGCCGTCTTAGTAGGCAGACGTGCTGTCATTGTATCGCGGTGCGCGAGCCATTGTTAAAACCAACATGGCGTAATTTAGTGTAAAAGTGTAATTTAGGTTAAGGAAGAGAAATATACGTGTAAAGAGTGCCCGTTGTTTCTCTTCGAAACCCATCCGTCGTTACCGCAGCAGGCGAGGCGGCGTACCCGTCCACGAGACGGACGGTGGTGGTCCAGAAAACCTCTGCAGCAGCGTGCCGGAGCGACTCGACAGCTACAGAGAAGTATTTAGATGTAACAAACCGGCCTACCGCGGCGACTGGGCTGGTTTTGCGTACATTTTTGGTGTGACCCATGAGAGGGAACAACCGCACGATAATAACAAAACCCGTGATTTGGGAAAATATAAAATAAAATCCCGTGATTGGGGCAAGATTGAAGCAATCCAGGGCCAAGAATCGCGCCACGGCAATCAAGGATTCGTCGAGTGGAATTTGGCATTCATTGTGTAAAATCAGTGCGCGATTACGTAATAACATCCCGAACAACGTGAAACGTGTCATTGTAGGACAATTGGAGGTCGCCATAATGAAGTGCTACATCCGGTTGACGTTTACCGGTTTTGTGCTGAGTGAACGAACTGAATGATAGAACGCGTGTAGCGTCGATCCGGAACGACATCGGGCGTCGTGGCGACAACCTTAGAGACTTTATTATCTGTGACATTGAACGTCATCTGACAAACGTCAGTGTCAAAAGTCAAATTGTGTTGTTGTGCTATTTGTGATAGATTTCTCAACTATATTACGTGAAATAATTAGGATTAGATTAAATTGGATAGAATATCGCTTGGAATTGGGTTGTAAATACTCACAAATAGGTGATTGATTGAAAATACGCGCGGCGCGGTGAAGTATTTGTGTTTTACCAGGTAAGTTAATATCTATTCACCATGTCACTCAAGGCTAAGGTACAGTTGGGTACGAGGTATCAAATGCTTATTGATTACGCTGGCACGGTGGCTGCCAGGTCCGGGACTTCAGCGACAGCGGTAGCCAAGCGGCATTTTGATCAGGTATATAAAACATATATCACGGCCTATGAGGCGGTACTGACAAGCGAGACGGAACTAACAGAGGCGGAACGTCTCAAGTACCAGGAGCAGTTCGCCGAGATCAACCGACTTCTTATCCAACTGGATGAGGCATCAGGTGAGGAGTCAGAACAGACAGCTGGTGCAGCTAAGTATCACAGTAAGGTTAAGTTGCCTTTGGTACAACTGCCAACATATGGCGGGGATATGACAGAATGGATGTCATTTTATGACCTTTTTATGGCATTAGTGGATGCAGGTCCATTGTCTGATGCCGAGAAACACTATTACCTTCGAACTTCATTGCATGCGGAGGCCTTGACGGTAGTACAACACTTACCGGTGGATGGCGCCAGCTACTCTGTGGCATTGGATCTTCTTAAGAAAAGGTACCATAACTCCCGACAGCTTGTGGACACCTTCATTGCGCGGATAATCAATCTGCCCAATGTCGGGGGCCCGAATATAAATTTGCGAACGCAGTTTTATGATCCTCTGCGCGAGTCGATTCAGGCCCTAAAAAAGTTGAAGCAGCCGGTTTCTGAGTGGTCGTATTTAGTTGTTTACATGATGTTACAGAAGCTGCCTATTCGCATCAGAACCCTATTTGAGGAACGCTGTGGCACGGATCCTCAAGTTCTGCCAACGCTCAATCAGCTGCTGGCGCTGCTGGATGAGCAGTGTCGGGTGCAGCAGGCAGTTCCCACTGCGGCAGCGGCAAGAGCACCGATGGGACGGCAGTCACCGACCAAGGGAAGACGCGGCAGAGCGTCCCCTCCACGTGTCCTAGCTGCGGAGCTGGAAGAAGCTGATCAGGTGAATCGGTCTAAAGGTCTGTGCACGTACTGTTCCAGTAGTGCACACTCTATATACAAATGTCCATTCTTCGCAAGTCTAGCCGTTTCGGAGAGGAAAACCTGGGTCAGGAAGAATGGTGCATGTTTTAAATGTCTTCGCTCTCATTACGCGAGAGAGTGTATGGCTCGTAATTGGTGCGGTGCGTGCCAGTCAGGGTCGCATAGCCCGTTGCTGTGCAGGGAGGAAGCGGAAGCCGCTGAAGCAGTGCACAGGGTCCATGAGCGAACCCCGGTCCCACCCACCAGAAGGGTAAGTACACCACCACAGCGTAGGTACCCACCACGACACAGGGTGTCGACCCCGCCACAAGGGTCTTGGGCGCAGCGAGCTCAACAACCCCGCACGAGCCCGCCAAGGTGGAGAGAAGAGACTAGGTCGCCTCCTCCACAGCAGGTCCAGCCAGCTCAATTGATGACTGCTGGTCACATACCGCGCCCTCCGGTGGGAACGAGGGCCCGCCAGGCGCAGGAGTCTTTCCACAGCCTACGTTTCGGCACTCGAGGCAGCCCTGAGCGCCGTTCTTGAAATAAGGCTGCTGTTGATGTGCCATCGGAACCCCGGATGATGATGCCATCGATTCGGGTCAGTCCTACTGCAAATGTTATGGTAAGGTCAGGCCGAGGCAATTATATTATGGCTAGATCCCTATTGGACACCGGCGCGGGATGCTCGATAGTTAAGAAATCATTTGCAGATAAAATAGGATTACATCAACAGTATATAGGAAGTAACATTGTTGGGATCGGAAACCAACAGGTCAAGGTACCCGGTACCATTGCTAAAATAGTATTTAAACCAGTAGGAAAACTAGTCCCTATAATTAGCGTTGTGGCAACCGCCATGTATACCGTTACAGGAAATATTCCGGCCTGTAACCATTATTTAAAGGCCCACTTAGATGCATCTAAACTCAGCCTGGCCGATCCCGATTTTGACAAATCTCAAGATGTAGACATCATTTTCGGCCTGGATGTGCTAAATTATATGTTCACTGGTTCAAAGATGCTCACAAACATTACAGGAGTGGAGGCCTACGGTACCTGGTTTGGAGATGTCCTCATGGGAGCCATCTGGACACACCCTGCTGACACCTCGGCGCAGCAGTCGAGAGGAACGTCCGTGGAAGACTACGGAGTGCACGCTACCAAGCTTGAAGAGGTGCTGGAGAAGTTCTGGAAGGTGGAGCAGCCTCCAGAAGACCCACCAGATCATCCGGAACATTTGGAATGTGAAAGGTTGTATACTTCTACTACTAAACGTATGCCTGACGGGAAATACATGGTGCGGCTGCCCTTCTTGTCAGACAGACCCACGCTAGGCGAGACCAGAGCCATTGCTGTACGCAGGCTTCATTCGTTGGAGGCGAAGCTAGCCAAGAATCCAGTCTTGGCTGAGAAATATAAGGATTTCATGCGGGAATATGAGTCGCTAGGACACATGTCTAAATCCAGTTACCAGTTTGACTCTGAGCACTGCGTCATTATTCATCATGCGATTTTCAAAAAAGATTCAAATAAGCTTCGGGTCGTCTTTAATGGAGCATCGAAGAGTAGCAATGGCATAGCTCTTAATGAATGCCTGCATTCAGGCAAGCCCCTTCAGAATGATATTACAAAGATATTGTTGAATTTCAGACGGCACCAGTTCGTGTTCACGGCCGACATCCGGATGATGTTCCGGCAGACGTGGATACACCCCAGTGATAGGCGCTATCAGCTGATCCTGTGGCGTGAGGACCCGTCGCAGGACATACAGGTTTACGAGTTAAATACTAATACCTACGGACTACGGTCAAGCCCCTTTGTCGCAATACGGACGCTGTTGCAGTTGGCCGCGGATTGGCAAGCTCAGCATCCAGGGTCTCCAGCTGCAGACGTCATACGACGTCAGAGCTACGTCGACGACCTTCTGGTTGGAGCAAACTCCATTACAGAGGCTCGGCAGCTTCAATCGGAGCTCATAGAACTCATGAGCAGTGCCGGCTACGAGCTCAGGAAATGGTCGGCTAACTGTCACGAGTTACTCCGGGACCTACCACAGGAGTATTGTGAGGTGCCTCATCAATTCGACGCTGAAGACAGGAGCCTCATAAAGGTATTGGGAATACAGTGGAACCCGGTGCACGACACCATGTCGTATCAGGTCAATGTACCGTTGGGGCAGGCGGTAACGAAGCGAAGCGTTTTAAGTACTATCGCTAGGCTTTATGATCCGTGCGGTTACTGCGCACCGATTGTTTATAGATTCAAGCTGTTCATGCAGTCATTGTTTACCGATGGAATGACGTGGGATGAACCGCTCCTGGACACTCAGGAGGTTCAGTGGAACGAGTTGGTTCAGGATTTAAACCATTTGTCTCAATTACAGATCCCTCGTTGCGTCGCGTTACCAGGATCTGCCTCCTACTCACTCCACGGGTTTGGAGATGCCTCGGAGCAGGGCTATGGAGCGTGTGTGTACCTTCGGACAGAGGACACGTCTGGAAACGTCATGGTACGGTTAGTCCTAGCTAAGACCCGAGTGGCGTCGAAGAAAGTCAAACAAACCATTCCGAAGAATGAGTTGAACGCAGCTCATATGGTTTGTAAACTCCTAAATCATGTCGCAGCGGCCTATGAAGACGAAATCGAGATTGATAGCATAAATGCGTGGTCTGATAGCAAAATCACGTTGTGTTGGCTTAACACAAAACCACATCTGCTCCAGACATTTGAATGTAACAGAGTACAGGATATTCAGCAGTCGAAGCGACCAATGACATGGCGCTATGTCCGAGGTGAGTCCAACCCGGCCGACGTCGCATCCCGAGGTGCTACCGCGAAGGGGCTCCTCAAATGCAAGTTGTGGTGGTCGCCGGAGTGGCTGCTCAAGGAGGAGTCACAGTGGCCGACGATGCCGGTCACCATGTCACCGGAGCTGCCAGGGTTCAAGCAGCTGGTTCATGTCGCCAATGACGAGCAGACATGGGAGGACTTATTACTGTCGAGAGTCAGCTCGTATAGTAAACTCATAAACGTGACGTCGTACGTTTTGAGATTTTGCAGGAATATTCGTTTGCCGAAGCAGCAACGAAATTTAAAACAGAACCTTACCATCGAGGAGAATCGTGCAGCAACGGATCACTGGATCAAGAAGGTTCAGTTGGATGCATACCAAGATGAAGTCATCTTACTGAAAAAGGGGAAGCTGGTATGCAAATCACTTCAGAAGTTGAGCGTCTTCGTGGACGATAATCATTTTATTCGAGTCGGAGGCAGACTACGTAATTCAAGCTTACGTTATGACGCAAAGCACCCAATGCTTATACCTAAGGACCATCGATGGTCGCAATTATTGATGGAGCACTATCACCGGATCTATTGTCATGCTTCGACAAGCGCCCTGATTAATATACTTAGACAACGATACTGGATTCCGTCGGCACGGCGTCAGGTGTCACGTGTCATCAGGGGTTGTATGTCATGTTTCAGATTCAACGCGACAGATCAGGCGCCTTTCATGGCTGATCTGCCCGCGGACCGCGTCACGGCGACGCGTCCATTTTCCGGCGTAGCGACGGATTTCGCTGGCCCCTACTTGGTTAAAAGTAGCCAGCTCAGGAATGCTAAATCTGTTAAAGCTTACCTGTGTGTTTTTGTATGTCTAGGTACCAAGGCGGTACACCTCGAGGTCGTCTCGTCGCTGAGCACCGAGGCATTCATCGCTGCGTTCACACGGTTTGTGAGTCGACGTGGGCTGCCCGCCCTCGTCCGGAGCGACCAAGGTACCAATTTTAAATCTGCTAGCTCATACCTCCGAGAGGTTAACCAGTTCTTGCTTGACAACGAAACCATTCTAGAGGATGAGTTTCGTCGCCAAGGCATCCGCTGGGAGTTCAATCCTCCCGGCGCCCCTCACATGTCTGGCCTAGTGGAAGCAGCGGTCAAGAGTAGCAAGAACCTGCTTAAACGAGAGATTGGGGACCGTATCCTGACCTTTGAAGGTCTGCAGACGGTATTCTGCAGGGCGGAAGCTATCCTCAACTCTAGAGCGCTGGTTCCAATGTCAGAGGATCCTTGTGACCTGGAAGTTCTCAGCCCAGGTCATTTTTTGATAGGTCAACCTTTGGTGTCATTACCTGAACCTTCCTGGAAGGACACGAATATGTCACGGCTGTCGCGTTTTCAATTTATTCAAGCTGTAACTCAAAAGTTTTGGGCTAGGTACCACTTAGAATATTTAAATCATTTGCAAGCCCGTAACAAATGGAACAGACATGTACCTAATGTAGCATTAAACGATTTAGTCTTGATAAAGGATGAAAATTCCCCGCCTCTACAATGGCGTCGAGGTAGGGTCATTCAAGTTTTCAAAGGCTCCGACGGAGTCGTCAGGTCTGTAAAGTTGAAGACACAGATAGGCGAACTTGTACGCCCCGTTGTCAAATTGTGTAAATTACCCATGGAGCTTTAATTATTGAGCAGCTCTTGTATGTTAACAATTATAAATCTTGGTTTAATTGTAGCAATTAGTACTAATTATCGTGAACTATGTACCACTGTTTCCTCGGGAAACCATGTAACTAACTTAGTAAGTAGCTTACCTTTATTGTTTTTACACTTTCATGATTCATATTTTGATATTATCTGGAATGTTATTGAGTGCAAGTGCACTGGATGGTCACAGATTACTTATGCTGTAGACAACTCATGTAACATTTATTAGTGTTAATAATTGTTTGTTTTCATATCTCTTGTTTATGCTAGATCGTAGCGATGTAAACTTCAGGTCTTCAGCTCACCTTTTCCCTGGGCCGGGAAGGAATGTTCACGCAAATCAGCGCCATCTAGTTCAAATGTATTCAAGTCTAATAGAGTGAATGCGCACGATCCTTTGTTCTTGTCGCGCGGTCTGATATTGCTCCCCCTCTGTTCGGCCAGCCGTCTTAGTAGGCAGACGTGCTGTCATTGTATCGCGGTGCGCGAGCCATTGTTAAAACCAACATGGCGTAATTTAGTGTAAAAGTGTAATTTAGGTTAAGGAAGAGAAATATACGTGTAAAGAGTGCCCGTTGTTTCTCTTCGAAACCCATCCGTCGTTACCGCAGCAGGCGAGGCGGCGTACCCGTCCACGAGACGGACGGTGGTGGTCCAGAAAACCTCTGCAGCAGCGTGCCGGAGCGACTCGACAGCTACAGAGAAGTATTTAGATGTAACAAACCGGCCTACCGCGGCGACTGGGCTGGTTTTGCGTACAGGATTAATAAAATAAGCGAGGCGAAAGAAATATATTCGCATTATATACAGTTAATTGAGTCCAGTTCTAGCAGTACTTATACAGAAGAATTTTCCGATTACGTACTTGAAGTAATTTGCAACAAAATAGATAAGATTTATAATATAATATTAGAATATAGTATCAGTAATTCTAGTGAAGTCCAGAAACAAGTTAAAATGGCAGAAAAATTCGACTTAAAGGAAGTGGGATCACTGATTCCCTTATATGATGGCAAAGATGATACGGTAGAGAGAATTATTGAAGGTATTGAGATGATGGATAGCATATTGAAAGAAGCAGATAACAAGAAATTGCTGATTTCGTTTGTTTTAAAAACGAAATTGACCAGGAACGCAAAAATTAAATTAAATCAAAATTATGATACTGTTTCAGCATTAATCGCTGACATAAAGAAATATTTACTACCAAAAAAATCAGCAAATTCATTGTTAGTGCAATTAAATAGCGTTACACAAAATAACCTATCTGTTGCGGACTATGCCGATAAGATTGAAGAGTTGTTTACTAATCTCACGATTGCGCAAGCGGACAATAATCAACAGGCATGCGAAATCTTGAGACCAATAAACGAAAACTTAGCTATTAAAAAGTTTGCAGACGGTTTGCGCAACAGAAGGTTAGGAACTATAATTTCAGCTAGAAATTACAAGGAGTTGAAGGAAGCAGTGCAAGCGGCCAAGGATGAGGACAGCAGCCAGCCAACCCCCGTGGTTATGCACATGAGAGGCAACAGGGGAGGATTTCAAGTAAGTGGACGGAACAGTCGCGGATACTATAATCAGCAGTATCGCGGCCGATGGAATAGCCGTGGTTTCAATAACCAGTATCACCGTGCCAACAACTGGGCACCCAATACCTTTAACAGGTATAGGGGTAGCAACAGTTACCAAACCAGAGGGCGAGCAACGCGGAATTTCCCGCGTAACAGCCGTAGTGCCCGAGGAGGTCGCGGGCACCAACATAGCGCGATCTACGCTGCTACGACATCTGGAAACCAGGTGAGTGACGAACAACCCAATCTTTCAGAGTTTTTTCGTCCCTAAAGTGTTAATATGTGAAGGCATAAACTACGTATTTACGTGTGAAGGATTAGATTACGTAATTTTTCGAGTCAATGGGCAAGACCTATCTTTTATTATCGATACAGGCGCAACTTGTTCACTAATTCATTTAGATAAAGTTCCAAGTAACTTATTACAAAAGAGAGATTCAGTTATAAAAGGTGTTGGCGGTGGAATCACTTGCAATAACATAGCATATGTATCACTAGAGAATTGTAACCAGATAGCATTCACACATAAGTTCCACGTATTAAATGAAATGCCATGTCATGCAGACGGGCTTATTGGCTTAGATTTCTTGAGAACTCACGGTGCAGATATCGACTTACGGACGAACTTGTTGACGTTGTATTACGGCGACCAAGCTTGTGTGTTGCCAATTCATGGAAATAATGATACTGATACACATTTATCACTACCAGCGAGAAGTGAGACTTTGCATTTTATGAAATTAAATTCATCATTTCAAATAGGAAATGAATATGTCGTAAATTCATGCGAATTGAAAGAAAATGTTTTTTTAGCAGGAACGATAGGAAAAGTTAAAAATAATAGATTACCGATTAGAATATTAAACACGAGCGATAAGGACATTAAACTACCTATTTTTATACCAGAATTGACATCTTTAAAGGAATATGACATATGTTATTTTAACAAGTACGACAATGGAGTAGAACGGGTGACGCGTTTATTAGAAACATTAAAATTAAATCATTTAAATAAATTTGACAGAAAACTTATTGAGTCCATATGTGTGAAGTATGCGGACGTTTTTTATTTAGATGGTGACAAGTTAGGCACAACAAACATATTGAGTCAGAAAATTAGCGTAAAACCTAATACAAAACCAGTTTATGTAAAACCATACCGTTTACCAGAAACCATGAAACCAGAAATTAGCAGACAGATAAAAAATATGTTAGAAGACGACATTATAGAACCCACAAATAGTGACTGGAATAGCCCAATACTTTTAGTACCCAAAAAATCTGACAATAACACAAAAAAATGGAGGTTAGTTATAGACTACCGAAGAGTAAATAACGTAATTCAGGATGATAAGTTTCCACTACCTAACATTAATGAGATTTTAGACTCGTTGTCTGGAGCTATATACTTCAGTCACTTAGACCTACAGCAATCATACTACCAGACAGCTTTAGACGAAGATAGCAGAAATACAGGGTGTTTGGTAACCGGATGCAAAGCCGAAAGTAGGAGATAGTCTAGGTCATGTAGAACATTTTTAGCCATACTTGTCTTAGACAAATGTTATTAGTTTTTTTTAATTTAAATTTTAAGATTTGTCGGAGAAAACTGCAAAACTTCAGACTAAATCGATAATTAGTACTTTTTTTACTGCAGGTAGATTTTTTTTTGTTTTATTTCGTATTGTGCAATGTCTATCAAACACTAGAAAAGTGATTTCAAACATCTGTGTCTAAAGAAAACAAGTTGACAGCGATTTAAAATTTTAGTTACATGAAAATGTAAACGATTTAAGTGATTTCAAAGTACGATAAAAAAAAAACTAAAATAGCCACGAATTTTCAAACCATTTTAAAAACATGCTTGGCTTTTACCCTTTTATTTAAGCTATCAAACACGACTGTAGCTACTGTATCCTTGAAAATAAGCCACCTAAACCAACTGGGTAGCTAAAATGTTTCACTCTACTTGTGATACTTGTGGTAGTTGTGGTGACGAATCTCATTATGATTTTACAATAAAACATTGGTTCTGAATACTAAGTTGGCGTTGACTTGACATTTGACTTGTTTTAAAAGGGTTAAGTGTACTGGACAAAACTACCACATGCAATTTTAACAAACAAAGGCTTGCGGCGGTGAGAGACAAAAGAGACTGATAGCGGCAGGCGGTGAGCGGCGTTAAACAAAGATGATCGGTTTTGTGCTTTATTGACAAAGATAAACTGATTAGCTACATGAGTATTTGTGCAAAAACTAGTAATTTAGTCTAGTTACAACTTCAGTTGCGATTAGACGTTCATTGTGGTTTAATTTCCCGCTCTCATCTCAATTTACCGTGTCAAGTTGTAGCTGCCGTAGGCGCTCCTTCACGTGTAATTACGACTTCTTCATTGTAAACATGGAGTTTACGAACGAAGAATACGCCGACATTATCTACATGTACTGCAAAGCTGACAGTAATGGAGCGATGGCCCGACGGATGTACCAAGAGCGTTTTCCAAACCGGAGATTGCCTAATGTGAGAGTGTTTTACAATTCATTCCGAAGGCTACGTGAGAATGGTATTGCTGTGCAACATGGAGGGAATCCAGGACGTAATCGCCCTGAAGTGGAGGAAGACGTTCTACAGGCATTTGCAGAGGATCCGAATACGAGCATCAGAGTGGTAGCTCGTAATAATCTGAACTTGTCCACATGGAAAGTATGGGCCACAATGAATCGTGAGGGAAAATATCCTTTTCGCGGCATCGGAGTTCAAGGTTTGGACGAAGGAGATCCTGCACGCCGAGTGGACTTCTGCCGATTTTTACTCAATGCGGATATCGAAGACCGACGTTTTTTGCGAAGCATTCTTTGGACCGATGAATCGAAATTTTCCCGGGAGGGGATCACAAATTTCCATAACCTACACCAATGGGCTGACAAAAACAACAATCCACATTGGAAAAAGCAAGTGTCCTTCCAAAGAAGGTTTTCCGTCAATGTGTGGGCTGGAATCATCGGCAGAGTCCTTATTGGGCCACATTTTTTGCCAAATAATTTAAATGGGGCAAATTATTTGGAATTTTTACAAAACGATTTGCCCAGGCTTATTGACGAAGACCAGCTGCCCGGTGCAGTGACATTTCAACACGACGGTTGTCCCGCCCATTACTCTCTGGCTGTAAGGGAGCATCTGGATAACTGTTTCCCGGACGGTTGGATCGGCAGAGGCGGACGAATCCCTTGGCCCGCTCGGTCACCTGATTTGACACCATTGGATTTTTTCGTTTGGGGCCGAGCTAAGGAGCTAGTCTACACACAAGAGGTCATTAATACCGTAGAAGAGCTGAGGGAGAGGATAGAAGCGGCGTTCGAAAGGATGAGGGAAGAAATGATATTCGGAACAACCACCACAGAAGTAAGAAGACGGGCTCGTGCTTGTATTCGAAACGGCGGGTCACATTTTGAAAACGAGCGATGATGTGTAATTTTAATGTGTTGATCGTAAAAATAAATAACTTATCTTTTATGCTTTTGTTTTAATTTACCCTAAACATTCCCTCTTATTAGTACAGGTAGCCTATTTTCAAAGATAAAATGGCTTGAGACATGATTGTCTTATCGCCCGCCGCCTGCCGCTATCAGTCCCTTTTGTCTCTCACCGCCGCAAGCCTTTGTTTGTTAAAATTGCATGTGGTAGTTTTGTCCAGTACACTTAACCCTTTTAAAACAAGTCAAATGTCAAGTCAACGCCAACTTAGTATTCAGAACCAATGTTTTATTATAAAATCATAATGAGATTCGTCACCACAACTACCACAAGTATCACAAGTAGAGTGAAACATTTTAGCTACCCAGTTGGTTTAGGTGGCTTATTTTCAAGGATACAGTAGCTACAGTCGTGTTTGATAGCTTAAATAAAAGGGTAAAAGCCAAGCATGTTTTTAAAATGGTTTGAAAATTCGTGGCTATTTTAGTTTTTTTTTTCGTACTTTGAAATCACTTAAATCGTTTACATTTTCATATAACTAAAATTTTAAATCGCTGTCAACTTGTTTTCTTTAGACACAGATGTTTGAAATCACTTTTCTAGTGTTTGATAGACATTGCACAATACGAAATAAAACAAAAAAAAATCTACCTGCAGTAAAAAAAGTACTAATTATCGATTTAGTCTGAAGTTTTGCAGTTTTCTCCGACAAATTTTTAAATTTAAATTTTAAAAAAACTAATAACATTTGTCTAAGACAAGTATGGCTAAAAATGTTCTACATGACCTAGGCTATCTCCTACTTTCGGCTTTGCATCCGGTTACCAAACACCCTGTATTACGTCGTTTTCAAGTAGCCAAGGACAATTTCGTATGAAGAGGCTCCCCATGGGATTAAAAATATCTCCTAGCGCATTTTCACGTGTCATGTCAATTGCCATGTCAGGTCTCTCGTACGAAAAATGCTTTATTTATATGGATGACCTTGTAGTTTTTGGGAGAAACATGGAACAACACAACAAACACTTAACTGACGTGTTAGAACGATTACGAAAGGTAAATTTAAAGGTCAATCCCCAAAAATGTGAATTTCTTAAAAAACAATTGCTTTATTTAGGCCATGTAGTGTCGGCCGAAGGAGTTTTGCCTGACCCTGAGAAAACGAGAGTATTAAAAGATTATCCGGAACCTAAAACAACTGAAGAAGTTAGACGTTTTGTTGCTTTTTGTAACTATTACAGGAAATTTATACCGAATTTTGCAGATATTTCATTACCCTTGAATAAGTTAAGTAGAAAAAATGTTACATTTCAGTGGACAGAAGAATGTAAACAAGCATTTATAAATTTAAAGGAAAAGCTAATTTCTCCACCAATTTTACAGTATCCAGATTTTTCTGACGAAAACGAATTTTTCTTACAAACGGACGCTTCCGGGAAAGCGATAGGCTCATGTTTATGTAATAAGGACATGAGACCCGTAGCATACGCTAGTAGTTAGAACATTAAATAAGGCCGAGTTAAATTATCCAACAATTCAGAAAGAATTATTATCTGTGACATGGAGTGTCAGATACTTCAGACCCTATTTATACGGAAAAAGTTTTACTATAATGACTGACCATAAGCCACTATTATATTTGTTTAGCATGGACCCATCAAGTCGTTTAATTAAATTCAGATTACAACTCGAAGAGTACGACTATAAAGTTGTATACGTTAAAGGCAGAGATAACGTCGTCGCGGACGCGTTGAGTAGGGTGACCATCACTTCGGACGAATTAAAAAATATAGGAGAGCAAGTTTTGGTTTCAACTAGAGCGCAAAGTAGAAAAGCTTTACAGCAGAGTTTGGATTGCGGAAATACTACGAATCTTAATATTCCCAAGGATTCGAGGCCTGATCAACCTCAAATTTCGGAAATATTATGAAAACCGAGTAATTCCGTTGAATTGCAATTCATTAAAAGTTCGAATTTAGACGAGTTAAGAGAGAAAAATCTAATTACAATGGAGCAAGAATGTTTTTCGTTAATTGAAGAAAAGTCAATTATATACATAAACCTTAGCTATATGTCGCATTATACGCGAGCCGATTTTGCGAATAAACTAAGTGATTTTTGTAAAAAGATAAATATAACAGAAATATATGTCATTAAGACACAAAATAACGCGTTATTCTTAAAGAATCTTAGTGAAGAAATAATGAATTGAAAATAGATGTCATATACTTCAGAAAAAGTGACCAAACCCTCCGGTGTCCGAGGCCAGATTTGAACTGGCGTCTTCAGCTTTCGCGGCTGACGTCCTGACCACTAGACCACCCGGTCACGGCGGAACTTGACAAATTTTCTCATGTATATGCAATCTCTGAATTTGAAACGGCTAGGCGCCGTTGACCATACTCTAAGGGCATGCGCAGTACGTGCTTGCACCTCCTATCCGAATCTCTTACGTGATTCTGGTATAGCGAGAGAGATGGTGCTGCCATCTATGAATCTTGAAGCAAATCAAATTATTTTGTTCAATATTTTTTGATTTGAACAAAATAATTTGATTTGCTTCAAGATTCAAGAAATAATGAGTAATGATAAGTGGTCCGGACCACGCATTAGCATTCTCAGAAATGTTAAGAGAATATTTGATGAAAAAGAAAAAACAACTTAATATTAAATGACTACCATCTATTGCCGACCAGTGGGCATGCTGGCATACGACGAATGATAAATAACATTAAATGTAAATACTTTTGGCCAAAGTTAGAACATGATGTTAAGAATTTTGTACGTAAATGTAGTAAATGTCAATTTATGAAATATTCGCGAGAAAATAGGGAACCTATGGAAATAACGACAACAGCCACAACGGCCTTGGAGAAAATATTTCTCGACATCGTAGGACCTTTAGAAACAGATGTTGAAGGTTACTCCTACATCTTAACTATACAGTGTGAACTCAGTCAGTATATCGAAGCGTACCCGCTACGGAACAAGGACACAGTCAGCGTGGCGCGAGCCTTAGTCAACAATTTCATACTAAGGTATGGTATACCGAAGGTCATTGCCACCGATAAGGGGACAGAGTTCACATCGTCAACATTTAGCGAGGTATGTAAACTTTTAAATATTAACAAATTGCATTCGACTGCTTACCACCATCAATCTCTTGGAGCTATAGAAAATATGCATAAGCATTTAGCGGCATTTTTACGAATTTATTGTGACGAGCGTCTAAATACGTGGAGTCACTGGCTACCGTTTTGGTGTTTTGCCTACAACACCACGGTACATAGTTCTACAAAATACACGCCATTTGAACTTGTTTTCGGAAAACAATGTCAAGTACCTAGTAATTTAAGTAATACTTTGGATCCATTGTATAATCCTATATGTTAGAATTAAGGCATAGATTACAGTTAGTTCATAAGGATGCGAGAGAGCATTTGTTTAGAAGTAAGTTAACAAATAAGAATTTGTATGATCGAAAAATTGTTCCTTTTGTCTACAAGAAGGATGATTTAGTTTTGATAAAAAACGAAACTGGGAAAAAATTGGACAAATTGTATAAAGGTCCATTTAAAGTTATAAGCGATTGTGGAACGAATATTATAATAGAAAATAAGGGAAAAAATGAAACTATTCATAAAAATCGTGTAAAACTGTTTATTACGTAATGTTTTTCTTTTCTTCGATAAATATGAGCACACAATAATATGCATTAAAATTATATTAATGTTTACCTTACAAATGATACTATGCCAACATTGTTAACTATGTTACATTACTTCTACTTATGAAAAAAAATAAAATATTTTGCATTAATTTTTTTTTTCTTTTATTAGCCCGGTGATGTAGTGGGCATAAGAGAGTAGGTTAATCAGTCTCAATAAAGAGCTCAAACTAACGACACGTATTCATATTTAACGCAACCTAAGTACCTATAGCCATCCAATCTCCACATATGCGATAAAGGGCTTTCTTTTTTACTGCCCGTGGTGAGTACACAATTGTACGTCTTCACCTGGCCATAATGCGAGTTTTACCGTACGCGTAGCGTGCGGTAATATTCACATTATGGCCAGGTGTGACGTAAATTTAATTAATGTTTAGACAGTAAGTCATAGATCGAACTTTTCTACGCACACGGCTCATAAGACTTTGCTTGCACCCTCTTTTTAGGAAAGATTTTTTCAACACACCTGCTCATAACGAGGTTCTGATTCCACCGCTTTTATGCTCATAATCCTAGATATTAAACACGCGTGCATTTCACAATTCCAACTAGTGGAATAATTTAATAATCCGATCAAGTGACGTGTGTACTCTAGTACCAAGTTGTACGTACGCAGACGAATCGTTGTAATTTAGTCGGGTATTACCTTTACTTTTTTTTTAACTCTATGAGTTTACATTCTAAAAAAGTAAATATATTAAAAATATACACATCTACGATAGAATACAAATTATACAATCCTGATTGTGAATAAGAATAATTTCAACTTATTATATTACTCGTAATACACAATAAATTACGTTTATCTACCTATACACTCGCATTGTAAGTCCTCTAAAACGTGGTCAAAAACGGTAGGCAATGGCTAGCATTACCACAACCGATTTTACTATGATAAGCTTTTTATCTGTGACAGTAACGTAATTTTAAGTTTACATGCTCAAACATTGATGTGTTATGAGTTTTGATAACATAATGTACACCTGCACGCGCCCGCGCGGCCGCCGACACGCTCCCCCCCGACCGCCGGCACTCGCCCTCCCGACCGCCGGCACAATCGAGTTGGCCATGGCGGTGCAATGGCGGCCATTCTATGGTTTCCGAACACGGCAATTAATACAAATAATATGAGTGTAGATAAAGCAGTGTATGCAACTGTACGTAATTAGGCCTTAAAACACTCGTGTGATCTTATTATGAAACTCACCTGCGGCTTGTTTCATAAAACCACACTCGTATTTTAAGGACCCTTATTACGTAACAGTTACATAAACTACTATTTAAACACGAATTGTCTGTTTTAATATTGGCTGTTTGGCATTATACGTCCGCGCCTTTGCCTCAAGCTGCACGCACATCCAAAAAAGAAAATTGCGCGCCATTTATATAAGTTAACCTCAAATCATTGTTTATTTGTTAGATTTTTCTCGTCGTGTTTTATTAATTTAAACAAATTATATTTTCAATTAATAAGAAGACAACTTTAGCGTTAATTTAACCTCTGGATATATTTCAAAATTGTGATACATACTAGTAAAATGTCATCATAAAAATCTAGTGAGCAATACGTAAGATAAAAATACTATAATTTATTGCACAATAAATGTGAAGACTTTAATTTTATGAAATGATTTGAAAAAGAGTTCCAGATACTCAATAACATCACAAAAAAGGTTAGTTAAATTTAATTATCTTAGGTTCGTAAGTACCTCTATCCTGTAAACATTCTGACAATTAATGTATTTATCAAAAGTTATTAATTATACTATTCTGTTATTTCCTCGCAAGTGTGTTGAAAAACGTCGTATGAAACGCGTGTGCTTGATCATAACATAAGCTCAGCTTCCTTATGCGCACTCACATGCGTTCGTGCGCACAATATAGCTTTTTATGTAATGATCAACTTAGCACACTTGTATCATAATGTACTATTGTCGCCCAATTCCATATTTTTTGTAGCTCAGGGAACGATTTTATTTCTCCGCCTTTCTTTTTTAGAATTCCTTTCATAATACTCCAGTACTCTTCAACGGGCCGCAGTTCTGGACTATTTGGCGGATTACATATTTTGGATACCACCACGATCCTGTTAGCGTTGTACCATTCCATAACTGATTTTGCGTAATGGCATCTGGCTAGATCTGGCCAAAACAGCGGTGGTGAGGCATGCTGCATGCCTTATAGAAGGCAGCAAACGCTTCTGTAAACACCCTTTCCGATAAATATCGCCGTTTATGGTCCCGGTGGTGATAAACGAGCGACTTCTTTTACCACAGCTACATATTGCCTGCCAAAGAAGGTATTTTTTTGGAAATTTCCCTCGTTTTTTTAATTTACAATCTTCAGTAGCATCTGTTCGAGATTTGCTAGCATAAAACTCTTAACCAGGTATTTGTTTAAAATCCGCTTTTATATACGTCTCGTCGTCCATCACCACGCATTCAAATTTTGTAAGAAAATCTTTATAGAGTTTTCGCGACCGTTTCTTTGCGGATAAGTTCTGTTTTGAGTCTCGATCTGGTGCGGCCTGGGCTTTATAACTCCTCAGTCCTGCCCTCTGTTTCACTTTTTAGACATAGGACTAAGAAATTTTCACTTTTTTAGCAACATCACGAGATGAAATCGTATGATTTGAGGCAATATCTTTAAAATACTCTGTTCCTTTTTCTTAATCATCAATTCATAGACTCCCTGCAACCCACCACTTCCTGACTTTCTATCTATTGTCAAGCGTTCACGGAAAGTTTTTAATACGTGACCAACCGTAGATTGTGGATATTTCAGCCTTTTCGCCATATCTCTGTAGCTTAACATAGGATTTTTTACATGTTCGTGCAAAATGCGTTCACGTTTTTGATGTTGTACGCTCGACATTTTGCCAACGAACTAATAAAAGAAAATAAAACTATCATAATTTTCTCCCACTTCATTTAAAAAAAAACTTAAATTTCATTATCTTTCTCCGTCGTGATACTTTTGTCTGAGTCCTTTTCTCCATGGTCTAACACTGTTATTTATATATATGTAAGAGTATGTATATGTAAGTATGTTTAAGTAGATATATGTTTATTTGGTTATAATTATGTGTAAATTGTGTAATATGTATATGTTTATTTTAATGGATTATTTATATAAGTAGATATAGATATTTTGCCATAATTACTATGTGTATGAATAAATTAAGATCTTGTCATGATTTTCAACACCTACTGACATTAATGATTTAACCAATCTCCGCTACCTTAAGGTTGTCTGGAAGAGATCGCTTCTTAGCGATAAGACCGCCTGTTGTTTACCTTAAGTTTTGTAATTTTTCTGTCTCAGTTTCTTTTATTGAGGTGTACAATAAAGAGTATTTTATTTATTTATTTATTTATCATTTTATAGGACAGTTCCTTGTGAGAAAATTGTTTTTTAAAAAGTTTGAATATCTCAATTTTTCGAATAACTATAGCTATTTTTACATGCCCAAATTTTGGCGTGTTCAACCTTTACAAGTATTTTTAATTCGCTGGCGGGCTCGCAGCGGCCACTCTGTTACGTCTTCCATGGAGAAAGGTGACCGTCAAAGAAGCACGATTAACAAATATTGGCCCAAAATAATATTTTCCCATATACTTACTTAGGTTTTTCAATTTTCTTTTATTACCAGACCTAAAAACTTTTTGTGTTCTAAAATATGTATTGCTTTTAAAGTTCTAGGCTCGATTAATTACCCTGCTAAAGTAAAAAAACAATGCAAGAGCATAAGTAGTAGCAAGGTTTTTGAAAACCGTTTGTTATGATTTCGTTTATGGTTCCAGCTCCTATTTTTTTAGATTATTTTGTAGTGCTTGGACTTACGGACAATATTTAGGTAGGCCTCATCATAGTCAGCATCCTCAGGCACCTAATAAAATTTGGTTAGTTTTTGTTTCTAAGTATTAATATGGTTAAATTCTGTATAACTATTTTAGACTGATTATAATGAATAATTTGGAAAAACTTTTGTTTTTTTTGCCACTTATGTATTTTATTGAAGTAAGTAAGGGCGCCACACACTTACTCTGAATTTAGTTCCGGTTTCAGCATACCGGGAGCATATTATATTTATTTATAGTCGGTGGTGTACACTTATTTATACGGAAAATGATGATGATGGAATTTCCATTTGCAGAACTAATCCTTTAGGCTCTAAGATTAATTTAAGAAGGGGAGCCAATCAAATTTCTGATGCAATTTTTTGACGAAGTGGGGGGGTGCCCCCCATAATTAATTAAAAATAAGATAGAGCTATATAGTCAAGTTTGATATCATTTTCGTGTAAAGCAAGGATGCCGAATTAATTTTTGGTATTTTATTTATACCTTTCCATATAAGAAAACATAAAAAAAATATGAAATCTATGTTTGATATTTTTTTGAATAAATGCCTATATTTTATTTATTTATTGTCGTAACATGAAAAATATACTTCCATGATAAAGCCCTGTTATTCACCTTTATAAAAAGTATATAAATCCTTTATTGGTTATAATATCTTTAACGAAAAATAATAATATTAATAGGCCTGTTATCAACCATAATCTAATTATGTAGGAAAAACGATGTGGTTTGAGCTCTAATGCTTGCCTAATTATATCTTTCACAACTAAATGGACGTCAACCATTTTAAACGCTATTATTTACCTTGCCTTTGTATGCTTGTTATAATCCGTAAGTGAAATAAAGAGTTCGTTTAGAAGATACCGGAACCGGTTACCAATAAAGGGATATCGAGTAAGTATTTGGTAGGGTTGTTTTTAAAAACTATCCATTTAGTAAGCACATTATTGCGTTACCCAAAGGTAAGCGCTTGGCGGGTACGGATTGGAGGAGGAGAGCAGAAGGTCGAGTCCAGTGGCGTGCCATGGGAGAGGCCTATGTCCAGCAGTGGACAGATACTGGCTGCTGCTGCTGCTGCTAATAATGATAATGTAGCGCTTACCGAAATGATAATCCAAAATGACGTTTACCTATCTAACCTAAAGCTACTTTCATCTCTATTGATAAGACATTAGACAGGGACATAACATTGAATATAGGGTAACCATATAATTTTGTAACCAAATAATAGGGTTACCCTTTCGAAAAGAGTTATCAAATACAGGAGTTCTACGGTCACTGTTATCTAGTGACGTTTTCAAGTGAAAGGTACATCATTGCGGGTTATCAATAAGGGCCCGTTCATTTTTTTTAGAGAGAAAATTTAAGTGGTAGGTATACATCTTCAACTGAGGACAGTCTGCTGGCGAATAGTGCGCTCTAAAATTAAAATAACAATTTAGTGTTATACCTACTTAGACATTACACGAACTTATTTGAAAATTTGTTAATTCATTATAACTAATATTTACATAACTAAATGCAAGTCTGCATATCTACAGCTACATGCTTCATCCCACATCTCCATAATTTTGTGGTTGAAATTTTACCCTCGTCCTGTTGACAAATTGATCCGATATCTGGTGCACACCTTAAGTTCTGATGACAATTACAATTTAATAGATTCAGTGTCATTGTAAATCCAAGATGACTGCCGCTACAGAATGCCGTGTATTACATATTTCTTAAAAACCCCCTAAATCAAGTATAAAATGAAAGGGATTTACTAGTAGAACACAGTGCATTGCGGATCATAAAGTAAGCGGAGTTTAAACAGTTTTAGTAACATAACAACTTGAAAAGAAAATAAGTATTGTTTAGGTAAATTCAAAAGCTTTTATTGAAAATAAACAATGATATAGATAATGTACAAAAAGCTATAAAAATAATTCGGTAGGTTCTAGGTACCAGTCGTCACACCACTCTTCTCATCAATGTAGCTAGAGCATTGAAAAAACAAAAAACTAAATCGTGGGGCGTTCGAATCTTTTATCAACGGACAACGCCTAATATCATTATAATATATATGAACTTAGGTTAGGTACGCTACGCTAGTGGTGTGATGAACGGTACCTAGGACCTATCGATTATTTTAGCCTTGAGTACATTACCTGCATCATTATTTTCAATTAAACAGCTTAATATACGATTTTTAACATACTAATTTAACTACTATTAGAAACGGGGTGTTTACCTAACTACAACATACATGGTAAATATCACACCAATAATGATATTTTAATAGTATCCAGTCAAAACAGAAAATTATCATTTTACTTATTTTATTTATGGCCTGGATACGAGACTTTCAAGCCAAATCTTAATTGGATAACTCTGCACTATAATGTGTTACAAATATAACAATTGTGTTCCCCACTTCCCACAAAAGTAGGAACATTCATATTTTTTTTACAAAAACGGTTGAAGTTACCACAAAACTTTCAATAAAGGAAATATTCTTCATGAAATTGTCTACAATTCTTGCCTTTGAAGTAAGTTGCTAAGACTTATAGTTTTCAATCTATGTGTCGCGAAAATTGTAACCCCCCCTTTTTACGTCCACCGCACCATAAATTTAGGTGGCTCTGCTTCCTAAAATGGCCTATGGGTCCTAAAGTCTCACTATGCTAAAGGAGATCCCATCATCACTAAAATCCGTATAATGCCCTTTGTTGTCGTGTGCACCACCGACTATTAACAAATAATTAAATTAGGTTCGTTCAGTAGATTTTTGTATAGGCCACGGCAAAAATATGCATACAATTTTGAACCTTATTACAATGGAGTAAGGTGCAAAAGTGTAGACATATTTTTGGCGTTGACTGATGTACCCATCTGCGTTAAAAACAACTGACAGCGAGTGTATGTTCGATTGATTAAGGATGAGTTTGCCTAGATTTGTAAAGGAATAAATATTACGAAAAAAAAACAAAGGCTTATGTAAACTAGTCTTTTTTTCGCCCGTAAGATACGTTGTATAACATTTTTATTTCCAATTGGGTAACGGAATGTATGGTTCAAGTTATTCGGACTCAGTTATGAAGCCTTTAAGGTATTCATTTTCATATAAATTTTCGGTGAAAATTAAAAGTTAGTGTAGCTGGTCGGTTGTATTAGTTTTGTAACTAAGTCTTACGAGCGTTTCTAATACATTGCGACTGCTTTGGTTTCAACGTAAGGTATCAAAAGTTTAACTACATAATTATGTATAACATATGTTAAACATAAGAAAGTATCTATTTTTCTACTCAGGTAGTACGGGTACTTAAGAGTCCGGTAAACTTTTTTTTAGATTTCGCTCAAGTATTTGATACTATTTTGCAGTAACTAACGAAACTTATATCAGTTTGTATACATACAGCCTTGGCCAGAAGTGTTGAGCATAGCTCTTTTTTGTTTACAATTTTGATGTTAAGTATTTATTCCCTATCATAACAATGTGCGATGACGTAAAATGTTATATTTTATTGATACTACTGACATGACATATTGTAGGTATATAAAGTGCTTGCTTGCTTGCCGCTTGCTCTACTTATCATTGCATGCCTACTATAAGGTAGAACATAAGGACACCTGTTTATTATAAGACCACCAATGTAAACACTATGTTCTAGCAATAAAATATTTCATTTCATTTCATTTATATCTAGAAGACTTCACTTAATAACACTTTCAAGGTACCTATAAAATATGAAAAGTGGAGGACCCAAAAATGCGAATTTAAGTCAGTGCGACAAATTTCAAATATTCTATGCAGTTACTACTTACTCACTTCAACAAAACATACCTGCTCAGTCTGAATTAATTGATAAAATAACTTCAAAAAAGATAGAAACGCCGGTCTAAACTTTCGAGTTTTGTATGAAAATCGCAAGGGTGCTCAACACTTCTGGCCAAGGCTGTACTTTGAAAGTACGTGTCTTTATAAATGGAACGCTTTTTTGTGTTCTTGTCTTATTTATGAGTAATTCAGCCTAATCTAACACCTGTTTCGCGATATTTGCTTGGAGAGGTGAAAAGAGTAAGTTTTTATTAATTAAAATTAAGTTATACTAGTACGTAAAATACACAAATACGTTGGGAAATGAGTCGTCTGAGGAATAAGTGGAACAGTTTTTTTTATTTTCATACATATTTTTAAGGGAGTGTATGTTTAGCTAGAGCATTTTTATGAAAAATTGACGAAGTTTAGGTGATATTTTTGGGATGGTATTAAAGGATTTCACAAAAATAAAAATACAGAAATAAACTGTACTTCATGCTCTAATCATATAATATAAAACATATTAGGGGCCATAAAAAATAATAACTAATAATCCAGCGACAAGATTGCACGAATCAACGTCCTCACTAAACAAGCTCTGTAAGAATTCAGTTTTAGGGTATTAAATATTAATATATTGAGACCTGTATATATTAATATTAACTGCGACTATCTTATACGAACTATCTAATTAAATGCGATTAATGTGCGTAATTTAATTATTAGCGAGTTTGGGCACTTACGGTTTAACGGCCCCTTACCCTAGTCGGTTCGGTAGCGACCCTGCCTACGAAGCAGGAGGTCCCGGGTTCGAATCCTGGTAAGGGCATTTATGTTTATCACAGATATCTGTTCCTGAGTTTGGTTGTTTTCTATGTCTCAAGTGCCGACGAAATATGATGACGCCGAATATTTGGCTTATCGGACTTCCGTCGGTTTCGAATATCTTACTTCTTAGAGAACGTGAGTATCAGGGAATTACTTGCAAGTCTGGCAACATCGAAACATATATTAAAACCGGTATTAGACATTGCAGTTTGTAGGGCCCAATCTGTCAGGTTGGGAGTTGTGATAAGAGTTAGGGCCCTTAAAGCCCTGTTACACTTTACTTTTTTTAGTGTCCTAACTAGCATCCTAATTAGGATCCTAACTTTTTTTAATAGTAAATTTACTTGCTAAATGCGGTTAGACTTGACTAAATTTACAAACTAAACAATTTAGGAAGCTAACTAGGACAACTGTAACACGGCTTTTAGGGAGCTGAAGGAGAGTAGGGAAAGGAAGGGTACACAACAGATTGGGCCCTACAAATTGCAATGTCTAATACCGGTTTTAGGCCCCCATTAATGGTTTCTATACATGGCGCAATTTCGACTTTAAGGCGATTATCACACTGGCGCCGCAACTGGATGCGGCGACGGTGTGCAAGCGTGACAGCGCTATAGACATGCATAACGCTATCTATCTCGTTCGCACACCGTCGCTGCATGCGAAAACCGCCTAAAATTGCATGCGATTTCGATACGTTGCCGCTAGGTAAGTGCAACGAAATCAATCCATCGATCAAGTGCCGCAATGTATTAAAATCGCAGGTGATTAGCTGCGACGTCAGTAGAGGCCTTAAACAATCAAGTTTGTGTACCTAATATCATCATCTCTTTTTATTCATGAGTAACAACGTTACATTGCTCAATATACTATTGAATTTGGAGCCTGGATGACCTGGATTTGAATACCCCATTATTTAGTGAAGTGGCAACAACGAAGCAATACACTGCGGGTCTACGGCGATCATAGAAAATCGAAATTTCGTTATCTCCGTCTCTATCGCTCTTGCACATTCCAAAGAGAGTGCGAATAGATGATCGAACGAACGAAGTGGTTCGCGGTTATATGCCTGGACTTTATCACTCTGTAATAAAGTTTACAAATGGTTACAATATGTGTCGTCGAACTCCTCGGACACTTTATGGTGAGAGGGACAGATAAATGACATATATGACTGGAAGAGAATGCCTACTGGCATTAAGTCCGCCTTTTGTACATCAAGTTTTCTTTTGTGCAATAAAGTTTAAATAAATATATCTCTTTCCTACTCACTAAAGAGTGTGTCCAAATAACCGCATAAGTTTAATGGTTTAATTCGACGTCCCGCTCTGACGTCCAAACTGATTCGTTTCGTTGTGAATTTAGATTCTTTGTGACGAAGCAGAGTCGTCTGAATAAGTTGGTTCTTTTACGAATCAGTCGGTGAAAGTTTAACATAAAATTGGGCAATATTAGGTAGCTATTTCGGGTGCCTAGTGTGCCTCTGTAACATAATGGGTTCTTTGAACTTCTTATTGCTTTCTACAATAGCAATGCTTATGGTGCAAAACGGTAAGTGGTTACTTACATATACAATTTACAAACAAAAGTATTATTTCAATTCAATAACAAATACTTACCTTAACTATTCATTAAATATAATTTTATATTTACCAGTAACTTTTCGGTGAAGCCATAGAGACATAAGTAAGCTTAGAATTATCACTCATGCCTACATACATACATACACGTATATATATAATAAGTTTAAAGCCAGCTTTGCTGCAATTTAGTATTAATAAGATTTCAGTTTAATACGTATTTTTTCTGTCCTAGCGTTTGTCCCAGCTAAAAAGCTACAAACGCTAGGCTAAAAACTCTATTGAGCCTGGGGTCCGCTCAGCAACCTAATCCGAGGAATTGGCGTAGGTACGGTACTAGTTTTTACGAAAGCGACTGCCATCTGGCCTTCCAACCCAGAGGGAAAACTAGGCCTTGTTGTGATTAGATCCAGTTTCCTCGCGATGTTTTCGTTTACTTAAAAGCGACTAAATATCAAATGATATTTCGTCCATAAGTTCCGAAAAACTCAGTGGTATGTACGAGCCGGGGTTTGAATCCGCGACCTTCGGATTGACAGACTGACGCCTTAACGCCAGGCCACCAGCGCAGTTTTAATACGTATTATTACATTTGGGTGTGCTTAAATAGTAGTTTATGTAACTGTTACGTAATAAGGCCTAATTACGTAACACTCATATTATTTATCCTAAATGCCGAATTCGGAAACCATAGAATGGCCGCCATTGCATCGCCATGGCCAACTCGATTGTGTCGACGGCCGCGCGGGCGCGTGAAGGTGTACATTATGTTATCAAAACTCATAACACATCAATATATGAGCATGTAAAGTTAAAATTACGTTACTGCCACAGATAAAAAGCTTGTCATAGTTAAATCGGTTGTGGTAATGCTAGCCATTGCCTACCGTTTTCGAACACGTTTTAGAGAACTTACAATGTGATAGCGTGCCCAGAGGTTTGGAGTAGGGCAAGCCTAAAGACATGATTTCGTACTAACTATTCAATCTTTATATACTCAAAATGTCATCATCTTTCGAAAAAAATATGCTACAACAGCAATATAAGTTATTTAGAATGAAAACAAGTAACAATCTAGCCTAGTGTATTTTGTAAGCAGCCCTACTAAATTTTCGCTTATGCAACTGGTTTATCTGATACGTGCCTACAAATAACACAAGCCGGGTATTAGGTTTAACGACACATTGATTTTGAACAAACTTCAGAGATTTTACCTTGCCTTTGTTGATCATGATCAACACTTGGACGTACCTCAAACAGTCACAAGGAACGGCTTCATCCATTATTAATAAGTAATTTTAACACTTTTACAAGTTTTACAAAAGAATTAAGCACTTTTACTAACTCGTAACCTCACCTCACCCCAATACCATTCAATTCACATTTACTTGCTCACAATTAATTTGCATATCAAATTCGACTTTTGTAATATAATACACTTGAAGTTGTCCGTTAACGCTCACTTGCGTCGCGCGATCTTACGACATGCGGCCAACTTCACACCAAAAAGCTGGTTTTAAATCGCCGTATTTTGCTATAGGTACACCGGGCAAAAATTGTTGCTCGTTGTACAGACACCAATAGGGCGATTTGTATAGGCGAAATGAATGCCCGCTTACATGCCGCTTGCGAGGCGGCGGCGGCGGTGAGTGCGAGCGGGATAGCATGCGCTACGTTTAGTTTCGTTTGCCTCAGTCGTTTGCGCGGCAGTGGCGAAACTTTGTTGCGTTTGGCAAAATTTATAAACAGCTCACTCGAAATAATTAATACGGGTTATTTAGCGCGACGATTAAAATACGTAATTTCGGTGAGGCAACTAGGGCGAGCCCGGCTTTTGGGCTTGTATGGAAGTACCGCCACTGCAATGTGAGTGTAGATAAACTTATTGAGAATAAGTTTAACCATACGTTATACCATTAGTTTAACGGCCCGCTAGCCTAGTCGGTAGTGACCCTGCCTAATATGAAGCAGGAGGTCCCGGGTTCGAATCCTGGTCAGGGCATTTATTTGTGTGTTCATCACGGATATTTGTTTCTGAGTTATGGATGTTTTCTATGTATTTAAGTATTTTTCTATATCTATCTATTATATATATATCGTCGCCTAGTACCCACAACGTAAGCCTTATTGAGCTTATACCGGTATTACACCTGCCTAAATCGTGCCCTAACGACAAGGACGCTGCATTACGCTAGACACGTTTGGAGATATTGCTTAACGTGTCTAACATATTTCGGCATCCTTGTCGTTAGGGCCTGATTTAGGGAGGTGTAATACCGGCATTACTGTGGGACTAGGTTGATTTGTGTGATATTGTGCCAAAATATTTATTTATTTATTATTATTTATTTATACCTCCCATAAGACTTATAAGCCCCTTTATTTCACTAATTTCTTAGGTTAATTTATAATATTTTGCAAAATTAAAATATAAAAATACATCTAAAACACACAAAATACACTACAAACATTATAAAAAACCTAACCTAGGGTGCCGCCAACATCATTTGTTTAAACAACCTGTATTCGCCGGAGTCGGACCTATTCGCGCTGCTTGTAGGGAGCAGCTATCACTCTACAGAAAGCAAAGCCTCTGACGAACAAGGTTGCCTATAATTTATTTGACAAAATGAATACATATCGATGGAAGACAAACCAAAGCTTGATTAAGAAGCGTACATTTTCCCGCCTTTTAATAATTGACATTGGCTACAGGCAACGCCGCCTAAACCACTCCACGTCCACCAGAAAAAAACCCCACGCCAAATCTTGGGATTAGGGTGCCAGAGCCCCAGGACCTATTAAGCCGTGGAAAAAAATGGTTATACGCTGCTATGACGACGATGAAAAAAAAAATCTCTTGTGATTTAACGCAAGTTAAAATCCCTAAATACCCTCGGGCTGACTGAAATACACGGAAACATGACTTATATTATAATAGTTATTAGTAGTTTATGTAACTGTTACGTAATAAGGGTCCTTAAAACATGAGTGTGGTTTTATGAAATGAGCCGCAGGCGAATTTCATAATAAGATCACACGAGTGTTTTAAGGCCTAATTACGTACAGTTGCATACACTGCTTTATCTACACTCATATTATATATATTAAATTAATTGTTCGGAAACCATAGAATGACCGCCATTGTACCGTCATGGCCTACTCGATTGTGCCGGCGCTCGCGCGGGACCAATCAAGTTGGCCATGGCGGTAACATTATGTTATCAAATTCGATGTCCCAAATTTGAAACTCATTGCTTAACAATATTTGAGCATGCATAGTTAAAATTACGTTACTGCCGCAGATAAGAAACTTATCATAGTTAAATCGTTTGTTGTAATGCTTGTCATTGTCTACGGTTTTTGAACGCATTTTAGAGTACTTACAGTATGAGTGTAGATAAAATAATTTATAATGTGTATACTTTCAGGTGTAAGTGTGACCCTCAAGTGTTATAAGTGTATCGACGGAGATAATAATATGATTGGACAAACATGTGTCGCTGGCCCTGCTCAGAAGTTTAAACTTCTTGTTGTTAAAACTGTTAATACCGATGTCGATGTCTTTAAATGTAAGTGTTTTAAATATCTAAGAAAGTAAAAGTGTGTCTTAAACTTTTTTTGGGTGCCTCCTTTACATGCGAAGTGGGGGTGATTTTTTCGCTCCGAAAGTCCCAAGTCCCAATCACGTAGATATCTGTAGCCCTCTAACTTTTGAACTGTGTGTACAAAAATATCAGGACGGGGACGTAAGGGACGTAATTGTTGCAAAATATCCTATAAACCACCCCGTTCTTTAAGTGTGTCTATTTAAAAGACTTGTGGGGGACCGACAACGACGGAACCCTACACTGCGAATGGCCCGACACGCTTTTGGCCGGTTTTTAGGGTTCCGTTGTCAACTATTAGGAACCCTCATAGTTTCTACCGTCTGTCCGCGGTCTAGCTCAGTGACCGTTCGCACTAGAAAACATAGAAGTCCACATCCACAAGTCCGAGTCAATATATTTGTATCATACAGGGTGCCATCTGAGACGTGATCAGTTATATGTTTTTCTAACTCCATAAACAACTGGCAGTTGAATGCCCCAACTTTTACTAAAATCAGACATTTTTTTTTTCTTTTTTTACATGTTTTTGTAATTTATTTTTCTTTCAAAAGTGATAATATTAGTGTGAAACAGTTTTATAAGATATTTAAGGTAAAAAAAATATTAAATTACATTTTATCCGGAATAAATGAAATTGTTATTAACGACAGTTCCATTTCAAAGAGGTAATTCAATTTACTTATTTAAATATTCTAATAAGTAGTTTAAATATCACGAAAACCCCGTCAAATGAAAAATAAATTACAAAAACATGCAAAAAAAAGAAAAAAAATTTCTGATTTTAGTAAAAGTTGGGGCATTCAACTGCTAGTTGTTTATGGAGTTAGAAAAAAATATAACTGATCACGTCTCAGATGGCACCCTGTATTATTAATATTATTATGGTACGTATGTTTGCTTCCAGATAGCAGATTCGAGACGGCATTGGGCGGTTGCGCACACTTTCTGCCTTACAATAACCGCAGGATGATCGATTGCAATAGCTGGAATGGATATGGATGGTCACATTTAAAGTGCAGTGCTTGCTTGGACATATATTGCGACGGGACCAACGGCGCCTCTACCCTAACAGTTACTGTGCTGTTAATACCACTTCTACTATTGTTCACGTAAATAATATTAGATGTAGAAAGTAGTTATTATAGTCCTTTGTCATATTTTATAATAACGATGAAAACATTACAAAATATAACTGTTTCACATACTTAGTACTTATCCTCAGTCCAAACCACACAAGCATGGCGTGGCTTATGGTTTGGTGGATTTAATATTTTTGTGTATAGAATACCTACAAGTTCCAGCATTTTCAAAAATGTGCCGTTTTTATGTTTGGCTATTTCTTTTTATGTTTATGATTATGTACCTACCTATACTTTGTTTTATGCATTATTTTCTAAGTATTAAAAGTACTTTTACTTACCTACGTTTGATTAGATAAATACCTAAAAGAATGTCACCATCGCTGCTTTAAAAAGCGCTTCTTGTTGCATCTAGACGTGTATGGCGAGACGACACCTTGCGCGTCCGCGGGTCGCCCGCGTCGCGTACTGTGTAGGCCTGTTACGAAGTCTACCGGGGTATTGGGATAATCGGCAGTTAATGGGACTAAACCAAGGGATTAGAGTAGAGACATACCTATGAGAAGGTCTCCATCGCTGCTATAAAAGGCGCTGCGCTCCATAGACTTGTTGCATAGGTAGACGTGTATTGCAAGCCCGTTGCGAGCCCGCGGGTCGCCCGCGCCGCATACTGTGTGTAGGCCTGATACGAAGTCCACTGGGGTATTGGGCAGGTCGAATGGTAGCCAGCGGGACTAAAACAAAACATTTGGTAAGATATATATTACGTGAAAGCTTTTTTAGAATTATACAGCGTGCCTCTGACTATGGAATTTGGCTTTAAATGTAAGGATCGATTTTGCTAAGCCCGCTAAATGGTACCCTTTCCAAAAAATTGTACCAAATTTTCATTTGAACACCTTCGATAGACAAAGTCGGCCGCAATAAGTGCACGATCGATATTCACAAAGCCGATAGCTTTATAAAGATAACTATATTTTTGCCACCAAAATTTAGATTTGCCACCTAATTTGTATCCCCTAATTAATATCTGCCTACAACTAATATATCTGTGACGATTTAAATCGAAACGGTCACCAACTTTAACACCAAATTAATGGATATTTAAAAAACCCTGTAAAAATACCGAAAAATTTTTTTGTCGGAGTCAAGATAGGTGCGACGACGAGCGAAGCGAGGAGTGTGTTAAGTGAACTGCGAACTAACAGTGCGAGTGTGCCGCGGCAGCGGCCGTCAAGCGACAGAACCGATCCGAAGAAGGTGATCCGATTTTTGGTACCAGATATATTATTTCGGTGATCACATAATTTTCCGGAAATTTTAAGTAATTTTTTTTTGGTAAGTAATCGTTTTGATATTATTTGGTGGTACCATGGTGTTACCTACAATATTGGTGGCAGATCTATTATTCTAGTGGCCAATCTTATTTATTAGGTCATGGACTTCGCATTTATTTGGTGATCGATTGAATCATACCCCTTAGTAAATATCTTCATGTCATAGTTACATATTTCGGAGAGTAATATTCAATTTATGAAGTTTCATACCTGATTAGGATCAGGCTCCTGTTCGTCCCAGTTATGGGTAAGATATTTAGCGACATTCAGACGCTTGAAAGGCTTGTGCACAACAGATGGGCGGATCCTGCAACATGGAATATTTTCTATTAATATCATACAAGAGTCAAGGGTAATGATACGGTAAAGTCGGGTTACTTTGACCCAAAGGAGGATAACTTTACTTTACCCCATATAGAAATCAGGGCTAAAGTAACCTAACTTTACGATACCTAAAATTATAACATAAAAGGTCGTTAAGGGCGGAGCCAATAGCACGCTTAAGTATATACATATGTAGGGTTCGAATGTAAAATGTATATAGGTAACTCTGTAACTGTTAGTAGGTATATCTGTAGAAAAAGCGGCGTCTGTTATTGTGCCTTGACACGATCTAGGCAATGTTAATTAAGTCTGCCCAGATCATTGCACATTTAAGAATTTTGACTTGAAAAGTATCGCCATCATGTGTAATTTCTACACTAGTATGAATCCATGTTAGCCTACCTGTAGAACCAGGTACGCCGGTTGTCATTCCTCGGGGCCGTGAAAGCGGAGCCCGAGAGCTGCTCGGCGTAGAGGCCGTAGGCGCAGCGCTGCGGGGTGTTCCGCCCCGCTGGGAGCGCGCCCGGCCGCCGAGGGTCCTCCGATGAGAACTCGGAACCGAAGCCTGATAGATACTAACGCACAAATAATGAATGTATGAATAAATGCTTTATTGCACACCTCAAAAAAGAACAGCACTGTAGAAAAATAGTACATTACTGCAGAGAACAGTAAGTAAGCTTTCCTGGCTGAGTATTTAGTAGCCGTCCGAGTCGAAGACGAGGACGGCTATAATACGAAGCCAGGAAAGCTGATTACGGTCGAAGCATGTATAGTGCTTTTCTCAAACATGTAAGGAAATAAAATAAAATAAAACACAGGGGTATATGGGTATAAAAATTTATTTTATCATATTAGGTATATCGCTAAAATTAACACAGGGTTATTTACATTACATACAAAATAGTTGCAGAGACAAGTCTTTATATAAACTCAAGAGCAAAAATATTAGGTCACTTTGTATGAGAAATCAGTACAAAGTGACCCGTTACTTTTGCTCTTGAGTGTAGATATATAGTTATTGTATTAGATATATCAGCCCATTATAGTTACTATAATAGTTCATAATTATACTAAACTATTTAAGGGCTCACACACACACAAGAGACTTTTCTCGGCTACTATTTTGCCCTTCATACCTAGGAAGAGTTGTGAAATGTATGGTGCCCCATACATTTCACGACTCTTCTCTTTGTATGCGCATAAAGTGTAGCAAACTGCGACAAAGATAAATAAATCGCTCTGAAAATAAGTTGATCGTGCATACGCCCCCTAAAAGTTTTAATTATAAATCATTTCAAAAGGTTGGCTGCTATTGCCAGTTTCGATTCAATAGACACTGCAACATGGTACACCGTCATATCTTTCAGCTCAACCTTTAATACAAAATATAATTTAGAAAATCATTATACTAGTTTCTGAACGATATGTCACAACGAGAACGACCCAACGACCCAATGGAAATTGACATTTATAATAACCTTAAATATTTTTTCAACATATCGGAACTCGGACGTCGCAATATTCGTTGGGAATAAGGGAACAAACAAACATAAAGTGGCTACCTATTTACATTAACTGTACAGTACAACATTCATAAAAATGAAATCATGAGGGGACTACCTACAGGTAAGATTGAAATGCAAAGTCTTACTAATACTCACTAAACATTCTTAGTGTCTAAGATATGACCTCCTTACTTATATTACGTACTTTATCATACATTTAGAATCAATCATAACGTGAAAACTTTGTCAAAGTTATTATTAATTTATGTTGAATGTGATATTGGACATGTTAGGACAGTTACTTATAGATATTTTTATTGTTTTTCCAGGAACAGAAATGTTGGTTTGTTGTATATCTGTTGAAGAACCTGCTTGTGATGGTACGATATGTGCGGTGGACTGCTCGCTATTTCCAACATCTTGATGAGAAGGCGGTGGCTGGGGATTTGATTCATGCAGTGATGGTTGTGGACAATCTGTCAAATTTTGAACCTGGCAATATGTACTTGAAGATGAAGGTTGAACTTGAATGGATGGAGGTTGTTTTACATTTTGCCGAATGAAACCTGGAGGATCTTTGGAGCAGCCTGGTTGTGGATTTTCATACAAAGATTCATAATTCTGATGCGAAGAGTTGTATTGATTTTCTGTGTTTGTGCTACTTCTTAATTTTATGTTTTCTGTAATGTTTTTTGATATTTTGTCCTTGTTTCCTATGGAGTCTTCAATGTAACCTTCTGCAACCTTATCCGACTTCCAGCCACCATGCCTTTTAAGAGCTAGAAGGTCGGCTCCAGAGTCTGCCAGAAGTGTTGCTGAACTACGTCGGAAACTATGTCCAGTATATAAGTGCGGGTCATCTAAATTTAAAAAAGTTGCAATTTTCTTAGGCATTGAAGCTATGGTATGCCGTCCAATTACTTGTTTAGTGCATTTGGAATTCTTGTAATTGAGAAACAATCTATCAGTAATTGTGTCCTTGGGCCGCAAGTCATAATATTTTTGAAAAATATTTTTAAATTCATCCCGGACCACAAATGATCTATCTATTTTTGTCTTAGTGTCTCTCAATTGGATTACGATTATATCGCCTTGAAATTCAATGTCTTTGGTAGTAATCATACTTAATTCCAATCCTCTGCATGCTCCTGTTATGCCCAAGATCATGGCTACCTGTAATAGATAATAGTAGATATATATTTCATTAGCTAGGCTTTTTTATTAAATGAATTAAGACTTTTTTGTAAATATTCAGTCATAAAATTAATATGTAGAATATGTTATTGGTGTCCTGATTAGTTTTAGTTAAGTTTTTTGTTAGGTAGGTACATTCATTATTATTTATTAAATTATAGTCAGACCAAAACTTTTTTTGTTATTTTTTGTATCTTATTAGTGCAAATGTGGTTTTGCTAGGACACTGGACAGAGCAGTAAATTATCAAGATTATGTAGTTACTTCATTTTTATGCAAGTAGGTATGTAAAATATGATTAAATAGTCAGATTTGCTTACCTTTATAGCAAGATATGTATCATCAGGTGCGCAGTTGAGGAAGGTTTCTATGTTTTCACTGCTAAATATTCTTGCTTTCTTGGCCTTGTACCCAGCTGAATTCCTTTTTAACCAAGCACGTAAGTTTGAAAAACTCTGCATGTCAATATTATGTTTCAGCTACATTGTAGCCTTCATCATGGAATACATTGCCCATAATGATGATGGCTTTTTCGATTGAGCCATTTCTGTGAAATAGGCCAGGAAAACTGTTTCCGAAAAGCTATGTGCATTTTTATCTGCCCTCCATTTAAGGAAACTTTCGTAACATGTGATATACCTCTCTTTTGATTTAGCTGGCAGCAAATTGTTTAAAGCTAATTGCGCCTCGGCTCTTAGTTCCGGAGGGGTCCCATCAATTTCCATGTCGTTTTCGTCAGAAGTCATTTTATTAAAAATTTTAATACTATCCAAGTATCCAAGCAAGATAAAATTATTCGTTATCGATGAAAGAAAACGATGCAATAAAATATATGTATTTTCCCTCCAATTTTTTTTTTTTTTATGTTCGTATTTTTCTTTCAACTTGTTACCGGTTATTCGAGATTAAACTGTCTTTGTCGATTTATTGTAACATATTCGGTTTTAAAATAAAGTTTTTGGTGTGTTAATAATAGTTTTATTTATAAGTATTACTTTTTGTACCTACATAAAAACCGGAAAACACAGAAAAATATTGCTGACCTTTTTTTTCTGGCAGAATGACTCGAGCCTTTGGCATAGTAAGATTGATCAAAAATTTAAAACAACTTCAGTTACTGGCTGAGTGATTTAATGTTGTATGAAAATCCTTTACGTACGTCGCGCTGAACCTGCCTTGGAATAGAGTCCCTACTGGTCTCTAATTACTAACGTAACAGGAACATTTCCGAGCATGTTTGAGAAAAAATAATTAAATATTGAAATATTTGAGATTAACCGCAAACCTTCAAAGGGAAACATGTCTGACGCACTCCAACAACTTTGCTAGTCTGTGCGGAAAGAGAAGTGTCGTAGAATTGATTAGTTCGTTCGTATACTTAGGTTAAATCCACGACACTTTCCGCAACAAACTCTATTATTCTTCCTGTATGTAAGTACAGTACATATAGTGCTGGTTCGTTTATCTTGTATCTCTCTCTCTCAATTGCTCAAAGGTTAGTTAAAAGAGACCCCTTGCAGGGATAAGTTCGCCTTTGTAGTTGTTTTTTTTATAAGCTGTTTTACAAACTATTACTTACAGTAAAGTTTTTGCACATACATACATACATAGTATAGGTACATACTCTACAAAACGAAAAACCTTATCGGAAAGAGTAAAGGGCACTTTCCACGACGTCAAATAAAACTCAGTTGCGTGAACAAAAAAAAAATCTAATTATAATTCCAAAAATTGCCTTAGGTAAACAATAATCTATAGGTAATGGCATGCTTTACCTAATTTTACAATCTACCTACATAAAATAGGTATATTTGCAAACAGTTATATTTTCCACAGTTACATAATTAAATGCAACTTACCTTCAATTCGGACATTTTTTAAACAAATCCACGCTCAACACGTTCCAAAGCACGGCACGGAGTGCCCGAGGTGTTTACTAGCCGGGCTATATAATTTCTACGAGTATGCTAATATACCCGTTTTGCTGGAGATAACTTCGAGCAATCTCGAAAACAAAATAGTTGGTCTTGGTAAACATAATAAACACACCTCTAATGTGAATTGATAAGAATACGTTGGTGGTATAAGTTATGTACTTATGTAATTCCTCGCCATTTCTCGAGGAATGGCGTCGCCTGGAGGAGGCCTATATCAAAAACAGCCTGATAAAGAAAAAGAAGAACAAGGACAAAAATAGAAATAAATATAAATAATTATGTAAACAAGTTTAAAGTCAGTGGATAACGGCTATTATTAAATTAAATTAACTTATGTAATTATACGCACAAAAAGAGAGCAATGTGGTTTTTTTTAATGCGAGTGGTGTTTTTGAGATCCTACCGTAAAATTCTAATCTAGAATCTGGAGCGTAGCGAATAGACTCAATAACGCATGAGGTGCAAATAACGTTTATAAATGAAAAAAAAAACACTTAAATTATTTCATATTAGTATCGTTTTAATTTTCTGTTAAGAGGTAAAAAGTACCAATGGAGCTAATAAGGCATTTTGCTCTGTGCTTTGCACCAAATAAGTATTTTTCATTTCATTTCAAATAATTTAAGTATTTTTTTCCATTTAACAATTAGACAATATAAAAAATAGGATGTTTAAAACTAAGGATATGGCCGGATCCTATAGCCACGTTCATAGTTCGTTCACATGTAAGCTATACCAAAACGATACGTAAACATGATTGACGTCCACAACATATAATTACACCGTGTTGTATAATATGATGTAAGATTTCCAAGTCTGATTTTTTTTAAATCTAAATAACTATTTGCGACAGTTATTAGAAGTTAGAAAATTTTATATAAGTATTTATATTATTCCAAAAATATTAGTAGGGATTCTTAAGAAACGAGTTATCTTTATATGAAATGTATTTGTGCAACCGGCATTTATTTATATCTCGTAAACAAGTTGCTATCATCCGAGTAACTGGTTTCGAACTCCTGGGCACATTGAAATTTAAATGAGGTAGGCGTGATTCTTACGTTGGTCTGCATAATATGGCTTTAGTACGAACATTGGTAACTGTTTTATTGTATTGATCATACTGGTGACCTTGACCATTTAAAATGATCCGTATAACGCGGATCATTGTAATTCTAACCATCCGTTGTAACCATTCAACTCTGGAGAGAAACACCAGGTATGAACCATTCCAAAGCGCTTATCAAGGCCTTGAGCAAAAAGGCGTCTACGAACGCCTTGGCGCTGTCCAGGAACCAACTGCGAAATTTGGTAAGGGGTACTGGGCACTGCGGCCTAAACAAGCACATGCACACTATGGGGAAACGTGACACTGGGCGGTGCAGACTCTGTATGGAGACAGAGGAGACGCCCTTGCACATCCTCGCAGATTGCCCTTCCCTAACGCGCACTCGTAACTTAATTCTGGGTCGGCACATACTACGCCCGGAGGAGTTAAAGTCTCTCGAGATCAAAACGACCCTGGAACTGTTTGAAGTTGCAGGGTTAGACCGAGAGTTGTAGTAGGTGGCGATCACAATAGATTAGTGATGGTCGCAGTGATACATAGGCTTGGGAGCTTTACATAGCCTAGCCTCTAACAAGAAGAAGAACCATCCGTTGCATGCACAGGAACCATAAAGGTTTTTGTTGCTCTTAAATGAGCGCCAATTTTGGACCAGTTTGTAGGGACCCGTCCTTTTGTATACTTGCCACATGGTCCTGACCTACTATAATTGTTTATAAACTATTTATTTGTCACACTTTTATGAAAGGTACCATTTCGCGGAAGGCCCTTAAGTTGTACAGATTCAATGTTGTATTAGAACAATACAAGCGTAAACGCCGGCCGCCAAATGGTACCTTTTGATGTAGAGTGTCACATTTTCTGGTCTTAGTCAAAATTAGACGGGAAAAAATAGGTCCCTCCTGTTACTGAAACTTAACTAAGAGAAAAGTTTTGACGTTCTAAGCACCGAAATGTAATAAAGAACGAATACACAGTCTATAAAAATGGCCCCAATAGTGCTGTAAGAACGACTCGTACAGCAGTTTCTCTGACAGTCTTATTACGGTATAACTCTGGCCGGTTACAAATTTTCACGAGCCATATTTTCGGTAAATCTTGTTTCTTCTTTTCGTGTCGACGTTCCCTAAGTTTCATACTTGAGATGCCCAGTAGGCGGCGGTGTTGACAGCCCTGGGCGTTGCGTTCACCAAGTCGAGCTCCGAACAGTGAAATGGGCAGGCGGGGCAGGCCAGTAGGTGCGCCATGGTTTGCGGTGCCTTGCCGCCAATCTTGTTTGAAACTGCAAACTTGTTTGAACTACTACTATGCATATCCTATCTCAATGGTTCTAAGCATGTATTTACCAGCTAGGGATCATATTCCGTAACTACCAAGAAAATAGGAAAGGTAAATCTCGAACTTACTTCCAGTTTAAATATTTTTAAAGAGAAATAACAGACAAAGTACTTTCGCAAAGATTTATTTCGTTTATATGAACAAAATGTTAAGCGATCTCAATTTTCTTGTATTCGAGTACATTTCATGACAGTATAATGGTCTATACTACAATGGTGAAACATGATTCTTCAACTACTAATTACAAATACGACGTACATAAACAACAAGCAAGAAGATTCCACAGGCAAGAGTCCAGTAGTTGAAGATTCATTATAAAAGTGATTACAGTATGAGAATACAGAAATGATTTTACAATTTCAATAGTAAATTTCAAAATTGTAACAACTATTACATCACTTACAGCATGACGTTAATATTATTATTGTTCGTATTAATACTTTATAGCTACCAATTTGCAAGACTGACAACGTAAAGGTCGACCAAATTGTTGCGGTTAGTCCCTAATTCACGAACTTGACAACTTGTTTTGACAACACACTGAGTATTTATAAGTTGTCAAATAATGGTCGGACAAAAAAAAATCGGTGACAATTGTCAAATTAGTAAAATTGTAGCGTACCAGAAAACTGGATAGAAATATTGTATATTCGCCATCAGATATATCGGAGCGGCCAAGGTGGTCACAAATATCTGAACAACGCCTCTATTGTCAAGGCGATAAAGTGCATGTTCAGATATTTTTGAGTACCCTGGCCGCTCCGATATATATGATCGCGACTGTACGTACCGATAGCATCGCACCAATTTAGACAGACCTTTAGGTTAGAAATCTCAAGTGTGTTCATACAACCACACCAAAGGAAGATATTGTCATAAATATACTTAGTTTTCAATTCATTTCTAAAAAACAAGCAAAATTATTTGGACAAAACATCGCGTGCTAATATAGCAATAAATAACATTCAATTGAACAATCAATTACAATAATAATGAAGCTAAAACATCGATCCTATCATTAAAATATTATGCATTAACAATAAAACTTAATAGTGAACAACACAAATCACAGTTACGTAAGTTGAAAGCACATAAATACAAATACATTAAGCGCTTCACCTCGATTATTATAATATAAAACGTATTAATTAGTATTATTGAAACGTATAACAACTAAAAATAGCCCAATAATAAAAACATACAATTCATATTTTGTTCCTGAAATAAACCAAACAGCCTACAAAAATGTTATCTAATACATAAGAAAATTAATAATTCAAAAATTAAAATAATAACATCTTTAAATTTGCTAGAACCTACCCTACGTACATTAATATCACACGGCCTTACAGTGGCCTTACATACATATACGTACTGATATAATACATTGATATTTGGTAACATTGGAAATAGTAAAGACAACCACTTGGCATAATGTTTTAGACTATTGATTTTCACTTGTCCCATTTGGTAAACAAGATTCCAAACTAACAACTTTTTTTCTAAAACCTGATGCCATGCCAAATCGATTTAGTAATGTCTAGAATTTTTTAGAATTTAAAGTTTGTGGTTAGATTTTTTTACCAAATAAGGTATTTTTTTTACCTTAAGCGTATAAAGGCAACTGATTCGCCTACAATATCTATAAATATGAGTAGGTAGACATACGAATATCAATCGTTACTAATCCGGTCAAAAAATGTTTACCAAGTGAAATAAAAAAACGAAACCATTAAAATTAGCTTTAAATGATAAAGCTACAAAAGGTTCGTGATACAAAATTCTCTCTGTTCAGGTATAAAATCTAGTTTAGCCAACAGCGTCACACAAAGCTGCCGTATTCTGTAAACTTGCGTCTTTCCCTGGCTGACCCACCCCTATGCAAACTTAAAGATGGTCAAAAATATTTCAAGTTGAAATGTAAAAAAATGACTGGTTTTGTTTCATTCCACACCACTTTCAAGTTACATTCAAATTCCACTGAGAAATTTTCCAAAAAAAAAATCGTATTACCTACGTATTGTTATTCAAAAATTATGATAAGACTATAAAATATAACGGTTACACTCAGGCCACTCAAGTACTGTGCCGTGCTAAAGTGACGTGAGTGTAACCGTTATATTTAATAGTGTTAGTATGTCTCACGAAAGTTTAAATTTAATAATTATGATAGACCGTAAAAATTGTAATTCTAAATTATGTGTCATGTGTTTGCACTTTAAAATATATGTATTATTTTATCAAGAATTATTAATGCGCAATGTTAATCAGGGGTAACATTTAATACCTAAGAGCTCATCAAATCTAAGCACAAGTTTCAGAATACATAGCACATCCACAAAACTCTGCCTAAGCCATTTACCAATACCTCGTTCTTACAAAAATAATCAAATGTAAATACATTGAGGTTATACATTTGAAAAATAATCTTCACTTGGGATATATTATAGATATGCAGTTATATATTCGATATAATAAGCCGCATGAACCGGCCACGAAAAACTACATATCCTTTCTCAACCGAGAATACAAAAAACACTATTCCTTTCCTAAAGAAATGCCTGCTACAATATGAAGATTAGACTAATCGATTATAATTTGTATATAAGATTGCGGATCTACTAAATATGTGAGGTGTCTTAACATCTTAAGCTACGAACAGTTATAGGTAATTAACTACATATTCAAAACTACGTATGTTTGCTTATAAAGATATATTACACGCTTGAGTATTCACTACACTGGACGATTATTAAAATGTATATAGTCTGGCTAACGAAAATTGACTCAAGCCAATCCGTATCCATTTACCAATAATATAATATTTTTTACGTCACACCTAGCCATAATGTGAGTTTTATCGCACGCTACGCGTACGGTAAAACTCGCATTATGCCCAGGTGGAGACGTAAAATTGTGTACTCACTACGGGCAGTAAAAAAGAAAGCCCTCTATCGCATATTTACAACCCTCGCCTGCGGCTCGGGTTACAAATACCTGCGATTTCGGCCTTTCTTTCTTTTACAGCCCTTGGTAAGTAATGTACTATTAATTCATTAGCCAGGTGGGGAAGCATGATTGTCATGAATATTTAGATTGTGATAAGCGACTGATTGACAGATGTTACATTTATATTACAGTCTTAAGGTGCGACCACACCGCTGCTTAAAATACGGTGACGTTACGGAATCGCAGTGACGCATCGTATCCGCACCGTTTTTATCGCATGCCCTCCACACCGCTGCTCAAAATACGGTTTGGAAGGTTCGCGTCAAAAACATTTCGTATGGGGCACGTCACTGCGTACACGTTGCGTCTGCGTATTTTGAGCAGCGGTGTGGAGGGCATGCGATAAAAACGGTGCGGATACGATGCGTCACTGCGATTCCGTAACGTCGCCGTATTTTAACCAGCGGTGTGGTCGCACCTTTAAGACTAAGAGCTGGCCACGTCAGATATGACACAATAATGAGAGTATTTAGTATTCCGTCTGGTTCGATTGGAATACTATCTTTATTGCTAGATCCGGGCATCTGGCAGCTTTTAATGGGCGGAGGTCGGAATGACACACTTTCAAAATTTTTAAATTGGAAAATAATAATACCAAAATAGGTAAAAACTGCCGAAGTTGCCTCAGTTATAAAGGACAGGGCCTATATTTTAACATTAGCACAAAACTTATTGCGTATTATTACGAAAACAATCACAGTAGGCGACAAACTATTAATTACATTATACGTCGTTTGGCAGTATTTCCCCCAACAGAGACTTTTGGCAATGACATAATTTAATTATTTATGTAATTTCTCGTAATATTGCATCAAACCCAAAACTCTAGGATTTGTTTTCTTGAAACGGGTTGCATTCTTTGACCTCCACCACTTTACAGCTGCCAGATGTCCAGATCTAGAAATAAGCATTGTATAGCAAACTGACTAGAGGGGTTCCGGTGCTCTCATTATTGTGTCATATCTGACGTGGCTAGCTCTCCGCCTATAGTAAATACATGTCGGGTTCGCTCCCAATAAATCCTCGTTTAACAAATTATCGTGAAATTACTGGATTCATAGCATGCCGGATTCATTAGTAACTTAATTTTGCAGTTTATTGCAATTTTTTTAAAAGACGTGATTCCCAAAAAACCTATTGCAAGTATTCGATTTAGTCGTGTGTTGGATAGGATTATGAGTATCAAAGTATCATTTATCAGATTACAGCATAGGGACATCAAGTTAATAATATGTACAGTCAATATTCGCAACGCTACCCTAATATTGTTTCTCTCTATATCTCATGTCCAATATTTTTAGATGTATTTTTCTGATCAAAATGCGTAAATTGAGTCGGGCCTTATTTTGGGTTATTCGTGGACGGTCTAGACCGCAATATGACTAGTGTAATATTTTGCCAATATCGCTTTTAGTCTACATCGTGAACGGTCTAAAATGCAAAATGTCTACATCAGTTTAGTCGTTTTATCTTTAGGTTAGCGATGTCGACGGAGCCCCGCAGCGGGGCTCCTATTTCTTTGCAGTTTGGCCTTCGGTCATTAGAAGAGAACTAACGAACCTAACCTACCTAGGAGTGATCATTTTGCGTTCTAGACAGTTCGCGATGTAGACTAAAAGCGATATATGCTAAATATTACACTAGTCATTTTGCGTTCTATAGACCGTCCGCGACAATACCCTTATTTTGATGAAGAACAAAGTGTCACTAACCATAAAGAGCAGAATTCATATCCGCTACTTTAAGGGCGATCTCTCTGAATGTATAATTCCAATTCTGATCGCAAGCTGCAGCAATATTATTGTTTTTTCATGGATACGTATTCTAGACAATTGCCGCAAAAATGTTTGCAGTAGCTACGTTAAGTACTACATTAACGCTCAAAGTAAGCGATTTAAGTCGAACTATACATTTTTTATTAACCTATAGCGTCAGAAAATGCTATCGAATTGAAGTTGTTTAAGTATCAACCCTGTCGACAGTACCTTTTTAATGGAAACGTCTCATTTGACGATATCAGTAAAGAAGTGACATGTTAATTTGTCACGTTTAGTAGTTCGAAGATTTCAACCTAAAATGCCTAGACTTCTAAGCGAGTCACAGCGATACGTAAATTATCGCGTCGCACTCTCTACTGACGTTAAGGGTTCAGACTGAGTGGCCGCTCGAGTGGCGGCGAACGGCGAAGCGTCTATAATAAACAAACGCAACCGTATGGAAGTGGTCTCAGTGGACGTTGCTCAAATCCCTTGGAAGCTCTATGTAACGCTTGTCGCGTCCGCAGACCGCCCCGCCGTACGTTCGCCAACGAGGCCATACTCTAAGGGCAGGTTGCACTAACCATAATTAACTAATATAACGAACCAAGGTCAAATATGGCGGTGCAGCTGTCACTCCATAGAAAACTATTAACACTTTGGCTACCGAGAACCCGCCTGGTAGACACTCGTAATGTTTGCTCAGATGCCGGGCACGCGGCGTGCGGCATTGCGTTGCACGTCGTAGCCCGCCTGGCGGGTTCTGTCGGTTTCTGGAGTATTGTTCAAAATTTTGCCCGGTTGCGAAAGTGTTAAACTTTTCATACTAGCAATTTTTAACTATGACTACGACATTACCAGATGGTTTGGTGCAACCGGCCCTAAGTCTTCTAATTTCAACACGAGTCTCAGTAGATTACCGCACTCTGACGCGACGTTAAGTCACCATTAACCTAGCCACAAATTGCCGATCAATTGTGAACCTTAATGCATTGAGTTAAGGTGTAGGCCAGTGTACCTGTCTACTGCTGCGGTAGCATGTGAGTCCAGGCGGCCTCGAACTTGGAGTGTGCGGTGCTGCACGCAGACTTGGACGCCTCGACCACGCTCAGCGGGAACGGCTCGCTCTGTTGGTACAATTTTATGAACTTTACAATAATTCTAGGGATACACAATCGCCCCAAAAAATGGCCCCACAATACTGCTGCAAGAACGACTCGTATAGATAAATTAACGAGAGCATGGAACTGCATATGTAGTAGTATTATTACAGGCATTCTATATTTGAATTTTCTATTTTCTCGTACTATCAGCATAAAAAGAGGTTTGTTATATATTGAAGAAGTAAATACCAAAATAAAGTCAGTGTCAAATTGTGAATATTATTTACGTTGTGCATATATTTTTACGTCAGATTTTATTGTATTCTCACAATTATCAGAATAATTTTGTGTCAGCCCGTACGACTAAGTGTAAGTTACATAATTTTCAAAAAATATGGCAGTGAGTAATTTTGGTCCGATTGAGAGTCAAAGTAAGCAAATTATTTTTAACTGTTATAAATATTCACCTCAAAGAAATTCACCTCCCCGAGAAATAAAAAGTTACGTACTTGTCCGTCATCAGCAGTAGACGATTTTGATCAGGAAGTCATCCGGAGAACTATATACAATTTTCATCTGTCCCATAAGCAATTTCCAACCTTAAAGGCACTCCACTCTGTGTTAAAATCCGATATAGATTACAAATTTGGCATTTCCACCTTACGAAAACAAATACAAAATTAGGATTTAAATGGAAAAAGACCGAGGACAACCGAAAAATATTAATGGAAAGACACAACATACAACTGCTAAGAATAAATTACCTTACCAAAATTGCGGAATATCGGTCTGAATATAGACCACTAGTTTATACTGATGAAACCTACATCCACACTTCACATGTGTCCGGAGAGGCTTGGACCGATGGAACAGAATTTGGTGTAAAAAAACAAATCAGTACAGGCCAGCGGTTAATAATAGTGCACGCAGGAGGAAAAGATGGTTTTATTCCCAACGCTTTATTAATGTTTAAGGCAAAACAAAAAACGGGAGATTACCATGACCAGATGAACTTTGTCAACTACGAAAAATGGTTAAAAGAAAAATTAATACCGAACCTTAAACCGAATAGCGTACTTATCGTAGATAATGCGTACTATCACAACAAACTTTTGAATCGTGCTCCAACGTCAAATTCTCATATACAAGAAATGATGGATTGGTTGACAGAACACAACATTTCGTATAGCCCGTTGATGTACAAAACCAGTTTGTATGATTTAATTAAACAAAATAAAGAGCGGTTTCGTGAGTACCACATAGATGCAATTTTAAAAGAACATGGCCACTCCGTTTTACGATTGCCACCGTATCACCCGACATTCAATCCGATCGAAAATATTTGGTCCATGGTAAAAGGATATGTAGCGAAAAGAAACGTTTCATTAAACATGCAAGGCATTATGAGTTTAGCAACTGAACGAATGAATACTATTACTGCTGAGGACTGGGAAAATATTTGTCGCCATGTCGAAAGTGAAGGAAATAAATATCGATGTCAGGAAGGGGAAATGGATCGAATTTCAAACAATCTTATTATCAATACTTGTGACAGCTCAGATGAAGAACATGATAGCGACTAAAAGCAAAAAACAGAGGACTACTACTTATTCCATTTCTTAATTTTATTAAATTAAGAGAAAATTATTCTCCTTTTGTTGCAAACGGTACAACCACTACAAATGCAATTCCATGATCTCGATAATTCATCTATACAACAGTTTATGTGACAGTCTTATTACTGTATAACACTGGCCGGTTATAAATTTTCACGAGCCCTATTTTCAGTAAATCTTGTTTGAGTCTGTACCTGCTTTATACTGTTGCTCGTTGTTAGTGACAGAATAAATATTGGTACTGAAGTACAGAAGACACTAGCCTGGGGTTAACATTTAGCTATTCGAATATGGGAAACATTTAAGTTGCGAAGCAAAAAAGAACTAACTGCAAATGGTGGGAAATGGGTGAATTGAAACGAGTTGAAATTGTACGCGCGTACAGGCTTCGGTCCGGTCACATCCCATTAAATAAGTTTGCACATCTGATGAAGAAAGCAGAGTCGCCCAATTGCGAAGTTTGCGACTCTATCGAGGATTTGCAACACTTCCTAATGGAATGTGTTCGGACTCGAGCCAAGAGGGTGCAATTATTTGAAGATAGAGGTTATGCGGTAACTGACATCGGTTTATTCCAGTCGATATTGGCGGAGCCCCTGTCTACAACTGCGAAATTAGTGTACAGTTTTTTCGATGTTTAGTTAGATATAGTAATACTGTAATACTTATACAAACTTTGTAATGTAGAAGCCTAACGGAGCCGACATATCATATTAACAAAGATTATATAAACAAAAAAGATTAAAAAAAAAAAAAAAACTAACTGCACATCAAAACTGAGGCACGGAATAAATAATAGTATTTCATACACTATGTATGGCATACAAAATGGCCACGCTTCGCCCCGCGCCGAACAGAATTACCTCACCCCGCTACGGCCGATTGGAACTAGTAGGCTAATCCGTCAGGCTGGCAGCGCATCGATAAGTTATGGTAATTTTTTTGTTGTGCTGTTAAATACTATCCTTCGAATATTTCGAAATTTCAAGGTAGGTACTTGAAATGCGTTGAAACTAGGGTTTTCAACTTACATCAGAAAAAAAAACATTAAAGAACAAAACAATACCTCATACTTAGGGTACGAAATTATTTTTTAGTTTCAAGTTGTTACAGCGGTTCGGGGATTTATATGCAGTCCAGGGAAAAAGGTCCCTCTTTGTCAATATGGAGTTATTAGTAATTCCTAAAACTACGCAAAAGGATAAGTTCGCCTTGGTACAAATGTATTTTTTTTCTTTGGGTATTTTTTTAATTTGTTGCACAATAAAGCGTTTTACTACTACTACTCCAATACACGCTATCTATTAGTGAAAGAATGTAAATCGGCAAAAGGCCCATTCACTAAACTCGTCCGTATATGTGTGTAAAATGATTAGATACAATAGATACTCACGGTGAGGGCGCAGAAGGCCCGCTCTACGGCGGCGATGAGGCGCTCCAGCTCGGCGCCGCTGCCCAGCACCAGCGCCAGCCCGGACCCTCGCTCGCGAGCCTCGCACACTGACCACTCCTGCAAAATACGGTTCATTCATTAGTCACAAGTGTTTCACAGTTAATCAATTGTATTAAACAATAATTTTAAACAAAAAAGAACCGACTTTACTACGCATCCACCTTTCCAACACCAAATGCTCGATCTGCTGTAAAAAATACTCAAATCACCATAGGTGTGCCTATAATAGTCGAAGAGTTCCCTCGATTTCTCCAGGATCCCATCATCAGATCCTGACATGGTTACAATGGGACCAACTGTGAAGTATACGCTTTCAAACAAAAAAAGAATTTTCCAAATCGGACCCGCCCTCTTCGAATAATCGGTGAACATACATAAAAAAATATATATCAAAAACAAAGACCCCGACGAATTGATAACCTCCTCCTTCGAAATCTTGAAGTCGGTTGAATACGGTCATTTTTGTTGACCTAGGCCGAAATAGTACATTACTTACCAAGGACTGTAAAAGAAAGAAAGGCCGAAATCGCAGGTATTTGTAAATATGCGACAGAGGGCTTTCTTTTTTACTGCCCGTGGTGAGTACACAATTTTACGTTTCCACCTGGCCATAATGCGAGTTTTACCGTACGCGTAGCGTGCGGTAAAACTCACATTATGGCCAGGTGTGACGTAAAGTGCATTATGAAAACGTATGTCAAGGTCGCCATGTGATGCTGGGTGTTAATAAAAAGTTAAAAACAACTCGCAAGTATAGTCTAAAATTTGAAGGCATAAATGACGTGTGTTAACCCTTTGACCGCCAAGCATCGGCCGGAAAAATCGTGCCCTCAACGCCGGCGCGCGCGGCGCACAGCAAACCGGTTGTATTTTGGACGTGATATCACGTGCTAGCGTTGAGGGCACGACTTTCCGTGCGCGTGATTTGACGTCTTTGGCGGTCAAAGCGTTGAGAGTAAGGGTGTGTGCCTGTCATACTCGTAAGGCACCCTACAATAAAATAGTACTTTTGTTTGGATGAAGTATTCTTTGTTCACCTTAAACTAGTAATAAATACCTACCTCTTTATTCTAATCTTTGAACCCTGAGTTACTAGACCTTGTCAGGATTTAGTTCGGTTTCAGCGTCATGTTTTCCCTCACCAAAAAGCGACAGGTTAATATCCTGTGACATTTCATACAAAAGTTCCGAAAAACTCAGTGGTACTAGCCAGGGTTCTAACCTGTGACCTTCGGATTGTTAAACGCAATGTTTACCGATGAGCTATCAGGCCTTTCAGGGTAATTAATTACAAACATTTATATGTTGAAACTTACCAAACAGCACCAGTTCTCGTCCGTGTCTGGTATTTTGAAGGCGGTCAGGTTTTTGAGCGAGCCGCACGCTAAAATCTCGACGTCCGTCCGCATCTCAGCAATGTATTCTGGGAAAAAGATAAGATAAAAGACTTCCTTCTCAACACAACACTAGTTACTAGTAAAAGAGTTTCACCGTGTATTTAATTTTTTTTTTATACCACGACGGTGGCAAACAAGCATACGGCCCGCCTGATGGTAAGCAGTTACCGTAGCCTATGGATGCCTGCAACCCCAGAGGGTTCACATGCGCGTTGCCTACCCTTTAAGAACCTACACACTCCTTTTTTGAAGAACCTCATACTGTAGCCCGCTGGGAAAACCTCGGCAGGGAGTTCATTCCACAGTCGCAGCGTTCGTGGGAGGAAATTCCTCTTAAACCGTACAGTGCGCGACCCAGGCTCAATTGTTTATTTTGATTTTTTTCTCGTCTCGAATGTAGCCAAAACTTTCGAGTTCTAGAAATTCCAGCAGAAACCCTAGCCCTTATGCACTTGACAATAAAGATGGTGTTCACATATTTTTACTCCAATTTTAGACCTTAAAGGCCAAACAGTTGCTAAAAGTACTTTTAAGAAGTGCGTCCGAGCCTCGTTCCTTGAGATAGGCGGCCGCCGCGGCCACGAAGGCGAGGTCGAGCGGCTCGCGCACGCTCAGCACCTCACGCAAGGTCACAAGTACTGTACATGCCCAAGGCATACACGCCCTTATGCACTTGACAATAAAGATGGTGTTCACATATTTTTGCTCCAATTATAGAGCTTAAGGGCCAAATACTCAAGATAGACAAATGTACCTTTAAGAAGTGCCTCCGAGCCCCGTTCCTTGAGGTACGCGGCTGCCGCGGCCACGAAGGCGAGGTCGAGCGGCTCGCGCACGCTCAGCACCTCGCGCGCCGTCACCAGCACCGAGCACGCGCACGGCGGGCCTGCGCGCTCCACTGTCAGCCCATCCTTTTCCTCCAAGGCCTAAAACAAATAGCTCTCTTTATAGAAACTGTCGCTTTCTACTACTAAAATAATTTTATTCAAAAATTTCCGGCAAGGTTGACTTTTACGGTTAAAAACTAGGCGGCGAAGTGCCTAGTTTATGGTCAAATAAAAATTAAAAAGTTACGGAAATTGCAGGCTCGATTTCGCGACATAAATGTTGCATACAAATTCCATTTTTGTTGAGGTACAAACTTTTTAAATAGTTCAACAGCCATACAAAAAGAAAGGCAAAGGTCTTAAACAGCCAAAACGCAACCTCGGTATTTGTTATTTATAATGTTGGTACCGCGATTTTTTAGTTATCTCAAATAGCTTACGGTAAATTTAGAAGAAAAATACACTTCAAACTTTTTAATAAAAAGATATAAAGGCGGCAAAGCTGAGCGTGTACCGCGAACATAAAAAATTGTAGTTTCGAATAAATCAGTCTCTCTCACTCAAAATGAGAAGCGATGGAGATGGAGATAATTATAGGATTCGAATCTAAATTCGATGCTCGCGGTAGTGGTCATTCTTTTAACCTAGAAGTTATCCTGAATATATTATTTATGTCAATATTGTTTGTTGTTCATAAACGTTGGCTGTTTTGCATTATTTTTGAATAAAGCACTATATTGTACTCGGCGTGAAGGGCCATTGCTGGCTTCGTATTAAATTAAACGGACTCGTAAAGTCGTCCATTTAAACGTAATACTCAGCCATCAATGTGCTACTTCACCTCCTCGACAATAATGTACTATTAAACAAAATGGCAGGTGGACTAAAATGTTGACGGAGTGGTGGCCGCTTTCAGATGAAAGAAGCCCCTGGCGTTCGTTGGCTCGTTGGGTACACGACATTCGGAAGGTCGTGTACCCAACTTCTGGATAAAATTAGCTCAAGACCGGGACAAGTGGCGTACACGAAGAGAGGCCTATGCTCAGCAGTGGGCGCTAAAGGGCTGATGATGACGAAACAAAAAAGAACCGACTTCACTTAGCCTCCATCTTTCCAAAAGCGAATGGTCGAGCTGCTGTAAAAAATACTCCAATCACTATCTTCAACTAATATAGGCATATATTAGTTGAAGACTTCCCTCGATTTCTCCAGGATCCCATCTTCAGATCCTGACCTGGTTACAATGGGACCAACTGTGAAGTATACTCTTTCAAACAAATAAAGAATTTTCCAAATCGGTCCAGCTGTCTTCGAATAATCGGTGAACATACATTAAAAAAAAACAAGCAAAAACAAAGATCCCGACGAATTGATAACCTCCTCCTTCGAAATCTTGAAGTCGGTTGAAAATGGAGTGCAAAGATACACCACATTACCTGCGCCGCGTGCAGCAACAGCGACTGCAGCCAGGAGGAGGCGGCGGGGTCGTCGGGCGCGGCCAGCAGCAGGCGGGCGCCGCTGTTCATGGCGATCTCGAAGCAGTGCGGGCGCCGGGAGCTGTCCACGTGGCGCCCTTAGCTTCGGTCAGGGTTGTAAACGTTCCTCATTACCTGCGCCGCGTGTAGCAACAGCGACTGCAGCCAGGAGGAGGCGGCGGGGTCATCGGGCGCGGCCAGTAGCAGGTGGGCGCCGCTGTTCATGGCGATCTCGAAGCAGTGCGGGCGCCGGGAGCTGTCCACGTGGCGCCCTTAGCTTCGGTCAGGGTTGTAAACGTTCCTCATTACCTGCGCCGCGTGTAGCAACAGCGACTGCAGCCAGGAGGAGGCGGCGGGGTCGTCGGGCGCGGCCAGCAGCAGGCGGGCGCCGCTGTTCATGGCGATCTCGAAGCAGTGCGGGCGCCGGGAGCTGTCCACGTGGCGCCCTTAGCTTCGGTCAGGGTTGTAAACGTTCCTCATTACCTGCGCCGCGTGTAGCAACAGCGACTGCAGCCAGGAGGAGGCGGCGGGGTCATCGGGCGCGGCCAGCAGCAGGTGGGCGCCGCTGTTCATGGCGATCTCGAAGCAGTGCGGGCGCCGGGAGCTGTCCACGTGGCGCCCTTAGCTTCGGTCAGGGTTGTAAACGTTCCTCATTACCTGTGCCGCGTGTAGCAACAGCGACTGCAGCCAGGAGGAGGCGGCGGGGTCGTCGGGCGCGGCCAGCAGCAGGCGGGCGCCGCTGTTCATGGCGATCTCGAAGCAGTGCGGGCGCCGGGAGCTGTCCACGTGGCGCCCTTAGCTTCGGTCAGGGTTGTAAACGTTCCTCATTACCTGCGCCGCGTGCAGCAACAGCGAATGCAGCCAGGAGGAGGCGGCGGGGTCGTCGGGCGCGGCCAGCAGCAGGCGGGCGCGGCCAGCAGCAGGCGGGCGCCGCTGTTCATGGCGATCTCGAAGCAGTGCGGGCGCCGTCCACGTGGCGCCCTTAGCTTCGGTCAGGGTTGTAAACGTTCCTCATTACCTGCGCCGCGTGCAGCAACAGCGACTGCAGCCAGGAGGAGGCGGCGGGGTCGTCGGGCGCGGCCAGCAGCAGGCGGGCGCCGCTGTTCATGGCGATCTCGAAGCAGTGCGGGCGCCGGGAGCTGTCCACGTGGCGCCCTTAGCTTCGGTCAGGGTTGTAAACGTTCCTCATTACCTGCGCCGCGTGTAGCAACAGCGACTGCAGCCAGCAGGAGGCGGCGGGGTCGTCGGGCGCGGCCAGCAGCAGGCGGGCGCCGCTGTTCATGGCGATCTCGAAGCAGTGCGGGCGCCGGGAGCTGTCCACGTGGCGCCCTTAGCTTCGGTCAGGGTTGTAAACGTTCCTCATTACCTGTGCCGCGTGTAGCAACAGCGACTGCAGCCAGGAGTAGGCGGCGGGGTCGTCGGGCGCGGCCAGCAGCAGGCGGGCGCCGCTGTTCATGGCGATCTCGAAGCAGTGCGGGCGCCGGGAGCTGTCCACGTGGCGCCCTTAGCTTCGGTCAGGGTTGTAAACGTTCCTCATTACCTGCGCCGCGTGCAGCAACAGCGAATGCAGCCAGGAGGAGGCGGCGGGGTCGTCGGGCGCGCCCAGCAGCAGGCGGGCGCGGCCAGCAGCAGGCGGGCGCGGCCAGCAGCAGGCGGGCGCCGCTGTTCATGGCGATCTCGAAGCAGTGCGGGCGCCGTCCACGTGGCGCCCTTAGCTTCGGTCAGGGTTGTAAACGTTCCTCATTACCTGCGCCGCGTGCAGCAACAGCGACTGCAGCCAGGAGGAGGCGGCGGGGTCGTCGGGCGCGGCCAGCAGCAGGCGGGCGCCGCTGTTCATGGCGATCTAGAAGCAGTGCGGGCGCCGGGAGCTGTACACGTGGCGCCCTTAGCTTCGGTCAGGGTTGTAAACGTTCCTCATTACCTGCGCCGCGTGTAGCAACAGCGACTGCAGCCAGGAGGAGGCGGCGGGGTCGTCGGGCGCGGCCAGCAGCAGGCGGGCGCCGCTGTTCATGGCGATCTCGAAGCAGTGCGGGCGCCGGGAGCTGTCCACGTGGCGCCCTTAGCTTCGGTCAGGGTTGTAAACGTTCCTCATTACCTGCGCCGCGTGCAGCAACAGCGAATGCAGCCAGGAGGAGGCGGCGGGGTCGTCGGGCGCGGCCAGCAGCAGGCGGGCGCCGCTGTTCATGGCGATCTCGAAGCAGTGCGGGCGCCGGGAGCTGTCCACGTGGCGCCCTTAGCTTCGGTCAGGGTTGTAAACGTTCCTCATTACCTGCGCCGCGTGCAGCAACAGCGACTGCAGCCAGGAGGAGGCGGCGGGGTCGTCGGGCGCGGCCAGCAGCAGGCGGGCGCCGCTGTTCATGGCGATCTAGAAGCAGTGCGGGCGCCGGGAGCTGTCCACGTGGCGCCCTTAGCTTCGGTCAGGGTTGTAAACGTTCCTCATTACCTGCGCCGCGTGTAGCAACAGCGACTGCAGCCAGGAGGAGGCGGCGGGGTCGTCGGGCGCGGCCAGCAGCAGGCGGGCGCCGCTGTTCATGGCGATCTCGAAGCAGTGCGGGCGCCGGGAGCTGTCCACGTGGCGCCCTTAGCTTCGGTCAGGGTTGTAAACGTTCCTCATTACCTGCGCCGCGTGTAGCAACAGCGACTGCAGCCAGGAGGAGGCGGCGGGGTCATCGGGCGCGGCCAGCAGCAGGTGGGCGCCGCTGTTCATGGCGATCTCGAAGCAGTGCGGGCGCCGGGAGCTGTCCACGTGGCGCCTTAGCTTCGGTCAGGGTTGTAAACGTTCCTCATTACCTGCGCCGCGTGTAGCAACAGCGACTGCAGCCAGGAGGAGGCGGCGGGGTCGTCGGGCGCGGCCAGCAGCAGGCGGGCGCCGCTGTTCATGGCGATCTCGAAGCAGTGCGGGCGCCGGGAGCTGTCCACGTGGCGCCCTTAGCTTCGGTCAGGGTTGTAAACGTTCCTCATTACCTGTGCCGCGTGTAGCAACAGCGACTGCAGCCAGGAGGAGGCGGCGGGGTCGTCGGGCGCGGCCAGCAGCAGGCGGGCGCCGCTGTTCATGGCGATCTCGAAGCAGTGCGGGCGCCGGGAGCTGTCCACGTGGCGCCCTTAGCTTCGGTCAGGGTTGTAAACGTTCCTCATTACCTGCGCCGCGTGTAGCAACAGCGACTGCAGCCAGGAGGAGGCGGCGGGGTCGTCGGGCGCGGCCAGCAGCAGGCGGGCGCCGCTGTTCATGGCGATCTCGAAGCAGTGCGGGCGCCGGGAGCTGTCCACGTGGCGCCCTTAGCTTCGGTCAGGGTTGTAAACGTTCCTCATTACCTGCGCCGCGTGCAGCAACAGCGAATGCAGCCAGGAGGAGGCGGCGGGGTCGTCGGGCGCGGCCAGCAGCAGGCGGGCGCGGCCAGCAGCAGGCGGGCGCCGCTGTTCATGGCGATCTCGAAGCAGTGCGGGCGCCGGGAGCTGTCCACGTGGCGCCCTTAGCTTCGGTCAGGGTTGTAAACGTTCCTCATTACCTGCGCCGCGTGCAGCAACAGCGACTGCAGCCAGGAGGAGGCGGCGGGGTCGTCGGGCGCGGCCAGCAGCAGGCGGGCTCCGCTGTTCATGGCGATCTAGAAGCAGTGCGGGCGCCGGGAGCTGTCCACGTGGCGCCCTTAGCTTCGGTCAGGGTTGTAAACGTTCCTCTTTACCTGCGCCGCGTGTAGCAACAGCGACTGCAGCCAGGAGGAGGCGGCGGGGTCGTCGGGCGCGGCCAGCAGCAGGCGGGCGCCGCTGTTCATGGCGATCTCGAAGCAGTGCGGGCGCCGGGAGCTGTCCACGTGGCGCCCTTAGCTTCGGTCAGGGTTGTAAACGTTCCTCATTACCTGCGCCGCGTGTAGCAACAGCGACTGCAGCCAGGAGGAGGCGGCGGGGTCATCGGGCGCGGCCAGCAGCAGGTGGGCGCCGCTGTTCATGGCGATCTCGAAGCAGTGCGGGCGCCGGGAGCTGTACACGTGGCGCCCTTAGCTTCGGTCAGGGTTGTAAACGTTCCTCATTACCTGCGCCGCGTGTAGCAACAGCGACTGCAGCCAGGAGGAGGCGGCGGGGTCGTCGGGCGCGGCCAGCAGCAGGCGGGCGCCGCTGTTCATGGCGATCTCGAAGCAGTGCGGGCGCCGGGAGCTGTCTACGTGGCGCCCTTAGCTTCGGTCAGGGTTGTAAACGTTCCTCATTACCTGCGCCGCGTGTAGCAACAGCGACTGCAGCCAGGAGGAGGCGGCGGGGTCGTCGGGCGCGGCCAGCAGCAGGCGGGCGCCGCTGTTCATGGCGATCTCGAAGCAGTGCGGGCGCCGGGAGCTGTCCACGTGGCGCCCTTAGCTTCGGTCAGGGTTGTAAACGTTCCTCATTACCTGCGCCGCGTGTAGCAACAGCGACTGCAGCCAGGAGGAGGCGGCGGGGTCGTCGGGCGCGGCCAGCAGCAGGCGGGCGCCGCTGTTCATGGCGATCTCGAAGCAGTGCGGGCGCCGGGAGCTGTCCACGTGGCGCCCTTAGCTTCGGTCAGGGTTGTAAACGTTCCTCATTACCTGCGCCGCGTGCAGCAACAGCGACTGCAGCCAGGAGGAGGCGGCGGGGTCGTCGGGCGCGGCCAGCAGCAGGCGGGCGCCGCTGTTCATGGCGATCTCGAAGCAGTGCGGGCGCCGGGAGCTGTCCACGTGGCGCCCTTAGCTTCGGTCAGGGTTGTAAACGTTCCTCATTACCTGCGCCGCGTGCAGCAACAGCGACTGCAGCCAGGAGGAGGCGGCGGGGTCGTCGGGCGCGGCCAGCAGCAGGCGGGCGCCGCTGTTCATGGCGATCTCGAAGCAGTGCGGGCGCCGGGAGCTGTCCACGTGGCGCCCTTAGCTTCGGTCAGGGTTGTAAACGTTCCTCATTACCTGCGCCGCGTGCAGCAACAGCGACTGCAGCCAGGAGGAGGCGGCGGGGTCGTCGGGCGCGGCCAGCAGCAGGCGGGCGCCGCTGTTCATGGCGATCTCGAAGCAGTGCGGGCGCCGGGAGCTGTCCACGTGGCGCCCTTAGCTTCGGTCAGGGTTGTAAACGTTCCTCATTACCTGCGCCGCGTGCAGCAACAGCGACTGCAGCCAGGAGGAGGCGGCGGGGTCGTCGGGCGCGGCCAGCAGCAGGCGGGCGCCGCTGTTCATGGCGATCTCGAAGCAGTGCGGGCGCCGGGAGGAGTCCACGTGGCGCCCTTAGCTTCGGTCAGGGTTGTAAACGTTCCTCATTACCTGCGCCGCGTGCAGCAACAGCGACTGCAGCCAGGAGGAGGCGGCGGGGTCGTCGGGCGCGGCCAGCAGCAGGCGGGCGCCGCTGTTCATGGCGATCTCGAAGCAGTGCGGGCGCCGGGAGCTGTCCACGTGGCGCCCTTAGCTTCGGTCAGGGTTGTAAACGTTCCTCATTACCTGCGCCGCGTGCAGCAACAGCGACTGCAGCCAGGAGGAGGCGGCGGGGTCGTCGGGCGCGGCCAGCAGCAGGCGGGCGCCGCTGTTCATGGCGATCTCGAAGCAGTGCGGGCGCCGGGAGCTGTCCACGTGGCGCCCTTAGCTTCGGTCAGGGTTGTAAACGTTCCTCATTACCTGCGCCGCGTGCAGCAACAGCGACTGCAGCCAGGAGGAGGCGGCGGGGTCGTCGGGCGCGGCCAGCAGCAGGCGGGCGCCGCTGTTCATGGCGATCTCGAAGCAGTGCGGGCGCCGGGAGGAGTCCACGTGGCGCCGCACGCCCACCACGCTGCGCAGCGCGATGGCGTTGGGGAGGGGGGTGCCACTGTCTGGCGGGTGAGCGCCCCATTGGAGGACGCCCGCTCTATAATAAAGAAATTAGAATTACAGTCTGATTAACTATTTCGTAACTAAAAAATGACAACATTTTAAAAGATTTGCCACCTTCCTTTGCTGACGGAACTGAATGTTCAAATTATAGTTGTTATTTCCATTTGAATTTTGAATCGTCATATAACTATATTATCATGTTATGCATGCAGCCTTTTTGCATGGTCAGGCGACGTCTAAGTCAGAGTCGGTCGGATACAACTTACGCTACGGATACAACGGTCGCTTACAAACAGTTAAATATTTATAAACTGTCATTTTCTAGGGCTGCAAGACGTTCACCATCTCGTCGGCAATTTTTCTGCCTTGAAGATAAAATTTACCTGAGCAAGAAGTAGCAAGGCTCGAAACGTTTGCTGCGATCCGTGCGGCACATGAGGTAGCCCTCCAGTGGCGGCGCGAAAGCCCCCGGGGCCTCTATGAGTCGGTCACCCGCGTCGCCCGACCAGGCGCGACCGTAGTACAGTATGTCCGATACCTGGGAAAAACAACACATATTACTTTGCAGGCAGTAAGCAATAAGAAGTCATAGACTAATTAACCCAAGACCCCGCATAGCCGGGCGACCCCCGCTGCCACGCTCGAAGTGATTTCACTCTATAGTGAGACACTAATATTGGAAGTGACAGTAAACATAATACGTCTCCATGGCAACCATTAATGTCTGACTCTCTCTTACGCCCCACGAAAGAATCGCGCCTTCCCTGTCTAGCATTGTGAGTTCCCCTCCCGCACCTCTTCTTTTTGGCAGCTTAGGTTTCAAAGAAATAACGCGCTAAGCGGAGTATAGAGATATCTTGTATATGTAAGAAGTTAACACTTTGAGTGCCAAACTACCTAACTCCTAATAATTCTGTGTAAAATGAATACACAAGGTGTTAAACCTTTTTGCTACAGGGGACTCTAAATCCAAGCTGGAAAATAAGCATTAGCTGTACACCTGAACCACACCACGACAACAATGTTTTTGTAGCATTTCATTTGTGGCGAGAGCCACTTAGTGAGATTTGGACAATCGTAGCGTAGCGACCAAACGTAGAAAGTAAATTGTCTAGTCCTCCTCCCCAACCACCGGCCGAAGGTGGTCGGAGAGGAGGGTATCGCTTCTATAGTTTGGCCAGGAATTGTTTTACTTCAAACATAGACAAAGATAATCATATTGTCTCTTTCTTACGCTAGTACCCTCGCTACTAAAAACGGGATGAGTATAGCTTTTATTACTTTCGCTGTTCCTGCACTTTTGGCCAGACAGACTATACATATTTTTTTATAAATTTAGGAGACACTTTTTAATTGTATTCTGGTACATACCAGAACGAATTATGTGGTACTTATATTTCCTCACAGTAGTTGTGAAAAGCACTATGTAATTCCTCGGCCGAAAACGCTAAAGATGGAATCGTATATAGGGCCGACGATATAAAATAGGGCCGACCCGTCAAACTGACTCATCCATCTTTAAGCGATCTTCCAGCCTCTCCAACAATGTACCATAGATTTTATCCGCGAAGGATATTACCAACCGGTGTTGCAAAGGGGGTGGTCAGATTGGCCTATTGACCAATAAGGACAAGCGATATGTCACTGGATAGCTTATTCAAAGTTCTAAAACTTTTACTATAGCAGATAATCCCAAATCTTTGTGTGAAAAAAGTTGTGCACATGTAGTGTCCATAGTTTGGTACCTTGGTGCAGGAAGACACGGAGTATTTATTCCTCCAGCTGGGCACTTAACACAGCTCATAATTGATGAACCTTTTGCTTAAAGAATAGTAGTCATTGTTTTATGGTATATCAATCGATATTTAGTTGTTTTCTTATGTGTATTTATGTAAAAACGTTTAAAAACCGTTGTATAGAACTTAAACCTGAAATTAAAACTGATATATCTAGTATCAGTAAAAAAAATCTTATTGAGGGGATGTTTTAATTTTGCCATAACTTGTTTCACACAGCGATTTAAGATTTCCCGCCATACAAAAAGTTTTAGAATATGAAAAAACCTTTCAAATGACATATGGCTTGTCATTATTGGTTTTTAGGCCTGAGTCCATATGAATCTGGGCATCCACCTTTATATGTAAGTATACGAAATTTCGAATAAAAAACCGGCCAAGAGCGTGTCGGGCCACGCTCAGTGTAGGGTTCCGTAGTTTTCCGTCCGTCACAGTAAGTGTCCCCACTTAAGAGTTAAAATAACACCGCCATCAGGATATGATCGACGTCGACGGATACGTTCCACGTACATCGACATCTATCGGCAAATTAAGTAAACTATTGCGCGCGAACTTAAAGTATGGAAGATGATTTTTATGGGATAATTCTTTATTGCGTGAGCGATTTTCACCGTTTTTACTTTATTTGAAAGCACGTCATTTCATTGTGATTTTGTAGAAATTACAGGTACAATAAACACCTGCTTATACGGTTAAATTACAAACTTAGTTCAGAAATTATATTGTAATTTTTTTTCAAAAACTATTCAACCTATCAAGTTCAAAAAAATTTTCCTAGAAAGTTTTTATAAAGTTCTACTTATGAGATTTTTTTCATATTTTTAAAACTTATGGTTCAAAAGTTAGAGGGGGGGGGACACATTTTTTTTTACTTCTGGAGCGATTATTTCCGAAAATATTAACATTATCAAAAAATGATTTTAGTAAACCCCTATTCATTTTTAAATACCTATCCAACAATATATCACACTAGTATGTTATTTAATCAAATACAAACATTGAAACATTGAAAAAATAATCAACCCAGTTTGACTTGAACAAACATCGATACGCCTTACCCTACGCCTTAATATATCACACGTTAGGGTTGAAATGAAAATCACTCCCCACTTTACGTATAGGGGAGGTACCCTAATAAAACATTTTTTTCCACTTTTTATTTTAGCACTTTGTCGGCGTGATTGATATACATATTAGTACCAAATTTCAGCTTTCTAGTGCTAACGGTCACTGAGATTATCCGCGGACGGACGGGCAGACATGGCTAAACTATAAGGGTTCCTAGTTGACTACGGAACCCTAAAAATCACTATCAATAGGTACAATTCTGCCTATAATATTTAAAATACTCCGTTTATTCCTTTAAAATCCCATATTCGCCCAAAATATTCTTATAAGGAATGATATAGTGCTTAGGACCTTCCCAACAATCGAATCCTGCGACGTGTCATAAAGTCATTGAGCGTAAACCGCTGGTTTTTAGTGGGTAGTATGACCTCTCCAGGAGTCCCCCATCACCACCCCCTGCCCCCGAACTGGGTGGTATGCTTCAAGCATTTTCCAGCGACAAAAAAAAGGCTTTAGGACCTATCTCAAATATCGAAGTTTTAAAACTGACTATCGCTGTTGCACACTCAAGTCGAGTGAAATAGACGCAAGTAACGAAATTAAACATTTCTGTATTCGCTATAGGCCCTCTGATGCCATTCGTTATCAATTATTAATGTTTTATAAACAGGTTGACGGTAAGTCATATGATAAACAGAGCTAATTTTCCTTCAATCACAAATTGCGTAAACACCTCTCTGATGCACTTTAAGGTTAATGATCTGCATGATGATTATACATGGGTACAATATTTCTTATTTATTTATTATACCTTAGGTCACTACGAAAGTTTTGAGATACAAAAAAACTACTAAAGCTATTGAAATATTTTTTATTACAGGTTCTCAAAATACTCTCCGTTAGCTTCTATGCAGCGGTTCATCCGCCTAAACCATGATTTGTAGCATTCCCGGTAATCTTCTTTAGGAAGGTCTTCTACGGCCTGAAAGTAGGCATTCCGAGCATCCTCAGGACTATTGAATCGCGTGTCACGAAGTCCGAGTTTGATTTTCGGGAAGAGAAAGAAATCGCAAGGAGATAAATCGGGGCTATATGGAAGATGACACAACTCTTCGATATCCGTACGCTTCAAAAAGTCTTTGGAGAGAATGGCCTTGTGTGGCGACGCATTGTCGTGATGCAGAAATTGCCCCCTCAAACCAGATTTAGGTCGTTTTTCAGTCAAATTTTTAAACACAGCCGGTAAGCACACTTCAGTATATCACTGAGCATTCACAGTCTTTTGGTCATCCAAAGAAATTGTAGCTACATGACCACTTGCGAAAAAAAATGTGGTCACCATTTTTTTTCCGACACTTCGCCCGCGTTTCACCTTTGTTGGAGGTTCATCGTCAGGAAACACCCAAACTGTCGATTGCCGCTTAGTTGGTGGATCGTATTGGTAAATCCAACTCTCATCTCCAGTAATAATATTAAAGATGGTCCGTCCCTCACCCTGGTTAAATTTTTTGAGCATATATTTCCACCAGGTGACGCGAGCTCCTTTTTGTTCTTCATTCAATGCGTGAGGCACCCATCGTGAACATAGTTTCCTAACACCAAGCCGGTTGTGTAAAATATCATTAATGCCCGGCGATGAAATCTTCAGAACCTCTTCTATTTGTTTATAAGTCACTTTTGGATCTTCCTTTATAATTTTTTTTACAGCTAAGATGTTTTCTTCTGTAACTGAAGTATCTGGACGATCACTTCTTTCATCGTCATTCAAGGAGAAGTCTCCACGTTTGAATTGGGTAAACCATCTGAAAACTGTTGCACGCGACGGTGCACAGTCCCCAAATGCTGAAACTAAACGCTCTCTGCACTCACTTTCATTCGACCCAAACTTATAGTCGTACAAAATCATCGCACGGAAATGTTCTCGCGAAAAATCCATGGTTGACGAAAAATTACCGCGGAATTGAATTATAAAATAACCGTATTTTTTTTATTTGGAAATGATTCCTCAAATGGTTGTCTATGTTTGAATGCTAAACAAATAATCTTTAAAAAAAAGTATAAACCAGTGCCGTTCCTTTTTTAAATTTCAAGTATCTCAAAACTTTCGTAGTGCCCCACGTATTACGTAATTATATATGTGTTTATAGTATTGCATATTAATGTACGTGTATTAATAATTATTAGGTATGTTAATGTGATTTGTTTTTCTTAAGTCATCTCTGCTCTTATAATCCTGCATCAATCTTTAGTTTCTGTTTGGCCCAATGGTTGCCTGGTAGAGAATGCCTTAAGGCACTTGGACTTTCTTGTATTGTGCAATAAAGAATAAATAAATAATAAACATAATCTATTTACCTCCTACAATAACTTTCAATGAGAAAAGCCATTGACAGTAACAGATAACGAGTTATCGAATTAACTATTAAGATACCTTATCTATTATGTTACGACTGTAAATAACATAATAGCGCATAACACCAGCCAACTAATCATTATGATTAACTTCGCTTTGTAGTTATTGGTTATATTGACACGTATTGTTGCTATAACATAAGTGTATGCTAACATGGATTACTGGGAAGTGCATCCGCGACACTAGACATTACGTTTTCATTTATTCATTGTTTAACATAAGCATAGCATAAAGGCCCATTTACACATTGATTAGTGTTAAGTGCGAGTTCATACATTTGTTACTAAACACAAGTAGAAAATGTATGGACTCGCACTTAACACTAATCAATGTGTAAATGGGCCTTAAGAGATACTTGCGTGCGAGTTTGTTACGTTATTAGGACTAGTTTTAATTACAATTGAACTTAAAAATTCAGTATGACTATAACTTAAATTGAATTGCCATAAGCGTTTTGCGAGCTTAAGACGCTTTAAGACACTAAGCACAATGTTGTACAATTTCTTAGTCAGTACTGCGGTTAGAATACTGATATTTACGATCAAAGTTCAATTGCGGTCATAATATTGCATACTAAAATCGATGCTATGAATACCATGAACGTGCTTAATGCGGAAAAAGATGCACAATATAATAATAATAATAATAAATACTCTTTATTGCACACCTCATACAGTAACAAGCACAAATTTTACAATTAGATAAATTTAGGTAGAGGTAACAACAGGCGGTCTTATCGCTAATGAGCGATTTCTTCCAGGCAACCTTATATTTACAATATATTTGGTAGGCTATCGAAATGTCCCGCTGCGGAAAAAAATATTCGTGTATTATTCCAGTGTTCTTACCATATCGTGGTGTTTTTGCTTGGCGACTCCAGCTGCCAAATGCCTGTAGCAGTATGATGGCCGGCAGCCGTGGCACCCGCAGAGGGGATGTTCGCGCGCCCCTTTCTAGCAAGGGGACTAGGCGCACGCCCATGGATGTCTCTTCGGTCACGATGGAGCGGACTATATTATCAGAGATGTCGATTCTAAGGAAGAAGTTATTATTTACATTGTTCTTACCTTATCCTGATGTCTCTGCCTAGCGACTTCAGCGGCCAAATGCCTGCAGCTGAGCGGTATGATGGCCGGCGGCCGCAGCACCCGCAGCGGCGTTGTTCGCGCGCTCCATTCTAGTGAGGAGAATAGGCGTACGCCCAGGGATGTCTCTCTGGTCACGATGGAGCAGGCTATGTTATCAGAAATGTCGATTCTAATGAATAAGTTATTATTTACAGCGCAAAGAACAATTCTTACCTTATCCTGATGTCTCTGCCTAGCGACTTCAGCGGCCAAATGCCTGCAGCTGAGCGGTATGATGGCCGGCGGCCGCGGTACCCGTAGCGGGGATGTTCGCGCGCTCCATTCTAGTGAGGAGACTAGGCGTACGCCCAGAGATGACTCTCCTGTCACTATGGAGCATGCTATCTTGCCAGAGATGTCGATAATTTGGAGGTATTGCGCTTCGGGGCCCACCTGGAGGAAAAATGCATATTTAAATAATGTTTAGGAAAAAAAATCGACTACCCGAGGCCGGTGAAAAATTATTGTAGATGTTGCACTATTAGATTCCATAGAATGAAATGGAAAAGACAGCATCATTCGCCTAATTATGTAGAAAGGAGATAAAACCATTAAATTAGATAACAAATCGCCGAACGTGAACTATGCGTCGTAGAAGAGTTCCGTTCTGATCATCATCAACATTTCATCAAATGTCACTTTTTTAATGAGTATGCTTGATTTGTTGATAAAAACACACACGTATGCGAATTTAAGATTTGAGGAGTTCCCTCGATTCCTCATGGATCACATCATCAGAACGGCGTTTTGACAAAAACGGGACCAATCTGTATGTATATACTTACTTACAATCAAAAAAAGTAACAAATATAAAATAAAAAAACCGGTCAAGTGCGAGTCGGACTCGCGCACCGAGGGTTCCGTACAAACCTGTAGGTATATAGGGGTAGTAACTTTAAAATTATTAAAAATATTTTTATTAAGTATATGATGTAACAAAAAATTTACGGTTTTCGCCATTTTTTCTTTTTTTGTGCTATAAGACGTTGCTTCGTACCAAATTCCAAGATTCTGAATTCACGGGAAGTACCCCTGTAGGTTTTGATTCCATTGCAAGTTTCGAAAATTTGCGGCATAAACGGCTGTATCTTTTGATTGCGTTGGCTTAGAAGTTTGATTTTTTCACAGCTCCAAGGGACAGTAGACCTGAGTATTTGATATAAACTTCAGCTTGATACCTCCACGTGTTCCTGAGAAAAAGGGTCTTGACAGACGGACGGACGGACAACAAAGTCATCCTATAAGGGTTCAGTTTTTTCCTTTCGAGGTACGGAACCCTAAAAACAACCAACCAAATTGAGAACCTCCTCTGTTGACTAACGGAAAAGGTATGTTACCTATGGTGCCAGGTTCTTTTTTAAGACGATATTTTATATACCTACAATTTTTTTTATTGTATGTATATACGAACGAACTTACAAAAGATCTCGTTCATGAAGAAATTTATATGTAGGTATTTCTTGTTTGACGGTCCGATACGAACAAAAACCCGTTTTTAGGGTTCCGTTGTCAAAAAATAAATGGAAGTGAGGCTTGATAAGTACTTTCAATGAAAACTATGTTGAATAAAATCGGTTCAGCCGTTTTTGAGCTATCTATTACTCAAAAACACATAGTGAAAGAACGTAAGTGCCGGGTAGTAAAATGACGTAGGCGCCGCAAAATATCCCTTAATAAACGACATTTTGAACGGATGTATTGTGACAGGCCGGCAATTACGGAACCCTACACTGAGCATAGTCCGACATGCTCTTGGCCGGTTTTTTTATTACAACGTTGTTATCTTAGACCCTAATCCTGTTTTTTGGTGAAGGCATATTACTTAACATGTGTGCACATATCCTTACTACCTTTTAAGTATTGTTTTGCAAGTAACGAAATTACAATCAAAAGATAATGAACCTTATGATTAAACCTTATTATTAGTATGTTAAAGTTTGAAATTGTGTGCACCAATGCAGGTGCGCTCAAAGTTGCAATGACCGCATTAACGCCTTTAATCTTGTTTTTTAAACTAGCTACGTAAAGCCAGCTACCATATAAGGATCATGCAAATAGTTGTCTGTAGTTACGGTCAAGGGACTGGATTGATAGACATGAGTCAGAAACTATGATAATGCATTCGAGAATTTGCTGCATAAATTGTTAAATAAACGTTTTAATTTAGCATTATCTGGGTAATTCTTACAATACTTTAAAACTATTATGGTAATTTGACAATTGTAATTAAACTTTTCCCTATCATAGATGTAAAAATGCTTCGGAAACCTACAGATTTCCACAAAAGCGCGGTCTGAAAATTGAAAGTGGTTTAATCGCTTAATGTTATTTAAATTTGTTCTCCCAATAATACATTACGTTACAAATGTTGTTATATTTATTACTTTTTACATTATGCATTAATAAGCATTGATGTAAATGGAAAATGAGTGGCCCAATGGAAGTGAATCACAACATTCAGCGTTTCCTTGTTATATATAATTAATACCTGATATGATTACATAAATAGGTACCGATTATGCAACGAATTTCCATAAATAGCAATAATATACGTCTGTCGTGTAAAAACCCCATAGCATATTATAAATATAGCCAACATTTATCTAAACTTTATGACCTTCTCTTAAACTACGAGTATGTCGTAGTAGTAGGCAGTAAATAAGTCAAGTAAATAAATTATTTGTCTAATGTACAGTGAGATAAAAAAATTCATGGATACTATATGGACGCATGGATGCATGGACGAAATATGTTTTTATGAATGATTTTATTCATAAATTGTCAATGCAATTTTTTATCTGGGTGTACAAGATTTGAATACTAAAATTGAGATTTTTAATGAATTATTGTGTCGCATTTTTAAGTGTTATTATGTCTATCACTTTCCTCTTATTTATCGACATATTTAGTAATGGAAGGATACAGCAGGCTTATTACCTACTTATTGCGCTGATCGCGTACGACATAGTAATGCTGTGTCAAGACATATAGTACTAGAGCCCACGACCAAAACCATGTATCATAGCAATACGGCAAAAACCCTATAAAATCGTTAGATTATAAGATTCTGAACCCGACTAGGTGTGTAGTAACGGTCGAAAGTGTAGCAACTGCGTGGGAGGCCATTTCTGCTGTGTCAAAAAAAAAAGGCAGTCGGTATTATAGCAATACGTCTGATATTGAAAATGTACATAGATTTTATAATTGTATTACGAAAAAGTTTGTTTTCAGACATTTTGCGCGTAGCATATAGCCTGAGCGCATTATTGAAAATGTCAACAAATTTAGCCGACCTGTATCATAGCAATACGGATATATTTTTTTTTAAACTTTTCGTATTGCTGCCAGGATTACCAAAAACCTGTTTTCAGACACTTTAAGTGTAGCATATACTCCCAAAAACGAAAATAACGTTTCGGAGTCGTAAGAATATTTGTAACTTTGAATAAACCGTTTTTTTTTCAACTTCATCCCAGTTTCCTTTTGTGCGATTTATTTCAGTCCTTCAACTTCAATGTTACGGTTTCGGGTAAATTCTTTGTTAATTATCATCTAATAAATTCAGGGTCGCAACGTATTCATTGGTTTGTAACAGAGAATTCAAGATGCCTCAATACGATTTTTAAATGATATCTGAGTATCGAAAAGTTGTCTGATAGAGAAGGTGCTACACTTAATTTGTCTGATATACATTTTTTGCACATGTGGACAACTTATTTTATCATGTCCAACAATTTTCAGACATATTGCTATGATACCGATCGGTAAAATTTGTTAACATTTTCAAAACGGTCTCAAAATTTAATGCGTTCACATTTTCGTCTGAAAATTGTTTTGTTCGCATCAAATAACCAAAATTTACTAATAAAAAAGATTTTCAGACGTATTGCTATGAGACATTTTTTTTGTCTCATTTTTAATTTTTTTAAGTGATTTTACGGGTTTGCGCTACACCACTAACGTCTGAAAAATATGTTTCCGGTATCTCAGAACTATCATTCAACTACAGTCTGCAAATCAGACATATTGCTATGATGCAGTTCGGTAAAATTCTTTGACAATTTTGAAAATTCGGTCAGATCAAACGCTACGCGGAAAATGTCTGATATTGGTATTTTCGAGTTCAGGATAATCGTATCTATCGATTTGATGCGGTTTTGGCCGTATTGCTATGAGACAAAAATTTTGGTCGTGGGCTCTCGTACTAATATTTTTTTGCCTATAAGATGACAGGCTCTTCCATAAGTTGAAAGAAATCATTGGTAAATCCAGTTTAGCAGCCAGCATTGAATGTCATGTCGTGTAGAAGTAATAGTTCGTGATGCAAATGTGTCGTCTATGTTGTACCAGACATTCACCAGGGTCAACGTCCTCCAGTACAGAGGACTTTCATCTACTTACTGCTATAGCATCTAGTTCGTTGTGCGGCAGCCGGCATAGGATCTCGTACTCCGTGCCGCCGGGGGTCAAACCCGCGACGTAGAGCGCGTAGTCCGTGATGAATACGAGTAGAGGAGTCCACGCGCCGTCCTCCATGTTGTACTGAGACTGCACTTTCATCATCTACAAGTGATGAAATAAGAATTAGTAAAACTAGTATCTTGCACGACCACATGATCTATGAATACAATGTGACATATTTATGCGTGCTTAGTTGTGTTGTGTAAGATTTTATTGCAGATGACTTAAAGTCCCATCATTATCATTGTCAGCCTGTAGTCCATCAAGTGGACTTACCAACGCTTTTTAAATATAAATAAGTAATAGGGTAATAAGTATAAGGGGGTGCATAGGGATAAGTTCGCCTTTTTCTTTGATTATATTGTTTAAGACATGTTTTTGTACAATAAAGAGCTTTACAGTACATTTTATTTCAAAAATATGGTAATGGCGTAATGTATTATTATAAGGATTTGCCAAAACATTTGAGTTGTATCTCTTTCTTTAATTGGTAAACGAAAGTGATGACAATCACACAACGCAACCCAATACAGGAAATGAATTGACGCCATCAGCTTCAAAATTCTATATAGATTTTAGACAGGTGATTATCACAATGGCGCCACAACCGCATGCGGCGACGGTGTGCAAGCGTGACAGCGCTATACACACGTAGAGTGCTATCTCGCTCGCGCACCGCCGTCGCATGCGGAAACCGCAGCAGTGTGAAAGACGCCTAATAAAACCACAATAATCAACAGAAAGAAAGTACCTAATTTGTAATTTCATTATGTTGCACAGTATTAGCATTGTACCCTGTTGTTCGAACTGTGAGTCATTCTCATGTCGTGACGTGACCTTAGTCGCGGCACTCTCGGCAGGGTGTCGCCTGTTATATCTTATTTTACCCTAACGTACTTTTAATTTAATCTTTCTTTAATGCGTCTGCGTTTTGTTTTCAAGGTTTGCATTAAAAGACATCGTGGTAAAATTTGTTATGTTAAAGTTAAAGTTACGTGTTTATGAAATGGTTGTGAATGCAAATATAAATGAAAGTGTGTAAAATTGAGACAGAGTTAATAAATTCAGATTGAAATTTATTTTTAGTACATTATAATATAATTCAATGAGACTTAGAAACATATAATTACTTACATACTTTTTAAAGTCGTGCCCTCAGCGCCAGGACGTGATATCACGTCCAAAATATAACCGGTTTGCCTTGCGCGCCCGTGCACGCTGGCGCTGGGGGCACGATTTTTTCGTCAGATGCTTGGCGGTCAAAGGTTAGTATGGTTTCAGGAACGCATAGGAAAAAATACGTCTAGCAACGAAAACAAGTAGAAAGTAATGCGTATGGAGAAAAAACCTAATGGTAACACAATCGCATAGGAAAATAAAAAAGTGGGGAAAAACGCGAATGGAGATTATGCTACGCGTAAGTAACGCTTTTTGTGAATTGATCTAGCTACTCCTTCATACATACTTACTTTCATTATTTATTTAGCTTAACACTTTCGCAACCAAGAACCCGCCTGGTAGGCACTCGTAATGTTTGCTCAGATGCATTCCGTTGCACTTGTTAGCCCACCTGGCGGGTTCTGTCGGTTTCTGGGGTATTGTTCAAAATTTTGCTCGGTTGCGAAAGTGTTAAGTGATACGCAACAAAAAATTCAAGGCAATCAATCAACTTATAAACTCACCCTATTCAAAGTTTCATTAGGATACGAGAATATTTGCAGCCTCAGCTTCTCATTGCATTCAATAGCGACGTTATCTTCAAAGCTGTCAAAGTAGGATGGCTCGTCGGCCGTCAAAAGCCGCACCGACAGTCTTTTGTTCTCGATTACCTCTTTGTCCACCAACCGAGACATGCGCGCCGCGGAAATGTGAAACGTATCCGACACATCTTCAAATGGATATATGATGCTAGGAAAACCTTTCTCCAATCGTAGCTTGTTTTGAAAGAATTTATTATTTCGAATTTTGAGTTCTAAGTCTTTACGTTGACATACATTCTTTAAGTAACGGTTTAGTAATGCAGATTTGTCAGAGTGTAGCTTTTGAGACGGACTGTCAAAGAAGTCATCGGCGAAATCTTCACCACCCTTTAAAGTAGAGTTGTCGGTGTTGGAGCAATTGTCGCTAGTGATTTGCTGTTGTCCTTCTGTTTTTTGTTGGGTTGAAGCAGATTTCCTGTAACGGTTGACATTTTGCCTTTTAGGAGAAGATAAATGCTTTGGAATACCATTTTTCTGTTCTGTTTCATCCTGGACATTCTTGTTGAACTGTCTTTTGGGTGTAGATGCCCTGCTGGATGAATCCGTATCAGTCTGCTTTAGAGTAAAGTCGGCTTTGCTCGTACTGGTTACTAGCTCCTTTACTGGAGTGCTTTCTGGTAAAGGGACAAATGTTTCCTTGGGAGCATCAAATGCAGTCTGGAATGTATCATGAACATAGCTATAGGATACTCCTTTGTGTTCGTAAACTGTACTTTCACAGTTCACAACATATTTGTTTACAGATGGAAAAGCATCAGCTTTGTTAGCAGATTTCTTGTCAAATTGTGCTTTCATGTTTAGAGTGAGTTTGTGGCGTGGAGAGCCTTCTTTGGGTGTCCTGTCTCCTGCAATGTTGCTTTTCGTTGAGGTCACCAAATCTTTAGGCGGAGCTGGTTCTAGTTGATGCCCGTTTAAGTTAATCTCTACAAAGTCATCTTCATCATCAATCTGGAAGCCTGAATCTAAGCTTTTAGACAGTTTTTTATTCTGATTGACATCAGGTAAAGCCTCAACTACATTAGTCAATTCAATACTGTTTTCAGGTAAACCTTTCTCTGGTGTAAAATTAAAGTTGAAATTCTTGTAAAAACTTTTCAAGGAATCAATGATGTTGACATCTAGTAAGTTTAGAACTTTGGTGTTCTGTTTCTTTTCTTCAACTACATTGGTGGTTATGTAGCGCTTTTTCTTCAAGACAGATTTGACTCTATTAGGGCTTTCAGTGACTTCTAGTGGTTTCTTTGTTCGGTCACGAGGTTGATCTATGTCAGCTTCAGAGAAATAGGTTTTTCTCATAAAAGCTACATGAGCGTTATTTTCAAATCCATCACAGGAGTATGATTTTTGAGCCTTGTCACACTTTCTGTGCAAAAGTGTGGCTTCTGTTTTATTAGAATGCGAGGAGGATGAGTCACTAGAAGATGTCTCGGAATCACAGCTAAAATTAGAATCTGAGCTGTTAGAGTCACATCCATACAACTTTCCTGTTGGTCTAGTCTCATTATTGTTATCTTTGTCTTTATTGTCATTTTCCCGGTTTTCATTATCATAATCCTGGCAATATTCAAATACCCCACTTCTGTCTCTTTTAGAGTCACCATAACCAAGTAGGTCAGACATGGTCTGCTGTGCTACATCAGCCGCATACTTGGGTGATCTATCTCCTGATGCACACCATGAAAATCTATCTGTTGTAATATTATTCTTCTGCCTAAACCTATCACAATATGTGCTATCTGGTCCATATGAGATGAAACCTCGTTCAATATGAATATTATCAGTTTTAGTATTGTTTAAAATATCTTCATGGAATGATACCCGTTTTTTCTGTGAGCTGCCTCCACTTTGTGACTTCTTTCTACATTTTCTCCTGTATACAATATCTTCGGACAGTGATTTCTTTGGCTCATTTGGTCTTGTTGATTTTTCAAAACTTTCAGTACAAACTTTCTCACTTTCTAACGCTTTTAAGACTACATCTGGCAAGTTTTCATACACTGGTGACTTTTTGTTGGCTTCCACTAGGAGTTCAGGGACTATGTCTTCAGGCGCTCCCATATTCTGATTGTCGATGTCGCTGCGAGTCATGAGGCTGCTGGTTGTACTTTTGATCATATCTTGAGAACAAGATGGAACTGCATCATAAAGGCTGTCACACACTAATTCTTCTGCTCCAACTAAACTGTGAGACATTAACGCTTGACTGGTCACCTCCGAGGCTTCGCTGTCCAAACACAAAACACCAGAATCACCGGGCGTATCGGCTAAACTACTTGTGGTACTCGACACCAAATGCAAGTTGCTCTGTAAACATAAATCTGTAGGCTTTCCCGTGCTGTCCTCTGCACTCTCCATCTTCATGTATTGTTGCGAATCTACCCCGCCAGTCAATGCTGCTGTCGCAACAACAGTGTCGTCAGTTCTATGACGACGTTTGCTTTTATCGATCTCATTGCTTCGCAGCTCCATTGACTTTTCGACCGACATTGCGAATTTGTGTTTTCGCGCAGATTAACGGACACCTCCACTTGAAATACCTTGAAATAACGATAGTTTACTTAATTATAGTACACATTTCCAGTTTTAAGTGTAATATTCGCGTAAAATACGACACCAAACACATAATGACGAACACATAGCAGCCATTTTTAATTTTCTGTTTTGACGTTTTTTCTTTTTAATATTTGACATTTAAATTAGAGCTGCATTCGTGCTCTAGTTTTTTAATGCCTCCTACTCCTCTTGTCAAAGCATTCGTGTTGGATCTCTAATTTACTTTACTGTAGATTTTTGTGATTATAGTGCCATCTATGCATTGCCGTGCACGTTTACCTTCCTTAATTTTGTTAATACCTCTTTAATTTGGAACAAAATATTTAAATCTGAACGCAGCTGTAAAACCCGCAACACCGGCGTAAACTGTCAATATTTCAAAAATGCGCTGCCTGCTTGTTTTTGTAGGTTAGAGCGGACTTACTGAAAATAAAGTTGTTCGAAATCCAGTTTCACATGTGATTCTAACAACAAGAACTATGGAGTCCTTGTGCAGAAGGATAATACTAACATTCGTCGCGTATTTGTGTATAAACAACAGTGAAAGTGCAAAAATAAACACGCCAAGGGTACTTCTACCTTGGTTTGAAAACTTGACCGTGAATTTCACGTTTGAAATAATAGAAGGCGGGTGTTATACTTGGTAAGTAGACCTAACATCTTTCTTCGTTTAGTTATCTAGAAAACACGTAGCAAATTTGATTACACAATGATTTTTTGTAGGAGTTTGTCTCGGGATGACATCATCGACTTGGAGCCTATTTACGACGACTCTTGGGGGCATTGTTCGCGTGCCGCAAGGGTTTCTGTGTCCAAGACATGCAAGCCGCCCGGCTCAGTGATTATTCTTGCTGAAGAGATCAACAGCGGCGAGGTAAATACGCGTTATTTTTTAAGGCGGGAAAAAAGCAGCAATATCTTACGTTTGTTTGAGATGAGACTCAACTTCATAGATAAAGATTGTTGTTATGCAGAAAATGACAGTAGTTGATAAATGGAAGAGGGATTAACATTACCAATGTCATTTTATCATTGGGATAGCTAAAATCAAATAATTGTGTATTCAATTTAATTGAGGACTTGTAGCTTTAAATGACTTGGTTTTTAAAAATGGTGTACTTTTGACTATAACTGGCTATAGTTTTAGATTTTAAAATATAAACTTAATTAATTTGTAGAGATATTCCTTTCACAAGGGAGGAAAGGATAAAAAGAAGTGTGAACATTAGTAGATTAAATGTAGGTTTATAAACAGCTCAGGAAGGATATGCTATTGTGAATATTAATATGGATACACCCTTACAAATATTAAAACAAAACTAAACTTGATTGATTATGATTAAAATAAAATGCATTGCAAAACAGGTAATGACTAAGTTGTATTTAATCCAGTTCTTTATTGAGGGGAGATTTCAACATGACTGAGTTTTATGACTGCAATCATTATTTGCTTTTAACAGATTAAGCTTGTAGCGGAAAGGCAGTCTCGACAAATTCATGTTATTAGTTATTGAATTACACATGGGACAGCTACCATTATATTACTGGGTATGTCCATGTTATGCTAACTCTTAACACAGCACAGTCTTTCTGAGCTTTATTTGGTATCATTACAATGACTAACCGCCTTATTCATAAATGTCTCAGGCCTCAATTAGTTAATTTATGTTATGTCTGTGTCTTATTCTTATTCCCTATTCCCTATGGGAATAAGAAAAGCTGATCGGATAAGGAACCAGGTCATAAGAAGCAGAACCAAGGTGCACGACATTGTTACAAAAATTAGAAGGCAAAAATGGAAGTGGTCAGGTCACACCAGCAGAGGCAAGGACAAGTGGAGTAAGAAGGTGATCCAGTGGTACCCAAGAGGCTGCAAAAGGAAAAGAGGAAGGCAGTTCAAACGGTGGGATGATGACATCAGGCCTGTTGCTGGTGCCACATAGAGCAGGGTTGCCAGAGACAGGAACGAGTGGAGAAAACTGGAGGAGGCCTATGCCGTCTGGCAAGCGGGCACCCAAAATATATAACAACAACCAGATAAGAAACGGGAAAGCAAACAATCAGCATTTGGGTGCCATGACAAAAGGCTATAATATAATATAATATAATATGTCTGTGTCTAACAAACACAAATGTCAAAGTGACGGATAAGGACAAAGCTTAACTTGGAGATAACCGTTTGAACTCAATGATGGCTGCGCTGTCTTTAGAGTAGTTTTTTGTTTTTTGCTCATTTACATAGTATGTAATATTGATAATTTATTATGTGTTGACCTAACAAACGAGCGTGCAGCTAATGAAAAATTAGTCTAAAAACTCGCATAACCAACCTTTAGTTAAACAAACGGCCGAGGTCTCGGCCACCCACTTGTATGTAGGGAGGCTATCACCTTACAATCCACAAGGCCTTTACTGAACAACATTGCATATTTAGTGAACAATAAATAAGTGTGATTAATGTTTAACATTGACATTGGCAAAATTCCCACTGCAAAAAAAAACAAATTAACTGATTGAGGCCTGAGATACGTTTATAGATAAGGGGGTAAAATAAAGGGGGGAAGGCCTGACCCTCTAGCATGACTTACATTGTTATCCTGACTGTATACCTCGAGTTGTGCTTGAAGTATGGAGATGATTTTCCAATAACATAAGTTATGCCAGCAGGGCTGGTGTAATTGGCAGCATGTTGGACTGGTAATTTAGTGGAGCAAGGTTCGAACCCTGTGGTTTTCAAGAAATTTGTAAAGGACATCTGTTTCCAATTAGGAACATGCATAATTTTTTTGGAAGACGTCATTGGATTCTATTTCCCTGTAGATTCAAATGTCTCTAATAAACCTAATATCTATGATAGCCCTGAAACGTCAAAAATGAGAAAATACGTTAGGCGTCTGCGCCGCGCGTCAAAACGCCCCATACAAAAAGTGTGAGGCTTGTGACGTCACCGACCACAAAGTTGCAGAAAACTGTTTGGAAGGAACAAGTTTTTGGAAGATTTTTGTAATTTTAGGCACGAAAAAATACGTTTAGCTATATAGTTGTCATACATTTTTTTTCTTGTTAGAACACAAGTAATCGAACTGAAGTTTTGAAAATACATTTGAGGTATATAAAAAAACCGGCCAAGTGCGAGTCGGACTCGCGCACCGAGGGTTCCGTACAAACCTATAACAAGCAAAAGTTGTAGTATGTTTATTCCTAATTTCAATTTAATACCTCTACGCGTTTACGAGGAAAAAGGTAGTAAGTTTAAAATTAAAAAAAATATTTTTTGTATGATTTTACTAAAAATGTCTACTTTTCGTAATTTTTCCTTTGTCTGTGCTACATGAAGTTTCTTCGTTCCAAGTTTCAAGTTTCTGAGTTTACGGGAAATACCCTTTAGGTTTTGAGTTTCTTGCGAGTACTCAGTTTCAAAATATGCGACTTAAATTGCTATTTATTTTGATTGCGTTGACATAAAAATTTGGTTTTGCTACATCTGAAAGGTCCTATAGCCCTGAGTATTTGACATGAATTTCAATTTAATACCTCCACGCGTTTACAAGGAAAAAGGTAGTAAGTTTAAAATTTAAAAAAATATTTATTGTATGATTTTACTAAAAATGTCTACTTTTCGTAATTTTTCCTTTGTCTGTGCTATATGAAGTTTCTTCGTGTTAAGTTTCAAGTTTCTGAGTTTACGGGAAGTACCCTTTAGGTTTTGAGTTTCTTGCGAGTACTCAGTTTCAAAATATGCGACTTAAATTGCTATTTCTTTTGATTGCGTTGACATAAAAGTTTGGTTTTGCTACATCTGAAAGGTCCTATAGCCTTGAGTATTTGACATGAATTTCAATTTAATACCCCCACGCGTTTACGAGGAAAAAGGTAGTATGTTTAAAATTTAAAAAAATATTTTTTTGTATGATTTTACTAAAAATGTCTACTTTTTGTAATTTTTCCAATGTCTATGCTATATGATGTTGCTTCGTGCCAAATTTCAAGTTTCTGAGTTCACGGGAAGTACCCCGTAGGTTTTGCGAGTGCCGAAAAACTGTAAAATTTGCAGCATAAACGACTGTATCTTTTGATTGCGTTGGCTTTTAAGTTTGATTTTTTCACAGCTCCAAGGGACAATAGACCTGAGTATTTGATATAAATTTCAGCTTGATACCTCCACGCGTTCCTGAGAAAAATGGTCTTGACAGACAGACAGACAGACAGACAGACGGACAACAAAGTGATCCTATAAGGGTTCCGTTTTTTCCTTTCGAGGTACGGAACCCTAAAAATGCCTAAAATTTTACGTTTTTAAACCGCAATATCTTTAAAAAACTGTTAAAAATTATTACGGATTTCCACTTATTTATATTAATTTGGGGTTGTTGAACGTGTTTATGCAACAAATTCAATTAAATATTTTTCACGCATGTTCTCTATTAGTGGTGTCCGCTGTTTTTGTGAATCCTGGTAAGGGTAAGGGTTTATTTGTGTGTTTATCACAGATATTTGTACCTGCGTTATGGATGTTTTCCTATATATTTAGGTATTTATCTATATTCTATTATATATATTGTTGTCTAGTACCCACAATACAAGCCCTATTGAGCTTAGAGTGGGACTAGGTCAGTTTGTGTAAGGTTGTCCTATAATGTTTATTTATAGATACTGAGAGGAGATGTAGACATAGACATGATCAGCTCACTTAAGGTGATAAGTACAACATGGAAACTGTACTTGGAAGAGGCTCCTGAGGCTTTCGAGGTGGTTGCTTATGATGACTCTGGTAAGTGTTACCTAGCCTAATATGGTAGGGTTTTTATCGCGCGTCGCTATAGCTGACACATTCTAACAAGTATGTAAGTGCGGAAGGGACGCATGACGCGATATGTGATAAAATGGCAACCATTCTGAAAACTACTACAGAAATGTGTGGGTCGCAAACTTAAGGTGGTTGTTGTTAATATTCATTAATATGGTGCCTTTCCAATCCATACATGTAAATATAAAATTAAGATAAATTCAATAGGCCAGACCACACCTGACGCACCGCCTCGCGAGGAAATTGCCGCGCTAGGCTAGGCGGCTCGGCTAGTGTGGACGTGCCTTGCCCGAGGCATTGCGCTCGCGCGTGCGTTTTACGCGGACACGCGGTCAGGTGTCAACCCGCCTATTCATTATGAAAATTTAAAAGTTTACAGAATTACAATAATAATGGTAATTCAAACAAAACACACTCTTGGTTGGTTGGTTGGTTGGTTTCTTAACAAAAGAAAGTAAGCACTTCTTTGTGTAATGCAAACAAAACTAATTTTTATAAATGGTTAAAGTGTTGCCCTTCAATAATTAGAATTATTGAACAATTTTTGGTATTTATTAAGATAATTTCATTTGTTTAGGTTCATGTTTTGTATAATTATTAATTACTATACATTTTGTAATATTCAAAATTTTTGTATTTTACCTAAGAATACACAATCAAATTAAAATTAGTGGTTTATGTTTTTAGGTAACACATTTTCAACGTTGGAAGGAGTGAGTTTCACATGGACTATAGAAAATCTTGGTACTAATATCGGAAAAGATCCATTAGTCACGTAAGTAACTTTAACAGGCCTCGCGAGAAAATTGCCGATCGAAGCAGTGTATACGCGCCTCGGCTGAGGTCGCTCGCACGTTTGCCGGCCGAGGCGGGTTTACGCTACCCCAGCTGCTTCGCGCGGCAATAAGGCGGGGCCACACCTGACGCACCGCCTCGCGAAGAAATTGCCGCGCGAGTTAGCTCGTCTAGTGAGCTCGTCTAGTGTGGACGTGCCTCGCCCGAGCCATTGCGACCGCTCGTGCGTTTGCCTCGGCCTAGGCACGTCCACACTAGCCTCGCTGCCTAGCGCGGCAATTTCCTCGCGAGGCGGTGCGCCAGGTGTGTACCCGCCTATTATTTCTTCACTTTAATCCCATCTACTTCTAGGGTGTTTTTAAATCTAAATCTAGATAAAAATGTTACTACATAGTTGTATGATATTTTTATTAGTTTGGCTACCAAACTGCAATCTGTCAATAGCAGATATATACGCATTTTATCAGTCTGTGCCCTATTTCGTATATGGAGGGTTATTTTATGCGCGACGTCAAAGATATGTTTACAATTTGGCACCTTATTACAAAAGCGAAAGTGGAAGAATGTTAACATATATTTGACATGATTGTACAGTCACCATCAAATATATCGGAGCAGCCAGGGCATTCAAAAATATCTGAACATGCACTTTATCACGTTGACAATAGAGGTGTTGGTCAGATATTTGTGACCACCTTGGCCGCTCCGATATATCTGATGGCGACTGTACAAACAGCAACACTCTTAACAGTACATTGGTGGACCTTATTACAAAAGGCATAAGGTTCACCGATGGGCAGTTAAGAGTGTTGCTTTTTTGTACAATATACTATTTTTGTAGAAAGTCTATTGTTAAATTTTTTAGCCCCTTTTTTCGTTCTAACATTCCTTTTCTTTTTATTCTTGGTGGTAAGAACACAATACTTCTTCAAAATCCTTTCAAAGCCCAAGCTGGCACAATCACCGACAATAGTATCTTCCTACATGAAGGGTGCAAAAATATGTGACAAGCTCTTGTGGCCCTACACCGTGTCACATATTTTTGCCGCCTTCTTATAGGAATAAAATACTATTGCCGTTGATTATAAGTAACTAAAAACAAACCCATAGGTTATATGGGTGTTTGTGGTTACAAACTAGCCATTTACAGTACTGGAACAAGAATCATCTACATCTACCTTTGTAATATTTCAGTTTAGTACGATGGAGGGACACGGACTACGAAGCGCCTCGCGGCATAGCCGAGCTGGAGAGCCTCGGTGTGCGCGCCCACTCCGTGCTGCTCTACGGTCAGGCCATGGGCGACGTGCGTGTCACCGTCTGTCTACAAGACATCTGTACTGACTTCAAGTTGAATGTGGTCGCTAGTGTGGTCCTAACGCCCGCTGTGGCTACCATAGCCCCAGGAGATACGCTACGATATAGGTACGTGTTCTATATTTAGCTGCGGCTTTACGGTCAGGCCATAGGCGACGTGCAAGTCACCGTTAGGGATTGTAATCCGGTACTATTTTGGTACAAAAATGACTGGATTGGTACCGGATTACAAATTCTTAGTCACTGTCTGTCTCAAAGATATCTGCGCTGACTTGAAGCTGAAGTGAAGAAGTGGTGGCTAGTGTGGTTCTAACTAGGGCTCCCGGTCGTATCCGGGTCTCGTATACCCGTTTCTGAATAACATGCTACACGGTTTTCTGGCCCGTTTCGCACGTGTAGTTAAGATCCGTTTCTACGGGTAAACGGGTAGCCAAAGAAACGTTTCTTAAATGCACGCGGATCTGGAGACGTCCTTGACGAGTGGCTGTAGGTACGGGTCGAAACGTGTCGGGTCGTTTAAAAGCTACGATTAAAATAAAAATAAACTTTATTTGAATCGGCTTCAACTACTTCGGACCCGTTCGGACCGGTATTAACTACCCGTGGAAACGTTCCAAGAGACGGCGGTTCGTGTAAACCGGTTCCATAGCACCGCCGGTACACGGGTATTCGGATCTCTAGTTCTAACGCCGACTGTGGAGAGACACTGCGATATAGGTACGTGTAAATATTTTATTGGGCTTTTAATGGCATCGTATTACGACTAAGAAAAAGTAGTAGAAAATTTTATTTGACGAGAAATTTTGTTTTTGTATGGGACACGTTGTCCCAGCCGGCCAACCCTGTAATGCCCTCCATGCAAAAAAAGATTTTTATTAGGGCCAAAAAAACTTTTTCTGAGCTTTTGATAATTATAATATGATACGAATTATGAAGCTTTATGTTAGCAAGCAAACAAATACTAGTACTTAACGTATTCTATCATTATTTATATCATTTTTATAAGTTAAAAAGTCGTTCTCGTACTCCAAGCATAACGACTAGAACAGTGATAAATTATTATATTATTTATATGCGTTACAAACTGATATGTTTGAAGTCGGTGCCAAGCCAAAAAGTTACAATACCGGTCAAATCAGCTTCAAGTCTGAAAATCACAAAACAGTTAATACGAACGAGGCGTATGTGTTCAGTGAATTGTTCTTCATACTATAGAACTAATTCTGGTATTGACTGTACGTAGGTTTTCATTCTAGTACAGAAAGAAAATATAATCATGCGTCTTATGATGTTTGTTAATAAACTTGTTTACTAGTTGTCGGACTAACCATATCTTGAACGGAGCCCGTGCTTCGGTTTGAATTATTTATTCTAATATTGTCTTCGGTTGCCGCGGTTGGTATTCTACTTCATCTAAGGTGTTTTATCGAAGTGTAAAAGAATTCAATGGCTAGATTGATTTTTCTATAGTCAGACACACTGGGTGTGTGGGTCACACCTTTTCAGTAGAAAAAGGCACGATATTTAAATTTTCTATTGTTGACCATACGTGTTTTTTTATTTTTATTTGCCGCCTTTTTCTGATTATTGACAAAGTAGACGTGTATCAGAGAATATATACATAGGTACCACATTTCATCAAAATTGTATTAGTAGTTTAGACGTGAAAATGTAACAGATAGATTCACATTCACCTTTTCAATATAAGTAGGTATCGATATGTTTTGTGATTTTCAGACTTAAAGCTGATTTGACCGGTATTGTAACTTTTTGGCTTGGCACCGACTTCAAACATATCAGTTTGTAACGCATATAAATAATATAATAATTTATTTTATCCTTTTTGAAGTCGGTTTATCTTTTTTTTGTAAAAAGTTTTTATTTTTCCATTTTTAGTGGTTATATAATTATCATAATCGGACAACGGATCTCGCAATAATCGGTGAAGATATATAAGAAAAAGTTCATAATACGTAACTCAATGTAAGGAAAGTTCCACTTATCATATGTGGTCTTCATCATTAGGTCCACTCCATCAAATTAGTGGTTTTCGAGAGGAAATGCTTGAGTTGCTTAAAAAAACAACCAAATCACCATACATGTGCCTTTAAAAATTGAGGAGTTCCCTTAATTCGTCATGGACCACCTTGGAAGTAGACCCTTTCAAACAAAAAAAGAACTATTCAAATCGGACCACGGGTCTCGGAGTAATCGCTGAACATCCTAAATTTAAAAAAATCATCATCATTATCATAAAAACAATCATCATTATCTGGTCCACATCATCAAATTGGTGGTTTCCGAGAGAAAACCCTCGAGTTGCTTAAGAAAACACCCAAATCGCCATACATATGCCTTTAAAAATTGAGGAGTTCCCTCAATTCCTCATAGATTCCATCATCAGAACAGCACCAGATTAATATGGGACCACCTTGGAAGTAGACCCTTTCAAACAAAAAAAGAACTATTCAAATCGGACCACGCGTCTCAGAGTAATCGGTGAACATACATATAAAAAAAAAGCCCAAACCGAATACAGAACCTCCTCCTTCTATGAAATTGAAGTCGGTTAAAAATTCAAAATCATTGACATTTCTATTTATTTTCAGAGTGGTCCGTGCGCGCGCCGGCCGTCTTACCATCCAAGACGTCGCCGAAACCCTTTACCACATGAGCGTACCAACTACCGACATCGCTCGCCTCGAAGACTCTATTAGCCTCGTCCGAGGTACACAAATTGGCAGAACCAACGTCCACCTCTTCTCTGGATCTACTGAAGTCGCTTCAGCTGTCTTGAATGTCGCTGAGCCTCATAGCATCAAAGTTTCAATCCGACCAGCAAACTTAGTCATCCAATCGGAACCATTTATCATACATTGCATAGTCTACGATAAAGACGGACATGCTTTGACGGCTGGAGATGAAATGTTAATAAGATTGACGGTGGAAGGAGAAGCGAATGTGGATTTGGTCAGGTCGACGGAGAATGGAACGATCACTGATGCCGTGGCGAATAATGCGGGGCCTTTCACTGTTACGGCTAAGCTGTATTCTGTTGCTGGGAGGAGTGTATCTCGTAAGGTAATTGATAAAAAAAAAGCGTTTTGATTTTTTTGTGAGAATTTTATACAAAACTTAATTTTAGTTAATTTTTACTTTTTGTTTTGTTAAACATTGAAACTGAAAGTAAATATAGCAGTGACGGAGCGTCCATAGAATCCCATTCCCACCGGCTTGCCTTATCTTCAGTCAGTTCAGTTCACCTGCCCTGCTCATCAGCGCCGGATCTAGAACTTTTTCGAGGCGGGGCAAAATCTGAAAAATGCCGCCCCCCACCCCTGCATATATTTGATATGTATTCAATTTTTTCCTTAATTATTAACTATCATATAATTTTGACCAACAGACGCCTACTACTCGTACTAGTCATGTATAGGCCTAGCTATTAACGGAAAGAACGCCACAACGACCGCTCTAGCGTTGCTCTTCATATGTTAAGCCTTTTTTTTCGAATACTTATGATTAGGATAACGTTATACGGCAAATAGGGAAAAAAATCGCTCTATTCTAAACCTTTTCTGTGCCCCCGTGCGTCGTAGTTATATGGACCGCCGGGCGGCCACAATATGATCACTTACTTCATCGAGGAGCAGTTTGGAACCTTATTCATCGAAAAGCAAAAGTTTAATAGGTCACAAATCACTTGGTCGGACGGACCTCAGCCTGGTCCGTTCAATTTTCGGACACTGGTGAAATTTTTGGGGTATTTTTTTACCTCATCGAGTAACAGGATGAAACCAACTTTAGTTGATAGCTAAAATAATGCTTTTACAATATTTTTTGGTCGGACAGCCCTCAGCCTGGGGGCCGATTTTTGACAATCGAGCGCTCGGATTCAAAGAATTTAACCTCGAAACAGCACATAAAAGTTTGTCGCTATTATTTACGCATGAAATTAATAGTATAAATAATCATGATTTTAAATTACTATCACTGTTTTTTTAAAACATCACTTCTTCGTTTATTTCTTATGCTGCAATATATGGCGAGTTATAAAATCCACTCACTCACCAAATTTTATTAATATAGGGCCGTAAATTCCGGCTTCAGACGGAAAGCGCCCCAAAAATTGCACCACTAAAAGTGATCAAAAACGGAACGGGCTAGCCTGAGGGCTGGTCTACCAAAAAATATTGAAAGAGCATCACTTTGGCTATCAAATGAGGATGGCTTCATCCTGCTACTCGATGAGGTAAAAACACCCCAAAAATTGCACCACTAAAAGTGACCAAAAACGGAACGGGCCAGCCCTCAAGGGCTGGCCTACCAAAAAATATTGAAAGAGCATCACTTTGGCTATCAAATGAGGATGGCTTCATCCTGCTACTCGATGAGGTAAAAACAGCCCAAAAATTGCACCACTAAAAGTGATCGAAAACGAAACGGGCCAGCCCGAGGGCTGGCCTACCACAAAATATTGAAAGAGCATCACTTTAGCTATCAAATAAGATTGGTTTCATCCTGCTACCCTGATGAGGTAAAAACACGAAACGAAACGGACCAGGCTGAGGGCTGCCCGACCAAGTGATTTGTGACCTATTAAACTTTTATTTTCGATGAATAAGTCCAAGTTCCAAAATGCTCCTCGATGAGGTAACTGATCATACTGTGGCCGCCCGGTCCATTACGCGGATTAAGTGTAGTGAGCGTTCCTATAAATACGTGCACACAATCATAGAAGTTACGTAACAAACGATAAAAGTTGCTTTTCACCACTCCACCTCGAAAATGCACTCTTTATCCCTTGAAAACGGATGGGGAAAACGCATTTTATCCACATGTAGGGAAAGTAATTTGGTTCAAGTTTTGACTTGCTTTTTCACGTTATCTGGCAGGATGGATTTTAAAGAGATGATTTTCAATTATATAATTTTGAAAGCATTCATTTCGCTTCGATTTTTTATAAATTATATTTTTCCTGAGATGGTGCGGTGAAAACTTTTGTATTATACTCGGCAGAAAAGTTTGTTCAACCTCTCTTGCCTTTAGGCCCTCGTACGCTCAAGATTCCATTTTTTGAACAACTTGCTACGCTCGTGGCTCAATTTTGGAATGTTTCGGTAGATCGGGTCTCAATAAAGCACGAGATAATAAACATCGACTTTGCCCCCTTGTATAATAAATAACTATTATCTATGGTGTCAGGGCAAATTCGAGCTGGCAAATTTATTCACATGTTTTATTCGGCTACCATAGTTTCCCTTTCCCTCAAAATCATTTTAATAAACACCGGCCAAGAACATGTCAGGCCATGACTAATGTAGGGTTCCGTTGCTGCGGGCCCGTCACAATATTTACACCTATTCATAAAATCGTTTTTAGGGTATTTTTCCATGAAATTACAAGTTTTGCGATAACTTAAATACGGCTCAACCAATTATATTCTATACAGTTTGCATTGATAAGTTTTATTTAGACTCACATCCATGAATTTACAAGTTTTGCGATAACTTAAATACGGCTCAACCAATTATATTCTATACAGTTTGCATTGATAATTTTTATTTAGACTCACATCCATGAATTTACAAGTTTTGCGATAACTTAAATACGGCTCAACCAATTATATTCTATACAGTTTGCATTGATAATTTTTATTTAGACTCACATCCATGAATTTTCCATATTTTTTTGGCCCAGGGTTAGAGGACGGAACGCTTTTTTTTTCGAAGCGATTATCTACGTAACTATTGATTTTATCCAATACTTGATTTAGAAGACCCCTATTTTTTAAAAGACCAAAATATATTGTAAGTAGGTCCTATATTTTTTTTTTTTTTCAATAAGTTACTGAGAAATATATTATTAAGATTTCACAGATTTCACAAGATACGATAAAATACTTACCTAGTAAGAGTACTTCATGAGTAGGAGGGATTGGTGAGCTGGTTTTTGACACAAACAGATTTTTTGACAGAAACAGGTGTTTTGTAGATGTTTGAAACAACACATGGTCCTGAGAGATACCGATGAAGGAGTTACCATTCTATGGTTCTATCTATTCATATACCTTCATCTTTTTCACACGCAGGCTAAGGGCGCGTGTAGACGATGCCGCCCCCGCGCCGCCGCCGCTACTGCTACTGCGGGTATCATGTACACGATACCGCCGCCACGCCGTCATCGCGCCGCCGCCGTACCTCTGCGCTGTGTATACGATATGCGTAAAGACCGCCACCGCGCCGCCGCCGCTGGTTTTTGTTTCTCGCATACACAGCGCAGTGGGGCGGCGGCGTGGTGGCGGGCTTTACGCGTCTCGTATACACAGCGCAGAGGTGCGGCGGCGGCGGCGTGGTGGCGAGCTTTACGCGTCTTGTATACACAGCGCAGAGGCGCGGTAGCGGCGCTGGGGCGGCATCGTCGACACGCGCCCTAATCGCCCTCAAGTGAGAGCGCGTTTCATTTCCCGCGGGCGAGCGTGATTGTTGACCTGCGCCTACGCGCCCCGCGAATGTACACCTGTCTCAGTGGTCCAGGTTGCGTTGATGAGACATGTATTCGTCTGTCAGAAAGTCGAATTTGCCGCCCGGGGCATGGGCCCCGGTCTGCCCCCCCCCCCCCCCCCCTAGATCCGGCTCTGCTGCTCATAAAGAAAAGGGAAACTATCATAAAGAAAACTCCAGCTTCCCAATTGATATTTTTGAATGGAGTATATTTTAATAGGCGAGTTCACTTGGCTCGGCTAGGGTGGACGTGCCTCGCCTGAGGCATTGCGGCCGCGCGTGCGTTTGCCTCGGCCGAGGCACGTCCACACTAGTCGAGATGTCTCGTGCGGCAACTTCCTTGCGAGGCGGTGCGTCAGGTTTGGACCCGCCGAAGTAAGTTGTTTTCCACGCGCTTTGCCGCGCATAATTTGGTCATGGATTTATGTTTTTATATTTGATAATTTACTTTTAGGTGGAAGGGAAAACGTCAGGAACGGCCATAGAACCATTGGCAGTGGTACCTCCAGAACTTTATGTGGCATGGACTGATACTACCCAGTAAGTTTCATAATTAGTTTGGTGCTTTATATTTCTTATGCACACTCATTTTATTTTATTTATTTTTACTTAACAGGGAAATTCAACTTCGGCATCGAGGAGGCGGTGACGAGCCAGTCCAATGGTCTGAAGTGGAAACCGCGGAATCTCATGTCGTCTCGCTCTCTCCCGCGGGCATGCTCGCCGTGCGCGGCACGAGTGAGATAGATGTGCGAGTGCAACTCACAGCGTACCCTTATGTACGAGCATTTGGCAAGTGAGTTCCAACCTCAAAGCAAGTATCTCTAGAGTTGAAACACGCATTCGCCCAAGAAGGACTGAATACACGCAACGCGACTAATTTTAAAACACGCTTCAAGGTGGCTGATCGAATACCGTAACTAGCCTACATAATTTAGTCGGTTTCTTTGTTGCCCTTCAAAAAAGCGGTGGAGGGTAACAAACGTTTATATGGTACTTAGGGCCTTTTGGAAGTAAGCAATAATCACAATGTGAGACTATGACAATATTATACTATTTATTATATACCGATTGAAAGTTTAATAAGACTACCCGGTTCAATCTTGGCATTATTATTACCATGGCAGGTCTATTAGGTAGTATGTCTATGGTTCCAACAGTATAGCTACTATGATTTCTAGGCATTTAGAGAGGGTAATGACAATCCTTGCCAATGTAAGCGTTGCGCCCGACTTTTATAAAAGTGGGCCAGAAACTGGCTAAAATGCCTCTTATTTTGTTTAGCAAACTCAATCCTCATATGAAGGGTTTCCTGAATCGATTTTTTTACCAGTTGGCAGCACCGTGGCGTGAGGTCTAGGTGTCATAATCAACCAATCATATTAAAACATATTTTTTTAATTGGTGGATTTTGACAGCTGCTGCCAAAAAGACCTCGTCACCGTGCCGCCATCTGGAATTCTGGAAACCCTCATTAGACCGTTATTTTTCTAACCTAAAAAAAGATCGAATACTCCAATTTAATTTTTTGTTATGTTATGGTTAACTTACACTTATTGAGGACACTGTAAGTCTAAAAACCCTCTATTGTGCCTAATGTAAATGTATACGACTGCTTGATTCTAAATAAATAAAAAAAGTTAAGTACTAGTTAAAGTCTTACTAAATCGATGAGGACGTGCCTACTTACCTCGTTATGATAAGCTTGAATAAAATTAGCGAATGTATTAGGTACATTCTCATCCCTCTTTTCTCTTTTTTATTTCTCATCTCTTCATCTCATTAGATAAATAAAAAAAGTTTATATATTTTTTTAATTTGAGCTCTATTACTAAGATTTCAAAGCTCAATTCTAACTAGCAATTATTTGTTAACAGAGTATTAGTCGCCCCTCCTGAGCTCATCCAAGTATCGAGTTCCGGTCAAGCGCGAGTCGGCAAACCGCATCACCTGCACATCGCTTTGACTGCCACCCATCCTACCTCTGGCGAATATTACAATTTTCATACGTAAGTGTAACAAACTATAATGTATGTTTAGACAAATAACTAGGCGCGCACTCATGCATGTCTTCTATAGGATTAAGATCGATGCGCATGTATTTCAGTTGCAAATAAACAGTCGCTTTGATCACACGTAAAAACATTTTAATTTTGAAGCCATCCAAAATAGAACCTAATAGCTATCGAAACATGGTGCATAATCGAACCGCATGCGAATCGGAAGAATAACCGGCCGGCGAGCGAGGCAGTACCTGAATCGAGTGCAAAGTGCAGTTGTTTACTTATAAAAACATTGGAATTTCTCGGTTACGCGGCGGTTGAATTGTTATTTTCGCGAGTTATAAAAGTGAATAACATCATTGTTTGGGGACTTATAACGTTACTTGTTGTGAATTGACATGGCTACAACATCGATAGACGAAATCTCGGTGCAATTAGAAGATATATATAACAGTACTAGCTTTTGCCCGCGGCTTCGCTCGCGTTAAATTTGGGGTAACACGGTTCCCCTTTGCCCCCCGGAATGCTCCATACAAACTTCCACCCCCCATTTTAGGGAAGTGGGGGGTTAGAAAGAGACAAAAAGTAGCCTATGTCACTCTCCATCCCTTCAACTATCTCCACTTAAAAAATCACGTTAATTCGTCGCCCCGTTTTGCCGTGAAAGACGGACAAACAAACAAACACATACACTTTCCCATTTATAATATTAGTATGGATTAAGAAGGCGGAGACAAATTACAAAAAATGCCCGAAGGACAGGTTAACTCTGGGTTACGTAAAGGTGCGTATGCAATATATTGATGAATACTGGGCCTCATTCAAACAATTACATTCCGATTTACTTAAAATATCGAGTACGGTACAAAGGCAAACGCTGTTATATTTTGTTGACAATTACTACGATAAATGTGAAGAAAAATACCTGAATCTAAAAACTGCGCTTCAAGACCTGTTGGACTATAACTCACCCAAACCTGTTGTCACGCAAATGAATACTTCGTCAGTTTCTGGAGAGTTTAAGACAGTGATGGATGTGAAATTACCTCGTTTAGAACTACCGAAATTCTCGGGGGTTTACGAAGAATGGCAGGCGTTTGAGGATATGTTTACATCAATAATTCATGATAATGAATCATTGAGCGACGTACAGCGGTTTCATTACCTAAAGTCTTGTTTAGTCGGAGAAGCCAGCGCCACATTAAAGCATTATAAGGTTGTGGAGAAAAATTACAGGCCAGCTTGGGATACATTAAAGAAACGGTACAGTCACAAACGTCTAACTAGACAACTGTCAATGCAATTCTTAAAAGGCTTTTTTCTGCAAAAAAATGCAGAGTCAACTACCTAATCAATTGAAAGTGTTGGTGGATAATATGAAAGAGTGTCTTCACAGTTTTAAGGGTATGTCGATTAACACTGACTCTTGGGATCCGATGCTCATATTTTTAGCAACTCAAAAATTGGATCCAGACAGCCACAAACAATGGGAGGAATACGTGAGCCTGCAAGACAGGGGAGCTGCCGACTATAGCTGAACTTTTTCAATTTTTGGAGAATAAAATTCACACGTTGGAACTTACCTCTGCGGCATCATCTCAAGTCAAGACGGTCAGAGAACGATCGTTTCATGCCGCTACCGTGACTGAGAAAACTTGTCTTTTCTGTCAAGATGCTCATGCTTTATACCATTGCAAGCAATTTGGGAAATTGAATCCAAGCGAAAGAAGTGAATATGCGAGGAACCAAAAATTATGCTATAATTGTCTCCTGCCAGGGCATTCAGTAGTGTTCTGTAAACAAAAGGTATCCTGCAAGGTCTGCCGTCGGCGACATCATTCACTCTTGCATCAAAGTAATTATTCAGGAGCGACATCAGCAACTGAAGAGATTAAGACAACTTACGTCTCCTCTGCTCATGCCAAGATGGAAGAAATCGACGACCAGAACCAACTCGACGATGAATCTCAAGAAGATTCTGCAGAAGAAGAAATCGTAGCTAACTTTGCAGAAAAGGATTCCGAAGGGCTATTGGCCACGGCTATAGTACCTGTACGCGATGCAACTGGAAAGATGGTTCTACTGCGAGCGCTGGTAGATAAAGGATCACAAGCGACGTTTATCAGTGAAAGAGCAGCTCAATTATTTAAAGTAAGGCGGGAGCCTGTTAGAGGTAGAATTACGGGTGTTGGCAAAACCAAGGTAATGGTCAACCAGGCCGTTCGACTCGAAGTTCTTTCTAGATATGAAGATGAATTCAATCTTAATGTGAAGATGTATGTCATGCCTACGAGAGTAACAAAGGTGCTGCCATCCAAAACGTTACCTATAAATGAAAATCCAGGTAATTGGGCTCATTTGAAAGAACTCACTCTAGCAGATCCGACATTTGACAAACCTGGAAGAGTAGACCTACTTCTCGGAGTGAAGGTATACGCGCAAATCTTGAAAGAGAAACTCGTCAAGGGTCCACCAGGAACACCCATTGCTCAACTTACCAGCCTGGGTTGGATTATCTTTGGGGAAATTGACGAATCAGACACTCAGGACGAGGTGATAGTAATGCATCAATGTCTGGATATGGATAATATGATGAAAAATATGTGGGACTTAGAAACACCGTTCAAACGAGCGTACACCGCAGAGGAAAGGTGAAGAAATATACGAAACCTTTCACTCTAGGACCGAAGAGGGAAAGTATGTTGTGAAGCTACCAATGAAAAATGAACAACCACAAGCAACGCAAGGTGACGCCAGAAGCATAGCTTTGAAACGTCTTAAGCAGTTAGAAACACGTTTTGAAAGGCGGCATCAATTGAAAACTGAATATACTAGAGTGCTTGAAGAGTACCTGGTTATGAAGCATATGGAAGAAGTTCCAGAAGAGGAAATTAAAGATCCAGCTGTGTATTTGGCTCATCATGCGGTAGTTAGAGAGGAAAAAGAGACTACGAAGGTTAGAATCGTATTTGACGCATCAGCAAAAGGTTCAAATAACAAATCATTAAACGATGATTTACTGGTCGGGCCTCAACTGCAAGAAGACTTGCGAAATATCATTATGCGTTGGAGAATGAAAAGCGTTTGTTATGTGGCCGATGTGGAGAAAATGTACCGACAAATACTGGTAACAAGGTCTGACACAAACTATCAACGATTACTATGGCGTAACAATCCAAACGAACGACTATCGTTTACTTCGAGTTACCTTCGGGACAGCCTCTGCCCCTTATATAGCCGTGAAAACTCTTCATCAGATAGCTATTGATGAAGGCAAAAACCAACCTAATGCGGCAAGGGTCATTAAAGAAGACTTCTACATGGACGATTTGATATCAGGGAATGACAATGTGGACGAGGCTATAACCACAGCAAGGGAAGTACAAAGCATACTTCAACGAGGAGGGTTTCACTTACAAAAATGGACGTCAAATAAACGAGAGTTCTTGCAGCAAATCGAACCTTCGCAACGAAGCTCACGTGTTAAGATGGAAATCAAGCTAGACGGAACAATTCAAGCTTTGGGACTGTCCTGGAATGTGGGCAACGACACCTTTCAATATACGTTAGAGCTGCCAGCCGTTCCTGAAATTGTAACCAAACGAAACATTCTCGCTCAACTGCAAAAATTATTTGATCCACTCGGTTGGTTGGCTCCGGCAATTCTGCCGGCGAAAAGTTTACTTCAAGTTCTGTGGCTTCAAGGAATCAGCTGGGATGAGGAAGTCAATGCCGATGTTAAACAAAATTGGGTAAACTTACATCGAAGCTTTGATTGCCTCCGTGACATCGAAGTTGAGCGATGGCTACATACAACTCAGCACAACCTACAATCAGTCACTGTACACGTATGCATCTACGAAAGCATATGGAGCTGTAGCTTATTTAAGGGTTGAGACAGAAGAAGGAGATATACGAACGGGTATAATTGCTGCCAAAACACGCGTGGCACCTGTAAAACCAGTGACCCTTCCTAGACTGGAACTGTGTGCTGCAGTGCTTCTGTCGAGACTTCTGAAACAAGTAAAGGAAGCAATGAGAATACCTGATACTCACGTATTTGCTTGGACAGACTCCTCAGTAGTCCTTTCGTGGCTCTTGGGCGACCCGGGAAGATGGAACGTATTTGTCTGCAATCGAGTCGTTGAAATATTAGACAACATTGGCAATCAAAGATGGTATCATGTTGCCCCAGAAGATAACCCAGCAGATATCGCGAGTAGAGGGACAACGCTTCAAGTCTTAGCACGAGATCAAAAATGGTGGAATGGCCCGAAGTGGCTGCAAACCGACGACATTCCTTATAGAAGACCTGAAACAAAAGAAATAGAATTAGAAAAAAGGAAAAATATACAAGTCAATGTGAATATAGAAAGTGAAGAACCAGGAATTAAATTTGAAGATTTTGATACATTACCAGAAAGACAGTTGTCTATAGCTTCCTTAACAGTAAAAGGATTCCTGAAAATGTTGAAAGGGATTTTACTACGATGGAATTGGAAGATGCTTTACTAAGATGCATAAAAATTATACAAAGAAGAGAGTTCGGCGCAGAACTTAATAATTTAATAAAAAATAAGGAGGTCAGAGGCGATAGTGCAATAAAAAGATTAAATCCTTACCTTGACGAGAAAAATATTCTCAGGGTAGGCGGAAGATTAAGTAACGCTGACTTGCCGGAAGAAAGGAAACACCCTATCATACTTGGCAGTCGAAATGCATTAACCCTGTTAATAATAGCAGATGCGCACAAGAACACTCTGCATGGCTCGTTCCCTTTAATGTTTGGTTATCTGCGTTCTAAGTACTGGATCATTAGAGCTAAAAACGCAATTAAAGCTCGTATCCACAAATGTATTGTTTGCGCCAAACAAAGAGCAATTACACGTACACAAATTATGGGAAACTTACCCAAAGTTCGCATAACTCAAGCCAGACCCTTCTTACATAGCGGGGTTGATTTTGCTGGGCCAGTACAAGTTTTAATGTCCCGAGGAAGAGCTAAGTCCAATAAGGCTTATATTTGTTTGCATGGTCATTAAATGCATTCACCTGGAGCTGGTTGGCGATATGACCTCCGAGTCATTCATTGGAGCATTTAAGCGTTTAATGCACGCACTTATGGAGTGACCAAGGGCGTAACTTTGTCGGCGCGAACAAGGAATTGGACATACGAGGGTTGCTACTTATATATCCGGAAACAAAAAAACAAACAAACGTACACGGCTGAAAATGGTTTTATTGTTTTTCAAAGTATTCCCCTTGATGATCTATGCACTTTTGCATTCGCGTGAACCAATTTTTAAAGCACTTCTGCCACTCCGCCTGAGGTACCTCCATAACGTGTTGTTTGAATGCGTCGACAGCATCTTCAGCGGTCGAAAATCGTTGACCGCGTAATTTATTCTTTATATTTGGAAATAAATAAAAATCGTTGGGTGCCAAGTCAGGGCTGTACGGCGGATGACCCGTTAATTCCACATTTTGACCCTCCAAAAATAGAGGACAGCTGGCATTGTCATGATGAAGAATGATTCTTCGTCGCTGGTTAGTTTTACGAATTTGTTCAAATACTTCCGGTAAGCAAATGGTCGTGTACCACTCTGAATTAACCGTTCTACGGTTTTCTAGTGGCACTGTAGCTACATGGCCATTAATACCGAAGAAGCAGGCCACCATTTGTTTCAATGTACTTTTTGCACGAGTAACTTTCGTAGGGTTCGGCTCATTTTGAAACACCCATACCGTTGATTGTTGCTTCGTTTCGGGATCGTATGCATAGATCCAGGATTCGTCACCTGTATAGATGTTATAAACGGCTTTTGAGTCACCACGGTTATATTTTTTTAACATTTTATTGCACCATTCGACGCGAGCATCTTTTTGCTCTTTTGTTAAGTTGTGGGGTATCCAACGCGAACAATTTTTTTTTACAGCCAAATAATTATGTAATATGCTATTAATGCTGGTCATAGAAATACCCAGAGTCGCCTCTATCTCGCAGTACGTAACATGTCGGTCGTCCATTATAAGTTTTCGCACAGCCTCGATATTTTGTTGTACAACGACCGATTTCGGGCGACCTGCCTTAACTTCGTCCGTAAGCATACTACGTCCACGATTGAACTCACTAAACCAGTGATACACAGTAGTTTTAGATGGGGCTTCATCACCAAAAGTTGAAGTTAGTTGATCTATGCACTGTTGTTGCGTTAAACCACGCCGAAAATCATAATAAATCATAGCACGAATATTTTCACGAGTGAGTTCCATTCTTGCTGCGAGATGACATTTAAAACCCGTCAAAAACAAAACACGAGCGTTAATAAGAAAGAAAAAATATACCGGCCAGTACTTAAAAAAGTTCAAATTTTACCATGGAGGTCAAATATGCTATTTAAGAAGATTGTAATCCCGGTTTCCGGATATATAAATAGCAGCCTATGTAGCATGGAAACAATCAAATTTGCAACTGCCGGAGCAATTAGCCGGCATCCTAGCGGAAGATGGAACACAATGGCACTTTATTCCTCCGTACAGCCCTAATTTTGGAGGACTTTGGGAGGCTGGCGTTAAATCAGTAAAGTTTTATTTAAAAAGAATACTCACCGCCAGTCTTACCTTTGAGGAGATGTCGACGACGTTATGTTCTATAGAATCGTGTTTGAACTCTAGACCATTAATTCCAGTTGATACAACAGACCCTGACGTTGAAGTCCTAACCCCGGGTCATTTTTTGATTGGAGAGGCGCCGGTCACAATACCTCACCCTGATTTACGAGAGATCAACACGAACAGGTTATCACATTGGCAATTTACACAAAGGCTTGTTACAGACTTCTGGCATAAATGGCAAAATGAATATCTCTCCAGTCTTCAAGAGAGACCGAAGTGGATGAAACGAGAACGTGAATTTGAGATCGGTGATATTGTGTTGATAAAGGATGATCAACTTCCACCAGGAAAGTGGTCACTCGGCAGAGTGGTAACGAAACACCCCGGCCCAGATGGTGTGACTCGTGTGTACAGTGTTCGATGTCGCGGAGACGTTACCAAACGTTCAGTGTCGAAGTTGTGTGAACTGCCTGTTAATACTAATGAAGATTAATTTTGATTCTGCATTATTTGTAGCATGATTGTATTTTATGCCCTTGATTCTTTACTTTACTGAAATTTTTAATAATTTCTAGTATAAGAATTGAACAAGTAGGTATCAATAATTAATGTTATTACTTTATTCGATTTTAAGCTTGCTGCATACATTCCGATAAGATTTTAATGTGTTCTTATACCTTTTGTTATCTTAAAGTTGTAAGGGCCGACATGCATGTTTATTTCCATTTTGAGTGCCCCATTAGTTTAAAGTAATTTATTGTGCCCGCTTCTTTTTTTTCTGTTCTTTGCCCCTATCGAAAAAATGTATTTTTTGGCAGGCGGCATGTTTAGACAAATAATAACTAGGCGCGCACACATGCATGTCTTCTATAGGATTAAGATCGATGCGTATGTATTTCAGTTGCAAATAAACAGTCGCTTTGATCACACGTAAAAACATTTTAATTTTGAAGCCATCCAAAATAGAACCTAATAGCTATCGAAACACTGTACTATATGTGTACTTTATTGTTTTCTTGTTTAGTTGTTTGATTGGTTAATAACCGCTACAATAGGTAAAGGTATTTTTGCTGAAGTGTTTCAACCAAACCAGTAATCTATTCTAGTTTATTCCTTGTAATTTTTGTAATAAAATCACGTCGAAAAAGCTCTGAAATCCTACGTTGGTTCTCTTTTCGCACTTTTCGATTTGAAATAGGTTGGTAGGTATTCTTACCATCATGATATCAGCCGAAAGACGTCCACTGCTAAACATAGGCCTCCCCCAAAGAGTGCCACAATGACCGGTCCTGCGCCACCCGCATCCAGCGGACTCTCGCGACCTTTACCAGGTCATCAGTCCACCTTGTGGGGGGTCTACCGACACTGCGCCTTCCGGTTCGTGGTCGCCACTCGAGAACCTTTCCGCCTCAACGGCCATCGGTTCTACGTGCAATGTGCCCCGCCCACTGCCACTTTAGTTTAGCGATTCGGAGGGCTATATCGGTGACTTTCGTTCTGCTGCGGATTTCCTCATTTCTGATGCGATCATGCAGAGAGACTCCAAGCATAGCCCTCTCCATTGCCCTTTGTGTGACTTTGAGCCTTCTTATGAGGCCCATAGTAAGCGACCACGTTTCAGTTCCATATGTCATTACTGGCAACACACACTGGTCATAGACTTTCGTCTTGAAACGAGTCAGATTCGTCGATGAACGTCTTTTTCGAAGTAGTAGGTATTACATAATGCAATAATCTTTCAGATGCAACTGCGCGTCATTCGCGGTGTCGCTGCTGGAAGGCCCGGAGCCCCGCAACGTGACTGCGGCGCCCTGGGTGGAGCCTGTTGGTGAGTCGATCCAATAAGTCACCATCCATTTAATCAAATATTCACAGAAAACACTCGATTGTCGTTCCGATATTGGTGTACTGACGTGAAGTGATGCTTATTGGCATTTTTTCAATTAAAGCGCTTTAGTTCAGTGGTTTTTAATCTTTTAGGAAGGATATGGTACCACTCGAAAAAACATATTACCGAGGAGGATAAGCTGTCTGGGTCTAAATACCTATGAAAAATAAAGTTAACAAAGTGTTGTGCTATTTATACATCTGTTGACCACTCCTAGTGCTTCCATGGACCTCCAGTGGTCCGCTGATCAGCAATTGAGAACTACTGCTTTAGATAGGACTCGCGTCTTGTATCAAATTAATTTGCCCATCTATAGCAAACTTTCCGGCCTCTTCAACAATGTAAGTTATCTTTCAGAGGGCGCGTGCTGCGTGCTAGAGATGGCGTGGGCCGCGCGCGGCGTGTCGCTGCTGCGGGTGTCGCGGGGGCGCGCGGGAGACACGGCGCGCGTGCTGGTGCGCGCCGCGCCGCGCCTGGTGTGGCCGGCCAGAGCTGCGGCGTTGGTGGGCTCCACGCTGCCGGTGAGTACTGCCCCGTGTGTCCGCGTGTTAGAGGGGAGACACGGCGCGCGTGCTGGTGCGCGCCGCGCCGCGCCTGGTGTGGCCGGCCAGAGCTGCGGCGTTGGTGGGCTCCACGCTGCCGGTGAGTACTGTCCCGTGTGTCCGCGTGTTAGAGGGGAGACACGGCGCGCGTGCTGGTGCGCGCCGCGCCGCGCCTGGTGTGGCCGGCCAGAGCTGCGGCGTTGGTGGGCTCCACGCTGCCGGTGAGTACTGTCCCGTGTGTCCGCGTGGTAGAGGGGAGACACGGCGCGCGTGCTGGTGCGCGCCGCGCCGCGCCTGGTGTGGCCGGCCAGAGCTGCGGCGTTGGTGGGCTCCACGCTGCCGGTGAGTACTGTCCCGTGTGTCCGCGTGTTAGAGGGGAGACACGGCGCGCGTGCTGGTGCGCGCCGCGCCGCGCCTGGTGTGGCCGGCCAGAGCTGCGGCGTTGGTGGGCTCCACGCTGCCGGTGAGTACTGTCCCGTGTGTCCGCGTGTTAGAGGGGAGACACGGCGCGCGTGCTGGTGCGCGCCGCGCCGCGCCTGGTGTGGCCGGCCAGAGCTGCGGCGTTGGTGGGCTCCACGCTGCCGGTGAGTACTGTCCCGTGTGTCCGCGTGTTAGAGGGGAGACACGGCGCGCGTGCTGGTGCGCGCCGCGCCGCGCCTGGTGTGGCCGACCAGAGCTGCGGCGTTGGTGGGCTCCACGCTGCCGGTGAGTACTGTCCCGTGTGTCCGCGTGGTAGAGGGGAGACACGGCGCGCGTGCTGGTGCGCGCCGCGCCGCGCCTGGTGTGGCCGGCCAGAGCTGCGGCGTTGGTGGGCTCCACGCTGCCGGTGAGTACTGTCCCGTGTGTCCGCGTGTTAGAGGGGAGACACGGCGCGCGTGCTGGTGCGCGCCGCGCCGCGCCTGGTGTGGCCGACCAGAGCTGCGGCGTTGGTGGGCTCCACGCTGCCGGTGAGTACTGTCCCGTGTGTCCGCGTGGTAGAGGGGAGACACGGCGCGCGTGCTGGTGCGCGCCGCGCCGCGCCTGGTGTGGCCGGCCAGAGCTGCAGCGTTGGTGGGCTCCACGCTGCCGGTGAGTACTGTCCCGTGTGTCCGCGTGGTAGAGGGGAGACACGGCGCGCGTGCTGGTGCGCGCCGCGCCGCGCCTGGTGTGGCCGGCCAGAGCTGCGGCGTTGGTGGGCTCCACGCTGCCGGTGAGTACTGTCCCGTGTGTCCGCGTGTTAGAGGGGAGACACGGCGCGCGTGCTGGTGCGCGCCGCGCCGCGCCTGGTGTGGCCGACCAGAGCTGCGGCGTTGGTGGGCTCCACGCTGCCGGTGAGTACTGTCCCGTGTGTCCGCGTGTTAGAGGGGAGACACGGCGCGCGTGCTGGTGCGCGCCGCGCCGCGCCTGGTGTGGCCGGCCAGAGCTGCGGCGTTGGTGGGCTCCACGCTGCCGGTGAGTACTGTCCCGTGTGTCCGCGTGTTAGAGGGGAGACACGGCGCGCGTGCTGGTGCGCGCCGCGCCGCGCCTGGTGTGGCCGGCCAGAGCTGCGGCGTTGGTGGGCTCCACGCTGCCGGTGAGTACTGTCCCGTGTGTCCGCGTGTTAGAGGGGAGACACGGCGCGCGTGCTGGTGCGCGCCGCGCCGCGCCTGGTGTGGCCGGCCAGAGCTGCGGCGTTGGTGGGCTCCACGCTGCCGGTGAGTACTGTCCCGTGTGTCCGCGTGTTAGAGGGGAGACACGGCGCGCGTGCTGGTGCGCGCCGCGCCGCGCCTGGTGTGGCCGGCCAGAGCTGCGGCGTTGGTGGGCTCCACGCTGCCGGTGAGTACTGTCCCGTGTGTCCGCGTGTTAGAGGGGAGACACGGCGCGCGTGCTGGTGCGCGCCGCGCCGCGCCTGGTGTGGCCGGCCAGAGCTGCGGCGTTGGTGGGCTCCACGCTGCCGGTGAGTACTGTCCCGTGTGTCCGCGTGTTAGAGGGGAGACACGGCGCGCGTGCTGGTGCGCGCCGCGCCGCGCCTGGTGTGGCCGGCCAGAGCTGCGGCGTTGGTGGGCTCTACGCTGCCGGTGAGTACTGTACCGTGTGTCCGCGTGTTAGAGGGGAGACACGGCGCGCGTGCTGGTGCGCGCCGCGCCGCGCCTGGTGTGGCCGGCCAGAGCTGCAGCGTATACGGATTTCAATTAAACCTTTTCAAATCCTGTCTGTTTCTTCTCCAGGTGATAGCCGAGGGTGAAGCGTTACTCCCCGAGTCGAACGACCCCCGCATAGCGGAGCTGACGACGCGAGACGGACCGCCGCCGCATCGCCACCCTGACCTGCAGCTATTCACGCTCTCCTGTCGAAGAGTAAGTATACTACTACACTGTGTCAGTGTATCTGACTGTATCATATCCAAGTAATAGCCGAGAATGAAGCGTTACTCCCCGAGTCGAATGACCCCGACTTAGTGGAACAGACGACGCGCGTCAGACCGTCGAAGCATCTCCACCCTGACCTGCAGCTATTCATGCTCTCCTGTCGGCGAATATAATTGATTTTTAAAAATGAATCGGTTTATTTCAATAAAAAACGTGTACCGAATTTGATGGTAAGATAAAATCAGTTTATTATCCGCCATTAATGCAATAACTTTGATTGTCACAAGTTGATTGAAAAATATGGCGCGATGTACATCTTAGCTCCACCTAGTCAAGTTGCCAAACTCGGGGCACGATTATATTTAGACTTAACGCCTCTGTTATTGTCTCCTCCTCTTTACACGTAGTAAGTAACAGGTAAAAAAGTAAAACATGTATTCTTGAAATGTCGTGAATTTTCCTTTGTTTTAAAGTTTTTTTTTATTTAAGGGCCGGGTATAGGTGGGATAATTTTCAGATTCTGTCAAAATACCCTGATTCACACACAACCAGACTTCACGCACACTACCACACTTTTGGGGGACAGGGGGCCGATTTTTGACTTTCGAGCGCACGAATCCAAAAGCGAGTATTCGAAAATAATCGCATTCGAAAATTTGTCACGATTATTTTCACTTAAATTCATAATAGGTATTTTTGAAAGTCACCTCCCATTAGCTAGTGATGCACTATCGAAAGTTTAGCGTTTCGTTGTACGCAGAAAATCAATGATTACCGGTTTTTAAAATAGGTGATTAAAAAATAATTTAATTAAGGTGAATCATCTTTGTAAGTTATATTTCAGATAATGATATTAATATCAAAGTGCATTTCAAGTACATATACGCTTGGTAACAGAAAGATAAACCTATGTTACGCGTGGACGGAACGTTTAGTTTTCCGTTCCCAATGTTATAGATAGAGTCTATGGTCAATATGACATGACTGGCATGGATGACCGTTAGTTCAGTTTTCTTTTCTCATTGTTGGCACGTTTACTGATAACATCATATACTATATTAAAACGAAGTGCATCTAAGAAAAGTTTACGCCATATTGTTGCATATTTCCCTGTTAGACATTGTTTGTTACTGCTAAGTTTGGTGTAAACTTGTCTTGAGACAGTTGAGACATGTACTGTTGTTGATTCCTATAGGAATAAAAGTATTATTTTTTGTCATTTAAGATAGTTGATTGTTACAGAGATACTAAATAGAGGGGCACAGAATAAGAATTCTTTGTGCTCCAAGTTTAATAGCTTTACTAGATGGCGCTGTACGGCCCCATACATTATGCGGTAACTTTGGTTCGCTCTGGTTCAGATGGCGCTTCAGAGTTACCGGATAATGTATGGGGCCGTACAGCGCCATCTAGTAAAGCTATCAAACTTGGAGCATAAAGAATTCTTAGTCTGTGCCCCTCTTTTTAATATTTTCTCTTTGATTGTTATCAGTTCTTTAGTCAGAGAAAAGTGATTATATACCTGACATTTATTCAAAAAAGTAATATACAATCAGCAGCAAAAGTAGCAAAGTAGGAGGGGTGTTTAAAAAGCAGCCAAGCACATTTTATTGTTAGGAGAGTGTATTATGTGCAAATAATTTTGTACATCTCGACTGCTCAGCAACTTGTGCTGCCGGCTGTCAGAAGAAATGGTTATGTGAAGTACGAGTAATCAATAAGTGTACCATAAAAGTTTTGTCAGTTACTGTATAATAAATTATATATAGGTAATTATAAAAGTTTTATTTCTAGCTGAACTTTTTGATTTTCATAGGTTTTATGATAATTAATTATGAATAAATGAAAAAGGTTTATAATTAAAAACTTCATTTATATATTTGAGAATTTATATTCAAAAATCATTATTTATTATATGATTTTGCATAGCCTGCCCTCGCAAAAGGTCTCGATTCATTCTTCCTCTTGGCTGGGGAGGTGGAGGAGGCAGTTCCATTCCAAGGTCTATTGGAATGTTTTCTTCTTCCTCTTCCAGTGCCACATTATTGGTAACGCACAAATTGTGCAGTACAACACATGCATTTATTATTTTAGTGGCCTTTTCTGGGTTATAATGTAGCCGTCTCTCCTTTTTAAGGCAACGGAATCGTCCCTTCAGCAGGCCATTGCATCTTTCTATAGTTGCTCTGGCAACTTTGAAAGCTGCATTGTACCTGTAAGCAGATGTTCCCTCAACAGGTTCCGTCGCAGGTACATGCAGCCACGGCCTTAATGCGAAACCGCTGTCACCTATAAATATATCACTTTATTTATTATCAATTATACCTCATAAGATTGAGTTAAAATATTAGCTCTATCTACCTATTAGGTAGTATCCTAAGTGCCCAGCATTGTGCAAGCCCTGCATGAGAGGTAATACGGAACTTTGGTTCCATATATAGGAATCATGAGTACTCCCTGGAAACAATGCATTTACATTTGTAATGCGCATGTTGGCATCACAAATCTGAAAAAGAGAGTCAATATTAATAGGTATATTTTTTTTAAATCAAGTTTATCTGACAGCACAGAAACTACCAATTGCGTGTTGATGGTGTGTACACCCTTCCGGTTCACATATGACCTTTCATGGTATTCCTCAGTGCTTGGAGGAACAATGGCAACATGGGTGCAGTCAATGGTTCCAATAATGCCCGGTAAGCCATAACGATAAAAAAAATCTGTGAACAAATAAAAAATACCCAAGACTATTACATGCAAATATTGCATAATATTGATGTTCAGATAACTCCCTTCTCAACCAGATTTGAACATACTGAATTTGAACTACTTCCAACTCTTGTTTGCTCGCAAGAGCCTCTCCATAGCCACTCTATTTAAGGAGAGTTTGTTAACATATTATAGGTATAATGAGTGGTTGGAAACATACTTACTATATTAGTAGATGTAACACAATTATTTACAATAAGTATAAAACATTATTAGGTACTTACTGTTGTGTGATTTCATCCAACTCTGCTAAATTGGCAGGGAATTTAACATAATGGTTAAATATGTCCCTATGATTGAGGGCCATAACAACTTCCGTTATAGATTTGGACACCGATGCTTGGGATTTTTTTTTTGATAAATGTTGACCCATAGGTGTTTGATATGACCCAGTGGCTAAAAAGTTTAGTGCAAGCAGTACCTGCAAAGAGAAAATGGGGATACATTAGAAATAACACCATTGTTGATATAACACTATTGCTAAAGCTGGAGTCTTGCTGTAGCTAGGGAAATTGTGTAATAAGGCTCTTTTAGTGTGTGGAATAAAGAAAATTATTACTAAGTACTAACCTTTGTTTGAACATTTAAGTCGGTAGTTCGTTCCGCATCCTTAATGTAGGGCTTCAATTTATTAATTAATTTCTTACAGAGCTCTTTCGTGAGCCTGTATAACTTTTTTTAAATTGTCTTTCTGTTAATAGAAAGGCTTCTTGCGCTGCCACCTCCATCTGTGTTCGCCGCCCTAACGGCGCGGGTAAATTGTCCTCCTCTTCTTCTTCATGGTTCATAAAATATAGAAGATATTCTTCGAGGTTAGCCATACCAATTTTATTTAATGTTTTTTTTAACCGAATCTAAGAAGCCAGAGAAGTATGGAATCCTATATCGTATTGTATTGTTTGTCATGTCAATTTTGACAAGTCACTGACGTCTTGGCATTAGTGACAGCATACCACTTAATTTCTACTGATAGAATTGAATACGAGTGGTCAATACCACTCGTGTTTGAACTTTCTATCGCTCGTATTTCAAAAATACCATTTCATCGTTTTCTAAAGTTTTCGAATGAAAGATTCTAACGCTCGAAAGCCGAAAATCGGCCCCCAGGTCGTTGACCGCATATACTTTTTTACAGGTTGCCATTATTAGTTTCATACTAATCACACCTCCTTTGAAAAATTTAAACTGTAATGTTTTCCTTTGTAAGAAGACAGAGAAATAACATATTTTATATTGCTTTCCTTGTCTATCCTGTTTATGTCACATGATGTATTATGTTTGATTATAAAAGATTAATTTTGAAATGAGTTATCGAGATACGTGTTTTGGAAAGTTAGCTAGCCGAACAAACCGCGAAGCACTTCGTTCGTCGAATCGACTATTTGCATCACTCTCTTTCGAATATGCAAGAGCGATGGAAACGGACATAACGGAATGTTGATATTCGAAATTCGCGGTTGGCCTGTTGTAGACTAGACTGTGGTGTGTGTGTGTGTGTGTGTGTGTGTGTGTGTGTGTGTGTGTGTGTGTGTGTGTGTGTGTGTGTGTGTGTGTGTGTGTGTGTGTGCGTGCGTGCGTGCGTGCGTGCGTGCGTGCGTGCGTGCGTGCGTGCGTGCGTGCGTGCGTGCGTGCGTGCGTGCGTGCGTGCGTGCGTGCGTGTGTGTGTGTAGTCGCTTATTTATATAGGTAGAAGTGAAAGGAAATATGTCTGAATAACTTCTTAAGAGTTGTTTCGATGGATTAGGATTAGGTAGGTACGAGTATATATATATATATATATATATATATAATCAATTACCCGTGCAAATAAATCTAAATGTTATCCTATTAATAAATAAATTAATGTTATTTACTAATTAAGTTTCGCATACTTTCGGGTGAATTTTGTTTTTGTACTGGAGCCGGCCATACTATAAATTTATCAAAATTCCTACCCTTTAGCTTTGTAGAGGATATCTTGGAGATCAAGGAAACATAAATCTTAAAGGTCCTAAATGGTCGCTAGTAGGTATGTGCGTGAATCAACTTTTAGGACACTTATTATCTTTTACGATAGGAAAACTTAGCAGATGACTTTAGGATGATACTAATTATGAAGCGTTATAATAAAGACTTCCAAAACAAAACCTGGGGCAACGTGCTTTGCTAGGTTACGACACAAAAATAAAAAATATATATTTTGGTAAACTTGTACAGTCGAGGACAAAGAGATGTATACACTTTTGGACCTTATTACAACGCAATAAGGTCCAAAAGTGTATACATCTCTTTGTCCTCGACTGTACATTGAATTTTGAAGCAAATCAAATTATTTTGTTCAATATTTTTTGATTTGCAATTTTTTAAGTAGTTACACTACTATCTATACTAATATTATAAATGTGAAAGTGTGTCTGTCTGTCTGTTTGTTTGTCCGTCTTTCACGGTCTAACGGGGCGACGAATTGACGTGATATTTAAACTGGAGGTAGATGAAGGGATGGAGAGTGACATAGGCTACTTTTTGTCTCTTTCTAACCCCCCACTTCCCTAAAATGGGGGGTGGAAGTTTGTATGGAGCATTACGGAGGCCAAAGGGGAACCGTGTTACCCCGAATTTAATGCGAGCGAAGCCGCGGGCAAAAGCTAGTATATATATAAACTGAAAATAGATGTCATATACTTCATAAAAAGTGACCAAACCCTCCGGTGTCCGAGGCCAGATGTACATTGAACTTGTACATTTTATTGTACCGTATTCATGCAAATAAATAATTTTGTATTTGTATTTGTATTGAACGTTGGCTTGATTGTTTACTTAATAAACATGAACTTAGCCGAATTGTAAACAATATATTCGTTTTGAAAGAAAAATACTTTTCTTAAAGTTGATATATTGCGTCAATTTGAAAATACACTAAAATTACATTATGTAATTTATCTTTAAGCCTACCTACCGCTCCAAATATTTGCCACACGGTATGGTGCACTTCAAATAGCAAATTAAACGCCCGGTAGGCGCTTAGGATTTGCTTTTATTTTTTCAAGATTCATAATCTAAATATATAAAAGAAGAAACTGACTGACTGACTGACTGACTGACATATCAACGCACAGCCCAAACCGCTGGTTCTAGAGATTCCAAATTTGGCACGTAGGTTCCTTATAAGGTCTAGGGGTGCACTAAGAAAGGATTTTTCAAAATTCACCCCCTAAGGGGGTAAAATGGGGGTCCAGAGTTTGTATGGCGAATCAAGATTTGTAAGATTATTTTATTCAAAACTTCACAGGAGTATTCCTAACGATAAATGAGTAAACACGTGTTTCAGGTTTTTTGAAAATTCAACCCCTAAAAGGGGCAAATGTGGTCACAAAGTCTGAAAATCCACATGGGTATCGTATCCTTTTTGAGTACATATAGTACGCGGGCGAAGCCGCGGGAAAAGGCTAGTTAATTATAAGTTATGGATGTTTTCCTTGTGAAATAGGGAATTTCAAAATAAGTATTTTTTTTTTATTTTACATGTTTTTGCTTCGAAATGGTGTCAAAATTGTACCATAAATGAATTGGGCATCCCTGATTTATACGAAAACGACACCAAACTTGGCCTAGTAGCTTCACTGATGTAGATATCAAGATATAGTTGAGAGCCTCCCCCCCCCCTAAGATTTTACATCAAAAATCTTGGTGGCTCCACTTCTCAAATCCACCCTTGGGTCCTAACAAATAATCATGCTGAAGGAAATCTCTTTTTCACGAAAAGCCGTATTTTTATAGCTACACCTGCGACTAATAGATATGTTGTAAATTTTAAGTTACATAAAGCACTTAAACCACCTTAGACGCATATTTGTTTTACCCAGTAGGAAGTATTTTGTGCAATACAGCTTAACCCATTCGCGGCCAAGCCTCTGCGAGTGAACGCTTACCGTCAGGCCCCCATACAAAGCATTTTTCGACAAAAGTGAAGACGAGACTCGTGCGTCATGGGCCCGGCTCGATCCGTAAACGGACCGCCGCTTACGGCATAGGTACAAGGGATGGGTTCATGCAACATTTTTTGGTAACCACGTCTTTTTACAAGCATTATAATTAGAGATGGGTAGTGAGTAAATACTCAAGGGTAAATACCGAGTAAATACTCAGTATTTACTCAATATACCCGTATTTACTCGTTTATACCCAAATTGGTGGGTATAAACTATTTAGAGTGCTGCAAGGGGTATAACATTTTGAAATATAGTCAAAGTCGCAAAAAAATATTTTTAAGAGGGGCACTCCATACATGTAACTAATCGTCACAAAAATATCAGAAACCATCAACGTGTCTACATGATTAAATACGGCATTAAAATAACTTGGATGATTATAAATATATTTTTTTAAAACTTAAATATATTTTTGAAAAAAAAAATCATTTCTGAAGACTAAAATTATGTTTACCCCTCTATAACATTTAAACCAAAGTACAAAAAATATGAAAAATTATCAAATGAATAGGGACTAGAAAATACTTGGCGATACCGAGCTCCACAAGATCTATGTACCGACAACTTGGATATCCCAGCACGGTTAGCACAAGAGTGACGCGACAGTATCTCGCGCGCAAGATAGTCTAACCGTCTTTTTCTAACTGTATCATTTAAAAAGAGTCGGGTAGTCTATCTCGCGCGCGAGATAATATCGCTTCACTCTTGTGCTAACCGTGCTGTAACCCAATAGCGAGCATGCGGAGCATGTGATTTCTGTCGCGGTCCTCAGAGCCACACATTTTAGCGTGAGACTGGACCGCTACCAAAAATATCCACTATCCAAAGATATTCACTAACAAAAATCAAAAGTCCATAAACGTTAACTTTAATCACAAAGAAAACACAATCAAAGTCCATATACGAGGGCTGCTATTTATATATCAGGAAACCGGGATTACAATCTTCTTAAATAGCATATTTGACCTCCATGGTAAAATTTGAACTTTTTTAAGTACTGGCCGGTATATTTTTTCTTTCTTATTAACGCTCGTGTTTTGTTTTTGACGGGTTTTAAATGTCATCTCGCAGCAAGAATGGAACTCACTCGTGAAAATATTCGTGCTATGATTTATTATGATTTTCGGCGTGGTTTAACGCAACAACAGTGCATAGATCAACTAACTTCAACTTTTGGTGATGAAGCCCCATCTAAAACTACTGTGTATCACTGGTTTAGTGAGTTCAATCGTGGACGTAGTATGCTTACGGACGAAGTTAAGGCAGGTCGCCCGAAATCGGTCGTTGTACAACAAAATATCGAAGCTGTGCGAAAACTTATAATGGACGACCGACATGTTACGTACCGCGAGATAGAGGCGACTCTGGGTATTTCTATGACCAGCATTAATAGCATATTACATAATTATTTGGCTGTAAAAAAAATTTGTTCGCGTTGGATACCCCACAACTTAACAAAAGAGCAAAAAGATGCTCGCGTCGAATGGTGCAATAAAATGTTAAAAAAATATAACCGTGGTGACTCAAAAGCCGTTTATAACATCTATACAGGTGACGAATCCTGGATCTATGCATACGATCCCGAAACGAAGCAACAATCAACGGTATGGGTGTTTCAAAATGAGCCGAACCCTACGAAAGTTACTCGTGCAAAAAGTACATTGAAACAAATGGTGGCCTGCTTCTTCGGTATTAATGGCCATGTAGCTACAGTGCCACTAGAAAACCGTAGAACGGTTAATTCAGAGTGGTACACGACCATTTGCTTACCGGAAGTATTTGAACAAATTCGTAAAACTAACCAGCGACGAAGAATCATTCTTCATCATGACAATGCCAGCTGTCATACGTCACGCGAAACAACTCTATTTTTGGAGGGTCAAAATGTGGAATTAACGGGTCATCCGCCGTACAGCCCTGACTTGGCACCCAACGATTTTTATTTATTTCCAAATATAAAGAATAAATTACACGGTCAACGATTTTCGACCGCTGAAGATGCTGTCGACGCATTCAAACAACACGTTATGGAGGTACCTCAGGCGGAGTGGCAGAAGTGCTTTAAAAATTGGTTCACGCGAATGCAAAAGTGCATAGATCATCAAGGGGAATACTTTGAAAAACAATAAAACCATTTTCAGCCGTGTACGTTTGTTTGTTTTTTGTTTCCGGTTATATAAGTAGTAACCTATGTACAAAGCAAGGGTCGAAGGAAAATCACACGAGGCACTTTACGTAAAATGAGCAAGTAGGTAGTCATCCGAACAGGTTGACTGACAAACAGTAACTGAGCGTGCTAAACGCGCCAGGCGCGCCAGCGTGCCTAACTGTATTTTCATTGGATACTAGTCGAAAGACACTTGTTAGTGTCCGCTAATCACCCAATCAAAATAAGGGAAGCGAAACGCCCATTTTGCAAGATAAGTATTTAAAGCACATTCAGCGAGCCGAGCCACCTTTTGTTCACTCTGCGACAAAATATATCCCTTACGAAAACGATGTTTATTAATGTTAAAACTGTGCATACTTTTGAGATAAGAAGTAGACAAATATAATAGAGAATGCAGTTTAAGTCCACGCCGCAAACTAGGTGGTCTTTTGTTCGCAGTTTGACCCTTTATGATCATTATTTCTATATTCTTTGTTCATTAGCACTAGCTAACAATCGCCGCGCTATCTGATAAGAGCTATAATGCCTATAATATTGTGAAGTATTTTCGTGGCATAATTATTTTTGCACGTTTTTAAAGTGGGGTATTTCACTCATACAAAATAGATTGTTGTTAAATCAAATACAAATATTGAAAACATTGAATAAATAATCAACCCATAACTTGACCCATAGCTTAATTGGTAAAGGGATCGAGCCCCGGCAAGTCGTATCGATGCAGGTTCAAGTCCTGTTGGGTTGATTATTTTTTCAATGTTTTCAATGTTTGTATTTGATTTAATAACAATCTATTGTAGGAGTGGAATGCCCCACTTTAAAAACATGCTAAAATAATTATGACTTAATACAAATCTTTAGGACATAGAATTTAAGACTTTAAATATTAATATCTAAATATGTATTTGCCATTAAAATAATTTTATTTAAGGAATTAATAATATGTTGGTATTTTCAGAATAATCAAACCGTTTTAAAAAAAATGGTCTTAAATAATCTTACACAAATCGACCTGGTCCATGGGTAAGCTCAATAAGGCTTATCATGTGGGTACGACACGACGATATATATATGTATAATAAATTGACATAGATAAATACTTAACTTCATAGAAAACATCCAGAACTCGGCAAATATCTGTGATAAACACACAAAAATCGATGGTCTTATAATCAAAACCAGCCGCAGAAAAGGGTCTTATTTTTTTACAGGATTATAATGTTCGTTTAGTATATTTTAAATAGTACTGTAATCATTTCGAAATGGTAGGCTCAAAAATAAATTAAGGATTTTTTTTTTACTAATATCGTATTTTTAATTCAAGACAGTTATCTGACAGTTGTCTCCATACAGAGTAATTTACAATGTGGGGCAGCAGCTTTCAGATTACTGTCTTGAATTAAAAATATGATATTAGTCTCAAATCCAAACCGGCTACTAAAATTGACTTAAATTAGCTATGTAGGTATTATTACGTGCCTTAAGGATGGTTTCGGTGGATTAGAGTCTTCAAGACCTTTATGAGAAAATGTGTTCATGAATAGAACGCTTCCTACGACACTAAAAATATGGAAGCCGATTGATAGGAAATTAGATAAGTTTAACACCCGTGGCTCCAATACATGTAGATACTAGATACCATATTTAGGTAGTACATATTGATTTAAAATTATAGTTATTTACATGCTTCGTTAAGTAAAACTGCCGAAGTTGTCTCATTTATAGAGGACGGGGCCTATATTTTAACATTAGAACAAAAAACATTATGTATTATTTCGGAAACAGAAACAGTAGGCGACAAACTATGAATTACATTATACGTCGTTTTGGACTATTTTCTCCCATCAGAAAGTTTTCGCAATGATATAATCTAGTTATTTATACAATTTCTCATAATACCGCACTACCAGACTACTAACCCAGAACTCTAAGATTTGTATTCTTAAAGTCGTTTGCATTCTTTGACCTCCACTATTTTACAGCTGCTAGATCTAATAAGCTTAGTATAGCAATTTAACGTTTCGTCGCTCTCATTATTGTGTCATATCTGACGTGGCTAGCTCTCCGTCTATTATGTTATGTAATGTTCTTATGTTCTTGGTTCCAGGTAGGTATGACTCAAAAGTCCCGTTTAAATGTAAACAATGAGTTAAAAGAGCGGGTAGCCTGGTATGATGTACGATTTTCAATCCGGAGGTCTCGGATTCAAACCCCGGCTCGTACAGTTATGAAAATTATATCACATGCACTAAATATGATTTCATATTTTACCAGTCGCTTTTCGATGAACGAAAACAACTTGAGGAAACCATATCTATTTATCTACACTCATACTGTAAGTACTCTAAAATGCGTTCAAAAACCGTAGACATACGCATTACACACAAGCATTACAACAAACGATTTAACTATGATAAGTTTCTTATCTGCGGCAGTAACGTAATTTTAACTATGCATGCTCAAATATTGTAAAGCAATGAGTTTCAAATTTGGAACATCGAATTTGATAACATAATGTTACCGCCATGGCCAACTCGATTGGTCCCGCGCGAGCGCCAGCACAATCGAGTTGGCCATGACGGTACAATGGCGGTCATTCTATGGTTTCCGAACACTTAATTTAATATATATATAATATGAGTGTAGATAAAGCAGTGTATGCAACTGTACGTAATTAGGCCTTAAAACACTCGTGTGATCTTATTATGAAATTCGCCTGCGGCTCATTTCATAAAACCACACTCATGTTTTAAGGACCCTTATTACGTAACAGTTACATAAACTACTATTCCAATAAGGCCTACAGGTTTAATTGAGCCGTGGCACAAAGCCGCTAGGAGGATGAGGAGTGAAAATTGTGTAAGTTTAAGTCGGTAAACAACATTGTTTATAAGTAAGTAATTTATTTGATCAGAGTACATTTGTGCAACGATAGATTAACGTAAAGCAAACATACTCGTATAGAAGGTTTTGGCACACAATCTGCCTGGAAATCGCCAAGTGGCGAATGTAGGTTGGGTCCACTCGTGCTTTCAATGGCTCTGTTGGGTAGGAGTTGGATGCTGTTCAGATGATGTCTTGAAGTGACGTTAGTAGCCGAGCTCGAATCTTGATTATAATAGATAATGCGTATAATGAGCTCGCAATGCCCCTTTCTAACTCTGGGGTACCATAATATAATGTATATACGACAACAGATGAATGCGCGTATCAATTTGTACCTATAGTGACTATAGTCTGCAGACGGAGTCGTTCGACGTTCTTCATAGGTATGCGTGCGTTGTGCCAATGCCCATGACTAAAAAAACTGACTTGATTGCTCTCCTCGCCAGATTATCGTATATTGCATTAAATATTTGATTATATCTTTCGTATAAGTTAAAGAATGAAGTCTTTTACTATTAAGTAAATAGAGATTGGAGTTATAATAATATTGCCATTCAAGTATTTTGACGTTAAAATAAAAGTCATGTTAAAATGTCGTAATATTGTGACGTTATATACATATTCATCTATGATTGTGACCAGCGTAATAAAAATAAAGTCAAGTAATTAAAAACGAATCCAAAAACTCTTTTGATTTTAAACAGGTTTTCAAGCAATTCATTATGAGAATTCGGTAGAAAAGTGTCTTATATTCAATCGTTAGTTGTATTTTTGTAGTATTACGACGTGTAAATATAAAAAAATCTAATTTAAAAGGACTTAGGGTCTTTATTTGTTTTCCCTATTTATTTTGAATACAATCTAGCTACTGGTATCCTTTTTTGTGTACGTATCATCGACATATAATATCAAGACTATCAAGACGAGTAAAGGCAAGCAAAGTTCGTGTGAAAACACGACCCATTTTCAGGTTTACAAAACTAAAATGTCTTATGTCTTATTAACCAATCAAGTACTCATTCTTTAAGAATATTTTTTTGTGTTAACCTTAATTCCGCAAAGGTTTCATGCCATTTCACCAATAAGAAATGTTGCCTTGTTGTGAGTGGTCAAAATCAACTTGACAATGAAGTTTAATTGGACAGGAGATACTCAAATGAAATAACTGAAATGTCAAGTTAACGTATAATAAATACGTCTAAGTTTGACGTGGATGGGTTCACGTAGTAAATAATAATGCTATCAATTAACAATTTATTTTTTAGTGCATTTTTCATTACTTATGTAATATACGTAAATTGAATCGTTCTTGGAATAAGGAATAATATGAAAACCTTCTATTAATCTTTCATTTATTTAATAAAAGTGCTTAATTACAATATAGGGACTTACATACTAAAAAATAAGCATAAATTAACATAAAATAGTAAAGATTTTGAACTTTTTTACAATTTTATAAATCTGTTACATTAGGGAGACCCTCTTGGTCTCAAGCAACATAATGGTAAGCAATTAAGGTTGATTATGGCAAAAAAAAAACGATTATTTTTTAACTTTATTTATGACCAGACTAGAAAATGTAGTCTGGCCAGCCAACGAACGCAGTAGCAATGCACAGCGAACAGAAGTATGACAACACTAAGAATCAGTGAAAGAAGCAGCAATGATCATCAAATTCTATGTTTTTAATTTTAGTTGGTGTTTCCGCCCCTTTCATTAGGTGACATGTACTGTGTGTAAAAAGGAGACGGATATATTTCGTCGGATCTGTCATCAACTGCAACAGATAATCTGGTAGAGGCAATTGACATATGCCTTAAAAACGTATTTAAATTCAATTTAGAACATTGCAGGAGTTCTGTCTCAGTCGCGCTTAAGATGAGAGAGTGAAATACACCAGAAACAAATTCAATGTAAAATAAATGTGAATTGAATTGTTCGTCACGAATACGGTGTCTCATCACAAAGGGTTGCCATATGTACGTATTTTGAATTTGCCGCGTTTTTCTACTGATAGAAATGGTTTGCCAGACCATAATAGCATACCTTCAATATAAATATTTAAAATTCTCTTTCCTTCCTCGTTTTTTAGTACTAAAAAAATAACGGATGAGTTAGTTTATGTGTACTATTTATTTTAGCAGGCTTAGGGAAATACAAAGATAAATTTATATTTTGTATCCATTTTTTTACACTACAACGGTAGCAAACAGGCATACGGCTCACCTGATGGTAAGCAGCTACTAAAAAATGCCTACTAAATGGATGCCTGTAACTCCAGAGGTGTCTCATGTGCGTTGCCGACGCTTTCATATAAAAGAGGATTCACTGTGTTGACAGCTAAAGGGACAAGAGGATCCCCCGTCCTCAACGCACTGCATCCTCTGAGCTCTTTGGCAACCTTACTCACCGGCAGGAACACAACACTATGAGTAGGGTCTAGTGCTAATTGGCTGTGGTTTTCTGTAAGATAGAGGTAGTTCCCCCAGTCGGGCTCTGCTCTAGATTTGATAATTAAAGACTAATGCTATGAAGTTATAGCATTCATTATTAATGTAGGTACTAATTCGAAGGGTTTTGTTTTGTCGATGTATTAGTACTAGGTAATACTTATAAATGAACATTCATTATACTTTTCCTCAAATGAGTTATGTTTACTTTTCCAAAACTTATATTGCATAACATCGACCAAGTCCGTACTGTATGAGAATATCTATGCGTGATTTACTTACCGATGAAAAGGAATATGACCATCTTTGGCGCCTGTGTGGCTCCTGCACCAAAGCACGGCACAAGCCGGCATTTTAATACCGATATATTACCGAAATTTCATGGACCGAAAAAACTAATATTTTGACGACATGACAATTTCAAAATGTTTAACATGACATTAGGGCACCGCTGTCAGAAGCTCCGCCCACTTTGGCACCAGGAAAGTGGAGCAGATTTTGAGCGTTAATTACGCTTCCTTACTTATTGTTCTTCCAAGGTACGTATACGATTTTCTGTCAAAATAAATGCCAAAATGAAACGTCATGGCTGCTCATCCAACAAGACGTCCGCCTGCGACGAGGCCCGTCGGGCATCTGAGTCACAATGACAATTTGACTGATATGGCGAATGTATGGGAATTTTTCAAAAGTTTATATTTACGTTTCAATTTCTTTGTTGTCTTTATGATTAAAAATATGAATATGCCCTGATGCACTATTCTAGTTATCTGGCTTTCAAAATAACATAACCATTGAACCACTGTCGAAGACAAAATTGTATTGCGACGTGTTCTAACGGAACGCCATTTTTTGATTTTTTGGTACTTTTGGAGTCGGTTTATAGATAATCGAAGCTAATAAAAAATAAAATATCAATTGGAGCCTCTGCACGGCTTCATTATGAATACGTAGACATTCATATTATTGCGAATACGTAGCATTAACTATACAAATTCCTTGTTCTAAGTGAGGTCTAAAACGATGTTGTCATATATCCGCCCCGTAACCTCTGAGGACGTGCAAAGTAGAAAACATTTTGCTGATTATTCCTCCCTCATTTTCTGCTAACAGAAAGGCGACACACGCCTAGCACTAATCTCGGGAGCCGAAGAACAAGAGTCGACGGAGTTCGACGTTGCGTGTGCGCAGCAGGTAGCGCGCGTGCGACTCGAGCCGGCCGAAGCCAACAACTGTTCTGGAGGACCAAAGTAAGCACTATACTAGCACTTATCTCTGGAGCTGAAGAACAAGAGTCGACGGAGTTCGAGGTGGCGTGTCGCAGCAGGTAGCGCTCGTGCGACTCGAGCCGGCCGAAGCCAACAACTGTTCTGGAGGACCAAAGTAAGTACTATACTGCCGCGAAATCTTTTTCTCAAACATGTGCGCAAATGTTGTCGTTATGCTTCCGGGGCAATTATGGTTAACGAGTGGTAATAGGCTCGGAACATATAATATATATCTAGTTCATATATTAAGGGATTTACATACTACTTTGCAGTCCTGCAAATTGGGCTGGCGCTCCGTAACCAGGCCGCGCGCGCTCCCGCTTATGCCGGGGTGCGCGGGCGCTGCGAGACCGTACCTATATTATACTGAGAGATCCCGATGCAAGGCTTTAAGTATTGGATTTTAGGTCTCATTTTAAAAGCACTAAAGACGCTTCTATGTGAAAACGTATTCCCGTCCTCGTATTCCTATTCGTTTTGTACCTACTTAGCCGGTAATCCCTGTTTTCCCAGCCTGTACTGCAATGCACTATTTTTTTCATGACCCTGATGTATGCGCTTAGGCGGTAAACTAAGTATTCCCTATTGGACGCTATTCTAAATTAACCATTTTTTTTTCCAGAATATGGCTACGTCCCGGACACGAAGTGACTGTAAAGGTTACTCTACTCGACGCGCTGGGCAGAGAGTTACTAGACGAGCTAGGGCCGCGCGTGTCGTGGGAAACTGAACCTAACCACCCCGGCATAGAGTTTAGAGCCGTCGACAGGCTGTTTATTGAGCACCATCCTGAATACGCGCCAGTGCCTGTGCCGCATAAGTACTATCAGGTGAGAATGGTTGCACTTTGAATCTTAATTGCTTTTGTATAAGGTTTGATTTTACTTAACTTACTCGATAGCCAAGGTGAATTGAAAACTGAACCTAACCAACCAAGCATAGAGTTCAGATCCGTTGATACACTATTTTCTGATTAAAATGTTGTTTATATTACAGCTAGTGGTAGCAGACGAGCAGGCAATCGGTTGGAGTGGGACACTAAAAGCGAATATTCCTGAGGCGACCGCTAGTATCCAGGCGCGAGTTGTGGCCCCACTTAAATGTGATCCACTAAGGGTAAGCCTTACCATATTTACGATTGCGAAGTTTCAGAAATTTTCTAAACTTTTATTTATTTTACTTATTTATGATGGAAATATACCTATAATTGCCACTATTTTCAACCGACTTGAAGATTTCGAAGGAGGAGGTTCTCAATTTATCGGGATCTTTGTTCTACCTTGTTTTTTTAAACGTATGTTCACCGATTATACGAAGTTGGCTAGACCGATTTGTAAAATTCTTTTTTTGTTTCAAATAAGAGTATACTTCACAGTTGGTCCCATTGTCATATAGTGATTTGAGTTGAGCAGCTCGAGCATTTGTGTTTGGAAAAGTGTAGGCTAAGTGAAGTCGGTTCTTTTTTGTTTAAAATTATTTTACAAGCTTTAATTAGTTTCACCTGTCCCATCGTCTGTAATCAAATCTTGCAAGTTAAATGTGACCCGGTTTCCGATTGAGCTGATATTTTGCATGCATGTGCATATCGCGTGACATTGCAATTTTATGATGACATGTATATGGAGCTGATCTGATGATGAAGCTGGAAGGTGGTCATAGGAACTCTTCAACTACTCAACATTATCTCGTCGTGTTTGGGCTCGTTGCATTCATCTTGGTGAGCAGTTAGAGATTGTACAAAGAAAACTACAGTTAGCGATAAAACCTTGCAAAAAAATGAAATATTTAAAGTTTTGAAAAATAAAAATTGTTGCACAGATAAACCTAGCCTGGGAAGGCGAAACAGTGTCAAACATAGCGACCGTCTCCGGCGGCAGCGGAAAATACGCCGTAGAGACCCCTAAAGGGTCCAGCGGTACCGTTGACAGTGGGAAACTAGCGGCAGTGGTCCCAGGGCCGGGCAGCTACGATTTGGTGGTGGTGGATCTATGTGTGGCTGGCGATAGACAACGCGTTGAGGTAATTTATTTTTAACCATAGAGACTACGTATCTAAGCAACCATCTGTCAAATTTAACGATCTTTTGCTAACCTTACAGGAAGCTTTTGTATGAGACCGCGAAATAGTCAAATTGCTCGTGCAGTTTTCTGGATCAATTTATATCTTTGCTTAATAAATAAAAGGTACCGCATTGTCGGTTGTCCATAAGGCGCTACTGTAATGAAAAATTATTTACAAACTGACAATAAGGTACCTCTTACTTGAAAACGTCACAAATAATATAAAACGGCCCCTCGCTAAAACATGTTGAACTCCACAGGTCAACATAGAAGAAGTCCTGACCGTGGAAGTGTCAACCTCCCGCGCGGTATGCGTCGGCGCCTGCGTGCCTGTGTCCGCCATACTTCGCGGCGCGTCGCGCGCTCGCCTCATAACCTCGCGGGCCGTTGAGTGGAGACACGACTCACACTTCACTATAAAAGATGGCCAGCTGTGTGGGTTGAAGGAAGGTGCAGGGAAGCTTAGAGCTACGTTTGGAGGTGTTTCTAGCTCTGATCATGAGGTAAGTTTCTATAGCTCATTTGCAGAGCCCGAAATTTTCGCGGCAAAACAAAAGACTCGCAATCTAGCTAGTGTTAGAAACATCTTTTTATCGATATCATTATTATATAAAAAAAGTCATGCCGATATATTTACATTATTTTATAATCATTTGCGTCGTTGTTTTGTATGTGTTATCCACCTAAATCTTAACTATACTTTATCATATTAAATAATAAAATAACCTTTTTGTTTTGCCGTAGTCGGGGTAACAAAGAGGTAGAGGTTGAATGAAGTGACTATACCACCTCATTGAAAATAAATATACACTTTAGAAAATGAGTACTCCGTAAGACTGAATTTCATTTCATTACGTATGACAGATATCGATAAAAAATGTTTCTAACACTAGCTAGATTGCGACAGTCTTTTGTTTTGCCTCGAAAATTACGGGCTCTGCTCAATTGGCATGTATTTTTTTCGAGATTTGTGCAATTACTCACCTAATTCAACTGTAGCAAAATAGCCGCAAGCAATTGAGTTCTTTCGTGAGTTATAATATCGATCCCAATATGAGTTGGCGCCTGCGTCCTAGTGTCGGCCATATTGTGCGGCGCGTCGCGTGCGCGCCTTACGCGTCGCGTCGCGAGCTATTTGCCCTGGTTACACCTACCGAGTACAGTGGCGAGACAGCAAAATGCCACTCGGCCGAGACAGTAAAATGGTCGAGTGACTGTTTACACGCGTTTTTGAATTTTGTGGCGAGTCAGTCAGCGTGTTCAGTAACGAAGTGCACGGAAGGTGAGCTTACCCAATTATGAATCGCAAAAATATCATTCGAAAATATATACTTGCTAATAAAACTCCTCATAGAGGAATTGATGGAGTTGTTAGAGCAGAAGAAAAATCGTATTTGGACGAGACAAGATCATGGATTTTAATGAGACCTGATCTTGGCGCTACAAAAGTTTTCAAGAACTCGGTAAATTTTTAGGGATCCGTACGCAAAGGGTAAAACGGGACCCTATTACTAAGACTCCGCTGTCCGTCCGTCTGTCACCAGGCTGTATCTCATAAACCGTGATAGTTAGAGAATTTCTGTGGCCGCTATAACAACAAATACTAAAAAACAGAATGGACCTATGGACGCCTGCAACTCCAAAGGAGTCACATGCGCGTTGCCGACCCTTTACAAAAAAGAGGATTTACTGTGTTGATGGCTAAAGGAACAAGAAGGTCCCTCATCGTCAACACACTGGGTCCTCTTTGAGATCTTTGGCAACCTTACTCACCAGCAGGAGCACAACACTATGAGTAGGGTCTAGTGCTATTTAGCTGTGGTTTTCCGTAAGGTGGTGGTACTTCCCCAGTCGGGCTCTGCTCCAGATTTGAGCGAGATGACATTCGCTGAACGTGCCTTAACACACTTAGCGAGATGCCATTCGCAATGCTCATACCTCTCTTTTTGGCGTAGTTTAAGGACATACCCAAGTCCGGACGTAGTTTAAGGACATACCCCGGGTCCGACATACCCCGGGTCCTGAAACCGGGTTTGGTTTATTTTTATATTCCCTGGACTGGAAATTCCACACACATGGATGGAGTTTATACACATTAATGAATTTTATTGTTATTTCCACATCCCACATATTGATAGTATTTTTTTTCTCTCTAATATACTTTTATAAAGAACGACTACCGGCTATCTAGTTAATTATTTTAATCACTAAACATATAATCAAATATTGGTAGTATGCGAGTGGCGAGTGCGCAGGGCGAGCGCACTGTTCACACCCAGCGAGCGAATCGGCGAGTCAGTGCGGGGTGCGCGGGGGTGGGCACTCGGCCTAGTAAAAAGATTGGGGAGCGAGTGACTGTCTCGCCCATTTACTCAAGTACTCGGCGATGTGTTTACACTTAGCGAGCACTCGGTCGAGAGCACTGACTCGCCACTGTACTCGGTAGGTGTAACCAGGGCAATTGAATGGAGACATGTCTCGCACTTCGCAATAAAATATGGTCAGCGGTGTGGGTTGAAAGAAGTTCGGGGAAACTTAGAGCGACGTTTGGAGGCGTTTCCAGTGCTGATGATGAGGAAAGTTTCTTATAGGGTTTTTTATGGACAAGCCGTAGCTTATTTGGCTTGTTTATTTCAAAATCTGTGCATTTAGGTACTTTGAGCTAGTGGGGATCGAGTTCTTTAGTGAGTTAAAATATCCATCGTAAAATTATTAGGCGCCCGTGTCCTAGTGTCCGCCATATTATGAGGCGCGTCGCGTGCGCGCCTTTTAACCTCGCGAGCTGTTGAATGGAGACTCACACTTTACTTTAAGAGATGGGCAGCTGTGTGGGCTGAAGGAAGGTGCTGGGAAGCTCAGAGCGACGTTTGGAGGCGTGGTGGAACAGTGGTTTATTTAGTAAAGCTAAAAGTGACGGTTTAAAAGCGATGACTACCGCCTCTTAAAGAGTCTTTTTTCTAACACATGGGGTTAGAAAGAGACTTCCGCTTGTAAATAGTCACTTGTAGCTTTATTAAAGAGGCCACAGGCTGTAGCTTATGTGGCTATGCAATAAAATAAATAGATAGTATGGGACACTCTTAAAAAAATGGTGAAAAACAGCCGTATGACTGGAGGAATCGTGTCACAGACTTATAATCTCCATCGCAATATAAGTTGGCTTGTATCCCGTCTGCCTTGTTGCGTATCGTGTCGATTAAGACAGCCATAAACATATGGCTCGCAGTACAATTGGTTGCTGTGTTTGTAAAAATCTTGTGTAGCGTTCGTGTTTTTTTATGATTTATCGGCCGACTGATGCCGCTCGCGTTTTTCTTAGATGTGGAGTTTACGCCTTTTACTTACAATACAAGTAAAAAAAAAACTTTTTTTATAAATAAGTTGCGTTTGCTTTTGGTTTCTAGGTGTTAGTGTTCCCGCCGCTGGCCGTGGTTCCCCCGCGGGCCAGGCTCCCGCCGAGCGGCAAGCTGCAGCTGCGCCACGCGGGCGGCCCGCCGCCGCACCTCGCCGCGCTGCAGTACAAGCTGCGAGACAGCTCCCGTGCTCTAGAGGTATATGTTCCCAGGTGGCAGTACTCCCGCCGCTGGCCGTGGTTCCCCCGCGGGCCAGGCTCCCGCCGAGCGGCAAGCTGCAGCTGCGAGACAGCTCCCGTGCTCTAGAGGTATATGTTCCCAGGTGGCAGTACTCCCGCCGCTGGCCGTGGTTCCCCCGCGGGCCAGGCTCCCGCCGAGCGGCAAGCTGCAGCTGCGAGACAGCTCCCGTGCTCTAGAGGTATATGTTCCCAGGTGGCAGTATTCCCGCCGCTGGCCGTGGTTCCGCCGCGGGCCAGGCTCCAGCCGCTGCCGCTATTTTGAGGCGAGTTTTAGGTTAAGAGCACATATTATATGGGTTTCAACCAGAGATGGGCAAAATGTAATCGACTAACAAAAGTAATTGCGACTGACGGTTGAAAACGACGACTGATCAATCTTAGTTCTATAGAGTGCAACTAGTTGCAATTAAATTAGTTGCAGATTGATTTCGGACAACTAAATTTTGTAATCGACTAATTAGTTAGACTACTTTTTCGCGACTAATGGTAGAAGCAAATTAAACGGAAAACCTCGGTATTACTATGTTGACAGACTGAGAGGGGTTTTATACATCTTAACGGATGTATAAAAATAAAATGGTCATGTACCTACGATACCTTTTGATTATTTATGGAGTGAGATCTCTTTGCTAACTATTATTCTCTTTTGTAATAGGCAGAGCGCCGAGTAGGGGCGTTAGGGGCTACAACACAAACACAGGTTATAAGACTATGGTTTATGTACCATCACTCAACCCTCGTCACAACTGATCCCCCTTATTCTTATAATACTTGACTATATATACTATAACTCTACGTGCTTATGAGAGGCAAACCCTTATCGGATGGAGAGGTGTTATATCTGTAAATTGCTATCTACCTGATTTACGTGTGCTACGTTTCATACGTGTAGATACGCGTATTTGCCTATCACACCTCCCCTGAAAAGGTAAGGGGTTCCCTCCCCTGAAAGGGTAAGGGGTTTCCTCCCCTGAAAACGACTATTCAAAATACAATTTTTCTCTATTCTTATGACCTAAATTTTTTATTTTTTTTTTCCATCTTAAAAAACCTCAAAATTTGACCCCTAATATTTTTCCTTTTGGATAGACCTACATACATACAAAACATTTAACTTATTATAACATCCTTAATTAAAACTAAATCTCTTATATTAAAATTAACAATGTTCAACTTTCATTATTAATTATTTCTAGCACAAACATAGCGTTTCACCACAACCATTTACATTATATACATACACATATTTATATATTCGTTTCAAAATTAAAACATACTTAAAATCTTTACACCTTCATAGCCTCTGCCTCTGACAATCTTTTCATCATTTTGAATATATATTGGCACTGCCATCATGTCCACTAGTCGGTAACAATTGATAATCACTTAGTATAACACGAATCATTTCTCGATCGGTAAGTTTCGTTTTTTCATGCATACATAATCTAGGTAATTAATTTTGTCTCTTTTTCTCATTATTTTGTCATATTTTGTCTCGCGCGAAAAACATTATTCCTTTCATTTTATTTTTTTGAGCTCATCTTTAAAAGTATTACTCTACTATATTCAACCTTTCGCACCACTTAACCAAGTCCCGTAACGATACGTCTACTTATAAGCGTGCCTTCGTTCATGGCGAATTTTGGCTTATATACCTTGTAGAGTTTACATAACCATCGCGCATCTTCCAGGAATAACAATTGAGCGCGATACTCCTAACCCGATTCTCAACCACCATTTCTTCCCCGAATGATGTCGCAACCTTAGAGTCCCCTGCTCATAATCAATGCTACACCTATGCTTTAAAAGAAATCCTTCCCCAAAATTCCATCGTTCTTATACGTAAGGCCTTGACATACATGAAACCTATGACAAAACCTATACCCTTCTATAACCAACTCCAGCTCAACATAGCTGTTGTGTGCAGACCGGATTACCACGTTGAACCAAGCAGCGCTGACCCGCTGTACCATTTACCAGGTCATGTAGGGAGATGAATAAAAACACTTATTTAGCTTTGTAAAGACATCTGAGCAGTGTAGTTGCAGGTGTTTCCCCGCTGGGAGTTGTTGTAGAAGTGAGCAATGAGTACGAGCGCTCGTCTATTTTATAGGATTTCTAGCGTACTCGTACTAATGGCTGATATGTGCCGTGTGAGTTATATATTTATTAACGAATAAGCTTACAGTATTACATGTTTGTAGGAGGGTGAAAATTGATATTTATATGGGACATTTCTTCATAAATTAGTACAAAAGGCTTATTATCTATACATTTCGGGTGTTACGACATAACATTAGTAAAATTAGACATAGATCAGTACTTAAGAACTAGACATGTAAACACAATTTTATACACTTTATTAAATTACAAAAATAAACAAATTGGTATAAATCGAGAAAATGATTATCTTAGATCTAGTTACACAAAAACAACAGTAATTTTAAGCTATCTGCGACAGTTCTCCCCCACGTGCGTCAGCACAGTCTATTGGTGTGGAGCAGGTGAGGATGAGTTTGGAAGCCGGGCGGCGGACATCTTCTACGTGAGTTTATATATATACAATGGCTACTCTTATTGGTCATCGGGACCGGGAAAGAGTTGTGCGATTTCGCCTCTAGACCATGTAACTCGTGGCGTAGTGCCGGCGGCTATGTCGCCTACGTGTAGCTTCGTAGACCTTTGTTGAGCACTGGATCGCTGCATCAAGTTGAGGCGATATTCTCGTATCCAGCACTTCCATACGTGGTCGTCAGGCGGGATCTTCTTCTGGATCAGGCGCCGTTTTGTCATGGGATGTTTGAGACTATCGGGCAGAGAGTTAATTGCCTCGGATAGCTCCCGTTCTGTGCCAAAAAGGTTCGTGGCATCGTCTGAATTTAGAACGGTAGGCGCACGGCTCTGAGATATCATTTTACGTAGCGGTAGGGAGGTAGAGGGCGCCGATAAGGAGGCGACGGGCTCTAGGTACATCGCTCGTGTGATGAGACGTGTGTACAGTACGTTCCCTCGCTTTTCTCTGCGGTGGCCGTCATTTTCAGCTGCGGCGGTAAGCGGCGGTTGATTCGCTATGAGCCTCTCTTGCGGTAAGTCGCCTACGGGAACCGTGAGGTTGGCCCCGTTACAGGTCCGACACCTTTGGCACTTATTCGTCAGATAACGAATGCTACCGCGCAGTCTGACAATGCGAAACGATCGCGTGATCGTCATGGTTGGACACTTCGTGGAAATGGTAGATTGATAATTTTGTGAATTCTTCTTCAGCATGCAGGACGGGTATATGTGTTCCGTCTCTGTCTGTCACTATCACGCCATCTCTGTCCAATTTCACGTCGACTCGATGTAGTGAAGACTTCTCAGGCAGCGCGCGCCCGACTTCTAGCAGTCGTATTTCTTCGGCGTACGACTCATTCTGGCTCCGTTTGATCAATAAAGTTTCTGCCAAACTTATGTGATTGTCGTTCATTTCTGTATCTGGATTTCTAACAGACAATCTGGCTTTGAAAACCTCGGCGGCAACCAAAACTCGGGCCGTAGCGCGGACTAACCTCGTATATTTCGAAAACCTACGTACGTCGGGTAGGTATTCCGACCTTTTTTGCGCGTTATCTACGGAACAAACCGCTTTGTTGACGCGTTCTGTGCCCGTTTTCGCGACGGGTTCTACAGATTCTACTGGCGGCAAACCTATTGTACGTTCGCTTTCGCCTCCCCCGCTGAGGGACGTACCCTCTTTACACTGGACTAAGCTTACGTCCGGGTTGTCGGAGGCGAATCCGTTTCTAACGTCTACTGAATTTAGATCCTGCTCGTTTACGGGAGCTAGGACTTCGTCGTCCGTCGTTCGCGGCACCATGTAGCCTACGAACGCTACATTCGGATCCGACGATTGATGTGGTGTATCTAACGGTCGTGTCGCATCTATGGACACTTCCCCCAAATACGTAGGCAGGATCGCAATTGTGTTAATATTGCTAGTACTATTTTCCACGGGCGCAGTTGCGTTCAAACCGTGTAGCAATTTATGGTGCCCAGCTTCGCATCCCTTGACGCCACAAGCTACGTATTTGCACTTGAAGCGACCATAGTGCGACGCGTCCAGACACTTGTAACACAACTTTTCATCTTTAACCCAATCCCAACGTTCGGCTACCGATGCATTCAAAGATTTAGTACACGTTTCTACTTTGTGTTCGTGATTATGACATATTAAACACTTATTGCGAGACGTAAACCGTGCTGGCACCGAATGTTGTTTGGGCTTCGTTCCCGTATACGCGGGCTCTTTAGCCTCGCGGGGCTTTGTTTGAGCTACCGTCGGCGGCCTATACTCCGACGCGTGAGCTTCGACTTCATCGCTTCGCGGGCGAGTGCTCTGGTAGCTATAATTTGAGTCCGAATCGCTTGAAGGATCGCGGGAAAACGCGGGAGCAGGAGCGTGGGCGGGGGCGTTACGACGCCCTGACCTGCTTTCCGGCTCAAAAGATGTCGCGTTTATGCGCGACTTCGTATATCTACTTCGATTCGTTCTTTTAACCGCGGAACTGATTTCTAACAGAAATTCTGAGATCGCGACTAAATCGGGCGAGTCCAAATTAGCTTGTTTGAACTTGCCCCATTCGTACCTAACAATGAGGTTCAATTTATCGACGATCTTGTTGACTAGCTCTGGCGCATACAGATATTTTTCTTGTTTTAATGATTATATCGTCGCTACTGCATTTGCGACGTACGTGGCGAAAGACACAATATTGCTGTTATCTTCAGCTAGGCGCGGCATGCGTTTAACATTATGTAGCTCAGTCAACACGATCTCTTCAGGATCCCCGAACTGCCTTTCTAAGGCTTCCATTATTTCGTACGGATCCTTGACGGTATACACGATGGATTTTACCGCGGTACGCGCCTCGCCTTTTAACGCGCGCCTAAGCCTACTGACGTTATTCACGTGACTAAACATCGGCGCGGTATCTTCAAATTCGGCACGGAATGCGATCCATTCGGTGATATTACCGTCGAAAGCGGGTAATTCTGGGGGCCTATGCATAATGGGAGCGTAATGATTCGGAACTTCCAGCCGCTCGGGCGGCAGACGTGTGCTTATATGCGACTCGCGGGGCGCGAAATTACGCGTAGCGCGTGCGGCGGACGCTTTACTTTTAGTTACATAATTGCTTTGATCTAGCTGGGACTGTCGTTCTACCCATTTTCTCACACGTTGCTCGTCTTTATCGACTACAGATTCGGTCTTACCGCTAACAGATTGCGCCTCCTGCTGGGCAATCTGTAGCCTTAAATTGGCAGTTTCCGACTGTTTATTAGCAACGGCGAGAGCGGCTTTATGAACCTCGAGTTCCGCTAGTAACAAAGCTAACTTTTCGTCGCACTTTATACTATTCGCACTACGATTTTCGCGCACTTCACTATTAACGCGGTCGCGGCACTGAGAAACGCAGTCCTTTTCACGGACGGACGTGTTAACTTTACACAATGTCCCCGGAGGACTCCAATCTGGCGTTTTTCCTACTTCGTCTCCCGATATATCAGAATAAGCGGGCGCCGGCGCCGGCTCGACGATATGGCCGTCGTTGTGGTTGCCGCTGGTGCCTATGTCCCATGTATTAGTTTCGCCGGAGGTTGTTTTACCAGACGGCGGGGTAATGGCTCTGGCAGGTTGTCCCTTGTGTGAGCGCAGAGACATCTTGATTGTATGGTCGGACATCTTCTTCTTTTTTCTTGCTTCTTGACGCACGTGGGGTTCCCTAACCTTACCTACCTAATACCTAATGGCTGACACTGCCTAGTGCAGGGAAAGCGGCCCTACGTTCACTTTACTTACTTTTGGGCGTTAATCCCTGATGCACTGAATCACGCATAAAATAAAATGGATGAGTAAAGTAGTTTTTTCCTTTCTTCATACATCGTTATCTTTCTTACTTTATACCTGAGGTCCGTGTCCTTTACCTACATTTGCGTCTGAGCATCGTAATAAGCAATAACTTAAGCACCTAAAATCTATAATTATTCATGACAACATGTTCAATATTTTAGACATAAACCGTAATCAGAAACTTATTAAATATTTTTATAACCAACCGAATTCCTTTGACAATCGTCATTTACGCGTTCAGAGGACATCAACGAGTCCGAACTCTAGTGTATGTATTATTATAGTCACCTGCCGGGTCTAGCACCAGATCAGATCGATGGTGCCATAACATTAAACTGTCATTCAACCATTTCAAATTAAACGTGTATACATAATTTTAGCTCAATCGGTTGAAGATATCCGCTTCAAAATAAGTTGCAAGATTGCACCCAAACTAACATAGTTACAACCTTACAACATTCGAGTACCTATACAATGGATACCCCTAGTTACATATTGCAAGTTATATAGGAGGTTATTGCAACTTAAATAAAAAATGCAAAAACGAGTGACTACCGAGTTTCAATATAGATTTAACCGTGAAATTTAGTCGATTGAAACTATAACTAATTTAATTGTTAGTCGAACATTCTCACAACTAATTTAATTGCAACTAAATTAGTTACAATTAAAAAGATTCGATTGATATTTTTAATCGATTGATTAGTTAACTAAAAAATTAATCGATTAATGCCCATCTCTGGTTTCAACACAATTCCTGTACACACAATAACATGTTTTTTTAAGCGATTTCAACGCTATTTCAGCTTAACTTTGTGCGTTTATTTATTAACACTAGCAAACATATCGATATCGACGTCAAAGTATATTTGTCCGAGATATGCGAAAGAACTGCCCGATATAGTGATATTTTAAATCCGTTCGCATTTTAAATAGTGTGTTTCAATTATAGGTCACCCAATCTGGGTTGGTGCACGGATTGTCGATGGGCACGGCGCGGATCCGTCTCGTTGCACTCGACATCTCTGATGTTGAAATGGCCAGCGCTGAAGCAGAAGTGGAGGTAAGTTCATTGTAAAAAATATGGATAGTAAACGCGGTTCAATTGCATTGTAATTTTCTTTTGATATATTTTTTAATTAACTAAACCTCTGGCCCTGATTGTAAAAAATTAGGACTTCCATGAAAGATGTTTTATCGAGACAAAAATAGGCCTTAATCTTTCCTGCCACTAGGCATCACTAGATTAGTGGATTATAAAATGCGCCAGTGGTCTTCCAAGTTACAGTATTCAGTGCATTTTGTAATCTTTTCAACCGACTTCCAGATTTCGAAGGAGGAGGTTATCAATTCGTCGGGATTTTACTTTTTATTCGAAGACGGCTTAACCGATTTGGAAAAAAAAATTCTTGTTTGAAAGAGTATACTTCACAGTTGGTCCCACTGTAACCACGTCAGGATCTGATTGATGATGGGATCCTCAAGAAATCGAGGGAACTCTTCAACTATTATAGGCAAACCTATAGTGATTTGAGTGTTTTTTACAGCAGCTCGAGCATTTGCTTTTGGAAAGGTGGAGGTTAAGTGAAGTCGGTTCTTTTTTGTTTAAAATTATTAACACTTCTAACGTTCAGGTGATCCCCGTAACCGGTATCCGAGTACGAGCGGCGACCCAGACCCTCCTCGTGGGTTCTCCAGCGCCGCTCTGGTTAGAAGCGGCCGGGTTGGGAGCCGCAGCGCTGGCCTCGCTACAACCCGCGCCGAGGGTTGCGTGGGCGCTGCGGGACCCGACCGTCGCCAGGCTACACACTACTCACGTTGACGGTGAGCTGTGACGGAATATACTTCATATGTAGACAAAGCTATCAGTACAATATGACCCAATACGAAACTTCACCTCATATAAAGCCTGACCAGAAACATATGATTGTTGTCAAGAGGGCGCTATTATTCTCATTTATATGGCAGTATAGTCATAAACCGTATTATTCTCTATGGTATGGTGACATCTTGATTTGTTTACCTGTCACCTCTGATGTTGATTTGAAAATGTTTCACAGCGAAATAGTTTTATTTCCCGAGCGTATTATTTACTACAGTTTTATATACCGGGTGTTTCCTGTAATAGGGGCAATAAATTAAACCGTAGATTCTACTCCTCAAACTGGACAATATTAGTTCAGCGACTTTTAAAAATAACTTATAATTTGATTTTTATTTCACTTTAAAGTTTATTCGAACACGCAATGTATTGCGAAATTGATTATTTCTGTTGGGTGACAAGAGTGGCAAGCAATGTCAATTAGACAAATTTTAACGTACATTGAAAATACTATTTAGTATGTATGAAAAAGAGACAATATAAAAACTTCATTTTTGTTTTAAATTGTAGAACAAACGTTTCATTGTTTGAGGAGTAGAATCTACGTTTTAATTTATTGCTCTTATTACAGGAAACACCCTGTATACTCTATTTACAACGTTTCGCTCTTGACAATGGATAATTTTGGGATTTTTTTCTCGTTTATTATTTAATATTCAACACTTTATTATTATTCAAACGGCCTCAATGACACTGTTAACAGTGACAGCCTATCACAGGGGTTGGCAAACTTTTTTGATAAAGAGCCTGATGGCGGAAAAAATTTTGAATTTTAGGAAGCTCATAGAGCCCCGGTTGTCTGTTTTATGTTTTTTTCCTGTAAAATGTAATTTAAAAAAATTAAGGGGAACTCGAAGAGCCACAACTGACCCTACAAAAGAGCCGCATGCGGCTCGCGAGCCTGAGGCCTATCACATGCACTCACACATGCATATCATTCTATCATCAAAATTATTGCCAGTGTAAGAAATTAGTTCCAATGATATTCCGCAACATGGCGCACGATCATATATTTCTGGTCAGGCTTCAAAAAAAGTTGTGATTGCTCAATGGTTTCACAAAGTTTTATTTCGCTAAAATTAAATTCTACAATATTATATTGTCATGTTGTCACTGTCAAATTGAACCGTGGGGTTATTTTTGAGGTCTAGTTAGGCTTCCGTGATTATTCTAGTTCGTTGGTATCCCAGACGAGTCATTGCTATCCCAGAGTGCGTCGTGCAATCTTAATCCCCTTTGAAATAGAATAAATATAACAATCTAATGCTGTACTCGTAAGTGGTAACCGAGTAATAAGAAAAAGTCATCGAACGATTCTGTCACGTCAATGGGCATATTAATTTACCGGTAGATGATGATGATAAAATGAACTACATATTTGTTACAGATAAATTGGAGAGAAGCGTATCAGAAGGCTTGTCGGTTCGAGTGATTCCTCTAAAGCCCGGCGTCATTACCATAGACGTTCGCGTACGGAATTTGGGACAGGTACATTGTTTATCTATTTTCTGCACGGTAAGCACAAAATAAGATGTTGACTCTTTCGAATTATTGCAGTTGAAAGAAGAATATAAATACTAATTATTCCTATATAATGGAACCAAATAAATACTACAATATTAAATAAATTTTAGGCAGCAGAAACCCGTTCCTGGGACAGCACCGTGGAAATCCTCGCCGTTTCCGACATTGCTGTCTCTGTACACGGTCTCCCAAAAGCCCTGGACACCGGAGACCGTCTCGCCCTTGCCGTCGGTTCCACAATACGTCTCAAGTCTTTACCCAGGTAAACTGAAAAAGCCTATAGAAACCCGTTCCTGGGACAGCACCATGGAAATCCTCGCCGTTTCAGACATTGCCGTCTCCGTCCACTGTCTCCCAAAAGCCTTGGACATTGGAGACCGTCTCGCCCTTGCCGTCGGTTCCACAATACGTCTCAAGTCTTTACCCAGGTAAACTGAAAAAGCCCATAGAAACCCGTTCATGGGACAGCACCGTGGAAATCCTTGCCGTTTCCGATATTGCTGTCCCTGTCCATGGTCTCCCAAAAGCCGTGGACACCGGAGACTGTCTGGCCATGGCCGTCGTTTTCACTATACGCCTTAAGTCTTTACCCAGGTGAAAAAGTTAACTGAGTAGGGTTACTCTGGATATCTGAGACCGTCTGTTGTCGCCGTCAGTGCCAATATTCGCCTCAAATCTTTACTCATGTAGACTAATTCGTTTAAACTAAATAAAGTTATCCCTGGTATAACATACACATAATATAATAATTAACATAATTGTTAATTATTTTCATGCAATTATTTCAATGTACATATTTTTATTTAAGGTTAAGATAATATTTTGACTAGTATATAAGCGTATTGGTGTAAACTGTGATGCTTATGTATGTAAAATAAATACAATATATAACAATGCAAATTACAACGGCGCGCGGGCTCGAATACTTTCTCGCTTGCGCACCGCTACGGTACTCTTCACGGCCGCCGAGGTTCGCCGAGCGCCCGACCGGACCGAATAAAAGCCGCCGCCTGCGCAGTATTAAATCACTTAGCAAGCGAGCGCCTTAGCGATAGGTCCACCACTGTCCTTTGGCTAGTCTGTCTGAGTCGGGAGTTCGATAGCTGCCTGCAGTCTTCTCCCTGACTTCCCTATATGTAGCTAACAGCATGGCGACAGGTCCCGACTGTCCCTTGGCTTGTTACATCGGGAGGCACCCAACAAAATAACTACCCACTCGATTAGAGAACAAGTTGCATCTACCCGACATTTTGTTGTAAAGTACCTACTAGCAAGATGGGTCACTACGAAGAATATAAAGAGGTAATCAGCGAGACATCTACAAAGGTGGTAGTAACAAATCAAACTAAGAACCTGAAACTGATTTCATTCTTAGAAATAGCGACATCGTACAGAAGATTTATTCAGAACTTCGCCGATATAGCAAGTCCATTGAAGGAAGTTTACTGGAAATGGGACAATGAGCAGCAGAAATCTTATGAATCTCTGGAAACTGCACTTATGACGTCACCAATATTGAAACAAGCCGACCTTGAAGCAAACACCGACGCCAGTAATTATGCCATCGGAGCAGTTTCACTTCAGGGGGAGGGTGATCACGAACACCCTATTGAATATGCGAGTTGCTTGTACGGAGGAAGGCAATACGAAGTCCTGGTACTCTCACGCAACGTCATCGAGCACCAGAGGGAGAGACTATAACAATACGAAGTCCTGGTACTCTCACGGAACGTCATCGAGCACCAGAGGGAGAGACTATAACAATATGAAGTCCTGGTACTCTCACGGGACGTCATCGAGCACCAGAGGGGGAGACTATAACAATGCGATTTACAACGGCGCGCGGGCTCGAATACTTTCTCGCTCGCACACCGCTACGGCACTCTTCACGGCCGCCGAGGTTCGCCGAGCGTCCGACCGGACCGAATAAAAGCCGCCGCCTGCGCAGTATCAAATCACTTAGCTAGCGACTGCCTTAGCGATAGGTCCACTGCTGTCCTCTGGCTAGTCTGTCTGAGTCGGGAGTTTGATAGCTGCCTGCAGTCTTCTCCCTGACTTCCCTAGGTGTAGCTAGTGCCCTGGCGATAGGTCCCGACTGTCCCTTGGCTTGTTGCATCGGGAGTGAACGTGCCCAACCTTGCCGTTCGCTCCACGGTATTAATTTAGTTAGGAAGAAACCAGTTTTGTTTGAAGTAGTTATAAGCACCTACAGTCAAAAAATAGAGTAACATTGGCGTTTCTGTTCCTACCTACCTATTACAAATACAAATAACACCGAAGAAATGTAATTGTTACAGTTCTGAGAGTAAAGAACCGGTAATCATGTTTGTACCATTCATAGTATTTGAATTGTGTTATTCATAATGATGATCTATGAAATTATATCTTGTGCTAAACGCCTGAATCTGCGTTGTAACATAAGAATTCTCATAAGACATGTCACACCGCTTGCCTGACGTGCGTGACGTACGCGTGTGCGTGCGGTGTGACATGTCTTATGAGATTGCTCGGCCTTAAATGCATATACAACACTAGTGCATTTCTTATGCATTTTAATAGATAATACTTTCATAACTAGAAATTTAAGACAAACTTAATGACCTATTCGTTTTATTATATCCAGGAGTGTGTGGCAAGCCTTCGGAGACGGCTCCTTCGAAGTATCGTCCAACGGGGAGCTGAAGGCTCACAGTGTGGGTTATGGCATCATCGTCGCTCAGCATAAGGACGAGAGGAATAATATCTATAGAGAAACTGTAAGATAATTCTACCTTTACCGCAATGAAACGGATATTTAAATAGACATTTTATACAAACAATTGCTTTTAACCTAAATATGGCTAGAGAAAAAGGTTCAAACTGGTCTGCCTTGTTTGTGTTGTTGTTTGTTGCTTGTCGTTGTTGTTTGATGTTTAGAGCTTGTTGACAATACATGCACTGTATGGATTTGACATAACCAAAGCATAACCAATCAGATGTTCTTTTTACGATTACAGCGCCATCTAGATTGAAATCCATTGTTAATTTATTAATTTAGACTGTGCACGTGGAAGTATCAACACCCGCATACTGCACAGCAGAACCGAGTGGCGCACATGAGGACGGAGCGTTGCGAGTGGTTCTCCGCAGTGCTTTGGGCCGCGAGCTGGTGGCCCCTGATGCGAACGTCAGCGCCGCGCCACTAGCGACACATGTGCGCAGACTATCTGACAGGTATGACTTTATCAACCGACTTCAAGATTTCGATAGAGAAGGTTCTCAATTCGTCGGGATCTTTGTTTTTGCTTTTTTTTATGTATGTTTACCGATTATTCGAAGACTGCTCGACCAATTAAAATAGTAGTTTTCGATACAAGTGCGAGAAGTATGTCATTTTGCACGAGTACTGAGGTTACTTGACCCGAGCCGAGAGGCGAGGGTCAAGACTCGGGACGAGTGAAACTGACACTTCCGCACGTGTGTCGAACAACGTTTTTTATACAATTGCGAAAAAACTACAATGAAATAAAATTACATTTATTTTCTGTCAGTGTACGAAAGACAGCTTCATTCAATCGCGCGTTGTTCAAGTAATACTATTGGGTCTCGCATACTCCTTTATGCCCAATCGCGCGTAGTTCAGGTGGGTCATTTATAAGTGGGTCTCGCATAATGCTCATTTATTTAAAATTCTGACCCGCAAATCGTGCGTAAAATCAAACTTTACGCACGATTTGCAGATCAGATTACTTTTTAGCACTAGTGCATAAAATCGAACTTTACGCACGATTTGCAGCTACATAAACTAAACTTTTTGAGCAATTGTATTAAAAAAATTTTTTGTTTTGTTTTAAGTAGTTCACAGTTGGTCCCATTGTCATCAGGTCAGGATCCTGGAGAAATCAAGGGAACTCTTCAAATATTATAGGCACACCTATAATGATTTCAGTATTTTTTACAGTAGCTCGAGCATTTGCTTTTGGAAAGGTGGAGGCTAAGTGAAGTCAGTTCTTTTTTGTTTAAAATTATTTTTAAATTGTGCACGTGGAAGTATCAGTGACTGCATACTGCACAGCAGAACCGAGCGCCAACGGGTCAACTTATGGTCACGAACTCCTAGAGATTGATGCAAATGTCAGCGCTGTGCTGATGCACTTTCCATAGATAGGGAAGCATTCATGAAAAATATTCTTTTATATTATTATTTTTCTCTTCAAAACTAAGAAGCGGCGGGTGCTGAATTTTTGTATAGCACAGACTAAAACTATGTCGTAAGAAAAAATATTAATTGTTCAAGTATCATTATTCTTAGCATTATCATTATTATTAGCCTTATACGCGGTGTTGCAACACGCAGTTTTCTTTAATTTGCCGCCTTTTCTCAGGCCCGAGATAGCGTAGCCAGAATCTGTCCTGCCGCGGCCTTTGAGCCCAAAATATTTAGAGCTGCTTATTCTTCGTTTTTTGCTGTGTATTTGGAATTAATGTATAAACATTAATTCCTCGGTTCTCTAGCTGACTTGTTAATTGTTTTTTTATTTATTTGCAGCGCCCAAGGTCCGGAGCTGCTAATCTCAGGGCTCGATTCCACGGGATCCTTCATGACCTTCCAAGGCACAGCGGGTGGGGTCACGGTCAAAGACGAAGTTTGGGTGACTGGCTCGGATTCGCATATTGACAGGATTTTCGGTAAGCTTCAAATAGTTATAGACTATAGTTAAGCTATTAAGAAATCAATACATGTTACCCAATTAAATTTTAAGTACTATAGTGCTGTTTAGAAACTACATTTTATGGGTCAGTTCTACAGATATGCAAGTATGTAACGCGCTCGTTAAGTTCAAACACGATAAAATTATCGTAAGTTTTTAATAAAAATAGTCATTATATAATTTGTCAATATTAATTATTATTAGTAACGGCCTTCCGGTAGTGACCCCGCCTAAAAAGCAGGCGGTCCCGGTTTCGAATCCTGGTCAGTGCATTTATTTGTGTGTTTATCACAGATATATTTGTTCCTGAGTTATGGATGTTTTCTATGTATTTAAGTATTTATCACACAAGCTTTATTGAGCTTACTGTGGGACTAGGTTCCCATAATATTTATTTTTATTTTATTTTATTATGCATTCAACTAGTCTTGTTGGTCGTCACTTCGCTCTAACAGAGCAGAATTTTTTTGAAAAAACGTGGGTCCGAAAGAGCTTTAAAATAAGGGGCGGTGTCTTTCACTCGTTACAACATCGACATATTGTTTTAATCTGTGGGCATTATTGCTTAATAATAAATAATAAAAAACTGTTTATTTCGGACCATAAAAATCCATAGAGTTGTTATTAAAAACTTAAACTTAGGTACATTAAAAACTATGTTAGTAAAACTCTTACTCTTACTTAATGACGTCATTACTCCTTTAATCAAAACGAGATGCAGGTGGGTCTAAATAGGGTAAAAAGCCTGGTTACCAACAAGTCATTTGCTTGTCGTATCGAGAAGGAGAGCGAATTTGACATTTCATGACCTGACTATTAGGTTAGGATATATTAGTATTACTTCATCAAACCTACCATTTGTCCTCAGTAACTGGCGCATGGGCTGTCTGCCTAGAAGGCGTGGGTTGGGCCGCGCCGCCCGGCGTGAACATATACGCCGGCAGCGGCGCGTCGCTCGCCGTACTCGCGCGACAGGACGCCGCGCGACACGCGCTCAGGAGAGACCGACCCGCGGCCACCAAGACACTAGTACAGCTGCCATTGGACAAGGTAACTTCGGTTCACTACCGTGGGCTCCTCTTAAGGACTACACTGTAATATTCACGCGACAAGACGCCGCGCGGGATAACCGACCGACCCGCGGCCACAAAGACACTACCACCGCTGCCATTGGAAAAGGTAACTTCGGTTCACTACCGTAGGCTCCTCTTAAGGACTTCACTGTAATATTCACGCGACAAGACGCCGCGCGGGATAACCGACCGACCCGCGGCCACAAAGACACTACTACCGCTGCCATTGGAAAAGGTAACTTCGGTTCACTACCGTAGGCTCCTCTTAAGGACTTCACTGTAATATTCACGCGACAAGACGCCGCGCGGGATAACCGACCGACCCGCGGCCACAAAGACACTACTACCGCTGCCATTGGAAAAGGTAACTTCAGTTCACTACCGTAGGCTCCTCTTAAGGACTTCACTGTAATATTCACGCGACAAGACGCCGCGCGGGATAACCGACCGACCCGCGGCCACAAAGACACTACTACCGCTGCCATTGGAAAAGGTAACTTCAGTTCACTACCGTAGGCTCCTCTTAAGGACTTCACTGTAATATTCACGCGACAAGACGCCGCGCGGGATAACCGACCGACCCGCGGCCACAAAGACACTACTACCGCTGCCATTGGAAAAGGTAACTTCGGTTCACTACCGTAGGCTCCTCTTAAGGACTTCACTGTAATATTCACGCGACAAGACGCCGCGCGGGATAACCGACCGACCCGCGGCCACAAAGACACTACTACCGCTGCCATTGGAAAAGGTAACTTCGGTTCACTACCGTAGGCTCCTCTTAAGGACTTCACTGTAATATTCACGCGACAAGACGCCGCGCGGGATAACCGACCGACCCGCGGCCACAAAGACACTACTACCGCTGCCATTGGAAAAGGTAACTTCAGTTCACTACCGTAGGCTCCTCTTAAGGACTTCACTGTAATATTCACGCGACAAGACGCCGCGCGGGATAACCGACCGACCCGCGGCCACAAAGACACTACTACCGCTGCCATTGGAAAAGGTAACTTCAGTTCACTACCGTAGGCTCCTCTTAAGGACTTCACTGTAATATTCACGCGACAAGACGCCGCGCGGGATAACCGACCGACCCGCGGCCACAAAGACACTACTACCGCTGCCATTGGAAAAGGTAACTTCAGTTCACTGCCGTAGGCTCCTCTTAAGGACTTCACCGTATTTTTTTTTTTTTAATTTATTTATATATTAAATAACAACTTAGATTTTGTACATGTAGATCTCGCCAAACTGTTACGTTTGATGGCGAGAGGCGCTCTGTTTTATACTTTAACAATTTAACCTATTAAACTCATCTTATATTTAAATTTCTTAAAAATAAATACAAACTAGCATGCTCATAACATAAATCAGGATAATTTGAGAAGACACTCTTTTAGTCTAGTTTTTATCATAGATTTACTTAATTTAGGACTTTGTCGTAGTAAGCTAATGCTATTACATATTTTTGGTAGAAGATATTTTAAAGTTCTTTGGCCATAATAATTTCCCATCTTTGGCTCTACTATTTTTTTCTCTCTAACACTTCTAGTACTATATTTATTGCTAATTGACACTTTGTACTTTTCATTGTAATAATGCTCTAAACCTAATAAGTATGTGACTTTTTTATCTACGGGTAAAATTTTACATAAGGGAAATAGTTTATCATAATCGTGTTTACAATCTTTCTTAACCTTTTTACTAACTAAGAATTTAATCAGTCTTGTTTGCAAATTTCTTATATCTCTTATGTATGTAATGAATGTTCGCCCGTATACAACTAGACCATAGCTAATAAGTGAGTCGGCAAGGGCGTAATAGACGACCATTAGTGTTTTCTTATTCAATGTTCTGTTTAATTGGTGGAATTTGCCGAGAACAGATCTTAACCTGGTACAAACCTCGTAAATATGTTGTTTCCAATTAAAGTTTCTATCAATAGTTAAACCTAAGTACTTAAATGCTTCCACATATTGTAATTTATCACAATTACAATTATTTTTATATATATGCAGGCAATCATAGGTATGCCCTATTATATCTAAATTTTCTTTAATCACCTTTTTGGCAGCTTGATTATACGGCGAGTGAATATGCATGCATTTAGTTTTTGATTCCGTTATCATGTGCCCACTTATTAATACTTTCAAAGTCCTCTTGTATGCATGCTTGCACCTCCGTTATATCTTTCGCGGCATAAAGTAGACACATGTCATCTGCGTACATAAATACCTGGCACCATTTTACGACGTTTGCTACACTGTTGACATGCATCACATATCCCACGGGACCAAACACGGATCCGGTCGGCACTCCGAGCTTCACCTCGGCATCCTGCCCCGTTTCCCCCGCGATACTCGTGCGTATTTTCCTGCCTGTCAAGAAACTTCTAAACCACTTATTCGTGGGACCACGAATTCCGCATTCATCCATCGCCTGTAGTAAAATATCATGATCCAAAGTGTCGAAAGTCTTTTTATAGTCTATAAACAGAGCTATTAGCTGCTGACCCGAGTCCAAACAGTCGTTTACATAGTCCGCAAACCCCGTTAGAGCCGAAACAGTGCTGCGTCCTTTACGAAAGCCATGTTGTGAGTCTGAAAGTATATTATGACGCTCTAAGAATTCACTGATTTGACCGACGACAACTTTTTCGATAACTTTATCCACGACAGACAGAATCGCGATAGGCCTATAATTTCCGTATTCGAGATGGTTTCCAGACTTATATATTGGCCGTATAATTGCACTTTTTAACATGTCAGGATATACACTACGTCTGAGACAGGCGTTAATTAATTTAGCTATAATAGGGCACACCCAGTTGCTCAGATATTTAAGGTCTTTTACCCGTATACCATCTAACCCCGGTGCTTTTTCAATTGATAATACATTTATGACTTTTTGTACATCTGCTGCGCTCACCATTCTGTATCTAAAGCTTACGTCACACGGTTTCACATATCTCTTTCTATCTAAAAATTGTATATTACAAATATGTTTAATTTCCCTTATTTCTTGCGTGAACGTGTTGGAAAAATTCGTACAAATCTGACTTATACTTTCTGTTTTTCCTAAATATCTTACTATAATATCATCTAAGCTAGTTTTACTTCTGCCCAGCCATGAATTAATATTTGCCCATATTTTTCTAAAATCCCCATTACATTTTAATATTTCCGATTGCCTATATTTATTTTTTGCCTCATTAACTAATTTATTTACCTTATTTCTAAACTTTGTATACTCTAATCGTTTATTCATATTCTTAGGCTGCGATTTCCACACTCTAAATAAATAGTCCCTACGTGTTAACATTAAACACAAGTCTTTATCTATCCACGGCTGCTTATTTCTCTTACTGTTTTTATTAATTTTTATAACTATTGTACTTTCTCTATACATATCTTTAAATACCGTAGATAACTTTCGAAACAACATAAGCGGGCATGTAACATTAAGTAATGACGACCAATCGTACGTATCAAACTTTTGTTTTACAAGTTTTTCGCTAATAACTTCGCGCACACTATCACTAGGGTTCAGTTTTGTATAATCACTTACGCACAAGTCCAGTACTATACCGACGGCATGGTGGTCGGACATATGCGCCTCCAGCACGTAAGATCGCAGGCCGCTGATGTCGCGTCCCTCTCGCTTGCGTCGTCCAGGTGACACGTGGTCCAGGCATGACGCATCGAGCCGCCCGTCCACTATCGCCTCGCGCGTTATCCCCGTGCTCGGTATTGCACACTGCAGGCCGCGACCACACAGGATGTTTTTATACTTCGTGGTGGATGAATTAATTATATCGTTAAATGTATCGATGTTCGTGTCCCCGATTATAATAATGCTGTCCGATGCAGGTATCCGTTTTAGTACCGTGTCCAATTGTTCCATGAACAGTATTTTGTTTTTGTTAAGGGGTCTGTACACGGCAAATACATGCAATGTATTTTTTCCTGTTTTTAGTTGGCCGTGAAGTATTTCTACCGCGTCTGTATTTTCTTTTTGAGCATTGAAGTAGAGTCCCTCTTTTGCATATATTAATATACCTCCGCCTCTTTCTGTCTCTCTTGTGCGTATAAATGAATTATATCCCGGTATATCGTAGAAATGTAGCTCTTCCATTTTAATATTTATTTCGCTGAATACTATTATGTTAATTTTATATTGGTTTTCTTCTAATATGACTAAGAGCTCATTGTAATGTTTTCGAAGTGATCTAATATTGAAGTGAATGATGTGAATGCACTCTTTTTGGCATAGGTCCTGACTTAACGATTTTATATCATGGTACCTTTTGTATTCAAAATCAGTAGTTAACTCTTCCGTTCGATCGAATTTTAACAAAAAAAAAACCACCTAGTGTGTCCCGACGCGCTAAATGCACCCGATTATTTACATTCCTCAAATTTCTTTAACTCATCTTCCGATCTTATGTTATAGATTTTTTTCTCATCGCTGTTTTTCTTCACCAGAATATTGCCATTTTGCACCCAAATATATTGGAAACCTTTTGACTTTAAGTTGGTTCTTACTGTCCACAGTAGCTGTCGCTTGTACCGCGGCAAATCCTCATTGATAAATATTTGCTTATCGCTGCCGTTGCTGTAGATTTTATTGTTTGTTATTTTACTTTGTTTTCTTGCTTGTAGCCAGCTATCACGACCTATTTTGGATCGAAGTTTTACCAATACAATTTTAGGCTTACTGATGTCCGGGTTTTCTCGTCCTACCCGCTGTGCGTCTTCAACCTCATTCGGATTTAAATTTAATTTCTGCGCGAGCTCCAGTACGACAGATTTCGTGTTTTCGTTGCTTTGAGTGTCTATTCCGTGAATCTCCAAGTTCTTTTCTTTCTCTAGAACCTCCAGCTCTTGTACCCTTTCCTCTAGGGCTTTATTGCATTTTTCTAAATAAACATTTTTATTTTCTAGCGATTTGATTTTTTTTCCGACTCTTCTTTATACTCCATCAGTGTTTGATACATCTCGGAATAGAACTCAACATTAGTGGTCAGCTCATCAATTTTTTTCTCGACTTTGTAAATTACCTCCAGTTTCTTGTTAACTTCATCTAACACCTTCTCGCCTGTATCCTTACTGAGATTTAAAGACAGCTTTGGAGGCTGTTCTGGCTGCACCGGGCTGCTTTTAGATTTTTGGCAGTCTTCGCAAACTGATGTTTGCAAAAATTGTTTATTTTTTACACATTTTTTGTGGTACACAGCCCCACACACACCTTTACACTTCACCACGTCATCCTTAGCCAAGGAAACAAACTGTCTGCATTTATTGTTATTGCACTGTAACATTTTTATGCCGGCTTTGCGTATATCACGTAAGTTAAGTTTAACAGGTAGATCGTCACAACAACTCGCTTTGTTATCTATCGCGTCCGTACGCAGAGCGCGCGCGCATGTGTAATATTCACGCGACAAGACGCCGCGCGACATGACCGACCGACCCGCAGCCACAAAGATACTACTACCGCTGCCATTGGAAAAGGTAACTTCGGTTCACTACAGTAGGCTCCTCTTAAGGACTACACTGTAATATTCACGCGACAAGACGCTGCGCGGCATGACGGACTGACCCGCGGCCACAAAGATACTACTACCACCGCTGCCATTGGAAAAGGTAACTTCGGTTCACTACAGTAGGCTCCTTTTAAGGACTACACTGTAATATTCACGCGACAAGACGCCGCGCGGCATGACCGACCGACTCACGGCCACAAAGACACTACTACCGCTGCCATTGGAAAAGGTAACTTTGGTTCACTACCGTAGGCTCCTCTTAAGGACTTCACTGTAATATTCACGCGACAAGACGCCGCGCGGGATAACCGACCGACCCGCGGCCACAAACACACTACTACCGCTGCCATTGGAAAAGGTAACTTCGGTTAACTACAGTAGGCTCCTCTTAAGGACTTCACTGTAATATTCACGCGACAAGACGCCCCGCGACTTGACCGACTGACCCGCGGCCACAAAGACACTACTACAACTGCCATTGGACAAGGTAACTTCAGTTCATTACAGTAGGTTCCTCTTAACGACTGCACTGTGATTAAACACATGGCCTGTCATCCATTACCGTTATATCTTCCAAAATAAGTCCACTACAAGATAAAACTGCCTCTCCACAATATTCGATTCCTTGTCTCTCACATTCCTATTAAACAAGCATTTCATTTACAGCTGGAATTCCTCCAAGGCGAATGGCCTCCAACCATGGTCCCGCTATCCATCGAGGCAGCGGGTCTAACCTCAGGCCCGGTGTTGTGCTCGGAAGAACAGAAGTATGCCCTTGAGGGGGTCCCGTTGGAACTGCCCTACACGTGCCGCGCCAGCAAACCGCATGAAGGCAAACCTGTCGCTGACTTACTTAACGGTAAGTAAATAGCTGAGGGAATTCCTCCAAGGCACGGAATAAATAGTAGTATTTCATACAGAATGGCCACGCTACACCCAGCCCCGAATGGAATTACCTCACCCCGCGGCGGCCGATTGGTAGGAGATTAGTCAGGTTGGCAGCGTGTCGATAAAACAATGCAAAACGTCGGTGTATCGTTAAACATCATTTACGACAGCGGAAACTTGAATAATTATTGGATGACAGAGCACTAAGAACTCATGCACACATTGAAGTATGTACAGACGTGCCGTGCACGCATTAGCGCTCAAACTAATTTTATAGTATGACGTGCCCGCCCTGTGTCCAAGGCGAATGGCCTTTAACCATGGTCCCTCTATCTATCGAAACAGCGGTATTTGCATTGAACCGATATTATTCTTAGACGAAGTATACCGTAGAGGGGGCCTCGTTGAAACTCCTAAATTCGTGCCGTGCATGAGTACAAGCCTGTCACGGACTTCCTAAATGGCAGGCATTCATTTTTTACGCCACTGCTTGGAAATGTGGCAATACAGATATAGTGCATAATGCATTTCTATCGGGAAAGCTCGGATTACGACGGCACCAGAAGTGTCAATCAATTATTGTATTAAATGAATGACATTTTCATATCTATTAATATGGAACTTTATTATTTAATGTCAAATGTCAAAGTGGCTGTACATACGAAGCTAATTGAGACAGCACGATAAATACAAACTTTTCCGATAACATACGATGGAAAACTATTATGCACTACATCTGTAGTAGGTCGAAACCCAAGCTGGAAAGTAGGGACTGGCTGTACACCTGAACCCACCACTCCAACAAAGTACAATCACCACTCAACACAGAGATCGGGCCGCATTGGTTTATAATAGCCGAGTGGTAAGGACGGTGCTATTTGTAAGAGTGATATCTCTCTCACTCTTACAAATAGTACCGTCGTTATCGGTCCGTGGTTCGGTACTGCTTTAAAGTCTATTTCTTACTACCCACTCCACTTATGTCAGTAATTGTCAATGGTATTATACTTATTGGTTTCTCAGAGCGTAAATGTCAATACACTTAATTCAAATTAAAACTTACCCTGGTAATTAATGTCACAGGACAAATCGGCTGCTCGGTAATCCCCGCGGCCCCGATCACGCAATCATCAGAAATCGAGCTGTGCGCCGAATGGGGCGTCCACAGTACATGCACGAAAGTGCTACTGGTGCCGCCAGTCAAACTGTCGAGCACCAAAGTGTCCCTCCTCGACCCGCCGGCTTTGTTCACGGTGTACGGAGACGCGCACGCGCTGAAGTCGGTCAGGTTGACGCCTTCGCCAGGGTTGAGGATCGAGCAGACGAGCTCGAGTGAAGAGGTAAGCAAACTACTACTAAAAATATCCATCTATTTAGATACATATTTATTCTAAAGTACAAAGCACGATAATGGATGTCTCTCAGCATATGCCGATGACTATGACCCTTAGTTTTCAGGGCAAGAGAAGTCAAAATGAAAAAATAAACTAAAATTAAAATGTAGGTGAAATTAACGAGTAATTGTGAGAGCATTTAAGAAAAAAATTAAGACACGCAGTGGATTCTGAGTTATAGCTACCCGTTATTTTAATAAACCCAACCAGACTAATAGTAACAGCTGGGAAATTAGCAAAGTAACACCCAATTTATAAAACCAAACTTAGCACACCTGTTATATTTTGTCCCTTTCTAAATGACATTAAATAATAAAGTTCCATATTAATAGATATGAAAATGTGATTCATTTAATACAATAATTGATTGACACTTCTGGTGCCGTCGTAATCCGAGCTTTCCCGATAGAAATGCATTATGCACTATATCTGTATTGCCACTAGAATTGCAGAAAGAAATGGTTAAGAATGTGGAGTAAAATTCTTAACCAACTATTTATTTATATTAGTATTAATAAAACATAACCAAATGTCGTGCTAACTTATAACAATAGACATAAGAATAATTGTATTGCCAGTAGTTAGAGGTAGGTGGTAACAGGTAGGAATTAACCCGTCGATTTTCAGTTACCGCAAGGGCAAGCGCTCAAGTTGGTCAGTGTTTTGAGTTTGGAGCGGTGGATAAAACATGATATTTTTATTTCACAGATAAGTGTAGAAGTGACTTCAGAACCCTCTGTGTGCGGGCTGGGCTGGGTGACGGTGGCGTCGCGGTTGACGGGGCAGGAGATACGCGTCGAGGCAAGTCTTTATTTTACTTTGTGGGTTCTCAATACTGTACGTAACCAGTCTGGCTCGGCCTTTAGCGCGCACTCGAAAGTTCAGAAGACTAAGGCACAATACACACTTTGCGGAACTCAGCCCAGGTCTCGGCGGAATTAAGCCAGTATTGCGCTTAACCCGAGGGCCTAACTCGACACTGCCGCCGTCTGCCATACATTGGTTTAAATATATGGATGACGGCTAGCGGCTGCGTCGAGCAATTTCGCTCGGAGCTTTTTTTTCTTGATCAATTCGTGACTTCTTTTCAAGGATGATATAGACATGGATGGACAATATCCATACAAAATCGCGTTCTCTTTTTTCAGGTTAAAGCACTAGCGTCATCTAGCGGTCACACCAGACACTAAATCCTAGTTTCTAATACTTCATTCGGCGCTTAACGCTGACAGAATAACTCGACTCGACAGATGGCGCTGTGGCACTAGTACCGAAAACAGACGTTTTTTTAAAGTTTAGTCGTGTACAATTCAGAGTTTACATAATATTAATGTTCCTGATCCTGCAGCTTTCTAGAGTCCTTCACAGTTTATTTTTACGATGTGTGTTGTATCGGGAAACTCTGAGCTATTGGTATACACGTTGTTTTCCGGGTGTGTTTTGTGTGTGTGTGTGTGTGAAGTGTAGTTTTTTTTTGTAATGGACATTTGTTTCCAATTTATGGTATGTTCCACTATGATATGTCTTTTCTCATTGCATTATTTTCAACAGGTCGAGCGATCGTGCGATGTAGCGTGCGGTACGTTGTTGGGTGCACTGTTTACGCTTCTGCGGCCTTTCCTGCCGACACTGCTATCGCTAGCCGCCGTCACTATGGCCTATATGTACCGTAAGTGGAACTATACTACCTACCTTACTAGAGATAAAAATTTCTAACTACACCTAAGTCAAGGACTAAAAGTAGCACATTGTGGCTGAGTATTATGTTTAAACGGACGACTTTACTTTAGTTTAATATGAAGTCAGCAATGGCCCTTCGCACTGAGTCCAATATATATATGAGCCAAATACCAGCACGTTGATGAACAACAAACAATATTGACATAAAAAATGAATCTCAGGAAAACTTCTAGGTTAATAGAATGACCGCTACCGCGAATTTCGATTCAAATCCTATAACTCCATCGCTTGTCTTTGTATGCAACCTTTATTTCGCGAAATCGAGCCTGCAATTTCTCAGGGTTGATATGATTTGAATCACTTGATTTAAATCAGTGATTTAAATCGTGATTTTAATCAAGGGATTTTTTCAAAAAAATCATTGATTTAAATCATTAAATTTACTACAACCAAATCGGCCCAAAATTGTTTAGGGAATTCCCCGGACCACTACGGCAGGCACACATGTGCAAGCGAGTCATAGCGTAACAGTTTCGGGGAAACCCCGAAACTATAATACGAGACGCATGGTACCGAAACAGTTCCAGGATTCCCCGAAACTAAAACACTAGACGCATTTCGCTTTTCGCCCAGTCATTCGTAATTGACTAGTGAAAGAGTGAATACAACAAAAATAAATTTATTTGGTATTCATTTTAAAATGTTTGAATTCCAAAAAATAAATAGTTAAAAAGAATAATAAATTTGATAATGTTAAAAGTTATAATATAATAATTATATAGAATTCAATAGGAATAGATTTATATGTTCGTTTTTTAGTCTAAAAGTTTGACTTTACTTGTTATTCTTTAAAACTACTGTTTTAAAACTTTTAAAATTGTTGATTTTAATAAATTTAGTTAAAATACGTTGTTTTCGTTTTATTATATAACTGAACTGGCTATTTAATTAATAAAAAAAGACAAGAAAATGAAAAAATCAAAAGAATTGATTTTAATCAAATAAATCCGATTTAAATCAAATTAATCGGATTATTATGTTTTTTTTTTAAAAATCATGATTTTTATCAACCCTGCAATTTCTGAAACTTTAATTTTTTTGACCATAAACTAGGCACTTCGCCGCCTTGTTTTAAACCATAAAAGTTAACCTTGCACACTTGGACATTTTCGAAAAAACGTATTTTTTATTATTATTTTACTGTGCCACTACCGGGCAGAGAGTGGTCTCTTCTCATTATATTATAAGTAAGTTTGAGCTAAAGTTGACTACCCAAGCTGGCCCAATGTAGATTGGGAACTTCACACACCTGTGAAAATGTTCGTAGTATAAATATCCTAAAAACAAAGGTGGCCAAATTCATAGCCAAACAAACAAGCGGAGCGGAAGCGAAGTGAGTTCTTACAAACAACTTTGGCTACTGGGACGTCTCGGCATTTCGATGGCTTTTTGATTTTGAGGGTTTGTTCCGCGATAACTTTAATAACGTTTTTCTGATCTTTATGAAATTTGTTGGCGTTGTATCAGAGATACATATAATCTGAGAGTTCGTATATAAGCAGGATCGACTCCTGGGGTCATGGAGAAAATATCATTATAAGGGTCTTATCACGTTTGCAAGGAAATCGCGAGTTCCGAGTTCGAGGTGGACTACTAGTCTAACAATCTGTTTGTCCGCAGTTCAATACCGCTGGAACGCGAAGGCCCGCCTGCGGCTCCCCTCGGCGCCGGAGTCGGTGCTGCCGGGCGCGGGCGCGGGCTCGCCGCCGCCGCCGCCGTTCCCGCGCCGCTCGTGGTCGCGCAGCCCCTACAGCCACGCCGCGCCCGTCTACGGGGACGCCGACACGGGCGCCTTCTCGCCCAACTCCACCCGCGTGCACTCCAGGTTCCTGTAGTCGTTATTGTGATATTATACCTAGTCGGATGGACTGAAAACCTGACTTCGGGTTGTGTTGTAATAGTACATTACTTACCAAGGACTGTAAAAGATAGAAAGCCCGAAATCGCAGGTATTTGTAACCCGAGCCGCAGGCGAGGGTTGTAAATATGCGATAGAGGGCTTTCTTTTTTACTGCCCGTGGTGAGTACACAATTTTACGTCTCCACCTGGCCATAATGCGAGTTTTACCGTACGCGTAGCGTGCGATAAAACTCACATTATGGCCAGGTGTGACGTAAAATAATAGCTAATTTTGGTTGAAAATCAACGTCATTTAACCATTTTGTTATTCCAAACAATTTAACATACACAATTTTAACTTCCCTAAGATTATTTAGGCTGAATGGCCAAGAACAAATTCGAGATTCAAGATTTATTCATGACGTAAACAATTTGTATATACAAATTTACAGACGAACAAAAGACGGTACGAAATATCGGTGTAACAAACACTCCGAAACGTACCCTGCTCACCAAGATAACATAAATAAAACAAAGACACCGCGAATATCGCGAGAAGCGAGAAGAAGAGATTTACTTGACCAACTTATTCGGGGCGTTTGAAAAACACAGTACGTAGGTTCTTCTTTAGTTCCAATTATCAATAAGTTCGTAAATGACTTGAGTCGACCAACCTACCATGAGATCATGACCGCTGAAATCGCATATCCTTCCAAAGATTTCGGCTCAATTGATTTGTCTAGACAAATATAGGTACTTCATGACTCGAATTGGGCAACCTATCATGACCGCTGGAATTCGGATATCCCTCCAGCGACGCCGTCCTTACGCCGTACCATTATACCGCGACGCCGACATTTCTCAGCTAAATCGATATCTCTCGGCAGATTTAACATATTCTTGCGAAAAAACTATTCGAAGACTATTTTAATAATTTTTATCGTAGTAGACATGAACTGATTTTAAGCTGTAGTCTTGTTGTTAAGATCGAAACAACTTGCAACGATTTTTGTGTACTTAAATAGACGAGACGCGGCAACGAAAATCGATCGGATGCCAATTGAAGGTAATTATAAATGTTACATTGTGACGGACGAAACGGGTAGAAGTTACGTTAGCTATCGATCAAGGTGGCGTATGGCGACCTATTGTTTTTACGTGTGTATGTTTGTAAATAGATTTGTTGTGTTCTCCAGTTTTTGACATATATTAAATTTGTGCGAAACGGAAAGCTTCCGTTCGTTATTTTATAATGAATAGGTTTGACATTTTGAATTTTTGAAGAGTAGATAGGTTAATAATTCTAATAAAATAAGTAATTAATTGTACTACTAATGTTGTAATTAATTGCTGCCGATAGACTGCTAGTATCTGGATTATCTAGATCTTTCTATATTCTGAACAAACCCATATGTAAAATAAAAAAGACAGATATACCTAACCTCGGCAGCGCCTCACTTCCAACACGCAATAATATTTTTGCAAAATCAGTATCATAAGTAGGCTAGGCACGTATGTATTTTTGACCGACTTCAAAAAAGGAAAAGTTTGTGTTCGTTTCTTTTGTAATAACATTAGTCGCCTGTAAAATATGTTACACTATGAGGTGTGCCAAAACAACCTCTACGCTTAGAAGCCTATACAAAGATCTTATATTCCATTATACGGTCACGGACTTTGAACCATTTAGTTTATCAAATCATTCCGCAAAATATAATACAAAAGGATACGTTCTTGCTCAATATTGTTTTTACTAACCGAATCAAATATCGGGCTACATAAACCAGGAGCGCGCAAAAATAAAATATATAGTTTGGCCACGGCCTGTCACACTTCAAGCATAGACAGAGAGAAGCATATATACTATCTTTTTCTTACGCTAATGCCCTCACCACTAAAAAGGGATGAATGTAGCTATTACTTTTTCTTTAGCCAGGCTATTATAAAAGTGCGCTATTTTACTTGTGAAGTTCAAGCAGTATAGCTGAGTTATCCTTATATCCTTTCTTGTCTTGTATTTATTATGTAAACAAACGCGTGTCAATCTAGAGATCTTAATAGGGAAGATGCAGCTATAATACCATTATTTTGTAATCATACTACTGAAAAAATATAAAATAATAGCTATTAAAACGTTTTTACTTTAATTCATACTAATTTCAAACAATTATTACGATTTGAAGTAATGTGAAACGGAACGTATTTTAATCCACCAATCATCGTCTAGTGACGTCACTCCTGTTTTGGCAACTATGGATGGTATAGTAAAAGATAGCAATCTCATATGGCATGGCGGCTTTTAAATGCCTTTTGACGGACACTTTTACAACATAGAGATTGTCATCCTTACCTTCTACCATCCATAGAACCAAGGATGCACAAATATCACGACTATGGCGAGTGACATTGACACACATGAGTGACGTCATAGGAACTGTAGATCCGTTTAGGCGCGAAATTTTAAATTGTCAGTTTGTAACAGCAAGTTTTTACTATAAATTTTAGTATTTTCATTTTTTAATACACTCGTGGTCTATTCTACGTGCAATTCTTTCAAATTAAAGCAAAAATGAAATTATTGCATCTTGCCTATATTCGTAATGTCAGTTATTTGTCAGGTTATTCGTTCGTTACTGAGGTTATTGAATACAATTTTATTTATTTATTGCACAATAACACAAAGTACAAAGGGCGTCCGCCAGAGGGCATTCTCTACCAGTCAACCACCAGGCCAAACAGAAAAACAATAGTGCAGGGAACGAGTAGGTAACAAAGAGAAAACTAAAATCTGAAGTTACATTACGTATAACTAAGAAAGATTTTATTAGAAATGATATTTTTCAGTATCTTTAAGAATACAACAACATTTGCCATTGTTTGCCTACCCTATTAGTAATAATAATGTGTCTTCAAATGAGTCGCATGAGTCGTTTGTATAATGATATTTGTTCCGAATGTGATATATTCTCAATGTCCCCTCAAGCTTTCAAAGCCGCTGTGACTCTTGTCATTAGTGAATAATTTAAGTATCGCAATATAATAATGTAACGTTTTTTTTTCACTTTTTCTATTATTGTATATTGTGCAAAAAAATGTTGTGAACAGTAAAGTGGTTGTTAAGTTACAAATTTAGACATAATTGTAAGAATGTTAACCTGTATTGTATTCGTTTGTAATTTGTTACTGTTCCTATTTCAATAAAATAAAAAAAAAATAAAAAAATGTGATAATCTCAGAGAAAAGTGGGATAATGTCTTTGAGAAGTGTTTGTTTATATAATAAGACAGGAAAGGATAAATTCAATGTACCCATCTTAAGGTAGACTACCACATAGCAAATTGTTGCCAAGGGCTAACAGTTAGTGACTTGAAAAGTATTCCTATATTGCTTTGTACTTATAATTTTGTTTCTTAGGAATAATCTTTTTTTTCTAACAAATCAGTCTTTGTATCAAATAGCGAATAAGGTGTCTTAGATATGTTGTCAATATTGTAATTGTTAGTGGTAAAAGGTTGGCACAGAAAGTGCATATTGTATAATTTATAATTGTTAAAGTAAGCCTTTTCAGTAACGTATTGTACATTTTGAATTGTTAACGTGAGTAGGAGTAAAAGCCATTAATTAAAAAAAAAAACAATTATTTAGCTAAATGAGGTTTGACACACGTTTATGAATAAACGGGAAAGAGTGTATATGTCGCAGGGAAATGATTAAAACAGAGATTTTAACAAATCTCTAAGATGTGATCAAATCACGCAGGATGTTAAAATGGAGAATCCATATCATCATTTCCCTAGAAAAATTCAGTATTTCACCAAATCACTGACTCTGTTTAGTGGAAATACAAAATCGGCCAATAAACGCGACACGATTTTTCATTTTACTAGGTTTGTTTAGGAATTTGTCAAAATTCCTAACCACGACAGTATGTTGACAAAAGGAACTCAAAAAGTCGACTAGTTTTATCATTTCGCTAAACAAGTTTAGTGAAATGATAAAGTCTCAACTGGAAGATGGTATATGGTGAATTGATAAAATCTCTAAACTAGTTTAGTGAAATAACGAAAGCATGTACTAAATACAACGTTTTACTCTACAGTTAAGCGATTTAATCAAATCTTGAGATTTTATGATTTCACTACACTTGTTTAGCGAAATGATAAAACTAGTTGACTTTTTGAGTTCGTTTCGTCAACTTACTGTCGTGGTTAGGGATTTTGTCAAATTCCTAAACAAATCTCAATCAATGAAACACTTAAGAGCCATGCTCTTGTCGGTGCAACTCAAAGTGGGCTCTCCATTTGCTTCGGTCCCAGGCCTCCTCTTTGATCTCTTGGTACGACCTTACCTTAACATTATTTTTAATTTGGTCTATATAATTAATTCTAGGTCTTCCCCTTCCTCGCCTTCCTTCCATTTTTCCTTCAACTATCTTCTGTATGAAGTTGTCATGTCGTATGAGGTGGCCCATCATCCTCCCTCTTCTCGACTCTATGCTATCCATCAACTGCCTCTTTTCTTCCACTCTTTCCAGCACTTCTTCGTTCGTCACTCTCTCAGTCCAGCTAATCCTCTCCATCCGCCTCCAACACCACATTTCAAACGCCTCAAGTATACTCTTGTCCCTCTGTGTCAGTGTCCATGTCTCGCTGCCGTAAAGTGCTATGCTCCATATATATGTTTTTACAAATTTCTTCTTGTGTTTTTGGGTATGTTTGAAGTTAGTAGGTTTTTTTTATTATAAAATGCTTGTTTGGCCATTGCTATCCTGGCTTTTATATCGGGCGTACACCTAGAGTCGGCGGTGATGAGGCTTCCTAAGTATCTAAACGATTTAACCTTTTCTACCGTTGATCCATTTAGTGAAATTTGTCAAAATTAAAACAAATCTAGGGAAATGAAAAAGTGTGTTGCGTTTATTGGCCGATTTTGTCTTTCCATTAAACAGAGTCAGTGATTTGGTGAAATGACTGAATTTTTCTAGGGAAATGATGATATGGATTCTCCATTTTAACATCCTGCGTGATTTGATCATATCCCTTAGATATTTGTTCAAATCTCTGTTTTAATCATTTCCCTGCGACATATATAAGATTAATTATAAGCCGCTTTATACAGTAGGGTGGGTCACTCATGTATGGAGATAAATATAGTATTAGATATCCTTCGGGCACAGTAATAAAAAGTTGCGTATTGATGCCAATAAACAGTATTTAAAATTATATTGCAAACGGAATTAATTTTCTGCTTCCGGATCCATTACAAAGTTTTCATATACATAAATATTGTTACATTTTCTATGGTCTGCGGAGTATATCTATGTACATATTATCACTTTAGATAATATATACCATTATTGGCTTGAAATAGCATAGTAAAGGTAAAGAGCCAATAAATTAAATTAAAAACAAAAAGAGACATTTACTTTCACGATATAGTGTCCGTACATTTTTCGAAAACTTTTACTTAAATCCAACGCAGTAAAATTAAAGCTAAAAATGCAATAATTAATTATCAAATGGCACCTTTTTTTAACTGTCCGTCTTAATAAAATAAAGTAAAAATGACCCACCCTATTTATACATATAGTGGAAAGGGTCATTAAAAAACAAAAAAGATAGTTATAGTTTGTGTGTGGTGAAAGCGTGGTTCATGTTTTGTTTTGATAGGACTAACACGTATGTACACACCTACTGACTTCAGGCGCGGATCCAGGATTTCGTTCAGGGGGGCACTTTCCTTCACAAAAAATCTCGCCGTCCGCACCGATGGGCCCCGTAGTATACGAGGTTTACGTTTGGGGGGGCAATTGCCCGCGCCTGACTGACTTAGTTTATTGAATGAAATTCCACTACGTAAAGGTTGTCTGGAAGAAATCGCTTTTTAGCGATAAGAACGCCTGTTGTTTACCTCTAATTTGACTTAATGCATTTTCTGTACTGGTTTTCTTTTTGAGGTGTTCAATAAAGAGTATTTGTATTGTATGTAGTTGCAAAAACGTCTTTAACGGTTAATTTTTAACTCTGTTGACTGTACATACAGACACGTTAATTCTCATTTTTAACTCTGTTTGCTGTACATACAGACACGTTAATTCTCATTTTTAACTCTGTTTGCTGTACATACAGACACGTTAATTCTTCATTTTTAACTCTGTTTGCTGTACATACAGACACGTTAATTCTTCATTTTTAACTCTGTTGACTGTACATACAGACACGTTAATTCTTCATTTTTAACTCTGTTTGCTGTACATACAGACACGTTAATTCTTCATTTTCAACTCTGTTTGCTGTACATATAGACACGTTAATTCTTCATTTTTAACTCTGTTGACTGTACATACAGACACGTTAATTCTTAATTTTTAACTCTGTTTGCTGTACATACAGACACGTTAATTCTTCATTTTTAACTCTGTTTGCTGTACATACAGACACGTTAATTCTTCATTTTTAACTCTGTTTGCTGTACATACAGACACGTTAATTCTTCATTTTTAACTCTGTTTGCTGTACATACAGACACGTTAATTCTTCATTTTTAACTCTGTTTGCTGTACATACAGACACGTTAATTCTTCATTTTTAACTCTGTTTGCTGTACATACAGACACGTTAATTCTTCATTTTTAACTCTGTTTGCTGTACATACAGACACGTTAATTCTTCATTTTCAACTCTGTTTGCTGTACATATAGACACGTTAATTCTTCATTTTTAACTCTGTTGACTGTACATACAGACACGTTAATTCTTAATTTTTAACTCTGTTTGCTGTACATACAGACACGTTAATTCTTCATTTTTAACTCTGTTTGCTGTACATACAGACACGTTAATTCTTCATTTTTAACTCTGTTAGCTATATATACAGACATGTTAATTCTATATTTTAAGGTACAGCAGCTAAGGGTGGGTTGCACCACGCATAACTAATCAACGTTAAATATGGCGACGGAGCTGTCATCCCATAGAGAACTGTCAAACTTTTCATACATTTTTTTTAACGATGACCTTGACGTTAACAGACGGTTTGGCAACCGGCCCTAAGTGTGCTACTTATAGTGAGCTGTCGGTATGATAAACATTGTTTTATGTAGTAAAATTGTAAACTTTTAAAGGGAGCGAGTACAAACACACATTTTTGTATAAAAATGTTGAAAGAAAATGCCAAAGGATATCTTGATTTGTATTATTGTGATTTTAAGTTTTGGTAGTAAAGAGTGACGAAAAATTTGTGTTTGTTATCTATACTCGGGACAGAGGAAGATTGTAATTCTCATAGGTTGTAGGTAATTATGTGAGTAATGTGAGTATGAAATAAAGTATTTTTCAATACCCACGTCTTTTATTTCAAGACCTACACGGATTTCTTATATTGGAAAATGAACTGCATTCAAACTTTTGTACACCACATTTATTATTCATTTTATTTTACTAAAGAAATTAAGTATAATAAGAAAAAATCGCTAAATATAAATAGGTAGGTAGTTACAACATGAAATGAAAAAAAGCAGTAATACATTACTTATTTAGTGTGTGTTATTGAATCAAATCAAATCTCATATGTCCATACATATCTACCCCATACTTCTAGCCATAAGTATGGCTATGATAGACCCAGTGGCTAGATTGCCTCCATACCAGGAATGAGCTGCGGCAGCCAAGCTGTTCGCAGCGATGCCGTAGCTCGCGAAGCCCAGGATCGGAGCTGCCCAGGTCATCCCGGTCATGATCATCAGGCCACCCAGGGTGTTTACTATCAACATGGAGACGAAAGCTCCCATTGTAACTGTAAAGAAGCAAGCATTCTATCGTATGTGATATCAGAATAAACCGCCATAAGACCGTTGTGTGTAGGCGCGCTATACGTGTTCTAAATAAGATTTTTAAAAATCGGAACAGTTCTGAAGATTGTCCACATAGACATAGTATGTGTCAGTCCAGGGAAAAGGGTCCCACCTTTTCGATATGGAGTTATTAGTACTTCCTAAAAATACACATTATATATGTATGCTATCTATTATATTAGTGAAAGAATTAAGTGCTCATGTAAATCGACAAAGTGGACCATGACATTAAACTCGCCCACATATGTATGTACTAGCTGTGCCCGCGGCTCCGCCCGCGTGGAATTCGGTCTGTGTCAGTAAGCGGCTAATTCACCCCTAATTTCTCTCCTGCTACCCTGGAGGCGGAACTTGAAGTAAAGTTGACAGATGGATACGCTGGAGGACAGTAGTCCTGATAAAATATTTAACAATTACCACTAAATAAAAGTACACTCAAAAATCAATCCTTTTTTGTCCTTATAATTTTTTTTGGCATGATATAAACAACATAGAGTAGTAGGTGTATATCGGACGATACAGTACCACTTTTGTATTTATACGTTCATGTCCACGGCAAATATCATCCAAATCGATCCTCCCGTCAAATCAGTCTAAGCATGAAAGGTAAGAACAGGCGCGGTTGCAGCGCGGTTGAAATTTGGGGGGGGGGGTCCCAAATGGAGAAATGATTTTTTGTTTTTTGAGGGGGTCACTCATGATTTTTTCCATGGGTCCATGACCCATGCAAATTTAATAATTTAACTCAATCGAGTGTAGTGACTACCCCCCTCCCCCCCCCCCCCTTTAGACGTTGACGACGTATGGGGCGTGCCGACGGTCGGGGAGGAGGGCGCATTTTCATTACGTTAATTTTCATACGTTTTTACCACACTGTCACAGATAATACACTGATGTTACGTTACTGGTTGCAATAATGGTGGTAATTACATACGGTTTCCGAACGCGGAATAGAAGATTTATGTATGATATTAATGTACATCAAGATATTTATTCTTCAATGTAAGCACATTACAATGCACTAATGAACGTCAGAGAACAAAATACGTGAATGGTGTGGAACACTTGGTTGGAACGAAGTTATGTTATTTTATTTTCGACTTTTTCGAGAAGTCTCTTTTTTGAATTTTTGAAATTTTTGAATTTTTGAAATTTTTGAAATTTTTGGAATTTTTGAAATTTTTGAATATCTTGAATTTTTTTTTAATTATGAAACTTTGACATTTTTGACATTTTCGACACTTTTGACACTTTTTACTTTTAGGTTCTCGACTTTTTTCACTTTGTCACTTCTCACTTTCACTTTTCATTACACTTCACTTCACTTCACTTTATTCTATGTTTCTCAATCTTATGGGTGTCGCGTTTTCGTGTTGTGACGCTTATTCGTGACGGTCACGTGACTTTTTTTCGCCTAGCCCCCATCCGCGAACCGTCCGATAAGGAACTTCGTTCCAAAACTACCACCGGTTCTAACCCTACACCTCTGGCCCGAGAAGTATTATGACCGAAAAGAAACTCGACGGGACTTATTTTTTTCAAAACAGTAATACATTATTAGATCTCAAAGATACAAAATAATGCGTAGTTCTTCAAGAAGACATATCAAAACAGCTTGAGAGACAGATAATGTACCTACTGTTTAATTATAAAGAAAAATAAATCCTAATCTGACTGCTTCACAAAACGTTTGATATGTTTTCCTACCTAAACGGTGTCCTATAAATGTTAGATGATTTTGTAGTAGTTTCTGGTTTGGGCCATGCATCTTTGTCCGTCATATAATAGTCCTCGAACCTGCAATAACCCTTTGACATTAATGACATTTTCAAATATTTCTTAAGAGCGGGTAAAGGTAAATTTAAAGCATCGACGGGTTAATAAATATGAACACCTTGACCAACAAATTATAAACTATTTCAATACCAAATTTCATCTAAATACGTACAGCGGTTATTGGTTGTTTCTTCCCCATGTTAACTTCCACCCCTTTTGCATCCGCTTAAGGGATAATTTCTGAGATAAAACTATTTTATTTCCTTTTGCAGAGCTCAAATTATCTCCATACCAAATTTTATCTAAATCGATTCTACGGTTAATAATTCCCTATACCTACAAATTTCCCACTCCCTTTCACCCCTTTAGGGTTGATTTTCGGGGTGAAAACTATCCTTTGTCCTTTCTTGAGACCCATACTATCTATATACCAATTTTCATCTAAATCAGTTCAGCGGTAAAAAATTCCTCATACCAACTTCCAACCCCCTTTTCACCCCCACAAGGGTTTGAAAACTATCCTATGACGTTTCTCGAGACTCAAATTATCTCCATACTCATTTCTATCTAAATCGTTTCATCGGTTAAAAATTCTCCATACAAACTTTCAACCCCATTTTCACCCCCACCAGGGTTGATTTTCGGGATTAAAACTATATATTATCCTTTCCCGGGACTCAAACTATCTCTATACAAAATTTCATCAAAATCCGTTCAGCCGTTTTCACGTGATGCGCGGTCAAATAAACAGACAAACAGATAAACAGACAAAAATTCTAAAAATTGTTGGAACGTGTTCTGTTATCGATTCTAAGTATCCCCAGCCAACTTTTTTTCGATTATCTTCCATGTACAGACTTTCGACCCTCTTCAGCTTTATTATATGTATATAGGTAGATATAAGGAACTAAGAAATCTTGATTAAGTAGGACATATCGAGATAACATGACATGATATGGGTGGGGACGGATTTAACGGCTTATATTACATTAACGCAACATTAATCGTTTATGTCACAGTTACATAAAAGTTAGAAATATATACCACAAGGAACGTTACAAAAAAAAACATCAAAATACATACAAGTTTTATAACATATTTTCGCCACTTTTATGTTAACTATGTAATGCATTTATAAAATTTATATATTTTATGTAACATTTTTTTGTGACGTTCCTTGTGGTATACATTTCTACAACTTTTATGTAACTGTGACTTAAACGCTTAATGTGGCGTTTATGTAATATAAGCCCTTAAATCCGTCCCAACCCATAAAAGAACAATGTTGCCAAGTCAAATTAATGATTACTTTTAAGGAACTGGCGTATCGTAGCACAGAATAACTAGTCCTAATCGAAGTGAAGTTTTTTGTTACATAAGGTTGTCGTTACATAAAGTTACGAAATGCACTTCAAAAAGTTAAAAAAAAAAATATATTGATATTTCTCGAATGGTATTAGACTAATATTATAGTGTGTTGTCAATGTTGTCATGGAAACCCTTATGATCTGACAGCTAGTTTACAAATATTATTAGTCTAATATCGTTCGAGAAATGGGCCCCTAATCTTTTTGTTATAAAACAATTCCCACAATCAAATAAGGTCAAACTCCCAAAGGAAAAATATTTAAAATATTTATTTGAGGCAGGGTTGCTTCATTTTTAATTTGTATAGAGAAAATTGGCACATAAAATTTCTAAAATTAAAATAATATATTAATAATTAATTGTATGGTTGTGTATTGGTTGTATTATTCCTCGAAATAGCCTTACACCAGTCACACTTTGCTATAACAAAAAGTGCCCTTAAATCCGTGCCTACCCTGCCTACCCATAATATACCTAAGCTAAGCGAAATGTTCCTAGGTAACCTAGGTAGTCACGGACTTTTAAGAGTCAAAATGAGAGACGAATATTGGTTTCTCATTTTAGAAAATAGTTTCGTTCCTACTTACGTAAGCAAAACTTACAAGTACAAATCCAGCTTAAGAATTAACCGAACGCGAACTAAAAATACTAAAATTAAGTAAGTACGTACGTACTAATTACCTTATTACTGTATTCAATTCAATCAATCGATGGGCAATCACGGATGCGCCGGAAGAGCTAGGTAAGTATAATGCGTAGAAGCTACGTTGGTAGCTAACAATTATCTACGCGCTACGATGATCACTAGTAACAAGATAAATTTTCAATAATGGCCTAGGTCTCCTAGCTAGGTTAACATAAGATGAGCGCGTGAAAGGCGAAGTTAACTGCACACGCACAGTGCACGTTGCTCGCAGAATGTTGCCAGGAAGTAAGTAAGTACATCTTTTGGTGCACTGACCGAATACCGGATAAGAGAAGATCTGGCTTTGTTCTTTGTAAAAACATGAGAGTATCGTGTCACATGTAATTTTGAAGTGGACTCACTTAGATTTGTTCATTTGAGATCTAAAATAATACCTACTTAAATTATAGATACATTAGTATTCATGTATTAGTATTTAGTATTAGAAAATGTTCTAATGTCCCTTAAATAGGTAGTGAATTTTATGTATACCGACCGGTTCTATACTCGGTTCTAAACATAAGTTCTAAATATTGTAATAATTTTTAAAAATATGCAAGGGAAGTCCCTGTAAATATACAAGAGTGTGTCCCTAAGTCCCTAAATATTGCTTTACCAAGTGTTGCCAGTATATAAAGTTTTCGGCAAATTCAAGGTTTTTTGCGAATCACTGATGCCATTGCGTGATTATGACATAGTACAAAGACATATAAACAAATAACTTCAAAGACATTTTAGTGGTACAATAAATGTTAAATTTAAGAACAAGTTAATATTAATACAAACCTTAAATTACCCCTTAATTTACCTTAATTTAATATAGGAGGTCCCGGGTTCGAATCCTGGTCAGGGCATTTATTTGTGTGTTTATCACAGATATTTCTTCCTGAGTTATGGATGTTTTCTATGTATTTAAGTATTTATCCATATTTATGTATCTATTATATATATCGTCGTCTAGTACCCGTAACACAAGCCTTATTGAGCTTACTGTTGGCCTAGGTCGATTTGCGTAAGATTGTCCTATAATATTTATTTAATTAGATACTAAAAAAACAACATAAAAAATATATTCAAAAGGGGATAGATTCAGCGTAAAGCTGCAGTAGATGTACTGCAACGCTGGTTTTCAGTCGGACCCTAATTTCAATTTCAATTTATTCATAAAAACGTAATATTACAGGTTAAATCCTAATTACATTTTCCCTAATTTCAGTTAAGTATACAAAAAGTATTCATAATATCTTGTAAAATAAAACTAAAACATGATTAAAAAATAAATAATTAAACCATTACACTAAGCCAGACTCTCACATATTTTCAAACATTCTCTCTCAACCATTACCAAGCTAATGTATTGTAAAGGCTAAAATACGTGGTATACAAACATGTAACAGAAGAAGAGGACAATAAAATATTTAATAATTATAATGAGCTAGGAAAGAGAAGGTGTGCATGTGTATTAACTATGTAATGTGTATATGTGATCGTGTTGATACATATGTAGGTATATTTTTCTGCTTGAAAAGCAACATATTTGTGCATGTTATAAAGAAAAATATATTTCTGTATTAGAATATTAATATAATAATCTGGGATATTAATAAAGAAATAGAAGTTCGATAGGTATTATGCTATTTGGATATACTCGTAAGTGAACCAAAATGCCATGAATTTAAAATATCCACACTCTACGCAAAGCCTCTAAAATAGGCCAGAGCGAAATTGGTAGGTATTCATCGCCATATAAATGTAGGTAAGTACCTAATTAGATGAGAAAATAAATCTACTATAATATCTACTTAACCATATCATATATATATATATATATTTTATGAAATAGGAGGCAAACGAGCAGACGAATCGCCTGATGGTAAGCAATTAACGCCGCCCATAGACGCCCGCAACACCAGAGGGGTCACAAGCACGTTGCCGGCCTTTAAGATGGGAATACGCTCTTTTCATGAAGGTTTGAAGGTCGTATCGGTCCGGAAATATCGCAGACGACAGTTCATTCCACAGTTTTGTTGTGCGAGGCAGGAAGTTTCTCGAGAAACGCACAGTTGAGGACTGCCAACCATCTAAGTGGTGATGATGGTAATGCTGTCGCGTAGGACTATGGCGGAAAGAAGCTTAATATCATTGGTTTACCGGATACCTACCTACATATCTTTTTCTTATTAGATATTTAATGTGGATGTTGTCGTATTATATTAGATTAGATGTATACATGTAAACCTAATTACTGTTGTTATAATAATTTGCTTAGTTATGGTTTTGAATGACATTTTAAAATAAAACACCATTCGTAACAAACAAAATGGTATTCATGGCTAATTTGACGGGGTCAATAAAATTAAATATTTTTATTATTGAAGATCTAAGTCGTCCATCATTTCTAATAAATCCTCATGAGGAGATTTTGGTATATCTGGCACGAAATTAAGGTCAGAAGTTTTATTTCTAATCTGAGTCATAACAATAGTTTCGAACTGAGTATCTCTGTTTATTTCAATGGTTTTCGTTTGGGATTCTTTATTATAAAGTTCTATCGGTAACTGTAACTCAACTTTTGCCTTTTTTGCAGATATTTTTTCTATTGGTCCTAAAAGGCAACTAATTTCATGAGTGTCACCATATCGACTTTCATATTCCTCAACAGAGTTCTTTTTGTTGTCATATTTATAAATGTTTTCCCCTAAGTTATTGATTATATTTGGACTAATTGTTGAAGGTAAATTGAACGTGCCATCTTTCCTTTGCAGCCCCAGTCTAAGCAAAACAGATATTTTTGTGTGATATTCTGAAAACCAAAGGATTAGGGTGTTGTTTAAGCATTTATAGTCATCATCTGTAAATCGCTGACCCAGTGTTTCAAATTTCCTCATGGTATGTTCGATGATACATTTCGGGAAATTTTTAGGCATTAATATGGCTACACTTTTTAAATGTCGCCGGGTAATGTCAAAAATGTTTTGGTTTGTGGCCACTGATAGTTGCCATTTGTATATCATAGTCATTAGATCCCATAATTTGCTCATAGAATAATCGTCTAATTTCATGATAGACGTGGCTGAGATATCCTGAAGAAGCTGCTTTACGACGGCGTGCGTTGCGACCGGCTGCGGTATAAATAGCTCTTCTAAAAGTGTCGGGTGTAGCAGCACTGTAACTACGTCGGTAAGTACTGTAATGTAACAATGATATCTATTAATGAACTTGTTTTATACTAAAACAAATGAAGGTTAAGTATTTAATAGCAATTAAATTTGTTTTAGATTTGTCAAGTGTCAACTAACCTCTTTCGGATTTCTCTGCTGCGATATTTTGGGCTTTTAGTCTCTGTTCAATGACATAAATCATCTCACAGCCCAGGTTTACAGTAATAAAAGGCGTTGCAAAGTGAGACATTGCTGCTTTAAATAAGTAGACCACTTTTCATCACTTAACTAATCAATACTTATCAAAATGAGTATAGATTCGTGTTACGAAGGTATAATTGAACAGCTAACTTTACAAGGGAAAGTTAAAGAAATCTCTGAGAAACTGTTGACTTGTAAAACGAATTCAGAAAGAGTCCTGCAACTTTATGAGATCATTGGTGATTTAAATGCCTTCCCAGAACCACTTGAGGTGACCAAGTCAACTGATTTGTCTTTATACTACCGTAACCGTGGCAACGAGTGTTTCAAGAAATCTCAGGACTTTGAAGCATGGCAATACTACAACTTGTCCCTTCTCCATGCTCCTACAAGCTCAGAAGATTATGCATTAGCTTTGTCAAACAGATCGGCTGTATTTTACAAATTAAAGAAGTATAAGGAATGCTTAAAAGATATTAAAATGGTGCTTACCCTAAATTATCCAGAAAAGTTAAAGGAGAAGCTTATAAAAAGACAACAGTCTTGTGAAGAGTGCCTTACATTAGATTTGGATGAGTTAAAGAGTAGTATTTCTGGGAGATGTCATGATATAGATGAAATAACAAAATTGAAAAATCCTAGAGACAGTACCTACTTGTGTGCCAGTAACAAACTGCAAGTAGCATACAGCACAGAGATGGGGAGGCATGTAATAGCCCGAGAAGATATAAAAGTTGGAGAAGTCTTAGTTGAAGAAAATCCTTATTTCATCTTATTGCAAAAAAATGAATACTTGTTTAGCTGTAGCTACTGTATGTCAAGAGACATGAATCTAATTCCTTGTGACAAATGCTGTTTTACCTTATTCTGTAGTGAAGAATGCAAGAACAGAGCACATAAGGACTATCATTTTATTGAATGTCCATTGATGGCTACCCTAATTGACTTGCAATTCACAAAATTAGAATTGCTAGCATTGAGAACTACTATTAAAGCTCGCAATGACCATGCAGACTGGGATAGTCTATTCAAAACAATTGAAGATGCTGAATCAAGACAAAATTCAGAAAAAAGAGGTTGCATTTTTAAAGTTAAGAAATGGATTTATGATTCACAGTATTATGCCTCTATTCATACATTAGCTACAAATATCGAGAGGCGATCGAATTCTGATGTTTTTCAAAAATCCGTGACCGCTGCTGTTTTTTTGAAATTATTATCTGACAAAACGCAATTTCTGAACAGCAATGAGAAAGCTCGAACATGTGTCTCTGATTTACTTCTGCTGCATATAATGACTAGTGCAACAAACATGCACGGATTGAGTTCAAACATAGAGAATGCGGATGGAAACTTTGTTGAAGAGTTGAGTACGGCGAGTGCTCCGTATGCCTTCCACAGTCTGCTTAACCACTCTTGTGCTCCCAACGTGGTGCGATTCAGTAAACTAGGCTCTGGCAAGATGAACTTGATTGCTCTCCGTCCAATCAAGAAGGGAATGCAAATATATGATAACTATGGGTAAGTTTAAATGTTTTTAAATATATTTTCATTTAAACGCGAATCTTGAATGAAATTACACAATATACAGGATGTTTTTTCAATAACTAGCCATATTGTGTGAGGTGATTTGGTAGGCCATAGGTACTAAACAACTTTTACTATGATACTAACTCCGTTATCACAAAAATTTTTTTTGGCTGTGTCACATTTCGGCCGAACGTCGACGTTTTCTATGAGGAGGCCAACATAATTTTTGGGATTTTGGAGTTGATCCCGTAGAAAAAGTTGGTCAGTATGACAATCACCTCTATGTAGTTTAAATTGTAAATATATGTTATGTTAGGTGTTATTCATTATTAACACATTCAATGCCGAGAACCCGACTATTTTATGATTTCGTTCCCAGGCCGGACGACCCGATAGTCGGGATCGTGGTACTACAGCTTTGTATGACGATTTTTTTGTGGCCTGGCGCGGATGTCTTGTTTGGCTGGGTGGCAATGAATGTGTTAATTAAGTTCCTTTGTTATATTTAAACATGGCAGGAAGCAGGAAGGTAAAAAAATGTGCCAATGTTACTGGCACATTGCTACAGTAACGCCATCTAGTTAAACTTTATTGCAGTATTTATTATTGACTTATCTTTAATGAATTACCCCTTTATTCATAAACGTCTCTGAGGGCTCAAATAGTTAATTTATGTTTTGTCCTTATCAGGCGCGGATACAGCGGGGGGCAATATAATTGCTTTTAGTCTAAGTTTCGTGACGCATTGGTTTAGCTGTAATGTCATGTAAACATTTTTATCAATAATAAATAATAATAATAATAATAGGGGGCAATTATTACGAAAACCTCGTATACTGCGGGGACCAAAGGTGCGGACCGCGAGATTTTTTGTGAAGGAAAGATAGATAGATAGATAGATAAAAGATTTATTTGAATTCTGCAACACACAACAGCAAAGTACAACAATAACACAAAGAATCATTTGAAAAAATAAAAATAAAATGTAACAAAACATGAGATGAGGGAGTAAGAATGGTTGTGTTCGTTGCAGCAAAACAAAAGGGTTCACAGCTCAGCTTTACGCTTCACTCTTTCGAGCAAAGCACTGATAATTCTGCTGAAACCCAGGCCACATTAGTTTCAACTGAAACTATATAAAAAGGTAGGTACTCGAAGGCGCAAAATGTAAAAGGGAAAGTGCCCCTCCCTGAACGAAATCCTGGACCCGCGCCTGGTCTTTATCTGCCACTTTCACAGTTGTGTTGGTTAGAAACAGACTAAACATAAATTAAGTAATTGAGTCCTGAGAGATGTTTATGAATAAGGGGGTTAGGTTATAGGGACCATGCGCGATGTAGGGTCTGATCTTGTGGTCTAAATCGAAAACTATGTCACACCGATAGATGATGCTGTCTCCTCAATTTGACAATGACAAGGCGCCCTTGTGCGTTGTAGCGTCTGCCATCTAGTGGCCCAATTTAGCAACTTGAATGTGATAGTTAAACTTCCCGCCATTAAACAGGAGAGTCCTGTGCTGCCCTCTTCAGTTTACGCATGTTCCAAATACAAATTTCAAATAAACTCATGGGAAATTAATCAATCTTTCAACTAAATTTGCAATATAAATTAATCTTCAAGCAACAGTGTAAAGGAGGTACAGATTCAAACAAGATTTACTGAAAATATGGCTCCTGAAAATTTATAACCGGCCAGTTTTATACCGTATTAAGACTGTCAGAGAAAGTACCTCATGGCATGACACAAGTTGTTCTTGCATGGTTCTTGCGGTATTATTGTGGGGCCATTTTTTTTGGGCTGATTGTGTATCCTTAGTATTACATACATATATGATCCCTGAAATTAATTACGAGTAATTAAACATTATTGTTTATTTGGTCATAATAAAATATACAATGATAATATATATCCACAGCGCAGGCGTCGTCCAAATTCCCAACACAAAAACATGAGCAACATGCTTCGTCAAATTCACAATACAAATCCACAACAGGTTTCGTCAACGACAAAACCATACTTACTAAAGCTAACTATAAATATAAGTATACTAATTAAAATTCTCATTTTCAGATCGCATCACGCCCTTCAAGATCTGCAGACGCGCCAATCGAATCTCAAATTCCAGTACAAATTCATATGCGTCTGCGAAGCTTGTACCAACAACTGGCCTACTTACCTCACTATGAAGATGTCATTTGCCAACTCCAAAGTCCCTGCACGCCTTCTCAAACGCAAGCAACAATTTTTAAACCCCGCCGTCGTAGATAAACTGCAGAAAGGAGATCTAGATACAGCGGTCAATATATTTAAACCTCTCTGCGAGTTGACTGAGGAGATGGATGCCTTCGCTCCCCATGTAGAGCTGGCGGAATGTCAAGAAACGCTTAAACAGTGCCTTGTAATATTCGGAGGACTAGTGCCTTATGGATATAGTAAGCTCGTTGAATGGGACGCTAAAATTCATAAGAATTGTGTTGTTACAAAATTTTTGAAGGGGACATATTTTTCAAGTTAATATATAATGCATTGTTGAAATGAACCATGTAATAGGACGACAAAATCGCGTTGGTATACCTCTGTTTTAGGAACCGCTGCGCGATAGTTAGGCGAATATCACACTTGCGCCGCGTCCCGCTCCGGTGAACGACACATGCAGAGCGCTATCTCGCACAACACATCGTCATCGCATGAGGAAACCGCAACAGTGTGATAACCGCCTTAGGGCTATCGCGTTCGCCTAAATTGGGTTGGCCGGCCGGAAGGTATATGGAAGGTAACAGAAATGTCAGCATAGGTTGTACAGTCGACGTCAAAGATATGTATACACTCATTCACCTTAACCCTTTGACCGCCAAAGCCGTTCAAACATGTCAACGAAAAGTCGTGCCCTCAGCGCCATGACGTGATAAAACGTCAAAAATGAGAGATCAAAATACTCCTTAAGCCTTAATACGGTGCAAAAGTGAATACATATCTTTGACGTCGACTGTACCTGTCAGTCCTACCAACAGTGTGAAATTCTTGTTTCTGGCATAGATTTAAGCCAAATCCCATACCTATAATAAAACTAGAGACAGATACAACCTATGCTGGCGCCATCTGGTAAAACCTTTGACATTTGCCTTCCCCATTACGGTAACGCGATTTTGTATAACTAAACATCGCAGTCCAGGTATTATATGGTCCTTAATTGTTTTTTGCAAACATTTAACGATTTAATTATTTAAGTGTATTACATATTGCAGTAAGTCGCCATGTTTATTCTTTTGTTTTTATTTGTAAAATGTGCTCGCCTGTAGCCCAAAAGATATCAACAGTGTATATTGAGAAACTAAAATATCATATAAACAATTAAAAAAAACTTTAATGTCACTCAGTGAAAAACGCCTTGATGCCGTTGTCATAGGGGTTTCACTATGTTTCTCTTCATTGTACCCGTTTTTGCCGCTGCGCTTACCGCATATGAGGGAAAGTCAGGGAAGGGTTGGCATATCGCTCGTCTCCTTATGGGTGCGTTAGAATAATATCCTTTCAGCCAGTGTTTATGACATGCGTATGACTCTCAAAGTAATTTATACTTTGCACGGATACATAAAGCACGTTGAAAACCCTATTTAATTTTTTTTTAAAAGCTCATGATAGCTTACGTTGTAGCTCTGTAGCTAAATGTCAATTTCAGGAAGGAGAATCCTCTGTATGTACTATTACTTATTCTGTACCGTTTTCGCCATTATGGGGCCTAATCTAGACACCCTAAATCCTAATTGACAGATATCAATGTGACAAGGAAAACTTTGTATAAACTAGTTTTCACGAAAAAAAAAAACAATTCATTTTAAGCTAGTTTTATTAATGAGATTTACTTTTTATGTACTAAAATTTACAAATAATAGAAAAAATTGGCCTAAAGTCATGTGTTATTCTTCTTGGCTTTAAATGTGTGGTTAGTCTTTTGGGTTCCTCTTGAGCACATTGTATACTCGTTAATATAAGATAGTATCAGAGTGAATGTTTGATGCTTGATTTTTAAATTTATAATCTTATATTATAAAAGTATACGGCCTCTGTCGCGAGCGACTACAGACGCACCGCCTCGCGCGAAGCAGCTCGGCTAGTGTGGACGTGCCTCGCCGAATCATTGCGGCCGCGCGTGCGTTTGCCTCGGCCGAGGCACGTCCATATTAACCTAGATGCCGCGCGCGGCAATTGCCTCGCGAGGTGGTTCGTCAGTGTTGTCAGTTCGTGGTATCTACAGACACGCCTATTGAGATTCTCCCATAAGATGACATCTGTTTGCCACTAGACTAAGAGCTAGCCACGACAGATGTGACACGATAATGAGAGTAACGAAGTTCCTATAGTTAGATTGCTACACTATTGTTATTACTTAATCTGGCAATCTGACAGCTTTAAACCGGGGGATGCCAGAGTAGCATACGTATTTTAAAATAAAAATATACATATTATACATAGTCCAATTATATACAGCAAAAGCCATATAACGAACCAAAGCCTGAACTCTGTTAATAAAGTATTTTTCGACATTTTTCAACCACTTTGCTGGCCTGCCACTCAGACATCCCCCGGTTTAAAGCTTCCAGATGTAATAACAATAGCATACTAATTATATGAATTTCGTTGCTCTAATTCTCTCTTTCTCCGCGTTTGTCCCAGCTTTTTGCTCTATTCAGCCTGGGGTCCGCTCGGCAACATTATCCCAGGAATTGGCGTAGGCACTAGTCTTTGCGAAAGCGACTGCCATCAGCCCCTTCAACCCAGAGAGGAAACTAGGCCTTGTCGGGACTAGATCCGGTTTCCTTGTGATTTTTTCCTTCACCGTAAAGCGACGAGCGTTTCGTTGCTCTAATTATCGTGTCACATCTGCCCTGGCCAGGCCCCGTAGCCAAGATGACACTCGTTTGCAGAAAACGAAACGAATCGCTACATGCTCTCGCTCACTCTTCATTACTGCGATAGAGAGACGGATAGCGTTCCGATTCGTTTTCTGCAAACGATTGTCATCTTGGCTAAGCCCCCAGTTCTCTGTCTACACGGACTCGTCGCCGGTTGCACCGCCGGTCGCTACCGCTCGAGCAACCACTTAGTTTGATTTGAACCGATAGATGATAAGTTAAGCTTAGATAATAAGTTGTACGGTGCTTGGCAAAAAGCCTGGATTTAAGGCTAGGAAGATATGATTTATTACATTAACCATATTAAAAAACTCCGAAACTATTATTTTCTAAGATTAAACTGTTTTATAAAAAAAAAATTGTTACTTACCTATATTAAAAGTTTAAAATTATCATTTCTTTTTACTGCTAATAATCTCACCATAAATTATGTATATATAATAGGGATTATGACACATGTTGAATTTTGTAATAAAATTTAGTTAAATGGATGCAAAATGATCAATATATATATCCTAATAAATTGAAAATGAAACAAATATATCGAAATAGTTCAAAGATATTAGCTTAAAAGTTTCAAAATTTAACGATTTTTTAAAAGTACAAAATTAAAAAAAACAATGACACCATTCGATTACTCATATATTACTGTAAAATAAATTGTACAGCAAATATATACATAAATGCAATATTTCACTGTCAAAATAACATTTTCATAATTTTTCCATACTTTGAACAGGGCGACTATGCAATCGTGACGTCACTGTTGCATATAATTTTGTTAGGAGCGTTTTGAGAAACAAAAGCTAATGTTGGATATTGAATCTCATTTCTGACTTTTGTGTTGCTTTAATAGGCTAAGAAAATTTGATTTTTTTGAAGAATTAATTCCCAGCAGGCTCGAAATCGTTTTAATACCTTCACGTGGTCCTAAATGCATGTGATCTGAGTTTGCCCAATCCCAGGAGGTGTGCATAACTTTTTAGCGAAATTTTTGCTCTTTGTCAGTTTTTTGCTTCTAGCTCGAAAACGGTACGTCCGACGGAAAATGTCATGTATATCAATATTAAAGATGGTTAAATTCTGCGTCGAATGAGCATCTTAACTTATAATTCAGTTCAGCGGTACAGCCACAATCGAAAATTATAAATCGGGAAAATGTCTCATTTAATTGAAAAACTAATATCTTGACTTTCATACCACATATCTTTGAAACAGATGACTCCTGTTGAAAAACCTATAGAATAAAAGTGAAGAGAATACAATTTGACGATAGAAGATAGAAAGGCTAAATTTGGCATGAATTCAAAATCGTTTTTTTTCTAAATCCTTCTAAGTTGCATATTTTCCATAAATATGATGTGTGAGGCCTACATTTAATGCATTCCCAAGTAACACATCAAAGCAGTATAACGGCCGTCTTACAGCATATCTGTATGCTTTTAGCATTTTCAGTTCGTTTTATAGTAGCATTATAAACGTTTATAGTGCTGATATAGGTCTTAAATGGGCACGAATTACCCAGCTTGAGATCCTATACAGGTAATTTAATAGCATTACAGGCGCAATATGTCTGCGCTATTAGCATTATCGTTGTCATGGAAAGTGCCAATCGCATTAAAGAATCATTAGTACGCTCTATTAAGTTGCCAACTGCATTAAAGAAGCATTAATACGGCCAAAAAACGTGCTAATCGCAGTAAAGAAGCATAAGTACTCTCGATTAACTTGCCAATCGCAATACAAAAGCATTATACTAGCATAAGAGTGTACTAAAATAAACCTTACGTCAATGCAAAAACGTCTCTAACACCGACGCAACAAATATTATAATATTTATAATACAATGAACGTTGTGATTTAACTACTTTGTCTCGCAATATAAAATGGACGAAGACGGTACAAAAAACGGAATGAGTGACACGTCATATATGTTTGCATCGTAACAAAATTTATAAAAGTTTTTGACTCTTTTACGTTATTATATCCTTCAAATATTACTGCGCAATGTAGTTTACTGTAAATGTGTATATAAGTTTCATTGAAAATTTTCACGCGCCTTTGATTTATTGTGGTTTTGCTGTAAAATATTATAAAAAGATATGCGTCAAATAAACAAAACAATTGTGTAATCCTCGTATAAAACGAGTTTTGCATTATTAACATAATAGTGTTGGTTGAGCAGTCTTAAATTAAGTAATTTCATTATTATATAGGTATTTTCCTTGTATAAATAGGTCCGCATGATTTTATTTTTAGGTTATAAATTATTTACAAAATGGCGTTGGTCTATATAGACGGAGAGCTAGCCACGTCGGATATGACACAATAATGAGAGCAACCAAACCCAGAGTCAGTTTGGTATACTATGCTTATTTCTAGATCTGGACATCTGGCAGCTCTAAAGTGGTGGAGGTCAAAGAATGCAAACCATTTCAAGAAAATAAATCCTAGAGATCTGGGTTTGATGCAATATTATGAGAGAGAGCTCTAAAGTGGTGGAGGTCAAAGAATGCAAACCATTTCAAGAAAATAAATCCTAGAGATCTGGGTTTGATGCAATATTATGAGACAAATACTATACAATATTAAGAGAAATTATACAAAAGTTTATGTTGGGAGAAAGTAGTGCCAAACGATGTATAATAAAATATAGTTCATAGTTTGTCGCCTACTGTTTTTGTTTCCGTAATAATCATACATCGGGGTTTTCGGTGCGGGAACGATTTGAGAAAGAGTAGAGATAAACAGATAGGTTGAGAGTTAGTCTGAGAAAATATCATATTATGCCTAATGAATAACTACCTCTCTGTGAATAGCTTACACACTATGATACGAGCTTTTTTTCTTAGAGGCATGTTTGCATTGACTATTATATACTTAGTATTTTAAAAATGCAATTGCATATCCGAAATTTATTAACTAGATTTACCTAAGACAAAGACACGGTATAATAAGTGTCAAATATTAATCTTGACGTCCGATATTTATGAACTATTTGTTTAACTGAAGAGGTTGACAATGATCAGTCATTACATGAATTAATAAAAAAATACTTGAAAAAATCATAGGTATATGTACCTACAATAGCAGCACATAATAGTCAGCTATTACATATAAATTGTATATACCTATGATTTTTTCGATCAATTATTCATTAGGTAGAAACCTGCCAGAGTACATTCTGTTTTTTAAGTTAATGCCTACTCTTTAGCTAATGTCAAACATTCCCGCACCGAAAACCCCGATGTATGGTAATAATACACAATATTTTTGGTCTAAGATTTTTTTTATCGATTTTTGACCAGTTTTGAGTCGATATTCCAACATATTAATTATTAGACCCCGGACTTTGGTGGCAATGACGTCACAATAGGGTGATTTGGGGAGTAAACGGAACGGTGTTATGAAATACGGTTAAAAACTCGGTTGTTAACCGAATACATTTTGATTAGACATGTTCAACAAAATTATCTAGTAAGTTGATCAATATTATCTTTTAGTGTTTTTAATGGCCTCCTAGCCCAGTCGGTAGTGACCCTGCCTACGAAGCAGGAGGTCCCGGGTTCGAATCCTAGTAAGGGCATTTATTTGTGTGTTGATCACAGATATTTGTTCCTGAGTTATGGATGTTTTCTATGTATTTAAGTATTTATCCATATTTATCTATAATATATATATCGTCGTTTAGTACCCATAACACAAGCCCTATTGAGTTTACTGTGGGCCTAGGTCGATTTGTGTAAGATTGTCCCATAATATTTATTTATTTATATTTAAACCATACAATTGTACGTTAAACAGGCTTGACAGTTGTGACGAACAAAGAGTGAGTGACCGACAAAACCAATGCCAGCATAACGTACAAATGCATGGTTTGCAAGTAATGCAAACGATAGTATTGATCAACTTACTAAGTAAAAATGTATTATATAAAAATATGTATATAATGTATTATGTATTCGGTTAACAACCCGAGTTTTTAACCGTATTTCATAACACCGTTCCGTTTACTCCCCAAATCACCCTATTGTGACGTCATTGCCACCAAAGTCCGGGGTTTATTCATTATAGATAGAATTATAAGGCAAACGACTATCGGTTTTTGAATCTTTTATCTCCATTCTGTAGAGCCGGATCTTGAAATAAATGAGCCGTTATTTTTTTATGATATTTTTAAAATATGGTCTAAAAAAATACTTTTATCGATATTCGAATGGTGTAAAGAATCTTACATATACGTAATCTACATATTAGGGTTCCTCTTTGATGTCTCTAAAAACTGTAGAGAGATTTTAATTTTTAACTAATTAAAACAAAATTTATGACCATAAAATCACTTTTTTAGCCTAAACCGGTTCGACTTTGATGTCAAATATCTCGAAGACAATGAATATTGAAGTAAATATAGGATACTATATTGTTTAAAGCCGTTACTGATAATATGATAAGCTATATAAATCATTAGAAAACTAAGGGAATCAGATCTAAGGTCGTTGGCGCCAGGGAGCCCCTTAAAATATAGGCCCTGTCCTTTATAACTGAGACAACTTCGGCAATTTTTACCTAGTTCGGTATTACTATTTTCCAATTAAAACATTTTTCTAGTCTGTCACTGTGACCTCCACCCATTAAAAGCTGCCAGATGCCAGGATCTAGCAATAAGAATAGTATAGCCATCTAACCAGACGGGTTTTGTTGCTCTCATTATTGTGTCATAATCTGACGTGGCTAGCTCTTAGTCCAATAGCAGCTCAGCGACCCTTAAAAAATGCCTTATTTATGCCTACAGCATTACACGTGAATAATTATGCTATTAAACAACATTAAGCATTTATTTATGCTATTGTAGAACCTAAGGCACTAAAACCGCTAAAAGCTGTATAGGGGCTGTTCATAAATTACGTCATCAATTTTTGATGATTTTACACCCCCCCCCCCCCCCCCCTTAAAATCATCCAACCCTCCCCCTGCCAAATAGAAACCACACTCATGTTTTAAGGACCCTTATTACGTAACAGTTACATAAACTACTATTTTTACTCTGAGTACTCAGAAGTACGAGAAGTCAATACAATATGCTTCCTTTGTATCTCAGGCCGTTAATGTTTAAAATGGAATTACAGCGACATGTCTAGTTTTCAATTGTTTGGTTTAGGGACCGATTGATGTAACTGCTGAACCTACTTAGATGAAACTTTGTATAGAGATTGAGATAGTTTGAGTCCTTAAAAAGTACATAAAAAGTAGTTTTCATCCCAAAATACTAACTCTTATGGGGCTGAAAAGTAGGTAAGAAGTTAGTATGAAGAGTTATTAATATAGTTAAACCGATTTAGATGAAATTTGGTACCTATGAAAATAGTTTGAGTTTTGGGGTGTTTTTATCCCAGAAACCAACCCTGAAGGGTGTGGAAAGGGGGAAAAGTTATTTGTATGGGGAATCAATATCCACTGAACTGATTAAGTCCATAGATAAAATTTGGCATGGAGATAGTTTAAGTTCTGGAAAAGGAAATAGAATAGTTTTTATCTCAGAAGTCATCCCTTAAGAGGTAAAAAGGGGAGTGGATTACTATCTTTATACTAAGTTTCATCTAAATAGGGTCAGCAGTTATTGATTGATTCCCCAATCGGTCCCTAATGTAAATAAGGTATATGAACTCAACCAAACAATTGAACATTATGACATGTCAATGAAATTTCGAACATTACCAATCCGAGATACAATGGAACCATATTGTAGTGACTTAACACACAGTTACATGATTTTATAGCGGGTTCTCAGACGAAAAGAATAATTAAATATAGGTTTACAAAATCGGAAAGACAAAAAAAGAAATATCGATTACCACAGAACTGGAGCAAATTAGGGCACTGGCGTCTTTAAGAAATATACTTAAGGAAAAAATACTTAGCTCAGGAAAAAAAAAACACGGTGTATAAATAGTTTTCTGATTGGGTACGTTTTAGAAATTTGCACTGAAATATTCTTAGTTGTAAAGATGCATTAAATGTAGGCCTCACTCATCATATTTTATGGAAAATATGCAACTCAGAAGAATTTAGAAAAAACTGATTTTGAAGTCATGCCAAATTTAGTCTTTCAAAATCACTGTATTTGAAAATTGAGATGTCGATATAACGTGAAATTATATTCTCTACAACTATTCTATAGGTTTTTTCAACAGGAGTCATCTGTTTCAAAGACATGTGGAATGGAAGTCAAAATATGAGATATTTTCCCGGTTTATAACTTTTGATTTTGGCTGTACCGCTGAACCGAATTCAAATTAAGTTGCTCAATCGACGCAGAATTTAACCCTCTTTAATATTGAAATGGTTGACATTTTCCGTCGGACGTATCGTTTTCGAGCTACAAGCAAAAAACTGACAAAGAACAAAATTTCGCTAAAAAGTTATGCACACCTCGTGGGATTGGTCAAACTCGGATCACATGCATCTAGGACCACATGAAGGTAATAAAGCAATTCCCAGCCTGCTGGGAATTAATTCCTCAAAACACTTTTTATAGATCTTATTTGCTTGGCCTTTAACGCAATTGACCCCGTATAGACATTTGATCCTCACAACAAAACGAATCGATTGATACCATACATGAAAGCAATTCATCATGCCTATTGTATATACTACTCATAAGTACCTACTGACCTGCTGGCACGAGTTGTCCCGGACTCAGATGCCGAGTAGGTAGATGCTCACTGAGTGTCTTGCAACACAATTACTAGTTTTTCTACAAGCGCTTAAAATAGGCAAACCGGTAAGGATTGAGTTCGACGAATGACTTACAACCTGCTGTCTATACAATTTAGTAACTTCAATCTCCCGGTGGCGTCGGGCGGGCCCCGGTAACAGAACAGTGTTATTATATTGTATGGAACTCCCTAAGGACATCCTTTAGCAATCATCTTATGTAATACTATACCAGTGGTGGGCAAACTTTTTTCATGGGGGGCCAGAAAGCTTGAGAAATTTCGGAGGAGGGCCAGAATTGCAGCAAAACTGGAAATATTATAAATTTTACGATTTTATATAAAAGTGCAATTATGCTGCAATTCCGGCCTTCCTCTTGAAACTTGTCAAGCTTTTTTTACAGCAAAAAAAATAAAATATAAACATGTAAGTATATATTTATTTCAAATGATTCACATGTAAGAATCAAAATTATACACTTCCAGAAATTTTAAATTTTATTTATTTTTAAATAAAAAACCGGCCAAGTGCGTGTCGGACCACGCATAGGAGGGTTCCGTACTTACCTTCAATGGAATAAGAACCAAACTAATACCAAAAGGTCGTATCTGATGCCTATGGAAGAAGTTTTTTGGAGATAACTCAAAAATGGCTGAACTGATAATGTTCAAAACAATTTTCGGAGAAAGTATATAATAAGGCGCATCTCTTCAAATTTTTACATATTTTTTGAACTTGCGGTTCAAAAGTTACGGGGGGGCTACACAATTTTTCTGACTTTCGAAGCGATTATTTCAGAAAATATTCACTTAATTACAAAATAGTCAAAGAAACCTCAATGTTATTTTGAAAGACCTATCGATTGATGTGTCACATGTTGATATTTGGTTAATTTTTTTGTATTTAGTTACCTGTATGGAGCGCCCCCCTAAAAATATTTTTTTTTTTTTCAAATTTAACTACATAACTAAGTAGCTGCATACAAAATACACCTTATGTGTAAATTTTATTCAGATATGTCGTATAGTTTCCGAGTAAAATGCCTGTGACATACGGACGGACAGACAGACAGACAGACAGACAAACATGACGAATCCATAAGGGTTCCGTTTTTTGCCATTTGGCTACGGAACCCTAAAAAAGGCCCGGGTGTGTGAGACGTATGAAATTGTTTTTGTTGTGCCATTATATCGTCGAATGCAGGTTCGAGATGCGACGAAGTAATTTTCAGCAGTGAGAAAAGGTGTTCATCAGTAAGTCGGTTTCTGATTGCGTTTTTTCGCAATTTCATGGTGGAAAATGTCTGTTCGCACAAATACGATGACCCAAACATTATGGCTAAATAAAATAAAATGAGTTTTAAACGATTTCAGATAACTCCAAGTCTCATCTAAAAATTGGTTCTTGCCGTGCAATTTTTTTTAATATGTAGTAGTGTACAAGCAAATCGGTAAAAAAAGCGAAACCGGTAAGCCACAAGACATACATGAACGCTGGTAAACTGATCCTTATACTTATTCATCTGTCTATCTATCTATATGTATTCAAATATTTTACTTCATAACGGGTGAATCCTCAAAATATAATCATCGCAGGCCATATACAAATTATTTCAATGTATCCGCGGCGGGCCGGATAAAATGGTTTCGCTGGCCGTACTTTGCCCACCACTGTACTATACACTACGTTAAAAAAGTATACGTTTTGAATATACTTGTCAGTCACCTTATTGACAAATTATAATGTAGGGCCGCGATTCGACATGGCATAACTGACAGTCGCTTGCAAGACAACTATGATATCACACTTTTGTGACAGTTGAAATTTGGGGCGGAATCACTCAAGAGTGATATCTAAAATGGTGGCCATAGCCATAGACAAAACGCTCTAGCGAGACCTACTGACAGCTTGACAGTTAGGTGTGGACACGTGTGGATAGATGGATATCACTCTATCCACTAGCAATACAAGTGTGACATCCACGTCTCACAGTTTGGCATGTCGAATCGAGGCCCAGGAGAACACAATATGTCTATATCAAGCTTGATATTCTCCAAGTAGTTGAGTTAAAAATATGAGGTGTACCTATTCGTTATAAAACCTTGATGTGTTGGATCGGTGCTGCCATGATATAAACAGTGGGTAAATTTCGCCTAATTATTTTGTTGGGATTGTTCAGTTGGTCTAGTACAGGAGTACAGGAGTTGGTGCGCCTCACCCAACGTTATGCTAAACCACTATGCCCCCCTAGGAGCTGAGTCAAAACTGGGCACCTTCTGCGCCGCGGTACCTAACAGTTTCAATCTGGAGCCGCTCGCTGCGCGCCCCTTGGATCACTACGCCCCCCAAGTGGGGCGTGCACAACTGGGTGGGAAACCCTGGTCTAGTAGTTGATACTTAATTTTTTTTTACAAAAAGATGGAAGTACATACTTCATTTAATTAGTCTATTGCGATAAGAGTCACATAAAACTAAAATTGCTGGAGGTAGGTATGGCAAATAAAACATCGATCAGATCCGAACCGTTAGATTGTAAATAACCGGACTTAACTCTTCATAATCATGCTGATGGCTTCGTTCACATGTAATAATCTAATGCGCTCCGACAATTCTGGGCTCATTGTACCATATTCTTTTAGATATTCGTATATGCACGTCAACTCTTTGTAGGGCACAGTTTCTTGCGGCAACTCAAGAAACATACCGAATCCTTCTCCACCTTCAGCTAGAAAAGTTGGCATCATGACCTTATATGTGTATGTATCGTCAATATCCGATAACTGCGTTTTACCGCAGTCGGAGCAGATGGCTTGGGCTCTCACAACTCTGGAACCAGCGGGTCTCAATAAGTCGTAAACAACTTTTATCCCAGACACTTGCAGGAACCGACCAACACTATCAATAGGACGCCATAAGGCAACTGAGTGTTCCAGTGAACTCCTTAAAACAGATCCATTCATAGTCACAATTGACAGAATATTAGTAAATGGTAAAACATTTATCCAATCTCCTTTCGTCATGTTAAACGGTTTTTCTGGGTAGTCTAACGAAACTCTTATTCTCCCACTGTGGCATATAGCGATGTGAATATCTGGGTAAACTTTGTCGTAATGACTTTTAGTATAATTCAAAATAATATCTGTAATAGCGTTTCCCAAATTACATTCTCTTAGCCGACAGTGCCCTCCTAGAGAAACATTTGATGTACCAACGACTTCGTTACTGATTTTATGGACTCCTTCCCTATATTTGTAGAGAATTTCCAGGACACCTGAGTCTTCTGGTATACTATTGTCCATTAGTATCGGAAGACCATTGTATTTAGTAACTTCTCCGCTCGAATTGAAAGTCAGTTGTAAGGTTCCCATGTATTTCGTAAAGGCGTAAGCCTGCACTACCAGTACGTTCCTGCCTGTTGGATCCGGCACTACAGTCGGGTAGGACCCTTCTCGTGTTTCTGGTTTTTCTGTAAGATCTCCATTCCATAGAAAAGTATTCGAGTGTCCTCCAATCACCAAGTCGAGATCCTTTACATTTTTTGCGATTTCAACGTCTTTTACGAATCCGGAATGTCCTAGAGCAATGATTATCTCGATCCCCTGTTTCTTGAGTTCTTGTACTTCCCTTTTGATAGCCTTTATTTCTTCCTCATACTGAACTTTGTTTTTTGGAGCAAGAGTACTTGTTTCTGGGGTCAGGTATCCTATTACCCCGATTTTAACCCCATCCTTGCTCAAAATTACTGATTTATATAGATTGTTTACTTCTTGCAATTCAGGTACGTCGTTGAGTAATAGATTGGCAGCTACCACGGGTGATGATATGTTCTTGACGAAGGGCACGAGTCCATCGACAGCATCATCAAACTCGTGGTTGCCGAGCGACTGTAAGAAAAGTTTTTGATTTATTTATTACGATTGTAAATAAATTACGAACCACCACATTTTTTTGTAATCGGACTAAGTGCTTATGTAGTTATATTGAAAAACTTTTAATAACATTGCTTTGACAAACCAATCTATAGACTATAGACACTTATGCCATATACGTATAAATAAAAAAACAATTTCAAACACATTTACTTATAGTATTCATTTTTGTGTGTTACGAATTTAAATGACCGGTTTTGTATCGGAATGAGTATACCTACATATTTTCTACTTTAATATTTAAGTCATATCATCATAATGCGCTTTAGTAACATATAGTGTGTTATGTAAACTATCATACCATATCATACTATACATAAACATTTAAATCCCTAAATTTAAAGAAAACTGAAGATCTTTGGGGCCTATCTGTTAAAGTTCTACATTCCATTGTTGAATCGATTGCACCACATTTAGCTGATATATTTAACAAATGTATTGATACAGGAATATTTCCAGACATAATGAAGCACAGCAAAGTCATCCCCTTGTTCAAATCAGGATCGAGAACAGAACCAAGCAATTTCAGACCAATTTCAATACTGCCGGCACTGAGCAAAGTTTTCGAGAAACTAATTCTAAATCAACTTGTGTCACATTTTAACCGAAACGAATTGTTCGCCAGAAATCAATTTGGTTTTACCAGAGGTCGCTCGACTACTGACGCAGGTGCTGTTCTTCTTAAGCACATCTTTGCCGCTTGGGAAAAAAAACAAGATGCTGTTGGAATATTCTGTGACCTATCGAAGGCATTTGATTGCGTTGATCACGAAAATCTAAAGAGAAAACTAAGCCATTACGGGATCAAAGCTGGTGCCCTTAACCTCGTCTCATCATACCTATCGGATAGAACACAACGAGTGGTTATTAATGGAACTCAATCTTTTGGGTCCCCTGTGGCACTCGGAGTGCCTCAAGGCTCAATACTTGGTCCTTTCCTGTTTTTGGTGTACATTAATGACCTACCTAAAATTGTGCAAGATAAACATGATATAGTGTTATTTGCTGATGACACATCTCTGATATTTAAAGTGGACAGAAAAGAAAACAGCTTCGATAGTATTAACAGTGCACTCTCCAAAGTAGTAAATTGGTTTACGGCTAATAACCTACTTTTGAACGCCAAGAAAACGAAGTGCATCAAATTTACACTTCCCAACGTCAAGCAGATTAACAGCAGCAAGATTATAATAAATGATGAAATAATGGAATTCGAAAATCAAACTGTTTTCTTAGGAGTCACTTTAGACTCGAAATTACAATGGCATCCACATATAGCTACCCTAGCTGGGAAACTTAGCTCTGCAGCCTATGCCGTGAGGCGAATCAGCCATCTAACAAACAGTGAAACTGCCAGGCTGGTATACTTCAGTTACTTTCACAGTGTTATGTCGTATGGAATTCTGTTGTGGGGTAAAGCAGCTGATATTGGGACCATATTTGTGCTACAAAAACGAGCTGTACGTGGCATTTATAAAATGCGCGGTCGAGCATCCGTAAGAGGAAAATTTGAAGAGGCAAATATTCTTACCGTAGCATCTCAATACGTACTTGAAAACATTATGTATGTGCGGAAAAACATCCATAAATTCAAGCTCAACAGTGATATCCATAACTATAACACTAGAAATAAAGATAAGATTGCTGAGCCTGGCCACCGCCTCGGTAAGGTTCGTACGTCTTTTGCTGGGAACTGTACACGTTTTTATAACAAAGTCCCCGCTGATGCTAATAGTTTGACTTTGAACAGCTCTAAAACGTATGCCATGCTGTTTAAAACCACAGCTAGAAATAAGGAAATACTTAGTGTACATATAAATGGGGACAACATCCAACCCGTAGATTACACAAAAATTTTGGGTATTCACCTTGACCAATTTTTAAACTGGAAGCATGAACTTCAGACAATAGAAGACTCTATTAGTTCTGCTTGTTATGCCATTCGTAGCCTCAGGAATGTGTTGACCGTAGAACAACTTAGAATGGTGTACTTTGCTCTTGTAGAGTCAAAGCTCCGCTACAGCATAAAGCTTTGGGGTAACAGCTATAAATATAATATAAATCGCGCTTTCGTGGCCCAAAGAAATGCAATTCGTGCTATAGCTAACCTCCCTCCATGGGGATGTTGTAAAGAACACTACACAAATCTAAAAATACTTACAGTGCCGAGTCTCTACATACTGGTTCTTTTAACGGATATTGTCAAACATCGCAGTCGTTATGAATCGGAATCTGCGATGGAATTGCGTGAGTCCTCTAGAACTAAAAACTTGACCTCGATAGTAGCTCCGAACTTGGAAGTCGTAGCACATAACGCTAGAGTCCAAGCGGTGAGATTGTTCAACAAGATGCCTAAAGAATTTAAAGTAATAAGATGTCTCGAAACCTTCAAAAAGAAATTGAAACTACATTTATTGCAAAAATGTTGTTATGACATTAGTGACTTTTAATGATTAATATGTTTTGTTTTAAATTTTTAATATTGGACTTTATAATTTTAGTTTTATTTTATTAATGCTTTCTTTTTTTTTCTGGATGATTATTCTTTTTGACATAGTTTTGCTGTTCATGTGCACGTAATTAGAATTTAACTAACATATTTCTGTAAATTAGATTCCTCTTGTAAATATTGCATGTTTAGTATGTTATTATACTTATTATTTATTGTACAGGTATATATATACTAGGTTAATTTTTAATTGTAAACATTCAGACACAATGTAAAAATTGTTATTGAATAAATAAATAAATAAAAATGTAGTGAATTTGCCACTAAATAAATTCAAGTCTTATGTTAAGCGCTATTTGTTGAGGAGAGAGTACTATACTTTAAAGGAATTCATTGAGGATAACGATGCCTTTAAGCCTGTAGCTTGATATAGTTAGTACAATACAAATTGAGAAATTATTAGGTACATTACTCTATGAAGCAGCTTTACTAGTGTCCAGTATTACCTGTTCTTCATTTTTATTTTATTTTGTTTTTATTTAGTATTTGGACACTTAGAGACGTTATACATCTCTAAGTCTTGCATTCGCAAATATTTATATGTATAGATATATATTTAATGATCCTGACGCTTAGAGACATGTACATCTCTATGTCACTTTTATATTGTAATTTAGTTCACGCATCTATACATATAATAAAGCTGAAGAGGGTCGAAAGTCTGTACATGGAAGATAATCGAAAAAAAGTTGGCTGGGGATACTTAGAATCGATAACAGAACACGTTCCAACAATTTTTAGAATTTTTGTCTGTTTGTCTGTTTATCTGTTTGTCTGTTTATTTGACCGCGCATCACGGGAAAACGGCTGAACGGATTTTGATGAAATTTTGTATAGAGATAGTTTGAGTCCCGGGAAAGGATAATATATAGTTTTAATCCCGAAAATCAACCCTGGTGGGGGTGAAAATGGGGTTGAAAGTTTGTATGGAGAATTTTGAACCGCTGAAACGATTTAGATAGAAATGAGTATGGAGACAATTTGAGTCTCGAGAAACGTCATAGGATAGTTTTCAAACCCTTGTGGGGGTGAAAAGGGGGTTGGAAGTTGGTATGAGGATTTTTTTACCGCTGAATTGATTTAGATGAAAATTGGTATAGAGATAGTATGGGTCTCGAGAAAGGACAAAGGATAGTTTCATCTTCAAAAAATCCCCCCACCCCCCCTCTTACTTTAGGACCGTAGGTCCAAAAAAATAGAAAAAAATAATGGAAGTAATGCCTGAAGGGTACTTTCAATAAAAACTATATATACATATAATAAAGCTGAAGAGGGTCGAAAGTCTGTTCATGAAAAAAAGTTGGCTGGGGATACTTAGAATCGATAACAGAACACGTTCCAACAGTTTTAAGAATTTTTGTCTGTTTATCTGTTTATCTCGGAAATTATCCCTTAAGCGGATGCAAAAGGGGTGGAAGTTTACATGGGGAAGAAACAACCGGTTATTGGTTGTTTCTGTACGTATTTAGTTGAAATTTGGTATTGAAATAATTTGTAATTTTTTGGTCAAGGTGTTCATATTTGTAACATGTTACCCGTCGATGCTTTAAATTTACCTTTACCCGCTCTTAAGAAATATTTGAAAATGTCATGAATGTCAAAGGGTTATTGCAGGTTTGAGGACTATATATGACGGACAAAGAAGCATGGCCCAAACCAGAAACTACTACAAAATCATCTAACATTTATAGGACACCGTTTAGGTAGGAAAACATATCAAACGTTTTGTGAAGCTGTCAGATTAGGATTTATTTTTCTTTATAACTAAACAATAGGTACATTATCTGTCTCTCAAGCTGATATGTCTTCTTGAAGAACTGCGCATTATTTTGTATCTTTAAGATCTAATAATGTATTACTGTTTTGAAAAAAATTAGTCCCGTCGAGTTTCTTTTCGGTCATAATACTTCTTGGGCCAGAGGTGTAAGGTTAGACCCGGTGGTAGTTTTAGAACGAAGTTCCTTCTCTTCTCGGACGGTTCGCGGATGGGGAGCTAGACGAAAAAGCGTCACGTCACGAAAACGCGACAGTCCATACGATTGAGAAACATGTAAAATGGAATGAATTAAAAAAATTATAAAATAGAATAAAGTGAAGTGAAGTGTAGTGAAAAGTGAAAGTGAGAAGTGACAAAGTGATAAAAGTGAAAAAAGTCGAGAACCTAAAAGTAAAAAATGTCAAAAATGGCAAAATTTCTAAATCTCAAAAATTTCCAAAATTTCCAAAATTTTCAAAATTTTCAAAATTTTCAAAATTTTCAAGAATTCCAAAATTCCCAAAATTACCAAAATGTCCAAAAAATACAAAAAAAAATTAAAACCACAGAATTTACGACAAAGTCAAAAATGATATAAAATTAAATAACATAACTTCGTTCCAATCGAGTGTTCCACGACACTCACGTATTTTATTATTCTCTGACGTTCATTAGTGCATTGTAATGTACTTACATTGAAGAATAAATATCTTGATCTACACTAATATCATAAATTCTCTATTCCGCGTTCGGAACCGTATGTAATAGGCATGATGACACATGTTGAATAATGCATTAAAATTTAGTTGATGGGATGCAAAATGATCAATATATCCAACTAAAGTGAAAGTCTATAAATTCTATTGAAATGGCTCTAAGATATGCTGCGAAGTTTCAAAATTTTTCGATTTTTAAAGTGCGAAATTAAAAAAAAAAACAATGATAGCATTCGATTTTTAACATTTTACTGTAAAATAAATTGTATAGCAACCATATACATAAACGCAATATTTCACTGTAAAAATAGCAATTTCATATTTTTTCCATACTATAAACACGGCGACTATGTGATCGTGACGTCACTTTTGCACGTCATTTTATTAGGAGCGTTTTGAGAAACAAATGCAAATCTCAGACTTTAAGTCTCATTTCTGACTAATGTGTTGCTTTAACGCAATTGGCCCCATATAGACATTTGATCCTCACAACAAAACGAATCGATTGATACCGTACATGAAAACAATTCACCATTATTGCAACCACTAACATCAGTGTATTATCTGTGACAGTGTGGTAAAAACGTATGAAAATTAATGAAAATCCGCCCCCCCCCCCCCCTCCCTGACTACTATTTATCTCTTTTTAGGGTTCCGTAGTCAACTACGGAACCCTTATAGTTTCGCCATGTCCGTCCGTCTGTCCGCGGTCTAGCTCAGTTACCATTCGCACTAGAAAGCTGAAATTTGGCGAGGCCTGATAAGAACTTTCAATACATACTATATTGACTAAAATCGGTTCAGCCGGTTTTGAATTATCAGTCAAAAATGCATAGTGAAAGGAAGTGCCGAATAGTAAAATGACGTAAGCGCCGCCAAATATCCCTTAATAAACGACCTTTGGAACGGATGTTTTGTAACAGGGCGGTATCTACGAAACTCTACACTGAGCATCGCCCGACATGCTCTTGCCCGGTTTTTTTTGCATTGTTATCCCGGAAATCACCCCTTAAGGATTACTAATTCCAATTTAAGAAAATCCCCAGTCAGGTTATATTAGGGGGTAGCCACTACACTCGATTGAGTTAAATTTGCAAGGGTCATGAACCCCCCCCCCCCCCCCCCTCCAAGTGCACCTCAAATAGAAAAAAATCATTTCTGCATTTATGAGCCCCCCCCCCCCACACCCATATTTCAACCACGCCTGTTCTTACCTTTCATGCTTAGACTGATTTGATGGGAGGATCGATTTGGATGATATTTGCCATGGACATGAACGTATAAATACAAAAGTGGTCCTGTATCGTCCGATATACACCACACCTTCTACTCTCTAAGTCGTTTAAATCATGCCAAAAAAAATATGATAATATAAAGTATTAATTTTTGAGTTTAGTTTCATTTAGTGGTAATTGTAAAATATTTTATTAGGACGACTGTCCTCTAGCGTATCCATCTGTCAACTTTACTTCAAGTTCCGCCTCCAGGGTAGCGGGAGAGAAATTAGGGGTGAATTAGACGCTTACTGACACAGACCGAATTCCACGCGGGCGGAGCCGCGGGCACAGCTAGTGTAAAATACGAGCACAGAATATTGTTTCTCACCAGACTAAACATGGCTAGTTTTTATTAAATAATAAAGCCCGCCAGCTTGAACATGTCATAATAAAAATACCCTGTTTCTATATGTAGATACTATAAAAAAAAAAAAATACCCTGTTTCTATATGTAGATACTATATTTCTACTTAAAATGTTTATTTTATAAGATAACACAATATATTATTGCTTGTATAATATGTTAGCTGCTGCTAAAAGAATATAGTGAAATAAAATAAAATATACATAAATAACTTCTTTTATTTTTAGTAGAATTTAAGGTCTTTATACTAAAATTGATGGTAAAATCAACTACTTCAAGAGCCTGATTTTTTAAACATGTCTGAAATATTTTGAATTTTTGTCTTCGCCCAGCACACAAAGCCAAAGACTGCATCGAACGTCCAGTGGCGCCCTCATTTGGGGGATTATAGTTCCTAATAAACTAATCAATTTCTGTACAATCCATCATGTCAAGTTGTAGTCCTACTAATTCCGCAACTTATGATCTATATGATACAGTTTTATATTACTTACTTTTGGCTTCGTCACCTAAACGGAAAAAAGTGGCCACCATATGAAACAAAAAACAGGCAAAATGAAACTATAGGTATGTGACAAAGATCAAAATTTGCGTAATCAGTAGGACTACGACTTAACTCTGAGGGATTATACATAAATCAATTCGTTTATTAGGAAATACAATCCCCCTAATGAGGGCGCCACTGGACGGTCGACACATTGTTAATCGCTACGCTACAGAAAAGTTCCATTACTTAATTTATTCCCATCATCAGATTACCTCGGATTGGTGGTAACAATTTTTATCATATTTATTGGATTCTATTGGATTGGAAGGTTAAAAATAACTTTATACATTTTAGAATGTAATTTATTAAATAATTACTAAAATTCCACAATATATATTTATTTATATTTAAACATGTGTCGAATAAATAAATAGGTAATTTTAAGTTTCACAATAGTCAGCAAAACAGTTCATGTAAAAAGGTACGTAATCACTACAACCGCGATAAGAATCTACATAAAACTAAAATTGCAACACATGGCACATGTAGTCTTGAGTTGAGGATAGAGAGAGCTCTTGACGGCTTCGAAGTGCCAATGTAACTCTTCATAAACATGCCGATCGCTTCTTTTTCATGTAACAGTGTAATACGATTCGACAACTCTGGGCTTATGGCCCCAAATTCCTTCAGATATTCGTATATGCATGTCAATTCGTTGTATGGCACAGGTTCCTGGGGTAAACTAACAAATATATTGAATCCATCCCCACCTTCAGCTATAAATGTGGGCATCATCACCTTATATGTATATTTGTCTTCTATGTCTGCCATCTTAGAGTTACCACAGTTCGAGCATATAGCTTGAGCGTTTACGATTCGAGATCCTGCTGGTTTTAATAAGTCGTAGATAACTCTCATTCCGGAAAATTGCAGAAATTGACCAACACTGTCTATCGGTCGCCATAAAGCAACTGAATGTTCCAAAGCACTCCTCAAAATTGATCCGTTCATAGTCACAATTGTCATAGTATCTGTAAATGGCAGAACATTTATCCAATCTCCTTTCGTCATGTTAAAAGGTTTTTCTGGAGAGTCTATCGAAACCCTTATTCTTCCACCCTGGCATACAGCTATGTGTACATCTGAGTAAACTTCATTGTAATATCTTTTTGTATAGTTCAATAAAATATCTGTTATTATGTTTCCTAAATTACACTCTCTTAAACGGCAATTACCGTCTAGAGTAACATTGGATGTACCAGAAACTTCATTACTTATTTCATAAACGCTTTCTCGATATTTGTTAACTGTGCTTAAAACTTCCGGATCTTCTGGTATACTGTTATTTAATAGTATCGGTAAACCATCGTATTCAGTCACTTCTCCAATGGAATTGAATGTTAAATGCAAACGGCCCATATATTTTGTATAGGCGTAAGCCTGCACTGCAAGTACTCTCCTGCCGGTTGGATCCATCACTACTTTTGGGTAGGACCCTTCTCGTCTCTCTGGCTTTTCTGTAAGGTCTCCATTCCAAAGAAAAGTATTTGAGTGTCCTCCTATGACCAAATCCAGGTCTTTCACATTTTTTGCGATTTCAACGTCTTTTACGAATCCGGAATGTCCTAGAGCAATGATTATCTCGACTCCCTGTTTCTTGAGTTTTTCTGCTTCCCTTTTGAGAGCCTTTATTTCTTCTTCATATTTAACTTTGTTTTTTGGAGCAAGTGTACTAGTATCTGGGGTCAAGTATCCTATTACTCCGATTTTCACCCCGTTCTTTCCCAGAACTACAGAGTCGTATAAATTGTCGACTTCTTGCAATTCAGGTACGTCGTTGAGTATAAGGTTGGCAGCTACCACGGGCGATGATATGTTCTTGATGAAGGGCACTAGTCCGTCAACGCCTTCATCGAACTCGTGGTTACCAAGGGACTGAAAAAAAAGTCTCAGATTAGCATGGCCATTTTTCTTTGGGAAATTGTATTTCACTGAATATAAATAAAGACCCACCTCAAATGGAATTCAGTCAAGTATTATGTACAGTACCAGCCAATAATATATCACCATTGTGTTTTTTTGTACGAGCATGTATAGAGTGAGCAATATAGGTTAGTTTGTAGATTTCATGTTTTACTAGTCATTTTATACAAATATATGATGAATACTGTAACGAAATACTATGAATTACATTAGACTAAAACTATAATAAAAAAATAAAGTTGACCATATGTTTAAAAAAAAACTATAAAAAACTATATTTGGAGCATATTTGGTTCGACCGACTGGACGGCGTCCTAAGTATCGCTGGGCAGACAGAGTATGAGCGGATCTTCGGGAGCTCAGCGCCGATGAAAGCTGGCGTGAAATAGCGCAGGATCGAACAAAATGGCGTGCTCTTGTGTCGGAGGCCAGGACTCATTTTGGGTCGTTGCGCCAAATAAGTAAGTAAGTATAAAAAAAACATTAAATACTACTAATAGACGACCTAAAGTAGTGAGATGAAAATCACTTACAAATAGTAAAAAAAAGTACTAGCGTAAAAACATAAAGGTGATATGATATATTATTGGCCGGTACTGTAAGTACCTACATGTAGATTGAGAAATGAGAAGAATGTTTAGGCATTTCATCGATTTATTAGTCCTTATTTTTGTACCATTGTTTTTAAGTTATACGTCTAGGATTCAATATAGTATAGAATTTAGGATTTTTTAAATTCATTCGAACGTGTACGTGTATATATATCTTTACATCGTTTCATCTTTGCAATACTGAACAGCATTGTATTTTTCACTATTACTTAAAACAGGCTTACAAGATTGCACTGTCCTCACACTGAGTTAAAAACATATTGCTTCTTACTTTTGTCATGTTTAGGTATTCTTACAATATAATTTTTATTGTATGGTTCGACTGTTGTACAGTCGAGGACAAAGAGATGTATACACTTTTGGACCTTATTAAAACGCAATAAGGTCCAAAAGTGTATACATCTCTTTGTCCTCGACTGTACTACCATCAGTTCTTATTCATCATTTATATCTATCTACTAAATAATTGTTTTTATAAAAATGAAATATATATGATAAATATTCCTACATTGTACTACAAGGACGGCTTAAAATTGTTTATCTACACCAATATCATAAATCCTCTATTCCGCGTTCGGAAACCGTATGTAATTACCAGCATTATTGCAACCAGTAACGTAACATCAGTGTATTATCTGTGACAGTGTGGTAAAAACGTATGAAAATTAATTACCTGCGGTAACGTGATGAAAATCCGCCCTCCTCTCCGACCGCTGGCACGCGCCCGCTCGACCGCCGGCACAATCGAGTTGGCCATGGCGGTGCAATAGCGGTCATTCTAATGGTTTCCGAACACGGCATTTAGGATTTTTAATATGTATGTAGATAAAGCAGTGTATGCAACTGTACGTAATTAGGCCTTAAAACGCTCGTGTGATCTTATATATTATGTAGTGATCATAAAACCACACTCGTATTTTAAGGACCCTACGTAACTGTTACATAAACTACTATTACATATACACTTATACAAGTTACACAACATGAATAGGAGCATTCTTGTCGACAGTATTTAAATAACATCATACATTAAACACGAATAGAGTCACAACTGGGCCTGACTATGAGAAACAAATATTTTGTCTCCAACTAAAACACAACTGGGAACTGCCAGTAGACCCGCAAATACTTAAGCGTATAATTTAATTTAGGAACTACCTATCTATAAAGCTTTTAACTAACCATACATAATGAGAGCGTCCATAATACATTGGATGGTTAAGCTTAATTTATAAGTTAATATAGGAACAAATCATCACATTAATTATTAGAGATATCATCAAAGTTAGTGAGACCGAAATGCAAGTGGAGGAATCTTTGTGATACATAGCTTCCTCATTGAGTATAACAAGTCTGCCTTCTACTTGAGGGAAAACAGGACTTCGGTGCCGTAGGTAATATTCTGTACATTGTAATTCATTATAATGTAACGTAGTTTTTGGTAGACCGATTAACATGGAATAGCCGTCGCCTCCATTGGAAACAAATTGAGGCATTATGACTTTGTACATTTGAGGTTTATTAATGTTTTTATATTGTGGTATTTTGCAGTCTCCACATCTTGCTTTTGCATTAACTACCCTGGATTTCGGTGGTCTTTTATAATCGTATACAACATGTATTCCAGAAAATTGTAGAAATTCACCGTGATCTTCTAAATGATCAAGCTTAGAAACAGAGTGTTCGAGCATTTGCAATAGAATACTACCATTCATAGACACTGTAACTAAATTTCCTTCAAAAGGCATAACAATGAGAAGGTCTCCTTTGGTAATATTTGCAGGCATATGCATGTAGGATATCGATGCCCTGATTCCTCCACCTTGAATGATAGCAATAGGAGCATCCGTCCAATTTTCTCCTTTATACAGTGTTGCATAGCGATATACCATTGCGTCTGTTATTAAATTTCCAAGATTGCATTCAAGAAATTTGCAATGTTCACCCGATAGTATGACTGATGTATTTCCAATAATTTCATCGGCTACATTAAGTACATCGTCTCTATATCGTGCAATAATTTTGAGGACATCTAGGTCTTGAGGTATAGAGTTATCGAGGAGCATAGGTTGACCAGTGATTTTAACGGCTTCGCCTTTAGAATCAAAATTCATTAGTAATTTACCAAAATATTTCGTATAAGCGTAAGCTTGGACGACAGGCACTAAGCGACCTGAGGCCTGTTTAACGTAGGTTGGGTACGGTCCCTGAGGTTCTTCCGAATCAGGAGTAGTGCCATTCCAAAGAAAAGTGTTTGTATGTCCTCCAATGACTAAATCTAATCCTTCCACTTTTTTCGCTATTTCTAGATCTTTAACATAACCAGAATGACCCAGTGCAATAATTATGCGTACATTTTGTTCTTGTAATTTCTTTACTTCTTCCCGGATGGCAACTATTTCATCGATATATTCTACATTGTTTTGGACTGCCAGCACTTTTGTGTCGGGCGTGAGATATCCTACAATGCCTATTTTGACACCATCGACATCAATAATCATTGATTCCTTGAGGTTAGTTTCCGCTGCTAGCTCTGGTGTTTTATTCAAGACGATATTTGCAGTGAGGACTGGACAAGATATATTTTCAATGAACGGAGTTAGACCTTTAACACCATTGTCGAATTCATGATTTCCGAGGGACTGAAACAAAAAAAAAGAAATATGAATAGTTTATAATAACTGCAAGTACCAATGTAATGTAATTTGCCATGTAATATTTTTAATATTATAAATAAATTACTATGACTAATTTTATTAATGGCTTTTAAACAAATAACACATTTTAAAATTCAAAGGACATACAATATAATTGGTACTATTACCTGTATTGACTATAAAGAAAGATGAAACTATCGTACAAGTAAGTTCGATGGGGACAAGCAAGGCTACTAGTTGAAACAACTTTATATTAAATGGATAAGTATAATTTAAAAAGAATTTGTTCGTATAAATATGGACTTAATTAAACCCATACATGTACTCTTTTCCACTGTAGGTACATATCCAACGTAGGTATAAATAATTATAAAACACATTAATACTGCTTGTGTAAAGATTCAAGAATTTAAAATATTATTGCACTAGTCCTAACATGGAAACAGTTGCGATGATTAAATAAAAGGACATTGATATCGCCCCTGCTGAATTAACTTTTAACTTATCTTCATGGTGTATTATGATTCGACCTTCTGAAGCTGGATATACAGGACTAGTTTTGTTTAAGAAATCAATAGTTGCCTCTATCTCACCATATGCCAATGGCTGGGATGGCCTACCATAGAACATGTCAAACCCATCACCTCCCGTGGACAAGAATGCTGGCATTAGAATTTTGTAGATCGCGGTTTTATTTAGGACTGAATAAGTCGGTATTGGGCACATGCCGCACCGGGCAGATACTTTTGTAACCCTTTTTCCTGGGGAATGTCTAAAGTCATACTCTACTTTAAGCCCTGACATCTGTAAGAATTGTCCGGGAGCCCGGGTGGGGTTGTATCTCGCAACGGCATGTTCAAGCATCTTCCAGATAAGAGTACCGTTAAGAGTAACTTTCACTATATTTCCGTCAAACGGCATTACTGTCAGCAAATCACCTTTCGTTACTACTGATGGTAAATCTATATGAGCTACGGAAGTCCTAATCCCCCCTCCTTGCATGATAGCGATTGGAGCATCAGTCCAACCACCACCTCTGTGTAATGATGCATATTTATGAACCATGGCGTCAGTGATAAAGTTGCCTAAATTGCACTCCCTTAATCGACAAGAATGCCCGTCTAATATAACTGACGTATTACCTACTACTACTTCGGATATCTTTAAAACTTCACCACGGTAATGATTAACAATAGTCAAAACTTCAGGATCTTGTGGAACGGAACTGTTCAAAAGTACTGGGTTGCCATCGTATGACACTATTTCGCCTTCAGCATTGAAGACTAAATGTAATTTCCCTAAATATTTTGTGTAAGCATAAGCTTGTACTGCCGGAACTAAACGTCCTGAACGCTGTTTGACCAGCGTAGGATAAGGACCTTCGGCTACTTCTACATCCGGGGTCGTCCCGTTCCACAGAAAAGTGTTCGTGTGTCCCCCTATGACCAAGTCGATGTCCTCAACTTCCCTGGCAATTTCCAAGTCTTTGCTAAAACCAGAATGACCTAGTGCAATAAATATTTTAATACCCTCTTTCTTAAGTTTGGCTACTTCTTGTTTAATAGCTATTGTTTCTTCTACATATTCTACATCGTTTCTAATGGCCAAAACTTTCGTATCGGGTGTGAGGTAGCCGATAACTCCGACTTTGGTTCCGTTGATGTTGAAAATGACGGAGTTCATGAGGTTCTGCTCGGCCTGGAGCGAGGGCTCGTTGGTGAGGATGAGGTTGGCTGCCAGCACCGGGCACGTGAGGTTGGCGATAAAGGGCGTCAGGCCTGATACCCCGTTATCAAGTTCGTGATTCCCGAGGGACTGAAAAAGCAAAACCAGTTATGTCATGCATGCCAATTGTAGCCATGCATGTATGTTCCAGTATTGCCATGCAATATGCATGTTAGTTTTTTTTTCAATATCAAAATGTAAGAAAAAATAAAGTCAGTCAGGATGATTGATTGATTTAATCGGATATACAAATTGGTTAGTAGTTTACACAGGCGTACCTACCTTCATTTTTAGTTAAAAAAAGCCACAGGAAACGAATAACTAAAGCGGTGTATGTATTTCAAGTGGGTGGTTTACTGTATGCAGTTTGGATACTTTTATATCTTGGTGATTTTGTTTTAAGCAACGGAGTTTACGGTTACGGTTTAATTATAATTCTAATAGGTAGTGAAGTTAAGGAGTTTTCCATCAAGATTATGGTTTGTCATATTACTTAGATTAGGTGGATAAATGATTGCATTCAGTTAGCGTGTTTTTTTATTATGTTTATTGCCATTTACTATTTTAAAAGCATGCACGAGCTCGCAAAATTACGTAAAGTCAAATTACGACTAAGACAAACAAACCATTGCTTGTTTTATTACATTTATTCTTTATGTCGGTTACCTAAGCAACTTACTTTATATTTCATGCAAAACGCAAATTTCTTGTGTAATATAACAAGAACAAAAATTGGCCATGCTTTAGGATATTAAAAGTTGGACTTACTTTGGAATTATGTATGAATAACATTTTTTTCTTATTGCCGTAAAAATATAATATATCACCTCGAGCTGCCCAATTTTCTACAAGTCGATTTCGTGTTCCCAATTCAACATTAAAACTAATGTCTACGATTAAAACTTATATCCCATTTATTTATGTGTCTAGACTATTTGAAGGTTTGATATAGATCTGATTATAAATGAGAAACAAAATACTTTGCAAATTCATTTTATTTGACTATTGCATTAATGGAATAGAAGCGGAAACAGCTGCTATGAAGGTAAGAGCTGAGCAAGAAGTAAGTGAGATCGACGAATCTGGTTCATCCTCAACATTGAGAAGACTGATGCGTCCGGCTACCTCGGGGTAAACTGGACTACGTAAGCTGATGTATTCAGCTACAGCCGTCAATTCATCATGCTGATACGTCTCCCTTGGTTGATCACGGAGCATGTCATACCCAAATTCACCATTAGCTAAAGCTGCTGGCATCAATACCGGGTATGTCCTCCAGTCATCTATAACGAAGAATGTTGGTAAGTAACAGTTGTGGCAGCGAACGACCGCGCTGACCACTCGAGACCCAGGTTCTCTGGATAAGTCATAGACGACACGTACACCGGAGAAATGTAAGAACGCCCCTGTAGGGTTCCGCACGCTGTAATTGGCGACAGATTGTTCAAGCAGTTGATTGAAAACGGTGCCGCTGATTGTCACTAACACGATATTGCTTTCAGTAGGAAGAACTGACATTAGATCTCCTCTTGTGACAGCAGCGGGTCTGTTTGCTGGTGCAATGGAATCAGCTATGGCAGCGCTGTGAATAATCGCTATGGGTGCATCAGTCCAACGCTCGCCTTCAAATCTTAGAGCATGATAGTACACCATAGCATCTGTGATTAAACTGCCAAGATTACATTCTTCAGAAGCACATGAGTCACCGTCGAGTACCACCGCGGTATTACCCACAGTCTCATCGTTTAGGGCCATAACTTCATTAGAGTATTTCTTTATAATTTCCAGAGAATTTGCATCTTGAGGAATTGATTTATCAAGAAGAATTGGATTTGTTTGGACATCTTCAACATTGCCATTGATATCGAATTTTATATTTATTCTTCCGAGGTATTTGTCGTAAGCTACAGATTGTAGGAGAGGCACAACTTTGCCGGACTCTTGAGTTTGAGAACGTGGTTGCCTCAGGACTTCTAATTCGCCAGTTAAAGTCTTCCCACTCCAAAGATATTGGTTTCTATAGCCATTGATGACCAAGTCAACACCTTCTATCTCTCTGGCAATTTCTTGATCGATGTTCGTATCGGAATGTCCTAACGCGATTACAATTTTGACATTCTGAGCTTTAAGATTGGTTACTTCATCTTTAACAGCTATGATTTCATTTATGTATTCGATTTTATTGCTTTGTACGGCTTTGGTATCTGGTGTTAGATAACCAACAACGCCGACTTTAACTCCATTTACGTCAAAAATTACAGATTTTTCTAGTTTTTCATTCTTGGCGTTTGGGAATACGTTGCTGGTTAGGATGTTCGTTTGGATTTCATTCAGGAACGGGGACAGATGGTCCGAAGCGGTGTTAATATCATTGGTACCCAGTGACTGAAAGATAAAATGTTAGTGTGTTAGTTAAAAGCAAGTACAATAAAACTTTAATCATGGTAGTAGGGGTGATGAAGGTTAGTAAGCGTCTAACATGACTGTTTCATTAAATTAGAATTAAAAAAAAACAAGAAAATGAACGAAACAAATATTTTTTACATTAATCTTTTTGTGTTGTGATGAATACTTTGGCAAGCTTTATTCATATTTCGATTTTTTACGAAAATATGTCCACAAGATGTCTAGGAAAATGTTGATAAAATTAAATGAATGAAGGTTTCCATGAGCATATTGGCTGGATGGTATGTATATGCAATAATTTAATGCGATGACGACTTGTTTAATGATAAATGACAGGGCGACAGGCGAAAACGGGCGTTATTATATTTATTTATTGTATAAACAATTTAACAAGGCATTTTCTGTGAACCAATAAGATTGCCTCGTTAATAACGAGTACTAAACTAATCAATATACCTATTATTAGGTATGTACAGCCCGCAACAGAAATATATATTCTCGCGAGGATTTCAAAATAAGCTTTCCACGTTTTGTTCTTTCATCAACAAAGTCGTGTCAAGATCATTTTGAACACTTCACCCGCTTAGCTACTTCTGCTGTTAACTGTACGAGTTACCATCAGGCGGGCCGTATGCTTGTTTGCCACTGTCGTGGTATTAAAAAAAGGTTAGGATAAAATTAGCTCGCATACTTAAATGGCAATGTTTTGTATAAGTTCTGTGGTCCATGATTTTTCAGACACAAGCGCCTATAGTCCCCGTAAGCACCCGTTATAATATTTACTAAAAGAATGAGAACTATCTTTTTATAAAGTTAGAACGTTGTAAAGATAATACCCCATCAGTAAATAGAACGATAACGTTGTTTTTATAATATCTAACGATGCAGGAATTCCAAACATCCTGTGATAAAAATATTGACTTTGTATTTACACCTTTTATTAAATATCAAATACCTGCTGCTTTATATTTATATTTTATAAAAACATATATACATACTTACGCTCTTGATACGAAATGAAAATGTATAAACCTTCATCAAATGTGACACTTTTTTTGAAAAGGTATCATTTGACGAAAGGCGTGTAAGTACTGATATAATACTGTATTCGAGCCCAAAAAAGCGTAAGCGCCGATCGCCAAATGGTAATGGTGGTAATGGTGGGTGGTAATGGTAATGATATGATGGTGGTTTGATCTAGAGTATCACCAATTATAAAAAGTGACAGTTCACTGCACATAGACGACAAATAGCTCGGACAAAATGCAATGGAAAGGGCCTTGAGGTTAGTTTCCTACTGAATGGAGAAATCGTCCAGAGGATTTTTTTTCCAATGGGGTTGGCTGTTTTCAACTTCAAGATTTCGAAGGAGGAGATTCTCAAGTCGTCGGGATCTTTTTGTTTGAAGACGGCTGAACCGCTACTTGACATACTTCACAGTTGGTCCCATTGTAACCAGGTCAGGATCTGATAATGGGATCCTGGAGATATCGAAGGAACTCTTCAAATATTATAGGCACACCTATAATGATCCTAATATTTTTTACAGTGGCTCGGGCATTTCCTTTTGGAAAGGTGGTAGTGAAATCGGTTCTTTTTTGTTTAAAATTATTTTTGACCTGGATGCTTCCAACTCATAGCCTATGAGTTTGAAGCATCCAGTTTCCCTATGAGTCATAGGGAAACTATGCCTTATTGGGATTAGATTCGATTTCCTCGCGATGTTTATTTGTATTTATTGCATACAAATGATATGACGTGAAAATTGCTTAGGCTTGGGACACCTTAACCAGCGCTGTTTTTATTTACTTTATTTTGGGAGGCAAGTAGGTAACTATGTGATTTATTCGAACGGATTCAAAGTAAGTACTTTAAATCAGATTTTTTTCTCGAACGACAACAAAACCCTAAAAATAGGCCTCATCCGCTTGACATAATGAGCAATAATTAAATAAACGAGGCTGCTGTTACAAATACAAAATTTGTAACACGAAATATGTTTACGGAGCACCGCCCGGTAGGTTCCATCCGCAGCCTACGCTCGGTAGTATTTCGATGCGATTAACCAAAAAAGGGCCTAGACTGTTAGAACTAGAATGATTATACGCTCTTTTGTAGTTAAGCACCACGGCTCTGACAAAATATTCCGCGAATAAAGCAAAGTTAAATTAAACGCAGCACATTATGTATGCGGTGTGACGCAACCGCTCTATGTATTGATTTTTGCTATAATTCTACCAACGCACGGATCAGCCAAACCTCATTACAGCCAGAGCGGAAAATAGAGCACTCCGCTTTTAATCCGGACAGTAATGAAAAAACACACACATTTTACTGGAGCTCTGAAATATGCGGAGTAAATACGCGTAAATACTGAGTCATGAAAGCGGATTACGGTTAAAATTTTAAATTTGCAAATACTTGGAAACGTAATTTAATATGTTTACTTTTTGTTTATTCAATATTTTAATATTATACGTGTAGTTGATAGTAAAAACGTGGCAAACCCAAGCATATTAAAATAAATCCTTTGAAAAGCCGATGCAATTTGAACTTTCATTATGAATCACGGGAAGAGCTACGTGACTAGATTATGCAAATAATCTGTCTAGTTCAAGACTGCATTAAGTACAGTCCAGTAATAAACTCCTTGCACGTCGCACTAAAATAACTGACAACTTTTATTTGTACTGTTGTAAATGTGTCAAATCTGGTCTCATCGGAAGATCAGCGCTAACAACCGCCAGCATCATGCTTAGATGAAGCCATTTCGTGGCACTTTCTCGTTTTATGTCTTCTTTCCTTTATTTATTTTATGTGTATGATTTTACGAATAAAATATTTCGATATCTATTCTAAATGTTTCAATGCGCTTTTGTGTAATGGTACTCCTACACTGATGTTATACGATGCCGTCATTATGTCAGCATAATGGAATCCTTATAACAGTATTTTATAACAACAGGTTCCCACCATACAATATTTTGCATACGACACATACAAGTATCCAGCAGGCCTGTGATGGCAGATTTTATCAGCGGATAAGTTGATATAAACCTGATAAAATGACAAACAATGGCGGTAACTGTCATTTTATCAGGTTAATATCAATTTATCCGCTGATAAAATCTGCCATCATAGGCCTACAGGACTTCAGAATCAAGCAATTTTAGCTAGACTCTTAAGTAAGTACTCTTAAGTCTTGGCCTTCTTAATACGCCTTATCTAAGGTAGAGTCACCAAAAGAGGGCCCGCGAGCTATTGAAAATGACACGTCTTTTTTGTTTAGCGAACAAGAGGATGTAAAAATAAGCTTAGACAGTACCTCCTGCTGACAGTACCTCAGAGAATCTCAAACATACAATTTACGTACACGCTTAAGCTGTACAAATGGCAATGACTGTGAACAACATAATTTTAATGTAATCGCGTGTACGTCACAAGAGCACAATCACGCTAAACGGCCAGATTTGCGTTAACGTCACACTCAATTGACGAACAAAATAGCTTCCTTCACACGGCAGCTAAACACACAATTACATCACGCAACAAAATACCATATTAAATATAAATACACAAAACACTTAATATGCAAAAAATAACAATAAACGCAACATCACGTCAACACAATATGTTTTAACGATAACAAAATGAAAATAATCTAGACGCGCATTCCTGCGGCACGAATGAAACCTTTTACTTTTTAGAAAATCAAAAATCTATTCAAGGCAAAGGATCCACAGGATGAATCCACAAAAACCTATCAATAAAATTTGAACTCTGTTTTAACCTAAATCATTCATATCAATGATAATAGGTATTAGGTAATTAAATAATGAATAGAATTTGAACACTATTTAGTCTGCTACCATATATCTGACGATGCTTGCAAATATTACCATAGTCATACCACGTTAAATCAGCACTGACTTTGTAAAAAAAAATGTGGGAAACTAGAATGAACTTCAAATCTGTATGAAAAAAAAAAGATTTTGTGCGGCATTTCCATTTGCAAAATCCAGGCAGAGTTAGCGTAATCGGATAATATGTAACAAAAATACTGGATTATTATCTTATTGCGAGTAAGAAAATGTAGGCAAAACATTTTTTGGAATCGAAAAATGTTTTTTCACCTCAGCAGCAGGAACGAGGGTTCTTTGATACCTAAAAACAGTGAGCAAAACTCAATTTTGCTGCGAGCGTGAGACAAAATGACCTTGTTGACCTTGGAATTACAATGTCAATCCGCGCGCGAGGTATAATACAAATTCGAAATACTCGGAAGCTATTCTTGCTGTCTTTTTCACGTCATTAGTAAATAGAGAGAGACAGAAATATTTTAAAATATATTAAATATTACAAGATTATCATGTGAAAAATATTATTACTTACAACAATCTCTCGTATTGTGATCAAACAGTAGTTACCGAACGCAGATAAAAAAAAGTTGACAAAAGTCAAAATGGCGGTATAGATATTTTAAAAATATTTAATTTATTTTGATTATTTTTTGTCTTATTAACTTATAATTGAGGTTTCTGAACTCAAATGTAAGAATATTATAATAAATACAAGTGAAAAAAGTGACAAAGAAGGATTAAGCATCACCCAGGTTGTATTTTCTATGTCTTCTCATTGCTGAGGTGAAAAATAGTGTGTTCAACATGAGAATAAAGTTATTTACATCTTGTGCTTTTGAGTCCCTCTCTACGCTCAAGATTCTAAATTAGAATCACTCGCTACGCTCGTGATTCTATTATAGAATCTTTCGCTTGCTCAGGACTCAAAATTAGTACTCGAAGTAAATACGAACTTTCTTCTCTTGTTGTACAAATATCTATTTTTTTGTATGCGACAACAATAGAATGCGACACAAAAGAATTAAACGGATCACCAGCATTTTTGTTACACATTGTATATTAGCGAAATATTTGCATGAAAAAGCCTTAGATACTTACTACAGCATCAGGTCGTAGTGCATTAATGAACTCTGCAGCGATCTTCCACTTGTATATAGTGAACCAAGCTGTGCCCGTGTAGGTGTCGCCCGCGTTCAGATATATCACGGGTGGGCCCTCGCCGGAGGCTGCTTTGCGTCTCGCCTCCTTTACACTGAAATTAGAATACGTATAGGGTGAAAATTTGATTAAATCAGACGTGTTGAGAAAGAGGACTAAAGTAAAAGGATAGCCTTATAGCATTAATTTATATAACTGTGATACTGTTTACATACATTCTTTAACGGCCTCCTAGTCCAGTCGGTATAGTGACCCTGCCTACGAAGCCTCTACGGACCTCCCGGGTTCAAATCCTGCTAAGGGCATTTATTTGTGTGTTTATCACGAGTATTTGTTCTTGAGTTGTTTTCTATGTATTTAGATATAAGTATATCTATCTAAATATATATAACTCAAAGGTGACTGACTGACTGACTGACTGACATAGTGATCTATCAACGCACAGTCCAAACCGCTGGTTCTAGAGATTCCAAATTTGGCACATAGGTTCCTTATAAGGTCTAGGGGTGCACTAAGAAAGGATTTTTCAAAATTCATCCCCTAAGGGGGTGAAATGGGGGTCCAAAGTTTGTATGGGGAAACAAGATTAGTTAGTCTATTTTATTCGAAACTTCACAGAAGTATTCCTAACAATAAATGAGTAAATACGTGTTGCAGGTTTTTTGAGAATTCAACCCCTAAAAGGGGGAAATGTGGTCAAAAATTCTGAAAATCAACATGGGTCATTTCTATGGTTTATCGGGTCGTTGATTTTAAAATCCGACGTGGCGGACGTGAAATACCATCTACCCTGTTAGGGTACAATGGGGTTGAAATGTCTAAATATCCATATGGGTGTCATTTTTGTGATTTTTTTGGGACTTTAATTAAGAAAATGGCATCGATTTTGAAATTTAATATTGTGGACATGAAAATTCTTGAAAGTATTTGTGCCAAATTGCAATCTTCTTCTAAATATATAAAAGAAGAAACTGACTGACATATCAACGCACAGCCCAAACCGCTGGTTCTAGAGATTCCAAATGTGGTACGTAGGCTCCTTATAAGGCATAGGGATGCACTAAGAAATTTTTTTTTTAAATTTACCTCCTAAGGGGGGAAATGGGGTTCAAAGTTTGTATGGGAAACGAGATTAGTTCAACTATTTTATTCGAAACTTTACAGGAGTATTCCTAACGATAAATGAGAAAACAAGTGTTTCAGCTTTTTTGAGAATTCAACCCATAAGGGGGAAATGTTGTGACAAAATTTAAATATCAACATGGGTATTGTTTCTATGGTTTATCGGGTCGCTGATTACGAAATCAACACTTAAGGGGGTGAAATAGGGGTTGATAGTTTGTATGGGGAATTTTTAAACGTTGAACCAATTTAGATGAAACTTGGTATAGAGATAGTTTGTGTACCGGGAAACGACATGGGACAGTTTTTATCTCGAAAATCGATCTTTAAGGGGGTGAAATGGGGGTTGGAGGTTTGTATGGAGATTTTTTTACCGCGAACCGATTTAGATCATTTTGTTGTGGATATAGTTTGAGTCCCAGGAAACAATAAAGAATATTTTTTAAGCCGAAATCAATCTTAGAGGGGTAGAAAACATGTTGGTAGTTTGTATGGCGAATTATTAACCGCTGAACAGACGATTGAAATGAAACTTGGTACATATTATATAGATTGAGTCGCGGTAAATAATATAGGATAGTTTTTATCTCGAAAATCAACCCTCTAGGGGGTGAAACGGGGGTTGAAAGTTTGTATGGGAAATTAATAACCGTTGAGCCTATTTAGATGATTTGGTATGGAGATATTTTGCGTTCTGGGGAAGGATGTATAATAGTTGTTATCCCAGAAGTCATTCCTTAAGCGGGTAAAAAGGAGGGTGGATCACTAATTCCACGCAAATGAAGTCGCGGGGAAAAGCTTCTATTCAAGAGTAGAAATCTGTATTAATCATAATCTCTCAGTAGTAAGTCGTTGATGGCGTAACAATTAAACAATTATTGCAATAATTTCTTTAAAATAAAAAATGAGGGAACCGCCGTCTTCAAAACGTGGTATACCGAAACCTCCAGAATGTAACGAATACTTTTCCGAAAACCGCTTCTAAATCGGTTCAGCGAAACGCAAGATGATCGCGGACAAACATACATTCCTACATACAAACATACGGGTCTAACTGAGAACCTCCTTTTTTAGTACTTTTAGTACGCGGGCGAAGCCGCGGGAACAAGCTAGTTTATCTATATAAGTATGTATATCGTCGCCTAGTACCCATAGTACAGTCGACTTCAAAGAGATGTATCCACTTTTGGACCTTACTACAACGCAATAAGGTGAAAAAGTGGATACATCTCTTTGTAGTCGACTGTACAGTCAGCTGCAGAGAAAAGGAACCCCCCTAACACTTAAAGATTATTGCCCGACGGCGAGCGCGTCACGTGATGTGACGTGTTCGCCCCGAGTACCTTCCCTCTCCCCGTGCCCCTTCACCCCGCACCCATATCTTTCCGAGCTTCACCGTCTCGTTTCCACTCAAATTATTTGCAGTTTTAATTTAATGGTATTTGCTCGGCTTCCGAGCAAATCACATGACCCAGAAAAACACACAAAAAGACATCGCTTAAGTGCAAGATTTGAACCCGGTCCCACCATGCGCCGGCCGAACATCTGACCATGGCTTATACCCCTAGGCTGTCAGCTCAGTTGCATACCCCAGCGAAATTAAGATTAGGATTATGCTAGTGCATCCATACGTCACTTCTCAATCGATTACAAAATAAGGTTGAAATTCGTATAGATTTCTCGTTTGATTAAATAATGTTCTTGTTGCGGATTGTTGAACTACCGCAATTTTAATTTAGAAAACTAACTGTAGTCTTTATGCGTGTTATGATCTACAGGTTAAGGTTGAGTTTAAAATAATTTACTTCGTCTTATTTACTAAATTGTGATTGAGGGTAACCTTATAATGTCTTTTCAAGTCATTAGGTTTTCTTTCGATTCGCTAATAACATATTCTTAATACTATTCCGGATACTTATCTGAATTTCTAAGTTTTCGTATAGTTCGATAATTCGAAACAATGGTGCGATTAACAAAGTTTTTAAAAACTAAAATTGTTGTGCATTGGGAAGAGGGAAAAAGTATCAAAAAAATAGCACGAGATATGGACATAACGGTAATATTTCTGTTATATGTATTTTGTTGTCATATAGGTATACCATACTTATTGCAGCAATTATGTTGCAATATTGCCCACAGGTTTTTTTGTGTTTAAAATATTATCATTTTCATTATAGAGGAAAACAGTTCGTAGATGGATACGAAGGTATCAAGCGACGGGTGACGTGGAATGCGATCGTCAAGGTCCTCTGCCAGTTGCTTACACTGATGACTCGGAGCGACACCGAAATATTGTGGAAGTTCATTCAGTGGCACCTTTTAAAACTACACGATCAACTGCAGAAACTTTTGGAGTGTCGCTTAGCACGGTTCGAAGACACCTCCACGCTGCAGACATCCATAATTATAAACCGGCGAAAAACATTAAGCTTACTGACGACCACCGCACTGATAGAGTAATGTTTGCTAATCGTTATTTAAATTTCGATTGGGAAAACGAAATTGTTATATTTACCGACGAAAAGTGCTTCAAGTCAGATAAGGATGGCCGAAAAATTTTGTGGAGAAGAAGTGGACAGAGGTTTAACCCTAAAAATGTATTAGATTTGAGAACAAGCGGACGGTTAACACTAGGTGAGAAAAAATTGTTTTTATTTAAATTTAGTATATGGTATCTATACCGTAAATATTGTTTATATTTACTTGATATTTATGATTGCATTTTTTTTAAATATTTACTCTTTTTAGGTTACTGGGGATGGATGTCTTCGATGGGGCCAGGCGAGCTGGTCGAAATAGGCGGCCGAATGAACAGTGAGCGATACCTTGAAGTTTTGAAGGACGTAATGCTGCCTTCTGTGCGTGTTGCATATCCTGAAGGCCATATTTATTTAGTTCAGGATAATTCCTCAGTGCATCGATCCAAAATCGTCCAAGACTGGTTAAAGGCACAAAATGATATAACGGTGTTTAAGTGGCCGGCAAAAAGTACGGACCTAAATCCAATAGAAAACTTGTGGGGTCAAATGGTTTTGAACTGGGACTCTAGTGAAATAAAGTAAAAAAAAAAATTGGATGAAGAGGTAAACAAAACTTGGGAACTAATGCGAAATAGTGATGCTTGTTTCAATATGGTTGCAAGCATGAAAAGTCGACTTCAAGAAGTGATAGATAATGAAGGCTATCCTCTTCGCTATTAAAAAAGTAGGTATTTACTCCTCACAAGTGTTTCGTAGCAAAGTATTAGATTAGAACAAACGAGCATAAATCGCTCGTTCGACAATGCTTTCAATTTCCCAATATATTGTTATTTCGTAGTTAGTCAAATTAAACAACCTTAGTTATCAATAATAAATATACTCTTGTTTACGAGTATTTATGTCTTAATACACCACATGATCTCACATAGTTATTTTTTCTAAAGTTGTGTATAATCAGAAATGGTGATAACGGAGAAAGATGTAAATTGCTAAGACTAATAATGGTATTTAGCATGTTGGTTTCTTTCTCAGTGACTCACTCCCAGTAAAAGATTTGTGTCATGTATAGATAGTCTATAAAGTCTCTAGAAATATCAATAACTGTAAACAAACTGTTAGGTGTCTGTTTATAAACGTTATAAATGTCATCCAATATCTATTTTGTGTTTTGTTAGTAATGACGATCTGCGAAAGACTGCTGGCAGGTGCTGGATGCGGCAAGCTGAAGACAGGGCGCTATGGCGCTCATTAGGGGAGGCCTATGTCCAGCAGTGGACTAATATAGGCTGATGATGATGATGATGATGATGACCCATCTTTTCTTGTATACCTCATTTCGGAAAATGTCTCTATAATAATAATATAACAGTCAACAAAAGGTAATTAATGAAAAAAAAAGGAAAAAAAAAGTGATGCCAACGGCGGAATTGAACCGGTGTCCTCATATTAGTAGTCTAATAGTATAACCACTAGAATCATCTTCTATTCGACACGACGAAAATACTTAACGCTTTCATGTCATTACCAAGGGGGGGGTCCTTTTCTCTGATGCTGACTGTACAAGCTTTGGTTAGTTTGGGACTAGGTTAATTTGTGTAAGATTGTACTCAAATATTTATTATATTTATTTATTACTTAATACATTCTTGCTTTATGAAAGAATCAAACATATCTCTTTTTGGCCCAGTGGTTGACTGATAGAGAATGCCTTAAGGCATTAAGTCCGCCATTTGTATATTTTCTGTGCATTAAAGTTGAAATAAATAAATAAATGTCATAATTATTTTTGCATGTTGTTAAAGTGGGGCATTCCACTCATACAATAGATTGTTATTAAATCAAATACAAACATTGAAAACATTGAAAAAAAACCGGCCAAGAGCGTGTCGGGCCACGCTCACTGTAGGGTTCCGTAGTTTTCCGTCCGTCACAGTAAGTGTCCCCACTTAAGAGTTAAAATAACACCGTTATGTAGGATATGATATGAGCGTTCCACGTACAGCGACATCTATCGGCAAATTAAGTAAACTAGCGCGCGAGCATAAAGTATGGAAGATGATTTTTATGGGATAATTCTTTATTGCGTGAACCGATTTTCACCGTTTTTACTTTATTTGAAAGCACGTCATTTCATTGTAATTTTGTAGAAATTACAGGTACAATAAACACCTGCTTATACGGTTAAATTACAAACTTAGTTCAGAAATTATTTTGTATTTTTTTTTCAAAAACTATTCATCCTATCAAGTTCAAAATAATTTTCCTAGAAAGTTTTTATAAAGTTCTATTTTTGAGATTTTTTTCATATTTTTAAAACTTATGGTTCAAAAGTTAGAGGGGGGGGACGCATATTTTTTTACTTCTGGAGCGATTATTTCCGAAAATATTTACATTATCGAAAAATGATTTTAGGAAACCCCTGTTCATTTTTAAATACCTATCCAATAATATATCACACGTTAGGGTTGAAATGAAAAAAAAAATCACTTCCCACTTTACGTATAGGGGAGGTACCCTAATAAAAAAATAATTTCCACTTTTTATTTTACCACTTTGTCGGCGTGATTGATATACATATTAGTACCAAATTTCAGCTTTCTAGTGCTAACGGTCACTGAGATTATCCGCGGACGGACGGACGGACGGACGGGCAGACATGGCGAAACTATAAGGGTTCCTAGTTGACTACGGAACCCTAAAAATGAACCCAGCATGGCATTACGGCTGCTGTAAAGCCGAAGTAGATCAAAATAAATGCAAAAATATGATTGAAGGCATTGAAAATTTCGTCAACTTAGTAACTTGACCCATAGCTTAATTGGTAAAGCGATCGAGCCCCGGCAAGGCGTATCGATGCAGGTTCAAGTCCTGCTGGGTTGATTATTTTTTGAATGTTTTCAATGTTTGTATTTGATTTAATAACAATAAATAAATGTGCCCAGATTATGACGGCAAAGCGTGCGGTATGTTCGACCATATCAAATATAATATACCAACCAACGCTCTTCGAGCTGTCTAAGTGCGGTTTCACATTATCCGATCGATATTGGATGTCGGATAGGACCACGAAGAAGACAAATTCAGAACTTGTGATTTCTATATTTTTTTCTTAAAATACCAAATGTGCATTGCTTAAAAGAAAGCATTAACGCAAAAAAGGCGGCCTTAATGCCATAAGCTATTTTCTAGCAGCTTATTTCTTTATAGGGACAGTGTGAAAACGCTTTACCCTACAAAACGATGTTGTTACAGTTTCGCTACTGACGTTAATAATAAATTCATACTTGTGAGTTGTGACAAAAGAGTTGGCGGTCTTTGTACAATTGCACCATTTGCACCATCCTAATTCAACATTTAAAATATCCAAATATTAGTTAGTACAGTCGTCATCAAATATATCGGAGCGGCCACGGTGGTCATAAATATCTGATCAATGCCTCTATTGTCAAGGCGATAAAGTGCTCATTCAGATATTTTAGAGAACCTTGGCCGCTCCTATATATTTTATGGCGACTGTACGAGTATTCAGCATTTAAATTACCGTATTAAAATAGTCTGTTTTTGGGTCAATGATTCGCGGAACATTTTAAAACAGAAAGCATGAAATGTCTAGATTAAAGAGCAATTAAAATACGAGCGTAGTTTCATTTGAATCCCTGGATGCGGATTAGTCGATCCAAATGGTATTCTGTAAATTCCATTTGAGAACGGCGTATGGAGAGTCTGGTTTAAAGAACGATTCGATGTTGTGGTTCAGAACAACATTGTTTGTGATGTTAGGAGCTTAGTACTGAAGCTTCCTGCTGTTTTATGGTTTTTAGGTAGATATTTAACTGTGGGTACAAAGGACTTTTGTAAAATTATGCTAAAAATGTCCAATTGAAGCTTCATACTTCCAATTCCGTTATTGTCAGGGAATTAAAGCTAGGACAATTTTGCGCAAACATTTACAGAACCCGAAGCTTTAACTAAAATAAAAGGAGAGTTTTGTAGGATTCACTCGGGACAAAATTCTGTAGTTGGATGGTATTATTTCCCTAGAAAATTTCCGTAAAAAAGAAGGTAGCGTGTAGAATAAAGGTGTATTTATCATTTTCCAGAAAATGGATTGTTAAGTCGCATATAAAAATAAGGATATGGTGGAGAAATTCACAGCCATCACGTAAGTTTCAGTAGCTCAGTAGCTCAGTTGGTCAGAGGGATGGGCATGTATCCCAGAGTTCGAGACTCGCCTGAGGCAGTGGATTTTTCCTTTATTTAGCAGACATTCTGCTTAATACAAAATTAATTCTCTTTAATCGACGTCAAACCGTGATATAGTCACGTGAATGCAACGACAAAAATTAGCATTTTAGCGAATCCATAATCTCTAGACGTCGCCATCGTTTCTGTGTCAAGGTCTCCGAGTTTATGCCACGTGCCACCAACAAGACTCAACCATTCATTCGACAAGAAGCGGTCAAATAAATCGGCTTCTGGGCCGCGATTCGAAAAATAAACACACACACTGGACAGACACAGCTCCAACCCAACTCAACCCAACTCAACTCAACGCTATAACGACATTGACATTTGCTATACGAACAGATTGGTTACCAATATTGTACCAATATTGTACCAATGTTGTATCATTGTTGTACCAATGTGAGCCCAATGTGTGACCAATGTGAGACCAATGTTGAATGAAAATCTGTTCGAATAGCAAATGTCAATGTCGTTATAGCGTTGAGTTGAGTTGGGTTGGAGCTGTGTCTGTCCAGTGTGTGTGTTTATTTTTCGACTCGCGGCCCTGGGTGCTTAAACAATTTATGTAATTGTACCTATACTAGAGAGTAGAGATTAGAAATGTCACTATTAACCCAAATAATCGCAGTTCGCTTACAACAAACGGTTAGATCTACATTTGGAATTGGACCTTATAAATAATAGCACTAAGTTGCTTATTGATTATGCGCGTTCTGTAATTTTATGTATAGTATTAGTGTAAAGCGGATGAGACAAATATACTTAATAAGTGGTACCCCATGGCCGTACATCGCACCATACCCGACAATACCCGTGGCAGATTAGTGTGAGAAGTCTCTTGTGCATACAATGCAACTAAAAACGCTAAGGCGGCTTTTACACTGCTGCGGTTTCCGCATGCGTCGCCGGTGCGAAAGCGAGATAGCGCTGTCACGCTTGCACATTAGCAGTGGTCCGAATCACACTTACAACGCTCACAACGCTAAAAGTGCTGATAGTCGGTCCGAATCATTAGCGCGCTCAAGGCGGCATAAGTTGTGTTTTGATTCGGACCACCGTAAACGGCTGCGTGAGCGCTGTCAACGTCAATTTAATGAAAATCATGTGTCAAACGTATGTCAAATGTCAACTTGACGTTTGTGCTCAAGGTGCTTACGCCTAGGATCGTGAGCACTGTAAACGCTGTCAAGTGATATCATTCAATGACGTCACGACATCTATGTTGGCGCTGTGAGCGTGATTCGGTCCGCCCGTATCGTCGCCGCATCTGGTTGCGGCGCCAGTGTGATAATAGCCTAAATGGGTCTAGGATGTGCAGTTCGAAGTTGAGATGTATGGCGTCGCTTTGTAACCTACCTCTAGAGATTGAAGAACCAAAATTTGGCAACACTGGCGTATTTTAAATTTTAAGATGTAGCGCCCTGGGCCTGTGAAAGTCGGCCACACCATAGCCACCCAAAACAAAGCGCGACGTTTGGCTTCGGCCCAGTTCTTTATTCATACATACGCTCCTGTTTGGCAAATTATTAGACGATTTGGTGGCAACCCTAGGGAACCCGTCGTAGCAGTTCCCCGCTTCCCTGTCGGCCGTGGTACGAGTGCATAGTTGCACACCACACTGAGCTGTGAGGTCTGTCCGAATCGCGCGTACATGTCATTCTTGTGCAGAATGAGTGGATCAAAGTTGGGATGTATGGCGGCACATTCCAGATATTCCAACCTAACTTTAGAGATTAACCGGCTTAAGTTTGGCACTATATTAGATTACTTACACAGTGGCAACTCTAGGAAACCCGCCGTAGCACTTCCCCGCCTCCCTGTCAGCCGTAGTGCACACCCCGCTGAGTTGCGAGGTCTGTTCGAAGCGCGCGTGCATGTCATTGTTGTGCAGAATTAGTAGTTCGAAGTTGGGAGGTATGGCGCCGTTTTCGGGTGACTTGATGACTGTGCTGGATGAAAGCGCCGCTGTTGCCAGCAACGTGATGACGGTTGGAAGTTTCTGGAAAGGTTAAGGACAGACGTTAGTATCAAATTGATTTAAAAAATTTGCAATTTCTGGTCCACCAAGTAAAGGACGTTTCTAACTTCAATAGGTAACAGATAACTAAATACATTAAATTTCACTGATTAAGCAAAATCTCCTTTGCTACCTACCTACCTGTTAATATGATAAGATTAGACCGTTAAGACGTCACATCTTTTCATAAATAAATCCTTTTTTGTACAACACCGTTAACAAGTACCGTTTGTTGCGTCCGTAATTTTCGCTAACCATGTTCCTATTGCATTTTTTTGCAAAATAAATCTATACTTCCGCTGTTCATCATCCCTATTAACGTCCATCGTCATCTTACCCCTCCTCCTATTTATGCATATACAATAAGCTCTCCTTGTTGAATATTACTCTGAGAGGATTTCAGTTAGGTAACACAATAGTGCAGGCGAGGCTAATTGAAATGCAGTCGGACTGAGAACACGCAAATTGGAGGTCATGACGTCACGCACTGTCTAAGAAATTGAATGTTATGGCAGCCGTCGTCAAAGTGTGTGTGAGAAGTCAGGCATATTGATAATAGGCTACTTTATTTATATACCTTGTCTACAAAGCGAATTGTTTAACTGTATTCATTAATAAATAATTATAAAAATACACAAACATAAACTTTATTTTTGTATAACAGAAAATCCATTTAAAGGTAATAAATTCGTGCTGAGGCACAGTAACTTGCAATTCTCGTATTACAATTTATAATCCTAGTAGCAATTGCGTTGACATTTCATTTACGAGTAAGGTATAATCCGGATGCAAAAACTCATTAGGAAAGGTGCCTCATAATAAAAAAAAAGATGACTCCTCCAAACGGTCTCAGTAGCTCTGTTTGTAAGTATACAGGATGTAAGCGTTAAGTGTTTACAGGTGATTATTCCGCAAATAAGAAAGATATAAAAAAACGAATATTATAATATTTATTTATTCGTATGGCATTTTTAACAGACTCGCTTAATCATATTTAATTCTAAAAGTAGGTAGGTAGACCAGTGCGTGTCAGACCACGCATAATGGAGGGTTCCGTACCTACTATCGAAACGATAATATTAAAAGTCGTATCTGCCTATGGAAGAAGTTTTTTGGAGAAAACTAAAAAACGCGTTAACCGATAATACGAGTATACGAAATAATTTTCTTAAAAATAATAATTTTCTCATTTTTTCATATTTTTCGGATGACCGCGGTTTCAAAAGTTACAGGGGCCAGGGGAACACATTTTTTTAGACTTTCGGGGGTGATTCTTTCTGATAATGTTTAGGTACTCGATCAAAAAAAAACAAACAAACCTCAATGTTATTTTTAAAGGCCTATCGATTGATGTGCAACATGTTGATATTTGGTAAAAAACGTTTTTTTTGACAATCAGTTATATGTATGGAGTGCCCCCTAAAAATATATTTTTCAACAATTTTACTACAAAACTACGTAGCGGCATACAAAATATACCTTAAGATAAAATTTGATTAAGATAAGTCTTCCAGTTTCCGAGTAAAATGGCTGTGACATACGGACGGACGAACGGACGGTCAGACGGACATGACGCAACTATAAGGATTACATTTTTGCCACTTTGGCTACGGAATCCTAATAAAAAGAGCCTACGAAATAAATCCGACAGTTTTTTATGAAACGTTGGTACCTACTTCAAACTAATTGGAAATCTGAATATTCAAATAGATCTAAATAATACTTAGAAATAAAGAAAAGTAGAAAAATCCACTGCCTCAGGTGAGACTGGAATTCGCGACTCTGGGAAGTCTGGGATACATGCCATACATTAGTCGCGAGTTCGAGTTGGAGAGGCAGTGGATTTTTCTACTATTCTTTATTTCTAATCATTGTGGTGTCGTTAGCAGACGTTCTGCTTAATACAAAATTAATTAGATCAAAATAATGTTTATTTTTAATGTGAAAAAAAAAATGTTTTTTCAACGCGTTGCGCTCTGCGTGAATGAGTGGCAGTTTGCGTTGATCCCAAGCCAATTCACCGAGGCCCGCCCGTCCAATTGACTCCAGATGCCTCGTTCAGTCCAAATGACGCTCATGCCCAAACTATTTTGCTACGTAAAATTGAAATGGAAAATGGGAATATAATGGATTTTCCTTAAGCTGGCGGGACGTGGTAACTTTCCATTTCGCTTTAACTGGTAATCAATATATTTATTTATATTATAAAAATACAAACTTAGTACTTACCTACTGTACAAAATGCGGACCCACCTATAATATAATAAGGCTACATTATAATTGCTTATATTATTATTTATAATTGAACTAATGTTTGCCTACTTGCTTAATATGTTCCTATGATTGGTCCTAGGGTAACATTTGGGCTAGACTTTGTAAATGTCTAGAGTCCCTTTGGTCGGTGGAGGCTTAGTCGTAGGTATCAAAATTCAATCGGTATCAGATTCGTATATTTTCGTATGGTTATCAAAGAAATTTTTTATAGAAATTAAATCAAAATAGGTAAGTGTATATTTTAGAACTAAAAATTAAATCCCCTCTTTATGCTATAAATTTAAAAACATCACAAAAGGTAACAAACTTGAACATAGCCGGCAACTTTTCAACTTGCCGTCTGATTATGGAATTATGCAGTTCAAGATGGCGTTTGGCGCCAAAAAAGGTTCGTTCATTGAACTTCATAATTGCCTGCTACCTGCACTTCTGGGAAGCAACGCCGGGATAAAAAACACCTCAAAACGGGACAACCTTAAATTCTTGAACGAAATGTTATGCAACGCGTTCGGTCCCATAGATCGATTGTGATTGGATGATGGATGTAATAGTGTGGGAAATCTACCGGGTCGTTGTATGGAGACCTCGCATTCATTCCTCAGTCGATTATTCTTTTGCTAGGATGTAGAATAGGTCATAACAAACACAAAACACTATTTTTCCAAAAAAAAGTATGTCAGTTTTGGTATTTTTACAAAAATGTACAAAAAGCTTAATACTTTGTACTGGAATTTTTCTCAGGGTATATTTTTTTCACTAAACAAATTATTTTGATTACTGACAGATACTGTCAAAAGTTCAAAAAAAAAAAATTCAAATAAAACTGTCACTTTTAACAAAAGTAATTGGTAACACTCGTCATTTTGTTTGGAAAAATTCTCAGTCAGGTTTGTAACAGTGGGTGTTACGTTAATCTTATTTTAGCATAGTATTTACGAATATCCAAAAAAATATTCTAAAAATAAAATTGTTATTACAGTAGAAAATTCCTCAGCCTGGTTTCGTTTTTTATTCACGTGAGGTAGTCAATTCAACAGCCACAACCGAAATTTCCAAAAAATATTCCACATACAATACGTCAAATCTCGAAATGAAAAATTTGTCTAGCCTTTTAAAGCGAGTGAGCACGCAGTAATATGTCGTCGTGCTTCAGCTATTGAGTCCAGTTAAGCATGCGCGGCTACGACTCAGCTACGCTTGCGTCATAGTGAAAAAAGTGGAGTAAGTTACTTCAATTATATAATTGTCTAATTTCATATTTGTACTTAACTCGTATCATTATAATTTTAATAAATATTTTGATGGCGTATTATTAATTAAACAATTTAGTATTTATTTGAAGCATCAGAGTATCATTGCCTCACTAAATATAACACCATCACCACTACTCGCCAACAGATGACGCGTGTAGTGTCATAATGCACACAATGCAGCCGCATGCACCGATACAACTACGCTTCGACACTAGTCACGCCGCCTACCAACAGATGGTACATTGATCGAGTTATATAGATGCCGCTAACGTTTGTTCAACGCAGAAACATGACCCTCGGCGCATTGCCGAGGACTTTTTGAGAAACGCCCTACCGGTCTCAAGGTACGCATGCTATATGCGTCAACCAAGTTTGAGCATTTTAGTGTTGTGACACTAAGCCACTAGGGGTGCTTGTCCTAAGGGTGTGCCCTTAGGACAAATTACTGGCCTGGTACACATCTACCTAGCTGGGTAGTGCTCGGCAAGTAATCACTAGAGAGAAGAGAGTACATGTAAATTTCTAAAGCAATAAATTGTATCCCATCAAAAACATTACATGTACAATAATGCCAGCCTCGCAACGCAGATCTCCTACTTCAGAAAGTAATGAGGTCCAATGTAAAACCAAGCCGGTGTGCCGGAGTTTACTAACAACATGTCATTGTGATCTTTTGAATATTAGATGTGTATATTTTTATAATAAAAAGAAACAGAAAAAATAACTTTGTTTCTGCATATATTTATAAGGGATTACAATGTTAACTGTGCGGTTTGTAAAAGTAGATATACCATGATCGTAATCAGTGAGTCAGTGACAAAATTAAGGAATTTTGACTTGCAATAGTTCTTAAAGTATATAGTGAAATTCAATGATATTGGGATCTTCCTTGTGTTATGGCCTCTTTGTCACAGAAATTTCAGATTTCAGATAACAGAATTAGAGGGGGGTCAAAAATGGCCTGAATGGCTTCGGAAAAAGAATGGTTCGGCCGTGCCTTTGTTTTGCTCGACTTGGCAGGGGAACTGCCGTGCCCACAGATCTGGTACGCGCGACTTTTTGTCGTCGCCCCCCGCCTCCCCGCTAGAGCGATAACCATAGATTTCTTCATAGCGGGTATATCAAGACATATGCGAAACAGCGCATTTGCCAGATGACTTAAACTTTTTATTTTACCCAAATTTAAACATAAGTTGTACTTATAAATGACGCTTAAATAAGATTTATGTCTGTTGTGTAATTCACCTGTGACAACTGTATTTTTTTCTCTGTGTGTAATATTTAATTATTTCTTTTGTTATAAGTCGAAATACGAGTAGATGTCATATGCTTTAGAAAAAGTGACCAAGTCCTCCGGTATCCGTGGCGAGGCCAGCAGACATCATCTTTTTTTTGGCATCTACCTATGGTTGATATAACTATAAACATTATTAGACATTCAATGACATAACATGCAATAGAATCAACATTATTGTACGCCAAACACTGGCCATTGTCATGTGTTGTTTCGTAGGTACAATAAATTATTTGTATCTGTATGGATCGAAGCGAATACTTACTCCGAAGACCGGATAGCCACTTATCCACATAGTCTCCGCTGGCAATCTACTGGCAGTAGGATGTCGGGTCGCCCCCCAAACCCGCAATACAAAGAGGCGATAAGTTCAGACAGATGTAGCCTAAGCCGGTCTCGGCTAGAAGTTGCCGTTTAAGATCGTGGCAAGTGCAAAACTTTTATGCGAGCCCTATGTCCCTAATGAGGGACAACAGGAACAGATTTTCGTCACCACAGTTACATTAGTGACCGATTGAATAAATCTTTTTGTAAAAATCTGTTTCAACTTAAAGAAAATCACAATTTCCAAAAATTTACAAAATAGTTTTATTTGTTCCATATGACTATGTAGACCCCGTTTTCAGTGGTGAAATTTTAATGAAAATGCTAGGGTTGGCATAGCACATTTTAAGATTCTTTACATGACGTATATATATTTTGATGTAAGCTATATACTTATTTTATTTATACAGGGTGGAAAGATAAGTCGGGCCCTGGAGGGAAACTACCTTAAAACCTTGAGATAGCTCAATTCGCTCAAAGGAAACATTCTTTTATTTTTCCTTAAAACTAAAACTGCATTCACAGTTTTTTCTTAATTTTCACTTTATTCCATACCAATTGTATGAAAAATATTATTATTATTATTATTTATGTGTTCTCTTGTGCCCTAAACTTGGTTGATATTTAGAAGTTTTTATCCTCGTTGGAAACAGGATCGATTGGCATCAATTGTCATAAAAATTATTTATGGCAAAAATTACAAAATAAATACTTTTTTTGAAAACTGTACTCTTTTCCAAAAATTTGTAAATGCAGTTATGTCCCTTTAAAGAAATTAAAGAATGTTTCCTTTCGGTGAATTGACCTATCTCAACGTTTTCATGTATCCTCTAGATATATATCCTCCTCTAGATATATAGATATCCTCCAGGGCCCGATTTATCTTTCCAGCCTGTATATTAAGGCAAAGGACTTTAACGAGGTTTAATTTGGTATATAAACTGCATAATAGTTACTTAATTGTATTTTTTTCGGCAATTATGATTGATGTCATATTAATCACTTAATTGTTTATTCAGTAAAAGTATGGATTTCCTGAATAATCTTGCTAAATTTTCTCAGTTTCTCAGTCTCAGCGACGCGGAAATGGTTACTAAATTTAGTATAACTGTGCAATAGATACCAATTTTTTCGAATAGGTAAGCCTGGTAAGCGTATTAGATTATAGTTTTCTAATAAATAAATAAATTTGTTTTTTTTTCAGTAACATGATACAATTGTGCAAATGCATATGCATTTTAAAGTAAGATAACTAAGATTCGTGTTAAAACGTGTTAAATTAAATCGTATATATATGACGGTTCCTAGGATGAAATGGTCACAGTATTCAAAACAATTATGACAAGCGGAAAAAGATGGCCAAAAAATGAATTGTATTGCACAAGCGATAACCAGACATCAGAGTTACAGAAAATGTTACCTAATGAAAATACCATCTCAACGAATGTAACCTTTTTGTCATGGAGCGGTGATATAATTGAAAATTATGTTTTTTTTTTAATATGTCACATGTTGTACTCGAAATAAAATATTGTGTGACAACCCTATGATTCGATATCATTAAATTTTCACCACTGATAACGAAGTCTCCATATGACACATCTACACAACACGCATGCATTTTAAAAATGAGTCAAATATATTACAACTGGCGTACTTACACTGTGACTAGGCGTTTAGCATCACTGCAAATTATATCAATTAAGATAAAATTACGAACAGTATGGGTGTATTAATGTAGTGTTAATGTATATTTTAGTAACGTGCAGAACCATAAAAGTAAACTTTTTCTTTGTGTTTATTAAAGAAGATAACGAGAACGCTGCGCATGGCCCCTCGCATCCCCACTCCCGCGTCCCGCGTCCTGCACGTGCGCATTCCACTAACGAGTGAAATATTAGGTATCTTTATTTGTGACATGATTTAACTTTTTAATACGCAGGATATTTTTTTGGATTTTCGTACAGTCGCAAGAAAACTCTTAAAGGAAATATAATAAAAAAAAAATTGACGGAGCAATATTCTACTGCGAATAAAGCATTTTTATACTGAAAACGTTTGATGATAAAAGTTTTGGATTTTTTTTTGTCATACGTAAAATACATACATTTAATGTCAATTCAGTAAAAAAAAGACGGAGCAAATTTCCGATGTGAGTTACACAAAAAAAATATTTTTTATAAAAAAATATGTTCAGTTATGCATTTTTTTTTTATATTTTTAACATTGGTACACAACACATACGTTAAGTCAATATTTCTAGTGCAATAAAATTAGACTGAGCATTTTTCCAAACGTAAATATAGACGATATAAGAGTTTAGATAAAAAAACCTAAGAAGGACAATAGTTTTTTTTTGGAAAAATATATATATACCATCTACTCCTGACACTTTATCATGCTGTAAAGTTTTTTGGACTGATGAGTTAATGCGAGGTCAACCCCTCTATTGCCTGGCCTATAATGGCCGAAACTCCAAACTCGTGGCTGTCAGAGAACGTTGCAACCAGTGGTTGCTTTTAATGGGTAAATACTTTAACTAATATTGTAATTTTAATTAGACTGATTTACCATTTTAATATCAGTGAAGAAATAAAAGCTCTGGGATTATTGGAGGTAGTAAACAATGGCTTGAATATTACTTAGGTAGATACTAATATTTGAAGTAACTAGAATCTATACATTTTGTGTAGGCCGAGCGTTTCTTATGTTTTAATTTCCATCGAAGTAGGTACCGTAAAAAGAAGATATGACGTGGGCAGTTGAGTTATGAATGGGGAGAATAGGGATGGTGTTTTTAGACCAAGGTAATAGTCAAATCGCTATGTAAATAAAATATTCTCTTGACAAATCAAGCTATTGTAATACTCACCCAATTGCTATTCCTACTAATCCCAACTACGGAGTGGGAGTCCCAAGTGGGATTTCCCACTATTTTATGTTTATCATTAAAATTATGAAGTGAATCGACAGATAATAAATAAAAAACTGACATTCATACGTCTAGACAATTTTTTATGCACATTGGTTTTGGAACTTTGGGTTTGTCCCCACTCACCCCATTTCACGGTACCTACGTAATTTACGTACCTAACACTTGACAGGTTATTCTTGATAAACATTTACATTAAAAAATAATACTTCTTATGAGTAGCATTTCATACATATTTTTTTTAAATAACAATTGACAAGCATTTAAGCAAGATAACAAAAGAAAAGTACATTTCTAAAATATTTGTCTTATTTTGTAAATAAGTGGTATTATGTGTGTACAACGGTATAAACTCATTCTTCAGAGACTTCTAGAAATATTCGATATTAAATAATTGTTAGTGGAGCTGTGTGTTTGCGGTAACTAAACGACGAGCTTTCCTCTCCGAGAGAGCTCAGGCTGTTCGGAATTAGTTAATTAATAGGCACCTAGTATACCTAGTGTACCTACCTTTATTTACTAGAATCTATGTATGTTGAAACAACGAATAGTACAGTTTTTATATTGATTGTAATGACGTTTTAAATTACATGTATTTTAAACTAACAAACTATTACTATATAAATCTAAATTATATCTAAAAAAATCGGGCCCCCGCGGCATGGTGCCGAGGATGCTGGCAGCATTTCCCCGCTGTATCGCAATACTAATACGTTGAGCGAGGAAGCTGCCAGCTCTTCGGTCACCAGTTGATTCGATGAGTCTTTTTTTGAGCTCTTTAAAAAGTTGCTAGGCACTCCCCACGGGCCATGGGCCTTGACTCCGAAAGGTGAAAAAATGTAATGACGTATTTTTTTACAGAAACTACAATTATAGCAGGGCTGCTCATTAAATAACTAAAAGAATAGTTTTCATTCCTAATACTTTGTATTTATCACTACATTTGCAAATAAATATTTGATTGATTGATTGATTGGTATAACAACTTTGTAACTAAAATATTATAAGAGATGTGTTACTGTTTCCTATGGAACGATTTCGTAGCGTGTGCCGTAGAAATATCACCTTGACAAAACGCCTGTGAAATGAAAACGTAGTAATAGATTTGTTCTGATTATTATACCTAACAATGTCGTAGCTTTGTTCTGATAATCACAAAACATAAGTAGTTCGATATCAAATAGATTAAGTCGATATAATATAAGTAGTCATAAACGTTATCAACTTAATTTCATTTACATGAGGTCGATGATGGAGGTGTTATGCGAAGGCGTGTGAAAATTACAGCGCCCTTCGGTGGGTTTAAACTTGTATGAAAACAAAATCTGATGTAGCTATGTTACATACAAATACTGTATGATCTAATTAATCTGCACTTAAATCGGTCAATCTATCGAGAAATACGGTATTATTTGTTTCTCAACAATGACAAGGCCTTTCATTCCAGAGGCGTATAGTCTTTATCAGTCATGTATACAATACAAATAGATCGATAATAAAATAGTTTAGTGCTCATCTCATAAAATAAAACCACAGAGAGATTAATTCTAGGCAATTTTATTGCTAAGAAATTATTTCTTCTTAGATAACGGGTTGTAGTAAGTAGCCGGTGTATTTACCATAACAATTCAGCTGATGCAATAAATTTTGTATATTTTCGAGCCGTACAGATAGTGTTTAATGCATTTGAATTAAGTAAGTATACGAGGTTCTATGCGCTACTATATATTATCAATGTAGAACGTCTCGATATAATTTTTGATTGCGTAATTATCAAACTCTCGTATTGTTCTTTCATGGTGCCGTATTCTTATTTTAAAATACAAAAACAATACATAAAAACACAATCTATCTCAAACATAACTCTAACACTCATCAAATGTTTAACTAATAATATTGAAGTTGTATTGGAGTTGCATCGGAATTTTACAAGCGCAAGCTGTATTGCGTAGCTAATGCAATGGAGTTGTATTGAAGTTGGGTCGTATCTAATCGTGTTTTAAAGTTAGAATACGGCCCCTGGATTAATAAAATTTAATGTTACCTATTGGGTAATTTCTGTGTTTACTACCATGCGGAACGTGGTCTCGGTAAAATCGGGATTTCAGCGTTTGTCCACAAGCACTAATGAGTTTACTAATAACTACCGAAGTGCTGCTATTATCGGATTGTGCAGTAAGGACTCTGAAGTGGCTAATGAAGAGGAAAACCATAAAAAGAACATGACGCAAGCAACTTCACCTCTAATTTCTGTTCGATTTAATACAAGTTTTAGCAGCTAGATGCTCGGAGCTCATGCGCAGATTGAATTTTACTTAAATTCTTGGAGCTGACATTTAGACCGACTGATCCGAATTTTATCATTTCTTTGTGGACGCTCAGAGAGCGAGACAGAGAGAGAGAGAGAGAGAGAGAGAGAGAGATAGATCGATATTTAAAATGAAATGAAATGAAAAATATTTATTTGGTGCAAAGCGAACAGAAACATAACATAAAATATACAAATAGTTATAAATGTTATAATACAATTAAAAAAAAAAAAATCGATCAGTCTTATTACTCTTACTTACTGATACCTCGCTGTCAAAATCTTGTTCTTTTTCTTCACAATGCTGTTAACAGTTGACTTTATTGTCAGACTTCTGACACGATAAAAAATATAAACAATGCCCTTGTGTTGATATCAGCAAAGTGAATGATAAACGCGTATTGTATTATGGTAGTTGGTTGTATTATTTTACATAACAAATGAAAGGTGACATCTACTAATAAATACTCACCTCCTTTGTAAAGTTTAGTGTGTTAAACAGACTCTAGTAAGGGAGCCCACGACACTGAACTTAGTTCGATAAGTCTCCTAGATGAGATATGTATAATTAGACGCGTCTTTAATAGGGGAACACCAAATACTGATGCTGCAATCCAAAAAAAGTGGTGGCGTATTTAATTTTTTTTTTGAAAAAAAAAAATCCACTTTTTTTGTATTGCAGCATCAGAATTTCGTGTTCCCCCATTAAAGACGCGACTAATTATATATATCTCATCTAGGAGACTTTTCAAACTAGGTTCAGTGTCATGGATCTTCAATCGCTGCAGCAACCACTTTCTCCACTGTTTGGGAAATGCAGCAGTGGTTTTTCTTACACAGACATTAATGATCTTTCAGATGAGCATTAGCTTCTTGAGGAGACTGATCATACTAGATACCTAAGTACGAGGCGTCGCTTATGATGCTGCTGCCACTGACAAGGCCACGCACGGGGGCTTGCAGCACCGCATTATCATGTAGCCCTACCCCTCCCCTGCTCCGAGGAACAAAGGAAATCTAGGAGACTTATCGTACTAGAAACCGGTTTTTATTTAAAAAAAAAAAATTAAAATACGCCACCACTTTTTTTTGCATTGCAGCATTAGCATTTCGTGTTCCCCCATTAAAGACGCATCTAATTATATATATCTGATCTAGGAGACTTATCGAACTAGGTTCAGTGTCGTGGGCTCCCCTACTACTCCATATTTTTAATAAATATTTATTTTAAAGTAAATTTTATACAATAAACACATATCTAATAAATACATACCTACCCTAATAATTTAACCTACTTAAAATTACAGATAAAATTTTTGATCCAGATCGCTGTCAACGGGCAAGGTGCCCAGAAGGCTGAAGTAATTAACATCTATATACAAATACAACAAATACAAAATAATTTATTGAGAAAAGTATAGTACAGTGTTTGTTCTAACGGACTAAGATTTTTTAACGACAAGTGGTTAACAAATGCCTGAACTAGGATTCCCTGTGTTTCGGGCAGCGAAGGACAATATTAGTTAATTTTTAATTATTCACTTAATTATAAACTATAAGTATTACACAATAAAACTCTTATCACCTTAACAAAATAAGTAGGTTCTTAAGTATTAAATATCAAAGGACAGTATATAGGTAGTTATTTTATGACTAATAGTAATTTCTCTGTATCATCGTACGTCATTTTTTGAAGGGCGCGTCGTAGAGTATTCTTACAACAGGCATAGCTAAGTGGGTATATATCTAGTGTTGCATTTAACCTGTTGTACAAAAATGGGCCCGCAAAGGCAAAGAATCTAGATAAAAATACGTGTTTTTTTTGTGCTGTTTTAATACCTACAATATCTTTGCGTCTCTTATTTCTATATTCAGGGTTAAAGGAAGTTCTGGCGTGCTGCTTTAGCGTTGTGCTTAATATATATAATTGACGAACAGTTAATACTTCACATGATTTATAAAGGAGGTCAGTAGGGTATAAGAATGGGCGGGAAGTAGCAACCTTTAGTACCGCTCTCTGAGCTCTTTCTAGGGTTAGAAGTGTAGTTTTTGCTGTGCCACCCCATGAAGAAATGCAGTAAGTTAGTATCGATTGACATAGTGCAAGGTATACCTGCTTGATTAAATTTGGATCAGCGATTGAACGAAGTTTTTTGAATACAAATATTAACTTTCGAACTCTATTACACAATGCTTCAATGTGATTTTTAAAGGTGAGGGTTTCGTCTAACATGACTCCTAAATACTTAATTTTGTCAGTAATAGCTATGGATTGACATGAACAAAGATTATTTGAATTTTCTTTACAGTTATGTACGTAGAGTTTGAGGTTATGTGCGTCAGGATCTGTTTTCCGCATAGAAAAACTTATAAAATTTGTTTTGTCAGAGTTAAGTGTTAATAGATGAAGTTTTAGCCAGTTAGTTACAACATTAAATCCGCGTTGTGCGTACTCGTAGACATCGTTTGTTGACTTTGCGGAAAAAAGGAGGACAGTGTCATCTGCGTAGGAAATGATTTTGCCACTATCTATTTTTAGATTGTATAGGTCATTAATATAAATTAAAAATAGGGTTGAGGCCAAATCGCTTCCTTGTGGCAAGCCAAAAGATGTGTTTTCTAAATCGGAACTGATAATGTTATCTATTTTTATGCATTGCGTACGTCCGTCTAGGTAGCTCGCGATTAATGCGTGCTGTGTGCCTCTAATGCCTAGTGATTCAAGCTTGTGCAGTAAAATGGAAGTAGAAACAGTGTCAAAAGCTTTAGCGAGGTCCAGGAAGATTCCTATTGTATTGTTACCCTTGTCTAATTCCTGAGCGAAATAGTTAGTCAGTTCATGTACAGCATCTCCGGTTGATAATTTGGACCTAAAGCCAAACTGCGTTTTTGCCAAAAGCGAATGCTTCTCCAGATATTGAACAGGTCTATTGTTAATAATTTTTTCCAGAATTTTTGATGTCGCTGGTAACAGAGAAATCAGCCTATAATTTGTTACTTGAACTTTGCTACCAGATTTATAGACAGGGATTACAACGGATTTTTTCAGACATTTCGGAAATATTCCTTCAGAGATGCACTTTTTGAATATGTGTGTTAGCGGTGGAACCAGGATGTGTCTGAAGGTCTTTATTATTTTGTTCGAGATGCCATCCCAACCAACCGCGGAGTCATCTTTTAGGCTCATGATAATTCTTTCAACTTCAGCTTCATCCGTGTTTGATAACACAAATGATTTGGAAGATTTGTTTGTATCGGATTTTATTGTTGAAGGGGGTGACGACGAATCACTCTGGACTTTTTCGGAATGTTGACGAAAAACTCATTTGTGCTATTTGCGGCCAGCAATTCGGATGAACCTGCTTGTAACAAACTTGCAGATGACTCTATAGATCAATATATTTCAGTTTATATATATTTTAGTATTACATTTATTGTATTGTTTGTTAATATGTTCTTTAAAAAAATACGCAAATGAAAACTGAATGTTTATAAAAAAAATATTTGTTTCTTATAGATTTCTTTTAATCGGGTCTTCTGCAGGACTACCACGAATGTCGAAAATATAATTTTCGTCATCTTTCTGGCGGTTCTCCATTTCTAAGGAAAATTTAAACGTTTTCTACAATTTTCGAATTCTAGATTACATAGGCCTTTTACATATTATATATGAACCAATCTAAACTCTGTGGGTGCGCTCAGAACACTGATAGGGATTTGTGAACGCTATGTGAAGGCACACGGCCTATTGTATAATTGTAACAAGTCAGAACTCATGATCTTTAAGGCCGGTAACAAGTGCCCTAATCACACTCTACCTGTAACTCTTAACGGGACTGAACTTAAAAGGGTACATCAGTTCAAGTACCTGGGGCATTATGTTACAGAGGATCTTAGGGATGATGCAGACATGGAGAGGGAACGCAGAGCATTGGCAGTTAGGGCTAATATGTTGGCTCGTAGGTTTGCCAAGTGTTCGGACGAAGTGAAAATAACGTTATTCAAAGCGTACTGTACGTCTATGTATGCGGATAGCCTATGGGTCAAATATAGTTAAATGGCTTACAATGCTCTGCGGGTCCAATTTAATAATGGGTTTAGGATGCTGTTGGGGCTGCCGCGCTTCTGCAGCGCTTCAAAAATGTTTGCTGAAGCCCGAGTGGATGGGTTTCACGCCATCCTACGCAAGAAAGCTGCATCCTTGTTGGGCAGACTGCGCGGCAGTAGCAACAACATTCTGAGGATGATTTCCGGTAGATTTGATTGCCCGATAGTCTACGGGTTGATCAAACTGGTAAAGTCCAATTTAGAATATAAGTTTTAAATGTTTTATGTTTAATTTTAAGTATGTTAATATGATTACTTACTAACAACTTAGAATGGATACTAACAAAATGGACCATGTTGTCTGAAATAAATATTTTTGAATTTGAATTTGAATAAAATAAACATTGATCGAATGAGAAGGCAACTGTGAAAGTGACATCTCCAACATTAGTCCTTAGAAAAGCTCAATTTTAATGGCGCGAAGTAGTTTTTGTTTATTTTCGCGAAAATGAGTTAATGTTATGTCTGGAATTGCTCCGAAATTGAAATCCATGGTTTCTGAAATTCACTAAAATGCTCTAGATTAACGCCATAGAGAAGGTTTTTGCATATGTAAGAATAATAAATAAATTAAAATCACACACTCTACAAGTACTATCATAATGTCCGAATAAAAATGGGATTTAGTTAAAATTGTCCCATTTTTATTTTATTTTTTATACCACGACGGTGGCAAACAAGCATACGGCCCGCCTGATGGTAAGCAGCTACCGTAACCTATGGACGCCTGCAACTCCAAAGGAGTCACATGCGCGTTGCCGACCCTTTACAAAAAAGGAGGATTCACTGTGTTGACGGCTAAAGGAACAAGAAGGTCCCTCATCGTCAACACACTGGGTCCTCTTTGAGCTCTTTGGCAACCTTACTCACCAGCAGGAACACAACACTATGAGTAGGGTCTAGTGCTATTTGGCTGTGGTTTTCTGTAAGGTGTATTTTGAAGTTCATTCGGGCTCACACTATCAGGTTCTTTTTTATCCTGGAAATAGTTGTACTAAATTACACAACTCAGTATAGACTAAGAGCTGGCCACGTCAGATATGACACAATAATGCGAGCAACGAAACCCATCTGGTTAGATTGCTATAATATCCTTATTGGTAGATCCGGGCATCTGGCAGCATTTTATAGGTGGAGAAAGCAAAACTTTTGAATTGGAAAATAGTAATACCAAAATAGCTAAAACATGCCGAAGTTGTCTTAGCTATAAAGGACGGGCCTATATTTTAACATTAGATTTAAAATATAGAGTATTATTACGGAAACAAAAACAATAGGCGACAATCTAACAATTATAGTATACGTCATTTGGTACTACTTTCCCCCAAGAGAAACTTGGCAATGATATATTATAATCCAGATTTAGAAATAAGCATAGTATAGCAAACTGACTAGAGCGGCTTCGTTGCTCTCATTATTGTGTCATATCTGACGTGGCTCTATAAAAATCTTTAATCTTTAATCTTTAGTAGCTCTGTCAGTTCATTGAACATTTTGTCGACGTATCCTTTGATAGATATAACGATAAAATTTAACAATTCTTCGATTGTCACCTATGAATAATAATTTGAGAGATATAAGTGATAGCCAAATTGATACCGAAGTAACAAAATGAAACCATAAACGGATTTCCGCTAGCGATCATAATGATGTGCAACATTAAAATAAGTACGTAGTGCCTATATAATAGATACCCATAAATAGGTTGGCAAAATTTGCATATCGAGTCAAGAAGGACATACATAGGTACCCTAGTAGTCACATAACCTGCAAGCCGGAGTTTATTCAGCTCACCTATTTTCAGATGGATTTTGCCCAATCAAAATGCTGAACTGTCTTGATACAGGCAAGCTAATTGCAATCGAGTTCAGTAGGTACATTCAGAATTTTATTTTAATGATTTTTTTCGACATTTGCAGAGGGAGTTTAAAAGGTTCATTAAATTTCTTCGATTTTAACAAATAAATATTTTATGTTCTTTATTTTACTCAATCGTGTAATTAGGCAATAATCCATATCATTGGATTGTCTGTCTAAAACTGAAATAATAAATCAAGAACCGTATAAATACCGGTATTTTTGTATGGAGAATATACCAGTAGGTATCAAATGTCATATTTATCTTGATTAATCTTTATCAAATCAAAGGGCATATTGATGATGGATTTAGGTAACATTTTCCAGCAAAGATTTGTCCTAATCATGAATGAATACGCTAAAATGAGAACAAATTGCTGTGGCACGCGCATGGTTTTCAATTTTATGGTTCAAGACTCTGATAAGCGTTTTATGTCAACCTAATCATTTAAGAAGTCAGTGACGTATTCGATTAATTGCCCTATTCGAAAGAATTATCCTGTTAAGTTGAAATCCTTTTTAAAATACTTTGCACGGTAGATATTCTGATTAGTTCACCTAGATAGCTATTCCAGTATGCCTCGACTTCAATACTTCCACTGAATTTAAATAGGAATGGTAATAGCAGACGTCCGTGTGTCAGCCATTTTTGAACGGCGTGCGTTTGACATGCTTAATTAATTTCATAATTATTCGCTAATTGGTTTGATTTTCCGATCTTTAATAATATTTCCCGTTGCAGGACAACGTTTTGTTTTCCATATTTTGCCTACGTATGATTATTGTTTTTTTATGACGCATTTTGTGCCCTGTTGTAAACCCAAAAATGGTCTGACGGTTTATTGCAAGATTTAAATGTCCTGTTTTTTAAATATTGTTAAAATAAAGTCGGCTGTAGTCGTTGCATGGCTTTCATTGAGGCATAGCTAGTACGGAGCTAAAAAGTACTAGGAAGGTAATTTCTAGAAACTGTCGAGACTAGATCAGAATCTAGGTCACCTAGTGTACCGGTTAAGATGAATCGATCTTTGCGGACCGTCGCCACGAACTCATGTCATATTCTGAGGACTTTCACGGGCTACCTCATAACGTTTAGGTTACCTTACGGCTACTTGAGTAATAATTTATGAGAAAAAAAAATTAAAATCACACACTCTACAAGTACTATCATAATGTCCGAATAAAAATGGGATTGAGTTAAAATTGTCCCATTTAAAAGTTACTTCAGGCTCACACTATCTGGTTCGTTTTTATCCTGGAAATCGTTGTACTAAATTACACAACTCAGTATAGACTAAGAGCTGGCCACGTCAGATATGACACAATAATGAGAGCAACGAAACCCATCTGGTTAGATTGCTATAATATCCTTATTGGTAGATCCGGGCATCTGGCAGCTTTTTATGGGAGGAGAAAGCAAAACTTTTGAATTGGAAAATAGTAATACCAAAATACTGTCCTTTGCATCACGTCATATCTCATTTAACAGTATAAATATACCTAATATGCCCCTTATAGTTTTCAGTACTAGAACGTGTTAACACAGTCTCATGATAATTTGACGTTATTTAATTTTCGCACATATTGTAATTAGGAATCAATAAAATAAGACAGTTACATGGCATACAAAAAGTAGAGTATCCATAAGCAGGAATTTTGTTTTGATTTCAACAGACTTTTTGAGATAACCCTCATTGGCCTTATCGAGAGCGGGAATAACCAAACAAATGTTGGAGTAAACAACTACGTAGGTAGTTGACGAAGGTCCAGTCAAGATATCCAAAAAACAAATATTGTTTAATTAAACATATTATTTCTGTTACTGTATACAGAGTTTTACAAGGTTATTAAGTCTTGCTATGTTATCGGGATCTCGGGTTTTATTGACACTGACTCCTGTAAACTGTTGACAAACGTTTTAATTTCTAGCAAAATACCCTATACATTAATTGTATTTTATGGACCATTGTGTTGTCTTTGAATAAATAAATCATATCATATCATATCATTAATCTTTTGATTGGGAGTTTTGTGACGGGCTGGTAACTACGGAACCCTACATTGAGCATGGCCCGACATGCTCTTGGCCCGTTTTATTGTATTCATTGTTTTAAGGTAGGATACATATTGTATTGAGAAGGTACGTTTGAATTTCACAGTCACAATTTAACAGTCAGATATTTAATTGATTACCTACATATTTTAACAGTTTTGTTTTCACTAAACTTCAATTTGGGATCAATGTTACTCTGCGTCCGTAGGCAACACCTTAGACAACCCTACACGTGATCCCTGGGTGGTGCTAAAAGAGTAACAAACTTGGCAGCTGCACTGTCCTATCTGGACCTCGCGGCACTCACTGGATTTCCATTATCATCTGCTTTCCCATTACTACTACCCTAGGGAAGAAATACCCAGTGACATGTAGCCATACGATAAATAAAATAAACTAAACTTCAATTATATTATAATTAAGTTTACTGTTAATGTACCAATTTATAATGTTTTCATAAATAAATAACAAAAAAAAATACTTCAAACGACTACTACGAAAGATATAAAACAGATACAAAATTCTAACCGCATATCTAACAAACTACGCAATAAAGTCTTACCATTCTTGACATAAAAAATGCCTGTACTTTGGAGTTGCGAATGTTCAAATCAATTAATAACCGCAGGCATAAGTAGTTTTTACTGCACATTTAAACGTTTTACCAGTGTTACTCATATAACAGGTCTGATTGCGAAACTAAAAACTATGTCGGTTTTTGTTGGTTAGTGTGTCGAGTTGATAACTCTCAATCAACAAGTTTTTATTTAGGTATTATATTTTATTGTTATAGGTAGGTAGACTGGGGAAGTACCTCCACCTTACAGAAAACCACAGCCAAATAGCACTAGACCCTACTCATAGTGTTGTGTTCCTGCTGGTGAGTAAGGTTGCCAAAGAGCTCAAAGAGGACCCAGTGTGTTAACGATGAGGGACCTTCTTGTTCCTTTAGTCGTCAACACAGTGAATCCTCCTTTTTGTAAAGGGTCGGCAACGCGCATGTGACTCCTTTGGAGTAGCAGGCGTCCATAGGTTACGGTAGCTGCTTACCATCAGGCGGGCCGTATGCTTGTTTGCCACCGTCGTGGTATAAAAAAAAAAAAAAAAGATTAACTAGTAATATTTTGGAAGTCACTAAAATTTATTCCCTATTTCATTTTCCCTATTTATTCCCTATTGGGGTTTTCAGCAGCTGATTCTTTAATGGTTGGTATCTCTTCGTATGTGGGTCCTCAGCAAGACGATTGCCAGGACATTTCGTATGACGCGTCGATGGAATCGTCTTTAAACGGTTGTCATTTTCGTTACGGCCCCTAGTAAGCAAAATGTTCTGTGCAGTCTGATGACATTCGTGACAATAAACAATCTCAGTTAGTATGTTAGTTACTATTTACTAGGTATATACCAGAGAGAAATAAGTAACCTTACAGTGCTCACTCAATACAACTCCCAAGTAGCACACTAGCGGTATAAGCAGACATTATACCGCTTAAAGGTTGTACAACAGCGGTTTAATAGAGTTTGTATACTCCTTAAGCTGTATATAAGGGATATAAATAACTTCAAAAAGGCTAAGGTGGCATAATCGCGATACAATACTCAAAGTAACGGCTTTGACGGTATAAGAGAGTATTACAGCGCTTTTGTACCTGCATCAGCTGCATAAGAGAGGTATAAGGATCCCATATAACTCTATAAAATCTAAAGCGTTACAACAGACTTATAAGCCTGCGTTATAGCACTTAAAGAGTTACTAGAGTGTTAATACGTAGGTTAAAGCGGTACAATAGAGATATTGAGATCTTTTTTACCACCTTACCATAGTAGAGTATTATAACTCCTTACTATCTCTTAAAGTGGTATATCTGGGAATAATGACGCCTATTTAGAACTATAGCCTGCATTTTTCTATCTTATGTGAGTAAAGGAGTTTTTAACCTCTTCTTAAATCCTAAGGCTCTACAATAGCGATAACTATAGCTATAAATAGTAGATCCTCAGCCTCTCAAATAGCGATTACTATCGCTATAGTAGATGCTTAAAGCAGTTACTATCGCTATAGTAGATCCTTAGGCTCTACAATAGCGATTACTACCGCTAACACAGTTATAGTAGCGATAGTAGATGCTTAAAGCTGTTCTAACAAGTCGCCATTGCTATTTTGATGAAATTTATATTCATGTAGATTTAATATATTACTTTTCTTATATAATACACTATAATTTCCAACATACACACTTTGAATTTGCATATAATGGATTTACAAACTTATCACAAGGCTCTGTCTGACATGTGTGAACCATTTCAAGATTACGTTTAATTTTACAATACACTTCAATATATTTTTACAATGCAGATTTTACGATTTCGAGGGGCGCGTGAAAAATATAACTAGATTACGGTATACTTTGACAGTAAACTGATGTTCGCAAAAATAATTCAAGTAATCAAGCAAAAAAACATACTTTAGGACTGCTATATGTATACTATAATTATTTTTTAACCACCATGTTGTGATGTGCGCCATGCACATCACAACTTATGACACCGCACACTTTGTAGAAGGTTTTTACATTTTATTATATACAATTTAGGATGTTTATATCACTAATTTCAAATCAATAGGAGATAGAAAATCCTTTAAGTTGCATATTAGAGTGACAGTACCGCTTAAACCTCTATAAGAGGGGCATAGAGGTGTCTTATAACTCTTATTCTTATTTAGCTCTTACGGTCGCTCTTCACGCGCCATTATAACTCCTTTAGCTCTTACTACCGCTCTTCACGCGCCATTATATCTCTTAGCCATTTCTCTGTTGTATCGCTAAAGCTCGTATTAAAGCGACTCTAGCGCTATATGACGCTTAAGCCTGTATAAACTGGGCCCTTTTTGGCGATATAGAACTTCTATATCGCTAATATGGAGCTTGCTTGTGCAGGCTTAGCCGTTACAAACAGCCCTTATACCGCTCTTTTAGCGCTTATTTTAACTCTTGTGTGCTACTTGGGCTGGTTATTAGCGCGAAAGTTTGACATAATAAAGGCATAACGACTAAGAAATCTAAGGAAGCGGGCAGGGGGCATGCTTAATGCGCCCGTTGTAAAATTTCTTATTAACTATTCTGCCCTGCTAAGCCAAAAAGCGCCATCTTAAAATTAAAAGTCTGAAAAAGGAATTCTGACTTTAAACATTTAGGTATATATTTGTGGTTTTTTTTCTGAGATAGCGCATAAGTATAATATAAAGATAAATAGGTACTTAAATACATAGAAAACAATAATAACTGAGGAACAAATATTCGTTGTCATCACACAAATAAATGTATTTCCTTTACCGGGATGCGAAAACTCCCGCATCGTAGCGTTAGGCACCGTTTATTTATTTTAATGCGATGTGATATGTTTGTATGATACCTACATTGTTTTTGATTTATAAAATAAAAAAATAAAAATTGGAGAGTAATAGTAATGCGACATCTTACTTCTATTCCTATCTAACTATACGGTGCTAAAATAACGTAGAAACGATAGGCGCTTCTAGGTTAATAAATTTAACCTCGTTTGACACACTTTTCCACTATAGACATAACTTTCTTTTATCTGTACTTAACGTTTACTATTTTGATGCTCATAAAATGAGGCATTACTAGTATACGATGAAACGGTGATATCTGCTGTCGCGGAAGGCCGCTCATAAATATGATCATCGTAAATTGATCGAAACATGTCGACCAAAAATCGACCTAAATTACGTGTGTCCTTTTAAAGGCTGCCTCACCAAGCCTAATGGTGTCCATACATGACAAGATTTTAACGTAAGAATCGCATGCAACTTCGATACATTCCCGTCAACCGTCAAGCTAAAGCCTGATCAGAAATATATGATTACTGTCAAGAGGGCGCTATTATTCTCATCTATATGGCAACTGTTTAGTATAGTCATAGAGCGTATTATTCTCTAAGGTATGGTGACATCTTGCTTTGTTTAATTTGAAAATGTTTCACAGCAAAATAGTTTCATTTCTCGAGCGTATTATTTACTGCAGTTTATTATATACATTATTTACAATGTTCCGCTCTTGACTATGGATTATTATGGTATGTTTTTGTCGTTTATTATTTATTCAACATTTTATTATTATTCAAGTAAACCGCCTCAATGACACTGACAAACAATGACAGCCTATCACATGCACTCCCAAGTAACACAGGAAGCATTATAATATATGAATAGTTAACTTATTTCGAACTTAAGGACCATATAAACTCTTATATACGTTCACCGAGCAACTTGTCGCATTATATGATGCTTTGAGCTGTATAACGGTTGTATAATGGCATATCTAAATGCTTTTGTAAAGCCTTTAGCTTTAGTGCAGCAAACGACAACGCAACTGTACAGCTTTCGACTGTTTAAAAGCACTTAAGTGCTTTAGGTTCTACAATAGCATTATATAATGCTTTAAGCTGTATAACGGTTGTATAATGGCATGTATAAATGCTTTTTTAAAGCCTTTAGTTTTAGTGCAGCGAACCAAAATGCAACTGTACAGCTGAATGCTGTACAGTTGCGTTTTGGTTTGCTACACTAATGCTTCGGTGTGGTTTAGTGCCTTAGGTTCTACAATAGCATAAATAAATGCTTAATGCTGTTTATGAGCATGAATATTAGCCATTATAATGCCACGTAAATCCGGTATACAGCTTTCAGCTGTTTTTAGTGCTTTAGGTTCTACAATAGCATTTTATGATGCTTTACGCTGTATAATGGCATATGTAAATGCTTTTGTTTAGCCATTAGTTTTAGTGCAGCGAACAATATGCAACTGTACAGCTGAATGCTGTACAGTTGCGTTTTGGTTTGCTACACTAATGCTTCGGTTTGGTTTAGTGCCTTAGGTTCTACAATAGCATAAATAAATGCTTAATGCTGTTTAAGAGCATGAAAATTAGCCATTATAATGCCACGTAAATTCGCTATACAGCTTCCAGCTATTTTTAAGGCCTTAGGGTGTACAATAGCATTTATAAGTAGGTAATACGTTCCTAATGCAGTATAATAGCAATAATATAAACCGTTATAAAGCCAAGTAATTCACTATAAGGGGCTGTTCATCAATTACGTCATTTCAAATGGGGGGGGGGTCTGGACATCGGATGATGGTAGCATGACGTAGGAGGGGGGGCGGTCATTCCGAAGATCACTTTCATCAATGTGTAAAAAAAGGAATGCAAGTCGTGTTTCTATAAACTTTTAATGCTATAAAATATTATCTACTAAATAGTTTTTTATTTTACAATTAAGTTTAAAACGATTTTTTTTTAATGACGTCACTTTATTTGGCAGGGGGAGGGTTGGATGATTTTAGGGGGGGGGGGGGTAAAAATCATCAAAAATTTATGACGTAATTTATGAACAGCCCCTATACAGCTTTTAGCGGTTTTAGTGCCTTAGGTTCTACAATAGCATTAATAAATGCTTAATGTTGTTTAATAGCATAATTATTCACGTGTAATGCTGTAGGCATAACTAAGGCATTTTTTAAGGGTCACTGAGCTGCTATTGGACTAAGAGCTAGCCACGTCAGATATGACACAATAATGAGAGCAACAAAACCCGTCTGGTTAGATTGCTATACTATTCTTATTGCTAGATCCTGGCATCTGGCAGCTTTAAAGTGGTGGAGGTCAAAGAATGCAAACCATTTCAAGAAAATAAATCCTAGAAAGATCACTTTCATCAATGTGTAAAAAAAGGAATGAAAGTCGTGTTTCTATAAACTTTTAATGCTATAAAATATTATCTACTAAATAGTTTTTTTATTTTACAATTAAGCTTAACACGATTTTTTTTAATGACGTCACTTTATTTGGCAGGGGGAGGGTTGGATGATTTTAGAGGGGGGGGGGGGGTAAAAATCATCAAAAATTGATGACGTAATTTATGAACAGCCCCCATACAGCTTTTAGCGGTTTTAGTGCCTTAGGTTCTACAATAGCATAAATAAATGCTTAATGTTGTTTAATAGCATAATTATTCACGTGTAATGCTGTAGGCATAAATAAGGCATTTTTTAAGGGTCACTGAGCTGCTATTGGACTAAGAGTTAGCCACGTCAGATATGACACAATAATGAGAGCAACAAAACCCGTCTGGTTAAATTGCTATACTATTCTTATTGCTAGATCCTGGCATCTGGCAGCTTTTAATGGGTGGAGGTCACAGTGACAGACTAGCAAAATGTTTTAATTGGAAAATAGTAATACCAAACTAGGTAAAAATTGCCGAAGTTGTCTCAGTTATAAAAGACAGGGCCTATATTTTAAAGGGCTCCCTGGCGCCAACGACCTTAGATCTGATTCCCTTAGTTTTCTAATGATTTATATAGCTTATCATATTATGAGTAACGGCTTTAAACAATATAGTATCCTATATTTACTTCAATATTCATTGTCTTCGAGATATTTGACATCAAAGTCGAACCGGTTTAGGCTAAAAAAGTGGTTTTATGGTCATAAATTTTGTTTTAATTAGTTAAAAATTAAAATCTCTCTACAGTTTTTAGAGACATCAAAGAGGAACCCTAATATGTAGATTACGTATATGTAAGATTCTTTACACCATTCGAATATCGATAAAAGTGTTTTTTTAGACCATATTTTAAAAATATCATAACAAAATAACGGTTCATTTATTTCAAGATCCGGCTCTACGAATGGAGATAAAAGATTCAAAAACCGATAGTCGTTTGCCTTATAATTCTATCTATAGTGAATATGTTGGAATATCGACTCAAAACTGGTCAAAAATCGATAAAAAAAAAGTTAGACCAAAAAATATTGTGTATTATTACTATACATCGGGGTTTTCGGTGCGGGAATGTTTGACATCAGCCAAAGAGTAGGCATTAACTTAAAAAACAGAATGTACTCTAGCACGTTTCTACCTAATGAATAATTGATCGAAAAAATCATAGGTATATACAATTTATATGTAATAGCTGACTATTATGTATAAATATTGTAGGTACATATACCTATGATTTTTTCAAGTATTTTTTTATTAATTCATGTAGTGACTGATCATTGTCAACCTCTTCAGTTAATCAAATAGTTCATAAATATCGGACGTCAAGATTAATATTTGACACTTACTATACCGTGTCTTTGTCTTAGGTAGATATAATAGTCAATACAAACATGCCTCTAAGAAAAAAGCTCGTATCATAGTGTGTAAGCTATTCACAGAGAGGTAGTTATTCATTAGGCATAATATGATATTTTCTCAGACTAACTCTCAACCTATCTGTTTATCTCTACTCTTTCTCAAATCGTTCCCGCACCGAAAACCCCGATGTATGATTATTACGGAAACAAAAACAGTAGGCGACAAACTACGAACTATATTTTATTATACATCGTTTGGCACTACTTTCTCCCAACATAAACTTTTGTATAATTTCTCTTAATATTGTATAGTATTTGTATAGTTTCTCATAATATTGCATCAAACCCAGATCTCTAGGATTTATTTTCTTGAAATGGTTTGCATTCTTTGACCTCCACCACTTTAAAGCTGCCAGATGTCGAGATCTAGAAATAAGCATAGTATACCAAACTGACTAGAGGGGTTTGGTTGCTCTCATTATTGTGTCATATCCGACGTGGCTAGCTCTCCGTCCATATAGACCAACGCCATTTTGTAAATAATTTATAACCTAAAAATAAAATCATGCGGACCTATTTATACAAGGAAAATACCTATATAATAATGAAATTACTTAATTTAGGACTGCTCAACCAACACTATTATGTTAATAATGCAAAACTCGTTCTATACAAGGATTACACAATTGTTTTGTTTATTTGACGCATATCTTTTTATAATATTTTATAGCAAAACCACAATAAATCAAAGGCGCGTGAAAATTTTCAATGAAACTTATATACACATTTACAGTAAACTACATTGCGCAGTAATATTTGAAGGATATAATAACGTAAAAGAGTCAAAAACTTTTATAAATTTTGTTAGGATGCAAACAAATATGACGTGTCACTCATTCAGTTTCTTGTACCGTCTTCGTCCATTTTATATTGCGAGACAAAGTAGTTAAATCACAACGTTCATTGTATTATAACATTTGTTCCGTCGGTGTTACAGACGTTTTTGCATTGACGTAAGGTTTGTTTTACTACACTCTTATACTAGTATAATGCTTTTGTATTGCGATTGGCAAGTTAATCGAGAGTACTTATGCTTCTTTACTGCGATTAGCAAGTTTTTTGGCCGTATTAATGCTTCTTTAATGCAGTTGGCAACTTAATAGAGCGTACTAATGATTCTTTAATGCGATTGGCACTTTTCATGACAACGATAATGCTAATAGCGCAGACATATTGCGCCTGTAATGCTATTAAATGACCTGTATAGGATCTCAAGCTGGGTAATTCGTGCCCATTTAAGACCTATATCAGCACTATAAACGTTTATAATGCTACTATAAAACGAACTGAAAATGCTAAAAGCATACAGATATGCTGTAAGACGGCCGTTATACTGCTTTGATGTGTTACTTGGGCACGTGCATATCATTCTGTCATTAAAATTATTGCCAGTGTTATAAATTAGTTTCAATGAAATTCCGCAACATGTCGCATGACATATTTCTGGTCAGGCATTAGATGCAACACAATCAATCGATATATCAAATGCCACAATGCATTAAAAATCGCAGGTGTTGTGTTGCGAGGTCAATAGAGGAGGATCAGAGCCGTATTTATCTATTATGAAAATAACCTGTTTGTATTTTGGATTTATTGTGCGAAAATACGATAAACCATTGCATTAGTTTATATAGGTGTTACTGTATTCGAGTAAAGTAAAATATTACAATATAGTCATACAATAGCGGATTTCGTGATATTTCCTAGTACTATTGTTTTGAGACTAAGTTCGTGCACAGATTGTTCAATAAATCGCAACGATAGTTCAGACTGACTGTATTTGGTACAGTCGCCATTAAATATATCGGAGCGGCCAAGGTACTCAAAAATATCTAAACATGCAGTTCATCGCCATGACAATAGAGTTGTTTTTCAGATATTTGTGACCACCTTGGCTCCGATATATGTCATGGCGACCGTACTTACCAATTCTAATTACATTTTTTGACTCTAATAAACTAGAGGTAACAAACAGATTAGAGAATGCATTTGAAACTTACAAGGCTAGATATAAAGGTTCTTCATAGTTAAATAAGTTTTCTATTTACTGGCGTCCGTTATCAGTTTCTCGCTGCGTTTTATCAGATGATGTAATCAAACCAAATAGTATCACTGGCTTCCACCGTACTTAGTTAATTGGTAGGTTTTTCCTGATTACATAAAACTTCTAAAAGATACCTACTTTGATATCTGCTACGTAATAAACTACATTGTATAGTACATATGTACCAAGTATATTTTATCGACGAGTTCAGGGAAAAGGCCCACTGTGTCGATTTTCGTGGACATATAATTTTTCAATAATAGCGTATATTATGTAGTTTTAGGAAGTACCAGGCGGCGCGGATACAGGGGGGGGGGGGGGGGGACAGAAACGCAAACCTCGTATACTATGGGGCTCATATAGGTGCGGACCGCGAGATTTTTTGAGAAGGAAAGTGCCCCCCCTAAACGAAATCATGGATCCGCCCGCCTGGGAAGTACTATAAACTCCATAGGCTATATCGACAGTGTGACCTTTTTTCCTGCACTGGCACATTTATTGAACACCCATTATTTTAATGTTAGAGAAAAGACATTAGTCTCAACTAAATCAGGGGTTGAAACTTATCGAGACATCAACGAGGAGGTATTTCAAAGAGGGCAAAATACCTAAACCAAAAAAAAAATTTGGATTTTAATTTCTCGGGATTATTTTTATGTCAATTTTTTTCATATAAGTACCTAACATAGACATAAATACTCTTTATTGCACACCTCAAATTAAAGAAACAAAGTAAATATATGGTATTGAATATGGCAGTGAATTATGTAGCGTTTCATCTAATAGTTGCTTCACGTAAATGCCATCCACATAGTCCCTCTTCCACACAGACGGTCGCACACAATCTGCATTTGGCAGCCTCTTGATCGTGTGTCTTAGCAGCGAATTGATATGCAAATGTACTGATAGGTTGCAGCTATTGGAACTTATGTCCCGTTCACTAATTTCAACGTTTACTTGGTCATTCGATGTTTGGGCTCTGTTAGATGGGCATTTTCACTTCAAATCCCGTACATTTTGTCAGATATATGACGGATAGACGTTATATATTATGCCACGTGGTATGTGCTGTATAATAAAAAAGACGTTTTGCGTTAAGATAAATTAATTTTATTAATGGCGTTTTTGTCTGCGCGGAATGAGAAGTGTTCCCATACCACGAGACTTTGTTTTCCGCACAAACTTAATATTTGTAATTTTATTTTAAAGATAACATATGACCTATGTTTATTTCGGAAATTGTTCGCATGAGTCATAACATAACGTTTGACGTGAAATTTGCATATGACCTATTAATATTTACGGAAAGAAATACACGACCTTACTGTATTTTGGGTGTGGACATCCCAATATAAAACTCTAGTATGCCAGGCAGTTTGAAACAATAAGTGTTGTTGTTATGGCCTAATATTTATCTATTTACAAATTATAAAGACACCTGCTTAGTGCTTGGGTCAGGTGTCACACCAGCAACGCATTAAGCACCTAGGTAAGTAAATTAAACATATTATGTTTAGTGTTACATTAGGTATATTATGTCAAAATTCTAATCTAATGCATAATCTTTATAATCGTTGCGTTGGTAGTTTGTCACTATCAAATTCAACCGTGCAAATAAGTGCAAAACATTTCGTTTTAAGTTTGCTACGGTTTTAACACTTTCGCAACCAAGAACCCGCCTGGTAATGTTTGCTCAGATGCCGGCTAAGCCCGCTAGGCGGGCAGTAGCTATAAACCTACACGCCACGCCAAAGAGTCCGCCTTCATCTTCGCCACCACAGGGCTGACACTAACAGAAAGGTTTTAAACCTTTTGAACGCCACGCATCGGACAGAAAAATCGTGCCACCAGCGCCAGAGCGAAATTTGCACGAGCGCACTCAGATATCGTAGTGATTGGAAAACAACATATCGACGAAACATTTCTTTCCGCCTAATAGTGGATTTAGTTAGGCAAAATCACTTTAGATATTTAGAAATCATAATAGTAAAGAATATTCATTTCGTATTTTTCTTATACACCTAAAATCAACTACAGAAATATGAAAATTAATATACAATTTTATTTTATTTTGTCAATATACCCACAGCACTACTCAAGTGATTACGTCATGCGCTGACGTGTTATGACGGCTTTGGCGCTGGTGGCACCGTAACTTATTATGAATGTTAGAGTTGGGGGTGAGAGATATTCATTCATTTCTGTATCGATATTTCCGTGGTGTATGTGGTATGAAGGAAAATACGTTAGGTTTTTAAGTGTTTAGTTGAATAAAAAATTGTTTAACAATACCATCCAATTAATAAATTTTATGATAAAAACTAATAAACATCGGACAGAACGGGTGTGTAGGTAAAAAAACACCTCGCGCACATTTCAGTCTTTTGTACCTAAAGAAACTTGGTATATCCCTAATAATGACATATTCTTTGTTCACTTAAACTCGGTCTCTCACCGATAACATTCATATTGGTTGACATTTTATCTAAAATACCATTTCATTATTTTTACTTATTTGGTATGAATGAAATGGATCGAAAGCCCATGTGTCGTGGTATTTATAATTGTTTAAGGATTAACAAGAATGCGGCGAAGCAATAAGATTAAAAGAAACAACATACACATTGTTAGGTTTTAAATACGACCCTTATAACACGCATTGTTTATTCCATTGCGACTTAAATAAAACTCTTTCTTTTTTAATCCATACTAATATTATAAATGGGAAAGTGTATGTGTGTGTTTGTTTGTTTGTCCGTCTTTCACGGCAAAACGGGGCGACGAATTGACGTGATTTTTTAAGTGGAGATAGTTGAAGGGATGGAGAGTGACATAGGCTACTTTTTCGCACTGCACTGCACTGCGCGTCAAAACGCCCCATGCAAAAAGTGTGAGGATTGTGACGTCACCGACCACAAAGTTGCAGAAAACTGTTTGGAAGGAACAAGTTTTTGGAAGATTATTGTAATTTTAGGCACGAAAAAATGCGTTTAGCTATATAGGTGTCGTACATTTTTTTTCTTATTAGAACATAAGTAATCGAACTGAAGTTTCAAAAATACATTTGAGGTATAAAAAAAATGCCTAAAATTTTAAGTTTTTAAACCGCAATATCTTTAAAAAACTGTTAAAAATGATTACGGATTTCCACTTATTTATATTAATTTGGGGTTGTTGAATGTGTTTATGGAACAAATTCAATTAAATATTTTTCATGCATGTTCTCTATTGTAAAAAAATTTAATATATATCTTTTTTAGCATTACGATATGTAGTTCCTAAAACGAATCTACACGCTACAAAGCTTAAAATGCGAAAAACATTGATAATCATATCATGTTTGGTTAATGTTCATACAATAATCAACATCGACTACTATGCTTTCAAACGAACAACACTATTTCGAACTGACGTCACGCCGCTTGACGTGATTACCCGTCAACGGCGAGGAGGGCAGTGCCTTTTTGCTCTTTTAAATAGCTTTGAGGTATTTTCTATTTTTTTCTTGAATTACGGGTTATTTTGAATGAAATTTTAACTAAAAAGATAGGTGAATGGTAGAGCTATAATAAATATACAAAAATATTTCTATAAATGTTGTTTATTAAGGAGTATTTTGATCTCTCATTTTGGACGTTTTAACACGTCATGGCGCTGAGGGCACGACTTTTCGTTGACGTGTTTGAACGGCTTTGGCGGTCAAAGGGTTAATACTTCTGATTATTATGCATGTACCTATGTGATCAAAAAGTTGATTTTTAAATATACAGGCAGTGTGTTTATACTTCAACGAATGCGATTTAAAAATAAAAATTCTTATCAGTTGGTTATATTCAATTGCATGTAATCAATAGGAGTTAGAGTTTTCGTGAATCGTAAAACCTAATTTGTGTTTACGAATATTTAGTAACTATTGTTTTTATAAAAACGGGTCTTAATCGCGTACACTTACGTTTTTATTTATTCCTTATTCCCATAGGATGATTTGTAAAACAACATTCGGGGAAAAATAAACAAAGAAATTTAACTAAGTAACAAGATTCTAACTCCTAAGTGGCAGTTCTAAGTAAAAGATAATAGAATTGCAGTCATAAAATGCATTACGTTAGTGTTGTGGCTTTATTGAGAAATTTGAGTGGAAGTAACAGGTTCGTTTTGACATTTAAATACGTTCTTTATGGTTTTTCGGTATAATTAAAAGCCAGAATTATCTAAATATTTATGTATTGTAAAACTCCTGTGTAGTGGTTCTTCGAATCTAAGCACGTCAACAACGAAACCAGTAATAATATCGATATCTTGTTTTGCAATCACTATTGTTTTTGGAGTTTTATCGTGCTTCATTGCGGTGGCACGTCAAGTTGCTTCAATGCTTGGCTCTCAAAAGGTTAATTTTATTCACGTATACGAAAGTTACTCGGCACAGCCCTGAGCGTCCGCCTAGTGTCCGCCTAGTAGGCACGCGGCGTGCAGCATTGCGTTGCACCCGCCTAGCGAGTTCTCTCGGTTTCTGGGGTATTGTTTAAAATTATGCCCGGTTGCGAAAGTGTTAAATTGAATAAAAAGTAGTGCAATCGGACCCTGAATGATTCGATCTTACATCGTGGTCCATGACCGTGAAGTTTATCGCTCGATGGGCAATTAAGGAGACGCATGACGTGAACTCAACAGTATCAATATTATAATCAGGCATGTTTTGGAAAAATAATAAAAAAAATCGTCGAAATATGCCCTGTTATCGATTTTAAGAGACAAACTAATTTTTATGCTAATGAATGTCTATAGATGTACTGATTTTTACCCTTCTCTGCTTTATTATATGTTTGGATTAAAGATATCACTCCTGATATTGTATATTAGTTGTTGGTTACATCGTATTGGCTAACTCCAGGACATTAACAAAAAAAAGTTAAAGTTACAAATTTAACGAAACTAAAACTGTAAATACGACTTTTTAACCTAGGTCTTTATTTATAGCGTTATGTTAAGATTGTATAAAATGACTTGTATACAAAGATTTGACTTTACGAATTATTAATCCGCTTTTTTTGTTCTTTTAATCCGCTTTTTATGGCCTCTGTACCGTTCTTGTAAATCTCAATGACTTTTACATTTGTACGAGTATATGTATACGTTAAAATTACAAAAAATCCAGTAACATATATTGTATGTTACTGGATTTTTTGTGAGGATAATCGTAATACTTTAAAGAATTGGATTTTTAATAAAGTTTAATTAATTAATATTTTGGTTTTATCTTTTATTTTAATTTACCAAGGTAAATAAAATTAGACAGGGAGATCTAAAGAAGGAAGAACGCGTGACGGATCTTTTACAATTGGAAAATAATGCAAACGAATAAAATCTTGTCGTATTTACATTACATAATTATTTCCAATCTAGCTAGCTACGTGACTGCGTTCTTCAGTGATGGTAATTAAATGTACAATAGCTGATGAAAACAATGTAAAAACTCCTTGTAAACGAAGTCACGAAATAGTAATTTAAAAGAATGCGGCTCTCAAATCATGTAAAATAGCACCTTGTACATCAATTTGCTACAAGATAACACTTGATTACAATAAGTACTTGGATATAACAAATTACATTTGATAAGGCTACCTACCGATAAAAATATTGTTTGAGTAGACGTCACCTCCTTGGATGACCTACGATTTTTATGATTTTTTGCAAACATGTAGCATTTGAAATAAATATAATTCAATCTATCAGGTATTTTTTTGACAAATCATGGTCTGCTCAAAGAGGATTTATTTGTCTAGTCTTCTACATTACCGTGCTAAGCCAATGTGGTAAAACCGATAAAAGAGCATGTGTGATCAAAACAAAATCCTATCAACTAATATCAAATTAAGGCTGTGTTTCCACCAGAGATGAGCGAGGATGCGTTGCAAGGAGTGGTTTGTTAATAACCAATCCTAGAGCTACGTTGTGATAGATAAATAAAGTAATTCTATGAGTTTTTAACAAACACATTCCTCGCAAACTCGCAACGCATCCTTGCTCATCTCTGGTGGGAATAAAACACAGCCTAAATGATGTAGACCAGGTAAGCAAATTTCATGGAACGTAATTTAATGAAAGGAAAGATGCAGAAATTGTACTAAACACAGCTTATGATTGCGATTAAAGGTACAATTCATCATCATCATCATCATCATCAGCCTATTTTAGTCCACTGCTGGACATAGGCCTCCCCCAATGAGCGCCATATAGCGCCCTGTCTTCAGCTTGCCGCATCCAGCATCTGCCTGCAGTCTTTCGCAGATCGTCATCCCACCTTGCCAGAGGGCGTCCTACACTACGTTTGCCGAGTCGCGGTCTCCACTCAGGTACAATTACCTAATTACAACTGAAAGTAACCACGTGTAATTCTCTAAACACGTGTTATGCATTTGTTTATTGACTATGCCTAATTAGTAGTTACCTAGCCTATTGGAGTTGCTGTTTACAGTTTATATTTTTTAAATATATGTACCTAAGTACCACGTTGTAAATTGACAATTAGTGGTCTGCCCAACTGATCTTAAGTATGCAATTTTAATATTAATCGATGACCTAATTCAGCCGCTCGTTGTCACATGTTTAAACATTTACAAGCCATATCTATGTTATTTCTTTAATTTGAAGGTATATTTAAACATAAATGTCGTAATTTAATTAAGACTGATTTATAAAATTTATAATAAAAAGTTTAAAATGCGTTTGCACGGCTCGGTTTTACAGTTGAAACAAACTCTGGGAAAAATTAATATAATTTTATATTTATAGGGTAAGTATGTATCATATTTTATTACGCGAAAACTACAGAAAAAAAATAATCATTTAAAATAAATTTACTTCATTCGACTACAGATTATTTATTTCATGACATGACGCTATTTACTTTGTCTTTCATGCAATCGTAAACGTAATTTCTACCTTTAAATACAAAATACTATACGAAAGTTGTTTGAAATCTAATATTTTGTTTTTATGGTTAATTCACCTATGATAAATACCGTCGGGTATCCGAAACCCACAAAATAAACTCGGAACTAATTATGTACAATAGTTTTTTTTTAATTTCCGTGAAAATGAGACCACACCAGTAACGTACTCCAATAATTAAAAAAAAACACAATTTCATGACACATCACATATTGTAGTCCGATAAAGATCACAGAGCACTCACCATAATTAAAGTATACACGCGACCGGTCCGCGACGCGCGTGCGCTCCGCTCGGGGGTTGGTGCGAGACTGCCGGTTACAGTGTCTATGACGGTGCGTCGGCGCATCTTCATTGATAATAATGATAACTTGATAACGCGTTTCCCGTCTCGTTTGCATCTCGATTGCGATTCCGTTATCTTGTGTGTTACCTATTATCATAAGAAATTGTTTGAGTAGGACGCAAGTGGTTTACATAGAAATGCTATAGGTACTATGTAAGTATAGATATAGATATATTATAAATATGTAAGTATGTAGTAACATATTATTTCTCGTTGTATCATTCCAGACACGGTGCTCGTGAGCATTGCGAGAGATTTTAACCACGAATTCCTGAGGTCTTTTTTTTTTAATACTACGACGGTGGCAAACAAGCATACGGCCTGCCTGATGGTAAGGTCATAAGGAGTAATAAATGTTATATGGATTTAGGTCAATTCGCCAAAAAAAATGTTATTCTTTTTTCTTTTTTGGATTTTTTAAATGCTTTTGATCATAAAAACATAAATGTTATTGGTAAAACTGTCGATTAAAATATCTGTACTAATATAAATTTTTTTTCGTTAAAAATAGTTTACGTAAAGTATTCCTTGGCACTTTGATTTCTGGCAATAAGAATGTCTAGACTAGACCCCATAAAGGGTGAAATCGCCATCAAAAAGCGTTTTGCACTGAGTCACCATAAAAATGTTTTTTTATTTAATTGGTAGTCAATCTGAAACTAGGCGTATTCCAGAAAAGTTTATACGACATTTTAGTCTCCAATTATGATCAGGAATACGCTGTTAAAATTATTCGGTTTCCTCATGTTACACCGTCCCCGTTATAACGGGTGAATTATTTTATTTAGAAATCTTAGCTTATTAGGAAAACAATGGAATATGAGAATACAATATGGGAGCATTGAGTAACAGGAGATGACATCCTTAAGAAATTATTTGTACCATGAGTTTTAGTGAAAATTACTACAAGTCTGACATTGGCTGTTGGACCACTGACATGACACCACGCAAATGTCAAAAAATTTAAAAAATCAAATACTCGTAATGACTTCGTGCGTGATAATAAATTGTAAAAATAATTCTAAAAAAAGCCACGGAACTACATTCCATAGGTAAGTAAGTGCGAAATTTGGTGTTATACTAATTTAAAATAATAGTGTTGGCATTTTCCTTGACGCACAGATTAATGTCACATAAGTAACACATGTATGCCTACTTGATTTACCTTCATCATCGTTTAACACTACTCATGCACAAAAATATTAACGAAAACATATTTTGGCTTGCTTCATCTATTTTTATAACTGTATGTATTGGTCACCGAGGTACCAATCGTTAACAACAGTCGAAAAATAAAGTTATACCTTCAAACGGCTTTAAAGATTATTAGGGATTTTTTCTTACAAAATTAAGTAGGTGCATATTTATAAGAAGTTAAGTCTAGCAGTCTTAAAGGGTCACTATGCCTTTGGTATTGACTTAAAATTTTTGTCTTAAAGGTTTGTGATGAAAGGCAATTGTTGGCAGAACAAGAGTACATTAGTATCTAAATAACCCTAAGTAAGGAGTAAAATGAATATGACAAATGAAACAATCAGTTGCTCCTCAATTTATTTAATCATTTTCCTCACAAAATGTGTTTAGGCAGAATATGAATTTGTCATAACAATGTCACGTCCATTTTGTTAAGCTACTCTTTGATTCAGTGACAGCTGTCAACCGCCAAACATGGGTAACAAAATTTGTTCTAGATAGCTCATCTAGTAGAATACATAATACATCAATGTATGGGAGAACATATTTTAACTTAAGTAAATGTTAATAATAGTTACTTACTAAAAAACTGCATTACAATCTGACTGCATATCGCCGATTCTTATTTTAATCAGCTTTATGGCAATTTTAACTATAAAACTTTCGTGAGACTCTAAGATATTAAAATATTTATAACGGGTTACTCACGTAATTTAAGTCGATTTTTGCTCGACATGTTTCGGTCAATTTACGATGACCATTAATTACGACTCCTCCTTTCCGACTTAAATTACGTGAGTAACCCGTTATAAATATTTTAAATAGCTTTATGGCACATAAAAAGAAATAACTATACGAGTATATATTAAAAATATGTTTAAAAAATTTATTAAAAAATCTTATAATTACGTACTACATAATTAATTACCAAAAACTACGAATCAAAAGATGTTTCTATTCGCTGATGACTGCTCTATTTATTATTCTAGGAGGCAACGAAACAGAACATAATTAAATAGCTAATAAAGCTTTCCACGATGTCCTCCGAAGGCTAGAAGCAAACAACTTACAAGTAAATATGTTAAAAACCAAATGTATGCAATTGTATGCTCCCAAAGGCGCACCAGCGAATGTAAAGGTAGTGAACAAAGACATTGAGATAGAAAATGTACACTTGTACACACAATAAAATTTCTGGGACTGCAACTGGATTGTCACACGAGTTGGGATCCATATTCTGAACACATCGTTAATAAACTATGTAAATGTATTCATCCACTTCTCAAACTGTCTTCAGAGAAGACTGGACTTCTGGCTTATCACGCATATGTTATGTCAAATCTCCGATATGGGCTTGTGATATGGGGACATTCTGCCAGTCGGGATATAGTGTTCAGGCGTCAAAGGCAATGTCTTAAATCAATACAACTCAACTAATATCATTGACCCACTCAAATAATAACACAATTTGTTTGCGGGCTACGTTTCTGATTCTTTAATGTAAATGCTTCAATAATGTAAATACTTTCTTACCTATTATCATAAGGATAAAAATTATATTTTTGACGGCCTCCTAGCCTAGTTGGTAGTGACCCTGCCTATGAAGCAGGAGGTCCCGGGTTCGAATCCTGGTCAGGGCATTTATTTGTTTGTTTATCACAGATATTTGTTCCTGAGTTAAGGATGTTTTCTATATATTTAAGTATTTATCCATATTTATCTATCTAAATATATAAGAAACTGACTGACTGACTGACTGACTGACTGATTGATTGACTGACTGACTGACTGACTGACTGACATATCAACGCACAGCCCAAACCGCTGGTTCTAGAGATTCCAAATTTGGCAGGTAGGTTCCTTATAAGGTCTAGGGATGCACTAAGAATGGATTTTTCAAAATTCACCCCCTAAGGGGGTAAAATAGGGGTCCAAAGTTTGTATGGCGAATCAAGATTTGTTAGACTATTTTATTCGAAACTTCACAGGAGTATTCCAAACGATTAATGAGTAAATACGTGTTTCAGGTTTTTTGATAATTCAACCCCTAAAATAGGGCAAATATGGTCACAAAGTCTGAAAATCAACATGGGTATCGTATCCTTTTTGAGTACTTATAGTACGCGGGCGAAGCCGCGGGAAAAGGATAGTTATATATATCGTCGTCTAGTACCATAACACAAGCCTTATTGAGCTTACTGTGGGCCTAGGTCGATTTGTGTAAGATTGTCCATTAATATTTATATCTTGACATATTCATATTGAAAACCCTGAAATGTAAAATAATGTGTTTTATTTTATGAATAAAATTCTGAATCTGAATATACGAATTAAAACGAAGGGATTCGTGTTGGCTACTGTTTAAATAAAACTAAAATTGTTCACTTTTCCTTGCCTGTACATTTATGAAATTGCTGTATTTGTGAAGGCCAATAGTCACCTTTTTAAAAACAAACAACAACGTCTAAGACTGCTAGAAAAATATAGGTTTGATAAGATATGCTCAGATCATAAATATCCTTCGTTTGGAAAAGCTGCTGTCGCTATGAGTGTCAACGTTTTTAACTATCTTCCTATTGATTTAAAGAAGTGCCACTGGAAGAATTCAAAAAGAAACTGTATGCATGGCTGACAAACCCAAACTCAAACATTTATTCAGTAAGTAGGCTGTAGGCCACAAGGGCAATTTTACACGTCAGATAGTTTATCAAAGTAAAAAAAGACTATTTAGGTATTCGTTGCCTAGGCTTGAACCACATATGAGATTACACCCTTGTAACTCAGCCCTAATCGAGTGGATTCCTCGACTAGTAGCGCCATCTGTCGCGCCACTCAGGTACTAATGTCGCCCGGTGCCAGCGCCAGGTTGATTTCTCCTCAGTACGCTTTTGTAACTCAGCCGAGCAACACGTGCTCAATCGAGTTAAAAAAATATCGAAAAGTAAATTGCAAACGCAAATTGTGTAATGATTGCACAGTTTCTTTGGAATCTATTTTGTGCAAATTGCATAAACAAATTCTATAATGATTGTTGCCCGGAGCCCGTGGCCCAGCGACGAGACGCAGTGACCTCCAATAGGCACCGTCAAAACAATGCGTTGTCCTATAAGACGACATTGTTGCTACTTCAGATATTGTGATATTCCGCTCGGTGCCCTTGGCCCAGCGACGAGACGCAGTGACCTCCAATAGGTACCGTCAAAACACAATACGTTGTCCCATGAGAGGACATGCGTCGTCCCGTGAGACGACAGGCGTCGTCCCGTGAGACGACATGCGTCGTCCCGTGAGACGACAGGCGTCGTTCCATGAGACGACAGGCGTCGTCCCGTGAGACGACAGGCGTCGTCCCGTGAGACGACAGGCGTCGTCCCGTGAGACGACATGCGTCGTCCCGTGAGACGACATGCGTCGTCCCGTGAGACGACATGCGTCGTCCCGTGAGACGACAGGCGTCGTCCCGTGAGACGACAGGCGTTGTCCCGTGAGACGACAGGCGTAGACCCATGAGAGGACATGCGTCGTTCCGTGAGGCGACATGCGTCATCCCGTGAAACGACAGGCGTCGTCCCGTGAGATGACATGCGTCGTCCCGTGAGACGACATGCGTCGTCCCGTGAGACGACTGGCGTCGTCCCGTGAGACGACATGCGTCGTCCCGTGAGACGACTGGCGTCGTCCCGTGAGACGACATGCGTCGTCCCGTGAAACGGCATGAGCCGTCTTGTAAGTCGACATGCGTCGTTCTGGGAGACGACATTGCGTCGTCCCGTGAGATGCATCGTCCTGTAAGACGACATTGTGTCGTCCTGTGAGAAAACTTGCGTCATGCGTCACCCCGTCTTGTTTGAGGACGTTGCGTTGTCCTGTGGGACGACATTGCGTCGTACCTTGTGACGACATTGTGCCAGCCTGTAAGACTACACTAGTTCACCCCTGGACATGACTTGCATCGTCCAGTGATGCGATATGCATCGTCCTGTAAGACAACATTGTGTCATCCTCGACATGATACAATGTAGCCATATAGGAGTACTCATGTCTATCATTCGGGGTGATGCCATTGTATCGTCTCAGATGGCTTGCATTGGCCTGTATCATGATATGGCGTCGTCCCTTGAGACGTCATGTAATGTCCATGCATCGTTTTGTAACTGTCGCTCCACAGGCTATGTCCATATAAATTTAGAATATCCATATAGTGGATACAGTTAAAAATCTGCCATCTTATTGGCTTATCTACTGCTTTAACAAACGACGCCAACGTATGCACAGTCAAAGTTATTTTGACATCGTCATGGTCACGATATTGAACGATATAATATCGATTTATTAAACGTACGTACCTCGTACGTTGGATACGAAAAATAGAATAAGCAAATTCTTTCAATCGCTAAAGCATGGTTTATGGGTAAAATAACTGTCTGGTACATCTGTTGGAAGAATGGAACACACGTGGTCTCTTGTAGACTTGCTTGTATAAAAGTTGTCCAGTCACCAATAATTAATTTGTGGGTCGGCATTTTATTTTTTATCCCAAGAAGTAGGTACTCGTAAGCCTATAATGATTTAAAAATCTTGCCAAATACAGTTTACACTACAAATCAGTGCGACTAAACGCAAAATAAGCTGTTTAGATCAAGATCTGTATAGAAGTCAAAACCGACAAGGTTTTGTAAGCACACAACCAGATCCTTTACTTTAAAAGAAAGGGGGAGGCAAGGAAAAACAACCGGACGTAGGAAGTCTAGAACTCTCTCCTCCGCTAACCGCATTAGGTATTATTTAGAAAAATAATAGCATAACCGTTTTGACTCTGTCGTATAACATCAAAAATAATAAATTTGTGTTAAGGTCATGGAATTGTTAGCTGAGCTGAATAAACGGCGTTACCACATATCAATCTAAACAGCAAACGCCTGCTCATTGGAGGCACTTAAGAGTCAAATTCTGATTGTGTCCTCAGGCATACTGAAACACCTCACAAACATTGATTCTTAGTTACCAAATAACTGCTTGACACAAAGAAGGATTGTTGTTTGTCAAGCAACGAATTATTTAAGTTAACACCGAAATAAATAAAAATATGCAAGAAATCTAAGATCTTACAATTGTTATTAAATAAAACTAAGACGTCCTCATTAATAAGTATGTAGCTGTGTAAACAATAAAATGCTTTACATAATGCCAGTAACTAAAAAAGCCGTGCTGACAGAAACATTCCATTCATATCACTTCATTCGCATCACAAAACGTAAAAACGTGTGAGTTTTCAGTGCGACTACTAAGAAGAACCAGCTCTAGTTTGAAAGATTATCAATGTACGATAGGCACATGCCACAAAACTATAATAGCAGCGGTTCAATAGACTTGTAATTAATATAACAACAGAGGCATTAGAAATATAGTTGATTAGGTTAGGTATAAAGATAAGGTTACAAGATTCCATTTCGATAGAATTAACTCCTACTAAAGGCATGACAACAAACTTAAAATATTTAGTACCTAACAGTGGAAACTTACCAAACTTTTCCCTAAATATATTATATATAGTCCTCCTCATCGATTTCGATGCCGGCGAGCTTAAAAGCTAATCTGATGGAAGTTGGTTATTCTGACCCACAAAATGACTGGCTAGGCTTAACTCGGTTTTAAATACTCTTCCATACTTATAGCAGCAGAGCTTGCTAGTCGCATTGTAGGTTTACACGTAGGAGGGCTTAGGTCTCTCTATAGAAGTTCTGAAGTCTCCTTTGAGGCGTAAGAGTAAACAAAGAAGGAAGTGAAAAAGGTCATGTAAGTTCCTGTTGCGTATGGGCAGAGCAACTGGCCCTGTGATACGGCCCCTGATCCAGTAGACAATGAGTAACAAAACAACGAATGGAAAATAGGATCTCTACGGATTTTAACCATACTCCAGATCCATGTTAAATATAACGATCGCGCTTAAAAATCCTCAAAGACATTTGGACTGCGGGGCAAATCAGGTGAATAGCGACGACATTAACCTAGGTGGCCTTTTTATAAACAAGAATTGCAAATACCTGTTTGTGAAAGAAGATAGGTTGTCTATTCGAGTGCTAGTCAGATGAGAGGCGTCCCTTTCAGTAAGTAAGTGCTTACGAGAAAATTCACAACTTATTAGCATGGTGATTTAGGCAAAATTTGATGAAATTGTTAATATACTTCAAGGAGCTACCCGTTTGGGGACCTATTTAAAGATTCTTCAACACTAACATGCCGTCAGATAGTCAAGTTGGTAGCGGTGGCGAAGCGCCCATAAAACTCGATTCCCGACGGCTTGCCTAATTTCATTTTGCGACTTTTCTATGGGCTATGAAGAAAAGGATATCCAAATTTGCCACGGCGTGCCTATGAATATTTTGGACGTGTCGTCACTAGTAGGTAGTCTCAAACGAAACCTAACGCACTATTAGGGTAATAATACTCGTACGTTAACCCTTTCGAGGTTTTAAATATGTATGATATGATATAATTCTCTTATTAATTCTGTCATATTTAATGGACCCTGCACCTAGGTACTTAACCTTTCTGTTTAGCCCATTGGTTGACTGGTAGAGAATGACTTATAGCATTAAGCCCGCCATTTGTACCATCTTGTATTGTGCAATAAAGATTAAATAAATAAATAAAAGCACATCAAGACTCATCAAAAACCAGTGTCTTTGATACCAAGTTCAGCAACCTTTCATAGTGACATAAGACTACAATATGGTCGCCAGTTTTATACAACCGAAAACAGACATTCGCTAGTGAGACCACTATGACACATTCTAGTACCACACAGTAGAATCCAACATGTTCTTAAAATCGACGACAGTTATGTGTCGCCAGTGTAAAGCTTATTGGCCAAACTGAATTTCAGAAATGCGAGTAAGATGCAGCAGGCTTAGTTTAGCATACTAAGGTATGCTGTAAACAATATTGGCAGCGTAACCAGCAATAAAGAGCTGAGAGCATCCCAAAAACTATTGTATATTGTATCGTGTCGTGGTTATAATACATATGAACGAATGAAATGTAGCTGCTTTTAAAGTTAACCAAGAAGGCTTTAGAAAACACAATCATAGCCTCAGTTCAAGTAATATATTTGTAGACTTAAGAATGCAAAGGTATAAGAGAATATACTTGTATGACACTCAGTAGGAATGAACCGTCAATACGTGACTTTTGGTTACACTAAAACTAAATGCGAACATTTCACCTCATTGGCTCATTAGAGTCTAGAATTATGAAGGGTTTTACAATCTCTGGGAGTAAACAAAGGTCTTTTTAATGTTAACCTTAACATTATAATACTAGCCACTGCCAGTGGTTTTACCCGCTAAATTTCAAAATTGTTGAATGTCTTTTTCACGCCGTTAGATGTTGAATTTGAAAAAGTTATCTCCTAATAGACCTCCAAAACATCCAAAGATTATAAGTTTTAAACTTCAAGGTCCTACCCTAAACAGTTTAGACTTCTCATTGTGTATCATTATATTCATTATCTATACAATGCAACTTAGATAATATTTTACCGACGTAACACAAAGCATATTGGATAATAAAACATAAAAAACATACACAAGCAATGCATACAAGCTCTTCCTTTCGTTTTGCGAATCAGATCACCGCAACAGAGAGTGTACAAGCTCAAATTACAGACCCGGACAATCCTTGTGAACCCAATGATCTTCATCCCAGCTACAGAAAATAACTACATAATTAATAGAGATTGGGATGTATTTACTTGGTAAACGTACGGTAAACGAGTAAATGGTATAGGTATTTATACGCGAAATACATACCAACAACATTATATATATATATATCATAGTAACATACCTACAGCCCTTGAAGACGATAGCATCATTTTTAATTAATATTCTTATCGCTATGGTTGTTTCATCTTATTCCTTCTCTCAAACCTATAAACGTTATATTGAAAATCATATAAACTAACTCGGAGCTTGCTTACCTAGTAGACCCGGTCGGTTTCCGGTGGAGTATTGTCAATTTAGCAGTACCATTTTAGTTCTAAATTCATATTTGCTGTCGTCAACATTTAGCTTTCTTATAACACCCACTCTAAACTCCAAATGAAATCTATAAGATCTGGATGTAATTAAAGACATTCCGAAGGATCGAGACTTTCCTAAGGATCTCGTAAAATTACCTGAATTTCCCATTCAGTTTCACTAACATATGATCGCTACCTTATAGGTCTGATCAACGCCGCAATGCCAGTCGTAGCATGCGGTCTTTGAAAAATTCACAGAGAATTTATAATATGTATGAGTTTATAAAGCAGCGTATGTAACAGTACATAATTAAGACTTTAAAATGACCGTTAAGGCCCGAATAATACTACAAATCAAACCACACCACAACACACCACAAAAAAATCATACCACAGTCAAACCGTGAAAACTGTTTTGTGGGACCATTTATTTGTGTAAGCTGTATCTTTTTCATGTTATTAAATAAATAAAAAAAAAAAAAAAATTTCAGATGTGAAACAGGTGTTCTCGATCAAGATCGACTTTTAAAACAGATTTTTTGAAGAACTTTTAATCTGGCCATGTTACGATAAATAATAATAGTACATCATACAAATCAGTGATCAAATAACAAAGACTCTTTACATCATTCATAACTTACAGTAAACCTTAGTAACTTACAGTTACAAGGAAATCATTAGGCGTGGAATGACCTGTTTGACGGAAATCTTACCTGGGGTTGTCAACGAAATATCTCCAGATAGGAATATCGAAGCTCGCTTAATTAGAATCACAAAAATACGAAAAAAGGATCGATTGTTTTGGGGTTTGCCACATAAATAGTCACTTTCGACCACAGTTTATCTTACTGTAAATATTTCTAATCTAATTTTTTTTTTCCACAAATGTTTACCTAATTTTGTTATCAAGCGGACCCCTCCGCAAGACAAACGCTAGGAGGAGGAAATGTTAACCTAACTCGATCATTAAAATAAATAGCTAAACTGCTAATTACGGCAGATAAGGATATTTTCACAATAGATATTTAAAAAATAAGATAATGCTAGTTATGTTATTGCGCAAAATAATAACGTATACGGTATAGCAACAAGTATCTCTTGTGTACACATTTTGTTCTGATATTTTTGTTGGTTAATGTCTAATCATCAGATCATCACAGTACGCCCGGGCCAGCGCCGGCAGAGGTTTAAACACGTCTCATATGTGGTTCAAGCCTAGGCAACGAATACCTAAATAGAACCGTTTTTCCCCCGAAGGGTAAAAAACGGATATTTAGGTTTCTGCCGTAGCTTGAACCACACCTAAGGGCCTTGCCGGCTTACTTAACGTACTGAGGAGAAATCAACCTGGCGCTGGCACCGGGCGACATTAGTACCTGAGTGGCGCGACAGATGGCGCTACTAGTCGAGGAATCCACTCGATTAGGGCTGAGTTACAAGGGTGTAATCTCATATGTGGTTCAAGCTACGGCAGAAACCTAAATATCCGTTTTTTACCCTTCGGGGGAAAAACGGTTCTATATCGGTTCTAACCCTACACTCCAGACAAGTGATTTTATAGTTTGAACGAATACTTTGAATGTATTAACAATTAAGCTATAGTTACCAGTATTTAAGAATGAGAGAGATGTAAGAATTATTGTATACCTCACGGAGGTAGAAAATGGAGATACTCTGTAATTACTTTAACATCTATAATGTAACCCGTTTTCGCACGATTTATTTTTTATTTATTTATTTATTTTATTGACATAAACGCTTACATGACCTTACAGTAAAACCAATTCGTCACGAAACTTAAGCTAACAATTACACAAATAATCAAAAAACAATATAAAATAAAAACACACGATAAAAAAAAGTGAATCACTGCGGAACTGTTGAGCACCCAGCATCCATCGCCTCACATACCCTCAAGCATTCACCACAAACTGCCGCCCATCGCCACGCAAACAAGTCACACTCAGGTGTTGATGCCAGCAGCGCATTGAGCTGTGAAAGGGCGCGGGGCAACGGTGAGTTCCTGCACGACACGGTGCGTGCCGACGGCACGGCCAATAGGTCGCGTCGCCGTGGTCTCAGGGCTATCCTCGGGATATCCGGGACAAACAAACGCACGAGACGCTGAACCAGCTCGGGACAGTCGGACTCTCCACGCAAAGCTCTGCAAGCCATTATCATTAAATGGATACGATAAATGTATGTTGTATTTTGTATATACATATGTTGTTACTTTAAAAAAACATGTAAAATAATTATCTTGTTACGAATTTTAATTAATTACCTTTTTTTACACATCATACCATTTCGAATGCATTCCGATGGCATCAATTCTTAAAAAAGTTTGTTCTTTAAAGTGATGACCTATTCGAAGAAAATAATGTTATTGGTATGTTTTTGATTTAGACCTGTCAAAAGTGACGTTTGGCTTATTCAGTACGGATAGCATGATTAGCATGGTTGCCATTTTATCACCTATCACGTCACGGTGACAGGCGATAAAAACCCGACCATTTTAGGCTAGCAGATCATCCTTTTCTTATCGATTATTTATCAATTTCATATTAAATAGATATCAAAAAGAGATTGATTTAAAAAGTTAATACGATAGGCAAAACGTTTTAGTGACATTCATTGTCAAGATCATTAATTTTGATGTCATTTTGATGACAAATAAATCATATTTATAACAGATCCGTAACCAGTCAAGATCTTAAGAATAGAATCTGTTGTCGTAAAGTTATGTAAGAAAGTTAATACGATAGGCAAAACGTTTTAGTGAAATCATATTTATAACAGATCCGTACACGTCAAGATTTTAAGAATAGAATCTGTTGCCGTAAAGTTATGTAAGTAGTAATTTTGTTCTGTCCATAGTATGTACAGTCGACGTCAAAGATATGTTTACAGTTTTATATTTTCACACCTTTGTTTTTATTACAAAGGAATAAGATTCAAAACTGTAAACAAATCTTTGACGTCGACTGTACCTACATATAAATGAATGTAGATAAATATTATTTATTTGCGCGGCTAGGTAATTAATGAGTACCTAGACTTAAAACACTATATACTCGTACGTATCACATTTGCCTGTGGCAGCTGCATTAATAAAATTGATAGCGAAAGCAATTTTCCAGAATTGCGATAAATTTCGACCCCCGGCTATTTTATTACACAACTATAATATAATACGGACTGCGGCGCACTGAAACGTGCATTCTGAAAAGCCCAGTATTAATGAATCTCTTTACAAAACTGAAAATGAATTTACGCGGTAAAATGACTAGTTCATTACGGAATGGGTTTACTTTATTTACCGGCGGTAAATAGCTCTTTATGTAGTGACGGCGAATACATAGGTATCAGGTGGAGGCGTTTCATATTCTTGAGGCATTTGAACTTTAAATATCTTATCTTGTTTTGATGTTAATATGATATTTCTCGCAATGCGATTACTCGCACGGGTCGGGCAAGATGACCTGAGATTTAGCATGATTTTTTTACTGTTTTCCCGATTTTGCCAAGGTTAAATGAAGCCTGGGATTCTCTTGGCAAGCTAATTCCAAGAAATTGCGTAGGCAATAGTTTTTGTGAAAGCGACTGTCATCTGATCTTTTAACCCAGAAGAAAAACTAGGCCTAGGAATAGATAAGATCAACTGAGGGTAAAATTAGATAAAAATTTTATCACATTCAATGTTGTAAGTAAGAACGCTTCTCCTGTATTAAATATTTAAGTCGAACCAAACATTGAAATTGAACCAAGTATGGTTCCTGGTGGTTGGTACATAGTAATGTAGGTGTCTAGTTTCAAACCTTGGGTAAGGTTGCCTCGACTTTTTATTAATTACATAATCTGGGGCACGGCAGTGCCCTCGCTCATTCGAGCAAAACAAACAACAAAGGTACGGCCGTACTATCCGTTTCCCGAAGCCATTCAGGTCATTTTTGACCCCCCTCTAAATCTGTTCTCGATAAAGCTAGAAGTCTAAAATTTCTGTGAACAAGAGGCCATAATTACATTTTAACTTTCGTGAGACATACTATCACTATACAATATAACGGTTACACTCACGTCACTTTAGTCACTTCGCGCGACATGTTTCGGAGAGTTTAGGTCTCCATCTTCAAGCACTAAGAGTGCTATTTTGAACCGGCCCGTAGCGCGCTGTTGCACGACGCGTTGCCGACGCGTCTAAAGTGACGTGAGTGTAACCGTTATAATATATTGTAAGAGGCCATAACATAAGGAATATATATTCCCAATATCATTGAATTTCAACATATTTTTAGAAATATGTCAGTCAAAGTTCCTTAATTTTGTCACCGACTGACTGACTCACTGACTCACTGATTTGATTTACGATCATGGTATATTTAAGGTACTTAGCAGTCGTACAAGCTCCAAATTCTGGACACTTCTAGGGTTTAGACTATAAAGCCACTGAAAATAGAAACATACCGCAATATCAGTTGGGTTGTCTAGTTTTACAAACCGCACAGTTGACATTGTAATCCCATATAAATATATGCGTAAACAAAGTTATTTTTACTGTTGCAAAAGTTTTAGCTTTTTTTTACGCTACTTAATTAGATAGTATAGGTTAGGTACTTACAAAAAGAAATGAGATCCCATTAAATACTTTACATGTACAATAATGCCAGTCTCGCAACGCAGTTCTCCTACTGCAAAAAGTATTGAGATCTAATGTAAAACCGGGCTAGGTGTGCCGGAGTTAACTAACAACATGTCATTGTGATCCTTTAAATATTAGATGTCTATATTTTTATAATAAATAGAATGACTTGGCAATCGCACAGGACAAATAAGTCATCTAATATAATAATATTACATTATAGGTATAATATAATCTAAATATATAAAAGAAGAAACTGACTGACTGACTGACTGACTGACTGACTGACTGATTGACTGACTGACTGACTGACATATCAACGCACAGCCCAAACCGCTGGATCTAGAGATTCCAAATTTGGCACGTAGGTTCCTTATATGGTCTAGGGGTGCACTAAGAAAGGATTTTTCAAAATTCACCCCCTAAGGGGTTAAAATGGGGGTCCAAAGTTTGTATGGCGAAACAAGATTTGTTAGACTATCTTATTCGAAACTTCACAGGAGTATTCCTAACGATAAATGAGTAAACACGTGTTTCAGGTTCTTTGAAAATTCAACCCCTAAAAGGAGAAAATGTGGTACATACAAACATACCAGTCTAACTGAGAACCTCCTTTTTGAATACTTATAGTACGCGGGCGAAGCCGCGGGAAAAAGCTAGTGACATATATAAAAGAAGAAACTGACTGACTGACTGACTGACTGACATATCAACGCACAGCCCAAACCGCTGGTTCTAGAGATTCCAAATTTGGCACGTAGGTTGATTATGGGGTCTAGGGGTGCACTAAGAAAGGATTTTTCAAAATTCACCCCCTAAGGGGATGAAATAGGGGTTCAAAGGTTGTATGGTGAAACAAGATTAGTTAGACTATTTTATTCGAAACTTCACAGGGGTATTCCCAACCACTCCCCAACGATAAATGAGTTAACACGTGTTTCAGATTTTTTGAAAATTCAACCCCTAAAAGGGGGAAATGTGGTCACAAAGTCTGAAAATCAACATGGGTATTGTTTCTATGGTTTATCGGGTCGTTGATTACGAAAACAATAAGGATTTTAAATTCCAACGTGGCGGACAGGAAATACCATCTCTCCTGTTGGGGTGCGATGGGGTTGAAATGTCAAAGTATCAATATGGGTGTCGTTTTTGTGTTTTTTGTGACGTTAATTATGAAAGTGGCATCGATTTGGAAATTTAATATTGTGTACATGAGAATTCTTGAAAGTATTTGTGCCAAATTGCAATCTAATCTAAATATATAAAAGAAGAAACTGACTGACTGACAAATGGAGATAGTTTGAGTTCTGGGGAAGGATATATAATATTTGTTATCCCAGATTCCTTAGGCGGGTAAAAAGGAGGGTGGATTACTAATTCCACGCAGACGACGTCGCGGGGAAAAGTATACAGACAGTTTGAGTCCCGGGAAGGAACATAAAGTAGTTTATATCGCGAAAATCAACCCTTAAGTAGGTGGCTACATGGCGGTTGCAGGTTTGTATGGAGAATTTTAAACGGCGAACCGATTTAGATAAAATTTGGTATGGATATAGTTTGAGACCCGGGAAACAATATAGGATAGTTTTTATCCTGAAAAACAATCCTAGAGTGGTAGAAAAGGGATTGGTAGTTTCTATGGCGAAATATTAACCGCTGAACCGACGATTGAGATGAAACTTGGTACATAGATGTAATATTAGAATTTAATATTATAAATGCGAAAGTGTATCTGTCTGTCTGTTATCTTTTCACGCTTAAAAGCTGCTGAACCGATTTAGATGAATCTTGGTGTAGAGATAGTTTGAATCTTGAGAAATGATATAGGGTAGTTTTCATCCCGAAAATCAACCCTTAAGGGGCTGAAAAGGGGGTTGGATGTTTGTGCGGGAAATGTTTAACAGCTGAACCGATTTAGATGAAGCTTGGTAAACAGATAGTTTGAGTATCTGAAAAGGATTAGGATAGTTTTTATTCCTAAAATCAACACTTAAAGGGGTGAAACGGGGGTCGTAAGTTTGTATGGGAAATATTTAAACGTTAAACTGATTTAGACACTTGGTATAGAGATAGCTGAAGTCCCGGGAACGGACATAATATCGTTTTCACCCCGAAAATTAACCCTTAAGGTTTAGGGGTTAAATGGGGATTGGGGGTTTGTATCGGGAATTTTTAACAGCTGAACCGATTATGATAAAACCTTGTATAGAGATAGTTTAAGTCCCGTGAAAGGATTATCATGGTTTTTATTCCTAAAATCAACACTTAAGAGGGTGAAATGAGGGTTGAAAGTTTATATGGGGAATTTTTAAACGTTAAACCGATTTAGATGAAACTTGGTATAGAGATAGCTTGTGTCATGTGAAGGAACACAAAATAGTTTATATCGCGAAAATCAACCCTCAAGGTTAAGGGGTGAAATGGGGGTTGGAGGTTTGAATGGGGAATGTTTAACCACTTAACCGATTTAGATGAAATTTATTATAGAGATAGTTTGAGTATCGGGAAATGATTAGGATAGTTTTTATTCCTAAAATCAACACTTAAGGGGGTGAAATAGATAGGGGTTGAAAGTTTTTACGGGGAAAACTTGGCATAAGAGATAGTTTAAGTCCCGGGAAACGACATAGGACAGTTTTTATTCCGAAAATCAATCCTTATGGGGATGAAGTGGGGGTTGGAGGTTTGTATGGATAATATTTAACCGCGAACCCATTAAGATAAAAAATGTTGTTGATATAGTTGAGTCCCGGGAAATAATAAAGGACAGTTTTTGTCCCGAAAATCAATCCTAGAGGGGTAGAAAAGGGGTTGGTAGTGTGTATGGCGAATTATTAACCACTGAACCTATTTAGATGATTTGGTATGGAGACAGTTTGAGTTCTGGGGAAGGATATACAATAGCTATGATTCCGGGCAAGAAAAGGGGTTGGTAGTGTGTATGGGGAGTTATTAACCACTGAACCTATTTAGATGATTTGGTATGGAGACAGTTTGAGTTCTGGGGAAGGATATACAATAGCTGTGATTCCTTAAGCGGGTAAATAACGGTGGATTACTAATTCCACGCAGACGAAGTCGCGGGGAAAAGCTTCTATTCAAGAGTATTCTACTCTGCATAAATCATAATCTCTTCTGAACAATTATTGCAATAATTTCTTTAAAAAAATAAGGGAACCACCTTCACCAAAATGTGGCATACCGAAACCTCCAGAATGTAACAAATACTTTTCTGTAAACTGCATCTGAATCGGTTTAGTCAAACGCGAGATAATAGCGGACAAACATACATATGTAGGATACGTACATACAAACATACGGGTCAAACTGAGAACCTCCTTTTTTAGTACTTTTAGTACGCGGGCGAAGCCGCGGGAAAAAGCTAGTATGTACATATTGCTAGGCAGGGTTGTGCTATACGTATGTCGTGCGATGGCCAGGTCATTCTATTATACGAGTATATACATATTTTCCCTAGAGGCTAGGCTAGAGTAATACATTTATTACTTTAATCCGCCTTTGTAAGAATAACATGACACACTTTTTAAGCATGAGAAGTGAAAAAGCATATTTAAAGGACTATGGTCAAAAATTTACAACTTTAACTTGATGGGCACTTTTTTTCGATTTCATGCTCTGCTAATAGTGGCTATTGGCCGTGATGAGTTGAAATTTTCGCGGCACGTCCAAAAACGTTGTTTGAATTAGCTCGAATAATTTTCCAGCAACAGCCTGACCGAGAATTCCCATTGGTTTTGCGAGCGTGGGTGAATGAAGTTGGTGTTAAGTTAACTCCCGATGACCATCAAATTGATGTATTCTTAGTAATTTTTTGTTTTGTTTTGTTTAAGAAAGAAAAATATAAAAATGTCAAAATTCATTGTAATTATTTTTAAGACAAGCCGTATTCGATTAATCGATACACGATTGGACGAAATATGCACGACAATAATAATAATAATAATAAATACTCTTTATTGCACACCTCATACAGTTACAAGCACAAATTTTACAATTAGATAAATTTAGGTAGAGGTAACAACAGGCGGTCTTATCGCTAATGAGCGATTTCTTCCAGACAACCTTTGGGTAGTGGAGACTAGAGAAAAACAATAAGCAGTAGGTGGTGCATAGACACAAAAGAGACGAAATAGATAACACAGCACATTCATATGAATATACATACTTAAATAAATACAAAATAAACATACATATACGTACATATATACATATATAATACACACAGTAAGAAACAACAGTGTCAACTTAAAAACCTAAGGAAGAGATAAATAGTATTCCTTAAGTTGCGATTTAAAGCTACCGATAGATTGCGCGCGTTTTATGTTGAGAGGGAGAGAATTCCACAAACGAACGGCCTGGAACGTAAATGAGCAATTATAAAATTTGGAAGATGAAGATGGCACTTTTAGGAGCAATTTTTGAGAGGATCTAATAGAATTAAGATAAGAGAAACGCTCTTTCAGGAAGCGTGGAGTTGCAGGGTTAAAAAGTATAGAAAAGAGTAAAGAAAGTATCTGAGAGTTACGGCGGTGACGGATAGGGAGCCATTTGAGTTGAGAACGAAAACTAGAAACATGGTCGAATTTGCGTAATCCGAAAATGAACCGAATGCAGGCATTTTGAATACGCTCAAGCTTATTCCGAAGTTACGTCTTAAAGACTTCTTAGAGTTTTGTGTCTTTATTCGTCTTTTTCTCTTATTTTTGCAGTCCGGATGCCTACAAAATTTATTGAAATTAGCTCCGTAATAGACGATATCTTTTTTGCACCACGCGTAATAGCCGTAATAACCATGGGCTACGTATTATTATATTTCATCGAACTAACAATTCCAAATTGAAACTGGGTATCCAATGTACCAGCAGTGCCGAAATTTTTATAACAGCTCTTATGTCTGGTAGGACAGGTTGGTTGGCATTTGACTCGTCCATACTGGTTTCGTCCATTTTATCATTTGTTATCGAACTGAACTATCAATTCCAAATTGAAACTGGGTATCCAATGTAGCAGCAGCGCCGAATTTTTTTAACAGCTCGTATGCCTAGTAGGACAGCTTGGTTGGAATTTGACTCGTCCATACTGGTGTCATCCATTTATTTTTTTGTTATCGAACTAATAATTCCAAATTGAAACTGGGATTCCAATGTATCAGTTATGCCGATTTTTTTTAACAGGTCATATGCCTGGTAGGATAGCTTGGTTGGCATTTGACTCGTCCATACTGGTCTCGTCCATTTTATTATTTGTTATCGAACTAACAATTCCAAATTGAAACTGGGTATCCAATGTAGCAGCAGTGCCGAAATTTTTTTAACAGCTCTTATACCTGGTAGGACAGCTTGGTTGGTATTTTACTCGTCTACACTGGTTTCGTCCATTTAATTTTTTGTTATCGAACTAATAATTCCAAATTGAAACTGGGTATCCAATGTACCAGCAGTGCCAAATTTTTTTAACAGCTCTTATCCCTGGTAGGACAGCTTGGTTTGTATTTGACTCGTCCATACTAGTTTCGTTCATTTTATTTTTTGTTATCGAACTAACAATTCCAAATTGAAACTGGGTATATTTGTACCAGCAGTGCCGAATTTTTTTTATCAGCTCTTGTGCCTGGTGGACAGCTTGGTTGGCATTTCCATATTGGTTTGAGCGATCGGAATCGGAATGACCCTCTGAATTGGCACCACGATTTAGCGATGCGTTGCGGTCGTGTTCGCTGCGGACGCATGTAGAATTTATATAAAAGTACAATTTCATTCGAATTGAAGTTAGCAGGTAGCTAAACGCGTCCACCCCGGCTTGTTAGTGTTTCCGCCCAAGTAGCACACTTGGCTGTATAGCAGCTGAATAATAGAATACGATTACGCTTAAAGCTGAATATAAAAGCTGCATAATAGCTGTATACGAGCTTATTCAGCTTTTATACCTCTTAAATGGGCACAAATTATACAGCCTTAAGTTCTCATAGCTGCTTAAGAGCGTTGTAGCAGAAATTTAACAGAGTTATAAGGGTTAATAGGAGTTATAAGAGCGGAATACTGACTGTCTAAGAGACCTGTAATGACCCTTTATTCAGAAAATATATCTCAAATGTCTCCTAATACCGGGGGAGGCTGACATTGGTCTGAATAAAAGAATAATAAAACATAATGTGGTGTGCGATTTGGCACCGCCGGTAATATTTCGAAACATATATTACACGTAAATCGTACGCGCGCCGCCATATCACGCTGTGTTAATTTATTCGGATCATTATATGTTCTCTTATGTGTATTAACCCGAGAAAGATGTATGGGAATGCAAGTTTACTGACATTATATATATATATTATCTAAGAAAATTTTAGTGCGCCACGAAAATACTCAGTTTATAATTAAATTATATGCTATAAAATAAGATATGGAAAATTTTGACCAAACAATTTCAAGTAACTTTAAATAATTATTACATAAAAAGTTACTATTACGATATTAGGAAGTACAAATTAATGCATACGTTCATAATTTATGCATAAAGATTATAGAATTCGGAAAAGTAAATCAAAATATTTATAGGTTATACACATAAAATGTTGGCTGATGTTAAACAGCGACGTTGACCGTTACATGTCTAATAAGCAGCATAAGGCTGTTTAATGATTATTCGTGTACTGTTAAACAGCCTAAATCTGAATAGAATTCAACATTTGAACCTGTATGTAGCTGTAAGCTGTTTACTTTACGTTTAATTCCTCGCACTCTCAACTTTAACATAAATGTGACTATTAAACAGGCGTTATACGGACATTTTAGGGAGCCGCAATTTTGCAAGTAAAGCCATTGCATTGGCTATCTTATACTTCAGAATTGTCAAAGTTATAGTAAAATATAAATACGCGCGTCAGTTTATTATCCCCATGCAGCAAATGGCAGACTACGACTTATTAAGGTACCACATATCCTATGTTACTAAGATAATATCTGATTAAAGATACTTAAATGAACCACTATTAAGTAAAAGACGTTAATTCGATACACTACTGAACCGCTAAACAGCTATGAGACATCTTCTGAACGTTTAAACAACCGCTATATGCGGACAGTATCAACGGCAGTATAAAGGCTGCTTAGCGGTAAACATCTTTAAGCTGTATTATGCGCCATATTATGTTCCATTATACGTCTATTGGCTGCACAGTAGTTCATTTGTGCTCCCTTATTAAGTCAGCGTAATAGAAGTTCACAATTACCTTGTTAAACAGCACTTGGCATAATTTTACCCACTAAACAAACCTTATTACGGTTAAAGTATTTGAAAACGTTTAAAGCTGTATACAGTCGTAGCAAATTCACCTTTATAGCACCTTTTGCGTATTAATGTTAGTTTTCTCGACCGTAATGCAGTTCTTAATCAGCCCTAAGCTATTTAATTATCACTGACAACTATTATGCAGCTTTAGGACCGCGAGTGTGTCCTTATAACTGTCTTAATACGCGCAGAGCTCTATATAAATATATGTGTGAGTAGTTATAAGGGTTGGCTTAAAGTAATGAGAATTTTCATATTGGAGAATCGAAAAATAAAGTCAATAGCTACAGGTTAATAAGTTGTATTTCCATAAACTAAAACATATTCAACATTACAAACAAACATTAAAATATAGGAAAAGTCCCTCCATCTTCAAACTTTCGTAACTTGCTTCTGGCTGTTCCACTCACACCTTGGACATCATACAAATTGACTTTTTGAAATTTAATATGTTATCCAAAATTGTATTTGATTGGTAAATTGGATTCCTACGCATCACTACTTACCATTCTTTTGAAAATTGCCAAATAATCTCTGATTGTTCAACGTTTAGAGACGTCACACTAGATTAAGCAAACTCTAAGTATGCCAAAAATAGTCAAAATTGTTTACAAAGCAATCCCTTACATTATGTATCAAAAGATGCCAACCCAGCAAAAGTCCCTAAAGCTCGACCAATCGAAGCTTCATGGGATATTTGTAGCAGGTTAGTATAAGGTTACGGGCAGGATGCCAGTTCTCCGAAACCATTAGAATTAAGGATAATATGGACAATTAAGAAATGTTGTCCAAGGTATGATGCGTATGGTCAGAAGCACGTTACAAAAGATCGAAGCTGGAGGGCCTTTTTCTATATAACTAGTAGTGATTGTTTGTAATGTCTAATATGTTCTAGTTCCTCGTCAAAAAATCCATTATTTATTTATTTATTTATCGTATGGCGGTTACACACTGGTTAGCAAATAATTTCTACATTTAAAATTTACAATTGTGCAGATATAAGCTCGCATCTTTTGTCAGTTGTTTAAAGTCCTCAGCTGGTCCTTTGTATTTGGTGATGGGGCACTCGTATACTATGTGGTGTATGGTCTGTTCCGGATCTCCACACTCGCACGCTGCCGAATCGCTCCACCCCCACTTCTGCCATAGGTACGCACAGTTACCGACACCAGTTCTCAGGCGGTTGAGTCTGCACCATATTTGTCGACTTTCATTGAACCCTTTGGGTCGCTCCTGTGTGTTCAGTTCAAAGATGGTGTTGCCTACACTATGTTGGGCTTCCCATTCTTCCATCCACGCTTGGCTGTCCTTCCATGTTGGGTTGTAGGTATGAAAGGTTTTAGCTGGTGGGTTTCGGGACTTAAGTCGGGTGTTTTTTACACTATCCAGGTCTTCATGTATCGGCAGTGAAGAATTACCAGACATTTTAGCAAGTTCTCGTGCTAGGCATTTTTGTCTTCGGATATCTGGTGGTGCAATGTGGCTGAGGGCCGGCAACCAGTAAACAGGCGTTGGCGTTATGCAGCCCGAAATTATTCTCATCGTGTGATTGAGTTCAACGTCTACTCTGGCCACGTGTGCACTGTTCATCCATACGGGTGCACAGTATTCCGCCGTCGAGTAGACGAGGGCCATAGCGGTTGTCTTCAAGCAGGAAGCGCTGGCACCCCATGATGTTCCTGTAAGTTTCTGGACTATATTGTTCCTAGTCTTCAACTTTCCAGCCAGTTTTTCAAGGTGGTTCTTATACGTCAGACTCCTATCAATGGTTACACCAAGGTCATTTAGGGCAGAAATTATGACGTAAGGATGTACCTCTAAACCTCACCTTAAGCTCTTTGTTCGCTAGCCTGTTCGATAGATGGAAACAGCAGACCTCTGTCTTGCTAGCATTTGGGCGCAGACGCCAGTGCTGGAAATATTCGTCCATAGCCTCTAGGTCTCTTTCCAAAATGGCTTCTGTTGTTTCCATACTTTTGTTCTGAGTTACTAAGGCCAGGTCATCAGCATACCCGAACTTGCGCGAGGTCGTGGCTGGTAAATCGTGTATGTAGAGGTTGAAGAGCAGGGGAGCGAGCACGGAACCCTGGGGCAAACCATTATTTAAAATCCTCGTTTTACTCGACTGTTGGTCCAGGTGTACTTGAAACGGCCTGTTTGTGAGAGAATCTTCAATCACCCTAAATATCTTCAGACATGGGACAGCTTTCAGGAGTTTATAGAGTAGACCCTGACGCCACACAGTGTCGTATGCAGCTGTGAGGTCAATGAAGACTGCTGAAGACTTTGTTCCAGATTGGAAGCCAGCCTCGATGTGTAGTTAGGGCGAGGACCTGGTCACAGCAGTTCCGTTTCGGTCTGAAACCAGCTTGCTCGTGTGGAATTTTTGAGAGAATAGTGTCCGATATGCGGTTGTAGATCAGACGCTCCAGTAGCTTATAAACAACGCTGAGTAGGGATATAGGCCTGTAGCTGTCTGCTCTGTCGGCGGGCTTTTCTGGCTTAAGTAGAGCAATGATTTTTGAAAACTTCATTTTGGGCGGTATTTTTCCCAGTTGGATTATGTTTGTATAGAATACCGCTAGCCATGACTGGGTCCGTGGGCCACAATGCTTCAGGAACTCGGGGAAAATTCCATCTTCTCCGCAGGCCTTGTTAATGGTGATATGTTCGATTGCGGATTTTATCTCAAGTATGGTTATAGGGCCACTATATTTGTCATCTGGGCTGGCTTGGGATTTTATGCCTTTCAGCTTCTTGCGAGTTTCACGAGTGTGAAGTTTGTGACTCGGGGCTTTCGAGAGCTCTACTATCCGACTTCCAATAGCATTTGGGCTGGCTTTCGGGCTACATTTTTGTGACGTCTGCCCAGTAGTTAACCTTCGCAAAAGGTGCCATGCCTTACGGCTCGAGTGTGTGAAATTCATTTTTCCGACTGTCTCTTCCCATTTTGCTTTACGGGCTTCATCCAGGGACCTTATAAGTTGGTGGGAAGTATATATATCACCCGTTTCTTGAAATTCCTCCCAGAGCTCCTCCGTCTCACTATTCCAGCACGGGACATACTGTTTCCTATATCCTCGTGGAATGCACTGTTTTGCAGTAGAGATAATAAGCTTTTTAAAACGATCGTAGTTTTTCGTTACTGGTTCTATCCATCTTATTCTCTCATCCAGTTTTTCTGCGTATTGTTTCCAGTCGGCTTTTTGGAAATTCCATCGTGGGCCAGGATAGGATTGGACCAAAGGGATTTTTAACCCAATTTCAAGAAGTATAGGTCGGTGCTGGCTGTTCGGGAAATCATTAAGAATTGACTTCTTTACGGGAACTGGGAGACCATTCTCATCCTTAGAGGTAAATACCAGGTCAGGGTTGTAGCTGCGGCCCCATCGAGCAGACTTGAATGAACCCTTAGTTTTGTTATCATGGACAAGATATGCGTTTGTTTTGTCCGCCCACTCCGTGATCTCTTTGCCGTTCTCATCAATATCTTTGTAGCCCCAGGAGGTATGATGACTGTTGAAGTCTCCCATATACACTGAGGGATGTTGGAGGTCTGGCAGTGCGGGCTTTGGCCATCGACTTTTAGGCGGTTTGTAGACGTTGCATATTTTGGTTTCGCCTACTTCGATTGAGGTCACGGCAATGTTTTCTCGGTCTATACCATTGGAGATGACAGTGGTGGATTGTGAGATCGAGTGGTGGACATATGTTGCGGTACCATATTGGGCATGGTACGTGGCTGCTACCAGGTTGTATCCAGCGAGCTCTCCTCTGCGAGTAAGTTGCATTTCATCTGCAGTATGTGTCTCTTGTAGTAGTACTACGTCAATGTCAAAGTCATTAATAATTTTCGATAAACAGTCCGATTTATGCCTTCTATATTAAGTTGACAGATGCGTACTGAGGGTCCAACATCCTTTGTCGACGGGGCCTTTGGGTTGCCTCGTTTCGCATTCATGTTGATAATATATTTCGCTTTCTCTTTCCAGTGTGCGCTGCGAGATTCAGAAGGAACAGTGCAGCTGCCAAGTTGTTGCTCTTTTAGCACCACCCGGAGGTCACGTGTAGGGTTTCTTAGGGTGCTTCCTACGGACGTAAAGCAACAAACGACCTCCAAAAAATCCATTAACCTGTAGCTATTGACTTTATTTTTAAATTTTTCAATGTGAAATTTCTAATTACTTTAAGCCAACCCGTTACAGCTATCTGTGCTACTTGGGCGGGACTCCCCTACTCGTAACGCAATCAACTATGATTTCCCGCTAGCGGTGAAAAACACATTTTACCACATCACCTGCATACCTATATGGAGTTTCAATTTGCAATGCGGGTTTTAATATCAGATTTAGTTCCTACTAGCTTTTGCCCGCGCCTTTATCTCGTAGAGGACTTCCGTAGTAAATTGATACCCTTTTATACCCTCAACCCTCATGCGGTTTTATTAAGATGTGCAAGAATTAGTACCTACTGCCTAATGTTAGTGTAGTTCATTAAGTAGTAACTCTTGCTATGAACTTCAAATTTAACCGCTATTACACGTACATACATATAAAAGTACGTAGGTACATTATATAGGTATTAGCCTATTACTTAATTAAGCATTTGGTATTGTGAATTGTGAGGGGGTGGTGTAGCTCGGTAAAACAAGAGGTAGGGCTTCAAAGTCTTGATGACTTTTATTTAAGGAATGCGCGCGTGACTGCGGCTGAGAGCCTCGATGGTGACTGACTTTCATTTATGATTGTTTATTTACATTGACTTTTAGTATGAATATAGAAAATTTGATATAAAACAACCAGTAATGTAGAGGTTTCTATCCAACGTCTTCAGTATCTACTTTGCTATTTAAATAGTGTCCAACAATTCTATAATCTCCAACTTGGATATTATTTCTCTTATTACACTTTTCTGGTCTTGCAACTTAAAAATAGGTAGGTGAAATGGAACAAACGATGGAATAATCGAATTACTAACCAACCTAAGAGCACCTGTCTAAGAACTCCACACGACTATAGCGGTTTTCACACTGCTGCGGTTTCCGCATCCGGCGCCGATGCGCGAGCGAGATAGCGCTCTGCATGTGTATAGCGCTGTCACGCTTGCACACCGTCGCTGTATCCGGTTGCGGCGCCAGTGTAATAATCGCCTATAAAAAGGAAAGTTAAGGAAATATTTATAACAATTATAACCAATGTTCATTCCGTTCCATTTTTAATTAGCGCTAAACTAACACAAATATCGCGTCATAAATTAGTCTCATCTACGAGAGTTACGAGACTTATTTACTCGTATATTTCAGTCGTATTAATAAAATAACAACTAGATACTCATATTTTACCGGAATCCAAACTTTTTTGTGCAATTACTACATAGACATAATAAAATATATTTCATTGCAAGGGTTATAAAATATTTTTTTCTCATTCTATTATGCAATGCCGAATACCGTAAACAAATACTAGTTTTTTGCCTGACGTAAGTTTGACCACATCTCGGCCTTTTGCTCTCAGCTAAAGTGGTTACCTATATGCCGCCGGGGGGACTTGCATATTCTGTCTCTTCTTTATAATGTGATATTTATCCCTCGTCTCCAACTTACCTTTCCAAGAGGTTTAAGTACTTGGCCGATGAAAGATGTCACCGGCTGCATTCTAGCGCTCTCTCCCCCTCCATCCCACCTCATAATCATCGCTGTTATACCAAGTCGTTCACGGTATACCCTGTTAAATTATGAAATTGAGACAGCGCCAGTCAGTGGCATCGCTTAAGGGTCGGGTATAGGTGGGAGAATTTTAAGATTCTGTCAAAATACCCTGATTTACACACAAACAGACTTCACGCACACTACCACACTTTCGGGGGACAGGTCGTCGACCGCTTATAGTTTTTTACAGGTTGCCATTATTAGTTTTATACTAATCACATCTCCTTTGAGAAAATAAACTGTAATGTTTTCCTTTGTAAGAAGAACGAGAAATAACATATTTTATCTTGCTTTCCTTGTCTATCCTGTTTATGTCACATGATGTATTATGTTTGATTATAAAAGATTAAATGATTTTTGAAATGAGTTATCGAGATACGCGTTTTGGAAAGTTAGCTAGCCGAACAAATACCTATAAACTTGGCCTATAACCGCGAACCACTTCGTTCGTCGAATCGACTATTTGCATCACTCTCTTTCGAATTTGCAAGAGCGATGGAAACGGACATAACGAAATGTCGATATTCGAAATTCGCGGTTGGCCTGTCCTGTTGTAGACTAGAAGTCGCTTATATAGGTAGAAGTGAACGAAAATATGTCTGAATAACTTCTTAAGAGTTATTTAGATGGATTGTAGATTAGGTAGGTACATATATACAGGTATACCTACCTATGTCAAATACCCGTGCAAATAAATCTAAATGTTATCCTATTATTAAATAAATTAATGTTATTTACTAATAGATAAAGAGCTAGCCACGTCAGATATGACACAATAACGAGAGCGACAAAACCACTCTCGTTAGTTTACTATACTATGCTTATTTCTAGATCTGGACATCTGGCAGCTATAAAGTGGTGGAGGTCAAAAAACAAAAAACATTGCTTATTATTTTAGAAACAATAACAGTAGGCGACAAACTATGAATGACATTATACGTCGTTTTGGATTAATTCCCCCTATCAGAAAGTTTTGATAATGATATAATCTAATTATTGATATAATTTCTCATAACACTGCATCAAAACCAGAACTCTAGGATTTATATTCTTAGAGTGGTTTATTTTAAGAATATAACTAATTAGATTGTATCATTGCCAAAACTTTCTGATAGGGGGAATTAATCCAAAACGACGTATAATGTCATTCATAGTTTGTCGCCTACTGTTTCTGTTTCCAAAATAATACGCAATGCTTTTTGATCTAATGTTAAAATATAGGCCCTGTTCTTTATACCTGAGACAACTTCGGCAGTTATTATCTATTTTGGTATTACTATTTTCCAATTCAAAAATTTTGCCAGCCTGTGACTCTGACTTCCGCCCATTAAAAGCTGCCAGATGCCCGGATCTAGCAATAAGGATAATATTGTAATCTAACCAGACGGGTTTTGTTGCTCTCATTATTGTGTCATATCTGACGTGGCCAGCTCTTAGTCCATAACTCATGTTTATATACTTTCGTGTGAATTTTGTTTTAGTACTGGAGCCGGCCATACTATAAATTTATCAAAATTCCTACCCGTTGGCTTCCATTTAGCTTTGTAGAGAGAAATTTACGGATTTCGCAATTTTTCCTTTATCTGTGCTATAAGACGTTACTTCGTACCAAATTTCAAGGTTCTGACTCCACGGGAAGTACCCTGTAGGTTTTGATTCCCTTGCGAGTTTCGAAAATTTGTGGCATAAACGGCTGTACCTTTTGATTGCGTTGGCTTAGAAGTTTGACTTTTTCACAGCTCTAAGGGACAGTAGACCTGAGTATTTGATATAAATTTCAGCTTGATACCTCCACGCGTTCCTGAGAAGAAGGGTCTTGACAGACGGACGGACGGACAACAAAGTGATCCCATAAGGGTTCCATTTTTTCCTTTCGAGGTACGGAACCCTAAAAATAGCAAATTACTTCAAATCCCTTACAAAATAGTTATTACTGCAGAGGCCGTGAAGTGACGGATTTAAGGACGAGATTGCGGTAGACGATTCCGGATAAAGCGAATCCTGCAATCCCTGTTCCGGCCAAGGATTGTATAGTGCTTTCTCAAACAATGTAAAAAAAATGTTTAAATTGCCGCCTATTTTATTGTTTAAACTTGACATTTGAAAAAGCTATTTGAGCACCATGTTTAACCGCTTATATATAGATTTTGTTTTTTCTTTTTTAATTTTAATGTCGCAAGTATGCTTACAGAGAGAGTGGTCGTTGGCTGTATGTAATATTCCCTTTGTCAGTCTAATTTTAGTGAGCAAATTTAAAAAGTTAGAGCAGCGGACAATAATGTACCTTTCATAATAACTCCTTACACCCCGACCCGGACCCGGGGTATGTCCTTAAACTACGTCCGGACCTGGGTATGTCCTTAAACTACGCCAAAAAGAGAGGTATGGGCACTGCGAATGGCATCTCGCTAAGTGTGGTAGGGCACGTTCAGCGAATGTCATCGCTCAAATCTGGAGCAGAGCCCGACTGGGGAAGTACCTCCACCTTACAGAAAACCACAGCCAAATAGCACTAGACCCTACTCATAGTGTTGTGTTCCTGCTGGTGAGTAAGGTTGCCAAAGAGCTCAAAGAGGACCCAGTGTGTTGACGATGAGGGACCTTCTTGTTCCTTTAGTCGTCAACACAGTGAATCCTCCTTTTTGTAAAGGGTCGGCAACGCGCATGTGACTCCTTTGGAGTTGCAGGCGTCTATAGGTTACGGTAGCTGCTTACCATCAGGCGGGCCGTATGCTTGTTTGCCACCGTCGTGGTATAAAAAAAAAAACATTACTTCTTGGCCTAGGTCAAGAAGTAATGTAAGGAGCCATAAATGAGCAACTTCATGTCTTCATTTCGTGACATTAACGCATACATTTCGGAGTATGTTTGAGAAAATATATTTAAATGGCTCAAACACACTTGCAGACTCATACATATCATCATCATCATCATTCATTGTTTTATGTACTTTAGTCTCCAGCTACCCAAAGGTTGTCTGGAAGAGATCGCTTTTAAGCGATAAGACCGCCTGTTGTTACCTAGTTTTAATTTTGATTTTCTGTTTCTTTATTTCTACTTTTTGGTGCACAATAAAGAATATCTTTATTTCATTAATTTCTTAGATTAGGTTTTTATAATATTTTTACAAAAGTAAAATATAAAAATACATCTAAAACCTACAAAAACAATAAAAACATTATAAAAACCCTAACCTAGGGTGCCGCCGGCAACGGAGCAAGGCTCAGGCTTATTATTATTATTATATGTAATTACTACGACATATTTAATTATTGCAGATATTATAAAATCATATAATTGTGTACAATTCACACACGATATCACACTTCGAAAGCCTAAAATTGGTGTATGTATGTATGTATCACTTTATTGCACATAAACAAGTAGGTATAACATAATAACAACAGTAACGTATATAAAAGATATGCACAAAGGCGAGCTTATCCCTGATAGGGATCTCTTCCAGCCAACCCATGAGAAAATGGGAAGGGTATGTTTATAAACAATGAAAGTATTGCAGCATGTAAGAGTTATTTACGCATACATGATATACTCGTAGTACATGTGTAACTAAGTCGTAAGAAAAATATTAATTGTTCAAGTATCATTATTGTTTTTCGCCTTATACACGGTGTTGCAACAGGCATATTTTTTCAATTTGCCGCCTTTATCAGGGCCGAGATATCGTAGACAGAATCTTCTTCAATGTTCATCTTCATATTTTTTTATAAAACAAAAAGTATAGAGTGGCAAAAGCGATCCCCATACAATTGAATCATGTAAAAGTGAAAGGGTTATAAATGTATAAAAAGCATTGAAAGAAATTTATTGTTTTTATTATATCGTTAAATGAAAATTTTCATACCCCTTTTTACCTGCTTATATTTATTTTTATAAAATTTTATTTATCAAACCTAGCGAACTGTAGGCAGACTGGACCTCAGAAGCCAATATTCCATCCGATTTTTGGGAGGTAGCCACTGTTTAATCTGGCACTGAGACAAATGTGCAGACAGCTCCATACATTACTGTCTCCGCAGTAATTAATACTTTTAAAAAGGTACCCCACATACTTTAGTAAGAGTCATAAGATGAAAAATATTACATCATTTCCTTGACATGAGATATGCGAGGAGCTAGAATCTTTAAGGAAAACTTTTGAGTTCTGTAATCACTCAAATTACTGAGAAATTTTAACGATAAAAGATAGATATGTTGTAAATTTTAAGATATATAAAGCATTTAAACCACCTTCGACGCATAATCTTGCACAAATTGACCTAGTCCATCGGTAAGCTCAATAAGGCTTATATTATGGGTACTACACGACGATGTATATAATATATAGACATAGATAAATACTTAAATACATACAAAACATGCAGAACTCGGGAAACATCTGTGATAAACACACAATAATCCATGGTCTTATAATCAAAACCAGCCTCAGAAAAGGGTCTTATTTTTTACAGGTTTATAATGTTCCTTTAGTTTATTTTAAAAAGTACTGTAATCATTTCGAAATGGTAGGCTCAAAAATAAAATTTAGGACATTTTTTTACTAATATCGTATTATTCATTCAAGACAGTTGTCTCCATACAAAGTAATTTACAATGTGGGCCAGCAGCTGTCAGATTACTGTCTTGAATTAAAAATATGATATTTGTCTTAAATCCAAACCGGCTACTAAAATGGACTTAAATTAGCTATGTAGGTATTATTACGTACCTTAAGGGTGGTGTCGGCGGATTAGAGTCTTCAAGACCTTTATGAGAAAATGTGTTCACGAATAGAACGCTTCCTACAACCCTAAAAATATGGAAGCCGATCGATAGGAAATTAGATAACTTTAACACCCGTGGCTCCAATACTTGTAGATACTAGATACCATATTTGGGTAGTATATTTTGTTTTAAAATTATGGTTATTTACATGATTCGTTAAGTATGTAAATTCACAGAACATTGATGAAATAACACATTGTTTTTATTCGGGCTCACTTCATTTAATTATTTAGCGTGACTTTTTGAACGCTACCTTATGGACTAAGAACTGGCCACGTCAGATATAACAATATAATGAGAGCAACGAAACCCGACTAGTAAGATTGCGATACTATCCTTATTGCTAGATTCGGGCATCTGGCAGCTTTTAATGGGTGGAGGTCAGAGTGACAGATTAGCAAAATTTTTCCGTTGGAAAAAAGTAATACCAAGATAGGTAAAAACTGCCGAAGTTGTCTTATGTATAGAGGACGGGGCCTATATTTTAACATTAGAACAAAAAACATATTATTTCGGAAACAGAAACAGTAGGCTCAAACTATGAATTACATTATACGTCGTTTTGGACTATTTTCTCCCATCAGAAAGTTTTGGCAATGATATAAACTAATTATTTATACAATATCTCATAATACCGCATCAAACCCAGAACTCTAGGATTTGTATTCTTAAAGTGGTTTGCATTATTTGACCTCCACCACTTTATCCAGCCATGCCAGATATCCGGATCTAAAAATAAGCTTAGTATAGCAATCTAACGAGAGGTTTCGTCGCTCTCATTATTGTGTCATATCTGACGTGTCTAGCTCTCCGTCTATTATGTTATGTTATGTTCTTGGTCCCAGGTAGGTACAAGGGTAGGTATGACTCAAAAGTCCCGTTTAAATGTAAACAATGAGTTAAAAGAGCCTGGTAAGATGTCCGACTTCCAATCCGGAGGTCTCGGATTCAAACCCCGGCTCGTACCAGTTATGAAAATTATATCACATGCACTAAATATCACTTCATAATTTACCAGTCGCTTTTCGATGAAGGAATACTTCTTGAGGAAACCATATCTATTTCCAATAAGGCCTACAGGTTTAATTGAGCCGTGGCACAAAGCCGCTAGGAGGATGTGGAGTGAAAATTGAGTTTAAGTCGGTAAACAACATTGTTTATAAGTAAGTCATTTATTTGATCAGAGTACATTTGTGCAACGATAGATAAACGTAAAGAAAACATATAGAAGGTTCAGGCACACAATCTGCTTAGAAATCGCCAAGAGGCGATCGTAGGTTGGGTCCTCCCGTGCTAACAATGGCAGCGCTCTGTTGGGTAGGAGTTGGATGCTGTTCAGATGATGTGTTGAAGTGACGTTAGTATCGAAGCTCGAATCGAGAGGCGTATCATGAACTCGCAATGGCCCTTTGTAACTCTGGGGTACCATAACATAACGTGTATACGACAACAGATGAATGCGCGTATCAATTTATACCTATAGTCTGCAGACGGAGTCGTTCGACGTTCTTCATAGGTATAGGTAGGCATGCGTTGTGCCAATGCCCATGACCAAAAAAACTGACTTGATTGCTCTCCTCGTCAGATTATCGTATAATTGCATTTTAATATTTGATTATATCTTTTGTATAAGTTAAAGAATCAAGTCTTTTAATATAAAGTAAATAGAGATTGGAGTTATAATAATATTGTCTTTCAAGTATTTTGACGTTAAAAGTCATGTTAATATGTCGTAATATTATGACCAGCGTAATAAAAATAAAGTCCAGTGATTAAAAACGAATCCAAAAACTCTTTTAATTTTGAACAGGTTTTCAAGCAATTAATTATGAGGATTCCATAGAAAAGTGTCTTTTATTCAATCTTTAGTTGTATTTTTGCATTATTACGACGTGTAAATATAAAAAATCGAATTTAATAGGACTCACGGTCACTAAATATTTTCCCTAGTTATTTTGAATACAATCTAGCTACTGGTATCCTTTTTTGTGTACGTATACGATTTTCTGTCAAAATAAATGCCAAAATGAAACGTCATGGCTGCTCATCCAACAAGACGTCCGCCTGCGACGAGGCCCGTCGGGCATCTGAGTCACAATGACAATTTGACTGATATGGCGAATGTATGAGAATTTTTCAAAAGTTTATATTTACGTTTCAATTTCTTTGTTGTCTTTATGATGAAAAATATGAATATGCCCTGATGCACTAGTCTAGTTATCTGGCTATCAAAATAACATAACCATTGAACCACTGTCGAAGACAAAATTGTATTGCGACGTGTTCTAACGGAACGCCATTTTTTGATTTTTTGGTACTTTTGGAGTCGGTTTATAGATAATCAAAGCTAATAAAAAATAAAATATCAATTGGAGCCTCTGCACGGCTTCTTTATGAATACGTAGACATTCATATTATTGTGAATACGTAACGTTAACTATACAAATTCCTTGTTCTAAGTGAGGTCTAAAACGATGTTGTCATATATCCGCCCCTTAAGTTAAGTCTGAAAAAATTGTGGCTACCAAATTCATGTTAATAAGTAGGTATTTAATTTGCAGTTGGAAACGGCGGGAGCGGATGCGAAAAAAATGTTACGTGACTTAGGCCATCGACTTAGGCAAAAGGGAGAGGACCCCCGCTCCGAGTCGTTGCTGGTGCAAAGACTGTCCATGGCTATCCAGTGTGGTAATGCCGCAAGCGTTATGGGCACTTTGCACCGGAAACGACAACGAACGGTAGCAATAATTTTAGTTAAGTTGTGTTTAACTGAGCGAAATGTATTTGACTATTTACCCTATCAAATGTGTAAGAAAAAAAATTGCAGTTTATAGATAAATATCATTGTATGTATATTTATGGATGTACGTATTTATATTTATGTAGGGATTATATACATATATGTACCTATGTTCATTCATTTGTTTATATGGATTATTTTAGTCTAAGATTAGGTTTGGCAGTTAATGGACGAAAACTCTTGCCGTCTTGTAACATGATCAATTCAATATGTTTGCTACACTAAGCACTTCTCAGTTACACTAAGGTTAGCTGGAAGAGATCCTTTAAGAGGATAAGTTCGCCTTTGCACAAATTATACGTTTCGTAAGTGTTTTATGTGCAATAAAGTGTTTTACTACCTACTACTACTAGTTGAGCCCAAATATGTAGTGAAAAAAATAGAATATTGTTAATGGAATGGAAGCACTTTCAGACTCAATTAAATATTTATTTAAATTTCGAGATATCGCTGCCTATTGTTGTTATTGCACAACCCAATAAGTAGGTACAAAGGCTACTTCTTAAGACTCCATATGTATGTGTGTCAAATAATTAAACCTTGAAATAGATATGTCACTAAATAACACCTGCATTTAAACAATATTCGAGTAATTGTGTGAGTTATACAAATATATATATATATACATATATCATTCTAAAATTAAAGTTAATACAATATTACAAAAGTAAGTAAATAATATTATTAAACATTTTTTATTTCATATTTAGCTAACGTCCTCCTAGCCTAGTCGGTAGTGACCCTGCCTATGAAGCGGGAGGTCTCGGGTTCGAATCCTGGTCAGGGCATTTATTTGTGTGTTCATCACGGATATTTGTTCCTGAGTTATGTATTTAAGTATTTATATCTATCTATTATATATATCGTCGCCTAGTACCCACAACACAAGCCTTATTGAGCTTACTGTGGGACTAGGTTAATTTGTGTAAGATTGTCCTATAATATTTATTTATTTTAATATTTATTATATGATCTTTATGGCCGCACACTTGTTTTATATCACTCATCAGTTTACGTCCCATTTAGACTATTACATGTAGTAAAAAGAAGATTTTTCAAAATACAGCAAGAGCTTTCTAATCGTAATACGATAATAATTACTTGCCTTTAATAATTAATTACAAAGTTTACGGTACAAGTATTTACTGTAATTCACTTCAAAACTTGAATTGGTAAACGCTCAGTAAGGAAAAACTTTTCAGACTCAAAACTAATATAAGAACTAGAGTAGAGTATTCTATTCTTAGTTAGCGAAATGTAACTTGCACTTCAGACTTGGTTACTATCACGAGTAACTCTTAGTACCCAAGTTGGAGCTAAACTAGATTTACAGCTATAGTAGGTATGTCTTGATAGATCGGAGCTCACCAAGTTGCCCGGACAACCGGAGATTTATTTTAAATAACTTTTTAAATAATGTTTTAGTTTTAGTCCTGTATTAACAGCCAATTATCATCAACTGACCTGTCATCATTTCTGCAGCTCATTATTTATAGCACCATCAATCTCAACATAGCTTCATCATTAATAATGTAATATTTTGTTAGTAGTCGTCTCAATCTACAGATAGTACAGATATTTTAAAGAATCTTGTAATTTAGATTGTAGGTATGTACTCAAATTAATTTACTCCGTGTTCATTAATATTGAATAAATAAATTATGTAGTGCCGAATTTTTTCGTAGTCTATGAAAATACTAGCCTTCCCTAGCTTAGACTTGGGCCGTATACAAGTCATTAAAACTTTTAACGCTGTTATTATTATTATTGATTATTGTGAGTCTACACTGTCCACTGCTGATGGGTTTGCCCACCCCACTTTTTCTATTTCTCCCGGTCCTGTGTAATCTCTGGCCATTTTTTTAAAAAGGAGTCAAAGTCGTCACTAGGAGTTAACATATTTATTCATGTTCACTTATTCGTATCCAAGTCCCAAGAATACCCCATTAGGGGTTGAAGAAAATTAAATAAACATGAAAGAATGTTTACCCCTTTAGGGATTGAAGAAATTCCTGTCGTCTTAGTGGAGAAGTAAAGCATGTTGTCAATGATACTTCTTAAGATGAATCCCCCAGCCTAATCCAAAATTGTCCCGCCGCGCTCGTGTCCAACAAAACGGTAAAATCGCGTCACGTATGCAGCGTTTTTGTCAACATTTCAGTTTTTTGTGACGTCGGCGTCGGGTACCTCCATCGCTGATGAAACATCAATAACGTCATCGGTTATTCAACTCTGTGTGTTAGCTTGGTTTGACCGAAGGAATTACTTTATATAAAACAGCGTACCTACTGAATACTATTTCGGGTCGATCGCGAATTCTTTTTCTTTATTGTTTAATGTATGCTTACTTGTTCTTAATAATTTTAAACAAAAAAGAGCCGACTCCACTTAGCCTCCACCTTTCCAAAAGCAAATGCTCAAACTACTGTAAAAACTCCCTCGATTTCTTCAGGTTCCCATCAACAGGTCCTGACCTGGTGACAATGGGACCAACTGTGAAGTATACTCTTTGAAACAAAACAAGAATTTCCAAATCGGTCCAGCCGTCTTGGAATAATCGGTGAACATTGTACATTAAAAAAAAAAACAAAAAAATTTGCAAAAAACAAAGATCCCGACGAAATGAGAACCACCTCCTTCGAAAACTTGAAGTCAGTTAAAAACACAATGTGGTTTATTGACGAGTAGTGTAGGTATCAGGTTATATGAGCGGCATGCTGACGATAGTGGTTTTAACTACACCTATTGAAAATAGTAGCTTCTGAGACATGTACTGAACCATAGAGAAACAAGTAAGCTTAAATGCGTTATTATTACCCTACATCATAGTGGCATCCGTGTTATACAATGTGGAAAAATAAGTCGCGCCCTGGAGGGAATAATAGTTTATGTAACTGTTACGTAATAAGGCCTAATTACGTACAGTTGCATACACTGCTTTATCTACACACATATTATAAATCCTAAATGAAGTGTTCGGAAACCATTAGAATGACCGACATTGCACCGCCATGACCAACTCGATTGTGCCGGCGGTGGCGCGGGCGCGTGCCGTCAGGCTGAGAGGAGGGCATATTACCGTAGGTAATGAATTTTCATACGTTTTAACCACACTGTCACAGATATTACGTTACTGGTTGCAGTAATGATGGTAATTACATGCGGTTTCCGAACGCGGAATAGAGGATTTATGATATTGGTGTAGATAAACTACCTTAAAACGTTGAGATAGCTCAATTCGCTGAAAGGAAAGATGAGCTATCTCAACTCAACGTTTTATTAAGGTAGTTTCCCTCCAGGGCCCGAATTATTTTTCCACACTGTATACTCGTAACATTTTATGACATCAGTGTATAATCATTTATTTATACTATTTATTATAGCAGCATATTACTATTACTCGTATTAATGCTATTTATTTATGACCGAGCTGACTTAACATTTTCTTGGCCAGGTTTTTATTTATTTTGTTCCTTGTAGATTCGTTTCGCAATCCCATTTTCGTCCCAAATCGTAACACTAAAGCTATATTGCAGCCAGCACTGCCAGCAGTCATTTCGGAACTCCGCTCCCGGCTCGGCTGTCCAAACATTTATCTTGACGCCCGCGTAGTTCACGCCGTCTCGGTGACATTGCCGAGTCACTTGCTCGGTGTATTTGGGCTTGGAACTTGTGTGATTTTCAAACCACTTTCTTTCCACCGCCTGCAGGACAGGGGTCTAGACCCCGTTCCGGGATGTTCCTGCTGCAGAGGCTGTCCATCGCAATCCAGCGCGGCAACGCGGTGAGCGTGATGGGCACCTTTGCACCGGGAACAGCCCATGACGGATTGTTTATGTAAATTTGTAATTTTTTGTTTAGATTAGTAATGCTTTTATATACCGTTATTGTTGATTATTAATAGTACATTACTTACCTAGGGCTGTAAAAAAAAGAAAGCCCGAAATCGCAGGTATTTGGGACCCGAGCCGCAGGCGAGGGTTGTAAATATGCGATAGAGGGCTTTCTTTTTTACTGCCCGTGGTGAGTACACAATTTTACGTCCCCACCTGGCCATAATGCGAGTTTTACCGTAAGCGTAGCGAGCGGTAAAACTCACATTATGGCCAGGTGTGACGTAAAAATTATTATTGATATTATTGTAAATAAAAATATACAAATTCTTTCTTTTTAAATGATTTGTTTATGGGTTTATAGGTTAATCTTACACAAATCAATCCAGTCCCGATCAAGCTCAATAAGGCTTGTGTTAAGTTAATACCTTCTAAGGATAGTTATGGGTATAAGAGATTTAGCGCTTTTAATTTCAGTAGCAAGATTTTTTAAAGATCGTACGTATTTTACTGCTACAGTAATCGGGATGGTAGGGACCTGTTACGAGTAAAATTACTTTCTTATTCGATTACTCTACCTATGGAAATAAAAATAGCAATGGACATTTGATGGCGGCTGTACATTGTAGGTACATTATTTTGAACTTTTTGAATCCGTTTTATTATACTTAAATACGTTTACCTCAACTCACCTGATGCAAGTTCCCCGCTTGACCTTATATTCTTTTTTTTTCGGTTAAATAGTCCCGTCCCACTGGCAATATTTTGAGGGTTAAGTTTCGAAAATTCTAAAGTCACTTATTATTGAAGTTGGAAATACAGTGTGTACGTGAGAACCTTTCAGTGCGTTTTGTGTCATATTCAATTGGTGCTTTTGTTGTAATTCAATAATTTGAGGTTAACTTTTTTAGCTTGCCATAACTTGAGTAAAAGAATATTAGAGTTACAAAATATAACTGTTTTGTATTTAGAACAGTTTTATTGTTGCACAAAACCAGTTTGTGTCATTTACGTCGAGTGCAATTTGATATAGTATGACAACGCTAAAAAACTTCGTATAAAAAATTAGAGTTAATAAAATAAGGATTAACTATATCATCACCTTAAAATACGTCAATAAAATCAATATGTGTCAAATTAAGCAATGAAAATTTAAGTTTCTTGGTAAATTCGTTTTTTTAGGCTGTGATCGTATCAATAAATTATTAAAGTCACCAGAGTTCACATTATAATAATCACAAAAAGATTTTAAAGTAGATATTTCAATTTGTGTCACTTTCATCAATGATATTTCGACAAAAATTAAACAGAAACAATGTTTGCGTTCAGACTAAGTCCTTACTATAGCGTGTGACCTTCATGGCAAGCCTGTTCGGCGTGCTTCTGTAGTGACTACTAGAAGTAGACCCCCGGCTCGCTTCTTAACAAGTTAAACCATGGGTCAACCAGGCGCTGGAATCTTAGCAGTTACGATGTAGGTACTTGCTCACGGAGGCGCGGAGAAATGGGAATCCATTTCTGTTATTTTTACGCGAAGTGTCATAACCTTTCCGAAAAGGTACAAATGTTGACATGATTTACTAAATTATTGAAAATAATAATAATAATAACAGAGCAGGTAGCGGGTGTACTGAAAGCGTACCAGACCCGAAAGCAGTTTGTTTGTGTCACTTTTGTTTCTCTTTGTGTGCTTGGTTTACCTTATCTTTCATCTTATCTTGACTTTTATCTTTTGAGGGTCCAGGTCATAACAGGTTGCCCTTGGGAAGTATTCTGACATGTTCGTGTGTTGTGAAAGATGATGAAAGCAACACAAATAAAGTTAACCAGGAACCAGTTTATTTTTGTCACTTTTGTTTCCCTGAGTCCTTTGTTTGCCTCCAGTAACCTATCTTATCTTTTGAAGGTCAAGGTCAGGACAGGTTGCCTTCGGTGAGTATTTGGACGTGTTAGTATGTTATGGTATTATTAATTTATGAAAGTAGTCATAATAAAGAATTCCTAACCATAAACCGGTTTTTGTGTGTGTTTCATGACTTAAATTATGGATTTATGGTAGAGAGATTAAAGAAAGTAAAACAACCATTTTCTGAGTAAAATTAAATTTTAAAATAAATCATAATAAAATCTTAAAATAATTTTACTAAATAAATCTAAAAATTAATCTTACTAATAACAATGAACACCACACTAAAATCTTAAAAATAAACATAATACTTTACAAATCTTGTTCGAACTGCCTGCCCTCATTTCGAATGCAAGCACGAAGCCTTTTGCGTACATCGGTGATTGTTACTCGCGGCGACATGCCTTCTTTCATGTTTCATGACTCCTTGCTGGCCAAGGGATCGGACCGCCTCGACCAATCCATCCACTGTCACACACACCGGTACTAGTGAGCTGGGCAGCCATCGTGTTGGTAAATCATGGCCATCCTTTTACCAAGCTGCACATTTTTTTTTTTTTTTTTATACCACGACGGTGGCAAACAAGCATACGGCCCGCCTGATGGTAAGCCTCCTCCATCCTCCAGCAGCGCGGTTATTATTATTTTCAATAATTTAGTGAATCATGTCAACATTTGTACTTTTTCGGAAAGGTTATGAATTGAGGAATCCGTTTCAGTTATTTTTACGCGAAGTGTCATACACATTTTTTAGGGTATTCGTCTTCGATTTATAATTTTTTTAAAGTACGATAGCTATTGATTTATTACCTGTTATTTCTAAAGTCTTAATTGTTTGACATGATTTTTTTTTAAATAACCTTCTGTTCACTGGCTACCAGTAAACAAATAATTAACCATCCTAATTCATGTAGTTTTTTTTTTATTGCCATTTTAAGGCCGGAAGATGGCGTTTTTTTGAAAAACACTAAAAACTCGAATAACTCGAAAACCACTTAATTTAGACCCCTAGTTGACTGGGCTAAAAACATTGTAAATAACCTCTAGAATAAACCCCTTTCCAGGAATAGGTCGAATTACCAGTCACTCTGTATACAAGTTCAGAGTCCATTATCTCGGCCATTTTTGATTTTAGAGAAAAGTTTTCCGAATAAAACAAGCTTAGTTTAGCGTATTCTATATGGAAAAATCATAAAAAGTACATGTTATAATGACGTCCCGTCGATGGTTTTTTCTTTGAATTCCAAATTATATACAAGTTCAAAGTCCATTATCTAGGCCATTTTTGATTTTAGAGAAAAGTTTTTAAAATAAAACACGCTTAGTTTAGCATATTCTATACGGAATAATCATAAAAAGTACACGTTATAATGTAGTCCCGTCGATGGTTTTTTTTTCAAAGTCCAAATTATATACAAGTTCAGAGTCCATTATCTCAGCCATTTTTGATTTTAGAGAAAAGTTTCTCAAATAAAACACGCTTATTTTAGCGTATTCTCTACGGAAAAATCTCGTTAAAATGATACCCCGTCGCCATTTTATTATTTAAGTCCAAATTTTACTCCATGTAGTCAATCTTCAAAGTAAGGTAACTTAAAAGTTTTTGAGTTAAATAAATGTTTCTAATAAAACTTGCTTATTTGAGTACATTATACACAATGAGACAAAAAAAAGTATGTGTCATAATGACACCATTTCAACCAAAATAGTCCAAATTGTACTCAACCTTCAGGGCCCCATAACTTTCAAAACTATTGAGTTAAAAAATAATGTTAAAGAAAAGTTGCTTATTTGTATGTATTTTATACAATAAGTTAATAAAAACATAGCGTTATTATGACATCTGATGAAAAAATTATTAAGCCCAGCCCGGCTCTTTGCTAGTCCAACCGAGAGGCAGATAACGAAATTTCGATTTTCGCGTTTCACGATTGGCACTCTGTAAACAAACCGCCTTGATGCATAAATTACATATTTATTAGTTACAAATGATCTGTGACAATTTGTCAAAATACTGTTTATATTGTAAACTAGGTTAACCGTGGCACACAGATCCGCCGTTGCAGTCCGTTACGGACTACGGTGTAGTCATACGTTATATCACCATTAATTACTTAAGTTTTATATTACTGCTTTCTTTACTATGAAAAATAAAGAAGAGCGATTAAAAACTCGCTGTTTGTGTTTGTCGCACTTATTACTATATGTATGTATAGAGCAATAATGTACAGAAAACAAACGAGCTGCTAGGCAGCCTGGCCGGTACATGCACCCCGCCCGCGCCTTACCCTTCCCTGCGCATGCCCTTTACGCAAAAAAAGTTTTTGTTTTGAAAAATAAAAATAATCCATTGATTATAACGACACAAATTTCAAACCTGGTTTCGATACGCTTTTATAAAAATACTAACGCAAACATTAATAGCTTTAATATTTTATTGTACTGTTAACAGGGTTCTACAAGAAAAAATAAATAAATAAATAAATATCATTGATTAATATGGCACAAATTTATTCAAATACTAGATACCGATATTTTAGAAAGCACAGTACCTAATCAATCAACTTTAATTTTATATAGGCTTATAAAAGTCCACATGTTTGTGCTGATTGAATGTCAGTATTCCCATTGACGAAAGTGACACAAAACGCGTGCGTGCGTCAGTAACAACTTTGCTGTTACAGTTTTTATATTCACCGAATAATGTTTAAAAACAGAAATGTCTAAGTTTCTACCTAAGCAACAACCTAGGATGACACAAATTATTATTATTAGCTAAGTTGGATGCCCTGAATTCTGTATGTGAAAAATAAGCATCTTTAATAATATCGAAACTTCATAATTTATCGGTACGGGTCTAAAAGTTGTCCGAGTTACTCAGACCTACCTTATAGATCGCCATCTCATCAAACATTTGATTTATTATTCGCGGTGGTAAATGATCGCTTTTTTACGGAGTTTTTACCACTGCCTGGCATTGACCTTGGAGATCGACGCTCGTGTTACATGGTCTGTTAATAATTGAACTACTCGAGGCGTGAATCAAGTAATTGAAGTTTTTACGTCTACTCGAAATCACGCGGTGAATTGAAATTAGCATGTTGAACATAAGTAGATATTCTATTTTCTCTCGTAGGTGAACCGACTGATTTTTAAAGCACATTACCTTTATTAGCTCGTAATATAAAAATACAAAAAATAAATTGCCAGAGAAGTCGCGTGCATTAAACGTTCGAACCTTAGCGAAGCCGTTTAGTAATACGACGCAGCATTGGCAGCAACCACGGTTCCGAACTCAGTAGGTACCAAATTATGTAAAATGCGGTCTCTGTTTCCTTATATTCGTTCTGTGTTTATGCTTTTAAAATGTTGTGATTTGTTTAATCAACCGTCATTATTTTTCGAAGCTTCAATTTAAGGTATAACGAACTGATTATATATGTAAGTTTTGCCCAATTAGGTACCGGCATTGACGCCATTGTCCTTGTAGATTGATGCTCGTGTTATATAGCCTGTAGTAATTGGACTCTTTAGTGAATCAGATGATTATAGCTTGTTACGTTTACTCAAAATGACGCGGTAAGTTTGTTATTTATTATACAGGATGTGACAAAAATACTGGTGATCCGTTTAAGGTCATAATTAGTATCGTATCGTGACTAAGAAGAAGTAGGACAAAAATTTTTGGACGCGAAAAAAAAAATTTTTTTTGTATGGGACCCGTCGTCCCAGCCGGTCAACCCTCCATACAAAACATTTTTTTTTCGTTCCAAAATATTTTTTTCTTACATTTTCGTAATCAGAATATGATAGCCCTTAAACGGGTCACCAGCATTATTGTTACACCTTGTATAGTAAGTTTCACTTGAGGATCATATTAAGTAGATATTTAATATTTTTCACTTCTCATGCTCAAAAAGTGTGTCATATTATGCTTACCAATGCGGACTAAAGTAGTACATTTAGCCTCTAGGGCTGATATGTATACATATTTATGATTTACAAAACATTTTAAATTGACCAATCAGAACACCAAGCCAGCTCGCCAAATTAAAAACTGAGGATGGTAGAATCGTTTCATCCAGACCCGAGCTTCTGGGGGAGATAGAGGACTTTTATGGACAGCTATACACATCAACTAGCAGACCTGAAGTTGATCTGGCGGAAGACCCTAGAGCTAGACTGACCCGACATTATACCGAAGACATCCCGGACATCAGCCTGTACGAGATTAGAATTTTTTTTTTTTTAATACCACGACGGTGGCAAACAAGCATACGGCCCGCCTGGTGGTAAGCAGTTACCGTAGCCTATGGACGCCTGCAACCCCAGAGGATTTACATGCGCGTTGCCTACCCTTTAGGAACCTATACACTCCTTTTTTGAAGAACCTCATACTGTAGCCCACTGGGAAAACCTCGGCAGGGAGTTCATTCCACAGCCGCAGCGTTCGTGGGAGGAAATTCCTCTTAAATCGTACTGTGCGCGACCCATTGGGCTCCAGGGTGTGGGGATGAACACCCTGCCGGCGGCGAGCGGTGCGGTGATAAAAAGCTGCCGTGGGCATCATATCAAACAGTTCTTCAGAGCACAACCCATTGTACAAGCGATAGAACACGCATAAGGAGGCAAAGTCCCTCCTAAGACTCAAAGGTTCAATATCGCTCGTGAGTTTGGGATCGTCGACGATCCGCACAGCGCGCCTTTGCACCGAGTCAAAGGGCCCAAGCTGGTATCCAGGTGCTCCCGCCCAAAGGTGACAACAGTACTCCATGTGGGGTCTGACTTGCGACTTGTATAGGAGCAGTCTCTGCCCCCGAGTGAAGTATCGCCTCGCTCTATTGAGCACACCGAGCTTTTTGGATGCCAGCTTGGCCTTCGCTTCAAGGTGACTACGGAATTGGACGTCACTGGAAATGTCCACACCGAGGATCCCAATACTCCCTGACATTGTAAGGGTTGTGCCTTGGAACTGAGGGGCCACAGTAAATGGGGTTTTCTTAGCGGTGAACGCGCAAACTTGTGTCTTTGTGGGGTTGAATCTGACTAAGTTGTCCTGACCCCACACCGAGACTCCAGAAAGAGTCTCTACCACAACGGATCGAGGGATATTGGCACGGCCCGTGTAACAAGCATCCCCAGTACTGTCGTCCGCATAACAATGAATGTCGCCGATAGACAACATATCATTGATATGCAGCAAAAACAGCGTGGCTCTTAAACAGCTCAAAAACAATAAGGCACCTGGTGAAGACGGAATTACAGCCGAACTTCTGAAGGCGGGTGATAAACCGGTCCTTATGGCCCTTCAGAAGTTGTTCGACTCCGTTTTACTAGAAGGGAGGACGCCTAAGGCATGGAACAGAGGTGTGGTGGTATTGTTCTTCAAAAAGGGTGATAACGCGTTACTGAAGAACTACCGACCCATTTCACTTCTGAGCCAAGTCTATAAGCTGTTTTCAAGAGTCATTACGAATCGTCTCGCACGCAGGCTAGATGACTTCCAGCCTCCCGAACAAGCCGGTTTCCGAAGAGGCTTTAGCACCGTAGACCACATCCATACGCTCCGTCAGGTTATACAGAAGACTGAGGAGTATAACCTGCCCCTCTGCTTAGCGTTCGTGGACTACGAGAAAGCCTTCGACTCGATCGAAACCTGGGCTGTACTACAATCTCTCCAGAGGTGCCAAGTGGACTATCGCTATATCGAAGTGCTGAAGTGTTTGTACGAGAACGCCACTATGTCAGTCCGACTCCAGGACCAGAACTCGAAGCCTATTCCGTTGCAGCGGGGAGTCAGGCAAGGAGATGTTATTTCTCCTAAACTGTTTACCGCTGCACTGGAGGATGTTTTCAAGACTCTGGACTGGAGAAGGCTAGGCATCAACATAAACGGCGAGTACATTACTCACCTTCGATTTGCTGACGATATAGTAGTCTTGGCTAAGACCATGGAGGATTTGAGTACGATGCTCGATGACCTCAGTAAAGCCTCCGAGCGAGTTGGTCTAAAGATGAACATGGATAAGACGGAGGTCATGTCAAATACCCATGTAGCACCAACTCCCGTTACAATCGGAGACTTTACACTCGAAGTTGTGGACGATTATATATACTTAGGACATACTGTCCAGTTAGGTAGATCCAACTTCGAGAAAGAGGTCAATCGACGAATCCGACTCGGTTGGGCAGCGTTCGGAAAGCTACGGCACATCTTTTTGTCCAATATTCCGCAGTGTCTCAAGACGAAAGTCTTTGACCAGTGTGTGTTGCCAGTGATGACATATGGTACTGAAACGTGGTCGCATACAATGGGCCTCATAAGAATGCTCAAAGTCACCCAAAGGGCAATGGAGAGGGCTATGGTTGGAGTCTCTCTGCGTGATCGCATCAGAAATGAGGCCATTCGCAGCAGAACCAAAGTAACCGATATAGCCATCCGAATCGCTAAACTAAAGTGGCAGTAGGCGGGGCACATTGCTCGTAGAACCGATGGCCGTTGGGGCGGAAAGGTTCTCGAGTGGCGACCACGAACCGGAAGGCGCAGCGTGGGTAGACCCCCCGCAAGGTGGACTGATGGAGGTGGAGGTGGTGAAGGTCGCGGGAGTCCGCTGGATGCGGGTAGCGCAGGACCGGTCATTGTGGCACTCTTTGGGGGAGGCCTATGTCCAGCAGTGGACGTCTTTCGGCTGATATGATGATGATGATGATGAATCAGAATACTTCACCATATTAAAGCCACCAATCACAACAGTTTAAAAAAAAACATTGTATTTAATATCAACCAATCAGTATACAGCAATGTTAAAGTCGACCAATCAGGAAACGCAATTTATTTCTCAAAACATGAGGTTTTTTAGTTCCTACTTCACAGTCATTAAAACAGATTTTATTTTTTGGAAGCGCTTTAAAGCGTGTTTAAACTGTTTAAAGAGCTAATTATACCGTCGTCTGTGGGATTTATTCGCGGTGTTTATATTTTGTATCTATGCCAAAGAAGTTAAAAAAAATAAAAGACCATCAAGTTAAATTATAATTTCACCTTAGTTTAGTTATTGTGCGTAAATAATAAGTATTTTTATCTTGTTTTCTCGCAATTGAAGTGAAAAATAGTATACATTACTCTGGTCTTAAAGCCATATTACCACTCGAACAATTTTCCCTCACTACGTTCGGGAAAATAACCACCTCGTGGTAATATGTCCTACTTTAGACCCTTGTCAAACAATCTACTATTTTATTACGTTTTGATTTTTATTTATTTTATTACATTGTGATTCTTTGCACAGCAGTGCAGTAGGTTTTAGTCCAGCAGTTGACGCTTTTCTGCCTACTTAAGATACTGTACCTATTTGCTAACTAGTTAAACTATATAACATAACATAAAACCTATTATGGCTTTAATGTAAAAGTCCAAGGTTTCCTCTAGACTTTAGGTCTTTGAAATGTTCCATTAATTTATATTCAAAAGTAGTTTTTGATTCAGGTTTTGCTACAGGATGCTCATTACACCCAGTTTCAGATCACATCCACACTTTTCCCGTTATAAAGTGTAAATAACTAAACTGTCTATTTCTCGTAACAATAATCGTTTTCTAATTTAGGGTAATTTTGGAATGAAGTATATTATACGACCTCGCGGTTCTGCCAGTCGGTTCTCATTAGTAACTTTAAAGTTAATGTAACACGTCAAGTTTTAATTTAGTGTAAAAAGCTGTTTTAGGTCAATGTTTTAGCATTACAAGTAGGTATATCACAATCAATCATTCTCCAGCTCACTGCGGGGGACCTGATGGACAGGAGAGCTATATTTACGTATGGTTCAGTCACAAAGTTAATTAGGTTAGTACTGACTGATCTGCTGATTACAGATTGTCTGAACTTTTAACTGTTAATTAACAGGACCACAAGAAACAATGTACGTGATTACTATAAAATATAACGGTTACACTCACGTCACTTTAGTCACTTCGTTAGATGGAGACCTAGGCTCTCCGAAACATGTCACGCGTAGTGACTAAAGTGACGTGAGTGAACCGTTAGATTTTATAGTGTTGGTATGTCTGACGAAAGTTTAAATTTAATGTGATACTAAGGCGTTTTAAAAGGACTTTATTTTAAAATATACTATTAGCAGAACGGGTACACGAAATAACAGTGAATACACTTTTGTCTCTCCTGAAAGGACGATTAAGCGCATAAGTCCTTTTAGCTCGCAGCACTACATGTACACAACGGACAATATAGCAGCATATAGCTGCATTCAAAGCTTACTGTTCAAACACAAGTCTGAGATAACACTGTTTGCTAACCAGTGTTATGTACAAAGGCGGTATCTCTCCAAGGAACCTCTTCCGGTTAACTTTAGACTGATTACTGAGCGTGTTTAATCAGAAACGGTGAGTTTGCCTTTAGTGAAGTTTGTAAAATTATTGGATTAAGTGAATTCGTGTAAGTTTCCTTGCTTTATTAATAGTCAAAGTGTTTACTTTTGAAGGAGTCCGACTGAGGAAAATCTGATAAACTAAAGCCAGTTGTAAAATAAGTAAAGGAGGATGGGCAGATTTGTATGGACTCTGGCCTAGAAACTAATAATGACAAGCCATATTTCATTGGAAAGGTTTTTTCATATTCTACAACTTTTTGTATGGCGGAATATCTCGAATCGCTGTGTGATAAATGAACCAGAATGACACAAAAACACTTGAGAACACATAAAAAACAAAAACATGGCACATAATCATCGACAGTTATATAACCTTCATAATCTGAAGAACGATACAAGAACTTAGTACCAAAAAACCTACATTTCAACGTTTCAGCTCAAACCACTTTTATGCCTCGTTAACTTTTTTTACACAACGATTTGGGGCTTCGTGTCATAGTAAAAGTTTTAGAACATAGAATAAGCTATCCAGTGACATATAGGCCAATTTGCCCACCCTCCTTTGCTTCCGACACTTAGGTATAATAAATACATATAATAATATTATGTTAGCTTATATGCGTCTACTGTTGGGATTATGGCATATCGCCTCTTGCATGAGAGAGATCGGGCTATGGTCCCCACGCTGCTGGCTGCGGGTTGCGGATTTCACACACTTTTTTTAATGTATTTACAAGTGTACTCCTACCTACCTAACCTAAACAAGGCAGGGACAAAACGACTGGTACATATCAAATAATATTTCGTATAGGAGTTCTGAAAAGTTGGTATGAGCAGTTTTATTTAATTTCTCAAGACCTTTGGTTTGGAAGCCGGATAGCTTACCGTCAGGCTAGCTAACGCTGCTGGCTACCAATGCTTATACCTACGGATTATTAAAAATATTGCCGTTGAGGCCTACAATGTATGGGTTGCAATTGGATGAAAAGCCATAGCAATTTTTTCTATACAATAAAACTAAAGACACATCAGCCCCTTTATCAAACAACGGAACAGTAGCCAATCTAAGCTTACATTCAATTCCTGCGTCGTTGTCCTGGACCTAGACCTATAAAAACCTAATGTATACACAACACTGAAAACACATTTTTCACGCGGAATGTGTCTATGTTTTTCCAGGTTGGCTGATTCTGATATTAGTTACATCTATACTGAATAACCTCATAGATTCTTGGTATTATTCTTCACTTCGGTAACTACCTTGTCAATGGCATTGAGCGATGCCAATTTTAGAACATGTCGGTCGACTACACCATAATTACCTACCCACGACAACAATACACAATACTACATCAGTCTAGCATAAACTACACTAGGTACACAACTCGAAGTTGTTGTTATTGTCTAGTTTATTTATGTTATTGATTTTCCTGTTTAAAAAGTGGTCAAGTTTTTATAAATTGTTATTGAGCACTAGCACTCAGTACCTACCTAAGTACTGACTGACTGACTGACTGACTGACTGACTGACTGACTGACTGACTGACTGACTGACTGACTGACTGACTGACTGACTGACTGACTGACTGACTGACTGACTGACTGACTGACTGACTGACTGACTGACTGACTGACTGACTGACTGACTGACTGACTGACTGACTGACTGACTGACTGACTGACTGACTGACTGACTGACTGACTGACTGACTGACTGACTGACTGACTGACTGACTGACTGACTGACTGACTGACTGACTGACTGACTGACTGACTGACTGACTGACTGACTGACTGACTGACTGACTGACTGACTGACTGACTGACTGACTGACTGACTGACTGACTGACTGACTGACTGACTGACTGACTGACTGACTGACTGACTGACTGACTGACTGACTGACTGACTGACTGACTGACTGACTGACTGACTGACTGACTGACTGACTGACTGACTGACTGACTGACTGACTGACTGACTGACTGACTGACTGACTGACTGACTGACTGACTGACTGACTGACTGACTGACTGACTGACTGACTGACTGACTGACTGACTGACTGACTGACTGACTGACTGACTGACTGACTGACTGACTGACTGACTGACTGACTGACTGACTGACTGACTGACTGACTGACTGACTGACTGACTGACTGACTGACTGACTGACTGACTGACTGACTGACTGACTGACTGACTGACTGACTGACTGACTGACTGACTGACTGACTGACTGACTGACTGACTGACTGACTGACTGACTGACTGACTGACTGACTGACTGACTGACTGACTGACTGACTGACTGACTGACTGACTGACTGACTGACTGACTGACTGACTGACTGACTGACTGACTGACTGACTGACTGACTGACTGACTGACTGACTGACTGACTGACTGACTGACTGACTGACTGACTGACTGACTGACTGACTGACTGACTGACTGACTGACTGACTGACTGACTGACTGACTGACTGACTGACTGACTGACTGACTGACTGACTGACTGACTGACTGACTGACTGACTGACTGACTGACTGACTGACTGACTGACTGACTGACTGACTGACTGACTGACTGACTGACTGACTGACTGACTGACTGACTGACTGACTGACTGACTGACTGACTGACTGACTGACTGACTGACTGACTGACTGACTGACTGACTGACTGACTGACTGACTGACTGACTGACTGACTGACTGACTGACTGACTGACTGACTGACTGACTGACTGACTGACTGACTGACTGACTGACTGACTGACTGACTGACTGACTGACTGACTGACTGACTGACTGACTGACTGACTGACTGACTGACTGACTGACTGACTGACTGACTGACTGACTGACTGACTGACTGACTGACTGACTGACTGACTGACTGACTGACTGACTGACTGACTGACTGACTGACTGACTGACTGACTGACTGACTGACTGACTGACTGACTGACTGACTGACTGACTGACTGACTGACTGACTGACTGACTGACTGACTGACTGACTGACTGACTGACTGACTGACTGACTGACTGACTGACTGACTGACTGACTGACTGACTGACTGACTGACTGACTGACTGACTGACTGACTGACTGACTGACTGACTGACTGACTGACTGACTGACTGACTGACTGACTGACTGACTGACTGACTGACTGACTGACTGACTGACTGACTGACTGACTGACTGACTGACTGACTGACTGACTGACTGACTGACTGACTGACTGACTGACTGACTGACTGACTGACTGACTGACTGACTGACTGACTGACTGACTGACTGACTGACTGACTGACTGACTGACTGACTGACTGACTGACTGACTGACTGACTGACTGACTGACTGACTGACTGACTGACTGACTGACTGACTGACTGACTGACTGACTGACTGACTGACTGACTGACTGACTGACTGACTGACTGACTGACTGACTGACTGACTGACTGACTGACTGACTGACTGACTGACTGACTGACTGACTGACTGACTGACTGACTGACTGACTGACTGACTGACTGACTGACTGACTGACTGACTGACTGACTGACTGACTGACTGACTGACTGACTGACTGACTGACTGACTGACTGACTGACTGACTGACTGACTGACTGACTGACTGACTGACTGACTGACTGACTGACTGACTGACTGACTGACTGACTGACTGACTGACTGACTGACTGACTGACTGACTGACTGACTGACTGACTGACTGACTGACTGACTGACTGACTGACTGACTGACTGACTGACTGACTGACTGACTGACTGACTGACTGACTGACTGACTGACTGACTGACTGACTGACTGACTGACTGACTGACTGACTGACTGACTGACTGACTGACTGACTGACTGACTGACTGACTGACTGATTAACTGACTGACTGACTGACTGACATATCAACGCACAGCCCAAACCGTTGGTTCTAGAGATTCCAAATTTGGCACGTAGGTTCCTTATAAGGTCTAGGGATGCACTAAGAAAGGATTTTTCAAAATTCACCCCCTAAGGGGGTAAAATGGGGGTCCAAAGTTTGTATGGAGAATCAAGATTTGTTAGACTATTTTATTCGAAACTTCACAGGAGTATTCCTAACGATAAATAAGTAAACACGTGTTTCAGGTTTTTTGAAAATTCAACCCCTAAAAGGGGCAAATGTGGTCACAAAGTCTGAAAATCAACATGGGTATCGTATCCTTTTGGATTACTTATAATAGTACGCGGGCGAAGCCGCGGGAAAAGGCTAGTAGTAATGTAAATTGCGAACTACTCCGTACTTTGCGAGCTATTGGGAAATTGTGCCATAATAGTCTTCAATTTGTCGTTCAATAGCCCAGTCCAGTAACACGGTGTTAGTGCACATTAGGGTGCTTGGTGAATTGATTCCGGTCTGCGATGGAGGCCGGTGAAAGTTTCACTTTATCGGTTGTCGGTGCGTCCCCACTCCTGTTAGAACCGTATCTAAGGGAGGTGCATTGCTACTTTTTTAACAGACTTCAAGATTTCAAAAGAGGAGGTTCTCAATTCGGCGTGTATGTTTTATTTTCGTGTTTGTTACTCCATAACTCCGTCATGTCTGATCCGATTTTGCAAATTATTTTTTTGATTGTCAGTATATATATATATATATATATATATAGATTGGTCTCGTTTATGTCAAAACGCAGTTCTGATAATGGGATCCATGAGGAATCGAGGGAACTCCTCAAATCTTAAAGGCATACACATAGTGATTTTTGTATTTTTATCAACAAATCAAGCATTTTAATTCAAAAGAGTGACATTTGATGAAGTGGAACTGCTGATGATGATCAGAACGGAACTCTTCAACGACGCATGGTTCACGTTTGACGATTTGTCCTCTTCGCTGTGTTTGTTAAGCAAGTTATTTCATTGTATGGAGTCTAAGAGTGCACCATCTATAATAACCCTTCACCGGCTTCCCCCATAAGTCGGTTTTTTTTCGTTAAAAATTATGTAGCGATACAGTCGTCAACGCGCGGCTGCAAGGCGACCTTAAGCTCCCTGTCGCGTTTGCAACACGCAATATAAGCGATGCAGTAGCGATACAAACGCGCGACTGTCGCGCTTCTGCATCGATGCAAACGCGCGACTGTATCGAGTCAGCATTACTACGGGTACAGGAATAGTGGTTGCTCCCCTGTGCAAGTGTGCAAGCTCCTCAGAGTATAGTAAAATAGACCTCTCGTGTTTGTTCACTTTAAATGATGAAATGAAATGAAACTCGGCAATTCATATTCCATGTTGATGACTGACCAAATTTGACGGCTGCTCTCCATAAAATTATCAATTGTGGTGCTATTTTAGTAACTTTAGTAACCACGCCGAGTTTTTTTATTTGTGAATACCTACTTGATGATGTGATAGTATCGAATATAATACAGGGTGAAATCGGGGTCGTGTCAAGTAAAGCGATCAAGGCATGATCGCTTTACTTGGAGTTAAAATAGTTTTCGAGCTGAGCTGAGCTTTGGCCATGGTACAGAATCGAAAAATGAACCTAATGATGTTAATGATATATATTTTTTTACTTGTCACCAATACTGATAATTATTTCTTAGATGATAAGTGGAAAAATACATTTTAGCGTACAATTTGGTCACCGTACTGAATGTGACGTCTTGTCGTTTTCCATACAGCGTATGTCAACACTAATAGGGTTACCATGACCATGATTCACTTAGTTTAAGATTAATTTTACTTGAAAAATTAAAGTAATTAGAATTCTGTTTTGATAAAACACTACTTACCATAGTGATGGTGGTGATTTCATCTGTATATTTTCTGAAGCGCGACTGTATCGATGCCGAATCGCGACTGCATCGACGTTGAAGCGCTACTGTATCGATGATGAATCGCGACTGCATCGATGCTGAAGCGTGACTGTATAGATGCTGCATAGCGACTGCATCGCGACTGCATCGATGCTGTAGCGCGATAGTCGCGATGCAGAATCGTGTTCACGTGTGGTCGCGACTGTATCGAGGCCGTTTTGCTATGCTACTGCATCGCTACTGAATCGCTACAAAAAGTCGCAATGCACGACCTCCCTAATTCTTATATGGGTATATACCCAAGTATTAGGGAGGTCGCGCACTATAGTAAACACAGTGCGGCGTGGTTAAGCGGTGTTTTATTTTATTTCAAACAACAAAACTTCAAATATTATCATCTCCGATACTCTGATCCGACGAGGTAAACGGCCCGAAGATGACATTGATTGACACGGTGGAATTTATTATAATTGAGATTGGTAACGTACTTTCAGACATTTTAAGAATCTTTGGATCCGTATGAATAATTTATTGACTCAAATGTAAGGCGCGAAAGAATGTTTAGACATCGAGGAAAAATATCATATCACGTGAACTATTTTTCAACCCTATAATACCTACTTGCACACATCAGCCAAGATTTCATATTTTTTCGTTCGTTCGTTCGGGCTATAGAGGAGTTAAGGCAATCGGCGATAATAATAGTAGTCCAGACCAAATTTCTCGCTAGTTTTTTTGCGATCCCGGCGAGCATTCACCCGACACTTTGACGATTGACAAACTAAAAATATCTGTGTCTGTGCCACAAGCACACCTATGCACGTGGCCGACGTACCATCATACAGCCATCTTACCACTTGTAAACCGTATTCCAAAGAGATAAGTTCGACCAACAATCATTGAAGAATGTTGCTGTGAGCAATTTTGACGTAATTGTATTATATTTAAATTGTATTGGTTCGCGATTTGTGGCTATCCAGTTTCTCAAATGTGTGCGAGTGCATATCATAATGAATATATTGTATTAAGGTAGTAGCAGAATGCAAACCCTGGACATTGCTAGACGGCTTGGCGATGAACATTGCAGGCACTATTCCTGACGGGGAAATGCTCGGCCAGGTGCAGTAATGGACTTTCTAATAAACGTTCTTGACATGACGGTCGTGCTACCACTTTTGTGAAAACTTGCGATACTTATATGATATGGCCCTATAACCAATTTCGTGGTAAATATGGCCGGAAAATTTCACGAATCAAGAAACTTCTTAGTGCATCCCTAGACTTTATAAGGAACCTACGTGCCAAATTAGGAATCTCTAGAACCAGCGGTTTGGGCTGTGCGTTGATATGTCAGTCAGTCAGTCAGTCAGTCAGTCAGTCAGTCAGTCAGTCAATCAGTCAGTCAGTCAGTTTCTTCTTTTATATATATAGATTGTTAAATATTCGGAATATTGGGTGCTCCGGATAAAAGCGAAACTTAATTTTTGTAATATGGATTAAGTTTTATTCTTTTTACAAAACGTTAAGAAAATATGGTGCGTAGTTTTTGTATAAGTTTGTAAACATTTATTGTAGCACCACATTTCCCGTCATTTTAGTTTTTTGTAAGAAATGAGGCCAATTCGTATTGTAGGTAAATATTTTGAAGAAGATAGTAGGTACCTAGCTAAGAGAAGGATATTTATAATGTACATTATTCAACAGGGTACTAAGGTAATTAGTTGATCCATAATGGTTGTGTCCTGATAAGATTTATCATATAATACGTATTTACAATACAAAATATGGACGATTTAAATACAAATCCCACTTTCTCATTTTATAGCGTTCCCTAGCAGTAGCAAACAGCAACGCGAAAACAAATACTCTTGCCTATTTGAAATATACTTGGCTATAAACGTTTCTCCTAGAATATTACCACATTAGTAATAGAACTCGACAAGCACTCGTTTCAATCCTGCGAGGCATAAACGTGACTTCTAGAAACGCAAGGACCGTAAGCCGCTTAACGCCTACACGAATCTAATAGCAATCTCGCTTCCATGGAAGTAAGAATATACATATGTATCAGGCTCCTGATGTAGCTTTAAATAGATTTTAATTTTAAATAAAATATAATATAATAGTTGTGTAAGCTATTATTTAGTTTTAAATATCCTTAGATATTTTTTATAAAACTTTGATACCAATCTGATCAGCAGAAAGCCCACTAGGATGATTTAACATGTTACAATTTTTTAAATAAAATAAAATCCTAGGCAGTTATGAAACTCAAAGTAAGTTAATTATTCTTGGAAACGGCCTCCTAGCCCAGTCGGTAGTGACCCTGCCTACGAAGCAGGAGGTCCCGGGTTCGAATCCTGGTCAGGGCATTTATTTGTGTGTTTATCACAGATATTTGAGATATTTGTTCCTGAGTTATGGGTGTTTTCTATGTATTTAAGTATTTATCCATATTTACCTATTATATATATCGTCGTCTAGTACCCATAACACAAGCCTTATTGAGCTTACTGTGGGCCTAGGTCGATTTGTGTAAGATTGTCCTATAATATTTATTTATTTATTCTTATTTTTTATAGGTACCGGCATCTATAATATTATAGTGTACAGTATTTAGTACAATATTTTTGACACGCCGCCACTGCTATAAATAGTGTCTATAAAATGTGAAGTATTTTTTTCTTCTATGCTTACATAAAAGGTTAGATCTTAAACGTGGGTACATATTATAAAATTGGCTACCTACCTAGAAGTGATAGATATCGATACTTACAATTGAACCAATTGAAAAAATCAAAATAAATAAGTTGTGAGGTGTCCCAGACCCACCAATTCAAATCTCGACGCAGCTTGCAGCCAGGCAATAAAAAAATTAAATTAAAAATTTAAAAAATAATTTAAATCTAGGAAATTAAAGTTTTTTTTTATTAACTTCAATTGTAGACCCATCCCTGCTGAGTACCTACAAGAAAATAATTAAGACCGAAACTTTGTTCAAGCTTTGCGAAAGTCAAAAAGAAACTTCATCTTGTATTACAACCAGACAACAAGCATTGTAGTGCGTTTAGACTTATTTATTCAATTCTTGGAAACGAGTACCCGTCTGAGGATAATAAAAAATGTTCTTACAGCAAAAATTTTATTAATAAAGACGCCGCCTACGAGGCTCGCGCAGAACAAGTTAAGGTAGGTATAAACCTGCTGGAAAAAGATCAGGTCATACACATTTTATTGTATGATAATAGCAATCGCGTCTTTCCTGTAGACATCGCATAGATAATAATAGGCATCGCATCGATAAGGTAAGATAAATTTTAAAAGGATTTTAAACGCCTTATCGGCTGGCTGGTCGCCTGTTGTTTTCCTCAAGCAATCAAAAAGGTAAGGGTAGGGTCACAGATTATATAATAGTTCTTACGAACAGATATGAATCACTCATAGAAAAAGCAAATACCTACGCAATAATACAATGGAGCGGCCTTCAACGCGCGGCACCCCGCACCTCCCGCGCACCCGCACAATGGCTAGGGTTGCATAGGCTTGGATATGTTTTATAGTTAAGGAAATAGGTATTTTGCATTGATTCAGTGTTTAAGTGGTTCGCATGGGGCATAACAATTATAGTTACATGAGTAATATTGATTGATATTTTGTTGCCGCGATGAGAGTATGATTAATCTTGACAGATTTGCCCCACACTGTCAAAATTAATATGGATTGACAGCTATCTCAATCTTATTCTAATCGCCTTTTAGCAAAATCATCATAGTTATTTGAGAGATTTGTATTTCGTTAATAGTCTAAGATACGATGAGCTTATTTTAAGCTTAGCTTATTTTTATTAGCTTTGCTATCTTTTACATCCATCCACATCGCAATAAATAAAAATTTTTCGTGATGACATTGTTCAGAGTTCCGAGTAGCGTCGCGCGCGGTACGACGTGCGTTCAGTGAGCGCGTTGGTTTGGTAGCCCACTGACTTTTATTTAGCTCCCTCGGTGGAGGCGCAAAACGTAGGTATATAACTCGCTCGCGCGGGCATGATTCATAGGCCTGGAGTGCGATTTTTGAATCTCACAAAGTGACTAATTCTCACCGATGTGAGTGATTTCCGAAAGTAAATCACTCACATCGGTGAGAATTAGTCACTTGGTGAGATTCAAAAATCGCACTCCTGGTAAGGTTCCGTCCTGTGACAAACAGATTGATATTGCATATCACAGGCTTAGTAATAGGGTTCCGTGGGCACATTTCCCGTACGGAACCCCCGAAATACAATTGTTTGGATGCGCACCGTAAATTGCATTCGGCTCACAATAACATGCATTTTTATATTTTGCACATAAAGTATTCAAACAGCAAACAGTACGAACTGAATATTTTATAGAATACCATTTTTGGCATGAACATTGAGGTAAAATACAGTAGATTGAAACAACCACGAGTTCAGCCACATTTTTTGTCAATTAAGGAATTCAATTAATGTGGAAGCACAGCGATTTGATTGAGTTCGCTTTAGGCATTTATTTTCGCTGGGTTATATAAATCTGCTGCAATATTGCATTCTCGAGTCGTATTAAGTACTAGCTGTTTCTCGCAACGCCATGTACGTGGAAGTCTTGAAATTGCCAAACCTCACTATCGCCCCGCCCCTCCCGCGCAGTACCTACTTTGAACTCTCATTTTACCCCCTTAGGAAATGCATACCGGGATAAAAAAGTATCTTATGTACCTTTCCAGGTTATAATTTGCCCGTGTGCCAAATTTCATTCCCAATCAGTCCGCTAGTTTTGCGTGAATGAAGGCGAAACAAATATTCAAGTATGCAAACCAAGTTAACGGCCTCCTAGCCCAGTCGCTAGTGACCCTGTCTACGAGACAGGAGGTCCCGGGTTAGGATCCTGGTTAGGGCATTTATTTGCATACATCGTTATCGCGGGAGCAAATACAAATGTGTTGAAGAATATGTATAACAGAATGTCCGTTTATTATAAACAGAATATTATGCCTACACGTCTTAGCCTCTAAGAAGTTCTTCATATCTAGCACAATGTTTTTGCTAGAAATGATCAATCAAACTCGACTTGCTCCTTTTCGACGTTCGTTAAAGTGCGTCTTTTTATGTAGAAATTTCGTTTAACAGAAGATTAATATTTCATGAAAATTATGAGTACCTAACGTTGATTGTTGAGAAAAAAATACTCTTCGTGTGTCTAAAATAATCCTTTACTTACAAGTCCAGACAAATCGATCATGAATGAAAATTGTTTTGAATAACAGGTGACTGAAGAAGTTGTCGTTAGGATTGCGTGGCTATCTTTTTAGTATGTACTATAATCAAGTCGATTACGAAGTTTAGATATTAGAAAAAACATCGATAAATTTTGAACTTGTAGGTACAAACGCGTCGAAACTACTGTCACTTCTGTTATTTCTTATTTGTCATAATCTTTGACTACTGTCAAATCGTTTTTGCTCCCGCGATAACGACGTATGTTTATTTGTGTGTTTATCACGGATATTTGTTCCTGAGTTATGGATATTTGCTATGCATTTAAGTATTTATCATACTTATCTATTTAATATATATATAAATATATTGTCGTCTATCTAGTACCCATAATACAAGCATTATTGAGCTTACTGTGGGATTAGGTCGATTTTGTGTAAGATTGTCTCATAATATTTATTTATTTATTTAATTATTTCATGTTTTATTGAAAAAATGCTCTTACTGGGATTCGAACCCAGGGCCTCCAGTTTTTCAGGAAGGGTCAGGACCAACTAAGATACGGAGGCTGTAAATTTAGTTTTCGTTTTGCTACTGCCGAGTTTTAGAGCAATTGCTCTCAATTTTTCAATTTTTCAATTTTTTTGCAATTGTTCAAGAAACCAATTTGTTTTTTGAACGGGGATTTCAATTTATCTATATTCAGGTCTGAGATCTGGAGGTTTTGGCTTTCAGGAGATTGGAAATGCGGGGCCGGTATATTGCTTTGAGTATTTGTCTTTGCATAGGAACTGTTATCTAAAAATAGTAAAAGTAATATCTATTTTAATATTAACATAGCCTTACAAACTGATTAAAAATGTCCCCTCACTTTATACCCCTGTATATACCTAATTAGGATATACGGGAGAAAATCATTATCTCTACATACAACCTGACTATATATCCCTTCAGATCATGCCACATCCACACTCCCAAGTGCTTTAATTTTATCACAAAACTTGCACAAAAATACCTCAATTTCACGTGCTTGCATACCCCGTCACCATTAAGAAATCTCATCTAGTCCTTTAAGTAGGTACTACAACCAAACCAAACAAACTGTTATACATCAAACCTCATGCGCGGTTAATGTAAAATAAACGTATTGTGGTCATAGCTTGTATGTCATGCCTCCGATGCTATGTGAATAGTTGAACACCGAAAAAATGTTGGGTCATTTCGCAGAGCTTATACAATTTCTACGATTGTGTCGTTTTATATTCGGTCTGCCCACCGAAAAAGTGTGAAGTACATAAGCACATTATATCTATAATATTTAACCGTATTGATATAGGTCGTTGTCGTCATTTATTCGATTTCCTTACTACTGATCTAGCTGTCGGTGAACTGTGATAAGAATGTTTACTACACGTATTCCGATCTTAATATCTCTTTCTTTAACTGGGTTAGAGAGTTGATATATTTGCTAACTTCCTATGTACCGGGTGTTCCTAAGTAAATATCTACCGGGAAGTCAGTACCATTTTTAGAGTAACGTTCGTTGTCAACTAGAAATGTTTATAATTTGCCATATTATGATATTAGTCCATAAACTGAAGCGGCTATTTATGGGGCCTTTACAGCTTTACACTTGGCACTCTTGGCAGTTATGATGAACATCTGACCGGTCGGATATTCATATTTTGAATATTTTGATGAATGAAAAGGAAGACTATAATACTAGTTAATTACTAAATAGTGTCAACACTAACATAAATTCATTAGCGTTGATGGTCATTTATTTTTTGGACTTGCAGATGTTCATCCATCCAATCATCCAGATTAGGGTGGGCTGCACAGCTACAACCAATGCTGTTTCTGCGTTTCAGCACAGTTCTCTTCAATTTAAGGTGTCAGTTCATTTCTCACATCAGGCAGCGACTGCATATTTATATCCGCCACTTTGAGCACAGTTTGTGCTACCGACCAATTATATTATTACTTTTTATATTTGACCAATCGGGCTTATATAATTTGCCCTTTAGATTTTAAGACCCTTACGAGTGTCCGTATGAATCATTATCGTAGGAATATAAATCTTCACGCACTGCATATATCCATGTTACTTTTCTCGTTGTCTCTACAATCGTCTTGAATAACATATAACACATAACCTTGACTGATTATTTGAGAATAAGTTGTTATCACGCTGAGTGATAGCAAACGATGCCATAAACCTTGCTGATAGTGTCAATCTCCCTGTTGTGTTATTATTCGCGACCACGTATACACTACATACCTAGTCCTACTATATGTACTATTAATATCATAGTTGTGCAATCTTCGATGAGTTTCCTGTCCAGAATACGAATGTCCGTAACAATGCCATTGGTACACTGTTGTATGGCATACAGTTAGCAGCAGAATTAACTAAACAGGTATGGGTGCAACAATATGACTTATGTGTCGGAAATAAATAAATTATGTATCGGGAATAAATAAAGTTTAACCATGTCTAACTAATATACCATAAGGGGGTTTTATGGGAAGATAACCTTGCACCACGCCATCCACACCGCCAGTGACAGAAACAGGTGGAGAAAGATCGCACGTGAAAAAGTGATGCAGAAGGGAGGTCACGACCCTCAGTACTGAGGAATACGACACAAGGAGGAGGAGGAACTAAATTTCACACCACCTGCTCGACAATGCTAAATTATATATCATGCAAACCTGACCGAAAGCAAATCATTATAGCCCTTGGCTTTAGCCGGGTTATAATGTTGTACTAAATCTCATTATAACCCGCTTGTTAAAAATGTGATTAACCTTCCTATAGTTCTTATTGTTATGTGCTTAAAGTCTAATTTCGTAAAGTCCGCACGGTGCACGGGCCCGCGCCGCCGTGTCGTCGAACTGATTTGAAACTCGCGCTGGCCACCTCAATAATTTTAAATACCAAAAACAAATGCCGCGAGTGTCATATGAGCTGCACTATACGGAGTAAAACTGCAGGTTCTACAAAAATAGAAGATAAAATTCGAATAAAATGAACTAATGTATCAAGAATCAATTTATACTTTTGATTTACTTTAAAAAACCGGCCAAGTACGTGTCGGACCACGCACAGGAGGATTCCGTACATTCAATGGAATAAGAACCAAACTAATACCAAAAGGTCGTATCTGATGCCTATGGAGGAAGTTTCTTGGAGATAACTCAAAAATGGCTGAACCGATAATGTTCAAAACAATTTTCGTAGAAACTATGATAAGGCGCATCTCCTCAAATTTCTTCATATTTTTTGGATTTACGGTTCAAAAGTTACAATTTTTCTGACTGTCGAAGCGATTATTTCAGAAAATATTCACTTAATCAAAAAATGGTCAAAGAAATCTCAATGTTATTTTTAAAGACCTATCGATTGATGTGTCACATGTTGATATTTGGTTAAATTTTTTTCATTTTTTATTTAGTTACATGTATGGAGCCCCCCCCCCAAAATTTTTGGTTTTTTCAAATTTAACTACATAACTAAGTAGCGGCATACAAAATACCTTATGTGTAAATTTTATTCATATACGTCGTATAGTTTCCAAGTAAAATGGCTGACGGACAGACAGACAGACAGACAGACAGACATGACAAATACATAAGGGTTCCGTTTTTTGCCATTTGGCTACGGGACCCTAATAAAAATCCGTTTCTAGTAGAAGCCTTAACTATTTTATTGTCTCACAAGAGGTGAGAAAAGTAGAGTATACTCCTCGGGGATAAAGCTGTTTTTGTCACGGGCGCGCTTAAACCCCTCATTGCACTCAGGACTCAGTCTTAATTCCCTCGCTACGCTCGGGAATTAACTCATAACCTCCCCGCTGCGCACGGGAGTAAAGTCTGGAGTCCTTCGTTCCGTTCGGGATTCAATATCGCGCCCGTGACATAAAACAGTGCTTTATCCCCTTGGTGTACAATCTACTATTACTAATCTACTAATTACTAATCTACTACACTTCAAATGCTAAAGTCACTCCATCGGCCGAAATGTATGTAACAGGCAAAAAAAAAATCGGAGTTGGTCCCGTAGTAAAATTTGTTTAATATAGTCTATCAAATCACCTCGCACAATATGGTTAGTTATTGAAAAACATCCTGTACTCGTATAATGTATCATAATGTATATTAGGTATCATGATTGTACTGTGGATGCCATCCATACCTCTTTTATCGTAGCTATTAACTTATTATTATAAATACGAAAGTTTGTAGATTAAGATATCTGTATAGTTGGATATTTGGATGTTGGATACTTGATTTTGGAAAAAAAATTTAGAATTGGTATCAAATTGGCACACACGTAGATCATAAGAAAAACGTCCATAGAAACGGATGTAGGATACTAAAATGACGTAAAATGAGTTTCAAGAACGTGAGTACTCAATGTGAGAGTAATTAGGTCTAATCGTCAAAACACTTTTTAAGTATAGCGCGGTACTTAAAATTATTAACATTATTTAAAAGCACACAGCCACATGGGCTCGGCATTCGGAACGAGCGCGGCACTCGCCTTATCCAGTTCGCTTTTGGTCAGACCCTTAATATTTGCAACACATTCTTTTTCAAGAAACTACATCGTCGTTGGACATGGATATCACCTGCCGGAAATACTAGAAATGAAATAGACTATATCATGTCCTCCAACAAATTTATAGTAAAAGACGTATCCGTACTAAACCAATTTAGATTTAACTCCGACCACAGACCTTTAAGGGCCAAACTCAGATTCGATGTCAAAATTCACAGACAGTTATTATTTTCAAGAATTAAACGTCTCGACAAGGAAACTTTAATAATAAACCAGGAACAATTCAATTTAGAGTTAAGAAACCAATTCAGCCTTCTAGATTTAGACACAAGCCCAGACGTACAAACACAATTCAATAATACATATAACCAACAGCATTAAAATTGCAAGCGGAAAAATTAAACGGTACAAAATAAATAGTAACAAACTTACACAACATGCTATAGATTTAATAGAACACCGAGAGTAAAACAAACACAACAGAGGCCAATATTCAACCATAGACAGAAAAGTTAAACGTGCGATACGACGTGACATAAGGAACTACAATACCAAATTAGTAGAAATAGCCATAAAAACGCACACTTCTCTCAGAGCAGCAAAACATGGAGCAAAACCAGGAAGGGCATGGATCACGAATTTGCGAGATGCTGATGGGAAAAAATAAAGCAGCCGGGATAAGATAACAGAGATCTGCACATGGTTTTAGTCTCTATATTCGGACCCGTCTGCGTCTTCAACCAGCCAGAATTATTCCTGTCCTGATCCCATCCCTCCCATCACAGGGTATGAGGTAAATAAGTTTAGCATGCCGAAAGAACGCGAGCTATATCTTGCGGCGTCCCTTGGGACTATCCGCGCGGTTAGTTTGTTTACCGGCCAAGTTGCGCGAGTCAGGGTGGATTAGATCGTGGTTCGTCTACTTATAGATAGGTGGCGCCGATATCAAAATATGATCACCATATCATGTGTCCTTTTTTATTTTGAAAGAAGCTGACGACTAAGAAAAGAGGATATTCGCATCAATTTTAAATTAAAATTTTGTAGGAGTTTGGAATAGTTTTTGTTTTAGTCGAGAAGACAGATAGATTGTGAACCTCGAGCTGTGCATAATCAATTTTCGACATCCTTTTTTTCCTATTTTAATCTGAGTTTGATTTTTTTTTGGGCGTGATTGGAATTAGTATTTTGTGATATCCAACTTTTTTGATGACAAATTTTGTGATGTAATTTTTATGTGAAGTGCTAATTTTAAATAATCTGATTATTATTCTTAATTACATTCTCTCCGGGTCTACGATACTAAGGAAATTATTGAATGTGAAATATCTTTATATCGATATCGTTATCGACATTTCTATGTGAAGTGCTAATTTTAAATAATCTGATTATTGTTCTTAATTACATTCTATCCGGCTCGAAGGACCAAATTGCTAATTTTAAATAATCTACTTAATCTGCAAAATTTAACGTGTTAATGCAAATTACGCTGTGTTTTACTGCAAATTGGCGCCCGAATTAAGGTAAAGAACTCTGGATTTCCTTTTAATGATTGTAATTGAATATTTTTTTTTGGATTTGTGAGACGGTGACCGTAGACCGGTCGCGGTTCTATTAATCTTAATTTTGGTTTGTTTCAGCCTGCTGCCTCCTTACGTCCCATCTTTAACCCGAATTCCTTCTTATTGAAATATTGCTTATATTTATGTTAAAAAAGAATGAATTTATCTGTTGACCTTTACTTATGCCTTTTTCTCAATTACCCGTAACATATCCCGAATACCTTATTTCATAGTTTGAGTCCTGTAGTTAGAGCCCGTAGACGTTAGGGAATTCGCAGGTAAGTCAGACATAGAATGTATGATTTGCGTTTTGTTTTTTTTTTTCAGAAACTGAACTTGTTTTTTCTTAATGCTAAGTTAGACTTAGCATTTAGACTTCGAGTTTTATTTCTGACATACTCGAACTTCGGATTTTAATTTTGAGTTCGATTAATTTTAATTTTTGTTTGAACTTGAAACGCAAGACAACACTCGACTTTTCACCATGTCGCACTTAAGTAATGAAGGAACAATTGCTGAGACGCCTCGTGCACACTCGTCTTTAAACTCCGAGGATTTTAGATCCAATGGCAAATGATGAAGAACAGTTTTTTGATTCTGAACCACGACCCCAGGTGTTGCATATGTCCGGACTTCCCCCGCCTTTTCCTTTTAAAGATTATTCACTTACGAAATGGAACTTGAATTTTTCCGGGGACACTTGTGTTCGCGAATTTTTCTTTCGAATTGAGGAAGAAGGTTTGGCGCGTAACGTCAATCCTTCATATGTTGTGAGACATTTCCATGAATTGTTGTCAGATAGCGCCTTGAAATATTTTAGGGCAATCAGATACCCGGCTCTTACTTACGCGGAATTAAAGTCTGCATTCGTTAAAACTTTCGACGTAGCCGATTTCGATTTCAAGCTCGAGAGCCAACTTCGCGCTTTATCACAGAAGGTCAACCAGTCAGTGGTTGATTTTGTTATTCAGGCGCGCGATCTAAACGCAAAGCTTCGTACACCGGTTTCCGAAGACAACCTATTTAACATTATTAAATATGGAATGAATCCTAGATATCATCCTTGTCTTGCAACTAACGTGGTTAGGGATATTGATGGTTTGTTAGAAGTCGCGAAAAATTTTGAAGCCTTTTAAGGTTCACGTCTTGCACGTTTGGCTATTGTACCGATTAGTGCTCAAGTTGTAGGTCAACCCAGTTCTATAGTGTGTATGAAGTGTGATGCAACTGGTCACGACTATCGTAATTGTCCTTACGTTTCAGGGGCAGTGTGCTTCAAGTGTAAGCGTGTTGGGGCAATCACCCGCGATTGTCCTAGTTGTAATCCTGGTCCGTCAAAAAACGAATTGGTGGCGCACTGAGAGGTCCATCGGTGTCGCCCGTTTATATTAATAATTCCCCGGATAATAGACTTTTTATTGATGTTACAGTCGCTGGTATTCCGGTAAAAGCTCTTTTGGACTCTGGTGCTCAGGTTTCAATAATTGATATTTCTCTCCTATTGAAGTTCGATATAACTTATCGCGAGGATATTCGGCCTTATGTTGTCTCCGCCGACAATTCTCCTATTGAAATTTTAGGCGGTTTGGACATCCCCATTTTTTTTAGTGGCATTCACGTTCTGCACCCCTGTCTAGTGAGCAGTAAACTTCCTACTGTATTTATTTTAGGAATTGACTTTTGGAATTCCTTTGGTCTCATTGATATTTTAAAGAAGGCATTTAATGATGGTTTGTCAGGTAAGCTTTACGTCGCTTCACATCATCTTCCTGCTGCAATCCCACAAGTCATAGGTGGGGTTCGCTATGTCCACCCTCGTACGGTGCTTACACCCGATCAGGAATCCAAGCTTCAATCTGTTATTAACGAGTTCGAGGAGGTTTCTTCTGATAAAGCTGGTTTAGGTTGTACGTCGTGGCTTTCGCACAAGATTGAGACTGTCGGTTCACCCATTCGCCAACGTTACTATCCCTTGTCTCCTGTCAAGCTTAAGGTTCTCAATGAAGAGATCGATAAGATGTTAGAGTTAGGGGTCATTCGTCCATCGCGATCACGTTGGGCTTCCCCAGTGGTGATGGTGACCAAGATGGATGGTAGTGTCAGGTTTTGCGTAGACAGTAGGAAGTTGAACAGCGTTACCATCAGGGATTCGTATCCTCTCCCGCGCATCCAGGACATCCTTGACAACCTACGAGGTACCAAATATCTAACTTCGCTGGATTTTAGGAGTGCCTTTTGGCAAATCCCTTTAGCTGATAAGGCCAGTTGTGAGAGAAGCGCTTTATCGTACCGCAAAGGGGTCTTTTTGAATTCGTTCGCCTCCCGTTTGGTTTAACCAACGCTGCGTCCGAGATGCAGGGGCTCACTAACATGATTGTCAATTTTGAATATACCCCTGAGTCTGACGATTTTATCTTCGGCTATGTAGATGATTTGATCTTAGTGTCTCGTCATTTTGATAGTCATATGCAGCTTATTCGTAAGGTTCGTGATAGGTTGAAGGAGGCTGGCCTTACGGTTAATTTAAATAAGTGCGAGTTTTGTAAGTCTGATTTGAAGAATCTCGGCTACATTGTCAACGAACGTGGTCTTCAAACTGATCCGAAGAAATTAGAAGTTATTAGGGATTACCCTACCCCTTCTTCTGCCAAGTTTCTACGTGCTTTCATTGGTATGTGTTCATATTATCGCCGTTTCGTGGATAGTTTTCCTTCGATTATTGCTCCTCTCACGGCACTTATCGGAAAGAGGAAGGGACGTGATCCCATCGATTGGAACGATAGTGCTGGTGAAGCTTTTTCTAAATTGAAGGATGCCTTGATGAACACTCCGTTGATGGCCTGTCCAGATTTTTCGAAACCTTTTATCCTTCAGTGTGATGCTAGCCAGGTTGGCTTAGGCTCGGTCTTGTCTCAAGAAATTGATGGCGTTTAACACCCAATTGCTTATTATTCCCGTTTATTTACTAAGACTGAACGTGGATATGGGACAACCGAGCATGAGCTTCTCGCCGTTATTGATTCCATGAAGCATTTCCGTAGGTATCTCGATGGAATGAAGTTTAAGATCGTTTCTGATCATATTGCTCTTAAATGGTTGATCACCCTTGATAATCCTATTGGACGTTTGGCTCGTTGGGCAACTTTGATTTCCCAATATAATTTTGAAGTTGAGCATAAGAAGGGTGTTCTTAATGTTGTTCCTGACGCCTTGTCCCGCGCTCAAGTTGGGCTTATCTCATTCGTGCGTGGCATGGATCCTTCTGGAGATCCTTGGTATGAACGTATTTACCAGGGGGTTTTGGACAATCCTCAAATGTTTACTGCATTTGCTCTTCGGGATGGTGTCTTGATGCGCAGGGTATCTATCGAAAACCCTTTAGCACCTAATCCGTGGCGTATAGTTCTTCCTGCTTCAAGGACTAGAGAGGCGGTTGCTGAAATTCATAATGGGTTTCCTAATGTTCATCATGGTGTTATGAAGACGTATTTAAAAGCTCGTGATGTATATTATTGGCCGAATATGTACCGTGGTGTTACCAGGTTCCTTTCCGAATGTCAGGTCTGCAAGTCTTTTAAAATTGCAAATTCACAACCTCGTGGCCTTTGTTTGTTCCCTCGTCCTGTTGCTGCTCCAAGGTATCTTCTTTCCATTGACTTAATTGGTCCATTACCTGTTAGCCGTAGTGGTTTTCGTTATATTTTGACTTTGGTTGACGTTTTTACCAAATTCGTTTGGTTGGTTCCGTTAAAGTTGGTGAATACGAGATCAATATCGACGGCATTAGAGTCGGAGGTTATTTTGCGGTACGGTGTTCCTACTAACATTCTCTGTGACAACGCTACAGTTTTTCATAGTCGTCAATTCCTGGATTTCCTGGCGAGCTATAATATTCCAGGTCCGTGTTATACCCCATATTATTCGCCACAAGCGAATGCTGTGGAGAGATATAACCAGGTCGAGTACGTAGTAGTAGTAGACGAGTATCTCCACAGGTATACATACTGGCTGATTCCGATTCCGAGCACATCGGCACTTATCATATTAAGGATATTCTCAAATAATTTCCTTTTGTTTGAGCATTTCCTTGCTCCTTTTTCTATGTTCCCAACCCAGCCGTCATGTCTTGGACCGCGTGATGCGTTGGTTTGTTGTGTGTCATTTTGTTTGTTTGTTGGTTTGTTTTATTGTTTGTTTCTTTGTTTGGTAGGGAGATGCTGTAGCATGCCGAAAGAACGCCAGCTACATCTCGCGGCGTCCCGCGGTTAGTTTGTTTACCGGCCAAGTTGCGTGAGTCAGGGTAGATTAGATCGTGGTTCGTCTACTTATAGATAGGTGGCGCCGATATCAAAATATGATCACCATATCATGTGTCCTTTTTTATTTTGAAAGAAGCTGACGACTAAGAAAAGAGGATATTCGCATCAATTTTAAATTCAAATTTTGTAGGAGTTTGGAATAGTTTTTGTTTTAGTCGAGAAGACAAATAGATTGTGAACCTCGAGCTGTGCAGTTGTCATAATCCATTTTCGACATCCTTTTTTTCCTATTTTAATCTGAGTTTGATTTTTTTTGGGCGTGATTGGAATTAGTATTTTGTGATATCCAAGTGTTTGCAGCCAGACCCGCGATACTGTCCAACGCAGATATTGGATATCGTCTGTCGCGTTTGGGATACAGCCGCCAGCCGCTTTCCAAACGACTTGAGCCCGCATTTCACGTGGCTCACCAGGTGAAACCGGCGTATCGCCCTGAAATACGGCCGCCAGTCGCCTCTAAAGGACTCGAGCCCGCATTTCGCGTGGCTCACCAGGTGAAACCGGAGTGTCGCTCTAGGATACGGCCGCCAGTCGCCTCCGAAGGACTTGAACCCGCATTACGCGTGGTTCACCAGGTGAAAGCGGCGTGTCGCTCCGTGAAGTGTTCTAGAGTTTAATTGGGGATTTCGCATTTTATTTGCCGTGCTTTAGTTCTATATTGTTGTTACCATTCTTACATATCTGCGATCCGCATTTTTATATTAATCCTAAATCCCCAAAATTCTAATTGCCTCATTTGACGGGCGTATGAATTTAGGCTACTTTCATCCAGCGAATCATCTGTCACCATCCATATCACTCGCCTCATTAATTCATTACTTTCCCCGCAGCCAAATTACCAGCCGAGTCTTTATTTGTACTTACTAGTTTTGCTAGTACTCCCTCGTTTTATTTTCCTTTCGTGCGGAAAGTAGACGTTTACGATACTAAGGTAATTATTGAATGTTAACCCTTTGACCGCCAAAGCCGTTCAAACACGTCATCGAAAAGTCGTGCCCTCAGCGCCATGACGTGTTAAAACGTCCAAAATGAGAGATCAAAATACTCCTTAATAAACAACCTTTATAGAAATATTTTTGAATATTTATTATAGCTCTACCATTCACCTATCTTTTTAGTTAAAATTTCATTCAAAATAGCCCGCAACTCAAGAAAAAAATAGAAAATACCTCAAAGCTATTTAAAAGAACAAAAAGGCACTGCCCTCCTCGCCGTTGACGGGTAATCACGTCAAGCGGCGTGACGTCACTTCGAAATAGTGTTGTTCGTTTGAAAGCAAAGTGGTCGATGTTGATTATTGTATGAACATTAACCAAACACTGTAATTAACTTATTATGAATGTTTTTCGCATTTTAAGCTTTATTATATAATAAAACTAATTATTAAACTGTGATTCGTGTAGAAGATTAGTTTTAGGAACTACATATCGTAATGTTAAAAAAGGTATATATTTTAAATTTTTACTTTATTAAAAAAGAAAGAGTTTTATTAAAGTCGCAATGGAATAAATACAATGCGTGTTATAAGGGCCGTATTTAAAACGTAACAATGTGTATGTCGTTTCTTTTAATCTTATTGCTTCGCCGCATTCTTGTTAATCCTTAAACAATGATAAATACCACGACACGTGGGCTTTCGGTCCATTTCATTCATACCAAATAAGTAAAAATAATGAAATGGTATTTTGGATAAAATGTCAACCAATATGAAAGTTATCGGCGAGAGACCGAGTTTAAGTGAACAAAGAATATGTCATTATTAGGGATATACCAAGTTTCTTTAGGTACAAAAGAATGAAATGTGCGCGAGGTGTTTTTTTACCTACACACCCGTTCTGACCGATGTTCATTAGTTTTTATCATAAAATTTATTTATTTAATGGTATTGTTGAACATTTTTTTACTCAACTAAACACTTAAAAAACCTAACGTATTTTCCTTCATACAGTTACACCACGGAAATATCGATACTCGTACAGAAACGATTGAATATCTCTCACCCCCAACTCTAACATTCATAATAAGTTCCGGTGCCACCAGCGCCAAAGCCGTCATAACACGTCAGCGCGTGACGTTATCACTTAAGTATGTGTGGCTATATTGACAAAATAAAATAAAATTGTATATTAATATTCATGTTTTTGTAGTTGATTTTAGGTGTATAAGAAAAATACGAAATGAATATTCTTTACTATTATGATTTCTAAATATCTAAAGTGATTTTGCCTAACTAAATCCACTAGAAAGAAATGTTTCGTCGATATGTTGTGTTTTCCAATCACTACGGTATCTGAGTGCGCTCGTGCAAATTTCGCTCTGGCGCTGGTGGCACGATTTTTCTGTCCGATGCGTGGCGTTCAAAAGGTTAAATATCTTTATATCTATATCATTATCGTCATTTTTATGTGAAGTGCTAATCTTAAATAATCTGATTATTATTATTCTTAATTACATTCTATCCGGGTCTACGATACTAAGGAAATTATTGAATGTGAAATATCTTTATATCGATATCGTTATCGACATTTTTATGTTAAGTGCTAATTTTAAATAATCTGATTATTGTTCTTAATTACATTCTATCCGGCTCGAAGGACCAAATTGCTAATTTTAAATAATCTACTTAATCTGCAAAATTAAACGTGTTAATGCAAATTACGCTGTTACTGCATAAGGTACTAACTTCAATGAAATAATGAAAAGCCCTGGGGAAGATGGCATAACTACGGAAGCTTTGAAGACAGGAAAAGCCACCCTACTGCCCCATTTGACGAACCTGTTTAACTCCATCTTGTTCTCCGGCCAATTACCCCAAGACTTTTGCCATTCAAATATAGTTCTTCTCCATAAGAAAGGGGAAAAATTCGATATTGGGAATTATAGACCCATTAGTTTAGTATCCTACATATATACAGGGTGTTTGGTAACCGGATGCAAAGCCGAAAGTAGGAGATAGCCTAGGTCATGTAGAACATTTTTAGCCATACTTGTCTTAGACAAATGTTATTAGTTTTTTTTTAATTTAAATTTAAAAATTTGTCGGAGAAAACTGCAAAACTTCAGACTAAATCGATAATTAGTACTTTTTTTACTGCAGGTAGATTTTTTTTTGTTTTATTTCGTATTGTGCAATGTCTATCAAACACTAGAAAAGTGATTTCAAACATCTGTGTCTAAAGAAAACAAGTTGACAGCGATTTAAAATTTTAGTTACATGAAAATGTAAACGATTTAAGTGATTTCAAAGTACGAAAAAAAAAAACTAAAATAGCCACGAATTTTCAAACCATTTTAAAAACATGCTTGGCTTTTACCCTTTTATTTAAGCTATCAAACACGACTGTAGCTACTGTATCCTTGAAAATAAGCCACCTAAACCAACTGGGTAGCTAAAATGTTTCACTCTACTTGTGATACTTGTGGTAGTTGTGGTGACGAATCTCATTATGATTTTACAATAAAACATTGGTTCTGAATACTAAGTTGGCGTTGACTTGACATTTGACTTGTTTTAAAAGGGTTAAGTGTACTGGACAAAACTACCACATGCAATTTTAACAAACAAAGGCTTGCGGCGGTGAGAGACAAAAGGGACTGATAGCGGCAGGCGGCGGGCGATAAGACAATCATGTCTCAAGCCATTTTATCTTTGAAAATAGGCTACCTGTACTAATAAGAGGGAATGTTTAGGGTAAATTAAAACAAAAGCATAAAAGATAAGTTATTTATTTTTACGATCAACACATTAAAATTACACATCATCGCTCGTTTTCAAAATGTGACCCGCCGTTTCGAATACAAGCACGAGCCCGTCTTCTTACTTCTGTGGTGGTTGTTCCGAATATCATTTCTTCCCTCATCCTTTCGAACGCCGCTTCTATCCTCTCCCTCAGCTCTTCTACGGTATTAATGACCTCTTGTGTGTAGACTAGCTCCTTAGCTCGGCCCCAAACGAAAAAATCCAATGGTGTCAAATCAGGTGACCGAGCGGGCCAAGGGATTCGTCCGCCTCTGCCGATCCAACCGTCCGGGAAACAGTTATCCAGATGCTCCCTTACAGCCAGAGAGTAATGGGCGGGACAACCGTCGTGTTGAAATGTCACTGCACCGGGCAGCTGGTCTTCGTCAATAAGCCTGGGCAAATCGTTTTGTAAAAATTCCAAATAATTTGCCCCATTTAAATTATTTGGCAAAAAATGTGGCCCAATAAGGACTCTGCCGATGATTCCAGCCCACACATTGACGGAAAACCTTCTTTGGAAGTACACTTGCTTTTTCCAATGTGGATTGTTGTTTTTGTCAGCCCATTGGTGTAGGTTATGGAAATTTGTGATCCCCTCCCGGGAAAATTTCGATTCATCGGTCCAAAGAATGCTTCGCAAAAAACGTCGGTCTTCGATATCCGCATTGAGTAAAAATCGGCAGAAGTCCACTCGGCGTGCAGGATCTCCTTCGTCCAAACCTTGAACTCCGATGCCGCGAAAAGGATATTTTCCCTCACGATTCATTGTGGCCCATACTTTCCATGTGGACAAGTTCAGATTACGAGCTACCACTCTGATGCTCGTATTCGGATCCTCTGCAAATGCCTGTAGAACGTCTTCCTCCACTTCAGGGCGATTACGTCCTGGATTCCCTCCATGTTGCACAGCAATACCATTCTCACGTAGCCTTCGGAATGAATTGTAAAACACTCTCACATTAGGCAATCTCCGGTTTGGAAAACGCTCTTGGTACATCCGTCGGGCCATCGCTCCATTACTGTCAGCTTTGCAGTACATGTAGATAATGTCGGCGTATTCTTCGTTCGTAAACTCCATGTTTACAATGAAGAAGTCGTAATTACACGTGAAGGAGCGCCTACGGCAGCTACAACTTGACACGGTAAATTGAGATGAGAGCGGGAAATTAAACCACAATGAACGTCTAATCGCAACTGAAGTTGTAACTAGACTAAATTACTAGTTTTTGCACAAATACTCATGTAGCTAATCAGTTTATCTTTGTCAATAAAGCACAAAACCGATCATCTTTGTTTAACGCCGCTCACCGCCTGCCGCTATCAGTCTCTTTTGTCTCTCACCGCCGCAAGCCTTTGTTTGTTAAAATTGCATGTGGTAGTTTTGTCCAGTACACTTAACCCTTTTAAAACAAGTCAAATGTCAAGTCAACGCCAACTTAGTATTCAGAACCAATGTTTTATTGTAAAATCATAATGAGATTCGTCACCACAACTACCACAAGTATCACAAGTAGAGTGAAACATTTTAGCTACCCAGTTGGTTTAGGTGGCTTATTTTCAAGGATACAGTAGCTACAGTCGTGTTTGATAGCTTAAATAAAAGGGTAAAAGCCAAGCATGTTTTTAAAATGGTTTGAAAATTCGTGGCTATTTTAGTTTTTTTTTTATCGTACTTTGAAATCACTTAAATCGTTTACATTTTCATGTAACTAAAATTTTAAATCGCTGTCAACTTGTTTTCTTTAGACACAGATGTTTGAAATCACTTTTCTAGTGTTTGATAGACATTGCACAATACGAAATAAAACAAAAAAAATCTACCTGCAGTAAAAAAAGTACTAATTATCGATTTAGTCTGAAGTTTTGCAGTTTTCTCCGACAAATCTTAAAATTTAAATTAAAAAAAAACTAATAACATTTGTCTAAGACAAGTATGGCTAAAAATGTTCTACATGACCTAGACTATCTCCTACTTTCGGCTTTGCATCCGGTTACCAAACACCCTGTATAAAATATTCATTTAAATTATAGAAAACAGAATAGCTCCTCTGCTTGATAAACATCAGCCCCCAGAACAAGCCGGCTTCCGTCCCAGTTTTTCCACTACAGATCATCTTCATAGCATTAATCAAATAATAGAGAAGTCCAACGAGTTTAATATACCACTCTACCTTGCATTTGTGGATTACAGCAAGGCGTTTAACAGTGTTAAGCACTCTGCTGTATTCTCCGCCATGCGACAGCAAAATATTGAAAACGCCTACGTTGAACTCGTTGGAACTATATATCGACAAAGTACAGCCAGTATTAAGTTGCATGTTCCCGGCCCTAAATTTCGCATTGAAAAGGGAGTTAAACAGGGTGACCCGCTGTCTCCGAAGTTGTTCACGTCCTGTCTACAGGAAATTTTCCGGAAGCTGGCGACCAAATGGGACACAATGGGCATCGATGTCGGCGGCAAAAGGTTGACTAACCTGCGTTTCGCTGACGACATAGTCTTGTTCTCCTACAAAGCACCCCATCTAGAGTAGATACTGCAAGACCTCAGCGCGGCAAGTCTTGAAGTCGGGCTCCAAATGAATAGGGCAAAAACCCAGTTAATGACCAATGGCGTGAAGTATAGGGTCAGGGTACATGGGCAGGATATCAAATATGTTGACGAATACATATATTTGGGCCAGATAGCATCCTTCGACAACATGCAGTCCAAGGAAATCGATCGACGCATCGAGAACGCCTGGAAGAGCTTCTGGTCCATGAAAACGCTAATGAAGGGCAACCTCCCACTAGCACTAAAGCGCAAACTCGTCGACATGTGTATCCTGCCTATCCTAACCTACGGCGCCCAAACTTGGTCACTGACGGAAGCCCAGAAGTCCCGACTAAAGATTTGCCAGCGAGCAATGGAGCGCAGTATACTCGGAGTTCGCAGAATCGACCGTGTGAGGAACACCGAACTGCGCTCCAGAACTGGTATTGCGGATGTGCGTGCTAAGGCCGCCAAGCTCAAGTGGGCTGGCCTGGACACGTCTGCCGAATGCACCCGGAACGGTGGGCCAAAATGGCTACTGAATGGGCCCCGCAGGATGGCCGGAGCAGATGCAGACCGAAAAAGAGATGGCGGGACGACCGGGATGCCTTTTGGAGCGATTGGCGGGAACATACATCAGGCCGTGATGAGTGGCGGAACAGAGGGGAGGCCTTTGCCCAGCAGTGGGACATAACATAGGCTATTAAAAAAAAAAATTAAAGCATTGTTTATAGAACAGACAATAAATTAAAACACAAGAAAATAATTATTTTACATGATTTTTAAAGTGGGGCATTCCACTCATACAATAGTATGTTATTCAATCAAATACAAACACTGAAAACATTGAAAAAATAATCAACCCAGCAGGATTTGAACCTCGCATCGATACGCCTTACCGGGGCTCGATCGCTTTACCAATTAAGCTATGGGTTCAGTTAGTTATGGGAAAGAAATTATGGAATTCATTACCTCATAAAACGCTTATAAGAACATACGTCTAGCCATACCTGCTGCGCAAACTAGACTAATCAGGTCTTTAAAGGAAAATAGCTGTTATGACAAAGCTTTAAAGACTTATATTTGTTTTCGAGCTACATATTTTTATATATATGTATAAGTAGGAAACGTATAAGACTTAAGTTACAGATTTCTTACTCACTAGATGATTTTTTCTTGGTTCGAACTGTTATGTTGTTACGTTAATAATGTAAAACAATATACCTACCTACTTAGTATGTACAACATTGATGCTGCAATAAAAAAAAAAAAACTCAATACCAAAGATGAAGGCTATAAAATCGCAAAAGGTTCAAATAACAGTCGGAACCATAAATAATGGGTGCCTTATCGTCTGATATTTCGTTTTTAATGTGTTATTTAAGGAACACATATTTGTGTCATGTATTCATGACAAACTTGTATTAAAAAAAATCTAAGAAAGGCAATGGGGACAAGCTGTCAAGCGTTATTGAAATAACAAAAAAATATATATAAAATCTATTTAAAAAATTAGGGTTTTTTATCGAACGAGCGGAGCGTAAGCGAAGTGAAGTTCTTACAAACAACTTCGGCTACTGGGACGTCTAGGCATTTCGATGGCTTTTTGATTTTGAATAGTTGTTCTGATCTGTATGAAATTCGGTGAGTTTGTAGCAGAGATCAGTACAGTTTGAGAGTTCGTTTATGAGCAGGATCGATCAAGGGGTTGTGGCGAGCAGGATCGATCAAGGGGTTGTGGCGCTAGATAGCGAAAAAAAATCATCAGAAGGGTCTTTTTATATTGGTCATCTCGTTTGCAAGTAAATCGCGAGTTCTCAGTTCGAGGCAGACTACTACTAATATTGAATTTACAGAGTTAACTACACTCCTAAAACATCACATAGCAGATAGCACACTTACTTAATGCTTTTGTCTTTTCCATCACTCAATCACATAGTTTCTGCACATAACCCGATAGTTTTCATTACATTCACAATGCAGAGTCTATAGGAGATAGTCTACGATGCATGTGCAGGGTGTTGCCTTAACGACGGAAATGAAAAGGCTGTGAAAGGGGTCTGGGATCGATGCATCCTCCTTGGACGAGCTTGCAAGCTGGTGTTCTGCTATAATCTATAATATACTCAAGAGCAACAAAAACTGGACATCCTGTATGAACATTCCCATTTAAAGTGGGTCATTTTTATTGCCATTGAGTGTAATTCACAGGACGTTTCCTTTTTCACTTTGACCTCGGCGAGAGCAGTATATACTCGATCGTAAGGACGACGCTCCCGAAATTTTCTTTTTGACAGGGGGCCGTTATCTAAGTTTAAAACACGTATAGACACGATACAACTTCAATACAACTCAAATGCATTAACTACGCAATACAGCTAGCGCCTAAATGTCTGAATTAGAAATATCAGAATTTGCTTTTAAATTATTCCGATGCAACTCCAATACAACTTCGATATTGGTTGAAGTTTGGTTGATTATTTGTTGTGTGTTGGAGTTATATTTGAGATAGATTGTGTTTTTAACACTTTCGCAACCGGGCAAAATTTTGAACAATACCCCAGAAACCGACAGAACCCGCCAGGCGGGCTACGACGTGCAACGCAATGCCGCACGCCGCGTGCCTGGCATCTGAGCAAACATTACGAGTGCCTGCCAGGCGGGTTCTCGGTAGCCAAAGTGTTAATGTATAGTTTTTTTTTTTTTTTTTCAAATACCACGACGGTGGCAAACAAGCATACGGCCCGCCTGATGGTAAGCAGCTACCGTAACCTATGGACGCCTGCAACTCCAAAGGAGTCACATGCGCGTTGCCGACCCTTTACAAAAAGGAGGATTCACTGTGTTGACGACTAAAGGAACAAGAAGGTCCCTCATCGTCAACACACTGGGTCCTCTTTGAGCTCTTTGGCAACCTTACTCACCAGCAGGAACACAACACTATGAGTAGGGTCTAGTGCTATTTGGCTGTGGTTTTCTGTAAGGTGGAGGTACTTCCTCAGTCGGGCTCTGCTCCAGATTTGAGCGATGGCGTTCGCTGAACGTGCCCTACCACACTTAGCGAGATGCCATTCGCAGTGCCATACCTCTCTTTTTGGCGTATTTTAAGGACATACCCAGGTCCGGACGTAGTTTAAGGACATACCCCGGTTCCAAAATAATAATGGGGGTTATGTATTTTTAAATTAGAATATTATAAGTAGGTACGTGTCTAGAGAATTATATAAGGTTTAGGTGGTCGGGGAAAACCGAATGTAAAATTGGCAGATAATTCTGGACATTCACTCGCTATTTTCGCCACTTTTTTCTATCCCGATTTAGTAGTTAGCAGGAGATTAATTGACCCTCGTTCCTTTATTAAATAAGTCAAAAATCCTTATTTCAACGGATAAAGTAAAAGTTGGGTCACTCTTGCCTTTTTTTAATACCACGACGGTGGCAAACAAGCATATGGCCCGCCTGAAAGTAAGCTGCTACCGTAGCTTATGGACGCCTGCTACTCCAGAAGTGGCACAAGCGCGTTGCCGATCCTTTCGCTTACACTAAACATTAAATATTTTCGCGTTATTTATTCAGATAGATTCAACATACGCAAACCTGGTATTAAAATAGCTCATTAAATGATAAGCTACGTACATTTCCGTTTGTTACCTGTCAACCGTGACGTGAATAATAAGACTTATGAGACATTTTTATTGAGACACTTTATGTAAATGCAAGATTGTATGAAAAAAACAGCGAGACAGATCGTCACGACCTAGATAAAACATCACCTCAGAGTCACGCATAAACGCCGCAAGTACAACAGGAAACTAGTTGCAATGTGAAATTTATTGCACTAGGATATCACAATCAATTGAAAGTTATCAAATTACTGTTATAATTTTTATACGGATCTGACCTGACTGACTAAGTCACTTGCCTAGGCATGTTCTAGAACATGGTTTCTTACAATATAGACTTTCAGGAATAAAACATCTTTCAGTTCTAGGTGTTTGGGCTCGGGACATAAGTTCAACCACAGAATAACTAATAGTACTACCGTGTTCAACTAGCGTAATTGCGCCCAGGAGTGCGATTTTTGAATCTCACCAAGTGACTAATTCTCACCGATGTGAGTGATTTCCGATAGTAAATCACTCACATCGGTGAGATTTAGTCACTTGGTGAGATTCAAAAATCGCACTCCAGGAGGCCATTACATGTTTACATAATGATTGCCTAATAAAATAAGTGTAAAAGTAGTTGTTCCTGGCGAATTTTAAAGAAGCAACAATAATGTCTACAGTTAAATTGGATCTAACTTTATTCAATACATCTTTTTGTAATTCTAGAGAAACCGTATTTACATATATCATATTATATTATATATATATATAACAGAACAACTAAAAGGTAACACGTTTACGATATATATATATATATCGTAAACGTGTTACCTTTTAGTTGTTCTGTTTATTTTTAATGCCTGCTCCCTATATTGTTTCTGTTTGGCCCAATGGTTGAATGGTAGAGAATGCCCCTGGCATTAATTCCGCCATTTGTACATATAGTATGTATTGTGCAATTAAGTTTAAATAAATAAATAAATTTATCCCATGTTTATCATTATTGTATTTCATCTAAAAGGGATACCGCATTTCCACCTTCAAAATCCATACTAATATTATAAATGGGAAAGTGTATGTGTTTGTTTGTTTGTCCGTCGTTGACGGCAAAACGGGGCGACGAATTGACGTGATTTTTTAAGTGGAGATAGTTGAAGGGATGGAGAGTGACATAGGCTACATTTTGTCTCATTCTAACCCCCCACTTCCCTAAAAGGGGGGGTGGAAGTTTGTATGGTTTGTTACCCCGAATTTAACGCGAGCGAAGCCGCGGGCAAAAGCTAGTAATTTATATAGATGTAGTTGATGTCGTCTTAACAATGAATAAAATGTACTAAGAGATAGATTTTTAGTTTTTAGTATTTTTAAGTAAGTTAATTTTAGTTTATTTACATAGTTTATTTAAGTTTTATCCTGTACCTATCAAATAAAAATTATCTTTATAAAATGTACTTACTATATTCATATTTTTTTAATACAATTAAACATCACAGGCATAATTTAAACTATTGTATAAAGATAAAAATTCTCTTAAGTGTTCTGCACATCGCAAAATAAACCTATATAAAATAAATAAAACTTATCACTCAAATGTTCTTTCCCACATTAACTCTCAGCTAAAGTCACAATGTGTTTCCCAGCAGTCTGCATAGTTGTGTACAAATGGAAGAACAGATAAAGTAACAATCCCACACATACGATGAAGAACACAATACAGATGCACACAACACACTCCGAAATATACACCTTGAAACGTTCAGATCTGCTCATCCCATAGTTCGGTAAATCCACGCTAGAATAAGACCACATCTTGAGAGACTACTTGGTTGCAGAACGAAAATGATTTGATCACGAACTTCTCGTTTTTCACAGCGCATCTGTTATCTATCACCTTATCAATTTCTGAATTAACGTCAACTGCCTTGTTTGCTTCCCGCATTATGTTTTGCAGATGACTGGTATTTTCGTTTGTTCACTTAATTGAGATCAAATCTATTAAACGGTTAGGTACGTTCCGTTGCTGTTGCTGCAGGCTTCCTCACAAAGGATTCCATATTTCATATGCAGGCCTAATGTGATTTCAGACATAATTTTTGCAGATACTGGCACGTTTTATTGATAGAAGCACTTATATAGTTCTGAATAATAGTCATGTTTGACTTTTTAAACCAGCGAATCGCCGCGCTGTTGCGCCAGCGGCTAACCGACGCGGTAGTATAGTGACGTTTGCGCTATTATATTACGTTCGCGTGCTATACCCGTATTGTTAAGTACAATAACTTACTTAGCAATGTGTGCGTTACTTCACTGATAACGCGCTTTACCGTTTTGTTGCCACAACCATTTACAGCAGTCAATTTGGCATAAAATTGCCTTTAGATTAGAGTTTAACTTATTGTACTTATGGTTTCTTCAACGTTATCTAAGTGATGTCTTACTTAATAAGTAATTAAATAAAGGGTACATTAAATACGATTTGCGTTAAATTGTAGGTACATGTATTAAGCATATGCTAGGATTCAAATAGCATAAATACGTAGTCATAATTTAAGGAACGAACCTACGTAAATATCAGAAAAAATGCTGAAAATGTTTTTTTCCTAAAGAACTAACTAATGTAATTGTAGCTAATTAGTACTTAATTACCTTTACGCACCTTATTAATGTAATTGTAGCTAATTAGTACTTAATTACCTTTACGCACGTGTATACTTATTATATTAATTTAAAATAAGTCATGGAATATTTTTAATTCATAAAGGATTGACTTTTAATATGTCTTAATTAAAATACCATTGTCGCATAATATGGTGAAATGATTTTTATCGACTGTGTATAACTTACTCATTGATGATGGCATTAAGTTGATCGTTAGGCTACTGCCCGACCGCCGGCAATGAGTACAAAATCGAACAGCGATGAGCGAGTTTCCTTTGCGGTAGTCAAAAATACTACATACAAGGTGTAACAAAAATGCTGGTGAAACAAAAATGATGTAAGGGCATAATTGGTATCGTATTCTAATTACAAAAACTAAGAAAAAAAATTTTCTTACGCGAAAAAACAATTGGTTTTGTATGGAGGGGCTGAGACGACGGGTCCCATACAAAAAAAAAATATCGCGTTCAAAATGTTTTTCTCCAATATTTTCTTAGTCACAATACGATACCAATTATGCCCCTAGACGGATCACCAGTATTTTTGTTACCACCTGTATATACCTACTACCGGGTCGGGCAGCTCTTAAAGCATAATTGTTAGTGTAACTAATAACTAGCTACATACATAGTTAACTCCCTCTCTGAATACAATATTTTACAAAGCGGACATTGCACTAAACTGAACTAAACTGCTGCACCGTGGACAGAAATGTATAAAATTATTTTGTCTAGAATAAAGCTTTTTTTTTTTGTAAAATGGTAAATAAAGGCACCAACACCAAGGGATGCAAATGAGAGGGTTAGTTAAACCGATCGATCCCCTCGGCATGCGCGAACGCAGGCGTTCATTGTATATCGATCCGTATTTAATAGAAACATTCTGGCATTAGGGAGAGAAACCCAGTATAATTAAACAGTTTTATCGCATGCATTAACATATCAGGTAACTACATGCTGTTAAAATAGTTAAATAGAATAATAACTACCCTGACCACTATAAGAGTGAGCACCAAAGGCTAAAAAGTTGCGGCCAGACGACAGATAGCCGCAGATTCTGCCACGTGACCTTGGTAGGAGCGACTTGTTGAAGCGAGCGGCTACATGGCTAACAACCAACCAATCGCTTCTGCCAACGGTTGGCAGAGCACGCCTAGCTACCAAGGGTGTTTAAAGGTCATGTAGAATTGGGCACCAACCACTGGCTACACGGTTTACAATCTCTGTTTTCTGCCAAGGTCTCGTGACAGAGGGCTGTTGTTGTATGCCGTCTGGCCGCAACTTTAATTAATATGCTTTTAAGGACCCTTTGCGTTCAAAGATTTGTTACGCTATATCTTATAGGTACCTACCTACATTAGAGGTTAGATTGTCCGCCAATAGCGAAGTGGTAATAGGTAAACATAGCACCATTTGAAATTATACATATATGAATTGTATTATGTATATCTGATACGTATAATATATGAATGTGTAATCGTGTTTTATATGACTGTTTTATCAAGAGCTTAATCCTTAAAATATAACCCAGGATTATCGATAGGCTATATATATGATTCACTAACATGTTATGATATAACATATATTTATATATCTACTTGTAGTACATTTAAAGGTATTAATATTAGGTCAGTATTTACTTATAAATCACATCAATCACGTAAAAAATCTGAATTATATGAGGTTTTGCAAAACTATTACCAAAATAAATACAAGGGATATGGGTAGTTATTTAACCAACTTTTAAATGTGAATGTGTGTGGTAAGGAAAGATTAGTGTCGTAAAGTTACTTATACCATAATAAAACAACCTTTCGTTATTAATTTCATTAGATGCACCGCCTACAATCTTTTGCCCTAAAGGTTGACTGGTAGAGAATGCCTTATGGTATTAAGTCCGCCTTTTGTACGTTAAGTTTCCTTATGTGCAATTAAGATTAAATAAATAAATAATATAAACCATTACACGTAACACACTACTATTGATAGAAACCTACTTTTACGTCGCCGGATGTAAAATCATTGCAATTTTGCTCTTCTATGAAACAAAGTGGCTAAATAACATTGTTAGTATTTTTATTCTATTTTTAAATGGAACCAACATCAGACTCTTTCAGCCATTCATTCCGTGCTCTAAACAGATTAAGCTCCCACCACGCCACATGTTGGGGTAAATCGGTCAAAATAGGGCCAGACGGCTCCCAGATGCACCCCCATTCATTTATAGTACACCCTAAAACGAACCTTAACACTTTGTATTACAGTTGATTCTCGTTTAATTATGGGGTTGTAAACTATTTAAAAAAATATAGTGAATGGTGGCAGGGGCACTCCGTGGCATTTCGTCGACGGTTCGCGTCCGATTGATAGCTCGGAAGTGTGTGCAGTTTTTGCTTAATAAAAGGTGTATCGTCTGGTTTGCACAAGAAATCCGCTAAGGGGCGGACGCAAGGTGGGTTATTTTTTTTCTTGAGACGTGTTTGTGTGTGTGAACATATGGTGCTTGAGCAACAAGTGAGGGAGCTCGGCAGGTCTCTTTGATTTGACGAGCTGGGATGTCAATTTGGGTTTACTTATAAATATAGATATTTAAATTACACGTAATTTTTATTTGCTTACCAAAAAAATATATTACTGGTGTATTTATATTACATATTCTTAATTTAATATTTAAGTTTGTGATTTCTAATTTTATGTTCTATTTCTAAACGTTATATTCGTACAAAGTCCCTAAAAGGTGATATTGTTATCAACTTACCAAGTTGAAATATTTGATTGATTAAATATAATATGTAATTATAGATAATTCTTTACATTTGATTATTGACTATTGTCACTATTTAGATAATTGAAGTATGTGGGTATGTATTTACAAGGTGTGTATTTACATTTACATTTTGTTTATAGACAATTTACCTAGGTACCTACTTTAATTTCGTCTGCTTAGATCAGGGTGCCGTATTTTAATTTTAAAATACATCAATAATACCTATATTCAAACACAATCTATCTAAAACATAACTCGAATACACAACAAATAATCAACCAATATTGAAGTTGCATCCGAATAATTTTCAAGCAAATTCTAATATTTCTGAGACAGACGTGTAGGCGCTAGCTATTGCGATACCATTTTGCAGTGATTGACAAGACTTCTGTTGGTATGTATACCTGCATAATAAACTGCATAAGTGGAAAACTTTTTGGATATTTTTTTCAGAGTTCGAAAATATCCGATATTTATTATAAATATCAAAATATCGGATATTTATGATATATATCCGATATATATCAAAAGTTCGATATATATCCATTTTGTATGAAACCCATATTATTATTTTATTGTATTATTTATGTATACTATATGCAAATGTGTTACATAAACATAATAGATTATTTAAAAAAGAACCAAAATGTTTTTAATGTTTTATTTATTTTGGGTACATAAAAATCTTAAAATCCGACAAATTAAACCAAAACATAAAATCTTCTAACTCGGGCAAAAGCAACTAAAAACCATAAAATATAAAAAAAATTTTTTTTTACATTTCTGCATATAATATAATAAATAAATAAATATTATGGGACAATCTTACACAAATCAACCTAGTCCCACAGTAAGCTCAATAAGGCTTGTGTTGTGGGTACTATACTAGGCAACGAAATATATAATAGTCAGATAAATACTTAAATACGTACGAAACATCCATAACTCAGAACGAAAGATATCCGTGATGAACACACAAATAAATGCCCTGACCAGGATTCGAACCCGGGACCTCCTGCTTCATAGGCAGCGTCACTACCGACTGGGCTAGGCTAGGAGGCCGATATTTTTAACATTTCTGCATTGATATATATCATAAAAAAATCATTGGATATATATCAGATATATATCGGATATATATCCTCGAACCCTGATTTTTTTATTTATTTTATTTAGGGAAACAAACAGCATACAATAATACAAGAAGGTAAGCATATAAGTTAATACATAAGCCAAAACAGTTTCCACTTATAAGTAATACAAAATACCTTTGCTCCGAAAAATTAACACTAGAAAGAAAACATGATATTGAGAAGAGTCTAAGAATTTTACAATATTATCATTATTATCAGGCTTGAAAAGATAATAATAACAATAACACATAATAATTTAGTGTCAAATCAAAAGGCAATGCATATAACCAATAAAACAAGCACATTTAGAATTTAAAACTATGCCAGAACAATTTGAAATTGGATTTAGGTACAACATGCAATTTTATGTTTCTTTTATAAATAATTTTGCTTGGAGAGGTGTAAAAAGTAAAAATTTAGCATTTCTATTATATTATATTGCTATACGTTATTTAGAAGACATTAATAATTCTTACGATTGAGGGTTTCGATCAAATTGCAAGTTTTTTGTAACCGCATTTAGCGGGTTAGATTAAATTCCCGGTTCAGACTCGGATTATTTAAAATTCAAATAAAGTTTTAAAAATAAAAATTAAGTCTTCTTTCAGTAAATTTTCCTATCTACAGGATTTAAAGTACCTACTTCCCCTCCATGTGGAAAAGTCATGCGGCGCCCTGTATATGTATCAAAAGTACTTTTTGAAATAACAAGACTTCAAACTATCTTATTAAATGCAATTCATGTGCTTATAGTTCAAAATCTGTAAGAATGAACTTTTGACACATCGCAACGCCCGTAGAACGTAAACGCGCAATATACTTTGAAATTATATACTAAATCCCATAACGATTTTACAGCTTGTCATGTACGTAAACACAAAATTTCACTTTTAATAAACATTACTTAATTAATGTTAAATTTTTTCATATCTTAGTTATTGAATATTTTACGATAACAATTTAGCATGCAAACAGTTACAATCTACGCCTCCTTTTTTTTAAATTTAGTGTTGTGACCATGTCTGCTGTTCCGATTTATATAACATTTCCGTAAGTCGATAAAATCGATTATGTAATCAATAGGCAATATATAATAATAAAAACCAAAACAAAACGAAAATAAAATGAAGTATGATACGAAAAAAGGTCATTACTGTAATTGTATCGGTTTTTTGAGTAATACTTCAGTGTTGAATAATTAATAATATAATAAATGACAAAAACGCTCAAAACTTAAACTGTTTCCATATACATGGTGGAAAAAATAATGGGCCCTGGAGGGGAACTACCTTAAAACGTTGAGATAGCTCAATTCACTGAAAGGAAACATTCTTTTATTTTTCCCAAAAAGTAAAACTACATTCACAGCTTTTTTCTTAATTTTCACTTTCTTTCATACTAATTGTATGAACAGTCTTTTTAGGGTTCCGTAGTCAACTAGAACCCTTATAGTTTCGCCATGTCTGCCCGTCCGTCCGTCCGCGGATAATCTCAGTGACCGTTAGCACTAGAAAGCTGAAATTTGGTACTAATATGTATATCAATCACGCTGACAAAGTGGTAAAATAAAAAGTGGCAAAAAATGTTTTATTAGGGTACCTCCCCTATACGTAAAGTGGGGAGCGTTTTTTTTTTCATTTCAACCCTAACTTGTGATATATTGTTGGGTAGGTATTTAAAAATGAATAGGGGTTTACTAAAATCATTTTTTGATAATGTAAATATTTTCGGAAATAATAGCTCTCTAACTTTTGAACCATAAGTTTTAAAAATATGAAAAAAATCTCAAAAGTAGAACTTTATAAAAACTTTCTAGGAAAATTATTTTGAACTTGATAGGTAGAATAGTTTTTGAAAAAAAATTACAAAATAATTTCTGAACTAAGTTTGTAATTTAACCGTATAGGCAGGTGTTTATTGTACCTGTAATTTCTACAAAATCACAATAAAATGACATGCTTTCAAATAAAGTAAAAACGGTGAAAATCGGTTCACGTAATAAAGAATTATCCCATAAAAATCATCTTCCATACTTTAAGCTCGCGCGCAATAGTTTACTTAATTTGCCGATAGATGTAGCTGTACGTGGAACGCTCATATCATATCCTACATGGCGGTGTTATTTTAACTCTTGAGTGGGGACACTTACTGTTACGGACGGAAAACTACGGAACCCTACACTGAGCGTGGCCCGACACGCTCGTGGCCGGTTTTTATTATTATTATTTATGGCTTCTCTTGTGTCCTAAACTTGGTTGGTATTAAGAATTTCTTATCCTTGTTGAAAATAGGATCGATTGGCATCGATTGGGTGCTTTCCTGGGTAAAAAAAATATAATTCTATTAAGTCCGTCTGTTAGATTATTAAAAAATATTGGACATGTATTTTTTATTTTGTCAATCAAACAAAAATTGGTGAAGATATAGCCCGTTAAAGTTCCGCGTGACGTCACATTATACTAAAAAGAGTATTAAAATGTGACGTCACGCGGAACCGGGCTATATCTTGACCAATTTTTGTTAGATTGACAAAATAAAAAATGCGTGTCAAATATTTTTTGATAATCTAACTGACGGACTAAATAATTTTTTTTAGGCAAGTAGCCAATTTTTGGCAAAAATTACAAATAAATAGTTTTATATTGAACTGTACTGTACAATTAAGTCCCTTCAAAAAAATTAAAGAATGTTTCCTTTCAGTGAATTGAGCCATATCAACTTTTTAAGATAGTTCCCCTCCAGGGCCCATGATTTTGTTCCGCCCTGTATATGAGAATAACAGAACCATTGTGACAATGATTATAATTATATTCCTGATCAGGCTTTACAAATTACCAAAGACCGTAATTCATAACTGAGCATAATTATGGAGCATCATAAGACTTTCTTATCATATTGCATTAATTATGGAAATATTATAATGCCATACATAATTAGTAGATTACAATTATTAAATGATCTTTTCCTAAATCATTTTATTTTAGCTTTGTTATAGTTATGTTTTCCTTTTAAATTTATTTTTGTATATTAGGCACAACTGCATACAACTCATCTCAACTCATATTCTCGGTGGAAACACTGACTTCCGAGTCAGAGGAGGACAGAGGCTTAGGTCCGGTGAAACTGTTTCAAATCTAATACATAACATAAGTCTCTCTTAAACTATTAGCGTACCTACTGTGCAAATATTACTAATACTTGTATTAGGTTTAAGTCAATAAAAGATTATTCTTATTCTCTTAATCTTATTCTTATCATTTGAGAAGATTTGTGATACTAAATATATAGGCATATAACAAGAAAAAAATCGGTCGAAGTAAAATCGATTCGAACAATTCATATATAATCGCTAAATTTGACAAACAATACGTCTTAGCCCCATCACTAATTACGTCAATACTGAAGTGTCAAAAGTTCATTCTTACAGATTTTGAACTATAATTTCATTATTAGCGATTTTCATTTTCAAATCGTTACCGGACTCTTAATGGATTGGAGTTGTATTGAAGATACAGTCCAGGGTTTGCTTATGTACATATATTTGTAATTTAATTAATAAATTGTTTGATTGGAATATATAAATTAAAATTTATCACTTTAAGCGTTTGCCAATTTTGTTGATGATAATACAGTTTGTAAATAAATAATGAAATCAATATTCAATCTTATTTGTAAAGTAAATAATTAACGCATCTTTTCGCTTCGCACAACCAACCAAGCTGCTTGGTGCGTGCGCGTTTCAACCAAAAGGGTTAGGTACCAATAAAATAGATACATTTACAGGCGCGATAATTTCGTCGCGTAGCTAGAACGCGCACATTTGGCATGCCTTAACAAGGATTTCGGTGCATACTTGCATAGTGCACCTTCTGTGCGTAATACAATTAGACAATTACCTATTTATTCTATACGCATACATACAGCATTATGAATGTACCTGCACTAGAAAACTTATATACTTCATTCGGGTAAAAAACATAGGCACGAGTATGCTTTACAGCATAGACCCTTGATATAAACCAATTCCACGCAGCACGAATCGAAACAGAGCAGCACACAGTTGAATGTTTCGCCGATTTGCTAGGCGACTGCAACGCAATAAAGCTTTGTTGGGCTTTTACGGACAGCCTGTGAAAACACTGCCACTGGTATGGTTGAAAGGGCGCATGTAGATCCTAATTTCATGCACATATGACGTTTTTCTAGCGAAGCGTAGCGCAGTGTACGTTGCATACATGTAAATTAATCAAAATTCTATGAGTTTGCTGTGTTACAGTTATTCTTTCATTCTGGTCCGGGTTTACATACAGTCAGTAAAAGTAAGCCGTGGTGTTCAAAATGATCTTGACACGATTAAATTGAGCTGAATTCAGCGTGGAATTCAGATATGATATCAGCCGGAAATTGGAAATTTGGCCATGGCAGGTAGTTGAACTTTTGTATGGTACTAAATTCAGGATTGGATTTTTCCACTCGATGTTGGGCGCGAGTGGCGGGCTCGCGTGACTGTATCAATATCTATAGACTTGAGTGAATCTGTTCTGGATGACAGCACCGCAGCTCGTTTCGCCGTGTCGCAGTTTGCGCCGCCATTCGCGTCCATCGAGTCCGCACCCGGATAGCTCCGCGAACCTCATAAAACAAAGCGTCGTTATCTTCCTCTCTATCGCACTTGTTAATTAGAGCGAAATAGAAGCAGATAACGAAATTTCGATTTTCGAGGTTCGTGATAGGCCCTCTGAATTCAGCGCTGGATTCCGCTCACGTACGTGTTGCGCCTTAAAGAGCGTTGGAAGATCGTTTTGAGCATCTCATCGCTCGATTTGATTAGATTTGTTTTTGTTAATTTGGCTATTCATGTAAAAATTTGGTAGGCACTAGGTACATTCATTATATTAAATCTTGTTTATAAAATCTTTTACCAAGTTTTTTTTAAATATTTAAGTATGTGATTACTTCCACCGATTTCGCGGCTGTCAAGAGGATACAAAATAGTTATTTACTTAATAATATCTGTTTCAGTGTTATTGAATCAAACTAATAAACGTGACTATCTCACTGCTATTATGCAATCGTTAATGTTGCAATAGTGTAGGCATAAAGGAGATTACATATGCAGATTAGAGCATAATGCCCGCTGATCCCGCCAAGACAGCCTGATCAGATGCAATCCCGTCTAATTTACCTTAACACGACCATACTATGCGAAGGACATACCTGCAATAACTTCATTATATAATTTTCTATATTAATGAAAACTCGTAATCTTTGCCTTTGTTAAGGGATAAGTCCGCATTTGTACACACTCGCTATATTTTTGTTAGTCATGTATTTGTTTTGTGCAAGAAAGTGTTTTACTACTACTACTACTACTACTACCTTTGTGGTAGGGTTTGCAATCTGGATATCCGAAATCTATGAAATATTCTGGATCCGACTCCACGGATCTTCCCATACAGTTCACATCAGTTATGTAAAGTATGCAAGTCAGACGTAATCTCGCCCAATGTAGTTTAACATCACCCGCCGTTGAAATACAATAAAAAGATGCTTCATTTTATCATTTTCTGCACTTAAGTAGTGCAAAATCTATGAAAATAGGTCGCATTATATTTAATTTCTGTACAAAGCGACCAAATTGCATTACCCTTATGTGTATCATTTTAGATTTTGACTAACAATACGTTATCTCTAAAAAGACTGAATGTAACATAATACCTTAAACTCTATAAGCTTACAACCGATTTTCAATGTCATTTGATTTTGGGTTGATGAGATGGCTTAGGAGGTCATTTATGGTATATTTTGGTTATATTCGTCGGTTTCATGGTGTTTTGATGGCGGAATGTGAACTCTGAAATAAAATAAAACTTAGTCTAATTTGTGACCTTATAAAACATATACTCTAACCTTATTCAATCAAAATCAGATTACATAAACTATATAAAGATACTTACACTCTGACGTTCATAAGTGCATTGTAATTTGCCTAAATTGAAGAATAAATATATTTTATCTTTACATTTTCATGCATATGTTTCGCAGAATGATCCCAGACCTGACGCCCCCACCGACACCCCAAGTGCCGAAGACTAAATTGCCAGCTCACGAACTACACAAAGCTCTGCTCAAGATACTACAAGACAAAGGGGAGGTCGACGAGGAAGTCAACAGAATGCTCATTGAGTACGTGTATAAAGGCTGCAATGTTAGCTACAGCGTTCAAAGTTCCGCCAAAACGTAACAGGGATTCTTGAGTTGCATGGACTTCTATATACGGCAACGATTATATGACTTGCGCTATGAATGTATATAACCATTATAGTGTAAGCATACGAATAGATAGCGACAATAGCGTGTAATCTTAGATAAAAAAATATGATTGAAAATAAGTGGTCAGTTAGATTATCAAAAAACCATATTTAAGGCCTATTTTTATTATGTAAGTCAAGCAAAACACGACGGTCAGTTAGATTATCAAAAAACCCTATTTAAGGCCTATTTTTATTTTGACAGTCAAGCAAAACACGACAAAGTTAAAGTGCGCCTAAGTTTAGGAGTGGGGGCTCGTCAAGCCGTGTTAAAAAGTGTAGCACGTGACGTGACGTGACGTTACGCGGAACTTTAACGGGCTACATCTCCATCGCCTTAAAAGCCTTATTGAGCATACTGTGGGATGGGGGTTAGATTGTCCCATTATATTTTTTTACTGTCAAAAGATAAAATACGTATAATATTTATATTATATCCTTTTAGGACACAAACATTTATGCAAACTACAAATTATACCATTTATCGATGTATTTGCTGTACAATTTTGCAGTCGTAGCCTGCTGTCAGAAATCGAATGACTCCTTTAGCTTTATTATGAGTTGGTACTAATAAGATTTTCGGAATACGTGAAGTTTCAGCGGGCCTAACGCGAAAATTGAAATTCGTAATATCGTTATCTCCCTCTCTATCGAAGTTCGCGGCAAACCCTCAGATCCAAAGTCGCGTTACTCTGCTCACTCTGAAAAACTCAGTGGTACGAGCCGGGGTTTGAACCCGAGACCTCCGGATTGAAAATCGGACGTCTTACCGCCAGGCTGCCAGCGCTCTAATATAAATTATAATTGTTTAAAGAAATTGAAATACGCTTCTAAAAGTACACATATAAGATAAATTATAAGGTAGCTTTTAATTAAGTTATTTACCTTTTATAAAGATCTGAAGTAGGAATAACTAAAGTTCTAGACGCTTGCTTGTTTAAAGTTTGTACTTTAAACAAGCAAGCTTAGAATTCTCATTTGCCTGTACAGTATTGCCCGATACTGTTTTTACGTTCCTATATTTTGTTTTATTTAACATAGAGCATGTTGCGCATACAAACGCAATATATTTATTCTTATTTTGAAGAATGTTGTCAAAGCGTATTCTAATGTAATTAATACTTTACCTACTCAATTTTAATGAAAAAAATAATAGAAATATAAAAAGAGATCTATAAAACACCCTCTCTAGTTTAAAACGAACACTTTAACCAAGCTTTAGCTTTAGCTAAGTCATAGAAGATGTAATTTAAACAAAAAAATTCAAATTACTACGAGAACTTTGCAATGTCGATTTGACTCCGAAAATCTACTCGTAAAATTTATAATCGCTTAATGTTATGCAACATTTCACAGGTTTTTTTTAATACCTCTCCGGTGGCTAAAAACCATACAGCCCGCCTAACAGACCGACTGTAAGTGGTTCCCCATTGTCCCTGCAGCAAGTTTGAAAAAACAAAGAATTTGTGGTCTTCTGTAAACTGTAAATATTAAAACGCCATGCGCAAAGGTTTCATGATAATCATGATTAATGTGCAGGATTTGCAAAAAATTATTAGACCTGGTCTGATCAACTACTAAGTGGCTCAACGTATTCTAACCAAAAAAGGGGTCAAAATCTATATTTTTTCCTTTATTGTTACTCTCTCTATCTATACTTACGATTTTTTTTATTTCTCAGTATAGATCATATTTTGATTGGATAATAATCCATGGATTCAGTACTTATATTCTTTATCTGTACTCATATGAAACAGTCAGATTCTACTCGTTTTGTTGCAAAATTCACACTTTTGCGAGCTATTTTAAAATTAATCTGAACACGAAATGCCTTTTAGTATTCTATATTTTTGGAATAATTCAGTTCTATTTCATATCGAAAAATCGAGACTTCAGATCAGATAATTGTTCATACTCGTCTCCGATTTAGAAATGAAAATTAAGTAGACCGTTTTCGGATTTATTTAAACTAATATTATTTATAAATGCGTCTGTTATGTGGATAGTTAGAATAGGGATTGTCTCCAAATAAATCATTGTTATAATATAATACAATGATTTATTTGGCAAGATACTTTGTATATTAGTAATTAGTAATTATTTATTGAGTGCTAATAACATCGACTTGTTATAAAAGTTACTATAAACTTTTAAAAGTTTAGCATTCCGCCATCTTTGTGACATCGCCAGATGTCCACAACTATTGCCATGCGACGAACTATCATTACTTTTACAATTCGTACCGGATTCTAAATACAGTATTGTATGTTATTATATTAGAAAGTAGAGTTTAGTGATAAACTGGGACCTAACTCTTTGTCTACTCGGGTGTGAAGTCGCTAACGCTCTGTGTATTTTTTATGATCTTCCTAAATAAAATACTCTTATTTATAAATACGCAACCAAAGTACATATCTCTAGTCTAAGTTAAGAATGTTATTTACTTGTATGTTAAATATACCAAATTGTTACGTATAATGTGAAGATAGTCCTTCGGAACAACTAAATAGTTATTTTATACCTTTAGTATTATGGTAGATAATTCTTAAAAAATTGTCGTTTTTCCCCCTTTTTCCTTACAAATTAATCATAATTACATTATAAATCGATTCAATATTTAATTAAGTATCTTGTAATGGCACAATATGGACTGTAATCGTATTTGCATTCTTATATTTTCTTCAAATTGTAATTGTTGTTTAATAAACAATATAATTTTGAATTGTAAAAAAATATACATGCCTGCATGTAATTAATGAATTAGGTACCTAACGCTATATAAATGTATGGTATGCTACTCGTATATAATATGAATAAAAACATTTAACTGAACACTTTTTTATTATTTATAGTAAGATTTAAACATTCGCACGCAGCTACCACTGATATCTAATATAATAAATTGAATTAAATTATAAACCATCCTACAAAATGCATCGATACATTTTTTTAAGTTACGAAATAGAATGTCTGTCTTCTTTTAAGAGCTAGAATTTTTTTCTGAGTTTTGTTTTGTGCTAACCACTAAAATTCGCAAGAAGCTAAATAAACTTGTGCCAATGTAACAAACAGTAATAATGTTTGTTATATATTATACTTGTTAGTAGTGTGAATGTTTGTTATATATATTTATATAACAAACATTCACGTTAGGTTTAAAATCACATTGTATTGTCACTAATACTCAATTATACGACTTAGGTACTTAAATTATTATTGGAAAAGGATCGATATATAAATAACTGAATACATTTATAATGGGTCGCTTTATTCGATACACAATAGAGATTTGCTTAAAAATTAGAATTCGTAAACTTTGACTAGGTACTGACTAGATTAGCCCATTGGGCCACCTGTTGCCTCGATTAGCAATTTTCAGCCTTACGGCTTTTCCTTAAGCACTAACCGGAGCCCGGCATAGGAATGTTTTGTAGGTAACACCAATGACGTACACTCATTAAATAAACACTGAAGAGTCCGAGCGTGAAGGATTAGGTTTTGGAGGGCTCCGGGCCCAGCAACACTCAGGCCACCGCCATCTCGTCGATCCCGCGGAGCAGCCGCGAGCGCAGCCGAGCGAACACGGGGTGTTCGATGGGAATGCCGCGCCGGTGCAGGAACCGCAGTGTCTCCTGCGCGCACACCAAGAAACCGAGCTGCTCGGGGTCCATGTCCACCGGCACGGAGTCCAACAGCGGGTCCTCGTTCTCGTCGTTGAAGTCCTCGCGCGCCTCCTCCTCACGCTGCGTGTCGTCCAGCTCCACCGAGCAGATCCGCCCGAACAACCGCTTCAGCGCCTGCCTCTTCTCCGCGCTCTCCGAGTCATGAAGCAGCGGCTCACTACGCGACCTTTTACGCCGCCTCTGTCGCTTCGCCCGCATCTCGTCCGTTTCATCACAATCGCGTTTGCGTTTGCTAGTCATCGCGGCTTGCCTGCCGGCGTCAGGATGCAGACTGCGAATGGGCCGTGCACAGGGAATTGAAGGGCCTCGACGCAATTACACGGGCGCCGTCCGTCCCTTTCCGGCGGCGCGGCGGCGGGCGTGCGCGAGCGGGACGCCGACGGCAGCTGCACCGGGAACAGCTGGGCGACCAGTTGCAGGGCGCGGGGCACGCACGCTTTGTTTGATAAAGTTTATTCGGTAAAATAAAACTGTTAGCCGCGATTGCGCGGGCCGGCGGGGTGTGAACGCGCGGGGGGGACAGGACCGGCCCGGCCGGCAGCTGCCTCGCATCTGCCCGACTTCAGGTGGATTCCTGTGTTTCGTCTCAAGGCGGCTCCTATCGACTTAGCTCGGTGTAAACAAAGCCTGCCTTCCTAATCTATGTAACTAAACCCTGTGAATTGATAGAACAGGCAAGCGCTCGGAGACTAACGCCGCACACAATCTTCGTTTAACAAAGCAAGCTATGTAAACGCCTGGTAAATCGTGTTGCATTTCTGTTCCAAACTAGATACCTATATGGATACAGATTACAAGCTTAAGGAAACAACAACCTCTTAATATGTTACTTATGACATATTCAATAAATATACGTCGTTATCAATATATTTAACCCAGTCACGTAACAAAAAGAGTAAATTTCGCATTGCGGGCGACGGAAAAAAACGATGTTAAAAATAAAACGCATCCGAGCTCATCGTTTCACGGGCATTTCAGTCCGCTATATACAAGTAGGTAAACTAAGTACATAAATTGTAAAAATCAATACCGCCGGGCTTATGTACTATGTATGTACCTGCACTGTCGAACATAGTGAACAGGACAGGTGTATTTGTGTTTGTATGCGTGTGTGGTTTATCAAAGTTGATGCGTTGAAAGTTCACAGTTCATATACCTAGTTGGAATATTTTATCGGCCGTATTTGAAAAACTACGTAGACAATAGACATTACAGTTATTTCTATCAGATTTACTATAGAGGAATACGATTATTTGGAAATAAGACTCGAGGAAAGTATTTCTTTATCTTTTTTTTATTCAACTGACTTTCTGTTTTGTTTTCCAATATTTGACATCATATATTGCAATGCAAAATGCAACTATATATGTTTTTATTTAAAATATTTTCGTCACAGTGGATTTAAAATTTCGTTAATCCATCTGCTGTAGCAGTAAGGCAGTTTAAAAATACTTGGCAAGTGTATTTCTACGATTTCCAGTAATCTGAGACATACAAAAGCCTTTTTAAGTTTCCATGGTCAACAAGGAACCCGTATTATTTGCCTTGTGGCTACTACCCACTAGAAAAGCTATCTTTTTATTTTTATACCACGACGGTAGCAAACAGGCATACGGCCCGCCTGATGGTAAGCAGCTACCGTAACCTATGGACGCCTGAAACTCCAAAGGAGTCACATGCGCGTTGCCGACCCTTTACAAAAAGGAGATTCACTGTGTTGATGGCCAAAGGAACAAGAAGGTCGTTTATCGTCAACACACTGGGTCCTCTTTGACTTCTTTGGCAACCTTACTCACCAGCAGGAACACAACACTATGAGTAGGGTCTACTGCTATTTGGCTGTGGTTTTCTGTAGGTACTTCCCCAGTCGGGCTCTGCTCCAGATTTGAGCGAGATGACATTCGCTGAACGTGCCCTGCCACACTTAGCGAGATGCCATTCGCAGTGCCCATACCTCTGTTTTTGGCGTAGTTTAAGGACATACCCAAGTCCGGACGTAGTGTAAGCACATACCCCGGGTCCGCTGAAAGCTGTTATTTGGCATGGAATTGAATCAATCACGCCGGCAAAGTGGAAAGGTACCGTTTTCCTTACCCTACATGTGGCGGATGATTTTATTTTTCCATTTTAACTTATAACTAAAATTAACAATCGACTTTTACCTTCAATATATTACTCTTTGGTACAGTTTAAGAGATCGCCGATAAACTTTAATGTTTGGCGAAACTAATATTTTTGTGAATTGTAAAATACAATTCCAATGATGCATTAACTACGCAATACAGCTAAGCTAACGCCTAAACGTTTGGGGCCGTATTCTAATTTAAAAATAAATAAACAATACATTAAGAACACAATCTATCTCAAACATAACTCCAACACTACATTCCAATGCATTAACTACACAATCAGCTAGCGCCTAAACGTCTGAATCAGACATATCAGAATTAGCTTGAAAATTTTATTATTCCGATGCAACTCCAATACAACTTTAATATTGGTTTATTAAGTATTTGTTTTGTGTTGGAGTTGTGTTACGGTTAGGTATTATTTGATGTAGGGACATATGATTATTCATTACTGGGGACATGTAGTACTAAATTGATATTTTACTATTCTATTTTAGGATTTATAATTATATTAACATTAATTATTTTAATTTAGTTGACATAACACTAATACATAGATTGATTTTAATTTTAATTTCTGTAGTTCTGCATCTGCGGTACCTACCATTAATTTGTACACCATCAGTTTGGTTTGATTGTATTAATATGTATAAGCTTTTTCCTTTTTATGTTATTTCACATGTTAGATGTCATTGTTTAGAACGAAAAAAAAACTCTTTCGAGAACTTAATATCAGCTGTCTTTTCCTATACCTACCTACACCCAAATAGACTCAATATTTACAAGAAAGTATTATAAATAAAATTAGTGATAAGACAGCAATATGTACATATAATATTATAAACGCTAATACTTGTAAGCAGAGTACCAGTAGTACAATGTAAATTGTTGACACTTGTTAACAGTTTACTATATACACTGTTTTATATTATAATCTAATCTCACATTGATTTTAAAAGCAAACAATAAATATAAAAAAACCTCTTCATAATATAAATTCAAAGGTTGTCGTAGGTATCATGTTGTCAAGAAGTGGTAAGAGGATATCAGCATGGACGCTGAATCAAAAGGAAAACGTGCGAGCATTCCCAAGTGGATTTTCGGAGGATCGTTCATCGGAATTGAGTGTTTCGGCAACTCTTTTGTGTCACAGGGGAATGGACCACTTACAACGAGAGCACAACCAAGCTATACCTAAAGAATTCAGTAAAAATAATGGTTTGAAAGCTACTACACAGAAAAATAAAGGTGTATTATGTGTCGGGGTTTCCAAGTCCTTTTCACTATTTAACGTCAGTCGGAGAGAGTGCACCCTATTGGGGCAACTCCGTCTTCCTTAAGGGGCAGACAACAGCTAAATTCCCTCCCTATCTTATTCAGCGCGAGTGAAAGAGAAACACTGTGTTACGATTAGTATGGGAGCTCATTGCAAATTTAGCAAAATTATGAATTTAAAAAACTACGCATTAATTGAGAAATATAAAACAACGAAGTTTTTAGTATTAGTGCGGTGGAATTTTGTCTTTAGTTACAGACGTATAAGTCATGAAACTAAAGACATACGACTGTTTAAAGCAAATTTTAAGATGTAACTTTGGAATTATTTTCTATTGAGCCGATTTCGTCCAATCGTGTATCGGAATCAACGAAGTTCTTCCAAATATAACGAATAATAACATATTTTTTTTATCTTTCTTAAAACAAGTAGTTATAGCTAAAACACTGTTTGAGTAAAGTCAATTTGAAGGTCATCGGGTGTTGTCAGCCTCTCGTCAATACACCAAGACATGACGGTATAGGATAGGCAGGCAAACAACAAAGACGACTTAACCGAAGCACATTAAGACGGTTCATTTGTTCCACGACCATAAAGTAGATAAAGTCTAAATTTATTTATTTAAGCCACTTAATTCCTTAATAATTAATTAATTATACATATTTCATTCTAAAATTAAAGTTAATAAAATATTAAATAAATAATATTATTCAACTTTTTTTTTTCATATTTAACTAGGTAGTAATTTCATGTACTTAGTAGCTTTTACATTTACATTATTAAGGACCTCATTACGAGTAAATAATACTTAATAATATGTTAGCCTATATACGTTCAACTGCTGGGCACAGGTTTCCTGTCATGCACGAGAGGGTTCGGGCTATAGTCCCCTCCCCACGGTGGTTCAAAGCGGGTAGGGGACTTCGCATTAAGCGATTGCTACCTAAATATTAAATGATATTTCGTACAAAAGTTCCGAAAAACTCATTGGTGCGGGCCGGTGTTTGAACCTGATACTTCCGAATTAAAAATCGGAAGACTTACCGCCCGAGCTCACGCCAACGCTCACGTTATTAAATAATGCAAAAATACATAGTTAAAATAATTTTAAACAAAAAATACCGACTGCACTTAACCTCCATCTTTCCAAATGCAAATGCCCAAGCTACTGTGGAAAATACCGAAATCACTATAGGTCTGCCTACAATATTTGAAGAGTTCCCTCGATTTCTCCAGGATCTCATCATCAGATCCTGACCTGGTGACAATAGGACCAACTGTAAAGTATACTTTGTAAAGCAAAAAAAAAAATTTGCCATCCATCTTTGAATAATCAGTGAACATACATACATAAATAAAAACAAGCAAAACCAAAATTTCCCGACGAATTGAGAATCTCCTCCTTCGAAATCTTGAAGTCGGTTGATAAATCGCGTCTTAAAGCAATAGTCATAGTAGACGGAGAGCTAGCCACGTGAGATACGAGTATAACACAATAATGAGTGCAACGAAACCCGCTAGTTAGTTTGCTATTCGCTGTGTGCATGATTATGGCGCCATCTCTTGAGCAGGGGTTTCAACTTTTTTTTTCTTTTTAATGAATGGTTTGGACTCCTTCCTTCTCCTTACTTATATGACATGTATTCATAAAGCTCTATAAATGGAGTACGTTTCGCCTCATCTTTCTAAACAAAAAAGTCTGCTAAAATCTGAGGGGGGCGAGGTAGCACGCATGTGACGTTTTCAAGTCAAAGGTAAATCATTGTCGGTTGTTAATACAGTTTATTTCTAAATGATTTCTTATGGCTGCAACGCTTTATTGACAACCGACAAAGATGTACCTTTGACTTGAAAACACCAAACATATTTGACATACTTACCTAGTCTTTTTATACTTCATAACACTAAATGGAACAATAGATAGTCGACTTTACAAATGTTAACATATGGTTCATTCTCGGATGCAGTCCTTGCTAATGTCAAACAAAAAAGCCAAGTATCATTTTTGATTGTATTTTCAAACAAAATATAAAAGACAGCAATCCTTAAGCGCGTTAAATATGGAGAAGTGTCTAACGTCAAATAGTTACTGCCCGTCAGAAAGAAAACGATTGTCTTTGAATCGATTCTGTAAACGAACCTTGATTTTCGATTTAGGTTCAATCTTTTATTACGAAAGTAATGATAAATAAAGTAAAACTGTACTTATATCTGAAATTATATTTCATCTTTTTGTAAACTAGACGAATTATAACCTTTTTTACATCCAAAAACAGCGCATAAGCGCATTTTCACGGAGCTTGTTATCCATTGACAGCGATGACGAAAATGCGTGACATCGATTATTGAAATAGTTTTTATAGACGTACTGGATTTTCCTGCCAATACTTTTGACAGAGGGGAAATGATACCTAAGGCCTCTCCTTGCTTCGAACTTTCTGCATGTATCAGGCAGATTCACTATTTTGACAGTTGACCAAATTGAGGTGACGTGGTGATAATAATAAATAAATAAATAAATATTGGTAGATGCATGCAATCTAACTATTCTCCCTTCAGACGCCACACACTATTTTCCAAATTGCTCGCCTTCTCTTCTTGATTTAACTTTAGTTTCTTCGACTTCTCATGTGTCTAAATTTGGACAATACTCCGCGGATGCCTTCTCATATCATGATCTGCTCTATATCTCTTACAAAATTCGTCCTCCCAAATCTAAATCAAAAATTCTTTTGCAGCGCAATTTTAGTGGATTAAATGTGGAAAAGCTTCGAGATGACGCTTTAACAATCGATTGGAGCAGTATCGCTCGAGCGGGTTCGGTAAACGATCAAGTTTCTCTCTTTAATTCGCTCCTCATACAACTTTATGACGCTCACGCTCCTGTTCGTGCAATAAAAGTCAAGCATCTCCCTGCTCCTTGGCTCACTGAGGATATTAAAGCCCTTATAGAGAGGAAGAATCAATCTAAATCTAAGTATAAGGCTAACAACTCTGAGAAAAATAAACTTAAATATCATACCCTGCGCAATCGCTGTAGCACTATATGTCGAGATGCTCAGAGGCGTCATATTCACAGTTCTGTTGAAGATGGAAATCCAGCCAAAGTGTGGAAATTTTTGAAAGGTCTCGGAGTTGGCAAATCTCAACAGGCAACCAATTTAAACAATATTAGCGTTGACCTGCTTAACCAGCATTTTTCATCGTCCACCTGTTTCAGTGGTCCTAAGAAATCTAACTCACTTCATCATCTTTCATCACTTCCTGCCTTAGATTTCTCTTCTTTCTATTTTAGCCATTTCTGTGAGAGTGATGTTAGGAAGGGTATATTGAATATCACTTCTAACGCCGTTGGTGTTGACTGTGTTAGCCGAAATATGATACTCCCTCTCCTTGATTTGTTTGTTCCTATTATCACCGGTATTCTGAATTTTTCCATTTCATCAAGTACTTTTCCCAGTCTGTGGAAGGATGCCAATATTATTCCTTTACCCAAAAAATCCAACCCCAGTTCCTTCTCTGACTATCGCCCCATCTCCATTCTTCCTTTCCTATCCAAAGTCCTCGAACGGCTAGTGAATCAGCAACTAACTTCCTTCCTGAATAGAAATGACCTCCTAAACCCATTTCAATCTGGTTTTCGTCCGGGCCACAGTACTACCTCGGCTCTTGTCAAGGTTACCGATGACATCCGTTTGGGTATGAATGACCAGAAGCTTACAGTTCTTGCACTTCTAGATTTCAGTAATGCCTTTAACACGGTCGATTTTGACATTTTGCTCGCGTTCTTACAGTCTCTTAACATATCGGCTGCAGCGATTGACTGGTTCCGCAGCTATTTGGTTGGTCGTTGGCAAAGAATAAAACTAGATTCTTCGTGTTCTTCCTGGTGCAGCACATCAGCTGGTGTCCCACAGGGTGGTGTGCTGTCTCCTCTTTTATTTTCTATCTTCATTAATTCCATAACTCTTGATCTCTCTTCTTCGTATCACCTCTATGCCGACGACCTTCAAATATATTCGCCGGGTATGCATAGCGATCTCAATTCAGTTATAGAAGCCACGAATCTTGATCTGCTCCGCATATCAAATTGGAGTCAAAATTACGGTTTAAAAGTAAACCCCCTAAAGTCACAGGTAATTGTGATGGGTAGCGCTAAACAAATCTCCAAAATTGACTTTCTCAGGCTCCCTCCGATAGTCTTCGATGGTATCCAAATTCCTTTTTCCAACCAAGTGAAAAATCTTGGCGTAATCATGGATCGTTGTCTATCATGGGTGCCTCAGGTGAGTGAAGTGAGCAGGAAGATGTTTGCTGCCATAGGGTCTCTCAGACGGCTCCGGAATTTCCTGCCAATTGCTACTAAAATTGCGCTTGCTCAGTCGTTACTTCTCCCCATTCTTGATTATGCAGATATCTCCTATTTAGACCTAACCGAGGAGCAACTTAATAAGCTTGAGCGTATTCAAAATGCCTGCATTCGGTTCATTTTCGGATTACGCAAATTCGACCATGTTTCTAGTTTTCGTTCTCAACTCAAATGGCTCCCTATCCGTCACCGCCGTAACTCTCACATACTTTCTTCACTCTTTTCTATACTTTTTAACCCTGCAACTCCCCGCTACCTCAAAGAGCGTTTCTCTTATCTTAATTCTATTAGATCCTCTCAAAAATTGCTCCTAAAAGTGCCATCTTCATCTTCCAAATTTTATAATTGCTCATTTACGTTCCAGGCCGTTTGTTTGTGGAATTCTCTCCCTCTCAACATAAAACGCGCGCAATCTATCGGTAGCTTTAAATCGCAACTTAAGGAATACTATTTATCTCTTCCTTAGGTTTTTAAGTTGACACTGTTGTTTCTTACTGTGTGTATTATATATGTATATATGTACGTATATGTATGTTTATTTTGTATTTATTTAAGTATGTATATTCATATGAATGTGCTGTGTTATCTATTTCGTCTCTTTTGTGTCTATGCACCACCTACTGCTTATTGTTTTTCTCTAGTCTCCACTACCCAAAGGTTGTCTGGAAGAAATCGCTCATTAGCGATAAGACCGCCTGTTGTTACCTCTACCTAAATTTATCTAATTGTAAAATTTGTGCTTGTAACTGTATGAGGTGTGCAATAAAGAGTATTTATTATTATTATTATTATTATTATTATAGGACAATCTTACACAAATCGATCTAGGCCCACAGTAAGCTCAATAAGGCTTGTGTTATGGGTACTAGACGACGATATATATAATAGATAAATATGGATAAACTAGATACTTTAATACATAGAAAACATCCATAAATCAGGAACAAATATCTGTGATCAACACACAAATAAATGCCCTGACCAGGATTCGAACCCGGGACCTCCTGCTTCGAAGGGAGGGTTACTACCGACTGGGCTAGGAGGCCGTTAGGTTAGGAGGGTGATGTCAATTATTTTGAAATTTACTCAAACTCAAACTCAAACCTTTATTCAGTGAGTAGGCCACAAGGGCACTTTTACACGTCAAAGTAAAAGAGAGAAAAAAAATCAAACTACACCGGTTCTAACCCTACACCTCTGACCCGAGAAGAATTATGTCCGCCAAGAAACTCGGCGGGACTTATTTTTTCAAAATAACAGTACATCAAAACTAAACAATACATATAAGTGCGTTGTTCTATAAGAAAACATATCAAACCAAGTTAGATTAACCAACAATAGGTTATAGTTTAAGAAAAATACCAAAGAAAAAAGATGAGTCCAAATCTGACTATTTGAAAATGAATTACATACAAGTTTGATATACTTTCTTACCTGAACTGTGTCTTCTACATAAATTTCCAAATTATAATAATCCATCATCAACAGTTAGAAACAAATTTTGAATTGAAATAAAAAAAAAGTAAGTGATTCTAGTATACCATAAACATACTATTTCCAATTATCCTTAGAGATGTATAAGGTCTCCAAGTGTCTTGATCTATATATTCTATATAAAAAAATATGGATAATCAAGCACCGAATGTTGTGTCTAAAGCCAATTAAACTAAAATTAAATATGATTAATAAAAAGTTACGTAATTGTGTGGCCCCAGTTAGCCTAAACAGACCGGTCTCCACAAACAGCACCCGTTCACGAGTATGACGCATATCTCAGCCATCGCCTCCCTCAACCTTTCTTCGGGAATGTGGCGACCCGATCAACGACGCCACCATAAGCAGAGCCTTTTAAGCGAGCATGACATGTTCAAGCTGGCGGGCTTTATTAATTAATAAAAACTAGCCACGTTTAGTCTGGTGAGAAACAATATTCTGTGCTCGTATTTTACATGCGTGAACTAAATTACAATATAAAAGTGACTTAGAGATGTACATGTCTCTAAGCGTCAGGATCATTAAATATATATCTATACATATAAATATTTGCGAATGCAAGACTTAGAGATGTATAACGTCTCTAAGTGTCCAAATACTAAATAAAAACAAAAAAAATAAAAACGAAAAACAGGTAATACTGGACACTAGTAAAGTTGCTTCATAGAGTAATGTACCTAATAATTTCTCAATTTGTATTGTACGAACCATATCAAGCTACAGGCTTAAAGGCATTGTTATCCTCAATGAAGTCCTTTAAAGTATAGTACTCTCTCCTCAACAAAGAGCGCTTAACATAAGACTTGAATTTATTTAGTGGCAAATTCACTACATCAGCGGGGACTTTGATATAAAAACGTGTACAGTTCCCAGCATATGACGTACGAACCTTACCGAGACGGTGGCCAGGCTCAGCAATCTTATCTTTATTTCTAGTGTTATAGTTATGGATATCACTGTTGAGCTTGAATTCATGGATATTTTTCCGCACATACATAATGTTTTCAAGTACGTATTGAGATGCTACGGTAAGAATATTTGCCTCTTCAAATTTTCCTCTTACGGATGCTCGACCGCGCATTTTATAAATGCCACGTACAGCTCGTTTTTGTAGCACAAATATGGTCCCAATATCAGCCGCTTTACCCCACAACAGAATTCCATACGACATAACACTGTGAAAGTAACTGAAGTATACCAGCCTGGCAGTTTCACTGTTTGTTAGATGGCTGATTCGCCTCACGGCATAGGCTGCAGAGCTAAGTATCCCAGCTAGGGTGGCTATATGTGGATGCCATTGTAATTTCGAGTCTAAAGTGACTCCTAAGAAAACAGTTTGATTTTCTAATTCCATTGTTTCATCATTTATTATAATCTAGCTGCTGTTAATCTGCTTGACGTTGGGAAGTGTAAATTTGATGAATTTCGTTTTCTTGGCGTTCAAAAGTAGGTTATTAGCCGTAAACCAATTTACTACTGTGGAGAGTGCACTGTTAATACTATCGAAGCTGGTTTCTTTTCTGTCCACTTTAAATATCAGAGATGTGTCATCAGCAAATAACACTATATCATGTTTATCTTGCACAATTTTAGGTAGGTCATTAATGTACACCAAAAACAGGAAGGGACCAAGTATTGAGCCTTGAGGCACTCCGAGTGCCACAGGGGACCCAGAAGATTGAGCTCCATTAATAACCACGTTGTGTTCTATCCGATAGGTATGATGAGACGAGGTTAAGGGCACCATCTTTGATCCCGTAATGGCTTAGTTTTCTCTTTAGATTTTCGTGATCAACGCAATCAAATGCCTTCGATAGGTCACAGAATATTCCAACAACATCTTGTTTTTTTTCCCAAGCGGCAAAGATGTGCTTAAGAAGAACAGCACCTGCGTCAGTAGTCGAGCGACCTCTGGTAAAACCAAATTGATTTCTGGCGAACAATTCGTTTCGGTTAAAATGTGACACAAGTTGATTTAGAATAAGTTTCTCGAAAACTTTGCTCAGTGCCGGCAGTATTGAAATTGGTCTGAAATTGCTTGGTTCTGTTCTCGATCCTGATTTGAACAAGGGGATGACTTTGCTGTGCTTCATTATGTCTGGAAATATTCCTGTATCAATACATTTGTTAAATATATCAGCTAAATGTGGTGCAATCGATTCAACAATGGAATGTAGAACTTTAACAGATAGGCCCCAAAGATCTTCAGTTTTCTTTAAATTTAGGGATTTAAATGTTTTAATAACTAAGTATGGAGTAACATATGAAAATTTAAAGATATCTGTACACTCTGCTATATTTATTTTCAGTATTGCCTCAGCGACGTCAGGCGATGAATGAAGAGACTTTGTTGTTTCTACCGGTGTATTAGAGAAGAACTGCTCAAAACGGTCCGAACAAATTAAATAATTATTAATACGTAGGTTGTAGTGCGGATCTTTGATTTTACGTTTCCCGGTTTTATCGTTGATTACTTGCCAAACAGTTTTTACTTTATCCTTGGAATTTTGGATCTTTCTGGACAGATAATCAGCTTTAGCAGCGGCACACATCATCTTAAAAGATTTAGAAAAGTTGATTTAATATTGACAAGAGCCCTTTGTAGTTTAATTTCTTGTCACTTTGTTCACTGCGATTCGTCACGTAACCCCCCACCAAGCACTTCGCACATAGCGAATACTATGTATTACTATTTTCCAATTCAAAAATTTAGCTAGCCTGTCACTAACCTCCACCCATTAAAAGCTGCTAGATGCCCGCATCTAGCAATAAGGATAGTATCGAAATCTAACCAGACGGGTTTTGTTGCTCTCATTACTGTGTCATATACAGTGATCGGAATTGGTAGTGCCATTTCGCGGGACTTCGGTGCGTAAGCTTTGTATGGATATAGTTTTTAACCCCGGGATTGGATATGAACATTTAAAGATTGTGTTTGGTTTAAAAAATGTTTTTAATATGAAAAATGTGGTTTCAGTTAGATATCGGACGTCAAAAGAAATAGACTGACAGTAGAAAATATTGATAAAAAATATGGTTTGCTACTATAATTTCAAAGAAAGTAATAATTTAATTATGTTCATTTAAAATAATGATGTTGATGTTTCGTGTTTTATTTTATGACTAGCTGTACCCGCGGCTTCGCCCGCGTGTGTAGGAGATTTGTCATTTGCATTTACTATCCAGGCCATTAGTGAAGAATTTACGCGTTCTACATATAAATATCTATCTTTTGCAGCAGCAGGCCAAAATCTAATAAGGCCAAAGGCAGCAAGGATTATTTCAGCAGGAGCATGAAAAGGTCAAGTTTTTAGAATTCGAACGCCGAAGCCGTGACGCGGTGAGCGGTAATATAAAGCCGTAGGGCGAGTACCGCGCAGGACCCAGGCCCGGAGGATCGCAGCGAGAATTGCTTCAGCTGAAGCAGCATGTCAGGGATTGAACATACTTCAATGGCAAAGTGTCTTAGCGAACTCGAGGGCTGCGGACACGAGGGTGAGCGGAAATTTATGTACAAGTCAAAGGCCGAGTACCGCGTAAGGTTCAGGCTCGGATCATCGCAGCAAGAACTTCTACAACACCATCATGACAGGGACCGGACATAACTTAAAAGCGAAGTGTCTTAGCGAACCCGAAGGCCGTAGCTCGAGGGTGAGCGGCAACGGATCGGACATATCTCAATGGTGACGTGCCTTAAGGCCCGAGGATGAGTGAAAATATCTGCGAAAGCCATAGGCCGCGTACCGCGTAGGCCCAAGCCAGGATCGTAGCAGCGAAATTTTTTCCAGCAGCAGCAACATGATATAATCCGGACAAAACTCAATGGCGAAGAATCTTAGCTAATCTGAGGGCCAGAGGCCCGAAGGTGAGCAGCAATGTCTGCGAAAGCCATAGGCCGAGTACCGCTTAGGCCCAGGCCCGGAGCGTCGCAGCGAGTATTGCTTCACCAGCAGAAGCAGCAGCATGACAGGGACCGGACATATCTCAGTGGTGAAGTGTCATAAGGCCCGAGGGTGAGCGGCAATGTCTGCGAAAGCCATAGGCCGAGTACCGAGTAGGCCCAAGCCCGGAGCGTCGTAGCGAGAATATATTCAGCAGCAGCAGGCAGCATGACAGAAACCGGACAAAACTCAATGGCGAAGAGTCTTAGCAAATCTGAGGGCCGGAGGCCCGATGGTAAGCGGCAATGTCAGCGAAAGCCATAGGCCGAGTATCGCGTAGGCCCAGGCCCGGAGCGTCGCAGCGAGAATTTCTTCAACAGCAGCGTGACAGCTAGCAGCTAGTAATTGCTAGATTCGTGACTACCCTTTTTTTAGGGTCCCGTAGCCAAATGGCAAAAAACGGAACCCTTATGGATTCGTCATGTCTGTCTGTCTGTACGTCCGTATGTCACAGGCATTTTACTCGGAAACTATACGACGTATCTGAATAAAATTTACACATAAGATGTATTTTGTATGCAGCTACTTAGTTATGTAGATAAATTTGAAAAAAAAAAAATTTTTTTAGGGTTGCGCTCCATACTAAATTAAAAAAGAAATAATAACCAAATATCAACATGTGACACATCAATCGATAGGTCTTTTAAAATAACATTGAGGTTTCTTTGACTATTTTGTGATTAAGTGAATATTTTCTGAAATAATCGCTTCTAAAGTCAGAAAAGTTGTGTAGCCCCCCGTAACTTTTGAACCGTAAGTTCAAAAAATATGAAAAAATTTGAAGAGATGCGCCTTATCCTTATCCATATACTTTCTACGAAAATTGTTTTGAACATTATCGGTTCAGCCATTTTTGAGTTATCTCCAAAAAACTTCTTCCATAGGCATCAGATACGACCTTTTGGTATTAGTTTGGTTCTTATTCCATTGAAGGTACGGAACCCTCCTATGCGTGGTCCGACACGCACTTGGCCGGTTTTGCAATCAGCTGTTAAAGCGAGATAAAACATGTTGCTCTCGCAAACGGTACAATTTTTCCTGTCGGTTTATTTGTTTTTAAGTATATTGTAAGTAGGTTTCATGAATTGACAAATAGATTATTTTTACGTTGAGAATAAAGTACCTCCAGGCATTAATGGATCACAACACAATATATGTCCGGATACTTACAATTTCCAAAACGAAGTAACATGTTTTAAAAATATTTAACCCGCAATCCTTAAATTGGTAAAGCATTTAAAAAACCATGGTTTAAACCTCGGCGGAACGCAACGGACCGAATCGCTTAATTTAATCTAAAGACGGCCTTAAATAATGTTTGTATAAAGTATACAGGGTACTTATACAGCGCCATCTGTGTCCACTTATGTGAACTATTTTTTATGAAAATTATGTTTTTAATAAGCAGAATAAAAACTACCCTATATGTTGCTCCGGGGTATAAACTGTTACTATACAAAATTTCGTAAAATTCTGTGCAGTAGTTTTTACGTAGTGCGCGGACAAATTCACAGACAGACAGACAAGAATTCCAAAAATCACTGAAATGTATTCAGTCAACGTTTCTAAGACCCCCTGAATAAGTTTTTCTAAAATATCTTTAATGTACATTTTTTTTCTCCTTACGCGTTTAGTATATGTATAGATTGTATTATTAATAATTGTTACTGTTAAACGAAAGTAATTTTAAATGAATGATGTATTTATAATGACATTTTTTTAACTTTTGCGTTTTGAACAAAATTTTCTATAAGGTCTATATCTATAAGGTGTTACTTTATTAGTTGCAGATATTTTAACAGACGATACTTTATTTTAAAACAATTAACTTTAAATAGAAATTAAGAACTCTTTTTATATAATTTTTTGTTTTCATTTACCGAACAAAAAATTAATTAAAAGGAGATCGTCAATTCTGGGCCACCTGATATAAACCGTATACAGTTTGTACTTCAATGTAAAATAAATACTCATTTTATTACTAAAGTAGACAAAATATTATAAAAAAATGAAACGGGAATTAGAAATACGAAATAAATAAACAGTATGTTGATCTTTCCGCGATTGAAATACAGCAAAACAAGTTGTTAACGTCCTTATAGCATTGACACAAAGTTTAACTTCACCTGGATGGAAACGGGTTTGTTTTTTGGTTTGACACTGTCAATGTCTACCGTTACATAATCTGCGTTTTGATACTGTTCTGTAAGTTAGAACATTGTAATGTTAAAATAATATCTAAGCCTACGTATACGGAAGTTTAAATTAGAAATAGACTGTATTAAAACACCTAAAGATTGAAAATGCGTATTTTTACATTTTTGATCGGAGTTTGAATATTAAAAGTGAGTTTTATAATGGCATAATATCATGCTCCTTCGATAACGAAACTCATCTTTTTTTCAATTTTGCAATGTCAGATACTAGTGGTATCGCACTTCACGGTGGTAAACCTTATCGCTTCGCAATAGGTGTTAGGAATGTTCAGTTAATAGTATCAACGATGGTTTGACAGCCGTCTTTGTTTACCGAAATACAGGAACTGTAAATACGATCAAAATATTACTTTTTATTATTTCATCATGATTCCCGTTTTGTTTTTAAGTACGCTTATGTACATTTTCTTTAAAAAGACGTTACTTTTTTCAACCGACTTCAAGATTTCGAAGGAGGAGGTTATCAATTCGTCGGGATCTTTGTTTTTGCTATTTTTTTTTTTTTTTTTTTTATGTAGGTATGTTCACCGATTATTCGAAGACGGCGGGACCGATTTGGAAAATTCTTTTTTTGTTTGAAAGCGTATACTTCACAGTTGGTCCCATTGTAACCATGTCAGGACCTGATGATGGGATCCTGGAGAAATCGAGGGAACTCTTCAACTATTATAAGCACACCTATGGTGATTTGAGTATTTTTTACAGCAGATCGAGCATTTGGTGTTGGAAAGGTGGATGCTTAGTGAAGTCGGTTCTTTTTTGTTTAAAATTATTACATTAATATATAAATCATAGGCACGCTTTCAAATATTGTCCTTGTCAGATTCAAGTTTTAAATGCATGATTTTTCAATTTTCCCATTAGATTTCGCAATTTTTTTACCACCAGTGATCTAGAAATTATGACGATTTTTTAAAGGTAAGAATCATTCCTAAACGGTCCTAAATAATCTAGTCCAGATCACCTAACAAAAAATGACGATCTCCTTTCTTCTAAACTAATCACCAATATCACCATGTGCATTTAACTGACAAGACGTTTAACACTATCTGTCATGTCACTCATGTCAACAAATTTATTTGCAAACAACATAATCTGACGGCAAATAACATGACATTGACAATAAAGTATTTGATTTATTGCAAGTTACAGTTAGGTGTTAGGTAAAAGAGGTACTAGGATCTCTTCAATGAGTTCTCATTTAATAATCACATTAACAGAATGTTTTTAGGTAGCTTTTTCAGTGTTCAAAAAAACATCGTAAAAGCTATAATGTTCCATACTTAAATTTACTCCAGGAACCGAGTACTATGAGCTGTAAAAATATCTGCAACTAAAAAGTAATAAATTAACACCTTATACGTGTCCTACGTACCACTGTTGCATATGAAGGGTACACGGAAAGAACAAGTCTAATCACTTTTTATGTAAAATGTGAATTTTTATATCAAAATGTAGAGCTAGCTAAGAACAATTACTAACAACTTCTAATACAGCTGTAATTTGTAATGTTAATCCACTTTTTAACTCATAAAAACCATCTAGTTACGAAAATAGTATGGTTAATTGAAACGTTCCAAACTTTAAAAGCTCTATAACTCTAAATGTTGTCAAAGTGACTAGACATGTTCTATATGTCATGTTCCGTGTACCCCATGGATTTATATGAAGTGGATCGAATACTTCGGTCACAAAGTGAGGCCGAAAGAGAAGGTTATCTAGGGGACTGTGTCTCGTTTTGACTAAGGAGGTAATGACGTCATCAGACAATCAAAATGTCAATATGTGTCAAATGTGACAATTTTGTAACGAGTATGAGTGGAGTGAGACACCACCCCCTACATTATGCTTTCTATCGGACCGTTTTAATTACTTTTTACTAGTGACCTATGAACGACTGTTTTGCTCGGTAATAAGGTTCAACTGTGGTTAGGGAAATATAGTAAAAGTACTATCCGGATTGTCTTCTCATCCGTGGTGTACCCTTCATATGTATACCGCAGAGAGTTCTAAACCAGGAGAGGCCCTGAGTATCATTTCCCCTCTGTCAAAAGTATTGGCGGAAAATCTAGTACATCTATAAAAACTATTTCAATAATCGATGTCACGCATTTTCGTCATCGCTGTCAATGGATAACAAGCTCCGTGAAAATGTCCTTATGCGCTGTTTTTGGATGTAAAAAAATGTTATATTTCGTCTAGTTTACAAAAAGATGAAATACCATTTCAGATGTAAGTACAGTTTTACTTTATTTATCATTACTTTCGTAATAAAAGATTTAACCTAAATCGAAAATCAAGCTTCGTTTACAGAATCGATTCAAAGACAATCGTTTTCTTTCTGACGGGCAGTAACTATTTGACGTTTGACACTTCTCCATATTTAACGCGCTTAAGGATTGTTGTCTTCTATATTTTGTTTGAAAATACAATCAAAAATGATCCTTGGCTTTTTTGTTTGACATTTCCAAAGACTGCATCCAATAATGAACCATATGTTAACATTTGTACAGTCGACTATCTATTGCTCCATTTAGTGTTATGAAGTATAAAAAGAATATGTCAAATATGTTTGGTGGTTTCAAATCAAAGGTACATCTTTGTCGGTTGTCAATAAAGCGTTGCTGCCATAAAAATTCATTTAGAAATAAACTGTATTAACAACCGACAATGATGTACCTTTGACTTGAAAACTTCACATGCGTGCTACCTCGTCCCCCTCAGATTTTGGCAGACTTTTTTGTTTGGAAAGATGAGGCGAAGCGTACTCCATTTATAGAGCTTTATGGTATACCGTCTTAAGAAGGTTAGTATTTCTGGAAAATCTTGCGCGTGTGGATTTGTCTACAGATACACCATGCTTCATGTATACTATCCAACAATAGAGAGATAAGTAAACTTCCAATCCAACGCCCGTATGATACAACGTGGTAAGACCATTAATTTATCTGTATGGTCACAGGGCTTAGCCACGATGACAATCGTTTGTAGAAAACGAATCAAAAGGTTATCCGTCTCTCTATCATAAGTTATCTTATCATCTCGCTATTTCTATCATACTAATATGTAAGAGTGATAGAAATAGCGTTTCGTTTTCTACAAACGATTGTCATCTAGGCTAAGCCCATAGAGCAGACAACTTGTAAGATTGTATTTAATTTGTCAGATTTCTTCATCATAAAGTGAAATGAAGTTTAAAAATTTCAGCCACACATTCCATAGGTACCAAACAAGTAAGTAAGACAATTGATGCAGGAATTTCATTTCAATCGGCATATGAGACCTGTCGTTGCAAAGACGACCGCTGCCTTGCACGGAAAAATGAACCCTCATAGGTTGAGTTAAAGGTCAGATTTGAGCATTGATAGATATTTCGGGATTGGATTGGCGACACATGTATTACAAGGCATTCCTGACAAACATGCTTTGTCACCTGCCTCAGGATGTATCTGGTTTCCCGTTTAGTCTGTATGGCGATACGGCGGCAGAATAATCCGAAAACAGAAGTTTGTTTAACTCGGTAGCAAGTTCTCGGTAGTAATGGATGATTGTGTTGGATATATTGGCCAGAATTTACCCCAACTACCGTCGTTGTCATTAAATCGTCGTCGTCATCGTCCTGAGGTAAAATGAATAAGGAATAGACAAGTTCCAACCAGTGTACTCCTGGTAGCGCCCTGTAGAAGCTGAATGCCGTTCAGATGAGCGGAAGTGACGTTAGGACCGTTGCTGAGGATCGAGATACGTGGCGTGAGCTCATGACAATTCTCTGTACCTCTAGGGTACCATAAGAACGACAACAACAATAACCAGGACAGTTAGCACAAGTGTGCAGCGACAGTATTTCGCGAGCGAGATAGACATCTGTCACTATCTGATGAAAACAGTTACCCTTTTATGGCTTTCATGTTGGTACGCCGTGACATATCTGTGATAGTAAGTCTGTGCTCCGCAAGTTCAAACTCAGGTGTCGAATGATTGGAATAGCTGCAAGCAATGTCTAGACTCTAGACTACGGACCTAGAGCTAGACTAAGATCAGTTTGTAAGTCTACTGCGCTGTACGTTGGCGGAAATCCTTTGTTTCATTCAAAATTTAACGGAAAGGATGGTACTGAACTATTGAACAAGATGGGCTTTTTACGAAAAATCTGGCTAAGTCCGAGTCGGGATTCGGGTCACCACGTGTTTCGTACCCAGAGGTTGATAATCCTAGCCGTCTGATTATATGAATAAATAATTTTATAAATGTTATACATGTGTTAGGAAGCGGGGCCAGAAAATTTTACCTTGCATTAAATCCTACACTTGTGGAAGCTTTTTCTAGTTATTAAGTAGGGTAGTCAGATTCCCACTACACATTTTTCCCCAGTGACGTGATTGTGCATTTCAGGAAATCGACAACATTATAGACAACGTCTGGAACACTACACTGACTAAATCCTACACTGGAGATCTAGCACTATTGTATTTGTTTAAATAAGTGATGACTAACTTAAAGATTTCCCGAATTGTTTCTCTGAGCTTTCGTCTATAAGCTTCATTAAGTGACATTTTTTCTTTATATTTATAAAAAGTGACTTAGAAATTCGAACACAATTCGAAAATTTGGTAGTATGGTGCTAATGCAGATCTAAGTGTTACCGTAATTTTTCACCACGGTGACATGTTTACATCTATTTATTATGATTTTTTTTAAAGTTTTTTTGGCGAATATGATCACTTTATACGAACCTACACTTGTGAATATTTTTTCCTTAAATTGTCTATTTATTTAACATACATAATCAAAAAAATATCGTAAATATATTAAGTGCTTTACGAGCAATCGAAATAAACAACTTATAATTTAAGGTTCGTATTTTAAAACTCCCGCGTCCGCGGCAAGGTTACTACGTAGCACAGATTACTTACCTACTTGTATTAGATAGAGCAAATCAGAAGACTCGCAAATACTACAGGTTGGTAAAGAGATATTTTATTTAAACTTTTTTCTATATTTCTGATTTCCGATATTGAAATGTCATTATGTTTGCCCCAATCAGTCATTTCAGAACAGAGCATATTGTGGTTTTAGGTTCGATGGTTAGATAGATGCAATCGAACTGTTATTTTCGTACCTGGGAAGCACACTCCTTGCATTGGACAAACGTCGGTCAATATAAAGGACGATACACCAAGAGAATTTATTTGCTATACTCAAATAAAATATCAACAAAAATCGAGTTTATGAGTTAAATCATTCACATGGATTGTTGTAAATTTTGTATAGGATAGGAGCGAGTGACGCCATTCTCAGCTCTGAATTTAGTGGTCACGTCATGAGAAACTTCATAATGCGTATTGAACACACTTATTTATTTATCATTCAAAACAGTTACACAGTATTACAGTACCAAGGCACTGCGAACTTCAAATAAAACATATAAAATAACTTAATGATAGGTCGATTTAGGCTTCATAATGCGTAGTCTTGTGACCAGTAATCTGTTCGCAGACTTCATGTGACTCGCTTGTAAGCTATGAATGAATAGGAGAGCTATACCTGCTATTTATAGCTTCTTTGCTAGGATACCCATCGGATAATACCGTTTGTTTTGATGTTTTCGGTTTATTGCGTTTGTTTTTTTGGTGGTTACGGCTGAAAGACTAATAATAAAACCGGCCAAGTGCGTGTCGGACCACGCATAATGGAGGGTTCCGTAGCTTTAATGAAATAGGAACCAGACTAATGCCAAAAGGTCGTATCTGATGTCTATGGAAGAAGTTTTTTTAGAAATAACTCAAAAATGGCTAAACCGATAATGATCAAAACAATTTTCTTAGAAAGTATATGCTAACGCGCATCTTCTTAATTTTTTTCATGTTTTTGAACTTACGGTTCAAAAGTTACATGGGGGGACGCTATTTTTTCGAGTTTCGAAGAGATTATTTCTGAAACTTTTCACTTAATCATAAAATGTTCAAAGAAACCTCAATGTTATTTTTAAAGACCTATCGATTGATGTGCAACATGTTGATATTTGTTTTTTTTTGTTTGTTACATGTATGGAGCGCCCCCCCAAAAAAAAAATTCTGCAATTTAACTACAGAACTATATAGCGGCATACAAAATACATCTTATGTCTCAATTTTATTAAGATACGTCTTATAGTTTCCGAGTAAAACGGCTGTGACATACGGACGGACGGACAGACGGACATGACGAAACTATAAAGGTTGCCATTTTGGCTACGGAAAAATGGATTGTACAGTCGACTACAAAGAGCTAAGCTGTATCTACTTTTTCACCTTAATCCGTTGTAATAAGGTTCAAAAGTGGATTTAGTCGACTGTATAATATCACAGCTATTACTTAATAAAAATGGATGTGAATAGTATACATATCAATTATATAATCTATACAGTCATCTATCTTCATAGAACCTATTTGTTTCTCGTCTTTGCCGAAGGTTCAGGGTTGTAAAAAAATTTGACAAGTTTTATTTATTCTTATTCTTATTTGGTTTTGAAATTGACATACAATTAATAGAATAATTTTGTCCAGGGATTGAATTCGAAAAAGTAGCGCCATTCTGAAATTATGTAATTATCATCAATACAATGGGCGTAATGTTATTTTGTTCTGTTTATTTTTGATCACTTTGAAAATCGATATCTGAGGATCCGCATGGCTAATACGAATCTAACATCAAAATTGTAAAACCGCGACCATTTTAAATTTTGTACAATTTAATCCGATCATGTCGAAAATCGATTTCTGAGAATCCAAGAGACCTTTTAATGCATGCTTTAAATAAGCAGCTTTTGCTGCATTAAATAAGCAGACAAACTACGAAGTGTCCAATCTGCAAATTACAACTTTCTAGCTTCAGTAGTTTCGGCCTCGCTTTAATAAAAAGTATTTAACGCCGTTTCAACTCCTCTAGGGTTGAAAAGTTTGTAGTACTATCCACTTAAAAGAAAAAAAAAAACTTTAAAGGATGTTTTTTTAATAACTAGCCATATTGTGAGAGGTCATTAAGTAAGTCTTACTAAACAACTTTTGCTATAGGACCGACCCTGAAATCCAAAAAAATATAGCGTCCCCATAGAAAACGTCAACGTCGGATCAGCCGAAATGTATGAAACAGCCAAAAAAAATTAGATTTCGGAGTTGACCCAACAGTAAAAGTTGTTTAGTATGGCCTACCAAATCACCTCACACAATATGGCTAGTTCTTAAAAAAATACCCTTATAAGTTTTTTTTTCTTTTAAGTCCACAAACTTCGTTTTAAGTCTTTCACAAAATATCTATACATACTTGCGATCCCTTTTTAACCCCGTTAGGAGTTGAATTAAAAGAAACGCTAAAATCGCTTTTATTATTTTAAATTAGCAGTAAACTTACGCAGTCTCGAACTTAAAATTATAAACACCACACAAACAAGTTTTCAACGCGCTTCTTATTACTTGTACAGATTATAAATGTAACCCGCTCTGCAAATTACAACTTTGTAGCTTCCGTTGTTCTAGCCTCTTTCTAATACAAACTTTTCAACCCCGTTTAAACTCGAGTGGTATTTTTAAAAACGCTTAAATGACTTTTTTGGTTTTAAGTGAGTAGCTTACAAACGAACTTCAAGTCTGTCTTTCAAAACTTGTTCTCTATATAAACTTTCAACATCAATGCGATTGAAAGCGTCCACCCCTTTTTAACTCCATTAGGGGTACAATCTTAAAAGTCGTTAGAATATTTTTTATTATGTCTTAATAATCAGCAAACGTACGAAGTTTTAAATCTCTAACTTAAAAAAAAATCTACCGATACAAATTTTACACCCTCTTTTTACCCCTTTGAGAGTTGAATTTTTCAAAATCGCGTCATATTACTTGTACAGATTATAAAGAGTAGCCTACAAACGCAGTTTCAAGTCTGTCTTTCAAAACGTGTAATCTCTATACAAACTTTCAACTTCAATGGGGTTCAACCTCTTTTTAACCCCATTTAACCTCTTTTGAACTTCAAAAACTGCTAAATTATTTTTTATTATTTTTTAATGATCAGCCAACGTACGAAGTTTTAAGATTCTAACTTAAATTTTTAAATTCTACCCATACTAATTTTGAACCCCCTTTTGAATTTTTCAAAAACGCTTCCTATTACTTGTACATATTATAAATGTACCCCACCCGCAAATTACAACTTTGTAGCTTCCGATGTAATGGCCTCGCTTTAATACAAGCTTTTCAACCCCGTTTTAACTCCTCTGGGGTGGAATTTTGAAAAAAACTAAAATTACTTTTTTTTTACTTTTAAGCGATTAGCCTACAAACGAACATCACGTCAGTCACGAAAAAAAGCTACAGATTTTCAACCCATTTTTAACACTGTAGGGGTTGAATTTCAAAAAACTGATATTTCTTTTATTATTTTTAATCATCAGCGACCGTACGAATTTTTAAGTCTATATAAAAAAATCCTACCCATACAAACTTTTAACCCACTTTTTACCCCCTTAGCCATTGATTTATTCGAAATCACCTCTTAGTACATAGATATTATACATGTAACTGGTCTAACATTTTCAACTCTTTAGCTGCAGTGGTTTCGGTATTTACGTTGATGAGTCAGTCAGGATAAAATCATTTAAAGATAGACTAGCTTTCCGCCCGCGACTTCGTCCACTTATAATACGGCTACCTACTCATACACAGTTTCATCTTTATAAAATGTGTGTTTTGGTATTAGAATATTTTTTTTGCTTATAATAATTATCATACAACTTACTTTTAAGCCATATACATACATTCTTCATACAAATCGTCAACGTTTTTTAACCCCCTTAAGGGATGAATATCAAAACACGCTGAAATTGCTTTTCTTATTTTTTAATAAGTAGATAAAATAGGTACAAAGTAGCCAATCTGCAAATTACAACTTTCTAGCTTCAGCAGTTTCGGCCTCGTTTTAGTACAAACTTTTTAACCTTGTTTTAACTCATCTAGGGTGGAATTTTGAAAAACACTGAAATTAGTTTTTTTTTGTTTTGAAGTGCTTATAAATGAACTTTCGAGTCTGTCTCAAAAAAGTAGGTATCTATATCAACTTTCAACCCCTTTTAACCCCGTTTGCGGGGTTGAATGAAAAAAAAAACCGCTAAAATTACTTTCATTATTTTTAATGTATTAAATGAACGAAGTTGCATGCCTCGAACTTAAATTTTTAATCCCTACCCATACAAATTTTTAACTCTTCGTTTTTACTCCCTTAGGGGTTTAATTTTTCAAATTTGTTTCGTATTACTTGCATACAATATAAATGAAAATTATAACTTTCTAGCTTCAGTAGTTTCGGCCTGGCTACAATCCAACTTTTCAACCCCGGTTCAATTCGGAGTTTTGAAAAACGCTGAAATTATTTTTTTGTTTGGAGTAGCCTACAAACGAACTTTCAAGTCTGTCACAATTTTTTTTTAAATATTTCGTGACAAATTTTCAACCCCTTTTTAAACCCGTTAGAGGTTATATACCAGAAAACGCTGAAATGACTTTATTATTTCTTAATTAGCAACAAACGTACGAAGTTTCAAGTTTCTAACTTAAAATTTTAAATCCTAACCATACAAACGCTTAACCCCGTTTTTACCCCCTTAGGGCTTGAATTTTTCAAAACCGATCCTTATCACTTGTACAAATTAAAAATGTAACCTCATCTGCAAATTTCAAATTTCCAGCTTCAGTAGTTTCGGCTCTGCGTGGATCATTCAGTCAGTCAGTCAGGACAAAGGCATTTATATAAATATAAATTAAAATAATATTAAGAATTATATTTTGTTTCACAATATTTTTTTTTTATCATTGTGATTTAAAAAATAGTGTAATACTAATAAATAAAATGAGCCCATTATTTATTCCACCCTGATTATTACTCCTAAGTAAGCAACTATGCACCATACGCTATGCCCTTCTGCGCTTCTTAGATACCTACACGGTCATTGACCTTAGCTGCACTAATCGTATCGACTGCCGCACGTCTAATGTGTTGTAGTTTCCGCCCCGCGCCCCGCTCCAATTATGTTTTATTTTTGATTACTAATTTTACAATTCCTGAAAATGCTCACTATATCTACTGGTGAAATTTTGATATTATGTAACATATTATTAAAGCTAAAAGGACCATCAAAATCATGAGTGTAGAATTAATGCGCGTGTTCGAAAATCATTTAAAATCATTTAAAAAATAGTAATAATACAGTCACCGCTGTAACGATTTTTTTAAACGAAGCGTAACAATTGTCTAGACAATATAGTGAATAATCACCATTTGTTAAATTAGTGTTTGATTATTATTGAATTTTTTAAACATTTTTATTATTTCAAATGTATTCTCAACTTGACAGGTGGTGAATATTTCAAATACTGTTTTAAATATTCAGGTAGTCCCTTGGATTAAAAATCTCTAGTGTAGGATTTAATGTTTGTGGTAAATAAACATTAAAATTTTCAAAAAATTGTTTTAAAGAAAGCACAATGTATTTTTTGGGAAAAACTTAATACATCTTTTCAATAAATGTTGTTTTACCAGATCCCAAGGACAAAATAGTGTAGGATTAAATGTGATCTCCTCGAACAACTTAAAGTTTAGTGACGGGACTATTCTATGAAATAATATAAATCTGTTCGTATAAACTTAAATCTTTTATCTTATATAATAAATATAAAAAACCTTTTATTTCTTAAATTTTTACAAGGTTAACTATTTAGTACCTAATCTATTTATATTATATTTTATTTAAGAGCCCTGTTTTCACAGGTAAAGGCCTCCTAAATAGCCATCCATCCTCGGTCTTAAGCTTCTTGCATACAACTTGAACTGGCGATATTGGTAATGACGATGTCGTCTTGCCATCTAGTAGCACGAGGGTCTTCTTTTTCCTCTCTTTCCAGGGAGGTTCTTCCGTGACGTCAGCGTTTGTCTTGGGTACGTGGCCTCATGGCCTGCCCATCTCCATTTAAGTTGGTTGGCATAGCGGAGAGCAGATATATCTTATATCTATATATAAAACAAAATAAATATAAGTATAACAACATTTGTTATAATGATTATTTTGACTAATTTCATTTAATATAACTTCATAATATCATAACGTTTATTTAATATACTACTCATTTATCATAATACAATTAAGCATAACGTTTATTTTGACTACAAAAAATTTACATAAGTATTATCCTTACTGCTGTTAAAAAGGTGGTTATTAGCTTAGAAGTCCCTTTAGAAACGAACTAATGCTTAGTAGGTTATATTCTATTTATTAAAAAATATAGACATCTTGAAATGGTCACCATAAAATTTTGTTAGTAAACACCAGTGGGGATTGAGTTCTATGGACACCGGCTTGGTTTTTCATTAGATCTCACATTTTGCGGTCGAAGAACTGCGTTGCGAGACTTGCGTTTTTGTACATGTAATGTTTTTGATGGGATAGATTAGGTACTAAATAGTTAATCTTGTAAAAGTTTAAGAAATAAAAGGCTTTTTATCCCATTAAGGCAGCTTTTTATTACCGCACCGCTCGCCGGGTGTTCATCCTCACACCCTGGAGCCTAAAGGGTCGCGCACTGTACGGTTTAAGCTGAATTTCCTCCCACGAACGCTGCGGCTGTGGAATGAACTCCCTGCCGAGTTTTACCCAGCGGGCTACAGTATGAGGCTCTTCAAAAAAACGCGCATGTGTATCGTCTGGGGTTGCAGGCGTCCATAGGGTACGGTAACTGCTTACCATCAGGCGGGCCGTATGCTTGTTTGCCACCGTCGTGGTATTAAAAAAGTAAATACCTACCATGTCACTTTGAAGTAATAATAATAATATATGTTAGCCTATATAAGTCCCGCTACTGCATGGGTACAGCCCTCCTCACATACACGAGAATAGAGGCACTTGAAGTAAATATTCAATAATGTTTTATGCACATGACTTTTTTTTGATGTACCTAATAGTACCAAATGAAAAGTGATTGTTTCCACCCCCTCCCCCACTTTTGAGTCCCGTCCCGATTTGCAGTTTTTACACGTTTTATGAAAACGGTAGAACTTACAACCAAACTGTCAATTAAGAAAACATTCTCCATTAAATTCTCTACAATAATAGTCACAAAAGTACATTGCTAGAGGCCTTAAAGTTTTTAAATAATGAATCGCGAAAATTGTGGTGAGATGTGTATTCTGCCATATAACACAGTATGCACCGTATGAAAGACACTGGGCAATCCAAAATTGCTGGGCAATTTAAAATTTCTTAATAGGTTGATGTTTTTCTATTCGGCCATACTATTTTGTATGACGTTGTAACATACATCATAAAATGAAAACTATAAGTGCAACATACTTTAAATAATTTTATGAAGAATATATCCTCCACTGGAAGTTGTGTGGTAACTTTTTCCGTTTTAATTAAAAATATGAAATACTATAAATTGGGACACAAAAGTAGGGGGGAGGGGGGAAACACCTACAGGACAACCTGTTTCCACTTTATTTTTTCTTATTGTTATAAGTTACGAGCATGCAAAATTTCATGCCTTTTTTCTGGATGGGACCAGATATTTTGAGTTAGACTCGGATTATTTCAGAAATGTGAAAATTTTTGCCGCCAAGTATTTATGTCATCAAGTTCTGTCGTTTCAAGTCGGATTAGTGTTTGTTGCAAACAATCATTCCACCATTAACGTAACTCTACCATCTGTCTACGTTTGGTTTGTTATGTTCGCATTTGGTTTGAGTTCGCTCCATTAGGGTTAGGGAGTGAGCTAGCTGGGTCGGATACTCTCCCGAGTTGCCTAAGAAGTTCGATGCCTGACGAGTAGATGGCGCTGAACGTAATACTCGTAGGAGGAAACTTTTGTTACCTGATTTTTTTCTGCGTAGAATCATAGTATTATTTTATTATCTAGTAATTATATTACTGTAGAATTTTAGGGTTTCACTAAGCTTTACCCTATGGATCGCACCATACAATATGATATGGTACCTACTTTACTACTTTAACACTAAGGCATTATTCAATTTGTAATGTTTCGAAATTGTGCACCGGTTTTGCAAATATATTCTTTACCTATTGTTTATCATATAGGTAGATTAGGTCATTTCATTTTTCATTTTATTTATTCATGTACAACATGGGTTGTGTTTGAAATTAATACATTAACATAAAAGATTTACAATAAAAACACTTAAAATTAAAGTTTCCTTAACGCTAGAGATAACTAAAATTATATAAATATAATTTAAGGTAGGTAACAATAATAATTAAAAACCGGCCAAGATTATGTCGGGTCATGCTCAACGTAGGGTTCCTCAATTAACGGCTAAGGATTGCAATTATCCGGATAATACGGATCTCTAGTACTAACGTTCACTGAGCTAGACCGTGGACAGACGGACGGTTATGCGGACATGGCGAAAAAAAAATTCATCCCTCACTTCATGTGTATGGGAGGTACCATAAAAAATAATATTTTTTCAAGTTTTATTTTACCACTTTGTCGGCGCGATTAAAAGACATCCGGAAAGATTAAAAGACTCATAAATTTCAGTTCTCTAGTACCTACCTACTAACGGTCACTGAGCTAGACCGCGGACAGACGGAGACGTGTCGAAACTCCTTATAAGGGTTTCTAGTTGACTACGGAACTAAATCTACACACATGATTATAAATCCTAAATTTATTTATTGTATGGCTACATGTCACTGGATATAGATAGGCATTTGTTACCTGGGGTAGTAGTAGTAGTGGGACAGCAGATGATAAAGAAAATCCAGTGAGTGCTGCGAGGTCCAGATAGGACAGTGCAGCTGCCAAGTTTGTTACTCTTTTAGCACCATCCAGGGATCACGTGTTGGGTTGTCGAAGGTCAAAATGTCAAATCCTAAATGACGTGTTCGGAAACCATTAGAATGACCGCCGTTGCACCGCCATGGCCAACTCGATTGTGCGAACGGTCGGGGAGGAGGATAACCGCGGTCGGGGAGGAGAGCTGGATTTTCATTACGTTACCATAATCGATGTGGTTATGAATTTTCATACATTTTTACAACATTGGCACAGATAATACACTGATGTTACATTACTGGTTGCAATACGTATTACGCGCGATTGGCTCGACAAGAGACAGATCTGCGCGACTTCATGCGTTGTCGCTATACCGTACGTAGGTACTTATTAATTAAAACAAAGTTCGTAACTTTTACTTTTTTTGGGTTCCGTACCCACAGGGTTACTTACACACAGGGGAGCATAGAGAGCGAGCTGTGAGCCATAGGACTGAGCTGGAGAGAGGCCAAAACGGTTGCTCAGGATAGAAAGGTGTGGAAGGATCTTGTGGAGGCCCTATGCACCTCCGGGGTGCCCTAGGATCAACTACTACTACTACCCACAGGGTTAAAACTTACTAAGACTTCGCTGTCCGTCTGTCCGTCTGTCTCCAGGCTGTATCTCATGAACCGTGATAGTTAGACAGTTGAAATTTTAACAGATGATGTAACTCTGTTGCCGCTATAACAACAAATACTAAAAAACATACAACAGACATGTTTTTTTAACCGTTTTTATAGATACGTACGGAACCCTTCATGCGCGAGTCCGACTTGCACTTGGCCATTTTTTTTAAGTTGTAAACTTTTGTATTTAAGTTTTTTTAATAGTAATATATTAAGTAAGACAGAAGGTTGTCAAACCTTCGCTTTGCCGACGATATAGTTCTCTTCGCCTCCTCAGCCGATGAACTTCAGCTTATGCTCCAAGATCTGAGCAACGCAAGCCTTCAAGTTATACTTCAAATGAATCGCGCGAAGACTCAGGTCATGACCAATAGCACGAAACGTAGGGTTGAGGTAGACGGGCAGATCATACAGTATGTCAACGAGTACATCTACTTGGGCCAGTTAGTCTCTTTCAGCAACAGGCAAGACAAAGAAATTGAGCGCCGTGTTCAGAATGCCTGGAAAAGCTACTGGTCCATGAAGGAGCTAATGAAGGGCGACCTTCCTATGTCACTGAAGCGCAAACTCGTTGACATGTGTATTTTGCCTGTCCTAACCTACGGTGCTCAAACCTGGTCGCTCACCGAGAGTCAGAAGTCCAAATTGAAGGTCTGCCAACGAGCAATGGAGCGCAGCATTCTAGGTGTCAGCAGGGTGGATCGTATCCGGAACACTACGCTGCGCTCCCAAACACGCATAGCTGACGTTGGCAAGAAGACTGCCAGACTCAAGTGGGATTGGGCGGGTCACGTCTGCCGCATGCATCCGGATAGGTGGGCATGTGTAGCCACCAAGTGGATGCCGCAAAAGAGGCGCGGACGGGGCCGGCCTAAACAGAGATGGCGGAATGATATGGACGCTTTCCTCAGCACCTGGCCGGAAACAGCACGGGACCGAGAGTTATGGTTATCAGCGGGAGAGGCCTTTGCCCAGCAGTGGGACACTATTTTAGGCTAATTAAAAAAAAAAAAATATATATATATTAAGTGAATTACTATATCCCAAAAAAGGTAAATAATATGCAGAATTAAAAATACAACATTGATTTGACTTTTACTGCCTAAGTACACCATCAGACCTGTACGTACACCATCAGACCTGTACGGTACAGGTCTGATGGTGTACAGGCTGTGCCGCATCAGAATACAAATTCAAATGAAACGCCTTGAAATTAATATGAATATATTACATATGTTAAATCAGTAACATATATTTACAACATAGGTCAGCTTCCTTACATAAGATTAACCGCGATAAATCACGAATAATATATAATCATCATATATACCAGTGCCTTTTTTTAAAAATAAAACTTTGATTTTATATTTCTATTTAACGTACTGTTCCAATTTGTTTTTATTATAAGAGGTCTGTCGTCTTATATTCTTGTATTTTGCTGAATCATTTGCCATAAAGTCTGACACACATTTTGCTGTCGTATGTTACTATTAAACAAGTAAGCCAAGTTGAACCTTCAACTTTTTTATTTTATTTTATACCACTACGGTGGCAAACAAGTATACGGCCCGCCTGACGGTAAGCAGCTAACGTAGCCTATGGACGCCTGCAACTCCCGAGGTGTCACATGCGCGTTGCCAAACCTTTACAAAAAGGAGGATTCACTGTGTCGACGGCTGAAGGAACAAGAGGGTCCCTTGTCGTCAACACACTGGGTCCTCTTTGAGTTCTTTGGCAACCTTATTTACCAGCAGGAACACAACATTATGAGTAGGGTCTAGTGCTATTTGGCTGTGGTTTTCTGTAAGGTGGAGGTACTTCCCCAGTCGGGCTCTGCTCCAGATTTGAGCGAGATGACATTCGCTGTGTTGTGCACTACCATACATAGCGAGATGACATTCGCATTACCCATACCTCTCTTTTGAACGTAGTTTAAGGACATACCCGTGTCCGGTGACCTATATATAAGTACAAAATAATTTTGCGTGTCTATATTCGTACGAGTACCAACCGAAACTATAAACACGGTAAACCCGTTTAAATCACACATTGCTAAGCGACTTTGTGCCTTATTTTCTATACTATTAAGGTGTTTTTCTTTAGGCGGTTAGGTATGGCAGTATTTCCGCGCAACTTGCTCTCATATAACGAGTAAATTTGTATTGCGTTTCGGCAGACGTGCGATTTTTATCCCAATTGATGTTATAAATATTTATATTATTTAGGACTAAGGATTAACTCGATATACAAGTGTAACGAAAATGCTCGTGATCCTTTTAAAGACATAATTAGTATCGTATTCTAATTATGAAAAACTAAAAATATTTTATTCACGAAAAATAAGTTGGTTTTGTATGGAGGCTGGAACAACGAGTCTAATAGAAAAAAAAAAAATTTTTTGCGTCCAAAATACTTTCTCCTACTTTTTCTGACTCGCAATACGATACCAAATATGCCCTTTAATGGATCACCAGTATTTTTTGTTACATCCTGTATATTTAAGAAATCAATATGTACTTTGTTATAAGGTACAAAAGTGTACACATAGGTTTGACGTCGACTGTACATAGGTACTGTACTACCCAATTGGGTACTTTCCTGGGTAAAAAAATATAATTCTATTTAGTCCGTCAGTTAGATTATCAAAAAATATTGGACACGTATTTTTTATTTTGTCAATCAAACAAATATTGGTGAAGATATAGCCCGTTAAAGTTCCGCGTGACGTCACATTTCAGTACAATGTTTAGTATAATGTGACGTCACGCGGAACATTAACGGGCTGTTTCTTCACCAATTTTTGTTTGATTGACAAAATAAAAAATACGTGTCCAACATTTTTTGATAATCTAACTGACGGACTAAATATATTTTTTTAGGAAAGTAGCCAATTTCAATTTTACAATACTTACAAATACAATATTCTTTGTTAAAAAGAAGATAGAAAAAGAAAAAACCTAAAGATAAAGGTGGTACTTAGAAAAAACCCGGTTTATCGCTAAAACCGATCTCTTCTAGACAACCTTCACCAAATTTTCACCAGATATCTGGGACCAACTTAAGAGTTAACGTCATATTTTTATTCGCTCGTCTGTGCTATGTCTAGCTCTAGGTAAAGTCGACTCAATTCACAATATACCTACTAAAGGCCACCGAGGCGATATAGTCATTAATCAAAGCGAAGCTCACTGTAATTAATTCAAAGTGTACTAGATACATATTAGATTTATGCAATAATTAAGTGATCAGTGAGATAACAGTACCTTATTAGTAACTAATCTATCACCTCCATATGCCTCACTGCTGCTCTTCTCATGGGAGAACTATTAATTAAACTACACTTTTCAGGTCACTTCTATTGAATATCGCATGAGTGATCGAGGAAACATTGTGTGTTATTCGGTGGGCAATAACATTACAATCTCGACTAATAAAACCCTTGACGTCGCCTTCGGGATTCTATTAGACTCTAATTCTCAATATTTCTCTATCTCTTACCCAACGTTGTGAAATTTATGTTCTGTTAACAACTAGACTTAACATTTTACGACAACAACAATATATATAGGTAGATAAGTATTATTATGATATGATCATTTATTGATAAAATTGGTATTTTACATGTCATTGCTTAAAAACTAATAAATAGGATTCAAGCGATATCTTTTACCAGTGGTCCTTCCTGTCTGCTCAATTTCATCTGCTCCGATCCAAACCAGACACTCTTTATTAAATTCGAGAGCGCTCTGAAGATTTCTCTTTAATATTCCGCTGGGACACTGGAAATAACTCACATTCAGCCCATTGTCAAAGAACCAATAGCAGACGAGGTCTTGTTCTGAATTAATAAAATAATCGGCCAAGTGCGTGTCGGACCACGCAATAGGAGGGTTCCGTCCGTACCTTCAATCGAATAAGAACCAAACGTGTCTGATGCATAGGCATCAGGATGAAGGATAGGATGAAGTTTTTTTGAAATAACGCAAAAATGGCTGAACCGATAATGTTCAAAACAATTTTCATAGAGAGTATGTAACAAGGCGCATCTCTTCAATTTTTTTCATATTTTTTGGAGTTACAGGGGGACACAATTTTTCCGACTTTCGAAGCGATTATTTCTGAAAATATTTATTTAATCACAAAATATGTTAAGAAACCTCTATGTTATTTTTAAAGATCTATCGATGGATGTGCAACATCCATTTGTCCAACGTTGATATTTGGTAAAAAAATGTTTTTGAAATTTAGTTACACGTTGGGGCGCCCCCCTTAAAAATATTTTTTCTGCAATTTAACTACATAACGAAATAGGGGGATACAAAATACACCTATGTCTAAATTTTATTTAGATACGTCTTGTAGTTTCCGCGTAAAATGGCTGTGACATTCGGACGGACGGCCGGACAGACTGACATGACGAAACTATAAAGGTTCCGTTTTTGCCATTTTGGCTACGGAACCCTAAAAAAACGAGGAAAGTTTCCGCTAACTCTGACTTAGTGATGTGCTAACGGGAAACTTTGAATATTGTAGCCGATATTCAGCAACATTACCGGTAGTCTTGCTTAAGAGTCCGGTAACGATTTGAAAACGAAAATCGCTAATAATGAAATTACGCACATGAATCGCATTTGATAAGATGGTTTGTTATTGCAAAAAAGTTCTTTGGGCCTATATACAGGGTGTTTGGTAACCGGATGCAAAGCCGAAAGTAGGAGATAGCCTAGGTCATGTAGAACATTTTTAGCCATACTTGTCTTAGACAAATGTTATTAGTTTTTTTTAAATTTAAATTTAAAAATTTGTCGGAGAAAACTGCAAAACTTCAGACTAAATCGAAAATTAGTACTTTTTTTACTGCAGGTAGATTTTTTTTTGTTTTATTTCGTATTGTGCAATGTCTATCAAACACTAGAAAAGTGATTTCAAACATCTGTGTCTAAAGAAAACAAGTTGACAGCGATTTAAAATTTTAGTTACATGAAAATGTAAACGATTTAAGTGATTTCAAAGTACGAAAAAAAAAAACTAAAATAGCCACGAATTTTCAAACCATTTTAAAAACATGCTTGGCTTTTACCCTTTTATTTAAGCTATCAAACACGACTGTAGCTACTGTATCCTTGAAAATAAGCCACCTAAACCAACTGGGTAGCTAAAATGTTTCACTCTACTTGTGATACTTGTGGTAGTTGTGGTGACGAATCTCATTATGATTCTACAATAAAACATTGGTTCTGAATACTAAGTTGGCGTTGACTTGACATTTGACTTGTTTTAAAAGGGTTAAGTGTACTGGACAAAACTACCACATGCAATTTTAACAAACAAAGGCGGTGAGAGACAAAAGGGACTGATAGCGGCAGGCGGCGGGCGATAAGACAATCATGTCTCAAGCCATTTTATCTTTGAAAATAGGCTACCTGTACTAATAAGAGGGAATGTTTAGGGTAAATTAAAACAAAAGCATAAAAGATAAGTTATTTATTTTTACGATCAACACATTAAAATTACACATCATCGCTCGTTTTCAAAATGTGACCCGCCGTTTCGAATACAAGCACGAGCCCGTCTTCTTACTTCTGTGGTGGTTGTTCCGAATATCATTTCTTCCCTCATCCTTTCGAACGCCGCTTCTATCCTCTCCCTCAGCTCTTCTACGGTATTAATGACCTCTTGTGTGTAGACTAGCTCCTTAGCTCGGCCCCAAACGAAAAAATCCAATGGTGTCAAATCAGGTGACCGAGCGGGCCAAGGGATTCGTCCGCCTCTGCCGATCCAACCGTCCGGGAAACAGTTATCCAGATGCTCCCTTACAGCCAGAGAGTAATGGGCGGGACAACCGTCGTGTTGAAATGTCACTGCACCGGGCAGCTGGTCTTCGTCAATAAGCCTGGGCAAATCGTTTTGTAAAAAATCCAAATAATTTGCCCCATTTAAATTATTTGGCAAAAAATGTGGCCCAATAAGGACTCTGCCGATGATTCCAGCCCACACATTGACGGAAAACCTTCTTTGGAAGGACACTTGCTTTTTCCAATGTGGATTGTTGTTTTGTCAGCCCATTGGTGTAGGTTATGGAAATTTGTGATCCCCTCCCGGGAAAATTTCGATTCATCGGTCCAAAGAATGCTTCGCAAAAAACGTCGGTCTTCGATATCCGCATTGAGTAAAAATCGGCAGAAGTCCACTCGGCGTGCAGGATCTCCTTCGTCCAAACCTTGAACTCCGATGCCGCGAAAAGGATATTTTCCCTCACGATTCATTGTGGCCCATACTTTCCATGTGGACAAGTTCAGATTACGAGCTACCACTCTGATGCTCGTATTCGGATCCTCTGCAAATGCCTGTAGAACGTCTTCCTCCACTTCAGGGCGATTACGTCCTGGATTCCCTCCATGTTGCACAGCAATACCATTCTCACGTAGCCTTCGGAATGAATTGTAAAACACTCTCACATTAGGCAATCTCCGGTTTGGAAAACGCTCTTGGTACATCCGTCGGGCCATCGCTCCATTACTGTCAGCTTTGCAGTACATGTAGATAATGTCGGCGTATTCTTCGTTCGTAAACTCCATGTTTACAATGACGAAGTCGTAATTACACGTGAAGGAGCGCCTACGGCAGCTACAACTTGACACGGTAAATTGAGATGAGAGCGGGAAATTAAACCACAATGAACGTCTAATCGCAACTGAAGTTGTAACTAGACTAAATTACTAGTTTTTGCACAAATACTCATGTAGCTAATCAGTTTATCTTTGTCAATAAAGCACAAAACCGATCATCTTTGTTTAACGCCGCTCACCGCCTGCCGCTATCAGTCTCTTTTGTCTCTCACCGCCGCAAGCCTTTGTTTGTTAAAATTGCATGTGGTAGTTTTGTCCAGTACACTTAACCCTTTTAAAACAAGTCAAATGTCAAGTCAACGCCAACTTAGTATTCAGAACCAATGTTTTATTGTAAAATCATAATGAGATTCGTCACCACAACTACCACAAGTATCACAAGTAGAGTGAAACATTTTAGCTACCCAGTTGGTTTAGGTGGCTTATTTTCAAGGATACAGTAGCTACAGTCGTGTTTGATAGCTTAAATAAAAGGGTAAAAGCCAAGCATGTTTTTAAAATGGTTTGAAAATTCGTGGCTATTTTAGTTTTTTTTTTATCGTACTTTGAAATCACTTAAATCGTTTACATTTTCATGTAACTAAAATTTTAAATCGCTGTCAACTTGTTTTCTTTAGACACAGATGTTTGAAATCACTTTTCTAGTGTTTGATAGACATTGCACAATAAGAAATAAAACAAAAAAAAATCTACCTGCAGTAAAAAAAGTACTAATTATCGATTTAGTCTGAAGTTTTGCAGTTTTCTCCGACAAATCTTAAAATTTAAATTAAAAAAAAACTAATAACATTTGTCTAAGACAAGTATGGCTAAAAATGTTCTACATGACCTAGACTATCTCCTACTTTCGGCTTTGCATCCGGTTACCAAACACCCTGTATATTAATATTGAATACCCTAAAACTGAATTCTTACAGAGCTTGTTTAATGAGGACGTTGATCCGTGCAATCTTGTCGCTTGATTATTTTATTAGTTATCCCTAATATGTTTTATATGGATGGAGTTATGGATGTTTTCTATGTATTTAAGTATTTATCTATGTATTTAAGTATTATTGCGAGGAGTAGCAGTTACGCGGCTGAGATGGTTAACTTCTGACGAGGGTGCACTTGTGTGTGTGTTTTTGTTAAAAGTGATTTTCATGCGACTTAAATGACATTCTTTTGGTATACGACGTTAATGCTGACGTAACTTGGCACCATTATTTTCATTATTATCACCATCAGTATCAAAGCTGAATATTTCTTACCTGGATTATTTTGAGTTGAAAATTAGGTCTTGACATGACTTTGTTAAAATAGTTTCTTATGACTATACCTGTAGATGTAAGTTGACATCGACTTAGTTTGATGTCAGGTTAGCCGAGCGAAATACTTTCCGCTATTATTTTGTCCACAGATAACGCACCCGAGGTCGGGTGAAGGTCAAGATGGCCGTGTCGGAGCGTGACGACAACAGTTTGTCGAAGAACTACTCTATAAGCATCACAACTGATAGAATTATGATATTTTGTTGCAATAAGATACCTTTGTTGAATTAGTAGCAAGTTTGGAAAACGACGAGCATTGTTTTGCTTGGGAGTGGTCTCAGTTTGGTCCGTGTAGGTAGTCAATAAAATTGACGTTTCGATTTATCCTATTTTTTTATTTTTTTAATACTACGACGGTGGCAAACAAGCATACGGCCCGCCTGATGGTAAGCAGCTACCGTAACCTATGGACGCCTGCAACTCCACAGGAGTCACATGCGCGTTGCCGACCCTTTACAAAAAGGAGGATTCACTGTGTTGACGGCTAAAGGAACAAGAGGGTCCCTCATCGTCAACACACTGGGTCCTCTTTGAACTCTTTGGCAACCTTATTCACCAGCAGGAACACAATACTATGAGTAGGGTCTAGTGCTATTTGGCTGTGGTTTTCTGTAAGGTGGAGGTACTTCCCCAGTCGGGCTCTGCTCCAGATTTGAGCGAGATGACATTCACTGAACGTGCCCTACCACACTAAGCGAGATGCTATTCGCAGTGCCCATACCTCTCTTTTTGGCATAGTTTAAGGACATACCCAAGTCCGGACGTAGTTTAAGGACATACCCCGGGTCCGATGATTTTAAAGTAAGAAATGCGCCGGTAGTTATTAAAACTCACGTTTAGATTTACGCACCTGGTGACAGTATAAAAACGATGAGCACAGTACCTGTGCATTCATTCTTGATTGAGCATTCATTCTGGGAGCAGTCTTGGTTCAGTATTCAAGCAGTCTTGATTCAGTACTCTTTGTTGTTTTTGTTAGCCGTGCAGTCACTATCCTGATCGTTCTCATGTAGACGGGTCCGATCGGTTCGGTCGTTCAGAGTAACGGGTTGTATTTTGAGTAGCACACGGACGCAAGCTGGGAACTCTCCTCGTTTTCCTGATGCCTTTATAAAATCAGTCAATGCTTTTCGTAGTTAAAGTTTTTAAGATCATTTTGTGATTAGAAAGTATTTTTGTACTCGGTGGAGTCACTGACTTCCGAGTCACAGGCAACCGCCTAGTTCGGGAGACAGAGGCTCAGTTCCGATGAAACTGTATCAAACCTAATACATAAGTTTATCTTAAGGTATTAGAGTACTGTTGAAATGTTACTTACTCTTGTATTAGGTTTTTTAGTCAATAAAGATTATTCTTATTCTATTCTTATTCTTATTCTATAACAAAAGATAAGTCCCGCTGAGTTTCTTACGCTGGTTCTTCTCAGTTGAGGCTCATTTCCGTTCCAGTGGTAATTTATTGCCCTCCCTTAATCCGGGTTTTAAAATGATTTGAATTCAATACAGTCATGAAACCAGTGTTTATGTATTATTTCATTACCGTGCGTCCGTGTATAACATGTGTAATGGTTTAGTGTTAGGCTATCCTGACTATCCTGATTCCTGATAGTGTCAGTCTTTGAGTTTCCGAAACAACTCGCACTACCGCTGCCATGCCACCTACCCTCGGCCGCCTGCCGCCCTGTCCCGTCTCCGTTATATATATCGTCGTCTAGTACCCATAACACAAGCCTTATTGAGCTTTCTGTGGGCCTAGGTCGATTTGTGTAAGATTATCCTATAATATTTATTATTATCATTTAAATTATATGATTAAAGCATGAAGTACAGTTTATTTCTGTTTTTTTTTTATTTTTGTGAAATGCTTTAATACCTTCCCAAAAACATCACCTAAACTTCGGCAATTTTTCATAAAATTGCTCTAGCTAAATAAACACACTCTCCCTTAAAAATATATATATGAAAATGAAAAAAACTGTTCCACTTATTCCTCTGACAACTCTTTTTCAGACGTATTTATGTATTTTACGTACTAGTATAATTTAATTTTAATCAATAAAAACCTTACTCTTTTTACCTCTCCAAGCTAAAGTCGCGAAATAGGTGTTAGATTAGGGTGAATTACTTATAAATAAGACAAGAAAATAAAAAAGCGTTCCACTAACTTAAAAAGAAATGTTATTTCAAAACATGTATACAAACTGGTAGAAGTTTCGTTAGTTACTGCAAAATAGTATCAAAAAGTTGAGCGAAATCGAAAAAAAAGTTTACTGGACTCTTAAGTGGTATGGTCAGCCGTACTTTGTTTTGTTTTTGATTCATTTCCGCACTGTTTCGCATTGATTAGAAAAAAATCAATTGCTTCAGTCATAGACATATAAAATAAGGAGACGTAATGCCGTGAAGACAAAACTGTGATTCCACAATAAGCTGATTTCCTCGTGTTTACGTGAGACACGCATACAAACACAACTCGTGGACGACGGTGATTGGTTCAAACGTCAAAAGTGAGTGTGTGTGAACGAGATCGCGGCTTCGGCATAAGCCGAATAATATGGAATACAGTATTATCTTCGTGGGATTACGTCTCCTTATTTTATATGTCTATGACTTCAATAATTTATAAAAAAAATGTTTTTGTTGAATAATAAAAAACGACCATTACACCAGTAGCCATTTGCAGTATGTAAAATAATCACTTTTCTATAATAACATTCAATGTCACAAAAGATTGAAACTACCTTATTTTTGTTTATTTCGTCTTTAGTTGTCCAAGCGTATTATAGTCGTAAGTATTTATAGTCTGGCAAACTAATTTTTGATTAAGAATGTTTTTATAGGCAACATTTGCGTTACGCAATATTGCCAACAGCATTTGTCGCTGATGTCGCGTCACTACTCTGACTATTTCAATAACGTCATCTTTTACACGACGTAAAAGTGAAGGCAATTAACTGAGTCTTTAGATAAGTTTTAATACGATTGTCACTTTTTGAAAGTTTGCCTGAGAATAATTCTGAAGGGAATGGAAAAAAGACTCTGACGGCAATTAAGTGGCTATTAGTAAATGCATTACATGTGATTGATTACATTGGATTGCAATGGAAATATACGGACCATTTTACAACATATTAATTACATCATCATCATCATCATCATATCAGCCGAAAGACGTCCACTGCTGAACATAGACCTCCCCCAAAGAGTGCCACAATGACCGGTCCTGCGCCACCCGCATCCAGCGGACTCCCGCGACCTTCACCAGGTCATCAGTCCACCTTGCGGGGGGTCTACCCACGCTGCGCCTTCCGGTTCGTGGTCGCCACTCGAGAACCTTTCCGCCCCAACGGCCATCAATTCTACAAGCAATGTGCCCCACCCACTGCCACTTTAGTTTAGCGATTCGGAGGGCTATATCGGTTACTTTGGTTCTGCTGCGGATGGCCTCATTTCTGATGCAATCACGCAGAGAGACTCCAACCATAGCCCTCTGCATTGCCCTTTGGGTAACTTTGAGCCTTCTTATGAGGCCCATTGTAAGCGACCACGTTTCAGTTCCGTATGTCATCACTGGCAACACACACTGGTCAAAGACTTTCGTCTTGAGACACTGCGGAATATTGGACAAAAAGATGTGCCGTAGCTTCCCGAACGCTGCCCAACCGAGTCGGATTCGTCGATTGACCTCTTTCTCGAAGTTGGATCTACCTAACTGGACAGTCTGTCCTAAGTATATATAATCGTCCACAACTTCGAGTGTAAAGTCTCCGATTGTAACGGGAGTTGGTGCTACATGGGTATTTGACATGATCTTCGTCTTATCCATGTTCATCTTTAGACCAACTCGCTCAGAGGCTTTACTGAGGTCATCGAGCATCGTACTCAAATCCTCCATGGTCTCAGCCAAGACTACTATATCGTCAGCAAACCGAAGGTGAGTGATGTACTCGCCGTTTATGTTGATGCCTAGCCTTCTCCAGTCCAAAGTCTTGAAAACATCCTCCAGTGCAGCGGTAAACAGTTTAGGAGAAATAACATCTCCTTGCCTGACTCCCCGCTGCAACGGAATAGGCTTCGAGTTCTGGTCCTGGAGTCGGACTGACATAGTGGCGTTCTCGTACAAACACTTCAGCACGTCGATATAGCGATAGTCCACTTGGCACCTCTGGAGAGATTGTAGTACAGCCCAGGTTTCGATCGAGTCGAAGGCTTTCTCGTAGTCCACGAACGCTAAGCAGAGGGGCAGGTTATACTCCTCAGTCTTCTGTATAACCTGACGGAGCGTATGGATGTGGTCTACGGTACTAAAGCCTCTTCGGAAACCGGCTTGTTCGGGAGGCTGGAAGTCATCTAGCCTGCGTGCGAGACGGTTCGTAATGACTCTTGAAAACAGCTTATAGACATGGCTCAGAAGTGAAATGGGTCGGTAGTTCTTCAGTAACGCGTTATCGCCCTTTTTGAAGAACAATACTACCACACCTCTGTTCCATGCCTTAGGCGTTCTCCCTTCTAGTAAAACGGAGTCGAACAACTTCTGAAGGGCCATAAGGACCAGTTTACTGGCAGCACCATCTCTCTCGCTATACCAGAATCACGTAAGTAATTCGGATAGGAGGTGCAAGCACGTACTGCGCATGCCCTCGGAGTATGGTCAACGGCGCCTAGCCGTATCAAATTCAGAGATTGCATATACATGAGAAAATTTGTCAAGTTCCGCCGTGACCGGGTGGTCTAGTGGTCAGGACGTCAGCCGCGAAAGCTGAAGACGCCAGTTCATATCTGGCCTCGGACACCGGAGGGTTTGGTCACTTTTTCTGAAGTATATGACATCTACTTTCTGTATTCCTTTTACTTTAAGATTTTTGTAATTTCAAAATTAAAACTTCAGCGACGGAAACTGTTAATATTTAAACTGGTAATAATTGATCCGACGAGACGGATAGCCTAGTATGGTGGTCATAGGTAAAAAATAATTGTACATACTGTTTTGGCAAATAAACCATTTTTTTAATCAGCTTTTGTAGTTGTACCATCAGGTTCATATTGGGTATAAATATTGGGTTTGCAATAATGAACCCGATGGTACATATTTGTAACGTCTACATTAAAAGGTACGATTTGGTGGCAGGCGTTTACGTTTTTATTGCTTGAATACAATATTGAATTTGTACAAAGTACGCCGTAAGCCCCTTTCGCCAATGGTACCTTTTGATGTAGACTGTCACATTTATCTCTACTTTTAATATTTTACTTTTATGTACAGTCACCGGCAATAGTATCTCCCTACATGAAGGCCGCAAAAATATGTGACACGCTCTTATTTGTCGGGCCATAAGTCCGTGTCACATATTTTTGCGGCCTTCGTGTAGGAAGATACTATTGCCGGTGACTGTACCTATTCAAATATGACTCCTAATTAAAATAATCAGTCTAAGTAAATCAAAATAAACAGCAAAATCTGGATAAAATTCTGAAACCAAAACGAATTGCGCGTTATTCATGAATGTTTTGCAAATACGCATCTGTTAAAAATCTTTGAATTCAGCGTCGGCAGATCATTCTTCAATCTTTGCCTGGTTTGATTTGAAGGTGTTCAATCTTATTAACATTCGAAAACCAGTGTGAATTTGGAATTTATTGTACGAGAATACGACACAACATTTAATGAATTCTCCATTGGCTATTATGGCTTTCCGTTGTAGGGCAGATCTGTCGTCAGCATAATAAAATATAAATGATCGAAAAACCGTATGAACTCAAGTTAGAGGGTCATTAATATCGTGTCATGGCGTTTCAAAGGGACCTTTTATAGTGAGTCTGAAATCGGTGGAAAGCCTTGGCGTAACGATCGGCAGTTAATCCAGGTTCGATATTCCCAACTTTGAAGGAGTTTAAGTGAGTTTGCATTAGAAAAACCAGTAAGTACGAGTATACTTAAGGTTTTCCAAATAAGCTATGATTGCAAGATGGCAGTTTAAATTTGTGTGTCTGACATACTTATTTACTTAGTTTGAAGCATACATCGTGTAGCAGAAGAATATATCGGCCTAGCATTGTCATGACTTTTTTCTAAGGCATGCCAAGGAAGCCAGAGGTCCATTCGGCATCTTAATTCCAAGAATTGGCGTAGACACCAGTTTTTACAATTGTTTTTTTTTAGATTAGAAAAATCGTGCGATTTTATAATTGAAAGAAAAATGGAAAAATTCACCGCGTCGAGCAAGATTTGAACTTGCGACCTTTCGGAACACCGGTCCGACCGCTCTGACCAACTGAGCCATCGACGCTTACTCAACCGCGGCGAATCTTTCCATCAGTTCCTTCATTGCTTACGTCAGAGGGTGACGTGTAGCGACATCTACCGTAAGTGTATGTACACGTTAACGGCATCGAAGTTCCAAGTCATATTGGAATAACATCGATAACAATGCGCTAACCCATACTGAATTAATTTTGTATTAAGCAGAAACGTCTGCAAGCGAAATTTCAATTTTATAATTGAAAGAAAAATGGAAAAATTCACCGCGTCGAGCAAGATTCGAACTTGCGACCTTTCGGAACACCGGTCCGACCGCTCTGACCAACTGAGCCATCGACGCTTACTCAACCGCGGCGAATCTTTCCATCAGTTCCTTCATTGCTTACGTCAGAGGGTGACGTGTAGCGACATCTACCGTAAGTGTATGTACACGTTAACGGCATCGAAGTTCCAAGTCATATTGGAATAACATCGATAACAATGCGCTAACCCATACTGAATTAATTTTGTATTAAGCAGAAACGTCTGCAAGCGAAATTTCAATTTTATAATTGAAAGAAAAATGGAAAAATTCACCGCGTCGAGCAAGATTCGAACTTGCGACCTTTCGGAACACCGGTCCGACCGCTCTGACCAACTGAGCCATCGACGCTTACTCAACCGCGGCGAATCTTTCCATCAGTTCCTTCATTGCTTACGTCAGAGGGTGACGTGTAGCGACATCTACCGTAAGTGTATGTATGTACACGTTAACGGCATCGAAGTTCCAAGTCATATCGGAATAACATCGATAACAATGCGCTAACCCATACTGAATTAATTTTGTATTAAGCAGAAACGTCTGCAAGCGAAATTTCAATTTTATAATTGAAAGAAAAATGAAAAAATTCACCGCGTCGAGCAAGATTCGAACTTGCGACCTTTCAGAACACCGGTCCGACCGCTCTAACCAACTGAGCCATCGACGCTTACTCAACCGCGGCGAATCTTTCCATCAGTTCCTTCATTGCTTACGTCAGAGGGTGACGTGTAGCGAAATCTACCGTAAGTGTATGTACACGTTAACGGCATCGAAGTTCCAAGTCATATTGGAATAACATCGATAACAATGCGCTAACCCATACTGACTGATTCTTTCAATTATAAAATTGAAATTTCGCTTGCAGACGTTTCTGCTTAATACAAAATTAATTCAGTATGGGTTAGCGCATTGTTATCGATGTTATTCCAATATGACTTGGAACTTCGATGCCGTTAACGTGTACATACACTTACGGTAGATGTCGCTACACGTCACCCTCTGACGTAAGCAATGAAGGAACTGATGGAAAGATTCGCCGCGGTTAAGTAAGCGTCGATGGTTCAGTTGGTCAGAGCGGTCGGACCGGTGTTCCGAAAGGTCGCAAGTTCGAATCTTGCTCGACGCGGTGAATTTTTCCATTTTTCTTTCAATTATAAAATTGAAATTTCGCTTGCAGACGTTACTGCTTAATACAAAATTAATTCAGTATGGGTTAGCACATTGTTATCGATGTTATTCCAATATGACTTGGAACTTCGATGCCGTTAACGTGTACATACACTTACGGTAGATGTCGCTACACGTCACCCTCTGACGTAAGCAATGAAGGAACTGATGGAAAGATTCGCCGCGGTTGAGTAAGCGTCGATGGCTCAGTTGGTCAGAGCGGTCGGACCGGTGTTCCGAAAGGTCGCAAGTTCGAATCTTGCTCGACGCGGTGAATTTTTCCATTTTTCTTTCAATTATAAAATTGAAATTTCGCTTGCAGACGTTTCTGCTTAATACAAAATTAATTCAGTATGGGTTAGCGCATTGTTATCGATGTTATTCCAATATGACTTGGAACTTCGATGCCGTTAACGTGTACATACACTTACGGTAGATGTCGCTACACGTCACCCTCTGACGTAAGCAATGAAGGAACTGATGGAAAGATTCGCCGCGGTTGAGTAAGCGTCGATGGCTCAGTTGGTCAGAGCGGTCGGACCGGTGTGCCGAAAGGTCGCAAGTTCGAATCTTGCTCGACGCGGTGAATTTTTCCATTTTTCTTTCAATTATAAAATAGAAATTTCGCTTGCAGACGTTTCTGCTTAATACAAAATTAATTCAGTATGGGTTAGCGCCTTGTTATCGATGTTATTCCAATATGACTTGGAACTTCGATGCCGTTAACGTGTACATACACTTACGGTAGATGTCGCTACACGTCACCCTCTGACGTAAGCAATGAAGGAACTGATGGAAAGATTCGCCGCGGTTGAGTAAGCGTCGATGGCTCAGTTGGTCAGAGCGGTCGGACCGGTGTTCCGAAAGGTCGCAAGTTCGAATCTTGCTCGACGCGGTGAATTTTTCCATTTTTCTTTCAATTATAAAATTGAAATTTCGCTTGCAGACGTTTCTGCTTAATACAAAATTAATCGTGCGATTATTGGAAAAACTATTATAAAACTTGCCATTTTGCCTCATATCGTCTTAAGCGTATCGTAGAAAAGTACTACTTTTTTACGAAACGCATAAGACTACATGAGGCAAATTGGCAAGTTTTATAATCGTTTTTAGGGTTCCGTAGTCAACTAGGAACCCTTATAGACGGAGAGCTGGCCACGTCAGATATGACACAATAATGAGAGCAACGAAACCCATGTAGTTAGTTTGCTATACTATGCTTATTTCTAGATCCGGACATCTGGCAGCTGTAAAGTGGTGGAGGTCAAAGAATGCAAATAACTTGAAGAAAACAAATCCTAGAGTTCTGGGTTTAATGAAATATTATGGCAAATTATGTAATTAATTAGATTATATCATATCCAGAAGGTTTTGTTGGGGGAAAGTCACTACTTTCCCCCAACAAAACCTTCCTTTCCCCAAATGATGTAAAATGCAATTTTTAGTTAGTCGCCTACTGTTTTTGTTTCCGCAATAATAGACAATGGTTTTTAATCTAGTGTTAAAATATAGGCCCTGTCCTCTATAAATTACACAACTTTGGCATTTTTTACCTATTTTGGTATTACTTTTTTCCAACTTAAAAACTTTGTTGGTCTGTCACTCTGACATCCACCCATTAAAAGCTGCCAGATGCCCGGATTTGGCAATAAAGATGGTAAAGCAGTCTAACTAGACAAGTTTCATTGCTCTCATTATTGTGTCACATCTGACGTGGCCAGCTCTTAGACCATTATAGTTTCGCCATGTCTGCCCGTCCGTCCGTCCGTCCGCGGATAATCTCAGTGACCGTTTGCACTAGAAAGCTGAAATTTGGTACTAATATGTATATCAATCACGCCGACAAAGTGGTAAAATAAAAAATGGAAAAAAATGCTTTATTAGGGTACCTCCCCTATACGTAAAGTGGGGAGTGATTTTTTTTTTCATTTCAACCCTAACGTGTGATATATTGTTGGATAGGTAATTAAAAATGAATAGGGGTTTACTAAAATCATTTTTTGATAATGTAAATATTTTCGGAAATAATCGCTCCAGAATTAAAAAAAATGTGTCCCCCCTAGACATGTGCGCCGCGCCGCCGCGCCGCCGCCGCCGACAATTTTTCCACGCCGCCGCCGCCAATGATTTTGACCGGCGTAGAATCGGCGTGGCAATTTTTAAGTCTTTATCTTGTTTTAATGCCCGGAAATGGTAGTGAGTGGCCAGTATACTACTTCTTTTAAAAAAATCCTTTTCCTTCTTCACTTATTCCTTGCCAGTGTATCAACTGACGTTATTTCTGCTGTCATTTCGATGCTATCGTAAGAATTACGTCGATGACTTATCGATAATTTATGAAAACGTCTGGTTTTTAAATGATAGGTTTATATTTTTATATAATTGCTTTTTCCGGCTTTTGAATAGAAAGCATTTTGATTTACTTTTAATTTTCCCTGAAGAGTGAAGTAACAAATTTTTAGTTTTTGACTGGGTCCAAAAAGCTGCAGGTTCTCATTTGTTGTTTTTATTTCGCGAAGACGACTGGGTTAGTTTTTTTTTTGTTTAAATGGCCCATTCTCATTAGGTCAAGTTTGATTTTAGGATCGAGAGAGAGATTTACGTTAATGTAAAGTATAGTTATGTAACGTTACACCTGCAGTAAATTGTAATTTACGTGCTTTTATTATAGCTCGCACATTTTCGCTCTGCTAGCAACACTTAATACTTAATAGGAAAGTGGATAATATCACTATAAAATGATGTCAACTTAAACTATTTGGAAAAGATGATTCAAATCTTGTTTTAAACTTACTCGTTCTTTTTATCCGATGCTACTGACATGCGTTACGTGCATGGATTTATCGTGGTTCATCGATGTTCATCAGCACTCATGTTTTTGCTATTAATATGAATAGAAATTCGCAAGCCGCTCGTAGCGGGGATGATTGGATGAAATAAGTAACACAAATATTTGAAAAAAGCTGAATTCTGATAAAATAATGAATGAAAAAAAGCTGAATCAAGGAATATAATCCATAATTATTATTGCAAAATAATGGAAATCCGTAATAATTTTCTAATATTTTTGTAAAGATATGGCGGTTTGAAAACGTTAAATTTAAGTAATTTTTTGAATACCCCAAATATATTTTCAAAACCTCAATTCGATTACTTGTGTATTACAAGAAAAAAAAAGTATAACAACTGTATAGGTAAAAACGCATTGTTTCGTACCCTAAAGTACAAAAACATTCCAAAAACTTATTCCTTCCAAACGGTTTTCCGCAACTTTGAGGCCGGTGACGTCATAAACCTCACGTTTTTTTATATAGGGCGTTTGACGCGCGGCGCAGATGTCTAACGTATTTTCGCATTTTTGACGTTTCAAGGCTACAATAGATAGTAGGTTTATGTATGTTGCGAATCGGTAAAGCGATCGAGCCCTGGCAAGGCGTATTGATGTTGGTTCAAGCTCAACTGGGTTTGATTATTTTTCAATTTTTGTATTTGATTTAATAACAATTTATCCATCCAATCCATCGAAGAACGATAAAATAAAATGTAGATTTTATTTAGGTAGCATATTCGGGCTAGCAAGCATCTTTGTCTTTTAGAACTTAGAATCAACATTTTCACTCACAAATTACAAATTGTAAATCAGTCTGTTCTGAACTTGTTAACTTCGGGGCTTTTTGTATTATTATCTTAGTTGATTTTCAGACAAGTGGTGTGGCCAGTTCTACATATATAAAACATTAAGTACGGAGCTATAAATGTGGACCATAACTAGTCCATCTTTTGGAAAATTCTTTAAAATCAAGTATTTGATTTAAAATGTGCAATGTTTGCGAGACAATCATACGTTTAAACCAGTTTATCCTTATAAATACTCAGTAGGCTTCAATTTAGAAGGTAATTAGTCAAATTCCCCAGGCATATTAAAAATATGTACCACGCCGATTTCACGCCGATCACGCCGCCGCCGCCGGTCAAAAAACGACCGGACGCCGCCGCCGATGATTTTGCCATCGGCGCACACCTCTAGTCCCCCCCTCTAACTTTTGGACCATAAGTTTTAAAAATATGAAAAAAAATTCATAAGTAGAACTATATAAAAAAATTCTAGGAAAATTATTTTGAACTTGATAGGTTGAATAGTTTTTGAAAAAAAATTACAAAATAATTTCTGAACTAAGTTTGTAATTTAACCGTATAAGCAGGTGTTTATTGTACCTGTAATTTCTACAAAATCACAATGAAATGAAGTTCTTTCAAATAAAGTAAAAACGGTGAAAATCGGTTCACGCATTAAAGAATTATCCCATAAAAATCATCTTCCATACTTTAAGCTCCCGCGCAATAGTTTACTTAATTTGCCGATAGATGTCGCTGTACGTGGAACGCTCATATCATATCCTACATGGCGGTGTTATTTTAACTCTTAAGTGGGGACACTTACTGTGACGGACGGAAAACTACGGAACCCTACACTGAGCGTGGCCCGACACGCTCTTGGCCGGTTTTTTTATTTACATATCTACATCGTTATTATTCTAATTATAAAAAAAACGAAGAGGACAACTAGGCCTAATTGGGATTAATCCCTTAGCCTTAAAGTAACCCTGTGCTATCACGTATATGTTAAGTTAAGAATCTGTTTATACTGGTATGTAAGAGGCGGAAGCTCGATAGCGTTTTCTAAGCGATTAGAATAGCTTAGGGTCGCCCAGACCCAAATAATTATGACCCATAAAGTGCCTTCATCAATTGTTTCCAGCTCTAAGTGGAGGATCGATCGTCAATTTTCATTTGTTTTAAACTTTCAGTGTTTTGTCAATAAGGCGTCTTGCCTTTCGTTCAGTCTAAGAGAGTTTGTGAATAGGTATTGTGTTAAAGTTGGGTGGATAAGTTACTCGTATATGGAAATAGATAGTATAATTATAAAAGGAGGCAGCTGTATTGTGTAAATTATCACGATCCAAAAGAGAACAGCTGGATTTCGTATTTTAGACGAAATATTAGTAGTTTTCGATACAAGTGCGAGAAGTATGTCATTTTGCACGAGTACCGAGGTTAAGACTCGGGACGAGTGAAAATGACACTTCCGCACGTGTGTCGAACAACATTTTTTAATACAATTGCGAAAAAACTACAATGAAATAGAATTACATTTATATTCTGTCAGTGTACGAAAGACAGCTTCATTCAATCGCGCGTTGTTCAAGTAATACTATTGGGTCTCGCATAATACTCCTTTATGCCCAATCGCGCGTAGTTTAGGTGGGTCATTTAGAAGCGGGTCTCGCATAATACTAATTTATTTAAAAATTGGGTCTCGCATAATACTCCTTTATGCCCAATCGCGCGTTGTTCAGGTGGGTCATTTAGAAGCGGGTCTCGCATAATACTCAAAGGAGTATGCCCAATCGCGCGTTGTTCAGGTGGGTCATTTATTATAAGCGGGTCTCGCATAATACTCATTTATTTAAAAAGTATCAATCAGAGTTATTTTTAGCACTAGTGCATAAAATCAAACTTTACGCACGATTTGCAGATCGGATTACTTTTTAGCACTAGTGCATAAAATCAAACTTTACGCACGATTTTCAGCTACATAAACTAAACTTTTTGAGCAATTGTATTAAAAAAATATTTTTGTCAACGTAATGAAATTGCTCTGTAGCTTTTCCCACTAGGTTACTATCTTTACTGTTCTTTATTTATCATATGGCTACATGTCACTGGATATTGATAGGCATTTCTTCTTTCTTCTCTCGAATAATAGTAGTGGGAAAGTAGATGATGAAGAAAATCCAGCGAGTGCTGCGAGGTCCAGATGGGACAGTTGTAACGATGCACGTTACTTTATTATTCTAAGTATAAAAAGTAACCTAAACTAACATTAGAAACTAGTAAAAAAATTATAAACTTAATATAAAGATAAAATAAATAAAAATCGTACGTAAACTTAATTATAGTTCTGCGCGCGATTGTACATTGCGCATAACAACAGCGTCAGCAGTTTTGCTTCAAGTACATTCGAGAACGCGCTGGCGCATCGCCCCTCGGTGACTCTGCGTCTTCCCGTCTTGCGGTGCGGTCTCGCTGCCGGCTGCGTTCGCGAGCTGCGCACCGCGTCCTCTTACGCGCTGGCATATTAAATTTCAAGGAATCGGCTGTGCCCGCCGCTAGTTAATCCCTAGTATTTTGGGAATACTATTTAAGTTAATAGTTGAGTGATACCCGCCGTAGGGGTAATTTACGTACGTCTTGCACCCCAGACAAGGGGTGCAAGATCCGGCTTTAAATCCTCGGCGGTGAGGAGCTCTTCCGTCCCAGCCTGGCCGCAGAGTAGGGTGGACATCAGAGGCCTCTGCCCCCGGCACCAACTGTCACGTCACGTCGCTCCCCGAGTCGCTCTCGCTTCGAACCCCGGACCGCACCACCACCTGCCAACTGCCAGGGGAGTACATACCTGCGACAGTGGAACCAGACAGGCTCATTTCTTTTTTTTAATTTATAAAGTTTTTATTTTATTTTGAAAGCGACTGGGTGTTTTATTGACCACCCAGCCCTACACGCTTCACAGTACAGCTGCCAAGTCTGTTACTCTTTTAGCACCGCCCAGGGATCTCGGTTAGGGTTGTCTAAAGGTGTTTCCTACCAACGCAAAATTGATCCCCAACTATTCTGATATTGTCAAATAAGTAGTAGTTGTAGGTAACTACTTCTAAACGAAATTCTTTGTGAGTACCCTGCCTTACTGTAAAAAATAAAGAATCAAGTCTCTTAGGTGAGTTGACACCTCAAATTTCCTAGAGGAAAATACTACATAGTACCTTTTAAAAGGAAAAGCTCTTTTTTTTTTTTTTTTAATACTACGACGGTGGCAAACAAGCATACGGCCCGCCTGATGGTAAGCAGCTACCGTAACCTATGGACGCCTGCAACTCCACAGGAGTCACATGCGCGTTGCCGACCCTTTACAAAAAGGAGGATTCACTGTGTTGACGGCTAAAGGAACAAGAGGGTCCCTCATCGTCAACACACTGGGTCCTCTTTGAGCTCTTTGGCAACCTTACTCACCAGCAGGAACACAACACTATGAGTAGGGTCTAGTGCTATTTGGCTGTGGTTTTCTGTAAGGTGGAGGTACTTCCCCAGTCGGGCTCTGCTCCAGATTTGAGCGAGATGACATTCGCTGAACGTGCCCTACCACACTAAGCGAGATGCCATTCGCAGTGCCCATACCTCTCTTTCACTCCTGTTGTTACTTTATTATTTTACCAGGACATTCCCTATCTGTCAATACGACAACGCCCTTGATCAGTAACCGTGCCCGATGTCCAATTTCCCGTTTTTTTCTGAATTTACCCCACTGTTGCCACGGATCCCATAATTACGTGTCGAGTCAGAGTCCCGCGGAGCGCTGATGGAATGCTCAGCCGCCTATGATAATCGGTTTCATTTGCCGATCCCATTCCGCCCACGTATTTCCATTTCGCGACGTTGATAGCGTTGTGCGTACGCGTGTAAGACATGTGGCGAATGATAAGATTTAAGATGTGGTCAGGCGCGGCTCAATGCGTAATTTCTTCGCTCCGCTACTCCACGATAGCTTGTTCATTATCCATCCAGGGGCCGTATTTTAACTTTATAACACGTTGAAGACACAATGCAACTTCAATACAACTCCAATGCATTAACAACGCAATACAGCTACGGCATAAACATCTGAATCAGAAATAGCAAAATTTGCTTGAGAAATATTCCAACGCAACTCCAATAAAACTTCAATATTGGTTGAACGTTTGTTGTGTGTTGGAGTTATGTTTGAGATAGGTAATATTTTTAAATTAGAATCCGGCACCAGGCATGTACAAAAGAAGTACCCACCTAGGACGATTTGTAATGATTTATAAAGGGCTGCCACAATAGATCAAATCTGGGCGGCATATCGATAGCCCAATTAAGAATAATAATGGTGTTTTTTTTCAACCCTTAGTCATATTGTGCGAGTTGATTCGGTAGGCCATGCTGAACAACGTTTACTATGGGGCTAACTCCGAAATAGCGGAATTTATTTTGGCTGTTTCATACATTTCGATCAAACAATCAGATGTCGATTCTATGGGAAGGCCAAAATATACAATATTGGGATTTTGATGTTGGTCAGAGAGAAAAAGTTGTTCTGTATGGTCTACCTAATCACCTAGTAGTCCTAGTAGTTGCGTGTGCACAAACCATAAAAAGGTCAAATACGGCTTTTCGTGAATAAAGGATTTCCTTCGGCCTGACTATTCCTTAGGATCCAAGGATAGTTTTAAGAAGTGGAGCCACCAAGATTTTTAATGTAAATTTTTAGGGGGGGGGGGGGCTCTCACTTCTACGATCGCAAAAAACATTTTGATTACGTAGATTTTTTCCATTTCAATTTTTAGGACCGTCAACAGTTTTTTTACTATACCCCGTAAATATAACGTTTTAGTTTGACATTAGATTTTTCTTTAAAGAAAGAATAATAGGGGTCTCTAAAGCACCTTTTATTTTTTCAAGATTCATAATTGTTTATAAGTTATGGTATTTTTCCTTGTGAAATAGGGAAATTCAAAATAAGTTTTTTTATTTTACATGTTTTTGCTTTGGAACGGTGTCAAAATTGTACCATAAATGAATTGGGCATCCCCGATTTATACGAAAACGATACGAAAATTGGCCTAGTAGCTTAACTGATGTAAAGCCTGACCAGAAATATATGATCATGCGCCATGTTGCGGAATTTCACTGGAACTAATTTCTTACACTGGCAATAATTTAAATGACAGAATGATATACATGTGTGAGTGCATGTGATAGGCTGTCACTGTTGTCAAGTGTCATTGAGACGGTTTACTTGAATAAAAATAAAGTGTTGAATATTAAATAATAAACCACAAAAAGTTCCCAAAATTATCCATATTCAAGAGCGTAACATTGTAAATAGTGTATATAATAAATTGATGTAAATAATATGCTCGGAAAATGATACTATTTCGCTGTGAAACATTTTCAAATTAACATCAGAGCTGACAGGCAAATCAGTGACAAATCAAGATGTCACTATACCATAAAGAATAACACGCTCTATGACTGTTGCCATATAAATGAGAATAATAGCGCCCTCTTGACAATAATCATATATTTCTGGTCAGGCTTTAGATATCTATAGTGGCGAGCCTCCCGGCTCCACTTCTCAAATCCATTCTTGGGTCCCAAGGAATAATCATGCTGAAGGAAATCTCTTGTTCACGAAAAGCCGTATATTTATATCTACAACTGCCACGGGGTTGAAGAAACTCTATATAACGCTATAAAAGAATAAAAATAAACATAGAAGATATTTATTGTTCAATGTACGCACATTATTACAATGCACTTACAATATAGAGGGCGACAGCCACGTTTATCATGTTTTATAACACAGTGAGCACGCACTAGGGACTATTATATAACAATAAGTAAATTTATCTTAATTTTTTACGATTTCTTGTGTTTTCTTTTACAAGTAATACAAAATGTCTCTAAATTCACCCATAGAAAGTGATCCGTAAAAATTGCTCAATACTTTAAAAAGTGGGTACTTATTAGAATTTAAATGCACTAATTCCAATGTGGTCAAATCGAGCTTTTTTATCACTAAACACGAGTATAAATCGTGCCTTTGGGTAGCTTTAGGAGAATATTGAGCTGCTATACCTAGCTAACGATTTATTGTTACATTTTAGGTATGTGAATAAGCCTGAAGACCTTTTGATTGCGTTTGCCCATATAACCAAACTGCCTAAACGCTTCAACAGAAACGGATGCAAATGATTCCGGCGATTTGCAAACCAAAGCCATAATCCTCTCGAAATTGCGTTAAATTACCGCATGACGGCTAAGGGCGAATAATGGGGCTGTGTATGAACGCCACAAAGGATAATTGTATGGGACTAGGTTTATGCAGAAACGTAACATTCACAAACAATTCAATTAATATTTAGTGCCTCCTGCTCTTACTCAAGCTAGTTCCCTTTAGAGCGAGTAAGTGCGTGGATGTAATTCGTTTATAGAATCATTACGGTACGTCGAAAACATAATTTACGAATCAGCCCATTGGACCCGATTTTGTACACAATTTTCTTCAACATCATATCCCAAAGTACAATTTTATTGAAATTTGAACTTAGTGCTAACGGAATAAGGTTGTTTAAACAACTAAGGGACACAGTTAGAGGTCAAGAAAAGTAATAAGTGAGGGTTGATTTGTGAGGGAATATTCATGAGCGTTTACTTAAGACGTAGGTTAAATTATTCAAGTATATCCGGTAGTCGTTTAATTAATTAGAGGATACAATTATGTGTACCTACACAAATATCTATTTATACATGTTTAAGTAAGTATACACGGTGCTCGTGAGGATTGCGAGAGACTTTAACAGTCCATTCCTGATCATAATTGGAGACTAAAATGTCGTATAAACTTTTCTGGAATTCGCCTAGTTTCAGAGTTACTATCAATTAAATAAAAAAATATTTTTTATTGTGACTCAGTGCAAAACGCTTTTTTGATGGCGATTTCACCCTTTATGGGGTCTAGTCTAGACATTCTTATTGACAGATATCAAAGTGCCAAGGAATACTTTACGTAAACTATTTTTTACGAAAAAAAATGTACTAATTTATTTTAATCGACAGTTTTACCAATAACATTTATGTTTTCATGTTCAAAATCATTAAAAAATCGAAAAAAAAAACAAAAGAAGATAATTTTTTTTTGGCGAAATTGACCTAAATTTATATAACATTTATTACTCCATATGACCTCAGAAATTCGTGGTTAAAATCTCTCGCAATGCTCACGAGCACCGTGTATAAAACGTGAAAAAAGGACGTTCGAGGTCGGTTTAGCAAGTAACGGTGAGCAACAAACCGTTTGGTCTATGATTTTGCCTTTTAAGTAAAACCAGGCAACAAAACTTTGAATACATATATCGCGTATCGGTTTGGTGCAGCTTTGCAGTCATATTGGGTTTATAGGATCATAAATTTCAGTTTCCTACTAGAACGAACAGAACTTACGGCTCTAGAAATGGTGGCAATCGGTACATCGATACTGGCTGAAGGACGGGGTCCTGTTCTCAATATTGTTTTTCAGAATATAAATTCTGGTTCTGAAGGAGTTATAGAGGGAGAAACTTTTTTTAATATTTAGAACCGGTTTTTTTTTCAAAAAAAAATATTTTTGTCAAAAAAATGTTTCAACTCAAGTTATTTTTAAAGACCCAATGAATGACGTTGAAGTGCCACACACGCTGATGGTTTCAGAATTCATTTTTTGTGATAAATAGTTACAAATGTATGGAGTACCCGTCATAAATATTTTTTTAAGGATTATATGATATGAAATTTGTAAGTACATCTATATTCCCAATTTCTATACCCTTTTCAGCACTCTTTATAACTAGTTTAGACCTACCAAATCGGGTACTTACGGGTATTTACCAGGTGCTTTGCATTCCTACCTCTATCCAGCATAGCTGAAGCAGTTTTTAGAGGGAAGTTTTAACTCGGAGTGGATAGAGAAGAGAGTGACTGACAATTGGTTAAGTAATTACACAGGGAGCTACACTCAAGGGCCATGAAAAAGGGTCACATTGTATGGAAATTTCTATACGAAATGACCTGGACCCCCAAATATACAAAGTGTAACAAAAATGCTGGTGATCTGTGATTTTAAGGGCATAATCGTAGTCTTATTAGAAAAAACTAACAAAAAAAAAATTTTCTCGCGAAAATTTTTTTTTTGTTTTGTATGGCCGGCTGGGACGACGTGACCCTTATAAAAAAATTCGCATCCAAAGAATGTATCTCCTACTTTTTCTTACTCGCAATATGGTACCAATTTTGCCCTTAAACATATAAGTGAGTATTTCTACTCATGTACTTTTAGCTGTCATTTATACATTCGTCAACACCTTTATAAGAACATAGATAATACACTCGATGAAAAGTCTATCTAGTCTATTCCCCAAAATAACACTTGTTCTATAAAAGCGCCAAAATAGTATTGCGTAATCGCATGCAAACACGACTATTAATATAAAATAAATTACTGCCAACCTAAGAAACCTAAATAAACGCAGCGTTTTTAGAAAAAAGAAACTTAAAAAAAGAAAAAATAAAAGAACCACAGACCAACGTCGTAGTTTTTTACGTTTCCCGTTCGTTTGTTGGGGCAAATTGCAAACTTTGAAAGTAATTTAGGTATTTTTACTAATCTCTGTAGCTCTTTAATAATTGATCAAATAAAGGCGGTGTGTATTTGTGTTAGTAATGTTAGTATTATTGAAAAATAGTGTTTTAAAAGGTAAAACTTAAATGATTGTTGATTATGTTGACAAAATAACTGCGATATCCATGAAGTTTTCAATTTCGCATTTTATGTAAAAGTGTATTCGTAGAAAAAGTATTGTATGCAACGTCTTATAAGTAGGTAAAAAAATGTTCGTGGCGTTTTTCTTAACAATTTTCGTCTACGGCTCAAATTGTTACCCACGCCACTCACCTTTTTTGACCCCTCTTATACAACTGTTGCATAGTAGTATTTTGTGCAACAGGTACATAATAAGGGTTCTTAAGATTCGAGGGTCGAAGTTACAAAATGAGGCGAAGCCGAATTTTGTAATAACAGACCCGAGAATTTTAAGAACTAATTATGTACCGTTGCACACGAAACTTTTTCTACGACAGTAGCAAAAACTTAATTAATAAATAATTTTAAAGTTCTTAAGTATCACGAGTACATAAATCAATTTTGTTTTAAGATTTTTTTTATCAACTCTTACTTTTGTGCCGAAGTCTTCGGTTCAAAATTAACATAAACTTCTTGATATTAACATAATATACGAGTTTAAATACAAAAATTAAGCCGAACATTGTGTTGAAACTTTTTAAATATTAACTTTTTAGGGTTCCGTAGTCAACTAGGAACCCTTATAGTTTCGCCATGTCTGCCCGTCCGTCCGTCCGTCCGTCCGCGGATAATCTCAGTGACCGTTAGCACTAGAAAGCTGAAATTTGGTACTAATATGTATATCAATCACGCCGACAAAGTGGTAAAATAAAAAGTGGAATTTTTTATTTTATTAGGGTACCTCCCCTATACGTAAAGTGGGGAGTGATTTTTTTTTTCATTTCAACCCTAACGTGTGATATATTGTTGGATAGGTATTTAAAAATGAATAGGGGTTTACTAAAATCATTTTTCGATAATGTAAATATTTTCGGAAATAATCGCTCCAGAAGTAAAAAAATATGCGTCCCCCCCCCCTCTAACTTTTGAACCATAAGTTTTAAAAATATGAAAAAAATCTCAAAAGTAGAACTTCATAAAAACTTTCTAGGAAAATTATTTTAAACTTGATAGGATGAATAGTTTTTGAAAAAAAAATTACAAAATAATTTCTGAACTAAGTTTGTAATTTAACCGTATAGCAGGTGTTTATTGTACCTGTAATTTGTACAAAATTACAATGAAATGACGTGCTTTCAAATAAAGTAAAAACGGTGAAAATCGGTTCACGCAATAAAGAATTATTCCATAAAAATCATCTTCCATACTATAAGCTCGCGCGCAATAGTTTACTTAATTTGCCGATATATGTCGCTGTACGTGGAACTCTCATATCATATCCTACATGGCGGTGTTATTAACTCTTAAGTGGGGACACTTACTGTGACGGACGGAAAACTACGGAACCCTACACTGAGCGTGGCCCGACACGCTCTTGGCCGGTTTTTTACTAAATGTCATAGACAGATCACGAGTTGGTTTTTAATTGCAAAAAAATATGGCTTCGTTCAAGTAACTCTCAATGCAAAAGTTTACATTAAAGTACTATTATGCTTTTCATAAATATGAAACTAAATAATTTAAGATATTAATACTTTAAAAAAGACATGATAATGTTTTTATCATAGTTTGTGCAAAAATAATTTCAAGTGTATATCAATTTGAAAATATAATTTATATTGTAAACAAGAACGAACCCTTTTTAGACATGGCACCTGGAAGTCAGTGTATTAAAAAAACAAAAACAGTTGCACAATATGTTTTGTGTGACTGCTAGCAGTTATAGAAAGTACCTATAGACAAATAGACTTTAGCGCCTTCACTTAAATGATGTAGTTTTAGATACCACTATCAGTCATTTAATTAGCATATAGAAGTGCTGGAGTAGAAAATAGTAGTTTATGCAACAGTTGTATAAGAGGGGTCAAAAAAGGTGAGTGGCGTGGGTAACAATTTGAGCCATAGGCGAAAATTGTTAAGAAAAACGCCACGAACATTTTTTTACCTACTTATACGACGTTGCATACAATACTTTTTCTACGAATACACTTACTTTTACATAACATGCGAAATTGAAATCTTCATGGATATCGCAGTTATTTTGTCAACATAATCAACAATCATTTAAGTTTTACCTTTTAAAACACTATTTTTCAATAATACTAACATTACTAACACACACTACCGTTATTTGATCAATTATTAAAGAGCTACAGAGATTAGTAAAAATGCCTAAATTACTTTCAAAGTTTACAATTCGCCCCAACAAACGAACGGGAAACGTAAAAAACTACGAAGTAGGTCTGTGGTTCTTATAATTTTTTCTTTTTTAAAGTTTTTTTTTCTAAAAACGCTGCGTTTATTTAGGTTTCTTAGGTTAGCAGTAATTTATTTTATATTAATAGCTGTGTTTGCACGCGATTCCGCGATACTATTTTGGCGCTTTTATAGAACAAGTGTTATTTTGGGGAATAGACTAGATAGACTTTTCATCGAGTGTATTATCTATGTTCTTATAAAGGTGTTGACGAATGTATAAATGATAGATAAAAGTACAGGAGTAGAAAAACTACTATTATAGAATTGCGTCCACTAAAAAATTACATGAATGACTTCCGGATATACTTAAATAATTTCAGCCTATAATAATTTCAACGTACCTCGTTGCGAAACCTACTTATATATGTCTTGACAAATACCATGTACCTTACCTACCCATTTAATCCCGTCTAAAGACGAAACTCAAGTACTCGATCCTCGGGGTTTCCTAGCAAAAAGGAGATAAGTACATTTATTGTTCATCTATTAAAGAGTGATTGTGATAATTTGCCACTATTACGCAACCTAGAAATGTAACACACCGAAAAAGGGATAATAGCCTCAGGTAAACCTAATCTGTCCCTAGCGGTTCTTTATTGGCTTAATGGAACTGTTCTGTTCTCTTTTACCCTCTAAATATTTTCTGTAGTTCAGGTCATTTAAAAAAAAAATCATAAGACATGGACTTGATTAAAGTGTAATATTTTTTGGTATCATCAAAAATCGATATGTAAAATTATGTTTTGTTGTTCAATAGTGTACGAGTATAATGTTAAAAAAACCGGCCAAGTGCGTGTCGGTCCACGCATAATGGAGGGTTCCGTACAAATGGAATAAGAACCAAACAAATACCGAAAGGTCGTATCTGATGCCTATGGAAGAAGCCATTTAGGGTTCATTTTACATTGGACATTTCATAGACTAAGTATTCAACAGAAGAAAATAGCCTTAACCGTAAAGGGCTCAAGTCTCAACAATAAAGTCTATGAATATACGACTGAGATGACCATAGCGAAACAAAAAAAATATGTCCCATTCCATCTACGCCTTCTTATACCCTACCTTACCCTACTCGGCATAATTTTGCGTTTCAATGAATATACCAAATATTTTGACTTGTCCCCATATTAATATTTTTATTTTATTAAAAAAAAAATATACCGGGAAATTTAATTATCAAGCTTAGGATTTTTCTATGGATTTTCTGTTCTAATAATCTAAGTCAATCATAATATCTAGTTTCGCCAAACAATTCAATCCAGTCTTGCCCATTTGATTATCCTAAATTGGATAGGTACAATTTATTAAAATATTTCCAGATTCGCCGACCTCGTTCGTACACAAAAAAACTTGTTATCTAGTTAATGTACCAAGTAAAAATGAGGCAAAGAAAATTCGGGTGAGTTTAAGGGCCATAAAAATTTCAAGTGTTCTCGGCATAGGAGACAAAGCTTTCCTGGAAATATGTCTCGTCAGCTCAATTGACAAACAATATAAATATGTTGTATACAAGGGGCCTTGGGGCTTAATACAGCGATTTTCTGGTACGCTACACGACTTCAAAATCAATCAAAGTTTAACCTTTAACGTATCACGTTCTCTCTGACTCTCCGCGCTTAAATGTGAAGCTTAAGTCTGTTTACGACCGTACCATCAATATTTCTAAGCATGCTTTACAAGAAAGTCTGGTAATATAAAAATAAATGGTACTTAACTCGGTAATATAAAGCAAAGTTGCAGTTTGGCGCTCTATTAGTGATTAACAGTTGAAATCTGAGTACCTACAGCAGGGGGCTTAGCCAAGATGACAATCGTTTGTAGAAAACGAAACGAAACGCTATCGGTCTCTCTATCACTCTTTCATACTAGTGATATAGATATCTCTATCGCGATATCGCGTTTCGATTCGTTTTCTTTTCTACAAGCGATTGCCATCTTGGATAAGCCCCTACTCGATACGAGAATAATGTAACCGTTAACCGTAACATATTATCACACGTTTATTAGCTCGAGAAATAAAATACTTTCCAAATGAATTCAAAGTTTTGCGAGTTGCTTTGCTTTTCTATGTTATTAGATGAGATTGACTTTAGGGCTGTTGGTTCGCTAAAAGATAATTTTTCAGAAACCTCAATTTCAAATTGCTGCAAAGGATAAGGTAAGTTTATTATTATACTAAAGGGTATATTTGCTAAGGGTATTTTTTATAAGGGTATATTTTTATTTAGTACTGGTCAAATAGCGTTTAAGCTACTGAATAATAAGCAAAAGCAAGAAGCACACTTGGCTCTAATTGGCTTCCAACTAGAAGTCGTTATGGGTCGTTATTCAGTAATACCTTCCCCCGGCAGCAATAAAACTTTGCTTCTGGCCACTGATAGTTTGGACTATAGTGCTTTTTTGAGCTAAACGGTACTTTGTTTAAACTTTAATCCGAAATCCGTGATTTTACGAGTAACTGTGATCCGTGTTTCTACTCTTTTTAGGTTTCCGTAGCCAAAATAGCAAAAACGGAACCCTTAGGCAAGTCAAGTCAAAAATGTGTTTATTCAAGTAGGCGTAGCAACAAGCACTTTCGAATCGTCAGTTACAATTATATTATCTAAATCTAATATATAATTCAGAGAAATATAAAATAAAATAAAATTTACATGTCATAATATGTATGATAATAATTTCACAATTTCACAATAAGATCGTCAAAACTTAAGATTAAAATATATATATAATAAAATACTAATCTAGAATGTTTCTAGAACAAAGTCTAAGTCAGAAGGAAAACTTCACTAAACATTTTTTTAATAAACCAATAGTATACATTTTTAACAGTTTCATTTAACACATGGTGTTTTTTTTCCTCTCACACGTGCGTTCGTGCGCACAATAACGCTTCGTATGTAAAGATCAACTTAGCAAACTTGTATCATAATGTACTATTAGTGCGATGGCAAAATCGCGCTGACTGAGTTGCTAGTAGTGATGGGCCGGGGGAACGTGCCTCGTTCCCGGGAGCGTGCCCCGCAGGCACGTTCCCGGGAATTCCCCACTTTCCCGGGCACGTTCACCAAACAGGGGAAAGTTGCATACAAGGTGAAAATGTTCCATAAGTGAAAATTAAAAATGAAATAGATAAAAAGCATATGTACAGAACAGAGTACATTGTACACCCTAAAGTTGCAATAAAGATTGTTTGTTATTGTTATTACCAAAGATACCAAAGATTACTAGCTATAATATGATTCTATTCGCTGATGACATTTCTGTATTGATACCAGATGATAAGCACGATAAAAATATGTATTTGACTAATATTCATACAAACAAGTGTAACAAAAATGCTGGTGATCTGTGATTTTAAGGGCATAATCGTAGTCTTATTAGAAAAAACTAAGAAAAAAAAATTTTTCTCGCGAAAATTTTTTTTTTGTTTTGAATGGCCGGCTGGGACGACGTGACCCTTATAAAAAAATTCGCATCCAAAGAATGTATCTCTTACTTTTTCTAACTCGCAATATGGTACCAATTTTGCCCTTAAACATATAAGTGAGTTTTTCTACTCATGTACTTTTAGCTGTCATTTATACATTCGTCAACACCTTTATAAGAACATAGATAATACACTCGATGAAAAGTCTATCTAGTCTATTCCCCAAAATAACACTTGTTCTATAAAAGCGCCAAAATAGTATTGCGTAATCGCGTGCAAACACGACTATTAATATAAAATAAATTACTGCCAACCTAAGAAACCTAAATAAACGCAGCGTTTTTAGAAAAAAAAACTTAAAAAAAGAAAAAAATAAATGAACCACAGACCTACGTCGTAGTTTTTTACGTTTCCCGTTCGTTTGTTGGGGCAAATTGCAAACTTTGAAAGTAATTTAGGTATTTTTACTAATCTCTGTAGCTCTTTAATAATTGATCAAATAAAGGCGGTGTGTATTTGTGTTAGTAATGTTAGTATTATTGATAAATAGTGTTTTAAAAGGTAAAACTTAAATGATTGTTGGTTATGTTGACATAATAACTGCGATATCCATGAAGTTTTCAATTTCGCATTTTATGTAAAAGTAAGTGTATTCGTAGAAAAAGTATTGTATGCAACGTCTTATAAGTAGGTAAAAAAATGTTCGTGGCGTTTTTCTTAACAATTTTCGCCTACGGCTCAAATTGTTACCCACCCCACTCACCTTTTTTGACCCCTCTTATACAACTGTTGCATAAACTACTATTATAGAATTGCGTCCACTAAAAAATTACATGAATGACTTCCGGATATACTTAAATAATTTCAGCCTATAATAATTTCAACGTACCTCGTCGCGAAACCTACTTATATATGTCTTGACAAATACCATGTACCTTACCTACCCATTTAATCCCGTCTAACGACGAAACTCAAGTAGGGTGATTGTGCTAGTTTCCCGTCCATGGTCAGTTTCCGTCCACCTGACGGTTCTGCTACAAATATATGGAGAAAACTTAAACGTAAATGAATTTTCCTGCGGAAGTTTGGTCTTGTTGCGATCCATAATATATAAGAAACAATTCTACTATCATAAAAAAGTAATTTGACAAATAGTGCCTTTAAAAAAAAAACATTAATAGCCGCCTCGAATTCGGCCCTAGCAAATGTCATCGCAATGAAGAAAAAAACTTGTGGCGGGAAAAGTTTATGATGAGTTTTATTAATGATTTAGGCAGTGCACTAAATATGTTTGGCACGAATTATCTATTTTAAAGTTAATTGTACAATATTTTAAGTGGAGATTAAAGTTTTAGAATATAATTAATATATAAACTTTGTGGACCAAAACTAGCAGAGCAATTTGGTATAAATTTCAGTTTTGCGACCACCTGATCCCGGACACCCAGACAGCTAGGTAAATATTTCTAATGGTTATCTTACTTCAAAATACTTATTTAATACGTAATATTATAGTATATAGTAGTATGGTAATATTTTATTTGATTACCTACACACTTTAGTTTCTGTCCATTCCTCATATAATGTTACGTAAATAAATGTAATAAATAAAACATTTCAATGACTTGAGCAAAGACTAAAACTAGCTCTTCTGTTGCATTGTTATCGTTAATATACGAGTTATTTGTGAGTAGACAAAACTATAATTAACATTAGAATGACCAAATGGTAGTAGAATAACAATTATAACCTCCATACTATGGCGTGCTCTGCTTATTTCACTTCAAAAGAAAGCTTTGTGATCGTGCCATTGCCATCGTTCGTACACACACACACGCACACACACCCGTACATCTTTCACAATGAATATTATCCGTTATTTTCACTAAGCACTATCACATCACCTTTATCTATATTTACCGGCAATTAAAACCACACGAAAACAAACAAACAAAAACATGCGCTGTTAAATATTTGAACAAATATCCGAAAAAAGGAAGTCTCGTGTTTTGAGCTGATTACTATGAAAAAAGCTACTTTTTTAAATAGTCGCATAACATCCGGATCTGATCGGAACCAATCGGAAACCTTCGGCGGCACGATTCCGGGTAATGCACGACCCTTAGAGAATTCAACCAACCGGAGTCGCCATTGACAGGCGTTCCCCTTTGCCGAAAGCATATGACCAGTGGTCATGCATACACCTATTTGTACGTTACGTACGAATAGCCACAGAATACACTTGACGTTCCCCTCCCCCGCAAAAATCGGCAGACTTGCTTTGTAAAGAAAACGGCAGTCATGGCTACTCCGGGTTGAATTCTCTAAGGAACGACCCAATAATGAACGATCCAATGCGCGGTTGACTACGCTAGTCGTGTCAATTGCATTAAGCCTTGGCCAAACAGCAAGCGTGGCGCACATGTTAACAGGTTAGCGACGTCAAACAGACTGCGTCCCGCCGGCGCCGCGCCCCGCTTCTGTCGCGCCCCGCGCCGCGCGGCCTCTGGCGTCCACGCGGCGCGGGCGTAGCGCTGCGCGGCGGGACGCGGCGGCACGCTGCGCCGCGCTGGGTCACATCAGTCGGACGTTAGGCAGCGCGGTGCGTAGCAATATACTGTGATTGTGATTATGGATATAGAAAAAAATATCTTCTCTTCGAAAAAATAATCTTGGCTTCGGAAGGAATGAGCGAGTCACGCCCGCATCGCGCGCGGCCCCGCCGCGTTCGCGCGCGCGATGAGGGCGTGTTGAGAGCGCGAGACCGGCGCGATCCGCGCGCGCCCTGTTTGAACAGTCATCGCTTCGGCTTCACGCGGCGCGGACGCGGCGCTGCGCCACGCTTGCTGTTTGGCCAAGGCTTTATAGTACAAGCAGTGACAGTGGTTAACATTAAGGGCCTACAATATCATTGTTTGGTGATAAAATGCCTTAGTTATAATATTCGATTGTTTGGTTGAGTTAAATATAATACCGTGACCGATTTAACAATACATACTTACTTGTATGGAAAAAACAAATTTATAAAAACTAACTACGCCATTTCGTTTCCTTAATCGTACCTAACTGTATGCTAATATTAACGGAAATAAAGAAACACGGTGTTAATCCTTACTATCATTAGTTTTTAGGATTCCGTAGCCAAAATGGCAAAAACGGAAACCTTATAGTTTCGTCATGTCCGTAGTTCGTCCGTATGCCATGGCCATTTTTTATTTGGAGACTATAACTAATATTGATGAAATTATAACAGAAGGTGTATTTTGTATACCCCTACTTAGTATTGTAGTAAAATTGCTGAAAATAATTTTTTTAGAGGGGAGCCACAAGGGGTTTTCCATACTTGTAACAATTTTTTTTTACCAAAAATCATCATGTTGCACATCAATCGATAGGACTTTAAAAATGACATTGAGGTTTGTTTTATCATTTTTTGATTAAGTGGATATTTTCAAAAATAATCGCCCAACTCAGTGGACGAAAACTGGCAGAGCCCAGGACGGAAAACTGACATTTATGGACGAAAACTAACGAATACCCCACTTTCTCAAATAATATTTTTTATACAAAATCTCGCAAGTATGGATAATTATCGCGTAATATTAACATAAACTAGTCTATATAAGCTATAAAATGAAATATAATACATTTAAGTAAGGGTACTTTAAGATATTCTTTTTGCATCACAAAGCTGGTAAAATCGATAAGTGGACGAAAAGTAGCACAATTACCCTACTCGATCCTCGGGGTTTCCTAGCAAAAAGGAGATAAGTACATTTATTGTTCATCTATTAAAGAGTGATTGTGATAATTTGCCACTATTAGGCAACCTAGAAATGTAACACACCGAAAAAGGGATAATAGCCTCAGGTAAACCTAATCTGTCCCTAGCGGTTCTTTATTGGCTTAATGGAACTGTTCTGTTCTCTTTTACCCTCTAAATATTTTCTGTAGTTCAAGTCATTTAAAAAAAAAAAATCATAAGACATGAACTTGATTAAAGTGTAATATTTTTTGGTATCATCAAAAATCGATATGTAAAATTATGTTTTGTTGTTCAATAGTGTACGAGTATAATGTTAAAAAAACCGGCCAAGTGCGTGTCGTTCCACGCATAATGGAGGGTTCCGTACAAATGGAATAAGAACCAAACAAATACCGAAAGGTCGTATCTGATGCCTATGGAAGAAGCCATTTAGGGTTCATTTTACATTGGACATTTCATAGACTAAGTATTCAACAGAAGAAAATAGCTTGAACCGTAAAGGGCTCAAGTCTCAACAATAAAGTCTATGAATATACGACTGAGATGACCATAGCGAAACAAAAAAAATATGTCCCATTCCATCTACGCTTTCTTATACCCTACCTTACCCTACTCGGCATAATTTTGCGTTTCAATGAATATACCAAATATTTTGACTTGTCCCCATATTAATATTTTTATTTTATAAAAAAAAAATATACCGGGAAATTTAGTTATCAAGCTTAGGATTTTTCTATGGATTTTCTGTTCTAATAATCTAAGTCAATCATAATATCTAGTTTCGCCAAACAATTCAATCCAGTCTTGCCCATTTGATTATCCTAAATTGGATAGGTACAATTTATTAAAATATTTCCAGATTCGCCGACCTCGTTCGTACACAAAAAACTTGTTATCTAGTTAATGTACCAAGTAAAAATGAGGCAAAGAAAATTCGGGTGAGTTTAAGGGCCATAAAAATTTCAAGTGTTCTCGGCATAGGAGACAAAGCTTTCCTGGAAATATGTCTCGTCAGCTCAATTGACAAACAATATAAATATGTTGTATACAAGGGGCCTTGGGGCTTAATACAGCGATTTTCTGGTACGCTACACGACTTCAAAATCAATCAAAGTTTAACCTTTAACGTATCACGTTCTCTCTGACTCTCCGCGCTTAAATGTGAAGCTTAAGTCTGTTTACGACCGTACCATCAATATTTCTAAGCATGCTTTACAAGAAAGTGGTAATATAAAAATAAATGGTACTTAACTCGGTAATATAAAGCAAAGTTGCAGTTTGGCGCTCTATTAGTGATTAACAGTTGAAATCTGAGTACCTACAGCAGGGGGCTTAGCCAAGATGACAATCGTTTGTAGAAAACGAAACGAAACGCTATCGGTCTCTCTATCACTCTTTCATACTAGTGATATAGATATCTCTATCGCGATATCGCGTTTCGATTCGTTTTCTTTTCTACAAGCGATTGTCATCTTGGATAAGCCCCTACTCGATACGAGAATAATGTAACCGTTAACCGAAACATATTATCACACGTTTATTAGCTCAAGAAATAAAATACTTTCCAAATGAATTCAAAGTTTTGCGAGTTGCTTTGCTTTTCTATGTTATTAGATGAGATTGACTTTAGGGCTGTTGGTTCGCTAAAAGATAATTTTTCAGAAACCTCAATTTCAAATTGCTGCAAAGGATAAGGTAAGTTTATTATTATACTAAAGGGTATATTTGCTAAGGGTATTTTTTATAAGGGTATATTTTTATTTAGTACTGGTCAAATAGCGTTTAAGCTACTGAATAATAAGCAAAAGCAAGAAGCACACTTGGCTCTAATTGGCTTCCAACTAGAAGTCGTTATGGGTCGTTATTCAGTAATACCTTCCCCCGACAGCAATAAAACTTTGCTTCTGGCCACTGATAGTTTGGACTATAAAGTGCCTTTTTGAGCGAAACGGTACTTTGTTTAAACTTTAATCCGAAATCCGTGATTTTACGAGTAACTGTGATCCGTGTTTCTACTCTTTTTAGGTTTCCGTAGCCAAAATAGCAAAAACGGAACCCTTAGGCAAGTCAAGTCAAAAATGTGTTTATTCAAGTAGGCGTAGCAACAAGCACTTTCGAATCGTCAGTTACAATTATATTATCTAAATCTAATATATAATTCAGAGAAATATAAAATAAAATAAAATTTACATGTCATAATATGTATGATAATAATTTCACAATTTCACAATAAGATCGTCAAAACTTAAGATTAAAATATATATATAATAAAATACTAATCTAGAATGTTTCTAGAACAAAGTCTAAATAAGTCAGAAGGAAAACTTCACTAAACATTTTTTTAATAAACCAATAGTATACATTTTTAACAGTTTCATTTAACACATGGTGTTTTTTTTCCTCTCACACGTGCGTTCGTGCGCACAATAACGCTTCGTATGTAAAGATCAACTTAGCAAACTTGTATCATAATGTACTATTAGTGCGATTGCAAAATCGCGCTGACTGAGTTGCGAGTAGTGATGGGCCGGGGGAACGTGCCTCGTTCCCGGGAGCGTGCCCCGCAGGCACGTTCCCGGGAATTCCCCACTTTCCCGGGCACGTTCCCCAAACAGGGGAAAGTTGCATACAAGGTGAAAATGTTTCATAAGTGAAAATTAAAAATGAAATAGATAAAAAGCATATGTACAGAACAGAGTACATTGTACACCCTAAAGTTGCAATAAAGATTGTTTGTTATTGTTATTACCAAAGATACCAAAGATTACTAGCTATAATATGATTCTATTCGCTGATGACATTTCTGTATTGATACCAGATGATAAGCACGATAAAAATATGTATTTGACTAATATTCATACAACTATTGACTCTATATGTAATTGGTTAGAATTAAATAACTTGACAATTAACATAAGTAAAACTAAATTTATACAATTTTGTAACATTAAAACAAATACAGAAAATTTGGATATCATTTGTAGAGGCCATACAATAGAAGAAGACAACGAAACACGATTTCTTGGATTGATAATAGATCGGCATTGTAAATGGAGATCTCATGTAGACAATGTATGCAGCCGACTAGACAGATTTTCACACGCGCTACGGAGACTACAACGCGTATCTGACGAAAAAACTGTCATTATAGCCTATCATGGGTATGTCGCCTCACTGCTGAGGTTTGGTCTGATCATTTGGGGTAACTCACCAGACATAAAGAGAGTGTTTATTAGCCAGAAAGATTGTATCAGAGCTATTTGCGGAAAAGGACCCTTAGAACCTTGTAGACCTCTCTTCAAAAAACTAAAACTGCTTACCTTGACTAGCTTATACATCTTAGAAATATGCATGTTTGTAAAGGCAAACATAAAGCAATTCACCAAAGTTACTGTAAATCCAAACCTACGTCCTAGAGATCCCACCAGGTTGGTTGGACTAAAATGCAACAGTGCATTATTTGAAAATAATTGTTATATAATGTCAATCAAAATTTATAATCATCTACCGCCAGATATTAGGGAAATTAGTGACATTAAGCAATTTAAACGGACACTGTATTTGTGGCTCTTAGACAAAAAAAATTATAACCTTAAGGCTTTTTTTGACTATAGTAATGTTTAATATTGTATTTTATTTAAAAAAAAGACATCCTGTTAGCTTTAATAATCGCCTGTACATATACATAGATTTAGATATACATAGATATAATTTAAATTAAGGCCTCATTGCATGCTAATTATAGCTAAATGTGTGATTGTTTATATTATTTTAAGATCTATTGTTAACCACATTTAATGCAAATAAAGAACTATACTATACTATTATTTATTGTAGCCAAAATAAGATAAATATTTATAAGTACTTATATGTATTTCAATTATATTATTTTATCAGAAAAATAAATTGTTTATTGAAAAGTAGTAGTAGAAAAAACTAAAAATTCAACAATGTCATTAATAGTCATTATTAAATTTGAAAATAAATAATCTAAAAACAATAAATTCAATTAATAATAGAAATACCATTATTTTTTGTATTTTGCAGTAAAAATATTTAAAAAAATATTTATGGGAAAAAATAAGAATATTTTATAAATATGTTTTAAATATATACCTATTCCCTGGCGTAAGTCTGATGATTGCTGTACGATTTTTACTTCATTTCATTTGTTTTTTTTTAGCGTGAACAAAAAATAATTTTATAAAAATGTGATTATTAAAAAAAGATGCGGTTCTGTGATGATTTTTTTTTGTAATATTTATTTTAGTAATGGTAAAAAAACGGATTTTTTTAATGTTCCCTTTTTTAAAGTACTAAATTACTTAGTCTGATTGCTGTAGGATTTTGACTTCATTTCATTAGATTTTTTTATTTTGAGTTGTCTTAAAGTTTAATTTTACTAAAATATGTGATAATTTAAAAAATACAAAACGATTCCGTGAAGTTTTTGTAGGTGTTTATGACATTTATTTAAGTGATAATAATATGTGATTTTTTCAATGTTACCTTTTCAAACTACTAAATTACACAAGTCTGATATTTATTATACGGTTTTTACAAAAGTTTACCAGATTAGGTTCTACATTGACATTTTATTGTGAAACTTGTTGGTTAGAATGTTTTTTTCGTAAAAGTGTAAATATCTAATATAAATAATACAAACTTACATTTGAAGTTTAAAAACATATATTCGTCGTGACGTCTTAAATTACCAACCGCAAATAGCGTATTCAAAAATCAATGTGTTTTAAATACTCTTTGTAACGATTAGTGTTTGTAATTCATATTACGTGTTAGTATGTGACTAATACATGATATAGATGTCTATTATCAATAGATAGATGTATATTATCAATATATAGATGTAAATATTTGTATATAAGTAACTAGTTATTTATTGCATTTATAATGAAAAAAATACGTGAGTGTCGTGGAACACTCGGTTGGAACGAAGTTATGTTATAAAATTTTTACTTTTTTGTAATTTTTGTCAGTCATTTTGTCTTTTTTGACTTTTATGACTTTTTTGACTGTTTTGACTTTTTTGATTTTTTTGCTTTTTTTTTACTTTTTTACTTTTTGACTTTTCACTTTGTCACTTCTCACTTTTCACTTCACTTTATTCTATTTCATTTAACATGTTTCTCAATCGTATGGCTTTGTGTTGCGTTTTCGTGACGGTCACGTGACTTTTTTGCGCCTAGTCGCCCATCCGCGAACCGTCCGATAAGAAACTTCGTTCCAAAATCTGTGATAATTATGCAATAATATAAGTTTCTTTATGATTAAAACGCTCCTTCGCTTCCCCGGTACAATGGGGAATTACCGGAAACATTGGGGCACGTTCCCGGGAAAGTTGGGGAAAGTTGGGGAACGTTCCCCATCTTTCCCGGGAACACGGGGGAATTTGCTTTTGGAAAAGAAATACATTGTATATTGTCATGCTAAATGTTGTTATTATTCATTTTATAATTGATACCATTCAAAAAAATAAAGTAGCTATACACATATTCAACTTTCACCAGTATTCGCCACGGTGGGGCACGTTCCCGGGCACGTTTCCGGGAAAGTTGGGGAATGGGGAACGTGCCCGAGAACGGCCCATCACTAGTTGCGAGACTTGTTTTTTTTTACAAGTTTTGTTTTTGATGGAATATCAATATGTTGCACAGTTATCGATAGGTCTTTAAAAATAACATTGAGGTTTGTTTGAACATTTTTTGATTTAGTAAATATTTTCAGAAATAACCACCTCTAAAGTCAAAAAAATGTGTGTGTCCCCTGTAACTTTTTTGAACCGGAGATCGAAAATCATCAAAATTTATTAGAAGATACATCATTGTATAGTCTTTCAACGAAAATGATTTTGAACATTATCGGTTAAAGGATGGTTCACGCTGTTCCGTTCCGCGTCCTACAAGACACTTCCGACACTCCATTTGGTATAGAAAACGTCAGGTGATCCTCGAAGGTCACGCACACAGTCGAAGGTCATTTACACCTTTTTGAGTTGCAATTTGCAAATTGTCTACAAGGCTACAGTAAAATAAGATGAAATTACAGTGCCTATGTATATAAAGCTCACAATACTGAGTTGTCCTGTCCGGTTAAATTGGAGTAATTATTCAAAAGGATTATGAATTCGAAAGAAAAACGGTGAACAAGGAACAAGGATGTTTTATTGCTTATTATTTTTCTGTTCAAATAAAAAGGGCTGAAATGTTTCGCGTTTCATAAAAGTGAACTGAATAAAGTCTAGAGGATTAATTAGTAGTAAGCATCTTATTTAGTTTTGTTAAATTATACATACCTACGTATGCCAGTGCCGTATTCTTATTTTAAAATACATTAATAATACATTAAAAACACAATCTAACTCAAACATAACAACAAATAATCAACTAATATTGAAGGTGTGTTGGAGTTGCATCGGGATATTTTTTCAGTAAATTCTGATATTTCTGACCTTTAGGAGCTATAGTTGTATTGTGTAGTTAATGCATGGCATTTGTATTGAAGTTGGATCATGTATAATCGTTTTTTAAAGTTAGAATACGGCCCCTGGTCTAAACAAAGGTTCCTTGCTATTTAGATCAGTATACTAAACCAAATAGCACACTGATAAAAATGCAGACCAATTCACCTCACCCTAAAAACTAACAGCTGAGTTTGACAAAACAAAAAGCTGGCTGAAAACAGCCGAAAGATAAACTCTACACGAAATGCAGTAATATTTTCCTCTGCGTGCTTGTGTTAAAATATTACGTAGAAAATTGTATTAATTTTGAAGCAATAGTGCCTGCAGATGATAAAACCTTTATAGAGCGTAAGCCAGGAACAAATTTTGTTGGTGAATGCGTACCAGGCGATAACTTGTGCCGTGGTTAATTAAGGGTGATATAATGAACGTGAAGGTCAGCTGCCGCTCCGTTGGTGGGTTGAGGAATGGCAGCCATTTAATCACTTATAAAAATTTGAAACTTTCTCAAAAGATAGTTTTTTATATGATATTATGAAATATAAAAAAAAACATCAGCCGGCTGTATCGCAGTGAAAAGACCGTCAGCTGCAGCTCACTGGTCTCGTGAACATACGGTCTGTAGGGCTTCAGTTGACCGTCTGTCCAGCTCGATACAGCCAGATACCTAAGGATTATTCATATTTTTAAGAGCATATTTTCAATCGGGGCGCGGTGGCCATTTTTAAAGTGATTAAATGTATGCCGTTCCTCAACCCACCAAAGGAGCGGCAGCTGACCTTAACGATGCTTCGTTATACATCGCCTTTAGCCACTTCATAGGTTATCCCGTGAGACGCGATTGGTCATGAAATATGTTCCTGGCTTACGGTCTATTCGTCAACGCATCACTGACACTGTATACACTCGTGTATACAGTGTCAGTGATGCGTGAGGAAGGTGAAAACGGGTCATGGCGTATATAAATTTCCGAACTTGGCGACCTGTTTTTATTGCCTGTGAGTGTATCTATAGTAGGTACTTGTATTTCATTATATGTTATCGGAAATTTGAACAATGCTTTACAATAGTTAACGTTTGCTGAAACGCGAACATTGTGAGCGCGTATCAACTGATGCACATGAACGCTGCGCAGCTATGCGGAAATATAAAATAAAATGTTTTTGTCTTTAATCGAATCATTTTGAAAGAGATATTGAGGTACATAAGCCTTTTTATTTAAGTGTAAGGTGTGATGGGGATTCTGGTTTTGGCTGAAAAACAGCGCTGAAGTATCGCCCACGTAAGATGCCATCTTTCAGCATCATGCTGATGCCAAAACCGTTTGCCACGAACTGACTATAGGACTAACTTTCGTAAAATTGTTTCATTTAAATTCTCTGTAAGTGTATAATTAAATTTTGTTTTGTGGCAATACATCATTGAATTTAATTTAATTTATATATGTCACTAGATGAGAGGCACTAAGAGGAGAGACAAACCAAATAAAGAAGGTGTGAGAGATGACATGAAAAGGAAAAAAGTGAATTACAAGATAATGGGTGACAGAAACGCCATGCTGCGCTGACTCCAAATAAATGGGATTAGGGCAAGCCAATAATGATGACCATTAAGGTATATTTAACATTTAGCTAATTAGTAAATCACTGGTGTCTGCAACTGCTTATGTTTGCGTAGAATTAGCATTTCCATAGAAATTTCGTAGAATGTTCCCGTGATAAAAATGATCTTATATCCTTTGCCGAGATTTAAACTATCTTCATACCTAATTTCATCTAAATCTAAAAGGTAATATACAAAATCAGTTCCTTTCGAATTTGCGTAACAGGAGATGACATCCATAAGAAATTCTTCGTCCCAAAAGTTGTAGTGAAAATACTACTCTTTGATTCAGTCACAGCTGTCAACCGCAAAACATAGCGCACAAAATTTGGTGTAGATGTCACATCTAGTAGACTACATAATAAATCAATGGAGAGGGATGTTTAAATGGTTTTCTTGCTATACATATACGCTTACAAAACTAACAGTATATAAACTAGTTAAAACTTTATTAATGTTATCGGAAATTCTCCGGACCGTGCAAAGGTCGCCATGAATAAGCCCTGGCTGAGTTATTACTAACATCCGGCTTCCGACCTAGCTCCGTTAACGAGTACCTATACTCGTATCTTCCTAGCTTCCCTAGCTACCCTAGACTTTATAAACCTATACGAGTATACCTACAGATATCACAATGACCAGTCAAGTTTAAATAATATTGGAAAAGAAAGGAAAAATGGGACTTAGTTGGAAAATATTACTAAAACCATTGAGTAACAGGAGATGACATCCCTAAGAATTTTTTTGTCCCAAAAGATGTAGTGAAAATCACTAAAAGTATATACTACTCTTTGATTCTGTCATAGCTGTCAACTGCCAAACATGGCGCACAATTTTTTTTCTAGATGTTACATCTAGTAGAATACATAATAGATCAATGACTAAAACATATTTAACCGAGCAAAGCGAGTTCAAGCACATAACATATAACCATACACTTTCATAAAAAAAAAACAATTTCCAATATTAGGTGGAATATACGAATTATCTGGAAATGAAGGAACATGAAAAGGTTCCTGGGCCTCGATTCGACATGGCATAACTGACAGTCGCTTGCGAGACAACTATGATATCACACTTTTGAGTGATATCTAAAATGGTGGCCATAGCCATAGACAAAACGCTCTAGCGAGACCTACTGACAGCTTGACAGTTAGGTGTGGACACGTGTGGACAGATGGATATCACTCTATCCACTAGCGATACAAGTGTGACATCCACGTTTCACAGTTTGGCATGTCGAATCGCGCCCTGTTGTGAAAACGCATTACAAACTCGGCATATCATTATTTATTAAATTACTTTTTATTGTGAAATGATGCTTTATTATAAGCAGAGTCCGGTATTTTCGTGGCACTTTAAAATTGTCATAGTGAGTAAAATTTACATTTCTTGTTCATTTTCGTTCTTGTTCTAAATTTTATTTATTGACTTCTATTACTGTAACATAATTGGCGCTCAACGGAAAATAATATTAAATTAACAAAAGCTTTATCAATGACGCTGGTAAAGTTGTAGAGTCTGGAAGCTGTTTTACATAATGTGGGCTGCTTTTCCTTTTGTATGTTTATGCTTAAACCCTCTTAGCATACTGAATACGGCACTGGATCAACCTAGCCTAATATAAAAGTTTCCTATGCTTTGCAGAAACTACTACTGCTACTAAACAATAGTTTTAATCAAAGTGAATAATAGTTAGAAAAACAATTGATTTGAACATTTAAATGCAAACTTCAAGTTTTACTCGGGCGACAATATCCAATTATAGTTTTTTGAATTAATTCCGTTTAATTTAAGGCTATTGTTTTATAGTAGTGATTTTTATGCTTAATATAAGAAAAGAATAAGTGTTTTTTCGACCAGTCTACGGTCACTGACGATTTCTCCATATTGCTTGGTACTTTTCTTCCGGCATTCATTAGCAAAGAAAATTAAATGGCGGTTTAAGTTTGTGTGGCAATGTGAAAGAGTTCTACGTGAACGAAGTCACGGGCCAATGCTAGTATATTTAAATATAAACACCGATTTAATAATTTTAAACAAAAAAGAACCGACTTCACTAAGCATCCACCTTTCCAACACCAAATGCTCGATCTGCTGTAAAAAATACTCAAATCACCATAGGTGTGCCTATAATAGTTGAAGAGTTCCCTCGATTTCTCCAGGATCCCATCATCAGATCCTGACATGGTTACAATGGGACCAACTGTGAAGTATACGCTTTCCAACAAAAAAAGAATTTTTTAAATCGGTCCAGCCGTCTTCGAATAATCGGTGAACATACATAAAAAAAAAAAAAAAAAATAGCAAAAACAAAGATTCCGACGAATTGATAACCTCCTCCTTCGAAATCTTGAAGTCGGTTGAAAAAGATGACTATATTGGGCAAGTGTCGGGTGAAGTCTTTTAAAAATTAATTCACTTTATTTTAAGCTTAGATTTCATATCAAGTTGGATTTAAACACAGTTTAAAGTGGGTTATAACTTTCGGTAAGATGTACGCTGGAGCCACTGGAGCCAGTGAATGATAATAAGCATGGAAATCGTACTAGCTCTGAAATTTACCCCATGTCTTCGTGAGTGTTCACATGCCACCGGAGCCGTTTCTTTAAATTTAACTGCGAATGAAGTTTTATGTATGAAATATAATAACACATATTAATACTTAATAAATGAATTATAAGTAAAAAACAGGCTCAAGTTCTGAGTCCAACGGAAGGGTGCCCAGAAGGCTGGCGGAGTTGCCACGCTGCTGGGCAGTTAAAAAAAAATGCGTGAGCTCTGGGTCCCCATGGCCCGAGTATCTCCACCCCAAACGGCACAAACATGCAGTTAGAATCGATTGCTACATATTAACGCCGCTTGAGGTGAGGCGCTGCTTAGCCGTTTCGGCAGCCGCTCCAGCCTTAGACGAGGTTCCTGGGAAATGGTATGACGATGACGTAAGGGTATCCACGAAAACTTTGATTGACCTATTATGACTAATAGCGGGAAATTGCGTATCTATTGGGTCATATTCAAAGCCGGGAAAGGAAGTGAAGAGATAACTGTCAAGGGATTATCATGGCCATTTTTGTGAACTACGTTTGTACTGCGGACTTCGTCGTCCATAAATTTATTTTGTCGCAGGCAGGAGTGCAAAGTGCATTTCCTAGTTTTCTCGCTTCTTCGCTTATTAAGTATGATATAAGTTTTTGCACGGAATATATTAGCTAGAATAGGGTTGTTTCCACCTACAAAAGTTAGGGTTGAATTGTAGCGCATTAAATTCTTTTGAATTATAAGAACATGTAAAACTACGTTTTGTTGACCTGTAATGAGCATTATTATTAAAAAGTACAAATTTAAAATAATTACTGACACGCGTCACGTGCCCCGAGTCGAAACGAAATTGAAGATTCTGATGACGTCACAACTCACGATTTGGCACTGTTGACATTGGTTGACAGTTAAGACAATGACTTAACAATAGTGGCGTTTCATTATAACCAAATAGTTTTCCACATGATAGGAGTACCCTGATGTTTACCTACAGTGGCTTACAGAAAACGAAAAATTGTTTTAATTTACTAGTACTTACAAGACTAACCAAGATAAACAGGAATAAAATAGTTCTAGGAAATCTGATTTATGATATCGTGATTTAGAAGAAATGGTGCTAGGATATTTTCATAAGTATCTGGTTATAACAAAACGCACTCAGTTGACAATTCAAATCTTCTATGAGTGTTCTACGTGTGTAATATGTGTGTATGTAGTTATGTGTCAAAGCGTGAGGTGTGATATCACACGTTTTTCAAAGAGCGTTTTAGGCGCGAAGCGCCAGTCCAATAAAAATTTGTAAATTTTCCCTTATTTAAAGCCCCTTTTAAGGCAAAATATGAATTCTATGGCAATGTTTGGTCAATAACCCTATTGTATTTCCGCAGCTTGCCTCATTTTCGGGAAATTTTGCAGGTTTTCTACAACATTGGTTGTTAATAAAAAATTGCCTTAGCCTTTAGCCTTGTGTATACTTTGTGTCTATTATTTGAGGTGTGCAATAAAGAGTATTTATGTTATGTTATAATTGACATGTAACGAACAACAAATAATATAACTAGACCTTAAAACAAGTAAAAATTAGGAAGTAATAAAAATAAACTTAAATATACTTAAAGCAAACTCCTTATAAATCGAAGATTTGCCCCAAATCGCCGTCTTGATTGAAATTGACTATTATGTTTTTACTTATTTGTTTAGAATATGACTATCAACAGTACCAATCGTCCTGCTATTCAGAAGAGAAACAAAAATATTATACTATGTATTTGTAAATAGCAATGTAAACAACCTCAAACTAATCTACTTAAAGATATTATTGTCGTATTTTTAGTTTTGTTTAAGCAACTTGTTCATATTTTATCGACATGGTCATATTTACTTAACCCCTTAACGGGCAAAACTGAAATAAATCCTCGATTCAAGCCTCATCTATCAATCTATAGTCCTAAAAATTCTGTACAAGAAAAAAATACCAAAAGACGATGTTACAGGTGGCCTTTTTTTGAGACCGTTACCCTATAAAGGGTTAAAGGTATTATTGTCATATATTTGTGTTTGTTCTTGTTCATATTTTGGACATGGTTTTTATGTCAAATCCATAAAAATAAATAATCCATATATTAACTACGTAAGTACCTACACAGACGTGTTTGATTATGCCTCAGATTCACTTCTCGGTTTGTGTTAATGTTTTATGACTAAGTTAATTTATCGATTTACCTATTACATTGTGATTGCTATCCCTATACGTAATAGAACCTCTGACCACTTCAACATAGTATAAAGATGGTGGAAAATATCGAACTGACCTGTGCATATGTTGAAGTGAAAGGATTCGTGCCTAGTATTTTCTAATAGTCTAGAGAAATGGATTTACGTTTCATTTTAATATTGTGCTTGAGTGTTTGTGGACTGTGTTCGGCATTATTTTTATTAAAAGGTAATTTGAACTAATAAATTAGTTAAATTACATATGGACATCAAGATGAATCAAATTATTTTATTAAATGTTCAACCACGTGTTATTCGAAAAATAAATCATTAACAAAAATAGACGTCACGAATTTAAACCTCAGCTCGTGCCACTAAGTATCTCGGAATATCATTTAATAATTTACCAGTCGCGTTCGGTAAGGCAAAATATCGTGAGGAAACTGGATCTAATCAGAACAAAACCTAGTTTCCCGTCTATGACTTTCGTAGAAACTGATGCTTACTGTTCTTGGTAACGTAGATTGCCGAGCAGCTGAGGCCACATTAAACTATGGTAGGTTGGGTTAAACGTTTAGGACGATGTGATATCACAAAAAACAGCATAATTGTGACCGTGCGGTGTATTATTATAAGATAGATATGATTAGACTGAGAGCGATACGATAATTTTGCAAATAATTCAAAAGCAGGCATACGAGTACTTTTCTGTATACAATATTTATAAGCAAGTATACGAACCTATACTTTTGAATTTACCGATTTCAGGTTCCAGAACATACACAAGTATTCATACCAAATTAAGTTAATCTTACCACTGAAATTAAAGTTAACTAAATCAATAAAATAAAATCATTCAATCAAAGATGAGACCAACAGTGTCGAGATTCGAAGTTGTTAAATCTACTTCAATCACTTAAACCTATAAACCTTCAGAACATCAGGTACATATGTAGCTAGTGACTTGTGTCATCATTACAATGGCTAAATTTAGTATGGCCAGGTGTACCAAATTTTACGCAGTTTGGACTGGTGAAGAGGGGCTGGTTCGAATCCTGGAGTTTTCCAGAGTCCTAACCAGTAAAATTGTTTATTTGTAATGGACAACTCTTATGTGGTACTAGCCTTTTCCCGCGGCTTCGCCCGCGTACTATAAGTACTCAAAAAGGATACGATACCCATGTTGATTTTCATACTTTGTGACCACATTTGCCCCTTTTAGGGGTTGAATTTTCAAAAAACCTGAAATACGTGTTTACTCATTTGTCGTTAGGAATACTCCTGTGAAGTTTCAAATAAAATAATCTAACAAATCTTGATTCGCCATACAAACTTTGGACCCCCATTTTACCCCCTTAGGGGGTGAATTTTGAAAAATCCTTTCTTAGTGCACCCCTAGACCTTATAAGGAACCTACGTGCCAAATTTGGAATCTCTAGAACCAGCGGTTTGGGCTGTGCGTTGATATGTCAGTCAGTCAGTCAGTCAGTTTCGTCTTTTATATATTTAGATGTTACTGTGTCTGTGTGTTTGTGGTATGCTCTACTCTCATCGTATAATTGTTAAAGCCTCAAGAATAACATGATTAATTTCAAACCTGCCAACATTGTTTTAGTTAACAATTATGTACTTACATTGTTCATGTAGAAGTTTCAAGTTTGAGGTCAGACATTCACTGATCATGAAATTCAAGTGATACCGGAGGCAACCAATTAGTTATATCTGAGCTGGTTTAGACACACTACAAAACATATATTTTAGGCACTTAACAATTCAGGTATTCTCGAAACACGTTATAATAAATTTTAGTAAACAATTAAATTGTCTATCAATCAGTAAAGTTATTTATGTGGGACATACCACAACATAGATAGAGATACCAATTATAAATTAAATAATGAAAAAAAAAAAATTTACTGTGAACGATTCCAGCAACCATGGGACTTGAACCCACATCCTCTGGATAGCTAAAAAAAAAGAAAAACTTACATGTTTACATATGTATATTGTTTTATTCTAAAAGCGAATGAATTAGTTAGTGAATCGTGTATTCGCAATACTCAAGCGTACATTAAATTATCAGAGACATTATTTTAAATTACTAAATCTATCCTCCTTTCTTTCGGTAGTCAGGTGAAAATAATTGAGGAAAACACTGCAGAAGTAATTTTCCGAATGAAGTGGCTGGAACATGTGGTAGTGACAATTGTTTCGCTATTGTCTTGTGATTGTGACATTCATTGTTTTGCGGTCTTCCGTGTAGTCTTTGATTTTTTAGATCACTATTACTATGTCCAAATGCTATGTAGGTATGTTTGTTAAAATATATGTATTTCTTACGTACCTACATAGTCATACCTTCAACTTTAAGCCGAGTTTACACATTGCGACAATTTCAGTAAATCAAAAGGACGCAGTTTTATTAGTGGCGGCTAAAAATCGCAATGTTCATTGCCCCCTTTAGTAACAAATTGCATTACTGCGACGCTTAGATAAGCCGGCGTTACCCCAATATGTGGATGGTGGATAAGTTTTGAATAATTATCTACTTCTCTGTGTATTTACTTTATACTCTAATTGTCGCCATATAAGTATATTCTACCTAACCACGCATAACTCTAGGTACTGTTAAACCATAAATTCATCATAAATTTCTTATGATATGTTCAGAAACGATAAGCTAATGGCCTTTATTAAGAAACCTGTTGTATCGTAATGTTTACTTTACAGTATCGATGACCGATAGGTACTTTAATTACATTCACGAACATTACAATAGTGTATTAAAAATTCATAACAGTTGGTCATGAATTTGTGCATTATTTTACTTGGGAGGAGGACGTCCTCCTTCCCGACCACCCTCCCGACCTCCTTTCCAGTTGGCCATGGTGGTGCAATGGCGGTCATTCTAATGGTTCCCGAAAACTTCATTGAGGATTTATAATACTTATGTCTGTAGATAAAGCAGTGTATGTAACTGTACATAACTAGGCATTAAAACACTCGTGTGATATTATGACGAAAGGTTTCATAAAACCACACTCGTATTTTAATGCCCTTCATTATGTAGCAGTCACATAAACTACTAGTTGTATTATTAACACTGAAGCAGTCAACATTTTCCTTTGTTGCAGACAAGGGAAAGCCGCTGATATATTGTTATAAGATTTGTCCTCTGTACTGTTCTAAACATGCCACTCGGACTAAGCGATACGACCAAGGTAAATAAAGTTTATTATAAATAAGTACCTAATACTTTATCTAAATATATAAAACAGTAAGATTATTAAAAATATTTATAACGGGTCACTTACGTAATTTAAGTCGATTATAAATATTTATAATATGTTAAGAGTCTCGCGAAAGTTTTATAGTTAAAACAGTAATATTAGATATAAACTAACACATCTTAATGATGAGTTTCTAATAAGGAATAACTGTAACTAATTTCAGATGGATCTTTTCTAACCTATGTACATGAAAATCCGTATGCTTCAGCAGAAGTCTTGGAAAAATTCGATTTCCCTTATTGGAATTCAAAAACAACTAAAAGTTCCAAACCATCTACAACCACAGAAAAACCTAAGTACTTGGACTATAATCCGTATTTTGTTGACGATGGATCTGGTGATTTTGACCACTTCCCACCACCAAACCACTACCCACATCACTTCGAACACTTGACGGAAAAAGCCACCAAAAAGCCCACGACTGAAGCGCCAAAAACCACAACTGAGCCCATCTACCTAGACCACAACCCGTACCACTTTGACGTGCCTGACGACTACGACTATCATCCCTCACCACATTTATATTGGAAACCGAAACCAACAACAACGACAATTACGACAACAACAACGGAGAAACAGTTTTACATCGATCACAACCCTTATTTTATCTGGCCAGACTACTACCATCCAATCCATTATGGGTGGCAACCAAAACCAACTACTACGGTAGCGCCAACTACAACCGAAGAACCTACTTTTATTTGTCAGGTTTGTATAGAGAAATGTGGAAATAAATTTTCATAACACTGCTGGGTAAAAGGCTCTCCCTATTTTGCGTCACCCATCACGGTTCAGGCTCTGCACCTACCATGGCTACTATTTGCCACAAAACATGTTCAAATTGACTCGCCATTAGTGAATGCAATTATGCGGGATTAGAAATATCAATCCCGCGGGATCCCGGAATTTTCGGAATCCCGACTAGATTAAAAAAAAGTAAAATTCGATTGAATTACAACGATAATAACGGCATGTTTGTGATGGTGACGTTAATTAAAATAACATATTAATAGACAGAAAACAAAAACCTTTATTCTTTAGTATTATTAACTAAATCATCATCAGTTTTCCTTGGAAATTAACAAAGCTAATCAAAACAATAAGTATAACTATAATAAGAATCAAAACAATAAGGAATTAGAGAGTATTACAGGTGATTTTGAAAGTGACTTCTTAAAAAACAAACAAATCCCGTCAATCCCGAACGGGTTCCTGTCATATTATGCGTCGGGATTGATCCCGAAAAATTACACGGGATCTCGCGAGATCGGGATCCCGCGGGATCGGGATTGCATTCCCTACTCGCCATCTACTTATTAGCAAAACATAAAATTTTGTAAAATAATAATAAATTGTTTCTTTTTTGGTTTACTTATGAAATAAGCATAAATAATAAAACAAACAAACAGAAATAAAGGTTTTCTAAACGAGATTGCAAGTTGGTAGGCATTTCAACTTCCGAGACGTTACAAACTGGGCATCATTGAAATTCAGAGCGCGGCCATTGAGTGGTCTGATGTCGGAGTAGAGGCCATTCATGCAATGCCGAAATGGAAACTGAATTGGATTGTTAACGACACTTTCGTACGTAAAAATACTTATACAAATGTATTACTGTAAAAAACTGTATTCATGTACAAATGTATGCAGCGTGGGCCTTTTTTCTGCAGTCGCCGGTGCCTAAGTGCAATGCAACGATAATTATGTTAAGTCACATTGATTTGTTTTCTCCAAATAGAAACGCTGTTAATATTTCTTTATTGATTATCACTATTATCAGATTACCATTGATTAATCATTTTTATTATTAATAAAATATAAGCATGTATGTCCGAGTACCAAGTAATATTAGCTCGAAATAATGTTCCTTGTTACATTTCATTAAATTATCGAAAGGTCCTCTGCGCGAAGACTTCCTAAATGTTCGGAACAACTTTGTTACGTATAAGGGAAATACATTCGAATGTTTTATGTGAATACTTAGACAGGTGAATTCAAAGCGTGTCGAATATTTATATTAATTTCGAATAATCCACGACGGTGTACCGGTGTACACCACACGGGCCTCGATTCGAAAAATAAACACACACACTGGACAGACACAGCTCCAACCCAACTCAACATTGGTACAATGTGTGACCAATCTGAGACCAATGTGAGACCAATGTTGAATGAAAATCTGTTCGAATAGCAAATGTCAATGTCGTTATAGCATTGAGTTGAGTTGGGTTGGAGATGTGTTTGTCCAGTGTGTGTGTTTATTTTTCGAATCGCGGCCACTGTCACAATCTCAAAATTTCAGCTCTTGCTAGGTTTCGGAGTAGCACTTTCTAGTTCACAGCTTTAGCGAAAGTTACTACAATATAAAGTGATATAAACTACACATGTCATTGTACAGCTGACATCTCACCGTGATTTGTAGCTTATTGTTGTTCTTGGGGATATGGCGTGGAAAATATTTCGTTGTAATAACTTACGTGGTTATGTTCAGTTCTTTATGTAACGGACTGCGAGTTTATCAGATTTGCTCCGTAGAGAAAACTAAGGTAACCGGTTAAGTGCAATGTTTATGAGTTTTAGATTAAAATTTAGATAAGTTATAAAGCGTACCTAATCTCAAGTTATAAATAGGTCATAACGAGATAATCTTATGGTAGAAATAGCCACCGAGTTAGTGAGCGCTGGTGGCCTATTAGGGGTAAGGCGTGCGATTTTCAAATTAATCTTGTATAAGTAGGCTCTAATCTAATTCCCTGCCGAATTAATTTCTTCAAATTTATGAATGATATATACTTACTTACCATTTGATTTATATTTATCAGTTTTTCTCCTTTTTTGAAGGGAAAAATCTGAAGGAAATCACAGTAAATCTCAAAGCCTAAAACTAATGGCATCGTAGATACCTACCTACTGCGAGCTTTTATAATCAAAATACCTACCGACAGTTTATATTACCGTTAAATTCAACCTATTAGTTTTTTTACCAGATAGAGTGCATACCTTAACTTGTATTATATATTATTCAACGAGTTTTTCTAATCGATTTAAACTTCATTAGGTATTTGCCAATAAAAAAGACTGCATGTGAATTTGACAATCGTCAAAGATCGACTGAGTAGGTATTTGAAGTTGTTGCTATACAGTGTGTATGATCCAATACGGGCGAATATTTAAACTGTGGTTAGCGTGCATATGACATAAACAATATATTTTGATAACTTTTGCTTAGAACTACGACAATTGTTTTAACTCAATCATATTTGCAGTACATTCCTGCTCGCTAAATAAATAAATAAATTACGGGGTCATAATTGAGTGTAACAAAAAACGTCTTAATTACCTACACATGCACATTTACACTAATAAACCTTTTTACAGGTTTAATTTATGGCTCGTATTGTATTTATACCCACTGTACCTATATATTTACCAATCCTGTTCCTCAGTAACCACATGACCAGTAGTTATATCAGTAAGTATTAGTTTGTGAGATATCCGTGTTTAATATTAATGCTTTTAAGTAGCCAAGTCCTGTTTCAAAACCGGGTCTACATATTATTACACTATTAGATAATAGGTCATCTTTAACGTATATTACCTTCACTATACATGTACCGTGGCTAAACCGGTTTATTATTAATAATATTATCATACAGAAATATATTCCGCATGTCATATAGTAATGACATGTGGAGTGTGAGTTTTAAGCAAGATCGCCTTAACTTATTTCTTATAAGATTTAAGCGTTACCTTGGCAACTATCGAGCCAGACATAATTTAAGTAGACGTAGAATATATCAAGTTTCCTTTATTTCTTTCCTCATTTTCTTCAAAACTTTTCTTTAGTTGTCTAATAGAGGTGTGCGCCGATGGCAAAATCATCAAAAAAAAAATTGAAAAATAATCAAACCACTTGAACCAACATCAATACGCTTTGCCAGGGCTCGATCGCTTTACCGATTCGCAACATACATGAATTTTTGGGAAGACGTCATTTGATTCTATTTCCCGTTAGATTCAAATGTCTCTAATAAACCTACTATTTATTGTAGCCTAGAAACGTCAAAAATGCGACAATATGTTAGGCATCTGCGCCACGCGTCAAATGCCCCATACAAAAAAACGTGAGGTTTATGACGTCATCGGCCTCAAAGTTGCGGAAAACAGTTTGGAAGAAATAATTTTTTGGAATGTTTTTGTAACTTTTGGGCACGAAACAATGCGTTTTTACCTATACAGTTATACTTGTTTTTCTTGTAGAATATAAGTAATCGAATTAAGGTTTTGAAAATATATTTGGGGTATTCAAATAATTGCTCAAATTTAACGTTTTTAAACCGCAACATCTTTACAAAAATATTAGAAAATTATTACGGATTGCCACTATTTTAAAATTTGAATTAATTTGGTGTTGCTGTTGAACGTGTTTATTGAACAAATTCAATTAAATATTTTTCACGCATGTTCCCAATTAAGTAAGGGTCAAGTTACTAAGATGAAGAAATGTTCAACACATCACTCTATAAAAATGCAAAAATAATTATGGATTAGATTCCTTGATTAACTAATAGAAAACAGCTTTTTTCAATTATTTGTGTTACTTATTTCATCCAATCATCCCTGCTGCGAGCAGCTTGCGAAGTTCTATTCTATGTTAATAGCAAAAACATGAGTGCTGATGAACATCGATGAACCACAATAAATCCATACGCCTAACACACGTCAGTAGCATCGGATAAAAAGAACGAGTAACTACAAAATTGAACCATCTTTTCCAAATAGTTTAAGTTGACATCATTTTATAGTGATATCCACAGTTCCACTTTACTATTAAGTATTAAGGGTCGCTAGCAGAGCGAAAATGTGCGAGCTATTATAAAATCACGTAAATTACAATTTACTGCAGGTGTAACGTTGCGTAACTATACTTAACATTAACGTAAATATAAATCTTTCTCTCTTGATCCCAAAATCAAATTTAACCTAATGAGAATGGGCCATTTAAGCAAAAATAAACTAACCTCGCGAAACTAGTCTTCGCGAAATGAAAACAACAAATAAGAACCTTCAGCTTTTTGGAGTCAGTCAAAAAATAAAAATTTGTTACTTCACTCTTATTTTAGAGAAAATTAAAAGTAAATCAAAATGCTTTCTATTCAAAAGCCGGAAAAAGCAAATTATATAAAAATATAAACCTATCATTTAAAAACCAGACGTTGTCATAAATTATCGATAAGTCGTCGACGTAAATCTTACGATAGCTTCGAAATTACAGCAAAAAATAACGTCAATTGGTACACCGGGAAGGAATAAGTGAAGAAGGAAAAGCATTTTTCTGAATGAAGTAGTATACTCACTCACTACCATTTCCGGGCATTAAAACAAGCCACTTAAAAATTGCCACACCGATTCTACGCCGGTCAAAATCATCGGCGGCGGCGGCGTGGAAAAATTGTCGGCGGCGGCGGCGCGGCGGCGCGGCGCACATCTATTGTCTAATAAGTTCGATAAAATTGGAATAAGCCATTGAGTTAGGATATATAGTAGAGGTACACTCTCAAACAAAATTTACCAAAAACATGGCTCATAAAATTTTGTGTTATACCGAAATAAGACTGTCAGAGAAATTGCTGTACGAGTCCTGCTTACAGCACTATTGGGGGGACATTTTTTGGGGCTGATTGTGTATCCCGTTCTTTAGTAAATAGGTACATATTGATAGAATAAACGAATAACATACAGCCTTACCTTATCTTGGTGTAGTAAACAGCAAAAGCGGCATAGTGAATGAGATGTTAAAAAAAATCTTTTTTTTTAATGAACTTAGTAGCTATTTTTACTTCGCTATTTTACATTCTTACTATTATGCCTGCTCTCGAACCCTCATTAGAAATCCATTGTCAACTAGGAACCCTTATAGTTTCGCCATGTTCGTCTGTCTGTCTGTCCGTGGCTTCGTTCAGTGATCGTTAGTAAAATTTAAATTTGGTATGAGAATACGTCATTATCACGCCGAAAACTAGTAACACAAAAACAAAAATTTATAATCAGGCTAGGATACCTAATACCTATTTAAATTAAATAGGAGTATTATTTTGCTTTAATCATATTGTTGGATAGGTCAGGAGTGCGATTTTTGAATCTCACCAAGTGACTAATTCTCACCGATGTGAGTGATTTCCGATAGTAAATCACTCACATCGGTGAGAATTAGTCACTTGGTGAGATTCAAAAATCGCACTCCAGGTCCTTAAAAGATATTAGTGGCCTAACCATTTTTTTTCTCTCTGAAATGAACATTTGTCTCGGAGAGTCCAAAACAATGTGTACCCCAACTTTTGCTGCGTTTAAACTCATTGTATTAAACTGATTAACATTAAATTTATTGTGTATGGCATAACCTCATTACAATTAGAATTAGATGCTCATGGTAAATGTGGGGGATAAATCACACAAGTATCAAGACTACTTAATACCCTTTCTATGGTGTTGTCATATGTCGATTTATAAAAATAATTGCTTGTGCAAAGACACTTTAGTCAGACTTTATCAATTCCTTCCTTTAATATTAAATCGTTTCAAAATGTCGGCACTTTTAAGATTTTAAGCTTAACTTTAGAACTTAAATTATAATTGTTTCATCTTTGCCTCCATAACTTTAGTCGAGCCTTAATTTAAACTAAGAAACGGTCGGTAAAATATAAGGGAGTACCTGAATTAACTGCTTAAAAGTTTGAATTAATTTCATTGTTTGTGGGCGTTCCTTAATTAAAAAAAGAAACTCGGTACTCTTCTTGATTAATTAGATTAATGGGCAAAGATCACAAAAAAATTATTTATGTAGAGAAAACAAAGCCTGACACTTATATGTTAATATACAAATATTTTTAAACTAATTTAATTCGCTTAAATAAAGTACCTTCGTAATAGTTTAACATTGAGAACTTCTGACTCCGTGTGTGATTGGGTAAGTACGTCTAATGATAAGTTATTAACACGGTTTTATTTAAGTATATAATTAACTTTCGTATTTGGGGACAGTTTTACACCAATCAACCTAGTCCCAAACTAAGCAAAGCTTGTACTATGGGTTTCGTAATACCTAACATTCTTCAAATTCTATTTCACAATTAGTAGTAGTAATAGTAATAGTAGGTATACCTACCTTAACTAGGAAAAAATTTTTTTTTTTTATAATACAATATTTAAAACCGACTGTGCTTTTCTTGCAAAATAATCTAATGCTCAACAAGATGATTTTAACAAACCCAAACACAAAGAGTCTCCATTGTTTTACCACAGAGTTCTTATGACCACCTGGGGTCTCCATCATCAGTCAGACCAGCTCTATGGTACAAAAATATTGCATTGTTATCCAAGTTTCTGAATTTTAGCTCAATCAGACATCAGGTTTAAATGTGGTTTGCAATATTTTACCGAAACAAAAAACCAACAAACGAACTGACAGAAACTGCGAGTAAAAGTAATCAATGATTACTCTCCAGGAAGCAATTTATGTGGGATTAAAATTCGTATCATTTTTTATTTTCTAGTTTTTGGTACAACATTTGATTGAAATAAAACCGTTTAACTTAAAACTTTTTTACGTTAATTTATTTTTAAGTTTTTAGTTAAATTTTTGAACTTGTAACCAGCCCTATTGACCGTAGTATCAGGCCTATGAATCATGCCCGCGCGAGCGAGTTATATACCTACGTTTAGCGCCTTCCTCGAGGGAGCTAAAGTCAGTGGGCTACCAACAACGCGCTCAATGAACGCACGTCGTACCGCGCGCGACGCTACTCGGAACTCGGAACAATGTCATCACGAAAAAAATTATTTATTGCGATGTGGTTGGATGTAAAAATAGCAAAGCTAATAAAAACTTCGCTCTGCCGACGGATGGGGAAAGGTACAAACTTATCTTATCTCACTTATCACGCCGAAAACTAGTAACACAAAAACAAAAATTTATAATCAGGCTAGGATACCTAATACCTATTTAAATTAAATAGGAGTATTATTTTGCTTTAATCATATTGTTGGATAGGTCAGGAGTGCGATTTTTGAATCTCACCAAGTGACTAATTCTCACCGATGTGAGTGATTTCCGATAGTAAATGTAAAAAAATGGTTAGGCCACTAATATCTTTTAAGGACATGGAGTGCGATTTTTGAATCTCACCAAGTGACTAATTCTCACCGATGTGAGTGATTTCCGATAGTAAATCACTCACATCGGTGAGAATTAGTCACTTGGTGAGATTCAAAAATCGCACTCCAGGTCCTTAAAGGATATTAGTGGCCTAACCATTTTTTTTCTCTCTGAAATGAACATTTGTCTCGGAGAGTCCAAAACAATGTGTACCCCAACTTTTGCTGCGTTTAAACTCATTGTATTAAACTGATTAACATTAAATTTATTGTGTATGGCATAACCTCATTACAATTAGAATTAGATGCTCATGGTAAATGTGGGGGATAAATCACACAAGTATCAAGACTACTTAATACCCTTTCTATGGTGTTGTCATATGTCGATTTATAAAAATAATTGCTTGTGCAAAGACACTTTAGTCAGACTTTATCAATTCCTTCCTTTAATATTAAATCGTTTCAAAATGTCGGCACTTTTAAGATTTTAAGCTTAACTTTAGAACTTAAATTATAATTGTTTCATCTTTGCCTCCATAACTTTAGTCGAGCCTTAATTTAAACTAAGAAACGGTCGGTAAAATATAAGGGAGTACCTGAATTAACTGCTTAAAAGTTTGAATTAATTTCATTGTTTGTGGGCGTTCCTTAATTAAAAAAAGAAACTCGGTACTCTTCTTGATTAATTAGATTAATGGGCAAAGATCACAAAAAAATTATTTATGTAGAGAAAACAAAGCCTGACACTTATATGTTAATATACAAATATTTTTAAACTAATTTAATTCGCTTAAATAAAGTACCTTCGTAATAGTTTAACATTGAGAACTTCTGACTCCGTGTGTGATTGGGTAAGTACGTCTAATGATAAGTTATTAACACGGTTTTATTTAAGTATATAATTAACTTTCGTATTTGGGGACAGTTTTACACCAATCAACCTAGTCCCAAACTAAGCAAAGCTTGTACTATGGGTTTCGTAATACCTAACATTCTTCAAATTCTATTTCACAATTAGTAGTAGTAATAGTAATAGTAGGTATACCTACCTTAACTAGGAAAAATTTTTTTTTTTTTTTTATACTTAATACAATATTTAAAACCGACTGTGCTTTTCTTGCAAAATAATCTAATGCTCAACAAGATGATTTTAACAAACCCAAACACAAAGAGTCTCCATTGTTTTACCACAGAGTTCTTATGACCACCCGGGGTCTCCATCATCAGTCAGACCAGCTCTATGGTACAAAAATATTGCATTGTTATCCAAGTTTCTGAATTTTAGCTCAATCAGACATCAGGTTTAAATGTGGTTTGCAATATTTTACCGAAACAAAAAACCAACAAACGAACTGACAGAAACTGCGAGTAAAAGTAATCAATGATTACTCTCCAGGAAGCAATTTATGTGGGATTAAAATTCGTATCATTTTTTATTTTCTAGTTTTTGGTACAACATTTGATTGAAATAAAACCGTTTAACTTAAAACTTTTTTACGTTAATTTATTTTTAAGTTTTTAGTTAAATTTTTGAACTTGTAACCAGCCCTATTGACCGTAGTATCAGGCCTATGAATCATGCCCGCGCGAGCGAGTTATATACCTACGTTTAGCGCCTTCCTCGAGGGAGCTAAAGTCAGTGGGCTACCAACAACGCGCTCAATGAACGCACGTCGTACCGCGCGCGACGCTACTCGGAACTCGGAACAATGTCATCACGAAAAAAATTATTTATTGCGATGTGGTTGGATGTAAAAATAGCAAAGCTAATAAAAACTTCGCTCTTCCGACGGATGGGGAAAGGTACAAACTTTTTTTTTATACCACGTTGGTGGCAAACAAGCATACGGCCCGCCTGATGCTAAGCAGCTACCGTAACCTATGGTCGCCTGCAACTCCAAAGGAGTCACATGCGCGTTGCCGACGCTTTACAAAAAAGGAGGATTCACTTATCTATACATATAATAAAGCTGAAGAGGGTCGAAAGTCTGTACATGGAAGATAATCGAAAAAAAGTTGGCTGGGGATACTTAGAATCGATAACAGAACACGTTCCAACAATTTTTAGAATTTTTGTCTGTTTATCTGTTTGTCTGTTTATCTGTTTATCTGTTTTTCTGTTTATTTGACCGCGCATCACGTGAAAACGGCTGAACGGATTTTGATGAAATTTTGTATAGAGATAGTTTGAGTCCCGGGAAAGGATAATATATAGTTCTAATCCCGAAAATCAACCCTGGTGGGGGTGAAAATGGGGTTGAAAGTTTGTATAGAGAATTTTTTACCGCTGAAACGATTTAGATAGAAATGAGTATGGAGATAATTTGAGTCTCGAGAAACGTCATAGGATAGTTTTCAAACCCTTGTGGGGGTGAAAAGGGGGTTGGAAGTTGGTATGAGGAATTTTTTACCGCTGAACTGATTTAGATGAAAATTTGTATAGAGATAGTATGGATGGGTCTCGAGAAAGGACAAAGGATAGTTTCATTTTAAAAAAAGCCCCCCCACCCTCATCTTACTTTAGAACTGTAAAAATTTGAAAAAAATAATGGAAGTGAAGCCTGAAAGGTACTTTCCATAAAAACTATCTATACATATAATAAAGCTGAACAGGGTCGAAAGTCTGTTAATGGAATATATTCGAAAAAAAGTTGGCTGGGGATACTTAGAATCGGTAACAGAACACATTCCATCAATTTTTAGAATTTTTGTCTGTTTATCTGTTTGTCTTTTTATTTGACCGCGCATCACGTGAAAACGGCTGAACGGATTTTGATGAAATTTTGTGTAGAGATAATTTGAGTCCCGGGAAAGGACAAAGAATAGTTTTCATCCCGAAAATCAACCCGGGAGGGGGTGAAAAGGGGGTTGAAGGTTTGTATGGAGAATTTTTAATAGAAATTAGTATGGAGATAATTTGAGTTCCGAGAAACAACAAAATAGTTTTCATCCCGAAAATAAACCCTTGTGGGGGTGTAAAAGGGAGTTGGAAGTTGGTATGAGGATTTTTTTACCGCTGAACTGATAAAGATGATATTTGGTATAGAGATAGCATGGGTCTCGAGAAAGGACAAAGAATAGTTTTCACCCCCAAAATCAACCCTAAAGGTGTGAAAAGGGAGTTGGAAATGTGTATAGGGAATTATTAACCGCAGAATCGATTTAGATAAAATTTGGTATGGAGATAATTTGAGCTCTGGAAAAGGAAATAAAATAGTTTTATCTCGGAAATTATCCCTTAAGCGGATGGAAAAGGGGTGGAAGTTTACATGGGGAAAAAACAACCAATAACCACTGTACGTATTTAGATGAAATTTGGTATTGAAATAATTTGTAATTTTTTGTTCAAGGTGTTCATATTTATAACATGTTACCCGTCGATGCTTTAAATTTACCTTTACCCGCTCTTAAGAAATATTTGAAAATGTCATGAATGTCAAAGGGTTATTGCAGGTTCGAGGACTATATATGACGGACAAAGATGCATGGCCCAAACCAAAAAACTACTACAAAATCATCTAACATTTATAGGACACCGTTTAGGTAGGAAAACATATCAAACGTTTTGTGAAGCAGTCAGATTAGGATTTATTTTTCTTTATAATTAAACAATGGGTACATTATCTGTCTCTCAAGCTGTTTTGATATGTCTTCTTGAAGAACTACGCATTATTTTGTATCATTAAGATCTAATAATGTATTACTGTTTTGAAAAAAATAAGTCCCGTCGAGTTTCTTTTCGGTCATAATACTTCTTGGGCCAGAGGTGTAGGGTTAGAACCGGTGGTAGTTTTGGAATGAAGTTCCTTATCGGACGGTTCGCGGATGGCGGGCTAGGCGAAAAAAAGTCACGTGACCGTCACGAAAAAGCGTCACGTCACGAAAACGCGACACCCATACGATTGAGAAACCTGTAAAATGGAATGAAATAAAAAATATATAAAATAGAATAAAGTGAAGTGAAGTGTAGTGAAAAGTGAAACTGAGAAGTGACAAAGTGAAAAAAGTCGAGAACCTAAAAGTAAAAAGTCAAAAATTTCAAAAATTTCAAAAATTTCATAAATTTCAAAAAATTCAAAAATTTCAAAAATTTCAAAAATTTCAAAAAATTCAAAAATTTCAAAAATTTCAAAAATTTCAAAAATTTCAAGTTTCAAAAAGTTCAAAAATTCCAAAATCCTAAAATTACCAAAATTTCTAAATTTCCAAAATTTCCAAAACACCAAAATTTTTCAAAATTTCCAAAATTTCTAAATTTCCAATTTTCCAAATTACAAAAAAAATTAAAACCAATTTGCGAAAAAATCTAAAATAAAATAAAATTAAATAACATAACTTCGTTCCAAGCGAGTGTTCCACGACACTCGCGTATTTTATTTTTTCTCTGACTATCATTAGTGCATTGTAATGTGCTTATTACATTGAAGAATAAATACACCAATATCATAAATCCTCTTTTTCGCGTTCGGAACCGTATGTAATTAGAATTACCACCATTATTGCAACCAGTAACGTAACATCAGTGTATTATCTGTGACAGTGTGGTAAAAACGTATGAAAGTTCATTACCTCAGGAGTGCGATTTTTGAATCTCACTGGTGATATCAAAGTCACCGGTGACTAAAATTATCACCGATGACTTTTATGTCACCATTTTCCAAAAGCCGTATTTTTGAAAGTCACGCTGTTTACCAACATACAGAAATTTTACAATGTCAAATTTACAATTTTACAAATTTTACCAATGGTTTCGTAAGCCGATAATATTTTTTAAATTTCGCATTAGACATCGCAAATGCTTGCTCGTGATGAATTCTCTCTGCGACGCCTACCGCAGCTGGATTATGTTGACGGTGAGGCACGTCGTCGTCTTCGTCGCTGTCCGTGTCCGTCATCGTCATCATAATGTACTCCTCCAGGCTTGCCATTTTTAGGGTTCCGTAGCCAGAATGGCAAAAACGGAACCCTTATAGTTTCGTCATGTCCGTCTGTCCGTCCGTCCGTCCGTCCGTATGTCACAGCCATTTTACTCGGAAACTATAAGACGTATCTTAATAAAATTTAGACATAATGTGTATTTTGTATGCCGCTATATAGTTATTGCTGAAAAAAAATTTTTTAGGGGGGGCGCTCTATACATGTAACAAAATTTCGATTTTTTTTATTACCAAATATCAACATGTTGCACATCAGATCAATCGATATGACTTTAAAATTAACATTTAGGTTTCTTTGAACAATTTGTGATTAAGTAAATATTTTCAGAAATAATCGCTTCGAAAGTCAAAAAAATTGTGTCCCCCCCTCTAACTTTTGAACTGTACGTCCAAAAAATATGAAAAAAATTGAGGAGATGCGCATTATCACAAACTTTCTACGAAAATTGTTTTGAACAGTTAAGCCATTTTTAAGTTATTTCCAAAAAAAACTTCTTCAATAGGCATCAGATACGACCTTTTGGCATTAGTTTGGTTCTTATTCCATTGAAGCTACGGAACCCTCAATTATGCGTAGTCTGACACGCACTTGGCCGTTTTTTATATTTTCCATAAAAAAACGCAATCACAAATGTCACAATCGAGCCCCGCTGCTAATTCTTCCGAAAAACATACTTTGGCGTTTTTGGCAGATGTCACATACGTCAACTGTCAAAAACAATCGCATAGTGATTTCAATTACGAGTGGGTAGGGGCACTCGTAAATCGATATCATAGGTATGATAAATGTAAGTCACCGATGAGTTTCAAAAATAAGAACTTTCGGAAATCACTCACATCGGTGAGAATTAGTCACTTGGTGAGATTCAAAAATCGCACTCCAGGTAACGTAATGAAAATCCGCCCTCCCGACCGCCTGCGCAATAAGGTTGATCATGGCGGTGTAATGGCGGTCATTCTTATGGTTTCAATGGATTTTTAATATGTGTGTAGGTAAAGCAGTGTATGCTTCTGTACATAATTAGACCTTATTACGTAACAGTTACATAAACTACTATTTCTCTTTTTAGGGTTCCGTAGTCAACTAGAAACCCTTATAGTTTCGTCATGTCCGTCCGTCTGTCCGCGGTCTAGCTCAGTTACCATTCGCACTAGAAAGCTGAAATTTGGTGAGGCCTGATAAGAACTTTCAATAAAAACTGTATTGAATAAAATCGGTTCAACCGTTTTTGAATTATCAGTCAAAAACGCATAGTGAAAGGAAGTGCCGAATAGTAAAATGACGTAAGCGCCACCAAATATCCCGTAAAAAACTACCTTTTGAACGGATGTTTTATTTATAACAGATTTTATAACAGGGCGGCATCTACGAAACTACACTGAGCATCGCCCGACATGCTCTGGGCCGGTTTTATTTGCATTGTTATCCCGGAAATCACCCCTTAAGGAGTACTAATCCCCACCCAGGTTATACGTAGCGTAAAACTTCAACGTCTAAAGGGGGGGGGGGGGTAGCCACTACACTCGATTGAGTTAAATTTGCAGGCCCCCCTCTAAGTGCACCTCAAATAGAAAAAAATCATCCCCCCATCCCAATTTCAAGCGCGCCTGTTCTTACCTTTCATGCTTAGACTGATTTGACGGGAGAATCGATTTGGATGATATTTGCCGTGGACATGAACGTATAAATACAAAAGTGGTCCTGTATCGTCCGATATACACCTACTACCCTATGTCGTTTAAATCATGGCAAAAAATAATAATGTGATAATAAAAAGTATTCATTTTTGAGTGTAGTTTCATTTAGTGGTAATTGTAAAATATTTTTATCCATCTGTCAACTTTACTTCAAGTTCCGCCTCCAGGGTAGCGGGAGAAAAATTAGGGGTGAATTAGCCGCTTACTGACACAGACAGAATTCCACGTGGGCGGAGCCGCGGGCACAGCTAGTGTTATAATAATAATAGACTTGTTATCTTTATTAATCTCTCAAATAACTATGATGATATTGCTAAAAGGCGATTAGAATAAGATTGATATAGCTGTCAATCCATATTAATTTTGACAGTGTGTGGCAAATCTGTCAAGATTAATCATACTCTCATCGCGGCAACAAAATATCAATCAATATTACTTACTCATGTAACTATAATTGTTATGCACCATGCGAACCACTTAAACACTGAATCAATGCAAAATACCTATTTCCTTAACTATAAAACATTTCCAAACATAGGCTAGGCGACCCTAGCGATTGTGCGGGTGCGCGGGAGGTGCGAGGTGCCGCGCGTTGAAGGTCGCTCCATTGTATTATTGCGTAGGTACGTAAACCGTAGGTATTTGCTTTTTCTATGAGTGATTCATATCTGTTCGTAAGAACTATTATATAATCTGTGGTACCTAGTATGTGGTGGGAAAATTATATGTGATGTCATCTCAAGTGGTATTATATTAATTGTACGTGACCTTTCGTGTGTTTAAAGTAGAGGGTACCTACATTAAGTTGGGTAGTTGGGTACCTACGTATATTATAGGGTACATATGTATATGTATACAGTGTGGGAAAAATCTATGGGTCCTGGAGGGGAACTACATCCTTGAAATAGCTTAATTTACGTAAAGGACATTCTTTATTAAAAAAAAATATCGCAATCTATGCGAAGCTAAAAGGCCGAGTACGTCACGGCGAGAATTGCTTCAGCCGCAGCATGACATGGACTGGACAGATCTCAAAGGTCAAGTGTCTTAGCGAGCCCGAGGGCCGAAGGCCCGAGGGTGAGCCGCAATCTATGCGAAACTAAAAGGGCGAGTACATCACGGCGAGAATTGCTTCAACAGCAGCATGACATGGACTGGACAAATCTCAATGGTCAAGTGTCTTAGCGAGCCCGAGGGCCGAAGGCCCGAGGGTGAGTCGCAATCTATGCGAAACTAAAAGGCCGAGTACGTCACGGCGAGAATTGCTTCAACAGCAGCATGACATGGACTGGACAAATCACAATGGTCAAGTGTCTTAGCGAGCCCAAGGGCCGAAGGCCCGAGGGTGAGCCGCAACCTTTGCAAAACTAAAAGGCCGAGTACGTCACGGCGAGAATTGCTTCAACAGCAGCATGACATGGACTGGACAAATCACAATGGTCAAGTGTCTTAGCGAGCCCAAGGGCCGAAGGCCCGAGGGTGAGCCGCAATCTTTGCGAAACTAAAAGGCCGAGTACGTCACGGCGAGAATTTCTTCAACAGCAGCATGACATGGACTTGACAAAACTCAATGGGCCAATGTCTTAGCGAGCCCGAGGGCCGAAGGCCCGAGGGTGAGCCGCAATCTATGCGAAGCTAAAAGGCCGAGTACGCAAGTGTCTTAGCGAGCCCGAGGGTGACCCGCAATCTATACGAAGCTAAAAGGCCGAGTAATTCACGGAGAGAATTGCTTTAGGAGCAGCATGACATGGACTTGATAAAACTCAATGGTGAAGTGTCTTAGCGAGCCCGAGGGCCGGAGGCCCGAGGGTGAGCCGCAATCTATGCGAAGCTAAAAGGCCGAGTACGTCACGGCGAGAATTGCTTTAGGAACAGCATGACATGGACTTGATAAAACTCAATGGTCAAGTGTCTTAGCGAGCCCGAGGGCCGAAGGCCCGAGCGTGAGCCGCAATCTATACGAAGCTAAAAGGCCGAGTACGTCACGGCGAGAATTACTTCAGCCGCAGCATGACATGGACTGGACAGATCTCAATAGCCAAGTGTCTTAGCGAGCCCGAGGGCCGAAGGCCCGAGGGTGAGCCGCAATCTATGCAAAACTAAAAGGCCGAGTACTTCACGGCGAGAATTGCTTCAACAGCAGCATGACATGGACTGGACAAATCTCAATGGTCAAGTGTGTTAGCGAGCCCGAGGGTGAGCCGCAATCTATGCGAAGCTAAAAGGCCGAGTACGTCACGGCGAGAATTGCTTCAACAGCAGCATGACATGGACTGGACAAAACTCAATGGTCCAATGTTTTAGCGAGCCCGAGAGCCGAAGGCCCGAGGGTGAGCCGCAATCTATGCGAAGCTAAAAGGCCGAGTACGTTACAGCGAGAATTGCTTCAACAGCAGCATGACATGGACTGGACAAATCACAATGGTCAAGTGTCTTAGAGAGCCCAAGGGCCGAAGGCCCGAGGGTGAGCCGCAATCTTTGCAAAACTAAAAGGCCGAGTACGTCACGGCGAGAATTGCTTCAACAGCAGCATGACATGGACTGGACAAATCACAATGGTCAAGTGTCTTAGCGAGCCCAAGGGCCGAAGGCCCGAGGGTGAGCCGCAATCTTTGCGAAACTAAAAGGCCGAGTACGTCACGGCGAGAATTTCTTCAACAGCAGCATGACATGGACTTGACAAAACTCAATGGTCCAATGTCTTAGCGAGCCCCAGGGCCGAAGGCCCGAGTGTTAGCCGCAATCTATGCGAAGCTAAAAGGCCGAGTACGCAAGTGTCTTAGCGAGCCCGAGGGCGAAGGCCCGAGGGTGACCCGCAATCTATGCGAAGCTAAAAGGCCGAGTAATTCACGGAGAGAATTGCTTTAGGAGCAGCATGACATGGACTTGATAAAACTCAATGGTGAACTGTCTTAGCGAGCCCGAGGGCCGGAGGCCCGAGGGTGAGCCGCAATCTATGCGAAGCTAAAAGGCCGAGTACGTCACGGCGAGAATTGCTTTAGGAACAGCATGACATGGACTTGATAAAACTCAATGGTCAAGTGTCTTAGCGAGCCCGAGGGCCGAAGGCCCGAGCGTGAGCCGCAATCTATACGAAGCTAAAAGGCCGAGTACGTCACGGCGAGAATTACTTCAGCCGCAGCATGACATGGACTGGACAGATCTCAATAGCCAAGTGTCTTAGCGAGCCCGAAGGCCGAAGGCCCGAGGGTGAGCCGCAATCTATGCAAAACTAAAAGGCCGAGTACGTCACGGCGAGAATTGCTTCAACAGCAGCATGACATGGACTGGACAAATCTCAATGGTCAAGTGTGTTAGCGAGCCCGAGGGTGAGCCGCAATCTATGCGAAGCTAAAAGGCCGAGTACGTCACGGCGAGAATTGCTTCAACAGCAACATGACATGGACTGGACAAAACTCAATGGTCTAATATTTTAGCGAGCCCGAGAGCTGAAGGCCCGAGGGTGAGCCGCAATCTATGCGAAGCTAAAAGGCCGAGTACGTCACAGCGAGAATTGCTTCAGCCGCAGCATGACATGGACTGGACAGATCACAACAGTCAAGTGTCTTAGCGAGCCCGAGGGCCGAAGGCCCGAGGGTGAGCCGCAATCTATGCGAAACTAAAAGGCCGAGTACGTCACGGCGAGAATTGCTTCAACAGCAGCATGACATGGACTGGACAAATCCCAATGGGCAAGTGTCTTAGCGAGCCCGAGGGTGAGCCGCAATCTATGCGAAGCTAAAAGGCCGAATACGTCACGGCGAGAATTGCTTCAGCCACAGCATGACATGGACTGAACGGATCTCAATGGCCAAGTGTCTTAGCGAGCCCGAGGGTGAGCCGCAATCTATGCGAAGCTAAAAGGCCGAGTACTGCGTATTGCATACTATCGGAACATCACAACAAGAATTGCTTCAGCAACCGCATGACATGGACTTGATAAAACTCAATGGTCAAGTGTCTTAGCGAGCCCGAGGGTGAGCTGCAATCTATGCGATGCTAAAAGGCCGAGTATCGCGTATTGCATACGATCGGAACATCACAAGGAGAATTGCTTCAGCAGCAGCATGTCATGAACTTGATAAAACTCAACGGTCAAGTGTCTTAGCGAACCCGAGGGCCGAAGGCCCGAGGGTGTGCCGCTATCTATGCGAAGCTAAAAGGCCGAGTACGTAACGGCGAGAATTGCTTGAGCAGCAGCATGACATGGACTTGATAAAACTCAACAGTCAAGTGTCTTAGCGAGCCCGAGGGCCGAAGGCCAGAGGGTGAGCCGCAATCTATGCGAAGCTAAAAGGCCGAGTACGTCACGGCCAGAATTGCTTCAGCAGCAGCATGACATGGACTTGATAAAACTCAACGGTCAAGTGTCTTAGCGAGCCCGAAGGCCCGAGGGTGAGCCGCAATCTATGCGAAGCTAAAAGGCCGAGTACCGCGTATTGCATACGATCGGAATATCACAACGAGAATTGCTTCAGCAGCATGACATGGACCGCACAAAACCCAATAATTAAGTGTCCTAGCGGTCACGACTCAGGAGTTGGAGATCAATAAAACACGTAAACGCCTATACCTAAAACTAAAACACTATTTTTAAATGCATACATTCTCCAACTGGTCCTCTATGGCAGCCAGTAGCCTAGCAGCATTACAACTGAGGAGTTGGAGATCAAACGTAACGTAAATGTCTCTAGCTATAACTAATGCACTATTTTTAAACTGACACATTCTGGAACCGGTCAGTTACGGAAGGCAGTAACAATGCAGCATCAGAACTGAGGAGTTGGAGATCAATATGAAATGTAAATACCTCTACCTAAAACTAGAGCACTACTATTGAATTGACACATTCTCCAACCGGTCAGTTATGGCAGGCTGTAACCTTGGATCATCACGACTGAGGAGTTGGAGATCAATATGTAACGTAAATGCGTCTACCTAAAACTAGAACACTATTATTAAATTGACACATTCTCCACCCTGTCAGTTATGGCAGGCTGTAACCTTGCATCATCACGACCGAGGATTTGGAGGTCAATTTGAAACGTAAATATTTCTACCTAAATCTAGAGCACTATTATTTAATTGACACAGTCTCCACCCGGTCAGTTATGGCAGGCAGTAACTATGCAGCATCAGAACTGAAGAGTTGATGGTCAATATAAATTCACTAAGGATTTATTTACTAGCAACAATAATATATTTAGTTAAATTAGCAGATGTGTACGACTCTCGGTTAAGGTAAGCAGTGTCTCTGCAGCATCAGGATTTGAAGATCAAAGGTTGAAAATATTATTAAAAGTTATTGTCACGGAGACCTGATACGCATACCAAATTTCATCGAAATCTGTTAAGTAGAAATGGTCGAAAAATCGATTGCAAGATTTGATGCGCATAAATATACAAACAAATAAATAAACAAACAAATATACGGGGTCAAGCTAAATAAAACCGTTTAAAAACTAAAATGGTTTTAATATTTTTAACAAAACTAAGTGACAAATCTAAAATCTTTGCGGGCCATTGAAAGCGGCTGATCCGGTAATGAAAGTTGCTGGGCGACTGCTGGAAATTTGGGCGCTGCTGCCTATGCTTCTCCAATGCTCGCCAGTTCCGGCAGCTTGCTCACTGACCCAACGTACCTAGGACGGATGTATGCAGTCCGTTGCAAGTGACCTAACATCTACGTACAATACACTTTTTTGTATTGTAACTCAATTATACCCGATAATACTTATAACATAATTTTAAATGCATAATAACTTCAGATTGAGTTAAGTCAAAGAATCCTGGATAGGGAGAGTTACTAAAGGTAAGGGCAACGCAGAGAGAAATTATTTTTCTTAGGTAGTTGCCTCAACTAAGTAAGTAAAACTAGGTTCTTGATCTAATATCTTTGCGGCGGGCCATTGAAAGCAGCTGATCTGGCAATGAAGTTGCTGGGCGACGGCTGGGCATTGAAAGCGGCTGATCCGGCGATGAAGTTGCTGGGCGACGCCGACGGCTGGCCATTGAAAGCAGCTGATCCGGCAATGAAGCTGCTGGGCGACTGCTGGAAAGTCGGGTGCTGTAATCGATGCTGCTCCAGTGCTCGCCAGTTCAGGAGCCAGAACGGCTGCTTGTCTATCGGCAGCTTGCTCAGCCGGTCTACCAGCGCGCGGTCGCCGAGCGCTTCGATTGGCAGACGCTGGGTTGTGGTGGTTTCGCCGTTACCGAATCTGAAAGTTGATATTTTAAATCTTAAAATTTAACTCATAAATACGAGATTGGAATGGGTTTCGCCGGTCTAAGGTTTTCACAGATGGCGTCAGTATAGGTTGTTGTCAGTCCTACCAATAGTGTCAAATTCTCTGACTTGGCTCAAACTCTCTGATCGCTAAGGACAATAGAATAGAGAAAACCTGTCTATTTCATACTCGTAATATCTCATTACGTAATATGTATACCAATTGATAGGCCAACTAGCGCTGTACATATATTTACTAATTAACCGTGCGATGGCCAGGTCATTCTATTTATTTAAAAAAATACAGACATCGAATATTGAAAGGGTCACTTCACAATGACATGCTAGTAAACTCCAGTGGGGATTGAATTCTATGGAAACCGGCTTGGTTTTACATTAGATTTCAATACTTTTTGCGGTACACTGTGGGGTGAAAATCGGATTTCATAGAAATTGATTTCTTAATTTGTACCTTTTTTTCTTGAAATAGCTTTAGCTATAGGTAAGTATTAATATATCCCGAAATGAGTCTGAGGTAATTTGGTTGGGAAAATAATGAATTATAATTTAATTTAAAAAAATATGTATCGAGCGAATGAGAAAAATCGAATTTTCTTCAAAAATAAAAGCTAAACCGTTATATCCTCGCAGATATAGTACCAATTATTTTTGATTTTTTGTCATACTCAAATTTTTTCTACCAGGTGCACTTTAAAAAAAAAAGGTTTTAAAAAAAAAAATGGTCCACTAAACGAAAAAAAAGATTTTTTTAAAAAAGGGCACCTGATTAAAAAAATGTGAGTATATCATAAAATCAGCAATAATTGGTACTATAACCTGCGAGGTTATAATGGTTTATTTTTTATGCTTGAAGAAAAATCGATATTTTCAATACATCTAATTCGAAAAAAAGCTCACTGCTCCTACTTGACTCAAACTCAAAACTTGTAAAAATTTTGAGTATGAAAAGAAATCAAGAATAATTGGTACTATCATCTGCGAGGATATAACGGTTTAGCTTTTATTTTTGAAGAAAATTTGATTTTTCTCATTTGCTCCATACATATTTTTTTTAATAAATTTTTTTTTTTTTTCCCAACCAAATTACCTCAGACTCATTTTGATACCTAGCTAAAGCTATTTCAAGAAAAAAGGTACAAAACAAGAAATCAATTTATATTTCTATGAAAGCCGATTTTCAGCCCACAGTGCGGTAGAAGAACTACGTTGCGAGACTTGCATTTTTGTACAAGTAATAATTTTGATGGGATTCTTGTTTCCTGGTGTGGTTTTGTTTTCCAGTGTGAATTCTATTCTTTTAAGCCATTGCACAGAACTTTTTTGTTTAGAATTTAATAAGTGTTATTTTTGTCATAGACATTTTTTTCCTAACATGAATGTTTTTCTCAAAAAATAAAGAACCCAGCCGTGTCCCGGCTCATTTCATGCTCAAAGGGGGGTTAGCGTCAGGGGGAGGGGGAAGGACGGATCTAAAGGTATTTTATTTATTTATTTATTTAAACTTTATTGCACAATAAAAATAAGTACAAATGGCGGACTTAATGCCTCGAATCGAGGCATTCTCTACCAGTCAACCATAGGGCCAAACAGAGATTTGCTAAATATACTTCGTTACATACTACTAACTACATAAACTACACAAATACCAATGTATACACATACTATCAAATCTACATATATATATATATATATATATATATATATATATATATATATATATATATATATATATATATATATATATATATATTATAATGCATATACGCAAAGGGGAAAAACTTATTACAAAGGTATGATGCTATACCAGTTTAAAAACTTTATTAGTTTGTTTTTCAAACTAAGTAATTTGACCGGTTCAACAGGTACAACCATTTCTGCCGCGATCTGGCCAAACCTGCCCGTTTCGCAGTAACTTAACACATTGTCGTAATTGACAACTTAATACAAATATGCGATAATTATAGCTGAAGCTTATTGTGTTTTACCTACATGTTATTATTTATACACCGTGGGCTGGAATAACCCGACAGATCTTAACCACGAATTTCTAAGACCAAAAGAAGGAAAAAATATTATGTGACTTTAGGTCAATTTCGCACAAAAAAATTTTTTTTTCATTTTTTGAATGTTTATTGTACATGAAAAGCAAATGATATTAATAAAATTATCGCCTAAAACAAATTGGTACATTTTTTTTGTAAAAATTTTGTTACTGCAAAGTTTTCCCTGTCACTGTGATATCTGTCAATAAGGACGTGTAAAATGTCCAATAGTGGCAACAACGCCATTAGAAAGGCGTTTTGTGATGAGTTATAATAAAAAGTGTATTTTTTTAAAATTGGTATTAACTCTAAAACTAGGCGTATTCCAGAAAAGTTTATAGGACATTTTAGTATCTAAATATGATCAGGAATACACTGTTAAAATCTGTCTAGTTTTATGGGCCCACGGTGTATATCTGTCTGTTACCTTTTAAAGCTTATGAAACAATTTAGATTAAGTTATGTATGGAGATACTTTCGTTCTAGGGAATAGGATGGTTTTTGTCACGACAACCGAAAACATCCCTTAAGAGGGTGAAAGGTGAGATGGGATTAATGCTCTCTCGTTAAATGTTTAAGCCCGTTAAAATTTACGTTTTACAGGCAGGTAAGAAGTCGCGGGCAAAAGCTAGTCGATTATAAATATCGAATGAACTAGGAATTGAAATCTATTAAAGTGCAGAAACCAAAGGGTTTCGTTCAAAGGTCTCGTATTACCATAAGCCATAGGCAAACCAAAGTATAGACAGGACAAGGTAAGAATATTATTAAGACCGAACAGGATGATCTATAGAACTTTTAATAGTTTGGCTGATGAGTTATTATTTGTCTTTATAAAGTCTCACTTTGAGATTGTTGCCTACTTTCTGAACCCTACGTTTTTTATTCCCCACCAAAGTTTGGCGGGCAACAGCGACTACCCGACCGATTCACGTAGATTGCATATTATAGCATGCTGTCAGCTAGTTTGGAACGTGTTTTCAAATTAGTCACGTTACGTATGTCCTACGTGGCAGCTATTATAAAGTTATACCAGTGGTATGTCACTCAATCATTTAACGACAAATCCGGTATGTAGATAATTGTACGAGTATAAGTGAGAAAGAAAACGTTTTATACCTACGTTAAGAAGGTACCTACAGCATCGTCGTTATTTACTCTGTGGTTATACTTCGCTGACTCAATATTACAATATATGTTTCACTATTAACGAAATAAAATTTAAAAATTGTCATAGTGACAGTAAGTTTAAATTTAAGTACCCTAAAAATGTAACATAGAACCCAGTAATATTGGACCAGCGACTTGCTTCAAGCCATATGCACTTAGAACTGTCTATTGATATTAGTGGTGTGCCAATCAGCGCAGAGTGATCTGACATCAATGCTGTAACACCTGAATAATTTATCCACTCACACGTGTAATGCTTGGATTGCCATTAAGATAAAGTAGGCATCTAAATTCGGGGTCAATTAGAAAAGTACAATAATACAAACAAACGCATTTACCTTAATTGCTTCGCAATCATCCACTTTTGAAGAACTACCATGATTTCATTGTCAGCTTATACACATAAACTTGTTTTCAACTGACTTCAAGATTTCGAAGGAGGAGGTTATCAATTCGTCGGGATCTTTGTTTTTTTTTACAATTTTTTTTAAAATGTATGTTCACCGATTATTCGAAGACGACTGGACCGATTTGGAAAATTCTTTCACAGTTGGCCCCATTGTAAACCAGGTCAGGATCTGATGATGGAATCCTGGAGAAATCGAGGGGACTCTTCAACTATTATAGGCTCAGCACACCTATCTATAGCGATTTGAGTATTTTTTACAGCAGCTCGAGCATTTGCTGTTGGAAAGGTGGATGCTAAGTGAAGTCGGTTCTTTTTTGTTTAAAATTATTTTATTTTTCTATTGACGTCGAATTAAGTATATGTAGGTTACCTACTTATAGTTACGTACAAGTCAACTTAATATTTGATATTGGTATCTTAAAACTGCGCAAAGCTTTACGAAACTGACTCATCATTATCATCCTAGTGTTTGTTGTGGCGTTTTGCCACGGCACAATGAAGCTTAGGGTCCGTTGGGCAACCTAATCCCATGAATTGGCAAAGGCGCTAGTTTTATACGAAAGCCATCCGGTCCGGTTTTGCTTATGATATTTTATTTCACCAAAAAGCGGCTGGTAAATATAATGATATTACATACATAAGTTTCAAGAAACTGATGCACTGAAAATGAGAGGAACTGATTTGGGAATAAAGTAAATTGAAAACCACATCATATCTCATTTCCGGCAATTTAAGTAAGAAATATAATTTCGGTAAGAAATATCATTATCAAATATCATGCAGAGGAAGTAAAAAAAATATATTAATTTGTTACCAAACAAATTACCACTATTAGTCACCATAAAACTATATCGAGATGATATAGTTATGTGGTCCGGACTAGGAAGACTGGTGGAATAGGTTGCCGCGCAGATCCCAAGCTCAAATTAAGCCGTGACATTTTTGCCGCACAAACGCTATACTAGGAGGTAGATAATAAATGATCTGATTCATATATAGTGAACGTATGTGAATTGACTAACTTGTCTACTAGAGCGTTGGCCTCAGTACTTGGTTGCTCGATGGCAGGGTAGCCTATAGACCGTCTTCCGTAGAATGGGATTTGAGCTATACAAGCCACCACCATCATGGATAAAATCACGATACGCTGCACCATTTTCTTCTGGAAATATACGACATAAATAATAAATATTGTCGGACAATGTTACACCAATCGAAGTTAAACTTGTGTTGTGGATACTAGACGACGATATTTATGATAGATAGATAAATACATAGAAAACATCCAATACTCGGGAACAAATATTTATTTATAATAAACAGACAAATGTGACCTTTTCAAGTCAAAGGCGGTAGTACTATTAGTTATTCTGTGTCAAAGGTAAGTACATCCACAGAATAACTAATAGTGGTACATCATTGTCGGTTGTTAATAGACTTTATTTCTAAATGATTATTTATGGCAGTAACGCCTTATTAACAACCGACAATGGTGTAACATTTGATTTAATAATTTTTAAGAAAAAAAAACCGACTTCAATGGGGGTAGCCGGTGAAGGATTATTGTAGATAGATGGTGCACTTAGATTCCATACAATGAAATAACTTGCTTAAAAAACGCAGCGGAGAGGACCAATCGCCAAACGTGAACTATGCGTCGTTGAAGAGTTCCGTTCTGATTATCATCAACAGTTCCACTTCATCAAATGTCACTCTTTTGAATGAAAATGCTTGATTTGTTGATAAAAATACAAAAGTCACTTTATGTATGCCTTTAAGATTTGAGGAATTCCCTCGATTCCTCGTGGAACTTATCATCAGAACTTGAGCTTGACGAAAATTGGTCCTAACAATCTAACTTGCTTAACAAACATAGCGAAGAGGAAGAATCGCCAAACATGAACTATGCGTCGTTGAAGAGTTCCGTTCTGTTCATCATCAGCAGTTCCACTTCATCAAATGTCACTCTTTTGAATGAAAATGCTTGATTTGTTGATAAAAATACAAAAGTCACTATGTGTAAGCCCTTAAGATTTGAGGAGTTCCCTCGATTCTTCATGGATCCCATCATCAGAACTTGAGCTGGACGAACATTTGTTCTGACAATTAAACTTGCTAAACAAACACAGCGAAGAGGACGAATCGCCAAACGTGAACTATGCGTCGTTGAAGAGTTCCGTTCTGATCATCATCAGCAGTTCTACTTCATCCAATGTCACTGTTTTGAATGAAAATGATGGTTTTGTTGATAAAAATATAAAAATCACTATATGTATGCCTTTAAGATTTGAGGAGTTCCCTCGATTCCTCATGGATCCCATCATCAGAACTGCGTTTTGACAAAAACGGGACCAATCTGTATATATATACTTACAATCAAAAAAAGAATTTTCAAAATCGGTTCAGACATGACGGAGTTATGGAGTAACAAACATAAAAAAAAAAAAAAAAAAAACATACACGCCGAATTGAGAACCTCCTCTTTTCAAATCTTGAAGTCGGTTAAAAAGGTACACAAATAAGAATGAATTTCACAAGCGTTTCAACCGCCAGTTCATTTGTGTTACGAATTTATGACATAAAAGTTGCTCGTAATTCGTAAAAATACGTATTTAAATGATAAATAACACACAGTTTCCGAATATTTTGTCTTCTTCTTCTTCCTCCTAGCGTAGGTTCCAACTTTTAGCTCTATCGAGCCTGGGGTCTGCTCGGCAACCTAATCTCAGGAATTGACGTAGGTTTCGTAGTTTTTACGAAAGCGACGGTCATCTGACTTTTCAACCCAGAGGGGAAACTAGGTCTTGTTGGGATTAGATCCGGTTTCCTCACGATGTTTTCCTTCACCGAAAAGCGACTGGTAAATATCAAATGATATTTCGTACAGAAGTTCCTAAAAACTCAGTGGTATGAGCCGGGGTTTGAACCCGCGACCTTCGTATTGAAAGTCTGACATGACATCTTACCACCAGACCACCAGCGGTACTTCCGAATATTTTGTGTTTTTTTATAAATTATTAGGCCGGGCCGTATGCTTGTTTTCCACCCCCATGGTATATAAATAAACGTACCTTACCACAGCATCACAAAATGGACAAATGATTACTTACTACCTACCTCGTCAGTAGTGTTTTCCCACCGCTCTCCGAGGAGAAGGCATAGGTATTTAATATTAAAGTGGTTAAATTCCTAGCAATTAGTTGTACTAATTAGCTAATGATACCTACACGTATAAGTTAATAAACAAAGACAATAAAGTTGTAAATTCACAATGCTTACCATTTACCAAGTCTGTTGTTTCTCACAAAACGTCACAGGAACTTAATCGGGCCTAGAACTGTCTATGAATCTCTATGAATCTGTCTAATTATTATGTTTATTTAAAACGTTCATTGTCAAACGCATTAACCCGACTGCAGTGCGTATCAGACAGAAACTATAAACAAACTGCCCGATCCAGTTCTTGCTCATATCATTTATAGTCGTTTAAACACAACGTCAGACCAAGGAAAGAGAAAACCAATAACATGACTGGGGGAAAAGGACACAGTGTCAACACGAGTGACGCATACGCATCGGGTTTTGAATTTCTAGGGGTTTTTCCTTCCCTTTAAAAAGACAACCAAGAGACATACTACATCAAAAGATACAAATTGGCGGAAGGCGTTTTCGTCGTAGGTACGTTGTACAGATTCAATATTATATTTTAGCAATAAAAGCATAAGCGCCGGCTGTCAAATGGTACCTTTTCATGTAAACTGTCACATATTTACTAATTTACAATATTTTATGAATTATGAGGATACAAGATTTTTGAGGAAAACTTCGTCGAAAATTATGAGGAAGGAAAATTTTACGAAATCTAGAAAATACTTACATATGTTTTTAGCACAATATTTTTTATAGACTAAGAGTAGAGCGTAGAACCCTACCTCATTGAGTAGCAGAATTCAAAGTATATAGGGCAATGCAAGATTAAAAGTTATACTTGATTGCCTAAGCTAAACTTGGAGGCATTTAGTACAGTCAGCAAAAACATAATTATAAAATGTACCTGATTGAGTCGCAAATTGAACCATTCGAAAGCACTAACCCACCTGTTAATAACAAAAATGGTAGCCGACCTTAAAACTGAGGTGTTTGTTTTCAAGTGAAAATCGACTACAATTACGTCGACGTGCTATACTTATAACGTATGCGCACTTCTGATATATCTAGACACACGGCAGTGTGTCCGCCAAGTTCGAGCAAAAAAAGCGACACACCGGCCGTGGGTTATATTACACGAACCATTTCGGGCCAATTTCGACCCCCCTATAACTCAAAACATATTTTATCTACGCATATGAAATTTCGAGTGTCTGTTGACATCCCCTTAATTGTCTAGAATACAAAATTTCATTATTCTACCTATAGCAGTTCTTGAGATATTGACGTCAGAAAATCGCTATTTTTACTATACACTCACTCACTGACTCACTCACTCATCAAAAACCTAGACCACTTCGAATGGTCGTACTGACTTGAAATTTGGCATGGAGATAGGTCTTAAGGTCAAAGTAAAGGGAAAAATCTGAAAACGGCCAAGTGTGAGTCAGTTTTAAAAATAGCGAAGGTGTAACTTTGTTCTACTGTGAAGTCATAATGAACTAAATGGGTATATCTTCCAATGGTCGTACCGAACTGAAATTTGGCTCGAAGGTTTGTCTTTAGGTCGAAATAAAGTAAAAATCTGAAAACGGCCAAGTGTGAGTCAGTTTCGAAAACAACGAATGTGTAATTTTGTTCTACTATAAGTAGGTATGGAGTGGAAATGAGATAAGACTTATTTAAATTTAGATACATACCAATTTAAGACAATACATGTTTGTCTTAAAGACAAGAACAATAAAATTGTTCACCACTCTGTGTGTGTCTGTTGCGGGAACCGAACCCACGATTTACGAAGTGCAAAGCAGGTCACTAGGTACCAGTGTTGGCCGATAATTTCAATTAGAATTGAAAATTGATCAATAAGATTGAAGATTAATTCCGTAACTAATCAATTACACTAACATCAATTTTTACTAACGTTAGTTCGCATTGATTTTGTGACGTCGTTAATTACACTAACCGTCAATTAGAATTAACCTATTAGTTACACTAACGTCTCGAAAATTTAATAAGAATTACAGTTAATTAGATTAACGTTAGTGTAACTAAATTAATCCTGTCTTACACTAATAATTAATTTTAAAACTGCATCTCGGGTTCGGAAGTCGGGACCAATATCACAAGATGGAGCTCATGCTGGACCCTAGGGCTGCCTACTGGATCTCTGGTTTGGCGCATCATAGGCTCATGCTGTTTGGGCTCATTCGACTTGTACTGATGAGCAGATGGTACCGGTATCAAAATCTGGAGCTCATGCTGGACCCTGGGGATCCCTACTGGATCTCGGGTTTGGCGCATCATAGACTCATGCTGTTTGGGCTCATTCGACTTGTACTGATGAGCAGATGGTACCGGTATCAAAATCTGGAGCTCATGCTGGACCCTGGGGATCCCTACTGGATCTCGGGTTTGGCGCATCATAGACTCTTGCTGTTTGGGCTCATTCGACTTGTACTGATGAGCAGATGGTACCGGTATCAAAATCTGGAGCTTCTTTTTACTTTTACTTTCTTTGTGTGAAAGTCAAAGTCAAAGTCAAAGTCAAATTCAAAGTCAAAGTCAAAGTGAAAGTGAAAGTCAAAGTGAAAGTCAAAGTGAAAGTTAAAGTCAAAGTGAAAGTGAAGGTGAAAGTCAAAGTGAAAGTCAAAGTGAAAGTCAAGGTGAAAGTGAAAGTCAAAGTGAAAGTCAATGTGAAAGTCAAAGGTAAAAGTCAAAGTGAAAGTTAAAGTGAAAGTCAAAGTGAAAGTCAAAGTGAAAGTCAAAGTGAAAGTGAAAGTGAAAGTGAAAGTGAAAGTCAAAGTCAAAGTGAAAGTCAAAGTGAAAGTCAAAGTGAAAGCAAAGTGAAAGTCAAAGTGAATGTCAAGGTGAAAGTGAAAGTCAAAGTGGAAGTGAAAGTCAAATTGAAAGTGAAAGTCAAAGTGAAAGGAAACTGCTAAAAAAATCGGTGTGCGTTTCTCTGACTATTATAATTTTAGGTATTTCTATGTAACGTGATACTTATTCAAAATGTACCTTAAAAACTGCTGGAAATCAAGTGTGCATTCCTATAACTATTTATGATTTGAGGTATTTTTATGGAACTTGGTACTTATTCAGATCTCACTTCTTTTATAGGCGAAGCATTCCCATAGTATCGAACTTGGCAGCCTTTTACATTTATGTTTTTGATGGGATATCAATTTACAAAAGTTAAAAAGGTATAATAACGTAAGATATAATGCACTAAACACATATTTTAAATTATGGTTTTTGGTTTGTTTTTTATGTTTTTTATCATAAAATAGGTTAATTTATTGCTGAATACAAAATGCTCCAAGTTTGGCTCGGATTACCAGGTATAATATACATAACATACATAATAATAATAAAATATACATAACTTTTAGGGTATAATATAAATAACTTTTTATCGTGCATTGCCCTAAAATAGATAGGCCGAATCCTGCTACTCGATTAGGTAGGGTTGCCAACGGCCTATTCTCCGTCTATTATTATTTTATATTATATTGAAGATGCCACCCAATGATGCCTGTTATTCATTGTCTAAGATCTCTGTCGCCGAGTTAGGTTGCCAATATTTTTTTTTCACATTGTGTATTTTCCTTATAGTTACGATCCGAAACAAGTTAAAAATAAGGACTATCAATTTCAATAGAAAGTCGTGTTCTCCGTTATTGTTGCTGATAACGCTAATTTGTAGGGTTCAAATTATGATAAAATTGGAAAAAACATTGCGTTACGATTTTAAACTGTCTTACTCGTTATTATTAAAATTCTCAGGGTTTAACCATTTACGAAACCTTTTACGAAAATTCACTTTTATTATTTGTCTCTGTAATAGGATGAAGAGAGCTTTGCAGAATATGAAATAAAACATGCTTGTATTATGTTGCATTATGACTCCATAATACCAACCATTGTCATTGGATCTGCGAAAGTATATTTCCCAGGGAAATTCGGACAGAATGGTTTTATTCACCAAACAGCTATTTATATCTTATTCCTTAGGTTTAAGATTTATAAGATTTAAATAGCTGTTTAGTGAAGAAAACCATGTTTCAACCCAGGCAAAGTTGAGCAGCGTAGGCAAAGTTATAGCAGTTGACGGTATATGGTTAATTAAGTCGTTCTGGGCCTCGATTCGACATGGCATAACTGACAGTCGCTTGCGAGAAAACTATGATATCACACTTTTGTGACAGTTGAAATTTGGGGTGGAATCACTCAAGAGTAATATCTAAAATGGTGGTCATAGCCATAGACAAAACGCTCTAGCGAGACCTACTGACAGCTTGACAGTTATGTGTTGGCACGTGTGTACAGATGGATATCACTCTATCCACTAGCGATACAAGTGTGACATCGACGTCTCACAGTTTGGCATGTCGAACCGGGGCCCAGAACTTTAAAACCGTGATGACTAAAAATGACAAAGTGACTTCCTTCCTCTGATGTCCATAGGTCAAATAAATATTAAATTCTTACCATCAGCTAATACGCAAACGATTTCCGTGTATATTTCCATTAAAACACTGATGACTGCACCCAATACGTCGAACTGTTTCTGCATCTCATTGCGCCTTTTAATGACACAAACGGACGGAAAAACCACGTAGTTCAGTGACATTTATTAGTAGCGGAAATAGTTTAATTATATGATTCATTGCTTGTCTATTATAGCGGGCAGGGTGCAAGTGTGCGTTTAAATTAGCTTAACCAGTTTAAGTCCGACCTCAAAACAAATAACAACTAAGCGTAAGCAAATATGAATTTACACTGAATTCACCTTCAAAGCAGGAAATTGAGAATTTCACATGTGTAAACTAATAGCAGCTCTGTGTGGTGATAGTACGATTCAAAATGCAAGAACGTGAAATAAATAATGGAACCTTTGCTGTTTGTTGCTTATTGCAATAAATAACGTTTCGATGAGTAGGTATTTTAATAATTCATCGGGTTTTAGAATCATTAAATCGTCAGGTGACAACCAAAAGTCACTAAATGCAAAAAAATAATTAAACAAAAATGAACAAAACTATTTGTTACTTGTACGGCTCATTATGGCTTTGAACTTTTAATTTTAATTTTGATTGTCACCAGACGAAATATTATTTTCCGTTGTTAGACAAATAAAATATAATTTAGCTGTTCGATATGTAGGTATTTGGTTGCATTCATACTCAAAGTATAGTTGCCATCTAAAAAATCTTCTATTCAGGTACAGAGCAATTATTATTTAAAGATAATTCTTGTTGTAAGCAGAGGTTTCAGCTGTCTATAAACTAAACCGCGTAGTAACCGCTTTCCATCGTGCAGGCCGCATACTTGTTTGCCACTTACATGGTATTAAAAATACCAATATCCAACGTTCAATATACGGTTAGTTCAATAAAAAGCTATTTCCATAAATATTTCATAAATACCTCACCTCTGGCTATAAATTCCGCGCGACTCCTACTTACATTGGCGCTCAACGTGCATCCATCCCTTTGAATTAATTTGAACCAGAGACAATAAAATAATAGAGAAAGTAATACGTAAGTACCTACTGTAGGTATTTACGCGCAAATGTGTTTCAACCGAATTCAAGATTTCGAAGGATTTTTTTAATTTAGGTACTATGTTCACCGATATTTCGATGCTGGCTGGACCGATTTGAAATTTCTTTTTTGTTTGAATCACTTGTTGGTGATTATATTATAGTATCTTTCATAGTAACTTGGGCGTTTGCTCTTTGGAAGGTGTAGCCTAGGTGAAGTCGGTTCTAATTACTTGGTTAAGCACCAGTTCAAATACCTAGCTAGTCTCCATTGTTCAGCAAAAAAATAAAATAAATAAAGATTAGTATTATCCGCTACATTAACATTATACGATATGCCTAGCCCGAGACATCTTATTTAATCTCTCCGCATTTGCGGTTTCGTGGTCATTCAAATACATATTTTCGGCCACAAACAAAAACTTAAAACACAGTGACAATGAAAATTAAATGGATTTTCAATGAATTTCGTAATTATGTGACAATTGCCTGCCTTTATAAATTGCTAATCTTGGGAATCCATAAGAAGAAAGTTTATTGCGCTTACGACAGAATCATCCTGCAATTTAAAAGTAAATTAGGTTTTCTCACTTCGTAATGAGTATGTATAATTAAATGCTCAATTATCTACCTGACACAGTGTTTTTGAAGAGACCCAGCAGAGTTTTCTGTGTAAGTATTCAGGGAGAAATGCGTGAGCGTGCGAGAGAGGTGTAATTTGATTTGTAACGTATAACGCTCTGGCTTTAAATGTAATATTACAGTTTTTAGTTCAATATTCATTGAATTCGAAAGTTTGAATATGTAAATACATAAGTAGGTATTTGGACGTTAGAATGTTCAGATTGTTTGAATGTTTGTTCCTTATTCACGCAACGCTGGTGGAACGGATTTGCATGAAATTTTGCATTTAGGTACGAGTAGATTATTAATACGTTTTATCTTATAATCTACTTCCAAAGTAGGTAAAATTGGGATCCAAAGTACCTACTGTCGAAATAGAGTTTCAAATGTTGAGAGAGGTTTACGTATACGAAGTGGAAGCGCTGGTAACCTGGCGGTAACACGTCCGACTTTCAATCCGAAGGTCTCAGGTTCAAACTAGAGCTGGAGCAAACTACACGCGTTACACGCGGAGACGAATATCCGTGTACTTGAGATCGGCGGTGCTAAGGAAACTGTTTATTTACACGAACCCGCCGGGATTTGAATACTCTCCAGGAAACGTGACCAAGAGACGTTTAATTAAACAATACGTACATTGTATATTTCTCAAGCTGTTTTGATATGTCTTCTTATAGAACTACGCATTATTGTATATCTTTTGTATTACTGTTTTGAAAAAATAAGTCCCGCCGAGTTTCTTGCCGGTCATAAATAATACTTCTCGGGTCAGAGGTGTAGGGTTAGAACCGGTGGTAGTTTTTCTTTTTCTCTCTGACGTTCATAAGTGCATTGTGATGTGCCTAAATTGAAGAATAAATTTCTTTAACTTTTTTTTATCTTTTTTTTTTTTCAGACACGTTTCTAGGGTACACGGGTACTTAATACGGGCCCGAACGGGTCCGAAGTAGTTAGAGTCGATTAAAATAAGGCTTACTATTGAATGTTCTATTGTGAACTGCATAATAAGGGCCACTACAGATTTGAACCGATTAAGTTTTTCATAGACAGATTTCCGCAAAAGCTGAATTCCGCTCAAATGTGTGGCGCCCCTTATAATATGAGGTTGAATGGATTCGTATCAAAGATTTATAAAACATCTTTAGCGAAGTCCACAAAATCCACAATTATTATGGAGTCATTTATTATAAAGATATTAATATTAAATAACTATATTGAATTGCGGTCAACACTCAACAATTCGTATTCACAATAAAACGAATGGGTCATCTTAGGATGGGATCTGCCCTAATCTCACCCCTCACTCAATTTTAATAAAAAGCATGATGTAGCATGGTGTACCAAAAATAGTGGTGATCCGTTTAAGGGTATAATTGATATCGTATTCCAATTATGAAAAAGTAAGAAAAATAAATTTCACGAAAAAAAAATGACTTTATCTACACTCACACTGTAAGTCCTCTAAAACGTGTTCAAAAACGGCAGACAATGGCTAGCATTACCACAACCGATTTTACTATGATAAGCTTTTTATCTGTGGCAGTAACGTAATTTTAACTTTACATGCTCAAATATTGATGTGCTATGGGTTTTGATAACATAATGTTAATCCTGTGCTCCTTCCTGACCAACGGCACGCGCCCGCGCGGCCGCCGACACGCGCCTCCCCGACCGCCGGCACAATCGAGTTGGCCATGGCGGTGCAATGGCGGTCATTCTATGGTTTCCGAGCACTTAATTTAATATATATAATAGGAGTGTAGATAAAGCAGTGTATGCAACTGTACGTAATTAGGCTTTAAAACACTCTTGTGATCTTATTATGAAACTCGCCTGCGTATTTTAAGGACCCTTATTACGTAACAGTTACATAAACTACTATTATATGGAGGGTTGGCCGGTTGGGATGATGTGCGTGTCCCATACAAAAAAAAAACATTTCCAAAAAAAAATCTCTTTTTTATAAAATAGAGTTTACACTCAATTTTTCTTATGGTAGTAGTAGTAGCAAAACAAGATAATATTGTACAAGAAAACACAGCGAGAGACATATAACACAAGATACGTACAAAGGCGAACTTATCCCTTTAATGGATTTCTTCAAGTTAACCTTTGAGCGATTGAAACAGAAAGGTGGAAGTGCTAGGCAGACTTACAGTACGACACGGTAAGATGAGTTGTATTATCTGTCTATCTGTGAGAACCTATAATTGGCCTCCAATTTCTATATCTGTTGTCAACATGTTGTATGTGTTGTTGGTTTTCAAAAAAAAAAAATAAAAAAAAAATAATTTGTAATCTAACTAGGTATTAGGTAGATACTCAATTCAGTATCTTACATAAATATAAATAAACTTCTTACATAAATACAAAAAATATACCATAAATACATACATAAATATATATATATATATATTATTATTATTATGCTCTTTATTTATTTTTCTTCTTAGTTTAGGCTTTTTACAATATTTTTATAAAAGTAAAATATAAAAATACATCTAAAACATATAAAAACAATAAAAGCATTATAAAAAACCTAAACTAGGGTGCCGCCGGCAACGGAGCAGGGCCCAGGCTGCCGGTGGTTAGGGCCGCAGAGTGAGGAACCTTCGGACTATGCGCGCCGTGTCCAAGATTACCGCCTTCTGAATCTGACCCCTAATCCAACCACAACCCCGTAGCGAAAGTCTCTCAAGATGTTGGTCGAGACTCTTCGCTATGAGACCGTTCGCAGAGACAACTATCGGCACAATGATCGCCGAATCGACCTTATTATTATTATTATTATTAATATATATATATTTATTTATATATTTATATAATTTATGGTATATATTTTATGTACTTATGTATTTTTTTTTGTATCTATTTATTATATTAGTGTGTATATGTGTTTATTTATTTTTAGGCACTACCCGTTCATTGTTTTATGTACTTAGTCTCCAGCTACCCAAAGGTTGTCTGGAAGAGATCGCTTTTAAGCGATAAGACCGCCTGTTGTTACCTAGTTTTTAATTTTGATTTTCTGTTTGTCTATTTCTACTTTATGGTGCACAATAAAGAATATATTATTATTATTATTATTATAAATATACTAACATATATGAAATAAAATAAAATTTAAATTAATTACCGTTCATATCTTACAGTTAGGATTCGTTTGAAAGCCACAACTTGTTTAAATTAATCTTTAGCGATGCAACCGACCTACCCTGCGCAAAAAGAAGGAAATATTGCATCCCGACTTCCTTATTAAATGTTTACACAGTGTTTAAGAAAAAAGCAATATAAAAGATATAAATTGATGTAAGTAGTACGTATTTGGGGCATATCTGGGGCCCATTTATGGACCAATATTAGACTAAATATTTGTAAACTAGCTGTCAGAGCATACTGACAACACACTAATAATATTAGTTTAATACCGTTCGAAAAGCAGGCCCCTGATTTCATAGCCGTAAAGACATAGATACAATAATTAGGTATTAATCAAGTATAATATTGATATACTCTTATCTTTTTATCTCTTTCTTGGTTTTGCCGAGCAAAAACTACACGCGCAACGGTTCCTTACAAAAACCGTAACTGGGTACGAATTTAAGTGGCCTAACCTATTTTACCTAATTAAGATAATATGACTTATTACGATGTAAAATCATTTATTTTTACTTTTTAGGTATTTTGGCGGTAACGTGTAATATTCAAATCATAATGAACTTATTTTAAGCTTTATGTCGATGTAATAAAGTCAACAAGTCTGTACAATAAAGTTACAAACATGACATTGAGCGGCAGTGTTAAAAGGATTAAAATATTCGCAAATGTAACAGTTTAATTTCATCTTTATTTTCGTCGCGCGACATAAAAAGCATTTCGCGGAGGTAAGAAAATTTCAAAAAATACAATTACAATAAATAAAAATAAATATGCCTGAGAATTTTAGAACATGCTGTTGTTTCAACATATCAAAGAGGTATTTACACCCGCGCTCAAAAAATGTGTAACTAATCATCATAGAATTAAAGATAATCGAAGATGGAAACGAACATAACGTCACCGTAAAAATGTCATGACAATTCCCGTTATACTAATATAAAACCAATACATTTTGTCGCGAGTAAATGACTTATTTTACCTACAAATCCGTAGTATTCAAGCTCATTAGGTAGTCTTGCTTACTCTGGTCTAATGTTAACGAAGCGCTTTGTCGGTCCTTTGTGACTGACCTTAGGATGATCGGCTGTCTTCGGCAAATGTCGGCCTGATACTACCTACGCTATTTTTAGTGAATCTATCTATCTACTGATTGTGTTTTTCGATATTCATATTTACTTGGGTGACCTTGACATTAGTGATAAGAACACAAAATTAATTTGATTGATAAGATAAGTGTGACGAAAATAAATTTTCGTAGAAAGTATATGATAAGGCGCATCTCTTAAATTTTTTTTAATTTTTTTGAACTTACGGTTCAAAAGTTACGGGGGGGGGGGGGGGGCTACACAACTTTTCTGACTTTCGAAGCGATTATTTCTGAAAATATTCACTTAATCACAAAATAGTAAAAAAAACCTCAATGTTATTTTGAAAAACCTGTCGATTGATATGTCACATGTTGATATTTGGTTATTTTTTTTTTAAATTTAGTTACCTGTATGGAGCGCCCCCCTAAAAATATTTTTTTTTTCAAATTTAACTACATAACTAAGCAGCTGCATAGAAAATACACCTTATGTGTAAATTTTATTCAGATACGTCATATAGTTTCCGAGTAAAATGCCTGTGACATACGGACGGACAGACAGACAGACATGACGAATCCATAAGGGTTCCGTTTTTTGCCATTTGGCTACGGAACCCTAAAAAGTCGCAGACGAAAGATAATGTACATATTAAATAATAGATCCCATCACATTTAGTAAATACAATGACGTTACCACAATGACGTCATTAGCGCGAGCTCTGCCTAATTGGTCCGCCAAGCGGTAATTAGCATGTTTCAAGACTAGACTAAGAGCTGGCGACGTCAGGTATGACACAATAATGAGAGCAATTGAACCTGTCTAGTTAGATTGCTTTACCATCCATCATCCTTTTTGCTAGATCCGGGCATCTGGCAGCTTTTAATGGGTGACCCATTAAAAGACCAACAAAAATTTTCAGTTGGAAAAAAGTAATACCAAAATAGGTAAAAACTGTCGAAGTGTCATTTATTGAGGACAGGGCCTATATTTTAAGCCTCCAGATTTGAGCAAGATGACAGTGCCCATACCTCTCTTTTAGGACGTAGTTTAAGGACATACCCGGATCCGGGTCTTAGATTAATTTTACTTGTAAAAAAAAACTGTTTTAACCAAATACTACCATATCATACTGGTGATCAGTTAAAGAGAAAAAGTGGTTCATGATTTCGACCCAGATTTCATCCTGTATTGCTAGTTTTTATTTAAAAAAATCAACAAGTGTCATATAATCCCTATTGTCATGCCATGCTTTCGGTAACATTTTGTTTGATTTTATTGGTCTATTATGTTCTTGGTATGATTATACAGTGTGGAAAAAGAAATGGGCCCTGGAGGGAAACTACCTTAAAACGTTGAGATAGCTTAATTCACTGAAAGGAAACATTATTTTATGTTAAAAGAGGGACATAACTGCATTTAAAATTTTCGGGAAAATGTACAGTTAACAAAAAAAACTACTTATTTTTCATTTTTGTCAAAAACTATTTTTATGACAATTGATGCCAATCGATCCTTTTTCCAACAATAATAAAAACTTCTTCATAACAACCAAGTTAAGACCAAGAGAAAAAAGAGAAGCCATAAATAATAAAAAAAATACGTATGTAAATAATATGGAAAAAAGGGAAAAATTAAAAAAAAAAATTGTGATGTAGTCTTACTTTTTAGGAAAAATAAAATAATGTTTCCTTTCAGTGAACTGAGCTATCTCAACGTTTTAAGGTAGTTCCCCTCCAAGGCCCATGATTTTTTTCCACCCTGTATTTTGTTCGCTATAGGATTTGCCATTGAGTGACTAGGCTGTTCTTCGATGCTGGCTCTACGCTCAAAAAGTGAAAACTCATATGAATGAGGTGTATTATTATCATTTCAAATGTTCAAATGTTTCTGAACTTCAAAGGATTCCTGAGAGGATTATACTAATTTCGTTAATGCGAAGGTACAGAAGATTAACGAGTTTTGTTTCTAAGCTGAACAACAATGAGTGTAAGTTAAATATAAGAAGAATTATTTATTTTAAAATAATAATTTACATGCCGTGAACATTTACAGAATACCTGTTATGAGTACGTGTGTTCAAGCGTGAAGTGGTAACTGACAGCCAGACAGACACACTTTTTTTTGTAATATGTTGATATGAACTTATAGACGGAGAGCTAACCACGTCAGATATGATACAGTAATGAGAGCAACAAAACCCCTCTCGTTAGTTTGCTACTATGTTTATTTCTAGATCGGGACATCTGGCAGCTGTTCATTGGTGGAGGTCATAGAATGTAAACCACTTTAAGATTACAAATCCAACAGTTTTGGTTTTAATGTAGTATTATGAAACATTATATAAATAATTAGATTATGTAATTTCCAAAAGTTTCTGTTGGGGGAAAGTAGTCTAAAACGACGTTTAATGTAATTCATAGTTTTTCGCGTACTGTTTCTATTTCCGAGATACTACGCAATATGTTCTGTTATAATATTAAAATATAGGCCCCGTCCTCTATAAATAAGACAACTTTGGCAGTTTTTACCTATTTTGGTATTACCTTTTTCACACTAAATTTTTTTGTTAGCCTGTCACTCTGACCTTCACCCATTAAAAGCTGCCAGATGCCCCAATCTAGTAATATGCATAGTATTACAATCTTACTAGACAGGTTTCGCTGTTCTCATTACTGTGTTATATCTGACGTGGCCAACTCTTAGTCCATTAGGAATTTTAAGAAACCGTTATGTTGTTATATTCATTATCAAATAATAATAATAAATACTCTTTTTCTACTCCTGTACTTTTATCTGTCATTTATACATTCGTCAACACCTTTATAAGAACATAGATAATACACTCGATGAAAAGTCTATCTAGTCTATTCCCCAAAATAACACTTGTTCTATAAAAGCGCCAAAATAGTATCGCGTAATCGCGTGCAAACACGACTATTAATATAAAATAAATTACTGCCAACCTAAGAAACCTAAATAAACGCAGCGTTTTTAGAAAAAAAAACTTTAAAAAAGAAAAAAATAAAAGAACCACAGTCCTACTTCGTAGTTTTTTACGTTTCCCGTTCGTTTGTTGGGGCAAATTGCAAACTTTAAAAGTAATTTAGGCATTTTTACTAATCTCTGTAGCTCTTTAATACTCGTAATTGATCATATACCTAACGACGGTGTGTATTTGTGTTAGTAATGTTAGTATTATTGAAAAATAGTGTTTTAAAAAGTAAAACTTAAATGATTGTTGATTATGTTGACAAAATAACTGCGATATCCATGAAGTTTTCAATTTCACATTTGATGTAAAAGTATTAAAATTAGATTCGTAGAAAAAGTTTTGTATGCAACGTCGTATAAGTAGGTAAAAAAATGTTCGTGGCGTTTTTCTTAACAATTTTCGCCTACGGCTCAAATTGTTACCCACGCCACTCACCTTTTTTGACCCCTCTTATACAACTGTTGCATAAACTACTATTATTGCACCCCTCATACAGTTTAAGTACAAGTACAAATTATACAATTACATAAATTTAGGTAGAGGTAACAACAGGCGGTCTTGTAATGTAATAGACCGACAACTGAAAACATCCGGCTACGCTGTAAGCAGAAAATTGTTTTGAACTATACCTTGTCTTTGACTTCGAAATAAAATCAATTTGCTACAGTACGAAAATGAAATAAGGGTAGCTTACAAAATTAGTTTTTTTTTTCTCGTTTTTTTTTGTTTTTTTAAATAAATAAATATTATGAGACAATCTTACACAAATCGACCTAGTCCCACGGTAAGCTCAATAAGGCTTGTGTTGTGGGTACTAGGCGACGATACATGTAATAGATATGTACATATAAATACTACACATCCATAACTCAGGAACAAATATCTGTGATAAACACACAAATAGATGCCCTGACCAGGATTCGAACCCGGGACCTCCTGCTTCGTAGGCAGGGTCACTACCGACTAGGCTAGGAAGCCGTTAAAATGTTCCTTGATAGGTGACCTTTTTAATTTAGTCGTTGCTAGAGTCGTTCAGTTTCTCTATGGACAGATCTGAGCCTATTTTATAGACAAAATAAATGATTATTTACTTTTTTTTATTGAAACGTAAAATAATAAAATAAGCATTTGTCTGATAAATTGCGTGATTGATTATCGTCTTGATGTTTCATTGTAGGTACACTTATATAAAAATATGTTTTTGTAAGTTTATTATATAAAGTATATGTGTAAGTTTATGATTATTCTTAATGTTTGATTAAGTATATAATATTTATTTTATATTTAGTAACTGTGATACTGTTTCTGTACATTCTTTCATAAAGCCTGCACCAAACATATCTCTTTTTGGCCCAGTGATTGACTGGTAGAGAATGCCTTAAGGCATTAAGTCCGCCATTTGTATATTTTTTGTGCAATAAAGTTTAAATAATAAATAAATAAAATTAACATAATTTTAGATTTTTTTAAAATGTTGTTTGGTTTAGATTTGTCTTTAATCTATAGTTCACGATAGATTATAGAATACCTACCCTACACCCTACTCATGGTGTTGTGTTCCTGCTGGTAAGTAAGGTTGCCAAAGAGCTCAAAGAGGACCCAGTGTGTTGACGATGAGGGACCTTCTTGTTCCTTTAGCCGTCAACACAGTGAATCCTCCTTTTTGTAAAGGGTCGGCAACGCGCGTGCGACTCCTTTGGAGTTGCAGGCGTCCATAGGTTACGGTAGGTGCTTACCATCAGGCGGGCCGTATGCTTGTTTGCCACCGTCGTGGTATATAAAAAAAAAAACCTCTGTAAAATACGCGGGAAAAATGGCAACCAATCAGAATTAAGCTTATTTAGTTGGACCAATCAAAATCAGAGTTTTTGAATGGATTGAGAAACGTTGGAATTATTTTTGGGGTTCTCATCTCAAGACATGAAAGTCTATACAAGGTTGTGGAAGGAAATATCTGGGCTTTTTCTTCAGCAGAGCATCGTGCCAAAAGGAGATGAGTGAGTTTAGGCTGGAAAGTACAAATAGTGTTTGAGTTTGTTAACAGATCTGTTATAAAGAGATGGAAGCATTCGATAGAGATCAGAAATCCACGGCTTGCGCGCTTCTATGGTAACGGAGATGAGGAATCTTGTTGGAGCGCTCGAAACCATTGCATGAAGAATATCGTGTTCAGCCCGCTCTACACTCGCGGCGCGAAGTCGCTCCGTGAATTCACGGCGTGAATTTACCTACCTACTATATACCTACCCTACACCCTACTCATGGTGTTGTGTTCCTGCTGGTAAGTAAGGTTGCCAAAGAGCTCAAAGAGGACCCAGTGTGTTGACGATGAGGGACCTTCTTGTTCCTTTAGCCGTCAACACAGTGAATCCTCCTTTTTGTAAAGGGTCGGCAACACGCGTGTGACTCCTTTTGAGTTGCAGGCGTCCATAGGTTACGGTAGGTGCTTACCATCAGGCGGGCCGTATGCTTGTTTGCCACCGTCGTGGTATATAAAAAAAAAACCTCGGTAAAATACGCGGGAAAAATGGCAACCAATCAGAATTAAGCTTATTTAGTTGGACCAATCAAAATCAGAGTTTTTGAATGGATTGAGAAACGTTGGAATTATTTTTGGGGTTCTCATCTCAAGACATGAAAGTCTATACAAGGTTGTGGAAGGAAATATCTGGGCTTTTTCTTCAGCAGAGCATCGTGCCAAAAGGAGATGAGTGAGTTTAGGCTGGAAAGTACAAATAGTGTTTGAGTTTGTTAACAGATCTGTTATAAAGAGATGGAAGCATTCGATAGAGATCAGAAATCCACGGCTTGCGCGCTTCTATGGTAACGGAGATGAGGAACCTTGTTGGAGCGCTCGAAACCATTGCATGAAGAATATCGTGTTCAGCCCGCTCTACATCACTCGCGGCGCGAAGTCGCTCCGTGAATTCACGGCGTGAATTTACGCAGCGGTTCACGCACAACTGTGTCCCTCCACACTCGCAAAGCTTGGCAGTCTTGTTCGCGACTTCAACGAAAATGGACGACGGCGCTCCCCACTATGTCTTGTACGCTACTGCGAAAAACTGCGAGTGTAGCTGCGTTCGTGTTCGCGCGCCGCGCGTACCCTTTGTCGCGGGCCAAAAAACCGACACTGATCGGGGAATGGCGCGAAGCGCGAACGCGAAGGTGTGAACAACATCTACACTCGCGGTTCGCGGCTTTCGCGGGCGTTTGCGGGCTTTCGCGCCGCAAGTGTAGAGCGGGCTTTGCACGTGGCTCGCAAACATCAGCCACAACTAGTGTACACGTGTCTCGGTAAGAAATTTAGATTTATTCGGGTTTTAATAGCAAGTGCGTATGACGGACCGTCGCGTTAGTATTTACAGAATAGTGGGTAGTTGCGGGTTGATATGTGTTAAGATTTTAAGTTCGTTATTCAGCCGATAATCTGATAGTCTTATCGAGGCGTGTTTATTTTACCAAAATTAAAAGTAAAATCATTGGTTTATGTATAAATTGCGGTTGGTGAGAATTTCAGTTCTTTATTAAGTACGTCTATCTACTTTGTTGTGTTTCGCCATATAATTGAGTGAGTTAGTGGTTAGCCAAATGTATAACAAAAGAATGGTGATTAGGTGCATAGATTTGATAGAAATCGGGAAAAGACTTAATAACCTATAGGTATCTATAAAGGGTGTGCGAAGTCGGTATAGTTGAAGATTAGAATTAAAATGTAGAATCACAGTTTACTCGTATTGCATAGCATGGTGTCATTGAATTGGTGGTTGAATTAATTGCCTATACAATTTGTAATCAGTTTAATTAGTATGAGTGGTGGTAGTCCTTGTCATTTAACCAACTAAATAGGATGCATAATAGGAAGGTTAATAATTCTAAGTTTATTGTGCGTCGGTGTGTATACGTAAATATTTAATGTGCAATTTTAAATTCATAGTAATGAGGTCATTAAAGTATTGATTCACGGGTTTTATTTATTCGGTTAATGTTACTATTGAATTGCGTCGGTGTGTATTTATGTTAATATTTCGTATATGGTAAATAAAGGGGAAGGTATACGTTATCTAAATTATTGTTAGTAGAAACAGTTAGATGAGTAAATACAATTGTAGGTCTTGATCATTAGCGGGTTCAGTGGAACTTGAAGGATTCACCGCGTCGAGCGGAATCCTAACTTGCGACCTTTCAGAACACCGGTCCGATCGCTCTGACAGGCTGAACCATCGACGTTTGCTCAGCCTCGGTGAATCTTTCTATCAAGTTCCTTCATTGCTTACGTCAGAGGGTTACGTATTTATCTAGTGTTCCGTAATTAATATCTATTCTTAAGAGTACGTTTTCTGAGTGTATAATCCATCAGGTTTCTCCAATTTAATATGATTTCCGATCATATTTAATCCATTTGTTTATTCTACATAATTAACCGTTGTTCATTCTCGAATTATATACTTCGAGTAAATTATTAGTTACCTTGGCATTATTTTAATTTATAACGTTAACAATATTTATTCGTCGTTGTAGTTGTACACAAAACTAGCTTAGTCGCCACGGTAGGCCGGTTAGGTACTTCTCATACTCATACCCTGTAGCCGTCGAGTCGCTCCGGCACGCCGCTGAAGAGAGGTTCCAAAGGCCACCACCGTCTGTGACGTAGACGGGTACGCCGCCGCACCTGCTGTGGTAATGGCGGATGGGTTGTTCGAAGGGAAACAACGGGCACACTTTACACGTATATTTCACTCGACTTATCCTAAAATACAACTGGTTTTGACACTTAACGAAATGTTCGCGCACAGCGTATCAGATTTACCGCTCGCGACGCGGATTAAACCTCGATCAGGCCTTCGAGGATCGGCGGCGACCTCGGCAAAAGAAAACTAGCCGCTAGGCTTTTAATGACATCCGAGACGGCTGGTGGATGAACAGGGAAAAGGTGAGCTGAAGATCTGAAGTTTACATCGCTACGATCTAGCATAAACAAGAGATTTGAAAACAAACACTTATTAACAGTAATAAAGGTTACATGAGTTGTCTACAGTATAACTAATCTGTGACCATCCAGTGCACTTGCACTAGAGGTCAGGTATGGCTTTCGCCACGGTTGCTCGACTGGTGATCTTCTAGTGTATCTCACTCATCACTTAAAAGCTGTCATTGAGAGTCAAGGAGAGGAATTGGCAGTCCGCCTTGATATAGCTAAGGCGTTCGATCGGGTCTGGCAACGGGGTCTACTGTCGAAGTTACCAGCTTACGGACTGCCCGAGGGATTATGCAATTGGGTAGCTATCTTTTTGCCCAGCAGAAGAAGCATACGAGTCGTAGTGGACGGTAGTTGCTCTGAAAGCATGGATGCTATACCCAACGCTATGTTTGCTGCATATTAATGATCTATCAGCGACATTCATTGTTATGCGGATGATAGTACTGGGGATGCCTGTTACACGGGCCGTGCCAATATCCCTCGTTATGTTGTGGTAGAGAGTCGCAAAAACTTATATCCGATATCGAGAATACTCTTTCTGGAGTCTCGACGTGGGTCCGGACAACTTAGTCCGATTCAACCCCACAAAGACACCTTTTTGCGCGTTTACCGCTAAGAAAACGCTATTTGCTGTGGCCCCTCAGTTCCAAGGCACAATTCTTACAATTTCAGGGAGTATCGGGATCCTCGGTGTCGACATTCCTAGTGACGTCCGATTCCGTAGTCACCTTGTAAGAAAGGCTACGCCGGCATCCAAACGGCTCAATGTTCTCAATAGAGCCAGGAGATACTTCACTCCGGGCAGAGACTGCTTCTATATAAGTCGCAAGTCAGACCCCATATGGAGTACTGCTGTCACCTCTGAGTAGGAGCGCCTGGATACCAGCTTGGGCCCTTTGACTCGGCACAATGGCGCGCTGTGCGAATCTGCGATCATCCCAAACTCACGAGCGATATTGTTGAACCTATAAGTCTAAAGAGAGACTTTGCTTCCCTAAGTGTATTCTATCGTTTGTACTTACAATGGGTTGTGCTCTGAAGAACTGTTTGACATGATGCCCACGGCTGCTTTTTTACCATAAATGACAGCCATAGAGAACAGACGTTTCATTAATTTCTGTTTATTTTAAAATAAATGGTGCCATACTGCTCATGACTAAATATTAATTGGTAGGAGGGATCTTGTAAAACCTGCCAGCGAAGGAAACGGACTTCTAAGTTCCCAGACCTCCAATACATTTCCTCTGTGGTCCACATTATCTAAATCCGAGGAGCTTGCCGTTGCGACATATAGATACTCTTGGAAAACGCGTAATTTGAATTTTAAGTTTGGAATATTTGGGGTCGGCGCGGGTTTTTCGACGACCCGGCGGCGGCGGCGGCGCGCCGGGTCAAGTCGGCGGCGGCGCGCCGGCGTGGCGCGGACCTCTAACTTGCACTCAATAACATTCCAACAGAATATCAAAACATGAATCATGAAATTTAACAACAATGGTAAGCTACTTACTAAGTTAGTTACATGGTTTCCCGAGGAAACAGTGGTACATAGTCAAGATAATTAGTACTAATTCCTACAATTTAAAACCAGATTTATAATTGGTAATTTACAAGAGCTACTCAAATAATTAAAGCTCCATACGTAATTTACATAATTTGACAACGGGGCGGACTAGTTCGCCTATCCTAAAATGGACGCGTCGCCGTGACGCGATCCGCAGGCAGATCAGCCATGAAAGGCGCCTGATCTGTCGCGTTGAATCTGAAACATGACATACAACCCCTGATGACACGTGATACCTGACGCCGTGCTGCCGGAATCCAGTATCATTGTCTAAGTATGTTGATCAGGGCACTTGTCGACGCATGACAATAGATCCGGTGATAGTGCTCCATCAATAATTTTGACCATCGGCGGTCCTTAGGTATAAGCATTGGGTGCTTTGCGTCATAACGTAAGCTTGAATTACGTAGTCTGCCATCGACTCGAATAAAATTATTGTAGTCCACGAAGACGCTCAACTTCTGAAGTGATTTGCATACCAGCTTTCCTTTTTTCAGTAAGATGACTTCAGCTTGATATGCATCCAACTGAACTTTCTTGATCCAGTGATCCGTTGCTGCACGATTTTCCTCGATAGTAAGGTTCGATTTCAGATTTCGTTGCTTCTTCGGCAAGCGAATATTCCTGCAAAATCTCAAAACGTACGACGTCACGTTTATGAGTTTACTATACGAGCTGACTCTCGACAGTAATAAGTCTTCCCATGTCTGCTCTTCATTGGCGATATGAACCAGCTGCTTGAACCCTGGCAGCTCCGGTGACATGGTGACCGACATCGTTGGCCACTGCGACTCCTCCTTGAGTAGCCATTCCGGCGACCACCACAACTTGCATTTGATGAGCCCCTTCGCTGCAGCACTTCGAGACGCGACGTCGGCCGGGTTGGACTCACCTCGGACATAGTGCCATGTCATTGGTCGCTTCGACTGTTGAATATCCTGTACTCTGTTATATTCAAATGTCTGGAGCAGATGTGGTTTCGTGTTAAGCCAACACAACGTTATTTTGGTATCAGACCACGCATTTATGCTATCAATCTCGATTTCGTCTTCATAGGCCGCTGCGACATGATTTAAGAGTTTACAAACCATATGAGCTGCGTTCAACTCATTCTTCGGAATGGTTTGTTTGACTTTCTTAGAGGCCACTCGTGTCTTAGCTAGGACTAACCGTACCATGACGTTTCCAGACGTGTCCTCGGTCCGAAGGTACACGCACGCTCCATAACCCTGCTCCGAGGCATCTCCAAACCCGTGGAGTGAGTAAGAGGCAGATCCTGGTAACGCGACGCAACGAGGGATCTGTAATTGAGACAAATGGTTTAAATCCTGAACCAACTCGTTCCACTGAACCTCCTGAGTATCCAGGAGCGGTTCATCCCACGTCATTCCATCTGTAAATAATGACGGCATGAACAGCTTGAATCTGTAGACAATCGGTGCGCAGTACCCGTACGGATCATAAAGCCTAGCTATAGTACTTAAAACGCTTCGCTTCGTTACCACCTGCCCCAACGGTACATTTAATTTCATTAATTTCATTTCATTTTATTTATTCATGAACAACATGGGTTGTGTTTGAAATTAATACATTAATATAAAAGATTTACGATAAAAACACTTAAAATTAAAGTTTCCTTAACACTAGAGATAAGTAACTAAAATTATATAAATATAATTTAATGTTTAGTTCTAATTTATAATTCACCCATTGTACAGCATGTATGTCAAATCAAACAAAAATTACCTAATTAAAAACAATGTCATTAACTTACACTTAAACTATGTATGCTGCGCCGACAAAAATTCTTCTAACGTATAGTAGCACATCTTCACATTGACCTGATACGACACGGTGTCGTGCACCGGGTTCCACTGTATTCCCAATACCTTTATGAGGCTCCTGTCATCAGCGTCGAATTGACGAGGCATCTCACAATATTCCTGTGGTAGGTCCCGGAGTAACTCGTGACAGTTAGACGACCATTTCCTGAGCTCGTAGCCGGCACTGCTCATGAGTTCTATGAGCTCCGACTGAAGCTGCTGAGCTTCTGTATGTGAGTTTGCTCCAACCAGAAGGTCGTCGACGTAGCTCTGACGTCGTATGACGTCTGCAGCTGGAGACCCTGGATACTGTGCTTGCCAATCCGCGGCCAACTGCAACAGCGTCCGCATTGCGACAAAAGGGCTTGACCGTAGTCTGTAGGTATTAGTATTCAACTCGTATAACTGTATGTCCTGCGACGGGTCCTCGCGCCACAGGATCAGCTGATAGCGCCTATCACTGTGGTGTATCCACGTCTGCCGGAACATCATGCGAATGTCGGCCGTGAACACGAACTGGTGCCGTCTGAAATTAAACAATATCTTTGTAATATCATTCTGAAGAGGCTTGCCTGAGTGCAGGCATTGATTAAGAGCTATTCCATTGCTACTCTTCGATGCTCCGTTAAAAACGACCCGAAGCTTATTTGAATCTTTTTTGAAAATCCCATGATGAATTATAACGCAGTGCTCAGAGTCAAACTGGTAACTGGATTTAGACATGTGTCCTAAAGACTCATGAATATGATGCGAGAATTCGCATGAAATCCTTATATTTCCCAGCAAAGACTGGATTCTTGGCTAGCTTCGCCTCTAGCGAATGAAGCCTGCGTACAGCAATGGCTCTGGTCTCGCCTAGCTTGGGTCTGTCTGACAAGAAGGGCAGCCGCACCATGTATTTGCCGTCAGGCATACGTTTAGTAGTAGAAGTATACAACCTTTCACATTCCAAATATTCCGGATGATCCGGTGGGTCTTCTGGAGGCTGCTCCACCTTCCAGAACTTCTCCAGCACCTCTTTAAGCTTGGTAGCGTGCACGCCGTAGTCTTCCACGGACGTCCCTCTCGACTGCTGCGCCGAGGTGTCAGCAGGGTGTGTCCAGATGGTCCCCATGAGGACATCACCAAACCAGGTACCGTAGGCCTCCACTCCTGTAATGTTCGTGAGCATCTTTGAACCAGTGAACATATAATTAAGCACATCCAGACCGAAAATGATGTCTACATCTTGAGATTTGTCAAAATCTGGATCGGCCAGACTGAGTTTAGACGCATCTAAGTGGGCCTTTAGGTAATGGTTACAGGCCGGAATATTTCCTATAACGGTATACATGACTGTTGCAACAACGCTAATTATAGGGACTAATTTTCCTACTGGCTTAAATACTAATTTAGGTTTCCAATTCCAACAATATTATTTCCTACATACTGCTGATGCAATCCTATTTCATCTGCAAATGATTTCTTAACTATCAAACACCCTGCTCCGGTGTCTAACAGTGCTCTAGCCATAATATAATTGCCATGGCCTGACCTTACCATAACAATAGCAGTAGGGCTGACCCGGATCGATGGCATCATCATCCGAGGTTCTTGTGGTACATCAGCAGTAGCCTTATTTCAAGAACGGCGCTCAGGGCTGCTGTAGGCTGTGGAAAGACTCCTGTGCCTGGCGGGCCCTCGTTCCCACCGGAGGGCACGGGATGTGACCAGCAGTCATCAATTGAGCTGGCTGGACCTGTTGTAGAGGAGGCGACCTAGTCTCTTCTCTCCACCTTGGCGGGCTCGTATGGGGTTGTGGAGCTCGCTGCGCCCAAGACCCTTGTGGCGGGGTCGACGCCCTGGGTCGCGGCGGGGACCTACGCTGTGGTGGTATACTTACCCTTCTGGTGGGTGGTTCGCTCATGGACCCTGTGCACCTGTTCAGCGGCTTCCGCTCCCTCCCTGCACAGAAACGGGCTATGCGACCCTGATTGGCACGCACCGCACCAATTACGAGCCATACACTCTCTCGCGTAATGAGAGCGAAGGCATTTAAAACATTCTTCCTGACCCAGGTTTTCCTCTCCGAAACACCCAGACTTGCGAAGAATGGACATTTGTATATAGAGTGTGCACTACTGGAACAGTACGTGCACAGCCCGTTAGACCGAATCACCTGATCAGTTTCTTCCAGCTCCGCAGCTAGGACACGTGGAGGGGACGCCCTGCCGCGTCTTCCCTTGGTCGGTGACTGCCCTCCCACCAGTGCTCTTCCCGCTGCCGCAGTGGGAACCGCCTGCTGCACCCGACACCCGATCCAGCAGCGCCAGCAGCTGATTGAGCGTTGGCAGGACTTGAGGATCCGTGCCACAGCGTTCCTCAAATAGGGTTCTGATGCGAATAGGCAGCTTCTGTAACATCATGTAAACAACTAAATACGACCACTCGGAAACCGGCTGCTTCAACTTTTCTAGGGCCTGGATCGACTCGCGCAGAGGATCATAAAACTGTGTTCGCAAATTTATATTCGGGCCCCCGACATTGGGCAGATTGAGTATCCGCGCAATGAAGGTGTCCACATGCTGTCGGGAGTTGTGGTACCTTTTCTTAAGAAGATCCAATGCCACCGAGTAGCTTGCGCCATCCACAGGTAAGTGTTGTACTACCGTCAAAGCCTCCGCATGCAACGACGTTCGGAGGTAGTAGTGTTTCTCGGCATCAGACAGTGGACCTGCGTCCACTAATGCCATAAAAAGGTCATAGAATGACATCCATTCTGTCATATCCCCGCCATATGTTGGCAGTTGTACCAAAGGCAACTTAACCTTACTGTGATACTTAGCTGCACCAGCTGTCTGTCCTGACTACTCCCCTGATGCCTCATCCAGTTGGATAAGAAGTCGGTTGATCTCGGCGAACTGCTCCTGGTACTTGAGACGTTCCGACTCTGTTAGTTCCGTATCGCTTGTCAGCACCGTCTCATGATGATGATGATGATGATGATGACATCCTGTTGTCCCTCATCAGGGACATAGGGCTCTCAGAAGGGATTTCCATTGGTCACGGTCCTGTGCGGCCTCCTCCAACTCCGTCCAACCAAGGCCAGTTGATGCAGCCTCCTTCTCAACTGTGCGCCTCCAGGTGGCACGAGGACGACCTTGCCCCCTTTTTCCAGGGACTTGCCAAGTCAGCCCTTGCTTGGGTAGGTGGCTATTTGGCCTTCACAAAACATGGCCAATCCAGCGCCACTTCCGCAAAAGTATCTCCTTGGCTAAAGGGTTTTGGCCGGTCAACTCCCATAGTCGTGTGTTCGAGATGGCCTGTGGCCAGTAGACTCCTACGATCCGCCGCAAACATTTGTTGACAAACACCTGGAGTCTATTTGTTATGTCTTGTTTGACAGGCCATGTTTCGCACCCATACAGGAGGACCGACTTAACATTAGAGTTGAAAACCCTTAGCTTGGTGCGGCGATTGATGACTGTGGAGGTCCATACGGGTTTCAACTGTGCATATGCGGCGCGGGCTTTATTGATGCGAGCTTCAACATCAGCTTCTGCGCCTCCCTGTGGGTCCACCATGCTTCCCAGGTATGTGAAGTGTGCCACTTGCGCAACTGGCTCCCCGTTTACTAGGATTGGCGCTACATTCGTGGTGTTTAGGCGCATAGCTTTCGTTTTAGCACAGTTGATACGCAATCCTTCTCTTGCTGCGAGGTCGGCCAGGTCATCTGTCTTCGATTGCAGGTGGTCTCGTGTCGTAGCGAGTAAGCACAGGTCATCAGCGAAGTCAATGTCTTCAAGGGTTTTCCATTGACCCAAGACAGCCCCCTTTCCTCTTGACTGGTAACTCTGCGCATCACGTCGTCCAAGACAATCAGAAACAGCAATGGCGACAGCAAGCAGCCCTTTTTAACTCCAGCAGTGACGGGTATCGGATCTGACAATTGGCCCTTGTGCATTACTCGGCTAAGTGGATCCCTCATAAAGGCACTTGATTATTTCTATGACCTTGACTGGTATTCCCCTTTGCTTCAGTATTCGCCATATGCTTGTCTATTTCACCCTGTCGACAGCCTTTTCGAAGTCCACGAAAAGAACATGGAGCTCGCTTTTCATCTCATGCCACTGTTCTAAGATCATGCGCAGGACGTTAACCACACGTTAATCACCGCCTCATAGGCCGTGATATATGTTTTATATATCTGATCAAAATGCCGCTTAGCTACCGCTGTCGCTGAAGACCCGGATCTGGCAGCCACCGTGCCAGTGTAATCAATAAGCATTTGATACCTCGTTCCCAACTGTACTTTAGCCTTGAGCGACATGTTGTCAATAGATATTAACTTACCTGGTAAAACACAAATATTTCACAGCGCCACGCGTATTTTCAATTAATCACCTATTTGTGAGTATTTACTAACCAATTTTAAGCTATATTGTAACCAATTTAAGCTAATCCTAAGTAATTGCACGAACGAATTTGTTAGTTGAGAAAATCGAAATCTGTCACAACACAACTTGACGTTAGGCACTGACGTTTGTCAAGTGAAGTTCAATGTCACAGACAATAAAGTATCTGAGATGGCCGCCACGACATACGACGATGGTCCGGATCGACTCCGGATCGTGTTCGTTCACTCAGCACGAAACCGGTAAACGTCAACTCACTATGGTGACCTCCAAATGTCCCCACAATGACACGTTTCGTGGAATGTTTATTATGTAATCGCGCACTGAATTTACACAAATGCCGGCACGATTCTTGATTTTGGATTGCTACAATCTTGCCCCAATCACGGGATTTTATTTTATATTTTCCCAAATCACGGATTTTGTTATTATCGTGCGATTGTTCCCTCTCATGGGTCACATAAAAAATGTATACAAAACTAGCCTAGTCGCCGCGGTAGGCCGGTTAGGTACTTCTCATACTTCTCTGTAGCCTTCGAGTCGCTCCGGCACGCCGCTGAAGAGAGGTTCCAAAGGCCACCACCGTCTGTGACGTAGACGGATACGCCGCCGAACCTGCTGTGGTAATGGCGGATGGGTTGTTCGAAGGGAAACAACGGGCACATTTTACACGTATATTTCACTCGATTTAACCTAAAATACAACTGGTTTTGACACTTAACGAAATGTTCGCGCACAGCGTATTAGATTTACCGCTCGCGACGCGGATTAAACCTCGATCAGGCTTCGAGGATCGGCGGCGACCTCGGCAAAAGAAAACTAGCCGCTAGGCTTTTAATGACAGCACGTCCATCCAAGACGGCTGGTGGATGAACAGAGCGATGACTTGAAGTGAACGAAATAAGAGCGACCCGTTCATTGATTCGTTCATCGATTCGTTCATTGATTAGATTTGAATGCATTTCAATTAGAGGTCGCTGATTTGCGTGAACAGTAGTTAAAGTTTTAGTTTCATTCTTGATAAATAGGTAATTCTACATATTCCACAATAGGGCGTAAAATTAGTAGGCCAACTATGGGAAAATACGTTTTGTTAATCCTTGTTTATGGTTCACTATTATCTTGCAGAAACTTTTTTGACATATATTTGTTTTGCATAATGATTCTTGGCAGAAGTAACGTTTGGCAGAAACACCTTACGCTGAGTATGCTTTGGCATAAATCATTTCGCAGATTTTTATAATGCCGAATCTTATATTGGCATAACGTTGATGAGCATAACTGTCATCTAAACGAATAGTACTTTCGCAGAATTTTTTGTTTGCATAATATTTAGGCGGCATAAAGTTGTGAAGTCAATTTTTTTTTATTACAAGGTAATCTTCATTCTCTTATCATATTGTACAGTCGCCATCAGATATATCGGAGCGGCCAAGGTGGTCACAAATATCTGAACTACGCCTCTATTGTAAAGGCCATAAAGTGCATGCTCAGATATTTGTGACTACATTGGCCGCTCCGTTATATTTGATGGCGACTGTACAAGACATATGCGGGGTTGGATGTATGGCTCATAAGACCGTGCAGGCGCTGTAATAATGAGCATATTTGTGTCGGTACTCCGGTAAATGAAATTAGTATCTGCCAATTGTGTCTGTGGTAATTGTTGTGTCCTTCCAAGGCGGGGTCCTGGCCAGGCTGTTACGTGCGAGTTATCGCGGCATGCTCGAGCCACCCTGAGAGCAATGGCCTGTTGCGGCCGCCACAATTACTTTTACCTAACCTAACCTAACGCACTTTTCTGGCAACAGTTTGTTTCCGCGGAGGACGCAGTTATAACTTAACCTAACCCAATTTTCTGGCAACAGTTTGTTCCTGTGGGAGTCACAGTTCTAACCTAACCTAACCCAATTTTCTGGCAACAGTTTGTTCCTGTGGGGGTCACAGTTCTACCCTAACCTAACCCACTTTTCTGGCGACAGTTGTTTCCGCGGGGGTCGCAACTCTAACCTAACCTAATCCATTTTTCTGGCAACAGTTTTTTTCCGCGGGGGTCGCAGTTCTAACCTATTCTAAATAAATCTAAATTTGGTGCGACTTATATTCTACTACGTAAAATAATTATGCTATTGTAATAGTATGCTATAGGATTAGTATGGTACATAAAATGATGCTAAACCAAATCCGCCAAAGTAGTGTTCTGCAAAACAATATGCTTCAAAACGTGTCGTATGCATAGTAGTAGTTATGCCAACTATACCTTTATGCAAAATTACCATTCGACCGAAAGTGTTTCTGCGAAACATGTTATGCCAAGTGTATTTCTGACCAACATTTTTCTGCCAGATGAGGGTACATAAAATGATGCTAAACCAAAATCCGCCAAAGTAGTGTTCTGCAAAACAATATGCTGCAAAACGTGTAGTATGCATAGTAGTAGTTATGCCAACTATAGCTTTATGCAAAATTACCATTCGACCGAAAGTGTTTCTGCGAAACATGTTATGCCAAGTGTATTTCTGACCAACATTTTTCTGCCAGATGAGGGTAACCCCTTGTTTATTTCTCAAATTCCCGGTTACATCGACTGTGAGAGGGCGCCTTCATCGTAAGCTTCTGAAGGTTCGTTGCCGCAGCGTGAGCGCTTCGGTAGCGGGATGCAACTTCGGGCGTACAGATCTTCAGCCTGTCCAGTTGGATCCATCTTGAAGCCTTGACGAGCACTTCAGGGCGCTGTCGGCAGAGCTGTTCCGGACCAAGGCGATCTATTGCGAGGCTTCGGCGCCATTGCGAAGAGTCAATCCATCCAGCAGAAGTCAGTCCTCTCGGTGGGTCGTTTTTGATTTATTGCTTTATGCTCATTTTCATTTGTGCCGTATTACCTTTCAGTGAAATTAGTATTCACCAGCATATTTGAACATTAGTGTGCGTTATGCCGCCGTGATAAAATTCTACTAAGGTTCGATAAATTGAATATGATGGTATATGCATTGATTTCGTTTAATCACTATAATAGGTAAATACATTTTCTATCTAGTCATGGTGATGGCTTGCAGGTGCACATGGAAGCTAGTACCATGTTAGTTATGTAAAGTATTGGTTATAATCAATGTTTTCTGTCTTGCATGCAAATACCATTGTACATTTTCAAGTAATAATTACGTTAAAGGGTTCTACCGCTTATTCAAATAAATAAACATTATTGAGCAGTTTTATTGCTCAATATACGGCTAAATAACTTTACCTTACCTTATTTACTTTACCTTTTCTTGACGGTGCTTGTTAAACACTGATCGAGAAATCTTTATTACTTATAGAGTCAAATAGTGAAAATTATGATTAGGTTGCCCAATAAATAAATGTAGGTACTTACTTTGAAAGGTACAATATTTAGTACAGTTGACTACCTACCTAGAAATATATATATTTATATATATATCACACTACAGTGAAACACCTTTACTATTACAGTTATAAACTTGTACCTGTATGTGTTTTCCGGTACACGAGCATCGGATGTAAGACTACTGCACGCTGCATGCTGATCACAGCCAAAACAGCGGGCGGCTATCCTGAGCAAACTCCAGAGGCCAGAATTAGCAGCCGTCTGCCATCGTGATCTGACAACAGCCAGACCAGCGAGCGGCTATCCTGAGCAAACTCCAGAGGTCAGAAGTAGCAGCCCGTGATGATGCTTCTCCACGTTGACACGTATGGTGATATACGAAAAGCGTTCTTGTGAGTTAGTTCCATACTTCTGTTTATTACACCGACGGGTGACAAAATAGGTTTAACGTTAAGCGTCAGCGAGGTTTCATGCTAGTACGGTTTCTAAGTACTTAGTACAGTTACAAATTATCCGACTTTGGAGTTTACTTAAATAAGAGATTGATATTTATAAATTTATACGTTCTATACCAATAAATAAGGCTTTCTTGTGTTTGATTCAACCATATTTGAATAACGTGCAACATACCTAGTAATTCATATCTGATTAATGATTATTGTGATTTCATAATATGAGGATACCCGAGTACGAAGGATCTATACATATAATAAAGCTGAAGAGGGTCGAAAGTCTGTACATGGAAGATAATCGAAAAAAAGTTGGCTGGGGATACTTAGAATCGATAACAGAACACGTTCCAACAATTTTTAGAATTTTTGTCTGTTTATCTGTTTGTCTGTTTATCTGTTTATCTGTTTATCTGTTTATCTGTTTGTCTGTTTATTTGACCGCGCATCACGTGAAAACGGCTGAACGGATTTTGATGAAATTTTGTATAGATATAGTTTGAGTCCTGGTAAAGGATAATATATAGTTTTAATCCCGAAAATCAACCCTGGTCGGGGTGAAAATGGGGTTGAAAGTTTGTAAGGAGAATTTTTAACCGCTGAAACGATTTAGATAGAAATGAGTATGGAGATAATTTGAGTCTCGAGAAACGTCAAAGGATAGTTTTCAAACCCTTGTGGGGGTGAAAAGGGGGTTGGAAGGTGGTATGAGGAATTTTTTACCGCTGAACTGATTTAGATGAAAATTGGTATAGAGATAGTATGGGTCTCGAGAAATGACAAAGGATAGTTTCTTTTTCAACCCCCCCCCCCCCCCATCTTACTTTCGAACCGTAGGTCCAAAACGCCTGTTACCCGTCGATGCTTTAAATTTACTTTTACCCGCTCTTAAGAAATATTTGTAAATGTCATGAATGTCAAAGGGTTATTGCAGGTTCGAGGACTATATATGACGTACAAAGATGCATGGCCCAAACCAAAAAACTACTACAAAATCATCTAACATTTATAGGACACCGTTTAGGTAGGAAATAGTAGTTTATGTAACTGTTACGTAATAAGGGTCCTTAAAACATGAGTGTGGTTTTCATAATAAGATCACACGAGTGTTTTAAGGCCTAATTACGTACAGTTGCATACACTGATTTATCTACACTCATATTATTTATCCTAAATGCATTATTCGGAAACCATAGAATGGCCGCCATTGCACCGCCATGGCCAACTCGATTGTGCCGGCGGTCGCGTATCGGCGGCCGCGCATATCATAACACATCAATATTTGAGCATGTAAAGTTAAAATTACGTTACTGATACAGATAAAAAGCTTATCATAGTAAAATCGGTTGTGGTAATGCTAGCATTGCCTACCGTTTTCGAACACGTTTTAGAGAACTTACAATGTGAGTGTAGATAAACATATCAAACGTTTTGTGAAGCAGTCAGATAAGGATTTATTTTTCTTTATAATTAAACAATAGGTACATTATCTGTCTCTCAACCTGTTTTGATATGTCTTCTTGAAGAACTACGCCTTATTCTGTATCTTTAAGATCTAATAATGTATTACTGTTTTGAAAAAAATAAGTCCCGTCGACTTTCTTTTCGGTCATAATACTTCTTGGGCCAGAGGTGTAGGGTTAGAACCGGTGGTAGTTTTGGAACGAAGTTCCTTATCGGACGGTTCGCGGATCCGGCCAAGGCGAAAAAAAGTCACGTGACAGTCACGAAAAAGCGTCACGTCACGAAAACGCGACACCCATACCATTGAGAAACATGTAAAATGGAATGGAATAAAAAATATATAAAATAGAATAAAGTGAAGTGAAGTGTAGTGAAATTGAGAAGTGACAAAGTGATAAAAGTGAAAAAAGTCTCTCGACTTAAAAGTCAAGAATTTTAAAAATGTCGAAAATGTCAAAAATGTCAAAATTTCCAAAATTTCCAAAATTTCCAAGATTTCCAACATATCCAAAATTTCCAAAATTTCCAAAATTTCCAAAATTTCCAAAATATCCAAAATTTTCAAAATTTCCAAAATTTCCAAATCATCCAAAATTTCCAAATCATCCAAAATTTCCAAATCATCCAAAATTTCAAAAAAATGCAAAATTAAAACTACAAAATTTACGAAAAAGTCAAAATGAAATAAAATGAAATAACATAACTTCGTTCCAATCGCACTCGATTCACATACTTTCCACGACACTCACGTATTTTATTTTTCTCTGACGTTCATTAGTTCATTGTAATGTGCTTACATTGACGAATAAATATTTTGATCTACACCAATATCATAAATCCTCTATTCCGCGTTCAGAACCGTATGTAATTAATTAATTACCAACATTATTGCAACCAGTAACGTAACATCAGTGTATTATCTGTGACAGTGTGGTAAAAACTTATGAAAATTCATTACCTACGGTAACGTAATGAAAATTCGCCCCCCCGACCGCCGGCGCAATAATGTTGGTCATGGCGGTGTAATGGCGGTCATTCTAATGGTTTCAATGGATTTTTAATATGTGTGTAGGTAAAGCAGTGTATGCTTCTGTACATAATTAGGCCTTATTACGTGACAGTTATATCGCCATGTCCGTCCTGTCCGCGGTCTCGCTCAGTTACCGTTCGCACTAGAAAGCTGAAATTTGGTGAGGCCTGATAAGAACTTTCAATAAAAACTATATTGAATAAAATCGGTCCAGCCGTTTCTGAATTATTAGTCAAAAAAGCATAGTGAAAGGAAATGCCGAATAGTAAAATGAAGTAAGCGCCGCCAAATAAACGACCTTTTGAACGGATGTTTTGTAACAGGGCAGCATCTACGAAACTCTACACGGAGCATCGCCCGACATGCTCTTGGCCGGTTTTTTTTTTGCATTGTTATCCCGGAAATCACCCCTTAAGGATTACTAATTCCAATTCCAGAAAATCCCCAGCCAGGTTATACGTAGCCTATAAAAATTCAACGTCTAAAAGGGGGGGGGGGGGTAGCCACTACAATCGATTGAGTTAAATTGCACCTCAAATAGAAAAAAATCATTTCTGCATTTGTGACACCCCCCCCCCCCCCCCCCAATTTCAACCGCGCCTGTTCTTACCTTTCATGCTTTGACTGATTTGACGGGAGGATCGATTTGGATGATATTTGCAGTAGACATAAACGTATAAAAACAAAAGTGGTCCTGTATCGTCCGATATACACCTACTATACTCTCTATGTCGTTTAAATCATGCCAAAAAAAATTTAATAAAAAAAAGGATTCATTTTTGAGTGTAGTTTCATTTAGTGGTAATTGTAAAATATTTTATTAGGACTACTGTCCTCTAGCGTATCCATATGTCAACTTTACTTCAAGTTCCGCCTCCAGGGTAGCGGGAGAGAAATTAGGGGTGAATTAGCCGCTTACTGACACAGACCGAATTCCACGCGGGCGGAGCCGCGGGCACAGCTAGTTTATAATATATACATACTTCATGTTGACGTTTACTCTTCTCATTTAGATTTAACAATACATTTTATTTAAGTATTAACGCTACTGTTAACGAATTTGACATCTTCAATAAGTTTATTGAACTTACAAATACTATGAATAGTTATTCATAGTATTTGTAAGTTCTAAGTTACTCGTACTTCCTTTCCACTGATTTAGTTCAGCTGTTGGTTATTTGTAAATCACACGTTCTTTCCACTGAAGGTATAATAATTTATGTTGCACTAGTTAAATGATACTTGAAGTCAAAATGGTTTTAATCCTCGTATATGCCTTGATTTTGGTATGTAGCTCGGATTGCGTGAATCGCAAATGATTTGTGATATCTCATGGATATCCTTTACAAAATGCTATTGTTGACATACATACAGATTGGTCATACAAGTAAAGGAGATCGTCAATTCTGGGCCACCTGATATAAACCGTATACAGTTTGTACTGCAATGTAAAATAAATACTCATTTTATTACTAAAGTAGACAAAATATTGCAAAAAAATTAAACGGGAATTAGAAATACTAAATAAATAAACATTATGTTGATTTTTCCACGATTAAAATACAGCAAGACAAGTTGTTAACATCCTTATGGCATTGACATAAAGTTTAACTTCACCTGTCTTGAAACGGGATTGTTTTTTGGTTTGACACTGTCAATGTATACCGTTAGATAATCTGCGTTTTGATACTGTTCGGTAAGTTAGAACATTGTAATATTAAAATAGTATCTAAGCCTACGAATACGGAAGTTTAAATTAGAAATCGACTGTATTAAAACGCCTAAAGATGAAAATGCGTATTTTTGCATTTTTGATCGGAGTTTGAATATTAAAAGTGGGTTTCATAATGGCATAATATCATGCTCCTTCGATAACGAAACGCATCTTTTTTTCAATTTTGTAATGTCAGATACTAGTGCTATCGCACTTAACGGTGGTAAACCTTATCCTTTCGCAATAGGTGTTAGGAATGTTCAGTTAATAGTATCAACGATGGTTTGACAGCAGTCTTTGTTTACCGAAATACAGGAACTATAAATACGATCAAAATATGACTTTTTATTATTTCCTTTTAATATTGTCCTTGTCAGATTCAAGTTTTAAATGCATGATTTTTCAAATTGGCCATTAGATTTCGCAATATTTTTACCACCATCCTGATCTAGAAATTATGACGATTCTTTAAAAGTAAGAACCATTCCTAAACGGTCCTAAATAATCTGGGCCAGATCACCTAACAAAAATTGACGATCTCCTTTAATATTTATATAATGATTCTATATCATTCAGTATATAGACCGATAGTAATCTAGTCAACAGCACCTTTCCATTTATATACTAAAACTAGTCTTTTCCCGCGGTTTCGCCCGCGTACTATACGTACTCAAAAAGGATACGATACCCATGTTGATTTTCAGACTTTGTGACCACATTTGCCCCTTTTGGGGGTTGAATTTTCAAAAAACCTGAAACAAGTGTTTACTCATTTATCGTAAGGAATACTCCTGTGAAGTTTCGAACAAAATAGTCTTACAAATCTTGATTCGCCATGCAACTTTGGACCCCCATTTTACCTCCTTCGGGGGTGAATTTTGAGAAATCCTTTCTTAGTGCATCCCTAGACCTTATAAGGAACCTACGTGCCAAATTTGGAATCTCTAGAACCAGTGGTTTGGGCTGTGCGTTGATATTGTCAGTCAGTCAGTCAGTCAGTCAGTATCTTCTTTTATATATTTAGGTGTGTATATAGTCTGGCAAACCATTTCTGTCAGTAGAAAAGCGCGGCAAATTTGAAAAATCGCTAGTTGGCAACACCTGTCTTTGAATAATTCGAAAATTGTGCATAATTTGTATTTTATCTGTGTCATGCATAGACAAACAAAAAGGAAGATGAGTGACGTTCATAGTAAACAAAACTGAAATGTGGTCCTGCACCTACACACTTGTAAAATGCTACACACCGCTATAATGTATGTGCATCATGGGCAAAAGAGATAAACCTATATAGTTAACACGGGTATGCAAGGGAGACCTCTATATTTTGAGCATCGCACAAAGTGTGACTTAGAGACTCTGCCACACGACTAATTCAATATAGGTGCCGGAACCTACATTTGATGGCACAGAATCAAACGCCTGGTACCATATCCCCCTTTTTGTATAAATCAATGGTGTCATGTAACATTTTTATTTTAAAGAGTCAGCTTTGTTTACTTTCGTTTTTAAATTTCAGGTTGCGTAATTGATTATTTATTAATGTGATATCACTGATATCTGCCATCTCCGTTTAATAAATTTACTAACAAAGCTTAGCTAAGGTATAAATGTAGGTACAATCAAACTTGCGTGATAAATATGGAATATGGCTTTGAGGTTATGCAGTTTTGTATATAATTATCATTTGAAGTTCTTTCTTTCAGTGTATATGAATCGAACAAATCAAATCGAAAACTGGTGCTCAATATTGTCAAATAAAGCGGTAAATATCAGATTTAACAAGCACCCCGCTATCTTTAGATTTTTATCAAATTATTTTAATGTGTCCCTTCATATACCTAAGCTATGTATAAAATAAATAAACAACAAAATCCCACGTGCGTTTATTAACTACAATACACTTCACACAGTAAATATACCTAAAATAGTCTCATAAACGAATGACAAAAGGAAATCATAATTAATAAGAGTATTAATGAGTATATGCATTGCATATTTATTCGTACAGATTATGCCGCTAACGCGATTCCATTCTAAACTGATAAGTTGTATTTTCTGGTAGATATACTCGATTTCCTCGCCGGACTTATGATTTTAGCATTCAATTTTTGTTTCCTTGCTGGATTTCAACACTTTCAACCATTGTATTTTGATCGCATGATCTCCACCTCTAATCTTCTGTCCTTTTTATATTTTGGTTATTTTAATTTCTTCGCACCTTCTTATTTATTGTTAAGTCTTAATTATAGGTACATATATCAGTTTTCAATGATTTTATCTGATAAATAATGCAGTTAAAATTTACAAAAATACGACTAACTACACTGACGTACGAAAGCGACCGTGCCAATGAAGCCAACTTGAACAAAAAATGTTGGTTCGATATACATTGCTGCTTTTCTATGGAGCAATGCTGCTGTTCGATTCGCTCTAGAGTGTTGCTATATTTTTGTTTGATGTACATTGCTACTGCGTTCATTGGCTGGCCAGACTATATATAAATTACGCACTATATTTATTTATAAAATTGTAGTCGTTGGGAACCTGTCGTAATGGATATTATTTCAATAGTGATTGTTCCAACGATGAGGTAGTTATAATTGGAAGTGTCGACAAGTTATAAAGACTCCTTCCAGTTATGACAAAAGGTACTTGGTAACAAAGGTAACGGTATTACCCAAAACTATTTATTAATAATTATGCTAAGCAATGGTTTTGTTCCAAGTTGATGGAGTACGCACCTGTGTTTTATTATAGGGCCAGACCGTGCTTTCAACAGTAGTCTTTTGCTTAGTAGAGAGTCACTATAGTGAGCTTTGAAAATCTTTGTGGCTGGGATCTTTTTCCCACCAAAATAGACCACTTGAATGAATCTTATATATGTGATTCATACAAGTGGTATGTTTTACATAAGAGGGTGCGCCTTTTAATTAAATCCGGAGAGATAGACTTCTTAAATGACTCTTGTTAGATTTATATGAGAAGTATATTTACAACAGGGTTATAACTATCACTCGCAGCCTCCCACCCACGAGACGTCTGTGTTGTTGTTTTCCGATTGTAAGCTGTTAAAGACTCCAATATATATAAATAATATAAAGATTTATCTAACATATTATATGGATGAGATGGTTTACATTGGAGTCAACAACGACCTAGACTGACTGCTTGATTCTACAGTGAGAGAACTAGCCATAGCTGGGTTTTTCTAATGTTAAGCTCAGTTATGCCGTCAATCTAGTTTATAAGTACAAACTATTAGTATGATTCAACTTGGACATAAACCCTTATTGTAAACGCTAAGCAATTTGATTACATTATTAATCAAATTGCTTAGCGTTTACAATAAGGTAAAAGGTAACAAACCCTAATCCAACTGGCTTATAAAATGAAATAATAGTTGTGTTCATACGTCTTTCGAATAACAAATACAATAGAATGGCTGGTTTCATAATATTAGAGGCTGCCCTCATATTATTGACTTGTTTATGGCCGTTCTGGGTGCTATTGTCAAATAACTAACTAGAATAAGCTGCGGTGTCTGAACATACTCGTAATTCTTATCCACACGTGAGATTTCCAATATGCAAGTCGGGCTGGTTGGTTGTGCATGTATGCTTGATAGGGTCGGGTTAACCTAAGATAATGTAAACGAATGCAAGTCCAAATTATAAAGGGCTAACCCATCAGGGTATACATGTCCAATGATAGGACCTACCTGAGGGATTTGGTAATCAACATTCCCATTAGGGTCTGCATGTTCGTCACCTGAGGGTTAAGCGTTCGTATACAAGTCTAAAAGACGTTTATCTTATAGTTCTGCATGGAATAAGTCACGTTGGGACCTTTTGCGTAGACATAGCTTAGCCTATAGTATCGGCTTATGCTCGGTAATTTTACAAGTATGAGGTATAAAAAGTAGTCTTATAAGACTACTTCAACAACTACGTCAACTATAGTTGACTGCAATAATCTATTCTATTTTAATGATAATCTTGATTAATATTAAGATTTTAATGAGCCAGAGTTCCATAATCCTATTCCCATATATCTATATTACGACATATCATATTATGATAATATTATTAATGTTATAATCTTTTAATAAAATTACATCAATCATTATAACATAATATAATTACCCTTTATGTTTAACTTATTACAATTACAGGTTTTACTGCATAAAGAAAAATCCTTCTGGTTTTATCGTGTATACAGTAGTATACAGTCTATACAGTAATTTCAATATTTTGCTTGATTCCAATTTTATTGTAAGATTTTTACATAGTCAACACTAGCATTATGTAGGGAGTAGGTATGTTTCGCAGTAGTGGTTAGATATAATTGTGATGTTAAATATCGAGGAGGTTATAATACTTGTTTTAAATGTTAGTTTATAAACCAAAGTTTATTTGTTTTATGTAAAATTGTATTTGTTACTTTTAATGTCTGGTTTTCTGTGTTTGTTTGGGAATTGTTCAGATTTCATTTTGTTGTTTAGCGTTTCTCACACCTCAGGAGACCTTGGTTGTTACTTATCATAATGTAGTCCAATATGTACCACTAGACAATCATGCCATTAATTTATAATTTTTATAAATTGTGTGTCTTTATTCTTTACAAAATTTATTATGTATGTGTGCAGGTTAAACTTGGGCGTCAGAGTTTTTTTCCACCGCTATAGTTTTTCTCTGGCATATTTTGGCCCTTGAACTGTAGCGGTATATCTAATGTGACCTAATGGTTACATTAGATATAATAGTTTATAGAGTCATTTAACTTACCATTAACAGTAATTTCTTATTACTTGAATAAATTTTCTTATTAACTTGTATGTTGTTTAAATCATATTATTTCCCTTAGTGATAAGATCCTCGCTTTCAAAGAAAAGTTTCAGTTAAGTTCAAGCTTTAGGTAGGTTCAGCTTTAAAATATTACTGGTTAGTATAGGTTAGTTTTTACAGTCTTATCGCTAAGGAGCGATTTCTTCCAGACAACCTTCGCGTAGTGGAGACTAGAGAATAATAATAAGCAGTAGGTGGTAGAAAAAAAGAGACGTAATAGATAACACAGCACAATCATATGAATATACATACACTTACACATATATATACAGGATGATTCATGAGACGTGAGCATCAGGAACAACCCTACACACTTAGTTAACGATAATGAATCGACCGACATCATGTTTAAGTGAAACAATAACGCCTTTATATATTTTTTAACCTTTTTGTTTCGTAGAAATTTTATTCACTGTAATCATGGTCACCCCACATAAACAAATCAATAAAGATAAAACCTCTTTGACAATCATGACAGCACTTTGATTATGAAAAATAAAAATAAAAAATTTTAGTGAGATACGATGTTTCAAAAGTAACCAGACATCAATTTGACACATATCACAGAAAAACAAGAGAATATCAGTACTCGACGGAGTATTTTAATTGTAGAGTGACCATGCGTGTCGTAAATAATTTCAAACGTTTTATTTTTATTTTAAAAAATGTTTTTGCGCTTATCACACTAATACTGATATCAAACAATAGCTTATTTTTAACTGAATCCGTAGTGTTAAGCCTGCTCACGTCTCATGAATCATCCTGTATATAATACACAGAGTAAGAAACAACTGTGTCAACCTAAAAACTTAAGGAAGAGATAAATAGTATTCGTTAAGTTCAAATTTTTGTTTTGTGTACAAAGAAGGGTTGGTTATCGCTCGACCGTTGCTAAATTAATAGCCCGCCTTTTATCACCATTAAAGCATTACAAAAAGAGGTCTTTCGCGTTACTTCAAATAAATATGGAACGGAAAATTCATTTAATGACTTGGAAAATGTGAATCACTCTCCTTTCATGTAGAAGGATCCTGGAATACTTGGATACGTGACCACGAGAAATATAAAATATTGTCTCAGTGTATTCCTGATCATATTTAGAGACTAAACTGTCATATAAACTTTTTTGGAATTTGCCTAGTTTCAGAGTAATAAGAAAAAATGGTTGTCTGTAAAGTCGGTTTACGGACGATAATTTTGTGTGATAACGTCATAAGAAAACATTGATGAAAAATTGCATACTTTTATTTATGAATTGAATTGACAACGTGGCCTTAACGTTACCATGGAGATCTGTCCACAACGTTACCAATGGAGATCTGTCCACAACGTGACACTTTTTCGTGCATGCTACCGGTGTTCATCGATTTATAAGATGTTAAATATCACGTCAAAAAAAGCATTTTATTTTTACTCAGTGCAAAACGTTTTTTTGACGAAGATGTCGCCACTATGGAGCCTAGTCTAGACATCCTTATTGACAGATACAAAGTAACACAACACATTTCCTAAACTTTTTTATGAAAAAAAAGTACGAATTTATATTAAGCGATAGTTTTAGCAATAACATTCAGATTTTATGTACAAAAACATTCAATAAGTCAAAAAAAGAGCTTTTTTTTAGCTAAATTATCCCAAAATTTTTTACTCATGTAAAAAATATGTTGAACAATACACGAAAATTCATCATTCAGGTGAAAAACACGTCCATGTGGGAAGTAATAATCCATTTATTCAGTCGTGTCCAGTGCGCCAAGCGACCTAGACGCATTGATGAGTAATAAAATAAATATTAATTGCGAAGTTAGCGCGGCCCGGCCGCTCCTAACGACTCGACACGATGAGTGCCCTCAATCAGAGTCAACCCGTCGTGAATTTTTCCCGTCGTTGTCGTCGTCGACGTCGTCGTCCCGATTTCCTCGCCTTTCTGCAGCAGAAGGAGAAGATGCTGCTCGAAGGAAAGATGAATGCGGCAACCGGTGTCCAGTTCAGTTCGTGGGCATCGAGTTTCACCGTCGAAGACATCTGTGAAGCGAAGCAGGTGTTGTGCCAGACCCTTGGGATCGTCGGCACATATGTACCTCACCGGAAGGGGGATGAAACCGGGAAGAAGACCCTTGCGGATATTATGAAAATCCTGAAGGAGTATCAAGAGCGGATTCCGGAGTATGTGGCGACGGATGCCTCTATCCTGCCGACCCATGTTCCGGATAATATCGATGTTCGCTGCTTGTTTAAGGACATCGTGGCCCTTAAAACGAGTTTAGCAGAAATTATTTTGAAATTTGAAGCGGCCCAAGTCACTATTGCCGAGTTACGCAACGAAGTCAATAGTTTGCGAAATGCTCCAACTCGGTCGGCGGAATCAAATTTCAAGAGCGATGACCGACCCGCTACTATAAACGCGGAGTCTGTCAGTTTGCGTGTTGCTGACGCTGTAAAATGTGCCGCACCCGCCGCTGCACCGCCCGCGCGCCCCTCGCGCGTGCGGCCGCCTACTGTTTCTAAATCACGTCAGCGTGCTTATGCTGACGTTGCCGGTCAGCCAGTCGCAGCTTACCGGGCCTCCTCGCCTTCTAAGGCGTGGGTAGTGCGGGTTCCCGATAAGGAAAACTCCTCCCGCACCAATGTGGATAAGTAGGGATTCACACTGGTGGAACGGAAACGCAAGGCGTGCAGGGCGCCCTGCAAGACTCTGTGTGGCACTGCCGAGCCGGCTAATTCTGGACTTCGGGTTGCGACACCGAGTAAGGCGCTCTACGTGTCGCGCTTGCATTACTCCGCCGTGGCCGACGATGTGGTGGACTACGTCCGCCGGAAGACTGGCTTCTCGCTGAGGGTGCACCAACTGCGGTCCCGCCATTACGTGCACTTCAGCTCGTTTGTGGTGCGCGTGCCGCGACCGTTGCAGGACACGATAGCGAATGAAGACTTCTGGCCGAAGGGTGTCGTGTTTCGGCAGTTCCGGGGCACTCTACCGAATCCTACACCAGATCAGACGGCGCAACGGAGCCACGCAGTTACGTCGCCTAAATAAACTAGTTATAAATATTTTTCTGTATATTTTTGTAGTTCGCAGTGCATTGGTTTTATTACTGTAATAATGTGTAACTTATATTTGAATAATAAAATAAATAAATAAATAAAATAAATTTATTATTTGAAGCAATTTGGCAATTTTTTCATCAATATAGTGCCGCACAAAACTTAAAACGCCTTTTCCCGAGCTTGTAATGTGCGCTGGGCCACTGTTTTTATCCTCCGATAAACAACGTGTTACTTTATCGTTGATCTAATTTATTTTCCTTGTCACAGATATACGGGTAGGCAGGTAGTTATATTATAGCAGTTATATGTCACTGTCTGCCGCGAGCTCCTCGAAATACGTTATTGCCGTAAAAAGGTATTGGTAAATATGTCACAACTAAAGGCGGGTCTGTTGAGGTTAAAATACAACAAAGGTAGACGGGAGCTCTTCGCCTTATATTTGTTGACAAACTTCTAGTCAAACATCCTGTTCTCGATATTTCAAACGTTTCGATTGAAGAAGCGCAAAATACATTTTCTTTTATCTCTCCCTACACTTTTCGGAGATAGTTTTGGGTCAGTGATGTTTCACTGAAGAGTTTTTAAAGGGCCAATCGAATATTCCAAAGAAAACTGTGGTTCATTAATTTCATTATAGATATGTATTTTTAAAGAATGTTAAACAAATAAAACCATAACTGACTGACGTGCATTGGTCGTTTCCAAACCACCTTTTGTATCTTTTACATTCTTTATAAATGTGCTATAGATACATGGTGTAACAAAAATACTGTCCCTGTTCTGATCCGTTTAAGGGCATAAAACTAAGAATTTGTTTTTTGTATGGGGGTTGGCCGGCTGGGACGACGTGTCCCATACAAAAAAAAATCGCATCGAAAATTTTTTTCCTAATTTTTGTTAGTCGCAATACGATACCAATTGTAAATTTGAAAAAAAAATGAGGATGCATAAATCCCATTTCCGAGTATACGATTTTAAATCTACAACAATACGTTACAATATATTCCTACAATTAATTATTGCTCTAACACCTTTGTTATTTTTCCCCTGACATCATGTTTTTTTTAATGTCAAAAAAGTTTTTATTATGATGACGATAGCTTAGCTGTCGTAAAAAAGTCGTTATACGCAGCACAAGTTCATCAAAACTTCAGTATTTAGGATTTACGAAAAAAGCCCAATTATTTGTTTTATCTTTTTGAAGTAATGGCGATCCTAATGGCCTTTAAAAGCTAATTGTAATTATTTTCTGATGATGGTAAAACTTTATCTTATGGTTGAACCTGACTTTGCTTTTATTTTACCAATTCCTAGAAAATAATAGTTAAAATGAAACCCATGTTGCCCAAAGTTAGATAATGAAGCTTTGTCGATATCGTTCCTTGGGGTCGGGTCGTATTTTGGAAGAAAATTGAATCATTTATTTTAATAATAACATAAATACGCCCTGTTCTTATTGTTCTTGCGTATAGTTTAGTTCTTGTTAATTATAATTCTTATCACGAATAGTGACAGTTGACTCTAGTATTAATAAATCACTCTGGATCATGGATTATTGCCTTCTAAAGGTTATTGCGAATAGGGCGAGGCGACACAAATTCTCTCTCGCCGTCAAGTTGAGTTGTTTCACGTCACGTATCATAATTTTATTTATTTAGAATATTTTACTTGTTTCTTACTTATGTTGTTACGCTACAATAGTGTATTTTATAATAAATTTATACATATAATAAACGCGTAAGAAGAAAAACAAAATCACATTGAAGATATTCTAGAAAAACTTATTCGGGGGGTCTTAGAAACGATGACTGAATACATTTAAGTGATTTTTGGAATTCTCGTCTGTCTGTCTGTGAATTTGTCCGCGCACTACGTAAAAACTACGGCACAGAATTTTACGAAATGTTGTATAGTAACAGTTTATACCCCGGAGCAACATATAGGGTAGTTTTTATTCTGCTTATTTAAAACATAATTTTCATAAAAAAATACTTCTCAAAAGTGGTCACAGATGACGCTGTATAGGTACCCTGTATACTGTATACAAACATTATTTAAGGACGTCTTTAGATTAAATTAAGCGATTCGGTCTGTTGCGTTCCGCCGAGGTTTAAACCATGGATTTTTAAATGCTTTCCCAATTTAAGGATTGCGGGTTATAGTACATTACTTACCTAGGGCTGTAAAAAAAAGAAAGCCCGAAATCGCAGGTATTTGGGACCCGAGCCGCAGGCGAGGGTTGTAAATATGCGATAGAGGGCTTTCTTTTTTACTGCCCGTGGTGAGTACACAATTTTACGTCCCCACCTGGCCATAATGCGAGTTTTACCGTAAGCGTAGCGAGCGGTAAAACTCACATTATGGCCAGGTGTGACGTAAAATATTTTTAAAACGTGTTACTTCGTTTTGGAAATTGTAAGTATCCGGACATATATTGTGATCCATTTATACCTAGAGGTACTTTAAAGTTACTGAAGCTACAGAAGGTACTGAAACCTACTTACAATATACGTCAAAACAAATAAAACTGGTAGTTAAGATTTATCCATTTTGATTTACCAGACAGCAAAAATTGTATACCGTTTGTGATATCAATACGTTTTATCTCGCTTTAACAGCTGAATGCAATAAAAACCGGCCAAGTGCGTGTCGGACCACGCATAATGGGGGGTTCCGTAGCTTCAATGGAATAAGAACCAGACTAATGTCAAAAGGTCGTATCTGATGCCTATGGAAGAAGTTTTTTGGAAATAACTCAAAAAACGCTAAACCGATAATATTCAAAATATTTTTTGTAGAAAGTATATGACAACGCGCATCTTCTCATTTTTTTTCATATATTTTGGACTTACGGTTCAAAAGTTACAGGGAGGGACGCTATTTTTCCGACTTTCGAAGCGATTATTTCCGAAACTATTCACTTAATCACAAAATGTTCAAAGAAATCTCAATGTTATTTTTAATAACCTATCGATTGATGTGCAACATATTGATATTTGGTTAACATGTATGGAGCATGGGCGCCCCTGAAAATATTTTTTCTACAATTTCACTACATAACTAAATAGCGGCATACAAACTACACCTCATAGCTAAATTTTATTAATATACGTCTTATAAGTTTCCGAGTAAAATGGCTGTGACATACGGACGGACGGACAGACGGACATGACCAAAACTGTAAGGGTTCCGTCTTTGCCGTTTTGGCTACGGAACCCTAAAAAGGGTAGTCATGAATCTAGCAATTACTAGCTGCTAGCTGTCACGCTGCTGCTGAAGAAATTCTCGCTGCGACGCTCCGGGCCTGGGCCTACGCGGTACTCGGCCTATGGCTTTCGCAGACATTGCCGCTCACCATCGGGCCTCCGGCCCTCAGATTTCCTAAGACTCTTCGCCATTGAGTTTTGTCCGGATTCTGTCATGCTACTGCTGCTGCTGAATAAATTCTCGATACGACGCTCCGGGCTTGGGCCTACTCGGTACTCGGCCTATGGCTTTCGCAGACATTGCCGCTCACCCTCGGGTCTTATGACACTTCACCATTGAGATATGTCCGGTCCCTGTGATACTGCTGCTGCTGCTGAATAAATTCTCGCTACGACTCTCCAGGCCTGGGCCTAAGCGGTACTCGGTCTATGATTTCGCAGACATTGTCGCTCACCTTCGGGCCTCCGGCCCTCAGATTAGCTAAGTCATGCTGCCTGCTGCTGCTGAATAAATTCTCGCTACGACGCTCCGGGCTTGGGCCTATTCGGTACTCGGCCTATGGCTTTCGCAAACATTGCCGCTGAACCTCGGGTCTCATGACACTTCACCATTGAGATATGTCCGGTCCCTGTGATGCTGCTGCTGCTGCTGCTGGAGAAATTCTCGCTGCGACGCTCCGGGCTTGGGCCTACGCGGTACTAGGCCTATGGCTTTTGCAGATATTGCCACTCATCCTCGGGCCTTAAGACACTTCACCATTGAGATATGTCCGGTCCCTGTTATGGTACTGCTGCTGACCTGGGCCCTACACGGTACTCGGCCATTGGCTTTTGCAGACGTTTCCGCTCACCCTCGAGCGATGGCCCTCGGGTTCGCTAGGACTCTTCGCCTTTCAGTTATGTCCGGTCCCTGTCATGATGATGTTGAAGAAGTTCTCGCTGCGAAGTTCCGAGCCTGAATCTTACGCGGTACTCAGCCTTTGACTTTCACATACATTTCCGCTCACCCATGTATCCGCAACCCTCGAGTTCGCTAAGACACTTCGCCATTGAACGCATTGTATGTCCGGTCCCTGACATGCTGCTTCTGCTGAAACAATTCTCGCTGAGGTCCTCCGGGCCTGGGTCCGGCGCGGTACTCGCCCTATGGCTTTCGCGATATTGCCGCTCACCGTGTCACGGCTTCGGCGTTCGGGTTCACCAAAAAACGTGACCATTAAGTTTTGTGGTTCAGCAGGAGCATGATAGGGTTATCATGCTCCTGCTGAAACAATTCTTGCTGCCTTTGGCCTTATTAGATTTTGGCCTGCTGCTGCAAAAGCAGTTTTCGCTGGGATGTTGCGCTCACACGCTACCTCGCGCCAGTACCTTCAGCGTTTGACCCTCTGTTCGAAGCATATTCTCCTGCAGGAACTCGGCCATTAGCATTCGTCTCGACGCTCGCCTTTTAGTCAGTTATTTTATCACTAATAAACTTAGATAGATATTTATATGTAGAACGCGTAAATTCTACAGTAATGGCCTGGATAGTGAATGAAAATGACAAAACCTCTCACACACGCGGGCGCAGCCGCGGGTACAGCTAGTATTAAATAAATAAATATTATGGGACAATCTTACACAAATCAACCAAGTCCCACAGTAAGCTCAATAAGGCTTGTGTTGTGGGTACTAGGTGACGATATATATAATAGATAGATATAGATAAATACTTATATACTCAGGAACAAATATCCGTGATGAACACACAAATAAATGCCCTGACCAGGACTCGAACCCGGGACCTCCTGCTTCATAGGCAGGGTCACTACCGACTAGGCTAGGAGGCCGTTAATTTTATGTTATTTAAAATGTTCAATTGAGTCAAAAAACGTTGTACTCGTCTGTTCTTGGCGACAGAGCTAATTTAGCTTTTATTCTTTAGTTTACAAATTCATTTTATTACTTACTTATACCTACCGAAAATGCGGTATAAAATCAAACAAAATTAAGCCGATAAAATAAATATTTAAGCTCACAAGTTTTGATAAGGATTGGATTGGTTTTAACAATTTCGGAGTTGAATTGAGGCTTACTAATTAGGTACAATGAATTTGTTGATTGCTTTTAGACTAATATAAAATAAATTAAAGTTCTTTGAGATTATGAACATTTATAAAACTATGTAATATACTTCTTAAAGGTTGACTGGGAGGGATAAGTCCGGCTTTGTACAAATATTGTGCATTATTTCCTGTCGTACTTTTCTTTGTTGTACAATGAAGTATTATACTACCATTACTACTACTAGCTGCACTATTAGTTGGGAATTAATCTATGTTTTCGCTTTACCTTCTTAAGAGGTGGTTTTCAATAAGTAATTAATACTATAGGTGTGTCATTCCCATTGCTAAAACATTGTGATTACCAACTTGTGTGGACATAGCCTAACTTTTCCGGAGCCTCCTTACAACTCAGTATTTAGATCATTGGATAGTTCTTAGTTTCTTACAGACCGTTTGTTTTGTAAAGTGCCCGCATAGGTATTTCGATTACATTATTGACGTTCCAATAGCTACCCAAGCCAGGGTGTCCATCTTCACGGCAGCTACGGCCTTGGAACGTATCGGATACGTTTTCGGGGTTGTCTAAATCCCTTTCGTTTATTTGCGGCATGACCACAGATAAGATAAAATATTTAAGTAGTTTATAGTAGTAGTTTTGTACTAAAATTATAATTAGATTGGGCAAATAAGGTAATAAATCGGAAATTTATCTAGTTTTGTATTAAAATTACAGATATATTAGGTAGACTGAGGCAGGGGTAGATCCAGCAATAATACTAATTGCGTACTTCCCAACCATACAACGTCGAAAGGTAAAATTGTATGGAGACGTCACGTGTTACCGTTCATCTGACAAAGTTTTGTCAAAGGCTGATTTTGTAGGAAAGACGACCTTCTGTATGAAATACTATTATATTATTCTGTGACCCAAGCGAGGGCGAAAAAGTGTCTCGAACGGTCCGTATTATTAAAAACTAGCTATGATACCCGGCTTCGCTCGGGAGTTGATATGAGATTACGTGGTAGATGAAATAAAAAAACATACTATGACGTAAAAAGTAAAAAATATATTTTGAAAACATTTTCTATATTTACATGTATTTACATTTTCTCATTATTTACACTACTTGTTTATAAACAACATTTTTCATTTTATTGTCCGGGGTATATATATATATAAATTTTTCGAACTTCCTACTCTTGAGCAAGCTACATATAGCTGACCGTGAGAGATGCAGGATTCTTTGAGGTTGATGCCACAATATTTCAAAGTTTGCCCTTGCGCTTTGTTAATTGTAAAACTAAAGGCTAATTTAATTGGAAACTGCAATCTTTTAAATTGAAATGGCAATTCAGAAGAGATCAGTGGTATTCTAGGTATAAATACTGTGTGTCCTTTGTTCTTTCCAGAAATAAGTTCAGCTTCAATGACATTATTCGATAGCTGTTTTACGATCATCCTCGTTCCATTACATAGTTTTGGGGAGTTGAGATTTCTGAGTAGTATGATTGGAGATCCAATTTTCAGACGAAGGCAGTGTAATGGCATTCCTGGTACTTGTAAAGAGTTTAGAAATTCAGTAGGAAAGTTGACACTTTCTTCAATGGATACCATCGTGTCGATAGATTTATATACTTTCTCTTCACCAGGTATTTTCTTTAGAATATTAAAATTGATATCGTCAACAATATTATTTTTAGTGGCCAAAATTGCTCTTTGAAATAACCACTCTACGTTGGTATAGTTCTGAATAATATTTGGATAAATTTTGTCGATTAGTTCGTTTTCAGTAGTGGCTATGTTACAGAAATCACTATTGAGTTCAATGAGGCCGGTCGTTTGGTCAGTAGGATATGTACCTTCGCCTATTTGTAAAAGTATTTTAGCAAAATGTGCTGTTGTTTCATCTTTTGATAATTCAACCCTCATGTTTTTTGTTAATTGCAGTATTTGTACTTGCGGCCAGAGATGTGACTTTTTTAAGCATGCATTGATCTCGTCTGCTGGTGTTGATTTGGGAATAACTGGAAGTGTTTGTCGAAAATCTCCTGAGAGTATGAGTAGAGCTCCTCCCATCATTTCAGAGTTTTTTCGCAATTCTTGTAATGTTCTGTCCATGGCTCCTAGTGATTTTTTATGGGCCATGGTGCATTCATCCCAGAAGATAATTTTAGCATGTTTTAGAAGTTGACCCCGTCCAGATGTTCCTGAGATTTTACATACCGGGAATTGTTGTTCGGCTATATTCAACGGTAGTTGTAAGGCAGAATGGGCAGTTCGTCCTCCTTCCATAAGTGTGGCTGCAATGCCGGATGATGCTAGTGCCAGTGCGATGTGTTTTTCAGCACGTATTTCCGCCAGTATTAGATTTATTAGAAACGTTTTACCGGTGCCTCCTGGTGCGTCCAAGTAAATAATTCCACCAGTGTTGTTATTTATTCGGTTCATTATAACGTTGTAAATTTTTTTTTGATTGTCATTGAGGAGTGGTTTGTTGTGAGCAATGTATTCAAGTAGTTCATTGACGTTGTAGCTTTTTTCCTTTGTAATTTCGTAGTTTAGCACACTGAAAGTATTTCTTTGTGGTGCTGGCATTCCAATTTCTACTGAGGTCTGGTTATTTATTGCTAAACATTTATCTTCTAAGCGAATGAGTGTTTCATTGAAGATGTCGTCATTGAATTCTATAGTCAGTTCTGGATTAGCTTGTCGGATTTGGTACAATATATCATCACTCATATTCCTTTTGAAAGAGTCCCATAGCTGTTTTGGGTTTGATGGGTTACATGTTGTTAGAATTATGGCGAATAACTCTCGAATTTGTTCAGCTGAAGCTGTGAGTGTGGCTTCTTGTAGTGTTAATTCCCAGTGGTTATCGTTTTCCAATAATCCTAAACGTTGACATGCTTCTCTGTAAGTCTGGCATATGTAGCCGTCAATAGTCCTGAGATCTGTGAAACTTGTTGGTCCCCGTATTTCGTGTAACAACATTCGGAGATAGAAACATTCGGCATTGTTTGGATGTACAGTGTATACTCGACCTATTGCGTTAGTTTTCATTATTTCTGGATGACCCTCTTCTGGCATTCCTTGTTTTCGTCGTTGAAAAATTTTCCTTGTTTTGTCCCACGTATAATAAATAGGGACGTCGACATACAGTAACGTCTTTGCGAATGGATCCGTTTGGCAAAGTTGGAAAAAAGCTGTTAATGTTGTGTTCTGAGGTGGTTCGCTTGCAATTTTTCTAGCCGAGTCTTTTGTGAAGTAAACTCTCTGTCCATTCTCCAAATGTACTGCTAGATGTTGCACAGCTGGTTCGCGTTCGTGTATGGGAAAACTAAAAATCCTCCACGCTGCTTCGTTACTGTTGATGTATCTTCCCATTTGGTACATGAGGATTTCATCATTTCTATTATTTTGTTCGCTATTTTGGACTATTTGAAATACTGCCATATCACTACCTTTGTTTACGTACTTACATATATATTTAATAGATTTTACTGAATTGCAATATTCAACGTTTATGTGTGCTTGGAACATTTTGGAAAGTAGTGGGTTATATGGTACTACCCATTGATTATCTATTTCCAGTTCGTCTCTGCCTTGTATTCGTATTTTTGCTGTGAAGCCACCGCTTTTCGGTGATCGTCTTCTATATTTGGGATAGCCGTCATCTTCAGTTTTTGTATCGTTCAAGTATGGTTTTGGATATTTTTTTGTACATTTTCCATCACTCATGCATGGCGCATTGAAGTTAAATGGTCCACATGGTCCGTGAATCATGTTTTTCACTACTATGTTATGTTGTATAGTTCCGGATCATTTTGTGGATTGGGAAATTCAGCTTGGATGATTTTGTCGATATCCGTGGGATAAATTTTATCGTGTAGCCATATGAGATTGTGTGAGTGAGGTAATCCTCGTTTTTGCCACTCGATTGTATACATCCAGCATCTAACGGTTCCAAAGATGTGGTATTTTGTGGTGACTTCAATAAATCTTATTTGTTTTTGTCGAAAAACTCGGGCTATCATGTCGTGTTGATCCATGGAGGTTTGTCCGTATTTTAGTTGTTCTTTGATTTCTGGCCATGATGAGTTGCATGTAAATGTTATGAAGAGATCAGGTCGTCCATATTTTCTTACGTAGGTCATGGCATCTTGAGTATATTCGTGCATATGTCTTGGACTTCCTATGTATGATGAGGGTAAGATTACCATTGTTCCAATATCGTCAATATTGCCGTCATTTATGATCGCATCTCGAAGGTGGATGTATTCTTCTGTGCGTAGTTTCTTCTGATTCAGTCTTATGTAAAGCATCTGTTCTGCTTCTATTTTTGCGTACATATCTACCAGAAATTGTTGGAATAAACGGCGAGTGTTGAGAATGTGATTGCATATTTCATTGTCTCTGATCATTAAGCGGTAAGCATAGAACTCCTTGGAAGTGACTTTTTTGTTTGTTTCTAAGCCTGTTTTAGGATGAATTTGTTTTATATTGAAATGATAACCATCCTCTCCGTGCAGAAATATTAACGGATATTGAAGAGCATCATATGGACGGTGTGTCTCTGCAATGCGTTGTAGTCCTTTTCTTCTTCGTTGTACAATTATGTCACGGCTTGTATTTTCATTGTCCACAATTACGATGGCGACTTCATTTATCTGAGGTGCATTCAATCTACGTTCGTGTTCTCCACGTGGTCTTTTATCGGCTCGAATTACAATTTTATAGTCATCAGAAATCATGCGGTCTAGTGTTGTTTTGAATATGTAAATCAGTTGATTGTATTTGTGTAAGATCCTCTGTACATCTTGGATTATTTCGCGTTTCAATCCAATAAAATTTGTACATCGTTGATCAATTTCGTTTTCTTCATTTCCGATGAAATAAACTTGCAGAAATTTATAGTCATCGTTAGGCATTGGTAGTAACGATCCAATTTTGTGATAAATTTGCCCTTGAATTAAGTATTAAATAAATAAGTATAAGTATTATGGGACAATCTTACACAAATCAACCAAGCCCCACAGTAAGCTCAATAAGGCTTGTGTTGTGGGTACTAGGCGACGATATATATAATAGGTATATACATATAAATACTTAAATACATAGAAAACATCCATAACTCAGGAACAAATATTCGTGATAAACACACAAATAAATGCCCTTACCAGGATTCGAACCCGGGACCTCCTGCTTCGTAGGCAGGGTCACTACCGACTAGGCTAGGAGGCCGTTAAAAATACATATTCAAATTATTATTGAAAATACATATTCAAATTTGTCTCTATTAGTGTCAGTCGAAGTAACACCGAAAGAAGTCATTTGAAAGCAGGAGTTGTATGATCTTATATTTTGAAGAAAGTGTTTCCCCGGTCATGTAATGTAGAAATTCCTGTGGAGGTGCTTCCAGTGGTGGTAATCGAATTTTTCCATTCATGCAACAGAGACCTGGTGTTTCTTTACTGAATTTTTTCGCGTGGCAAAATTGGCAAATGTTATTCATTTTTCCGATCACAACATATTTATGATCGTAATATTTCTTCGTCGGTTCGTAGTGGAATGCTTCCTTTGTTAGATTATCTTTTAAAATGCTCGATTCTTCAATACTTTTATTTTCTTTTCTCTCTTCGCTTTTTCCGCTTCTCAGGGTGCTCATTCTGGTTCGTTGATTTTGTAAACGTGCTTCGCGCTCTTCTTCCGTTTCATTTCTTCGATTTTCTTTTTGTTTCCGCCGTTTCGCTGCAGAACTGGCAAGATCTCCACCTCTTTTACGTCTAGGCATTGTATTCTGTAAAATATAAATTAAATGAACATTTTATAGACAAATATATTGTTACGTAAACGTGGAGCACGTTGAGACAAAGAAAAAAAAAATAATCTTCAAGCGGTCGCGCGATATTTTGTTTACGGCCAAAGTATATAGAAGGCATCGATTCAACGCCGCGCGACTACTTGAAAGTTAAGGAAATTACAATTAAAAGAAGAAAAAAAACCATTAGAATTAATTAAATACACTATTAAAAATACTCACATTTGATATTTCACAATAAAGGCTCACAGATAACTTTTTTCTTCTTCGCTTCGAAATCGAGAATTAATTAAACACACTATTAAAAATACTCACACGTGATACTTCAAAATAAAGGCTCACACACAGATAATTTCTTTCTTTTTCGTTTCGAAATCGCTTGTTTCGCTGTTCAAATCAAACTAACTCTGGCGGGTGACACCGGGCTCTTATATATTCAGAAAGCTAGGCTCTAGGATATACGAGAAAGTTGGCGCTAGGATATTCGAGAAAGTTTGGGAATAATCGTTCGTTTAAGTCCATATTGTGTACAATGAATGAAATTCAACTATTCGACAACAGATGGCGCCACTTTGGACAATGAATGAAGTTCAACTACTCGACAACAGATGGCGCCACTACACTTACTTTCCGAGTTGAAGGGTTGGAAAAGCCCTTATATCTTTAAAGACACACCCTTTAGGTTAAAACGGGAACTTTCTTGTTCGAGGGGGAATAAAGGGCTATCACACTATATAAGTCCCTTTATCGTGCTGGGACTCCTTTTTAAGTTTTATCGGCACGCACATTTTCTCAAATTAGTTTTATTATATATATAGGATAAAATCAGATTATAAATGGTGCTTTATAACCGCCATTGTGGAACGATTTTTGACGTTATGGGCACCTTGCCAAGTGGCAGCGAAATGGGGGATATCTGTAGGTGCATATAGTTTAGGTCCCAATAGATTTTAAGTTAGGTCTATATTTCTTAGCATAGATTAGATAAGTTTTCTAAGTCATGTAATATGTTATTAGCGTTACTTTAAAAATAAAGATCGGCCCAGTTTAGGTCTAGAGACGTTGTACCACAGACTGTATGTATTTTGACAGTTCCAAACCATAACTAACGAGATGTTTGTTTCATTGCGATTGCGACTCCATAAGCGCATATTTTTGCGCGTATATCTTCTTGTCTTATTTTTTGTGACTTTGGTTTTTTATACGAAGATTTCTGCGTTTCACCTGCCGTATTCTAATTTTAAAATTCATATACAATACATTAAAAACACAATCTATCTCAAACATAACTCCAACACACAACAAATAATCCACTAATATTGAAGTTGCATCGGAATAATTTTCAAGCAAATTCTTATGTCTCTGATTCAGTGGTTCAGGCGCTAGCTGTATTGCGTTGTTAATGCCTTGGAGTTGTATTGAAGTTGGATTGTGTCTAAACGTGTTTTAAAGTTAGAATACGGCCCCTGGTCCTGCACCACCAGACGTTTCATTGATTTAACAGTGGCTCTTAGCTAGTTCGAAAAACGTTAAGTCTCGTTATTGGATAATGAACAAAAGCCTTATAAGATCTGCATATATTAATATAAACAGTTGTGACGAAGGTCGATGTGTCGATGCTCAATGTGAATAGTAGTAGTAATAGAGAGTTACGACAAAGGTTCTCGACGAGGGCTATAGTTTATTTGAAATCTCCTTAATTAAACCAATAAAAGAGCCCTTCGTTGGTTGGCTTGCGTGATAAAAGAAAGAGACTACATGAGATGTAGGTACAATTGAACAGTGAAAAGACTTACAGTATGAAAAACTACCATACTTAAGGGGCTAAATACGTTTTTTATCGATTTTTGATCAGTTTTGAGTCGATGTTCTAGCATATGCACTACGGATAGAATTATAAGGCAAACGGCTATCGGTTCTTAAATCTTTTATCTCCATTATGTAGAGCCAGATTTTGAAATAAATGAGCCCTTATTTGATTATTTTTTAAAAATGGTCTAAATACACTTTTATCGATATTCGAATGCTGTAAAGAATCTTCAATATACCAAATCTACATATCCTGGGTTCCTCTTTGACGTCTCTAAAAACTGACGAAAAATTTTAATTTTAAACTAATTGACACAAAAGTTATGACCACTTCTTTGGCCTAAAATTGTTCGACTCTGATGTCAAATATCGCGAAGACAATTAATATGAAGTTAATATAGGATACTACATTTTTTAAGGTCGTTACTGATAATATCATAAGTTATAGAAATCATTAGAAAACTAAGGGATTCAGAACTAAGGTCATTAGCGCCAGGGAGCCCCTTAAGTGAAATCAGAAAGTATTCAAATGTATTTTCGAAAACACAAATCTAATTTAAGTAGCGTGTCAGAATTATTTGTCATGTGTGTTATCATGGGTTGGCTGGAAGAGATCCCTAGGAATAAGCTCGCCTTTGTGCATATCCTTTATATATGTTACGTGTGTTATGTTATGTGTGTTGTTTGTGTTCATGTGCAATAAAGTGATACATATGTACATATTTGTAAGCAAATGGTGCTCAAATACTTTCGTCTCCAAAAATTATAACAAGTCAATGATTTTATTTATTGTATGGCTTAAATACATGTCACTGGATATAACACAAATTACATGGTATTAATATTACTACAAAAATTAAGTACAAAAGTTAAAATTTTGCCCTTAATGGTATTAAATACAACACTAGAGGTAAAATATGACATCAATTATGAGTTGAACTATAAATTATAAATTAATGGTGGCCACACGACTGCTATAAGTACCTTGTTACATTGTCCGAGCAAAATCAGCGTGGTCGGAGTCTATTATTGGTATAAAAAACATATTCTTTAATAAATATTGACATGTGTTCATACCCGAGGATTTGTTTTCTTTGCCAAATATATACGCTCTTGATGTCAATCTGAGATGACAAACAAAAGAGATTGCTTCCCGATTGGCTTCGATCCAGTCACAAGTGATTGAGTCATATTCCAGAGAGTAATCAATAAATACTTGGAAAAGCTTATTTTTGAATATAAATTACGATATTATACAATATAGAAATAAACAAGCCTGAAATCTAACTATATAAGTTAATTTTAAAACTACCTATTATTTAAGTAAGGAGTAAGGTCACTCTTGATCAAACCCGGGCAGTAAAAAATGAATTATTTCTTCTGGATCATATCGTTTATATATTTATTAAATTATAATTATTATTTTGGTAACTTAACTTAGCAGGCTTTTAATTTCTCGAAAACTAGGAGGTTTAGGCCTGTAAAAGAGGGATGTTTACTTATTCGTTACTTATTCGTTTACTTAGTTTACTTATTCGTTAAGTTCAAAATCATAATAATAATATATATCGTCCTTGATAATAATAAAGTTAGATGAAGTGCGAGCTGATAGTTAAGGTTTGTAGACATTTGTTTCGTAAATTTACTTTTCTCAAACATGCAATAAAATATTGTCGTTTCCCTCCTTAGTTTAGGCTAGGAAGTACCCTGTTTCGGGCGCAGCAAATCGAGGGGACTGTAATGGGATTTTATAAAATTTTCAGGCAAATTAACCTTGGCGTCAAAGATGGCGGTCAAGGATAATTAAGACATGGATTGACAATGCCTATACAAAATCGCGTTCCCTTATTTCAGGCTAAGGCACTAGCGTCATCTATCGGTCACCACAAACACTAAATTCCTACTTAAACTTTCTGTTAAGCCCATTGGTTGACTGGTAGAGAATGCCTTATGGCATTAAATCAGCCATTTCTACCATCTTATTTTGTGCAATTAAGATTAAATAAATAAATTCTAGTTTCTAATATTTTGTTCGGCGATTAACGCTGACAGAATAGCTCGACTCCAGACTCAAGAGATGGCGCTGTGGCACTCAGTACCGAAAACAGACGTATAGCCTGAAGGTTCGAGAAACGCGATTTTGTATAGGCATTGTCCATCCATGTCTTAATCATCCTTGATGGCGGTTTACGAACAGCAGATTTTTTCTCGTGACGGGATGGTTATCATATCCGAAGTGAGAATAATAATAGAAGACTAGACTACGACATGAAACTTAATTTCCGTTTATAAGTAAGTTTCATTTTTATTTCATTGCATATTTCAGTAAATCACTAAACAAAACAAGTATATGTACAGTCAACTCCAAAAATATGGATTTTTTTTGACCCTTATTATTATTTCAAAGCAGTAAGTGTGTGTATTTTTGGCGATGACTGTACATAGGTACCTTGGCGTGATTCCCACCTTTTTTCCTATCTATGCCTACATGGCCGGTAATCCCTATTTTCCCGGCCTCTCCTATTATGTACTATTTATATCTTTTCGCTGTCGAAGGACATAATGTACCAGCGAATTGGCATCTTTATTTAATAAAGTAGCACACAGTTGTCGTAATTGAGCGGTAGCGGCATTATAATTGACATCGCGGCAACCACGTACGCGAAATTGTGTTCCTGAAACGTGTGAAGTGGCCTGTAGTAATAAAAGGATCATCCATGTCAAGGTATCAAAAAAACTGACCTCCACATTTAAAAATAGTCATCGTGGGGCACTCTGTACATGAGGCCGTATTCTAACTTTAAAACACGTATAGACACGATCCAACTTCAATACAACTCCAATGCATTAACAACGCAATACAGCTACTGCATAAACATCTGGAATCAGAAATATCAAAATTTGCTTGAGAAATATTCCAACGCAACTCCAATACAACTTCAATATTGTTCAACAACAACTTCAGCTCGGCAAATCTTCCCGCTCATACGCATCCCTTGATCTAGACACACGGCAGTGTGTCCGCCAAGTTCGAGCAAAAAAAAGCGACACACCGGCTTGGGTTATATTACACGAACCATTTCGGGCCAATTTCGACCACCCTATAACTCAAAACATATTTTATCTACGCATATGAAATTTCGAGTGTCTGTTGACATCCCCTTAATTGTCTAGAATATAAAATTTCATTATTCTACCTATAGCAGTTCTTGAGATATTGACGTCAGAAAATCGCTATTTTTACTATACACTCACTGACTCATCAAAAACCTAGACCACTTCCAATGGTCGTACTGACTTGAAATTTGGCATGGAGATAGGTCTTAAGGTCAAAGTAAAGGGAAAAATCTGAAAACGGCCAAGTGTGAGTCAGTTTTAAAAATAGCGAAGGTGTAACTTTGTTCTACTATGAAGTCATAATGAACTAAGTGGGTCTATCTTCCAATGGTCGTACCGACCTGAAATTTGGCTCGAAGGTTTGTCTTTAGCTCGAAATAAAGTATAAATCTGAAAACGGCCAAGTGTGAGTCAGTTTCGAAAACAACGAATGTGTAATTTTGTTGTACTATAAGTAGGTATGGAGTGGAAATGAGATAAGACTTATTTAACTGATTTAAACTTACACGATGTTCACTCATTATTATGATAAAAACGAGTCTGCCTGCGACCACGAGCGTTACGGCACGCTCGAAACGTCAGGAAAATAATAAAAGTAAGTGTACGCGATTAAGTCCCGTTTTTATCATAATAATGAGACTTATTTAAATTTAGATACATACCAATTTAAGACAATACATGTTTGTCTTAAAGACAAGAACAATAAAATTGTTCACCACTCTGTGTGTGTCTGTTGCGGGAACCGAACCCACGATTTACGAAGTACAAAGCAGGTCACTAGGTACACTAGGTGCGCTAAATCAGTCAAACAAAAATTAAAAGACTATTTTTTCTCGCATAGTCTAAATAATTTCTAATTTTACAACTAATAAAATCGCAGATTCAAGAACATGGAAATCATATATACTCTAAGATGGAATTATATATACTACTGCCCATCTCACCCTCCGATACGCCACGGGATGAGATGGGATGGTGCACTTCTAGGGCTACATAATAGGCCACCAATTATAATACCTACTGGTAGGTAGGTATTACCGAGTTATTAATTATCTATGTAGGTAGCGTACTTACAAACAGAATAAAGTACGTTATTGATGTATGTAATTATATGTAAGTAGGTACATTTTATAGGTGTAGGGAGCCAGTTTATTATTAAAAATCACCTATAAATAAATAGTAAAATAGAATTAGACGCTTAGTATAAAGGGTATAGTATAAAGTACATACCTAAGTGGAATGAGACATTTCCTAAAGCAAAAGTGATAAAAAAAAAATAAAGAACCTACACCTAACAAAAATAAATGAAATCCCATCAAAAACATAAATGTGAAAGGCTGCCAAGTTCGATACTATGGGAATGCTTTGCCTATAAAAGAAGTGAGATCTGAATAAGTACCAAGTTCCATAAAAATACCTCAAATCATAAATAGTTATAGGAATGCACACTTGATTTCCAGCAGTTTTTAAGGTACATTTTGAATAAGTATCACGTTACATAGAAATACCTAAAATTATAATAGTCAGAGAAACGCACACCGGTTTTTTTAGCAGTTTCCTGATAACATTTATTATTTTCAGTACTTTTTAATGATGTAACTTGGCAAGTTTTAATAGAAAATTATATACTTGACACATTGCAGTCCAAAGGTGTCGATTCATTGCATTGAAAAGGTGTGTGGTGTGTGAAAACTTGCCAACTAACATCATTAAAGAGTACTGAAAATAATAAATGTTATCAGGAAACTGCTAAAAAAACCGGTGTGCGTTTCTCTGACTATTATAATTTTAGGTATTTCTATGTAACGTGATACTTATTCAAAATGTACCTTAAAAACTGCTGGAAATCAAGTGTGCATCCCTATAACTATTTATGATTTAAGGTATTTTTATGGAACTTGGTACTTATTCAGATCTCACTTCTTTTATAGGCGAAGCATTCCCATAGTATCGAACTTGGCAGCCTTTCACATTTATGTTTTTGATGGGATCATTGATTTCGCTCTTAGTCTCTGCTGCTGCGGCGTTAAAAACTGCTACACTGACTTTTTGACATGTTGAATGCGTAGGCAACTTTTAGCAATGGACTGTTGAGGGTAACGAAAAGTGGTAAAGCCTACTAAAACGCACGTGAGTGAAGCCTCGGGTGCAGCTAGTATAACATAAAAATCCTCTTAAGGTCACACGGTGAGGATTATTTGTTAAGCTTGTGGTACGAAACACTTGGTGTCCCGAGTTCCGACTCGGACCCATTACGCGCTAGATGTGAGGGCATTCTTGAACAATACCTATCCTCATCAATGGATTGGTCGGCAAGGGCCTGTAGGTTGGCCGCCACGGTCGCCCGATATGACGCCACTTGATAACTTTTTGTGGGGCACAATGAAACAGCGCGTCTACAGCACCCCTATTCACAATGAGTTGGATTTACAAGAACGCATTATGAACTGTGCGAACGACATTAAAAATGATCCCGCAATGATACGGACAGCCATACATCAGATTTCTCAACGGGCGGCTTTGTGTCTTCAACAACGTGGAGGCCATTTTGAAAACTAGATGTAATTTATTAAAATTTGATTAATGTTACAATGTCTTGTGTTTTAATAAACCAAAAAAAACTTCCCACTTTCAAACCCTCGGTAGCATTTACAGTAACTGTCAGATTACGGTCTCTACCTGCGCCTTTGTTGCACGCGCCCATTGCGCACTTGGTAAGGCCATTGTTTGACCGCTGATAACAAATGTTTTATCTAAATCATAAACATGGTAATTTTATTGTTTGAAAGCTAATACGGTGTAGAATAACGTGAATTAATAAAAATGTTGGATAAATGGGACATTTTATTGAGATAACTTACATTTTCTAAAAAAAAGTAGGAAAAATAAACAAAAATCTTCCCTAAAAATCTTGTAATAATAAATTGAGGGTGAATTTTTTTTTTAGAATTATTATCTTATGTCCTTAGCCTGTTATCCTTGATCATTATTGTTTTTGTTTCGTGTCGATAGGCCATGTAGTTTAAGAGCAGTTACGTTTTATGTACATGTAGTATGGAATTGCGAAAAAAAAACTTTAAAAAATCATAAAAAAATTATAAGAGCAAAAAAAAAAAATTTTTTACCTTTTTTTCGTCGGTAAAATTTGTCGTAGTTTCTCGGATTTTCCGATGTGCACATTATAAAGACTCACACTGTATATTTTATCTTTATCTTATCTTATCTTTGTCTTTATCCTGATTTCATTATCTGCTATGAAACACGTGAGAGCTCACAAAGATCCGAGTTTGTCTACAATTGTCAATGTCACTCTCAAAAGTAATGTAATTATTATAGACGTTATAAATACTTTGATAAACTTTTATTTTGAAACATACAAATAACAAACTTAAATTTTATATCCAGTGATATCATTATATCACTTAAAAATAACACTAAACTATCTAAAAAAAGAAAAAAGATCCTACAATACAATAACCTAAATTAAATACACCTATAAATAAATCCGTTTCTAATGTTGGTCCCTGTGGCATGGTACCGAGGATGCTGGCAGCATTTCCTCGCTGGACCGCAATACTTAGGCGTTGGGCGAGGAAGCTGCCAGCTCTTTTATCCCCGGTTATGTTGACCAACCGTTTAACCAACTCTCTATAAAGTTTTTGTGCTTCTGTGCCCGATGGACCCAGAGCCTCGACCCCAAAAAAAAACAACGTTGTAGTTGGCGTCGAGTCTCCTGTATTTGTGCTTTTTGGGGGCTTCAGCTGCCGCCCTCCCTCCATAAATTGGTGTGTAATCGAAACTCTTTACCAAAACAACATTTCTATTGTGATTTCTAGTTTCGTGGATTTAGCCTAAGTAAACCAAAGATTGTTGTCGTATATCTAAAAATAGACAATCCCGTCGGTGTGTTATATTTATATATTGGCAAGGATATCGTAGTGCAGCGAAATAGGTCGCAAGATACTAAAGTGTAGAACACTGTTCTGTTCGAATGAAACTCTATACGCGCCTTGGGTAACGTTTGTAGCAAATTGATAAAAGGTGTTTGCACTATAGAGTTCATTACAGAGACTATGGAGTCCACATCTAAGCATTAAATAAATAGAAGCGAAATTTTTCCTTATGGCCTGTTTCACAATCTCCAGTTAAAGCATATCTGTCAGATAAATGTTTGCTGTCCTTTTCTTTTATATGACTGGAGAAAAGGATAGCAATAATTTTAACTGACAGATACGTTTATCTGGAGATTGTGAAACAGGCCCTTAATCTTTTACCTTAAGAGGGAAAAGGCTGATATTTTTATAAAAAAAACTACACAAAATCTTTACTGATACACTACGCTAAACGTCTGCACTGACTTTATAAGTGACAAAGTGAAATCCAGAATAAACGTCAAATTTATTTAAAAAAAAACCGGCCAAGAGCGTGTCGGGCCACGCTCAGTGTAGGGTTCCGTAGTTTTCCGTCCGTCACAGTAAGTGTCCCCACTTAAGAGTTAAAATAACACCGCCACGTAGGATATGATATGAGCGTTCCACGTACAACGACATCTATCGGCAAAATGAAGTAAACTATTGCGCGCGCGCTTAAAGTATGTAAGATGATTTTTATGGGATAATTCTTTATTGCGTGAACCGATTTTCACCGTTTTTACTTTATTTGAAAGCACGTCATTTCCTTGTGATTTTGTAGAAATTACAGGTACAATAAACACGCTTATACGGTTAAATTACAAACTTAGTTCAGAAATTATTTTGTAATTTTTTTTCAAAAACTATTCAACCTATCAAGTTCAAAATAATTTTCCTAGAAAGTTTTTATAAAGTTTTTCTTATTATATATATATATTTTCTTCTATAAACTTTTGAGATTTTTTTCATATTTTTAAAACTTATGGTTCAAAAGTTAGAGGGGGGGGGGGGGGGGGGCACATTTTTTTTTGCTTCTGGAGCGATTATTTCCGAAAATATTTACATTATCAAAAAACGATTTTAGTAAACCCCTATTCATTTTTAAATACCTATCCAACAATAGGTATATCACACGTTAGGGTTGAAATGAAAAAAAAAAACACTCCCCACTTTACGTATAGGGGAGGTACCCTAATAAAACATTTTATTCCACTTTTTATTGTACCACTTTGTCGGCGTGATTGATATACATATTAGTACCAAACAGCTTTCTAGTGCTAACGGTCACTGAGATTATCCGCGGACGGACGAACGGACGGACAGACATGGCGAAACTATAAGGGTTCCTAGTTGACTACGGAACCCTAAAAAGTGCGAGTCGGACTCGCGCACTGAGGGTTTCGCTTCGCTTCCATACATCAACCAATTTTAATAATCACCGAACATTGCTGTAATAAAAAGAAAAATTGATTGTGGGATAAACTTTGTCTTCGCTGTTGCAAAACTCTTGTCTCTATACATCGATATAGCTTACCAACTACGAATAAGATTGTAATCGCGTTTTCAACCGATTTCAAGATTTCGAAGGAGGAGGTTATCAATTCGTCGGGATCTTTGTTTTTTTTTTGCTTTTTTTTTTCATATACGTTCACCGATTATTCGAAGACGGCTGGACCAATAAAATTCTTTTTTTGTTTGAAAGAGTATATTTACAGTTTGTGCCATTGTAACCAGGTCAGGATCTGATGATGGGATCCTGGAGAAATCGAGGGAACTCTTCAACTATTATAGGCACACCTATAGTGATTTGAGTATTTTTACAGCAGCTCGAGCATTTGCTTTTGGGAAGGTGGATGCTAAGTGAAGTCGGTTCTTTTTTGTTTAATATTATGTATATTGTAATGGATCAACAGATTAAAGATTTCTGGATTTTTGCTTTACTTGTGCTGTAAGGTATTGATTACCTTGCGAAGTATCAGAAAATAAGGCTCAAATGATCTTTGGATAGTGGTGACTTACTCGTAGAAGCACGATCTTTTTTTTTTTCTACAGCTTCAAAGGACCGCAGACATGAGTACCTAGTTGATGTTAATTTCATTTCAAACTTGACACCATGAGACTCTGGGAAGAAGGGTCTTGACAGACAGACAGGCAGACATGCGGACAGACAGACGGACATCTAAGTAATCTCGTAAGGGTCCGTTATTTCTTTTTGAGTTATGTAACCCTAAAACTGACGTTTTAACTTCACCTGTCCGAGGTTTTTTTATTATGAAAAAACTTGGAAAGGTGCGATTTCGTCATATAGGTAGGCATTTTAGTTCATTAATATGACTGCTGCCTGATTAACATGTGAAAACTGAACCTCTTAAAGTAACAAGGATCGAGCCTCTAGATTTTAATGTGTCGGTAGTGTAATCGATCTTGCTAGATTTGCGCTTCGGGCCGATAATCGAGAATAAGCACAAGTTGAAACCTGACCGTGAAACCCATTTATCAATGACTATGACGATTTCTTTGACGCAAGATGGAAACTCGAGGAGAGTTTGTGAATACTTATGATAGATAGTAACTTATAGACAAAATCCAATTTTTCTACACGTTCTGTTATTTCCTTAAGATTATATAACTTCACTTCGCTTCTACTTCCGCTCTAAAGGAACGAGAACCGTCGAACCTAAACAACTAATACATTTTTATGTAGAATTATTATTACGAGTTTGTATGTGAAATGTGAACCATTATCGGACAAATAAAAATAGGATAATTAAATAAGTGTGCGCTAATAATCTTAGGAAATTCAACCAACCGGAGTGGCCATTGACAGGCGTTCCCCTCTGCCGAAAACATATGACCAGTGGTCATATTTATTGTAAAGACCGTCAGCTGGTCACGTGAACATACGATCTTCAGAGCATCAGCTGACGGTTTTTCCACCTAGATACAGCCGGCTGATGATTTTTCATGTTTCTAAGAGCATAATAAACTATCATCTGACAAATTTTCAATCGGGACGCGATGACCGTTTTTTTAAGTGATTAAATGGCTGCCGTTCCTCAACCCACCAACGCAGCGGCAGCTGACCTTAACGAGGCTTCACTATACATCGCCCCTAACCACTTCACAAGTTACCGTTGGTCATGAAATTTGTTCCTGGCTTACGGTCCACAACAATCGACCATTATTGAAGTTGCGTCGGAATAATTTTCAAGCAAATTCTAATATTTCTGATTCAGACGTTTAGGCGCTAGCTGTATTGCGTTGCGTAGTTAATGCATTGGAGTTGTATAGGTATTGAAGTTGGTTCGTGTCTAAACGTGTTTTAAAGTTTGAATACGGCTACTGATCTCTTCGTGTGCAGATGTGTGTGCTTTTGGCGTATTTGTCAGTTCGTCTGTACCTTTGCTGCTTTTTTACTTACTACTTTAATACTTAAGATACAAGAGGAATTCAATAAATTCAGTTTTTAGACACTTAACGTTCGTATTTAATTGAATATAATTGCGTCTTTGTAAACGTTCCTGTGCATGTGGCGGGGGCAAAATGATAACGGGACTTCGACGTAACCTGAAAAAAAGACGTTTACGCTTAAGCTCCGAGAAATACATTCGAGTGGGCGGTCAAACCTGAAAAATAAATAAAATGTTTTTCTTTTGTAATTGACACAGGCAGTAACATATCTTTTTGTATGGGGCACTTTGTACCAGGTGGCCAACCCTCCATACAAGACCTTTTTTTTCCGCGTATTTTTTTTCTCAGGTTTTCATAATTAGAATAGGATACCAATTACGCCTTTAAACGGATCACCAGCATGTTTGTTACAGCTGTTAGAGTGTAGACTTGTTATTACAATAAACAATTATCTTGAGTCAGGTACCGCTCACCCCTCACCGACAACAGTATAGTCCTGCTAACATGATTTAGGTTGTCGCGTGCGACTTCATACTTCAAGTATGACGTGAAGTAAGAAGTGGTGTAAGACCACTATATCATGCTAAAGGGTTACGATAAGGTGAGTATGTGTAAATCGACACAAAAAAAAGTTAATGAGACGAAACACGTACTTAGGGTCTTCGCAGTAGGCTACGTTCAGATAGGTTCAAATAAGTAGGTACCAAGTATTTGACAAAAGTAAAAAAATAATTGAACCGTGACGTACAAAATGGGTCGACATTTGATTAAAAAAGTTTGCTTGGATAGTTTGAGCATGCGCGGACGCTCTCAACCCACGGGAAATCAAGACCACTTATGGACTAAGAGCTGGCTACGTCAGATATGATACAATAATGAGAGCAATGAAACCTGTCTAGTTAGATTGCTTTACCATCCTTATTGCTGAATCCGAGCATCTGGAAGCTTTTAATGGGTGACAGAGTGACAGACCAACAATTTTTTCATTTAGTAAAAAGTAATATCAAAATAGGTAAAAACTGCCGAAGTTGAGTGATTTATAGAGGAAAGGGCCTAATTTTAACATTAGAACAAAAAATATTGTGTATTATTGCGGAATGAAAAACAGTAGGTGCCTAACTATAAATTGCAGTATATATCATTTGGCAATACTTTCCCCCAACAGAAACTTCTGGCTATGATATAATTTAATTAATAACATAATTTTCCATAATATTGCATCACATCCAGAACTCTAGTATTTGTTTTCTTCAAGTTATTTGCATTCTTTGATCTCCACCACTTTACAGCTGCCAAATGTCCGGATGTAGAGATAAACATACTATAGCAAACTAACGAGAGGAGTTTCGTCGCTCTCATTATTGTGTCATATCTGACGTGGCTAGCTCTCCGTCTATTACATGATAAGACAAGTAAGGATCACCGATATGTAATAAAGAACGGGGTACACAATCAGCCCAAAAAATGGCCCCACAATAGTGCTGTAAGCACAACTCGTACAGCAGTTTCTCTGACAGTCTTATTACCGTATAACACTGGTCGGTTACAAATTTTCACTAACCTTATTTTTTATTTATTTTTTATACCACGACGGTGGCAAACAAGCATACGGCCCGCCTGATGGTAAACAGTTACCGTAGCCTATGGACGCCTGTAACACCAGAGGATTCACATGCGCGTTGCCTACCCTTTAGGAACCTATACACTCCTTTTTTGAAGAACCTCATACTGTAGCCCACTGGGAAAACCTCGGCAGGGAGTTCATTCCACAGCCGCAGCGTTCGTGGGAGGAAAGTCCTCTTAAACCGTACTGTGCGCGACCCATTGGGCTCCAGGGTTTTCGGTAAATCTTGTTTTAGACTGTACCTCTACTAACTATATATCGTAACTCAGTGCCAAGGATGAATTCTGTATAGATATTCTATTCGTTGCTCTCATAATTGTGTCATATCTAACGTGGCCAACTCTCCGTCTATTAGCTACTATTAGGTGCACTATGAAACACATTTTATTTATGTTTTTAATTTACAAGTTATATAAACAGTATAATGAACATTAGGGACCATATATTTTAACTTGTAATTATCGTATCTGCGAAATCGTATTGTGACAAAAAAAAGTAGGAGAAAATTTTTTTGGACTGAAAAAAAAAACTTCTTGTATGGGGCACGTTGGCCTAGCCGGCCAATCATACAAAACCATTTTTCTTCGCGTGAAAAAATTTTTTTTCTTAGTTTTTAGGGTTCCGTATTCATAATTAGAATACGATACCAAATACACCCTTAAACGCATCACTAGCAGTTTTATTACACCTTTTATCTACACTCACATTGTAAGTCCTCTAAAACGTGTTCAAAAACGGTAGGCAATGGATAGCATTACCACAACCGATTACTATGATCAGCTTTTATCTGTGGCAGTAACGTAATTTTAACTTTACATGGTCAAATATTGATAGGTTATGAGTTTTGATAACATAATGTACACCGGCACGCGCCCGCGCGTCCGACGACACGCGCCCGCGCGACCGCCGGCACAATCGAGTTAGCCATGGCGGTGCAATGGCGGTCATTCTATGGTTTCCGAACACGGCATTTAGGATAAATAATATGAGTGTAGATAAAGCAGTGTATGCAACTGTATGTATAACAGTTACATAAACTACTAGTATAGGTAATTATTTGTTTCCAATTTCGCAACGGATTTTCAACTATTTCTGCTTAACCGATTTCGACGGAGGTATTACTTTCGTAATTTACATGACAATGCAATAATGTTTTAATACGGAGCTAGTCTGATGGCGCAGTCGGAAGGTGTTTTAAGGAACTCCTCGAGGAAAAAAGAAATTAATGGACGTGTAAAGAACACGAGGTTCCAGAAATAAGTGTGTACCATAAAACATTTTTTGGCAGTTACTTGTAAGTAGATAGTTACTGTGTATAGTTATACTAGTATGTACAGCCTTGGCCAGAAGTGTTGAGCATAGCTCTTTTTTGTTTACAATTTTGATGTTAAGTATTATTTCCCTATCATAACAATGTACGATGACGTAAAATGTTATATTTTATTGATATATCTAGAAAACTTCACTTAATAACACTTTCAAGGTATCTATAAAATATGAAAAGTGGAGGTCCCAGAAATGCGAATTTAGGTCTGTGCGACAAATTTAAAATATTCTATGCAGTTACTCCTCACTTCAACAAAACATACCTGTTCAGTTTGAATTAATTAATAAAATAACTTTAAAAGAAACGCCGGTCTAAACTTTCGAGTTTTGTATGAAAATCGCAAGGGTGCTCAACACTTCTGGCCAAGGCTGTAGATGTTGTAGGCCAAACTTATTAAATATATTATGAGTTCAATGGTCTATTTTAATCCTTTGACCACCAAAGACGTTAAATCACGCGCACGGAAAGTCGCGCCCTGTGCGCCAGCACGTGATATCACGCTCGCGCACGTTGGCGCTGGGGGCACGATTTTTCCGTCCGATGCTTGGTGGTCAAAGGGTTAATATGTTGCATATTACCAGAATACTCGTCAAATCCACGGCAGTTGATCATGTCTAATTGGCAGCCATTCGTGAAGGACCTGTATAGATTGAGAAATGGCGTGTACAGCATTATTGATACATGTTATACAGGTTTTCCTTCGCCAATGGACAAAGCAAGGAAAGTCAGCATGGAAAGTTACCGAACAAAATAAGATTACAAAAATAACTACACACATAAATATTACATAAGCTAACTGAACAGCGCGTCAAACACTTGTATTTATTATTGATTTTTGGTAATTTATACATTTTTTGTAAGTGAATTCACATTGTTGACAAAATTAAATTACATGACATTAGGTCCTACAATGTACCTATTTTTTACTAATTGTCCTTGCACTTTTACAATGCAGCGGCACTCAAACAGAACAGCAAATTTTTGAGGTGATCAGGCCCTGTAGCTGTAGCCAAGATGACAATCGTTTGCAGAAAACGAAACGAAACGCTACACGCTCTCGCTCACTCTTCCATATTAGTGCGATAGAGAGACGGATACCGTTTCGATTCGTTTTCTGCAACGATTGTCATCTTGGCTAAGCCCCTTGAACGGAAAGAAAATGTAACAGTAATTACAATGGCATCAGATTTGGGGATGAGAACGGAAAACACCGAAAATCGTCAGGCAATTAGGGCAAGGGGCCGCGATTCGAAAAATAAACACACACACTGGACAGACACAGCTCCAACCCAACTCAACCCAACTCAACTCAACGCTATAACGACATTGACATTTGCTATTCGAACAGATTTTCATTCAACATTGGTCTCACATTGGTCGCACATTGTACCAATGTTGTACCAATGTGAGACCAATGTGTGACCAACGTGAGACCAATGTTGAATGAAAATCTGTTCGAATAGCAAATGTCAATGTCGTTATAGCGTTGAGTTGAGTTGGGTTGGAGCTGTGTCTGTCCAGAGTGTGTGTTTATTTTTCGAATCGCGGCCAGGGACTGTAGCATGAATGAAAGGAAGTACATATACAGGCTGTAACAAAAATGCTGGTGATTTATTAAGGGCATAATTGGTATCATATTGAGACTAAGAATAAATAGGAGAACAAGTTTTGGACGCGAAAATATATTTTTATTGTTCCGTACCTCGAAAGGAAAAAACGGAACCCTTATAGGATCACTTTGTTATCCGTCTGTCTGTCTGTCTGTCAAGACCTTTTTTCTCAGGAACGCCTGAAGGTATCAAGCTGGAATTTATATTAAATACTCAGGTCTATTGTCCCTTGGAGCTGTGAAAAAATCAAACTTCTAAACCAACGCAATCAAAAGATACAGCTGTTTATGACGCAAATTTCCGCAAATTTTCGAAACTCGCAAGGGAATCAAAGCCTACAGGGTAGTTGCCATGAACTCAGAATCTTGAAATTTGGTACGAAGCAACGTCTTATAGCACAGATAAAGGAAAAATTGCGAAAACCGTAAATTTTTAGTTACATCATATAATAAAAATATTTTTAATAATGTTAAAGTTACTACCCATATATGTACCTAGTCGGTTACTAAGTTCTGTTACTAGAGTTTTCACTAAATAAATAGTAATAGGTAGTAACATTTTAATTATTTATGAACATAATTTAAAAGCTTATTTAATAGTCAATAGATTATAATATATTGAATTGAAAATTATTGTCGCAGTTTTTCAGAATTCTTTATAACACTCGGAAAAAGGCGTGAAACATATACGTCAAAATTACACTCCTTGTTCATGTTGATTTTAAATCCTATTTATTTTAAATCACGTTTAAGACGCATCAGTCTTGCACAATTCGGTAGCTATATTCTTTAGCTTCAATTTGGTATATGTATAGTTCACGTGGGTCTATCTGATAAAATACTAGACTATACGTTGCAAGTCTGCTTGTTCCATAGCAGTCTAAATCTATGTATTTTGTGCAAAACTTAAAAATAGGCAATGTTTCAAATAGGAATATCTGTGTGATAAAATCGCAAGAAAATTTAATGGTGGTCACACAATTACCTCTAATATACAGGCTTCTTTCAAACAAGCAATGGAACCTTCAAAACAAGGGTGCAATATTTATTTGATGCACTTTTGTAAAGTGTAATTTTCTTAAATTTACCGCGTGTTTGCGTCTTCAGGCAATCCTGTGCTTTACAAAGAATTTCAATAAATTTCCCATCTGATTTGTATATTATTATACCATATTATGTTCATTAGAAATTAGGCTAATAAATAATTATTTAAAATTTTTATTTAAAACTTTATTTAAAATTTTATCAGTCAAAAATCTGGTAACAGAACTTAGTAACCAACTAGGTACCTACAGGTTTGTACGGAACCCTCGGTGCGCTAGTCCGACTCGCACTTGGCCGGGTTTTTTTGTTGTGTGGGACCCGTCGTCCCAGCCGGTCAACCCTCCATTCAAAACCATTTTTTTTTTGCGTTAAAGTTTTTTTTAGTTTTTCGTAATTAGAATATACCAATTATGCCCTTAAACGGATCACGAGCATTTTTGTTACACCCTGTATGCATAGTAGTGCGACTTATTTATAGACAGTTAAGCTTTACGTTTACCTATACGTCTTTATTTTGTTTGTATGTAATTTTTTATGTAATACTAGCTTTTGCACGCGGCTTTGCTCGCGTTAAATTCGGGGTAACACGGTTCCCCTTTCCTGATTGCCCCCCGTAATGCTCCATACAAACTTCCACCCCCCATTTTAGGGAAGTGGGGGGTTAGATAGAGACAAATAGTAGCCTACGTCGCTCACCATCCCTTCAACTATCTCCAATTAAAAAATCACGTCAATTCGTCGCCCCGTTTTGCTGTGAAAGACGGACAAACAAACAAACACACACATACACTTTCCCATTTATAATATTAGTATGGATTGTGTAAATACGTCATGAATAAATATCTTGAATCTTGAATCTTTTCAACGCTTTGGCAAATGTCAATGTACTCATTCATCCGCCAAACAAATAATGAGTTTAGTAAAACGTATAGTATCTTATGATGGATATATCCGTCGTCGGTGCTTAACCTGCGGTGCGGATATACACGTCGTTAGCATCGAAAAGGTTAATAGCGATGACTTGACTTACCTATACTCGTAGGACCGCAACTTAGAGATACCGCACACTGGTCGGTAATGTACAGGGCAGAATGTTGGACAAGACTGATCAATATAATGCCGGCGCCTGTTTTTTTCACTCTTGATACAGTAATATATTGGAGTACTAACTAGTTCTGAAAAGAAGAAATATTACTGCCATTAGGTTATGTACAGTTGCAAATAGAAATCTTTGGGGCGATGAATACAAAAAAAACATGGATAAATTATTATTTTTTATAACGGATGCCGGTTCCTACATGGTAAAAGCAGCTAAAAACCTTGTTCAGAAATATAAAAATATGACTCATGTAACATGCATAGCACATGGATGTAATCGAGTCGCAGAGATAATTAGAAGTCTTTACCCGACCATAAACAGTTTGATTGACTGTATCAAAAAAATATTTCGTAACGCTCCTTCAAGGACAAATTTATTTCATCAAATGTGTGTAAATATTCCTCTACCACCCCGACCCGTGATAACAAGATGGGGAACATGGTTAAATGCTGCCTCATATTATCACATGCATTATGATAAAATCAAATCTGTCATCGATGCCTTAAATCCGCGTGAAGCGAGTGCAATTTCTAAAGCAAAAAAAATTTTCCGTAACCGGAATTTAAAAACTGAGTTACTATTCGTCGATACACACTTTAGTATAATTACTAAGTCAATAAAATTATTGGAGGATCCAAAACTGAGTCTAGCAGAATCATTAAACATTGTTCATGGTTTGCAAAAAAAAATATCAACGTTAAGGTTACATCAAAATGCCAGAAAAGTTTATTTTAAATTAAAAAGTGTATTAAAGAAAAATCCTGGTTATAAGACTGTACAAATAATTAACCAACTATCTAAAAACAACGAGGCTGAAATACCAGAAAGTGTAAATAAAAACTGTGTGCAAAATTTTCAATGCTTGACATACCTTCCTATTACCTCAGTCAGCGTGGAAAGATCTTTTAGTCATTTAAAATGGATATATTCTTACAGACGTCAAAGATTGACAGCAAAATCTATGGAACAAATTTTAGTGATCTATTCTAACTCGTAAAATATTGTATGCCACACCTGGACATAAAGTGGCTTTTACCGCACGCTACGCGTACGGATACAGCCGCTTTCTGGCCAAGTTGCAAATAGAAAAAAAAACAAAATGTTTTTTTCAAATTTATGAAAAAAAACCTGGCACCATTGTTTTTTTTCTAAATAAGGTTTTTTTCAGATGAACAAATATTACGACAAACACGGTTTTTCGTGATTTATTCATATAAGAAACTTAAAACTAAGTACATTAAAGTAGGTATGTCTGTTATGTAACTAAACTATTCTCAGTAAATGAAAAAAAAGAACTTATTCACTAGAACTATCAGCAGCATAGTACCACTACATATTTCATTAATATAAGTTTAATAAAACCAGAAATTAAAGTTGTTAAATTAAATTAGTTTAATAGTTAACATAAAGTTTAAAACAACCGTATAGGTAAGAGTATTAACTGCCTTGCAAATTTTGAGATTTAGTACTTTTGAAAAAAAATATATTCCAGAAAAAAAACTTTTCTTTTTCACGGTTTTTTTTCAGGTTTTTTTTCAAGACAGAAAAAAAACCGTTTTTTTGCAACCCTAGTACAGTCGCCATCAAATATATCGGAGCAACCAAGGTACTCTACAAGGTAAAAATATCTGAACATGCACTTTATCGCCTTGAGAATAGAGGCGTTGTTCAGATATTTGTGACCTTGACCGCTCCGATATATCTGATGGCTACTGTACATCAAATTTTATGAATGAGTATAAATAACTATTAAAGTGTTTGGTAATGTAATGTTAATTGCATACTGGAATGTTAGTTATATTATACAGGGTGACATCTGAGACGTGATTAGTTATATGTTTTTCTAACCCCATAAACATGGCAGTTGAATGCCCCGACTTTTACTAAAATCAGAATTTTTTTAAACTTTTATTTTATTATTTTACGGAGATACAACGAAAGCATACAAGTGAAGAAGATTATAAATAGAAAATACGTAACTAGATTAAGATGTTCCCTTAGACATATTTCACTGAGAAAATTGATGGTATTACATGTTTTCGTAATTTATTTTTCATTTGACGGGGTTTTCGGGATATTGAAACTACTTATCAGAATATTTCATTACCTATTTGAAATGGAACTGTCGTTAATAACAATTTGTCATTTATTCCCGATAAAATGTATTTAAATATTTTTTTTACCTTAAATATTTTAAAAAACTGTTTTACACTAATATAATCACTTTTGAAAGAAAAATAAATGACAAAAAATAGAACTTAAAATAATTTAAAAAATGCCTGATTTTAGTAGGACTCAGGGCAATCAATTGGTAGTTATTTATTGAGTTAGAAAAACATATGTATAACTGATCACGTGTCAGATGTCACCCTGTATGTAGTATAATAGAATAAGTTTTATTCGCTTTCCATGTGTAAGTGAAAAATATTGCGAATAAATGCAGGCAACTTTAGTCACCTTAGCAAGTAGCCTATTATATGGAGAAATCAACAAAACGGAAAAAATTATTGAGCTTTTAAGCAGTACTCTAAAACCCCTCATTTCCGTATGTAAATGAAGAAAGTTTAATGAAATCTCGAATTTTATTCGTGCACTGAATGGGGCCATGCAGACTTTTGGCAGGGTTTAAGCAAAATTGTTACACTATTAATTAACATTTTCCGCAACGGGATCCCGCTAGGCGGGTTCTCCGTATGCAGCGGATTTCCGTTACAAAGCGGAAAAACGATGGAATAGGTAAAGGAGATCGTCAATTTTTGTTAGGTGATTTGCCCCAGCTCATTAAGGTGCGTATAATTATGAAGTAGGTATCAAAACATTCGCCTTAATTTCTAGATCAGGACGGTCATAAGATAATCATGAAATCTAACGGGAAAATTGAGAAATCGGGGATGAAAAAACATGAATGTGATAAGGACAATATTTAAAAGCGTACATGTTTATGATTTACAGTATAACACAAAATAACTACAAAAGAGTACAAAAGAGTACTTTTAAAGAATATCTACAAAATCTGACATGATAATGAAACGAAAGTCATAATAAAATAATAAAAAGTCATATTTTGATCCTGCCGCTGATTTCTTGTATTTGGGTAAACAAAGATAATGACTGTCAAACCATCATTGCTACTATTAACTAAACGATTGTAGAACTTATTACAAACAGATAAGGTTTAGCTCTTTTAGTGTGCTACTACTAGTATCCATGAAGTTATAATTTTTAACTGGAGTATACTCTTGGGCCACAAAGTGAGGCCGAAAGAGAGTAATACAGGGAGCTGCGTATGGTTTTGACTTAGGGAGTTTGAGTAGGCAGACTTGGATGACGGTGACGTCATACATTGACAGTGTCAAACTAGAATAATAAACTAGATTAGCAAAGTAAATGTAACTCCTTTCTAAACATGTCTGTTTCGTCTCAGTCCAGGTAAAGTTAACCTTATGTCAATGCTGTAAAGACGTTAACAACTTATTAAGCACTATTTGGATCGCGGAAGGATCAACGAAATTACTTTTTATTTTGTATTTCTAATTCCCGTTTAATTTTCATGAAATATTTTGTCTAGTTTCGTAATAAAATGGGTATTTGCTTAAAATTGCAGAACAAACCTTATACGAGACCATTATCGCTAGTGGGCCTGGAATTGACGATCTCCTTTATACGCTGATATTCAGCAGGTTATGTTGAACTTTTCATACTGTAATTATACTTTCAATCGTGCGATATTCTAAGAAATTAAATAATATTCTATCTTTTCTATTCTATTCAACTAGCTTCTGTCTGCGGCTTTGTATGTATAGGATTCAAATTCAAATAAAAAAAAAGACTTTTTTAACGATAATATACATTGTCGATTTTTTTTGATTCCCGAAATCACCTCTAAGGGGGTAAAGGGGGGGTTACTTATACCACGCAGTCGAAGTCGCGGGCAAAAGTTTAATCTAGTAGTTTTATAAAATAAATAAATAAATATTATGGGACAATATTACACATTTAAGTAAGAGATATATTTATATAGCAGTTATATACCTATTTGGTTACCAACATGTTAATTAAAGACTAATAGAAGTATACAGCGCTTTTCTAACTTTATATAGTGAGTACACTTAAGATAGTTAATAGTTACAAATTATTCACGTATTCCAGTGTTTTTCCGCTTTGCAACGGAAATCCACTACACATGGAGAACCCGCTTAGAGGGTTCCCGGTGCGGAAAGTGTTAAATAATAGTGTAAATTACAATTTTGCTTAAACCCTGCCAAAATGTCTGCATGGCCCCAGGCCCCATTAATATTCAGTGCACGATTAAAATTCCAGATTTCATTAAACTTTCTTCATTTGCGGAAATGAGAGGGTTTTTAGGGTAATGTCTTGGTTTAAAAGCTCAATCTATTTTTCCGTTTAGTTGATTTATCCATATTATAGGCAACTGCATTTTTCCTAACTGTTATGAGTTTTCAAGCCGTAATCTATCATTTTTACCAAATACACAAAAGTTGGCACTAGTTCGATAAAAATCGCGTGTAAAACCATACACATAAGTTGAATTCATTTACTTACGTAAATTACCATTTAGATATAAATACATATTGCAGGACGAAGCATTTAAAATATTAAAATGTAACGCGTTAAAATGCTTGAAACCAAATTACCCAGTTATATTTAAGCTATATGTACAGTCACCGGCAATAGTATATTCCTTCACAAAGGCCGCAAAAATATGTGACACGCTCTTATAGCCCTACAAATAAGAGCGTGTCACATATTTTTGCGGCCTTCATGTAGGAAGGTATTATTGTCGGTGACTGTACATTAGTGCCTACAGATAAAATCCAGCATTTTGAAATACTCGTCTAGTTAAAAATACATACCAACTTTTTGGCATACAATATAGCGTTGCATTGCACAGTTGCCAGGAAACATTTTGTAGGTTTTGCCGACCGCGTCAAACCCACAAACTGCGTTATTTTCTGGCGGACATATCGAGTCACACGAAATGCTGTGCGATGATTTTGCTGTAATGAGACATAATAAGTGATACAGATTAAGGTTTAGGTGAACATTTTGTCTGTTTGGGCTATAAGGTAAACTTCTGGTGTTCCACACGCTAATACGGATTAGTTGGCACCCTGCTGTAACCTTTCTTGCGAATTACTTTAAGCGCTCTACTTACCTGGCAACTAAATCGCCTGCGATTTTCAATACACTGCGGTTTTTGATCCATCGATTGATTTCGTTGCACCTACCTAGAGGGCAACGTATCGAAATTGCCGGCGATTTTTGCGTCGAAATTGCGCCAAGGAAATTGGGCTGGAATAACCCGACAGATCTTAACCACGAATTTCTAAGGCCAAAAGAAGGAAAAAATATGATGTGACTTTAGGTCAATTTCGCAAAAAAAATATATTTTTTTTTTTCGTTTTTTTTCCTTTTTTTGAATGTTTATTGTACGTTTTGTTGTATGCTAAAATTGCATTTGCGTCTTTCCTGTAGATATTGCAAAGTTAAAGATTTTAAAGCTATTTTACGGTGCACCCCTATTGACGAGTTACTTAAATTTATTTACTGAGCTTTTCAAACTCAAATAAAAAATATTATTAGTATGTACTCGAGCGTTACTTTTTATCGATTTGTCCACATCGGGGGAAATTATAAGAAAATGCGTTACCCACAGCGCGCGTGCAGATTTCGTCATACTTGATACGTATTTTTATAGCAAAATGATAAGGAATCATGGTAAAAGATAAGATAAAACTTGGCAGCTGCACACACACCTGGACCTCGCAGAACTCACTGGATTTTCTTCATCATCAGCTTTCCCATTACTACTACCCCAGATAAGAAATGCCTATAAGTGACACATGTCACTGCCACGGGCTACATAGCCATACGATAAAAAAAAATAGATAAAAAAAGATAAAAGATATTTATTCTTCAGTTTAGCCACATTACAATGCACTTATGAACGTCACAGACAAAAAGCCACCGGTTCTAACCCGAGAACTATTATGACCGGCAAGAAACTCGGCGGGACTTATTTTTTCAAAATAGTAATACATACAACAAGAAAAACACACACTTCTATCTTAAAGATACATAATTATTCGTAGTTCTTCAAGAAGACAATAAAAACAGCTAATGCTGAATAGTCAAAATCCTTGAAATGGTGAATTATACAACATTTTCGGATGAATCATTACAATTTTTTCGGCTTAATAGACCATATTCTATTTAAGAGAACAATGCCTAACAGTTGGAACATCAGGAGTCATCATGTGGGATCCTTGGTCAACTAAATGATACGTGGAGTACCTACGAGCATTTGTGGCTTCTAGCTAAATATATTTTCTGTGATATGAATATGACCCAATTCTGTTCTAAGAGTTCGGAATTTCACTGTACTGGTATTTATTGACGTTATTAAGTTGGATTGTTCTTGCGAGTTGAGGATGAGTAATAAATTAAGAAACAAAATCTTTTTAAGTATGAAATAACGGATACGTTTGCAGTTTATTCAGTTAGTGGGAGAGTGACCAGCGTACGATTGTGTCTTCGGAGTGTTCACTCATGCCATACCTGTTCATTTGTATTTGTTTGCAAATTTTGCAATAGACCCGGTACGGCGGTACTTAACGCACCGCCGCCCGAGCAGCCACTCAAGCCTATTGGACTAAGAGCTGGACTAGACAGGTTTCATTGTTAAGTATCATTATTGTGTTATATATGATGTAAGATATGACACAATAATGAGAGCATTGAAGCCTGTCTAGTGAGATTGCTTTACCATCCTTATTGCTAGATCCGGGCATCTGGTAGCTTTTAATGGGTGGAGGTCAGATTGGCAGACCTAAAAAAGTTTTTCAGTTGGAAAAAAGTAAAACCAAAATAAGTAACAAACTGCCGAAGTTGTGTCATTTATAGAGGACAGGGCCTATAATTTAATTAATATTAAAATATAGGCCCTGTCCTCTATAAATGACACAACCTCGGCAGTTCTAATGAACAAAAAATTGTGTATTATTGCGGAAACAAAAATAGTAGGCAACTAACTATAAATTGCCGTATACATCATTTGGCACTACTTTCCCCCAACAGAAACGTACATAATTTCGCATAATATTGCATCAAACCCAGAACTCTAGGATTTGTTTTCTTCAAGTTCTTTGCATTCTTTGACCTCCGACACTTTACAGCTGTCAGATGTCCGGATCTAAAAATAAGCTATAGCAAGCTAACTATTAGAGGGGTTTCGTTGTTCTCATTATTGTGTCATATCTGACGTGGCCAGCTCTCCGTCTGGTTTTTGAACTACTCCAAGCATCCTATAGTCGTTCGTTCTGATTGTAGTATCCAAACCAGTGTTTATATCAGAAACGCTGATAAGACACATATTTAACCTAGTAAGCCAGAAGGAAAGGAAAATAATGTACCATCGCGAACCTAGATTGTTGAGTTCGAAATTAAGCCGTGTTAGCTGACAACTGAGCCTATTCCGTATCATTCTTTCCATTAATTACATAGCAAAATTACGAACAATGGCAGATGGCTCAACAATCGCGGTTCGCGACTGTACTGCTATGTAACATCGGTTTTGTTATAAAATAAATAAATATTATAGGACAATCTAACACAAACCGACCTAGTCCCACAGTAAGCTTAATAAGGCTTGTGTTGTGGGTACTAGACGACGATATATTTAACAGATAAATATAGATATATATTTAAATACATAGAAAACATCCATTAATCAGGAACAAATATCTGTGATAAACACACTAATAAATGCCCTGACCAGGATTCGAACCCGGGATCTCCTGCTTCGTAGGCAGGGTCACTACTGGACTAAGAGCTGGCCACGTCATACATGACACAATAATGAGAGCAACAAAACCTGTCTGGTTAGATTGCTATACTATCCTTATTGCTAGATCCGAGCATCTGGCAGCTTTTAATGGGTGGAGGTTGGAGTGACAGACTAGCAAAACTTTTGAATTAAAAAATAGTAATACCAAAATAGGTAAAAACGGTCGAAGTTGTCTCAGTTATAAAGGACAGGGCCTATATTTTAACATTAGAACAAAAAACATTGCGTATTATTACGGAAACAAAAACAGTAGGCGACAAACTATGAATTACATCATACGTCGTTTGGCACTACTTTCCCCCAACAGAAACTTTTGGCAATGAAAGAAGGAAAGAAAGAAAAATACATTTATTTTAACGCCGCAAAATTAAACATTTTAATATAATCTAATCATGATATAATCTAATTCATGATATAATCGAATTATTTATATAATTTCTCAAAATATTGCATCTTTGACTTCCACCGCTTTACAGCTGCCACATGACCAGATCTAGAAATAAGCATAGTATAGCAAACTGACTAGAGGGGTTTCGTTGCTCTCACTATTGTGTCATATATTGCGTGGCTAGCTCTCCGTCTATACCGACTAGGCTAGGAGGCCGTTAAAATGACCGTTCTATAAGTAATTCTATGATTTCATAATATATTCTGCGGCGGAATTCAGTTTCCGAAACGAATAACGACATCGTAATTTGATGATCGATGCAAAATTTAATTTTAAAGAGGTAGGTTCAGCTTTAGAAGTTTAGAGCCTTGATCTAAAATTCGAAACAGCCGATTATTCCATAACCAACGAACATAATTACATTAATTACACAACAAAAGAAGCTGAATTCCTCAGAAGTTTACCGATTAAAGATATTTTATTGCATATTGAAATAGTCAAATCCAAATTAATTAATACAAAATTCTCTTTAGAATCAACAATTTGAATATTCTGAGTTGATTATTTAAAGTTTAGTTCAATCAATAAACTATCAAGAATCAATTTTGAATTATGTATTGTTTAATCTTTCAAAGCAAAAAAAAAAATTTCAATTTAAGTAAACTGATCATACCACAGAAATCCTCTTCAGTGTATAAATTCGAATTCAGATTTATATATTTATTTTACGTTAGGTTGTGTTACATTGTTATTACTTGAAAGGGTTTGCAATGGGTAGATAAGTGTTCATTATATTACTTTGAACAAAATTTCTGAATACAAATTAAGTATTAGAATATAATATATTTTTGTAATTTCATGAATTGATTACAATTTGTGTTCATTAGACCGGGTAAAATTTCTTGCTTAATTTTTGTTACTTATTAAAGCAAATGTGACTTCATAAAATCGGTAAAGTGACCAGAGGTTTAGGGACTATAGGTATATTACGTAAGCCTTATAACGTGACCGGGAATCATCTCGCTGGATTTATACTTTGCTGGCTACGAAAACTATGCATCTCATCTCATATAATGCTTTTCAAAACATTTAATAATTTCCATGAGAATGGCAATCTACATCTCCAATCGTTCGCTGACGTATGTGTTGGCACTTTTTAGTCTTAGTTTAGTAAGTTTAAGGTTACAGGTCCCTCTGAAAACCAGGGCCATGGGTTGAATTGCTGTGGTTTCATGCTGAATGGGGATCCTATTTGAAGTCTTTATGTTGTTTTATTTCTTGCTTTATTTTTGTGCGTATTTGTGAGGTTAAATAAATGTTTTGTCTTTCTTTTCTCACTTCGAAATCGAAACTTAAATGATGTTTGAGATTTCAATACATTTTTACTAGCTGTTTGGTTTTTTGGCTACTATATGATCCCTTCACTTAAAGAAAATTATATTTTAGCTGTTTTTTACATATAAAGGATAAAATCCGATGTAAGTAAGTTTGTCACCTAGAGTTAAATATACATTTATGGACAATTGTGACGAAAATTAATTGAAGCACTACAAATAATGAATGAAGTATGGTCACGAAGTAATTGCACTACAAATTATGTATCTTGGGATCATATACACCGTGGGCTAGAAACTAGAAAGATTTTAACATTGTATTCCTGATCATATTTAGATACTAAAATGTCCTATAAACTTATCTGGAATACGCCTAGTTTCACAGTTAATTTAAAAAAAATACACTTCTTATTATAACTCAGCACAAAACGCCTTTCTGATGGCGTTGTTGCCACTATTGGACATAGTTAACACGTCCTTATTGACAGATATCAAAGTGACAAGGAAAACTTTGCAGACTAAATAAAAATACAAAAAATGTACCAATTTGTTTTAGGTGATATTTTTATTAATAATATTTACTTTACATGTGCAATAAACATTTAAAAAATAGAAATAAAAAAAAGATAAAAAAAATTTTTTTTGGCGAAATTGACAAAGTCACATCATTTTTTTTTTCTTTTGGTCTCAGAAATTCGTGGTTAAGATCTGTCGGGTTATTCGTGCCCACGGTGTATAAGATATCTAGATCTAGATGGACTGTATCTTTTAATCAGATTAATATTTTTTCCATACCTAAAAGTTGATTGTAAGTTTATCTTTGAGAACGTAAGTACAGAAATTTGTCTTCAGAAAAACTTACCCAAAAATACAATTGTTAAAGCAAAGCTAAGAATTAACATTTTAACAGCACAATCCAATAATCTCATCAAACGAGAAACCCGATAACGGCGGCTGACAGATTAACGACTCTCTTCCAATTAAAATAAACTTGCTTCAAAATTGATTTATTTAAGAGGAAACATTATCAACGCTAAGCTACTTTTACTGGAGGCACCTGAATAAAAATAATGCAAAATAAAATAGAAAACCCGGCCAAGCCAAAATGTCGGGCCATGGTCAAGCTCAATGTAGGGTTCCGTAGTTACCGGCCCATCACAAGACATCCAATCAAAAGGTCGTTTTGATATTTCGTTTTTCGTTTCGTTTCGTATATGATATTTCGCGGCACTCAAGTTATTTTACTATGCGGCACAATATAGTTTTCATTGAAAGTGCTTTTATCAGGCCTAACTTCCATGATATTTTTCATATTTTTAGACCCATAGTTTAAAAAAGATAGTGGGGGGGCCTTCATGTTAAACTTTCGGAGCATTCATTTACGAAACTCTTGATTTCTTCCTTGAAAGTGTTTAAGAAGACCCATATATTAATTTTATGACCCATAGATACCTATCTAACGAAATCCCACACAATTGGGTTGAAGCTAAAAACAAATTCACCCCCCATTTCATGTGTACGGGAGGTACAATCGGGTTCATAATTGCATACCCAATTTATCAATGAATTCATTCATAAATCGGGTATGCAATTATGAACCCGATGGTACCTACCGTAAAACAATTTTTTTTCAGTTTTAATTTTACCACTTTTTCGGCGTGACTCATACACATATTCGTACAAAATTTCAGCTTTCTGGTTTTAACTATCACTAAGCTAAGCTGCGGACGGACGGACAGACGGACATGGCGAAACTTTAAGGGTTCATAGACAACCAAACCCTAAATAATGATTATTTTAAGTTTGGTACCTACTCCTAAAATTGAGACTATCTAATACGTACCTTTACGGAACCATTTTAGCTACAAAAAAATAACACAGACGAGTTAAGGTAGCTACTTAACATTACTTTCCTTCAGTCCGGTGTAAAGTGAAAATAGTTAAGCTTCCTCGAATTGTATCAAAATATTGTATTTTTTTGTTATGTAGAGAAATATACAGATACAATATAAAATTTAATGAAGCCATCGTAATCTACGGTATCATATCTACGGCGGTATGATAAATAATACTATTAAATGTTAGTTACTACTAGTAACACATTTAAATTTTATAAATAGGTACTTAGTAGGGTCTCCCTTATATTGTGATTTTGAGAAATAACAACGCATACCCCCTAAATGTATTTAATTTACCTCAAAATACTCAAGAAAAAAAATTCAGGACATTACTGTAACTGTAACCCGTGCCGACTTTTATCCGATTTTCCCATACAAAGTATGAAAATGCCCAAAAATGTTTATTTTATTTTATGTTTTTTTTTTCATATCATCAGTGCATCCTACTCCAGTATGAACGTTTTTTATGAAAAAAAAACCCTTGCGAACCGAATACCGATAAAAAATAGCAACTTATCTTCTGCCCAAGTTTCTTCATAGTAATTTGTATGGGGAAATTACGATGCCAGTCGGCACGGGTTAGAGTTATAGGAATGGCCTGATTTTTTTTGTGGAGTATTTTGGGGTAAATTAAATACATTTAGGGGGTATCCGTTATTAATTTCTCAAAATCGCAATATAAGGGACACCCTAGTACTTAGGTAAGGGTACCTATAGGTACTATTTATAAGAATAAAATAATATTACTAATCATTATCTATACTATGCAACTTAAATAATATTTTACCGACGTAACACAAAGGATATTGGATAATAAAACATAAAAAACATACACAAGCAAGGCATAACACCTCTTGCTTTGGCTTTGTGAATCAGATCGCCGCCACAGAGAGTATACAAGCTCAAATTACAGACCCGGACAATCCTTGTGAACCCAATGATCTTAATTCCGGCTACAGAAAATAACTACATAATCAAGAGAGATAGAGATGTATTTAGTTGGTAGACGTAAGGTCAACGAGTAAATGGTATAGGTATTTAAACGTGAAATACATACAAATAACATTATAGTCATAGTTATATACCTACAGCCCTTGAAGACGATAGCATCATTTTTAATTAATATTCCTATCGGTATGGTTGTTTCACCTTCGTCCTTCTCCCAAACCTATAAACATTATATTAGTAATCATAATCATATAAACTAACTCGGAGCTTGCTTACCTAGTATATCCGGTCGGTTTCCGGTGGAGTATTGTCAATTTAGCAATACCAGTTTAGTTCTAAAATTCATAGTTGCTGTCGTCAACATTTAGCATTCTTATAATACTCACTCAAAACTCCAATTGACATCTATAAGGTCTGGATGTAGTTAAAGACATTGTCATTCCTAAGGATCTCGCAAAATTACCTGAATTTCCCATTCGGTTTTACTAACAAATGATCGCTACCTAATAGGTCTGATCAATGCCGCAATGCCGGTCGTAGCATGCGGTCTTTGAAGACATCACAGGGAGTTTATAATATGTGGGTAGATAAAGCAGCGTATGTAACAGTACATAATTAGACGTTAAAATGGCCGTTAAGTCCCGAATAATACAAAAGATTTCAGATGTGAAACAGGTTTTCTCAATCAAGAACAACTTTTAAAACAGATTTTTGGAAGAACTTTCAATCTGGCCATGTTACGATAAATAATAAAAAGTACATCATACAAATCAGTGATCAAATAGCAAAATCAAATAACTCTTTACATCATTCATAACTTAATCACCCGTTTGACGGAAATCTTACCTGAGGTTATCAACGCAATATCTCCAGATAGGAATATCGAAGCTCGCTTAACTAAAATCACAAAAATACGAATACGGGATCGATTGTTTTAGGGTTTGCCACATAAATTGTCACTTTCGATCACAGTACATCTTACTAGAAATATTCCTAATCTACGAAAAAAAAAAAAAAAGTTTAATTTGTCGTCAAGCGGACCCCAAGCCGGGACAAATGCTAGGAGGAAATGTTAACCTCTAACTCTATCATTAAAATAAGTAGCTAAACTGCCAATTACGGCAGATAAGGATATTTTCACAAGGGATATTATAAAAAATAATAATAATAAATAAATAAAAAACAAATATATATATATATATATATATATATATATATATTTATATATATATAAGATAATGCTGGTTAAGTTATTGCGCAAAATAATAACGTATAGCAACAAGTATTGTAGCATTACGCTACGTATCGTACGACATCTGTCGACTTTCTTTAGAACTTCTGAACTTCTGTGTCTAAGGCTAGGTCACGGTTGATATATAAAAAAGCGTACATTGTGATTCACGGCATTACAGGTAGATGGCGCTTATATCAGTCCGTATTTTGTAATACGTCTGGCAGTTATAAAATTGAGATAAGACTCGCGCTAATTTTGAATGTGAATTTTGAGGTATTCCAGATTGTCAAAAGAAAAAAGTTGATTTTTGATGGAGTCTGTCAGAGCGCCGTGAGATTTTGAAAGAAAAAGAGATAATCTGGATTTGTTCTGGTCTTTTTTGCCATAATTTGCTTAGCTGCATCGTGATAAAGTGCGATTTATTTCAAACATTGTATGGCAAGTGCTATTGTTGCATTGTTGGAGCAGAAATAAAACCGAAACCCTTGCCGGGCGAAGAGGCCCAATATAAATTATTTAGCAAGTGCTATACCCTGAAACCGCCTGATTCCGGAAGGCCCTTGTGGATGCCGGGCCGGCGGGACAGTCTGCAGCTGCCGCGATTTCCGCGGGTTTCTTCGCCATATCATCGGAGAGTTAGAGTCCGCATCCAGCGGGCTCTCGCAAGTGAGAAAAGGAGTTCAGCGAGCTATTGGGTCCGCCGTATCAAAGCGGACACTGGCCCATGAACTCTTTTTTAATTTAAGCAACAGCTTTTGCATCCTGCTTTCGAGAACATCAAATTATTTATATTTTTGTTAAAAAAACGTTACAAATCGGATTCCTTTTTTGTATCCAGTATTTTTGTGCCATAATAGTTTTTTTTGTTGTTTTGCTAAATTTCCCCAAATTCCAATTGCCTCGTTTGACGGGCGTATAAAGACCTGGCTCTTTAATTTAGGCTACGTTCAGCCAGCGCATCATCTGTCACCATCCATATCACCCGCCTCATTAACCCATTATTTTCCTGCAGCCAAATTATTACTAGCCGAGTCTTTATTTTTACTTACCGGTTTTGCTAACTATTGAATTTGTAATGTCCTTGTTTAGGTACAGTCGTCTTCATTTTTAAGTGAAGTGCTAATATTAAATATTTTTAATTATTGTAATTTAATTACATTCTGGTCACTAGGGAGGTTGTTGAATGTAAAAGTGAAATAGGTACAGTTCTCTTCATTTTTAAGTGAAGTGCTAAATTTAAATATTTTTGTTATTATAATTTAATTGTATTCTGACCACTAGGGAACTTATTGAATGTGAAATACCCTTATTTAGATGCCATTATTGTGATTTTTACGTGAAATGCTAAATTTTAAATAATTGATAATTTTTGCTAATATTAAATATTTTTACTTTGTCGTCAAAATTAAACGTATTAATGCAAGTAAGAAGTGTTTCACTGCAAAATGGCGCCCGAGAAGGTAAAGAACTCTGGATTTACTTTTAATAATTGTAATTAAATATTTTTTTTTTTTTTTTGTATTTGTGAGACGGTGACCGTAGACCGGTCGCGGTTCTATTAACCTTGATTTTGGTTTGTTTCAGCCTGCTGCCTCCTTACGTCCCATCACTAACCCGAATTCCGTCATATAAAAAATTGCTTTTATTTATGTTAAAAAAAAAAACGAATTTATCTGTTGCCCTTTACTTATGCCTTTTTCTCAATTACCCGTAACATATCCCGAATACCTTATTTCATAGTCTGAGTCCTGTAGTTAGAGCCCGTAGACGTTATGGAATTCGCAGGTAAGTCAGACATAGAATGTATGATTTGCGTTTTGTTATTTTTTTCAGAAACTGAACTTGTTTTTTTTTAAATTCGAACTCTAACTTGGCATTTAGACTTCGAGTGTTATTTTCTTTCTTTGACTTAAGCGCTTGGTTTAGACCACGGATATACTCGAACTTCGGATTTTATTCTTTTAGGTAGATTAACTTTATTTTTTGTTTGAACTTGCAACGCAAGACAACATTCGACTTTTCGCCATGTCGCACTTAAGTAATGAAGGATCAATTGCTGAGACACCTCATGCGCACTCATCTTTAAACTCGTACGATCCGAGGATTTTAGATCCAATGGCAGACGATGAAGAACAGTTTTTTGATTCTGAACCACGACCTCAGGCGATGCATATGTCCGGACTTCCCCCGCCTTTTCCTTTCAAAGATTATTCACTTACGAAGTGGAACTTGAACTTTTCCGGGGACACTTGTGTTCGCGAATTTTTCTTTCGAATCGAGGAAGAAGGTATGGCGCGTAACGTCAATCCTTCATATGTTGTCAGACGTTTCCATGAATTGTTGTCAGATAGTGCCTTGAAACATTTTAGGGCAATCAGATATCAAGGTCTTACTTATGCGGAATTAAAGTCTGAATTCGTTAAAACCTTCGACGTAGCCGATTTCGATTTCAAGCTTGAGAGCCAACTTCGCGCTTTATCACAGAAGGACAACCAGTCAGTGGTTGATTTTGTTATTCAGGCGCGCGATCTAAACGCAAAGCTTCGTACACCGGTTTCCGAAGACAACCTGTTTAACATTATTAAATATGGAATGAATCCTAGATATCATCCTTGTCTTGCAACTAACGTGGTCAGGGATATTGATGGTTTGTTAGAAGTCGCGAAAAATTTTGAAGCCTTTCAAGGTTCACGTCCAGCACGTTTGGCTATTGCACCGATTAGTGCTCAAGTTGTAGGTCAACCCAGTTCTATAGTGTGTATGAAGTGTGATGCAACTGGTCACAACTATCGTAATTGTCCTAACGTTTCAGGGGCAGTGTGCTTCAAGTGTAAGCGTGTTGGTGCAATCACACGCGATTGTCCTAGTTGTAATTCTGGTCCGTCAAAAAACGAATAAGTGGCGCACTGAGAGGTCCATCGGTGTCGCCCGTTTATATGAATAATTCCCCGGATAATAGACTTTTTATTGATGTTTTAGTTGCTGGCTCTTCGGTAAGAGCTCTTTTAGACTCTGGTGCTCAGGTTTCACTAATTGATATATCCCTCTTATCGGAGCTCGGTATATATCACAAGGATATCCGGCCTTATGTTGTCTCCGCCGACAATTCTCCTATTGAAATTCTAGGCGGTTTGGACGTCCCCATTCTTTTCAGTGGCATTCGCGTTCTGCACCCCTGTCTAGTAAGCAGTAATCTTCCTACTGCATTTATTTTAGGAATTGAGTTTTGGAATGCTGTTAGTCTCATTGACATTTTAAAGAAGGCATTCCGTGATGGTTTGTCAGGTAAGCTTTACGTCGCTTCACATCATGTTCCTGTCGCAGTCCCACGAGTAGGTGAGGTTCGCTATGTCCACCCTCGTACGGTGCTTGCACCACTGCAGGAATCAAAACTCCAATGTGTTATTGACGAGTTTGAGGAGATTTCTTCTGATAAAGCTGGATTAGGTTGTACTTCGTGGCTTTCGCATAAAATTGAGACTGTTGGTTCGCCCATCCGTCAACGTTACTATCCCTTATCTCCAGTCAAACTCAAGATTCTCAACGAAGAGATCGACAAGATGTTAGAGTCAGGCGTTATTCGTGCCTCACGATCACCCTGGGCTTCCCCAGTGGTGATGGTTACCAAGAAAGATGGTAGTGTCAGATTTTGCGTGGACAGTAGGAAGTTGAACAGCGTTACCATCAGGGATTCATACCCTCTCCCGCGCGTCCAGGACATCCTTGATAACCTACGAGGTGCCAAATATCTAACTTCGTTGGATTTTAGGAGCGCCTTTTGGCAAATCCCCTTAGCTGATAAGGCCAGTTGTGAGAAAACGGCCTTTATTGTACCCCAAAGGGGCCTCTTTGAGTTCGTTCGCCTCCCTTTTGGTTTAACCAACGCTGCGTCCGAGATGCAGAGGCTTACTGACATGATTGTCAATTTTGAATATACCCCTGAGTCTGAGGATTTTATCTTCGGCTATGTTGATGATTTGATTTTGGTGTCTCGTGATTTTGACAGTCATATGCGGCTTATTCGTAAGGTTCGTGATAGGTTGAAAGAAGCTGGTCTTACGGTTAATTTAGATAAGTGCGAGTTTTGTAAGTCTGAATTGAAGTATCTCGGCTACATCGTCAATGAGCGTGGTCTTCAAACTGATCCAAAGAAATTAGAAGCTATTAGGGATTACCCTACCCCTTCTTCTGCCAAGTCTCTACGTGCTTTCATTGGTATGTGTTCGTATTATCGCCGTTTCGTGGATGGTTTTTCTTCGATTATTGCTCCTCTGACGGCACTTATTGGTAAGAGAAAGGGACGTGATCCCATCGATTGGAACGATAGTGCTAGTAAAGCTTTTTCTAAATTGAAGGATGCCTTGATTAGCGCTCCGTTGATGACTTGCCCGGATTTTTCGAAACCTTTTATCCTTCAATGTGACGCTAGCCAGGTTGGCTTAGGCTCGGTCCTGGCTCAAGAGTTTGACGGCGTTGAACATCCAATTGCTTATTATTCTCGTTTATTCACTAAAGCTGAACGTGGATACGGGACAACCGAACATGAGCTTCTCGCCGTTGTTGATTCCATAAAGCATTTCCGCGGATATCTCGATGGAATGAGGTTTAAGATCATTACTGACCATATTGCTCTTAAATGGTTGATCACCCTTGATAATCCTACCGGGCGCTTGGCTCGTTGGGCAACTTTGATTTCCCAATATAACTTTGAGATTGAACATAAAAAAGGTGTCCTTAATGTTGTTCCAGACGCCTTGTCCCGCGCTCAAGTTGGGCTTATCTCATTCGCGCGTGGCATGGATCCTTCTGGAGATCCTTGGTATGAACGAATTTACCAGGGAGTTTTGGACAATCCTCAAATGTTTACTGCATTTGCTCTTCGGGATGGTGTCTTAATGCGCAGGGTATCTATCGAAAACCCTTTAGCACCTAATCCATGGCGTATAGTTCTTCCTGCTTCAAGGACTAGAGAGGCGGTTGCTGAAATTCATAATGGATTTCCCAACGTTCATCCTGGTGTTATGAAAACGTATTTAAAAGCTCGTGACTTATACTATTGGCCGAATATGTACCGTGATGTTACAAGGTTCCTTTCCGAATGTCAGATTTGCAAGTCTTATAAAATTGCAAATTCACAACCTCGTGGACTTCGCTTATTTCCTCGTCGTGTTGCGGCTCCAATGGATCTTCTTTCCATTGACTTAATTGGTCCTTTACCGGTTAGCCGTAATGGGTGTCGTTATATTTTGACTTTGGTTGACGTTTTTACCAAATTTGTTTGGTTGGTCCCTTTGAAGTTGGTGAATGCGAGGTCAATATCGATGGCATTAGAGTCGGAGGTTATTTTGCGGTACGGTGTTCCTACTAACATTCTCTGTGACAACGCTACAGTTTTTCATAGTCGTCAATTTCTGGATTTCCTGGCGAGCTATAATATTCCAGGTCCGTGTTATACCCCATATTATTCGCCACAAGCGAATGTTGTGGAGAGATATAACCAGGTCGTGATTACAACTTTGAGCATTTTAGTTGAAAATGACCAACGCAGTTGGTCGGGTCATTTACATCGGGTCGCTCTTTATTTAAACTCTTGTATAAATTTGGCTACTGCTTATACACCGAATTTTTTGATGTACGGCCGCGAGTTGTCAATGATTCGTGAACGTGTTGAGAATCAGGTTGTGGACCAAGATGTGGGACTCAGCCGGATGGAACACGCTTCGAATCTTCAGACGCTTCGTGAGGTGTACGATAAAGTTTCTGATTCGATGGCTTTAGCCTTTCATCGTAACGCCGCCAAGTTCAACACGAACCGTTCTTCGCCAAGAATCGTTGGTGACCAAATCGTTTGGCGCCGGAATTTCCAGCGTGGATCCGCTGATCCTTTTCGAGGCGGTAAATTCGCTCCACGTTTCGTTCGGTGCCGTGTGGTTAGACGGGTGTCTCCACAGGTATATGTACTGGCTGATACCGATTCCGAGCACGTCGGTACCTATCATATTAAAGATATCTTGAAATAGTTTCTTCTTTCGGCCCGTTCAGTTTTCTCAAAATTCTAAAATGCGCTTTAGTCCGCCATTCCCTTGTCGGTAATCCTTGCTTGATTTGTTTCTTATCGTTTTTTTGTTTTCGTTTGAGCGTTTCCTTGCTCCTTTTTCCAGATTTGACCTTTTTTACCGTTGGTGTTTAAGGCTTCGTTTATCTTTCCCGGTCTATGATAGCCTGGTTGTATAATTTGATGACTCGATGTGAGGGATTAAGATCTGTGGCCAGGTGCAGTTTCTGTCCTATCCCGGCCGTCACGTCTTGGACCGCGTGACGCGTTGGTTGGCGTTTTGTCATCTTGTTAATCTATTAGGTTAGTCTTTAGGGGTAATGTTAATAACTGGTTAGTTTTGTTTTTTTTTGGAATTCGTTTAGGGTTCTCTTGTTGTGCCTTTTTTTGGCCTTAGCATTAAGTTGTGTTTGTTTTTGTTGCTTGGGGTTAGTTTTCTTGTGTTTACTTGTGTTGTTGTTTGTTTGTTTCTTTGTTTGGTAGGGAGATGCTGTAGCATTACGCTACGTATCGTACGACATCTGTCGACTTTCTTTAGAACTTCTGAACTTCTGTGTCTAAGGCTAGGTCACGGTTGATATATAAAAAAGCGTACATTGTGATTCACGGCATTACAGGTAGATGGCGCTTATATCAGTCCGTATTTTGTAATACGTCTGGCAGTTATAAAATTGAGATAAGACTCGCGCTAATTTTGAATGTGAATTTTGAGGTATTCCAGATTGTCAAAAGAAAAAAGTTGATTTTTGATGGAGTCTGTCAGAGCGCCGTGAGATTTTGAAAGAAAAAGAGATAATCTGGATTTGTTCTGGTCTTTTTTGCCATAATTTGCTTAGCTGCATCGTGATAAAGTGCGATTTATTTCAAACATTGTGTGGCAAGTGCTATTGTTGCATTGTTGGAGCAGAAATAAAACCGAAACCCTTGCCGGGCGAAGAGGCCCAATATAAATTATTTAGCAAGTGCTATACCCTGAAACCGCCTGATTCCGGAAGGCCCTTGTGGATGCCGGGCCGGCGGGACAGTCTGCAGCTGCCGCGATTTCCGCGGGTTTCTTCGCCACATCATCGGAGAGTTAGAGTCCGCATCCAGCGGGCTCTCGCAAGTGAGAAAAGGAGTTCAGCGAGCTATTGGGTCCGCCGTATCAAAGCGGACACTGGCCCATGAACTCTTTTTTAATTTAAGCAACAGCTTTTGCATCCTGCTTTCGAGAACATCAAATTATTTATATTTTTGTTAAAAAAACGTTACAAATCGGATTCCTTTTTTGTATCCAGTATTTTTGTGCCATTATAGTTTTTTTTGTTGTTTTGCTAAATTTCCCCAAATTCCAATTGCCTCGTTTGACGGGCGTATAAAGACCTGGCTCTTTAATTTAGGCTACGTTCAGCCAGCGCATCATCTGTCACCATCCATATCACCCGCCTCATTAACCCATTATTTTCCTGCAGCCAAATTATTACTAGCCGAGTCTTTATTTTTACTTACCGGTTTTGCTAACTATTGAATTTGTAATGTCCTTGTTTAGGTACAGTCGTCTTCATTTTTAAGTGAAGTGCTAATATTAAATATTTTTAATTATTGTAATTTAATTACATTCTGGTCACTAGGGAGGTTGTTGAATGTGAAAGTGAAATAGGTACAGTTCTCTTCATTTTTAAGTGAAGTGCTAAATTTAAATATTTTTGTTATTATAATTTAATTGTATTCTGACCACTAGGGAACTAATTGAATGTGAAATACCCTTATTTAGATGCCATTATTGTGATTTTTACGTGAAATGCTAAATTTTAAATAATTGATAATTTTTGCTAATATTAAATATTTTTACTTTGTCGTCAAAATTAAACGTATTAATGCAAGTAAGAAGTGTTTCACTGCAGTATCTCTTATATACACATTTTATTCTGAAATTTTTGTTGGTTAATGTCTAATCATCACAGTACGCCCGGGCCAGCCCCGGCAGAGGTTTAAACACGTCTCATAAGTGGTTTAAGCGAAGGCACGAATACCTAAATAGAACCGTTTTTCCCCCGAAGGGTAAAAAACGGATATTTAGGTTTCTGCCGTAGCTTAAACCCGGCTTACTTAACGTACTGAGGAGAAATCAGCCTGGCGCTAGCACCGGGCGACATTAGTACCTGAGTGGCGCGACAGATGGCGCTACTAGTCGAGGAATTCACTCGATTAGGGCTGAGTTACAAGGGTGTAATCTCATAAGTGGTTTAAGGTACGGCAGAAACCTAAATATCCGTTTTTTACCCTTCGGGGGAAAAACGGTTCTATTTTGTAAAGCTTAAAATGTTTTTTTAAGCATTACCTACCTAATCTAACGAGCGGAGCGTAAGCGAAATGAGTTCTTACAGATAACTGCGGACACAATGGAACTGTCAGCCGGCTAATTAGACGTAGGGTTGCAGGGGCATTTCGATGGCATTTTCATTTTGAATAGTTTTTCCACGATAACTTTAGTAACGTTTTTCTGATCTTTATGAAATTTATTGAAGTTGTAGCAGAGATACATATAATTTGAGAGTTCGTATATGAGCAGGATCGATCAAGGGGTTATGGAGCCAGCTTTTTCTTGAAATATTCACAAGGGTCTTGTTACATTGGTCAACGCGTTTGCAAGTAAATTGCGAGTTCTTAGTTCGAGGCGGACTACTAGTTAATTCTAAATATAGAAAAATATTCCGTGGTAAATGTTTTATACAACCGACTGCTTCCAATTAATGTGCCAGGTTCGTCACAAGTCTCGTTTATAATTATATTCCATAACGTTATAAAAATATCGTTTTTCAGAATACAGTTAACGTGAATTCAATAGGTACTTGACGTTTTTAAGGGGTACACTCCTTTAATTCCGTAAAACAAAATATTTTATAATTTATACCAATTAAGTTTATAATATTTTATATTTAATAGTATGATTAGTTTTACTTTATAAATAGTTATAATTGGGTACCTTAAGTTTTTCGAAGTGATCCATATTATATTTTTCGTAGTCAGTAAACTCATAATGGAGTTCAAAACTGTGGCGGTTTTTTTTATTCCCTCCCGTTTCCTAGAAATATTTTTTTAAATATCTCATTTGACATACCGCACGATCGACGAGATGAATAGAAAGCGGCCCTAGCCTTTTAGCTCTAGTCTACCGTTAAAAAAGAAAATAACGTCAAGTTGACATCTGACAGTTGACAGTTTTCAAACTCCGACGTTTGTCACGTTTGTGCCGTTACTATTCATTGCGACTTGCTACTTTGTTTGTACGCTGTTTTCTGCTGTTCTCGCGCTTTTATCGACGACTTCTGCCTGCTTCTGGATTTTGTAGTACCCGTATTTCACGACGATCACCATATAGCTACTTTACATTCGGAATTGGACGCCTTCACCACGACTTGCGCACGTATCTTTGGACAACGATTCTGCTTTTTTCTACGACCTTTGCACTGCCTTAAGGCTTTCTTGCATCTGTCTAAAATGTCCAGTATAAATAACCAAGATGTTTCCAATACATCAGTTCACGAAAGAAAGTATTACGCGGACGAAATGAGATGCTTTGTCCCATCGTGTAAAAACTATAGAAGAGATAATCCCAACCTAAGTTATTTGCGTGTACCGCAGCCTCTAAAAGAGATATGGTGTCAAGCGTTGGAAAGAACTTGCCCGAAGATGCCATTGTATGTCTGTGGAGAACACATAGACGTAAGTAAAAGTTTAGCAACGCTAAAGCTTACTCTGTTTATCAACTTACATGGGCTTGCTACATCCATATATACCGTTTATTTAAGAAGTTTTTGTTTAATATATAAGAGTACATATAAACTTATCTGTAATTGTCTTTTGTATATCGTTATAATTAATTTCATTTGCAGATTGATGAAGATTGCTACAAAGTTAAAAGTGGAAAGCTTCGATTAAAAAGCACAGCAAATTTGATGTTAACAAGGACATATTGTGACGATGTTAGTATTAACTTTATTTTAGGAGTGTTTCACTTGTAAAATGATTTTCTGTTAATATAATTTACACATACATATGTATAAAATATTGTCACTACCGCTCACACTGTCATGCAGAGTTAGATAGAATACTCTTTATTGCACACCAAAATAAAAGAAACCAAATTACAGAAAAACAATGTAACAAATGTAAACTTAAGGTAAACAACAGGCGGTCTTATCGCTAAGAAGCAATCTCTTCCAGACAACCTTGGGGTAGTGGATATTGGTGAATTGATTATTAAAGTCAGTCAAGAGCTGTAACACAGTAACTGTATATGCATTCCATACATAGCTAAAACATTTTTCTTTTTACTGATAGAACAAGTTTCAAGTATTTTTCAAAAGAAGTGACTAGCGTCACAAGTAATACCAGTATCAAGTATAGATATCTTTTAAAGAATATAAGAATTCACTCTTTTTTTGCCTGCTTATTTCATGTTTATAGCTTAAATTAATGAATGTATAAACATTTAAAATACTTATTTGATTTTTAGATTGAAATGGAAAATAAAGAAGCAAATCTGTTGGTACCTATTGCATCTTCCTCAGCAGAGGGTGTTCAAGGATATCCTTTTCATAAGGTTAGTTTTAATTACATCCAATCTTGACTTACTCTATGTCAAAAATATACCATTCTTGTTGTCATTGATAAAACTAGATTACTGAAATGTCTTCTTAACTATCCTTTTATTTGTTAAATTGCAGATATTATATCATTTGTGTCTCATGACTGAACTTATAATATGACATAAAGAAAATACATCCTGCGTGTTAGATACTTTCTCATATACCTAGTTCAAGTGCATGTCTACATAAGTATACATGTACATAAAATAACTAAGCGATGTGCTATTACTATTCGTATTTAGCTGGCTGATAGAATCCATGAGTATATTATTTTTATGACGGCAGGAATTTCATGATAAGTTTTTGGTTTGCCTCTTCTGGGGCATTATAAAATTTTACATTATACATTTGAGTTTGGGCACTTTTTGGAACTGTTGCCTGGGACACATGTCCCAGTTTGCCTTGTCCCCTAGATACTAAAAAAGTTATTTGTATTGCATATTTTATGTACTTGAATGAACATGAATTAACTGGATTATTACTTTCAGCGTGATTCTGCCAGTCAATGCCAAATCACTCAAAGACATAAGGCGGTTTCTGCAAAACCAGTTGTGAAGAGTTTTGGCTGCACAGCAAATATAAAAGAAGCATCTGTAGCTGGAAAACTTGTACTTAGCCAGCTCCAACAGTTGTCTTCCACAACAACTAGTGGTACCTCAACTCCAACAATGTACGAAATTTGTAGCCCATCTACTACATCAAGCAATAAAGAAAATGCAAAAAAAGATTTAACCGGACGCAACAACATGCTAATGATTATTAGAGAAAAACCAAAAAAGTATATTGGAGTTCCAAAACAATTTTATTGGTTGGTGGAATTTTTAGGAGATAAGTGTGCTTTACGCGAGTTACATGTCATAATTACCCTTTTTAAAATAAGGTACAATGATGATATAGAAAGAATATGTGACCACTTTAACATCAGTGAAGTAACTGTTATTGACATTTTTAAAGTGAGCATGCCGCAGCTGGCAACATATTTACAAAGTTTTATTTACCTGCCAGAAGCAATCATGATTAAAAAAACACTGCCTCCAGCTTTTAAAGAAGGTATGCAAACATAAAATGCATCATAGACTGCTTTGAGATACAAGTAGAGAAACTTTCAGACACTGTGCCACAGTCTGGAACATACTCTTTATACAAATCATGCAACTCTGCAAAATATTTAATTGCATGTTGCCCAAACGGGTTAATATGTTTTGTTTCCAAAGGATATGGAGGAAGAACATCAGACAAGGCCATAACTGAAAGTTGTGGTTTTGCTGATATTCTTCCTCCAGGGGCCGTTGTTTTAGCCGATCGGGGATTTAAAGGTATTGAAGCACATTTAAGGGAAAGAGATGTGAAGCTTCTTCGTCCACCGAGTGTCTCATCAAAAGAAACTCCCACTAAAAAAGAAGTTTTGCTCGGAAAAGTAATTGCTAGTCTGCGTATACATATTGAGCGTTTAATACGAAGAGTGCGAGAGTTCCAATTTTTGAAACCTCACTCTGTAGTAAACCACAGTCACATAAGATATTTAAATGATAGTGTTATCATTGCCTGTGCACTGGTAAACTTGCAGGATAACTTAATAAAACTCGATTGATTATTCGCCTTGTTTTATTGCAGTATTACCTACCCTTACAACCATTTATTAACCCATTCACTGCTAATGACGACACGTTGTCGTCATCGCGGAGCGCTCCTCGGACGCTGATGACAACAACATGTCGTCATGACGGTTTGGCTTGTACGAGTATCTCCTTTCCGATAACTTATTACTTAATAAATTTTGATAACTGAGAGCCATGGCAAAAAACCCTACACAGGGTTTGGTAATATTTTAATAAAATCTCACTTTTCATCACAGCCAAACCATTAGGAGAGATTTAAGCTATCTGGTAGATATTTGTATACATTTTCCATACGTAGCAAATTACGCGACACGAAATAAACACATTAGTTATTTAAAAAAATATACAGTTTTAATTTATAGTGCACTTTAAAGCATGACGACAACGGGTTGTCATGTAGCAAATAGTTGCTGTTCTACTTTAATCACGGTTAATAATGACGTATCTCCGAAGATGGCATATTATCAATTTAAACCTTATGTCGATACAATTATGATGTATTTTAACTTGAACCAATATGAAGTTGATTGTTTTAAACATAATTATGGTTCTATAAGGCTAATGAATAATTTCTTATAATAAGATGGGACTTAAGTCCGAAATGATTTAGGACTTGACATTTTGCAATATTTTGGGATAAATATTATTTTTCCAAAATATTTCTGACTTCTCCAATAAATTGTTTGCGTAAACATAGTCATATTGGAGCCAGAGAATCTGCACTTTTTTATTTCTTTCAAATTGTGGATCGGCAACACAAAAAGCACATTTTTTTATCCCACATGATAACATCTGTATTTGGCACTGAGCTTTAATTTTTTCTTGTATTTCATTATTAACTATATATGATTTGACAGCTTTAAAGCTGCTTGGACATTTAATCTCAACTATAAAATCATTTATCATGCCATCTGGTGATGCTCCACATATTAAATTTATGAGGTTGAACCCACATTCTTGAATCTCACAGTTCAAATCACTCTCTAACTTGGCCACTACTGATTTTTCTAATGTTTTTCCACGTTTCATCGCTTTTGTTTCATACATTTTATAGCCTCCGAGGATTTGCTCCACAAGGGAGCCATCCGGAGTATTACAATGGCATGCCTCGTGAATTTTGGATGCAGTGATTCGGCCTTGGCGGATGCCGTGCCACAACTTTGACTCTGCTTGCTTTTTAGTTGCCTGCTCGATTTGATTCATTACATTTTTATGTAGGTTAGCTGACATGAATCTTTGAAAATTCTCATAATCATGGTTATTACTCTTCGTGGTAAAATCTAAAATCATATCAAATATATACATTATTATATACAAAATTTTGTCAAACCAGGATCATGTTCTGGCAGGATAGATAATATAAGGGCATTTCCCATTCTTCGTTTCTTACATTCTTCATAGAACTCCTTTAAATTCTCTGGATTTTTCGGTCCTAAAATATGCCCTCGTTTTAATGGTTTTACAATGTTTTCTATAAGTAAAGGTTGAGTACCCTCGATAGCCAGTCGAGGCTTGTTCCAGTAACATTGCACTGATGTTGGTGATGGTTCTGTAGACTTTTTTTCTAGCCAATATAACACAACTAATGTGTGTTTACATCCACCTTGAAACAAAAATAGAAATGTTATTAATTAGAATAGTGTTATAAAACAACATTATTATGACAATTCTTATAAATAAAGAAAAAAAGAAAAAAATACCACATACTACAACAATACTTGTCCTTTATTTATAAGAATTGTGGTATCATTAGCAGACGTTTCGACTTAATACTAATAAAGTTAACATTATTATGTAGTGTGATAACATGATTAAATCAAAGACTGGACAAAATAGCGGGCTATACACAGTACAGATAGGTCTGCTGGACCCACCTCAGATCTGTCGGCCAGCCACACCTCGGATTACAATTCTTTTTCAAATCCTTGAATGTGACTAGCATGTGACTATGACAAGCGACTGAAAATGGGAGACAGACCCCGAGGTGTTTCCAGCAGACAGATAAATATTGTGTTTAGCCTGCTATTAGTAGAAATATATGAGTCATTCCAAAGAATGACACGGTACATGGGACATACCCTTTATATAACAAATAGTTATTAGCATGTGATTTAAATTTTGTGGGACATGAGAATTTATTATAAAAGCCTATGGATAAACCCTCTTAACGTTAGAAGGTTACAAAAAATTACCTAATCATCACATGTGTACCTTAAAGATTAAAGACAAATTTAAATTATATAAAATTTACCTGCTTGTGCAGGACAACCATCACATTCTGTATCTAAAATAGTGCTTTCATTTTCATCGATATGCACTGTCACTAGATAATACTTTTTTGTGATTTTGTGTTCAGATACGACTTTTGCTCTTATAATGCATTTCGTATTGTCTCTTTTTAGCTCCACGTAACCAACTGCACTGTGAACATACCCACTTCTAGAAGCCCTAAAAAAAAAAAAACAATTCTTAATGCTACTTAAACTGATTTAAACTCACACGATTTTCTCTCCTTAAACTGTTTTTATCGCGACTTAATAGGGAAATGAGTCTGCCTGCGACCACGTGTGTTACGGCACACTCACGTCATTATAATAATAAAAATGAGTAACGCGATTAAAACAGTATAATTTTAATGTAAGCAACTTACAACAATGTTTTCGCACCCCTAATCTCTGCAATGTTATGCTTGTCGCTAGTCCTTAAATATTCCATTATAACCGCCATGTCCATATCCGGCAAGTTTCCGGAATCCGCTTTTACAAAGTCCTTGGATAAGCTCATTTTATTTGCTAAAGTATCTTGGAGAAACAGTCCTTAAGGCAGTGCAAAGGTCGTAGAAAAAAGCAGAATCGTTGTCCAAAGATACGTGCGTAAGTCGTGGTGAAGGCGTCCAATTCCGATTGTAAAGTAGCTATGTGGTGATCGTCGTGAAATACGGGAACTACAAAATCCAGAAGCAAGCAGAAGTCGTCGATAAAAGCGCGAGAATAGCAGAAAACAGGAACCAGACAACAGCGTACAAACAAGATCGCACAAACGTGACAAACGTCGTGTCAACTGTCAGATGTCAACTTGACGTTATTTTCTTTTTTAACGGTAGACTAGAGCTAAACAGCTAGGGCCGCTTTCTATTCATCTCGTCGATCGTGCGGTATGTCAAATGAGATATTTAAAAAAATATTTCTAGGAAACGGGAGGGAATAAAAAAAAACCGCCACAGTTTTGAACTCCATTATGAGTTTACTGACTACGAAAAATATAATATGGATCACTTCGAAAAACTTAAGGTACCCAATTGAATTTGTATAAAAATGTATTTTACCTATGTATATTTTAGTAATATTATTTTATTCTTATAAATAGTACCTATAGGTACCCTTACCTAAGTACTAGGGTGTCCCTTATATTGCGATTTTGAGAAATTAATAACGGATACCCCCTAAATGTATTTAATTTACCCCAAAATACTCCACAAAAAAAAATCAGGCCATTCCTATAACTCTAACCCGTGCTGACTGGCATCGTAATTTCCCCATACAAATTACTATGAAGAAACTTGGGCAGAAGATAAGTTGCTATTTTTTATCGGTATTCGGTTCGCAAGGGTTTTTTTTCAAAAAAAACGTTCACACTGGAGTAGGATGCACTGATGATATGAAAAAAAAACATAAAATAAAATAAACATTTTTGGGCATTTTCATACTTTGTATGGGAAAATCGGATAAAAGTCGGCACGGGTTACAGTTACAGTAATGCCCTGAATTTTTTTTCTTGAGTATTTTGAGGTAAATTAAATACATTTAGGGGGTATGCGTTGTTATTTCTCAAAATCACAATATAAGGGAGACCCTACTAAGTACCTATTTATAAAATTTAAATGTGTTACTAGTAGTAACTAACATTTAATAGTATTATTTATCATACCGCCGTAGATATGATACCGTAGATTACGATGGCTTCATTAAATTTTATATTGTATCTGTATATTTCTCTACATAACAAAAAAAAATACAATATTTTGATACAATTCGAGGAAGCTTAACTATTTTCACTTTACACCGGACTGAAGGAAAGTAATGTTAAGTAGCTGCCTTAATTCGTCTGTGTTATTTTTTTGTAGCTAAAATGGTTCCGTAAAGGTACGTATTAGATAGTCTCAATTTTAGGAGTAGGTACCAAACTTAAAATAATCATTATTTAGGGTTTGGTTGTCTATGAACCCTTAAAGTTTCGCCATGTCCGTCTGTCCGTCCGTCCGCAGCTTAGCTTAGTGATAGTTAAAACCAGAAAGCTGAAATTTTGTACGAATATGTGTATGAGTCACGCCGAAAAAGTGGTAAAATTAAAACTGAAAAGAAATTGTTTTACGGTAGGTACCATCGGGTTCATAATTGCATACCCAATTTATGAATGAATTCATTGCTAAATTGGGTATGCAATTATGAACCCGATTGTACCTCCCGTACACATGAAATGGGGGTGAATTTGTTTTTCGCTTCAACCCAATTGTGTGGGGTTTCCTTAGATAGGTATCTATGGGTCATGAAATTAATATATGGGTCTTCTTAAACACTTTCAAGGAAGAAATCAAGAGTTTCGTAAATGAATGCTCCGAAAGTTTAACATGAAGCCCCCCCCCACTATCTTTTTTAAACTATGGGTCTAAAAATATGAAAAATATCATGGAAGTTAGGCCTGATAAAAGCACTTTCAATGAAAACTATATTCAAGAAAATCAGTTGAGCCGTTTTTGAGTTAAGTACCAATAACTCAAAAACTTACGCATAGTAAAAGTACGGCCGGATAGTAAAAGGACGTAAGTGCCGCATAGTAAAATAACTTGAGTGCCGCGAAATAGGTACGAAACGAAACGAAAAACGAAATATCAAAACGACCTTTTGATTGGATGTCTTGTGATGGGCCGGTAACTACGAAACCCTACATTGAGCTTGACCATGGCCCGACATTTTGGCTTGGCCGGGTTTTCTATTTTATTTTGCATTATTTTTATTCAGGTGCCTCCAGTAACCGCACTCTCACGGGACGGCGCCTGTCGTCTCACGGGACGACGCCCGTCGTAGCACGGGACGACGCATGTCGTCTCGTGGGACAACGCATTGTGTTTTGACGGTGCCTATTGGAGGTCACTGCGTCTCGTCGCTGGGCCACGGGCACCGAGCGGAATATCATAATATCTGAAGTAGCAATAATGTCGTCTCATGGGACAATGCATTGTGTTTTGACGGTGCCTATTAGAGGTCACTGCGTCTCGTCGCTGGGCCACGGGCACCGAGCGGAATGTCACAATGTCTGAAGTAGCAGCAATCATTATAGAATTTGCTTTTATTTATTTATTTACATCTTTATGCAATTTGCATAAAATAAATTCCAAAGACACCGTGCAATCATTACACAATTTGTGTTTGCAATTTACTTTTCGAAATTTTTTAAACTTGATTGAGCACGTGTTGCTCGGCTGAGTTACAAAAGTGTACTGAGGAGAAATCAGCCTGGCGCTAGCACCGGGCGACATTAGTACCTGAGTGGCGCGACAGATGGCGCTACTAGTCGAGGAATTCACTCGATTAGCGCTGAGTTACAAGGGTGTAATCTCATAAGTGGTTTAAGCGAAGGCACGAATACCTAAATAGGGTATTTTATGTAAATTAAATAACATACAGTATTATGTGCGGTGAGTAAATTTGAACTTTTAGCAGAAAACGTGGCCGAAAGCGTAGAAAAATTGTTAATAATGTAACATTGACTAATAGCGTTTTCATTCAAAGAAGTCATTTCGACTTTAGTCCTCATCATTAATTTTGCGATTAACTAAGAAGTCAATTTTCAACAAATGTTTCTCTCGCGAATACCTTTTAAAAGATAATAATGGAAGCACAATTTGAATACGAATTCAATAAAAGCATTGTGGGAGGTCTATCTTGATAGCATAGTATTGTGTAGTGAATTGGGGAAAACAACGTAAGTAAGGCAATTTAAAAATAAATTAGTAAAGGAAAGAATAACTATACAATGACAGAAAAAAAGGGTTAAGAATCTGAGACAAGCCACTGTAAAGTTGTTTCTAATCTTGGCTTTTTTTTTCGTTGTGCTGTGCCCTACCACACAAAGCGACATCACATTTTCAGTACCCATAACTCTCATTCTTTTGCTTCATAGCTCAGGAAGAGAATGTTTAAGTACATGAATAATTTATATATAGCCTTATGAAGACGACGTATTTATACAATATTTTATTTTATGCCTAAAGATTTATGATTTATGTAACTTCGGCAAGGCTTCTCAATTGTTTCACCTCGTCTTTTTTCTTCTATTATCACCAGTGCCACTAGTTTTGATTTCGATTTGAGGATTTTTTTTTATCTTTTATAGTTTACTTTGATTATTTTATTATCATCACCATTTGTTAAAAACTATGCTCTCATCGGTAGAGAAATTTATATTTTCTTTAAATTTCAGTCGGTAGCTAAAACAAGTGATTCTATAAGCTTTTCGCTACCACTTGTCTCTTCAGTTCCACTTTCTAGAATCTTTAAAAATAAAGTATCAAGTGGACTAAAATCTTGCATCTTCTACCTTGTCGTATTCAGCAAATAACGCAACTCTACTTCAAAACCTTTAACTACAAGAGACTACATCATTTGTCGTTTGTCTTAAAATTGTATCAGAGTGACAGCTCTTTCAGACACTTTGAGAACTGAAATAAAATATAGTAAACAAGCGATCAATCATTGATGCTTTCCACTTTGAGCCGTAAATCACTAGATAGAATGTCCCCTCGGGTCTTCGCTTCATATATTATCGTATACAGATATGATGTGTCCGGTTGAATTTGCATATGTATTGTATCTCGTGCTTGCAGTTGGCTGGTCAGCTATTGTTTACATTTATGGTGAAAATCAATAGTGGTTTGTATCTGTCACATACAGTTTGATACATCCATTTTGTTACTAGAAATCACCTTCTGATACTTTTTCTATTGCCATTGCATTTCGCTTTTGCTATTACCCGAAATACCTACATATTATTTTATACCGTATTTATAATCTTAAAAAAACCTTAATTAATATTCTCTTTTTATTACTTTCGACATTTGACTCACACCTTTTGTATGGAAAGTGAAATAATTCTTTTAAAATAAAAGAAAAACAATTATCATTATCAGACATACTTTTAGTGGCAGGAATGCAAATGGCATACGGACTTACCATCAATATAAATTTATCGATAATGCCATATGACAGTTAGGATGTACCTACAATATGAATTTGCAAGTTGAATATATTATTATACAGCATGAAGTTTTTATAAAAAGATTACGAAAATGGTTTCATTCGTTTTGTTTTAGTAGTTAAAAATATTTTTTGGTTACAAAAATAATAATCTGTGTTATCTATTCGTTTCTTTTGTTTCTATGCACCACCTACTGCTTATTGTTGTCTCTAGTCTCCACTACCCAAAGGTTGTCTGGAAGAAATCGCTCCTCAGCGATAAGACCGCCTGTTGTTACCTCTACCTAAATTTATGTAATTGTATAATTTGTACTTGTAACTTAAACTGTATGAGGTGTGCAATAAAGAGTATTTATTATTATTATTATTATCTAGGTAATAAGTGATAAAATGTAAAGTTTTAACATGACATAACGTCGATAGGTAGTTATCAGCATACATGTCATTTTTTACTTTACCCGTTAAAATTAATATTTGTATGAAATGTCACTTCCAAAGTTGTCAATAAAGGAGATCGTCAATTTTTGTTAGGTGATCTGGCCCAGACTCAGAGAAATAAACCAATGGAGTGGTAATTGTCAGGCGTCCGCCTTTGCCAAAAGTACAAGACCACTGGTCGTTGCGGTTATATATAATTTTAAACAAAAAAGAACCGACTTCACTAAGCATCCACCTTTCCAACACCAAATGCTCGATCTGCTGTAAAAAATACTCAAATCACCATAGGTGTGCCTATAATAGTTGAAGAGTTCCCTCGATTTCTCCAGGATCCCATCATCAGATCCAGACATGGTTACAATGGGACCAACTCTGAAGTATACGCTTTCAAACAAAAAAAGAATTTTCCAAATCGGTCCAGCCGTCTTCGAATAATCGGTGAACATACATAAAAAATATAAAAAAAAATAGCAAAAACAAAGATCCCGACGAATTGATAAACTCCTCCTTCGAAATCTTGAAGTCGGTTGAAAACTAGTTGTCGCGCGTCATACGCCATTCAACGAATGTCAGTCAGCCCGGAACGATCTGAGGTAAAAATGCCGAATTGCTGCGTGTTTTCATGTAAGAAAAGATCTGAATTATCTAGTTTACATAAGGATAACTTTTCTTTTCATCTGTAAGTATAATTACGTCTAAATATCATCAAATAGTGCACGAAATTAGCAAAAAACTAAAAAATATTGTCAATCAAAAAGTGTTGCCACTTAATGGTACTACATCTGCTTTAGGGTAATTTTTAAACTTGACTCTTCATAGTACATTGTACCATCGGGTTCATAAATGCATAGCCAATTTATCAATGAATTCGTTCATAAATTGGGTATGCAATTATGAACACGATTACATCGAGGGAGGTAAGTAAAATATTGCAAACAAGAGTAATCGACTCCAGTGCGGCAAAAATACGTCCGCCATTATGTCATTCATTGTCATTGTTATGACAATTGACAGGTTAGGCAATACACTTAAAAGATACTCCGTGGGTTAGGCAGAGACCCATTCGGCATACAGCCATAATTGTAAAGCATTACTCTGTTAAAAAAGCAGTGTGTATGTGTGTGTGTGTTGTTATTAAATTGTTTCTAAACATATTTTACTCGACTTTTAAATTATTCAAATTACATAATTTTTAATCAATAACAAAAATGAAAAGATTAACGGCAGTACTTCAAAGGTAAAACTCATTCACACGCATAGCTTTTTATTAAATTATATATGTCGTCGAGGACCGCCGAGGGCAGGGCTGTAAGGTGGTTTGGAACTCAAAAAACTGACACTATCAGGACAAACTAGCCTATAGCACATTACGCACGGACGCACGGTAATGAAATAAAACATAAACACTGGTTTAACAACTGTATTGAAATCGAATCTTTTAAAACCGTGTTATGGGAAGGGCAATAAACTACTACTGGTTCGGAAAGGAGCCCCAACTGAGAAGAACCAGCGTAAGAAACTCAGCGTATGTGTGCTTGTAGTACGGCACAATAGCTGAAATTTGTCTATGGTCTCAAAAATACAGCTACCATAAACAAATTTCCGTTTTAATAGACAAATTTCAGCTAGTGTGCTGAATTCTGAATTGAATTCCGCTCTAATGTGTGGCGCCCCTTAAGTGAAATATACTTGTAGATGCTTGAAATAACGATATTCCTGTTTAGAAATTAATTCGTTCCTTTATTTTCACCATACATTTTATGTAGCATTTTAATTTTGTATGGATTATACTTTATTTATTATAAGGTACGGTATACACACTTATCCCCTTAAATAGACACTTTTAATTTCTGACTCTGGTATCACTGTACCTAACAGGTAAGTTTTAGTGATGGGACAGCACAAAAATAAATGTCGATATTAACATTAGCAGTATGTTATACTTTTTATTTATAATAGAAAATGAAGAAATTTTAAAATTTGGGGGTTATAGTTGACCGCGTCCGTAGGCGAAACACTTGTGTTTCTTGACTCTAGATACCCTACACATGACCCCTGGGTAGTGCTAAATGGTCAACACAATTCCTTCGGGTTGTGGGGTTTGTCAGTGGCCCTATGTAATTTTTAAATCACTGTACATTAGCTGGTGGTAGAGTTCTATTAAGGACGGTCTCATCTTTCTAGTCCTAAGGACTCGTCTGGTCGACAACCACCTTCGCGTTGTAGTTGGCCGCAAAGCATCCTTCCTTGTTGATGTGTTCCGGTTGAGTGCGCGAAAACCAGTCCCCTTTCCGATCAGCTTAATTCCGACTGCCCTTGGTCTTACATAGGCCTGTTACCTTGCTTGGGTGCTTCAAGCGTGGTTCCTTGTCATGGGGGCCAGGGAGACCCGGTGAAACGGTTGTCCGCTGGCCGCCCGCTGGTTCGTAGAGGAGCCGAACCCTGGCTTATCCCAGCTGGGGAGGCTGTCCTGCCGCCAGTGTAAAAAGCCCGTGTAATTATCGCTGCGCCGGCCTGGGAAACCGGAGTGGAACGTAGCGTTTGACCATGGGTCGGACCGGGGGCCCTTCCGTCCCCCATGACAGGAGACCACTCCACTTGCGGCGCCAGGCGAGGAGTGGCCTTGTTTGTGACCTTGTGGCAGTCGGTTCTTTGCTGATCCATCACTTTTCCCCTATACAACCCGCTTCTATTAAATATGCCTGTTCATAAAAAGAATAAACGTTTTACAGCGGCTTCATGTTCCACATTTACTGTGGATGTATGCAACATCAGGGGACTTCACTCCAACTTGAATTCTGTTCATCACCATCTCGAAACAGACAAGCCCGCTGTTTTTCTTGACGGAGACACAGATATCTACCCCGGCTGACATCTCTTACCTTATGTACCCCGGCTACAGCCTTGAACACAAATTTGTGTCGCGTGCTGGGGTATGCATGTTTATCCGGGATGATATCTGCTATCGCCGTCTGAGCAGTTTCGAAGACAGAGACCTGTCAATAATTTTGGCGCGCGTAGACTACGGGGGCCACGTCTGTATCTATGCGTGCCTCTACAGGTCTCACAGCGGAGACTCGGAGACTCATCGTCTTCTGGAGCGTCTGCAAGCGGGGCTCGACGAAATTCTCCAGCGGCTTCCCTCTGCAGAGTTAGTAATCCTCGGCGATTTTAACGCACACCACACTGAGTGGTTGGGATCAACGCGTACTGACTATGCTGGGAGAGCTGTTCATAGCCTTGCTATGGCGTATGATCTCTCACAACTTGTCGATGGTCCCACTAGAATCCCAGACATTGAGGTTCATACCCCTGCTCTACTGGACCTACTGCTGACCTCGCTTCCAGAACGCCACCGAATATCACGTCTTGCACCCCTGGGGTCATCAGACCATTGCCTGGTACGTTCCAGTTCAATCTCGGATCAGACAAGGCAATCTCGACCCCCAGGGTCACGTCGTGTTTAGCATTATCGGTCAGCAGATTGGGACGGACTGCGGGAGTTCTACGCATCCTACCCTTGGAAGCAGCTCTGCTTATCATCAGATAACATCGATACCTGTGCGAAATTCGTAGCTGACACGATATTACAGGGTATGGAATGCTTCATTCCAAGCTCGTTAGTTCGTGTTGGTGGTCGTTCTCAGCCTTGGTTTGGTAAGTCGTGCGCTGAAGCCTCTAAATTAAAGTGTAATGCTTACCAAGCTTGGGCTTCTGCGCGAGAGGGCGATGATCCCCCTGAATTGAAGAAGCGATTCAATGCTGCTTCCAGGTCCTGCAAGAAGCGGATTGCTGCAGCAAAGTACCAACATACCCGCAGTATTGGTGAGAGGCTGGTTAGTCAGCCTTCTGGGTCTAGTATTTTCTGGTCTCTCGCTAAAGGTGTTCAGGGAAATTTTTGTAGGGTCTCCTTCCCTTCCTTGCGTAAACCCGACGACTCACTGGCTCATTCCGCAAAGGAAAAGGCGGATCTACTATGCCATATATTTGCGTCGAATTCGACTCTTGACGACGGGGGCAATACACCACCTATCATTCCGCATTGTGGGCATTCTATGCCCAATGTCCGCTTTACCCAAAATGCGGTAAGGCGTGCTCTCTTTGCCCTTGACGTCAAGAAATCCAGTGGGCCCGACGGTATACCTGCCATTGTGCTAAAAACCTGCGCTCCAGAGCTGGCTCCAGTTTTAACGCGCCTATTCTCGCTTTCATACCGCTCAGGGAAGTTCCCGTCTCTCTGGAAAATTGCCTGGGTACACCCTATACCAAAAAAGGGTGACCGCACAGACCCATCCAACTATCGGCCGATTGCGATCACCTCCTTGCTCTCTAAAGTGTTAGAGCGTGTGGTAAATAACCAGCTCCTTAAGTACCTCGAGGATCACCAGCTCATAAGCGACCGGCAATACGGATTCCGCCACGGTCGAGGCGCCGGTGATCTTCTTGTCTACCTAACTCACCGTTGGGCCACTGCCATCGAGAGCAAGGGGGAGGCATTGGCAGTTAGCCTCGATATAGCAAAGGCCTTTGATAGGGTTTGGCATAAGGCACTTCTTTCTAAACTTCCATCATACGGGCTTTGTAAGGGGTTTTGTACATGGGTTGCCAGCTTTCTATCTGGGCGAAGCATTTCTGTCGTCATTGACGGAATTAAGTCAGATTACAAGCCCATTAATGCTGGCGTCCCCCAGGGATCTGTTCTATCGCCAACTCTGTTTATCTTGCATATCAATGATATGTTGGTAACCAACAATATCCATTGCTATGCGGATGACAGTACTGGCGATAGCTACTACACAGGTCGTGTATATGCCCCCCCTGAGCGGGTGTTGGAGTGCAGAATGCAACTTGTGTCTGAAATAGATACCTCCCTCGAGCAGGTTTCCGAATGGGGTAGACGTAATCTCGTCCAGTTTAACCCTAGTAAGACACAAGTCTGCGCGTTTTCTGCTAAGAAAACCCCATTCGTCATAGCGCCAAAATTTCAGAACATCCCTCTAACTATATCCAAGAGTATCGGGATACTGGGTGTCGACATTACGAACGAAGTCCAGTTTCGGGGTCATTTGGAGAACAAAGCCAAACTGGCCTCCAAGAAGCTCGGGGTGCTCAGTAGAGCAAAACAGTACTTCACGCCGGATCACCGGCTTTTGTTATATAAAGCGCAGGTTCGACCTCACATGGAGTACTGTTCTCATCTCTGGTCTGGCGCCCCGCAATACCAGCTTCTCCCACTTGACTCCATCCAACGTCGGGCAGTTCGTATTGTTGGCGATCCCGATCTTACTGACGGCTTAGATCCACTTAGTCTCCGGAGAGATGTTGGCTCTCTGTGTGTGTTCTACCGTCTGTACAACGGGGAATGTTCTGAAGAACTTTTTGAACTGGTGCCATCGTCACGTTTCTACCATCGCGCCTCCCGCCAAAGGAACAAAGTTCATCCTCATTTTCTAGACACATGGTACACCAAAAATAAACGGGCATCTCGCTCGTTTCTGCCTAGAACGTGCGGAATGTAGAATGAGCTGCCTCCCGAGGTGTTTCCATTGCGCTTTGACATGGGGTTCTTCAAGAAGCGGGCGTACAGGGCTCTCAAGGGTCGGCAACGCATAGGCGGCTCCTGATGTTGCTTATGTTCATGGGCGACGTTGACTGCTTCCCATCGACGGCTCGTCTGCTCGTTTGCTACTAGTTTCATAAAAAAAAAAAAAAAAAAAGAAGAGATAATCGAAACAGAAACACAAATTGGAAACAGATGCCCATTACAATCAAAATATCAACTGCGAAGGACTCTGGAACATCACGATGTCGCTAGTGACTGATTCATCATTGTTCATTACAGTGAAAAATTCACTGAGGAACGTCTAGTGTAATTGGAAGCACATTGGAACGGTAATCTAAACACGTGGGTTCGAATCCCGTGATGTTCCAGAGTTCTTTGCAGTTCAATGTTTCATTGTAATAGTTATTTTTTCCAATTTGTAGTATTTTCCACTAAATTTAAAAGCAAATACACATCAAAATATTAAATTGATAATAAAAAAGTTATTCTAAATCAGCTTGCAAGATTTGTCCTGAACAAATAGAGAAACTAACTTACGTAGAATACTAACATTGTGAGTAATATGCTGGTAGAAAAACTTGATATTTAATCACAACTTAACATTATAATTTTATCCATACCTAAACCTTATATGTACTTGGTAAAGAAACAAAAATATATAACTAACCTACGATCAACGTTTCTCTGCGTCCGTAGGAAACACCTTAGACAACCCTACACGTAATCCCTGGGTGGTGCTAAAAGAGTTACAAACTTGGCAGCTCTGCTGTCCTACCTGGACCTCACAGCACTCACTGGATTTTCTTCATCATCTGCTTTCCCACTACCCTAGGGAAGAAATGCCTATCTATATCCAGTGACATGTAGGCATACGATAAATAAATCTACGATAAAATGTGACATTTTCAAGTCAAAGGTACATCATTATCGGTTGTCAATAAGGTGTTACCATAAAAAAAACATTTAGAAATTGACTCTATTAACAACCGACAATGATGTACCTTAGACTTGAAAACGTCACAAATATCGATACTTAGGTATATTATCATCGACGCGTTCCTCGCACTGTGTACGTTTACTTAAAGATAACATTATCTCGTTCACGGACAGGTTGTCTGTGTCTGTGTTTATACTTGTGTGAGTATATTTTATGCTAGTGTTTGATAAATTTATCGTGTGCGTGTGTAGCGACGTCGATGGAAAATGCATTAGTGTTAACAGTATTTGTGAGCGTTTCCTCGTCCCACGCGCCGAAATTGGCAGACTTTTTCTGTTAGAAATTAGTGCGCGTCTCGCATCCGGTTGGTTTAATTATCAAAGGGCACAGATTATTTAGGAACGTTTAGGAATGGTTCTTATCTTTAAAGAATCGTCATAATTTCTAGATCAGGATGGTGGTAAAAATATTGCGAAATAGATTTCGCAATATTTTTACCATTGCCATTAGAATGGGAAAACTGAAAAATCATGCATTTAAAACTTGAATCTGACAAGGACATTATTTGAAAGCGTGCTTGCCTATGATTTATATATTAATGTAAAAAAAGTACCGATTTTTTAAAGATAATGTACAAAAGCGGACTTGAAAACAAAACGAGAATCATGATGAAATAATAAAAAGTCATATTTTGATCGTATTTATAGTTCCTGTATTTCGGTAAACAAAGACGGCTGTCAAACCATCGTTGATACTACTAACTGAACATTCCTAACACCTATTGCGAAGGGATAAGGTTTACCACCGTTAAGTGCGATAGCACTAGTATTTCGTTATCGAAGGAGCATGATATTATGCCATTATGAAACCCACTTTTAATATTCAAACTCCGGTCAAAAATGCAAAAATACGCATTTTCAATCTTAAGGCGTTTTAATACAGTCGATTTCTAATTTAAACTTATTCGAATTCCGTATTCGAAGGCTTAGATACTATTTTAATATTACAATGTTCTAACTTACCGAACAGTATCAAAACGCAGATTATGTAACGGTAGACATTGACAGTGTCAAACCAAAAAACAATCCCTTTTCAGGCCAGGGTGAAGTGAAACTTTATGTCAATGCCGTAAGGACGTTAACGACTTGTCTTGCTGTATTTTAATCGCGGAAAAATTAACATAATGTTTATTTATTTAGTATTTCTAATTCCCGTTTCATTTTTTTGCAATATTTTGTCTACCTTAGTAATAAAATGAGTATTTATTTTACATTGCAGTACAAACTGTATACGGTTTATATCAGGTGGCCCAGAATTGACGATCTCCTTTGAAATTGGTAGGAAGTCGCTAGTTAATTGACATTTTTGCCACAAAAACTTCTATGTCTGATCATTATCAGTTTTGTCATTTTTTTATTAATGTTAATGCCAAATTAATAAAAAAATTACCTACCTAAAATAAACACATGTTTTATGCGAAGGTACATGTTTTTAAGACTCTCTCCGACCACTTACATTGCATTAACCTTTGACTACACTACATCGTCTAAATTACAATTGCTTAATCTTAAGTCGGAGAAAACACTCTGAACCTACTTATTCCAAGACTATTTTTAAATATTTAACTTGACACTAGAGGAGTCTAATGTAGTGGGAATTAAACCTATTATAACTGAATATACAAGTATTTGATAATGGCACAAGAATTATGAGAAGTGTAGAAAAAAAAAACAATTAATGTAACTCAATTACTCGGTTAGTTCTTCAGCATATGTTATTTTTTTATGTCTAATCTCATGCCAGCCATTTATTTTTTATTTTTCGAATTGCGGTACTTGTATCTTTTTTCTTAATGTCATACGATTTTTTTTGCAGCGACGCAACGCAAAAAGAAATGACGAAGCTAGTTTTCATATGGGCGCATGATTTGTAACTATTAGTATCATGTAGAGGTACCAATTTACCAATGCTTTCAAGTAAGATTTATGATATAAATATGATATGAAATGAAATATGATATGATTTATGTTTTAAGAACTGTCTTCTGCGGTATTTCCGGACCGATACGACCTTGAAATCTTCAAGAACAGAGCGTATGCCCATCTTAAAGGCCGGCAACGCGCTTGTGACCCCTCTGCTGTTGCGGGCGTCCATGGGCGGCGGTAATTGATTACCATCAGGCGATTCGTCTGTTCCTTTGCCTTCCATTTCATGAAAAAAAAATATATAATTATGAATACATACCTTCCACTCTAACTCAGAGAATTTTCAAGCAATACTTGACTTCTTATTATTGTTAAAAAAATAAAGCTTCGTTTAAAAGTTAATATACAAAATTAAAAACAACTATAAATAAAAACAGCAACAAAATTGAGCAAAACAAAGTGAACGTAAAATACATAATGTATGTATAAGTACTTAAGTACTATGTATAAGTATAGGTAGGAAAGAAAGAAGCAATATGTTACTGAAAATATTTATAACGGGTTACTCACAATTTAAGTCGATTTTGAAGCAACATAGAAGGAAAAAAAAATATTTTGAATACATGCCAAATTTAGTCTTTCAAAATGACTGAATTTGAAAATTTATATCTACATAGCGTGAAGTTTTATTTTCTACAACTTTTATTGTATAGGTTTTTCAAAAGGAGTGGGTTTCAAAGATAGGTCTGTGCCATGTGGTATGGAAGTTAAAGATGAGTTTGGAATTAAATGAGATATTTTCCCGATTTCTAACTTTTTATTTGGGCTATACCACTGAACCGAATTAGAAGTTAAAGATATTCGACGCAAAATTTAACCCTCTTTTATATTGAAATAAATGTAATTTTTCGTCTAACGTACTTACCGTTTTCGAGCTACAACCAAAAAATGTTTTTTTTTTATTTCGCTACAAAGTTATGCACACCTCCTGGGATTGGGCAAACTCAGATTTCATGCATTTAGGACCAAATGAAGGAATTAAAACGATATCCAGTCTGCTAAGAATTCATTCTTCGAAAAAATCTAATTTTCTTAGCCTATAAATAGACAGAGGCATCAAAAACATTTCGTGACATTTCAGATCACTTCTACAATTAACTGAATAAATGAACGTACCTTGCATAAATGAAGTAATTAGAAACATCTTGAATACACTCGAAAGTACCAAGAAAACCTTTGTCGCTGTAACAGTACCTTTTGTAGACCTTTGTGACATTTGATAATAAAACCCACGTACACATGTTTCAGGAGGCGTATTCAGAAATAGATATATTATTATATAAGAATTGATATATGTAGTAAAATTAATTAATATATTTGATAAAGTACGATCAATCATTATTTATTTATTATACCAAAGCATCAGCTCCTCTATTTCTCTATCGTCTCTCTGAAAAAAGGCGCCAAAATTAACAAACAATTCCGAATTGCAACATTAGTAACATCGAGTATCAGGGGAAAAACAATAATGAGACTTGAATAATCAAGATTCTTTCTTACGACATACTTAGTTACACATACATATCAAATCTATCTGTGAGTTCCTGTAATTGGCTCCATTTTTTTCTATTTAAGATGTTTATTGTAAATATGTAAGCAGTTGCAATTCCTTAAAAAAAAATGCGAAAGTAACTCTTACCTACATTAATTTTAGGCTTTCGAAGTGTGATATAAAGTGATATCCTATTCTGACGTCTGACTTGACTCGGCAAGCAATATCATCAGGATCTCCAGATTATCGCTTTCGTGTCGACTTTTTGCCAAGGCTCAATAAGGCCTGGGGTCCGCTCAGTGATCTAGTTTCAGGAATTTGTGTATGCACCAGTTTTCATGCAAGCGACTGCCATTTTCCTTTCTAACTTTTGATTGGGATAACGTCAGGTTTTCTTGCGATGTATATTCGCCCCTTTCTGTACTTATTACCTGTCCAGATTCTGTCGGTTTTGTCACTAGACAAACCCTTTTACACCTGACGATTGGATACCTTTGATTTTATCTGGTCTGTCATTTCTTCGAGGTGTCTTACACAACTTGGTTCGAAATGAAAAGGGACTATTGTCGTGACAACATCAGAAAATTTCACGATAGCATTAAGGCTCTATCCTTCTGTGAAGTTCTAAGTCCTAGCAATGCTCAGAAAGCGTTTCAAATGACACATTTAATAATATTGCAAAAAAATGAAACATTTAAACTTTTCTATGATTTGTGCTTTCCTCTTATAAAAGTTAAAGTGAACAATAGACAAAGTAATACTAAGTGGCTATCTACAGGTATTCGTAAGTCTTGCCAGGTAAAGCGTCAAATGGTATTCCAAAGCAGAAAAAGTGAATACAATACAGAATCTAACAAAAATACTATAAAGTACTTAATCAGTGTATACATAAATCAAAACAAATAACCAATAATAAATATATAAAAGCAAGTGTAAAGCAACTTGGAATGTATTAAACGCACAGATATCAAACTTAGACCACTCAACTGACATAAAATAAATCTTGAAGCAAATCAAATTATTTTGTTTAATATTTTTTGATTTGCAATTTTTTAAGTAGTTACACTACTATATATAAACTGAAAATAGATGTCATATACTTCAGAAAAAGTGACCAAACCCTCCGGTGTCCGAGGCCAGATTTGAACTGGCGTCTTCAGCTTTCGCGGCTGACGTCCTGACCACTAGACCACCCGGTCACGGCGGAACTTGACAAATTTTCTCATGTATATGCAATCTCTGAATTTGAAACGGCTAGGCGCCGTTGACCATACTCTAAGGGCATGCGCAGTACGTGCTTGCACCTCCTATCCGAATCTCTTACGTGATTCTGGTATAGCGAGAGAGATGGTGCTGCCATCTATGAATCTTGAAGCAAATCAAATTATTTTGTTTAATATTTTTTGATTTGCAATTTTTTAAGTAGTTACACTACTATATATAAACTGAAAATAGATGTCATATACTTCAGAAAAAGTGACCAAACCCTCCGGTGTCCGAGGCCAGATTTGAACTGGCGTCTTCAGCTTTCGCGGCTGACGTCCTGACCACTAGACCACCCGGTCACGGCGGAACTTGACAAATTTTCTCATGTATATGCAATCTCTGAATTTGAAACGGCTAGGCGCCGTTGACCATACTCTAAGGGCATGCGCAGTACGTGCTTGCACCTCCTATCCGAATCTCTTACGTGATTCTGGTATAGCGAGAGAGATGGTGCTGCCATCTATGAATCTTGAAGCAAATCAAATTATTTTGTTTAATATTTTTTGATTTGCAATTTTTTAAGTAGTTACACTACTATATATAAACTGAAAATAGATGTCATATACTTCAGAAAAAGTGACCAAACCCTCCGGTGTCCGAGGCCAGATTTGAACTGGCGTCTTCAGCTTTCGCGGCTGACGTCCTGACCACTAGACCACCCGGTCACGGCGGAACTTGACAAATTTTCTCATGTATATGCAATCTCTGAATTTGAAACGGCTAGGCGCCGTTGACCATACTCTAAGGGCATGCGCAGTACGTGCTTGCACCTCCTATCCGAATCTCTTACGTGATTCTGGTATAGCGAGAGAGATGGTGCTGCCATCTATGACACCGGACACCGGAGGGTTTGGTCACTTTTTCTGAAGTATATGACATCTATTTTCAGTTTATATATAGTAGTGTAACTACTTAAAAAATTGCAAATCAAAAAATATTAAACAAAATAATTTGATTTGCTTCAAGATTCATAGATGGCAGCACCATCTCTCTCGCTATACCAGAATCACGTAAGAGATTCGGATAGGAGGTGCAAGCACGTACTGCGCATGCCCTTAGAGTATGGTCAACGGCGCCTAGCCGTTTCAAATTCAGAGATTGCATATACATGAGAAAATTTGTCAAGTTCCGCCGTGACCGGGTGGTCTAGTGGTCAGGACGTCAGCCGCGAAAGCTGAAGACGCCAGTTCAAATCTGGCCTCGGACACCGGAGGGTTTGGTCACTTTTTCTGAAGTATATGACATCTATTTTCAGTTTATATATAGTAGTGTAACTACTTAAAAAATTGCAAATCAAAAAATATTAAACAAAATAATTTGATTTGCTTCAAGATTCATAGATGGCAGCACCATCTCTCTCGCTATACCAGAATCACGTAAGAGATTCGGATAGGAGGTGCAAGCACGTACTGCGCATGCCCTTAGAGTATGGTCAACGGCGCCTAGCTGTTTCAAATTCAGAGATTGCATATACATGAGAAAATTTGTCAAGTTCCGCCGTGACCGGGTGGTCTAGTGGTCAGGACGTCAGCCGCGAAAGCTGAAGACGCCAGTTCAAATCTGGCCTCGGACACCGGAGGGTTTGGTCATTTTTTCTGAAGTATATGACATCTATTTTCAGTTTATATATAGTAGTGTAACTACTTAAAAAATTGAAAATCAAAAAATATTAAACAAAATAATTTGATTTGCTTCAAGATTCATAGATGGCAGCACCATCTCTCTCGCTATACCAGAATCACGTAAGAGATTCGGATAGGAGGTGCAAGCACGTACTGCGCATGCCCTTAGAGTATGGTCAACGGCGCCTAGCCGTTTCAAATTCAGAGATTGCATATACATGAGAAAATTTGTCAAGTTCCGCCGTGACCGGGTGGTCTAGTGGTCAGGACGTCAGCCGCGAAAGCTGAAGACGCCAGTTCAAATCTGGCCTCGGACACCGGAGGGTTTGGTCACTTTTTCTGAAGTATATGACATCTATTTTCAGTTGACATAAAATACTTAAAAATCGCTGACAAGACTTATAACGGTCCCCATGATATATGTACTATTTTAAATAATCATTTTATTGAATTAAGTAACACCAGTAAAAATAATACTAACCATCAAGCAAACATAAATAGTGAAAATTGTCCATTCACCATGTTCTTAATGCCAACAGATCCAAAAGATATTTTAAATATTATTATGTCTCTGAAAAACAGCAAAACTTCTGGGATAGATGATATTACAACTGAACTGGTAAAACTTACCGGATCTTTCTTAGGTATCCCTCTGTAACATGTAATAAACTTGTCTTTTTGTCAAGGTTATTTTCCAGAACACTTAAAGATATCTATCATTAAACCCCTCTTTAAGAAAGCAGAACCTGATGATCCTAATAACTATAGACCAATCACAATTGTCCCAATATTCTCCAAAATCTTTTAAAAGTCTTTTTGTGTAAGATTAGACAACTTTTTAATAAAACACAACATTCTACATCCTGATCAATATGGGTTTCGTAAAGGTTTTAACACCGAATTAGCATGTTTTGAATTTATTAAATATGTAACGGAGTCCATTAATAATGAATCGCCTGTCATGTCTATTTTCTTAGACATGACAAAAGCATTTGACCTGGTAGACCATTTAAAACTGCTTACAAAATTAGACAATTGTGGAATCAGAGGTCAAGCCAATGATTGGATCAGATCTTATTTAACAAATAGGCAGCAATGTACTGAAATTTCTAAATTTGTAGAAATTGATAATCAAATGCACAAATTAGAATACAGGTCACCTGTTCGTACTGTAGTTTCAGGAGTACCTCAGGGAAGTAATTTGGGTCCGCTACTATTTCTAGTCTTCATTAATAATCTTCCTAAAGCCACAAAGCCTAAAACCATATTATTTGCTGATGATACAACCATCGTAGTTAGAAGCCAAGATCCAGGTTCATATGAGTCCGATGTCAATGAAGCCTTGACAGATATGAATAATTGGATAGTCAATAACAACCTTCTAATCAATCTTAGTAAAACTGAATATATGCAATTTCATTCTTGTAGAGCATTACCGCCACTACCTAATATCAATTACAATAACATTCACCTACACAAAAGCAATAGCATAACATTTTTAGGCATACATATTGATTCCTGTTTAAACTGGAAAGAACATGTTGATTCATTATGTAAAAGACTTGATCGTTTCATATTCGTCTAAGAAAATTACGTCAGTCTGTATCCCGTGAAGCTGCTCTTACAGCCTACCACGGTCACGTTTCATGCGTTCTCAACTATGGTCTCATCCTATGGGGTAACTCTGTAGATGTCAAAAGAGCATTTAAAATACAAAAAGATTGTGTTCGTGCAATATGTAACGCTCCTATTCGCAGCCACTGTAAACCAATTTTCAAAAAACTTAAAATTTTACCTGTAGCCTGTATGTATATTTTAAAAATATGTAGTTTCGTTAAAAAGTTTCCAAAGTACTACGTTAAACGTTCTGATATAAAATTTTCAAGTAATCCAAGATCCCGGTACAAAAATATGCTAAACCAGCCGCGATGTAACAAGGATATCTATAAAATAAACGTTTATAATATGAGTATTGTAATATACTCGTACAACAAGTTACCAGCCCAAATGAAAACACTTGAGGGAAATAAATTTACACAAACACTAAGATATTGGTCACTGCTTTTACAAGGTTGAAGTATTTATGAGTTACGAAGAGTAATTTGTATTGTATGATTTGTATGTTGTATATTTTGTTTAATTCTAAGTTTGTTCTGTACATTTCTTGTTAAAAACTACCGTGTTGTACAAACCTAATTTATTGTAACAGGATCCTAACAATTTTGATAAGGTTAAAACTATAAATATTGTATATAAATGTAGTCTTTATAAAATATTCTGTGTGTATCTAGTACGTACTTTAAATATTTACATACTGTTTAAAACAGTCGGAAAAGGTGATACAATAGATTTTTACAATACCACTGTAATCTACCCTTTTTCTGTAAATAAATTTTTGTTTGTTTGTTTGTTTGTTTGTTTGTAAGGCGACTTTCACACTGTTGCGGTTTCCGCATGCAACACCGGTGCGCGAGCGAGATAGCGCTCTGCATGTGTATAGCGCTGACGCTTGCACACCGTCGCCGCATTCGGTTGCGGCGCCAATGTTTTAATCTAAATATATAAAAGAAGAAACTGACTGACTGACTGATTGACTGACTGACTGACTGACATATCAACGCACAGCCCAAGCGGCTGCTTCTAGATATTCCAAATTTGGCACGTAGGTTCCTTATAAGGTCTAGAGATGCACTAAGAAAGGATTTTTCAAAATTCACCCCCTAAGGGGGTAAAATGGGGGTCCAAAATTTGTATGGCGAATCAAGATTTGTTAGACTATTTTATTCGAAACTTCACAGGAGTATTCCTAACGATAAATGAGTAAACGCGTGTTTCAGGTTTTTTGAAAATTCATCTCCTAAAAGGGGCAAATGTGGTCACAAAGTCTGAAAATCTTTTTGAGTACTTATAGTACGCGGGCGAAGCCGCGGGAAAAGGCTAGTCACTTTACAAGCGAATTCGTAACCGTATCATATTCCTCTTCTCCGAGTTCGCCTATAGGTATGTCCGTACATAGCAAAGCGCAGTAAATTTTAATTGGCCTCCCGTACATTTAAACAACGTCTTTGCGTACATGTTCCAACATCTTCCTTGTTAGACTTAGTTAATAACAGAGACCCTGAAATGCTATCGCTTCGTCTAGATAAATCGCTTCGTCTAGATTAACCAGAATAGTCTGACCTCGAAATCCGTAACGACTATGCGTACCTGGAGACCAAGAGCGGTATTATTAACTTTTAAAACATGTTTCGTTAAGGATGTATTATCCTCCTATTATTGTCCTCAAAATGACATTAAAAAAATATTCTGACAACAAGTGTCACTGAAACGTTTGATACGTTAGCTATATAGCCTTTAAGCAACCCCTTTTGAAATTTTAATAAGAAATTGAGAACCAAATGATAAGAACAATAAAGGATAATATTTTATAGTTCCCTCGATTTCTCCAAGATCCCATTATCGGATCCTGATCTGAATGACAATTGACAATGGAACCAACTCTCAAGTAGGACCCTTTCAAATAAAAAATATTAATGATTATTGTTAATTGTTAGCCCCTTGTCTTCTCTTCTTTTTAAGGGATTACCCTTAAGAAGAAGAATTATCTTTTAGTATTTTTAAGGTTCCAATAGTCAACTAGGAACCCTTATAGTTTCGCCATGTCTGTCCGTCCGTCCGGACGGACCGCGGATAATCGGAAGGCGGAAATTTGGTACTAATATGTATATCAATCACGCCGACAAAGTGGTAAAATAAAAAGTGGAAAAAAATGTTTTATTAGGGTACCTCCCCTATACGTAAAGTGGGCAGTGATTTTTTTTTTGGATAGGTATTTAAAAATGAATGGGGTTTAGTAAAATCATTTTTTGATAATGTAAATATTTTCGGAAATAATCGCTCCGGAAGTAAAAAAAATGTGTCCCCCCCTCTAACTTTTGAACCATAAGTTTTAAAAATATGAAAAAAATCTCAAAAGTAGAACTTTATAAAACCTTTCTAGGAAAATTATTTTTAACTTGATAGGTTGAATAGTTTTTGAAAAAAAAAAATACAAAATAATTTCTGAACTAAGTTTGTAATTTAACCGTATAAGCAGGTGTTTATTGTACCTGTAATTTCTACAAAATCAGAATGAAATGACGTGCTTTCAAATAAAGTTTTGAAAAAAATTACAAAATAATTTCTGAACTAAGTTTGTAATTTAACCGTATAAGCAGGTGTTTATTGTACCTGTAATTTCTACAAAATCACAATGAAATGACGTGTTTTCAAATAACCCAACCATGGGCCCATTTTTTTAACTCTTAAGTGGGGACACTTACTGTGAAGGACGGAAAACTACGGAACCCTACACTGAGCGTGCCCCGACACGCTCTTGGCCGGTTTTTTTATACTACGATGGTGAAAAACAATTATACTGTCCACCTGATAAGGTAAGTAGATACCATAGCCTATGAACGCCTGCAACTCCAGAGATGCGACATGCGTGTTGCTGACAGTGCCTACCCTTTAACATAAATAATTCACTTTGCTGACGGCTAAAGGGACAAGAATAGTCCCCATCGCACGTCGTCAACACACTGCATCCTCATTGAGCTTACTCGCACACCGGCAATGCAACACTATGAGTAGGGTCTAATACTATTTGGCTGTAGTTTTCTGTAAGGTGGATTTTTAACTTGGAGTTTTAACTGGTTTATATTCTGTAGTCAAGATATAAAGTTCTGGTCAATTTGTACTACAGTTTTTGACAAGTTGTAGTCCTACTATTGATCCGGTCATGTTATTTTTCAATGTATGGCGTTGTATGGAGTAGACAAACAAACTAATAAAGTTTTGAAACTATTATAGCATCATACCTTCAGGTATAGTGTTTAAGGTATGCTACCGCCCGCCCCCCTCCCCCTGACGCTACCCCCCTTTCAGCAGGAAAAAGGTAGATAGCGTTAAACACCATACCTAAAGGTATGATTATGTAATAGTTTCAAAACTTTATTAAGTAGTTCTTTTTTCAAAATACGTAATTTGCCGGTATCATAGGGACGACTTTACGATTGTGATAAATGTTTTCCGAACAAGTTGGCCGCTTTCCCTCTGTCTTTGATCAATGATCATCCTTAGTTTTCCTTATTTACCTTTCCTATTCCAATATACCCTTTTAGTGAATACAAAAGTTCGTTCCGAAACAGATATTGAAATGCTACAAAGCTAAAAGGGTCTTTGTTGATGTTTACAACAGAATACCGACAGAATGAAGAGTATTGTATGTAATTAATTAAAAGATATACGTATTTTTTTCATATATCAATCGATTCGTTTTGTTGTGAGGATCAAATGTCTATAATGGAGCCAACTGCGTTACAGCAACACGGAACCCAGAAATGAGACTTAGTGTCAGATTTGCATTCGCTCCTTACAAAATGACGTGCATAAGTGACGTCACGATCAAATAGTCGCGCTGTTTAAAGTCTGGAGAAATTATGAAATTGCTATTATTACAGTGAAATGCTGCGTTTATGTATATGGTTGCCATACAATTTATTTTACAGTAAAATTTTATAAATCAAATGGTAACATTGTTTTTTACAATTTCGTACTTTAAATTATGGTAAAATTTTGAAATTTTTAAGCCTGATATTTTTAAGACATTTTAATAAATAAAGGCCGTATTGATTTATTGATTGATATATTGATCATTTTTCATCCTATCAACAAAATTTTATTGAAAAATTCAACATGTGTCATTTTTTCTATTCCTGACAAATAATTCTTTAAAGGAACTTATTGACAAAACGTTTCCAGCTTAATGTCCCTAAATAGTCGGATAGACTAGGAAGTGACGGACAAAGCACAGTAAGTATATAGATTCTGGATACGCTATATTGGCCCTGAGATTTGTTTTAAAACTTTTTAAATGGCAACTATTTTTTGAATGTTAAGTCAGTCAAGTGTGTCAATGATTTGTTATTTGAGGTGACGTTTAAGTAAAATATTACAATTTTTTCATTGTTTTTATATAAATCCTTGACAAAACTATCAAAAGAAATCGCGTCAGCTACTTATTATTATGATTTATAAGTATAAAGAGAAATAAGACGAGCTGTAAGTGATTTTGATACTTAATTACCGAACTTAAAAAAGGCTTCAGATCTAGTACACAAGTACCTACGTTGTGATAATCCTGATATTTGATATGCAACATAAAGTAACAATTCCAGAATGTACTTTTTGGACTGATTTGAATATTCTTTCCACGAAAATTATTTTGAACATTATCGGTTTAGAAGTATTAAATAGGCAGATACGACCCTGCGATATTAATTTTTTCGATAGCCGGTACGGAACCCTCCATTATGCGTGGTCCGACACGCACTTGGCCGGTTTTTTTTTTAATTAGAAAAAAGCGTGCGATTGTCGTCGTGCGATTTCTGGTAAAACGATTTTGAAACGGGTATGATTTAACCGATTACCAAATAAATATGAAGTCAATGACCTAATTAAATTATATCTAAGATTGGTCAATAAAATAGATCTGCTACCAAAATTGTATCACCAAATAATTTCCGGAAAATTATATATAAATAAAATAATAAAAATACCTTTTTTTTCGAGAAGTCAAGACGTCTGACTTTCAATCCGAAGGATTCAAACACCTGCTCGTACCAATGAGTTTTTGGAACTTATGTATGTTATGTTCAAGGAAAACATCGTGAGGAAAGTTGTATACATCCGCGGAGAAATTCAAAGGTGTAGGTGAAGTTCCCAACCCGCTTTGGGCCAGCGTGGGGACTATAGCCCGATCCCTCTCGTGTATGAGAGGAGCCTGTGCCCAGCAGTGGGACGTATTAAGGCTAACATATTAAAAAGCCTTTTATTTCTTTCAGATTAAAAAGTAAATAAATAACCGAAAACTAGCATTAGACAATTAGACAATAATAGCATATTGTAGTACTTAATGAAATTTCAAGTCAAAATTAATAGTCTATGATGAATACTTACGAATATAATGTTTGGAATTAATGTCACAATAATACTATATGTATCACCAAAATAATATATCTGATACCAAAATCGAATCTCCAAACAAAATGAACACATTTACCCAAAAAAAAATTGGAATCCCTAAGAAAAATATTGATCACGAAAATAAAAATTTACTGTATCCTTAGAAGTAGATCCTGTCACTGTTAGTTCGCAGTTCACGTAAACTAACTCCCTTCGTTCGTCGTGAATAGCCATTCATTTGGTGTTTTAAAGTTGGTGACCGTTTGGATTAAAATGGTAATAGATATAAATATTTGTTGGCGGCAGATATTATAATTACGAGATACAAATTAGTGGCAAATCTAAATTTTGGTGGCAGAAAATATAATTCCCTTTTAAAACTCGCTATTTTGCCTGACTTGGCTGAAAAAAATATGGGCTAAAGTCACTGTTATTTCTCTAATCCTAAAAATAAACGAGATAACTAAGTACTGTACCTACAAACTAACCCTATCTATATCAGTTTCTATGGACGTGTTTGAGGGTAGATCTATTTGCACTAGAACTCATTCAGTACGTGTATGGCCACGAAACATGCGGTAAAACTGGGGTTATTCATTTGAAAACAGAAGTTGTAAAGAGCGGGGGGGTTAGGTGCTTATGCCTACTTGTTGAAACTTTGTGTGAGTATTATTGATTCCACCTCGGACAAAAGCAGTGTCCAATATTTCGAAATTCGAATCAACTAACGATACTTTCCCATGCACACTTATCATAAGTAGCCAAGGTATAAATTAAAAGTGTCCTAGTAGATCGATTCTGCTGACAATTGAAGGAAATAACTTCAAATTATCGGAATCCGAACAACATTTGAACTGACAAATAATTGTGTATGCCTTGGTACGCTTTAAAAGTAACCTTTCGTGCGATTATGTAAGGTATAAAACTTGTTTGTACGAATTATGTTGTTTGTTTCGTTTGTGACAAATGACCACTCAAACACCAAATACAAGGTGGGCAAAAAAGAACTATATTCCCGTTGGCTGTACGATTTTGGGATCCAACCAATCCTCCCTAGATGGATTTGGAACCTCTTAGATTGATTTGCTTTTTGAATTTTTGGAAGGGGCCATTACTCACCACCAAATGGCCTTACAAAAATCCAAAAATCAAATCAATCTGAGAGGTTCCAAATCCATCTAGGGAGGATTGGTTGGGTCCCAAAACCTTACAGCCAACGGGAATATAGTTTCTTTTTGGCTACCTTATATGTAGAGTAGGTACTACGCCCTAAATTAAAGTCATATAACTGTTTTACCTTTGATTGTTCTGTTTGTAACTTGTATTTTATGTGTTTCTTTATTTTGAGGTGTGCAATAAAGAGTGTTTATGTTATGTTATATAATTAATAATATAGTTATTTATGTACAAATAATTTATTTCGAATTCGCCAACTTTCTGGCCATACTCATGTCGGTCGCTATTTCGCTAATGCAGCTGAAGCCAGCACGATTCACACTTGAGCTCGCGATTACATTAGACCGAAGTTCTAACACAGAATACGGAATAGAACTCATGTACAGAATTCCCATCGTCTAAACTTTAGACGATTCATCGATTGTGTCAGACTAATACAATCGATGTTTGAGATTATGGTAGCTCTGCACGGCGTGTGATTTCAATCCGAAGGTCATGGGTTCATAACCTGGCTACTACGAGTACAACTGTGTTTCTCCGAACTTATGTACGAAATATTATTCGATACTTAACTGTCACTACATATTGAGGTAGAAAAAATATTTACAAATTCAGAGTGTATTTCTGATATAACAACATACGCTAAGGCTAGTTAGTATAGACCCTAATAAACATGTGTTTTAATAAAATTGGACGTATTTTTTTCCATATAAAATATTTCGGCACGCAATGTACCTTCATGATTACTTTGCCTTTTAAAGTCACAGTTGATATGTGTCACATTACTGTATAATATAATAAGAATAAGAATAAGTTTACTGCAAAAATAACAAATTACAGAATATGTCAGGGGTCTCCGCACTAGGCTTCGCCTGTATCGTGGTGAACCAGTTACAGTTAAACTTGAGAGCTAAGTTACAAAATCAAATAAAATGCACAATTTGTCACATTTTTAACTCTAGGTATATAGATAATTGTTTAGATATTGATATATTTGACCATGACTGTCAAACATACAGGTAATTAGGTAAATCGAGTTAAATACAATAGAATAAACTTAAAACTAAGTAGGAAAACATTAATTTAGAATGTAGTTAAAATTAAATTTCTTATTGAATGTGTGTAAACTTTATTACGTTAAATAATACAATATAATATAAAAAGTAACAACATAAGAAGAAGAGAAATCTAGTGTTCTATGGTGGGTATTCCACAGCCGTCTTCGCATCCAAATCTTTCTATTCTTCTTCTCGTTCCTCTAATTCTCATAGAGACTGCTCTGATAATTGATATTTGTATTTTGACTTTGATCCAGCTTATTATTTGTCAGTATGGTTTCGACCATTTTTCACTTAGCTTTAGACATGTTTTCTTTATAAAGGATTCGTATTCTATTCCAACAATGCCATCGCAGGAGACCACAAGGGGAGTAAATGAGGCTCTAAGATCTTCCGCAGCCAGATCGTATTTGCGATGTTTTTCACGAGCGTGTATTTGGGCGATTGTGGGCCATGTGAGTAGGCCATACGAAGCGGCGTCGGCATTTACGATGCGAATGTCAAAGAACGCCTTCCTCGCTGGCTCCCACACACTTTCCATTAGTAGGTCGCTTATTAGCCCTGGTTGATCTAGGGTTGCGGCTCGCATTATTGGCTCAGTGGTAGCCGAACCCCATGCTAGTTCCGCCCAATTTTTGATGTCGTCTCTGTGTTGGTCGTGGCCTCTTTTTATGAGCTCTCCTCTCTTGCAATTAAGTGCGTGGTTGAGGTTGAAACTATTTTCTCCACAACCATCGCAAGTTGGTGGCAGGTTAGAGGGTTCATGCCCGTATCTGATCGCAAGGCCATCACGAAACTGCGTTGCTGTTAGGTCGGTATCATCAGCTTTGGTCGGTATTACTGTTAGCCACTGTGATTTTTTTCAATCGCCCTTTGAATGCTTTTCTGTTTCTTTGTTGTCAGCTTACTTAGGATTGATTCTAATTCATGTTGTTCATTTTTTTCTCTCTTTTTTCTTTCTTCGTTTAGAACTTTATATACATGTTTTTGGTGGTCAACTATGTTAATTTCTTCACCGGTTCGAATTGCTTTTATTAATATTTTGTTTGCATTTGATGATATTTCATGTGCGGTTTTTGCTTGTTTTGTGGGATCATTAATTGCAAGGCCTCCCAGCCTTGCTGGAAGTGCAAAGAGTTCGTGTTCTATGGATGTTATTTCTCTGCCCAGTGTTGAGGGCGTTAAATGAGTCTTGATTGCGTTCTTTAGGTCATTGTAGTCTTCGTCTTTTCCATCGGTTACTCTTTGTAGGTATTGCCATTCATATTGCAATGATTTAGTAAATGCAGTATGGATAGCTTGAGGATATTTTTCACTGGCTTTTGTGATTTTAGGGATGCAGTCTGTCCAATTTTTCACTTTTTGTAGAATGTAGTCGGTTTTATCGTTTATGGGTCCAATAAAGCTTCCCAAAAACCGTTGTGATTTTACAATTTTGATCCCTAATTTATCGAATTTTTGTTTGGCGATTTCTGTGAGGCCTTCCTTTACTATTAGATAACTCTTTCTTGGCTCAGGGAAATAGCCGTATCTGGGTCCTTCTTTCATTAGTAGGGTGAACCATTCTAGTATTTCATCAAATTTGCCTAAGCATGCTGAGTCGTCTGCATACCAGTTCTGAATGTATTTATTCTTGTTTTTGCATGATTTTATTAGTGGTAATATTCCAATCGCATACATTTGCATTGCTAATGGGTCGCCTTGGGTTGTTCCTTCTTTACTTAATATGTGTTTATTAGTATTTCTAAATGATATGACTTCGTGTCCTCTGTAGGTATTAACGAGGAATCTCGACCATCGGGGCCACAGAAGTCTGGCATTCCATAATGCTAATGAACGATTGAGAGCATTGAAGGCATTGGTAGCGTCGACGAGGAGTATACCTTTGGTGCCGTCTTCATGGAAGCTTTGTGACATTGCGTATGCTGCGCCTTCTATACCAGCTTTTATTCCATTGCATAGTTGATCTGCTCCGCAAGCTTGTTGTACGTCAGTGCCTGTCGCTAAAGCCATAGCTTTTGCTGTGATGCGTTGAAGTATTTCCCCAATACCAATTGGGCGGACACCTGGACGCTTGTCAAGGGCGATGCCTCTTCTGGCCAGCAGCGCTCTTATTGCATCCCATTCTACTATTTCGTTTGCTAGTTTTCTTGTTAAGGCTGCTATTGATTCTCTTAGTTTGAGGCTGTGTGGGCCAAATCGTAAAAGCATCGTTTTCCATTGATCAGCATCAGTGCCGCTTGGGCCTGCACCACCTGAGATGCTTCTTGCTACTTTTTCAATGTGATTGAACGTTATATCGACATCGACGAGGTTTGGAAGTTGTGTTGTTTGGTCAAAATCCGATATATTTGGTGTTGCTTGGGTCGGGTGTTTTTCTTCTAGGATCTGAAATATGGTTTTGTCATTAGGGTTTAATATTCCACCTCCATTCCGTTCTGTGATAAATCTATTGGCTTGTCTTATTTTTCCTTGTAGCATCGGTCTATTAAACACACGCGACAAATGATCACAGTCTTGTTGTTTTTTATAACGATTAACCGTTTTGTTGCATCTCTCGTTTTGTCTCATCTGCCACATTTCCAGTATCCTGTTTATTAGACGTCTGATATCCGGGCTTTTAGTTACTAGACTATCCCTTTGGAGAATTGTGCTGCAGTAGCAGAATATTCGTTCAGAGAAGCCATTTGTGGGTAATTCATTTACTAGTTAGTCAAATGGTTGCAACGGAAGACCAGCGCTGGCCCTGCCGGCATTTAACGCTGAGTTGCGACCATTTCGTGGCAATTAATGTTTCGGGTTGTATATGTTATTGTATATTATGTCTTTTGTAATTGTCATGAATAAACCTTTCATTCATTCATTCATTCATTCATTCATTAATTCATTCATTCAGTTTATTGATTTCGTTTGCTAGGAGGTCAATGAAATGAATGAATGAATGAATTATTTATTCCATGTAACCAAGACACAATATTATTAGTGGATCTTATAGACTAAGGGGTTAGTAGGCTTAAAATAAAACAACACTGACAGGGGTATGCAATCCCTCGCAGTGTGACATGTACATACAGTCAAACCTATCCGCAATCATGCTCAGGATGCTGTTGGGACTGCGGCGCACCCGGCGCACCAGGGATGCTGCGCGCTTGCGCAAGGTCGCGTAGAAGCAGTCCACGCGCGCCGCCGCGAACATCCCTGATGCGCTACAGAAACGAGGCAGTCCCATCAACACCCGGAACGCATTGTTATACTGGACCCTAAGGGCCCCATAGGCCCGCTGCGTATACTGCGCCCACAGATTGCAGGTGTATAGGGATGTGCAAAACGCCCTAAACAATGTCACCTTAACCTCTTTGGAGCACCTTGCAAATCTTCGGGCGATAATATTTGCTCGGACAGACAGGGCCCTTCGTTCCCGTTCCATGTCCATGTCGTCTTTGAGGTCGGTTGTAATGATATGGCCTAGGTACTTGAAATGGCTCACTCTGTCAATAGGGGTACCATTGAGGCAAATGGGAGGAACCTCATCTGTCTTGCGACCGCACTCAAACACCATGAACTTACTCTTGGTAACATTGTATTTGAGGCAATGATGTGTCACATACCGTTCACAGATTCTTAGCAGCCTGCACAGCCCACATACCGATGCACTCAGCAGAACCATGTCGTCCGCATAGCTTATGTTATTGACACAAACTCCATCAATATGGCAGCCGACATGGGTCCTGCTGAGCTCCTCGATTAGTCCATTAACATACAGGTTAAAGAGCGAAGATGAGGTCAACCTCCCCTGCCTCACCCCGCACTCCAACCTGTAATCGTCAGACTGGGCATCCGCCCATCTAACGCTGTTGACCTGGTTTCCATACCAGTACTTAAACATTCGAATGGTTTCCTGCGGTAAACTGGTGTTTTGCAGCTTCTCCCACAGGAGATCATAGGAAACCAGGTCAAATGCTCTAGATAGATCGAGGAAACAGGCTACCACCGGGGTTTTACTATTGGCATAATACCTGACAGGATTGCAGATTCTGTAGATAACTGTGGTCGAAAACCCATTTGGTTATCGTGCAGTTTTATATGACTTTTTAGCTGTGAATTAAGCACACTATCAAGTACTTTTGCCATGATTGTTGCCAAAGAAATTGGTCTGTAGTTATTTCTATCTGCCAGGTCCCCAGTTCTGTTTTTAGCAATAGGTACAACAATCGTCCGCATTAGGTTATAGAAATGACGGCCAACATTTCCTTGTGGAAGATTGTATTGTTTTCCCGACAATTTTATGATTTTCTTCCAGCGGAGTCTCCATGGAGAGTCTTGGCCGCCTTCGTTGTTTATAATTTTTGCTCCAAAGCCGTCTTTGAATATGTTGTCTAGTGGGTTGTTGTTGTTTTGGTTTGATGAAGTATTAGTAGGTTGTTCGTTGTCTTGGCGGCTCGCATAGATCTGAGGATGTGACTTACTTATATGTATGTTTAAACCGCGTCTCTTGAATATCTTTGAGCATATTTGACAGGGAAGCAGTGTATTATCTTGGCTATTTTCGACGGTGCCTGAGGAGGTATCGTTCATTGTTTCTTGTAATTTTGTTAATATGACGATTTACTGGTATTTTATTAATTGTAAATTTGTTTCAATTTATATATTTGTAGTATTCAACGTAAAAACTATAGAAATTTGAGCTAAAACGTCTCGAAAACAATAATTTCGAAAATATTTTTCTCATTGACACTTGACACATTCGTTGACATGACAAGTTAAAATTAAATTATTTTATCTAAAATATCTTGTCTCAGCATATTTAAGCGAATTAAGAAATTGAAATAAGAGTTTGTGGTCCAGTCTTTAAGGTTACAATTTTTTAAACATAGCGTTGTATGTAGTCACTTTGATGCTATGTTACGCCGTATGTACATATATTGCTACTTTGAAAAAAAATCATAAATTTATTACTCGGTGTTAATTAACATTTAACTGAATATTTATCGCGATATCGATTTATAACTTCAATATTTGCGGTTATATCTTTGATACACGCGGTATACAACTTTTATCAATTTAAATCGAAATTTCTTAAAAATAGAAAAAATCTAAATAAACAATTTACTTACTAGTCCCGTTCCAAGCTTTCTGACTGACAACAGTATATGGTAGTAATAGATTTTTTTTTAAGTAAAATAATTAATCTTCAACGAACTAAACCGAAGTCACCCTGTGACTATTGATTACCTTGAGTAGGCTGCTAGGGTGACCAGCTTGTATGCAAAAATGACCTTTTCTCCTTATTACCTGGAAAATAATTATTAATATTGGCGATAAAAAAATAATCATCAGCATTATCTTTAAATTTTGTTTTATACAGCAAGCTCCATGGCCGTGTATAAGTACCTATCTAAATGCATAACGCTTACCCACAGCATATGTGACAACCGCGTGAAACTCTTCGAGAAGAAAGAAACCAATTTGTAAACTCCACTCGCTAGCTGATCTATTTGCAGAACATCAATAAAATTGTTGAACTTGCTTGAATTAGTGTTAAAGGAAATATTTTTTTTGTAAACTTTTTTAAATAATCTATTTATTTGTACAAAAATAAGGTCGGATTTTTTGATTTAAGACACGTTTATAATGGAATACCGTTCTTATTTAACCATTCGGAAGACATTTCTACAATAATCACTAAATTGTGCGTCAAAGTCACTTATTTCGAAATTTCGTCTATCCAATTTTATATTTTAAATAATAATAAATTCTTTATTTGGCAGACAAGAAACCCATACATTACAATTACAAATATTTGAATTGAATAATGCCAAAGAAATACGCATGTCCACTCCTTCATTGGAAGGACAAAAGTAACAACACAACTCCAATAATCTCCTAAGCTCCTTTATTTGTATTTAGCTTTCGTCAAATTGCAGCTGTTTTCTTTGTTTTTTATGTTCAAAATATAAATTGGTATTATACTTTTTTTTTCATTTCGTTTGTGTCATTCAAACCTTTTGCAATAATAATGCTAGTGAAAAGCTTGTAAAATTTCATATAAACAAACTGCAAATACTTACGTCAAACACAATCGGAACGGAACCTTGCGGCATTCAGACATTTTGAATTGACATTATTTCGGTCGGCGGGAAGGGTATCTAACTCTAGTAGTTAGCACCTAGATGTCGCTTACGGCTGCTATAAAGTCGATGTAAAAAAAATAAAAAAATAAATGACATTATTTTATTTAATATTACGACGTCACCCACAGTACACTGTTTTGCTCCTAATTAAGTATACTACTGGTTGATTGATGTAAACAATATGCACTGTGATTTATGTTTAAGAGGCAACTCCACTGGTCATGTCCAACCAAACTTTGACGACTGTTCCTGATTACAATACATTTTTAAATGACTTCAAGATTTCAGAAGGAGGAGGTTCTCGATTCGGTTGTTTTTTATTTGTTTTTTTTAATGTTTCTTACTCTATAACTCCGTCATGTCTGAACCGATTACGAAAATTCAGTGCCTCCAGTGAATAACGGCATAATTCAAAATCGGCACTTTTCAGGAGAGACAAAAACAATACTTCGTTGTCTTGGCGACGCTAGCGTTTATAAATTGAGCTTCAAATGCATTTTTTTAGAAGTAGTGGAGAGAGCTTTGTATTGAATAACAAATAATTAATATTTGTAACATGATAATATGTTTTTTCCCTTTTTCCTCTAATTATGCCCTTATTCACGAATTCTTAAAGACATATATCAACTCAATCTTATAGATTTATTAAGTTTTTAGCACTAAAACGACTTATGCCCTTAAGTACAACGTGCATAAACGAAGAACACGAGTTGTGCCATTATTATATTTTATATTAGAGGAATGACATGACGAACCATTTAATGTTCTGAATAAAGAGTTATTTCAGGAAAATATAATAAAACAACCATGGTATAACTTAAATTCTTTAATGAAATCAACTTATAATCAACTGGCAATGGAATCAGCCTCTCTTTATTACGCAAATAATTTTATAGCAATGACGCAAAACGAGATGTTCCTTTATGAACACGATTGAATAATGGTATAAATCCGTTTATGTCAAAACATCACCAGGACGTATTGGATTGGTATTACGTTTCTTCAAAATATAACTACGAATATGTCTTTTAGTTCATATGTAATTTTGACTTGAGACCACTTGTTTCTTTGCGATTGTCGGTAACGCCGGATAAAGTAACTTATGCCTTCAATCACACTGGATTTATGCCCTTTGGGTCAATGCAAAAACTAGGTTAGGAAACAGCTAGAGTTACGCCCTTTTGATATGTTATATAGTTCGACGAGCTGAATCGAATGGGACAATATAAACTAAAAGGAATAATTCATATATGCCGTTATTCACTGGAGGCACTGAATTCTTTTTTTGATTGTAAGTATATACATATAGATTGGTCCCGTTTTTATCAGAACGCAGTGCTGATGATTGGATCCATGAGGAATCGAGATAACTCCTCAAATCTTAAAGGTATATATGTATATATAATAGTGATTTTAGTAGTTTAATTAACAAAATCAAGCATTTTCATTTAAAAAAGTGACATTTGATGAAGTGGAACTGCTGATGATGATCAGAACGGAACTCTACGACGAATAGTTAACGTTTGGCGATTTGTCCTCTTCATTATGTTTGTTAATCAAGTTTTTTCATTGTGGCCCGGCCTCCCCAATCAAAGTCGTTTTTTTTCTTAAATATTATTAAATGTTATTATAACTCTTTTTTTTACTTGATGTCCGATTGGACGATAATTTTGTTTTTTTTAAGGGTAAGTGCTATTTCCAATTGCCTAAAACAGCTTAATTAACTAAGCCGCAAATATACGTCTAGTATTCAAATCTTATAACAATAAGCACATCGACGCAACCCTCGTCAACACTCGACCAACATCAGTCGTCATGTGCGCGAGACATAATATTTTTTGAAATTGCAAATATGAAAACGGGCACAGCTGGTACATAAGATCAATATGTAAAGTTCGAATGGCGCTCTTTATTTATATTGATGTATTCCGCCTTCGGGGCGAAAGTCGCGTAAATAAAAAGCCTCCTCTGACACCTGTGTAGCTAATCTCATGCAATATTCATACAATTGACATCCTCAGGAGGGCCCGCGTTTATATTTTATTTTCGATTGAACGTCAGTATTTGAGTTTCGGATTCCCACAGTAGACAATAATAAGAATAGGAATAATCTTTATTGACATAAAAACCTAGTATAAATGTAAGTAACATTTCAACAGTACTCTAATACCCTATGAGAAACTTATGTATTAGGTTTGATGCAATTTGGCGATGATACTTTTATACAACGAAGTAGTTCTCTATGTGAAGCTGTTGATCATATCAGCATAATCCGACAAGAATTAAATGTGTTTTTCTAAGTTCCTACTAATCTAATCTGGGTACAGGACCAACTTAGACTTTCATAATTATATCATACCCCTTGTTAGTCACCTCTCATCAGGAGAAACTTCGGTAAATGGTTCTTACTACACACAGACTACACAGACTAGTCGTCATTTGACAGATTTTTTACAAGGAGCGCGGGACCACGACACATCAGCGCAATTTTATTTGTTAATTTCTACGAACCGAACAGTATTCTACACCATTTTGTAGTATAACAATCCAGGTTAGTCCCTATCCCTATAACTGATTTTTGTGGATATTTTTAATGATCAAAAACGTTAACTCAAACGAAATAATCGGTTGCGCTCTCATACTAGATTAGTACGGGAATGCTGATGTGTAGTGATTTCGAGTTGTACTTATGATCTATCTAGTGGTTGAGGTTATCTGTGCTACTACAGAACTGTCGAAGTTCAAGTCATATATGATCGTTGTTATACCAATTTCTTTGTTATATGAAAAAACATGACATTCCAGACTTATAAACAGACTAAAAAACTAAACATAGTTAGGTAAAGCCTGACTAGAAATATATGATCATTGTCAAGAAGGCGCTATTATTCTCATTTATATTGCAACAGTTCAGTATAGACATAGAGCGTATTATTCTATATGGTATGGTGACATCTTTATTTGTTTACCTATCAGCTCTGATGCTAATTTCAAAATGTTTCAAAGCGAAATAGTCTCATTTTCCGAGCGTATTATTCATAGCAGTTTATTATATGTACTATTTACAACTAGACGGGCCCGCAGCTCCGCTCGCGTGAGTAAAATATATCTTATGTTTCTTACGCGTAAGTAAAATAAATCTTATGTTTCTTACGTGTAAGTAAAATATATCTTATCTTAATAGTATAACTAATGTTTACTCAAATACCGACACCTTATTATGTTATCTATCATTAGGCAAACTTCAGCATTCAACCCTGTCAGGGATCATAACTATCATACTTCTTATTTGTAACAGTTATATATGTAACTTAGTTCGCTTCTTTCTCAATAGCAAAGGAAAGATTATATTTTTTCATCCACATATTTAGTTATTGAACACTCAATAAAATTATGATTTATGGAAGCCGCTCCAATTTAATTTTACGTTTGTGTGTCAGCAATATGTGCCAGCATTGTCACTGCCTAACCAGACTTAAAATTATGTGAATTATACATTTTACATAAGATCCATTGATCCTAAATAAAATTCGTGTACCTACCCAAAAGTTAATTTTTCTAGGTTCTCAACCTTTAAATTTGCTCACGTTTGTATTTTTTGCATAAATTTGTTAAATTTATAAATGAATGTTATTTTTTTTCTATTTCAATTACAATAAGGTATTAATTTTAATGCTCTGAGACCAACCTCGGAGTATCACGGAGGATTTCTCGCCGCGGTATTGACGTTAGAGGATACCGCGGCGGGAGGTGCCGACATGCCACAGCATCCACCAATATGCGCCAGAGTCTCCCGAGTGTGCTGGTGAAGCGAAGCCTCAGGAAGGGAAGGCTTAGCGTAACTCAGCAGACGACGGGTTGTACACCCGCACGCTGGTGAGGAGAATCCCTTTTGATACCGTATACCATGGGTATAGCGCGTATGCCGGAGACCTCCCGACTCGCGAGCCCGAGCGCGCGTCAACGGCCGCCAGCCCAGCGCTGATGGGCGCGAGCGGTATCGTGGAGGATGTTCCCTTGTCACTGTCAGTGCGCGCTGCTCTTTGATAATCTCCGCTACCGTTCGCCGGTTTGCGCAGGTGTTTAAACTCAATCGCAAATTGAAATGATAAGTAAGTTATCCATGCCCGCCATGCTCTTGGCCGGTTTTTGTAATAAGATACACAATTTTAATTTATATCTGATTAAAAGTAAATTTCAACTTAAAATATAAAACTATACCTACTAACAGACTATTTTAAAAATATGTATAGGATACCCCGTCTTAAACGTCCGCCCGCGGCATGGACCCATTACGCTGGCGGCGTTACATCTCTGTGCAGCTAAGGAGCTATACGCTGGGAGAGGTGCGCGCCAGATATATGTTCCCCTGTAATTTCGACCAGACCAGACGTGACAGTGGCCCAGTATCTCTAATAATAAGTTAATACTTACAATTCTTGGTATTTCCTCTATAATCACTTATTCCAGAAATAATTTCAGGCGGCCGGCAATATAGACATATTAAACCATCATCATAACAAAAAATAATTATGAATTGACATAAATATCCATTTATGTCCATTTTGACATTTGTCTCACAGAGGTTGACAATGGGTTTAAAGCACTTTTCATTTCATTTCGAGTAAAAAAACACTGATATAACTGTATACCAACATGACAAATATAATTAACTTACGTCAAATAATGGGCTACTTAAACTTACTTAAGTTTAGCGAAACGAACCGAGAGTTGCCGAAAATGACCGATGATCGTGAAATGAAGAAATATATGAAAATTTGTTTAGCTAATTGTAAAATAAATACGCAGCGCAAGCGGTAGTTTTTACGCTCTTGTTCTATTCTCATATTTAGACAATAGATTTGCATAGTTTTTTCCAATGATATGTGCGTTGTATTCGAGAAACGTGTCAAGGAAGTTCCTAAAATTTGGTAAGGCGCCATCTCGCTTCATGCCTCGTTTTTTATCCCGTTCTGGTTTTTCGTTTTTATATAAGTAGATATTTCGGTCATGACTATGGATAGTTTTGGTAATTTTTTGTGGCTTATTATTTAATGTTCAATACATTATTATTATTCAAATAAACCGCAACAATGACACTAACAACAGCGACAGCCTATCATATGCACTCACACATGCATATTATCCTGTCATTAAAATTATTGCCAGTGTAAGAAATTAATTCCAATGAAATTCAGCAATATGGCGCATGATCATATATTTCTGATCAGGCTTTACCTACGTATTGATAGGTACCTATTTAGCAGAAAATGAGGTCCATAATTTAACGTCAGCACTTTAATTTTAATCCTTACAAAAAGAACCCAAAAATCCATTTAAATTCAGTGTTAGACTCAAATTAAATATTCACACGTGCTCGCAAGCAGGGGGGACATTTCAATTATAAAAGCATGATCTTCATTTTAAATAATTCAGAATGAGAAAACTGTACTACTGTGACTGTAGTGGTCTTACACGACACTTCCGACACTTTATTTTGTATACAGAACATCACGTGACCTCCGAGGATCACGTGATGTTATCTATACAAAATAATTTTTCACACCACCTGCTCGACAATGCCAAATTATATATCATGCAAACCTCACCGAAATCAAATCATTATAGCCCTTGGCTTTAGCCGGGTTATAATGTTGTACTAAATCTCATTATAACCCGCTGGTTAATAATGTGATTTCACTTCCCATAGTTCTTATTGTTATGTGCTTAAAGTCTAATTTGGTAAAGTCCGCAGGGTGCACAGCCCCGCGACGCCAGCCGGGGCCCGCGCCGCCGCGTCGAACTGATTTGAAAATCGAATTTATTCGGAAAATCGTGCTGGCCACCTTTTTTAAATACCTAAAACAAATGCCGCGAGTGTCATAAGACGCTGCAGTATACGGAGTAAAACTGCAGGTTCTATAAAAATTGAAGATAAAATTTGAATAAAATGGACTAATGTATCAAGAATCAATTTTTAGGGTTCCGTAGCCAAATGGCAAAAAACGGAACCCTTATGGATTCGTCATGTCTGTCTGTATGTCTGTCCATCCGTATGTCACAGCCATTTTACTCGGAAACTATACGACGTATCTGAATAAAATTTACACATAAGGTGTATTTTGTATGCCGCTACTTAGTTATGTAGATTTGAAAAAAAAAAATTAGGGGGGGGGGCGCTCCATACATGTAACTATTTTTTTTTTTGACTAAATATCAACATATGACACATCAATGATAGGTCTTTAAAAAAACCATTGAGGTTTCTTTGACCATTTTGTGATTAAGTGAATATTTTCTGAAATAATCGCTTCGAAAGTCAGAAAAATTGTGCCCCCCCCCCCCTGTAACTTTTTAACCGTAAGTCCAAAAATATGAAAAAAATTGAGGAGATGCGTCTTACCATATACTTTCTACGCAAATTGTTTTGAACATTATCGGTTTAGCTATTTTTGAGTTATCTTTATCTCCAAAAAACCATAGGCACCAGATACGACCTTTTGGTATTAGTTTGGTTCCATTGAAGGTACGGAACCCTCCTATGTGTGGTCCGACACGCACCTGGCCGGTTTTTACTTTTGATTTACTTTAATAAAAATCCGTTTCTAGTAGCCTTAGCTATTTTATTGTCTCGCAAGAGGTGAGAAAAGTAGAGTATACTCCTCGGGGATAAAGCTGTTTTTGTCACGGGCGCGCTTGAACCCCTCACTGCACTCAGGACACGCAGGACTCGCTTCGCTCGGGAATTAACTCATAAACCCCTCGCTGCGCTCGGGATTAAAATCTGGAGCCCTTCGTTACGTTCAGGATTCAATATTGCGCCCGTGACATAAAACAGTGCTTTATCCCCTTGGTGTACAATCTACTATTAAACAAAAAAGAACCGACTTCACTATAGGTGGCTATAATAGTTGAAGAGTTCCCTCGATTTCTCCAGGATCCCATCATCAGATCCTGACCTGGTTACAATGGGACTAACTGTGAAGTATAAATCTAACAAACGAAAAAAGAATTTTCCAAATCTGTCCAGCCGTCTTTGAATAATCGGTGAACATACATAAAAAAATATAACTAAAACAAAGATACCGACGATTTGATAACCTCCTCCTTCGAAATCTTGAAGTCGGTTGATGAAGTGTCGTCTAGGACGCGGACCGCTACAGCGTGAACCATCCTTTATCCTTAAAGAAATTATCGATACGAGCAATGTTTAGATACATTCTAATCAAGTTTTAACTTTGCTTTAACGATCTTAATGAAAGTTATTGTAGAGAGGAAGATTTAGAATAGGAACAAAATACATTTATTTTTGGGACGAATCGCTCTCTAGGTTTTTGAAGTACTAGCCCAATGCCTAATTCTTACTCGGTTGCCGAGATGAACATTTTCATAAAAAAAAATGTTTATTTTACAATTTTTGTATTTTCGATTCACGAGGTTTATTGGTCTGATTCTCCAGGTTAACAACTAAATTAATATTAAATCACGATCATATTTCTAACATTGGAATTCATCTGCAGTAAGCGTCGTTTATGTCGAGCCCACTTGAACCCTTTACCCTTTTAAAGAGTTTTTTACGTCACGTTTAAGGGACCTGTAAGAGGCTCAAGATGTCGCAAAATATTTATATTGCTACGTCAATTACTTGCAATCTTCGCGTAATGACGTCAGGAAAATAACTGAGAAATGGTAAGGGTGTTTTTAGGGTCCCGTAGCCAAAATGGGAAAAACGGAACCCTTATAGTTTCATCATGTCCGTCTGTCCATCCGTCCGTATGTCACAGCCATTTTACTCGGAAACTATAACACGTATCTTAAGAAAAATTTTGACATAAGGTGTATTTTGTATGCCGCTATTTATTGTGTAGTTAAATTGCAGTAAAAATATTTTTAGGGGGGGGGAGGGGGGCGCTAATTATTAAAAAAATTGAGAACATGCGCGCAATCACATACTTTTTACGAAAATTGTTTTGAACATTATCGGTTCAACCATTTTTGAGTTATCTCCAAAAACTTCTTGCTAGGCATCAGATACGACCTTTTGGTATTGGTTTGATTTTTATTCCATTGAAGGTATGGAGCCCTCCATTATGCGTGGTCCGACACGCACTTAGTCGGTTTTTTTCTTTTATACGGGTTAGTTTATTAATTTTTGGTTTATTTTCAATTTTCATTTGCTTTTGCAACACCTACAATTCTGTTAATTTACAAAGGTTTCCGCTTCCCAATGGTTGTCTGAAGAGATCGCTTGTTTGTAACTTGACTATACTTTGTTTCTTTAATTTGAGGTGTGCAATAATAGTAGTTTATGAGACTGCTAGAAAATACCTAATTAGGCACAGTTTCATATATTATTTTATCTACACACATATTATAACTCTTTAATAACAAGTTGAGATTCATTACAATGACAGCCGTTGCATCTCCATCGCCAATAAGATTTCAAATCATGACCAACTAGATGGTCAGAAGTACGAATACTTAGAATAAAATAAAAATTGTATATTTGGTGGCAAAGAAAATAATAATTATTTGTAAACTTAATCAATTTACATCTTAATCCTAAAGTACAGAACACCATAAAGGTTAGCTAAAGATTCTTTACCATGGCGTTCGTTTTCAGGGCAACCAAGAGGAGAGAATGAAATTTAACTAATGCTAACAACCTAAAATTAACGATTGAATAGAGAGGTCGCAACGCAAGTTAATTAAAACCACAATAAATGAGAAAACTATAACTAGAATACAGGAAAAGCACGCGCGTAAATAAGTGAACTTAATATCTAGAACTAACTAGTACCTACAGTAGATAACCAGAAACATCAGTTCAATGTGTTTGTAGTTTGAAGGTCGATTAAATTGAATGATAATGTTCATTTTGAAGGACGCTAACGGCTTGAATTTACATTCAAATTTCGAACATATTCTGTAATCACCGATTGCTCACCCTCCACCAGTGACCGTAGGTTTGGCTCGTTCCTCGCTCAGTGCATTAAATTTAAGATTTATTGCCATTCAGAGAGGTAAAGTAGCCAGCCTTACGGGCACCCTACCTGGTGGGAGCGGGATTTGTGATTTTAAAACAGGGCCCAGGGTTAAGTTAGGTAGGTTTCGTTAATTTCTATTTATTTAATTTAGTGTGTTTTAGTTTTTAGCATGTATAAACTTTGTATTTCTGAACATTGACAATTGAGTAATGGATAATTCAATTACCTAATCTAATAATCCCTTTGGCGAAAAAAAAACTGTCATTGTGAAACGTCGTCAATTTTCCTTTGATACATTGAATTTAAAAAAACATCATTTTAAAATAAAATAAATAAATATTGTCCATCTTACACAAACCGACCTAGTCCCACGGTAAGCTCAATAAGGCTTGTGTTGTGGGTACTAGACGACGATATATATTATATAATAGATAGATATAGATAAATACTTAAATACATAGGAAACATCCATAACTCGGGTACAAATATCTGTGATAACCACACAAATAAATGCCCTGACCAGGATTCGAAACTGGGACCTCCTGCTTCGTAAGCAGTATCACTATACTGACTGGGCTAGGAGGCCGTTAATATTATATACATTTTTAACACATTATAAAATATTTTTATTAAATATGTCGCAGTGGAATGACGAAATCCGGGATTGTTTACAGGTAGGTACGAGTAGAAAGTTGATTTTAGTAGTTACAGTCCTCCACCAAAGTAATGGAAATGCCATCAAAGTCAACAACCTATTCATAAAAAATATCTATGAAAGTACCCTTATTTACGAAACAATAAAATAAATTTGTTTTATTTTTATTTATTTTTCTACTCCTGTACTTTTATCTGTCATTTATACATTCGTCAACACCTTTATAAGAACATAGATAATACACTCGATGAAAAGTCTATCTAGTCTATTCCCCAAAATAACACTTGTTCTATAAAAGCGCCAAAATAGTATACCGTAATCGCGTGCAAACACGACTATTAATATAAAATTAATTACTGCCAACCTAAGAAACCTAAATAAACGCAACGTTTTTAGAAAAAAAAAAAACTTTAAAAAAGGAAAAATAAAAGAACCACAGACCTACTTCGTAGTTTTTTACGTTTCCCGTTCGTTTTTTGGGGCAAATTGCAAACTTTGAAAGTAATTTAGGTATTTTTACTAATCTCTGTAGCTCTTTAATAATTGATCAAATAAAGACGGTGTGTATTTGTGTTATGTTAGTATTAACAATATGAAAAATAGTGTTTTAAAAGGTAAAACTTAAATGATTGTTGATTATGTTGACAAAATAACTGCGATATCCATGAAGTTTTCAATTTCGCATTTTATGTAAAAGTAGTAAGTGTATTCGTAGAAAAAATATTGTATGCAACGTCGTATAAGTAGGTAAAAAAATGTTCGTGGCGTTTTTCTTAACAATTTTCGCCTACGGCTCAAATTGTTACCCACGCCACTCACCTTTTTTGACCCCTCTTATACAACTGTTGCATAATAGTAGTTTATGCAATAGTTGTATAAGAGGGGTCAAAAAAGGTGAGTGGTGTGGGTAACAATTTGAGCCGTAGGCGAAAATTGTTAAGAAAAACGACACGAACATTTTTTGACCTACTTATACGACGTTGCATACAATACTTTTTCTACGACTACACTTACTTTTACATAAAATGCGAAATTGAAAACTTCATGGATATCGCCATTATTTTGTCAATATAATCAACAATCATTTAAGTTTTACCTTTTAAAACACTATTTTTCAAGAATACTAACATTTACTAACACAAATACACACGTCGTTATTTGATCAATGATTAAAGAGCTACAGAGATTAGTAAAAATACCTAAATTACTTTCAAAGTTTACAGTTTGCCCCAACAAACGAACGGGAAACGTAAAATAAAAACTGCAAAGTATCTGTGGTTCTTTTCATTTTTTCTTTTTTAAAGTTTTTTTTTCTAAAAACGCTGCGTTTATTTAGGTTTTTTAGGTTGGCAGTAATTTATTTTGTCCTATATTAAAGTGCTTGCACGCGATTACACGATACTATTTTGGAGCTTTTATAGAACAAGTGTTATTTTGGGCAATAGACTAGATAGACTTTTCTTCTAGTATATTATCTATGTTCTTATAAAGGTGTTGACGAATGTATAAATGACAGATAAAAGTGTAGGAGTAGAAAAACTACTATTATGACGTCTCTACATCGGTGACGATGGTCCCAAATAACAGTATCGGATCTGAAAATGGCAAACATGCATGAAAAATATTTAATTGAATTTGTTCAATAAACACGTTCAACAACACCAAATTAACATAAATAAGTGGAAATCCGTATTTTTTTTAACAGTTTTTTAAAGATATTGCGGATTAAAAACGTAAATTTTTTTAATACTTCAAATGTATTTTCGAAACCTCAGTTCGATTACTTACGTTCTAACAAGAAAAAAATGTACAACAACTATATAGCTGAACGCATTTTTTCGTGCCTAAAATTACAAAATCCTTCCAAAAACGTGTTCTTTCCAAACAGTTTTCTGCAATTTTGAGGTCGGTGACGTCACAAACCTCACACTTTTTGTATGGGGCGTTTTGACGCGCGGCGCAGACGCCTAACGTATTTTCACATTTTTGACGTTTCAGGGCTATCATAGATAGTAGGTTTATTAGAGACATTTGAATCTACAGGGAAATAACTTCGAATGACATCTTCCAAAAAAATCATGCATGTTCCTAATTTGGCATTAAAAGTGTAAAATTTTGCTATTGATTAGATAGACATATACACCGTGTCCAAAAAGTTCGAATACACTTTGGAGGTCTTATAACTTTTTTGTACGAATAGTTATTGTAGTTAAATCTGTATTTTATTAAAGCTATACTAATATACAAAATATGCTGCAAATATTTTGGACTAACTCCAACTCTTACCTATTTTACTAGCTGACTACATTTTTCAACTCAATCTCACGCGGCACGCACCGCTTTCAAGGTTATTTCGTCCCAAATATGCTCGATATCTTTTTTTTCACTGTCCATATTTGCTATTTTATAATAATGTGACGTACAAGTGCCTACAAGGCATGTAAAAACATATCAAATCAATGTAATAAACGCAAATCTGGAGAATGGAGTGGCCGTTTACTTTCGGCAATATAATCATCGAAATTAGCTTTTCTCAAAGCTTGAACAACGTTTGGACTGTTTTGAGCACAATTTTGTGAGAAAATAATTTAATTTTTATTCCTAAACACAGTTTTCAAATTTTCAGGTGCGTTTTTCGACAAAAACCTCTGATTTATAATTTTCATTATTAATGTGCGACTTTATCGGTAATTATAACGAAATTTGGCCCCACATATTTAACTGAACCCCACACTACCACCAATAGTTCCCTCTGGAGTCTGGGAACATTAACCTCATGGTTTAGGCTGTTTTTTATACTTGCTGCTCACAAACGACCGTTTTGAGCATTGTAAGGCTATTTTAATTCAATGAGTTTCTCGTCAGAAAATCAACTCTTTCCTGCGTGCCAGGAATGTATTGAGTTGGATTATGTACTCTAATTTTCTCGATTGCTACGGAAAAACGATGAACTTCACGTTTATTGTAGCTATGATATCCAAGATCCACCTCCAAAATACCACGTAAGGATCTCCTCAAAATTTTCAGATCGGCAGTTGATTTTTGGATAAAGCGGCTTTTGTCCTCTAAACTCGCACTCTCACGATATTTAGTATTTTAATGGTTCTAGCTGCGTAGCTGACCAGATTTTTTCCTGTCTTCTAAAGAGGAGCTATTTTAAGACCTTCTCATTGTTGTGTAAACGAGATTGCGTTTGATTTCAAAAAGTTTTACCGCTTTGAAAAAACATCTTTGCAGTCGCCATTACGAAATTTTGTACTAAATTGTTAATCGAAAGTACTTCATTGAAGAGTGAAGACAAATTTCAAGTCCTTGGCATTTTTTACTATTACATTATGTTCAAGTTAACTTATTCTTTAGATTAATATAATAAATGGATGGCCTGCAGCCTGTATGCCTTCAGGGTCAACGCAAAAATATGTGTATTCGAACTTATTGGACAGGGTGTACGTTGTTTAATTTATATCTCCGCTTAACAACTGACTGTCCATAATTTAACCTGAAGGACATTTGACTTAATAAATGGCATTTGAAGTAAGGTCGACACGAACTGCCAAAACAAACAATAAAAAACCGGCCAAGAGCGTGTCGGGCCACGCTCAGTGTAGGGTTCCGTAGTTTTCTGTCCGTCACAGTAAGTGTCCCCACTTAAGAGTTTTTGAGAGCACGTCATTTCATTGTGATTTTTAGAAATTACAGGTACAATAAACACCTGCTTATACGGTTAAAACAAACTTAGTTCAGAAATTATTTTGTAGTTTTTTTTTCAAAAACTATTCAACCTATCGAGTTCAAAATAATTTTCCTAGAAAGTTTTTATAAAGATCTACTTTTGAGATTTTTTTCATATTTTTAAAACTTATGGTTCAAAAGTTAGAGGGGGGGGGGACACATTTTTTTTACTTCTGGAGCGATTATTTCCGAAAATATTTACATTATAAAAAAATGATTTAGTAAGCCCCTATTCATTTTTAAATACCTATCCAACAATATATCACACGTTAGGGTTGAAATGAAACAAAAAATCACTTCCCACTTTACGTATAGGGGTGGTACCCTAATAAAACATTTTTTTCCACTTTTTATTTTACCACTTTGTCGGCGTGATTGATATACATATTAGTACCAAATTTCAGCTTTCTAGTGCTAACGGTCACTGAGATTATCCGCGGACGGCCGGACGGACGGGCAGACATGGCGAAACTATAAGGGTTCCTAGTTGACTACGGAACCCTAAAAATGAGGCTAAATAACAGGTCTGACCGCTAAAAGTAAATCATTTAAATGTAGAATGGACCATTTTTGCGCCAAACCCGTAATGTGTAAATAGCAAAATTTTTCGATGAACCATTTATTTTTTTCTTGAACTTTTAAATTCCCTAATTTCCATATTCCGCCGTAGTAATGAGCATGACATGCACGCTACTCCATACGAAATTATAACTATTATAAGTTGAACAAAAAGAAAAAACCGGCCAAGTGCGAGTCGGACTCGCGCACGAAGGGTTCCGTACCAATATCTATAATCCGTTCTAAAGGTCGTTTATTAAGGGATATGTTGCGGCGCTTAGGTTATTTTACTATACTTAAGTTATGACTTTATTTTTTTTACTATGCATTTTTAAATTGTAACTCAAAAACGGCTCAACCGATTTCCTTCAATATAGTTTTAATTGAAAGTACTTATCAGGCCCACTTCTATGAATTTTACCAAATTTTTTGGACCCACGGTTCAAAAGTTAGATGGGGAAGGACGCCCCTTTTTTGAACTTTCGGAACTTTCTTTCTTACTATTTACGAAATTATTAGTATTATCCAAAAAATGTTTTAGAATACCTCTACTTTTTTTGAAAGACCTTTCCAACGATAACCAACACGATAGTGTTGAAGCGAAAAAAAAATCACCCCCCACTTCATGTGTATCCTAATAAAATATATATTTTGCAGCTTTTATTCTACCACTTTGTCGGCGTGATTCATGTACATACTCATACCAAATTTCATGACTTTTATTTTGTGAATTATACTCCAAACCAAACACGTTAATACTTAAATCATTTAACTTTTCAAATTTCCGAATATCAGTAAACTTGATAGGAAAAGGAATGTCACCAAACTTCAATTTCTCCTTGTATTTGACATAACAGTTCACCATATTAGCGTGATTGTTTTTCTTAGGTGGATATAAACCCGAAAGCAATGCCCAACGGAAACATTCATGATCATTGTTTTTGATGTTTATTACTGCTCTTTTGTTTGTTATATCACGTGGTAATTCAATATATGAAGAACCACGCAATGGCTTATATTTATTAACATTAACGTCTAAGTGGTTTATGTTTACCAAACTCCATCCACTATCTTTTCTTTCAAAGTTTGTTAATCTCTCTGTTATTTCATTTACGAGGGATATGAAAAAAAAATCTTTATCACTGCTCACATTAAAAAGTTGATTGTTTAATTGAAAATCAAATGTATTTCTTAACTGTTTGGTATCCTGACAAAAATTTGCATTTAAAATAAAATTAACTTTTAAAGCACAATGATCTGCAACTGATCGATTTAATAAAGTGAAAATTGTGTCTTTATTTTTTTCCAAAAACGATTCGGGGGTTCCAAAGAGTTGGTAATCATTTTTGTTACTTGATATTCTGTACATAGCAACCCTGTTTCGGAATGCATTTTCAATTAGCTGAACGTTGATTAATTCGCTGTCTGAACTAAGAACATTGTTTTTGTGGTTATTGCTTTTCAAATGGTTTGCTAAATATCTTTTTACCACATACACATGGCACACAGAACATTCAATTTTGTCATTATTTTTTGTGCTTACGTCAATACAGCAAGCTTGTGTTGTAGAAGTTTATGCTGAATCACTGCTAGTTGAAGGTTGACTCTTCTTTGTTGATGCCTTAGACACAGGATCCGTAGTTGCCATTTCTATTCCGCCTCCAACTTGTTGGGATCTAAAGAAATAAAATACAATATCACAAATAATATAATTACATCATTACTTATAATATTACCAGAAACAAAGATTAATAATAACTACAAAATACTGACTTGTATATTTCTTACAATGCAAACAATACGCCTGCATTGGTAGGACTCCGTCTACTTCATCAGTAGTTGATATATGAATATCCTGTGTTTGATTCCTATGACCCTCACATGGGGTATAATATGGTTTAATATCTTGATCTTCGAAAATTGAATCAGGTAATAAGCCATCAATAAACCACAATCGGATGTATCTATGAAATTTCTGGATTAAATATTAACTTTTTGCTAAAACTTGCTATCTCGCTACGTTCTAATTTAGGCTCAAGATAAAATGCCATGTTGCAAAACTGAGTCACACAACACCACAGGTACAAAACACTGAAACTTCAATTTGCTATAGATAATTTTAAAACTGGGGACCCACTTTTATACCACTATCACCTCCGTATATATAAGTCAGGTAAGGAAACATGTAACAACAGGTTTTAACTTAGATCACCCACCCCAACAAGATGCAAGGTAGGAGAAAAAATGTATAATGAATTAAATATTTACACAGATTGATTAACTTACATTTCATATTTTTGTTGACTTAGAGATTCACACAAATTATATATATAAGATATATATCTTAGTCTTCAAAATATTCCTTCTCCGCGTCTTCACATAATTGAAGAAGTTTAACATCACAATTATCATTTCCAATTGACATGCTATACATATAGATTAAAAATCAGGATAGTATAAGTTATTTATACTTTGAAATTTAAAGTGTTCCTTCAAATTCTATCTCTGATTAGTCAAAATTAAGAAATTTATTCACTTAATCGTAATTGCACACGTGATTTGCAGCTCACTTCGTTTCTAAAATTTACCCCCCAGCCTCAGCCTTTTTATATGAATTTGTGTTGAAAAAAAAGGTCACGGCTGGTGGGGACAGAGGACCACCTAGGTAGGCAGCGACGAGTTTAAACAGGATTTCGGGGACAGGTAAATTTTTGTTTGCAGCGGAATGTTTTCTAACAAAAGATTAAATTATCAAAAGAATTCTAAAGAATTTAAACGACAGATCTTTTGTGCATTTACTTTCTATTAAAATCGCGTGTGACTTCAAACCCGATGATTGATTTATATATTTCTCAGAAACGAATAAAAAGTAAATTATTACCTTCTTCAAAGGACATCTAGCAAAAAAGGTAAAGTTCTCAAGCCGACAGTACAAAGAAAAAACTAATAATAGAAATTGCGACTTTAAATTAGAGCACCAAAGGAGTCTTTAAACATCGCACCGCCCCACCTAACTGGTATAAACAGGATTGCAATAAATCACACACCGAATCCTACATTAACAAAAGATCTATATATTATAATAAATAATGGGAACTTCGTTTACGGAAACGTACAGCATACTTACAGGTTGAAACTTGTTCGAAACACAGTCATGTTTATCCACCAATAAATAGCATCAATAAATCGCAGTCGCAGCAATTCGTAAAATAGCAGTCGGTTGTCACATATACCAAAGTTATTTACGAGTTCAAAAAATAATAATAAGACAACACAAATATCTAGACTAGAAATAATCTAAAATCAATAAAATAATATTTCAAAAATTGGATTTGCATAAAATAATTTACCCAAAAAAAAATTAAGACAGCACAAATATCTAGACTGGAAATAATCTAGAATCAATAAAATAATATTTCAAAAATTGGATTTGCATAAAATAATAAATTTTAGGCAAAAACTGAAAACGAATAGATACTAAATAACTAAAATTGATGGGATTGAAACATATACCAGAAGTTTCATATTGTGCTGTAACACATATAGATACGTTGAAATTTGCATATATATTCGCGAAATGTGAATTAATTACTTAAGGTACAAATTTGATACCTACTCCAGTCCAGACAAATAAAGGGTAATGTAATTGTGTCAGTTCGCGGGGCTTGTTAAATCATTAAAAATCTCGTTAAGTTATATGACCGTTTCTACCCCATTGATTTCCGACCACCAAAACAATACCTAAACTATGGAAACTTTAGGTAGTATACCTAGTCTTTCATAAGGAGTACCCAATTAAGCAATTATAAAACCTATTGCAAATACGTAAAGAACAAACTACAACGTAGGAGTATGCCTCTACCGAGCTGGGTAACAATGCGATGTCGCCGAGTCGAGCTAACAATAGAGACAATAGAAAAAGGTGAGCAAGGGTTCTATTGTGGTGTCGAAGAGCGTGTATTGTTTAATTAGCGGAGTGCCTAAGTGCTGAAGGAGGCTCCGGGCACTGTTGAGACCTGGTGCAATCGATCTAAATGGGGGGCTAAACGTACTAAAACATACCAAAATTTTTTTTTTTTTAGGTTTCATAGCCCCGAAAAACCACCATAATCCCGAAAAACCATTGTTTTGGTGGTGGGAAAACGATGGGGTAGAAACGGTGATTCTATACTACTTTTTATTCTGTTTTTTAGTATTTGTTGTTATAGCGGCAACAGAAATACATCATCTGTGAAAATTTCAACTGTCTAACTATCATCATGAGTTACAGCCTGGTGACAGACGGACAGAGAGACAGACGGACAGGGGAGTTTTATTACTAATAGGGTCCCGTTTTTACCCTTTGGGTACGGAACCCTAATAATGGCGTAAACGAAAAAATGGAGCTATAGTTAGCTGTAAACAAAACCTGAATCTTTTAATGGAAGAGCATTCTTAGGACTACAATGGAACTGGCTGCCAGCTTCCCCGTTACAGTCCAACACGTATGCTATTCGCGTCCACAGTTGGAGCATCGCTACTTTTATCATAGTTTAGGGAATTGGACAGAGATCTATTTCATGTTCAAACGGTATTTAACTTTATTGCCAGTCCATTAATTTTCATATCTTATACATACGTTTCCGTGACAACTATACATGAGATTCTTGACGATATACTTAATATTAGACCAAATATTTTTAGTGTGCTGCCATTGAAAGCGACGTGTTGACATCATAGGTCTAATACGGCGACTGTCTAATATAGTTTAAAATTGGCTCCACATTAGATCATGGTTCCGGTATCGATTTTTGTTTGAGAGAATTAGGCAATTCCTGATTACGGGTGTTGGGTGCGGGGACTGAGGAGGGACGAGAGCGTCCACCGTCTTCCATTATTCACTCTGACTATCGCTGTGGCACTACAATTTTGAATTTGTAACAAGCAACTGATTTTGTATTTTCATATGTACTTGCGAAGGCAGATTACAGTACATTTTCTATTTTTAAACGATTTTTTATTCTGCCTGGTCCTTCTACATTTCCCAACAACGGGTACCTATATAAAATTTTGTGTGGGGGAGCTGGGTTCTTGTGGCATGCGTGTAGGGTTTGCAACCCGGTTCCAAAATGTATGGAATAATCCGTATCTGGAGCCGGATCCGAGTGATCTTATATTTCCGATCCGTCACGCAAACTAGAGATGCAACGGATAGTGGTTTGGCCGGATACTGGATACTGGATATCTGGCGGGACCGTTGGCCGGATAACCGGATATCCGACCGGGGGATATTCGGCCAAAAATTCTACCTACAGTTAAGCTAATTTAAGCACGCAGGTGGCACCCCATGCAGATCGCAACACGTTCAAGGAATTTTAAGCCCCCTAAAGTTATCTCCATTAACTATATTAATAATTTATAAGTAAATTATTTGGTGGTTTACTATGAAAATTCATTCCGTTTTTAAATTTTACTACGTGTCATTTACTACCCGGTTCCGACTGAATAGAAAATTTATGGCCGGATAGGCCGGATACCGGATTTTGGCCGGATATCCCTTGCATCTCTAGTGCAAATCCTACTTGCAACGTAAGTGACGTTACTTATTTTCTCTTCGCGCTCCCTGTAATATATATATGCTTTCAATTGAAAGTGGACTACTCTTTATAAATCTACTCTGCCTTTACGAGTCCTTAGTCGCCAGTTGAATGGGATGCCAGTGCAGATATATCTAGGCTATTGTATTCTCCTTGAATATTTATCAGGCGCCGCGGAAGCTCTCGGAGAGTCTGAGCGTAAAAGGAAGTGTCGCTTTATGGCCCGGTTAATCTCTGCTAGTGGCACCTTTGGAGAAAAAAGTGTGTGGGATATAGTGAGAAGTGTACTCGCTCGTCGAGCTATGTAGATACTTAACGTCGAAAATATTTCTAAAAATTATAATGATTTAAATTCAGTAAACATTCTGGAGCCAGATATTATTAGCCAGATATTCGAACAGGCGTTGGAAACTGCGCCCACCACTGGTACAAGTGGGGCTGGCGTGACTTCCCCCAATGCGTATGCGGTGACTCCGACCAAACAGTGGAACACATGGTCTTTGAATGCTCGGTCACCAAATTCAACGGACGGGTTGAGGACCTCGCGAAACTTAGCGAAGAGGCCATCGAGTATCTGAAGAAGGCTAATCTCAATCTATAGCTTAAACCAAGTACTTTTAATAAGTATATATAAAAATAATCCAGTGACTCCTAATTCAATTCAATTCAAAATTCAAAATAATTTATTTCGGAAGCAAGTCCATATTTGTTAGTATGATACGTAAGTCTAAAACATCTTAAGTCCTAATGTTAATAAAATACAATTAAAGGTTAATAAATTACCCAATGCTAAAAACTAACCTACCCTGGAGAGCAGTGCAGGTCATTCCAGTGCTGCTGGATACGACCTTGGAACCTGTCAACAATGGTATTTAGCAAGCCGTTGGTACTAGCATCGATTCTCCGTATTATGGATGCCACCCTTTTGCGTATAATAGCTGCAAAACCATCGGTGTGCGCATCTGCAAACATCCCCGAAGCACTACAGAATCGTGGTAGCCCCAACAGCATCCTAAAACCATTGTTGTATTGGACTCTGAGGGCGTTGAGAGCCTTCCGCGTATAATTAACCCATAGGCTGCAAGTGTAGAATGACTGGCAATATGCTTTAAAAAGTGTCACTTTTACACTACCTGAACACTTTGCAAACCTACGGGCCACCATATTGCATCTGACTAATGCCATACGATAAATAAATAGTAAACATTAACCAATCTTTTTTACTGAATGTTAAGCGATATGTTAAATTTTTAAAAATATAAACGCAAAAAAACGAAGGTTAATAAATCAAATCTATATGAAGGCTTGTAGGTACTATACGATTACAAACACGATTTCAGGAAATTCCTAAATGATGATAGGTAATGGTTAAATCATTTAAATGTATTCGTAATATCCCACCTAAACTAGAATTTATAATTGTACGGAGTGACTTGACAAGTCAACAAACACAAATGTTGCCGCAACTCGGCCAGTGCTGTTCTTATCTCAGAGAAATAAACCAATGGAGTGGTAATTGTCAGGCGTCCCCCTCTGCCAAAAGTACAAGACCACTGGTCGTAGCGGTTATATAAAACTAGTTGTCGGGCGTCAAACGCCATTCAATTAATGTCAGTCAGCGCGGAACGATCTGAGGTAAAAATGCCGAATTGCTGCGTGTTGTCATGTAAGAAAAGATCTGAATTATTTAGTTTATAGAAGGATAACGTTTCTTTTCATCTGTAAGTATAATTACGTCTAAATATCATCAAATAGTGCACAAAATTAGCAAAAAACTAAAACATATTGTCAATCAAAAAGTGTTACCACTTAATGGTACTACATCTGCTTTAGGGTAATTTTTAAACTTGACTCTTCATAGTACATTGTACCACTTGTACGAGGGTTGCTACTTATATATCCGGAAACAAAAAAACAAACAAACGTACACGGCTGAAAATGGTTTTATTGTTTTTCAAAGTATTCCCCTTGATGATCTATGCACTTTTGCATTCGCGTGAACCAATTTTTAAAGCACTTCTGCCACTCCGCCTGAGGTACCTCCATAACGTGTTGTTTGAATGCGTCGACAGCATCTTCAGCGGTCGAAAATCGTTGACCGCGTAATTTATTCTTTATATTTGGAAATAAATAAAAATCGTTGGGTGCCAAGTCAGGGCTGTACGGCGGATGACCCGTTAATTCCACATTTTGACCCTCCAAAAATAGAGTTGTTTCGCGTGACGTATGACAGCTGGCATTGTCATGATGAAGAATGATTCTTCGTCGCTGGTTAGTTTTACGAATTTGTTCAAATACTTCCGGTAAGCAAATGGTCGTGTACCACTCTGAATTAACCGTTCTACGGTTTTCTAGTGGCACTGTAGCTACATGGCCATTAATACCGAAGAAGCAGGCCACCATTTGTTTCAATGTACTTTTTGCACGAGTAACTTTCGTAGGGTTCGGCTCATTTTGAAACACCCATACCGTTGATTGTTGCTTCGTTTCGGGATCGTATGCATAGATCCAGGATTCGTCACCTGTATAGATGTTATAAACGGCTTTTGAGTCACCACGGTTATATTTTTTTAACATTTTATTGCACCATTCGACGCGAGCATCTTTTTGCTCTTTTGTTAAGTTGTGGGGTATCCAACGCGAACAAATTTTTTTTACAGCCAAATAATTATGTAATATGCTATTAATGCAGGTCATAGAAATACCCAGAGTCGCCTCTATCTCGCGGTACGTAACATGTCGGTCGTCCATTATAAGTTTTCGCACAGCCTCGATATTTTGTTGTACAACGACCGATTTCGGGCGACCTGCCTTAACTTCGTCCGTAAGCATACTACGTCCACGATTGAACTCACTAAACCAGTGATACACAGTAGTTTTAGATGGGGCTTCATCACCAAAAGTTGAAGTTAGTTGATCTATGCACTGTTGTTGCGTTAAACCACGCCGAAAATCATAATAAATCATAGCACGAATATTTTCACGAGTGAGTTCCATTCTTGCTGCGAGATGACATTTAAAACCCGTCAAAAACAAAACACGAGCGTTAATAAGAAAGAAAAAATATACCGGCCAGTACTTAAAAAAGTTCAAATTTTACCATGGAGGTCAAATATGCTATTTAAGAAGATTGTAATCCCGGTTTCCGGATATATAAATAGCAGCCCTTGTAATTTGCATACCCGATTTATCAATGAATTCATTCATAAATTATTTAGTTTACAGAATGATAACGTTTCTTTTCATCTGTAAGTATAATTACGTCTAAATATCATAATTAGCAAAAAACTAAAAAATATTGTTAATCAAAAAGTGTTGCCACTTAATGGTACTACATCTGCTTTAGGGTAATTTTTAAACTTGACTCTTCATAGTACATTGTACCATCGGGATCATAATTGCATACCCAATTTATCAATGAATTCATTCATTATTGAAAAAATGAAAAGATTAACGTCAGTACTTCAAAGGTAAAACTCATTCACACGTATAGCTTTTTTAATTATATATGTCGTCGAGGACCGCCGAGGCAGTAAGGTGGTTTGGAACTCAAAAAACTGACACTATAAGGATAACCTAGCCTATAGCACATTACGCACGGACGCACGGTAATGAAATAAAACATAAACACTGGTTTAACAACTGTATTGAATTCAAATCTTTATCTACACTCATACTGTAAGTACTCTAAAATGCGTTCAAAAACCGTAGACAATGACAAGCATTACAACAAACGATTTAACTATGATAAGTTTCTTATCTGCGGCAGTAACGTAATTTTAACTATGCATGCTCAAATATTGTTAAGCAATGAGTTTCAAATTTGGAACATCAAATTTGATAACATAATGTTACCGCCATGGCCAACTCGATTGGTCCCGCGTGAGCGCCGGCACAATCGAGTAGGCCATGACGGTACAATGGCGGTCATTCTATGGTTTCCGAACAATTAATTTAATATATATAATATGAGTGTAGATAAAGCAGTGTATGCAACTGTACGTAATTAGGCCTTAAAACACTCGTGTGATCTTATTATGAAATTCGCCTGCGGCTCATTTCATAAAACCACACTCATGTTTTAAGGACCCTTATTACGTAACAGTTACATAAACTACTATTTTAAAACCGTATTATGGGAAGGGCAATAAACTACTAATGGTTCGTAAAGGAGTCCCAAATGAGAAGAACCAGCGTAAGAAACTCAGCGTATGTGTGCTGTACGGCACAATAGCTGAAATTTGTCTATGGTCTCAAAAACCATACCATACCAAATTCAGTCAGCTACCATAAACAAATTTCCGTTTTAATAGACAAATTTCAGCTAGTGTAATGAATTCCGCACTGAATTCCGCTCTAATGTGTGGCGCCCCTTAAGTGAAATATACTTGTAGATGCTTGAAATAACGATATTCCTGTTAAGAAATTAATTCGTTCCTTTATTTTCACCATACATTTTATGTTTGTATGGATTATACTTTATTTATTATAAGGTACGTTATACACACTTATCCCCTTAAATAGACACTTTTTATTTCTGACTCTGGTATCACTGTACCTAACAGGTAAGTTTTAGTGATGGGACAGCACAATACTTAGGCTAATAATAATCTATTAATTAATTAATTGTACATATTGTATATATATGAATTGTTATTGTATAAAGAAATACTGTAAAAGTGATATCTTGCATGCCATTTTTGGTAGAACATAAGAAACGCTGTATTTACTTTTAACATCTTATGTAACTATGTTCTCGCAATAAAGAAATTGAATTGAATTGAATTGAATTGAAAAAATAAATGTCGATATTAACATTAGCAGTATGTTATACTTTTTATTTATAATAGTAAATGAAGAAGAGATAATAGAAATAGAAACACAAATTGGAAACAAATGCCCATTACAATCAAAATATCAACTGCGAAGGACTCTGGAACATTACGATGTCGCTAGTGACTGATTCATCATTGTTCATTACAGTGAAAAATTCACTGAGGTGGATAGAGGAACGTCTAGTGTAATTGGAAGCACATTGGAACGGTAATCTAAACACGTGGGTTCGAATCCCGTGATGTTCCATAGTGCTTTGCAGTTCATTGTTTCATTGTAATAGTTATTTGTTTCCAATTTGTAGTATTTTCCACTAAATATAAAAGCAAATAAATACACATCAAAATATTAACCCATTATAGACTAGCGGTCAGGGACCGGAACCGGTAACCAATAAAGGGGTATTAGATTGGGTATTTGATAGAATTGTTTTTAAAAACCCTATGAACTCGGTAAGCGTATCGTTTGACTTACCCGAACGAAAGGCTAACCATATAAATACAGTTAATTCGGGTAAGTGGTTACAACCCAGCATATGGTTTCCCTATCAGATAGGGTTTTTCAAATGCGATTAAGCTATTTTAAACTCTGTGACCAATACATTTAGCTTATTAATTATTCGAGCACCCTACGAGCTAAGCGCTGCCGGTATGGCGGCACGAGCGAGCCTACAAACAAACAAGAATCTTTTTGCATATGTTTTCGTACTTACGCCTTTGATCTAGACGCTATTATTGCTTGTTAGTGCGCTAAAAGATCGTTGTGTGGTGCCGGTGTTTTTGTTTTTGCCATTAGAACGTGACGGCTAGTGTCGATTCAATCTTAGACCCAGGCTTGTAGGAACCAAAATCAAATGCATATTGTGAAGTGTTAAAGTATATAATTTTGTGTTATTCTAGTTATAGGTAGTACTTTGTTTCAATGGCTCCAGCAAAATGTGACGCCGTTCGCCGATACTTCTAGTATAATGAAACGATCAATATCAGTCAGTGTTGGACACTCAAGAATAAAATCATTATTTGAAAAAAATATCGTAAGAATAAACTTATGTTGATTTTATTCCCGTTAAAATGGTTCAAAATAATTTCGTCGGGACTAATTCATATGCGAGAGAATAAAATAATTTATTCTTAGCAGAAGCTAAGAATAAATTATTTCATTACCTTTTATTACCTTTTATTTAATCATGCTTTTTATTTTAAATAATGTTCTGCGTATAAAAATGTAATCTGGGTTTTTCGGTGTAAGAAAACATCCTGTGGAAACTGGACCTAATCCCAATAAGGCGTAGTTTCCCTTATGCCCAGCAAAAGTTATATCTGTTTTAAAATCCAAGGTAGGCAGATATAGTCTTTTCACTTCTCATGCTCGTAAAGTTCGACTTTAAGTCGTGCGTGGACGACATTAATCGCATTTTAAGCTCTAGGGCATAAAGTAAAATTTTCTTCTAAGACTAAGAATGTGGCTCAACAGCGAAACTGAGTCAAAATATATTGCACAATTTAATTGAGCAGTAACATTTCGTAGAATACTGAAACTTGTTCTTTTATTATATTCTTGCTATAATTATTTGAATTGCGTGTTTTCTATAATTCATCATCATCATCATCATCATCAGCCTATATTAGTCCACTGCTGGACATAGGCCTTCCCTAATGAGCGCCATAGCGCCCTGTCTTCAGCTTTCCGCATCCAGCATCTGCCTGCAGTCTTTCGCAGATCGTCATCCCACCTGGCCAGAGGGCGTCCTACACTACGTTTGCCGAGACGCGGTCTCCACTCAAGAACACGTTTACCCCAGCGGTTATCGGTTCTTCGCGAGATATGGCCGGCCCACTGCCACTTTAGCTTGCTAATCCTTTGAGCTATGTCGATAACTTTGGTTCTCTGTCGGATGTATTTGTTACGAATCCTATCCTTCAGAGAAACTCCGAGCATAGCTCTTTCCATAGCTCACTGAGCGATTTTGAACTGGTGGACCAGCCTTACCGTGAGTGTCCACGTCTCAGCTCCGTAGGTCATTACGGGTAGGACGCACTGATTGAAAACTTTTGTTTTCAAGCATTGCGGTATGGATGACGAGAAGACTCGGCGTAGTTTCCCAAATGCTGCCCAGCCTAGCTGGATCCTCCTTTTGGCCTCCTTCTCAAAATTGTTTTACCTAACTGCAGGACCTGCCCAAGGTAGGTGTACTCAGAAACAATTTCAAGAAGGTGGCCATGTACGACGACCGGTCCCGGATCAATGTGGCCATTGATAATGACTTTGGTTTTATCCAAATTCATGCCAAGACCGATGCGTCGCGAGGCTGAAGCTAGGCCGTCCAGCATCTGGGTCAGCTCCTCTAGCGACTCCGCCATTATGACTATGTCATCAGCGAATCGCAGGTGTGAGATATAGTCGCCGTTTATGTTTATGCCCTTACCTTTCCAGTCCAGCGTCTTAAACATGTCTTCCAATGCGCTCGTGAACAGTTTCGGGGATATGACATCCCCCTGTCTCACCCCTCTGCGCAATGGGATGGGTTTAGACTGCTGGCCCTGTACTTGGACACTCATAGTGGCGGCTTCCGAGAGACATCTCAGCACCTCGATATAACGATAGTCTACTTGGCATCGCTGTAAGGATTCCAGAACAGCCCACGTTTCCACGGAGTCAAAGGCCTTCTCATAGTCCACAAAAGCGAGACACAGGGGCTGATTATACTCTTCGGACTTCTGTATAATCTGCCTCACTGTGTGAATGTGGTCTATGGTGCCATATCCTGCGCGGAACCCAGCCTGTTCCGTTGGCTGGAACTCGTCGAGCCTCCTGGCGAGACGATTCGTGACCACTCGTGAGAAAAGCTTATAGACGTGGCTCAGAAGTGTGATGGGTCTGTATTTTTTAAGGAGGGTTTTATCACCCTTCTTAAAAAAGAGCACCACCAAATTCCCGCTCCACGCCTTAGGAGTTCTCCCACTCTGAAGGACGGCATTGAAGAGGTTCTGCAGCTCCTGTATAACAGGAGCTCCTCCTGCCTTCAGAAGTTCTGTAGTAATACCGTCCTCACCGGGGGCTTTTCCATTTTTAAGCTGCCTCTGAGCTAACACGATCTCGTCTTGACTGATGTCCGGCAGTTCGTCGGTATAGTGGCGTGTCAGGGTGGCTCTGGAATCATGGTCATCTCGTTGAGAGTGGGGGGCATGTGCAGAGTACAGCCGGCCATAAAAATCCTCTATCTCGGCGGAGATCTCCGGCTTCGACAATACGGTCCTCCCGTCGTGCGTTTTAAGCTTCGTCAGGTGGCTCCTGCTAAGCTGCTGAGTGAATACTTTGGACCCTCGGTTTCGCTCTATCGCCTCTTCAATGAAGCGTGTGTTGGAGCTCCGAAGGTCGCGCCGTACCATCTTCGCAATTCGCTTGTTCATGTTTGACCTCTCTGACGAAGTCGCTTGGGTGGTCTCCCGTCTTCTTGTCATCAGCCCCAGAGTCTCATCCGAGAGTTTGGACTTTTTGCCAGTACGCTGTTTCCTGCAGAACTTGATACCCTCGTCCTTCAGCGTTTCGACCAGATTGTGTAGGGTCTCGTCAGCGTCATCAGTGGGTTCCAAGGCAACAAATCTATTCCCGAGAAGCTGCTGAAACTTCTCGGTGCCCGCGATGATTTGGATTTGGTTAGGCCGGAGCGTGGACTTCATCAGACGGTTTCTTTCAAGCTTCAAGTTGATATTCAGAGAGCCTCGGAGCAGTCGGTGATCAGATCCGGTATTGAACCTGTTGATCACTGAGACATCTCTGAATATGTGCTTGCTATCCGTCAAGATGAAGTCGATCTCATTTTTGTCACAGTGTAAGGGCTCTGCCATGTCCACTTCCTTTGAGGCTGTTTCTTAAAGAAGGAGTTCATTAAGAACAGCTCCTCTTTCTCAAGGAAGACGAGCATTTGCCCCCTGTGATTCCTAACTCCAATACCATGCGGGCCTATTCGGGATTCGTTGCCAGTCTGGATTCCCACCTTGCCGTTAAAGTCCCCCATAACAACGTTGAAGTGAGACTTGGCGGTGGTTTCTATAATTAAATAAATGAAATAAAATAAAATAGGAGTTGATAATAGTTAAGAAATGCCCCGAAATGGTTTTATGACTTGGCAGAAAACAAGTATCTATGTCTAAATTCACATGTTGAAAATTCAAAAAAATATATTAAAAAATTAATTGGTGGGAACCATATTTGTTTTCATTGTAATATTTTTGTTACAACTTGAAAATGAAAATGGAATGAAAATGGAATGGAAATGGAATGGAAATGGAATGGGAATGGAATGGGAATGGAATGGGAATGGAATGGGAATGGAATGGGAATGGAATGGGAATGGAATGGGAATGGAATGGGAATGGAATGGGAATGGAATGGGAATGGAATGGGAATGGAATGGGAATGGAATGGGAATGGAATGGGAATGGAATGGGAATGGAATGGGAATGGAATGGGAATGGAATGGGAATGGAATGGGAATGGAATGGGAATGGAATGGGAATGGAATGGGAATGGAATGGGAATGGAATGGGAATGGAATGGGAATGGAATGGGAATGGAATGGGAATGGAATGGGAATGGAATGGGAATGGAATGGGAATGGAATGGGAATGGAATGGGAATGGAATGGGAATGGAATGGGAATGGAATGGGAATGGAATGGGAATGGAATGGGAATGGAATGGGAATGGAATGGGAATGGAATGGGAATGGAATGGGAATGGAATGGGAATGGAATGGGAATGGAATGGGAATGGAATGGGAATGGAATGGGAATGGAATGGGAATGGAATGGGAATGGAATGGGAATGGAATGGGAATGGAATGGGAATGGAATGGGAATGGAATGGGAATGGAATGGGAATGGAATGGGAATGGAATGGGAATGGAATGGGAATGGAATGGGAATGGAATGGGAATGGAATGGGAATGGAATGGGAATGGAATGGGAATGGAATGGGAATGGAATGGGAATGGAATGGGAATGGAATGGGAATGGAATGGGAATGGAATGGGAATGGAATGGGAATGGAATGGGAATGGAATGGGAATGGAATGGGAATGGAATGGGAATGGAATGGGAATGGAATGGGAATGGAATGGGAATGGAATGGGAATGGAATGGGAATGGAATGGGAATGGAATGGGAATGGAATGGGAATGGAATGGGAATGGAATGGGAATGGAATGGGAATGGAATGGGAATGGAATGGGAATGGAATGGGAATGGAATGGGAATGGAATGGGAATGGAATGGGAATGGAATGGGAATGGAATGGGAATGGAATGGGAATGGAATGGGAATGGAATGGGAATGGAATGGGAATGGAATGGGAATGGAATGGGAATGGAATGGGAATGGAATGGGAATGGAATGGAATGGAATGGGAATGGAATGGGAATGGAATGGGAATGGAATGGGAATGGAATGGGAATGGAATGGGAATGGAATGGGAATGGAATGGGAATGGAATGGGAATGGAATGGGAATGGAATGGGAATGGAATGGGAATGGAATGGGAATGGAATGGGAATGGAATGGGAATGGAATGGGAATGGAATGGGAATGGAATGGGAATGGAATGGAAATGGAATGGAAATGGAATGGAAATGGAATGGAAATGGAATGGAAATGGAATGGAAATGGAATGGAAATGGAATGGAAATGGAATGGAAATGGAATGGAAATGGAATGGAAATGGAATGGAAATGGAATGGAAATGGAATGGAAATGGAATGGAAATGGAATGGAGTGGAAATGGAGTGGAAATGGAGTGGAAATGGAGTGGAAATGGAGTGGAAATGGAGTGGAAATGGAGTGGAAATGGAGTGGAAATGGAGTGGAAATGGAGTGGAAATGGAGTGGAAATGGAGTGGAAATGGAGTGGAAATGGAGTGGAAATGGAGTGGAAATGGAGTGGAAATGGAGTGGAAATGGAGTGGAAATGGAGTGGAAATGGAGTGGAAATGGAGTGGAAATGGAGTGGAAATGGAGTGGAAATGGAGTGGAAATGGAGTGGAAATGGAGTGGAAATGGAGTGGAAATGGAGTGGAAATGGAGTGGAAATGGAGTGGAAATGGAGTGGAAATGGAGTGGAAATGGAGTGGAAATGGAGTGGAAATGGAGTGGAAATGGAGTGGAAATGGAGTGGAAATGGAGTGGAAATGGAGTGGAAATGGAGTGGAAATGGAGTGGAAATGGAGTGGAAATGGAGTGGAAATGGAGTGGAAATGGAGTGGAAATGGAGTGGAAATGGAGTGGAAATGGAGTGGACATGGAGTGGAAATGGAGTGGAAATGGAGTGGAAATGGAGTGGACATGGAGTGGAAATGGAGTGGAAATGGAGTGGAAATGGAGTGGAAATGGAGTGGAAATGGAGTGGAAATGGAGTGGAAATGGAGTGGAAATGGAGTGGAAATGGAGTGGAAATGGAGTGGAAATGGAGTGGAAATGGAGTGGAAATGGAGTGGAAATGGAGTGGAAATGGAGTGGAAATGGAGTGGAAATGGAGTGGAAATGGAGTGGAAATGGAGTGGAAATGGAGTGGAAATGGAGTGGAAATGGAGTGGAAATGGAGTGGAAATGGAGTGGAAATGGAGTGGAAATGGAGTGGAAATGGAGTGGAAATGGAGTGGAAATGGAGTGGAAATGGAGTGGAAATGGAGTGGAAATGGAGTGGAAATGGAGTGGAAATGGAGTGGAAATGGAGTGGAAATGGAGTGGAAATGGAGTGGAAATGGAGTGGAAATGGAGTGGAAATGGAGTGGAAATGGAGTGGAAATGGAGTGGAAATGGAGTGGAAATGGAATGGAAATGGAATGGAAATGGAATGGAAATGGAATGGAAATGGAATGGAAATGGAATGGAAATGGAATGGAAATGGAATGGAAATGATATGGAGATGAAATGGAGATGAAATGGAGATGAAATGGAGATGAAATGGAGATGAAATGGAGATGAAATGAAAATGAAATGAAAATGAAATGAAAATGAAATAAAAATTAAATGAAAATGAATTTTTCAGTAAAAAGTATATAACCGCCATCTTGGATTATAAAACAGAAATAATTTTCGAAATCTACATCCCCTGATTATAAATATTATTTGAAATGGGGTATTTACCTCGCACCCGAAATATCGGGTGCCCAAAATAATATATATGGTAAATACCCCGTTTCAAATAATATTTATAATGTGAATGACTATGTGAGCTTCAAATCGTATATCCCATAATTAGCTGAAAACGACTACCAATCCCTACGCCAATTCATGGTATTAGGTTGCCAAGCGGACCACAGGCTCAACTGAGCTGTGGAAAAAGCCGGGACAACGCTAGGAAGATGAATGTATTGGTTTGTGTCAAATCGATTTGAATATGAATAAAAATTGTGTTTTTATTATTATTCAAAATAATTATTGCCCAACTAATCAGTACGTGCGAACTATGCAAAAATAAACTGAAGGTAAGACACATTTCTTTAACAGAAATTATTTTATTTAAAGTTGTGTACGCGAGCAGAGGACTGGACTGTGAGTGTGACTTTTCCAGAATGAATAAACGACAGCAAATCTAATATTCACTCAATTTGTTCCGCCGCCACCTCTCCTGTTACATTTCAAATGAGAAAGATAGAACCGCCTGCCTGCGTGGAAAAGAGACAGGAAAAGGGTAGCCCTATGATAGGGTAAGCGGTAAATATTAAAGCTATCTTTACCCCATTCGACTCGGAAACCACATTGAAAGGGGTTAAGCCTATTCAAAATGATTTCCATATCGATAGGGTAACCCAATGATAGGGTAACCCTATCATTAGGGTAAGACTTTATTAGGGTTACCGTATCGAAACGATTAATCAAATGAAGGGGTTTTCCGGTCCCTGCTAGCGGTACCATTTATTTACGACTTTTATTTTTGCGTGATTGGCCAAATTGTGACGCGTAAGACGGGCTCTTATTGGCGAAAGTTGATCTAGGAGACATAACGCTGCCGATTGTTAACCTAAAACAGTACTTATTTACATCAGTTGCGTGTGATTGAAGGTCAAAGTTAAAATCTTAAATTTTGCGGGAAAATGTTTACGCCGTTCAAGTAAGTTACAATATTTAGTTTACTAACAGATAAATAACGAATGTTATTGCAAAATCGTTTAATTTAGTAACATTGCTTTAGTTTAATTTATTTAAGTAATGCCGGTAGGTATAAATATTATAACTACCGCGTGTTAAAGTTACTGGGCCGCGATTCGAAAAATAAACACACACACTGGACAGACACAGCTCCAACCCAACTCAACTCAACGCTATAACGACATTGACATTTGCTATTCGAACAGATTTTCATTCAACATTGGTCTCACATTGGTCTGACATTGGTCACACATTGGTCTCACATTGGTACAACATTGGTACAATGTGTGACCAATGTCAGACCAATGCGAGACCAATGTTGAATGAGAATCTGTTCGAATAGCAAATGTCAATGTCGTTATAGCGTTGAGTTGAGTTGGGTTGGAGCTGTGTCTGTCCAGTGTGTGTGTTTATTTTTAGAATCGCGGCCCTGGTACCGTACGGGATCGCTAGGCGATTCCCGTGCCATTTTTTCATCAACCTTTCGTTTTATATCTGTTAAGTAGTTTTATTGTTTTTAGTAATACACGATAGTGATTTGACATTTTATCGAAAGATCAAATGAAGTATTATTTAATAATCATATTTTATCGTTTTTTATAAAGTTTTGTCATATGTCACTGGTGGACGTCCGCCAACATCTAAATATTCCAGAAGTGAGAGCCGTGTCAGGGCCGCCATAAGGTACGATGGTCAAAACCACCTTCTCATTCCTTCTCAGAAGCGACAAAGACGAGACGTACGAGAACTTTCAGGCTAGGTCGAGATTGGAATGCTCGAAATGTGATGTAGGATTATGTGCTGCATGCAACTACCAATTTCATGTAAAGTACCTAAACTATTTTTTGTAACGTCTCGGAACCTCATTTATTAAATAAATATAGTAGGTAAAACATGCGTACTGTATGTTATTAACTTGAAACCGAAGAGGCTGATATTAAACAAATAATATAATCATATTGGTACTCTTATTAATTTCATAGTTGACTGCGCCGATGTTATCATAGTTATAGCTCATATAATTAAATAATATATACTTATTTTTTCTGTACTAAAACATATCTTAAACGCACCCCATCATTTATATATATATTATACCTGGAACTCTTTCCTATTTCCCCCTCCACCCTCACCTCAAATGTCAGTTCGAACGAAATATCCGACCGCGCGCGCTGCAAACTTTATGCATTACGCTAAATAAATCAAAAACGCAAGTGAAAGGAGTACTCCAAGGATTTCAGTGATTGCAAAACTATCCCTAATTGTTGTGAAATTAAGTGTCGTGTCTGTGCCGACATAAGAACTCAAAAACTGGAGAGGCGGTCTTCGTGTGCCACGAGGTATGTCCTGCCCTTCCAAGTCCTTGGTCCTTCGAACCGGATACCCTGATCCTTCCCATATATACATATTTCTATCCACTCATATCTATTTACGCTAATTACACACTCAAAAGTATCATTTACATATATATTTCTTGAAAATAAGCCAACGCATCGCCATTCTTTCAAACTTTAATTTGAACGCATCACGCTCATATTGTGTTATTTCGCTGTAAATTATCTCTAAATATCAATTATCTAACACATTATATTAGTTTAGAAACATATTTCAAGTGTATCACGCATATTTCACATAATTTAATTGTAAAAGAATTGTTCGCTGCGCGCGCGATACACCTACCTACCCGCCATATTGCAACTTGCAATACGTGCTTCGCTTACGTATTTCGTCGATCGCCGCCGTTTGAACTTTCAACTTATTTTTCATTTCTACACATTAAATTACGCATAAATAAATAGAAATAATTTATCAATATGGATAAGAAAGGTAACGAAAGTGATTGTTCAAGTGACGTCGATGTCATGATAACTTTTTTGGAGCATAAAAAACAATTTATGTTTCAAATTATCCAGGAGGTTTATAACCTAAGTCTAAGGGTATCTGATGATGTCACACGCACACAATTCCTAGCTAGGGCTCAATCCGTAGATAAAACGCGCTCAGAGTATATAGAAACTGTTGATAAACTTATAATTTATCAACTTAAGGAAAATCCAGAGATTCAGCCGAGTTATAGTATCCTCAATACGTTTGATGAGTTATATTGTTACATTAAACAAAAGGAAACTACCCTGAGACAAAAGTTTGAGTATCAAAAGAAAAATAACAATTTTAACACTAAATTTCCTCCACTACAACTCATAGGTTTTGATGGAACTCCTACTAAATGGCCAGTATTTTATGAAAATTTCCGTAGTGTCATACACACAAATACTCGTCTCACAAATGCTGAAAAAGTCCAGTATCTGATGGGATGCCTCTCCGGGAAGGCATTGAATGTGTGCTCCGGAGTAACCGCTACCTCTGAAAACTATGACATAATATGGCAAGCTCTTCTAGCTAAATACCAGGATACTAGGGTACAGGCTTCTGTTTATTTAGATCAAATGTTACAACAGAAGACTGGACAGTCCGTTGATAATATGTTGGATTATTTCTGTTCCGCTGAGGCAGCATTACAGCGCTTAAATCTTGATAATTTGTCAGATTTCATGATAACTCATATTGCCTTAAGCAAGCTTGATAAATCTATGATTGAACTATTTGAACAAGCTCACAGACATATTCCTAAATTTAGCGATTTAAAGAAGTTTTTAACTGAACAAAGTAAACTGCAAGTACTACACGCACCCTCTCGCTCTCAAACTTATACTAATAATAATACCCGCGCTCAATTCAATAAACCCGCACCGCAAATTAATAAAATAAAAACATTTTGTACCCAAGTCGCAGTTCCTCAATCTCAAACGTCTAGTCAATCTGACAATAAGACTCAATCTCGACCATGTAAAGTATGCAACTCTCAAGACTCTCATCCACTGTTTAAGTGCGAACATTTCTTAAAACAAAACACGCAACCGCGCAACGACATTGTTCGTCAACACACATTTTGTATAAATTGTTTAGGTTTTCACCATATTAGTGCAATGTAAATCAGCAAACAGGTGTTCAATTTGCAACCGAAAACATCGTTATTGCATTATGAAACCCGTTCAAATGCATCTCAGTTCCCGCGATCTAATTTTAACGATTCCACAGCTGATAACAGCAATAATATAAATAATAACAATTCAAAGGATTGCGCACCGATGTCGTCACATACCGCCGCTAATCAGCCATCCCCCTCGCTCTCGCCTCGTCAGTCGCACTCGCCTACGGCGAGTACTGCTCGCACGCACGGCGCAGGGCAGAAAGCGAATCCCGACGCAATGAATGTTAACAATAGCCACGCGTTATCAGTTACTATTCCTACGCAGAATTCAAACTGTAATACGTTAGTTTTGTGTCCGACTGCTTCTGTTAACGTGTATAATAATAATCAAACTCATCGCATTCGCGTGTTTTTGGACTCTGGGGCTGCTGATAATTTTATTACAAAGGCTTGTTGTGAACGTTTAAATTTGAAAGTTACTCCCGCGCCCGCCATTATCAATGGTATAGGTAAAGTTAAAGACCGCACTTATGGAATGACGCAATTCACAATACACTCTCGATTCGACTCACGCTGTTCATACACAATATGCGCACGAATTATGGATGAAATTACAGACTTTTTACCTGGCGCCGAAATAGAAAGGACGGACTTAGCCCACTTACAAGGTTTACCTATGGCTGATGACGAATATTATTTACCAGGTGAAATAGATTGTTTGATTGGCAACGAATTCTTCCCGCTCATACTCGGTTCAAATAAGGTGACCTCACCGAACTCTAGAGTTATAGGTACTGAAACTACTCTTGGATATATCGCTGGAGGAAGGGCCCATTTTCTTCCTCACTCGCTTAAAAATAAACCCCACTCATTAAACGCTCACTCACGCTCCGACGAACTCGCTGCGACCCCGCTAAATTTAAATAAAACTTTCTTTTGTCAAACTCAAGATGTCTCTCTCGATCAATTGACGCAACGCTTTTGGGAAATAGAAAATGTCCCTGATAAAAAACACTTTAGTCCTGATGACGAAGCATGTGAAAAACTATTTCAGTCAACGTACACGCGCGACAGCAACGGTACCTACACCGTTGCCCTCCCTTTCAAACACTCACCTGCCGAATTAGGTTCTTCTTATTCTGCAGCGAAGCACCGCCTGTTAAATCTCGAAAAGAAACTTGAATCAGCTGGATTACAATCCGATTATAACGAAACAATTCAGACTTATATAGACAAAGGTTATTTATCGAAAGTACCGAATAACTTTCAGGACACTGACGCTTATTACATACCGCATAGAGCTGTCTATCACCCAGACAAAGAAACTTCAAAGACACGCATCGTACTGAATGCTGGTTGCAAAACTACGTCAGGCAAATCTCTGAATGATTTACTTTATGTAGGACCTGTTTTGCAAAATAGTATTTTCGAATTGCTCCTTAATCTCCGCATGTTCTCAATCGCAATATCCGCAGACATTCCAAGTGAAACTTTGTCCCGAGCATCAATCATTTCAAAGGATTTTGTTTAGGTTTGATCCTAATTCACCCATTGAGATATATAAATTTAATAGAGTCTGCTTCGGTGTCTCCAGTTCGCCATATTTAGCTTTGCGTGTCGTGCGACAACTGGCCGAAGACAGTCGCGATTCGTACCCACTCGCCGCGTATGAAGCCGAAAATCATATGTACGTCGATGATTTTGTCAGCTCCATTGATGACGTGAATGCCGCTGAAAACACATATAAAGAAATGATCGCTATGTTCAAATCAGGAGGTTTCAATTTAGTTAAATGGATCTCAAATGACACTCAATTTATGTCGCGAATACCATCCGCACATAAAAGCCCGCTCGCTGTTAACTTTGATAATGACCCAAACGCTGATACCAAGATCGTAGGCATGCAATGGCAACCTACTGATGACAACTTTTACTTTAAAACAAATATAGATTTTCCTGAAAATTGTACCAAACGCTCGATCCTCTCTGTCACTGCGCGCTTATTCGACCCGCTAGGTCTCATTAGTCCGGTCGTAGCTTATATGAAACTACTCATTCAAGATTGTTTCAAACTTCAACTTCAGTGGGACGATGAAGTACCTGATTTCATTTTCATTCATTATTCATTATGAGCCAATATTGTCCCACTGCTGGGCAAAGGCCTCCCTCTTATTTTTCCACGTATCCCTATCCCCTGCAGTCTCCCACCAGTCTCTGTCAAAGGCGTCAAGCTCGTCCCGCCTTCTCCGACGAGGTCTACCGTGACGCCTTACAATCCGTGGGACCCAACGGGTGGCAGTTTTGGCCCACAGAGCATCCGGCATACGGCAGACGTGTCCCGCCCAGTCCCATTTAAGCTTGGTGGCAGTTTCAGCTACATCAGTGATTCGCGTTTTGGAGCGTAGTATTGTATTTTTAATGCGATCGGTTAATTTCACGCTCAAAATACTACGCTCCATGGCCCGCTGACAAACCTTGAGTTTGGATTTTTGAACTTTTGTCAAAGACCAAGTCTGCGCTCCGTAGGTAAGGATGGGGAGAATGCACATGTCCATGAGTTTTCTTTTTAGCGGTATAGGAAGGTTTCCCTTCATGTACTCTTTCATAGACCAAAAGCTCCTCCAGGCATTCTCGGTCCGTCTTGCGACTTCTTTGTCTTGCCGTGCCTGGAAGGAGACTATTTGGCCCAGGTATATATACTCATGGACATATCCTATTTCTCTCCCGTCCACTTCTACTCTTATTGGTGCGCTATTGGTCATGAGCTTAGTCTTTGACATGTTCATCACTAATCCAACCTCAAGGCTTGCCCTGCTTAGGTCTTGCAGCATGTCGCAGAGGTCGGTAGCTGAAGATGAGAAGAGGACTATGTCGTCGGCGAAACGCAGATTGGTTAACTGCTTCCCTCCGATGTCAATGCCCCTACGTTCCCACCCTGCCGCCAGCTTCCTGAACACTTGCTCAAGGGTACTGTTAAACAATTTGGGGGACAGAGGATCGCCTTGCTTGACGCCCTTGTTTATATTAAAGGAGGGTCCGGGAGACTGCAGTTTGATACTGGCGGTGCTAGAGGCATAGATATTGCGGATAAGGTGAACATATGTGGATTCTATGCCTTGGTCTTGTAGTGCGTTAAATATGGATGTGTGGGTTAAACTGTCAAAAGCTTTCCTGTAATCTACAAAGGCTAAATAAAGAGGGAGGTTAAATTCGTGATACTTTTCAATCATCTGATTTCATTTTATCAAAGTGGAAACATTTTCACCACGAACTCCCACATTTATCAGAAATTAAAATACCGCGCCATATTGGAATAACGTCTACGACCAGAATAACAGTAATCGGATTCGCCGACGCTAGTCAACAGTGTTACGGCGCTGCAGTCTACGTTCGCGTAGATTCGGACGAAAACTCACCCGCGCAGTCAGTAAAATTACTCACGGCCAAGTCTAAAGTCTCTAACCCTAATAAAACCCTCGCTCGCTTGGAACTCTGCGCTGCTGTGTTACTCGCAAAGTTAATTAATTCGGTTCGCGACGTGCTCAGTAAACGATGTACTATAAACAAAATATACGCTTTTTCCGACGCTACGGTAACTCTTACCTGGATTCATTCGCCCGCTTACAAATATCATACTTTTGTAGCTAATCGCAAAGCACAAATAAACGAATACTTACCCGCGCCTCATTGGTTTCACGTTCGTGGCGTAGAGAACCCCGCAGACATCGTTTCTCGACCTGTAACGCCGTTAGGACTAATAAACAATTCGCTCTGGTTCCACGGTCCGCAATGGCTGTCTTCTCCTGTGAGCACCTGGCCTGTAAAGGAATATAAAATTAATAATAATGAACAGGAAGAGATACAGGAAACTAAAGTCATATCACTTCATGCTCAAACTATACCTACGACGGAATCTACTCACCCAATTCTAGATCTCGCACTCCGCTGCTCGACGTGGATTAAATTTATTCGCTCACTTGTGTACGTACTTCGCTTTTTAAAGTTACTAAAATCTCGAGATTCTATAACTACGAGCGATTTAGAAGATGCCGAATTACGCGCACTACGCTATGAACAATCTATTTGTTTTTCTAAGGAGCTTGAAGCCCTCAAGAATAATAAAATATGCCCTACGAAACCAGTTTTAAAACTGCACCCTTTTATCGACGACCAAGGTCTTTTAAGAGTAGGAGGTAGACTCAACCATTCCCAATTGGATTTCAGTCAAAAACATCCAATATTACTGTCCGAAAAAGGTAGAATTGTATCGCTTCTAGTAGATTATTATCACTCGTCGATCTACATACCGGCCCCGCATTAGTTTTAGCATTAATTAGGCAAAAATATTGGATTCTCTCGGCTCGCAATTTAATTCGTCAAAGAGTGCATAAATGTAACTCATGTTTTAAACTTAAACCGGTATCTACTCAACCACCTATGGGTGATCTGCCGGCTATTAGAGTCTCACAAGTTAAATCTTTTGTTTACACGGCTGTCGATTATGGCGGACCGTTTTATATAACGCATATACGTCGTCGCGGAATTAAAAGCCACAAGGCTTATATATGTTTGTTTGTTTGTTTAACTACAAAAGCCATCCATTTAGAATTAGTCTCCGACCTAAGCACAGACTTATTTCTCGCCGCTTTTAAGCGTTTTATTGCACGCAGAGGCCCTGTCTCAATCCTTTATAGCGACGGAGGTACTAATTTTATTGGCGCGAAACGCAAATTAAATGAAATTTACACCCTAATACAGTCCACTGATTAACTATCTGAGTAATTATCTCACCCAACACAAAATTCAATTTCAACACAGCCCGCCGTATGGCCCACACTTCAATGGTTTGAGTGAGACTAATGTCAGATCGGTTAAAACGCATTTGTACAAAGCTATCGGAAGTCAAATTTTGACTTCGACGAATTGAATTCGACGCTCGTTTTGAGTGAAAATCTACTTAACAGTAGACCGATTTGTGTCCTATCTTCGGATCCTTCTGATCCTCCAGCATTAACGCCCAGTCATTTTTTAAATGTTACTCCACTTAAATTTTTACCCGCGGAAATCATTGACCTTACTATCCCCGATAACAGATTAACCCGCTATCAGCTACTAAATAAAATAGTTCAAAGCTATTGGAAACGTTTTAGTATGGAATATCTTACCTCACTTCAACAACGCGAAAAATGGAATTTACCCTAAAACCCTGTGACGGTGGGGACAGTTGTCGTTATTAAGGACGACCACGCACATCCTATGTTTTGGCCTCTCGCTGTTGTCTCAGAGGTTTACCCTGGAAAAGATAATATAATTCGCGTCGCAAAGGTAACTACATCTTCTGGAACTTATATCCGCCTAGTAACTCGGCTTTGTCCTTTGCCCACACAATAATATAAGTTCTTTTAATGTATAAACTTAGTTCTTAAGAAAAAGAAACATGTAGTTAGCTTAATATTTTTGTTTTAACTCAATGTAGAGGAAACCTCTAGGCGCCCCGAAGTTGGCTGCGCCTATGTTATCATAGTTATAGCTCATATAATTAAATAATATATACTTATTTTTTCTGTACTAAAACATATCTTAAACGCACCCCATCATTTATATATATATTATACCTGGCAACTCTTTCCTATTTCCCCCCTCCACCCTCACCTCAAATGTCAGTTCGAACGAAATATCCGACCGCGCCCGCTGCAAACTTTATGCATTACGCTAAATAAATCAAAAACGCAAGTGAAAGGAGTACTCCAAGGATTTCAGTGATTGCAAAACTATCCCTAATTGTTGTGAAATTAAGTGTCGTATCTGTGCCGACATAAGAACTCAAAAACTGGAGAGGCGGTCTTCGTGCGCCACGAGGTATGTCCTGCCCTTCCAATAGTATTTCCAAATCTTTTCCTCAGTAGGTGCCTAGCGGTCCCATATGGTACCAGCGTTTTTTTTTCAAAACCAAAGGTCTCACAATTTTTTTATTACTAAAACTTCGTTACATAAGCTCTAATAAAGAATATATAAAATATAATTATTTTACATGTTTTTAAAGTGGGTATTCCACTCATACATTAGTATGTTATTCAATCAAATACAAACATTGAAAACATTGAAAAAATAATCAACCCAGTTGGACTTGAACCAACATCGATACGCCTTACCGGGGCTCGATATCGCTTTTATCGATGTTGGTTCAAGTCCAACTGGGTTGATTATTTTTTCAATGTTTTCAATGTTTGTATTTGATTGAATAAAATATATAAAATAATTACAAAAATTGGGCACCTCAAAAAAACTCAGTCTATAATGGGTTAAATTGATAATATAAAAGTTATTCTAAATCAGCTTGCAAGATTTGTCCTGAACAAATAGACAAACTAACTTACGTAGAATACATTGCAAGTAATATTCTGGTAGAAAAACTTGATATTTAATCACAACTTAACATTATAATTTTATCAATAGCTAAACCTTATACTTGGTAAAGAAACAAAAATATATAACTAACCTACGATCAATGTTTCTCTGCGTCCGTAGGAAACACCTTAGACAACCCTACACGTGTTCCCTGGGTGGTGCTAAAAGAGTTACAAACTTAGCAGCTCTACTATCCTACCTGGAGTGCGATTTTTGAATCTCACCAAGTAACTAATTCTCACCGATGTGAGTGATTTACTTTCGGAAATCACTCACATCGGTGAGAATTAGTCACTTGGTGAGATTCAAAAATCGCACTCCTGGACCTCGCAGCACTCACTGGATTTTCTTCATCATCTGCTATCCCACTACCCTAGGGAAGAAATGCCTATCTATATCCAGTGACATGTAGGCATACGATAAATAAATCTACGATAAAATGTGACCTTTTCAAGTCAAAGGTACATCATTATCGGTTGTCAATAAGGCGTTACCATAAAAACTCATTTAGAAATTAACTCTATTAACAACCGACAATGATGTACATTTGACTTGAAAACGGCACAAATATCGATACTTAAGTATATTATTATCGACGCGTTCCTCGCACTGTCTACGTTTACTTAAAGATGACATTATCTCGTTCACGGACAGGTTGTCTGTGTCTGTGTTTGTTCTTGTGTGAGTATATTTTATGCTAGTGTTTGATAATTTTATCGTGTGCGTGTGTAGCGACGTCAATGGAAAATGCATTAGTGTTAACAGTATTTGTGTGCGTTTCCTTGTCCCCCGCGCCGAAATTGGCAGACTTTTTCTGATAGAAATTAGTGCGCGTCTCGCATCCGGTTGGTTTAATTATCAAAGGTTCTTATCGATATTTTATTTATTTATTAAGAATTCTACAAACGCCGCGACTTATTGGTTGCGATAATGTCGCTGCAACTTGATTAAGGCTTAAAGGCTGAAGAATGCTGCAACTGATGGTGGAAAAACTAGTGGAATTAGAGAATACAATAATTGGATTGTTTGTTGACGATGGTTAATTTATTTTACTATTTTGCTACAATGTTTACGTGATGAGTGACATTAAAAACCAACAACATAGAACATTAATATGTCACTTAAACAAATTCAAACACTGCCATAGACAATCTTTATGAGAACAGCCAGCACCTTCCAACACCTTCTCCTGATCCACACATTAGCGTCGCACTGTGTTTGGCGAACTTTACCTTGGGCAAAGGTTTTGTCATTATGTCGGCTAGTTGCTGTTCTGTAGGACAATAGCTGACGTTTATCAGTCCTTGCACAAAGTGTTCATGTATAAAATGACGTCTTACGTCTATGTGCTTTGATCTCTTGTTGAAGGAACCAGATTTTATAAGTTGGATTGAACTTTGATTATCAACGTGCAAGTTTCCAGTCACTTCGGAATCAGTTATTTCCTTCAACAGCGATTTTAGGTACAACGTTTCCTTGCAGAATTCTGCTGCTGCAATGTACTCTGCTTCGGTCTATGAAAGGGCTACTATGGGCTGTCTCTTGGATGCCCATGAGATCGGTCCATTTGCCATCATGATTACTGAGCCAGATGTGCTTCGTCTTGTTAGCGGATCTCCAGCATAATCAGAGTCTGAATAGGCATCAATGGCTTCTATTGGGCTGTATCTCTTGAATAGTATACCCTTTTATTTGGTTCCAACTAAATATTTAAATATTCTCTTTACTTTAGTTACATCTTCTTTAGTTGGTTTTTCAACATTTCTGCTGACTAAATTTACAGCTTGGGCTATATCTGGCCTCGTTCTGGTTGACAGATACAGAAGGCTCCCCACTGCCTCTCTATAGGGATATTTCTTATCCTGGGGAGTTTCCTGTGTCGATTTGGCATCGTTGCTTCCAGGTGTATCACAAGATTTAGCATCATTCATGTTATATTTTTCCAAAATATCTTCAATGTATGACTTCTGCGTCAACATTATACCTTCTTTGCGGTTATGAATTTCCATACCCAGGTAAGTATTTGGATTTTCGTTCTTTTTCATTTCAAATTTGGTTTCAAGTTTTTTCAAAATGTTGTTCTTTGTTCGGTCTTTTCCTATGACCAAACCATCGTCAACAAACAATCCGATTATTATTGACTTGTTTTCGTTTACGAAAACGCATCTCTCTATTTTAATTGTCTTGAAACCTAAATCCAACATCGTCCGGGTGAAAGTCTTGTTCCATGTGAACGGAGCTTGTTTTAATCCGTATAATTTTTTTTGTAATCGGCAAACTTTTTCCGTTCCATTTCGGCCAGTATCATAGCCAACAGGTAGTTTCATGTAAACTTCATCTGTCAGTTCGCCGTACAGGAAGGCTGTTTTGACATCAAAAGTCATGAAGTGATAGTTTTTAGATGCAGCAACTGCTAGTAATGTCTTTAGAGCAGATTGACTTACAACTGGGCTATAAGTTTCTTCAAAATCCAGGTTGCCTTTCTGCTCGCAGCCACGTACGACTAATCTCGCCTTATACGTACCGTCATCTTTCACTCGAAATACCCATTTGTTAGACAAAATTTTGTGTCCTTTGGCTTCTGACTTGTCAACTATTACCCACGTGTTGTTCTTTTCTAGTGAGTCCTTTTCAGATTGTATTGCCTTCTCCCAATTTTGCTTGTCTGTACCTGTCACAGCTTCTTCATATGTAAGTAAGGAGCTGTCGTTATTAATTTCAGATACAGACATAGTAACGCAGGCACTTAGCTCATAATCTCGGGTCCATCCTGGCGGTTTTACTGCTCTCTGTGGTCTTGCACTTGGAACAGGCTCAGCTAACTCAGGTGGCTCTAAAATCTCTGGTTCAGCACAAGCAGGCTGTAAAGACGAATCTGAATCAAAAAACATTGGGTTAGCATCCTGAAAAGGTAAATTATTAATAATAATAAATAATAATAAATACTCTTTATTGCACACCTCATACAGTTACAAGCACAAATTTTACAATTAGATAAATTTAGGTAGAGGTAACAATAGGCGGTCTTATCGCTAATGAGCGATTTATTCCAGACAACCTTATTAAATTATTATTAGTTTTAGTGTTCGAAATCAATTTCAATTTCTTCTGTTTCAGTTTTCAGACTTTTGGCTTGTAAGTTTTTGTATTTCTCAGCAGGGTAGTTGTCGAAATGCATCTTCTCCATTATTCTAACATCTCTGCTGATAATAATATCTTTTTTCGCCGGTATGTATATTCTGAATCCTTTTGTGTTTCTCGCATATCCTATGAATACTCCTTCTATAGCTTTTGCAGTCAATTTTCCTCTTCGGTTTTTATTCAAAACGAAAGCTCTATTCCCGAATACGTGTAGGTGATTTCCTAATGGTATTCTTCCTGTCCACTTCTCATAGGGCGAACTGCCTTTCAATGCTCTTGCTGGGCTTCTGTTTATCAGATAGTTGGCAGTGTTTACTGCTTCTGCCCACAGATATGGAGGAACGTTCGAATCTAGCATTAAACATCTTGTTTTGTCCATCAAAGACTTATTTTTCCTTTCACAACAACCATTAGATTGAGGCAGTAAGGTGCAGTCAATCTTCTGTTTATGCCATGCTCTTTTAGGAGATTGTCAAAAGCCTTTGACCGGTACTCACCTCCGTTGTCAGAGTGAAGACTTTGTATTTTTGTTTTATGAAAGAGTTCGACATTCTTCTTGTATTCTTTGAACTTTTCAATTACTTCACTTTTTTCTTTCAAGAAATATACGCAGCAATATCTTGTGAAGTCATCTATGAATGTCACGTAATACTTCGAGCCGCCCAATGATTCATGTTCAAATGGACCGCATACGTCGCTGTGAATTATCTGTAAAGGCTCGGTGGAGACGATTTCACCATAACTTTGAAATGGTAGAGTAGACATTTTTCCTTTGATGCAAGTTTCACACGGTTCAAGATGATTTTCTTTGAAGTTGAGCCCTCTCATCATCTCATTACTTTTCATCAGTCTTAGGTCTCTTTCATTGACATGACCTAGTTTCTTATGCCACTTCATGATTTCACTTTCAGCTTCAGGCGTGAAATTTGCTGTGTCTGTCGGCTCTTCAAGTTCAAGATAATACAGACCATTTTTTCTCTGCGCTTTTAAGATCACACTTTCGTTTTCTTCTATATTACACTAGCTTGATTCTTTTCAAACAGGACTTTAAAGCCATTATCTGTAATCTTGCTTATTGACATTAGGTTATTTGTCAGATCGGGTACGTAAAGTGTGTCTTTTAAGGTGTATTCATATTCATTTGTTTTTATAATAACTTTTCCTTTACCTTCAACATTTGCAGTGTGCTTCTCTGACGCCAGTCGTAAAATGTCTGATGCAGGGATTAGGTTTTTCATTAAATCTTCTTCTCCTGTCATGTGCGATGTACAGTCGCTGTCAAGACACCACGATCCACTTTTGAATTTTGACGTTTCGGTTGTCAAACAGACATTGAAGCTCTTTTGTTGATTTTTGTTAAGATTTTCTTTTGTTTTTTCTTCCACCAACAATCTTCCGTTGAATGCCCCTTTCTGTCACAGTTTCTGCACATTAACTCCTTTTTCTTAGGCTTCACATATAATGCTTCTGAAGTCTGGGGCTCAGTTTGCCTCCTTGCTTCGTATTCTTCAGTTATTTTTACCTTAAGAGTTTCAGGGCTAGGCAGGTTGTCTCTCGACTCAATTGCTGTTCTAAAGCTATCGAAATTTGTAGGAAGACTCTACAGCATCATAGAACATTAATATGTCACTAAACAAATTTAAACACTGCCATAGACAATCTTTATGAGAACAGCCAGCACCTTCCAACAGCAACATGATGTGAAAAATACGTTACTTTTACGGAATGACTATTACTTGTTGATAGAACTATGCGGTACTCGACAAATTGAAGTCAATTTATAACTTCTGTACATCTTATTGGAGACAATAATAATTTCTAAAGGCGGCTACTCACACACCTGCCGCAGGGTTAATACCGGGCGCATGGCTTAGTTAGTGAATTCAACCAACCGGAGCGGACATGTATGTCATTTTCTATACAAAAAAAGTCTGCCGATTTTTGCGGGGGAGGGGAAATAGCCATACGTCAAATGTATGGCTATTTGTACGTAACGTACAAATGGTATGGTAGCTTAGAGTGAGGAATAGGACATAAGATTCTTCTTCTTAGTCGTTCACTCTTGGCAGAGTGGTCGTGGTCATGTCTCGGTCGAGTACACACACAGGTCGAGTACATAAGATACTTAACTACTTTTTATCCCGAAAAAAAAACTTTTTCAGAGGGCCACACGATAGCCGAATTCTATGCGGACGAATAATTATCCAAGTAGCTTTCCGTCTATTTTAGAAGTAGTTAAGTAGGTATTTTTAGAACTGGCTGTTCGTTAATATCGTTACGTTTTGTTGTTATTACTCGTAGAAGATTGTTTTGCGCCTTCTAGCTCCATAACCCATTGATCGATCCTGCTGGTATTCGAACTCTCAAATTATATTGATTTCTGCTACAACCCCAACAAATTTCATAAATATTAGAAAAAACGTTACTTCAGTTACCACAGAACAACTATTCAAAATCAAAAAGCCGGTTTCGTTTCATCCGAAGCTGTCTATAATTTCACTTCGCGTAGGCTCCGCTCGTTCGACGAGATAGAAAAAGATATGATATGTTGTATAACATAATTATACGATATATCAGCGGCAACGTATCTCAAAACTTTTGTCTTATTTAAATATTGTAGCATTTCAGGCTGTTACACGATAATTTAATTTTCTAACGTTTATGGATCATTTAAATGGAATCGTATTGGTAGTGTTTAGTACAACATTACACTTTTCGATACTTCTTATCGACATATACCCATGACTATTTTATTTTTGATATTCCAGGCAACTTTTTAACTGTCAGTCATGTGTCAAGTCACTTTTTATAATTAGAAATTTAACTTTAAACACATTTTTTGCCGGTTAAAATGTATTTAACAGTATAATCTTATACAACGTTGTAGCATATACCTCAGGATTGATTCGCTGCAATGCTGGGCTGAGCATTTATCTTATTTGTGTTGCACTTTCCTAGTTATTCTGCAATCCTTGTTCAACACACGCACGCATACGAAAATCCCGTGGCGCTCCAAACATCGTGCGCTATTCTTCTAACCTTGTCTTCATCTTAGAAACTCAATTTTCATGCTCTGAAATACGCAGAAGGAAGATTTTAACTCTCAAACACTTTTATACACTTCCTTGTCGCGGATCTTTGACCTACAGCCTCAAGCGACTTTTGAAACCTAGATTTCTCACCTTATCTTAGTTTTACTTATGCTTGGTTATTAATTTCTCTTTTTATTCATGTAATTGTACGTTTTTCATACTATTTTGAAATGTTTATTCAGATTTCTCCATGGTGACGTACTCTGTCTAGTTTGTCAAAGCTTCTAATTAGTATAACCATGCAGTTAGGTTCTATACTTTTGGCTAAGTTTGTTAAATATATGTACTCATGTTATGCCTGTGATATTTTTTTGAAAATTCAATGTAAGAACTCTGAATTCTCTGGCTGCCCCTATATAAGCCTGTCACTGACAAACGTCAGTCACTTTCTGGTTAGCTTCGAAGAAGTTACTTTCCAAACAAAAGGTCTGTGCGGGGCCGAAGTGGTCCCGCACTTGAAGCGACCTCTCTCTCTCTCTCCTGGCATAAACTCTCCGGATTACTAATTCCTGAATCTCCAGCTTCTACGTTCGCATCTGTGGGCGAGTCTTCAGCCACTACGTTCGCCTCTGAGGGCGAGCCTCCAGCAACTCCTTTCGCCTCTGAGGGCGAGCTATCTATTCCGTTCGCCTAGTCTGGGCGAGCCTCCCAGCTACTACGTTCGCCTCTGAGGGCGAGCCTCCACCTATTACGTTCGCCTAGTGTGGGCGAGCCACCTACTACGTTCGCCTGGTGTGGGCGATCCACCTACTACGTTCGCCTAGTGTGGGCGAGCCACCTACTACGTTCGCCTAGTGTGGGCGAGCCTCCAGCCACTTCGTTCGCCTCTGAGGGCGAGCCTGTACTCCGTTCGCCCCTCTGAGGGCGAGCCTCTACTCCATCCGCCGGTGAGGGCGGTACTCTACTCCGTTCGCCTCTTGGGGCGAACCTCCGTGCCTTTACTACGTTCGCCTTTGAGGGCGAGCCCGTGAAGAACCTCCGGCTTTACCTTTTTATCTTATCAAGGCCATATTGACTTATCCTCTTACAACTGAAAACTATTGTGAAATAAAGAACCCATTACCTGAATTTCTTTTTTATTATTTACTTACTCCACCTTATCCGTTGCGTGTTCTTCCACCTATCTAGTTGGAAGAGCACGTAACGTGACAACGTGCACACGTGGACCCTAAAAGATTAAACCATGCATTTCTGAGCAAAACGAAAAAAACCACACTGTGTTTGGTTTAGGCCAATTTCGCCAAGGAATAATTTAATTTAATTTTTCTGAATGCTCTGTTATAGTAAGATTTTTTAAGATGTTGGAATTGTCGGTAGAAATCTCTAGTAAGATTCCGATATCTTAAAAAATATTCTCTAGTAAAATTCCGATATCTACCTCATAATTATGTAAGGTAGTAACCTTACATAATTATGAGGTAGATGTTATTGGTACATTTTTTCCATGAAAATTATCTATGCAAAGTGTTACTGTTCCTTGTCACTTTGGTACCTGTCAAAGTATGTCTAGACTAGGCCACTTCAAAACGGCGTTTTGCACTGAGTCACATTTATTAACTCTGAAATTGGGTGAATTCCAAAAAAAGTTTAAAGGTCCTTTTTAGAGTTCCTCTAGAGTTCAAACGGTTATAGTTTCGTTATGTCCGTCTGTCCGTCCGTATTTATTTATTAACCGACTTCAAGATTTGAAAAGAGGAGGTTCTCAATTCGGCGTGTATGTTTTTCTTTTTTTTTTTTATTTTTTTATTTTTTTTTTATGTTTGTTACTCCATAACTCCGTCATGTCTGAACCGATTTTGAAATTTTTTTTTTTGATTGTAAGTATATATATACAGATTGGTCCCGTTTTTGTCAAAACGCAGTTCTGATGATGGGATCCATGAGGAATCGAGGGAACTCCTCAAATCTTAAAGGCATACATATAGTGATTTTTATATTTTTATCAACAAAACCATCATTTTCATTCAAAACAGTGACATTTGATGAAGTAGAACTGCTGATGATGATCAGAACGGAACTCTTCAACGACGCATAGTTCACGTTTGGCGATTCGTCCTCTTCGCTGTGTTTGTTTAGCAAGTTTAATTGTCAGAACAAATGTTCGTCAAGCTCAAGTTCTGATGATGGGATCCATGAAGAATCGAGGGAACTCCTCAAATCTTAAGGGCTTACACATAGTGATTTTTGTATTTTTATCAACAAATCAAGCATTTTCATTCAAAAGAGTGACATTTGATGAAGTGGAACTGCTGATGATGAACAAAACGGAACTCTTCAACGACGCATAGTTCATGTTTGGCGATTCTTCCTCTTCGCTATGTTTGTTAAGCAAGTTAGATTGTCAGGACCAATTTTCGTCAAGCTCAAGTTCTGATGATGAGTTCCACGAGGAATCGAGGGAATTCCTCAAATCTTAAAGGCATACATAAAGTGACTTTTGTATATTTATCAACAAATCAAGCATTTTCATTCAAAAGAGTGACATTTGATGAAGTGGAACTGCTGATGATAATCAGAACGGAACTCTTCAACGACGCATAGTTCACGTTTGGCGATTTGTCCTCTCCGCTGCGTTTTTTAAGCAAGTTATTTCATTGTATGGAATCTAAGTGCACCATCTACAATAATCCTTCACCGGCTACCCCCATTGAAGTCGGTTTTTTTTCTTAAAAATTATTTATTTAAACTTCATTGCACAACAAGTGATAATGTATAAATGGCGGACTTAATGCCAAAAGGTATTCTCTACCAGTCAACCATTGGGCCAAACAGAGACTTTTAAGTTGGTGCAGGAAGAAAATTTAATTGTTAGAGAATAGTTATCATATCATAAATGCCGTATCTCACAGGCATTGTACTCCTTAACCATGAAGTGAATATTAATGATATTTAAATTGGAGGTGTGTTTTAAATGCGGCTACTTAGTTTTGTAGTACAATTACTGAAAAAAAAAAATTCCATATGTAACTAAAAGTCAAACAGTTTTTTTTTTACAAATTATATACATGTGATACATCAACCGATAGGTCTTTAAAAATAACATTGAGAACCAGACATTTAAAAAATATGAAAAAAAAAGTGAATACTTCTTCGTATAATCTTTCAACGAAAATTATTACATAATCAATCGGCTGAGCCGTTTTTGAGTTATCTACAAAATACTTCTTCCTTCAGCAGATACGACCTTTTGACATTAGTTTGTCCTTTTCCATTGAAGGTACGGAACCCTTTAGTAGGTATGTTGCGACACGCACCTGGCCAGGTTTCAACCGGCTTCAAGATTTCGAAGGAGGAGGTTATCAATTCGTCGGGATCTTTGTTTTTTTTTGCTTCATTTTCTTATGCATGTTCACCGATTATTCGAAAACGGCTAGACCGATTTGGAAAATTATTTTTTTGTTTGAAAGAGTATACTTCACAATTGGTCCCATTGTAACCAGGTCAGGATCTAATGATGGGATCCTGGAAATGTTCGATATATTTGGAAGAACTTCGTTAATTCCGATCCACGATTGGACGAAATCAGTTCGATAGAAAATAATTCCAAAGTTACATCTTAAAATTGGCTTTAAACAGTTGTATGTCTTTAGTTTATTGACTTATACGTCAAAATTCCACCACACTAATACTAAAAACATCGTTGCTTTATATTTCTTAATTAATGTGTAGTTTTTTTTAATCCATCATTTTGCAAAATTTGCAATAAGCTCCCATACTAATCGTAACACAGTGTTTCTCTTTCACTCGCGCTGAAAAAGATAGGGAGGGAATTTAGCTGTTGTCAGCCCCTTAAGAGAATACGAGCGAGTGAGGGTTATTGAACACCTCACCCGCTAACCTACTTTTGCTGCCGACTCTATGTTACTATGCTAACCATATTTGAAACTTTTAAGATGAACTCATTTATCTCTATTAAAGAACTGTAACATCAACATTATAAAGAAGTTCGTGAATAAATATATGTTAAAGAAGTTGTAACTTTCAACGAATGAATGAAGACCTTAGTTATTTAGTTAATTCAAAGTTACAAGAATAAGGCCCCATTTACACATTGATTAGTGTTTAGTGCGAGTTCATACATTTGCTACGTGTGTTTAGTAAGAAATGTATGAAATCGCACTTAACACTAATCAATGTGTAAATGGGGCCTTAAGGCCCATTTACGCATTGATTAGTGTTAAGTGCGAGTCCATGCATTTTATACTTGTGTTTAGTAACAAATGTATGCACTCGCACTTAACACTAATCAATGTGTAAATGGGGCCTAAATGCCTAAAAGGGCCCATTTACACATTGATTAGTGTTAAGTGCGAGTCCATACATTTTCTACTTGTGTTTAGTAACAAATGTATGAACTCGCTTAACACTAATCAATGTGTAAATGCCTAAGACACTCGTACAGGTTAAGCACCTATTCGCAGGTTCAAAAGCAAAAACGTCAACGTGAGTCAAAATGAAAAAAAAATGGCCTCACTAGAAACGTTGTATTTAGGTGTTCGTTGCCTTCGCTTGAACCACATATGAGATTACACCCTTGTAACTCAGCCCTAATCGAGTGGATTCCTCGACTAATAGCGCCATCTGTCGCGCCACTCAGGTACTACGGTGCTAGCGCCAGGCTGATTTCTCCTCAGTACGCTTTTGTAACTCAGCCGAGCAACACGTGCTCAATCAAGTTTAAAAAAATATATCGAAAAGTAAATTGCAGGTAACAAACAAAATACAATAGACGGAGAGCTAGCCACGTCAGATATGACACAAAAATGAGGGCAACGAAACCCCTCCAGTCAGTTTGCTATACTATGCTTATTTCTAGATCTGGCAGCTGTAAAGTGGTGGAGGTCAAAGAATGCAAACTAATTTAAGAATACAAATCGCAGAGTTCTGGGTTTGATGCAATATTATAAGAAATTATATAAATAATTAGATTATATCATTGCCAAAAGTTTCTGTTTGGGGAAAGTAGTACCAAACGACGAATAATGTAATTCATAGTTTTTCGCCTACTGTTTTTGTTTCCGTAATAATACGCAATGTTTTTTGTTCTAATGTTTAAATATACTTTTATAACTCAGCCAAATTCGGCAGTTTTTATCTATTTGGGTTTTACTATTTTCCAATTCAAACATTTTGCTAGTCTGTCACTCTGACCTCCACCCATTTACAGTTACCTAACGTTGACAGGACCTGTTGACATACAATAACATTTAATAATATTTTATAAAATAATGCGAGCAAAAAGAAGGTAGTGTCAAATGTCTTGTAACTATTTTTCAACGACCGACCGTTTGCATTCTAAAAAAGTAAAAAAAAAGTAAATATACACCAAATATACACATTTACGATAAAATACAAATTATACAATCCTAATTGTGAAAAAGTATAATTTCAACTTAGTGTACACAATAAATTATGTTTAAAATACGAATTGTCTGTTTTAATTTAATATTGGCTGTTTGTCATAATAGGTCCGCGCCTTTGCCTCAAGCTGCACGCACATCCAAAAAAGAAAATTGCGCGCCATGTTAAAAGTTAACCTCAAATCATTGTTTATTTGTTAGATTTTTCTCGTTGTGTTTTATTAATTTAAACAAATTATATTTTATGTGAATAAAAAGACAACTTTAGCGTTAATTTAACCTCTAGATATATTTCAAAATTGTCATACATACTAGTAAAATGTTGTCATAAAAATCTAGCGAGCAATGCGTAAGAAAAAATACTCTAATTTGTTGGACAATAAATGTGAAGTGTTTAATTTTATGGAATGTTTTAAAAAAGAGTTCCAGATAGTCAATAACTTCACAAAAAAAGGTTGGTGTAATTTAATTATCTTTAGGTTCGTAAGTACCTCTATCCTGTAAACATTTTCACAATTAATGTAATTATCAAAAGTTATTAATTATAGTATTCTGTTATTTCCTCGCAAATGTGTTGAAAAACATCGTATGAAACGCGTGTGCTTGATCATTACATAGCTCAGCTTCCTTATACGCATTCACGTGCGTTCGTGCGCACAATATCGCTTCGTATGTAATGATCAACTTAGCACACTTGTGTCAAAATGTACTATTGTGTAAGATGTTCAGGCACGTGAATATACATTTCGATGCCAAAAACTGCGTAACCGAAATTGAACATTATTTAAATAAGGCCGTTTTATTTTACTCGGCTGTGAGGATTTATTACTGGATTTTTCTCATTTAAATTAATGAATGCTTTCTCGTTTAAATTAATGAACGCTATTTGTATTACGAATCTGTTTTTGGGTTGTGATTGCAAAATTCAACACCTTAGAAGTTAATTCCGTATCAAATAATCATAAGGTACCTACTTAATTTTGTTAAATGATTCATACCCAATTTAGAAATAGGTTAAATATTTAATTACAATGAAAATGGATGTATATTCCAGTGCAAAAAAAAACTATTGAAGTTGTGTTCGCTAACATAAGTATAAATGAACAAATAAAGCCTTACAAATTTAATGAGAAAAATTTTGCTTCCATTTTAATTAATAGGTATTGTACTATAAAAAATAAAAATTACTGAGTGAATTCTGATCTGAACCAATATAAAAGTGATATCATTACTTAAAGCTTTCAGGACTGCCGAGGGTAAATTGAAATAAAGGTGAGTGCACAGCCGTAACAAAATGCTTTGTGAATATAGGGCAGGAAACTTTAGGCGCCTATACTAATTATGGACGAACGCAATGTGTTTTGTTGGACCGGAAAATTTGCTCGTGACATTAATGAGGGTTCTACGTGCCAGTGCAATTAGGTTTTCACCACATTTACTGGAAGAAACATAATTTACTCCTCGAAAACATTTAGCAAATTCGCATTTGCTCTCTACATGTACCTAGGAATAATGGAGAAAGGATTAATAGTACATTGTTGTAGAGGCTTGAAAGTAAGCTATAGGTGGATCGAGTTAGTTCGAGATAGCTCGAAGATACGAGTCCACCTATAGCGCTTTCGGCCGAGATATTACATAGTGCTTTTCACGACTACTGTGAGGAAATAAATCATTTTCTTCACTAGATGAAGTCATTTTCACCGCGTTGATACAATTTTCTAGTTTTTCAGTGAAACAATATCCAATTCAGTATTCCATTCCCGCCTTTTTACTTTTTTTTCACTTTCAAGAAGCGTTTTTCTGTTAATTTTGTATTAAGCAGAACGTCTGCTAACGATACCACAATGCTTAGAAAAAATGGAAAAGTAGAAAAATCCACTGCCTCAGGCGAGACTCGAACTCGCGACTCTGGGATACATGCCCATCGCTCTGACCAACTGAGCTACTGAGACTTACCTGATGGCTGCGAATTTCTCCTGAGGCAGTGGATTTTTTTTTCTACTTTTCCATTTTTTATAAGCATTGTGGTATCGTTAGCAGACGTTCTGCTTAATATAAAATTAATTGTAGTATGGGGTAGCGCATTGTTATCGGTGAATTCTCAATACAACTTGGGACTCCGATGGCCGGTTGAGAAGTGTAAGACTTCTTCGGCAGATGTCGCTAGGCGTCCCCCTAAGACGCATATGGGATATATAGGTAGTGGAGAAATTCGCAGCCATCAGGTGTGTCTCAGTAGCTCAGTTGGTCAGAGCGATGGGCATGTATCCCAGAGTCGCGAGTTCGAGTCTCGCCTGAGGCAGTGGATTTTTCTACTTTTCCATTTTTTCTAAGCATCGTTTTTCTGTTGTTTGCTTCAAACCGACTCATTACTTAGAGGCGTTTTTGATAGAAAACCACAAACGGCTAAAAAAGTAAAAACGCCTTAAGGGTGAATAAATGGTTTCGACGTTTCTTTTTTTTTTAAACAGGTAGTTGGCCCGATAAACAACCTTATTTTATATTTGAAACATAAAGTTGTGCCAAAAAAAGACCTTTTAATGTTTTTAATGAATGCAATGACATAACTGGACAATTTACTTTCCAACTAATGACATTTCATCGTTACAATAACATTGCTGTAGTGGTGGTTCAGGTGCTACAGCAAATGCTTACTTTCCAGCTTGGATTTTGACCATCTTTTGTCACATTTCCGAACAGTAGCGTGAAAAAATAATAAATAAAAATAGAATAATAGATTGATTATGTAACTTACAGTTTTTACAGTAGCTGTGCTAGTATCTCTTTTAAGTATTTTTGATACTTGTATGTTATGTGCGCGTTTTCGTGTGTGTGTCTGCGTGTGCGTGTGTGCGTGGGTGTATTAGTAAATACGTTGCGATTAGCTTTTACTATTTTCTCAGTGTCATTTTATTTTTTAGATTTTAACCATTCATTCATTCATTTTCTATCATTGCTTCGCAATCACGCACTTCAAAAGAACAACCATGGTTTTGTTGTTAGCTTATACACATAAACTTGTTATTGATATAAATTTTTAATAAAAATATCTATACATGATATAAATAAATTAAATAAATAAATATAATGGGACAATCTTACACAAATCAACCTAGGCGACGATATATATAATAGATAGATATAGTTAAATACTTAAATATATAGAAAACATCCATAACTCAGGAACACATATCCGTGATGAACACACAAATAAATGCCCTGACCAGGATTCGAACCCGGGACCTCCTGCTTCGTAAGCAGTGTCACTACCGACTAGACTAGGAGGCCGTTACCAGTTCGGAATATGTGCCTTATTTTATTTTTATTTTTACTCACTGTTATTAAGCGCCAGTTGGTAGTGAAAGCCTTCAGTTAATTTTATCAAGCGTCCCATTAGGGAAAACATCCTCGTCATATTAAAGTATGTAATAAAATTACCAATTAGGATAATTATATGCTGCTTACGAGAGCGATGCTATTTGGCATCATAGACATAAACAAAAAGGAAGATGAGTGACGTTCATACTAAACAAAACTGAAATGTGGTCCAGCACCTACACACTTGTAAAATGCTACACACCGCTATAATGTATGTGCATCATGGGCAAAAGAGATAAACCTATATATAGTTAACACGGGTATGCAAGGGAAACCTCCATATTTTGCGCATTGCACAAAATGTGACTGAGAGACTACCACATGGCTAATTTAATATAGGTCCCGGAACCTATCTTTGATGGCACACAATCGAGTGCCTGGTACCATATCTCCCTTTTTATATAAATCAATGTTTGGCATTAACTAAAAGTATAACAGGTAATCAACAAATTTGTTTAACTTAGTTTCTAAGTTTTAGTCGTTTTCAAGCGTAAAGACGGGAATCTCTTTACTTTACTTTTTTAGCCCTATTTTAACCAACTTTACCAGTGAGTACCTTTTGAAGTGTTCAAATAATTTGTTAGGACTAGTACACATAAAAAATCTGACCTATACCGTCACTTTCAACTAAAACTTAAAATCTAGTTAGAACGGCTTTAAGCGTTGGTAGCCTGGCGGGAAGACGTCCGACTTTCAATCCGGAGGTCTCGGGTTCAAATTCGAACCCCGGTTCGTACCAATGAGTTTTTGGGAACTTATGTACGAAATATCATTTCACATTTACCAATCGCTATTCGGTGAAGGAACACATCGTGAGGAAACCTGCATACATCTGCGGCGAAATTCAAAGACCGTATATGTGAAGTTCCCAACCCGGTTTGGATCCGCATGGGGACTATAGACCAATCTCTCTCGTATATGAGAGGAGGCCTGTGCCCAGCAGTGGGACGTATATAGATTATTTGATAACATAATATTATTATTTATTATATTATTATAACCGTTTTTTATTTATGGTTCCGTAGTCAACTAAGGAACCCTAAATAAAAATGTGCCATGTCCGTCTGTCCGTCTGTCTATCCGCGGCTTAGCCCAGTGATCGTTTGTACTAGAAAACTGAAATCGGGTATGAGTATTGTAGCATGCCGAAAGAACGCCAGCTACATCTCGCGGCGTCCCTCGGGACTATCCGCGCGATTACTTTCTTTACCGGCCAAGTTGCGCGAGTCAGGGTAGATTAGATCGTGGTTCGTCTACTTATAGGTAGGCGGCGCCAATATCAAAATATGATCACCATATCATGTGTCTTTTTTTTTATTTTGAAAGAAGTTGACTACTAAGAAAAGAGGATATTCGTATCAATTTTAAATTCAAATTTTGTAGGAGTTTGGAATAGTTTTTGTTTTAGTCGAGAAGACAGATAGATTGTGAACCTCGAGCTGTGCAGTTGTCAGAATCCATTTTGACATCCCTTTTTTCCTATTTTAATCTGAGTTTGATTATTTGTTGGGTGTGATTGGAATTAGTATTTTTTTTGATATCCAACGCCAAGTGCGTTCGTGTACCGCGTCGGAAGGGCGTCAAGCGTTTGCGGCCGAAACTGCGATACTGTCCAACGCAGATATTGGAAACCGGCGTATCGTCTTGGAATACGGCCGCCAGTCGCCTCTAAAGAACTCGAGCCCGCATTTCGCGTGGCTCACCAGGTGAAAGCGGCGTGTCGCTCCGTGAAGTGTTCTAGAGTTTAATTGGGGACTTCGTATTTTATTTGCCGTGCTTTAGTTCTATATTGTTGTTACCATTCTTACATATCTGCGATCCGCATTTTTATATTAACCCTAAATCCCCAAAATTCTAATTGCCTCATTTGACGGGCGTACAAAGACCTGGCTCTTGAATTTAGGCTACTCTCATTGTAGAGGTCCATAGGGTCCTCTAAGTATGAAAAATAGGAAAATAACTTTAAAGGCTGATAGAGCTTCATTTGTAAGCTTTTACATGATATTTTCATGAGTAAAGTTCGTGAAAAAAATGAAAAATAAATGATTCACATAGTATGTATGAGGGTGGAGGCTCACCTTATTACATATTGGTTTTATTTTAGTATGTAAGAAAAGATCAAGTTAATGATCTGACAAAGGAAATAAAATATATGGAAGTATATAAGCATCATTGTGTTTTATTAGCAACCATACATACCTGAACTTTAATCATAAGCTATTATCATTGCTTTCAGCAACTGAGAATATTTGGACAATATAAAACCTGAAATCTTTACTAGGATTTCTCACAGTTTTCGATAAATTATATTATGTTTAGATAAAATTATATTTATATTATTACTTATTTTTGCATTATTGCATAAGCAATTGATACCATAGAGTTTTGCTAAATATTGTTCACCGTTGATTGGCAAGATTTTGAAACATTCATGATCTTGGTCAATTAATTATGTATTTTGCATAGTTGTATTTAAGATAGAAATAATGGTTATTATTATTATTATTTGGGTATTTAAAATGGCATTTTGACCCTAAGTGGCATTCATATGTAATATATATATGCAGCTTGTGTAGATATTTAATGTATGTTTTAGTTTTCACAGGAACAGAGGCTATGAATAACAACTTAACAGGATAAGTATGCAACGTTTTGGGGAATTATTATCTGAAATATCCGTTTGTACCATTTGCAGTGGACAAACAGTAATTTGGTTACCGCACTAGATTTGTCATAAAGTTTTAGCAATCTTGTGATCGATTCCTTCAATGGGGGATATATTATTAGGTAACATTAAACTCATAGGATGGCAGGGGTTCGTATATAAAGTATGTTCTAGAAATATTTACTTCATTCTTGAGATATGTACTAAGGACAAAAATATATAATTTACTAAAGACATTTTATGACATAGTACAAACGGTTAGTAACATAGACAGGTTCTTTTACCTATTTAGAAATTAGTATTTTGATTACAAATTGCTTTATCATCAGTTTCTTATAATTTCATGTTTTCATTGTGAGAATATCTAGGGATGGAAATGACCGACAACTGAGAAGATTGTTTGTTAAGTAATGATGAAAATTGATACTTTTAATAGGATTTTCGAGATGAAATGTTGTTTATTGTATAGAATAAATATATTAGTGATAATTTATTCAATAACAAAAAGTAGTATCTAATAATATTTTAGATTTGTCTGAAAATTTGTCCAAATGGAGAGGTTATGTTTTTAATTTGTTAATTATTGTTATAAATCGATACTTAAATTAAAGGGAAAGTAATTAAAGCTATATTGCAGCAAGTATATTAACGAAATTGAACGAATTAAGCAAAAAAAAAAAAACTAAGAACTTATTTTTCGTCCAAAATCGATTTTGGGGATTATTATGTAAAAACTCGTATTATGAAGTTAAATAACGGAAATAAATAAAGTTGGGAGCTTTGTTTTTATAAAACATAACGAGTTCGATTCGGTAAAGCGCTAAAATAGACAAATTTTATGATCGAAAATTGTCGTAAAAAGATTGTAGAGATTACTGATGTTTGATGGAATTCTAGGCTAGTTTTAGCTTATAAACGTGTGATAAACACAATTTTGATCAAAACAAATAAAGGAAAGTGATAAAAATTAGGATAAAAAGCGAATTTTCTTATAAAATTTATATTGGTATTTTACAAAGTAAATACGCAGTAAATCCGATAGGATCTGGTCATTATATATGCAGAAAAATTATCTTCATCATAGATTATATAAATACACCTTAGGAAATACTTACTTTTGTTTGAATTAAAGAAAATAGTTTTCTTAGAGGTTAGGTTTTCCAAAAAGGGTAGGGCGCTCATAGGAACTTGATTCTTATAGAAGTATGTAGCGTAGGGATCTTAAGAATCAAATTGGTATACAAAGATATATTGGCATTTTACGGGGAAAATAGACATTAATACTTACAGGGGCTTATTAAATCATACGCGGGGCTAATGTTTTCATCTATTTTCATATAAATTTTCATTGGAAATTGCATAATTGGATAGATATTCAAGAAAAACATTTCCTATGGGAGATAGGAGGTTATCGAACTAGGTCACTTAAGTATAGGAATTTGGTCTTTAAAATAGTATGAACTAAAGGATCAATAAGGTTCAAATTGGCTTAGATCAATCTAACCAAGCTACCACAAGGCGGACGTTTCGGACCTCTCTGACGTCACGGGGGTAGTTCGCGTTTATATACGTAATTTTAATGCTATATAAGGGAAGGGCGTACCGTAGGGATTGACTTTGCCTTCGACCAGAGCTGCGAACACTTTGACTTCACTTTGCCTCCGACCAGAGATCTACGAGCACTTGACTTCTGCCGCCGTCGTGAGCCACAAGCACCATCCGGAGCAACGGAACCTGACTTCTGCCGCTGAATAGAGCTAGCTACAAACACCGAGGCCCCGCCCTGAGCTGCCAATAGGACCAGCAAAAGAAGTCTAATTTGGTGAGGCAAAATCTATTCACTTATAAAATTTATTTCTTTTCTGTGTATTCTCTTTAGGCCTTGGAGTTGAGTAAGTGCTTTTAATTGACTGTTATATTATGAACATTTTCCTTATTATTGTGGTTCTTGCATTTAATTTATGTGAAATTTGGTTGAATTATTATATGATATGTATACGCGTACGGAATTTAACGGAGTATGCGGAAACATTTTACGAATTTAACGAAATAGGGATGGATGCGTTTATCCTATATGGCGTATGCGTTATATTTTTATACGGTTTGCGAATTATATGGCGTATGCGTTATATTTTTATACGGTTTGCGAATTTTATTGCGGAATGCGATATATTTTTACGTTTTGCGGCTGCGGTATATGAATTTAATTGAGTATATATTAAATCGTTTACCCTATTTTGGGAACGATTTTTAGCGTGTTTTACGTACCTAATTTATGAATTTAAAGGAGTGCGTACTCTATTATATTTACGGTTCATATGCTTTGGTATATAAGCATTGACTTGAACTGAAGTAATTGTATGATTGTAACATTATTCATTTATGACAGTGTAACCAACATTAACCATTGATCAATCATATGTTCATCCTTCATTAACCAATGCTATAATCCTTCTATGACAGTGAAAGAAACATTAACCATTGAACAATTATGTTCATTCTTCATAACCACTGCCTTGATCCTTCTATGAAGTGTTATTTATGTAACTGAAATTATTTATTACTTTTGAGCTGAAATAAGACATCTGAATATGTACCAACCTTGTGTTGTAAAACAAAACATATTATGAAAATCTTAACATGTTCTCTGACTTAGTGAGATTTGTATCTTATCACCATTATGATAATTGATGAATAAATATTATTGTATTGTTGGAAATACAATTATTGGCAAAGAGAAAGCCACTATAATAAAGTATTGAAATTCAACTGAGAGATTGAGTCGTGCTGGAGTGAGTTATGGGGATCCATATCAACTACAACTGAACGAAAATAGTTCATAAGTTAATTCAGGCTTTCAATTCAATAGTGTACATCATCTGTAAAATTTGATAATTAGATGAAGAGTTTGGTAGTTAGAAACAATGCCCTACTCTGCGTACTATACTATTTGCTTATCTTTGAAGTTTGAATTAGCATAACTGCCTAACACGACATATTTCTACGATTTATTTCGGCATGACCACAGTCCCTTTGGTTGAATTTTAGATTTCATTTTGATTTAATTAATTAGCTAGGCATCTCAGAGGTTTTCTTGGCGTTTCTTTCCTCTGGTGTGTAGGTTACGAAACGTTGGTAGCTTCACTTAATAAAGTCATTGATAGACAAAATAAAAATATTTTATTTTTAATAAAATATATAAAAATAATAATAATAATTAGATAGGATATGAGATAGTTTACCCCACCGCACGAACTACAGGCGTGTGTATTTGGGAAAAGAAACCCCTATCACACATTAGCTACCCTTCCTAACTATATTTAAAATAAATAAATAATTTTTCTAAGAAAATAATTTAATTGTATAATTATTGTCTGTATTCGTTAACACTATCGCTTTTAGGGCGTAGGGGATAAATAAAAAAAAACCATATTTGCTTGTAGTAAAATAAAATATTCAAATAAGACAGTTAATTTCATCATCAATAACAAAATTTTACAAAATAATTTTCTAGCATTAATCTTCACCGCAAATATTGGGAAGACTTTGTCTATGTGGAAACTACCGAATAGCCTTTTCTTTTACAGATCCTGACACCATTCTACAGCCTTACCACTAACCTTCCCGTATCAACAGCTTGAACTTATAACCGAATATTTAATTAACTAATTAATTTTATATACCTATTTACTTAATGTCTTTTCATTGTAAAGTACCATTTATAGGAAATAAAGTTTAATCTAAATATCCTTGTTTTTGTTTCAACAGCCTCTTCTTTATCAGTCTCCTAAAAATTATCGGGTTACTACATAACTAGGGATCTACTACTAGACTTTCACGAGCCATTGTTAGGAAAAACCGCTGAAATTGTCTGACAAATCATGTTTATATAGGAAATTAGATTATTGGGGTTATAGTATTTAACGCAGGGTTGTAGTGTTCCTTTCAGGAGGTAAGTATGTATAGTCATCAGAGCTTAGAACATTTTAGTATTACAGGGTTTCAGACGGGGTAGAGGGTTTCCTTCATAGAGAGCCACTTTGGCTTTCTAAGCTTTTCAGTTTCAGCTTTCTAAGTTGTGCCGTCGTTTAGTAGCTTCCAATAGCTGCTTTAGCTTATAAGATAAAGAAAAAACTTAATATAGGAACGCCAGGCGCGTTTCTCTTCATCATCCAGCGAATCATCCGTCACCATCCATATCACTCGTCTCATTAATCCATTACTTTCCCCGCAGCCAAATTACCAGCCGAGTCTTTATTTGTACTTACTAGTTTTGCTAGTACTCCCTCGTTTTATTTTCCTTTCGTGCGGAAAGTAGACGTTTACGATACTAAGGTAATTATTGAATGTTAAATATCTTTATATCTATATCATTATCGTCATTTTTGTGTGAAGTGCTAATTTTAAATAATCTGATTATTGTAATTTAATTACATTCTATCCGGGTCTACGATACTAAGAAAATTATTGAATGTGAAATGCCTTTATCGATATCGTTATCTTCATCTTTATGTGAAGTGCTAATTTTAAATAATCTGATTATTGTAATTTAATTACATTCTATCAACTAAGGAAATTATTGAATGTGAAATATCTTTATATAGATATCGTTATCGTAATTTTTATGTGAAGTACTAATTTTAAATAATCTGATTATTGTAATTTAATTACATTCTATCCGGCTCGAAGGACCAAATTGCTAATTTTAAGTAATTTACTTAATCTGCAAAATTAAACGTGTTAATGCAAATTACGAAGTGTTTTACTGCAGTATGTGTATCAATCATTACGACAAAAACGTAAAACAAAATCTGAAAAAGATTATTTTTTAGGGTACCTCCCGTACACATGAAGTGGTGGGTGAATTTTTTTCGCACTAACCCTATCGTATAGCAGAGCTTGAAATTGAAAAAATTGTGCGCATCGAGAAAAAGTTGTGAATTTTTGACCATGGATAGAGTGCCCCACGATGAATATTTTTTCCGTAAAATTTTTGGACCTTCACGTCAAAATCAGGGGCCCCGTGCAATATGTTTTTACTCTCTGGTTAAGGCTGCTAGGGGTTGTGTTGTATCGTTGCCTTATAAATCAGACATGCAGAATTCATTTTTGATATTAAAAAAATAAAAAAACATATTATAAAAAAGTTCTGCGGAGAGGAAAAACACTCAAAAAAAAATTATTTTCTAGAACGTTATATAACTAATAAATGTAATTTATTTTTTAATAATAAAAATATGACAAGGAAGCATATTTAATGCAGTTTGTAGATATATACAATTTTAAAGCTTTTATCATACAAAAATAACGCGAAAAAAATCATTCGCGTCGTGGTGTATATGTTTTCTCTGTAGACGGGCCGGCAACTACGGAATCCTATAGCACGGCCCGACATGCTCTTGGCCGGTTTTAAGTGTATTTATTTTCGTTATTGGCCAGGCAGTGAATTCTGCCTCCATTTGACTGTCCTGCCATTTAAGCGCCTTATCCGACAGGCGACGACCACCAAGGGAATAATAAATAAATTTTCTACGGCTTACCCATAGTTGACGCCAATGTCGCCAATATCAGATCAACCCGGGACGACGCGCTACATCGTCCGTGACCGACTTGAGCCTTGGCCGGCGCGGCGTTCGATCAGCAGGTACATAACTGTGGTCAATAATCTCTACTGATATTATTAAGCGATAGTAACTCCTATCTGTATGTATGTTTCCTCTTCACGCTTATACCGCTGAATCGATTTAGATAAAATTTGGTACTGTTGGTCTGTCACTCTGACCTCCACCTATTAAAATCTGCCAGATGCCCGGATCTAGCCATAAGGATGTTAAAGCAATCTAACTAGACAGGTTTCATTGCTCTAATTATTGTGTCATATCTGACGTTGCCAGCTTTTAGTCCATACGAACGTACCGGCCGCGGGAAATTTATAAGTTTTGGTTAACTATGATTTGATTTAATTAGATTCGTTATCGTACGAGTTTATACGTTGGGTGTGATCCCTTCGTTTTCCTAAAATTAGGGTGTGAGTCCATGTTAGTTAGGATCTCGGGTGTGAGCTCTTGATAGCCTAGGTTGGGTGTGAGCCCTTGACAGAATAGGTTGGGTGTGAGCCCATTATAATTTTAGAGTAGGGTGTGACCCCATCATAAGTTTAATGTTGAGTGTGAGCCCATAAAAATAACATATTTAACATAAATACTCTTTATTACACACCTCAAAATAAAGAAACACATAAAATACAAGTGACAAACAGAATAATTAGAGGTCAAACAATTGGCCGTCTTATCGCTAAAAAGAGATCTCTTCCAGACAACCTTTGGGAAACGGAAACCATTGAAAATAATCAGAAATACGTAGGTGTTGCGAGTTCAAATAAACTAGTTAAACAATAATAAACTTACGCATATAAAATAAAAATAAAAATAAACTTACATAAACCAAGCATATATAAATAAAAATAAAAATTTATAAATTAAGTAAATACAATCGAGGAACAAGATACACACTATTTGCCACAGGTAGTTACAAAAATATTGGTTGGCGGATTATAAGTTTGGATGCTGATGTAGCAGGATTTACAGGATGAAACAAATATCTATAAAAGATAAAGATAAAATAGATAAAAGATATTTATTCCTTAATTTAGGCACATTACAATGCACTTATGAACGTCAGAGAAAAAAAAACTACCACCGGTTCTAACCCTACACCTCTGACCCGAGAAGTATTATGATCGGCAAGAAACTTGGCGGGACTTATTTTTTCAAAACAGTAATATTATATCTTAAAGATACACAATAATGTGTAGTTCTATAAGAAGACATATCAAAACAGCTTGAGAGACATACAATGTGCGTATTGTTTAATAAAAATAAAATATTTTTTTTTTTTTATATTCTTTTTTTTTTAATAATTGATAATGATTTATTAGGTACAGGATAAAACTTAAATAAACTATGTAAATAAACTAAAATTAACTTACTTAAAAATACTAAAAACTAAAAATCTATCTCTAAAATGGGCCCCTGTGGCATCGTGCCGAGGATGCTGGCAGCATTTCCTCGCTGAACCGCAAAACTAAGGCGTTGGGCGAGGAAGCTGCCAGCTCTTTTATCCCCGGTTTTGTCGACTAACCGTTTAGCCAACTCTCTGTAAAAATTTTGTGCTGCTGGGCCCCACGGACCAAGAGTCTCGACTCCAAAAGCAACAAAGTTGTAGTTGGCGTCGAGACTCCTGTATTTGTGCCTTTTGAGGGCTTCAGCCGCCTCCGCCGCCGCGCCTACTTTCTTTGTAGTACCGTGGAGATGGGACGGCGCCAGCGTGTCCACGCAGGTAGCATCCCACACAAGCACTCGTCCCATCCTCCACGGTATCAGTGACATGCCGTCGGGTCTCTTGCCATCGTCTCTGGCTATACCGGTAGGCTCTAGTATTGCCGGTACGTTGACGGTGGCAAGAGACCGACGGATTATGTCGTTCAAAGCGGCGTGACGCGAAAAACGGCCCGCACTACGTTGGAAAGATAATCCGTGGTGCCCCAGCCGGTCGACATCCTTGCCACAGAGGCATTTATGTGGCGCGCATACCGGGACCCCTAAACGTAGCCCGACCGCCAACCGGAGGGTGTTTGCATCTAAATGGGTACCTGTGTTAGGCGAGGGGTAAGCATTTAACCAGTGGCCGGCCTCTTTGCAGCCCACGGCCATCAGTCGCGCGCGTTCGGCTCCTGTGCTATTTTCCAAAAGAGAGGTGTATGTTAGTTTACACAAAACATCATCCCAGCCCCTTTGTGATTTTGGATTAAATGGCAGATTTTGCCCCGGGCACGCAGACAGCCAGGCATTTCTAGCGTCATCCAAGTCTGAGATCTCATAGTTTGTGGGCGAAGCCCTCAGGATTTTGCCTATGAGATCACCAGAACTGTGAACAGACGATAGAAAAGCCGGCAGTGCGACACTGGAAATTTTGCGTACCCCGAGCCCGCCGTACCGGACGGGAAGGGATGCTTGGAGCCAAGATTGTTCGGTGAGCTTTAAATTTAGAATAAGTTCTAATTGGGTTTGGACTAAGGCGTCTATACGCGTTAGTAAATTTTTATGTTTCCAAAAAGGGCTGCACCGAAGCATGTACGTTAATTTTGGGACGAAAAGACAGAATTTAAGAATGAAAAATGCTGAATGGGGGCTAATTTCTAGTAGACGATCTCGAAAATAAAATAATAATAATAAAATCCAAATCTGATTGCTTCACAAAACTTTTTATATGCTTTCCTATCTGAACTGTGTCCTCTAAATGTTAGATGACTTTGTAGTAGTTTCTGGTTTGGGCCATGCATCTTTGTCCGTCATATAGTCCTCGACCCTGTAATAACCCTTTGACATTAAAGTTTTTTTTCAAATATTTCTTAAGAGCGGGAAATGATAAATTTAAAGCATCGACGGGTAACTTGTTATAAATGTGACTACCTTGACCAAAAAATTACTTATATGTTTTGCAGATACGACTACTTCTGATAGCAAGCTTGTTTTTATTTCTAGTGTTATAGCTGTGGATGTCAAAATTTTTTTTGAATGTATGTATATTCTTCACAACAAAATTAATATTGTCATAGATATATTGGGAAGCAACAGTTAAAAAAATATTAATTTCTTTTAATAGTTCTCTAACTGATGCACCTGCCTTTAAGTTGTACAGAAAGCGAATGGCTCTTTTTTGTAAAACAAATACAGTCTGTATGTCAACCGTATATCAGAACAACGTGTTCCTTATTAACATTATCAGTTAAAAAAGTAATAATGAGATAGTTTGAGTCCCGGGGAAGGATATACCTTTTTATTAAAAAAATCACTTCTTAAAGGGATTTAACGGGGTGGTATTCATGTTATCTAACTAAACGTTTGCCATTACGATGTTGTGCGCAAAAGCTAGTATTTTATATGTTTGCAACGGCAGCGTCATAGCATTACGTATATTCATCCTACAAAAGCATATAGAAGAAAAAAAACAATACGTATTTGCTAGGTTTTTTCCTGTTTGTTTGTTGTATAATTTTTGGCCGCAGAGAACTTAACCCAAAATTTTAAATGAAATGATTATACCTATAGTATTTCTATTTCAAACTCAGCTAAACTTTTTAAATAGTTTTAGGTAATATTTCTATATATTTTAATTTTGTTAGTTAAGGTGTTTTTTTGGTTTTATATTTAAGTACATAGTTGATTAGTAGATGACTTGTGCAAGAAAAGTACATATGGTCGCGCCGTTATCTTGTATTAAAAATGAAACCTTTGATAAAAAAACTGAAACAATAATTTAGCAAGAACGATACAAATCGATATTGAAGATCTTTGAAATTAGATGGTTGATGTAGCCTCCTTGTTATAAATTCGTAAACATAAAATTTTGTTTGTTTTTCGTCATCATATCGTAGGAGATGGGTAGGTATACTGCTAAATTTGTTACTGAGAAATACCTTCCAGACTGTGATTGTGAACTGGGGGCTTAGCCAAGATGACAATCGTTTTTAGAAAACGAAACGAAATGCTATCGGTCTCTCTATCACATTTCCATATGACTGCGATAGAGAGACGGATAGAGTTTCGATTTGTTTTCTACAAATTATTGTCACTTTGGCTAACCCCCCTGATGTGCGTTGTAGTAAACAAAAGTGTTAAGCTTTGTAATTACGCGTGCTCTTTAAAAAAGAGCATATTTTATTTATAGCCGGTTTAAATAGAAAAAAATGCAAGCGTGATCGCGTACGTGCTGCTGCGTTAACGACCAACTTGTATCATTCGTCCCTCAACCCTGAGGGGACGTAATTCTGAAATAATTTTTATATCGTGTTGCGAATTTTCATTACTTTTTGCCAGCTGTCAACATTGCTCGGGGGTGTAATTCACTAACGAATTGATCGACGTTGCACTGAGAAGGGTCTTAGTTTTTGCGACTTCGGTGATAAATGTATGTAATGGGTGTGTTTGTGTTATAAGTGAATGATCTTCATGAGACTTTACAGTCATTAGACTTACAATAATAAGACTTAAAGCAAAAGCAATAAAAATAAAACAGATTGTGACTTGGTCAGAAGAGAGTAAAGCGCCTTGGCTAAATACGATTCAAATGTCTTAGAGTGCTAAATTGTAACCTACCGTTTCTCTAAATTAAGACAAATGTAAAATAAGAGAGATGTTATTTTAGTAAACCTTAGAACTAAAAAAATCAAAATGGTCTTTCAACGAAAATCGTTTTAATCCCATTATCGCACTAGAACAAGGTAATTAAATATGTACATTCCAATCAAACATCAATAATCCACATAACAGAATAAGCCTACTACAATAAGATAAAGTGCATAAATCGAAAAACTATAAAGACAAAGCACATTAATTTTTTTTAGAAATAAACTTTTGCATTAGCGATTTCTCTCTTTAGGTTGATTCAGCATTACGTTTTGATGCCGAATAAATTTTTATATTACTATTGAAAAAGGCCTGCCTTGCAAACAATTAAATTAAAGGTCGATTTGTAGCCTTTGTGGGATATTTCAATGTCAGTCGTCGATTTTATTGCTTATCGTTGTGGTTGCTTCTAAGAATAAACTTCGAGACGAATAAACTGTTAAGGAACGAGAACGAGTGACCTTTTAGAAGGATCAATGTTATGTACAGTAAAATACTGCATGAAATAGCTAACATATCCTACAAACCATAACGCTAATTAGTCTGATGACGCAGCGGAGAAAAAAGGTTCACTTGGATATTTTCGCTTTCGCTATCGCTTAAATCGCTAAGTATTTGTATCAAAATAATGGATGTGGGTACTTGGTAAGTCACACAAAGACATAAAGGGTTTATATAAGGTAGGCTGTGGACCTTTAAACTGGTTAGCATAGGGCATTAGCATAAGAAATATATTTAGGTTAGCTTTTGCCCGCGGCTTCGCTCGCGTTAAATTCGGGGTAACGAACCATACAAAGTTCCACCCCCCATTTTAGGGAAGTGGGGGGTTAGAAAGAGACAAAAAGTAGCCTATGTCACTCTCCATCCCTTCAACTATCTCCACTTAAAAAGTCGCGTCAATTCGTCGCCCCGTTTTGCCGTGAAAGACGGACAAACAAACAAACAAACACACACATACACTTTCCCATTTATAATATTAGTACGAGTATGGATAACTTTTTCTTAAAATTACGACGAAAATTTTAAAAATACAAAATAATTGGGCCGGCAATGTAAGTGCCACACACTCAAGGAGAGAAAATCTTCTTAATTAATGATTACACCAATAAATCCTACGAGCCCCAATGCATATTAGATCGTCTAGTCACACTTAAAAATACGATATTTTTTTAAAGACTGCTATTTAAATCCGGATTGACTTTGATGATTAAAGGAATACGCTACAAACAAAGCCATTGAAAGTAGTTTAATGTTGCGTTGTACAAAGTGTAATAATGTTATTTAATTTAGAGTAATTCTGTGCCCCTAGTGAAAAACGATACAAGTCGAAAATTGCTACTTTACAGGAGAGCGAAAAAACAAAAGGAGAATGTTTTACAGCGCTCTGTGCCGTAATAGTTTAAAATGAAATATAACTTTAAATGCAGTTTAAGTATAAAAAATGCTCTCTTTTATGTAGTATTATTGGATTTTGTATAAAATTAACGGTTAATAAAATAATTGACTTGTACCCATTTGATTTTAAGCTTTTATGAGATATAACTAAAGTAGTCCCTCTTTTCACGTACTTTTTATATAAGTGAAAAAAGATATGCATTAAAATATTTTTAAAATAACTCTTTTTGTGTTAGTTTTTTTAATAAACTTCCTAGTTAAAGTTTAGTTGTCTAATGAATAAGTATGACATGACATACACATTTTTTATTTAAGTACAAAAATATCGACTTGGACCTATTTTCACATCATGTCAGTCAATTTTAATTGGATTTAAAAAGAGTTATATTAATAGTTCTTTTGATTTGTATCGAAATTTCACGGAATAAAATAAATTAAAGGCACGTTTTTTGATAGTTTTAATTAGAAAAAATAATAAATTCTTCCTCCAGAAGACTTTTTAACAACAAAACCAAACAATTTTCTTCAGAAGTCATAATAATACAACAGATTCTAAGAAAAACAATCACATTACAAGAGTATTACAACATTTTCATAAGAGCTTTTTATTTACTATTATTATCAGTTAAACTTCATTATGTTCAGTAGGTTCCAACGGATGAGTGTCTCTTACATTCTCAGAAAAAGGCAAATCTTCATAAAAAGATCTCGCGCTAGAGTTTATCAAAGGCAGGAGAAACATCAAGTCTCTTTTTTTGTCTACCGATATTGGTAACGGCTCGTTGTAACAACGAGGAATGTTTTCAGTCTCGAAAAGATTGTTTGGCATTGGAGACTTCCCTCGTTTTCTAAGAAGAGATACAGTGTTCCACTGATCGCTTTCATATCCCCGGTACTGAAATTTAGGAAAATCCTCCCGTGTGTAACGAAAAGTGGCAGTTTCCGAAATATTAAATTTATTTCTGTCTTCGTTAATTTTCCTTTGTACCAGCGGTCCCTTAAGTAGACTTGCAAAATTTAAAAACAGATCCCTATCCATTTCAGTCACTGTAAAATAATGCCGCTTTCCACATGTGCGAACTAGTTGATACCAGTCTCTTGGGTGGTGTAGGTCCATTTGGGTTTTCTTTTTTTCTTTTTCAATTAGTGCATGATCTACATCACACTCCATATGACTATGTCCAGGTACAAAGAAGTTATGTGTTATTGTTTGCAAGCTAGGATGGTTGCGTAACGCGAGTAAATACATGACCACCATATAAAAATTTTTGTTTTGTCCGAAACACGAGTCCGAGTAAAATATTAAATGTTTCACTCCGTCTGGGACATGGTTAAGAATGAAATTATACACACAGGATGCAATTTCATTACCTCCCCTTCCAGCGATAGACTCATGCCACATAAAACAATAGGACGTATTAGTTGTGCAATTCCTTATGGTCAGGTTAAAGGTCCATAGTTGGCGCTTATAAAATACAGCACCTGATTTTAAGTATGGTGTCGGCAAACATTGTTGTAAGTCAAACGCAGCCACAAACGTTTCGGAACTTTCTATCGACATCTCCTTGTCTGAAGTTTTTCTATCGTATATGCCTTCTGCATTTCTGACATGAGCCTCTTTAAGTCTTATTTTTGCTGCCTTTTCTTCCTCTTCACACGCTTTTATTTCCATATTAAGTTTATCGTATTTTAAGCATGTGTCCAGGTACGGTTTTTTAAACGAAAGGTCTTGACTTTTAAATACCCAGCTGTATATGGTTTCGGACACTGGATTTTCTGTAACTTCTTTATAAGCATTGTACATATCTGCCAAGCATAAATGTGGAGCTAAAAACTTTTTCTTAGTTTTAGATCTGCCATAGTGACTTTCAAACGCAGGGAACGACAAAATGTGACTTTTCACAGCTTCTAACCTCTCATCGCTGATTTTGTTTGCACTTGGCTGTCTTCCTCTGGGTGAATCAGGTACAAGACCTTCATTAATCTTAAGTTTTTCGGCAACGTTTTGCACAAACTTGTTAGTTTCATTAAATGTTTTAAGAAAACAACCCTTACAAGTTTGATAGGACTCAGTTTGCATTGTCAAATAATAGTAATTGGAAACTTGTCTGTTTATTGTTGCGTTAACTTTTTGTGTTTTTTTCTCTTGCAATTTAATTAAACTGGCAATAAATTGAACTCTTTTTCCATACTCTCCTAAACTCCAGTAAATTTCAAACATTTTTTTCCTAAATTCTTCTGGTATTTTTACAGCACATTTCATCCTACAGTCTTCAAGCTGCTGAAATTCTCTTTCTTTAACTTGTTTCCCTTTATTTGTGTCATAATTCTGACCCAAATTTCTCCTTCTTTTTCTCTCTTCCCTGTCCTTTCTTCTCTCTTTTTCACTTTTCCGCGGCTTGCGTTTTCGTCCTTCTTTGACACCAACTCTATCCCAAAAAGAACCTTCTGGCTCTGAATCAGGTATAACTATGTTTTCTCTATTAGACCTCTGTACAATTCTTTCCGAATCAGAACTTTCTTCAGTATCAGGAACATAATCATCACTGCTGTCTGAACTATAGTCTATATAAAAGCATGGCAAGGAGTCTACTAAGTTAAACAATAAATCAAAGCAGGTCATGTATGCCTCATCGCGATCAGTGAAGAAATTATCTGCGATTTCCCCAATTTCTGATGAATTTTCAATATTGTGGTGAATTAAATCATCTACAGTATGAAATTCTGCCTGAAAGTCTTTTGAGCAACCGGGCTTCGGGCTGTCTGGCTGTTTTCCAGGGCTTGGCTGAGTATGAAATTCTGCCTGAAAGTCTTTTGAGCAACCGGGCTTCGGGCTGTCTGGCTGTTTTCCAGGGCTTGGCTGAGTGTGAAATTCTGCCTGAAAGTCTTTTGAGAAACCGGGCTTCGGGCTGTCTGGCTGTTTTTCAAGGTTTAGCTGAGTAAGGAATTCTGCCGGATAGTCTTTGGAGCAACCGGGCTTCGGGCTGTCCGGCTGTTTTTCAGGGCTTAGCTGAGTATCTTTTGTGAAAAAGTTGGTATTATTTATGTCATTTTCCTTGTCAAGAAGGTTGAGCATTCGATGAATACGATTTCTGCCGGCCATTCTACAAACAAAACGACAAATAAATAAAATAATATTTACACATACAAACAATACCTATGAAAATACGATTAAAACCAGTTTGCGTTTCGGCACTCCCCGGTCCTTGTCCGCAAGACTCATTATCTACATAGAGATTACAAAATGATGTAACAAATAAAAGAAATACCTTAAATCTACTATTTTGACTTCAGTAACGTGTGTATTTCTTTAAATGAATTGTAATGCTATTATTGAGAAATGCCTAATCGCAAACCTTAATCGGTAATCGCACTGCAAGTACTTTTTCAAATATGTTAATAATGATACCCCACTCGAAATTATTTGACGAAAAATTATAGTCACGGTAGGTTTTTATTGTTAAAACAAACCAATATGGCGCAGACTAAGATTATTGCCAAACGACTAAAGTGTATTTGTCCATTAAATAAGTATTACTGTTTAATCATACTACGTGAAATTAATCCATTTTAGTTTTATTTATTCAAACATTACTCAATATAAGTCAAAACTTGCTTGGTGTAAAAGGGTATAAGTAAATATAAATCCTTAAAGTGTAGACATAACCTGTCGGATAATATCTTAAAACTAGGTGAAAAGGGATACAACTCACCCGTCGTCGTCGTCGTCATTTGCGGTCCGCGAACAATGTAAGCACGTCCTTCTCTCATCACTACGCAAAGGCGACTGAGCGCTCCGCTGGTGTGCGCGGGGGCATCGCATTTACACTTGTATCGTTTTACACGTAATTTTTGTAACCTATGGCGGTATAAGTCGACTTGCGCAAGCAACTGTCAAAATTAAGGCGTGAATACGGATTTAAGGTGACTTGGTTCTCTTAGTAATGTCATGTTATTAGTGTAACCCGATATAAGTAGACATCGATCCTTAAGCACTAAGCATTCCTAAAACAGATAAGTGTAGTTATATCGTTAAACACAAAGAACATACGAAATCGTAAGATGTAACCTTACTCATACCATTTGTCACGAAATAATAATATGCTTTTATTGTTTATAAGAATATATGTCAATATGTACCCATCGCGTCATGGTCATTTGTGTCAGTTATACCCTTTAACACGAACGTAACTTTGTTAATTTACAAGATAACTTAGATCCGTTTACACCAATCGACGCGAATTTTTTTTTGAATTTTTTTGGTATATATAACTCAAATTGGCCAAAATCAGACTTATACCCTTTTTCACTAGGGGCACAGAATTGTATCGTAAAGTTAACATTAAGCAAGCAAAAAATTACGTCTGGTTCATATTTTAGGCAAAATAGGTCGTCTATATAAGGTAAAAACAGTTTTTTAAGAAGTTTAATATTTAATTATATTTCAAATTGAATAAAGAATATTCTCTGTCATCTAAAATGACAGATGGCTATATAAAAACGCAATTGCAGCAAATTTTGATTACTTTATAATCATTATTCTATCGAGATGGTTCGAGGTAAACCAGTGACTGAAGACATGCGGAAAATTATAATTTCTTGTAACTATAACGGCAAATTTACTTACCAAATATCCAAGGAGATGTCGTTGCCACGATCTACAATTCAAACGATTATCGAGCATCACCGAAAACATGGAACAATGTCCTGTTTAAAGAAATCTGGCCGTCGACGAATAACCTCCAAGGCAGAAAACAGGATGATGAAGAAGATTATCAAGAAAAAGCGTCGTGCAAGAGCAGGAGAACTTACCGTATTGTGGCGGGACGCTATTAAAAATAATTTTAAACAAAAAAGAACCGACTTCACTAAGCATCCACCTTTCCAACACCAAATGCTCGATCTGCTGTAAAAAATACTCAAATCACCATAGGTGTGCCTATAATAGTTGAAGAGTTCCCTCGATTTCTCCTGGATCCCATCATCAGATCCTGACATGGTTACAATGGGACCAACTGTGAAGTATACGCTTTCAACAAAAAAATAATTTTCCAAATCGGTCCAGCCGTCTTCGAATAATCGGTGAACATACATAAAAAAAAAAAAAATAGCAAGTCGGTTGAAAACATTTCAGTCGATACCTGCAAGAGAGTAATGAAGAGAATGGGCTATAGTTTTTACACTGCTAAAGAGAAACCGTTACTAAAAAACAGAAAACCAACATATTGAAATTCGCTTATAAATACAAAAACTGGACTGTCAATCAGTGGGGAAAAATAATATGGAGTGATGAATCCAAATTTGAAGTCACAGTTGGTGACGAACGAAGTAAAGTCATTCGGGAAAAAGGAGAGGCATATCATAAAGACTGCCTCAAGCGAAAGGTGAAGTATCCAGCATCTTTAATGATTTGGGGCTGTATGTCGACACAGGGCGTGGGCCGTCTGCAATTTATAGATGGAACCGTAAATGCCGAGAAATACCAAACCATCCTGCAAGAGAGTTTGCTGCCGTCTATACGGCAGTTAAAATATAAAAATGCATTTACTTTTCAACAAGACGGTACTGCATGCCATACCGCGAAGACAACGATGGCGTGTGGCTGAAGTCCAAAAAAATCCCTACCATGCCATGGCCGTCCAGCAGCCCGGACGTGTCTCCCATAGAAACTTTGTGGTGGAAAATGAAGAAAAGGCTGCGAAAGGACCCTGGCTGGGCTAGTTCTGCGTACATTTTTGGTGGCCCATGAGGGGAACAACCGCACGATAATAACAAAACCCGTGATTTGGGAAAATATAAAATAAAATCCCGTGATTGGGGCAAGATTGAAGCAATCCAGGGCCAAGAATCGCGCCACGGCAATCAAGGATTTGTCGAGTGGAATTTGCAGTCGTTGGCATTCATTGTGTGAATCAGTGCGCGATTACGTAATAACATCCCGAACAACGTGAAACGTGTCATTGTGGGGACATTTGGAGGTCGCCATAGTGAGGTGCTACATCCGGTTGACGTTTACCGGTTTTGTGCTGAGTGAACGAACTGAATGGTAGGAACGTGTAGCGTCGATCCGGAACGACGTCGGGCGTCGTGGCGACAACCTTAGAGACTTTATTATCTATGACATTGAACTGCACCTGACAAACGTCAGTGTCAAAAGTCAAGTTGTGTTGTGTTATAGTGACAGATTTGGATTTTCTCAACTAATACGAGTATTACTTGAAAATTAGGATTAGATTAAATTGGATAGAATATAGCTTGGAATTGGGTTGTAAATACTCACAAATAGGTGATTGATAGAAAATACGCGCGGCGCGGTGAAGTATTTGTGTTTTACCAGGTAAGTTAATATCTATTCACAACATGTCGTATCAAGTCAATGTACCGTTGGGGCAGGCGGTAACGAAGCGAAGCGTTTTAAGTACTATAGCTAGGCTTTATGATCCGTGCGGTTACTGCGCACCGATTGTCTATAGATTCAAGCTGTTCATGCAGTCATTGTTTACCGATGGAATGACGTGGGATGAACCGCTCCTGGACACTCAGGAGGTTCAGAGGAACGAGTTGGTTCAGGATTTAAACCATTTGTCTCAATTACAGATCCCTCGTTGCGTCGCGTTACCAGGATCTGCCTCCTACTCACTCCACGGGTTTGGAGATGCCTCGGAGCAGGGCTATGGAGCGTGCGTGTACCTTCGGACAGAGGACACGTCTGGAAACGTCATGGTACGGTTAGTCCTAGCTAAGACCCGAGTGGCCTCTAAGAAAGTCAAACAAACCATTCCGAAGAATGAGTTGAATGCAGCTCATATGGTTTGGAAACTCCTGAATCATGTCGCAGCGGCCTACGAAGACGAAATCGAGATTGATAGCATAAATGCGTGGTCTGATAGCAAAATCACGTTGTGTTGGCTTAACACAAAACCGCATCTGCTCCAGACATTTGAATGTAACAGAGTACAGGATATTCAGCAGTCGAAGCGACCAATGACATGGCGCTATGTCCGAGGTGAGTCCAACCCGGCCGACGTCGCGTCCCGAGGTGCTACCGCGAAGGGGCTCCTCAAATGCAAGTTGTGGTGGTCGCCGGAGTGGCTACTCAAGGAGGAGTCACAGTGGCCAACGATGCCGGTCACCATGTCACCGGAGCTGCCAGGGTTCAAGCAGCCGGTTCATGTCGCCAAGGACGAGCAGACATGGGAGGACTTATTACTGTCGAGAGTCAGCTCGTATAGTAAACTCATAAACGTGACGTCGTACGTTTTGAGATTTTGCAGGAATATTCGTTTGCCGAAGCAGCAACGAAGTTTAAAACAGAACCTTACTATCGAGGAAAATCGTGCAGCAACGGATCACTGGGTCAAGAAGGTTCAGTTGGATGCATACCAAGATGAAGTCATCTTACTGAAAAAAGGAAAGTTGGTATGCAAATCACTTCAGAAGTTGAGCGTCTTCGTGGACGATAATCATTTTATTCGAGTCGGAGGCAGACTACGTAATTCAAGCTTACGTTATGACGCAAAGCACCCAATGCTTATACCTAAGGACCATCGATGGTCGCAATTATTGATGGAGCACTATCACCGGATCTATTGTCATGCTTCGACAAGCACCCTGATTAATATACTTAGACAACGATACTGGATTCCGTCAGCACGGCGTCAGGTGTCACGTTTCATCAGGGGTTGTATGTCATGTTTCAGATTCAACGCGACAGATCAGGCGCCTTTTATGGCTGATCTGCCCGCGGACCGCGTCACGGCGACGCGTCCATTTTCCGGCGTAGCGACGGATTTCGCTGGCCCCTACTTGGTTAAAAGTAGCCAGCTCAGGAATGCTAAATCTGTTAAAGCTTACCTGTGTGTTTTTGTATGTCTAGGTACCAAGGCGGTACACCTCGAGGTCGTCTCGTCGCTGAGCACCGAGGCATTCATCGCTGCATTCACACGGTTTGTGAGTCGACGTGGGCTGCCCGCCCTCGGCCGGAGTGACCAAGGTACCAATTTTAAATCTGCTAGCTCATACCTCCGAGAGGTTAACCAGTTCTTGCTTGACAATGAAACCATTCTAGAGGATGAGTTTCGTCGCCAAGGCGTCCGCTGGGAGTTCAATCCTCCCGGCGCCCCTCACATGTCTGGTCTAGTGGAAGCAGCGGTCAAGAGTAGCAAGAACCTGCTTAAACGAGAGATTGGGGACCGTATCCTGACCTTTGAAGGTCTGCAGACGGTATTCTGCAGGGCGGAAGCTATCCTCAACTCTAGAGTGCTGGTTCCAATGTCCGAGGATCCTTGTGACCTGGAAGTTCTCAGCCCAGGTCATTTTTTGATAGGTCAACCTTTGGTGTCATTACCTGAACCTTCCTGGAAGGACACGAATGTGTCACGGCTGTCGCATTTTCAATTTATTCAGGCTGTAACTCAAAAGTTTTGGGCTAGGTATCACTTAGAATATTTAAATAATTTGCAAGCCCGTAACAAATGGAACAGACATGTACCTAATGTAGCATTAAACGATTTAGTCTTGATAAAGGATGAAAATTCCCCGCCTCTACAATGGCGTCGAGGTAGGGTCATTCAAGTTTTCAAAGGCTCCGACGGAGTCGTCAGGTCTGTAAAGCTGAAAACACAGATAGGCGAGCTTGTACGCCCCGTTGTCAAATTGTGTAAATTGCCTATGGAGCTTTAATTATTTGGGCAGCTCTTGTAAATTAACAATTATAAATCTTGGTTTAAATTGTAGCAATTAGTACTAATTATCCTGAACTATGTACCACTGTTTCCTCGGGAAACCATGTAACTAACGTAGTAAGTAGCTTACCTTTGTTGTTTTTACACTTTCATGATTCATATTTTGATATTATCTGGAATGTTCTTGAGTGCAAGTGCACTGGATGGTCACAGATTACTTATGCTGTAGACAACTCATGTAACATTTATTAGTGTTAATAATTGTTTGTTTTCATATCTCTTGTTTATGCTAGATCGTAGCAATGTAAACTTCAGGTCTTCAGGTCACCTTTTCCCTGGGCCGGGAAGGAATGTTCACGCAAATCAGCGCCATCTAGTTCAAATGTATTCAAGTCTAATAGAGTGAATGCGCACGATCTTCTGTTCGTTCGCTCCGTCTGAGATTGATCGCGCGCTGTTCAGCTAGCTGTCGTAGTGGTTAGACGCGCTGTCATTGTCGCAGTGCGCGAGCCTTTGTTAAAATAAACATGGCGTAATTTAAGTGTAAAGTGTAATTTAGGTTAAGGCAAGAGAAATATACGTGTAAAGAGTGCCCGTTGTTTCTCTTCGAAACCCATCCGTCGTTACCGCAGCAGGCGCGGCGGCGTACTCATCTACGTCACAGATGATGGTGGCCCCTTGGAAACTCTCTACAGCACCGTGCCGGAGCGACTCGACTGCTACCAGAGAAGTATGAGATGTACCTAACCGGCCTACCGCGGCGACTGGGCTAGTTCTGCGTACAGACCCTTCTAGATCTAAAGCTGATCTTAAGGAGAAACTTACCTATGTCTGGAATGAAATAACCACCGAAGAGTGTAGAGAGTTGGTAGATTCAATGCCGCTCAGGATCAAAGCCGTTTTGGATGCAAAAGGTGATACCACCAAGTAGTAGACGGTCTATTATGCATCGGCTAAACCGAAGACGAACTTTTTTGCGAATATCTCATTTGGCAAAACAATGTTTTTTTAACTTTTTTTTTATCACTGTGGAAAGTTGTTATTTTTTTCATTCGATACATAAAGTATTATTTATTTTCTATATTGTTTTTATATTACATGATCTTCTAAACATCGCTGTCATCCTGAATTTTTAGGTTAAAGTTAGGTTAGTACATTTTCTACCTGCTAGACGAACTCATTTGCATTGGGGCTCGTATATCTGATTTAATTCTTTGTTCATATTGGATTTACACACTTTTTACATAAAATACAAAAATAATACTAACGTATTACAATCTATCCCCAACATAACTCCGCCACACAACAAATAAATCAACCATTATTGAAGTTGTATTGGAGTCGCATTGGAATAATTTCAAGCAAACTCTTTTATTTCTGATTCAAACGTCTGTGCGTTGACTGTATTGCGTATATGCATTGGATTTGTATTAAAGTTGGATCGTGTCTAAACGTCTTTTAAAGTTAAAATATGGCCCCTGCATAGTAAAACGTTATAATTTTTAAATCTAACAGATGAAGATAAGGTAATAGTTATAACCTGCTAATAACTGCTTGCAAGTCCGACTTGTTTTTATATATTTCAGTAAGTTTAGTGAGGTGAAGACGTTTGCGTTTGAGTAGGTACGTGTGGGTTGCCCTTTACTTTGTAAACAATAAGCAAGGTTGAGAAGCGTGTCTCACCCCTGTCACGAATACTGCACTTAATTATTCTTTTCTCGTATAAATGACGTGGTAGTGCACTCCTTTAGCTCATACCTAAAAGGAAAACCCAACCGCAAAATGGATTTTGATAATAACTGTATGTACTTATATATTATTGGAAGTTACGAATAAATAATTGAAATCGGGTTTCTGTTTGCCATTGCGGTAGGATTAGCAATATAATGTCAGGTACAGTCGACGTCAAAGATATGTTTACACTTTTGCACCTTACTCCTTTGTTATAAGGTGAGAAAATGTAAATATATGTTTGACGTTGACTGTACCAGACGTAAGTATATTTTAATTATTATTAAATAGATCATTTAACGGAACTGACGACAGGGGTCGTAATTGTCTCTTTAACACTTGCACAGCGGCAAAAAGAATGAAAGAGATCTTAATATGACCCCTGGTCGTAAGTTTGGTTTACTAATACTATATAATTATACCGACAGATAATGCACAAACGTTATAATTAATAACAATACCTACTTGTTTAGGTACAATAAAGTGATACATTCATACATAGAAAAAATGCTTCAAATATCAAAGAACTTCTCTAAAAGGGTTTTAGATACTTAACCCTTAAGAGGTGAAAATGTGGTTGAGTCAAAAATAATGTATGTATGTTATCTTAAAAGGTCCTCCAATTTCCCCAATATGTACTAACTACTGTGACCCCAAACGGTTGAAATCTTCATAGCAATGCCAAGCATCCATAACAGATACATTAACTTTATTAAGTTTCAGAAAGGAATCAAACAGTGAATCATAATACAAACGTGAAGATCGTTATTACGTAGCGAAAATAAACACATTAAATAGCGATAATGGTACTATTCGCTACCTTTTACCAACAATTTGCCATATAAATCCACACATGGAACTTCTTTAATATTGCAGATCACTGATCTGAGAGGAATAGCGGGTCTCTATTTTAAGACTGTTGCGGGATAGAATTTCTTTTCAATAGTTGTTTACATTCATAAGAGTCCGGTAAAGTTTTTTTTCGATTTCGCTCAACTTTTTGCTACTATTTTGCTGTAACTTACAAAACTTCGATTAGTTTATATCTATTTTTTAAACATCGTTTCTTTTTACAGTACATAAGTGGAATACTTTTTAGATTTTCTGTTTCATTTATAAATCTTTCATCGTAATCTAACAGTTGTTTTGCGATTTTTGCTTGGAGAGATGAAACAAGTAAGATTTTTACTGATTAAAATTATGTTAAACTAGTAAGGACATAAAATAAAAAATACATTAGAAAATGAGTCGTCTTAAGAATAAGTAGAACAGTTTTTTTTAATTTTCATACATATATTTTAAGCAAGAGTATGTTTACCTACAGCAATTTTAAGAAAAATTGCAGAAGTTTAAGTGGTATTTTTGAGAATGTATTTAAAATATTTCATATAAATAAAGAAGAAATAAACATGACTTTATGCTTTAATAATAATAATATAAAACATATACGAGGACATAACAAAAAAATAACTTCAAACTACAAGTTTGCACAAAACAACGCCCTCACTAAACAAGCTCTGTAAGAAGTAAGAATTGAGTTTTGGGATATTAGATATGGACCAAAAGTATTATTTCGCCATTACAAGACTTAAAACTATTTTATTTTTATTTTTCATTAGCCTGTATTAATATATTAGTGTAGTATTAGTGTATTAGTGTCCCACTGCTGGGCAAAGGCCTCCCATCTTCTCCTCCATTCAGTCCTGTTGATAGTGCTTCCCCGCCATTCCGTAAAGAATGCGTCCAGGTCGTCCCGCCATCTCCTTTTCGGTCTGCTTCTACCCCGGCGGCCGTCGATGGTGTCTCGTGAGTCCCACTCTGTAGCCATTCTGGTTCACCGTTCCGGGTGCATGCGGCAGACATGCCCAGCACAATTCCACTTTAGCTTAGCGGTCTTGACACCCACATCTACAACACGAGTTTTGGAGCTGAGTTCCGTATTTCTGATTAGACCTGTTCTGCGAACACCTAATATACTGCGCTCCATCGCTTGCTGGCAAACCTTGAGTTTGCACTTTAGAGCTTCAGTTAATTACCAGGTTTGAGCACCGTAGGTTAGGATAGGCAGGATGAACACGTCGAGGAGTTTGCGCCTAAGACATAGAGGAAGATTTCCCTTCATTAGCGCGTTCATGGACCAGAAGGTCTTCCAGGCGTTTTCGATACGTCTATCGGTTTCGAAATACTGTCTGTTATCGAAGGACGCTATCTGGCCCAAGTAAACAAGACCCTACGTTTAGTTTGATTGGTCATCAACTTGGTTTTCTCTTTATTCACTGTGAGTCCAACCTCAAGGCTCGCTGTGCTGAGGTCTTGCAGCATTTGTTGTAGGGTTGGGGTGCCGTATGGGAGAAGAGAACTATGTCGTCAGCAAAGCGTAGGTTTTTTAACCTTCTGCCGCCAACGACAATGCCCATCGCCTCCCATGAGACCGCCAGCTTTAGAAATATTTCTTGCAGGCTACTGGTGAACAATTTTGGGGATAGCGGATCTCCCTGTTTAACTCATTTCTCTATGTTGAATGCGCGGCCGGGTGCGTGTAATTTAATGCTGGCTGTACTATTATTGTGAATAGTTCCAACGAGTTCAACGTATACATGCAGGGTCTATACCCTGCTTCTGTATGGCAAAAAATATAGCGGAGTGTTTGACGCTGTCGAATGCCTTACTATAATCTACAAAAGCAAGGTACAGAGGTACGTTGAATTCGTTGGACTTTTCAAATATTTAATTTAGAGTGTGGAGGTGGTCAGTGGTGGAGGAAATGGGTCGAAATCCGGCTTGCTCGGGCGACTGATGTTTATCCAGCAGTGGAGAAATTATATTTTCTATTATTTTTATAAATAACTTATAAATATGGGATATTAAACTAATCGGCCGATAGATATTTATGTCCGATTTTTCTCTCTTATCAAATGAAATTCATGTGCGTTATTTCATTATTAGCGATTTTCGTTTTCAAATCGTTACCGGACTCTTAAGGACGAATGGGACTTCCAACGAAAGAAACTTAAACATCAAAAATATTTATAGTTTTTATTTTTATTTTGTATAGGCCTAGAAAATTTATTGTAATTATAACAATACATTTTGGAAACTGAAATAAATGTTATACACGAAAGGTAAAAACTGACATATTCGAGATCGCAAATGCAGAAGACGCTGGTTCAATTCCAGCTCTTGGCACCGGAGGAGTTAATCATTTTTAATTGATATAAGATATTTGTGTTTGTTAATAATGTACGCCTTTAAAATAAGACTACAAAATATTTTATAAAAGGTACCTAAGTATGTATGTGGTTTGCTTTGTTCTTTAAGTAAATCCACTTTGCTTGAAATTAGTATTCGACACACAATTTGAAATTTAAAAATAGTTATTACATTCATGATTTTTTTTTCTTTGAATCGACCAGCGAAATAAATTGATTACCTATAAAAATATAAAAAACGAATCGATTTTTCTTAAGTTAGGTAGTCGGTTATTTTTTGCACTCCACAAATTAAAGTGAAACGTATCTACTATTCACTGACACAGAAAGGACTAGAAATGCACGAATGAGTTTCATGCGAGCCTTTGAACGTTTTACAGTTATTTATGAGTTCTTGACCTGCATTGCAAGCTCCAACTAGTACGTGGATTGCTCTAATTTGAATTCTTCGATATACGGTAACGACTGTTGAGCTGTGAAATGAACTTTATTATTTTGATATTTAGGTTGTTTCTGCTACTGAGCGAGTTATCAGCAGACATGATACTTTTTGAATTATTGCAACTTGTCGGAATCAATAAAAATGCAACTGTAATAATAAGGATTTCTTTCAAATACAACATTTTTTATTTTAATATGAAGACATTATAGAAATATGTAGCTAAATTCAAAAGTACAATGATGGTGTTAAGCAATACTTTCAAACAAAAAAGAACCGACTTAACTTAGACTCCACCTTTTCAAAAGGAAATGCCCGAGCTACCGTAAAAAATTGTTAAATCACTATAGGTGTGCCTATAATAATTGAAGAGTTTCCTCGATTTCTCCAGGATCCCATCATTAGATCCTGACCTGGTTACAATGGGACCAACTGTGAAGTATACTCTATCAAACAAAAATAATAATTTTCCAAATCGGTCTTGCCGTTTTCAAATAATCGGTGAACATAAAAAAAAATTGCAAAAGCAAAGATCTCGACGAATTGAGAACCTCCTCCTTCGAAATCTTGAAGGTTGAAAATGTGTCAAACCCACATTCGTTTTAGAGTGGACAAAGTTTTTATTGCAAAATTAATGTGGGTTGACACATTTTTCCTTAACAGCATCCTTCATTGATTGAGGTGAAGTTGAAGGACACGGGTCAAGAGAGTAAGAGCGTGTGTAGATCATTTTAAGCACAACGTCCGCTGAGCTACTTCTGCTGCTAACTGTAAAAAGATTGAACGGATTTTTAATTGGCATATGACAGCAAAGGTTGATGAATGCAGCAGTGAATGTAGCGGCAAATGACTCGTACAGACGTTACTTATCTCATTAATCATTGCGTTGAATATGAAATGTGCTTTCCGTTTCAGTTAACGAGTATGTAAACCAAATTCTATTAGGTACCTGATATGTGGTAAAATATCGAGTACCGTCATGAAACGTGGCAACTTTACCACATTTATTTCTCAAACGCTAAAATATGATTTAGATAAAAGCAGGTATCTATAGTGAAGTGGAAAATTATATACGATAAGCATAGATCCTCTAGATTCACGGTCGTTTTAATCCAACTAAAATATGTTGAAAAACTACGATCAACTATACAATTTATACAGCGAAAAACTGACAATGTTTTCGTCTGATTCAAAATCATATTCCTCCAAATGTTATGCTATAAGTTGGTAGTGTCCACGACAACAAAGGGCATTATAAGGATTTTAGTGATGATGGGATCTCCTTTTGCATAGTGAGACTTTAGGACCCATAGGCCATTTTAGGAAGCAGAGCCAAACTGTAAGTCCAATAGTAAGTCTTAGCAACATACTTTTATTCTTCTGTAGTTTTTAAGGTAGGGCATTAGTATTTTAAGATCCCTGGTCTAGATATATAAAACTAGGCACTTAATCTAGTAGTACCGTCTTACTCGTAATGTCCTTTTACAGTTCAACTGTCTTGGATTTTATTACGACCCGGTCAAATTTAACTTATTGTAAATAATATCTATCTACAGAAATAACAGGTAACACAGTGTTCAAGGAGATATCAAGGTGTCATCTGCCTTGTAAGAAATAAATTGTGCAAATACAGGGGCCTACAGACAAATACCTTAAAACTAGCAATAATTTAATTACAAACCAGAAAATATATTTTTTGTGATGCTACAGTTTTCTGTTGCGCCACCTGCTCTAGCATGATATTCGGAAAAGTCCCCTGGAACCGCAGAAATACACACCTTTCGGCCAGAAGTCTGCGCTCGCAATGGTCTCCAGCAGCGGCCGCCGCACGCGCACCACAAACGAGCTGGAGTGCACGTAACGCCGGCTCCACGCCGGCAACACTGGCCGGGAATAAACGTCAAAATGACCTAGCGTATTTAATTAGTGAAAATAAATGTTTTAAAAGTGATTTATAACGAGTTACTGTGTAAAATGACAAGATCTCAATGAAATTAAAGTGTAACAGTGTTATCTCTAGTATTAGTTTACTTTAAGGAGCAAATTATTATGACGAAAAATTTTGAGCCAACTGTCAACGGCTTAACGTTCAAGATTTAAAATTACACCGAATTTACATGGAAATTGCCTACATTTCATCGAAGACTTTTACAGGGGAGTATTGCTTTTCACATTTATATGCCTTACTTTTAGTCTGATTGTCCAAAATAACTTAATATTTTTAATATTCAGTACCTAACCTATGGGCAAGTAAGTTCTTGTTAAAAACAGTGGTTCATCTTACTAAACTAGCCAAAGTGAATGCTAATAAACTCAGAAATAGCACAGATGTATTCAACGAACATTATTATAAGTTGACGTTCAAAGTATAAAGTTTTTTTTTGTGTAAATTCCTGCTATAAAGCTTAATTTAAATACTAGAAAATTTGAATTTAAATACTTTTTTCTGTTAGTACCATTGTGAATCATACTTGCTAGGCTCAGATTTCTTACATTGTCAATATGTTTTCAGCACAACCCTCTAAAATGATTACTCGCAGGGATGTTTTGGTCGCTAAAGTCCAGCAACTACAAAGGGATCTTAAGACGGCGACTGAGCTAAATGACAGACTCCTACAAGAGCGGGAAGAAAGTGAACAGGAAATCGAGCGTGTTATCCGAGCAAACACTGTTCTCAAAACTCAGCTTGCCAACCAGGACATTGACTATGAAGATATCCAGGGTCAGCGGGATGAACTTCAAGCTACTGTAGACCGATTTGAACAATGCCAGGAAATACACGAACAGGCATTGCAACGCATCAAGGACCTGGAGCAGCAGCTGGGGGAGATGGACCTTAAAAAAAATTATACTTGCAAGTACTGCTCCGAGCACTCCGGGCCGCCAGACAACAATTTAAGTATTTTTGCTGAGCTAAATAGTTTTGAAGTAGATTTAGTAAATGACAGCATAGTGGACTCTCCTTTTATGGAAAATATAGAGTTTTCAAGTTCTGTGTGCATAGGGAACAGTGATGGGAAAATTTCATTGAACGGAAGAAAAAAGATAAAAAAATATTTAAAATTAAATAGATTCATAAAAAAATCTAAACTTTTGCTGAAATGCCACAAATTCTTATTTAAATCATTAAATTCCAAATGTAAACATGTAGCCTTGAGAGATGAACTCCTAAAGTGCCAATATCAATTAGACCAGACAGTAGAGGAGCTGAATCATCGCTCTGCTGAATTAAGCAAATTAGAGTCAAAGCTAAAAGCTCTTAATGATAAGCATGAATTATCTAGTAAAACGCTACAGGAATACATAGCCTTTATGAATAATGTTCTAGCACCGGGCAGCGGCTACCCTCTGCGCTTGGAATCGCCACGGCCGCCGAGTCGCCTGGCTGCGCCGGGCTCGCCCGCGCCCGCGCCGCGCGCCACGCTGCTGGCGCGCGTCTCCGGCGCGACCACTCCGCGTCGCCAGCCCGAGCCTGACCTTAGCCTGGACGTCCGGGAGTCGTCGCTGGGTCCTTCACAGTCATGCCCTGGATTGGATGTCGCACTGGATTTATCCCTGCCCTGCCCAGTGGAACCAACTCCACCGTTATCGTGCCCAGGCGAGGCGGGTCCACCGCCGCCATGCACTGTCGAGCTGGTTCCACAGCCGCTGTGCACTGTCGAGCCGGGCCCATCGCCGCCATGCACTGACGAGCCGGGCCCATCGCAGCCATGCACTGTCGAGCCGGGCCCATCGCCACCATGCACTATCGAGCGGGGCCCATCGCCGTCGTGCCCAGTGGCACTGGATCTATCGCCGTCGCGCTCAGTCCAACACACTCCATCGCTATCGTGCCCTGTCGAGCTGGTTCCGCCGCCGCCGTGCCCGGTGGAGGCGCCACTCTCGCGCGCGCGCCCCGCCCCGCTGGTCCCCGCACTCGCACCCGCGCCCGCGCCCGCGCCCGCGCCCGCGCCCGCGCCCGCGCCCGCGCCCGCGCCCGCGCCCGCGCCCGCGCCCGCGCCCGCGCCCGCGCCCGCGCCCGCGCCCGCGCCCGCGCCCGCGCCCGCGCCCGCGCCCGCGCCCGCGCCCGCGCCCGCGCCCGCACCCGCGCCCGCGCCCGCACCCGCGCCCGCGCCCGCGCCTGCGCCCGGCCGCACCGTTCTATATACAGACGAGGTGGGCGCCGGGCTCGGCGCGCTGCTGGCGGAGCGCTTGTCGCGAGGCGTCCTTAACAACTGTCACCCGGGCGCCTCCTTCGATCGTCTGATCAAATGTATATCGGTCGGCGAGTATGACCGCGATTCCACGCTTGTAGTGTTTTTAGGAAATAGTATAGATTGCACTAAACGAGATATCTTGAGATTATCCGAGACCCTGTCAGATATTGGCCAGCGAGATTCTGTAAAAATAATTATCTGTGCCTTACCATACAGAATGTCGAGTCATATAAATAAGAGGGTATATTCTTACAACTCCGTATTGTATAATCTTTCTTTGTACAGTAGTACGATTTCGTATTTTGATACAAATAAATTTATTGAGGATTTTATTATGCCCCATGATAGGACTTACCTTCCGAGAAGATGTCTTATAGATTGTGCTAACCTGTTAGCATACAATATTGTAGACCCCGTCGTGACTAGCACGGCGGATGATAGTTTTATTAAGACGAATCCCGATTCATACTGCAGGGGCTCAGATTTAGAGAGGCAGCCGTCTGGTGATATCAATTTAAACTGACTGCTACGACAACGAGTGCACCAGCCGGCTCCGTTCCTAAACATAACTGTGATGCTAGCATAAGTAGTAAAACTGATGTATTGTACTTAGTTCACCAAAATATTCAAGGGTTTACCAGTAAACAACTGGAAATTGATTTATTTGTACAACACTCGAACATTGATATCCTCTGTATAACGGAGCACTGGCTTAAAGGTCATGAATTTATGTTTAATTTCCACAATCATAGTGTAGTAAGTAAATTTTTTAGAAAATCCTGCATTCGCGGCGGGTCATTAATAATGGTAAAACATGATATAAAAAGTAAGGATCGGAAAGACATTGTTGAATTGTCTGTGGAACGCCATATTGAACTTTCTTGTGTCGAGTTAGAAGAATTTATAATTATATGCGTGTACAGGCCTCCATTGGCAAACTATAACACATTTGAGTCAGTGATAGATGAAGTTCTTACAAGTGTTTTTTGTAGTAATAAAAGTGTTATTGTGTGTGGTGATTTTAATATCAACTTACTTGAAGATTCATCCATGTGTGTAAGGTTACTTAGTACTTTCAAATCCTACAATTTAGTAAATTTATTTTGTGAGCCTACACGAATCACAGCAACCAGTGCTACATGTATAGATAACATTTTCAGTAACAAGGATGCGACTAGTAAATCTATAATAAACAACTTAAGTTCTGACCACTGTGGACAAAAAGCCTCTTTTAGCGGAAAAACTAAGGATATTCCACAAGTCACTATGTGCAGACCAATTTCCGAAAGACGATTAGATTTATTCAGTCGGAATATCACGAAACAATTATGTTATGTTCCATTTACCCAGGAAAACCCTAACCGTATGAGTATTGAGTTGTTTAACTGTATTAAAAGGGAATTTGATGCCTGTTTCATTCCGAAGAAGGTGCAAGGCAAGGTCAAGACGAAATTTAGCGACTGGGCTACGCCGGATATTCATGAGAAAAGACGACGGCTCTATGATTTATATGACTTGAGAAGAATTAATAAAAGTCCGGAATTCCTAGATTATGTCAGGAACTTTTCTAAATCTTTTAAGATGATGTGTGCCGCTGCTAAAGCTGATTATCTGTCCAGAAAGATCCAAAATTCCAAGGATAAAGTAAAAACTGTTTGGCAAGTAATCAACGATGAAACTGGGAAACGTAAAATCAAAGATCCGCACTACAACCTACGTATTAATAATAATTTAGTGAGTTCGGACCTTGAAGTTGCGGATCATTTTGAGCAGTTCTTCTCTAATATACCGGTAGAAACAACAAAGTCTCTTCATTCATCGCCTGACGTCGCTGAGGCAATACTGAAAACAAATATAGCAGAGTGTACAGATTTCTTTAAATTTTCATATGTTACTCCGAACTTAGTTATTAAAACATTTAAATCCCTAAATTTAAAGAAAACTGAAGATCTTTGGGGCCTATCTGTTAAAGTTCTACATTCCATTGTTGAATCGATTGCACCACATTTAGCTGATATATTTAACAAATGTATTGATACAGGAATATTTCCAGACATAATGAAGCACAGCAAAGTCATCCCCTTGTTCAAATCAGGATCGAGAACAGAACCAAGCAATTTCAGACCAATTTCAATACTGCCGGCACTGAGCAAAGTTTTCGAGAAACTAATTCTAAATCAACTTGTGTCACATTTTAACCGAAACGAATTGTTCGCCAGAAATCAATTTGGTTTTACCAGAGGTCGCTCGACTACTGACGCAGGTGCTGTTCTTCTTAAGCACATCTTTGCCGCTTGGGAAAAAAAACAAGATGCTGTTGGAATATTCTGTGACCTATCGAAGGCATTTGATTGCGTTGATCACGAAAATCTAAAGAGAAAACTAAGCCATTACGGGATCAAAGCTGGTGCCCTTAACCTCGTCTCATCATACCTATCGGATAGAACACAACGAGTGGTTATTAATGGAACTCAATCTTCTGGGTCCCCTGTGGCACTCGGAGTGCCTCAAGGCTCAATACTTGGTCCTTTCCTGTTTTTGGTGTACATTAATGACCTACCTAAAATTGTGCAAGATAAACATGATATAGTGTTATTTGCTGATGACACATCTCTGATATTTAAAGTGGACAGAAAAGAAAACAGCTTCGATAGTATTAACAGTACACTCTCCAAAGTAGTAAATTGGTTTACGGCTAATAACCTACTTTTGAACGCCAAGAAAACGAAGTGCATCAAATTTACACTTCCCAACGTCAAGCAGATTAACAGCAGCAAGATTATAATAAATGATGAAATAATGGAATTCGAAAATCAAACTGTTTTCTTAGGAGTCACTTTAGACTCGAAATTACAATGGCATCCACATATAGCTACCCTAGCTGGGAAACTTAGCTCTGCAGCCTATGCCGTGAGGCGAATCAGCCATCTAACAAACAGTGAAACTGCCAGGCTGGTATACTTCAGTTACTTTCACAGTGTTATGTCGTATGGAATTCTGTTGTGGGGTAAAGCAGCTGATATTGGGACCATATTTGTGCTACAAAAACGAGCTGTACGTGGCATTTATAAAATGCGCGGTCGAGCATCCGTAAGAGGAAAATTTGAAGAGGCAAATATTCTTACCGTAGCATCTCAATACGTACTTGAAAACATTATGTATGTGCGGAAAAACATCCATAAATTCAAGCTCAACAGTGATATCCATAACTATAACACTAGAAATAAAGATAAGATTGCTGAGCCTGGCCACCGCCTCGGTAAGGTTCGTACGTCTTTTGCTGGGAACTGTACACGTTTTTATAACAAAGTCCCCGCTGATGTAGTGAATTTGCCACTAAATAAATTCAAGTCTTATGTTAAGCGCTATTTGTTGAGGAGAGAGTACTATACTTTAAAGGAATTCATTGAGGATAACGATGCCTTTAAGCCTGTAGCTTGATATAGTTAGTACAATACAAATTGAGAAATTATTAGGTACATTACTCTATGAAGCAGCTTTACTAGTGTCCAGTATTACCTGTTTTTCATTTTTATTTTATTTTGTTTTTATTTAGTATTTGGACACTTAGAGACGTTATACATCTCTAAGTCTTGCATTCGCAAATATTTATATGTATATATATATATTTAATGATCCTGACGCTTAGAGACATGTACATCTCTATGTCACTTTTATATTGTAATTTAGTTCACGCATGTAAAATACGAGCACAGAATATTGTTTCTCACCAGACTAAACATGGCTAGTTTTTATTAATTAATAAAGCCCGCCAGCTTGAACATGTCATGCTCGCTTAAAAGGCTCTGCTTATGGTGGCGTCGTTGATCGGGTCGCCACTTTCCCGAAGAAAGGTTGAGGGAGGCGATGGCTGAGATATGCGTCATACTCGTGAACGGGTGCTGTTTGTGGAGACCGGTCTGTTTAGGCTAACTGGGGCAACACATTTACGTAACTTTTTATTAATCATATTTAATTTTAGTTTAATTGGCTTTAGACACAACATTCGGTGCTTGATTATCCATATTTTTTTATTCAAGACACTTGGAGACCTTATACATCTCTAAGTATAATTTAGAAATAGTATGTTTATTGTATACTAGAATCACTTAAGTACTTTTTTTTATATTATTTAAATTCAAAGTTTGTTTCTAACTGTTGATGATGGATTATTATAATTTGGAAATTTATGTAGAAGACACAGTTCAGGTAAGAAAGTATATCAAACTTGTATGTAATTTATTTTCAATAGTCAGATTTGGACTCATCTTTTTTCTTTGGTATTTTTCTTAAACTATAACCTATTGTTGGTTAATCTAACCTTGGTTTGATATGTTTTCTTATAGAACAACGCACTATATGTATTGTTTAGTTTTGATGTACTGTTGTTTTGAAAAAATAAGTCCCGCCGAGTTTCTTGCCGGACATAATTCTTCTCGGGTCAGAGGTGTAGGGTTAGAACCGGTGTAGTTTGATTTTTTTTTCTCTCTCTTTTACTTTGACGTGTAAAAGTGCCCTTGTGGCCTACTTACTGAATAAATGTTTGAGTTGAGTTTGAGTTTGAACGGCGCGATCGCAGCTGGAATACCTTCATTTCGTAGCTGGTCTTCTTGCGAATATATTCCACCAAATCTGATGTCGTGGCAGAAACATGCAATAAAACCGTGTCAGGCTCATTTATAATACCTGACCCGCTTAGTTACATCTGCTGATTGTACAGTGATATTCAAAATTGCATGGAAACATTATGAATTAATTCATTTATCAATTGTCCATGAAATTTTAAATCTGGGTGTACCTACGATTAATTGTGTTGTTATCATGCATGACATTATCAACATGAATGTCCGATATTTTTTCTATTGATTATTATTTCTGGCTTACACTGTTATTGGCTAGTCTCGGTATTGAGGGCACACCTCAATAGCAAAAGCAAGATAAACCTATTTTACATTATTTTTGACCATAGAACAAGGAGGTATTAGCTTCTCTCATTCCTAGCGCTTATACATGGCCATTGCTGGTCTGTGGTTTTTGACACTGCGTCAGATTTAATGTACATTGCCTATATAATCTGAAATGCTGTCAAAAATTGTTTGTCATCATTTTCACACTTGTATTTATTAGAAAAAGACAAACATTCTTACATTATCATCATCATCATCAAGATTGATGCTACGACTGTCATGCTTAGCGGTCACGTCCGGAGCTCCTACTAACCTGCGCTCGTGCTTTGCCGCCTGGATTCGTGCTTTCGCCGGACTTCGCCAGTGTTTTATTAATATCAAATAACATTTTCGTATGGGTTCGTATAAATTCCGCCCCTACTACGCATGCGCACCTCTTAACCTCCAAAAATCAGGCCTTAAAGGACTACTCTCGTTGCCCCTCCCTGGCAACAAGACCATTCTCAACCGCATCCAGCTGAAGGTGAAACGGGATATTGCGAAATTCAGGGACGGTAGGTGGAAAAGCCTTCTGGCTGAGATCTCTCCAGGCAGCCAGGCTTTCTGGGACCTGTCGAGATCTCTCAGAAGTGACACGCAAGTGTCTATGCCTCCGCTTACTGTCTCTGGTTCTGTGATTCCTGCTTTCACTGATCTAGAGAAAGCTGAATGCCTGGCATCCAGCCTTAAAGACCAATGCTCACCTAGCACTCTCTTCATCGACTCCGCTCACTTCAGCTTCATCAAATGCGAGGTCTCCAGACTTTCAAATCTTCCATCTTCTGACCCACCACTTGATCAGGTCTCTTCCATGGAGGTGGCGACTCTGATCAAGAAATTAAAAGCAAGAAAAGCTCCTGGGGATGATGGTCTCCCCAGCAGACTCTTCAGACTACTCCCTGACCGTATCATCTCCTTCCTTTCCTCTCTCTTCAACGCTGTCCTTTCCCACTCTCACTTCCCGAAGGCCTGGAAATCCGCTGCAGTCATTGGAATCCACAAACCTGGCAAACCGTCTAACCTTCCATCTAGTTATAGGCCCATCAGTCTCCTCAGTGTTATGGGGAAACTGCATGAGCGCATCCTTCTAACCAGACTATCCCGGTTCCTGGATTCCAATGACATCATCATAAACGAACAGTTTGGGTTCAGATCAGCTTACTCCTGCTCTCATCAGGTTCTCAGGATTGTGGAGCACTCGCTCTATTGGTTGCGGCCGTCTTCTTGGACGTGGCGAAAGCCTTTGACCAGGTGTGGCACAACGGTTTATTGTATCAACTTTTCAAATTAGGAGTGCCGCACCAGTAAGTCCTGACCATCAAGGACTTTCTAAATTGTCGAGGCTTTCGCTACCGTATCGAGGGCACCTACTCTAGACTAGTTATTGGCTGTAGCAGCAGGTGTTCCACAGGGCTCTGTCCTTTCGCCCACCCTCTTCAGCCTTTACGTCAATGATATCCCTAAAGTGCCTGGTGTGAACTATGCCCTGTTCGCGGATGACACAGCGGTGTACGCCTCGTCTCCGCAGCCCTCTAGGTTGACTAACCTTCTTCAGGGCGCCATCAATTCCCTTGGGGATTGGTGTCGTCGCTGGAGGGTGGAAGTCAACCTGGAGAAGAGCCAGGCCATAGTTTTCTCCAGGCGCGCGGACTATGCCGCCCTTACGAGGAAGCATAAAACTATCACCTTACTTTCTTTTTTTTTTTCGGCGAGGGAAGTAATACTCATGTATACCATTTGGCCCGTGCTAAATGGTTATGTCCGACTCAACTGGGGACTCAGTTTCCTACGGACTAAACCCTCCCCCGCTTCATGTATGGTGTGCTGGAGCTGTAGGATGCAGGTGGAGTGTTATTGAGCTGTGATTAAGACGGCTGGTCCTCGCTATCAATACGGGCGACCAGCTATCTCACGAGAGCGTGTTTGGTCGTTCAGGCGCGCGCCCGGGCCAAACCCGCCCTCCGTCGATAAATTAATATAGTAAAGATAAAGTAATATATATATATATGTGTTTTTTTTATATAAAGGTATAAAATAAATAAGCATACATATACGTATTCACACACACACACACATACACACACACACACACACACACACACACACACACACACACACACACACACACACACACAGAGAGAGAGAGAGAGACACATGCGTATTTTTATATATATATATATATATATATATATCCATACATACACATGCATGCACACACCCCTTATATTTATTTATACTATAACTTATAATCAAAGTTAAAATATAAGTATTTAGGTTCCATTCAATTTTTTAAGGTTGTTGATCATAATTATTTTACATGTTTTTTTAATTAAGCTATGGGTTCAGTTAGTGAGGTGACGAAATTCTCAATGCCTTCAATCATCTTTTTGCATTTATTTTTACATCGACTTTATAGCAGCCGTAAGCGACATCTAGGTGCTAACTACTAGAGTTAGATACCCTTCCCGCCGACCCTTTTACAAGTGTCACAACGGAAATAATAGATGGCGCTGCTATCAACTCATAATTATTTTACATGTTTTTTTTAAAGTGGGGCATTCCACTCATACAATAGTATGTTATTCAATCAAATACAAACACTGAAAACATTGAAAAAATAATCAACCCAGCAGGATTTGAACCTCGCATGCTCGCTGCATTTATTTTTACATCGACTTTATAGCAGCCGTAAGCGACATCTAGGTGTAAAAATAAATGCAAAAAGATGATTGAAGGCATTGAGAATTTCGTCAACTCAGTAACTGAACCCATAGCTTAATTGGTAAAGCGATCGAGCCCCGGTAAGGCGTATCGATGCGAGGTTCAAATCCTGCTGGGTTGATTATTTTTTCAATGTTTTCAGTGTTTGTATTTGATTGAATAACATACTATTGTATGAGTGGAATGCCCCACTTTAAAAAAACATGTAAAATAATTATGAGTTGATAGCAGCGCCATCTATTATTTCCGTTGTGACACTTGTAAAAGGGTCGGCGGGAAGGGTATCTAACTCTAGTAGTTAGCACCTAGATGTCGCTTACGGCTGCTATAAAGTCGATGTAAAAATAAATGCAAAAAGATGATTGAAGGCATTGAGAATTTCGTCAACTCAGTAACTGAACCCATAGCTTAATTGGTAAAGCGATCGAGCCCCGGTAAGGCGTATCGATGCGAGGTTCAAATCCTGCTGGGTTGATTATTTTTTCAATGTTTTCAGTGTTTGTATTTCATTGAATAACATACTATTGTATGAGTGGAATGCCCCACTTTAAAAAAAACATGTAAAATAATTATGAGTTGATAGCAGCGCCATCTATTATTTCCGTTGTGACACTTGTAAAAGGGTCGGCGGGAAGGGTATCTAACTCTAGTAGTTAGCACCTAGATGTCGCTTACGGCTGCTATAAAGTCGATGTAAAAATAAATGCAAAAAGATGATTGAAGGCATTGAGAATTTCGTCAACTCAGTAACTGAACCCATAGCTTAATTGGTAAAGCGATCGAGCCCCGGTAAGGCGTATCGATGCGAGGTTCAAATCCTGCTGGGTTGATTATTTTTTCAATGTTTTCAGTGTTTGTATTTGATTGAATAACATACTGTTGTTGATCATGTTATTTATAAACTTGTTAAATGGTGGCTAAATGTTTGGCTGCTAGTGTTGTCGCACGGGCATAGATCGTCCGGTGTGATTCGGAATCTATGTAGGTACGATTTGTTGTACCCGTGGCCGGTGAGGACTTGTGTTAATTGGAAGGACAAATGCATAGAGCTGCGCAACGTTTTTACGGATTGTAAGGTGGGTGGGTAAGTGTAGTTTTGTATGTTGGCCTGTGTGACTGTTCATATAGATCTTGTTGTGGTCTATATCAATGTTTTTGCGTACATGTAGTTTGTGATAGGAAAGTGGAAAATAATCGTAATCCGGAAGTTTATGTAGGGTTGCGGCGTGTTTGGCTGCCGTGTCAGCCCTTTCATTGCCGCTGAGTCCTGCATGCGCTTTGATCCAACAAAATTCTATAGTCATTTCTCCTGACTCTTTTACTTTTTGTACAAGTTTGTGAATATCATTTATTAGCCTGTTGGTGCTGCTGCGATTAGTTAGCTCTGTTAGTACTACTTTAGAGTCGGAGAACAGGGTGACACTTGCTAGCTGTTTGGTGTGACATTCGTGGCAGGCGCGTTCTAGGGCGAAACATTCGGCTTGGAAAACTGTGCAGCAGCTGTGTAATTTGAATTTCTTTACGGTGTTTTTACCATTTGGGTAGTCTATAACAAATGCTGCACCGACTACGCCGTCATGTTTACTACCATCCGTGTATACTCTGTGCATGTTGGCTTCTTCATATTTGTTGTGTTCTTCTTGATTGTTAATTTCAAATATTTTAAGTTCGGTTCTGTGGGCTGGATGCAGTAGACTAGTTATTGGTATTCTTTTGTCAAATTTTATGTCGGTTGGAAGGTATTCCGTAGTCAGGTTTCTTTTTACCTTTTCTATCGAAGCTACTTCTTGTATTTTGAGATGCAGTGGTGTTAAGCCGGATACAGTGATTGATGATATTGTGGGCAGGGTTCTGAAGCCGTGTATCATTTTAATGGCAAACCCACGTTGTAGGCTAAGTAGTTTATCGGTTACTTTTTTATATCTAATTGCGGTGTGCCATATCTCGGCTGCATACGTTATTATTGGTTCGATCACATGTTTGTAAATAGTTCTTATACTGTCACTGTGTATATCCCAGGTGGGTTTTACATACATGCATAGTTTTTTGTAGATATTCTGTGCTCTTTGTATTGTGTAGTCACAGTGTTTGATGAATTTAAAATTTTGCTCTATGATTACTCCCAGTAATTTAAAATCATTGTCGAATTTTATATCGATGTCATTCATTGTGATTTTTGCAGCCTTGGCTTTTGGAGTAGGTGTTATCATGTGGGTCTTTTGTGGTCCAAATTTTAGTTTGTTGTTTGATCCCCATTTGTGTATATTTCTTAATATTTTGTTTGTATTATTTTCGATGTCATTTACGTTATTTGCTGTGCATATGACTAGAATATCATCTGCGTACGCCTGAATGTAGTTTCCTGGGGGCATGGGGTGTAGTAGGAGCGGATCTATGATGGTGTTCCAGAAGATAGGCCCGAGTACGGACCCTTGTACGCATCCTCTGGATTGTGTTTTAGTTGCCGTGGCGTCTGCATAGTTACTATCACCTTACTTGATCAACCCATACCTTGGGTTGATTCTGTCAAGTACTTCGGCGTCCATCTTGACCGCAGGCTTAATTTCTTTAGGTACATCCAAACTGTTCGCGACCGAGCTGCATTCATTTCTTACAAACTCAATCCCTTGATCGGCAGGAAGAGCAAAATGGCGATTAAGAATAAACTCACTATTTACAAAGCCTGTATCAGTCCAGTCTTCTCCTATGCCAGCATGGTATTTGCCCATTCCTCAAGGAGGCAACTTAGAAAACTCCAGCTACTACAAAACAGAATACTCAGAGGGGCCTTTGCCGCTCCCCCCTATATCAGAAATCTAGACATCCACAAGGATCTCCGCATCCCCTCCGTAACGCATCACATGAAAATGCTAGCAAGGCGTTTTCATGAAAAAGGTGTAGCTAATCCGAATCCCTTAATCAAGGAATCGGTTAGCTACAGCCCAGACCCCTTGCTAGCATTTTCAAATAAAGGTCCCAAGCCCTCGAGAAAAAATATTCAAAAGCGTCGACCTAAGCATATTTTAATTGATGAGGACGACGCTTTTGCTCATGCCAATGAAGCTGAGATTCGACGTCTTGGCGAACTCCTCAGAGAACGCATGGGCTTCGCGCCCAGACCTCTACCATCAACACCTGGGCTGCCCACTAACAACCCACCTATCATCAGGCCGCCTTCGGGCGCGTCCTCTCCTCTCAACTCTCCTACTTCGGCTCCCCTATGTGGCGTGTCTCCAAGGTACTGCATCAATACTGCGGTGAGACGCAGTAGGCGGGGAAGACCTCCCCGTATTCCTGCGTCCCCCTGTTCACTATCTCTTTCGTTCGGTCATTCTAACTCATCCAGAACCTGTACATCTCCAGCTCCCTTCAGCAATCATCCTTCTCCTGTGTGAGATATTTTTTATACTATCTGTAAATTATTTTTTGTCCCCTCTGGGTGCACTTACCCTTATGGTATTTGGACCCCAGAGGTGACATATCCCCTTATTTATATATATATTTATTTTTCTGTTTGTTGTATAGTATTGTAAGTATTGTAGTGTATTATTGTATTGGTTTTTTTTTATCAGTTTGTATATAATTTAAGTTTTTTGGTTTATATAAATTCAGCTACGCGCACCACTCTCGGTGCGCAATGTACGCTTCTGACCGTAAGCAAAATGGTCCAAAAAGAGACCAGGCTTAAACCATCAGTCCAAAAAAAAAAAAAAAACATACATTCTTAACAAGTTTCATGAGTTTGTTTGCTCTTACAAAATCTTTTGTTACAAATCGAAGTTTCATAATTCGTAAGTTACTACATTGTTCAAGGCGGAGTTTGCATAAACTCTTGAATGTAATACTTTCAACTCCTCGTTTCGTTTGAAGCTGTAGTTTCTAGAATATCAAACTTTGCTTCGGTTCAAGTTTTATTACTTGTATGGAAAATTCTTCTTAGGAAAACTTTGTGTTAACGAGGGAAATAACAGTTTTTATATTATTAAATTTAAACTTTCGTGAGACATACTTACACTTTAAAATAACGGTTTTAGTATAACGGTTACACTCACGTCACTTTAGTCACTTCGCATCCACTTCGATGGAGACTTAGGCTCTCCGACATATGTAGCGCGAAGTGACTAAAGCGACGTGAGTGTAGCCGTTATATTTTATAGAGCTTTTATATTCATCATCGTAAGAATTGTTTCAATTAAAATATTAGTTTAGAGATGTGTATAGTAGATAAGCTATATTATTAGATTAGGTTAGAAAATAGCTAATGAAATTTCATGTCAAAGTTTGCATTAAGTATATAATATAAATCTATATAAAAAAAGTCAATGTAACAACAGTAATATTAAAATAACAATAAATTGTGAAAATCTTATCTTAGTGTAGAAGTAAAATATTTGAATAAATAATTCGACTTGTTCGCAGTCCTTCTAAAAGGATAAACTTGTTAGACTAAAAGGTTCCTCTGCAAACACGATGCTAGACCAAAGGGAATTCTTGAAAAAGTTGGCGTATGCTTGAAAAAATATACACAAGTACAATAAAAACGGGTCACTTCCTATAAGGTAACCCGTTTTTTTACGCTAGTTCATGTAGGTACAATTACTGGCCATTGTGGCCATTATTGGCCAGTAATTGCATAATATGGCACATTAATTGTGAGTGTGATGCGTCTAAGAAAAGGCAACGTTTTCATATCACGTTACAGCTTAAAACATTTTTCTTTATTTCTGTCCTAGGAGCCAAGAAATTCAAGCCAATTTACGTAAATCGCTTCTCGGCGATCGTATTTCCATTCAAATAATCAGATCCATTTATCCGACTTGCGAATTTTTCAAAATTCTCTCTATTTAAAATATACTTTTTACTTATTAATTCTGTTATTGAATACACTGGGTCTCTGAGGGTAAGTTTGAGGGTTTTTGCGTAGTGCATCGTATTGTTGCCAGTTGAGGTACCAAAATGGTTGCTGATCTTGCGGTAGTTGCTGGACTCTATTCCTATAATTCGGGTCTCCCTGGAACTCTAAGGGCCCAGGTTCGTCACTCCCAAATCTGTTGGATAGCGAGTTAGATTCCACTTGAGGGTAGCCTATGGGCCTGAGTCCGGCGTAGAAAGGCCTCTGAGCTGTAGCCAAAGTAGCGATTGCTGTGAGAACCAGGACAATTCTGTAGACCGCCATTGTCTGAAAAACAAAAGAAGATCTATTAGTTAATGTGTAACGTTAATGTCGAATGTGTCGATGAACGTACAAGGCCAAATTGAGAGTTCCATTTAGTTATAAGTTAGCTGTTTTTTACTTGTTATAAGAATAAATATTAATTTGCTGTCCGTATATTAGATAATTTTTCGCTGGCAAAATGACTATATTCAAGTCAACTTTAATAAACTGTTATTAAGTTTCAAAATTTTCCTCCTCCTCTATCCTCAACACGACCACATAAAAAAAATTAGTAATTAACTAATGCTGTTCGCATTTCCGTAATTTAATGAAAAAAAATTAGTCTTTTATATTATGGAAAATGTTGTTCCCAGTGCGTTACGTATATACAGATTAATGTATATAAAAAGGCATGTTGATCGAACACAGATAATATGGGATATGGGATGTTTTTTTTAAATTAAGAAATAGTGACTACGAATTAGAAAAAAATATTTTACATTAATTTACAAAAAGTGCATTTAATTATAGCTCTTATATATTTATTACGAACAAAAAAGTATTTACCTTTCTCGTAAACGAAGTGTCGGTAATAATTTGCGAGGATATTAAAATCACGAAGTACTCCGATCGGCGTGTGGTCTCGAACTGTGGAGCGACTCTGACCGTTTCATTATAAATACCGGCCGGCGTATCGTAGACACCTAAAAAAGCATAGAAGTGCTTAGGTAATGAAAAATCATTCTTAAGTTTTGGGGATTTTTGGGGATGGTCATTGTATTTGTTTGTATTAATGATTATTAAAAACACATGAGTACATTCATTAGGTATTTATTTGGTCACATCACATGTATGAAATGGTCAAAATATATGTAAATCATGTTATTAAAAAAATCATTCTTAAGTTTTAGGGATTGTCATAATACTGGCTCTATTGGCTATTTGTTTGTATTAATGATTATTTAAAATACATGAGTAGGTATTAATTTTGTTACATGTATAAAATGGTAAAAAACATATGTAGGTACTTATGCTTGATTACTTGACAAAATAGGCAATATTTGATAGTTAAATACAATTTTAAAAGATGTTTTTAAGTGTTAAAATTTTGTAGCAAAATGTGCTTGTAACTGTACAAATACCTACTATTAGTATGATAGAACATAATTATATAAAGTTTTTACAGTAATTGTTATTACAGCATGCACGTATGCCCACTTCCAACAAGCACAATGCTAATTCAGATTATTAACATGTGAATTCAAAAGACACCAACATCAAACAATATATTCGATGACCCATCCATATAAAGTTAGTTCATATTCACGGTATTATTCATATACTTAACTTAAACTTTTGTCTCTTTCTAACAAAGCACAGTTTCCTAATGGCGGATAGGGACGAGCAATAATCACTCGCATATTAGAATTGATAGTCGTTTATGAATGACGTCGTTTAATCAACTTCCAAAGTTAGGGGCGCGGCATATAAACAAAATAATTGCCACCTCTAATTTTACCGAATACTACGTGAAGACCCGTTCGTGATACGTCATTATGGGAATACTCGGTTTTCGCACTGTGACGTTGCATGTGGGCACGACCAGTATGATTTCATGACCATTCTGCGAAGATTCTTATCAGCTTATTACCTGTTTATAGCCAAAGGTCAATGAAAAATGGTGTTTATAGTTTTTGTTATTCGTGTATTACCATTGTATCGTGATCTTAGTTCGGCTGCTGTTTCGTCCGAAGTGAAGGTCAGCTTTTGACGTTTATGTGTTTGGTAGAATGTTGACATTTTTTGGGTATGCCTCAAATGTTATAAATTTTTGTGTATGTAGTCGTTTTGTGATTTTTAGCTTATGTTGACTTGCAGGTAGACGGTTATTTTGTGGGCGTGTAAATATGACGTCATATTTGTGTTCGCTGGTAATACCTAAGTACCTAATTATTATATCTTTCTGTTTTTTATGAAAAGGCTTAGGGATGTCATATTAACTAATGCTAATAAGCTTTCGTAGTTCAACAAATAAATGAAATCCTTACTCCATAGTTTTGATGTTTGTTCATATTGAACTAGACTAGGTGCCTACTACCAATACCGATATTTTTTCCGGTATAGTCAGAATTTTTACGTTGTTGTGACTAAGTGACTGTCTATGTCCGGATATCATTTAAGATTTTAGATACAAAACAGCTATTTGGCCAAAAATTTAAAATAATGATTTGATATTTTTTGTATCTAAGTATCTGATCGGGTCCGATTAAGCAATTTCTTTTAAATTACTGTTATGATATATTTGGCTATATTTTATAATGCGTGTTATGCTACTAAAATAAAATAAATAAATGATATCCCTATGGGGTTTTACCTTTTTTTTATATTAAGTTTGTGATTTTAGGAATAGGAATCATATCCTACATAAATATATTATAGAAAAGATGTTTTTTCTATCAATCTTACTTATAGTGCCCTTAAACGTTTAGTTCCGATAACCTAATTTACTTAAACCATCTAGGTCAGCTGAACAGTAGCAGTCAGATTTGAATTTTATTGTTTACTAGCTTTCCGCCCGCGACTTCGTCCGCGTATAATACGGTTCCTCATACAGAGTTTCCTATCCAATTTTATCTTCTTAACTAACTTCCGAACCATCTTCTTAATCTATTTATACTTATAGCTATTTTGGCGAAAAAAAGAGTAACGTAGACATAGTTTCAGTTACAAATAAGTGTTAATATGCAAATAATAACGTAAATGTACCCTATTATTTGCGTAACTTATTTGTGTACTATATTGTGGTGGTTTTATTTGGCGATACGCTGACCAAACTATTGTAAGCCCAAGTAACACAGGAAGCATTATAACATATGAATAGTTAACTTATTCCGAACTTAAGGACCGTATAAACTCTTATATACGTTCACCGAGCAACTTGTCGCATTATATGATGCTTTGAGCTGTAACACGGTTGTATAATGGAATATTTAAATGCTTTTGTAAATCCTTTAGCTTTAGTGCAGCAAACCACAACGCAACTGTACAGCTTTCGACTGTTTAAAAGCACTTAAGTGCTTTAGGTTCTACAATAGCATTATATAATGCTTTAAGCTGTATAACGGTTGTATAATGGCATGTATAAATACTTTTTAAAAGCCTTTAGTTTTAGTGCAGCGAACCAAAATGCAACTGTACAGCTGAATGCTGTACAGTTGCGTTATGGTTTGCTACACTAATACTTCGGTGTGGTTTAGGTTCTACAATAGCATAAATAAATGCTTAATGTTGTTTATGAGCATGAACATTAGCCATTATAATGCCACGTAAATCCGGTATACAACTTTCACCTGTTTTTAGTGCTTTAGGTTCTACAATAGCATTGTATGATGCTTTACGCTGTATAACGGTTGTATAATGGCATATGTAAATGCTTTTGTTTAGCCATTAGTTTTAGTGCAGCGAACAACATGCAACTGTACAGCTGAATGCTGTACAGTTGCGTTTTGGTTTGCTACACTAATGCTTCGGTTTGGTTTAGTGCCTTAGGTTCTACAATAGCATAAATAAATGCTTAATGCTGTTTAAGAGCATGAATATTAGCCATTATAATGCCACGTAAATTCGCTACACAGCTTTCAGCTATTTTTAATGCCTTAGGGTGTACAATAGCTTTTTTAAGTAGGTAATACATTCCTAATGCTGTATAATAGCAATAATATAAACCATTATAAAGCCAAGTAATTCACTATAAGGGGCTGTTCATAAATTACGTCATTTCAAATGGGGGGGGGTGGGTCTGAACATCGGATGATGGTAGCATGACGTAGGAGGGGGGGGGGGCGGTCATTCCGAAGATCACATCATCAATGTGTAAAAAAAGGAATCAAAGTCGTGTTTCTATAAACTTTTAATGCTATAAAATATTATCTACTAAATAGTTTTTTATTTTACAATTAAGCTTAAAACGCATTTTTTTAAATTACGTCACTTTATTTGGCAGGGGGAGGGTGGAATGATTTTAGGGGGAGGGGGAGGTAAAAATCATCAAAAATTGATAACGTAATTTATGAACAGCCCCTATACGGCTTTTAGCTGTTTTAGTGCCTTAGGGTTTACAATAGCAATTTTAAGTAGTATATAATGCTTAATGTTGTTTAATAGCATAATTATTCACGTGTAATGCTGTAGGCATAAATAAGGCATTTTTTAAGGGTCACTGAGCTGAAATTGGACTAAGAGCTAGCCACGTCAGATATGATACAATAATGAGAGCAACAAAACCCGTCTGGTTAGATTGCTATACTATTCTTATTGCTAGATCCTGGCATCTGGCAGCTTTTAATGGGTGGAGGTCACAGTGACAGACTAGCAAAATGTTTTAATTGGAAAATAGTAATAACAAAACTAGGTAAAAATTGCCGAAGTTGTCTCAGTTATAAAGGACAGGGCCTATATTTTAAGGGGCTCCCTGGCGCCAACGACCTTAGATCTGATTCCCTTAGTTTTCTAATGATTTATATAGCTTATCATGTTATCAGTAACGGCTTTAAACAATATAGTATCCTATATTTACTTCAATATTCATTGTCTTCGAGATATTTGACATCAAAGTCGAACCGGTTTAGGCTAAAAAAGTGGTTTTATGGTCATAAATTTTGTTTTAATTAGTTAAAAATTAAAATCTCTCTACAGTTTTTAGAGACATCAAAGTGGAACCCTAATATGTAGATTACGTATATGTAAGATTCTTTACACCATTCGAATATCGATAAAAGTGTTTTTTTAGACCATATTTTAAAAATATCATAAAAAATAACGGCTCATTTATTTCAAGATCCAGCTCTACAGAATGGAGATAAAAGATTCAAGAACCGATAGTCGTTTGCCTTATAATTCTATCTATAGTGAATATGTTGGAATATCGACTCAAAACTGGTCAAAAATCGATAAAAAAAACGTTAGACCAAATAATATTGTGTATTATTACCATACATCGGGGTTTTCGGTGCGGGAATGTTTGACATTAGCCAAAGAGTAGGCATTAACTTAAAAAACAGAATGTACTCTAGCAGGTTTCTACCTAATGAATAATTGATCGAAAAAATCATAGGTATGTACAATTTTTATGTAATAGCTGACTGTTATGTATATATATTGTAGGTACATATACCTAGGATTTTTTCAAGTATTTTTTTATTAATTCATGTAATGACTGATCATTGTCAACCTCTTCAGTTAACCAAATAGTTCATAAATATCGGACGTCAAGATTAATATTTGACACTTATTATTCCGTGTCTTTGTCTTAGGTAGATCTAGTTAATAAATTTCGGATATGCAATTGCATTTTTAAAATACTATGTAATAGTCAATACAAACATGCCTCTAAGAAAAAAAGCTCGTATCATAGTGTGTATGCTATTCACAGAGAGGTATTTATTCATTAGGCATAATATGATATTTTCTCAGACTAACCTATCTGTTTATCTCTACTCTTTCTCAAATCGTTCCCGCACCGAAAACCCCGATGTATGATTATTACGGAAACAAAAACAGTAGGCGACAAACTATGAACTATATTTTATTATACATTGTTTGGCACTACTTTCTCCCAACATAAACTTTTGTATAATTTCTCTTAATATTGTATAGTATTTGTATAGTTTTTCATAATATTGCATCAAACCCAGATCTCTAGGATTTATATTCTTTGACCTCCACCACTTTAAAGCTGCCAGATGTCCAGATCTAGAAATAAGCATAGTATAGCAAACTGACTAGAGGGGTTTGGTTGCTGTCATTATTGTGTCATATCTGACGTGGCTAGTTCCCCATCTATATAGACCAACGCCATTTTGTAAATAATTTATAACCTAAAAATAAAATCATGCGGACCTATTTATACAAGGAAAATACCTATATAATAATGAAATTACTTAATTTAAGACTGCTCAACCAACACTATTATGTTAATAATGCAAAACTCGTTCTATACGAGGATTACACAATTGTTTTGTTTATTTGACGCATATCTTTTTATAATATTTTATAGCAAAACCACAATAAATCAAAGGCACAATAAATAAAATTTTCAATGAAACTTATATACACATTTACAATAAACTACATTGCGCAGTAATATTTGAAGGATATAATAACGTAAAAGAGTCAAAAACTTTTATAAATTTTGTTAGGATGCAAACAAATATGACGTGTCACTCATTCAGTTTTTTGTACCGTCTTCGTCCATTTTATATAGCGAGACAAAGTAGTTAAATCACAACGTTCATAGTATTATGACATTTGTTCCGTCGGTGTTAGAGACGTATATATTTTACTACACTCTTATGCTAGTATAATGCTTTTGTATTGCGATTGTTAATCGAGAGTACTAATGCTTCTTTACTGCGATTAGCAAGTTTTTTGGCCGTATTAATGCTTCTTTAATGCGGTTGGCAACTTAATAGAGCGTACCAATGCTTCTTTAATGCGATTGGCACTTTCCATGACAACGATAATGCTAATAGCGCAGACATAATGCGCCTGTAATGCTATTAAATGACCTGTATAGGGTCTCAAGCTGGGTAATTTGTGCCCATTTAATACCTATATCAGCACTATAAACGTTTATAATGCTACTATAAAACGAACTCAAAATGCTAAAAGCATACAGATATGCTGTAAGACGGCCGTTATACTGCCTTGATGTGTTACTTGGGAGAGCTCACTTTGGAACATGGAAATGGAACGGAAATAGGAACAATAATTCCTAGTAAATCTCAAACCAAAAAAATAGTGAATCTCTATATGAACTTTCAACCCCTTTTTAGCCCCGTTCTAGGTTGAATTTTGAAAAACGCTGAAATTGCGTTTATTATTTTTCATTATTAGTAAACGTACGACGTTTCAAATCTATAACTCCAAATTTTAAACTCCACCCATATAAACTTATACCCCCTTAGGGGGTGAATTTTTCAAAATCGCTTCTTATTAGTTGTACAAATTGTAAATTTAACTCGTCCTGCAAATTATAACTTTTTATCTTCAGTAGTTACGGCCTCCCTTTAATAAAAACTTTTCAACCTCGTTTCAACACCTCTGGGGTGGAATTTTGAAAAACGCTGAAATTAGTTTTTTTGCCTTGAAGTAAGCTATTACAAACGAACTTGTAAAGTCTGTCACAAAATAAATAATCTCTATACAAACTTTCAACCCCTTTTTTACCCTGTTAGAGGTTGAATTTTAAACAACGCTGAAATCACTTTATTGTTTTTTAATTATTAGTAAACGTACGAAGTTTCAAATCTCTAACTCAAATTTTCAACCCCCTTTTTACCCCCTTAGGGGATGAATTTTGAAAAACCCCTTCTTAGTGGATACTCACGCTATAAAAATTACCAATTGTGAAAAATTCAGCTCTCTAGGTTCAACGGTTCGGGCTGGGCGTTGATTTAAGTGAGTCAGTTAGTCAGTCAGTCAGTCAGGACTTTTACGTTTATATATATAGATTTATTTTTCTTTTTATTTAAACAATATGCAATAGGCAATTTACGGCACCTTGCCAAGGGGTGAATTTTTAATATGATTCAGTTTTAGTTTGTTAGGTTAAGTTAGGTAAATTTATGGTTTAGTAAGTTTAGTTTATAAGTTTGTAAATGTGTTTGTTTAGTGTATATAGTATAGTGTCGTATGTAGTTATATAGTATAGTATAATTTGTGTATGTATGACTTTAATTTGAAATATAAATAACTTAAATTTAACAATAGGTACATTGTCTGTCTATCAAGCTGTTTTGATATGTTTCTTATAGAACTATGCATTATTGTGTATCTTTAAGATCTTACTGTTTTGAAAAAATAAGTCCCGCCGAGTTTCTTGCTGGTCATAATACTTCTCGGGTCAGAGGTCAGAGGTGTAAGGTTAGAACCGGTAGTAGTTTTTTTATCTCTCTGACGTTCATAAGTGCATTGTAATAAGCCTACATTGAAGAATAAATATCTTTTGTATATATATTTTTTTATAACGATGTATTGCCATCTATTCCCGCCTCGATCGCGCGTAGTAGGTACCTATGGCGATAGCGTGCACAAATAGGAATGATAACTAATAAAAACCTGTTCCTATCTGCCCCCGACGGGCACAGTTAGCAATACAACGAAATAACAAGCCGTGTTAAAACACAGTAACACAATTAAGTGTTATTCCCTCCCGGGGAACAAAAGTATAATTGGCGTCAACACAATTCTTATCACATTTATTTCTTTAACCTTAGTTCTTATTTATCTGTGTCTTTACTTCAGTTTATTTAACCTATAAAGTGCAAATGGTTAGTTTCATGATTGCTCAAAGTAAATATTTTTAAGGTCAGGAGAGTTAGTGAGGAATTCGAACTATAAAATAAGGACTTATTACGGATTTGTTATCAACATGATCTTCTTTTGTTATCTAATTGATATCTAAATAAATTGTGGCAAGCAATGTCACTAAACGATTTGATGTACTGACATTACGCAATAAATTTCAATTTAAATATGAACTTGTTAATAGATTGATAACAAGAATAGGATGACTAGGTATGATGGCAGCAGGTTGTTGCAGGATGGCGACATATAAATTGACAATTGCCGTCATACTGTGACTAACCTACTGCCATCATAGGCCTGCTGTATAAGTTAAACGTCATTTTGATAGGTCCAATCCTATTGCGTGTCAGTGTCAAAGTAAAATCAAACGAATGACAATTTATGTTCCTTGAATATGCCTCCTAAGGAGAGGAAACTGATTGGACTCCCCAGTTGGCGGTTGTTTATTCGAGTTGAGAATTTCAAGAAGTTTGCTTTCGAAAGTTTAACATTTTCGAACGTAATTACAAAGAAAAGTTACGTGGTTTTGCTTAAAGTGCCTGCTGCCTATTATTTAAATAAGCGTTCGGAAAGTGTTGACTGTAAATTTATAATATATTCTTTTTTTAGTTAAATTCTTAAAATAGGCTATTTCATAATAAAAATATATTAAACTAATTAGTCAATAACAATATATTTCAGGTAGGTATTTATCTCCTTTGTACCCAAAGCTATGTGTAGTAATTTAGGTATGTGTATACATTTCTATTAGTGGGTATGTTTTAGATTGGTTCAATCTATGTATAATAATGATCATAGTAATAAGGCGTAGGGATGCGATGACCCCATCACCCACGGGTTTTCAACGGCACCGTCTGCGCCCGAAATAAAATTGGATTCCGTTTTATTAGGCAGGCGTCCGGTTCTTCATCCGATAGCCCAGTAGTTATTCCACCCTTTTCACACAATAGCCTATAGTACATTTTAGTTTCTATTAACTCTCAGTAATCCTTACACCACGGGATAACACAGGCAGGGACAGCATCCGCTTAGTGTGCTTCCGCTTTGGCTTTGGCTCGGTATACGCCTCCCAAATGTCTGAAACACCACTGTTCTGTGGTCAGGAAAATCATAACAGTTTAAATAGTTTTATCAATTTAATTCTAGTATTCAAAAACGATCACTTTCAAAGAAAGTATTAATAAAAGAGCATTCGAAGCATTCATTGATCAAACACAGAAAATTACATCAGATACGATTCTTTTTTTGTAACGTTAATTTTGAACAATTCGGGTCTTTGTTGTGAACCTCTCGAAGTCGAGGAAGCAAACACGAGTATCATTTCCTACCCTTCGTCGACAACTTATGTGGTAAATAATAGTAGTTTATGTAACTGTTACGTAATAAGGGTCCTTAAAACATGAGTGTGGTTTTATGAAATGAGCCGCAGGCGAATTTCATAATAAGATCACACGAGTGTTTTAAGGCCTAATTACGTACAGTTGCATACACTGCTTTATCTACACTCATATTATATATATTAAATTAATTGTTCGGAAACCATAGAATGACCGCCATAGTACCGTCATGGCCAACTCGATTGTGCCGGCGCTCGCGCGGGACCAATCGAGTTGGCCATGGCGGTAACATTATGTTATCAAATTCGATGTTCCAAATTTGAAACTCATTGCTTAACAATATTTGAGCATGCATAGTTAAAATTACGTTACAGCCGCAGATAAGAAACTTATCATAGTTAAATCGTTTTTTGTAATGCTTGTCATTGTCTACGGTTTTTGAACGCATTTTAGAGTACTTACAGTACGAGTGTAGATAAAATTACAACTATATTTTTTTTGATGTAACATAAAACGATAACAATATATTTAGGGTTAAAATACTATGCATATTGTATTTTGTGTGGATTATTCTTAAAGAAGAACACTCGAGATGTAATTTTATACCGACTTAGATACTTTTATTAAGTATTTTCTTTACGTACGCTGATAATAGGTGATAGTGATAGTCCAAATCAAAAGGAACAGCTGTACAGAATCGATATTGTATTCATTTGTATTTAAGCAATAACTGCTACCAAGGATTCATGTGCGCAGTAATAATAAATAATTTAATAATAATTAAATATATATGTACGTAGTTAATTACTAACACTTAAAATAAGATCAGAAATTTAAGCCTGTTACTAACACCATGATCATTTATTGGTCCTGAATAAAGACTTATTTATTTAGCCGCCCACCAATTATGTCACGTCTCATTTTCCCGGTAGCGTTAGTATAGTTTTTAGATATATTTATTTTTTAGATGTAACATCAAACGTCAGCAATAGGATTAATATTAATAATAAAAATACGTCGCACACAAACGTGTTTTGTATAGATTATCCTTAAGAACAACACTCGAGATGTAGTTGTATACCTACTTAGATACTTTTATTTAGTATTTCCTTTACGCAGACTGACAATATGTGATAGTGCAAATCAAAAGGAACAGCTGCACAGAATTGATATTGTATTAGACCAAAAACTGCTAAGATTCATGTGCGCAGTAATAAGAAATAATTTAATAAATCGCGACTCGACGCAGAAATGCGGCAAGCGTGATGGGCACCTTTGCGCCGAAAATGATGCGGGGTGGTTTATTTGATTAATTATATGAATATTTTTAATTAAGCTTAGGTTTTTGTTATTGGTTTTTGCGGTTTTTGTTCCTTGTTATGCGGTAGTTTGTAAGTGTATATGTTTGTGTAAGGTAGTTTTAAGTTGACATTTTGTTTTTTAAAATGTATAGTTTTTATATATTGTTGTTTACGTAATGAAAACTCTTCTTATCCAACTTTATTTGTCAGGATTTGATTGAATACAAGTTCTAGATAATTATCTTCGAATAAATTATTTAAATAATAATTAAATAGATATGAATATGAACGTAGGTAAATAAACTAACACCTAAAATAATCACTATAAAATATAACGGTTACACTCACGTCACTTTAGTCACCGTTATATTTTTATAGTGATAGTATGTCTCACGAAAGTTTAAATTTAATACATAAAATAATATAGATATTTAAGCCTGACACCATGATCCTTTGTTGGTTCTGAATAAAGACTTAATTTATATATTTATTTATAATGAAAATGTAAGCGCCGTCCATCAATTACGTCACGTCCCAGTTTTCCGGTTGTTTACTACCTTTAAAATATTCCCCAATAATTCTCGTCATCAAAAGATAAATGAAGAGGAAACACAAAGGGGCCTATTAAAATTTCCGCTCATCCATTTTGAGTAACCTTAGGTGACGGAAGGTGCATGACTTGCATGTATTTGGTCCTTTCCCGTTGAAAAATAATGTGCGCTGTACTCATAAACTCGTTTTCCTGTGCACGCAGAAGTCTTTTATCAATATTCAAATAAGTTTCGTCAGACAGTCATGATGATGAGTAATGCGGCTGTTTTAAACAATGGAAGCGTGTAATTTTAAAAGTCATATTTTCCAGTTAAGATTTATACTAAGCTAAAATGAATCATTTGGTATTTAAATTTCGGACGGGTTTGTTTCGCAGTCCCGAAGCTGACCTACTTTCTGCGGACTGTGCCCGCTTGGTTGTGCCCCGTGGATATGGACGCCTTTGACGCTGTTTTGAAGGAGACGATGGAGTGCCTGCTGAACGTATCTCTCGACACGGGCCAGTGGGACCAAGCGTCTCTTCCTGTCCGGAACGGTGGCCTGGGTATCCGGCGCGCGCGGGAAGTGTGTCTTCCAGCATTTTTGGCGTCCGCAAGCGGGGTCGTGGGACTAGTTTCCCAAATTTTTGCGCTGGATGGCGTCGAGGCAACCATTCCGTACGCGTCGGAGGCTCGGGCTGCTTGGACTGCTCTCAACCCAGGTTCAGCACTTCCTGTTACGCCGGACCGTCAGCGCTCTTGGGACGACGTGGGAGTGAAGCGTGTGGTTGACAGCTTGTTGGAGGGCGCTGTGGGTGTGGAGAGGGCGCGACTCATTGCGGTATCGAGGCCCGAATCCGGTGCATGGTTACAAGCGCTTCCCTCCCCACACCTGGGCACTCTCCTTGACGACAACTCTTTGCGGGTGGCGGTGGCTCTCCGCCTGGGCTGCGATGTTTGCGAACCACATTTATGCATCTGCGGTACCATGGTAGAGAGCAATGGCCACCACGCTTTGAGTTGTTGTCGGTGTGCTGGGAGATTCCCTCGTCACCACGCCCTCAACGACGTCATCCGGAGGGCCTTGGTTTCGGCTAATGTCCCCTGTTTGCTGGAGCCCCCCGGCCTTAGCAGGGCGGACAATAAGAGACCCGATGGTGTGACCTTGGTGCCCTGGCAGAGAGGTAAGTGCCTCCTTTGGGACGCCACATGCGTCAGCACTTTCGCTGCCTCTCACTTGGGTCGCACTACCAGGGTTGCTGCAGCTGCTGCGGAGGCGGCGGCCAGCGGGAAGCATGCTAAGTACTCGGCTCTCCACAATTACTTATTTGTCCCGTTTGCGGTCGAGACTACTGGATGTTGGGGATCAGAGGCCAAGGCTTTTGTGGCGGAGATTGGGCGGCGGTTGCGAGAGAGGGGTCTTGACCCTCGCTCCGGGTCATTCCTGGTACAAAGATTGTCAATTGCGATCCAGCGTGGCAATGCTGCGAGCGTAATGGGAACCTTTACGCCGGGAATGACACGAGGCGGGTTATTTGACTAGTACTTCTTGTACTCTTGTAGTCTGGTTTTTGTACATTTTTTATAATATTATTATTTTGACATTTGTAATCTGTGGACATAATAAACCCTTACAATTTTAAATTTTAAAATTAATTTCATAAAAATGTAATACAAGATACTTGTGCGATATAGTATTTCTATTTGAACTTTGTACATAAACCACATTACAAATATAGATCTTATAAAACTGACAATTTCACTTAGATATAATCCCAAAGTAAAATTTACTTACGCTTACTTTCTAGAATAATGGAGGCGTTACTCAAACCCCTTAAAAGATCGGGTCCTAAAAGAAATCAAGTTTCGAAGGATCAAAAACGTGAAACCTAATTTAAGACCCACTTTCGTTGATAAACAAAACACGAACAAGTAACCAGCATCCAAATTACATATGCAGTGAGCACTTTCTGTTCAGTCGACCCGAACTTTGCATAAAAAGGTTGAATAAAATGGTTGGAATATTGTGTTTCACAGACTGCACTGATAGGCCAATCAAATTAGACTTTTTCGAAGAATTAATTTCCAACAAGCTGGAAATCATTTGTTTCGTTTCGTGGAGGGACCCACTTCTTCATTTAGCCTTTAACACAGTGAATCCTCCTTTTTGTAAAGTGTTGGCAACGCGCATGTGACACCTCTGGAGTTGCAGGCGTCCATAGGCTACGGTAGCTGCTTACCATCAGGCGGGCCGTATGCTTGTTTGCCACCGTCGTAGTATAAAAAAATAAATAATAATAATACCTCTATTTGGTCCTAAATTCGTGTAATCCGAGTTTGCACAATACCGGGAGGTGTGCATTATTTTTGGGAAGTTTTAGCTTTTTGTTGATCCTGAGGAGTTCTCATTTCAGCATGTCAACTATTCCTGGCAGCCCACCTAATACCAAACCTAAGGCCAAACCTTCTTGGACAAAAACGGCCACGAAATATTCTTAAAATTCCTAACAAAGCCAACTTTCAATCTGGCTTCTCTACCCCCAACAAATGCAGCCGAATTCAACCATTTTTACCATTACATGGATTGAATTTTTCCAAGGGACCTACCGTTTTTGAGCTACCAGCAAATAACTGAAAAAAGAGCAAACATTTCGCAGTTATTTTGCTGCCAAAAGTTATGCACATCTCCTGGGATCGGGAAAACTCGGATTACACGCATTTAGAACCAGCTGCTATTTCCAGCCTGCTGGAAATGAATCCTCAAAATGCTTTTTATGGATCTGAGTCTCTCTGAGTCTGGATTTATGGTCTATGAGGAATCTAGACGGATATTACGCGGTTCCAGGTTTGCTAGATAACCGCAGCTCTAACCCTGTTTCACTTCCATTCCTATGTGATGCATATTAAATGGTACGTGCTGATAATACAAGACATCATGCGAAATGAAGTTTGAATTTTATACCATCTTAGTGACAAGCAAGCAAATGAGAACTATATTTTATTTTACACGGTACAGACTTTGCATAATGTGTCGGGCAACAAAGCGAAAAAAGGATAAAACTATGTTACTTATACATGTTTTTGATGTGTACAACCTATGAATCTTTTTTTTTCCTCGGAGAAGCATCTCTTATCGGCGATTTTAAAGCGATTTCATTTAAAGATATACTTACATATATTAATTCGTAATTGCTTTATTACCGATGCCGTAATACGTTTACGAAAATAAGTTATGTCAAATGTGATTTACTTCTACTCGATGAGATAGGGTTGCCTACGGCCTGTTCTTGATCTATAAGTCGTGTTTTTTCGCTATTTGTAATAATTTATATGCAATTTAATCCTTATTTATAGTTGCTATTGTTTCTGTTTATCATGTATGCCATACGATTTAATAAACAAATCTGATATTCATGTTAATAAAGTAATCTAATCCATTACACCTTTTTTTTCGTTTGAATATTACCCACATCATATTTGACTTGACGTTTGATACCGTTGTCACCGCATGGCATGGATGCGAACGGAAATTAAGCAGTGGCAGCCCATACTAGAAAAATGTACGGTTGAGCTTAAAGGCATCAAGTTCTCCTTTTATACTTATTTTATGTGTGTATGTTAAGTTAAAATAAATAAAGAAAATATTATGTGGAGACGATTTGTCTTAAGCCCTCCATGTTGTATCTGTATGTTGAGTATCTGTGTATGCTGTGTGCCATTTAACATGTGTATCCGTATTTAGCTGTTTATGTTTTGTGGATATTCCACGAACCTGCCGGCTTTGTATCGGATCTGATTCTCGTTTCTTGGTGTTTGAGTTTAGCGTGCTATGTTTGAACAGCAGTTTGCAGGGATATAATCTAAACTCCGATGGTTAGGTAATGGTTACGCGATATTCTCGGAAAGTTAATACCATTAGGTATATAGTGTGCGGTTGGATAGGTCTTGACAATGAATGTTAGGAGTGTATACAAAACTCTTTTACGTTTATAAATGTTTACAAAACAGAGATTTAACGGCTGTTTTTTGTTACAGTTTACAGTCAACTATCCCTTCAAATTATGCTATTATAAATTTTTCAAAAATCATATACTTAATTTAAATGAAAGATGTCCCGAATTTCCATACGGTTATTGAATTCTCCTTTTTAAAATTAAAATAAATTAAATAGTCATTTATTTCCAGATAACCATGATCCATAGCATAGTACAAGGTATATAAATGGTAACTCAATAGAAAAAAAACTTAGGGGTATTTTTACCTGATCTAACTACCTTCAGCCATCTTAGGTATAATTACCCAGTTGGTTACTAAGTTCTGTAACTGTAGGAGTATTTTAATTATTTTTATTCATATATATCATTTAAAACCTTATTTAATAGTAATTATATTGCAATAAATTGAAATGAAAATTATTGTCACATTTTTTTAGAATTCTTTGTAACACTCGGAAAAAGGCGTGAAAGAAATACGTCAAAATTACACTCCTTGTTCATATTGATATTAAAATCCTATTTTTAAATATCATGTTTAAGACGCATCAGTCTTACATAATACGGTAGCTATATTCTTTCGCTTCAATTTGATATATGTATAGTTCACGTAGGTCCGTCCGATAAAATACTAGACTACATGTTGCAAGTCTGCTTGTTGCATAACAATGGTTTAAATGGAAATATCAGTAGCATAAACTCGCAAGAAAACTAAAAGGTCGTTACGAAAGTTCATACAAACAAGCAATAGAACCTTCTAAACAAAGGCGTAACATTTATTTGATGCACTTTTGTAAAGTATCATTTTCATTAATTTTCCGCGTGTTTGCGTCTTTAGACGATCTTGAGCTTTACAAGGATTCCCAATAATTTGTATATTATTCCCATCTGACTTGTATATTATTTTGCCATATTACGAGTATGTTAAGCTAGAAACTAAACTCTTAGAAAATAAGCTATTAAATTATGACTTATATTTTTTTATTTAACATTTCATTTTAAATTTTATCAGCAGAAACCTGGTAATAGAACTTAGTAACCAACTAGGTATTGCTCACCTCATTTTACTTGCCATCCGTCGTGTGAGTCATACAGTGCATCAAAGTTCACAACGGCCACAATGCATCAGTGGACTTTGATATGGCGGGTTTTACGTTACGTGGAACAAGAACATGCATTCGTATCTTGACTTTTGTAATAGCGCCTCTCGTGCTCGACGTCTCCAAATATTAGTATCGCATTAGTTTTTATTCTATAGGAATACAGAGATACGACATGAATATTTTAAAAATGCGTAAGACTTGTGTCGGCGGCATAAAAAACTTTGTGTCATTTTGTGTTGTTTATTTTGTATGTAGAAAAACGAACTGTTTCGATTCTGATAAAAGATCAGTCTGCCTAACACGCATGAGAGCCGTAATGGCTATTCCTATTAGAAAAATAATTCTATTGTTTATTTATTGCATTCTCGCGTAATAACTTCCAAAATCAAACCAGTTTTAACTTTTAAAATACGGCTGTTCTTCTTCTTCTTCTTCTTCTTCTTGTTAGGGGCTACTTGTATGTAAGGCTCCCAAGCCTATGTATCACCGCGACCATTACTGATCTATTGTGATCGCCACCTACTACAACTCTCGGTCTAACTCTATTACCCTAAAATACGGCTGTTATATTCCTCAGGTACCAAAACATACAAATCTACCATTGATTTTCATTTAAAATATTTTTTTTTAATTAGTGAGTTTTAGTTGTCACAATTTGTGTACTCTGACACAAGTAACTAACGTTACGTCACGTTTCTAGTGACGTTGCCAAGGTCGTCGAGGATACATCATTAACATCTGATACACACCGCGTTTATTTTTATTTTCTTTAATTGCCCGGTACATTCCTGAGCTCAAATTAAGTATATTTCTCAAAAACACCAGCGACCTAATTAGCTCCAGTTCTGAGATAATCTATAGTAGAAATAGAAATAGAAATAGAAATAGAAATAGTTTATTCGTAAACACATACATATAAAAGAAACAGAAGGAAAGAAAACATAATACAAGAAAGTGCCACGAAATGGCCTCATCTCAGCAACTTAGCAACTAGTTAACTTTTATCTTTCTGATTGTGTAAACCTACATTAAATTATTTTGTACTTTAAGACACAGAAATAAATGACGCACATGTGTGTTACGTCAATAAGAGATACAAATATCTCGGACTGTTAATGTTCAAAATTACATTGACATTTCATAATTTTCAATTGTTTGGTTGAATTAATCATAATACTCGTACCCTACCCTAGTTACATTAGTGACCGGTATAACAATTATTGTATGATTTTTTTTTCTTTTACTAATTATGCCAATTAATTTCCTTAATCGCACCTAACCATAATATATGCTGAAATTAAGAAAAAAATACGTTGTACACAAACTTTGATTATAAGTGCGCCTGATTTTCATCACTCCTTGAAAATATAATATTAATTGCCTAACATCTAAACTCGAAAATTTACTATATGCCTCTATTAGCTCTCGTATATTCCAGCGACAGATAAGCTCAAGTCTCACGATTTTCTATTTTCAATGTTCACTGTAGACTCTGGTCATCTTTATTCATGAGCTAAATTCGTTTTTAAAACTTTGCGTTGAACTTGCCGTTTTTTTTGATGAAAGTAAAATTCTATTTACTCTCCCAATGATGGGGGGGGGGGGGGGGTAACTGGTAAAGTTTTTAAGTGATGAGATAAAAGGGTGGAGTTGTTGAATAATATAATGTGAATCTTGATTGATGGAAGTATGAATATTTATTACTAGCTTTTGCCCGCGGCTTCGCTCATACAAACTTCCACCCCCCATTTTAGGTAAGTGGGGGGTTAGAATGAGACAAAAAGTAGCCTATGTCACTCTCCATCCCTTCAACTGTCGCCCCGTTTTGCCGTGAAAGACCCACTTTCCCATTTATAATATTAGTATGGATTTAATTTCTCTTGAATACTTGCGCTTAGCGGAATTAAAAAATGTTAGATTATGTGGTTGTAGTGTCAAACCTCGTTAATACTTAAGCGGATTAAAGACACAATACGAGCATTCATAGGATTTAGTATTCATAATATGATGATTTCTCCGTTCAGGCAGGGGACAGGAAAATGTATCATTTGGGTGGCTAATTTTTGAAAAAAAAAAACCATTGATGATTGATGATGGGTAGGTAGAAGGTGTCAAATTAAATAAAATTGCTTAAGACGACGATTTATTTTGAAGATTATTTACATTATTTTTAAATAGTAACAATAAACAATAATAATCTCTGTACATACAAAATCTTTGGTATGTCCTTCACAGGCGAAGGATTGAAGTAGTTGTGATAGTACTAATTAATTAGAAATTTCTTAATAATATATTCTTGCATTGTCATTGTTCTTTCAAAGTAATGAAATATTAGTACGAAAATACTTATACCGTGTGTATTTTTGATAACCACAAAAGGAAACCAGACGCAGTTTATGAAGTTATAAATACTTATTTAACTGTTAATTAACATAAAGTAAATAGAAAATAGATGTCATATACTTCAGAAAAAGTGACCAAACCCTCCGGTGTCCGAGGCCAGATTTGAACTGGTGTCTTCAGCTTCCGCGGCTTCTGACTGAAGTATATGACATCTATTTTCAGTTTATATATAGTAGTGTAACTACTTAAAAATTGCAAATCAAAAAAATAATTGAACAAAAATCAAATGATTTGCTTCAAGATTCATAAAGTAAATAATTAAAAAAAAATTGAGCAGCAATGTACTGCGTATACACTGAATTAACCCATGTGAGTTGTGACGTTTTAAAGGCAAAGTAATCATGTAGGTAGCGATACATTGCGTACTGAAATATTTTATACAAGGTGTAACAAAAATAGGGATGATCCGTTTAAGGGCATAATAGGTATCGTATTCTAATTATGAAAAGCTAAGGAAAAAAAATTTTCGCCAATATTTTTTTCGTACAGATAGTTGGCCGCCTAGGACGACGTGTCCCATCTAAAATAAAAACAAAAAATTCGCGTCGAAAAAAAAAATTTTCTTATTTTTTCTTAGTCGCAATACGATACCAATTAATTAAACGAATCACCAGTTTTTTTTGTTATAAACTGTATGGAAAAAAACATGTAGTGAAATTGTAATAAAACATACGAAAGTATCGCTGTATAAGGTAGTATACTAGGATGTTCGAGCTGTGTTGTCCACGTCAGACCGTACTTTGTCAGTGAAATATATTCAGGAAAACAATGAAACCAATGTTTCAATGAAACCAGTCTCTAAATCACTAACGAAGTTGCTCTATATTAGAAGTCATTTAGCATGGGCTGCGTTACAAAAACACGATTAAAAAAACCTCCGTGTACCTTTCATGATTTGTAAGATACTTGATTAAACGTTGAGTAGGTACATTGTACGTACCTGAAACTTTTGCAACTCACATATAACTACCTATAGTTATATGTGAGTTGCAATAAGTGGATTTTTACAATAAATTATGTACACAATTATCAACATTAATACCAACACTGATTTGATCTTTGGTCTTTTTAAATCATTATCATTTATACTTTATTTCTTATTTATAAATAATTATTATTTATATTTTATTTCTTATACATAAATGTTTCGTTATATTTACGTAACTTAACAGTAACATTTTACATTTAAATTATTTTTATTAATTCATATCTTTGATGTCACAAATAATCCACAGCCATACAAAAAGAAAACTGCATATGTATTACATATGTACATCTTTATACACATGATTATGTATAGTAAGATATTGAGGAGGTCGGAATGCTACTACAATTCGGACATCTTTAAATAATCTGAACTAACATTTAAGTTTCTTCCAATTTAGTTTATCTTTTAGTTAATTTTAAAATCAGGGAAGATTGCAGTACTTAAGCTATTTACAGTAGAGAAGTAAATAAAGCTAATTTAAAAACTGAGCAGCCGAGTTCAGAATGTTAAAATTTTACAGTATATAAAAATACAGTCTCGCAGAACTAAATGAAACCCCAGAGACTATTTTATTACTACATTTAAGATCAATAGTAACGAATTAAGATGTTCCATTTCAACTTGTTTTAATGTATGGAAATAAATACAAATAATGTAAAGCAATACCGTAAAGTAAAATGTTCAAACTCAAAGTTAATCCAGTTACTTTAAACAGTCATCGTATGCGTCAAATCCTGTGTCAAATGTGATTTTTCGCAGACTTGTTTGTGATGTTGTCCCAATAAAAAATCCAAGTTTGTGACCTTGAGCGCCGAACGCAACTTTGTCAAATGAAATGAAATGAAATGAAATGAAATGAATGAATGAAAAAAATGAATAACAAGCTTTCTTCTAGATTTTGGCGGTTATAACCCTTAAAGACTAGTTTATGGCAGTACCATTACTAGCAAACATTTTTGAAGAATACTAAATTTGCTAAACCATAAGACTAGAATTGTCTCTGTAGACCCAAGAGTTTCCAAGACAAAGCTTTTCAAAATAAAACCGTTTTTCTCAGAAGAGTAAAGGATCAACGGTTCTGGGAAAAACGGTTCTATTTTGAAAAGCTTTATCTCGGAAATTATTGGGTCTACAGAGACAATTCTAGTCTCACGTTGTAGCAAATTTAGTCTTCTTTAAAAAAATTGGAGAAGGTACTGTCAAAACCAGTCCTTTAGGGTCATAATCGCCGAAGTAAAAAAAAAACATTTTTGACATTGTTGCGTTCGACGCTCGAGGTTACAAACTTGGATTATTCATTGGGCCAACATCATAAACAAGTCTGCAAGAAATCAGAACTACCGGATTTGACGCATAGTACCTTTCAGGCGACAAGGTTCCTGGATTAAGTTCCAACATAATCCTAGAATTATAAACTTATATACATGTCATAATACAAAGAAAAGTGACCTAGGCCTCCGGTGCCCAGTGCGGCGGTCTCTCGCTTTCTATGAACTCCTGAGTAGTTCGGATTGGAGGTATGAACTCATAATGTTGTACCTTAGGTGATTGGACAAATGCGCCTTAGCATTTACAAAGCTTGCATATACACGGGAAAAATCGACCGGTACCGCTGTGACCCAGGTAACCTAGTGATTAGGGTGTCTGCCGCGAATGCAGAAGACGCTGGTTCGATCCCAGCCCTGGGCACTGGTGGCCTATGACACTTTTTCCTTTGTATATGACATCTATATAAGTTTATAATTTATATAGTAGTACTGCCGTGTCAGGCCAATCTCTTCTATCTGAAAAAACATAGTTTTGAGTAAATCGCGTTTGAAGTTTTTGTCAAACAAACGCTTGTATTTCTGTGGTTAGTGTAAAAAGTAATTTTAAAGTGCTTTTTCATATTATAATAGATGTATAGATTTTTTTCAGTTAAATATTTTTTTGCAAATATGTATAGAAATAGGTAAAAACTGCAAAAATAACAAGTTAATACAATTTCGTAAAAGCACTATTGTATTTTATTTCTTGCACGTAACTCTGTTAACTTGAAGTTAGAAGAATTCGTTGTATGAGCGCTCATAGTAAACCGCGTGACCAAGACAAGCAAAATTCTTGAAGAGAATGCGTAGCTCGCGTTTATCTTAAGTTGTATGAGAATGCTATGTAAAAAAGTAACTTTGGCACGAGGTTCATAAATGCGGTCAAACAAGAAATGTTTATCTTAAATTAAAAGGATCAGGAGTGCGATTTTTGAATCTCACCAAGTGACTAATTCTCACCGATGTGAGTGATTTCCGAAAGTAAATCACTCACATCGGTGAGAATTAGTCACTTGGTGAGATTCAAAAATCGCACTCCTGATGTATGAGTGTCCATAGTAAACCGCGTAACTAACCCTCTTAGGTTACTTGATTGTCAAATGTATTAACTTCAACTTCACTGAGTCAATTAATGGATGTGAATTGTTCACCCGGGTTGCTAAAAGGGCCACGGTTTTTCGAAAGGTGCCATTCATTTATTACGTGAGACAATTTATGAGGAGGGGGGGTTGATTATTTCTTACTCTTCCTTACGGGAGGAAGATTTTATTCATGTTTTGCACGCGTCGAAAGTGACTAATTTGTCTTATTACTTAGTAAATATTTGGAAAATTTTGTCAAATTCGTCATGGTAGTCGTTTTAGACTAATTCGGGTGTGCAGATTTCGAAAATAATGTCTATTTTGAAATCCAAGATGGCGGTCATACACTTTTTTTGGTAAAAATCGTTATAGTAGTCGTTTTCGAATAATTCAGGGTTGTAGAATTCGAAAATAAAGACCGTTTTAAAATACAACATGGCAGAAATGGACAATTTAGTCAAAATCGTCATGGTAGACATTTTCGACTAATTCGGGTGTGCAGATTTCGAAAATAATGTCTATTGTGAAATCCAAGATGGCGTTCATACACTATTTCGGTAAAAATCGTTATTGTAGTCCTTTTCGATTAATTCAGGGGTGTAGATTTCGAAAATAAAGACCTTTTTAAAATCAAAGATGGCGGAAATGGTAAGTTTTGTCTAAATCGTCATGGTAGTTCTTTTCGACTAATTCGGGTGGCAGATTTCGAAAATAATGTCTATTTTTAAATCCAAGATGGCGGTCTTACAATTTTTTGGTAAAAATTGTTATGGCAGTCGTTTTTGTAGAGATGGCGAGTCATACAATTTTTTGGTAAAAATCGTTATGACAGTCGTTTTTGTAAATTTCGAAAATAAAGACCGTTTTAAAATCAAAGATGGCGGAAATGGTAAATTTTGTCAAAATCATCATGGTAGTCATTTTCGACTAATTCGGGTGTGCATATTTCGAAAACAATGTCTGTTTTGAAATCCAATATGGCGTTCATACACTTTTTTCTTAAGAATCGTATGGGTTTCGCTTAATTCGGGGATGTTAATTTCGAAAATAAGGACCGTTTTAAAATCTCAGATGGCGGAAATCGTCATGATAGTCGTTTTCGACTCATTGGGGTGTGTAGATTTCGAAAATAACGTATGTTTTAAAATCAAAGATGGCGGCCATACACTTTTTTCGAAAGAAATGGTTTTGAGATCCAAGATGGGTGTAACAGGACAATTTTTGTAAAAATCGTCATGGTAGTCATTTTTTACTAATTCAGACGTAGATTTCGAAAATAATGTCTGTTTTAAAATCCAAGCTTTTAGTAAAAATCGTTATAGTAGTCGCTGTTGATTAATTCGGGGATGTATCGATAATAAACTTTGTTTTAAAATATGAGATAGCAGTGATGAGCTTTTTGTGTAAATCTGTTTGGTAATTTCGAACAAAATGTCTGTTTTAAATTCCTAGATGGCGGCCGTACATTTTTTTCGAAATAATCGTTATAGTAGGCGTTTTCGATTAAATCGGGGAACCCTATGTCAACGCAATCAAAAGAAACAGCAATCTAATTCTACAGGTTTGTACGGAACCCTCGGTGCGCGAGTCCGACTTGCACTTGCCCGGTTTTTTTTTATTTGGGTTCATGGTACTTTACCTCGACATCGATATGATAAATTAGTATATTTAGCTCGAAAAAGATATTTACCTATTTTTTATATTTTTTTTATATTATTTATTAGTATTTTTTTTATTTAGTATATATTTATAGAATACAAAATTATTCTTAAATTTTTAAAACAAATGCTTTATTAACAAGCTCATTAATTTATTTAAAATTTAAATTATATCAGTATTTATTTTAAAGGGTTTAAAATAAAGTAAGAAAAATAAATAACAGTGAGTAATTGTCCTGTAATAATATAAGGGCTCGTCGAGCTCCAATTCAAGTTAGTAAGATAACTGTTGTAACTGTTTATAAAAATAATATTTGATTAATAGGGTAAAATTGAATTCCTTGAATTTTTTATTAAAAGTTTTTTATTAAAATAATGAAAATTATAATTGATATTACTAGAGCAATTACATCTCCTAATTATTAGGGATAGATCGTAAAATTGCATAAGCAAATAAGAAATATCATACAGGTTAAATATGAACAGGAGTAACAAGATGATTTGCAGGGATAAAATTATCAGGGTCTCCTAATAGGCATGGGTTAGTTATAGTTAATATAATTAAAATAAATAATATAATTAAGAGTCCTATTAAACCTTTGAAACAGAAAAATGGATGAAATGGGATTTTATCTAAGTTTCTATTAATACCTAAAGGATTATTAGATCCTGTTTGATGTAAAAGTAATAAGTGAATTATTGCTAAAATAAAAGGGAGATGAAAATAGGATGTATAAAATCGAGTTACTGTAGCATTCTCTACAGCAAATCCTCCTCAAATTTAATTAACTAATATATTTCGTAAGTAAGGAATTGCAGAAAATAATTTAGTAATAACTGGTAAAACATACCCTATAAAAGCTGTTCCTATTAATAAAATAAAATAAAATACTGCTACTATTCATGTGTATTTTGAATTACAAAGATTCATAGTAAATTCCTCGACCAATGTGTAAATAAATAAACACAATAAAAAAAAATGATGTTTCATTAGCATGTAAGGTTCGGATTAATCATCCATAATTAACATTTCGGCAAATATAATTTACACTATAAAAAGCTATTTCGATATTTGCTGTATAATAAATAGGTACATAGTTAAAAATAATCCAGTAAAAATTTGAATTAATAAACCAAAATTCCATCATGTTGAAATATTAGAAAGAGAGGGGAGATCAATAAGTGATGCACTAATATTTTTTTATATGGGGTGAGTTTTTCGTAAAGGTTTATAATTATTTGTCAGGAACGTAAAGGTCCCAAAAAAATTAGTATTTTTTACTAATACCACTAAAGCAATAAGAAGATAAATAATAATTATTAATTTAGATATACTAATTTTATTTCATTAATTGAAAAATAAATTATTATGTAAAAAATATTTTTTTCATCATAATTATTTTATTTTATTTTATTTAATAAAAAAATATACCTATAATTATAATTAAACTAAAATAAATAAAAATATTTGTTCTAAACTTTTTTTTTAATAATTCATTAGAAGCAATTGTTGATACATAAATGAATAAAACTAATAGTCCTCCAAAGAAAGTAAAAAAATGAGATGTATGGATATATATTAATTAATATACCTACATGTTAGTATAGTTTGAGTAAAAATTAGTAATTTTATAGATAAAGGATGTTTTAAGAAGGATATAAATAGTGTTAATGATATTATGAAAAAAGATAAAAATATAATTTCAAAGAGTAGTTTAATAAAAATACTAATTTAGGAGATTATTGATAAAGAACATTCTTTTTCTTTGAAGTTTTAAAAGAAAAATCTTATTTTTGATTTACAAGACCAAGGTTTTTTAAAACTATAAAAACTACTAATGTAAATGTATAATAGTAATTATTTTTATATTTATTATTGGTACTTAATTAAATTATTGTTTCTAAACATAAAATATTTTTTTTTAATTATTAAGATTAAAGTTTATAGTTTTAAGATTTTTTATTGTATTTATACTAATAATTTTAAGATTTATAAATTTATAAATATATATATATATATATTAATAGTATTTTTAGTTTTTGCGGTTTGTGACAGGGCTTTAGGGTTATCAATTTTTATAGTTTTTCGTATCCCCGATTTAATCGAAAACGCCTACTATAACGATTATTTCGAAAAAAATGTACGGCCGCCATCTAGGAATTTAAAAAAGACATTTTGTTCGAAATTACCAAACAGATTTTCACAAAAAGCTCATCACTGCTATCTCATATTTTAAAACAAAGTTTATTATCGATACATCCCCGAATTAATCAACAGCGACTACTATAACGATTTTTACTAAAAGCTTGAATTTTAAAACAGACATTATTTTCGAAATCTACACGCCTGAATTAGTAAAAAATGACTACCATGACGATTTTTACAAAAATTGTCCTGTTACACCCATCTTGGATTTCAAAACCATTTCTTTCGAAAAAAGTGTATGGCCGCCATACACTTTTTTAACTAAAAATACTATATAAATATATATATATTATAATTTATAAATCTTAAAATTATTAGTATAAAAACAATAAAAAATCTTAAAACTATAAACTTTAATCTTAATAATTAAAAAAAATATTTTATGTTTAGAAACAATAATTGAATTAAGTACCAATAATAAATATAAAAATAATTACTATTATACATTTACATTAGTAGTTTTTATAGTTTTAAAAAACTTGGTCTTGTAAATCAAAAATAAGATTTTTCTTTTAAAACTTCAAAGAAAAAGAATGTTCTTTATCAATAATCTCCTAAATTAGTATTTTTATTAAACTACTCTTTGAAATTATATTTTTATCTTTTTTCATAATATCATTAACACTATTTATATCCTTCTTAAAACATCCTTTATCTATAAAATTACTAATTTTTACTCAAACTATACTAACATGTAGGTGTAGGTGTAGGTGTAATATATATCCATACATCTCATTCTTTTACTTTCTTTGGAGGACTATTAGTTTTATTCATTTATGTATCAACAATTGCTTCTAATGAATTATTTAAAAAAAGTTTAGAACAAATATTTTTATTTATTTTAGTTTAATTATAATTATAGGTATATTTTTTTATTAAATAAAATAAAATAAAATAATTATGATGAAAAAAATATTTTTTACATAATAATTTATTTTTCAATTAATGAAATAAAATTAGTATATCTAAATTAATAATTATTATTTATCTTCTTATTGCTTTAGTGGTAGTAGTAAAAAATACTATTTTTTTGGGACCTTTACGTTCCTGACAAATAATTATAAACCTTTACGAAAAACTCACCCCATATAAAAAAATATTAGTGCATCACTTATTGATCTCCCCTCTCTTTCTAATATTTCAACATGATGGAATTTTGGTTTATTAATTCAAATTTTTACTGGATTATTTTTAACTATGTACCTATTTATTATACAGCAAATATCGAAATAGCTTTTTATAGTGTAAATTATATTTGCCGAAATGTTAATTATGGATGATTAATCCGAACCTTACATGCTAATGAAACATCATTTTTTTTTATTGTGTTTATTTATTTACACATTGGTCGAGGAATTTACTATGAATCTTTGTAATTCAAAATACACATGAATAGTAGCAGTATTTTATTTTATTTTATTAATAGGAACAGCTTTTATAGGGTATGTTTTACCAGTTATTACTAAATTATTTTCTGCAATTCCTTACTTACGAAATATATTAGTTAATTAAATTTGAGGAGGATTTGCTGTAGAGAATGCTACAGTAACTCGATTTTATACATCCTATTTTCATCTCCCTTTTATTTTAGCAATAATTCACTTATTACTTTTACATCAAACAGGATCTAATAATCCTTTAGGTATTAATAGAAACTTAGATAAAATCCCATTTCATCCATTTTTCTGTTTCAAAGGTTTAATAGGACTCTTAATTATATTATTTATTTTAATTATATTAACTATAACTAACCCATGCCTACTAGGAGACCCTGATAATTTTATCCCTGCAAATCATCTTTTTACTCCTGTTCATATTTAACCTGAATGATATTTCTTATTTGCTTATGCAATTTTACGATCTATCCCTAATAATTAGGAGATGTAATTGCTCTAGTAATATCAATTATAATTTTCATTAAAATCCTATAACTTTTAATAAAAATTTCAAGGAATTCAATTTTACCCTATTAATCAAATATTATTTTGATAAATAGTTACAACAGTTATCTTACTAACTTGAATTGGAGCTCGACGAGCCCTTATATTATTACAGGACAATTACTCACTGTTATTTATTTTTCTTACTTTATTTTAAACCCTTTAAAATAAATACTGATATAATTTAAATTTTAAATAAATTAATGAGCTTGTTAAATAAAGCATTTGTTTTGAAAATTTAAAAATGATTTTGTATTTTATAAATATATACTAAATAAAAAAAATTAATACTAATAAATAATATAAAAAAAATATAAAAAATAGGTAAATATCTTTTTCAAGCTAAATATACTAATTTATCATATCGATGTCGAGGTAAAGTACCATGAACCCAAATAAAAAAAACCGGGCAAGTGCAAGTCGGACTCGCGCACCGAGGGTTCCGTACAAACCTGTAGAATTAGATTGCTGTTTCTTTTGATTGCGTTGACATAGGGTTACGTACAAACCTGTAGAATTAAATTGCTGTTTCTTTTGATTGCGTTGACATAGAAGTTTGATTTTGTTACAGCTTAAAGGTATTATAGACCTGAGTATTTGATATGAATTTCAATTTAATACCTCTACGCGTTCATGAGGACAGGGGTAGTAACTTTAAAATTATTAAAACTATTTTTATTATATGATTTAACTAAAAATGTACGGTTTTCGCAATTTTTCCTTTATCTGTGAAATAAGACATAGCTTCGTACCAAATTTAAAGATTCTGAGTTCACGGGAAGTACCCTGTAGGTTTTGATTCCCTTGCGGGTTTCGAAAATTTGCGGAATTTTTCGGCATAAACGGCTGTATCTTTTGATTGCGTTGGCTTAGAAGTTAGATTTTTTCACAGCTCTAAGGGACAGTATTTGATATAAATTTTAGCTTGATAGCTCCACGCGTTCCTGAGAAAAAGGGTCTTGACGGACGGACGGACGGACAACAAAGTGATCCTATAAGGGTTCCGTTTTTCCTTTCGAGGTACGGAACCCTAAAAATGAAATAAATGCTAACTTTAAGTAAAAAAAATCTTAAATGATAATCTCCTTTATATATTAAAATAAATAATATTCTTATAAATAAAATTCTTTAATATTCAGCTAAAAAACTTAAAGCAAATCACCCTCTTCTATATTCAATATTAAACCCTGATACTAATTCTCTTTCTCCCTCAGCAAAATCAAAAGGTGTTCGGGTTAGTTTCAGCTTATCTAGATGATAGCATTGATAGCCAACATGAGCATAAAGGTTTTATTATAAATATAAATCAAATTAATATTTGATAATTATTAAATTGTAATGAATTAAAATCTATAATAATAATAATAACAGATAATATGATTAATGCCAAACTAACTTCATAGGAAATACTTTGAGCCACAGTTCGTAAACCCCCTATTAAAGCATAATTACAATAAGAAGATCATCCAGCAACTATTAAAGTATACTCTATTCAACAAAAAAAAATCCTAAATTAAATCTAATCATATTAAAATAATAAGGAATTACTATTCAAATTAATAAAGATTAAAAAAGGGTAATATAGGGGATTAATAATAAGCAAAATCATTAGAATACAAAGGACAAGTTTGCTCCTTAGTATGTAACTTAATTGCATCACTAAAAGGCTGTAAATTTTTTAGAATGCGGGAATAACACGCCCGCGCTGCACCGGTGCACAGTATCGAGTGGGGCCGATGCGTGCCTTAGTGGTCATGCAGAACTATGATAACTTAAGATAATACATATTAGAACGCAGTGTAAAAAAGTACGGTGTGGTTATGCGAAATTGTTTTAACATGAGTTAAAAGAGATACGCGCAACTCAATGACATGAAATCAAAAAAACGTCTATCTTGTTTTTTTAAATATCTCGGTAACTAAAAACATTTTTCGAATTTTTATTTTAGTATAATTTAAAGCATAATATCTAAATTCATTTGGCACTGATTAGGCGTATCTTTAGTATTTCAAGATAACAGAGATAGGGTTGACACGGCAGAGTATGTCTACTTAAAATAAACAAATCAAAATATTTATTAAAATATATTGATTTGTTCCTTAGTTATCATTCCGGAAGTTTAAAAAATCGTACGTAAAACCTCAATAAATATGGCCATTTCCCAAATATGGCTTAAAAATCACTGAATACAAATATATATTAATTAAGCCATCACGGCAACCGCAGCTCACGATAGATAAATAGTTTAAGAAATCATGTGTACATCCTGCCATAGTAATTATTTGCTAAGATATGTTACTTACATAATACTTGCGAAAAGCTTTAGCATTATTAACACCTTAAAATCCATATAATTTCAAGGAATTCAGTAACTCAACTACCGAATTCAACCTTAAGTCTTAACCTTCAAGGTTCACTTTTAAATGACCACTGAAGTCACTGCTGGAATAGCTACACAATCACATCTCACTATAGCTGCCCACTTAAATTACTACACTATAGTCTTTTTACACTTCTTCAAAAGTGTCCCGGAATCTGACTTATCTGTTAATACACTTCTCGTCACCAGTCAGAAAGTCGTTGGTGTCTCTGATGCTCATGATGGTGACACCATCGCTGCTGTTTCTGCTCATGATGGTCTTCTTCTTAGTGCTTCCGTAGTCGTAGTTGGATATCACAACGCTTTCTGTTGGGTTCCTGCAAACGTTGATAGGGTATTACTGAGGAATAAAGAAAGAAAAGCACGAGTGGCAACATTTGATTAAATATAAAGTAACCATGTTTAAAATTATGATGAGAGATAATGCGGCAGGTAACAGCATAACAAAATATACCATACATAAGTTTGTATTGCCGACTACCTAATTAATACCATGTTCTATTTAGGAATGAGTAAAGTGGAGGTGAATAAGGCAAAAAAAAACCAGATTAATTAATTAGGTAATTTACCATTTATTATGCAATACATTACTTTAAACCTTTTATTAATTAGGTAATACTTCTATTATATCTATATATATATATATATATAACTCAGACTGACTGACATAGTGATCTATCAACGCACAGTCCAAACCGCTGGTTCTAGAGATTCCAAATTTGGCAAGTAGGTTTCTTTCAATTCGGTCCAAAGTTTGTATGGGGAAACAAGATTAGTTAGTCTATTTTATTCGAAACTTCACAGAAGTATTCCTAACAATAAATGAGTAAATACGTGTTGCAGGTTTTTTGAGAATTCAACCCCTAAAAGGGGGAAATGTGGTCAAAAAGTCTGAAAATCAACATGGGTATTGTTTCTATGGTTTATCGGGTCGTCGAAAACAACAACGATTTTAAAATCCGACGTGGCGGACGTGAAATACCATCTCCCCTGTTAGGGTACAATGGGGTTGAAATGTCTAAATATCCATATGGGTGTCGTTTTTGTGATTTTTTGGGACGTTAATTAAGAAAATGGCATCGATTTTGAAATTTAATATTGTGGACATGAAAATTCTTGAAAGTATTTGTGCCAAATTGCAATCTTCTTCTAAATATATAACAGAAGAAACTGACTGACATATCAACGCACAGCCCAAACCGCTGGTTCTAGAGATTCCAAATGTGGTACGTAGGCTCCTTATAAGGCATAGGGATGCACTTAGAAATAATTTTTAAAAATTTACCTCCTAAGGGGGGAAATGGGGTTCAAAGTTTGTATGGGAAACGCGATTAGTTCAACTATTTTATTCGAAACTTTACAGAAGTATTCCTAACGATAAATGAGAAAACAAGTGTTTCAGCTTTTTTGAGAATTCAACCCATAAGGGGGAAATGTGGTGACAAAATTTAAATATCAACATGGGTATTGTTTCTATGGTTTATCGGGTCGCTGATTACGAAATCAACACTTAAGGGGGTGAAATGAGAGTTGATAGTTTGTATGGGGAATTTTTAAACGTTGAACCAATTTAGATGAAACTTGGTATAGAGATAGTTTGTGTACCGGGAAACGACATGGGACAGTTTTTATCTCGAAAATAAATCTTTAAGGGGGTGAAATGGGGGTTGGAGGTTTGTATGGAGATTTTTTTACCGCGAACCCATTTAGATAATTAAGTTGTGGATATAGTTTGAGTCCCAGGAAACAATATAGAATATTTTTTAAGCCGAAAATCAATCTTGGAGGAGTAGAAAACATGTTGGTAGTTTGTATGGCGAATTATTAACCGCTGAACAGACGATTGAAATGAAACTTGGTACAGTCGCGGTAAACAATATAGGATAGTTTTTATCTCGAAAATCAACCCTCTAGGGGGTGAAACGGGGGTTGAAAGTTTGTATGGGAAATTAATAACCGTTGAACCTATTTAGATGATTTGGTATGGAGATATTTTGCGTTCTGGGGAAGGATATATAATAGTTGTTATCCCAGAAGTCATTCCTTAAGCGGGTAAAAAGGAGGGTGGATTACTAATTCCACGCAAATGAAATCTGTATTAATCATAATCTCTCAGTAGTAAGTCGTTGATGGCGTAACAATTAAACAATTATTGCAATAATTTCTTTAAAATAAAAAATGAGGGAACCGCCGTCTTCAAAACGTGGTATACCGAAACCTCCAAAATGTAACGAATACTTTTCCGAAAACCGCTTCTAAATCAGTTCAGCGAAACGCAAGATGATCGCGGACAAACATACATTCCTACATACAAACATACGAGTCTCCACTCAACTGAGAACCTCCTTTTTTAGTACTTTTAGTACGCGGGCGAAGCCGCGGGAAAAAGCTAGTTCTGTTATATATTAACACCTAGTACTAGTACCTAGGTACCTAATCTCGTTTCAAAACATACTAATGCGAAGAAACAGTTGTAATGTTTACGATTTCCGAAGGGTATACATAAAGTTATTTATTATTTAGTTACTTAAAAGGCTGACAACATCCGATGACCTTCAAATTGACTTTACTCAAACAGTATTTTAGCTATAGCTACTTGTTTTGAGAAAGTAAAAAAAAGTTAATATTCGTTATATTTGGAAAAACTTCGTTAATTCCGATACACGATTAAACAAAATCGGCTCGATAGAAAATACTTCCAAAGTTACATCTTAAAATTAGCGTTAAACAGTTGTATGTCTTTAGTTTCTTGACTTATGCGTCTGTAACTTCCACGGACACAGGACAAAATTCCACGACACTAATACGAAAAACTTGCGCACCGGATAGACCGAGTACGTAGAATTGAATTTGCTTATGAATTTCTTCTAAAATAAAAATTCAAGCCAATTTGTTTAGTTAACGAAGGCCCGTAACTCTTCAAAGGGTTTGGTTGAAGTAAGTTTTACCATATTGATGCATGCATAAAACTCCTTTGTCCTTTAAAGTATCTTAGTTTATTTTTATACCCGTTCTGATGAGAACCTACTCATCAAATATTACTTTGGTCCCGCTTTGTGCTGGAATAAATTGCGTTTATTTGCATAGTTTTGCCTTAAATCCAGTAAATAAATGATGTAAGATGGGAATAAGATGGTAAACAAGAGTTTAATGCGTCAGGATGTTGTTAGTGCTCAGAGAAAATACCGAACCTTAAGACATCTAAACATAATTCTCATTTTCCGACGGCTCTAAATCCTCTTATTGCAATCAATTGAGTAAATTGTGACGTTTAAAGCCGCTTTGTTGAGTAGAATTCAAACAAAATGACTCAGAAAATAATACTAAACGTAAATATAACAAAAATAACAAAATGATATATCCAACTTCATTCTCGTCACTTGTGGATTATGTGCGATTAGGGGTTCCGAAATTTGAATATGTTTATCTCATTTTGTACGTATAAGCAGTAACTTGTTTGAATAAAGCGATTTAAGGAAGATTTAAGGCATAAGAGTACGTGTACGATGACGGAGACACTTGAAAGTTGGGACAGTTTATAAGATTTTTTTAAAGCAGGGTTATATTATTTCCATTCGTTCTTATCTACATATAGGCATAACTTCAAAGGTATGTAATATTACTTTCAGTGCATCTATAGGAAAATTCGCATAAGGCAAGAATTTACGATGAATATCTTAATAATGATTAAATAGACATAATGCAAAGAGAGTCGTATTTGAACATAATTAACAAAAAAAATCCAAACTTTTCGGTCACGTATTGAAACTTGTTGCTTGCTGGTTATTTTAAACGATATTGATAAAATTTGTTACAAAGTGTATTTTATTCGTTTACTTCTAAGAATGTAAGAAATACATTTTAATATTTTTTACTTGGAAATCTTTTTTGTTAGTGTTAGAGATGATTAAACATCGGTATCAACGTTCGAAACTCATGGCACTCGGTAAGGGTAGCAAAAAAAGAAATACATTTGAATATTTTATTAATAATATTGTTTAATTTATTTTTTATTTTCTCAATTATACTGCGGTAAACTGTACATATGTGACGTTTTCAACTCAAAGGCACATCATTGTCAGGTGTTAATAGAGTTTATTTCTAAATATTTTTGTATGGCAGTAACGCCTTATTGACAACCGACAATGATGAACCCTTGAATTGAAAACGTCACATATACATATATAAATACGTCATAGAACCTTAATACTCAGTTTAGGTACATTCGAAAAATAATACATGCCAAATAGGTAACGATTGTCAATTTAATTGTCACGCAAAATAATATGTGCTGAATCTACAACGTCAAATAATAGTTTATCGAAACACTCACAACTGGAAATTAGCATTAATAAAATTAACAAGTCCCAACCCAAATCCGTATTAGACTGAGATAATGGACTTAACGCAATATCCTGATTTTATATTTATGGATGAAGGTGCGTGCTGTATTATTTGCAAGATTAATATTAAGAAAAAAAATACAACATAGATCAACACATACAATCAAAGTCTCACCAAACTAAACTATATGAGTCATCCTGCCATTTACAGGATATAACACGAGGCAACGCTGATTTCGAAATTAAAGACGATATGTTATATTGCAAATTGTGTCATTCGACATTATTCCCATCTAAATCTAGTATCGACCGCCATCTGTAAACTGATTTACACAACAGATCCCACAATAATAATGCACAAAAACAGTTCAATAAAGATTTAACAGAATTCATGGTTTCTTCGAATGTAACTTGCTCAAAACTAGACAACCCTAAATTTAGAAATTTTATAGAAAACCTTCTAAATAATAAATATGGAAACGATATTAGTGTGCCGAGTGAAACAAAAATACGAGTACATTGCTTACCTGAACTGTATGACAAAAATAAAAATGAAATCAGAGAAGAACTGCAAAATAAAATGATTTATCTCAGTGTTGATGAAACGTCGGATTCCGTAGGAAAAAAAATGGCAAATGTTGTAATCGGAGCTCTAGATGGAACTAGTACCCAGTCACATCTATTTGCATCTAAAGTATTACAGGCGACCAACCATTCGACAATAACTGAACTCGTCAACGAAACTCTTGAAGATCTTTGGGGAAACCAATACAATGAACACTTGGATAAATTATTATTTTTTATAACTGATGCCCCGGATCGTACATAGTAAAAGCAGCTAAAAATCTTATTCGGCAATATGAAAATATGACTCATTTAACTTGCATTGCACATGGATTTAATTGAGTCGCAGAAATAATTCGAAATCTTTACCCTGCCACAAACAGTTTCATTGACTATAAAAAAAAATTTCGCAACGCTCCTTCAAGGACAAAATTATTTCGAGAAATGTATGGAAGTATTCCTCTTCCACCCCGACCGGTGATAACCAAGTGGGGCACATGGTTAAATGCTGCCTCATATTATCACAAACATTATGATAAAGTAAAATCTGTCATCGACGCCTTAAATCCGCGTGAAGCAAGTGCAATTGCTAAAGCGAAGAAAATATTCCGCAACCGGAATTTAAAAGCTGAGTTACTTTTCGTTACTTTTCTTTGAATATCGATTTGCATGGTTTGCAAAAAAAAATTTCAACGTTAAGATTACATCAAAAGAGCAGAAAAGTTTATCTTAAACTAAATAATATGTTAAAGAAAAACCCTGGTTATAAGACTATACAAATTATAAACCAACTATCTAAAAACAAAGAGGTTTAAATCCCAGCAAGTGTAAATATTATATAATGCGTGCAATATTTTCAATACTTGACACACCTTCCTATAACCTCAGTCAGTGTGGAAAGGTCTTTTAGTCATTTAAAATGGATATATTCGTACAGACGTCAAGGATTGATAGCAAAATCCATGGAATAAATTTTAGTAATCTATTCTAACCTTTAAAACATTTATACTTAGCGTCTTTTTTATTTATATAAAATAAAGGTTAAAAATACTAAGTGTATTTATTTGTATTTGTTTTTCTGCCAACCGTACATTGCCATGAAATTCGAACGCTGATACCGATGTTTAGAGATGATATATACTTTAATACTACTTAAATTGTTATTTATGGGTGTTATTATTAGATATGTAGCTATACACGGTGCTCGTGAGCATTGCGAGAGATTCCTGAGGTCATAAGGAGTAATAAATGTTATATGAATTTAAATATATATTTTTTTTGCTTTTTTTTTTCGACTTTTTAAATGCTTTTGAACATAAAAACATAAATGTTATTGGTAAAAATGTCGATTAAAATAAATTAGTACCTCTTTCTTTCGTAAAAAATAGTTTCCGTAAAGTATTCCTTGGCACTTTGATATCTGTCAATAAGAATGTCTAGACAGACCCCATAAAGGGTGAAATATTATCGCCATCAAAACATTTTGCACCGAGTCAAAATAAAAATGTTTTTTTATTTAATTGGTAGTAACTCTGAAACTAGGCGAATTCCAGAAAAGTTTATACGACATTTTAGTCTCCAATTATGATCAGGAATACCCTGTTGAAATTATTCGGTTTCCTCATGATACACCGTGTATAAGTACTTATATTGTACATGTATAGTCTACCATAAGGCTGGATACTGGATTTACTAGTAAGTTTTACTAATGCACGTAAACTGTATGTGTAATTCTAACCTACAAGTGGCGCCCGTTAAAACACCTGGGAATATTTCAAACTATGAGACCCAGGTGCCCAGTAATTCGCAAACTTATAATCCTCGTAGAGACCATGTTTTGTTCCGAAAACTATGACCATAAACAGCAATATCATTTTATTCATGGAAGGCCATTAGAACTAGTAAAAACTTTAGCTCTAATAAGCTCTTACTTATAAAGTGTATTAGTCAATTTTGGGTAAATTTTAACGCTCTTTACTTATTAATCAAAATACCTTTTAGTGTCAGTCAGGCGTTATAAATCCTTAGGATTGATGGTTACCGCAGGGTCTTATTGATTGCTGAAGAGTTTCTTTAGGTTCTAGGATAAAATTTCAGACGGGCTAAATTATAAATAATTTCCTAACCAATTGTACCTACTGTGGAAAGCGTTCCGAAACAAAGGTCTCACAGACCGCGTCCCAGGACTAGAGATAAAAAACCGGCCGAGTGCGAGTCAGACTCGCGCACCGAGGGTTCCGTACAAAACTGTAGATATATAGGGGTAGTAACTTTAAAATTATTAAAAATATTTTTATTATATGATGTAACTAAAAATTTACGGTTACGCAATTTTTCCTTTGTCTGTGCTATATGAAGTTTCTTCGTGCCAAGTTTCAAGTTTCTGAGTTTACGGAAAGTACCCTTTAGGTTTTGAGTTTCTTGCGAGTACTCAGTTTCAAAATATGCGACGTAAATTGCTATTTATTTTGATTGCGTTAACATAAAAGTTTGGTTTTGCTACATCTGAAAGGTCCTATAGCCCTGAGTGAGTGATTTGACATGAATTTCAATTTAATACCTCCACGCGTTTACGAGGAAAAGGTAGTAAATTTAAAATTTAAAAAAATATTTTTTTGTATGATTTTACTAAAAATGTCTACTTTTTGTAATTTTTCCATTGTCTTTGCTGCATGACGTTGCTTCGTGCCAAATTTCAAGTTTCTGAGTTCACGGGAAGTACCCCGTAGGTTTTGCGAGTGCCGAAAAACTCTAAAATTTTCAGCATAAACGACTGTATCTTTTGATTGCGTTGGCTTTTAAGTTTGATTTTTTTCACAGCTCCAAGAGACAATAGATCTGAGTATTTGATATAAATTTCAGCTTGATACCTCCACGCGTTCCTGAGAAAAATGGTCTTGACAGGCAGACAGACAGGCAGACAGACAGACAGACAGACAGACGGACAACAAAGTGATCCTATAAGGGTTCCGTTTCTTCCTTTCGAGGTACGAAACTCTAAAAAGGATGCAAGTCGGGTGCAATCTTCGGCAGAAGGTTTACGAATTTTATCGTTAACCTTATCTTGGAAACCTCAGTCGTCTACTCTCGGTCTACACACAGTCTGGTTCCATTTAAATCGTTTTCGAAACCTTAGGGTTGCAAGTGTTGCAACTCTATCAAAGACACTCTCTCTAATGAATGACATCTTCATTTCTGATTAATTCCTAACCCGGATATGGACTTTTCATTTCTATACTTAATACGATAACCGTGAACTAACCTATTGCACCTATGGCGGTGCGTGCTGCGGAACGAGGTCTCACAGACTGCAGTCCTGGAAAGCCGAGAGCTGCACGTTGGGTGCAAAGTGCCACGCCGGCAGCAGAGGTAGCGGTTAAAGTGTTGACGAAACACGCCGCTCACACAATACAGGGCCACTGGGTTCACGCATGAGTTCAGGAAGCTATGGGAAAATTACAATGTTAATCATTTGATTACTTATACAATATCCCCTTAACCTTTGGACAAAATCTGAAAGTTATGCACACACAAATATACGCAAGTACGTACAAATTGCCCGTCAAATCTGTCAACAAATATGTCAATTGTTGTATGTCAGGAACAACTTTAACAACATTATTTCGACAATAACGGGACGTAATCGCGTAAACTTACTTTTATTAGTTTCGAGCATGTCTTAACGCTCGTGGTCGCACGCAGACTGGCGACGAATGAGTGTATAATGTATTTTCTGAAAAGTCATTTTTTGTAAGTGGCGATTAATGCCATTTGCAAATTTTACCACTTTTTTTTCTCGTTAGCTTCCTTTCCCGAAAGCATTTGTAACCATACGCATATTTTCCCAGTTTATTTATTTTTCGGCAGCTTATTTTTCCAATAGGTTTTTTTAACCATTTGCACAATTTCTCAATATATTCTTTGTTTAATAGCATATTCTTCCGATAGGTTTTCTAACCATTCGCATAATTTCCTACTATATTTCGTTTTCAATAGCTTATTTTCCTGACAAGTGTTTTTTGTCGCATTTGCAGAAGGCAGAGGGAAGAACATTTCTATCATTTCTATCTTTTTTTTTATCAAAACGTAGATGCAGGCAAAGGGTATCTCGGCCCTGAGTTTTGTTTAATATTTCAATCGTGTTGTGGCTGAAACGTCAAAGATTACTATTACTACAGGCATTTTACGGTCGGCTAGTATGGCGAAGTGGAAATAAGTAATAATAGCTGATTTCTTTGATGTAGGAGACGTATCAAATCTAGCGATTACGTCGACACATAATCGCACAAAATTTTACTTGTATAAATATATAAAAAAATATTTAAAAATCGTAACGTACAAATTTTGTGTCGTGTACCTACCTCACATATTTACTGCATACGAAATATGGCAAATTGATAGTGTGTCGGAGTCCGAGTTCAAAAGATAAATATTTTTAGGTATGCGGTAAGGCAACTTAAATAGTATGGTTCAATTTCGAAGTTAGTTAATGCGATAAGCCAAAATATTTTTTTTATGAGAAATGATTATTTGTTGCAATTCTCATATAGTTAATACAGATTTTTAAACTTTACGCTTACGCTTTTTTGGTTCGATATCATGGCAACATAGGTCACCACGGTAATGGCCCATGCGGCGATTTTTGGCACGACTAAAAATACGGTCGCGCAAAGCAATCATACTATTTACTAGGGATGTAAAAAATATCCGCATGTTAATTGATATTCGCATTCACATTACATTCATATTTGCACAATTCATTGCGAATATATTTATTTCATTTAAAATAAAAAACACAGAAAATTTACTTTTGAATAAGCTATTGAAAACGAAATATAGTAGGAAATTATGCGAATGGTTAGAAAACCTATCGGAAGAATATGCTATTAAAAAAATAATATATTGAGAAATTGTGAATTAGGATCTTATCATGATTTCCAACACCTACTGGCATTAATAATTTAACCAATCTCCGCTACCTTAAGGTTGTCTGGAAGAGATCGCTTCTTAGCGATAAGACCGCCTGTTGTTTACCTTAAGTTTTTGTGATTTTTCTGTCTCTGTTGCTTTTATTGGGGTGTACAATAAAATAGTTTATCTACACTCATACTGTAAGTACTCTAAAATGCGTTCAAAAACCGTAGACAATGACAAGCATTACAACAAACGATTTAACTATGATAAGTTTCTTATCTGCGGCAGTAACGTAATTTTAACTTTGCATGCTCAAATATTGTTAAGCAATGAGTTTCAAATTTGGAACATCGAATTTGATAACATAATGTTACCGCCATGGCCAACTCGATTGGTCCCGCGCGAGCGCCGGCACAATCGAGTTGGCCATGACGATACAATGGCGGTCATTCTATGGTTTCCGAACACTTAATTTAATATACATAATATGAGTGTAGATAAGCGTATTTTTTCAATTCAAAGAATAAACAGTTTTAAAGAAACTTTAAGTTTTTTTGACTGGAATGCACTGCTTGTGAAAAATTCATGTCCTAGTAAGAAATGTGAATCTGTTCTAAATGTTATGAAACACTATTTTGATGTTCACTTTCCCGTGAAGAAATGTATTGTAAAATTTCATTCAAACGTGTGGGTCAATGACAGCTTACGTCAGTTACGCAATCAAATTCGCATCTGTAAACAACACCTGTCTAAGGGTAATGTCGACTTATTTTCCCAAATGCTAGAACTCGAGTCCTCGTATTCCCGTGAACTAATACATACTCGAAGTAAGTACATAAATAAACAGATATCAACCTGCGATAACATGTGTCGTGGTGTATGGCGAATTATAGCATCGGAGACGGGCAATATGAACAAACGCGGGAGCGGCGCACTGGACGTGCTCGTGAGCCGGTCGGAGGGAGACTGCGCCGGGGCTCGCGCCACCGCCGCCGCGAATGCACTAAACCGGTATTACGTCACGGCTAATGCTGATAACCCTATACCATGTCCTGGGGATGCGCTCGCTTACCTAGAAAAATACTTACCATCTGAGCTGTTGGAAATGCAATTTAAACCATTCACCCTTGATGAATTTATGCAGACATTAAAGCAAATAAAATGTAAACCATCCAAAGATACCAACGATATGACAACTTACGTACTTGGTTACCTTCCTCCTACCGTAGTATCCTTGCTATTAATGTTACTCAATGATTGCGTTCGCGCTGGTGTGTACCCTGATCCCCTTAAAATAATTAAAATCCAGCCAATTTATAAGGGAAAGGGTGAGATGAATAATTTTAAGAACTTTCGCCCTGTCGCACTAATACCTGTTGTATCTAAGATTTTCGAGAAGTTACTGAGCAAGCGAATCATGAATCATCTTGTAGACAATAACATCCTTAACAAGCACCAGTACGCATACCAAGCGGGGCTGTCGACGAGTAGCGCGGCGCGCGACGTGAAGGCGCGGGTGCTCGCCCACCTCGGCGGCGGGCGGCAGGTCGCAGCTGTCTTCTGTGACCTGTCGCGCGCCTTCGAGATGGTCGACCACCAGCTACTTCTTAAAAAAATGTGGTGTTACGGAATAGGAGGTAACTTCCATAGGGTGATTGCGTCATTCCTGAGCAGAAGAGCGCAGAGCACTCACGTCCTTAATTTCAAGTCCAGTTTGGAATCAACAGGCGACTGCGCTGTGCCCCAGGGGTCAACGATTGGGAATTACCTGTTTTTATTGCTTGTCAATGACATTACGGCTGCAAGCTCTGATGCCGAATATGTAATCTATGCCGACGACACATGCATCATAGTCAATGCTAACAATCTTGCAGACCTTAGACTGAAACTATTTAACGTGATGACCCAAATATCGAGGTGGTTCCGTGCCAACGGAATGCTTTTGAACGTCGACAAAACCAACGTAGTCCATTTTCAGCTTCGAAAAGTCAATATTAAACTGGAAATAATACTAGATAATACCCCAATACCTCAAGTCGATCAGACAAAATACCTAGGTTTCGTATTTGACTCAGGTTTAACCTGGTCCGCTCATATTGACTTAACGTGTGACAGATTATCCTCTGCAGCTTACGCCCTATCGAGATTGGCTCCATCTCTCTCAACCGACAATGTAAAAAAAGCGTACTATGGGTATTTTCACTCGATATTAATCTATGGTGTAGATCTTTGGGGGACTGCGGCCGATCGCGAGCGAGTATTTAAACTCCAAAAGCGAGCAATACGGATAATCGCGAGGAAACCTTATGACCATCCGGCCAAAACCCTATTTATAGACCTAAAGATCCTCACATTACCGAGTGTCTACATATTAGAAGCGTGTAAGTATGTTAGGAAAAATTTCAGCTCGTACAAGAGCCGAGGGCAACAGTCTGGCAGGAACACGCGCGGTGGACATCTCCTGCTCGAGCCAGCCCATACTACAGCTAAAGCTAAGAAATCTGTTGGAGTGTTGGGCGTTAAAATATTTAATACTTTGCCGGTCAACATTAGGGATGCCTCTAGTGATGTGGTGTTTACGAGTAACATTAAGAAAATATTGCTTGAGATGGCTTGTTATCGCATTGACGAATTCTTTGACAAAATGTCATTGACGCACACATAATAATAATAATAATTTTATTTCGTTTTATTGACATTTTTACCTATGTTTTGTAAAGAATATTTGAAATTATTGACATTGTTAATGTATATTGTTTAATTTTTATTTCCGACATTTTAATTTTCTATTGAAAATACTTTTGTATAAATATATATATACCTACCTTTTTAATGTAAAAATGTAGGATTGTTTACATATTGTACTTAATAATGTATATTAAATTGACGTGTACTATACTTATACCAATAAAATTATGAATATGAATATGAATATGAATAAAGCAGTGTATGCAACTGTACGTAATTAGGCCTTAAAACACTCGTGTGATCTTATTATGAAATTCGCCTGCGGCTCATTTCATAAAACCACACTCATGTTTTAAGGACCCTTATTACGTAACAGTTACATAAACTACTAATTTTATTATATAATTATTTTCTTTTTTCTTTTTCTTTCTCGGTTTTCACCGGTATACTGATATGCACGGGCCTTAGCCAAGTGCATCTCAGGCCAAGTTCTGCGTGCAAGCTAGTTGTGCAGACGTAGCAGTATTTGAGGTAGCGAGCGTACTCGCCTGTGAGATGAGCTGTGTGGGCGGTGTGGTCGCGGTCATACTTATTATTATTGTGCAAATGGTTAAAAAACCTATTGGAAAAATAAGCTGCTGCAAAATAAATAAACTGGGAAAATATGCGAATGGTTACAAATGCTTTCGGAAAAGGAAGGTAACGAGAAAAAAAAGTGGTACAATTTGCAAATGGCATTAATCGCCACTTACAAAAAACGATTTTTCGTAAAATACAGTATACACTCACAATTATGTTATAACAAAGCGCGTAATTAAGTCAATTTCGTAGCATTATAAACAAAGGCGTCAAGTACACAATAAAAACATCAAGTTGAAATTGTTTGAAACGTTTGGTAGTAATTGATGTTAATTTTGATCTTCTGACTATTATGCAAGAAAAACGAGAACCATTTATTGCATCAAAATTTTATATTAATTCACACGAACGAATTAACTTTCCAACTTTTTTAATAATAAACTTTAAGCTTTGACTGCACATAGCTAAACATGAGCCTTAATAACAAAAAACCGGCCAAGTGCGAGTCGGACTCGCGCACCGAGGGTTCCGTACAAACCTTTACAACTTAGAGGTATTATAGACCTGAGTTTTTTGATATAAATTTCAACTTAATACCTCTACGCGTTTACGAGGAAAAAGGTAGTAAGTTTAAAATTTAAAAAAATATTTTTTGTATGATTTGACTAAAAATGTCTACTTTTCGTAATTTTTCCTTTGTCTGTGCTATATGAAGTTTCTTCGTGCCAAGTTTCAAGTTTCTGAGTTTACGGGAGTACCCTTTAGATTTTGAGTTTCTTGCGAGTACTCAGTTTCAAAATATGCGACTTAAATTGCTACCTATTTCTTTTGATTGCGTTGACATAAAAGTTTGGTTTTGCTACATCTGAAAGGTCCTATAGCCCTGAGTATTTGGCATGAATTTCAATGTAATACCTCCACGCGTTGACGAGGAAAAAGGTAGTAAATTTAAAATGAAAAAAAAAATTTTTTTTGTATGATTTTACTAAAAATGTCTACTTTTTGTAATTTTTCCATTGTTCCCATGCTATATGACGTTGCTTCGTGCCAAATTTCAAGTTTCTGAGTTCACGGGAAGTACCCCGCAGGTTTTGCGAGTGCCGAAAAACTCTAAAATTTGCAGCATAAACGACTGTATCTTTTGATTGCGTTGGGTTTTAAGTTTGATTTTTTCACAGCTCCAAGGGACAATAAACCTGAGTATTTGTTATAAATTTCAGCTTGATACCTCCACGCGTTCCTGAGAAAAATGGTCTTGACAGACAGACAGACAGACGGACAACAAAGTGATCCTATAAGGGTTCCGTTTTTTCCTTTCGAGGTACGGAACCCTGAAAACGAGAAACTAATTAATTTGTAAGGTAAATTTAGCCCTCGGAGCTAACTTGATCGACGTACGTTTGGTAACGTCCTTTCATCTAACTTTAGAGAGTCCGACATCAATCTCAATTACTTACCTCAAACAGAAACCCATTATCCTAAGAGCGTGAGTCCAATCGTTGTAGTCACTTTGAGCGGTCGGGGACAGGTGGAACCACATCTCGAAGGCGTGGTAAGGCAGGAAACAAATGAAGAAAACTGGAAACAAACGAAGTTGGAAAGGCCTTTTAATGGAAAAAGTTATGGACTAAGAGCTGGCCACGTCAGATATAACAGAACTTATTGTCTCATTAGAGAGCAACAAAACCTGTCTGGTTGGAATGCTTTACTATCCTTATTGCTAGATCCGGGCATCTGGTAGCTTTTAATTAGTGGAGGTCAGATGACAGACTAGCAAAATTTTTCAATTGGAAAATAGTAATACAAAAATAGGTAAAAACTGCCGAAGTTGTCTAAATTATAAAGGACAGGCCCTATAACATTGGAACAAAAAACATTGCGTATTATTACGGAAACAAAAACATTAGGCGACAAACTATGAAATACATTACAGGACATTTGGCACTACTTTCTCCCTACAGAAACTTTTGGCAATGATATCATCAATTATTTATATAATTTCTCATAAGTAATATAAGTATTGTATCAAACTCAAAACTCTACGATTTGTGTTCTTGAAGTGATCTGCATTTTTTGACCTTCACCACTTTACAGCTGCCAGAAGTCCAGATCTAGAAATAAGTATAGTATAGGAAACTGACTAGAGGGATTTTGTTGCTCTCATTATTGTGTCATATCTGACGTGGCTAGCTATCCGTCTATTATATAAAATGGGTGCTAAGGACATTATGTGACAGGTAAATTCATTGTGGGCTTTCCAGGTTAATTGGCAGAAAAGGTTTTAGTAGGGATAAAACATTTGTGTTAGAAATAACATTACGTACTCGTATTAGCTGTTAGATCGCTACATGTTTTTAGTAATTAACAATTTATAGGATTAGGATGGTATCGCAGGGTATGCTTAAAATCCAACTTTTTAAAACTTTAGAAAACGCTCTATCATTTGAAATTAGGTATATCTTCGGGCGCAAAAAACAGCTAAATCTGATTCTAAGAGCTTTATCGTGATCATTTTATGCGTGCTTTGTTACGAAGGTAACTCTCTTATCTATCCAAAGTAAAGAACTACTTTAATGTTATTGCGCTATTTAAAAATGTGCAAATAATTCCCATTTCATATATTCATTCTACAACAACTGCGTACAATAAACAACAGACAGGAAAAATAAATATCAACAGGTTTGGTTATGTATTACAAAAAAGGTAAAAGTAAAAGAACAAGCAAACTTATCGCTTAAGAACACGTAAACAGATACCTACACCGTGCACCGCTATAATAAGATTCATTTCCAAGCAAAAATAATATTGATTCCATTCTCGAACATCACAAACTGCAAGACCACCCACTTGCAAATTGCATTTGTTAGGATTCCGACTGGTTTCTTTTGCGAACAATTGCATTATAAGACAACCCACCGTATTATACAAGTGCAGTGTGATTAAAGAGCGATTCGCGTTTGTTTTTCAATCTAGAATGTAAAAATCTCTAACGAGTATTCACATTGTATTCGTGCTTTGAGACAGCTTAGCTTGTTTAGAAGATAGACAAACCAATACATATGTAAGTAGGTATGTTTGCTTTGTAGAATATTGGACAGGTACATGATACATATATTTATTGGACTAGTTAACATACTAACTTATAGATAAAATCTAACGACCTCCTAGCCCAGTCGGTAGTGACACTGCTTACGAAGCAGGAGGTCTCGGGTTCGAATCCTGGTCAGGCCATTTATTTGTGTGTTTATCACAGATATCTGTACCTGACTTATGGATGGTTTCTATGTATTTAAGTATTTATCTATATCTATCTATTATATATATCGTCGTCTAGTCCTCAACACAGGCTTTATTGACCTTACTGTGGGACTAGGTCGGTTTGTGTAGGATTGTTATAATATTTATCTTCAGGCAGTAGAAAAATGAAATCACAAGCAACGGGAACCCGTAGTAGACGATGGCTTTTGCTGTGTCGGTCCTGTAACACGCAGCATCAATACACCTTTTTACTTACCAAATACGAGGACGATACAAGCGACAGACTTCCTAGCCTTAGCTTGTGCTTCGCCCTATCCTTCATGCAGCGCCCCTGGCATTTCTCTAGTACTGGCCAGCAGCCGTTGTGCCATCAGTGAGTAGAAGAACGAAATGACCAGCAACGGGAGCCCGTAGTAGATGATGACTTTTGCTGTGTCGTTTCTGTAAGACGCTGCGTCAATACACCTTTGTACTTACCGATAACAAAAACGAGAACCATACAAGCAACAGACTTCCTAGCCTTAGCTTGTGCTTCGCCCTGTCCTCCATGCAGCGCTCCTGGCATTTCTCTTGTACTGGCCAGCAGCCGTTGCGCCATCAGTGAGTAGAAGAACGAAATGACCAGCAACGGGTGCCCGTAGTAGATGATGGCTTTTGCTGTGTCGTTTCTGTAAGACGCTGCGTCAATACACCTTTGTACTTACCGATAACAAATACGAGAACCATACAAGCCACAGACTTCCTAGCCTTAGCTTGTGCTTCGCCCTGTCCTCCATGCAGCGCTCCTGGCATTTCTCTTGTACTGGCCAGCAGCCGTTGCGCCATCAGTGAGTAGAAGAATGAAATGACCAGCAACGGGAGCCCGTAGTAGATGATGGCTTTTGCTAGCGTCATCCATCTGTAAGAAAGTGTCAAATTAAAGACACTTTATCGAACGAGCGGAACGTGAGCGAACTTCGAAGTTCTTACAGACAACTTCGGACAGAACGGAATTGTCAGCTGGCTATCTAGACGTCTGTGCATTTCGATGGCTTTTTGATTTTAAAAAGTTGTTCCGCAATAACTTTAGTAATGTTTTCCTGATCTTTATATTTTTTTTTGGTGCGTAGCAGAGATCAATATAATTTGAAAGTTCGCATATGAGCAGGATCGATCAAGCGGTTATGGAGCTAGTAGGCGCGAAACAACCATCATATGGGTCTTGTTATATTAATCAACTCATTTGCAAGGAAATCGCGAGTACGCAGTTCGAGGCGGACTACTAGTTATATTAATAATAACATTTAAGCATTCGTACAGCAGTGGGACACTCTCCATGTTAACCTTTTTTTCATCAGCATAATTATACGTATACATTTCACCGTACTGTCTCCAAGCTTTTGAATTGCTTTTGAATCGCCAATGTAGGTATCTAGGCGCAGCATTTTCAGAAACGATTTAATTGAATTTTTCCACAAAAATAGTAAATTATAAAATACAAAAAAAGGTTAGTTAAGGACGATTCATATTGTGTTTGCACATTATCTTAGGCCTGATTTTATCATCCATATTTTTTTTATCGTTAATTCTTAGCTATAATTAAATCCAATTTCCAAAATGTTTTTACTGACACTCGCATTTTGAAAAATCTCATCTGGGATTTTGTCATTGGGAGTGGATTCAGCAAAACGTTTACCAGAGGGGGAGAGGAAGTCGAAAAATTACCCTTTCATGCGAAGACAATATGAATATCGATAACGGTTCAATTATGAGCAATATCATTCAAAATGTTTGACAAAGCCTTAATATGGTAGGCTTTTTACAAAAGTAACTTAAGCTTGATGCCCACTCCACACAGTAAAATGCTTCCATGATAAATACGCAATGTCAAAGACTTTGTGCGATGTGCTCGAAACCTTTTTCCATGCCATTGAATGATACGCCTTTACGATTCACGAGATAGATTTGCAATAAGTGCCGCCGGGAGACGTAACCTGGCAGTTTCGGTCAGGCGCTACTGGCTCGAGCATAAAGGAATACGAGTATCAAAGAGCAAAGTCGTGATATTTAAGAGTAAAAAAGCTTCGCTTTATCGATCACCTAAGGGCCCTACAACTATACTTCTTCTTTAGTTCCGTACTCAAAGGGTAAAAACGGGACCCTATTACTAAGACTACGCTGTCCGTCTGTCACCAGGCTGTATCTCATGAACCGTGATAGATAGACAGATGAAATTTTCATTGCCGCTATAACAACAAATACTAAAAAACAGAATAAAATAAATATTTAAGGGGGCTCCCATACAATAGACATGATTTTTTTTGCCATTTTTATAGATAATGGTACGGAACCGTTGTGTGCGAGTCCGACTTTCACTCGGCCGGTTTTTAAGATTAGTAAAGCACGTGATTTCTGGGAAAACGATTTCACCAGGTATACCCAGGTATACAAACGATATCACAATTTCTTAGCCAGGTATTTAGTGATCACTGATCTCATATTAGCGACCACATGGGATTTTTTTGACGAGCTGATATAATATGACGACCACTAAATGTCATTATTAAGTAAATACATAGTCTATAAAGTGAATTATTTCCGAACGAAAAAAGATGGATGTGACAAAATAATATTTAATCCACGTTTTAGTTGTCAAATTCAAAAGTTAAGCTTAAGCTCGAGTTCGTCATATCAGAGAGTAATACTCGTATATTTAATAGAGCGGCACAGTGTAAGAACTTTTTGAGGCTTCAAATCGGAAGTGCCATCTGAACGAGACCAACTAAAATTACGGTAAAATATAGGGCAGAGATTACAGCGCTGTCTAGTAATTGATAGCGTTACTATTATTATGGAATTACTACTTTACTTTGCTGTCGTTCCGATGGAGCTTCAGACTTGGAGCCTCACAAACTTCTTAGACTGTAACGATCTATTAAATATTCTCTCTGATCATATGTAGGGGCTTACTACAGCCACATCATCTCATCAGCATACATAATGGCCTCTCTACTGGTAACAGCCTCGGCAAATCGATTAACAGTAGAGAGAACCGAATATTTGATACTAAAGAACCATGTGCGACTCTCTTAGGCGTTTCCTGTACTTGTGGTCTCGACATTTGATTGAACCCGACCGCCATTCGATTCGACCACCTATGTTCAATAGAACTATTAGAATTATTTGATCTGCAATGGAATACCATTGCAGAACAAATAATAATGCCACCTAGGCCTCGACACGTGATCGCGTAAAATACAAACGAGTTATGTCATTAATGCTCACTATAATTAACTCATTTATAGACGTTGATACGACGATGAAAAAGGGTACTTCAGAATAATAGAAAATCCGCTCCCTGTTTATTCAACACTGGAAGGCCTAAGAGATGAGCACGTGTGAAATTTTTAACATACCGCATAACCACGTACGATTAAATGTTGCTTTGGCAGTGAGAGGCACCAGAAGATCTATAGGTACACCGGTTATGACGACTCTATTATACTTGTCAACGGCAGAGACAGTATTCTCCATAATCATTAAATTGGCGTCCTCTACTGCATGCTTAACTTGGATCCCCTTGGCTTCCATTTCACTCTTCAGCATATTTATGAAGTTCATCTGGTTGGTGTTAGTGGAAATAAATTTTGCTTGCAATTGGGTTAATTGAAGTTGATTTGGATAAAACAAACTTATTTAATGATTGCAGCAGAGAACGCTGATTGTACCGGCTTAAATGCTTTGTGAGTGATCTCAACAGACAAGACCACATTGCTTCCAAAGTGCTTATGAACATCCGATCCACGTAGTTTTGTCAGATTTCTTGAAATGTGGTTTTGCTTAGCCCAGACAACTATGCAACAGGAACCCATCATCAATGACTTTGCATTTCCTGGTGCTGAAGTTTGAGATATCCTCATAAATAAATAAAATAATATCCTCAGTGGCCAGGGGTTATAGTTTTCCAAGACGTTGATATTGGTTATTGTTGATAACATGGTAAGAAATAGGGAAGCTATTTTTAACATTGTAAAAACACTGTGTCTTAATTTGTAAATTCTATAAATTCCTTTAATATACGCCGCGCTGACCTCAATGTTTTGATCGGAGCTCACGTCTCGTCAATAGTTCGTCAAGGGGAATAGTGTTAACAGTTACCAGAAGCGGTATTTTAATTTTAAAATCATGATTTTTGATTTATAATTATTATATCATTTGATGTGTAAAATACGTACACCTTAATCCTTTCAAAACTTTCGTAAATTTCAAAGTACCTAGGTAGTTCGCAAGTATGTTTGACATACTTGGGCACCTTTGACTAGATTTACGGCACATTATCCCGGAACTTTATTCCACGATAGGATTCTAGAATTAGTTTGCTATAGCACTCGTGCTCGTTCTCAACCTCAAACTTTTGTAAAAGGAATTTAATGGAAAGTACTTAAAGTTTTGTCCTGAATAAGTGTAGTATATTAAAGCTTTGAATGTCTTGGCAGTTGTTTTTGGTTTATATAAATACCGTATTAAGACTGAATGTGGGGGGACGTAAGAGAAGATTTGGGAAAAGGTGCATGTACAGTCAAGTGTAAAAATATGGGTGTACTCATCTTACTCAAAAATATGTCCCATAGTATCTTATTCCGTTGTAATAAGTGCGTAGTACCATATTTATGAGACGATTTTTTCGATACGTATTTTTGCACTTGACTGTACTGTGTGAGGGATGATATGAAAAGAAAGGATGTGGATTTTGAAATAACGGACGACAGAAGTGTAGAAAAAATAGACATGCTACGCCAACCCTAAGTGCCTAAATGAGACAAAGGCAAGCGAGGGCTTAAGTAAAAAAATATATATTTAGCAGAGAACCTCGATAACTTGGACTTCAATAAAACGAAATCCTCGTTAGCAGGTAATCAAATTCCTGTCCTTCAATCACAAAAACTTATAATTCGATATGCGAAAATTTTATCCACTATAACTCAGTAGAATTAATGTATTGTTGTATAACCTCCATGCCTTGAAGTTAAAAACTAACATACTCGTACCTACCTACTTTTGTAACTCGAAAAGAACAATACGACTGTATTTTACGTACTTGTATTATTACTAAATACTTCTAGAGAAAATATCAAATATTTTAATAAATATTTGATATATATTTTTAAAGTTGATACACTACTATTTAAATTATAAACTTAATATATAGACGTCATATACTAAGGAAATAAATACCAAGGCCTGCAGCCGGGAATCGAACCAGCGTCTTCTGTCGCGAATGCAGATCATGAGTGGCAGAGTCTGGCTTCTTCGATGTCACACACCAATCGTTCAATTGATGAAGACTGTTGCCGTCTTTAACATGATCATGTGTTTGCCTGATCTCAGTATTTCTTAGTTGCTCTAAGGTCAGCTAGGAAAAATTGCTTAAACAGAAGTTCAGCTTTGTACAAAATATACATGTATTTATAATTGTCGCATGTACATATTTTAGTGGAATAATTTGTTACTACATACTGTGATATGACACAATAATGAGAGCAACAAAACCCCTCTAGTTAGTTTGCTATACTATGCTTATTTCTAGATCAGGACACCTGGCAGCTGTCAAGTGGTGGAAGTCGAAGAATGCAAACCACTTAAAGAATACAAATTTTAGAGTTCTGAATTTGATGCAATATCATTATAAATTATATAAATAATTAGATTATATCATTGCCAAAAGTTTCTGTTGGGGGAAAGTTAATAGTGCTTTTTGCCTATTACTATTTTCCAATTGAAAAATTTTGCTTGTCTGTAACTCTAACGCCCAACCATTAAAAGCTGCCAGATGCCCGGATCTAGCAATAGGGATAGTATAGCAATTTAACTAGACCGGTTTTGTTTCTCTCATTATTGTGTCGTATCTGACGTGGCCAGCTTTTAGTCCACTACTACATTTACTAAGTTGGGTGAAGGTCAAGTTTAAACTCAAGTGAAGCATCAAAACTGCAATTCAATCAAGCCCCTAGGCTATAGTTCTAACGGGCGCGAGCTAAAGCGTGAAATTGACTGATCCCAGTACAATGGCGGTGAATCAATCTCGAGCTGCGATACGGACAAGTGGAGGTTTAGCTAGATACATTAACGCCCGTGTACTCTGCTCTAGTGTTCCTATGTTAAGTACTAGAACAGTTGAGTGAGTTTTTTACTGGCCTACGTCAATAACAAAGTACGGGTTTTTTTTATAACAACTGGCTCATAAAGTGAAGCATTCCACGCAAGCGCAGCGGGAGTTATAGTAATAGCTTATTCTGTATAGAGAGTTATGGACTTTTTGTTAATTTGTACAATAGTTTTTGGTTCTAAAACTTTTTTTTGCAAGTGTAATTTTTATTGTGTATGACGCCCGCGACCATATACTACTTACGGAAAGAAAATGTACAGTCGACGTCAAAGATATCTTCACACTTTTAGACCTTATTAAAAAGGAGTAAAGTGCAAAAGTGTAAACATATCTTTGACGTCGACTGTACCTATCTCTATGTACGAGCATAAATACCTGCTCTTCCTGCACTAAAATAAGATGCTAATTCTTGATTGAAAGATGATTGAAAGTACGCGTAACAACAGGCTGTAACAATATCTTTTTCTGGCTTTAATCCCCAAATGTGCTTTACGGCTTACATGTTTGCCGGTAAAATTCAATAATAAAATATGAAGCAAAATTTTGGACATAAGGTGTAACTTAAAAAGCTACACAATAAACAAAAAACAAGAAAACTATTAATTCTCCAGACGACTTTGCCATGTCGTGGTTAAACAGGAAGACGAAATCATAAGTATTGAGAAGATATTTGTGATGTATGTGCTAGAAACATAATATCACTTCCTTTCGGGTTTACCCTCATGTATTCACACATTCGTTTTGCTTAGTTAAGTGATTTATTAGGCGAGAAAAACGGAGAATCATGTCACAAAGAAGGAGTTTAATAATGTGAAAAGAGAAATATGGCACAAAAGCCCAGGGATCAACGACAGATTGCGTATAATCTTCCATTTTATAACATTAAGCCAGGAAAGTATATTCATATATGCATGCAATGCCTTTCAAATTCCAGGCAGAGACATGTAAAAATATAGATGATTAATATAAATATTAGTTTTTTTTATACATTTTTTGGCAAAGTACGAGTACATGTGTCCTTTGACCACTACAATGTTTCATATTGATGAATTTTGTATTTTATTGTCATTATTTTTTTCTCTGAACCAAAACTTGTTAATAAGATTCGAACAGGTACCTATTTAAAATCGGGTCAGAAGTTTAACGCTACGGCGAAACACACGACAGTAAACATAAAAATATAACAGAAAAACCTTTTTTTTAACCGATTTCAATTTCATAGAAGGAGGAGGTTCTGTATTCGGTTTGGGCTTTTTTTTTATGTATGTTCACCGATTACTCTGAGACCCATGATCCGATTTCAGGAATTCTTTTTTTGTCTGAAAGTAACTACCTCTGAGATGGTTCCACATTAATCTGGTGCTGTTCTGATGATGGGATCCATGACGAATTAAGGGAACTCCTCAATTTTTAAAGGCACATGTATGGTGATTTGGTTGTTTTTTTAAGCAACTCAAGCATTTCCTCTCGAAAACCACTAATTTGATGGAGTGGACCTAATGATGAAGACCACATATGATAAGTGGAACTTTCCTTACATTGAGTTACGTAATATGAACTTTTTCTTATATATCTTCACCGATTATTGCGAGATCCGTGGTCCGATTATGATAATTATATAACCACTAAAAATGGAAAAATTAAAACTTTTTACAAAAAAAAGATAAACCGACTTCAAAAAGGATAAAAGAAATTATTATATTATTTATATGCGTTACAAACTGATATGTTTGAAGTCGGTGCCAAGCCAAAAAGTTACAATACCGGTCAAATCAGCTTCAAGTCTGAAAATCACAAAACATATCGATATCGAATCTATCTGTTTCATTTTCACGTCTAAACTATTAATAAAATTTTGATGAAATGTGGTACCTATGTATATATTCTCTGATACACGTCTACTTTGTCAATAATCAGAAAAAGGCGGCAAATAAAAATAAAAAACACGTATGGTCAACAATAGAAAATTTAAATATCGTGCCTTTTTCTACTGAAAAGGTGTGACCCACACACCCAGTGTGTCTGAGTGTAGAAAAATCAATCTAGCCATTGAATTCTTTTACACTTCGATAAAACACCTTAGATGAAGTAGAATAAATAATTCAAACCGAAGCACGGGCTCCCTTCAAGATATGGTTAGTCCGACAATTAGTAAACAAGTTTATTAACAAACATCATAAGACGCATGATTATATTTTCTTTCTGTACTATAATGAAAACCTACGTACAGTCAATACCAGAATTAGTTCTACAGTATGAAGAACAATTCACGCCTCGTTCGTATTAACTGTTTTGTGATTTTCAGACTTGTAAAAAGTTTTAATAACTTTCGAAATACTAGTCCAAAAACAAAATTAGACTTCACCGTAATCGGTAAAAAAGTTAAAGTTCGTAAAAGTTAAAAAAAAATACGAAATGAAAATATAAAAAAGTATGAAATGAATGTTTATTAAGTTGTCTTTCGTAAAGGTATAAACGACAGGCTTCTGATGGTATTACATTTCATACCCTCGCGCTCAATATGTAAGTCAGGTAAATATTGCGTGGAAAATATTAAGCAGGATTTTTCGAGGCTCCCTTTCAGATGAGATGATACTCGTACTATGGATTTATTTGCCAAAGAATTCGAGTCACCGATCTTTCTAGAATTGATTGATTTTGATAGGTTAAGATAAGACAGAAATAAATGAAAAAAAAACATTTCCAAGCCGTCAACCTGACTTATCAGCTCCTTATGTAATATCCATTTTTCGTCATATTTTCAATCTCTGGGCCCTGGAATACCAATATTTGTAACATAAACATCCACCTGTATACACACGAATGTGGGCATAGTTCACGAGATTGTATTTTGAAAAATCTGAAATCTTCGAAATCTTCTGAATTGGAATAACAACAAGGATGCTAAAGCGCTGCTAGGCAACGGCACGTACTGCACTGCACATGCTCCGTCCGAGAGCGCGACATGCGCCGACTCCGGCTGCTTTTGCTTGCTGACACCATCTGCCACAGCTACTGTCAGCTTTGTTTATCTTCGGGACTTTACATAGTTAATATTTGTACCTACTCTTGTTTTGTGTTTTTATAGTATTAATTTTAGTTTTTATTGTACTTTTAAGTGTAAACATGAATCATGGAATGTCACTTCCAAGCGGAAATACATCATCGATCACCGACAACTACGAGTCTCCTGGAAATCTTTTGCAGTGCTCTCTGTGCTCCCAACCAAGGTACTTTAAAAACCAACACGGCCTTAAAGTACACTTGGGCAAAAAACACAAAGCCTCTGATACCACACACAACTTAAACGCTGACCCTCCAATTCCAATAAATTCGGTATATCATCCAGTTCCAAACGACATTTCAGAAACCTTAAGCCGCCTAAAACATAGCGTTCGTGTTATCAAACGAGTCCCGAGAGGTGCCAGGGTATCGGTCGCAGAAAAACTTACTGCTGCTGTTCAAAATGTTGTGTCCGAAAATTCTTTTCAGGCCTGGGAACAACTCCTAACCTTCCCCTACCGAACCTTACATGTAGCTGACCAGAATAAAACCACTTCTCTTACCAATAAAATAAAAAATAATTGTCAACATCCACATTCTCTCGAAGACCTCCACGGAATAGCTCCAAAGAATAACACATCCTTATATAAAAGTATTCAAAACGAAATAGGAGAAGGCGACATCAGAGGGGCTGCCCGTCTACTGTTTTCTACTGACTCCATTGCTCCAAATAACCAGGAAACTCTCTCAACCTTAAAAACAAAACACCCAACGCCATCAACTAACCAAAATGTCCCTGATCCGTCAGATCCTTCAACACCTCCCCTCACTACCTCTACCGATGGGGTCCTTAGGGCTGTCATGTCCTTCCAAAGCGGCTCAGCTGGCGGATTGGACGGTTTAACTGCCCAACATCTCAAGGACCTCCTCGGACATAGTTCAGGCAGCGCCGGCGAGCTACTCCTTAAGTCATTGGCAGACCTAAGCAACCTCTTGCTATCAGGTAAAGTACATTCGGGAGTTACGAGTACACTGTACGGCGCCAACCTGTGTGCGCTGTTGAAAAAAGACGGCGGTATTAGACCCATTGCCGTGGGTACAACCTATCGCCGTCTTGTAGCTAAAATCGCCTGCGCTGCTGCATGTGGCCCTCTAACCCAATACTTCCAGCCAACTCAATTAGGTTTCGGGTCCAAGGGGGGGTGTGAGGCTGCGGTGCATGCACTCAGAACACACATTACACAAACCTCCGGTAAGGTACTGCTAAAGGTAGATGTCCAAAATGCTTTCAACAGTGTCGACAGAGCTGCCCTCCTAGCACAAACGCGTATAAAATTACCAGAAATTTATAACTTTATCTGGCAATGCTACAGCAACCCTTCTCATTTACTTTTTAAAGAAAATCATCTCACCTCAGCTGTAGGTTGCCAACAGGGCGACCCGCTTGGGCCGGCGCTTTTTAGTTTAGCAATCCACCCAATCATTGTAAAACTAAATTCAAAATTTAACCTGTGGTATTTAGACGACGGCACTCTAGGAGGTGATGTAAGCGAAGTTCTGGAGGACATTCGCGTTTTAATTGAGGAATTCCGCGGTATCGGACTAGAACTGAACTCTTCTAAATGTGAACTTTTCTTTTCCGATACGTGTTTAGACAAAGAACTCGTTACATCTAAATTCCGCCATCTTGCTCCAAATATTAAAATTACAGAGAAAAGCTCACTTCACCTCCTAGGAGCACCTGTATTGGACGAATCATTTTCAGACTTTTTAGACAACAAAATTAAAAACCTCAACGAAATTTCAGACCGAATGTCCAAAATAAATGCTCATGTAGCATACACGCATTATTAGATACTGCCTTTTCGTACCCAAATTCACCTACGTCCTAAGGTGCAGCCATTTTTGGAAATATCCCACACTTTTAGAAAAAATTGACAAAATTATTCAAAATCTGTTAGTTACAGTGATGAATATAAATTTAGACGACCGCTCATGGACTCAGGCTTCTCTGCCGATAAGGCATGGTGGCCTGGGTATCAGAAAAGTGTCCAGTGTTTCACTCCCCGCATATCTGTCCTCAATACATCGTTCACTGGAACTCATGTCCAAAATTCTTAAGTCCCCAATAGACCAAATTAGCTTACCTTTAATGTCAGAGGCCACAAATGCATGGAGTGATGCCTGTCCAAGCACTGACCTGCCCGCAAACCCTAACTCGCAGCGTCTTTGGGACGAGCCGCTCTGTAGGCTGGTACGGAATAATCTGTATCAAACGGCAACCAGCCTACCGGAGCGCGCTCGCCTTCTTGCCGCTTGTGAATGGGAATCCGGGCAGTGGCTCCAAGCTCTGCCGTCCATATCGATAGGAACGCTTTTGGACAACTCCACATTCCGCCTTTCCGTTGCTCTCCGCCTGGGAGTGACCTGTGTTGCCCCACATCGCTGTCGCTGTGGTGATTCAGTTGACCAATTGGGTCATCATGGACTATCCTGTGGCAGAAGCGCAGGGCGGGCCCCTCGCCATGCCAGCTTGAACGATATCATCCGTCGGGCCTTAGCCAGCGCGGGAGTGCCGGCCATTTTGGAACCGACCGGCCTCGTCCGCGATGACGGTAAGAGGCCTGACGGTATGACCCTCGTGCCATGGACGATGGGACGGCCGCTGGTTTGGGATGCGACGTGTGCCGATACTCTGGCGCTGTCTCATCTTCATGGCACGGCAGTAAAGGCTGGCTCGGCTGCCAATTCGGCCGAGCTCCTCAAGCGGCGCAAGTATGCAACCATAAATAGCGGTTGCATATTTGAGCCGTTTGGGGTTGAGACCCTGGGACCCTGGGGGGATAGCGCCCACAGGGTCTTTAAAGAATGTAGCCGCAGGTTAGCCGAGTTAACGCGTGACCGGAGGGCTGGATCATATCTTGCACAGCGGATCAGCATTGCGATCCAAAGGGGCAATGCTGCCAGCCTTCTGGGCACACTGCCAATAGACAGCAATTTGGGGCAAATTTTATATTTATAGTTTATCTTTAAGTTTATTTTTTAATTTTTAGCATTTAATTTTTATTTTAGGTCTAGTTTTATTGTTTATTGTAATGTTATCTTATCTGTTTTAGATGTTTAATAAACCTGAGTTACAGCGCAATGAAAGGATGAGAGCAAGAATAATTATTATGTTTATAACCTATGAATGAAGCGTACCTAATATTTAAGGGGCGGATATATGACAACATCGTTTTAGACCTCACTTCGAACAAAGAATTTGTATAGTTAATGCTACTTAATTGCATTATTTTTTTTATAGGACAATCTTACACAAACCGACCTAGTCCCACAGTAAGCTCAATAAGGCTTGTGTTATGGGTACTAGACTATTTAATTTTTATTAGCTTTGATTATCTATAACCCGACTCCAAAAGTACCTTTTGTGATATAACCCCCAGCCCTCCTACCATATTGTGATAATGAATATGATGATTTTTATATGGAGAATAGGCAGGCGTTTGACCTCTCACCTGATGGTAAGTGACGATTCGGTCTACGGTGGAGATTTTTTTTTCGTATTTTGTTTTTTTTATACCACGACGGTGGCAAATAAGCATACGGCCTGCCTGATGGTAAGCAGCTACCGTAGCCCATGGATACCTGCTACTCCAGAGGTGTTACATGCACGTTGCCGACCCTTTACAAAAAGGAGGATTCAGAATTTTGATCACAGCAAAAGTTTAAATTTTCTTGGATTAGCAAGTTTAATTATGATAAAAGTTTCAGTTGTATTTAATTATTCGTCGCAAACAACTTCTGTCAATAGCAGTCTGTGCTGTGACGAAATGGTATCTAAATGTTATGAAAGTGTTATCAGAACATCAAAAACAGCAAAGCGAACTAGAAACAAGATAGAACACCTGTGCATTCAAAATTAAGCCTGGATTTAGGCTGGTGACATAAATAGCAATTTAGGCCAGCAATTTTGTGAAACTTGATTATATAAACTGCAGTTTCGCTAAGCTGTTTTAAAGTCGCATTTTGTCTGGCGTCCATTCATTGTCACGAATTCAAAAGCCTGCTAATCTGAAGGCATCCCTAACCAAACGGAACAAAGTGGTAATAGGGATGCTAAAATTGAATTTTAAAGCATAATAATTAATTCAGTAGGTATGTAATTAGCAAGCTACACCAACAAAGTAGAAATTAAAAACATATAAAAAAAAAACGGCCAAAAAAAATGTTCTAAATAATTGTCGTTGAAAGAATATACAATGATGTATCTTCTCAATTTCTTTCATATCTTTTGGATCTCCGGTTCAAAGGTTACGGGGGGGGGGGGGACACATTTTTTGTGACTTTCGGGGTGAAAAAATTCACTAAATCAAATAATGTTTAAACAAACCTCAATGTTATTTTATTAATGACCTATCGATTTGGTTAAAAAAAAAAAGACAATCAGTTACATCTCGTGCCCGCCCTAAAAATATTTTTTTTCAGCAATTTTACTACAAAACTAAGTAGCGGCACACAAAATACACCTTATGTTAAAAGGGGTTTGGGTAACTTTGTATGGACTAGTGGCGTCATTTTTTTTTCAGCGGCCATCGTTTTTAGGGTTCCGTACCTCGAAAGGAAAAAACGGAACCCTTATAGGATCACTTTGTTGTCCGTCTGTCTGTCTGTCTGTCTGTCTGTCAAGACTATTTTTCTCAGGAACGCGTGGAGGTATCAAGCTCAAATTTATACCAAATACTCAGGTCTATTGTCCCTTGAAGCTGTGAAAAAATCAAACTTAAAAGCCAACGCAATCAAAAGATACAGTCGTTTATGCTGCAAATTTTAGAGTTTTTCGGCACTTGCAAAACCTACGGGGTACTTCCCGTGAACTCAGAAACTTGAAATTTGGCACGAAGCAACGTCATATAGCATAGACAATGGAAAAATTACAAAAAGTAGATATTTTTTGTAAAATCATACAAAAAATATTTTTTTAAATTTTAAACTTACTACCTTTTTCCTCGTAAACGCGTGGAGGTATTAAATTGAAATTCATGTCAAATCACTCACTCAGGGCTTTAGGACCTTTCAGATGTAGCAAAACCAAACTTTTATGTCAACGCAATCAAAAGAAATAGCAATTTAAGTCGCATATTTTGAAACTGAGTACTCGCAAGAAACTCAAAACCTAAAGGGTACTTCCCGTAAACTCAGAAACTTGAAACTTGGCACGAAGAAACTTCATATGCACAGACAAAGGAAAAATTACGAAAAGTAGACATTTTTAGTAAAATCATACAAAAAATATTTTTTTTAATTTTAAACTTACTACCTTTTTCCTCGTAAACGCGTAGAGGTATTAAATTGAAATTCATATCAAATACTCAGATCTATAATACCTTTAAGTTGTAAAGGTTTGTACGGAACCCTCGGTGCGCGAGTCCGACTCGCACTTGGCCGGTTTTTTTACTACTATTTTGTAGCATACCTTAGACTAGCATATCTAAAAAATAAGTTTTGCCGTAAGTAATATCGGAGCTAAGATGCCCTTGAAACAATGTTATTGGAGAAGTGAGTATACCTAACTCCGACAGGTTAAAGATACAGTAGGCGACTAATGGCTTATTTAAATCAATATTGCCACTAACAAAGGGGCAAGGATAGTGCCCTTAAAGTATAATTGTTAATTTAACCGGCTTCAAAAAAGAGGTTTCTCATATGAGAATGCAACCGTATTTTGTTATGCGATAGTTCTGCTGTCTGTTTAGTGAAAATTCAGAAATGACCATCAAGACTTGTCAAAAGTTGCAAAATGGTTTCAATAGACCGTTGACCGTCTGCCTACCCCATAAGGGAATACAGGCGTGACTTTATACATGCATGCAAAATGTTTTGACATACTTATTTCAGAGTGGGAGGTGTCGTTAGATTAGTTTTTATATTTAGATTGTTAGTAATGTTTTCTTATGTGTACAAATTAAAATACAATTACTAAAATAATGAAATATTTTTTTTTGTATTTAAGTGCTTCACATTTTTAGACATTTTCTGGCTCGTCGTACACTTCATTTTCAATATCTTGGCGAATAACAGTGTCTAAAAACTGTGCCGGAGGAGCAAGATGTTCTTGATACCTACCCCATCACAAGAACCATATAATTGACATTACAACAAAGAAAGTAGTAGTTTTTACTCATTCCAATACATTTCAACAAGAATTATGAGTTTTTACTATGAAACTGTAAAGTGTGATATCTCGGCCCCGATATTATTTAGCTATATGTACTACATAATAAAATAAGTTTCTTTTGAATTGCTCTTTCAAAATTTACAACTTTCATGAGTGGCCGCCAACTTTCAAAACGATGCCAACTTTACCCAAACCCCTGTGATTAAGATAGGTCTTATAGTTTCCGAGTAAAACTAGGCTGTGAGGTACGGACGGACATGACGAAACTATAAGGGTTCCGTTTTTGCCATTTTGGCTGCGGAATTCTTAAAATGCTAATAAATATCCTGGGTGTGGGTGAATTATAAACCATAAATAAACATACATAAACCATGCGTAATCGCATTTTTTTACGAATGTAATATTAATTACTTAATCGTTTTTCAATACGTACAATACAATGTTATGTTGTGTAGCTGAGGCATTTTGAGTGCTCAGTATGATTGTAACAAAAATACTGGTAATCCATTTAAATTTAAGGGCATAATTGATATTGTATTGCGACTACCAAAAAGTAGGGGAAAATTTTTTTGGACGCGAAAAAATTTTTTTTTTGTGGGACATATTCCCAGCCCTTCATACAAAACCAAATTTTTTTTTCGCGTAAAAATTTTTTTTCTTACTTTTTCATAATTTTATTTTTTATGAAATAGGAGGCAAACGAGCAGACGAATCGCCTGATGGTAAGCAATTAACGCCGCCCATGGACGCCCGCAACACCAGAGGGGTCACAAGCGCGTTGCCGGCATTTAAGATGGGAATACGCTCTTTTCTTGAAGGTTTGAAGGTCGTATCGGTCTGGAAATACCGCAGAATACGATAAAAATTATGTCCTTAAAAGGATCACTAACATTTTTGTTACACCTTGTATAAAGGAAGATAAATATTTACTTGTGATAATTGATCCACTCAGGAGGGTAGGGTGTGCAGTAGACGATAGACATGTTGTTGTGAATCGGCACCGTGACCGTGTTGGAGAAGACTGCGGCCGGTGTGGCGAAAACGAGCGCCGCTGCCCATATGAAGGTTGCGCAGACCAATGGCAGTTTCCGGAGCTGTAACAATGTCATTCAAACTGTTAATTTTTTTATTTTTTTATTTATTTCACAATAACAATACAACTAACATTACAGTTTCCCAATGCATTAGTGTAGTAAATTTAACCTAGATACAAATATATATACAGACATTTATACATTTAATTATAACACAGTACAAACAAAGTCAATTTAGTGAAGTCATTCTCTGAACAATAATGTTCAAGCCACAAGTGCTTGATACAATTTTCCCTACTGTAGCGGATATCTTATAACATGACACGGCATCAAAAATAGGTGGAGGTACAAATTATATCATCGTCTAGACCTACCCAGTTTTTTATTCCAGTCATAAATTCAAGTACCTAAGTAAAGGTAAAATGCGTAAGGTATTTAGATATAAAAGTAGTAATAGGACTCCAATTTAATCTGTTTGAAGGTTCTGTAGCGTAAATAAATGTAATAAACTTTAGAAAAATATATATGTTGTGCAATGATAAAAAATCTAAAACAAATAAACTATAGCTAGGTACCAACAGATTTTACATATGCGTTACACAAAAAGTAAACCTTTTAAATTGGCTTATTTTTGATAGTGCATGTACCATCGCCCACACTGTTAACTGCCCATCGGTGGACCTTATGCCTTTTGTAATAAAGTCCACCGATGTACATTTAAGAGTGTTGCTGTTTGTACCTATAAGGCCGTGGTCGCTTTCACCCGCCGCACGCGGCCGACAGCGGCCCGCCGCCCGCGGCGTCTGAATGGTGTGTTCGGGAATGCTCGGGAGTGGTCGTTTTCGCCCGCCGCGAGCGGATTTAGATTTATTTATTTATTTCATAATAATAAATTATAGTACAAAATGGTCTTAGCCTAATCTATACAAATTTATATTATGATCGTCAAAGCAGTGAAAATAAACATATTTTATTCATTGATTACATGTAAATACAAAACATATTAGAGGGCATAAAAAATAATAGTAAAAAATAAAGCGACAAGTTTGTACGAATCAACGTCCTCACTAAACAAGTTTTGGAAGATTACAGTTTTGGGGTATTAAATAATAATATATATGGACCTAAGGTTTTTTTGCAATAACAAGACTTCAAAACTATCTTATTAAATGGAATTCATGTGCGTTATTTCATTATTAGGGATTTTCGTTTTCAAATCGTTACCGGACTCTTAATTATGTTGCATAGTATTTGTGAATATTATTTTCGAAACCATTTTGCCACAATTTTTTTTTAACCTTTAGTCCATAAGTAGTTACCTATGTTCAATTTTTGCTACTCAGTATAAGAAAGTAACTGAAGCATTAGATACTCGCTGAAATAATAAAAATCACTCCAAATGGAATAAGTATAATATAGTATATTATACTCCGTTCCAGTTCGCTATACCTACTTTTGATAGTCTAGTGACTCTTAGGTTGGATATAAAGTCGTGTAATATCGCCATTTTCCGTATGAACAGTTTTCACGACGGTGACACTTGAGATGAGTATCAGACCGAGCAACCTTTGAGCGCGTCATTAAGTGCTCCGGAGCATTATGGATACTTTTATGGGGTGACATTATTACGCCACCATTCTTGTAAGTCTTTACTCACGTCATTCCTTGACTAGCTTGAACCATGCCCTTAAAATTTTTGTTTTGCACTGGTTCTTAGAAAAAATGGGTGTTTTAAGTTTAAGACCGCGCAAACCTCGAATTACTTAAGCCATGCCCAACTGTAAGTGTCGTTTCTGGCTCTCTTTAACGAAAAAAAGAGATGCAGATCACTTTGAGAGTAGACTTTTTCTTTAATTCATGTAGCCTTTTCCCGCGGCTTCGCCTGCGTACTATAAGTACTCAAAAAGAATACGATACCCATGTTGATTTTCAGACTTTGTGAGCACATTTGCCCCTTTTAGGGGTTGAATTTTCAAAAAACCTGAAACACGTGTTTACTCATTTATCGTTAGGAATACTCCTGTGAAGTTTCGAATAAAATAGTCTAACAAATCTTGATTCGCCATACAAATTTTGGACCCCCATTTTACCCCCTTAGGGGGTGAATTTTGAAAAATCCTTTCTTAGTGCACCCCTAGACCTTATAAGGAACCTACATGCCAAATTTGGAATCTCTAGAACCAGCGGTTTGGGCTGTGCGTTGATATGTCAGTCAGCCAGTCAGTCAGTCAGTCAGTCAGTCAGTCAGTCAGTCAGTCAGTCAGTTTCTTCTTTTATATATATAGATAGATATATTGCTCGACTCGGCGGGGGCACTGCCGTGCCCCCAGATAGTAACACGTAGGGGTGCTCTGTAAAGTGTTAAAGTATGTGTGAATTTTTGGCTTTTTCTATCGTGATAATATCAACAATCGTGTTTCGGTTTTCTGACAAATAGTAAGAGTTCGGTAAAGTTTTGATTCAATATCGCTCAACTTTTTGATACTGTTTTCTTGTTACTAATAAAACTTCTACACGTAAAATATATAAATACGTTGGAAAATGACTCGTCTTAGGAATAAAATGGATAGTTTTTTTTTGTACATTTTTTTAAGCAAGAGTATGATTAGCAAGAGCAATTTTAATAAAAAATTGCTCAAATTGAGGTGGTATTTTAGGGAATGTATTTAAATATTTCATAAAAATAAAAATGGGAAAATAAAATCGATTGTATGCTTTTATCTGATAATATAAAACATGTAACAGGGCACAACAAATAATAATAACAAATTAAGCTACAAGGTACGAAAAGGCTCTCTGACTCCACTCAGAAACTCATTGAGGAAAGGAGAGAAATGGTTCTGCAATCCTCAGCAGATGCGTCATTATACCGGCAGCTCAATAAACGGATCTCTAAGTCCCTTACCCGTGATTTGCGCCAATTCAATACAAAACGTATTGAAGAGGCCATTGAGCAGAATAAGGGCTCTAAAGTTTTCTCAAGAGATTTGTCTATTGGGCAGAGCCAGCTCGCCAAATCAAAAACTGAGGATGGTAGAATTGTTTCATCCAGACCCGAGCTTCTGAGGGAGATAGAAGACTTTTATGGACAGCTATACACATCAACTAGCAGACCTGAAGTTGATCTGGCGGAAGACCCTAGAGCTAGACTGACCCGACATTATACCGTAGACATCCCGGACATCAGCCTGTACGAGATTAGAATGGCTCTTAAACAGCTCAAAAACAATAAGGCACCTGGTGAAGATGGAATTACAGCCGAACTTCTGAAGGCGGGTGGTAAACCGGTCCTTATGGCCCTTCAGAAGTTGTTCGACTCCGTTTTACTAGAAGGGAGAACGCCTAACGCATGGAACAGAGCTTCTAGATGTCCTTATGGATATAATTAAACACACGTAGTTTTATGTGTTTACGTTAAAGAGGTTTTGAGTTATAGAAGGGTGAAAAGTGGCACCAAGTGGTTCGTGTAATATACACTCGGCGCTGGCTAGCCAGTTCCTTTGCTTGAACTTGGCTTGACACGCTGCCGCGTGTCTAGAACAGTTTTTTACCCTTTAACAGCCAATCACAAACCTAAGTTATTAATATGGCAGTTACAATTTTCAATTGTATTGATAACGCTTCAGAGTTAAAATTTAAACGTTTTTTTTAGTTGGCTATTAAATGTACAAAATATATCTGTACCATTTTGAAACAGCAGATGTACTTAAAACTATGCAGTCAAAAGAGATAACTACTCCACTAAAAGCATAATTTCGTTTTTTTTTGCAAAATAAACCCTTGAACAGCTGTTTGTAGCTAGAAATTATAAAGAAGTGAGTAAAAGTTGTTTTCCTGAAGGACTTTTTGAGTCAAATTGAAATTAAAGGATAAATTCGTATGCTAACTTTCTTTCTTATCTTGGATAACCAACATGATAATTACTAGTATAAAACTAGTATAGGCACTTCATCACATAAATAAATATTATGGGACAATCTTACACAAATCGACTTAGTCCCACGGTAAGCTCAATAAGGGTGTTGTGTGTACTAGGCGACGAAATATTCATATATGTATAATAGATAGATATAGATGAATACTTAAATTTATAGAAAACATTCATAACTCAGGAACAAATATCTGTGATAAACACCCAAATAAATGCTCTTACCAGGATTCGAACCCGGGACCTCTTGCTTCGTAGGAAGGGTCACTACCAACTGTTCTAGGAGGCCGTTTACTAATGATACAATCGATTTTTTTTCACAATCTCAGTCACTGAAGCGATTCAAATTCACCACAAAGTCACTCACACTTATCTAAGATAAATACTTTTACAAAGTTTTCACAGTAGGTAAGATTTTTCTTTATAAAATGCCAAAGACTAAGTAAAAGTGTTTTGGTTCGTTGATTTAGATTGGCTTTTGCGATTCTTATTCTTTTTTCTTTCAATTGTATTTGTCAATCATCATCATCATTATCATCTCAGCCATAAGACGTCCACTGCTGAACATAGGCCTCCCCCTTGGACCTCCACACGTACCGGTTGGAAGCGACCCGCATCCAGCGTCTTCCGGCGACCTTAACAAGATCGTCTGTCCATCTTGTGGGTGGACGTCCTACGCTGCGCTTGCTGGTTCGTGGTCTCCACTCGAGCACTATTCGGCCCCATCGGCCATCTTCTCTACGTGCAATGTGGCCTGCCCATTGCCACTTCAGCTTGCTAATCCGGTGGGCTATGTCGGTGACTTTAGTTCGTCTACGAATCTCCTCATTTCTGCTTCGATCACGTAGAGAAACCCGTATTTCGTTCGTATTTGTCAATAGCGCTGAATAAATGTCACATCACAATACGTTCAAGTTCATTCCCACGTAAAATAAAAGTCGCCTGGGGCTGTATTCTAACTTTAAAACACGTATAAACACGATCCAACTTCAATACAACTCCAATTCATTAACAACGCAATACAGTTACGGCATAAACATCTAAATCAGAAATATCAGAATTTGCTTGAAAAATGTACCAACGCAACTCTAATACTCGTACAACTTCAATATTGGCTGATTGTTTGTTGTGTGTTGGAGTTATGTTTGAGATAGGTTGTGTTGTTATTGTATTGATAATGTATTTTAAAATTCGAATCCGGCACCTGGTATAGTGTTCTAACTTTAAATGTTACGAGTATGTTATTAGACTTATTAGTTACGTATTGGGGATCAATGTTACTTTGCGTCCGTAGGAAACACCTTAGACAACCCTACACGTGATCCCTGGGTGGTGCTAAAAGAGTAACAAACTTGGCAGCTGCACTGTCCTATCTGGACCTCGCAGCACTCTCTGGATTTTCTTCATCATCTGCTTTCCCACTACTACTACTACCCCAGATAAGAAATGCCTAGCTATATCCAGTGACATATAGCCATACGATAAATAAATAAGTTATGTATCATTTTTATTAAAAGGAAAACCAACAGATTCATCATGTGATTCCCGTGTGAAACTTTGAACCATGGACGTATAAAATAAAAGGGCGTTATCCCGCGAATATGAAACTGCGATACTACAACAAGCCGCGGTTATGTGCACGCATACCTACTCATTCTCATCCTCGAGTTGTTTATGTGTGCGTGTCGCGCGTAAGTACAAAGAAATCGGTTTATGATGGAATCCCAATTTTGTTTCCACGGAATTACTATGGATATGCCTTTTATACATATAATACGTCCATGTTTTGAATTCTCATTTCACTTCCTTAGGGAAGAAACGGGAGAAAAGGTATTTTCCTTTCCGGGTTATTATCTACCTGCGTTTCATTCAAATTAATTTAGGCGCTTATGTGCGAAAGAAAACAAATACCCAAATATCCGAACATTTTAGGTATGTTTATAAACATACTAACTTTCGCTATACAGTGTGGAAAAAAATATGGGCCTTGGAGGGGGACTACCTTAAAACGTTAAGATAGCTCAGTTTACTGAAAGGAAATATTCTTTTGTGTTTCCTAAAAAGTAAAACTGCATTACAGATTTTTTTAAATTTTCCCTTTTTTCCATACTAATTGTATGAAACATTTTTTTTTCATTATTTATGGCTTCTCTTGTGTCATAAATTTGGTTGTTTTATTCGTTCACTGTACGTTTACTGTACTGTACTGTTCGTTTTACTGTACATTTTCATACAATAATGTAAATGCAGTTATTTCCCTTTTTAAAAATAAAATAATGTTTCCTTTTAGTGAATTTAGCTACCTCAGCGTTTTAAGTTAGTTTCCCTCCAGGGCCCATATTTTTATCCACACTGTGTATGAGTATGATAATAAGGTTACCAGAATTGTTTATTACCATCAATGATATTACAATGGAATTTAACGCGAAGCATGAGTACCTTCTGTAATAATAGCCTTTTCCTTATTGGTCGTACTAGTAAAACTATATGATAATGGTCTGTTATTAGAACAACTACCTATCCATTTTACTCCAATTATAATTCAATTACGAGCGGCTGTATTTTACACGAAAATTAAGGCCTAGTTCAAATATGTACCTATTAATTCCTAAGGACGCGGTGGTCTAATTTAAGCTACAATCGGCAATTTGTACCTAATTGAACTATTTATAACATAGTTTAAATAACCCGAATACCCCCTATTTATGTGTCTTACTTCACATTTAAAGGCGGCTTTTGGTACAGTTTAGCAATTGTATAATCTCGAGAATCGCTAAACTAAAGTGGCAGTGGGCGGGGCACATTGCTCGTAGAACCGATGGCCGTTGGGGCGGAAAGGTTCTCGAGTGGCGACCACGAACCGGAAGGCGCAGCGTGGGTAGACCCCCCGCAAGGTGGACTGATGACCTGGTGAAGGTCGCGGGAGTCCGCTGGATGCGGGTGGCGCAGGACCGGTCATTGTGGCACTCTTTGGGGGAGGCCTATGTCCAGCAGTGGACGTCTTTCGGTTGATATGATGATGATGATAATGATGATAATCTCGAGCCCACGAGTCTAAAGTCTAAGCCTAAGTCAAGGCTTCATCTGAATGTTCGCCAACTTCCAAGCCAGCTGTGCGTTACTGGCTTCCCCGAGGATGCCGGACGGAAAATTGTAGGTAGTTAACTGCCTAGAGTAAGTTTATTCATATTAAAAGCGCTGTAAATTGAAGCGTTTTTAATAACCATGGCGTAAAACACTCGGCTTCACGAAAAAGGCAAAAGTAGCTAAAGGTTTCTATTTATACACCACAAAAAAGCAGGAAGGCACAACATGGATGAACGCACCTGCAGCTTCCTAAAGGGATTGACAATAGCGCAGTACCGCTCAGCCGAGAGTGCGGTCAGAGTGAACACGGACACTCCGATGCTGACGTCTTTTGCCGCCTCCGATATGCGGCAGATGAGCGCGCCCCACGGCCAGGATTCCAGCGTGTAGATGACTGACACAAACGGCACGCAAATGAGGATCACTAGCAGATCTGCTAGCGCCAGGGAGAATATGTATCTGTGGACAAGATCTGTGTTAAATCGAGCTGAAAATTGGGAATATCAACGTAATAAGGCCATACGTAATACTTATACGTACTTGGCGTGGAAACACAGCTGGTTTTTTTAAACAAAATCAAACGCTAGACAATTTTTATCTTGATTAACTTACGACTTAAACGTGACAATTATTATTCACCATCTGACCCGGCGAACTTCGTACCGCCAATTTTTTTTTTAATATTTAAATAGTTATTCTGATATTCTGGGCGAAGATAAATACAAAAAATCAAACATCATTAAAATCGATTCAACCCTTCTTGAGTTATTAATGGTGTAACCGACACGGCTTTATTTTATATATAAAATAACATAATATAGATTAAGCCGCCTACACATTTGACTGATGTGTTGTGTCGTGCCGCATCAGAACAGTAACCGATATATTTAATATGGCTTCATTTATATTTGTCCGATGCAAACTGTGGTCACTGCGTCAGTTAAACCGTAAGAAACCGTTTATTTTCCGATGCGTCACGACACAACACGTCAGACAAATATGTAGGCGGCTTAATCTATATTATGTTATTTTATATATAAAACAAAGCCGTGTCGGTTACACCATTAATAACTCAAGAAGGGTTGAATCGATTTTAATGATGTTTGATTTTTTGTATTTATCTTCGCCCAGAATAACAGAATAACTATTTAAATATAAAAAAAAAAAATTGGCGGTACGAAGTTCGCCGGGTCAGATGGTGAATAATAATTGTCACGTTTAAGTCGTAAGTTAATCAAGATAAAAATTGTCTAGCGTTTGATTTTGTTTAAAAAAACCAGCTATGTTTCCACGCCAAGTACGTATAAGTATTACGTATGGCCTTATTACGTTGATATTCCCTAGTTATTTAATTTATATTTTTTTAGCGTATACGGCTCTATGAAAACCTAAACTTAAACAAGGATTATTTTGCTAAGTTTTCCTTTTTCCCTCGATTAAAGTTCTTACACAAATCTAATTGGCTACATAATATTATACAACTAGAGCATAAAACTACTCCTTTCAATTCATTTTATCCTCTACCTATATAGGTCCTCGCGTCGCTCGGGCCCGATACATTGTCTGGGTAATATGGGTTGTTTTATGCTCTCATTGTACCAGTACAATTTTTGAATAATTATTGTAGAACTGTTCATTTACGCCGAGTCGTAGGTATATTAGAATTGCCAATAAATGCTAAACAGTGTTAAATCCACTCGAGCATGAAAACTCCGAAACATCGGAGGAGTAAATAAGTCGATATCAAGTTTGGGCCGAAGTTTCTGGAAACAATATCGTGGCATTCCGCTAGTTTATTGCTTCGAATGGAATCCGTTTGTCTTTATACTGAGAAGAGAATAATAATTAAAAGGAAAGGGTTTGAAAGGGTTCTTGTGATGTATTCTACTTGTTATAATGATGATATAGTAAGTGTGTCTGTGTGTGTGTGTGTGTGTGTGTGTGTGTGTGTGTGTGTGTGTGTGTGTGTGTGTGTGTGTGTGTGTGTGTGTGTGTGTGTGTATTTGTGTGTGTTATACAGTCGGAAGCATAATTAATACTAGCTAAGCTACTTCTGCTCTAGAGTACTATTTTTATTATTATTAGGTAATTTTGGCATTTCACTTTCACTAAACCTAAGTAAATCAAACTGGTGGAGATTGACAGACTAGCTTAATATTTACATTAATTTGATTTGTATTATCTTTGAATTAAAAATGATACTTAGTATTTCATGGGTACCTAAAGTTTTTAATGCAACCGTTAACCCTATAGTTAATTAAAGGACAACATCTACTAAACTGAAACACATTCTAGACAGGAGTTTACATCCCTCGCTAACCGGATTGTCCATTTTAATTTTACGAGCTAAAAGACAAACTCAGTTTCACCCGTAAAAGGGTATTTCGTTTTATATTTCAACGTTTTTACTCCCTTGCGGTTTGTCATAAACTCGTTCAGCAAACTGTGTGTTTTTAATAGTTGTCTGTATTTTTATTATTCATCTTTAGTGGGCGTTTTGAAGCACATTGCATTTTGCAAGGAGACGTCGGAGAGCTTATTCTATATGCATTTTATGAATTGAAATAAATAACATAGAAACCATCCTTTCAGTCTAGTGCCTCTTTTACTTTCAGGTGACTATGTCCTATACGGCTTCTTAGCGATAATACCGCCTGTTGTTTACTTTAAGTTTTGTAATTTTTCTGTCTCAGTTTCTTTTATTGAGGTGTACAATAAAAAGTATTTTATTATTATTAATATACGTCGACGGCAACATATAAAACGAATAGTTTAATATAGCACAAGAAACAGTAAAGCTTATGCGTAAACGCAGAAAGAAACACAGTAAAGCGATGAATTGTTTGCTAAGTCATAGGAGGGCTTTAAACGAGGTTTTAAAAGCTGGATGTTTGGCGTGAAGGTCTTCAATGTTAATAGATCGAAAATACCAAGATTGTTACTTTACCTCCCAAAGCTATATTAATGTTGTAAGCAGCCACCCGAATATAATAACTAAAGTATGCCAAACTCACCCAATTTTTGATATCATTCTGTAAAAACATTATCTAACTTCGCCTCTGTTACTTTTTATTAGGGTTCCGTAGCCAAAATGGCAAAAACGGAACTTTTATTACTTGAATAGTAAAGGAAATCTAAAACCGTATAGTTTTATTGAAAGTGTATCCCCGTTAAACTCACTTTAGCAACTTATGGGCCAAAAGTATCCAACTATGGATGGTCAGTTTACTTTGGATGCGGTTCTTTGAAAGTTTGCCTTACAATTTACGACAGCGGAGTTTACAGAGAGAGACCTTTTTAACCCCTGATAATCTAGTGTCAATTTTCTGGAGAATATAAACGGAAATCGATTTATGGGTCGGAAGTATAGAGTTGTTTAATAATTTTAAACAAAAAAGAACCGTCTTCACTTAGTATCCACCTTTCCAAAAGCAAATGCTCGAGCTGCTGTACAAAATACTTAAATCACTATAGGTGTGGCTATTGTTGAAGAGTTCCCTCGATTTCTCCAGGATCCCATCATCAGATCCTGACCTGGTTACAATGAAACCAACTGAAAAGTATACTCTTTCAAACAAAAAAAGAATTTTCCAAATCGGTCCTGTCGTCTTCGAATAATCGGTAATAAAAATAAAAAAATTGCAAAAACAAAGATCCCGACGAATTGATAACCTCCTCCTTCGAAATCTTGAAGTCGGTTGAAAAATAAATATTTCAGGAGATATTGTGATGGAAGTGGTTTATCTATATGTTATTGCATTACTTAGTTTAGAGTTAAATTCAGTTCACCATGTAATTATTGTGTGATTCAGGAGACGTGAGCAGGAACAACCACTTAGCTAACGACAATGAATCGGCCGCCATCATGTTTAAGTGGAACAATAACGCCTTTCTATTTTATTTTACCTATTTGTTACGTAGAAATTTTATTATCTGTAATCATGGTCACTCTACATAAACAAATCAATAAAGATAAAACCTCTTTAACAATTATGACAGCACTTTGATTATGAAAAAAATAATTCTGAAATTAAGTGAGATACGAGTTTGACACATATCACAGAAAAACAAGAGAGTGTCAGTACTCGACGGTCTATTCTAATTGTAGAGTGACCATGCGTGTCGTAAATAATTTAAAACATTTTATTTTTTATTTTTATTTATTTTTCGCTAATCACACTAATTAAATACTAGTATCAATTGTATTAAACAATAGCTTATTATTAACTGAATCCATAGTGTTAATCCTGCTCACGTCTACTGGATCACCCTGTATAATGCGTCTCCTTATTTCATTTGCTTCCATGTTTTCTATCTGTGTCCAAACATACGTATGCTATTTACAAAATTCAACAAAATTTGAGTTTAATTATTATACCTAAAATGTAGTACAATGACGTACTTGTACAGTCAAGTGTATAAATAAGTATTTACAAAAGTACTGCAATATTACGATCTTAGTAAAGTGTTCATGAAATATATATTATATTATCTCATCATTAATATGTCTTTGTTAATGATTTAAAAACATGCATTTAAATAATATCTCAATAATTGAAATTGACACAACGGTGTAATGCTACGTATTTATAAATCAATATCAAAAATACGTCCTAGTGAAAACAATTAAATAAAAAGGCTATACATCTGATCGTTAATATATCTTCCTAAACTTTGCAAAATTACATGGATAACTAAGTTAGCAATAAGATGTTCTGTCAAAAGTAATCAAAACTGTTTCGTTACAAGTTTTTATTTAGCATCTGTCAACAATTAAAAACAATTTCAGTCAGAAACTGAAAACTTTTGTTTCTTCCTGACAGTTTTGCTTATTGTTAATGGAATAAACTAGAGAAACTATATTCCTGAGTGCAATTTAATCTTATCTTGGGCTTTATTAAAATCGTATATTAAACCTGTTATGATAACAAAATGTCACGTATAGACAATCATACTAAACATCGTATCGTTACGTTGAGAGAAGAAGGTGCTTCAATTCAGGACATATCAGACGAATTAGGTATTTCATGGAAGACGGCGAAGTTGTGGGTACAGAGGTGGGAAGAGGAAGGAAGAATCGTAAACCATGTTTCCACTGGCAGGCCGAGGAAAACGACTATTGCACAAGATCGTCTTCTGATAGAAGACGTCCAGTATCGCCGTTTTGTCACCACTTCGACATATGCTATTCGCTATGGTTTGTCGACACACACTGTCCGCCGTCGACTACATTCATTCATTCATTCATTCATACATGCCGCTGGCATCCGATGTCGCATTCCGGCCAAGAAACCAATACTGACCGACAGGCACAAAAGATTGCGTAAGAATTTCGCTAACAAATATTTGAATTATAATTTTGAAAAGGTAATTTTCATGGATGAGAAAGTGTTTACCTCTGCAAAAGATGGCCGCCTCTATTTATGGAGAGAAAAAGGTACACGATATGACGAAAGAAACGTTATTCCTAATCGTAGAAGCGGAAGAATATCAGTTGGGTACTGGGGCTGGATGTCAGCTAGCGGACCTGGCGAACTGGTGGAAGTGTCTGGTAGAATGAGAGGTGTGGATTATAAAGATATTTTAAAAAACGTGGTTGTTCCAACAGCGGCAGTGGTATTCGGTAGTGGACCAATAACTTTCATTCAAGACAATAGTTCTGTCCATAATTCAATTGTAGTACAATCGTGGATAGAAGGTCAAGATAACTTAAACTGGGTTAGTCCGCCTAGTTATACTACTAGTTATACGATATCACAAAATGAACAAAAAAAATCCGAATAGTTATACTGAGCAGTATAACTAAACGGATTCGATTATTTGATCGTCCAATTAGTTATATTCTTAAATACACAAGCGTCTAATAAAATGTATCGATATTTTACGTTTTTATTTCACATTTTTTTAACCCCCGACGCAAAAAGAAAGGGGTCTTATAAGTTTAACGTGTCTGTCTGTGGTATCGTAGCTCCCAAACGGATGAACCGATTTTCGTTTAGTTTTTTTTTGCGTCATAGATAATTTTACCCCTTGTGTTCTTAGCCATGTTTCATGAAAATCTGTTCAGCCTTTTGAAGATCATCAGCTCTTTTCTAGTTGATGAGGGGATCTGACTAACTTCCTTATGTCCGATCGATTCGAAATTTGGTACCGTGTTACTTCAATGATATTGAAAGTTAAAAATGTGGTAAGGTCAACTCTGTCTCTCAAAATGTAGGTAATACCTACTTTAAAAAGGACAAAATAAAAGTAAAATTAAAAATTTTAAAAACTCCCCCGACACAAAAAATATTGTAGCTGTTGTTGGAAAAATACTACACCTGTTTTTCTCACTTAGCGGTCCCCCGACGCGATGACGCTTGGAAAATAAAAATACTTGAACTTACATAATTACAGATTTTCATGAAACATGGCTAAGAACACTCGGGGTAAAATTACCTATGAGTCATAGACAATAGACTATGTGTAAAAAAATAAACGAAAATCGGTTCATCCGTTTGGGAGCTACGGTACCACAGACAGACACGTTAAACTTATAACACCCCTCTCTTTTTGCGTCGGGGGTTAAAAAAATGTGTAAAAACGTAAAATATCGATACATTTTATTAGACGCTTGTGTATTTAAGAATATAACTAATTGGACGAACTCGATCCAAAATAATCGAATCCGTTTAGTTATACTGCTCAGTATAACTATTCGGATTTTTTTTGTTCATTTTGTTATATCGTATAACTAGTAGTATAACTAGGCGGACTAACCCGTTTTATTGGGAGTGACGTTTGTGAAAATATGGTGCATTCCATGAGAAACCGTTTTCAGTCTGTGATTGACAACGAGGGTGGTTACACACGTTACTAGATAGTTCCCATTACCTATATAGGCGGACTTTAAATATTGTTATTGTACAAACATTAATTTAAGCAATAAATATTTTAATTATAAAGAAAAAAATCTTTCATTTTGTAATATGCCCACTTAGGTACTGTCCTGTGCAAAATATAAGTGTAAAATCAGCATCAAGGATACCTTGGCGTTTGAAATTGCCAAAATAGCCTGACTAAATTTACACCTGTCGGAGAATTCCGGCAATTTCATAAGTAACTGACATTTTGAAATTTCAAACACAAAGCTACTTTTGATGCTGACTATACATAATAAGAACTTCGTAAGTTATTTATGAGAGGATTTTTTAGAAACCTATTATCGCACTTAGCTTATATTTGCAAAATTTTCGCTTCATAACTTTAGAGTTGAGGGGGTTGAAATTTTGCCACTATAGAAAAAGCGTTTTAACCCTTAGTGTCCCAGCAACTATATACATATATAATGTCGGTCTATCAATTAAAGTCAAAAACCTAGATTTCAGAATTTAGAATTTAAGTTAAGAAGAACTGTTTCAGAATGTATATTTTAGTCAGTCGCCCTATTCTTATTACTCTAACACCGCACAAGTTCTTGACGTCAGCAATTTTAAAATTCCGTAGCTAAAATTAAATCCTTACATATTCGAGAAGTTTATTGTAGCCCATACGGAACCACATACTGATCTTCTGCTGCAATCCAGTTCGTCACATCCAAAAGTGTCATTAACTTGAAATCAGTCTTAGTAATCTAATTGTTCATACCTTCCATTCTGTACAAATATACCGAGACATGCACATCGCCGAATACTTGAGAGCATTCGAAAAGCAATTATATCGTAACAACAACAACGTCACTGGTTTCCTAGCAAGCAACCCAAGTATACAATAATACTACAAAACAACCATTCATTTACACATATTAATAGCACCCACTATGCCCGTCAAATAGTAAATTTATCACATTTCCTGACGATTTTCTCCTTGTTGTGTTGAAGAGCTCGTTTCAGAGATTATAAACACATAAACGGAAAGCATTTAAAAAAAATTACGCTTTAATCAATAAAAACAACCAATTAATCATATAAAAAAGTCACAAAGTATAAATTATAATTCATTCAAATTAATATATTTACTTAAACTTGTCACATATTCGAGACAATTACAATTATTTGTCTGACGACATTGACGACATTCTATACAGCATGGACTACCACATATTTTACAAAATAAAAATGCGGGTTCAAGTTCGTCTTCTTGATAAAGGAGATCGTCAATTTTTGTTAGGTGATCTGGCCCAGATTATTTAGGACCGTTTAGGAATGGTTCTGACCTTTAATGAATCGTCATAATTTCTAGATCAGGATGGCGGTAAAAATATGCGAAATCTAATGGGAAAACTGAAAAATCATGCATTTAAAACTTGAATCTGACAAGGACAATATTTGAAAGCGTGGTTACCTATGATTTATATATTAATGTAAAAAAGTACCGAATCTTTAAACATAATGTAGAAAAGCGGACTTGAAAACAAAACGGGAATCATGATGAAATAATAATAAGTCATGTTTTGATCGTATTTATAGTACCTGTATTTCGGTAAACAAAGACGGCTGTCAAACCATCGTTGATACCATCGTTATACATTGACAGTGTCAAACCAAAAAACAATCCCGTTTCAGGCCAGGGTGAAGTTAAACTTTATGTCAATGCCATAAGGACGTTAACGACTTGTCTTGCTGTATTTTAATCGCGGAAAAATCAACATAATGTTTATTTATTTAGTATTTCTAATTCCCGTTTCATTTTTTTGCAATATTTTGTCTACTTTAGTAATAAAATGAGTATTTATTTTACATTGCAGTACAAACTGTATACGGTTTATATCAGGTGGCCCAGAATTGACGATCTCCTTTCTTCAATACTATATAAATGTCAATTATATTTATAAATTATAATGTATACGTCATGCTCCAAATGAATGAGATGAAACGATTACTGACAGGTAGGTACTCTTTTCAGTGATTGTCAAAATTCAAATTTGGAAGAAACTGAACATAGCTCGAGCGTAGAAATGGTATTCTAAGGCCATATAGGTCAAGCTAAATTGAATCTTAAGTCAATGTCATACAGGTTTTGTCATGTTATTTAATTTCTTACCTAATCCATTGTGGAGTATCATTAAAGATTGACCGAGATAAAATATTAAGATTAAAACCTTATGTCATTTAAAATAAAGGTCAGTTTAAAAGTGTATTCCATATTTTAGATACTTCGGATGCTTAGTTACCAGTGACGGTGTTGTTGTTAAGGTAGATACGGCTGCTTGAATGTAACCAAGTATTTGACCTTATATATGCTTCGGTGGATTTGTACACAGTGGATGGTCTGAACAATTCGATCGCTCTGGCTTAGTCAATATTAATTACCACTCTGGACGTTTCCAATTATTTGGTGATCTTAACTGCTACGTAGTATTTGACGCTGACTGTACAATAAGTCGTAAACATGAGACAGATGTATACAATGACAAATCTGTACTGCTTTCATGAAACGTCAATCGAAATTTTCTTGAGCCAGTATCGTTTATATAATTGATCCAGATAAAAAAGGCTATATACCTACTAGTAAAATAATACTGAAACCTTTCGTATAACCATATTTTTTAAACAATTGTTCATATATTTTTTTGAAATGTTTTATGTTTATATGTATAGTAATAACTTGATGCAAACCATGTTATTGAAAGTATAAACTAATACTTGATTATCAAGAGATGGGTGGTATCATTATATTGATTATTTTTATGTGAGCATATTATTGAAGATATTCCAGAGACACATATATGACATAATTAGTGAATATGCAAATAATACGGGATGTGCAATATCAGTTTTTGAAACTTTACTCTCGATACTTATTTTTGCACTTGACTGTACCATAGGACCTGAATATTAGGGACGTAAATGCTCAATAACACAGAGTACCTAGGTAATAAATATTAAAAAAATATTCACGTATTCGGCGCATTCCTCATTCCCCTGTGCCTGACGTACACAATAACCAGCGTCCCATTTCCCAGCACTCCCACCACAAAAATGATGGCAAACAACACTGGAACCAAGTAGGTTTCCAATCGGTCCCCGTACGGCGTGTACTCGTCTTCTGTTGAGTTGGCTTCTAGAGAAGGCAACGTGCTGTTTGAGGCTAGGGACGTCATTGTCTGTAACAAGAAAAAGTAAGGGTTAATTTATTGAAGTAATATAATATCGAGATACACAAGCACGCACAAGCCGACTTTTGCTTTAAACAACCGATTGTCTTAAGAAAATATTACTTGATGTTATTATTATCCGCCTATCTAGTTCATGAACTTGGAAATTAAACGTTTTATTACTTTTTGCTCCATTACTTTTTCTCATTAATTATAATTCCCAATATTTTAGGACCATATATAGAAATTCATGTTTCTCTAGTAAAAAAGTATAAATATTAGTTTTATATTGAAATCATAAAATGTGACATTTTCAAGTCAACATATCATAGTCGGTTGTAATATTTACTTATAATTTATTTCTAAATGAATTTTATGGCAGTAATGCCTTATTGACAACGGACTTTAAAACGTTACAAAAGTTGGGTTAACTAGAATGCAAGTACCCCTAATACTACATAGTCTACCTTTAGTTTTCGACCCAGTAAACATTATATGTGGGCTAACCTTGCAGTAAACTAACCACAGTAGACCCCAGAGATGCTATAACCCTGTCATGTTGGATAAAAATAACCAGGTTGGCTGCAACAACATTTCTCACTGCCACTGGCATGGCCCTAGTGGGAACATCGGAACTAGGACTTATTAAGGTATGGTGGCGATGGAGGGTTAAGGTAATATCACGGTATAATCCACTTATTTTAGTAATTTCATGTCATGTTTCTTAGACGTCTGGCCTACTTTTGCAAGCACTGAAAGTGTCGAAGCTCGTTAGCGTACGCGAAGCGTCTTGCAACTTTATTGTTATTATATTAATATGCCTTGCGACACTTTAAATTCGATAATGCTCTAGGTAGTTTTGAAAGAACGCAAGATGCTCAGGATTCGGGTGGAATGGACTACGTGTCGGATCTACATAATCAGTCTTTAATGCCCCCTTTGTTTTTTTTAAAGGGTGTAGGTCCAAACAATGGTCTAAAAGGCGGCCTGTAGGTATTCTCTATCAGCCAACCATACTTAGGGCCAAACAGAAAAAACCCTGCACAACCCATATCTGCTCCCACCACACACCAAGAATATGTATGTTATGGACTAAGTGATAAATAGGTCATTATACACAATAACCGGGCATTATGAATAATGACGAATATGAGCAGGCAATTTGATAATAACTATTCAAATCATTGAATTGCCCGGGCATTATACATAATGCTCATCAGGTGATGAGCATTATGTATAATGCCCAGAGGAATAAACCTTAGATAATAACTATTCAAACAATTAAAATTTTTCGGGCTTTATACTGTATATTACTTACTGAAGAAATAATTCAAAATCTCGCTCGTAACGTACAGACAGCGTCATTCCAAATGTTCCACTCTAACGAATCCGTCAGTAACAGCCTTCCGGCATTTTCATAACGGATTATGGGGAATTTTAGCGGTACTATATTTAATCGATTGTCCCGGCGTTTGCCTCGGCTTAATTGGCGCGGCAACCTAAATCCATGAATTGGCGTGGTCACTAGTTTTTATGAAAGCGACTGCCATCTGGCCTTCCAACCTAGGGAGAAAACTTGGTCTTTATTTGGATTAGGTTGGGATTCCTCGCTATGTTTTCTTCACTAAAAAGCGACTGGTAAATATTAAATGATATTACGTTACTTAAGTTCAGAAAAACTTACTGGTACGAGCCGAGGTTTGCCTCCGGATTGGAAGTTGGACGTCTCACCACCAGCTATTAGCGCTTCTGATATATTATTAATGAATTGTGACAAAAAAAATTGAACATAAAATGCTTATGAGCTACACTCAATCAGCCATAACAAAAAATAATGAGCATAAAATATTCTCCCTATTTTTTCATAACTTAGCAATCTGCAAACATGACATGTTGGTCACTTTCGTTGGTCTCTCTTTAACGCAGGTGATGGGAAGTCGTCAGCGGGTTCACATTTTAGGTAGTGAGTATTACTAACTCACACAATTTTGTCTCATTATTTTGTGTCTGCCTTCAACCACGAGCGTTACAACCCGATCGAAACGTCAGGAAAATAATAAAAGTAAGTGTACGCGAATAAGTCCCATTTTTGTCAAAATAATGAGTATTGCATATATTTCAGGTGAGTAATATACACAGGTGGTACCCATGCTGGCCTAAAGTGGGTTGGGGATTTCACAAACACATTTAAATCCCTTCGTGGATGTATGTCGATTTCCTCACGGTGTTTTTTCCTTTATCGAAAAGCGACTGGTAAATAAATTTTAGAAAATGTACTGTTACAAACCGGATTTTGAACCCTCCAGGCCTCCAGATTAAAAGTGCTTTTCAGGACTATGAGTTATATCAACCGATAACATTCTCAGACATATAGATATGACTTCGGAAAACCTTTTAAATCAATAAAAATCTTTAATACTCTTACGGAGATCAAAGTGCGAAAAAGAATCGCGTTGACAGTTGGACGTATTCAGAAATAGGACCTTTGGCTTATTGTCTGACTGCACTGCCTGTCGCTTTGGGTTTATTATTTTGTGGGCTTTGATCTTTTTAAATACACGGGTATAAAAAAACTCATTAAAATAAGAAGGGATGAAAGTTATTGAAATGTCTCGGAATACTTGTGCGGGCATACGATGCAGTGTTCACAGTTTAGTTTGAGATGACACAAATCAAGGAAACTACCGAAAACTGTATTTTTAGTTACACCACAACGAAAATGCCATTTGTCGAAAAAAGGGCACAAGTAAAGAGGAAAATCCGAAAATCGAAATGTTTTGTTACAACACGTTAAGGTATGGGGTCTAGTTTAGAACCATGAAATTTGGCAAAAAGCAATACCTAGAGTCTGGCTACTCTCTCGTGGCCTTGAAAAAAGGCGGCAAATTTAAAACATCTGCGTATTGCAACATCGTAAAAACAATAATGATACGACAACAAATAATATTTTTTCTTACTAGATGTTTGCACATACATATCAGGTATGCGAAAATAACTCTCACCTGCTGCAATACTTTTATTGTTTTTCAAACATATACTCGTACACCAATTTCAGGCTTTCGAAGTGTGATGGATATCGTATGTGTATGATATATTTTTATGATTTCTACAATAATCGTACGTATGAGGCGTGTAATTATATATTCTGTACTACAAGCTCTATATTAGTTGCTTCCCAAAATCAAAATCAGTCCAAAACATACATTCTGGAATTGTTACTTTATGTTGCATATCAAATATCAGAATTATCACAGCGTACTCGTGTACGATATCTGATGCCTTTCTTAAGTTCGTTCATTTTGTATCGAAATCACTTTCTGCTAGTCTTATTTATCTTTATACTTATGAATTATTATAATAATAGGTAACTGACGCGATTTCTTTTGATGGTTTCGCCAATGATTTATATGAAAACAATGTTTTTTTTTATATTTTCCGAAATGTCACTTCAAATAACAAACCATTGACACAATTAACATTCAAAAAATTATTGCCATTTAAAAATTTATAAAGAAATTTCAGAGCCACGATGGCGTAGAGTCTATCTTACTCGTACTATTAAATATCACAATGAAAGGAAAGAAAAGAAAAAACCGTGTGTGGGTTACCACCCACACACGGTTTTTTCGGTCACAAAAGAATAAATTTATAGTAATTAAGAATTAAATACATACTTTCATTTGATCTAGGCCTATGAAAGTACGGAACCCTACCACGGGTTTATTACAAGATAAATTATATAAATAACATAATATAAGCTATTGTTAAAACACAATCAATACGTTTCATGAATTGAATAGCACCCAACCCAAACATTTCAAGATCTTAATCCGAATGTTGTTTGTGGTAACATGATGCAATTAAGTTAATCTTGTGCATACTGTTCATTCTCTGTTCTTCATGTTTAGATCATCAAACGAAACACAGAAATTATCAAACAATAAATAGGTACAACGTGATGTTTATTGTTACGAAGTCTATGATCAAGATCATGGTATAGTAACACCAAGCCTAACTGTTTTGTATTTTAATTTCCTATTATTTTCTAAACAAAATCTAATTATCCTGCTAACCATAATTTTACCTATAATATATTATATACATGTGTACTATATTTCTCTGTTCGCGTTACATAACTACATATATCCTTAAAATAAGGAAAAATATCTCATTGTCATGTCAACTTTTCTTCGCAGTTAGAAACACAATGGTTGTATGTTTACGTAATTTTATAATTCTTTCATCATCATCATCATAATATCAGCCGAAAGACGTCCACTGCTGGACATAGGCCTCACCCAAAAATGGGGGGATGGGGGGGTGATAATTCTTTAGATGCTATTTATTTTACCAAATTAAGTATCCTATCATATTTTTTACACCTTTTTTGTTCAAGATATTAAATTAATGCATATAACTAATATAAAACAAAAGGATAATAATACCGAGTATTAGAAATCAAAATAATTTATTTACATTTTATATTATATCTTAATGTACCTAAATACATGTCCATACTAAAAGTTATTTGAATATGTTAACTTTTGGAATATTCCGCACTAATAAGTAAGTAATCTAGCAATAGGCATGGTGAATTTTTATCATGTATCAATCAATTCGTTTTGTTGTGAGGATCAAATGTCTATTATGCGGTCAATTGCGTTAAAGCAACAGAAAAGCCAGAAATTAGACTTAAATTCGAGATTTGCATTTGTTTCTTTCGACACTCTAACAATATGACGTGCAAAAGTGACGTCACGATCATATAGTCGCCCTGTTTAAAATATGGAAAAATTATGAAATTGCTATTTTTACAGTGAAATCTTGCGTTTATGTATATGGTGGCCATACAATTTATTGAACAATAAATTGTTAAAAATCGAATAGTATCATTGTTTTTATTTTTATTTCGTACTTTAAAATTTTAAAAATTTTGAAATTTTGAAGCCTGTTATCTTTGAACCATTTCAAAAGATTTTTTAATTTTCACTTTACTTTGGATATATTGGTAATTCTGCGTCCTATCAACTAAATTTTATTGCATAATTCAACTTGTGTCATCATCCCTATTGTCTAAAGTCTTTCCGATCCTTATAAAATTTTATGCTGCGGCACAGCATGGGGACGCAGACACGTAACAATATTTGACCTAAACGTTATTTCAGAAAATGTCTTATATATTATTCATTAGTTTATCACATTTAATGTCATTTGCGTTCATGTACATTTTGTTTTTCTCATGAACATCTTTTGGATTATCATATTCACATTCTTCCAAAGCATTAATATTGTTATCAGCACATTCACTTTTAACATATGAAAAAGCTTGTTTGGACGAAATATCTTTTATCAGGGCATAGTTCTGCTTTTCTTCTTTTGGTTTAAAATGTTCTGATGGTGGACGATTTTCAAAACATGGTGTAATGTAGCCCGATACATTTTCAACTTTTGCACTTTCTGTTGGTAACGTATCGTATATATTATTTGAATCCTTAGGAAAGTCGTATATTTCACAATCGGGGTCTTCTTCGTCATTGCCTAATGTACTACTATTCTTCACACCCTCGTCAGTCTTGCTAATACTTGAAACGCTAGCTTCCGCGGCGGTAGTACATTTTTCCGAAGAAGATTTAGGCGTTGTAGGAGTATCATACAAATCTAACACTGGAGTTGATGCACATTTCGAAAGAGTTTCTTCTATTACTTTCCCTTCATTCACTAATTGATCTATATTGTGTAGACTGTTTGTCGAATCGTTTTTAGCACGTTTTAAGACTTCCTTGCAAATTAGGGACATTTGTTCAGGTAATATGTATGGCAAATCTTTAGCACCACCTTTCATGATTCGTGGAGAAATATTACCTGTAGCATCTGTTTTTTTAGGACTTCTAAGTGTATTGAAATCATTTGTTATCATAACTTCACTGTCTTGTCTTTTTAAGGTTTGAGTATTTTCGTTTCCACTTTGTAAATTACTGGTATTTCTTTCCAAATTGATAGTACCTGTCATTTGTTTCTGGCTCGCCGGGCATGTAGCGTATCTTTCCACCACCTTTTCAGTTGACGGTGTGGTATGCTTGAGTTTCAGGAACTTTGTCTTCATTAAGACATATATCAATGTTATCAATACTAATATAAGGAGTAATGATATAAATCCCAATATATACAGAATATAAGGTGGTATCCTTTCGTGGCCTGAAATAAAATAAATGGAATATTATTTAAACAGGTATGTTTAAAATACTGCAATTTAAAAATAGGTGATTAAACTACTTTTTTACCACCAGAACTTATATGTTTTACATAATGAAATCAACATGCAATATTATAGTATTTATTGAATAGGCAGTTACATATTTTGTTTCCGTCAACTTACATTTAATGGGACAAGGCGGACACAGCTTACTGGATACAGGGGCACAAAATGATGTCGATGATAAATTCACAACACTGTATATCAGAAATAACTTATAGATTCTTGTAATCATCTTATTCTCTACAAAATGGATTTATAGCTAATTGACGGGCTAACAAGCAAGACACCGATTATTAAATGGTAACATTATTAACTTGTAAGAGGATAACTGTATTTTAATGACACATTACGCGTTTTCCTTATTTCCCTTTACAATACTCATAAATACTGTATATTTAGGGGTATTTATTAAAAATAAAAATAAAATAAGTTTGTTGTAAATAAAATCATTCGTAACGTTGGTGTTTACAGTTTGCTTCATCGAACCCCGATTATATGGATTTGACGCAAAACCAACGGGTTTGAAAACCAATAATAATGGACTTATTTTCTAGCCAAACAAAAATATCCATTACATACCAGAAATTGTATTATTATCAAAAAAGCAATTTTCTCTACATTTCGTCTACAGATCGGTTTGATTTTCAGAAAGAAATTCGTGCAAACGTATTGTGATTAACTCTTTGACGTCTCGTGCGTGACTAAATAAATAAATTGCGAAGGATAAAAGGTTTTTCTAACGCTTGTACCTTACGTTTAACCTACGAAGATACGTCACGCTTCTTGGCACGTAAGTATTGCTTACGTAATTACAAACTAAGGCAGCTGCCTCACTGCCGACGGTAAATGAGCAGTGGCTAATGAAATTTTTCAATTTTTAGGGTTCCGTACCTCAAAAGGAAAAAACGGAACCCTTATAAGATCACTTTGTTGTCCGTCTGTCTGTCTGTCTGTCTGTCTGTCTGTCTGTCTGTCTGTCTGTCTGTCTGTCAAGACCATTTTTCTCAGGAACGCGTGGAGGTATAAAGCTGAAATTTATACCAAATACTCAGGTCTATTGTCCCTTGGAGCTGTGAAAAAATCAAACTCAAAAGCCAACGCAATCAAAAGATACAGTCGTTTATGCTGCAAATTTTAGTTTTTCAGCACTCGCAAAACCTACGGGGTACTTCCCGTGAACTCAGAAACTTGAAATTTGGCACGAAGCAACGTCATATAGCATAGACAATGGAAAAATTACAAAAAGTAGACATTTTTAATAAAATCACACATAAAAACATTTTTTTCAATTTTAAACTTACTACCTTTTTTCTCGTAAACGCGTGGAGATATTAAATTAAAATTCATGTCAAATACTCAGGGCTATAGGACCTTTCAGATGTAGCAAAACCAAACTTTTATGTCAACGCAATCAAAAGAAATAGCAATTTAAGTCGCATATTTTGAAACTGAGTACTCGCAAGAAACTCAAAACCTACAGGGTACTTCCCGTAAACTCAGAAACTTGAAACTTGGCACGAAGAAACTTCATATAGTACAGACAAAGGAAAAATTACGAAAAGTAGACATTTTTAGTAAAATCATACAATAAATATTTTTTTAAATTTTAAACTTACTACCTTTTTCCTCGTAAACGCGTAGAGGTATTAAATTGAAATTCATATCAAATACTCTGGTCTATAATACCTTTAAGTTGTAAAGGTTTGTACGGAACCCTCGGTGCGCGAGTCTGACTCGCACTTGGCCGGTTTTTTTTATTCTCACCGGCACTGATGAATAATTACTATATGAATCTATTTTATTTATACTACAAATACTACATTACACTTAATTTTCTTGCGCGCGAAAATAGTCGATCACTTGATGCTTTCTCGCTACCGCTGGCGGCTTAGTCGCGCGACAATGTAAGTCATGCTAGCAGGGCTGGTGCCGGATTCTAATTTTAAAATACATTAACAATACAATAACAACATAACCTATCTCAAACATAACTCCAACACACAACAAACAATCAACCAATATTGAAGTTGTATTGGAGTTGCGTTGGAATATTTCTCAAGCAAATTCTGATATTTCTGATTCAGATGTTTATGCCGTAGCTGTATTGCGTTGTTAATGCATTGGAGTTGTGTTGAAGTTGGATCGTGTCTATGCGTGTTTTAAAGTTAGAATACGGCCCCTGGTATTCACTAGATTAAAGTGAGTATGTAATTGCCATTTCTCATTCCCGTGAAGCGCGGTAGATCACACTGGAAACAGTAACCAGTTTGCTGTCAAAATTCAACATTTTAATAATACTTTTACAAATATACCTACTCGTAATGTCGGGTTTAAGAGTTTTTATTTCTAAAAAAGAAGATATTACAACTTCACTTACATGAGAAATCAATTTTTAACACAAAATACTTATACAATTTTATGCTACGACATGCAAAGAAAAAATATTTAATATAACTTAATGCAAGCTGCTTAATGTAAGCAAGTATAGCAGTTTTTTTTTATATATTTTCCTTTAACGTTTTATATTTGTTAACTGAATATACAAAATAAATGTTTATATATTTGTATAAAACAACCCCACGGTTGTTTGCACGGTTAAACCCACGTTCAATAATTGATTAATTCTATTTATATAAAACAACTGTATGTTACATAAATGATAATATTTATTTACTGCAAAACCCGTAATAAAATTATGGCTCAAATATTTGCGTCATCGTTAGTGCCTTTTCTATCATGTTATATTATATATATATATTTATTCATTTATTCCTTTTTATATGTATTTATATGCTCCACTATAAACAACACAATGATATAGAACTTGAATCAACATTAAGTTTATTGATGCATGCCTGTCTTCTATATGTTAAATACTACCCCACCCACTTCCAACTTCCAACTTTTTCCTCGATTCGATAAATATTACTTGCTGAATGACACTCTCACTGCCTTTACTGTTCTGAGCTATCTTCTGGCCCTGGGCTCCACGGAAGACCAGCGCTGTGGCATATCTATGCTAGAGCATATGCTGAGTGGTGACCTTTTGTAGCCTCTATTACGTACAGCATCAATATATTTAATAATGTCATTAAGCAATAGGTACTTAGTTTTAACTGTATAGTGAATAAGATTTTTATTTTTTATTTTCTACTTTTTGTAACTTATGTGGTGCTGTATGTGGATGGTTTCTGCAATAAATGTTTTTCTTTCTTTCTTTCTTTCTTTCATCGTTCATGAAGTGACGTAAAGCCCGCGTCCCGGTTTTAACCTACCTTGTTTTATTTAGAGAAGTACAGAACACTTTATAATACATTTATTACCGACCGCACCGAATATTTAGGCAAATTAAATGCTTTGAAATATATCGCCTTTCTGAAGGGTCTGTAAGCTTTTTTAAAATCGTCATTGTTGCATAAATATCAAGCAGTAAAAAAGAGGATAACACCCTAATAAAGTAATAAAAAATATTATTTTATTCTGTGACAAATATTAATCTTTTTGTCAATTTTTTATTGTATTTACATGTTTTTTCAAATATTAACCTAGCAATCTGGGTAAAACCTGACGTTTAATCCGTTAAGGACTTAAAAGGATGCTTGTTAGAAAATTTTGAACGATGTTATATCAAAGACAGACTCAGACATGTCCAGTAACGGTTAATGTTACATCCCAATTGTGACAGCGTTGTTACAGCGTGAAACTGGCGGTGTCACTGTCAATCTTGAGTGACGAAGTTAAATGTTCCTATCGCAGTACAAATGTGACGACAGCAAATTAATTCAACACACTGCTCACAAACGATGGCACTAGTTATCGTGTGGATAATCTTGTACTAAATGACAGTCATATGATAATTTCAATCACCTTATTATGTTATCTACAAACAATTATGTCATTCGTGATAAACAAGTCCATCATAGGCCTGCTGGAAATTCATAACGACATTTCCTGTTTCCCGTTACAGCAACTGTAGCAGTAACAATTGGAATGTAACCTTTATGTGTTACGTAACGTAGCGAGTGTATGTTTAACGAGCTTTTATAGGAAATGCCAGCGACATTAGCCCAATGGTTCGGATGTTGACGGTGTCGTTAATTAAGTTTGCTTCCCGTCAATTGTAGTAATTAACTTATACCGTGTCTAATGGAGGTCAATAAGTAAAGGGCGAATTTAGAAAATAAATATGTGATAGGTAGGTTTATATTAATCAGTTTGATTCCAATATAATATCTTTACAATACTTTTATATACGATAAATTAACACCTAATATCATAATAGGATTATTATCAAAAGTGATGCTGATAGGAAGTTACAGCGGGAGTGTGTAAAGGAGGAAACTTTATTTAATAACTCGCTTGAACCTTCGCAGTTATATTTTTAAATACGTAGACTTGACATACTCGTAGAAAAAAATACCCATAAAACTAAAACAAGAAAACTAAAGCTATTTGGAAATCGCTTTATTTGCTATTTATATTTGTAACGTAATGAGAGTATTAAATAGGAATTAGTAAAGGTCAAGTTTGTACATTTCGTGAACAACTGTATTTTAATAATAGCTAAGATGCGGCCGCGACCGCGGGACTAAATTTAATATTGATAAAGACGCAGCAGTGACAGATACTGATCGTCTTTTTTTGATCATTAGTTGGTTATCAAGTTCATGTGAAACAGTTATCAAAATGAGATTACTTCGCGACAATACCATACCTTACATTAAACGTATTTATTAACATAACAAATACGTAGTCAAGATAAAAACTATAAATTTGTCAACGCTACCTTGACACTGACAAAATTGTTAAATGTTTAAATAAAAATTGATTGAGAAATTAATGGCCTCCTAGCCTTGTCGGCAGTGACCATGCCTACGGATGTCCCGGGTTCGAATTCAGACCAGGGCATTTGTTTGTGTGTTTATCACGGATATTTGTTCCTGAGTTATGGACATTTCTATATATATGTATAAGTATGTGTTTATCTGTTACGTATGTGTAGCTGCGCCCACTTTAACCCACACGTATATAATAAAGCAGTGCTATTACAGCAGCCCTGTGTTTCATTCGTGTCCACCTATGCAACATGATCTATCTTAGTCGTCGCCTAGCACCCATAGTACAGTGCGTGAGCTGTGAAATGAATCTTCGTGTTTTACTGCTATCCTGCTCTCTTATTACATGTGGCCTAAATAGAGAGCAGGATAGCAGTAAAACCCGAAGATTCATTTCACAGCTCACGCACTGTACCTACATGCTTTGCTTAGTTTGAAGTTAGTTCGATCTGTAGAAGATTATCATTCAATTGAAATCAAGAACAAATTGTTTTCGTCGAATAAGCCTCCAAGTCACGTGTTTATTAGTTTCAGGAAACTATTGAAACAGTTGTAGAAGCACGAATTGGGTATTTCTACAGACGGGTTGTATAACAATTGTGAGCTTTAATAAATAAGTATCCAACTTGTGTAAAGGGAAAATCAATAAAATATCAGACAGCCGTATACAGACGGAGAGCTAGCCACGTCAGATATGACACAATAATGAGAGCGATGAAATCCCTTTCGTTAGTTCGCTATACTATGATTATTTCTAGATCTTGACATCTGACAGCTGTAAAGTGGTGGAGGTCAAAGAATGCAAATAACTTGAAGAAAACAAATCCTAGAGTTCTGGATTTAATGCACTATTATGGAAAATTATGTATTTCATTAGATTATATCATAGCCAGAAGTTTTTGTTGAAGGAAAGTAGTGTCAAATGATGTATGATGCAATTTATAGATGATCGCCTACTGTTTCTGTTTGCGCAATAATACCGCATGGACTTTGTTCTAATGTTAAAATATAGGCTCTGTCCTCTATAAATGACACAACTTCGGCAGTTTTTACCTATTTGGGTATTACTTTTTTCCTACTGAAAAACTTTGTTGGTCTGTCACTCTGACCTCCACCCATTAAAAGCTGCCAGATGCCCGGATTTAGCAATAAGGATGGTAAAGCAATCTAATTAGATAGGTTTTATTGCTCTCATTATTGTGTCATATCTGACGTGGCCAGCTCTTAGGCGAATACATTTAAGCCTTTATATCTACTTCTGTTATCAGATTCTAAATGGGAATTTTCAGAGTTTTACTCCACCCGTTTGCTTGTACAATCGCCATCAAATATATCGGAACGGCCAAGGTGGTCACAAATATCTTGTAACAGACCGACATCTGAAAACATCCAGCTACGCTGTAAGCATTAAATTATTTTGAACTATACCTTGTCTTTGACTTTGAAATAAAATCAATTTGCTACAATACGAAAATGAAGTGAGGGTAGCTTACAAAATTATGTTCCTTGATAGGTGACCTTTTTAATTTAGTCGTTGCCAGAGTCGTTCAGTTTCTCTATGGACAGATCTAAGCCTATTTTATAAACAAAATAAATGATTATTTACTTTTTTTATTGAAACGTAAAATAATAAAATTTACATAATTTTAGATTTATTTAAATGTTGGTTGTTTTAAGTTTGTTTTAGATTTGTCTTTAATCTATGGTTCACGATAGATTATAGAATAGCTCGGTAAAACACACGGGAAAGATGGGAACCAATCAGAATCAAGCTGAGTTAGTTGGACCAATCAAAATAAGAGTTGTTGAATGGAATGAGAAACGTTGGAATTATTTTGGGGGTTCTCATCTGAAGACATGAAAGTCGATATAAGGTTGTGGTAGGAAATATCTGGGCTTTTTCTTCAGCAGAGCGTCGCGTTTAACGGAGATCAGTGAGTTTAGGCTGTAAGGTGCAAATAGTGTTTGAGTTTGTTCACAGATCTGTTATCAAGAGAAATCCACGGCCCGCGCGCTTCTATGGTAACGAAGATGAGGGACCTTGTTGGAGCGCTGGAGACCATTGCATGAAGAATCTCGTGTTCCACGTGGCTCGCAAACATAAGCCACTACTAACTGTCTCGGTAAGAAATTTAGATTTATTCGGGTTTTAATATCAAGTGCGTATGACGGACTGTCGAGTTAATATTTACAGAATAGTGGGTAGTTTCGGATTGAAACGTGTTGAAATTTTAAGTTCGTTATTCAGCAGATAATCTGATAGTCTTATCGAGGCGTGTTTATTTAACCAAAATAAAAAGTAAAATCATTGGTTTATGTGTAGATTGCAGTTGGTGAGAATTTCAGTTCGTTATTAGGTACGTCTATCTATTTTGTTGTGTTTCGCCATTTCATTGAGTGAGTTAGTAATTAGTCAAATGTATAACAAAAGAATGTTGATTACGAGCAGAGATTTGATAGAAACCGGGAAAAGACTTAAAAACCTACAGGTATCTATAAAGGGCGTGCGAAGTGGGTATAGTTGAATATTATATTTAAAATGTAGGATAACAGTTTACTCGTATTGCATAGCATGGTGTCATTGAATTGGTGGTTGAATTATTTATAAAATTTGTAATCAGTTTTATCAGTATGAGTGGTTGTCCTTGTCATTTAACCAACTAAATAGGATGCATAATAGGAAGGTTAAATAATTCTAAGTGTATTGTGCGTCGGTGTGTATACGTAAATATTTTATGTGCAAATTTAAATTCATAGTAATGAGGTCATCAAGGTATTGATTCACGGGTTTTATTTATTCGTCGTTGCGCATTTATGTTAATATTTCGTATATGGTAAATAAAGGGGAAGGTATACGTTATCTAAATTATTGTTAGTAGAAACAGTTGGATGAGTAAATAGAATTTTAGGTCTTAATCATTAGCGGGTTCAGTTGAACTTGAAGGATTCACCGCGTCGAGCAGAATTCGAACTTGCGACCTTTCGGAACAGCGGTCCGATCGCTCTGACCGGCTGTGTCATCGACGCTTGCTCACCTCGGTGAATCTTTCTATCAAGTTCCTTCATTGCTTACGTCAGAGGGTTACGTATTTATCTAGTGTTCTTTAAAGTACGTTTCCTGAGTAGATAATTTATCAGGTTTCTCTAATTTAATATGATAATCCTATCATATTTAATCCATTTATTTATTCTATATAATTAACCGTCATTCATTCTCGAATTATATGCTTCAAGTAAATTAGTAGTTACCTTTGCATTAGTTTATTTTATAACGTTAACAATATTTATTCTTCGTTGTAGTTAAAGTTTAGTTTCAGTCTTGATAAATAAGTAATTCTACATATTCCACAATAGGGCGTAAAATTAGTAAGCCAACTATGGGAAAATACGTTTTGTTAATCCCTGGTTATTTCTCAAATTCCCGGTTACATCGGCTGAGAGGGCGCCTTCACCGTAAACTTCTGAAGGATCGTTGCCGCAGCGTGAGCGCTTCGGTGGCGGGATGCAGCTTCGGGCGTACAGATCTTCGGCCTGTCCAGTTGGACCCATCTTGAAGCCTTGACGAGCACTTCAGGGAGCTGTCAGCAGAGCTGTTCCGGACCAAGGCAATCTATTGCGAGACTTCGGCGCCATTGCGAAGAGTCAATCCATCCAGCAGAAGTCAGTCCTCCAGGTGTGTTGTTTTTGATTTATTGCTTTATGCTCATTTTCATTTGTGCCGTATTACTTTATTATCTTTCAGTGAAATTAGTATTCACCAGCATATTTGAACATTAGTGTGCGTTATGCCGCCGTAATAAAATTCTACTAAGGTTCGATAAATTGAATATGATGGTATATGCATTGATTTCGTTTAATCACTATAATGGGTAATTACATTTCCTATCTAGTCAAGGTGATGGCTTGCAGGTGCACATGGAAGCTAGTACCATGTTAGTTGTGTAACATATTGGTTAATCAATGTTCTCTATGTCTTGCATGCAAATACCATTGTACATTTCCAAGTAATGATTACGTTAAAGGTTTCTACCGCTTATTCAAATAAATAAACAATATCGAGCAGATTGTTGCTCAATATACGGCTAAATAATTTAAGTGGTTAAATCCACGTAATTATAAACAGTAAATTATAAAGATATTTACTTTACCTTTTCTTGACGGTGTTTGTTAAACACTGATTGAGAAATCTTTATTACTTATAGAGTCAAATAGTGAAAATTATGATTAGGTTGCCCAATAAATAAATGTAGATACTTTGAAAAGTTCAATATTTAATACAATTGGCTACCTGCCTAAAAAAAATACATATATATATATATATATACCAGAACAGCGGGCGACTATCCTGAGCAAACTCCAGAGGCTAGAAGTATCAGCCGTCTCCCATCGTGAGCTGATCACAGCCAGTACAGCGGGCGGCTATCCTGAGCAAACCCCAGAGGCCAGAAGCAGCAGCCCGTGATGATGCTTCTCCGCGTGGCCACGTATGGAGATATACGAAAAGCGTTCTTGTGAGTTAGTTCCATACTTCTCTTTATTACACCGACGGGTGACAAAATAAGTTTAACGTTAAGCGTCAGCGAGGTTCCATGCTAGTACGGTTTCTAAGTACTTAGTACAGTTACAAAATATCCAATTTTGGAGTTTACTTAAATAAGAGATTGATATTTATAAATGTAGACGTTCTATACCAATAAATAAGGCTTTATTGTGTTTGATTCAACCATATTTGAATGACATGCAACTTACCTAGTAATTTATATCTGATTGTTGCGATTTCATAATGTGAGGATACACGAGTACGAAGGACTTATAATATATACATACTTCATGTTGACGTTTACTCTTATCATCTAGATTTAACAATACATTTTATTTAAGTATTAACGCTACTGTTAACGAAGTTGACATATTCAATAAACTATTAGTAGAATATATAAGTCCTAAGTTACTCGTAATTCCTTTCCACTGATTTAGTTCAGTTGTTGGTTATTTGTAAATCACACGATCTTTCCACTGAAGGAATAGATAATACTTTATGTTGCACTAGTTAAATGATACTTGAAGTCACAATGGTTTTAATCCTCATATATGCCTTGATTTTGGTATGTAGCTCGGATTGCGTGAATCGCAAATGATTTGTAAATCACACGATCTTTCCACTGAAGGAATAGATAATACTTTATGTTGCACTAGTTAAATGATACTTGAAGTCACAATGGTTTTAATCCTCATATATGCCTTGATTTTGGTATGTAGCTCGGATTGCGTGAATCGCAAATGATTTGTAAATCACACGATCTTTCCACTGAAGGAATAGATAATACTTTATGTTGCACTAGTTAAATGATACTTGAAGTCACAATGGTTTTAATCCTCATATATGCCTTGATTTTGGTATGTAGCTCGGATTGCGTGAATCGCAATTCCCATGGATATCATTTACAAAATGCTATTGTTGACATACATACAGATTGGTCATACAAATAAAATTCATATTTATATATTGATTTTATATCATTAAGAATATAGACCGATAGTAATATAGTCAACAGCACCTTTCCATTTATATACTAAAATGTGTATATATATATAAATTATACACTATATTTATTTATAAAATCGTAGTCGTTGGGAACCTGTCACAATGGATATTATTTCAATAGTGATTGTTCCAACGATGAGGTAGTTATAATTGGAAGTGTCTACAAGTTATAAAGACTCCTTCCAGTTATGACGAAAGGTACTTGGTAACAAAGGTAACGGTATCACCCAAAACTATTTATTAATAATTATGCTAAGCAATGGTTTTGTTCCAAGTTGATGGAGTACGCACCTGTGTTTTATTATAGGGCCTGACCGTGCTTTCAACAGTAGTCTTTTGCTTAGTAGAGAGTCACTATAGTGAACTTTGAAAAGGGCAATCTTTGTGGCTGGGATCTTTTTCCCACCAAAATAGACCACTTGAATAGATCTTGTATGTATGATTCATACAAGTGTTATGTTTTACATAAGGGGGTGCGCCTTTTAATTAAATCCAGAGAGATAGACTTCTTAAATGAGTCTTGTTAGATTTATATATGAAGTATATTTACAACAGGGTTATAACTATCACTCGCAGCCTCCCACCTAGGAGACGTCTGTGTTGTTGTTTGCCGATTGTAAGCTGTTAAAGACTCCAATATATATAAATATATAAAGATTTATCTAACATATTATATGGATGAGATGGTTTACATTGGAGTCAACAACGACCTAGACTGACTGCTTGATTCTACTGTGAGAGGACTAGTCATTGCTGGGTTTTTCTAATGTTAAGCTCAGTTATGCAGTCAATCTAGTTTATAAGTACAAACTATTAGTATGATTCAACTTGGACATAAACCCTTATTGTAAATGCTAAGCAATTTGATTACATTATTGGGTAAAAGGTAACAAACCCTAATCCAACTGGCTTATAAAATGAAATAATAGTTGTGTTCATACTTATTTCGAATAACAAATACAATAGAATGGCTGGTTTCATAATATTAGAGGCTGCCCTCACATTATTGACGTGTTTATGGCCGTGCTGGGTGCTATTGTCTATCAACTAACTAGAATAAGCCTCTGTGTCTGAACATACTCGTAATTCTTATCCACACGTGAGATGTTCCAATATGCAAGTCGGGCTGGTTGGTTGTGCATGTATGCTTGATAGGGCCGGGTTAACCTAAGATAATGTAGACGAATGCAAGTCCAATTTATAAAGGGCTAACCCATTAGGGTATGCATGTCCAATGATAGGGCCTACCTGAGGGATTTGCTAATCAGCATTCCCATTAGGGTCTGCATGTTCATCACCTGAGGGTTACGCATTCGTATACAAGTCTAAAAGACGTTTATCTTATGGTTCTGCATGGAATAACTCACGTTGGGACCTTTTGTGTAGACATAGCTTAGCCTAAAGTATCGGCGTATGCTCGGTAATTTTATGAGCTATAAAAAGTAGCCTTATAATTGACTGCAATCATCTATTCTATTTTAATGATAATCTTGATTAATATTAAGATTTTAATGAGCCAGAGTTCCACTATCCTATTCCCATATATATATATTATGACATATCATATTATGATCACATTATTAATATTACAATCTTTTAATAAAATTACATCAATCATTATAAAATAATATAATTAGCTTTTATGTTTAACTTATTACAGGTTTTACTATTACAGGTTTTACTGTATAAAGGAAAATCCTTCTGTTTTACCGTATATACAGTAGTATACAGTGTATACAGTAATTTCAATATTTTGCTTTATTCAAATCAACAATAGCATTATGTATGGAGTAGGTATGTTTCACAATAGTAGTTAAATATAATTGTGATGTTAAATATTGAGGAGGTTATAATACTTGTTTTAAAAGTTTGTAGGTTAATGTAGGATATTTTAAACCAAATTTTATTTGTTTTATGTAACATTGGTTTGAATTTCTGGTTTTCTGTGTTTGTTTGAGCATTGTTCAGATTTAATTCTGTTGTTTAGCGTTTCTCACACCTCAGGAGACCTTGGTTATTACTTATCATAATGTAGTCCAATATGTACCACTAGACAATTGTGCCATTATTTTATATTTTTTATAAATTGTGTGTCTTTAATCTTTACAAAATTCATTAAGTATGTGTGCAGGTTAAACTTGGGCGTCAGAGTTTTTTTTCACCGCTATAGTTTTTCTCTGGCATATTTTGGCCCTTGAACTGTAGCGGTATATCTAATGTGACCTAACGGATACATTAGATATAATAGTTTATAGAGTCATTTAACTTTCCATTAACAGTAATTTCTTATTACTTGAATAAATTTTCTTATTAACTTATATGTTGTTTAAATCGTATTATTTCCCTTGGTGATAACATCCTCGCTTTCAAAGAAAAGTTTCAATTAATTTCAAGCTTTAGGTAGGTTCAGCTTTAAAATATTACTGGTTAGTATAGGTGAGTTTTTACAATCTGAACAACGCCTCTATTGTCATGGGGATAAAGTGCCTGTTCAGATATTTTTGAGTACCCTGGCCGCTCCGTCGACAGTCGAGTTCATAAATATAATTATGAGCATTCCCAAGGCTTCAAAAATAAATGTACATAGAAAAGTACATATACATGTAAACAAATTTGTTAATCAAAAATAATATACTTACGTATTACGCGTAATTTTAATCAGAGGACTTTATTAATATGACGGGTGATATATGTATATATTTTTGATGAACAATTTGTTCAGATGTACGTTTATTTTTGAAGCTTTGGGAATGTTAATATATTTATGAACTCGGCTGTACAGTCGCCATCAAATATGGGAGCGGCCAAGGTACTCAAAAATATCTGAATGTGCACATTATTGCCTTGACAATAGATTCATTATTCAGATATTTGTGACCACCTTGACCGCTCCGATATATCTGTTGGTGACTGCACATCACGGGTATTATATTAAGAAACTATGCGATGAAGGTATTGATTGCATTATTGTCTTTTTTGAGCCACTACACACACTATCAAACTCAAAAGTAGGTGCCGGATTCTAATTTTAAAATACATTAACAATACAATAAGAACACAATCTATTTCAAACATAACTCCAACACACAACAAACAATCAACCAGTATTGAAGTTGTATTGGAGTTGCGTTGGAATATTTCTCAAGCAAATTCTGATATTTCTGATTCAGATGTTTATGCCGTAGCTGTATTGCGTTGTTGTATTGAAGTTGGATCGTGTCTATACGTGTTTTAAAGTTAGAATACGGCCCCAGGTAGTTATATATGTATATGGTTGGCTATGCACGTGGCAGATTTATTTTGTTTTCGTTGTTAGGAAAAAGATTCTCTTTAAGTACGAGTATCTATTGTGTTTTTATTGCACTACTAATTACACAGAGCGCTAGCAAAATAAGTAATAGTCTTTGCCATAAAACAAAAATAATGAAAACTTATGGAGTCTGTATGCAGAAGCTAAAGAGGCGCGAAATCTTTTTGCTGGAATCGAGGTGCTTTAAAGTGAATTTAACATGTATACTAATTTCAATAGAATCAGCCTATAGAATGAGACGAAGCACGGGTGAAAACTCATTTTTAATGAGCTAAAGGCATAGAGTAATTAACCCAAGACCCCGCATAGCCGGGAGACCCCCGCTGCCACGCTCGAAGTAAATTCACTCTATAGTGAGACACTAATATTGGAAGTGACAGTAAACATAGTAGGTCTCCATGACAACCATTAAAGTCTGACTCTCTCTTACGCCCCATGGAAGAATCTTGCGTTCCCATTGCGAGTTCCCCTCCCGCACCCCTTCTTTTTGGCAGCTTAGGTTTCAAAAAAATAACGCGCTAAGCGGAGTATAGAGATATCTTGTATATCGTTAAAGGGGATGCATTCTCCACAGATTTTAATATTTTTGCTTTCTAAATGAATAGCTAAAGTTGCAGTTTGGCTCTGTACCAAAAGGGTGTACCCATGGACCACCATAACGTTCCATTTATTTACCCTAATTTATCTTGGAAATGGTGAAGAATATTTTGAAACACACAACGCAAATAAATAACGGATGGTTAGGGCTTAACGAGGTAAGGAACTAAGGGTGAGGACCGACCACATTACGTGATGTATGTGATGCGTTTTGTTCTTATAATAGCGACCCGCCCCGGCTTCGCACGGGATAAAAAAATGGTTATTGTTGGTTATCCCTATCTGGTAATAGACATATACCATCGCGGACTTTTTTGTAGACCTTTTTAAGATGTACAATACTATATCACATTATTTTGATCTATCTCGCAGGGTTCAGCCAGCGTTTGCAATGTAAGCGCAAAAAAAGTGTTATTTACGACATCACATTAGAAACCTCTAGTATTATCAGTGTTACTCTACTATATTTTGCATGTATTATGTACTAGCTGTACCCGCGGCTTCGCTCGCGTGTGTGGGAGGTTTTGTCATTTTCATTTACTATCCAGGCCATTGTGTAGAATTTACGCGTTCTACATATAAATATCTATCAAAATTTATTAGTTCATCCGTGATAAAGATAACTGACTAAAAGGCGTGCGTCGAGACCTGCGAATGGTAATGGCCGAGTTCCTGCAGGAGAACATGCTACGAACAGAGGGCCAAACGCTGAAGGTATGAGCGCTAGATAGCATGTGAGCGCAACGTCCCAGCGAAAACTACTTTGCAGCAGCAGGCCAAAATCTAATAAGGTCAAAGGCAGCAAGAATTATTTCAGCAGGAGCATGAAAGGATCCCCACAAAACTCAATGGTCAAGTTTTTTGGTGAACCCGAACGCCTAAGCCATGACGCGGTGAGCGGAAATATCGCGAAATCAATAGGGCGCGTACCGCGCAGCGAGAATTGCTTCAGCAGAAGCAGCATGTCAGGGACCGGACATAACTCAATGGCGAAGTGTCTTAGCGAACTCGAAGGCTGCGGACTCGAGGGTGAGCGGAAATGTATGTGAAAGTCAAAGGCCGAGTACCGCGTAAGGTCCAGGCTCGGAACATCGCAGCGAGAACTTCTCCAACATCATCATGACAGGGACTGGACATTACTTAAAGGCGAAGTGTCTAAGCGAACCCGAGGGCCGTGGCTCGAGGGTGAGCGGCAACGTCTGAGAAAGCCAAAGGCCGAGTACCATATAGGGCCCAGGTCAGCAGCAGTACCATGACAGGGACGGGACAAATCTCAATGGTGAAGTGTCTTTAGGCCCGAGGATGAGTGGCAATATCTGCGAAAGCCATAGGCCGAGTACAGCGTAGGCCCAAGCTCGGAGCGTCGCAGCGAAAATTTCTCCAGCAGCAGCAACATGATATAATCCGGACAAAACTCAATGGCGAAGAATATCAGCTAATCTGAGTGCCGGAGGCCCGAAGGTGAGCGGAAATGTCTGCGAAATCCATAGGCCGAGTACCGCTTAGGCCCAGGCCCGGAGCGTCGCAGCGAGAATTTATTCAGCAGCAGCGGGCAGCATGACAGAATCCGGACAAAACTCAATGGCGAAGAGTATAAGCAAATCTGAGGGCCGGAGGCCCGATGGTGAGCGGCAATGTTTGCGAAAGCCATGGGCCCAGAGCGTCGCAGCGAGAATTTCTTCAGCAGCAGCGTGACAGCTAGCAGCTAGTAATTGCTAGATTCATGACTACCCTTTTTATTGCAATCAGCTGTTAAAGCGAGATAAAACATGTTGCTCTCACAAACGGTACAATTTTTGCTGTTGGGTAAATCGAAATGGATAAATCTTAACTACCTATTTTATTTGTTTTTACGTATATTGTAAGTAGGTTTCATGTATTGATAAATATATTATTTTTACGCTGAGAATAAAGTACCTCCAAAGTATTAATAGATCACAATTATATGTCCGGATATTTACAATTTCCAAAACGAAGTAACACGTTTTAAAAATATTTAACCCACAATTCTTAAATTGGGAAAGCATTTAAAAATCCATGGTTTAAACCTCGACGGAACGCAACAGACCGAATCGCTTACTTTAATCTAAAGACGTCCTTAAATAATGTTTGTATACAGTATACAGGTTACCTTACAGCGCCATCTGTGACCACTTTTGTGAACATTTTTTATGAAAATTATGTTTTTAATAAGCAGAATAAAAACTAACCTATACCTATATGTTGCTCCGGGGTATAAACTGTTACTATAAAAAAATTCGTACAATTCTGTGCAGTAGTTTTTACGTAGTGCGCGGACAAATTCACAGACAGACAGACAAGAATTCCAAAAATCACTGAAATGTATTCAGTCAACGTTTCTAAGACTCCCCGAATAAGTTTTTCTAAAATATCTTCAATGTACATTTTTTTTCTCCTTGCGCGCTTATTATATGTATAGATGATGGATGGGCATTAAAATACGAGTGTGGTTTTATGAAACAAACGAAGTGATTTTCATAATAATATCACACGAGTGTTTTAATATGTGCACTCCTGACGAACGGTTATGAAATTTCATACATTATTGTAATGTTCGAAATTTGAATGTAAATCGATACTGATGTGATCGATACATCGATACTGTAAATTATTCTTTACAACGCACCTCAGATACAGGTTTCTTTATATAGGCCATTAGTTGATCGTTTCTGAACATATTATAGGAAATTTATGATATGGATGTAGATAAAAATATTTAATTATCTAATGGGCTTACTACCACCGTACCACCCACTCCACTAGTTTACACTGACGTATAATATGTAAAAATTAAAATACTTTCTTTCTGCATGTTTCTTTAATTTGAGTAACTAATTTTAATAGGGAAGATGCAGCTATAATATTTACCATTATTTTGTAAACAAAATATTGAAACAACGTAAAATATTAACTATTAAAACGTTTTTACTTTAGTTTATACTAATTTCAAACAATAATTACGATTTGAAGTAATGCGAAACGGCACGTATTTAAATCCACCAATCAGCGTCTGGTGACGTCACTCCTGTTGTGACAACTATGGATGGTATAGTAAAGGATGACAATCTCATATGGCGGAACAGTCAAAAAAGTGTCCAGCTGTAAGCAGTAAATAACAGTTCCAAATCCCTCCAAAAAGTGCGCTGGTATAGCTAGAGAGTATATAATGAACTTAGCAGTTTTCTGACGAAATGAAGTGCGCTGCATGTGATTGACCGTGGATGAGTTGCGTTGGAGATTTCAAAATTTAGGTCACTAGAGTAAGCAAAAAAACCTTAACCTTACCTAAAATAACTATAAATTGAATATGCTGTGTGTTTTTCCTCTCTGAAGATATTTATTTTTAAATATGTACGGATGTTTACATTTTAATATCAAAAAACATAATATACACAATAACAAGTTTAGTATCCGTAATAAACCCACAAATAAATGTCCTGACAAGGATTCGAATCTGGGGCCCTCTGCTTCGTAGGCAGGGTCACTACCGACCGGACCAGACTCCCTAGTTACTATCTTTGTAGCTTTTGTGGCGCCACGATTTTAACGCCTTTTGACGGACACTTTTGAACATAGATATTGTTATCCTTACCTTCTACCATCCATAGAACCAGGGATGAACAAATATGGCGACTATGGCGAGTGACACTGACACACATGAGTGACGTCACAGGCACTGTAGATCCGTTTAGGCGCGAAAATTTAAATTGTCAGTTTGTAACAGCAATTTTTGACCATAAATTATAGTATTTTAATTTTTTTATACACTTGTGGTCTATTCTACGTGCAATTCTTTTAAATGAAAGCAAAAATGAAAATATTGCATCTTGCATTAAACTTTAGTGTAAAAACCGCGAAACAGTTTGAGTGTCGTTGCACAATGGTTATTGGTGCATAAATATTTTGTGTGTCTGTCTTTTAATGTTTTTTTCAATGCATTGTTTATAATAGAAAAAAATCAAATAATATTCTACAAATGTGCCATTATAATATAAAAAAAAAAAACAAATCTTATTCTACTTTTTTTGAAGCGTGCTCAAGGATTCCGGTAACTTAACAATTTTGATCGCCGGTTCGTACTTTATTCTAAATATTAAAATCTTATGGTATTTTTTTGTTTCAGAAAAACTGATATTTTATCGGACCGAATCTCATAAATAGGTATTGGATGAAAAATAGTCAAGATATCGTCTAACAAACATGGGACATCTACTTATGTACAAACATGAAAAGTGCACACACATCACATGGCCCGAAGACCTCGCTTCGTTCTGTCGATAATATAACACAACATCATAAAGATTAGTCGTCGAGCTTTGGGCAGTTGACTTAGTATTTAAACATACATCCGTAGACTGGAATAACCCGACAGATCTTAACCAAGAATTTCTAAGACCAAAAGAAGGAAAAAATATTATGTGACTTTAGGTCAATTTCGCCAAAAAAAATATTTTCTTTTCGTTTTTTTTCCATCTTTTGAATGTTTATTGCACATGAAAAGCAAATGTTAATAATAAAATTATCGCCTAAAACAAATTGGTACCTTTTTTTTGTAAAAATTTAGTTTCTGCAAAGTTTTCCTTGTCACTTTGATATCTGTCAATAAGGACGTGTAAACTACATATGTCCAATAGTAGCAACAACGCCATTAGAAAGGCGTTTTGTGATGAGTTAAAATAAAGTTTTTTAAAATTGGTATTAACTCTGAAACTAGGCGTATTAGTATCTAAATATGATCAGGAATACACTGTTAAAATCTGTCTAGTTATATGGGCCCACGGTGTATACATGAAGTATTACTGAACCACAATTTTATTTATTTATCGTATGGCGGTTACACACTGGTTAGCAAATAATTTCTACATTTAAAATTTACAATTGTGCAGATATAAGCTCGCATCTTTTGTCAGTTGTTTAAAGTCCTCAGCTGGTCCTTTGTATTTGGTGATGGGGCACTCGTATACTATGTGGTGTATGGTCTGTTCCGGATCTCCACACTCACACGCTGCCGAGTCGCTCCACCCCCACTTCTGCCAAAGGTACGCACAGTTACCGACACCAGTTCTCAGACGGTTGAGTCTCCACCGTATTTGTCGACTTTCATTAAACCCTTTGGGTCGCTCCTGTGTATTCAGTTCAAAGATGGTGTTGTCTGCACTATGTTGGGCTTCCCATTCTTCCATCCACGCTTGGCTATCCTTCCATGTTGGGTTGTAGGTATGAAAGGTTTTAGCTCGTGGGTTTCGGGACTTAAGTCGGGTGTTTTTTACACTATCCAGGTCTTCATGTATTGGCAGTGAAGAATTACCGGACATTTTAGCAAGTTCTCGTGCTAGGCATTTTTGTCTTCGGATATCCGGTGGTGCAATGTGGCTGAGGGCCGGCAATCAGTAAACGGGTGTTGGCGTTATGCAGCCCGAAATTATCCTCATCGTGTGATTAAGTTCAACGTCTACTCTGGCCACGTGTGCACTGTTCATCCATACGGGTGCACAGTATTCCGCCGTCGAGTAGACGAGGGCCATAGCGGTTGTTTTCAAGCAGGAAGCGCTGACACCCCATGATGTTCCTGTAAGTTTCTGGACTATGTTGTTTCTAGTCTTTAACTTTCCAGCCAGTTTTTCAAGGTGGTTCTTATACGTCAGACTGCTATCAATGGTTACACCAAGGTATTTAGGGCAGACATTATGACGTAAGGTTGTACCTCTAAACCCCACCTTAAGCTCTTTGTTCGCTAGCCTGTTCGATAGATGGAAACAGCAGACCTCTGTTTTGCTAGCATTTGGGCGCAGACGCCAGTGCTGGAAATATTCGTCCAGGCCTCTAGGTCTCTTTCCAAAATCACTTCTGTTGTTTCCATACTTTTGTTCTGAGTTACTAAGGCCAAGTCATCAGCATACCCGAACTTGCGCGAGGTCGTGGCTGGTAAATCGTATATGTAGAGGTTGAAGAGCAGGGGAGCGAGCACGGAACCCTGTGGCAAACCATTATTTAAAATTCTCGTTTTACTCGACTGTTGGTCCAGGTGTACTTGAAACGGCCTGTTTGTGAGAGAATCTTCAATCACCTTAAATATCTTCAGACATGGGACAGCTTTCAGGAGTTTATAGAGTAGACCCTGACGCCATACAGTGTCGTATGCAGCTGTGAGGTCTATGAAGACTGCTGAAGACTTTGTTCCAAATTGGAAGCCAGCCTCGATATGTGTAGTCAGGGCGAGGACCTGGTCACAGCAGTTCCGTTTCGGTCTGAAACCAGCTTGCTCGTGAGGAATTTTCGAGAGAATAGTGTCCGATATACGGTTGTAGATCAGACGCTCCAGTAACTTGTAAACAACGCTGAGTAGGGCTATAGGCCTGTAGCTGTCTGCTCTGTCAGCGGGCTTTTCTGGCTTAAGTAGAGCAATGATTTTTGAAAACTTCATTTTGGGCAGTATTTTTCCCAGTTGGATTATGTTTGTATAGAATACCGCTAGCCATGACTGGGTCCGTGGGCCAAAATGCTTTAGGAACTCGGGGAAAATTCCATCTTCTCCGCATGCCTTGTTAATGGTGATATGTTCAATTGCGGATTTTATCTCTAGTATGGTTATAGGGCCACTATATTTGTCATTTGGGTGGCTTGGGATTTTATGGCTTTCAGCTTTTTGCGAGTTTCGCGAGTGTGAAGTTTGTGACTCGGGGCTTTCGAGAGTTCTACTATCCGACTTCCAATAGCATTTGGGCTGGCTTTCGGGCTACATTTTTGTGACGTCTGCCCAGTAGTTAACCTTCGCAAAAGGTGCCACGCCTTACGGCTCGAGTGTGTGAAATTCATTTTCCCGACTGTCTCTTCCCATTTTGCTTTACGGGCTTCATCCAGGGACCTTATAAGTTGGTGGGAAGTATTTCTATCGCCCGTTTCTTGACATTCCTCCCAGAGCTCCTACTGAACTGAACCACAATAAAATACGAAAAGAATACGATTCAAAGCTGTCAACCATGTCAAAGTAATCATGTCATACTAATTCTGACGTAATTATAGGGTAGCTCTGTCAACTCTAATTCTATTCTAATCGCAGTTCTATTATAGATAACGACACGGTCGCCAATAAAAACTCGTTTTTTGTTTCGGTAAACGAATTCTTATTTCGCAGTTAGCGAGTTATTTCTGTCACACAATTTCTACTTGATCATTTGTATTGATTACGCTAGCCTTCATGCCATTCGTTGATATTGTAGCAAAACGATTCCACGCCTATCGTATAGAACCACTATTCACGACAATATTAGTTTATTCAGGTCCCTAAGTAAGCTCTAATGTGGGTTAAGTGTAGCTACGAGGCCTGATGGCTCCGATATGGACCCTATAAGTTTTAATGTTACTGGTTTTCTTTGCAAACGACCATTTCTGATAGAAAACAACATTTTTTATCCTTGTGAATATTGGTAGTAAAATATAACTACTTATATACTGTAAGGGTTGTTTTATTATTTATGACTAGTTTTGGTAAACGGGTGATGACACTATGAATGTTAAAGTAGGTAATTTCGGGATCTACCGAGGACATAATAGAAAAATGACTTTTATATCGCAATTATAAAACATTAAGACCGTTACGTTGTAAGTCATTATTAGTGTGGCATTTTTAAAACACATCTTCATGTTTCATCTATATCAGGTTTAAAATACATAAACAATAAATTAAAAACACAATCTAACTCAAACATAACTCCAACACACAACAAATAATCAAACAATATTGAAGTTGTGTTGGAATTGTATCCGGATAATTTTCAAGCTAATTATGACATTTCTGATTTAGACGTGTTTTAAAGTTAGAATACGGCTCCTGTGCAAAATAAATAAAATTCATTTTAAATGACCTTTTATACAGGATGTAACAAAAATACTGGTGATCCGTATCCGGGCATAATTGGTATCATATTGCGAGTAAGAAAAAGTAGGGGACATTTTTTTTGGACGCAAAAAAAAAATATTTTTGTATGGGACACGTCGTCCCAGCCGGCCAACCCTCCATAAAAAATATTTTTTTTTTTCGCGAAAAAATTTTTTTTCCTTATTTTTTTATAATTAGAATACGATACTAATTAAGCCCTTAAAAGGGTCACCAGTATTTCTGTTATACCTTGTATAATATTACGCAATAAAATGTATACTTGGGTGCCCTTCAGATAAAACGAGGCAAAGTTAGGCGTGGGCAATGTTAAACAATTTTAACTATAAAACTTTCGTGCATATTACTTTCGTACTTTCTAACATATTAAAATATTTATAACTGGTTACTCACGTCATTTCAATCGACTTAAATGAAGTAAGTAACCCGTTATAAATATTTTTAAATGTTAAACAAGTTTACGGTATGTAAAACTAGGATATAAGAGTATAGCTAGGACAGGAGTTACGAAACTAGTTTCATTTGTGCACGTATTAATTTCCCCTCGTCACGTGGGCGCTGCAGGCGGTCGTTATTTTCCGTAGCCCTACAAACGACGATCACACGATTGCAGCTCCACCAATCCCACCATGCGTAATTGCATTCCACAAGGACCACGGATAAAACGCTCCAAGTGACGCTTGATACTCTCACCGACCGCCATACGAAGGTTTGGGTCGATTGGAGCGTTTTTTCGTAGCCAAAACGTAACAGCCCTAATACCTGTTTAAACCCTGGGACGCTTAGTACCGTATCCATCCCGACCATTTGGACTTTTATTTACGATTTCAAGGTCACTTTTTCAAAAGCAAAATTTTGACAGTAGCATCCCATGGGTTAAGAGTCCGGTAACGAATTGAAAATATAAAACGCTAATAATGAAATAACGAACATGAATTGCATTTGATAAGATAGTTTGAAGTCTTGTAGTCGCAAAATAGTACATTACTTACCTAGGGCTGTAAAAAAAAGAAAGCCCGAAATCGCAGGTATTTGGGACCCGAGCCGCAGGCGAGGGTTGTAAATATGCGATAGAGGGCTTTCTTTTTTACTGCCCGTGGTGAGTACACAATTTTACGTCCCCACCTGGCCATAATGCGAGTTTTACCGTAAGCGTAGCGAGCGGTAAAACTCACATTATGGCCAGGTGTGACGTAAAAGTACTTTTGGTCTATATATATACATATATATACCCGAAAACTCAATTCATCTCGTACCGAGCTTGTTTAATGAGCTTGATGTTTCGTGCAAACTTGTCGCTGGATTTCCTATTATTATATTTCGTATCCTCTTATATATTTTATATTATATGATTAAAGCATAGAGTGAAATTGATTTCTACTATTTTATTATTATGATTATGAAATTATGAAGTTATTTTAATACAAACCCAAAAATATCACCTGAACTTCAGCAATTTTTCTTAGAATTGCGCTAGCTAAACAAACATACTCTTGCTTAAAAAATGAAAAAAAAAAGTTTGTATATAAGTTTATATACAAAGGAAAAAGTGACCTAGGCCTCCGGTGCCCAGGGTTGGGATCGAATCAGCGTAGAAACGTTTTGTTACTTACAGCAAAATAGTATCATAAAGTTGAGCAAAATATAAAAAAACTTTACCGAACTCTTAACGAAAAAAAATTAAGTATGAAAAGTAAAGACGCTTGAATCAAAATAGCTCGGATTATGACACTGTCGGGCGGAGGCGGGTCCATATGCAAGATATAATTTGCGACCGGTCGCTGCTTGCGATGGGTCTGTCTCTATGGTAACTACCTGTCCGGTAGTTAACATGGTGAAGGGTCTCGGGGGGAGCTCACAGTTGCCGAGAACCCCGAGGCAAAACTGGTTGTGCTCCTTCCCGAGGTTACTGCCTGTTAACTGCCTGGTTCTAGCGTAGAAACAGGCAGAACGGAAACAACCAGTTGAGCCACTTCGGGGCGCATTTGCAAAGGGTCGAATGTCATATTCGAGAATCGGTGGCGACATCCGTATGCCGCTGTCGAGGACCGAGTATGGTAGGTGACTCAGTGCAAAAACGCCTTGCCTAGGAATCCCAACACATCCCTATCCCTCAGATGGGTCATTAGTTGTCGGGTCCCTGCCTGCCTGCCTTCGTGTGCGCGTCCCTGGGGAATCGACTGCTGTTAATCCATCGGTCAAGTCTTTCGGGGGCGGTTCCATGGAGGAAGGGTGGCGGGAGCTCGTGAATAATGACCTATATCCTTTATAATCAGCCGTAAGCGATGACGTGGCATGTCGCAGCGGGCTCTCCATCCACAAAGAAGGATGGTTAGCGGTAGAATGCCACCCGCGTGTTTGTGCCGTGCGCGGGGACCCGTACGGGTGGAGAAGGAGATCCTGGGAGTGGGTTTTTCGAAGCGGGGATCTGCGGTCATTATCCCCGTTAGACGAAACTCCTTTGGCTCTAGATTCATCTCACACGGGAGGTCCTGAACTAGCCAGTCAGGATCAATCGGCTGTCGTGTCCAGTCTGATGGCCACATGGTGAGTGTCCTGGGGTGTGGGGTGCATAATCGGCGGAGCACGATTCCTGAGTCGGCTGTGGGAGTTGACGATGGTTTTGGCACCGTGCGGATTCATGCATAACACACTTTTGGGGCACTATTTTAGTCTGGTATCCCTGGTGCGTCAAAGCACCCCCAAATGTGAGGGCTCCGAGGAGGGTGGGGAGCCAGCCTAATGAAAATTTTCAATTGAGGTATTATGGACACACATTTACCTAAAACGACGGAAGGGAGAAATGCCGGACCCTTAAGGGATGAGGCTATGGCACAGAGCGCAAAAGCGGGACCAGCGGGTCGTGTACCTGTTCGGAACAGGAACGCGGGAGCTGGGAAAGCTATAGGGTCTGGTAGGACTGACGCGGCGTATACCGCAACGGACAGGCGCTGGGGTGGAGCAACCAGTTCCAAAGGTACCGTCCAACCTTTTCCCTCAGGGTTGAAAAGTGGACACGCTCAGCAAGCTCCCTTAGGGAAGCCGACTGGTGCAGGTACTGGAGGAATGGGGGGCGGAACTGCAGCCACCTGTGATAGGCGGGCAGGAGCACCGCTTCCAAATCCTGCTGGAGCGGCACCGGTCGCCCTTGATAGCGTGGCCAACCCCCAGGGTTCGGACTCGCAGTCGGGTGGAGGAGCTGCTCTTACCAGGAGGCAGAAGAGGCGTGCTAAACTGCGAGCAAGGGTGGGAGCACAAAATGATGTGCCCACAGCGAGGGTTGAAGCAACCCAGAAGAAGAGGCCATTGAGAGAGAGTGGCGAATCTTCCCTGCTCGCTGGCGACCACAAGAGACCGAAGGTCGGTGGCTCGTTCGCTGAGGTCGCTGCGAGCGAGAAGATGGTCATTGTCCCAATGGCCTTTCCGGCTGAGAAGATCTTGGTAGGGCAGGTAACATCGATCCAAACAGCCATTATAGAGCTCATGGTGGAGAGCGCTGTGGATCCCCTACCAAGGGTCTCCGTCGGAAACGTCGTGGGGGGTGCCCTCCACGTTAACTGCGTAGGGAGGGAGTCCGCCACATGGCTCAGCTCTGTAATCGGGGGAGTGGAGGTTGCCGGGCTGCGCCTTAGGGTCATGGCCGTCAGGGATCTTCCAAAACCAGTCAAGATGGCCTGGAAAACGAAGATTCTTGCCGGCGTTGACCTTAAACTGTTCTTCCGTCTGATGCAGAGGTTTAATCCTCGGCTTCACACGGAGGAATGGAAGATAGTGGATACCTTGGCGACGGACGCCGGTACCAGGAGAATTGTTTTGATGGACCGGGTGTCGGCGGACGTCATCAAGGAATCTGGCTATCAACTACACACAGGGATCGATCTCAGCTCATTCAAGCTCCTTGAGGATGCGGAGGGGAAGGGGCATGGAGGGGCTGGGAGCGGTCCCTGTGTGACGGTAGGGATACAGCAGGCGCCTGTGGAGGCAGCCGCAACGGCCCCTGATTCAGCGGAGCCACCTTCTGGTGGCGGAGCAGTTCAGGTGGCAGAGGGACAGTCGGCAGAGGGGGCGGGCATGGTGTGCTCAGGGGGGGGGTGATGCCGGACCACGTATGGCTCGCGAGTCGTCACCGTTGTCGTCGGTGGCTGGCTCGGAGGAATTACGTGGACTGGCGGAGCTCTACCTGGAGAACGCCCTGTCACCCATGTCCTTTGACGACACTGTCCAGGAGGTGGCTGCTGATCTCAGCACCACCAAATAATAAGAGGACTCATGGAGGGCCTAAGGTGTGTACAAATAAATCTACAACACAATAAAGAGGCCACTGCCCTTCTGGCAAGGCAGCTAAAATGCGATAAGTTTGATATTGCTCTTATTCAAGAACCATACATTTATAAAGGTGAGATAAGAGGCTTAAATGGTACTGGAGGGACAATAATATACCTTTGCCCCGAAAGTAATATGAGGACAAGTATATATGTTAAAAATGGTGTTGATTTTATGATCTTACACGCTTTCTGTTCCAGGGATCTGACCACGGTCAAGATCCATAACAAGGGGGGGGGGAGTACGGCACTCATCATCTCATCAGCCTACCTTCCCTATGAGGCAACAGATCCAATTACACCACAACTGCGAGATCTTGTTGCGTACGGCAGCCGGGTGAACACCGACCTGATAATTGGCTGCGACGCTAATGCGCACCACGTCATCTGGGGCAGCTCAGATGTCAACAGAAGAGGGGAGAAAGTACTGGATTTTCTGGTGAGTTCTTCTCTACAATTACTAAATAAAGGCAATGAACCGACATTCGTCAACGCTAGACGAGGTGAGGTTATTGACATAACGTTAGCTTCTAACAATGCTAGTAATAATACTAACTCATGGCATGTATCTCAAGAAATTTCTTTATCAGACCATAGATATATATGCTTTAAGTACAAGACTATAATCCCAGTAGAAACTGTACGTAGGCGGAACCCCAGAAACACAGACTGGTCAGCTTTTAGGAGAGACCTGAAGGCGGATCTAGGGGATCCAAAAGGCAAGCTAAACTCTATTATTGACATAGAATTCGAAGCGGACAAAATCGTCCAAGCTGTGTTAACGACATGGACCAGCAACTGCCCGGAAAAGAAAAACCTGGCTAAGAAGATACCGTGATGGAATCCAGAGATCGTAAAACTCAGGAAAGAAACACGGGCCATCTTTAACGATGCTAAAAGAACTAACAACTTTGAGCATTATGCACGCAAACTCACGGAATTTAACAAAGCCGTGAGAAAAGCGAAAAGGAAAGCGTGGAGGAACCACTGCGATCAGATAGAGTCTTTACCGGAAGGCATGAGATTAACAAAAGCGCTAGCCGCGACAAAGTCAGTACCGCTCACCTCAATCAGAAGGAGTGACGGATTGATGACAGAAACAGGGTTACAAACTCTCAAAGTAATGTGTGAGACACACTTCCCAGGCTCGGTAATACACCAGGGCGAACCAGACGAAAGTACAATTAGTGTTGTAGAACAGTCAACGAGAACTACTAGACACAATTGGGACACGTCAAAAAAGGTAGTAGATCACAACAAGCTAAAATGGGCGCTCTCGACATTTCAGCCCTATAAAACCCCGGGCCCAGATGGAATCTACCCCATCCTACTACAAGAAGGCGCCAATGTACTCATACCACACTTGAGTAGACTGTACAGGGCGTGCATAGCCTTCGGACACGTTCCGCGTGTTTGGAGGATGGTAAAAGTAACGTACCTACCTAAACCGGGCAAGGCAGATTACACAGAGGCCAAATCATATCGGCCAATAAGTCTTTCATCATTCTTTCTCAAGGCGTTGGAAAAACTGGTGGATAGACACATAAGAGATGGTCCGCTCAAAAGACATCCTCTGCACCAGATGCAATGTGCTTATCAGGCTGGCAAATCAACTGAGACAGCACTGCACCTGGTGACGGCCAGAGCAGAACAGGCAATAGAAAACAAAGAACTATGCCTTGCTGCTTTTCTAGATGTAGAGGGAGCGTTTGACCGCACCACCTACCAAGCAATTAGTGTTGCAGCATTAAAACACGGCATAGAACCGACCATATGTAAATGGATAGGCAACATGCTAAATAGCCGACTTATTAAGTCCTCTCTTATGGGTGACGAAATTATTGCAACGGCCACAAAAGGTTGCCCACAGGGAGGGGTTCTCTCACCAACTCTTTGGAGTTTGGTAGTCAACTCACTCTTGGAGGAACTGAATAAAGGCCCAACTTATACGGTAGGGTATGCAGATGATCTAGTGATACTTGTTAACGGGAGATTCCCCAGCACGGTATCAGAAATCATGAACGGAGCACTTGAGGCTTGTGGAGCAGTGGTGCAATAACCACCAACTCTCGATCAATCCAGGCAAAACAGTGGTAATACCATTTACCAGGAAAAAGACCCTGAATGGTATGAAGCAACTAAGACTCTACGGAAGGGTACTAGAAATATCCAATGACGTAAAGTATCTAGGTCTGACACTGGACAAAGAACTAAATTGGAAAAAGCATGCTGACCTCACCATAACTAAGGCTATGAGAGTGTTTGGCATGTGCAGGTCAGCATATGGCAAAACCTGGGGCTTAACCCCGAAGGTACTGAGGTGGATCTATACCATGATGGTAAGACCTATCATACTGTACGGGAGCCTGGTCTGGTGGCCTAGGACACTAAAGAGCACATGCAGAGAAGCCCTAACGAAAATACAAAGAATGGCATGCATGGCTATCACCGGCGCATTCAAAACGACGCCAACGGCGGCGCTAGATGTACCGCTAGATGTAGATATGTATGATGTTGATCTACCGCCGTTACACTTAGTGCTACAGTCTGAAGCGCGCAAGTCGTTACACAGATTGGCTGTTGCAGGCCTCTGGGACGACAGCAAGCCGAAGACCAAACACACAAGAATGGAATCTGACAATTTCATGGATAGGCTAACAAGCATGGGCTGTGACAAGATGCAACCCAAGTTTGTTTTCCAAAAGAATTTTAAAGTAAAAATTCCCACAAGGGCCGATTGGGCCGAGGGTCTTGAACCACCAATCTCTGATGGTGAAAACAGCATATGGTACACAGACGGTTCCAAAATAGGATCGAGTACGGGAGCTGGCATTTATGCAAATGACTACAGTAGTAGTATAAGCATGGGCAATTATGCAACAGTGTTCCAAGCGGAGACGTATGCTATTATTGCCTGTGCACAAGAGAATATAGATAGACAGACCCGGGGAAAGAATATCTATATACTCAGCGACAGTCAGGCAGCGCTTAGAGCACTTATAGCGCCCAAAGTGGAGTTCAGACTGATATTCAATGGTATCCAAGTCCTCAACAGGCTTGGAAGGCAAAACAAAGTGCAACTGATGTGGATCCCAGGGCACAAGGGCTTTATCGGCAACGAAAATGCTGATGAGCTTGCTAGAAGGGGCTCTATGAATAACTTCTTAGGCCCGGAACCATTTGTGGGACTCTCAAAGGGAACCATAACAACGGCCATAAAGGACCACACCAAACATAAACACCAACAAGAGTGGGGTAGTTTGACAGGTCTAAGGCATTCAAAGCTATTCATGCATAGAGTTGACTCAAGCTGGAGCAAAAAGCTTTGGAAACTTAGTAGAAAAAGGCTCCAAATCATAACAGGAGTTTTTACAGGCCATTACGCCGTGAAAGGAGTACTGGCTAAAATGGGACTGTCAGACAATACTGATTGTAGAATGTGTGGCGAAGAGGAAGAAACAATGAAACACTTAATGTGTGAATGTCATGCTCTTGCCAGACTAAGAATGAGGGACTTTGGAATCGGCTATCCAGATCCAGAGGACCTCAAAGCACTGCCCTTGAGCTCCATCACCCAACACATGGAGATGGTTGAAAAAGCTCTTGAGTAAGTGTACTAGGGGGCAATTACACAAAAGATCCCTTTGGGTCGAAGTGTATCCATTTGGGCCCCCGAGACAAATAAGATAAGATAAGATAAGATGACACTGTCTTGTCACGTTCACGAAAGCGGCAAATTGGAGCGTTTTTTTCGATCGAGGTCGAAAACGCAAGTCCTAAATAAGTACCTGTAATAATCAATGGAATGGAATGGAGATCAATGTTACTCTGCGCCCGTAGGAAACACCTTAAACAACCCTTCCCGTGATCCCTGGGTGGTGCTAAAAGAGTAACAAACTTGGTAGCTGCACTGTCCCATCTGAACCTCGCAGCATTAACTGGATTTTCTTCATCATCTGACACGCTCTTATGACCCTACAAATAAGAGCGTGGCACATATTTTTGCGGCATTGGTGTAGGAAGATACTATTGCCGGTGACTGTACCTACATTACAAACCAGTTCAGTTCTCCTTTATGATTGAAACTATCATAAAACAAAATAACTAGTAAGTATGTAGAATAAGTTAATGTTTACTTAGGCTCTTTTACAAATAGTATATTTGTCTATTAAACATAATAGAATAGCTATTATGGGTCCGTCGAGAGGTTGGATAAATAAAGACTAAAGTCTATAAAGGATAAAGTCTTTATTTGAAAAAGTGAATGATAAAGTTGGAAGGGAAACCCTCGGCGAATGTTTTTCGACAAAGTTGGTGAAATTCTGGAACTAGGTCACTGGTTAACATATTTTACAAAGGCACGCTTATCGTTGAGATCGTCACTTTTATTCATATATAAGGTAACCATATGTCCTCCATGCTATTATTATATCATACGAAAGAAATGCGCATACAAATGCAACCCTAGCCAAACTTATTAAACATGATTTTTTATCTAAATGCACCTGCAAAAATCACCATATTTAGTTATTTTTGTAATTATATTTATTACATAACTCGGTGCAGATATATTCCAACTACATCATCACATCAGCTCCGTGCTAATTTATTATTGCATTGTCATATAAATTACGAAAGTATATCAAATTTTAGCTCAATCAAACACTGGAAAGTTCATGAAATAAAATAGGTACTTATAAGATTTGAATCAACAAAACATCAGCGACAACAACAAAACGGAGAGGAGCTCAACAAAAGTGTGTAGGTACGAGTACCAATATAAATTCACGTACAAATAGCTACTTCTTCATTATTAGTACCTTCCGATAAATTACCCCATTCATTAAGCATTCAGTCGGTGTGCTCACTGACTCCATAACCCGCCAAATCAAGCGTAAGCGACAATGTTATGGACACAAAATGCAAATTGTTGTGCCACGTATAAAGGACTCACGAACGTGTATTCGTATTTACATTTATAATGATTGGATTACGGGCGCCAGTATTACATTAATTATAACTACAATATGTGATTAATAGGAATTCATAATCAGTATTACATTAATTATAACTACAATATGTGATTAATAGGAATCTGACATCTGCGGCTTTTTATAATCCGGTGTTTTTTTTATATCATCTATAAGGATTGTGCAAAGGCCTGAATATTATGGTCAACGTAGTTTAAATTAAAATTATGTAATTAAAAATAATTTAAATAATACCAGCACTAGCCCTTCCAACTTTCTCTCTCAAATGCTCAAAGGTTAACTGGAAGAAATCCCTTAGAGGGATAAATTCACCTTTGTACGTATATGTTGTGTTATATGTCTTTCGTTGTGTTTTCTTGTTTACTATTACTACTACTACTAGGTACCAGTAATCAAAGAAAAAAAAATACCAGCACTTAACGATGACGATATAGCAAATTAGTAAAATATAGCAAACTTAGTTTTTCAAGCACAATTCTCGCCTTTATAGTACAGTATAAACAACAAGAAAACCGACATGGCAAACTTTTGGCAAATGTTATTATCCGCCTACGCCAGTCACGTTTTCTTTACCCTCCATCAAAGTACCGTATACGCATGGTAGAAAAATACGTTTAAACCTACGAGTGTGTGCTAGCTGGGGGAGTAAAATTCGACTTATTGAATAAGATCTTAAGATATTGCAAGCGTACGAGTCGAATATGCGGACATAAATATTTTTGTGCTATTTGGAACAATGTCGACGAGGATATTGAATATTCAGTACTCACGAACAATATTTGTGACGTCACGATGTTGTCTGAAAATAATATTGAATAACACCGCTGAAACAATGTATATGGAATTTCCTGTTTTATTTCCTTATCTGTCCCCACGTAAAACTATGTAATATTACATAATTTATATATTACATATATAAATTTGTATAGTTATATCGATAGGTACTCTACGTAGAGACTTATTTATTCTAATATCTCCGCGTCACAAAACTAACACTTACGTACCTAATTGGTTATTAAGTTCTGTTACCAGGTTTCTGACTGATGAAATATAAAGTCAAATTTTAAATACATTTTATAAGTAATCATTTAATAACTTCTTATAAACATAATACGGCATAATAATATACAAATCAGATTATTGGAAATCCTTATAAATCTCAAGATTGCTTGAAGACGCAAACAAGATTCAAGATATTTATTCACGATGTACACAATATTACATACAAACAAAATAAAGACGTATAGGTGTAGCACCACGAAATGGACCCTGCTCAGCAAAATGCTAGCTACTTAGTATGTCAGCTAGCGCTGGTCTTCCATTGGGCCCACTTGGTGATGCCACGACAGATAACACAAACTGAAGACAAAAAAATAGATAACAAAGTTATACTTAACACAAACTCAATGAAAAAAAACTAGACATGTACAGGAGAATACAAAATACATATGGGATAGTATAAAAACATATAAGGGACATACACTACAGGTAAAAACATTAATTTATGTACTTATTTACTAAATGCAACTAGTGTCGTGACTCAAAGTTTCCTGCTTCTGCTTGTGATCGAAGATAATTTTTTTAAGTTTATTCCTAAAACTAACAACGTTTTGCAGGTTCCTAATTGGTGGTGGGATGTTATTCCAGCATTTAGTCGCTGCATAGCGGAAACTTCCACGAAAAGCAGCTGAAGCATGACTAGGTGGTAATAACTGTATAGCACACCGTCGACGTTCACGTAACTGGATGACAGTCAACTTTTGGAAGAGATATGCCGGCGTATTGAACTTGAGGACTCCAAAAAGAAGACATGCTAAATGAAGTTTTCGTCGATGCTGCATTTTCAAAATGTTGTGGCTGTTCAGATATGGAGTGACATGCGATCTCCAAGGAATGTCAAAACACAAGCGAGCACAGGCATTTTGAACGCGCTGAATAAGTTTTTTTGTTTTTGCAAGTAGTCTCGGACCGTACAAAGCATCAACATAGTTAAGTTTTGATAAAACTAATGATTCTACTAGTCGAATGCGAAAATTTTCGTTAATAAATGGCCTGATCTTATACAAGACTCTAAGCTTATAAAAACAGCCCCTGACAGCATTGGCAATATGCATCTCATAGCGCAGCTCGCTATCCATGAGAAGACCCAGATTTCGTGCTTCATAGACACGCTCAACGGGTTGATCCATCAACATAACTGATAATGTGGGATTAATTTGTGAAACCTGCTGTTTGCTGCCAAAAACTAAATACTTGGTCTTGTCAGGGTTAAGCAGCAAACAATTGCTTGTGGCCCAGGAAGATATATTACACAAATCTAGATTCAGCTTTCCTATTGCAGTGTCAATTTCACTTGGTTTAAAAGAAATATATACTTGTATATCGTCCGCATAGATATGGTACTTACAGTGTGTGATATGAGCCCCTATGTCAGCGGTGTATAAAATGAAGAGGATTGGGCCAATTACAGATCCTTGAGGGACTCCTCTTGTGAGGATTGCTTGGTCGGAAGTTTGAGTAGAGCCATCACTATGAGTCAATTTTACACTTTGGTAGCGGTTCTTAAGGTAACTGTCAAACCACTTTACTGTATTACTGTCAAAACCATGGTAACTTAGTTTAGAAATTAATAGATTAATATTAAGGAGTCAAATGCACGGGAAAAGTCAAGCAGAACCAACAGTGTGCACATGCCTTCATCCTGAGCACATATAATGTTATCTGTGACATCGAGTAACGCAGTCACTGTACTTCGGCCTTTCCTAAAACCCGACTGAATATCAGGTAGAGTATTATTAGTCTCCAAATAATCAGTTAATTGTTTACAGACAACTTTTTCCAGTATTTTAGATAATCATGGCAAAATACTAATGGGCCGCAGGTCTTTAAGCTCAGTGGGACTTGCATTTTTTGGGAGAGGCTGAACAATTGCTAACTTCCATTGGTCAGGGAAAGTAGATGTCAAGATAGAAGTATTAATCAATTTCATAATTATGTCAAGAGTATGGGGAAATGTCAATAGTAACATGTTTAAATTAATACCATCACTCCCTTCCGCATTTGATTTGAGACTCTTAATAATATTAATAATTTGGTTTAAACTAGCAGGCTTCAAATGAAAAACTGACTCATTATACCTATAAAACTCGAAATAAGTCAAGTCAGAAATGTTTATTTCTGATGTGCCTGGCAAGCTCAGAAAGTGCTTATTTATTTCTAAAGGGTCACTAAAAGAAGTAGGTAATTGAGTGTCTTTTTTAGGCAGAATAGTAGATTTAAGATTTTTCCATAGCAACTTGGAGTCATGTATTTTATTATTAATGTTTTGTTTATAATAGGCGGATTTTTCATTATACATAGCTTTGTTTACCATTGACTTCAATTCTTTATAGTACAGCTTTTTACTTTCACTGTGGTTCCTATGAAAATCAGCTGCAGCTTTATCACGTAGTCGCATCATGATCTTGACAGTATCTGTTATCCAAGGGTATGAATAGCCCTTGACAATAGTTGTCTTTAGAGGTGCGTGGAGGTCAAACAAAAAAAGTATATACTGATTAAATACTCTAACCATATCATTTACACTTTCCAGATCTGATATAGAGTCTCAATTCACACACTGCAGGTCCCTGTCAAAATTCTCCAGCTGGATGTTTTTAAGAGGCCTGAAGGTTAAACAAAAGGGCTTCGGTTTATCGACTTTAATGTGAAATTCGGAAAACACGCGGTTTCATGAAAATTATACTTTATAAGAGTACTTACATCAAAACCTTTGTTTAGAAGGATGCATTGTTTGTATGAATAAAATGCATGGAATGGAGACCGTACGCTTTAGTACGAAATAATGGTCAGATTAGGTACAGGAACGCGCTAGAGGAGGACAAACCAAATGTCTCCCTCCTCTTCAGTTTTCGAACGCTCCAAATGCTCCAAGGCACGCGCGGCACGCGCCTAACGTATCAGCTATTATTATCATAAGCCAATTAGTTTACTGAAACGGTTATTTTCTCATCATTACCAGCCTGATAAGCGATATCGAGTATTGTATTGAAAGAATTGTAATTACTATCTTTCTCATCGGCTGACCTATATATGAGTCCCGTTTCATTTATCAGATGTTGCATTTATCCTTTCAACTTCATACCTAAGTACATAATCTTACTGCATGGTCACTCATACGAGCACAGTGACAAATACTAATTTAAAAGCATAACAATAGTATTTTGAAAATACCTTTGAAAAATTACGCACTTTTTTTCAATTCCCGGAAAAATATATTTATGAAACTATTATAAATTGTTTTAGAAAACCCTTAATCTTTTTGAAAGACCTATCCAATGGAACCCCACAAGATAGGGTACCGGATTCTAGTTTTAAAATACATTAACAATACAATAAAAACACAACCTATCTCAAACATAACTCCAACACACAGCAAACAATCAATCAATATTGAATTTGTATTGGAGCTTTGGAATATTTATCAAGCAAATTCTGATATTTCTGATTCAGCTGTTTATGCCGTAGCTGTATTGCGTTGTTAATGCATTGGAGTTGTATTGAAGTTGCCACTTCATGTGTACGGGAGCTACCCTAAAAAATAATATAAATAATTTTGTCAGATTTTGTTTTACCACTTTGTCCGCATACACATTCTTATAACAAATTTCAGATTTCTAGTATTATTGATAATATTTCTAGTATTAGCTAGACCGCGGAATCAGGAGAAACAATATCGTCTTAGGGAACCTTGTTTGTACTGTGGACGCCGCCGTCAATATCTTTATTTTATCGCACGAGCATGATACCGATGAAATATATAGGTAAATATGACTAGGAAGGAAAATGTTGATTTAATGATTCATGCCAGACAATAGTTTTTGCTTATTTTTAATGTCAAAGAACAGAATAACTAATAGTAAATAAATAAATATTATTGAACAATTTTACACAAATCGACCTAGTCCCACAGTAAGCCCAATAAGTCTTGTGTTATGGATCTAAATAGACGACGATATATATAATAGATAGATATAGATAAATACTTAAATACACAGAAAACATCCACAACTTAGGAACAAATATCTGTGTTAATTAAACACACAAATAAATGCTCTGACCAGGATTCGAACCCGGGACCTCCTGCTTCATAGGCAAACGTGGTTAAGCGTGGCTGCCTCTCTCGAGGATAAGTCCAGGATAGTTCGTTTTAAAGTTGTTAAATCTTTAAATTAAATCTTACACGCTTATTAAAATGTATCTTTTGCTAACTCTTTTGCAAGCAAATTACTAATTTCACTTTGAGGTACTTAACAAAAATACGTCTTTATTGTGATCGTCATCGATAAGGAATCTAAGTAGTTTATTTGAAGTTGTAAAGGACTTCGATAGCTTGTAAATGGGTTTTAATTATTGGGAGATAAAGACAAACAACCAAGCAATTGACGTGAATGAAAAATGTACTCGAACCAAAGATATGACAAACAGACAGGACCTTCAAATATAAAATACAAAAATAGAATCATACAAAAACATAGACAATATATATATCAAAACCTATATACAACCTCAACATCCCACCCCCTTGTGTGCGAAAGCACACAAAACGAACCAGGCTAGGCAAGGTTTAGACCTCCAGCCTGACTAGTTTCTTAGAGGGTCGGCGAAGAATACCTCCTGATGTGGCTACGTCCACCACTCTGACTACTCCATCTCTGCCAGGGAAGGTTGCTGCAACGCGGCCGCGTGGCCAGGTCCCTCTGGGCAGATTCTGGTCAACAATGAGTACAACGTCGCCGATGGTCAAGTCGCGTTCCCTGTTTTCTCCAATCTGACGGGGATGCATAGTTGGCAGGATCTCCTTTACCCATCTGTTCCAGAAATGGTCGGCCAATCTTAATGCCTTTCTCCAATCGGTTCGTCTTAATAGGTCTCGATCATCAAGAGTTGTAGGTAAAACCTGGTTTGATGAAGAGCCAATCAGGAAATGAAAGGGTGTCAAGGTTTCCTGGTCTTAAGGGGCAACGGGGACATGAGTTAAAGGTCGTGAGTTAACGATTGCTTCCGCTTCTTGGATTAAGGTAACTAAAACTTCTGGGTTTGGTGCTCTTTCACGTAATGTGGCGTTCAGTGCAACTTTTACGGTGCGAATCAGCCTTTCCCAACATCCACCAAAGAAAGGGGCTGCGGCAGGAATAAAACTCCATTTTATGCCTCTATTAGCGGCGAAATCATTAACATATACTTGATAAAACTCTCGAAGGATTCGGTCGGCTCCGACAAAACATGTGCCGTTGTCAGAAAATATCGTCTCAGGAGCACCCCTCCGTGCAATAAAGCGTCGCAAGCTCATTATAGCTGAATCAGCAGACAGAGAGTGTACAAGCTCCAAGTGGACGGCTCTGGATGTCATGCAGGTATATAGGGCCACATAACGTTTCTCCTGTCTTCGACCAATCGTGGTATTTATTGGGCCGAAATAGTCCAAACCAGTATAGGTGAATGGGCGGCGGTGGTGAGCAAGACGTTCACGAGGAAGGTTTCCCGTCATTGGATTCATTGGTTTTGCTCTTTTAATGCGACAGAGTAAGCATTTGCTAGTTACGCTTCGAACTGTGTTGCGTAGATGAAGAAGCCAATATTTCTGTCGGATCTCATTAACTATCATTTCATTATTAGCGTGACCAGCCCGTCGATGGTAGAAATACACCAACATACGCACTACCGGGTGTCGACCGTCTAAAATGATAGGCGACTTAATTTCTGAACTGACATCTTGTACAGCAACAATTCTGCCAGCAAGATGTAACAGATTGTCTGGTCCCATTCTGGGCGAAAGTTTCGCCAGGCGACTACTCTTGGGCAACAACTCTCCACGATCAATATGCTGTATTTCATCTTTAAATGTTTCTGACTGTAGTTTCTTCAGGACGTGCTTTTCTGCGGCTTCCATGAGTTCCGCTGTCGGGGGTATTAGAGTGGTGGACGTAGGTGTGATCGTACGTTGACGAGGCCTAACATTGGTGCCAGAAGTAACTTGACCTACGCGATCTAATACCGACCGAAATTTAGAAGCGGCTTGTAAAACGCGGGCAGTAGCACGAAGTAACCTTAACCAGTCACTAAAACGACCGAAATCCGCCGTAATAACCAGATGACCAACCACAAATCCTGAAGTTTGTTTGCGTTCTTCCTGGACTGGCTGGCCAGCTGGTTCAACAGGCCAATCCTCCGGGGATTTGAGAAGGAACAACGGGCCCGTAAACCATCGGTGGTTAGGATTAAGATGGAGTGGTTTAATCCTAGTGGCATCATCCGCAACGTTCAAGTCAGTTGGGACCCACCTCCAATCTTGTACACACGTATTTTCGGTAATTTCCGCGACGCGATGAGCCACAAAAGGCTTGAACGTTCGTGCGTCGCTTCTAAGCCATCCGAGAACAGTTTTAGAATCCGACCAAAGAAACGTTCGAATGGTCTTCTTTTTATGAAATTCCTTGATTGTGATAACAAGGCGAGACGCAATTAAGGCGCCCTGTAACTCCAAACGCGGAATTGAAGTGGGCCTCAATGGCGAAACCCTCGCCTTACTGGCGACGAGTGAGAGCCTGACAGTACCATCCGCATATAATAAGCGCCAGTAGGCGACAGTAGCATAGGCAAGCTCGCTTGCGTCTGAAAAAATATGTAGCTCCCTGTGGAGGGGTTCTCCATTCATTTTAGCGTACCATCGTGGAATCCTAATACTTGAAATGTCAGATAGTTCTTTAAACCATTCGTTCCACTGTAAAACCTGTGATGGAGGAAAAGGTGTGTCCCAGTCAATATTTGACCTCCACGCTTCTTGAAGTAGTATACGGCCTTTGACCACTATTGGGCCGAGCAAACCTAGTGGGTCATATACTTTCATAAGGTGTGATAACACTTTTCTTTTATTTAAACTACCCTGTAATGTAAGACCTTCCAATCCGGTCCTAAAACCAATAGTATCTGATTTAGGATCCCATGCAACACCTAAGGCTCTAACGCTACTTGATTCACTACCAAGCAATACTTCAGTAGATTGGGGTGCGCGCAGTTCTTTCGGCACTAGACGCAACGCTTCGTGGTCATTAGAAATCCAACCACACATTTCAAAGCAAGCGTTACGATGGATGGTCACTACATCGGATGCCAGCTGAGCGGCCTCGGTGGCGTCGTCCAGGCTATCGAGAAAATCATCCATGTAAGAGCTGTGGATGCTCGCGTTAGCTGCAGCTGGATACAAATCTTGATGAGACATCGCGTTTTTATTTTTTATGTATAACGCAGTGAAAGGACTGGATGACGCTCCGAAGATAACAGCTGTCATCCGATATTCTTTTAGAGGTGTGTTTCTAGACTGAACGTCGCGCCATAAAAATCGTAGCGCATCTCTATCTTGTTCACGGATTCGTATTTGAGGAAACATTTCCTTAATGTCGGCGGTTATGGCAACAGCGCCCTCTCTGAATCGAAATAAAATACCTAATATGTTTTCTAAAAGGTCTGGCCCTTGGAGAAGCAGTGAGTTTAATGAGACGCCCTGATTTTCTGCTGCTGCGTCATGCACGACTCGAAGCTTACGTTTTTGCGGATGGTACACGCCAAAATGTGGCAAATACCACCGTAGATTTGCGTTCGGGTTACTTTCATTATGTTTAGAATCCATGTCTAATTTTATTTTATTTTTATTTGCACTTGACAGCTGGACTTCAAACTTTTGTTGCACTTTATTCAGACTGACTGTACTAGGTTGGGTATTGTCTAATAAAGTGTGAGTTTTATTTGAATAATCGAGTGGATTGTTTTTGTTACACAGATTTATGTTCGTGTGTACGTTGCTAGTGGTTGATTTACTATAATAAGTGTCAAGATTACACTCCTCAGCGTAATTTTTAGCGATCATATTGTCAATAAACTTTTTGTACGCATCAGCAAAGGTTGGTTCACGAATCATTCGCCTCTCGAGGCTTAAAAATCTTGATAAGGCTTGCGGGTAGCTATCGGGAACAACCTGTATATTATCACGCCACGGAAGTCCTACTTCATATCTACCGGAAGGTAGGCGTATGGAAGTGGTGTCAAGAATGTTGACGGCACGAGAGTCCAGCTTGCTATGTAGAGTCTCACGTTTAGAGATCCCAAGCGAGTCGAGTTTGTACTGTTCTTTTATAAGTAGTTCTAAGCGCTCATTTTCTGAAGGCTCAGCGCGGTCTAAATGACAGTGGTTGATAAACTCGACTGGCTTAGTTTTGCTGCACGTTGGGCCATACAGAGTCCAGCCAAGCCTAGTACGACAAGCAGCGGGCTCGTTACGTCTACCTTCACGAACTTCCCGACATATTGACAGATGCCAATGCTGAGCACCAATAAGTACGGTTGGTGTAGCGTCAGCATAAGTCAGGTAATCGGCTAAGTCTTTTAAATGCTCGTAGGAGTCCAGAGTGTGTTTAGACAATGTTTGGGTATTCAAGCCTAATGAGGAAACAGCCCTGGCATGATTTACCAAATGAATATCAGGTTCATATTTGCCTTTTATGTAAAAATCTACACATGAAATCGTAGTAGTTTTTTGTAACCCAAGTATACCATTGACGGTTATGTGCTCTTCAGAACCTGACAAACCTATACGAGCAGCCACGCTGGAATCAATCAAAGTCACCGTGCTGCCGTCGTCAAGAAATGCGAAGGTCTCGTAACTGCCAGTTGGCCCTGAAATTGTCACTGGTAATACCTTTAACAAAGTCATGTTTGAGTGTAATTCATTTGACTTTTTATTTTGGTTACACAAAATACCTGTATTAGACACCGTCACGTTCTTTTCGGACATCTTATAATCGGCTGGTGAGGAATATGACGTTTGGTGGGCGTCACTTTCAGGTGCAGTTACACCCTCGGTATTGGTACACGTCGTCTCGGGTGTTTGCAGTGACGTAAACGTATCCCTAACGCCATGTAAAAGAGGATTATGTCGAAAAGTACAACCGTTAACCCCGCATGGGTCAGCTCTGCATAACCTCCAGGAGTGTGTGTGGCCATTAAGGCATTTATAACAAACTTTGTGTTCACGCAACCAACGCCACTTATCTTCAATCGGCAACGATATAAATTCGGTACAACTTTTAATGTTATGGTTTTTATTGCAATAAATACACACTATCTTACCAGTAGTTTTATTTCTGACATGTGAAATGGTATGAACGCTTTCACGTTTTAACTGTTTGTATGGTTGATAAAATGTGCGTGATTGTTGAGGCATAGTAGCGCTAGTACCAGCTATTTCAGGCGACAAGGCGAACTTTATGTACCTTTCATGTTCACGCGTGAGAAAATCAGACAACATTTCTAACTTTGACTTGAAATGGTTTGACGTTTCTGACAAATCTGACGCGTAGTCCGACCATCTCATTTTTATTAAAGGGTTTAATTTGCCTAAAATACTATGAAACAGCTCCGGCGATTGCAAATACTCATTTAGCCCTAATAATTTTATAGTACATAAACTATTGCGTACCTTATTTGCGAAAATACCTATTTCCTTTAGGTCCGCGCCAAGCCGAGGCAGCGATTTCAAAATTTGTACCTCGCCGAAGACAATCATTTCGGGACAAGCAAAAGTACGTGCAAGCGCAGCCATAATATCTTCTGCAGCTGCCGCGGTGTTCAGCAAAGAGGCGACGGCCTCACGGGCAGGCCCGCGGAGGGCCACATGTAGACGGGCTGTATTTTCTGCGGGAGCATAAGTTGTTTTAGTGGTGTCGAATAGATATTTAAATTGGAGCCACTGAGATGAGTTTCCGTAAAATGTTGGAAGCTCGATCTTAGGTTTTCTTTCCTTGTTCTGTGTGGCGAGCGCTTTGGCTGCAGCAGCCGTATCGGCGACAGCTTGCAGAAGCGTGGGAGAGCCAGTTTTCGGCTCTGTGGGTTCATAACAGCGGTCCTGCGGGTTAATAGTCAGATCGGCAACCATAGTTGTAACTGCCGCTTGCGGAGTTACCCCGGTTTCAGCCCGCGTGTCCGTGAGATGCCTATCCTGGTTTATGTCATGGACCCAAGATGATGTGCGAGAGTAAACATTACTTACGGTGCGATTGGACCGATCCTCGGCCTCTAAAAAGGCTAGATTCGCTTCAAGCTCTAGCTGCCCTACCTGTTTCACCTGCTTTATGAGTTTTCGTCGGTGTTCCTGTTCACGTTGAAATAATTCTTGCTCCCTTTCAATGCTTTTGCGGGCCAACTGGGCTTCCGCGGTCAATCGTCGTGCCTTAATCGTGGCCGATGATCGCGTAGAGCCCGAAGCATGTGACCTGCAACGAAGAGGGAGAACGTGTCCGGCACTGGAGCCGGTATTGATGTTCTCGATACCGGTACCAGTCCCAGACGTCCTGGGAAATTCGGGGTTTGGTGCCGAGGGTGTACACGTGGCATCGGCCTTAACGTGGTCCAATTTCGGGGACCGGCCGAGCCCACCCGTAGCGGGCGTACCCGTTTCCGAACGTGGTGTTTTAGAACCTCTAGCGAGCGTTGCTTTGGTTTTTGATCTCGTCTCCATGATAAAACGGTCGAAAGGACCAAAATGTAAAGGACTTCGATAGCTTGTAAATGGGTTTTAATTATTGGGAGATAAAGACAAACAACCAAGCAATTGACGTGAATGAAAAATGTACTCGAACCAAAGATATGACAAACAGACAGGACCTTCAAATATAAAATACAAAAATAGAATCATACAAAAACATAGACAATATATATATCAAAACCTATATACAACCTCAACAGAAGTCAAGCATACCTTTTTAAGTGGGGATAATCCGTCATGGATACTTACATCCGCACCAGTGGTACAGCGCGCACCGATTAAAAACCTCTCCTCAACGCCGTTTGGACGGATCTGGGATTTCCTTAGGAAGGCGCCATTCTTTTTGTATAGAGGATCATAGTCCCCTACTGTGACCCTTGACTGCTCCAAGGTTCGCTTTTAGTCACCTCGTACAGGCAGGGGATACTGTAGCCGTATTCTGATGCCCGGGCTACAAGGCGCAAGTCGAGTATGCTAGCTTTAAATTTGGACATTTTTTCTGTCCTAGGCGAATCAGTTTTGCTTCTGAGAAGGAATCAACCAAATATTTCTCGAAACCTAAAAAATACTTGAATTTACATACAACGATTTGTGGAAACGCCCAGTTGCATCATAGTACGTGATGTCCGGCACTGTAAAGGGATTTCCACATGAATATTTGATCCATGCAACTTGTCTTATCCATGTAAAGTGCTTATCTAACAGTGCTGCGGCAATTGCAGCATCCCTAGAACTCGATTCACCACTTTGCCTTATTTAGAGAGTTGCCTGCTTTAGAATTTGTTTTGCGTATTAAAAGCTCCCAGTTCTGTAAGCATTTGTTTAAACGGTGTAGGAAATATAGCAAAAATTGCTGAGCATTGGTGTTTAATTCTGCAAGAAGCGAAAATGTTTGTAATTTGATTTGACGTTAAGAGCCCGGTAACGATTTAAAAACCAAAATCGCAAGCAATGAAATAACGCAAATGAATTGCATATGAATTTAAGTGAATATTATAACTAATTGCAAAATAGTAGTTTTCGATACAAGTGCGAGAAGTATGTCATTTTCCACGAGTACCGAGGTCCATTTGGCCCGAGCCGAGAGGCGAGTGTCAAGACTCGGGACGAGTGAAAATGACACTTCTGTCACGTGTGTCGAACAACGTTTTTAGGGTTCCGTACCTCAAAAGGAAAAAACGGAACCCTTATAGGATCACTTTGTTGTCCGTCTGTCTGTCTGTCTGTCTGTCTGTCTGTCTGTCTGTCTGTCTGTCTGTCAAGACCATTTTTCTCAGGAACGCGTGGAGGTATCAAGCTGAAATTTATACCACATACTCAGGTCTATTGCCCCTTGGAGCTGTGAAAAAATCAAACTCAAAAGCCAACGCAATCAAAAGATACAGTCGTTTATGCTGCAAATTTTAGTTTTTCGGCACTCGCAAAACCTACGGGGTACTTCCCGTGAACTCAGAAACTTGAAATTTGGCACGAAGCAGCGTCATATAGCATAGACAATGGAAAAATTACAAAAAGTAGACATTTTTAATAAAATCATACAAAAAAACATTTTTTAAATTTTAAACTTACTACTTTTTTTCTCGTAAACGCGTGGAGATATTAAATTGAAATTCATGTCAAATACTCAGGGCTATAGGACCTTTCAGATGTAGCAAAACCAAACTTTTATGTCAACGCAATCAAAAGAAATAGCAATTTAAGTCGCATATTTTGAAACTGAGTACTCGCAAGAAACTCAAAACCTACAGGGTACTTCCCGTGAACTCAGAAACTTGAAACTTGGCACGAAGAAACTTCATATAGTACAGACAAAGGAAAAATTACGAAAAGTAGACATTTTTAGTAAAATCATACAATAAATATTTTTTTAAATTTTAAACTTACTACATTTTTCCTCGTAAACGCGTAGAGGTATTAAATTGAAATTCATATCAAATACTCAGGTCTATAATACCTTTAAGTTGTAAAGGTTTGTACGGAACCCTCGGTGCGCGAGTCCGACTCGCACTTGGCCGGTTTTTTAATACAATTGCGAAAAAACTACAATGAAATAATAGTAGATTGTTTGACAAGGGTCTAAAGTAGGCCATATTACCACCAGGTGGTTATTTTCCCGACCGGAGTGAGGGAAAATTGTTCGAGTGGTAATATGGCTTTTAGACCAGAGTAATGCATACAATGTTTCACTTCGATTGCGAGAAAATATCCTAAAAATACTTATTATTTACGCACAATAACTAAACTAAGGTGAAATTATGGTATAACTTGACGGTCTTTTATTAGGGTTCCGTAGCCAAATGGCAAAAAACGGAACCCTTATGGATTCGTCATGTCTGTCTGTCTGTCTGTCTGTCCGTCCGTATGTCACAGGCATTTTACTCGGAAACTATACGACGTATCTGAATAAAATTTACACATAAGGTGTATTTTGTATGCAGCTACTTAGTTATGTAGTTAAATTTGAAAAAAAAAAAATTTTTAGGGGGGTGCTCCATACAGGTAACTAAATAAAAATAAAAAAATTAACCAAATATCAACATGTGACACATCAATCGATAGGTCTTTCAAAATAACATTGAGGTTTTTTTGACTATTTTGTGATTAAGTGAATATTTTCTGAAATAATCGCTTCGAAAGTCAGAAAAGTTGTGTAGACCCCCCCCCCCCGTAACTTTTGAACCTTAGTTCAAAAAATATGAAAAAATTTAAAGAGATGCACCTTATCATATACTTTCTACGAAAATTGTTTTAAACATTATCGGTTCAGCCATTTTGGAGTTATCTCCAAAAAACTTCTTCCATAGGCATCAGATACGACATTTTGGTATTAGTTTGGTTCTTATTCCATTGAAGGTACGGAACCCTCCTGTGCGTGGTCCGACACGCACTTGGCCGGTTTTTTTTTAAACTTCTTTGACATAGATACAAAATATAAATACCGCGAATAAATGCCACAGACGACGGTATAATTAGCTCTTTTAACAGTTTAAACACACTTTAAAGCGTTTCCCAAAAAATTAAATCTTTTTTAATGATTGTGAAGTAGGAAGTAAAAAACACCTCATGTTTTGAGAAATAAATTGCGTTTCCTGATTAGTCGATTTTAACATTACTGTATTCTGATTGGTTGATATTAAATACAATGTTTTTTTTAAGGACTTAAATTATTTACACTGTATACGCACCAAAAAAGTATCTAGCGTTCCGATTAACTCCGATATGTGTTGTGATTAGTGGATTTAATATAGTGAAGTGTTCTGATTGGTCAATTTAAAATGTCTTGTTCAAGTAATACTATTGGGTCTCGCATAATACTCCTTTATACTCAATCGCGCGTAGTTCAGGTGGGTCATTTATAAGCGGGTCTCGCATAATACTCATTTATTTAAAATTCTGATCAGCAAATCGTGCGTAAAATCAAACTTTACGCACGATTTGCAGATCAGATTACTTTTTAGCACTAGTGCATAAAATCAAACTTCACGCACGATTTGCAGCTACATAAAGTAAACTTTTTGAGCAATTGTATTAAAAAATACTTTTGGCCCATATTATTAATACCCGAAAACTTAATTCTAACACAACTTGTTTAGTGAGGACGTCGATTCGTGGAAACTTGTCGCTTGAATGATGAAATGAAAGAAACTGTTCCACTCATTACTAAGACCACTCACTTTCTAACATATGTATTTATATATTTTACGTTTTTATACCACGACGGTGGCAAACAAGCATACGGCCCGCCTGATGGTAAGCAGCTACCGTAGTTTATGGACGCCTGCAACTCCAGAGGTATCACATGCGCGTTGCCGACCTTTTAAAAAAAGGAGGATTAACTGTGTTGACGGCTATAGGAACATGAGGGTTTACGTATGTACTAGTTTAATATAATTTTAATCGATAGAAATCTTCCTTTTTTCAGGTTTCCAAGCAAAAATCGCAAAACACCTGTTACGAGTAGATCACGGTGAACGATTTTTAATGAAACATAAATTGAAAAAGTATTCCACTTATACAGTTTAAAAAGATACGATCTTTTAAAATATGTCTACAAACTAATATAAATTTTGTTAATTACTGCAAAATAGTATCGAAAAGTTGAGGAAAATTGAAAAAACGTTACCGGAATCTTAACGGTACATTCTGAAATTAGAAAAAAAGCCCAATTTATTTATTTATGGACCTACAAAAGTTCGGTAAAATAGTTTTGCAATGGATTGCTACTACATACGTGCGATAGCTAGTTAGATACTTAAGTTTGGGGAGTGATTCTTTTTCAAATACTTGTCCGATAGGCGCCGGACATATCTCGTCGAAAATGGGTGCCTTTCATTCCTTGGTTAAAAAGCTATAAGATTTTAGACGGTGAGCGAGCCACGTCAGATATGACAATAATGAGAGCGACGAAACCCCTCTGGTTAGTTTGCTATACTATGCTTATTTCTAGATCCGGACATCTCATCTATAAATAATTAGATTATATCATTGCCAAAACTTTCTGATACGGGAAAGTGGTCCAAAACGACGTATAATGTAATTCATAGTTTATCGTCGACTGTTTCTGTTTCCGAAATAATAAGCTTGTAATGTTTTTTGTTCTAATGTTAAAATATAGGCCCCGTCTTCTATAAATAAGACAACTTCGGCAGTTTCTACCGATTTTGGTAATTACTTTTTCCAACTGAAGTTTTTTTCTAGTCTGTCAGTCCGACCTCCACCCACTAAAAGCTGCCAGATGCCCGGATCTAGCAAAGTATTGCAATCTTACTAGACGGGTTTCGTTGCTCTCATTATTGTGTCATATCTGACGTGGCCAGCTCTTAGTCCATTTATACATACTTAATCTTAAAATGTCATACAGAAGAACCGAGTAACTTAAAATATAAGTATTTTTGCGCTCTTTGAATACCTCCGTGTAAAAGTTTACAGCAGTTTGATTGATTACCTTAGATTAATTAAAATGTTCACTGTCTTGTTTTAATTAGTAAAACACATCAACTATGAAGTTACGTAAGACAAGTTAATTATAACTCACAAGTTGTTTGATTAAGGCTGTGTTACAATTAATTATAAATTTTGTTCCTTAGCAAGGTAGATACATTACTACTATTTAACGGCCGTTTTGACGAAACTAAGGGGCGAAATCTAAATTATAATGTAGATTTGATTTCAATACGCTACCAATTCGCTTGCGAGATATAATTTTCATGCTTAATTGTGTGTTAAATTATATTTAAAATTTGCGTTCTGGACAGTTAGTGACCTGACTGCAGTTAGGCCACTTTTGACTTTAGTGATCACGTTAGGCCGTGGCCTGCGGATGACGCCCGACGCAGCGTCACTATGCTATTCATAAATGCACCACGTCATAGAAAAAAATCTATTTTTGATGTAATTAGGAATGGGACTTCTAATATTATAAGTCGGCAGTAAAAAAATATTTAGTGATAGATACCTTGTTTCAAAGTGACTATTTATCGATTTTTTAAATGAAATTATTCTATTATTATTTTTCTCAAACATGCTCGGAAATGGTCGCATTTTGTTCGTAAATTGAAAACGCAAAAGGCTCAATTTTATTTTTTTCAAATTTAAAAAGTAAAAACGCAGCGGAAAAAAATGAGTTTCCATAGAATCACTTTACTCCTAGGAATAAAATGACTGTATAAAAATCCATTTTTATCCGCTGCGTTAACTTTTTAAATCCTCCAATTGCAAATAAATGACTAAAGAAATGTTGCATTCAAGTTAAACCTTCGTTCAACCAGACAAATGTCAAAATAATCGCAAACACGTTGTCGCGATTCGAGATGCGCGCGCATTGGCGCATGCGCGTATCGGACGATTATTTGTCGGTGGTAATAGATTTAAAAAAAATATGCAAAATAAAAGGCGGCAAATCTAATAATGAACAACTTGCTTCCTGCTAAGTCGCGGGACAAATATAACAGGACTTACGACATGGTACGTTCATGCTGTGGAAGGACAGCCAAAATGCTAGAAATACCTTTTCGTTCACAAATTGCCCCGGAATGTCTAATATAACATTTAACATTAACTAATAACATGCCTTATTTTTTGTATCGTACTATGTCACTTAACCCTTATTAAAAACTTATTACTTATAGTTGAAATTTAATTTGTTTGATTTCCTCACATTATTTGAGAAAAGCACTATGTATACCTCAATGGAAACAGGCTTTTTCCGACTCGGACCTTTGTCAGGCCTCGGCAAGCCTCGGCCTGGCAACTCGGTACCTCGTCAGAAAATGCCTTTCTTTTGATGGAAAGAAAGGCATTTTCTGACCGAGGGATGCCTCGGCAACAATGTACTACCAAGATGTGATGATATCTGTCTGAAGCGCTCAATCGTCTTTTTAACGATTAACATTATATATTCCTACTCAAAACCAAACTCGCTATCAAAAATATCAAACCTACTCGTAAACTTTTTTGCATTTGAAAGCTTAATAGCTTTGAAATTTAATGACATATGCAAGCTGTGCCGAAGGTCGGCAAATAAAAAGGTTTTACGATTTGAACGTTGGTAACAGGAATAAGAGACCATCCATGTTGTTGGACTTGATTAGTTTTTGTCCAGTCCGTTCGTATCTTTTCGCACGATCGTCGCGTTTTTCACGAGCCTCTGCGGGGCAGGCATTGTCCAGTCTCGAGGTCAGTAAAAACTGTTTATGTTTATTATTTATTTAGTGCTATTTGGCTGTGGTTTTCTGTAAGGTGGAGGTACTTCTCCAGTCGGGATCTGCTCTAGATTTGAGCGAGATGACATTCTCTTCATCCTACCACACATAGCGAGATACATCATAAATAGATACATAGATAGTACTTTACACCGGCCTTCCCCATTACACGGATTTAAAAAGTGACGGTTGCGATGTCACAGTGGAAACTTCTTCAAGTCTAAACAGTTGATCGTATCGCTCGGATCTGAAAGCATGCGCTGCACAAAAAAATCACAAATTGCAAGTTTAAAGGCGCAATCGTGTGTACAATCCCTAAGGGCAGAATATCGGACGGGCAGTTGAGTCTATTTCGGACAGACTCGGTAGTAAGCGAGTGTGTAACAGCAAAATGCCCGCACGGCTGTAAATTCATAGGTTACGATTACAATTTGGTGAACACGTTTGTTATTCGTATAAGTATATGACGTAGTTTAGTTGAGTCTTACGAGTATTCTAGCAGTTATCAGTGACATTTTACCAACCGACTTTCGAAGGAGGAGGTTATCAATTCGTAGGGATCTTTGTTTTTGCTTTTTTTTATGTAAGTATGTTCACCGATTATTCGAAGACGGCTGGACCGATTTGGAAAATTATTGTTTTGTTTGAAAGAGTATGCGTTTTATTTTGTATTTGGAGTCTAATAAAGTACTGTACATATTTGTTGATTTTAGGCCCAACTTGTATTGGATCGAAATATAATCCTTTTATTCCTTGCTTAACTTCCATATAACAACGAAATACGGATTTGCTTAGTTAAATCTTAAGAAGATTGCCAGAAACCGGCATTATTCGGGTAACACTGCTACGTGTAACTCAAACTTGAGTTGCGTGTGTAACTTTGGCAACATTGGTTGCACGTAACATATGGAACACGAACGAAACTTTCACACTGATGAAAGCTTACGCTGAGATTTGGCTAACAAAACAATTTCGGTAAATTAGAAGTAGGTATACCTATGAGGAAAGTTTGCTCCGTCGGACAGGATGCAACAAAAATACTGGTGATCCGTTTACGGGTATAATTGGTATCGTATTGTGAGTAAGAAAACGTAGGAAAAAAAATTTTTTGTCTCGAAAATATTTTTTTTTTGGATAGGACACGTCGTCGGCCAAACCTCCATACAAAACTATTTTTTTTCTCGCGAAAAAATTGTTTCTTAGTTTTTAGGGTTCCGTACCTCGAAAGGAAAAAATGGAACCCTTATAGGATCACTTTGTTGTCCGTCTGTCTGTCTGTCTGTCTGTCTGTCTGTCTGTCAAGACCATTTTTCTCAGGATTGCGTAGAGGTATCAAGCTGAATTTTATATCAAATACTCAAGTCTATTGTCCCTTGGAGCTGTAAAAAAATCAAACTTAAAAGCCGACGCAATCAAAAGATACAGTCGTTTATGCTGCAAATTTTAGAGTTTTTCGGCACTCGCAAAACCTACGGGGTACTTCCCGTGAACGCAGAAACTTGAAATTTGGCACGTAGCAACGTCATATAGCATAGACAATGTAAAAATAACAGAAAGTAGACATTTTTAGTAAAATCATCCAAAATATTTTTTTTAAATTTTAAACTTACTACCTTTTTCCTCGTAAACGCGTGGAGGTATAAATTGAAATTAGTAATAAACATACTACAACTTTTGCTTGTTATAGGTTTGTAAGGAACCTAAAATGCTGATGCTGCAATGCAAAAAAGTGGTGGCGTATTTTAATTTTTTTTTAATTAAAAAATCCGGTTTCTAGTACGATAAGTCTCCTAGATTTACTAGATTAGATCCTACTAAAAGCTTTGTTGGTAATTTTATTTGACGTTAAGAGTCCGGTAACGATTTGAAGATCGCAAATTTCATTCGAGTAGATAGTTTGAACCTCATTAGATTTAGATTTTTTTGAGGCATTTGCTCGTTAAGATTGACTTCAGTATTTCAATTGACTTCATTTTGTAACTAATTATCATTCTTGACATTATTTTACTTTGCAAATTAAGTCTCAATAAATACCTTTACTACGCAATAGATGTGAAACTCGATAACATTGCATAAAAAACTTTCGAACGATCCTAAATTTGCCAATCATACATTCATTTTATTCGTTTCTGTATGACGGCATATGTAATACTATGTATATAGGTAGGTATAGTTGCAACGTTTCATCATGACAAATATACCGTGACGACACGTTTCTAGAGAACACTCGTCACGAGATGAGAAATTACTCTTAGCGTGAGAAATTAGATATTCTACACGTTTGGATAGTTACATACTAGAATGTATCCAAGGAAAAATGACTATGGCAATGTTATTCTATTATTAGGTCTGCTGTTGCTAATCTAGCAAACAAACCTTTGTACCTACTCGTTGGGTAAAGTCGTAAAAATGGTGATGTGACACATGTTGAATTATTATATGAAATTTAGTAAAAAAAAAACTTTTAAAATGCGGCTGTCAAAAGCTTCAAGTAACTGAATTTTTTCTTCATTTTTTTTACATATTTCAACCCATCGATACTGATCATATGATTTTTATAAAACCTTCTACGCTGGAGTATCCTAACTATAGTTGTAGGTAACAGTAACGAGCAGGCAATTGATATTTTACGATTCCTAAGGAAAACTAACTAAATAAAAAATACATCTCAATAGTTTAAAAAAAAGTTTGCAAATTATAATACGCGAAATATTACTTTTCTAAAATGCAACTTAGCAAGATGTATTGCTACGAACATGTTAGACTATTGGTGCTAAAAATAGTTAATATTTTCTACATTAAGGCTTTTTGCCAATAAGGAAGAAATATCAATAGGGGCGTAAGGGACGCCTATCTTAAAAAACACTCATACTTTTTGGCGTAACGGACATGCTATTAACGTAATTAAGCATCGTAGCATTAAACACACAAACCAGCATAAAATAGCTAATAAATGTAAGAATTAACCACAAACAGGCATAAATTTATGCAAGGAACCGAATAAGTTATGTATTTTTTTCTTTTTCAAACAGTTTTTTGGCTCTAATGAAAAATCGCATTTTGTCCGTTGCGCTCTTTGAGCCTGTAGGGTAGTCGATATTTTTTTTTTCATGTTCAAAACTATTTTCTTCTTTTGCTCTCCTGTAAAATTTTACGAAATGTAGTTAAGTACTTGAAATCAGTTTTTGGCAGCCGAATGATTCAAAGATATCAGGGTTCAAATTTTGATGTTTCGATTTTTTAAAGCATTAACAAAAAAACAACAATGATACCATTATATTTCTTATAATTTACTGTGAAATAAATTGTATAGCAACCATACTCGTATATATTTCACTGTCGCAAAAGCAATTTCATCATTTTTCCAAGAGGGCGACTGTGCAATAGTAGTTTATGTAACTGTTACGTAATAAGGGTCCTTAAAATACGAGTGCGGTTTTATGAAACGAGCTGCAGGCGAGTTTCATAATAAGATCACACGACTGTTTTAAGGCCTAATTACGTACAGTTGCATACACTGCTTTATCTACACTCATATTATATATCCTAAATGAAGTGTTCGGAAACCATAGAATGACCGCCATTGCACCGCCATGGCCAACTCGATTGTGCCGGCGGTCCACAGTGCCCGGCCACTTAGGTCACAATTTAAAAAAATGCATGTGTAATTTTTAAATATCCAATGATCGTTTATTATTCACCTATACGAGTAAATGTACTCCAATCGGGTATAAATAGATCTTGGATTATTTACTATTTTCATTCTCTTACGAACCTCGAAATTGACCATATCACCCGTTTCTGCGCGCTCCCTTATCAGCGACTCATTAAGCGATCGGTCATTACGTCATTAGTAGTGAATTCCTGTGAAAGTTGGTATTTTAGTGATTATGAGTAGTATGGATCTTCAAGAATCAGGTACGTTATTTTGTTTTACATATAGATTTTGTTCTGTACATGTAATATATAGTAATAATAATGGGTCTACGCCATGACTAACTTACATGCGAAACATTATAAGAATTTTTTTTTAATGAAAGTTTTAAACTCGCTGAAGGATAAAATTACCTTTATTTGAAAGCTTGATCTTTGTAGATTAATAGACTTATTACTTTATTTGCCTAATTCTGCCACTTTAGTATTTAGAATCCTGCTACGCCTAAGTGGGCCTACGCGTAACGGTACTACGAAAATATTACGTTGCAATATTAACCATTTTTTTTTCAGATGATATGTAATAAATTGACAAACTCTTTCCTACAACAGTATGGCGAGAATAAAGAAATTAAGATACACCATTGCTTACAACTGACCATGGTCGATGGGAAAATTGGATGGATTTTTTGATGATTGGTGGATAACATTTTATGAATATTTTATTCATTTATCTTACAAATTACAAACCAAAGTATGGCGTGCTAAATCACAGGAAGACAAAAATCAAATAGCATTATCAAAAAAAAGAATTCAAAATGAGTTTCGGCAGAAGTTAGGTTTAATTGTGGATAAACCACGAAGCGGTGGAAGCGGTACATCCAATGATGGAAATACGGCAAGGAAATTTTTCAAGAATCCTTCTGTATCCGCTGAAATCACCGATATACAACAGAACCTAATAGAAAGGTGTCAAACTATTTTGGAGTGCATATCATCTGGATATAAAATAAATGTAAATAAATTTGACGAGTAAGCCACAGAAACGGCGAAAGAACTAATGAAGGTATACGATTGGTATCCTTTACCATCTTCTGTACATAAAGTGCTCGTACATGGTGCTATAGTTATAGAAAACGCTTTAGTTCCTATAGGTGAATTGTCCGAAGAGGCTGCAGATGCAGAGTCAACGAACAAAAATATAAAGATCTTTCGACGCAACCACACACGGAAAATGTCTCGGGATCTCACTAACAAAGATCTTATTCACAGGCTTCTGCTGAATTCAGATCCATTTGTCACCTCCAGTAGAAAGTTGCCCCGAAAAAAAAACTACTGTCTCTATTGAAGTTTTAAGTTTATTAGATATTACTGAATAACGTAGAATTTAATGTTTGAATTTATGTATTATTTAATTTTTATAAGCACTTATTGTTTTTATTGATATGTATTTGTTTTACATGAATTATTTTAAAATGTATTTTTATTATTTATATTGTAAGGCCTGTTATGTTTAAGAAATAGTAAATGTCTAGTTTAAGGAATAGTAATAATCATATACTTTTAAGGTATTTTTACGATATTTTTTTACATAAACACCAGGGCCGCGATTCGAAAAATAAACACTCACACTGGACAGACACAGCTCCAACCCAACTCAACCCAACTCAACTCAACGCTATAACGACATTGTCATTTGCTATTCGAACAGATTTTCATTCAACATTGGTCACACATTGGTCTCACATTGGTACAACATTGGTACAATGTGTCACACATTGGTCTCGACACATTGTACCAATGTTGTACCAATGTGAGACCAATGTTGAATGAAAATCTGTTCGAATAGCAAATGTCAATGTCGTTATAGCGTTGAGTTGAGTTGGGTTGGAGCTATGTCTGTCCAGTGTGTGTGTTTATTTTTCGAATCGCGGCCCAAGTTTTTTTCATGTACCTATTTTGTTTCATAGTTTTTATTAAATTTAGCATGCAATATACCTAAATACGTGTTTCATTGAACTTAACTAGTGGTAAATAGTATTTTTAAAGTATTTGTTACCAGAAAACAAGATAAGTAAGAATTAAATTAATTATGGCCGTCTTACTTAGGCGCGCCGGCCACTGTGCGGTCGGGCAGGCGCGTGCCGTTGGTCGGGAAGGAGAACAGGATTTACATTATGTTATCAAATTCGTTGTTCGGAATTTGAAACTCATAACGTATCAATATATGAGCATGTAAAGTTAAAATTACGTTACTGCCACAGATAAAAAGCTTATCATAGTAAAATCGGTTGTGGTAATGCTAGCCATTGCCTACCGTTTTTGAACACGTTTTAGAGGACTTAAAATTACATAATAATGTAATAATGTAATTATGTAATAATTATTACAGTGTGTAAAAATAATTATTTAAATCGGACTACGCGTCTCGGAGTAATCGGTGAACATACATAAAAAAAAGCCCAAACCGAATACAGAACCTCCTTCTTCTATGAAATTGAAGTCGGTTAAAAATATAAATGATTACCTATTTTTAAAATTATTTTGATGTTTTATTTTCTAAAGAAATCTAATGCAAATAACAAATCGAGAACATATTGAAACAATTTACCGAGATTCTTTGTACTTATTACATGCATATTCACAACTATAAGGCAATGTTGTCATGAATAAGATTCAAAGATTATGAATAAAATTTAAATATTATCAGTTATCATTTCTATGTCCTAGGGCCCCTAGGCAGTAGATTCTTAATTAAATATATTATACTCAACTGAATTTGGATCCGGGGCTGGACTAATCAGAGCCGAGATCTTGACCCGAAAGCAGCTCGAACAAGGGTACTTACTTAAAAAGTGCCAAAAGGAGACACAATGATCTTTCTCTCACTAAAAATTAGAATGTAATTTCAAAGTGGAGTCCGTGTAATTTCAAAGTCACAGCCGAAATTGTAGCCGAAGTAGTAGTTGCAATCGCTGTCTCAGTCACAGTCATGACTGCGTTTGTAGTCGCTCCGCGTCCCGTCGTTGGAATAATGTACAGTCAAATACAAAGAGATGTATCCACTTTTTCACCTTATTGCGTTGTAATATGGTCCAAAAGTGGATACATCTCTTTGTAGTCGACTGTACCACCCCCGCGTTATGGACGCATATAAAATATAAAATAAAATATTCGTAATAGGTATCACTAGTCTGATTGAGGTGGAAATCAAAACCCGAGGGTGCGCGGTGCAGTCGGTCAGCGATGCAGATGTAGTCGGTGTGAAGGCTGAGGTGAAGAGTTGTATGTGCCACACGAGATTGACGTTATTAACTTTGCACCTCGTGCCTTAAACGCCCTCGCTACGCTCATGCTTATAAATTAGTAGAATCTTTTGCTACGCTTTCTCGGGATCTCAATCAGCTCTTTCGACATAAACTAAATTTGCTTCCTTCTTTCACACAATGTTTACCCAATTCAAATAGCTATTTATAGAAGGGACTCCACATGTCATCTGCGGTTTTCATTATCGGGTCCTCTCCATCTAATTGGTAGTTCTCGAGAAGAAACACTCGAGTTGCTTAAAAATACACTCAAATCACCATACATGAGCCTTTTAAAATTGAAGAGTTCCCTAAATCCCTTATGGATTCCCATCATCAGGTCCAACCAAATTAGTACGGGGCTACTTTCGAGGTAACCCTTTATAAACAATAAAAATATTACTGAAATCGGACAACGGGTCTCGGAATAATCGGTAAAGACGTATAAGAAAAAGTTCATAATACACCCGTTTAACCTAAGGAAAGTTCCGAATGTCATATGTGGTCTTCATCATTATGTCCGTTCCATCAAATTGGTGGTTTCGAGAGGAAATGCTCGAGTTTCTTAAGAAAACACTCAAATCGCCATACATGTGCCTTTGAATATTGAGGAGTTCCCTCAATTCCTCATGGATTCCATCATCAGAACAGCACCAGATTCATTTGGGACCACCTTAGAAGTACATCCTTTCAAACATAATAATTTTAAACAAAAAAGAACCGACTTCACTAAGCATCCACCTTTCCAACACCAAATGCTCGATCTGCTGTAAAAATATAATAGTTGAAGAGTTCCCTCGATTTCTCCAGGATCCCATCATCAGATCCTGACATGGTTACAATGGGACCAACTGTGAAGTATACGCTTTCAAACAAAAAAAGAATTTTCCAAATCGGTCCAGCCGTCTTCGAATAATCGGTGAACATACATAAAAAAAAAATAGCAAAAACAAAGATCCCGACGAATTGATTACCTCCTCCTTCGAAATCTTGAAGTCGGTTGAAAAGAATTATTCAAATCGGACCACGGGTCTCGGAGTAATCGCTGAACATCCTACATTAAAAAAAATCATCATCATTATCATCAAAACAATCATCATTATCAGGTTCATTTCATCAAATTGGTGGTTTTCGAGAGAAAACTCTCGAGTTGCTTAAGAAAACACCCAAATCACCACACATGTGCCTTTAAAAATTGAGGAGTTCCCTCAATTTCTCATAGATCCCATCATTAGAACAGCACCAAATTAATATGGGACCACCTTAGAAGTATATCCTTTCAAACAAAAAAAGAATTATTCAAATCGGACCACGCGTCTCGGAGTAATCGGTGAACATACATAAAAATAATTTTAAACAAAAAAGAACCGACTTCACTAAGCATCCACCTTTCCAACACCAAATGCTCGATCTGCTGTAAAGTTCCCTCGATTTCTCCAGGATCCCATCATCAGATCCTAACATGGTTACAATGGGACCAACTGTGAAGTATACGCTTTCAAACAAAAAAAGAATTTTCCAAATCGGTCCAGCCGTCTTCGAATAATCGGTGAGCATATATATAAAAAAAAAAAAAAAAAAATAGCACAAACAAAGATCCCGACGAATTGATAACCTCCTCCTTCGAAATCTTGAAGTCGGTTGAAAACCGGCCAAGAGCGTGTCGGGCCACGCTCAGTGTAGGGTTTCGTAGTTTTCCGTCCGTCACAGTAAGTGTCCCCACTTAAGAGTTAAAATAACACCGCCATGTAGGATATGATATGAGCGTTCCACGTACAGCGACATCTATCGGCAAATTAAGTAAACTATTGCGCGCGAGTTAAAGTATGGAAGATGATTTTTATAGGATAATTCTTTATTGCGTGAACCGATTTTCACCGTTTTTACTTTATTTGAAAGCACGTCATTTCATTGTGATTTTGTAGAAATTACAGGTACAATAAACACCTGCTTATACGGTTAAATTACAAACTTAGTTCAGAAATTATTTTGTAACTTTTTTTCAAAAACTATTCAACCTATCAAGTTCAAAATAATTTTCCTAGAAAGTTTTTATAAAGTTCTACTTTTGAGATTTTTTTCATATTTTTAAAACTTATGGTTGTAAAGTTAGAGGGGGGGGAGACTATTTACCGAAAATATTTACATTATCAAAAAATTATTGTAGTAAACCTCTATTCATTTTTAAATACCTATCCAACAATATATCACACGTTAGGGTTGAAATGAAAAAAAAAATCACTCCCCACTTTACGTATAGCGGAGGTACCCTAATAAAACATTTTTCCCACTTTTTATTTTACCACTTTGTCGGCGTGATTGAAATACATATTAGTACCAAATTTCAGCTTTCTAGTGCTAACGGTCACTGAGATTATCCGCGGACGGACGGACGGACGGGCAGACATGGCGAAACTATAAGGGTTCCTAGTTGACTACGGAACCCTAAAAAAGCCCAAACCGAATACAGAACCTCCTCCTTCTATGAAATTGATTTCGGTTAAAAATACCAACTCGCCCCTCTAGCATCCCTACTCTCCCCATTCATGACCCAACAGCCCGCGTCATCCCTTTTTACCCCGTTTTACGGTACTTACCGCCATCTATCTACTTACAACAACATTATTGAAGTCAAATGAAATATGTTACCTATTATGTTAGGGAGTTTCAATTTATTTTCATATCATTCAATTATCATTAACCTTTTGAAAGGGCAGGGCAGATCACGTTCAACTGATGTACTATGAACATAAATATTGGCATTTGCCTTGGAAGATTTTATAGCAAATGTGAACCGACCTCGAAAAGCCAATTTGCTCTTGAAACATTTTATTAGCTCTCATTGGCGCAATAAAAATGCAAAAACGAGTCCGAGGATCGTAAGTGGTTATCTTAAGATCGGATATTTATAGAGGTGAGACCACTATAAATCAAGCAATGAATACCAACACTTTACAATATTAGCAAAGGTTTTAAGGAAAAGGTTCCATATCGTTGGTTGGTATTAAGGACTCTTGTTTATTTCATGTTAAATAAAAATAAAAATAAACAAATGTTATAGGACAATCTTACACAAATCGACTTAGGCCCACAGCAAGCTCAATAAGGCTTGTGTTATGGGTACTAGACGACGATATATATATATATATATATAAGAGATAAATATGGATAAATACTTAAATACATAGATAACATCCATAACTCAGGAACATATATCTGTGATAAATACACAAACAAATGCCCTGACCAAGATTCGAACCCGGGACCTCCTGCTTCGTAGGCAGGGTCACTACCGACTAGGCTATGAGGCCGGATGTTGGTATCTGTAATGCCTTTTTATAATAACATGCAAAGTGCTACATCATTTTTACTTTAAAACGACTCATTCAACCCTTTGACCGCCAAGAATCGGACGTGATATCACGTGTTGGCGCTGAGGGCACAACTTCCGTGCGCGTGATTTGACGTCTTTGGTGGTGAAAGGGTTAATGGAATAAGCTGATGTAATGCATGCATGATTTAGTGTCACAAACCTGAGTGAAATCTTGACTAAAATAATATTTTATAGTATTTCGAGCCACGTACAGAGGGTTCACTATGAAATAAAACCGTTGTTTAGGTATGCCAAACATGTCTTTACGTGTCCTTCTCCCTTTATCGCGTTATATTTCATCCTGGATCTTGAACTTATGGGCTTGTAACTTCAGGCTACCGGCGTCGTCACGTCACGTACTAAACCTACCTAAGTAGACTACCCTAATAACTGGGTACCAATTCACCAGTGGCGCAACAATAGGGTGGCAGAGCGGGCAAAATGCCACAGACTCTGGACTGAGAGGCCCTTTGGCCCGAGGGGCATGCCATGACACACATGACCAAAGGAAGATCCTAACATTTTCTATAAAACGGGTCACTATACTAAAACTTTGCCACAGGCCCCGCTTAGAGTAGTTACGCCACTGGAATTCACAAAATTGTATGTGTTGCAGCATTGCCACAGGGTGGACATGTCATACTACAAAACTCGATTGAGCGCCTTTGTGTGCACGGCACATTTACACACGTTTCAATGTGTGCGTGCGTCTTAGGGTGCTGTTTCCGCTGTCGTAAATGACGTTTGAGTATGACAATACACCGACATATTGCTTTTTATCAATGCGCTGCCAACCTGACGGATTAACCTACTAGTTTACTACCAATCGGCCGCCGCGGGGTGAGGTAAATCTGTTCGGGCGGAGCGTAGCGTGGCCATTCTGTATGAAATACTAATTATTTAATCTGTGGCATTGCCTAAGAAATACTAGTTGCACGATAACTAATAAAGAAGTTAGTTTTATAATTCTAGTAGAATGTAATATGTTGTACCTAATACTGTGCATCAATTTTACATTACCTATAACGATCAAAGTGATTAGGGAGCCCGAAAGCAATTTTAGACACGGTATTTCGTGTCAGTGTGCAGTTTCATGTAAAGTCAGCAATAGAAGTGGAGCGAATGAACCATTCCAAATAAGAACACGGACACGGACACGGACACGGGTATGCCCTTAAACTATGTCCAAAACAGGGGTATGGGTACTGCAAATGTCATCTCGCTCAAATCTGGAGCAGAGCCCGACAGGAAGTACCTTCACCTTACAGAAAACCACAGCCAAATGGTGAGTAATGTTGTCAAAGAGCTCAAAGAGAACCCAGTGTGTTGACGATGAGGGACCCTCTTGTTCCTTTAGCCGTCAACACAATGAATCCTCCTTTTTTGTATAGGGTCGGCAACGCGCATGTGACACCTCTGGAGTTGCAGGCGTCTATAGGCTACGGTATCTGCTTACCAGGCGGGCCGTATGCTTGTTTGCCACTGTTGAGGTATAAAAAAATTGTATCGCCTTGACATAAGATAGGAGGCGTTGTCAGATATTTGTAACCATCTTGGGCGTTCCGATTACTCTTAAAAACACCAACGGTAAATTCGTTTAGAAAAAAAATATGCGCACGTAGAATTACACCAAAACTATTATGCTGAATCATCAGATGATGATGATAGTAGACCATATTCTATTTTAGAAATCAATGCCTAGCAGTTAGATTTATTATCCAGAGTTCGTAATTTGGATAGTTGATCCTTGGTCAACCAAATAACACGTGGAGTATGAGCATCTGTGGTTTGTAGCTTAATGTATTTCCTGACGAGGAAATTCAGGTTGTACTCTATACAGGAGCGCCGTTTCGTCTTTCATATAATGTATCGACATACCTAAAACGTTATCGCTCGCATTCAATAACCTAGGTTTGGCGAAACTGACTCACCGTACTAGTCTAACACACGTCGGGCCTTTGTAACGTACACCTTCAAGGCAATACCTAATGGCCGGCTTTCATCGATAGAGCTTCTAAGGAAAAATACAGTGTCATGTTTACTTTTCATAAACTTTTATTTGTTCCGGAGCTTATAAATAAAACGACAGAAACGCTTATAATACCGTAGGCGACATTAATGCGAGAGTTACGTCTGTCTACGAACTTTTCACGATTTTTTAAGTTTATATATTTACCAAACAGTAATTACACAATATGTTTAAAACCTAATTTTCGCCAAAGTGCACAACAGTTTTTATATTTTATAAGCCAAACAGCAGCACTCAGCACACTTCCTTTTCTACTGTGTAACAATCACAAAAATATCGTATCTAACTAAATATTATCACGTATAACCTAAATCTATAAAAAGAACGCGTATTTACGCTCATAGGGAAACAAAACAATAGGCATCTGCATTTAAATTATGTAACAACTCTCTCCCACTCAACAAACGGAATTTAACAATGTCAAAACATGGACAGAAATGAATATCAACAGTATTTTAGATATTTTTTTAATTTATTTAGGTACAACAACAACAACTACAAGTAACACTTACCTAACAACACACCTGCCTTTTTTTTTTAACAATCCAATTCGTAAAATTATTCGATATATGAGGTTGTCAAACAGTTTCCGACATTTGCTACTATATCATATCATAATCAATGACACAGAATAAGTAATAGTAAGAGTACAGAAGATAATCCTTCCTTAATTTGACATTTAGCTACAGAGATGAAAACGTTAGCTGTCATGCGCTCTTAAAAAATAAAATTAGGTTTTTAACGTGCTTCATATATCTATGCAGGTTTGAGACATGCCATAAATACTGCCTGAAATGATAATATGTGACGTTTTCAATCAAAAGTACACATCATTGTCGGTTGTCAATAAGACGTTAACTGCTATAAAAATAATTTCGGAATAAACTCTATTAACAACAGACAATGATGTACAGTCACCGGCAATAGTATCTTCCTACACGAAGGCCGCAAAAATATGTGACACACTCTTATGGCCCTACAAATACGAGCGTGTCACATATTTTTGCGGCCTTCGTGTAGGAAGATACTATTGCCGGTGACTGTACCTATGACTTGAAAACGTCACATATTCTCGAACGCACCCATAAGGTGATAAGCGATGTGCCAACGCTTGAAACCCCCCTGTCAATGATTTAAGATATTTCCACAAATATACTTATTTATGAGCTTACTTTTAACTTTCTCGTGGCTGAATACGTTATGTCATCGAAAATCGAATAAAAAAGTTATTGAACCATAGTCCTTATCCGTCACTCACGTAACTGTCAAAGTCATCATTGTCATAAATCTCATTTTTTTCAATGAAACTTAAATCGTTATGCAGATAGCCGTTTGCGCTCAAGATGGCTACGCCGTCTTTAGAATAGCTTTTTTTGTTTTTTTGCTCATTTACGTAGTTCAGTATGTAATATTGATAGCTTATTGTGCGGTGACCTAACGAACAAGTGTGCAGCTAATGAAAAATTAGTTTCAAAACGCGCGTAACCCTTTAGTTGAACAAACGGTTATCCGGGGTCTCGGCCACCCACGTGTTTGTAAAGAGGCTATCACTTTACAATCAACAAGGCCTTAACCGAATAACGTTGCTTTTATTTTATTTTAACCAAAATGAATAAAATCATAAGTACACCTTGACATTGGCAGAATTCACCTCGCCAAGACCGGCAAGGAGTAAAACATTAATAAAAAAAAAAACGTTTGTTTGTTACGATTTGAATTAAATAATTAATAAACGGTGGATTTGAACAGTAAAAAATAAACAATGAAATGTTTTGTTCCTACATGTGGGAATGATTCCAATAACAGCACAAAATAATAGTTAAAATCCGCGAAGACCTACGTGAAAAATGGTGTCTCGTAAAGTAAATGTGGAATACTTCAAGTGTTACACACAGTATTGCTGCGAGGATCACTTCGATGTAAGTATAAGGTCAGAGTGTACTTTTGTACACTCACCCTTTTGGGGAGGGGGGGCGATTTTTGGGACTTTCGGAAGCGTTTTTAGGACCGACAAAATATTAACTAATATGGTCTTATTACGAGACAGTTTTTTTATTTTAACATTAAGAATAGACAAAACAAAACATGTTTTGTATATGTGTATGGATCACATTTTTCTGAAAAAAATATTTTGAAAGAAATTGGTAAAAACAGACTGACGCTTTTTAAGAACTTTTACTAGCGATTTCGAGACAAATAATCTAAGGGTCGCTTTGGTTGGTTTGGGCAAGACTTCTTTTCCACAGAGGCAGAATTGACGGAGCTCCGCTATTGCGATGAGTTGACGAAGGATGAGTTGGACTGAAGCAAAGCCCAACGATTTTGACGACGAATTTCTGTAAAAATATCCGAAAAGTTGCATGTACCATCACGCTCCGCGATTGTTGAGCAATTTAGGGTCCTAGCTAAATTGGTTGTCAATACTTACACTATGGAATGTCCAATTTAGTCCAACCCTAAATGGCTCAACATTAACGGACCGTGACTGTACAAAACATGTTTATTATTTACATTAAAATAATAAAACACAGTCTCATATGTCATAATGAAACCATTTTCGGGAACAAATTTATGTCCTTATTTGAAATAAAAAATATCTTACGAAAATTATTGATAATACAAAAAAAACACTCGATTTAGTTAAATTTGAATGAAAATAAACAAAGTCTTTTGTTACTGCTATTTTTTACACAATTTTCACAGATACATTTCATACTAGGCCCCTCTTTGCTTCATTCCAGCCCAGGGATGGTGCCCTACTAGCTCCGTCGTGCGGTTATGAAGTAAAATTAAATACTGTTTATTTAATAAATAAAATTAAATACATATAGATAACATAAATAATTGAATATTACAGCCTGAACAAGATTTAAAAAATCGCTACTTTAAATCTGCAAACCAAGAACCAAGATTTAAACCCACAGCAAAACTTAGAAATATTGGAGTTCATTTACAGGAGGAGGCACTAGTAGATATTATGTAGATTGTAATAGAATTCTGATACTTCACAGTATTGTTTTTATTATATTTTTGTTCTTTTAAATCAAACTTTTCAGGTTTATACTGGATTACAAGAAGATAAATCTGAGTTAGCAAAATTGCTATTACAATCTGAACCCTTGGGTTCTGAGACTTGTCTCAGAAAAGGAGATATGACGAAGTAAATAAGCCTAGTATCTCAGGTGTAATTTCATCTCCAGCCACTGAGGTACTAAGATAAACTAAAAAAACTAAATCGCTTGCAAGGTCATACCGCAGGCCGGAAGATGAGTTGGACTGAAGCAAAGCGGGCCCAACGATTTTGATGACAAATTTCTTGAAAAATATTTCCGAAAATTTGCATGTACAATCACGCTCTTCGATTGCTGAGTAATTTAAGATCCTAGCTAAATTGATTGTTCGATACTTACGCTATGGAATGTCCAATTTAGTCCAACCCTAAATATTTCAACATTTACGGAGCGTGACTGTACAAAAAATGTTTATTTTTGTCAATTATTTACGTTAAGATTATAAAATACACTGTCATAATGATATAATTTTCCTGAGAATATTTTAAGTCCTAATTTAGTATTTTTTATTCTTAAAACTAAAGAAAATACAAAAAGTCACTCGATTTAGTTAAATTTGAACGAAGATAAACAAAGTCTTTGTTACAGCTATTTTTTTACTATTTTCATACGAGGCTCTTTGCTTCAGTCCAAACCAGAGATGGTGCCCTACTAGCTCCGTCGTACTGTTTTAAAGTAAAATTAAATAAACAGACATATAGATAACATAAATAATTGGATATTACAGCCTGAACAAGATTTGAAAAATATCTAAAAAAAAAAATTAAAAAAATTATAGGACGATCTTACACAAACCGACCTAGTCCCACAGTAAGCTCAATAAGGCTTGTGTTGTGGGTACTAGACGACGATATATATGAATAAATACTTAAATACACAGAAAACACCCATAACTCAGGAACAAATATCTGTGATAAACACACAAATAAATGCCCTGACCAGGATTCGAACCCGGGACCTCCTGCTTCGTAGGCAGGGTCACTACCGACTGGGCTAGGAGGCCGTATATCTACATTAAATCTGCAAACCAAGAACCAAGACCTAACCAAACAGCAAAACTTAGAAATAACGGAGTTCATTTACAGGAGACGGTAGTTGATATATGTAGATTTTGATAGAATTCTGATATTTCACTCTAATATTTTTATTATAAGTTTGTTTTTTAATCAATATTTTCAGCTTTTTACTGGATTACAAGAAGATAGATCTGAGTTAGCAAAATTGCTATTACAATCTAAACCCAAGTCTAAGAAAAGGAGATATGAGGATTTAAGGAAGTAAATAAGCCCAGTTTCTCAGGCGTCATTTCATGTCTATTCTTTAAGGTTAAGATAAACCTAAAAAACGAAATGGCTTCAAAAATTAAAATCACTTGCGAAGTCATACCACAGTCCGATTTTTTAATTCGACTTGTTACTTACATATTTAGTTTACAATATGTGTGGCCCACAGCGCTGACTCTATGTATAATATTCATTCAGAGCCAAACAGTCACAGTCAGTATTAAGGACTCCCGGTGCCAACAACATCTAACAACAAACAGAATTGGCTACTTTCCTAAAAAAATATATTTAGTCCGTCAGTTAGATTATCAAAAAATATTAGACACGTATTTTTTATTTTGTCAATCACACAAATATTGGTGAAGATATAGCCCGTTAAAGTTCCGCGTGACGTCACATTTCAGTACAATTTATAGTATAATGTGACGTCACGCGGAACTTTAACGGGCTATATCTTCACCAATTTTTGTGTGATTGACAAAATAAAAAATACGTGTCCGATATTTTTTGATAATCTAACTGACGGACTAAATATAATTATATTTTTTTTACCCAGTCAAGTACCCAATTGTAAAGACATTTAACAGACATATTTGAATAATGCCATAAAAATGTTATTTTTTACTTTTCTTCGTATATTACAATGTTTACTTGTACCGACGTTTTCTTATTATTTTTACAAAGACTCCTTTTAGATAATCATCTACTAGAAAGATTGTAAACATGCAAGTTTTTCTTTATGATTTAATCAACAAAAATGTTCATAAATACGAGTAGCTGTATTTCGGCGATAATGACGAAGGTATTTAACGCTTCAGTTCAACGATGTGAAAGCTTTCAAAAAGCTTTTTCTATAAGTATAGTTATATCTAAATACATCTACAGGCGTCTAGGTATTAGATAATAAGTGACTATTAAATAAGAGTCAAGGCATTAAAAAACTTAAACTGGTTGCTTAGTAAGCTTTTTTTTGTTTCAATAATGAATAAACATAATAAATAAAATTAGCCTCGGTATATTTTGGGCGGCTTGAGGATTTACCACTGAAACCTGCTTGGTCGAAAAGTTTTTGAGTAGCATGTTTTAGAAAAAATCAACGCGAGAAGGATCTCAAAAAGCTGAACCGACAATTTGGTCACGTTGGAAATAAAAAAAAACAACACATAGCAGTTGAAGTTCCCAATAACCTAAACCCTCCCAAAATTTAGATGACAAAACTATTTACTCCGATCTAAAAATTCTTAGAAGAATTTCATCTAGATAAACCTTTCGTGAACGAAAAAATAGAGTGTCGGATAAAACCGATGTTTTCTGTACGAAAAGATTATGGTCGTCGCGGTATTTGGCGAAAATGCGAGATAAGAGTCAGACTAGTGTTGGTAAAACTCGACACTTTGTAATCTTCTTGTCATGTACAAAAACTCGAGTCCTTTAAAGAAAAGGACAATATTTTTTTAATAACCAGTGTTTTGATAGTTTAATCCTCATTTTAACGCTCCGAGAACCTAAAACATTTTTGTTACATTCCTGTAAGTACCTACTGTATTTAAGGATCGTTTGAATTCGACCTCGTTCATCACTGTACCTGAGAAGTCTGTAACCTTTGCACCGTCTACAGCTCGCAGCGCCGTCTACTATGCAATTGTATTTCACAGATGCACGGAGGTTGACGCCACCAGCGCGGCGCGGCGTCACACTCAGAACGATATCATTCGGAGGCGTTTTCTGGTGACCTTTTAGTTTGGGGTAGTGTTTCTTGGCGTCCATTTTTAAGATTTCTTTTTCGATTATATTTCGAGATACCCGAACTGAACCGAGGTCTTCAACTCGAGAGTTATGATTCAAGTTCTTGCTATAACTAAAAAGGAATATATTCTTAAAATGCCTGGGTTATTATCATACACTGAATGAATGAACGTTATGTAATTTACCAGGGTTCGCGAGTACGTATGAATATTGAATGCGTTTTAAGATTTTTCTTGGTAAGATTGCTGCTTTTCACTTGATTGTTATCTCGATTTGCATGTAAGGTATACTTATCTACCGAGTTTTATTGTATTTAGCGTTTCTATAGAGCTAATTTGTCTAAAGGAAATTCAACACAGCTGTGTGTGCATTTTATTTAGGTACCTTATTATTAAAATGAGGAAAAAAAATTGTATACAAATACGTATGTTAGGAGCGATGATATGCAAGTAGATATCTGATTGGCATTCATTTTACATAAATTGTAATTAGGTAACCACGGAACATATCAATTTGTTCTGTGGTATCTAAATATAAGAAGATACCTACATCTTGTTATTTACATCAAACACACTTGTGTTAAAAAAAATACAAACCAACTAACAAGGTACCTTTAACACATTCAGTGCCACCTAATGCTACGTGCAGTGCTACGCTCGTAGCCTGTAGCCAAGTATTCGTCGTATGTAGCGCGTAGTAGCTACGAACAGAGAACCCGACAGTCGGGTTCTCGGCCTTGAATGTGTGAAATAAAATAAAAAAAGATTCTATAAAAAAAAATATTAAGTGCTAAAGAAAACATACATTTTATCCTATCGTAATAATTATAAAATTCCTTCCGCCAAAAGAAACAAAAATCTTCTCAATAATTAAATAAACCCCTTTGCAACAAATGAACTCTCTAAAAAATGTTCGATAGCGTAATCTTTTTCGCAATTCGTCTTCTCCGCTGCCTCTGTGGAAATTCCCGAGCGTATCACCCCTTAGGGAACGTGCTTTATTAAAAGGGAAGTTGCGGATATATTGGTATTCTTACAATCGGCTCTTATTGCGAGACTCTACAGTAATTATTGGAACATTGCCAAATTGCTCTGTAATTGCCTTTGACTGTTCCACGAAGAGAAACTTAGCTATATCCCAGATTCATGTAGGTATCCCAGAGTCGCGAGTTCGAGTCTCGCCCGAGGCAGTGGCATTTTTTATTTTATTTCTATAATATTGTGGCAGGAGCAGATGTTTAAATAAATAATAAATAACTGTTAAGGGACATTCTTACACAAATCAACCTAATCCTACACTAAGCTCAATAAGGCTTGTGTTGTGGGCGACGATATATATAATGGATATATACATATAAATACTTAAATACACAGAAAACATCCATAACTCAGGAACAAGTATCCGTGATAAACACACAAATAAATGTCCTGACCAGGATTCGAACCCGGGACCTCCTGCTTCGTAGGCAGGGTCACTACTGACTAGGCTAGGAGGCCGTTAAAAGTAGGGCTCGCGATCGCTTCCGGGTTTCGGGTATCCGTTTCTGAGTAACACGAACACGGTTTTCTGGCCCGTTTCCCACGTGTAATAAAGAAACGTGTAATTAAGATCCGTTTCCACAGCCGAAGCAACGTTCCTTAAATACACTCTAACTGCTTCGGACCCGTTCGGGCCGGTATTAACACTAGAACAGTCGCTTATGGGTCTATTGGACCCGGTCACCTTCATAACAGCCAATAACATTTTTGTTAGGTACCGTGCGATGTTGCCGTTCTTAGTACCTTCCCGCAAAAGTGTCGCGCGTCGGTTCATCGCCGCGCGAGTCAGTCTGCGCGCCGCGCTCGCGAGCGACGGACGTTTAAGGTGCGTATGGGTCTGCTGGACCCGGTAGCGACCATTTGCGTGCGTAATTTTTATACATCTGGGTCTACTGGACCCGTGAGCGACTAATTACGTAAGTTGAATTTACATTATGTTACGTGCTAATCTTTCTAAAGTTTCTCTTTTTTTTAGCATTCAAGATGGCCACTTATAGAGCTCTGTCGGAAAAAGAAATATCAGATTATATAAATGAAGAAATAGAGAATGAAGACTGTTCCGAAACTGAAGACTGTGTAGAATAAAGTGACCATAATACTGACTCTGAACAAGATGATGACAACTATTTAACTATTGAGTTGAAGGATATTACAGAGGAATGGCATGCCTTACAACGTGATTTAACTGAGGAGATTTCAGATGAAAATTCGCGGTCTCAGAGTGTCCTTGACCCATCTCGTTGTGTTCCATTGAATCGAGATATATTGGAGCAACGTCCCGACCTAGATTGTGTCCCATTATCAATACTTCGCCGAGGGTATTTTGTTGGTAAAAATAAACGTACTCAATGGAATATTCGAGAACCTTCGCATAACACCAGAACACGAAGCTACAACATCATACGTGAGCCACCTGGACCGTGTCGCGAAGCAACTAATGTAACGACTCCTGTAGAATGTATACAACTGTTTTTTTGTGACGAGATTCTAAGTAAAATTGTGTATTATACCAATATTTATATAACAGACGAAGTGAGACCTAATTTTGAGAGAGAACGAGACTGCAAACTCACTAACGTTACAGAAATACAAGCATTGATGGGGTTACTTTTTTATATAGGCAAATTGAAAGGAGCTCATTTGAACACCAACGATTTATGGGCACAAGACGGTACTGGTTGCGATATCTGCATAGCAACAATGTCACAGCGTAGATTTCATTTTTTACTAAGGTGCTTACGTTTTGACGATATTACCACCAGAAATGCACGAAAGGAGACTGACAAATTAGCACCAATTCGTGATATTTTTGAGCAATTTGTGGCAAGTTTAGGACGAAATTATAGTCATGGAGATCATGTGACAATTGATGAAATGCTTTTAGCGTTTCGCGGCAGATGTTCATTTCGCCAGTATCTTCCTAACAAACCTGCGAGGTATGGTATAAAAATATTTGCTGTTTGCGATGCAAGAACATATTATACTTCGAAACTGGAAATATATCCCGGGAAACAGCAAGCTGGACCTTATCAACTTAGTAACAGCCCAGGTGATGTGGTGAAACGATTGGTCGAACCACTGAAAGGATCTCATAGAAATATCGTGATGGACAATTGGTTTATGAGTATTCCATTGCTAAACGAACTTATGGATCAATTCGAGCTTACCTGTTTAGGTACTTTGCGAAAAAATAAGAATGAAATACCAGAAGAGTTTACAAAAACAAAAGATAGGTCAGTGTATTCCACATTTTTTGGTTTTCAACCGAAATGCACGTTGCTGTCTTATGTACCTAAGCCAAGAAAAGTGGTTTTATTAGCGTCTTCTATGCACCATGATGCAAATATCGATACACTGACTGGCGAAAAAACTAAACCTGAGATGATAACTGACTACAATGCATTTAAATGTGGAGTAGACATAGTTGATCAAATGACCGCCGGATATTCTGTGTCCAGACAAACCAAACGTTGGCCATTGTGCATTTTTTTTGGCATGTTAAACATAGGTGCATTAAATGCTTACATTATTTACAACTCCAATGCCGCATCTGAAAATGCACTGACTAGAAGGGATTTTTTAAAATCGCTGGCTATTTCGATGATCAAACCACATCTTCATGAAAGGCAGTTTTTGACAAATCTTCCAGTCGGAATAAAAAATCGTATTTGGAATATCGTGCCTAAGCCCGAAGTTCCAGCTTTGCCACAGCCAACACCTTGTGGAAGAAAAATTCGTTGTGGTCTTTGTTCCTGGAAAAAAGATAGAAAGACCAAAGTACACTGTTGCAAATGTAACTTAGCTATTTGCGGTGAACACACGAAACCAATTTGTAATAATTGTTTTGACATTCCTGAGTAAATATATGGATATGTAGGATATTATAAATATATAGGATATTAGATTATGATAGATTTTTTTCCATAGTGTTTTCGAAGTGTGTTAACTCATTATTTTTTAGTATACATTGTGATATCTTTTTGTGATGTTTGTTAAGGCAATAGTAGTAGTGTAAGAAAATATAAAAAAGGAAACAAAGTACAAAGACTTATTAAAGTTATTAGCATAAGTTATAAAAGATTTGAAAAAAACGTTAAAAACGTAGTTATTTTTTTAAATTATTAAAACATTGTGATAATTCGCCATTAATAAACTGTTGATTATTTTATAATGATTGTTATATTGCTGATTTTAGGAAATTTTTACGTATATTCAATATATTTGAATAGTTTTCAATTTAGGGTCACATAATGGACTGGGTCCAGTGGACCCCATAGCGACTAAAAGTGTTCGAAACTAGGGCGCGACTGTTCTAGTGTTAAGTACCCGTAGGAATGTTTCTCGAAACGTTTCCTGGAGACGTTTCCGAATCCCGGCGGGTTCGTGTAAACCAGCTTAAGTACCCCGGCACCGCCGGTCTTAAGTATATCAGTATTCGTCTCCGCGTGTAACAAACACGTGTAGCGCGAGCTCTATAAAAGCCGTGTTTAAGGTTTTTACACACACCTATTACTTGTCAAATATTTTATTATACGTACCTATTTTTAATAATATCAAAGTGACCATAAATAAACACACGGTTTTTTCATTGGAATTTAATCCATCTATCGTGCCTATTGTCACCACATGACAAAACTCCCTCTTTTTAACACCATGAAGATTTTTTTTTAATTTGCCCGTCATCAAATTTTTTAAATTCTAGTATCTTTTTGGTTGAATGTGGTTGCACGCCAAACTCATACGAGCACGCCTGTTTCTCACATTCCATCACAAATAGATTTTATTTTAGATCGTAAATCTGAGCACGCCAAATGTGGTCGATCCCACTATGTTTCAATCATTTCTTCGTAACGTCAATCCAATATTTACCCATTGATGGAAAATCGCTGTAATGTCTAGGACGCCGTATTCTATACTTTTAAAATACTTGAAGAATTCATTAATTACACAATCTTTCTCAAACAAAACTCCAACATACAACAAATATTCATCCGAAATTAAGTTGTATTGGAGTTGCATTGGAATGATTTTCAAGATAATCGGGGGTCGGAATTGACCTAATAACATATAATTTGTAATGTATCTTGTATACATTTTATTAATTAATTCATAATAATAATCTTCTATATAATTTTGTACAGTTATAATTACGTATAACTAATATTATATAAAGAATAAATAAACACATCTACGAGTATACTAATTCTGATATTTCTGATTCAGACGTTTGGGTTTCAGCTGTATTGCGTATTGAAGTTGGATTGTATCTATACGTGTTTTAAATTAGAATACGGCCCAGGGGCTCGTGTATTCATTTATATTGTTTGCTATCTTATCATCATTTGAGGCTCTCTAGGAGTCCTACAGGACCAGAACTCGAAGCCTATTCCGTTGCAGCGGGGAGTCAGGCAAGGAGATGTTATTTAACTGTTTACCGCTACAATGGAGGATGTTTTCAAGACTCTTGACTGGAGAAGGCTAGGCATCAACATAAACGGCGAGTACATCACTCACCTTCGATTTGCTGACGATACAGTAGTCTTGGCTGAGACCATGGAGGATTGAGTACGATTCTCGATGACCTCAGTAAAGCCTCCGAGCGAGTTGGTCTAAAGATGAACATGGATAAGACGAAGATCATGTCAAATGCCCATGTAGCACCAACTCCCGTTACAATCGGAGACTTTACACTCGAAGTTGTGGACGGTTATATATACTTAGGACAGACTCCAGTTAGGTAGATCCAACTTCGAGAAAGAGGTCAATCGACGAATCCGGCTTGGGTGGGTAGCGTTCGGGAAGCTACGGCACATCTTTTTGTCCAATATTCCGCAGTGTCTCAAGACGAAAGTTGACCAGTGTGTGTTGCCAGTGATGACATATGGAACTGAAACGTGGTCGTGGTGGGCTTCATAAGAAGGCTCAAAGTCACCCAAAGGGCAATGGAGAGGGCTATGGTTGGAGTCTCTCTGCGTGATCGCATCAGAAATGAGGCCATCCGCAGCAGAACCAAAGTAACCGATATAGCCCTCCGAATCGCTAAACTAAAGTGGCAGTGGGCGGGGCACATTGCTCGTAGAACCGATGGCCGTTGGGGCGGAAAGGTTCTCGAGTGGCGACCACGAACCAGAAGGCGCAGCGTGGGTAGACCCCCGCAAGGTGGACTGATGACCTGGTGAAGGTCGCGGGAGTCCGCTGGATGCGGGTGGCGCAGGACCGGTCATTGTGGCACTCTTTGGGGGAGGCCTATGTTCAGCAGTGGACGTCTTTCGGCTGATATGATGATGATGATGATGATGATGAGTCCTATTCAGAAAATATCATTGGTCGTTGAATTGATTTTAATTTGATGTTGAACAGGATTCGACCGGTCAAAAGTGAAGATTCTTAGCTTGATATCAAGTTCATGTCAAATGGATATTATAAAGAAATCACATTCGGTCAATACGTTAAGTCAGAGGTTTTAGTGACATTGGTTGGATCAGAATTCAAATTTGTTTAGATGTAATTTTGATGACAAAAGCAGATCATTTTGATATAAGATTAATATAAGAATTCCGCTCCTGTCCGGACTGAGCCTTGGTCTGGTCGAGTAACTTTTTCCATTCTAGTCTCTTCATAACCGTTTCTCTCTGATGACTTAATAATTATTCACGCTGTAACGTACCACGACACTTCTGACACTTCAGTTTGTATGAAAAGTACTGCGTGATCATCGGAGATCACGTGAAGTTTTCTATCGTCGGAAAACATCACGTGACCTCGACTTCCGACCACTTCCGATGTCACGCGATGTCAGAAGTGTCGTGTAAGACGCGGAACGTTTCAGCGTGAATCCTCCTTAAATCCTGACGTTATGGTTTTTATGGATCCGACCAAGGATCGAAGATTTTTTAAGCAGCTACCGTAGCCTATGGACGTCTGCAAATCCAGAGGTATCTCGATGTCTAGTTAGGTGTTGTAGGTTCAATTTCAATTTCGGGTACTTATAATACAGCTGAAACTATAATCACTTACCAACGATTTGACTCCTTTTCAATACTCGAGGTCACGGAATATCCTGAAACAAAAACAATGTTATTGTCATGTGTCAAACATGTGTCAAAGACTTCTTTTTAAATCTAACGATATACAAAAACGTAGCCAGAGGCAGAGTTGGCTGTAACTACACTACACTACATTCCAATACAATTAATTTTTCAAAAAAGAAAACTAGGTAAATATACGTACTACGACTGATTTGTCTGGTAATAGATTATATATTATATTTAAAAGTAATTTTATTTATAAATATATGACGTATAAAACAGTCGAACAAACGACGCACAACATAAAATATTTAAGTTACCTATAGATAGATTCAGATATACCAAAAATTTTCAAAAACACCGGGCAACTACATTAAGATTCAGACTACATAAGAGATCATCCTCTAAAAGGGTGTAAAAAGTTATAATTTTCGGGTTATTGCGGGTTAGTCGATATATAAACTGATAACAGATTTCTCAGGTGATTTTTTTTACCAAATTTCTTTAAACATCTATTTTCTGTTTTAAATGTCACATCAAATATTTTCTAAAGCTTGGGGGCAACTGATAATTACAGTTGACAGGGTAAAAACAAAGTCATGTTTTACGAATACGATCATTATTTCCTAAAACCTAAAACAGTTTTGGTAAATAATGGTTGTAAAACCAAAAACTCGTAGCACGTTTTACATCAACATAAATTATATGGAAGCTCTGTTGAAATGTTGATCGTTGACGTCATCAGAGCACTTGAGGCGGGCACTATGGACAGAACATTGAAAGCACTGCAAACGGAAAATCTATACTGATAATGCTAACATACGCATTTAAACAATAGGCAGCTGTTGTATTCCTATTTCGCGAAAGGGTAAAGCCGGGTTTGTATGGGGGGTCGGCCCTGCGCGTGAAATTAATTTTAATGTTCACTTGGTTATTCATTCAGAAATAATATGTAATGTTACTAAGATAGAACAAATGGTCCTTTAGGCCTCTTGTCCACGTCACGGTTTTTCGCCGTGAAAATCTACGGTTAATTCGTCGTGTGTTGGCACGGTCGTCAGTGTTGTATGGATCACTATGGAAGCTTGTAGACGTGGACGGCGGCGCGTGCGTAGACGCGGTGCGCCGAGGGGCAGACACGGCGCACACGGCGGCACTGCACGGCGTGCCGTGGCGCCGCCGTGCACGTCTACAAGCTTCCATAGTGATCCATACAACACTGACGACCGTGCCAACACAAGGGACAAGACAAGACACAACACAAGACAAGAGGCCTTAGCCGTCAACACAGTGAATCCTCCTTTTTTAAAGGGTCGGCAACGCGCATGTGACACCTCTGGAGTTGTAGGCGTCCATAGGCTACGGTAGCTACTTACCATCAGGCAGACCGTATGCTTTTTTGCCACCGTCGTGATATTAAAAAAAAAACTGCAGGTTATAAAAAAATATATTTTTTTAAATCTAAACTACTAAATTGCCTTTTATAAAATTTGAATATATTATAGAAAACTGAATAATTAACGCTCAAAAAATTTGTTGGTAGAATTTATTAAAGTCGTAAATAATTGGTTATAAATATTTCAATTTAAAAAATCTTTTATATTGTTTTTTATTTAAAAACCTGCAGCCTTTTCTGTTTCAACTTGTTGAAATTACAATATATGCTCGATGAATACTCGGTAAAAGGAAAATTAATTTTATGTTTTCGTCTCCCATACAAACCCGGCTATACCCTCTTCTTAGGACATGCTATTTTTTTACCTAATAGATGCTTGCAATTCCAGGGGCCCTACATCTAAATTGGCTTGAAGGACCTAAATTCTGAACACTCATTCGGTAGTCCCTCGTAAAAACCTCGACAGAGAGCTAATTCCATAGAGTACGTCTGCAAGGGCGGGGTGGGTGCCGGTTTTTTAATATTAACCAAATAAAAACTGATGAGTCCAAGTTATTTTGTTGAAACCCCTGAAAGCTATAGGTTTAAATAGCCTTAATCTTAACTTTACAAACTTAATCAAGGTCGAAGTTTCTGGTCATTATTATATTAAAAACCAATCTCCAGGAAAATTATATGAAGTAATGGTTCGTTTCAAAAAAAGGCCTGCTAGAGTATACCAATAGATGAAGAGCTATATAGCCACGTCAGATATGACACAATAATGAGAGCAAAGAAACCCCTAGTCAGTTAACTATAGGTACTATGCTTATTTCTGGATTTGGACATCTGGCAACTGTAAAGTGGTGGAGGTCAAAGAATGCACACCACTTAAAGAAAACCAATACTAGAGTTCTGGGTTTGATGCAATATTGTGAGAAATTATGTAAATAATGAAATTATATCATTTCCAAAAGTTTCTGTTGGGAGAAAGTAGTGCCAAACGACGTATAATGTACCTATTTCATAGTTTGTCGCCTACTGTTTTTGTTTTCGTAATAATACGCAATGTTACTTCGGCAGTTTTTATTATTTTTGAAAATATTTATTTTGGTGTTACTATTTTCTAATTCAAAAATATTGCACGCTCATTCAGCTGGAACGCGGTCGACATCCGCCCACATCGTGATCTAGTTGGAGACTTGGCGGCAAGTGTACGTTGCTAGTCACTCTGACCTCCACCCATTAAAAGCTGCCAGGCCCAGATCTAGCAATACGGATATTATAGCAATCTAACCAGACGGTTTGTGTTGCTCTCATCATTGTGTGAGGGAGGACGTGTTACAGGATTGTGTTTGATGTCAAAAATTAGGATATTATATTATTAAGCTAACAGTAGCTTCACAATAATAGAAACAGCTTATATATATATATATATATATGTAGCTATCGCTATTGGAAAGTTACCAATGCGCTTTTACCACAGTGTCGCTTATGAAGACATGAATTTTCGTTTCAACTCCCAGTAATATAACTATATGATACATGTAAGATTTATTAAATAAATAAAATATTCAATAGTCTGGAAAATTTGTGAGTGAAACCAAACCTGGTTCGGCACTACGAACATCTAGGAGGCCATCACGGCCTGGTCGTTTGCTCCCTCTAACTCATAGCTGCGTCCCCATGATGGCCCATAGTGGAGAGCGGCCCATGCAACGTAATGCATGATATGAGCTATAATATAAGGAGGCTTTGAAAGACTGGTTTCCAGTAAGGTCTCACATCATTTATTAGCGAAATCGTTTACGAACTTGGCATTCTTTCACATTTATATTCGAACTACTAGTTTGTGTTTGATGGGGCAGGTATTATGGTAGCGCGTAGCTCATTATGGTGCTATTGGGCTACAACGCCTAGCTTATTATGTACTGAGTAATTATGTCGTCGCAGCAGTAACCCAGTTTCCGAGAAACATTGTTATTACATGCACGCAACTATACACGAGGACAAAGAAAAGTTCACTTCGTATAGAAATTTACATACAACGTGACCCGTTAGAAGGCGAAAAAATCTTTAGAAGGGTCTATTTATATTGGTTAAATCGTTTGCAAGTAAATCGCGAGTTCTCAGTTCGATGCGGATTACTAGTAATAAATATCCCGTTATCAATCGAACGAGCTAAAGTCATCGCGGAACAAACCCTCAAAATCAAAAAAGCCATCGAAATGCTAGACTTCCACTGGGATGGCTACTGAGCCGAAGTTGTTTGTAAGAACTTCACTTCGCTTACGCTCCGCTCGTTCGGTTAAGACTGCGTCGACCGTCCAGTGGCGCCCTCATTGGGGATTGTATTTTCTAATAAACTAATTTATTTCTATATAATCCATCATGTTAAGTTGTAGTCCTACTAATTCCGCAACTTAAGATCTATGTGATACCATTTAATATTTCTTACTTTTGGCTTCATCACCTAAACGGAAAAAAGTGGCCACCATTTGCCGTTTAGGTAATGAAGCAAAAAATACCCAAAATTAAACTATGTGATTGAGATCAAAACTTGCGTAATCAGTAGAACTACATTTTAACACTGAGGGATTATACATAAAATGATTCGTTTATTAGAAAATACAATCCCCCAATGAGGGCGTCACTGGACGGTCGACACAGTCTTAATGAATATATATATGTGTTACTAAGTTTATATTTTAGCACTATTGCAAACGCCGCCGTTATCACGGCGTGTGCTGTGATGCTAACTGACGTGTGCTGTGATGTGAATTTGTGGTTTACCCACCACATCATATAATGGTCTACCCTCTTTCGTGTTCAAATTCGTAAACTGAATCGTTTCTATATAACTCAAAGCAAGAATTTAACTAGAGACCGCACATGCGTACACCCGTAAAGGATAGACATAGATGACGATAAAATCACTTCTACAGCACAAAACAAAACAATTTACCATTGTTTTCCTTAGCCGACACAACTTCCTAAGAAAAATATTAGGTTTACTCGTAGTAAACACAGAAATTCCTGAAGAAATCGCGAATTACGAGTATATCTGTTTGTGACCCTCCACTTCTTCGTTTGTAATTAATGACGCGGAGGGTAAAAAATGTGAGTTTATGACAACGACCAACGATAATAGCACCTTCTCTGTCGTACCTATTGAAAGTGTAATAAGACCATCCCGTTCGAGCTTGGTATTGTTATTACCATGACAGGTCTATGGCTAGTATGTCTATGCTATGTAATCATCAAATCTTCACGTGACCAGTAGAGAAGAACAGCCATAGACCCGGACATTTGAAAGCACTGTAGTGGGCTGAAACGTAGATGTCGCAGTCGGATAGTATAATCCGCCGTATTACATTACGGCTAGCTGTTATCAAAAACAGAGCCGTTTTGAAATGCCCCGGTTTAACGATTAGCTGGATTGTCATTGCGTCACGTTCTTCAATAAGGCGGCCCACGTTTAGCCGCATCGTTATCGCTTTCAATATAACCAAAACCTACCATGCCATTAAAAAAAAGCTAGTATTTAGACGCATAACAAAAAAAAAATTACAAAACCTACCTATCCTATTAAAATATAACCAACCGAGTGTTAAAACTGTCAAAGCGGCGGCTAATAACTCGGTGTATTACATTACGGCCAGCCGTGATGAAGAACGTATGGCGCCGAATACATTACGGCGGATTTTCATTCAGCGGCATTCAATCTGGCTAATCATTGAACCGCCGTATTTCAAAACGGCCCTATTTTTAAAACGGCTAGCCGTAATGTAATACGGCGGATAATACAATCCGACTACCACATAGACATAAGCTCATTCGCGCTTTGCGATCCTTCACTCAATGACCATGTTATATTGAATTCATCATATATTTAATAAATTATACTAAAACGATTCATTCATAAAATTCCCATCAATCGTGGTAGCACGTACTGTTCACAATTTCAGAGAGATTTGTACTCACTACAGAACAGTCCGTGACTTGCAATGAAGCTATATTTAGAAACTAAATATTTTCTCCGTCTAGCATTCATTGTGTTAGCTCACAGTTTGATTTACGATAACCTTACGTCACAGATCACTTGCTAGACGAAGCATGTATGAAGACCATACAGTAAAATATTCTTTATTCAACAATAATAAATAATACAGTAGAGGAGATACAGTACTACAGTAGAGGGGAGAAAATCATTTTAAAATTAATAATAGAGTGGTAGACAAAATGTGATTTTGTCGCAGAAAAGCGATTCACTTAGTAGACGAGCAATACAACCATATTAAGAGATTGTCAATATTTTCTACGTCTAACATCCATTGCCAATCATTGCGTTTGTTGCCTCCATGTTTATGACGTGTGCATGATAACACACAAGCACAGAATTCAGATTTTAGGGGAAAAAATACCATTACGTTTCTATAAAAAATAGAGTCGTGGGTCTAGGCGACGATAACCATAATCTAAAAAATATACACAGTAAAAGGCTAGGAACACCTCCCATAGCACCGCACTAGTGACAGCGGTTGTCATCGGTGTGGCTCTTCACTAGCAGCGTCGCTTGTCAACTGTCATTCGAGTACCTACTAGGCGCCGGCCGCGCCTGAATCTCTGTTGTGATTCAGATAACTGTAATTATGTTTCCATTTGTTTCTTAAATGTATTTGAATAATAGTGAATCATGTAGGTATATAAAATTGTATTTGGTGCTTATCCCTAAAAATAGATAAATACTTAATACATAAAAAAACATCCGTAACTCAGGATAACATCCATAATTCGTGATGTACATACAATAAATGCCCCTGACGAGGATTCAAACCCTGGATCTTTTGCTTCATTGGCAGGGTCACTACCGACTAGGCTTAGTGAGTAAACTTATATGAGAGTGAACTGAGCGGCGTATCATTCTTTAAGTACAAAAGCGACTAAATACAGTATGTGGCCTGTAACCCGAGCAACTTTTGTTCAACAACTTTAAAAATATATGGTCTTTAGATTGTCTATTTTTCATACAAAATAAATAGTATTATCAATGTATGTTAAAATCCGTTCAATTGACTTTGCTTGACATTGCTTGTCAGTCTTGTCACCCTACCATTGAGAAACAGGAGATGACATCCCTAAGAATTTTTTGTCCCAAAAGTTGTAGTGAAAATCACTAAAAGTCTATACTACTCTTTGATTCTGTCATAGCTGTCAACCGCCAAACATGGCGCACAAAATTTGTTCTAGATGTCACATCTAGTAGAATACATAATAAATCAATTAATTTAATTTAATCGTATGGCAAGATATAATACAATCGTTCCTTATAACAAAACACTCAATTGCTGGATCCATTGGATTATGTCATTTTCAAGGGTGAACAAGTCCACTGGATTGCCCTGATATTTTGTTAGTGGGCACTCGCTGATAATGTGGTCCATGTCCTGCACCGCCGCTCCACACACGCATGCCGGTGACTCCCTCCAGCCACATCTGTGCAAGAACTCTCGACTTCTACCCCATAAATCAATGCACCCTACAGACATAATCAATTTTGCAATACATTGCGTGTTCGAATAAACTTTAAAGTCTACAAAAAACCAAACCACAAGTTAATTTTTAAAGTCGCTTAACAAACGCTGTCTAGTTTGATGAGTAGAATCTACGATTTAATTTATTGCTCGTGTTACGGGCCAAACACGGTATAGTAAAAGCGAGTCTCCGTACTCACTACAGAATGCGGACTTGCGGAGCCTATGGAAGATAGTCTATGCGTCACAGACAATATATCAAACTACAAAACGTAAACTGTATCACGTAACAGGGAACAGGAAAGAGTTTAATGGATTTCAGAAAATATGACTTGAATCCAAACTGGCAATAACCGGGTACAATGTTCTGTTGTGTTTCCTGGTTTGCTCTAAGGTTGGCTGGTAGATATAGTTTTATGGCATTAAGCCTACATTTGGTAAGATTAGTTTTTTTTTGGAAAAAAATTAAAAACCTCCGAAACTAAAACATGAACTTTAACAGTTTTCTGTGGCGCAGCTATAATTTTAGTTATTTTTTGTAGTTTTTTATTGTGATGTGAATAAATAAAAATATCATTACTGAACTGACCCTCTCAAAAAATAATTTCTACATTAGTGACCGCCCCCCCCCCCCCTAATTTCATAGTGCCCCCCCCCCAAATTCAGGCTGTAACCGCGCCTGTCGAAAGGGTCCTCGGTCGTCAACACACTGCATCCTCTTTGAGCTCTCTGGCAACCTTACTTACCAGCAGGAACACAACACTATGAGTAAGTATGTTTACCCTCGTAATGAGTATGTGATGAGTTAACGAAAGTTAGCCTTACGTGTTCCTAATTAATAAGGCATGTTGTTGCTTCACTAACTAGAATAATACGGAACTTCAACTACTATGTTTCCTCGTAATAAGGTTTTGATATTGCTCGGAACAATATTGTGCTCAATTACGTTCGAATTTTCATGAGAGTATTATGAGAGTTTATGTAACTGTTACATATTAAGGCCTAATTAGATACAGTTGCATACACTGCTTAGTATTAGATTTAAATTCAGGTTACTGGCAATTGCGACTTGGAAAAGGTAAAGAGAAGTCAAGCTTCATAACAACATCAGGTTTGTATTCCTTTAAAACTTTACCATTCGGTTTAAAAACATCTCAAGCAGTATTTCAAAGGGCTATGGACAGGGACACCGTTTTAGCAGAATTGAAGTATAAGACAGTTTTGGTTTATGTTGACAACATAATTGTGTATGCTAAAACCTTCAAAGAATTTTTAATGGCACTAGAGCAAGTACTAAGAAAATTCCAAAAAGCTAACTTAACATTAAAGCCAACAAAGTGCAGTCGGATTCACCAAACTAAACTTGCTAGGATATACAGTGTCATCACAAGGTATTGCTCCAATAGAGGAACGAGTCAAGGCTATGCAAGAAGCCAAACCTCCAAGCAACCTAAAAGAACTTCGTTCCACATTGGGCTTATTTTCTTATTACAGGAAATTCATCGACAAATTTGCCCAAATTACCCTTCCGCTGACAGAACTAACAAAAAAGGGACGTAAATTTGAGCGGACACCAGAAGCGCAAGGGGCCTTTGAGGAAATGAAGAATAAAATCTGTGAAGCTCCAATACTAAGCTATTTCTCGCCAAACGAAGGTATAACAACGAGACTATATATAGACGCCTCTGATCAAGCTCTCGGTGCATGCCTAATGCAAGGAACAACAGAAATGAAACCATTTGCCTCCAGAAAACTCAGTGATGCTGAGAAGGGATACGCCATCACGGAGAAGCAATATCTTGCCCTTATATGGAGTTTGGCCTACTTATTTAGGCCCATATCCCCATAAATATTGTTATATATATATAACAATATAGATTAGAATTTGAAGTGGTTACCGACCATAAAGCATAAGTGTGGCTGCGCTCAAGAATAGACATGAATGGACGATTAGCAAGATGGACACTTGCCATACAGCCATGTAACTTTAAAATCATTTATTGCAAAGGTAAAGATAATATACATGCAGACTTTCTAAGTCGGAATCCTCTATATGAAGACCCAAGAGAAGATGTAACATGTGAACGACAGTCGGACGGATTATGTCTATATAGCTTTGAAAAGAAGGACCTAGTACAAAGCCAACTTGAAGACAAGTTTTGCAAAGAAATACAACAAAAACTGCTAAATCAAAAGCAACACAAAACTTTCAACATAAAAAATAATGTTTTATGCAAGAAGGTATGGATTGACAACACTCTAAAATATGTCATTGTACTACCTGAGAATTTGTTTAAAGATTGTATCTATGAACTGCATGACAACCCTTGGGGAGGCGCACACTTTGGCCAGTTCAAATCACTCAATAAATTCAAGCAAAGATACTATATAGAAAATGCAGAGAAGAAAATAGAAAACTACATAAAGTCATGTACTATGTGCCAAGAGAAGAATATGAAACCAACAAAAGCACCACTCATGAGTGTAAAAGTTGAAGAATTCGGCCAGAAGGTAGCCATTGATGTACCTTTTTGCAAATCAAAGGACGGTCACCGTTATGTAATTGGCGCAATTGAATATCTCAGTAAATATGCAATTTGCAAAACAGTACAGCCGAGGTAATTGCCCAATTCCTCATAGAAAATATCTTCTGCAACCTAGGCGGAGTCAAGTCTATAGTCTCTGACCGAGGCTTTATATTCACATCAAAGCTAGTACATAACACAGTAGAAGAATATGGCGCCAAACTTCATCATACTACAGCGTTCCAACCAAAATCAAACGGTCTGATTGAATGCCTTTTCAAAACTTTAAATATGTCTTTATCAAAATATGTACAAGAAGATCAAAAGGACTGGTCATTATACCTACCAAAAGTGGTATTCTCTTATAATGCATAAGTGCAATCAACCACAGGCCTTTCACCGTATAATATAGTTTATGGCAGAGAACCATGCCTGCTTATGTATATAAAAATGGACATAAAAGAAGAAGCACACACTCTTCAAGAAAAAGTAAATTGTATGAAAAACTTAGAAAAACTGGCAATATCAAGAATAGCTAAAGCACAGAAGGTACAAAAAACTTATTATGATAAGAAAACGAAAAATGTTGCATTCGCCCCAAATGAACTAGTCATGGTTCTAAAACCTAGGCGATTGACAGGTCGAAGCCTAAAACTCTGTAGATTTTATAAAGGTCCATATAAAATCATTGATCAATTATCTAGGGTTAACTATGTCATTCAACTACTAAGAAAGAGATAGTTCATGTAGATAAACTTAAGAAATTCTTCCCTAGATCTCTGGAACAATGAAATTATAACTCTAAAATTTGATTAATTGCATTAATTATTCAATCATAAGGATCTAATTATTTAGTCATTCTCACTGCAATATCATAGGTTCCATTGTATAAACTTGTAGGTAACTGAACTGTATATTATGTGTATATAAATTATAGCATAGAGACCTAAGATGTGTCAGCAAGGTATATAAATAACCTTATGCATTTTGTTTGCACAATAATATAATTGTACTTATTCAAAGTAACTTATAACCTTATTAATAATTACCTATTTGCCTTATATTAAGAATAAGTTATAAGAGTGATATATTTACTGTAAATAAAACTCAACTAAATGTAAATATATTTATTTGTAAATCACAATTGTAAGATTCTAATGTAATATTTTACGAATGCCCGGCTAAGTTCCTTGCTGCCCTGAAGAGTAGGATATATATTTTTCATTTGCTTGCATGTAACAACAAGAAAAAAGGACCTAGATGACACACTTCTGCTGTTCTGCAGCATCTCTCCATGCTACGGCACTGAGCAGACTGGTTTCCAAAAGAGGCCCGGCAGAACTGGCGCATCGGGAAGACTGATGGCCATAGGCAGCCATCACTTCAACGCCAACGCCTACTGCTGCGCAAGAACGATATTTTCTTGCTATGTTTCATGTTGTTCATATTATTGAGATATTTCTGTTCAATAAAATATTTTTTATGCCGTTGTATCAATATAAGATAGATAAAATTTTCTGACATCTATCAATGTCATTAATGTCAAGTGTCATAGACACGGACATAGACAATAGCTGTCAGGAAATTAAAAGAGGGTTAGTTCGTAAAGCCAGAGTCAGGGGCATTTTAGCAGGTTTTCAAACCTGACTTAGCCCCCGTCTAGGCAATTTGAGAGAACTTAAGGCCATAGGCTCACTTCTCATTTTCCATTTGACGTTGACTACCTTATACATAAGGCTGGCTCTAGAAAGGGGTGTTAGGAAATTTTCAACTCTGTAGGGGTCCTAAGCATAGGTAGGGAAACTCTTAGTCAGGGTAGACTAGGATAGGGCGTAGTGTTTGTAAGTGTAGCTGCCCCTTACACCCGAGGAGGCGAGATATGTAAAGGTTGTCTACCTTTACAACCTCTTTTCTCGAACACTGTCTGGCACGGTGCTATATTTTTAAATTAGGAATTCCAACGTTCTATGTCAGACGATTGGGATTCTTTCAGGGAGTCTCAAAGGGACAGCCTAAACAGAGAGTCGATTTCTATGTATTAACTAAAGATAAAAAAAAGGAATAAATATCTAAATCATATATTTTGGACTATTCATAGTGGATACTCTCCACAGTACACACATATTATAAATCCTAAATGACGTGTTCGGAAACCATTAGAATGATCGCCATTGCACCGCCATGGCTATTATGGCCAACTCGATTGTGCGAACGGTCGGGGAGGAGGGCTGGATTTTAATTGCCCTCCTCCCCGACCGCCGGCACAATCCAGTTGACCATGGCGGTGCAATGGCGGTCAGCCTGCGGCTCGTGTCATAAAACCACACTCGTATTTTAAGGACCCTTATTACGTTACAGTTAAATATACTACTATTAATTTATTTCTGTCTTGGTACAGGAAGCGCATGCGGGTTGTCAATGACAACTGCCAATATTAATATCTTGAAAAAATGCCATTTTATTAGTCAAATTTGCTTAATCTGGTAGCTCATCTGCTGTTCTACTAGCCCTTTAATTCTTGACGTTAGTTTTAGGGACAATCCGAAGCTCAGCAAGACCGCAAAGAGGACTCAGTGTGTTGACGACGAGGGACCCTCATGTTGCTCCTCCTTTAGCCGTCAACACAGTGGATCCTCCTTTTTGTAAAGGGTAGGCAACGCGCATGTGACACCTCTGGAGTTGCAGGCGTCCATAGACTACGCTAGCTGCTTACCATCAGACGGGCCGTATGCTTGTTTGCCACCGTCTTGGTATAAAAAAATACCTGTTTAAGTTAATTGTATTCTCACATATTGAATTCCAAGTTTAAAATATTTTCCACTGGTTTACGTTTGTTATGTAATGTGGGCTTGTGGGTGTGTGAGTTTTATTAGTTATGAGGAAGAGGGGTAGAAAAGAATGAACTATGACACAAAATAGAAACTAACGTAAAAAACCGGCCATGAGCGTGTCGGGCCACGCTCAGGGTTCCGTAGTTTTTACTTTATTTGAAAGCACGTCATTTCATTGTGATTTTGTAGAAATTACAGGTACAATAAACACCTGCTTATACGGTTAAATTACAAACTTAGTTCAGAAATTATTTTGTAATTTTTTTTTCAAAAACTATTCAACCTATCAAGTTCAAAATAATATTCCTAGAAAGTTTTTATAAAGTTCTACTTTCGAGATTTTTTTCATATTTTTAAAACTTATGGTTCAAAAGTTAGAGGGGGGGACACATTTTTTTTTACTTCTGGAGCGATTATTTCCGTAAATATTTACATTATCAAAAAATGATTTTAGTAAACCCCTATTCATTTTTAAATACCAACAATATATCACACGTTAGGGTTGAAATGAAAAAAAAAATCACTCCCCACTTTACGTATAGGGGAGGTACCCTAATAAAACATTTTTTTCCACTTTTTATTTTACCACTTTGTTGGCGTGATTGATATACATTTTAGTACCAAATTTCAGCTTTCTAGTGCTAACGGTCACTGAGATTATCCGCGGACGGACGGACGGACGGGCAGACATGGCGAAACTATAAGGGTTCCTTAAACGACTGCGGAACCCTAAAAAACTGCAGTTTATTGCTCAAACAATACTTCAATAACAAAGGTCTCATTAACACAAAAAAATACGTATAACTACTTAAGAATTAAATAATTTTAAACAAAAAAGAACCGACTTCACTTAGCCTCCACCGTTCCAAAAGCAAATGCTCGAGCTGCTGTAAAAAATACTCAAATGACTATAGGTGTGCCTATAATAGTTAAAGAGTTCCCTCGATTTCTCCAGGATACCATCATCAGATCCTGACCTCGTTACAATGAGGCCAACTGTGAAGCATACTCTTTCAAACAAAAAAGAATTTTCCAAATCGGTCCAACCGTCTTCGAATAATCGATGAACATACATAAAAAAAAAGATCCCGACGAATTGATAACCTTCTCCTTCGAAATCTTGAAGTCGGTTGATAAGAGCCGTGGCGGATGGCGCAAAATAGGGGAGGCCTTTGCCCAGCAGTGGGACATGAAATAGACTATTTAAAAAAATCAGTAAGTACCTTGTGTTCTCAACAAAAACGTCTTCCTTTTAAAGTAAGTTCCGGGAAAACAGAAAAGAGAAAGTTCGTTTGTTCTTCACATGAAATGGGATTTCCTCATAAGTTTGAGAAAAGCTTTTTCTGACCTTGTTAAAGTACTTTGTCCCCTTATTTGACGTTTAATGTAGGTCCCGCGAAGGTTCAGATGAGACGTAATAAAGTGATCCCAAGTAAATTGTGTTATGTGACATATTGCGTGTTAGTTTTTTGCCATTGAGTATACACATTTACACTACAATTTGCTATAAAGTCGCGTTCATTAGGGACTCTCAGATAATGATATCGCCAGTATTTTAAAAGTTAAACTCATTCATATTCATTCATTATTGAATTTTACTTTTACATTTTTACTTAGGTATAACCTTCTTACGATACGATGGAAAATTATTATGCACTACATCTTTACTCACAGCTCTTATGCGTGCAAGAATTGTACTCAAGTCGAACTTTCATTAAAGGCGCTCTAAAAGCGGCCTTGGAAAATTGCATCTAACTTCGTATTGAAATGATAGCTAAAATGGATTGCATAGGTATCATGTCGTGTTGCAGAATCAATCACGCCGTCTGTCCCGCTCACACCATTCTGATGTGACAGTGATGAACACATCAATCACTCTACCAATTAAGTTCTAGCTAGTAGAGCATTTTCACTCTATTATTCGTTTAATACTAGTTTTGTACAGTCATCACACGGGATTGCTGAACCGCTTGCCATTGTTCGTAATTTCGCCGTGTAATGAATGACCGATGTTAGCTTAGCTGACAGCTAGTCGGTAACATCGGTAACACGGCTAAATTACGAACAAGTGCATGTGGCTCGATATTCCCGTTGTTGAGCCACTTGCCATTGTTCGTAATTTGATCATGTAATGAATGACCGATGTTAGTTTACCTGAGAGCTGACAGTTAGTCGGTAACATCGGTAACACGGCTAAATTACGAACAAGGGCAAGTGGCTCGACAAGTCGACATTCGCATATAGTGACTGTACCTATATATTTATGTGACATATTTTTAGAAAATATACCATTTGCGCTGGCTTTGTACAGTCACCAGCAATAGTTTCTTCCTACACGAAGGCTGCAATAATATGAGACACGCTCTTATTTGCAGGGCCATAAGTGTGTCACATATTATTGCTGCCTTCGTGTAGGAAGATACTATTGCTGGTGATTGTACGTTGTACAGATTCAATATTGTATTTAATTGTTATTCAGGATTTTATCGGACGCCTTTCAGCATTATGGGATTTATTTAGATCTGTCCATAAAGCCGGAAAATGGTGGGAAAAAGCGATACATAAACAACAAAGAAAAATCCGGCGACGAGCGGGTGGGATTAATGTATATAAGCCGGCAATTGTGTATTACTTACCATTTGTGTACGTCATCAACATTATAGACGTAATAACTAGTACATTACAGCAGAGGCTGGGAAAATAGGAATTTCCGGCTAAGTAGGTATACCTACTTATAAAGGTTCTCGAGTGGCGACCACGAACCGGAAGGCGCAGCGTGGGTAGACCCCACGCAAGGTGGACTGATGACCTGGTGAAGGTCGCGGGAGACCGCTGGATGCGGGTGGCGCAGGACCGGTCATTGTGGCACTCTTTGGGGGAGGCCTATGTCCAGCAGTGGACGTCTTTCGGCTGATATGATGATGATGATGATGAGGTATACTTATAGGAGGCCGGGAATGGTCGGGGCATGTAGTGTTTTTTTTTTTCAAAAAATGTATGGAAATAAGACCTCAACCAATACTGAAAGACTGAAAGTTGAATCACATTCGGGATCTCTCGGTTTAATACAGGTACCGTCTCGCAGCCGGCGCTAGTTTAATTTTATTCATATGTTTATTTCATTTTAAACTTTTTTATTTACACCCATATCATAACTTCCCTATAATATGTTCAGAAACGATAAACTAACGGCCTACATTAAGAAACCTCTGTGGTGCATCGTAAAAATTACTTTACACTCTCGATGACCGATAATTTAATTACATTCAAATTTCGAATGTTTCCTGGTATACCGATTCCAGAAGATGTTCAAAATTTGAATATAATTGTATTATTAGTACTTTGACAATCTGGTTGGTCATGATTTGAAATCTAGTTGGCCATGGAGGTGCAATGGCGGTCATTTTAATTTAATTACTACAATAATCCATTCTTATTCCCTTCTTCGATTATTATCATGTAAAAGTATTACCTACTAAATCCCTACTATAGGTTAATTATCGAGATATTGGAAAAACCGTTTAAAGCAGTTTAAATAAGTAAAGCTCGAATAAAGTGTTAGTCCAGGAAATAGCAAAAAGTTGGCAGCTGCCAGACATTCAGGCAGTTACGGCCCGCTCGGCCACATATTGCACCTCCCTTGGCATTGTGGTAACTTCTATTTAAAGCTTATTTTATTATTTACCTTATCCTCATACGATAAGGTACAAAATCCAATGAATTTTAAAATGTATTTGCTGCAGATATTGTCGACCGGACAAATGCAGTTTAACTCCAGCGGCGGACACGTCAAACGTGGGGATACGTGGCAAAATAAAATATATAACCTACTTTGCTATTTTATTTTGAATATAAACATGTCGAAATAAGACCGAGAAGAACATGTTTAGTGAATTAGGAACTAGAAAAGTCGAGAATAGGAAAATAAAGTGTTGGCTGGTTACATAACATACACTAAGTAAATAAATTAAACAAAGCACGTACGGTCAGCTGCAGAGAAAAAGGCCCACGCTGCATACAAAGTTTGTCTTTTTCTCTGCAGCTGACTGCCTAGAACGTACTAGGTACGCGCTTTCTTTGTTTTTTGCCAACAACGAGTTTAATTTCTTAATAATAATTATTACTAGATAGGTATAGTATGAATTTTTTAAGATGTCGGAATTGTAGGTAGAACTCTTTAATAAGATTCCGACATCTTAAAAAATTACCACTATACCGTTACATAAAACCTACATAAGCATTTAGTTAAGTGCGAAAAATAACAAGAGCATCTGCGGTTTCAGGTTATAAGAGCCGTAACAATGGTATTAGGGATTATCTTAATAAAATTAGCATTCTGACATCACCTATATTCAAGTGTTGTAACTAAGTCCAAATATTCTCATAATAATCCAATTATAAGATTTTGCTATTTATTCCTTTTTCTTCTTTAATTTAATCAGTCTCATATCCAAAAATCTGGCGTATGTTAATAAGGCTCGAATTAGGTCTTCATCTTAATAAAATAAGGTAATAAACCTCAAAATGTAGCAACATGAAATTGGATTTATGTAGGTAATTCACGATTTATAGGATAATTCAGAAAATGGAGATGGAAAAAATCTGTTAGTATATTTTGTTCAAATTCTCCGGAGTTTTATGAGTCGTTATTGTTCTCAAAGTTTGTTCCACACTTTAAGAGAATCGAAATGATTTAAGCCGTGTTTGATCGACTTTAACTTCGTATAATTGTAATTCAAACTTTCGAAACAACCATCTGTCAACGCGGAATGCTCGCTTTTAGTTTTATGAGCGGTGTTATTTTTAAATTACGGCGGGGAATACTATTAAGTATGTTCTTTCAGTACTTTATTATCATCGCTTACATGCTCTGTGTTGACGTAGTAAGATAAGACGTGAGATCATACCTAGTAAATAAAACTTTAATATCGAGGTGCCAAACTTCTCTTCTCAACTCCTTCATTACTTCTCTTATGCCTTTTATCTTCTTCGTAACATAGTTTCTTACTTACGTCTTGGATATCTTTATTGGTTAAGTATCTTTTAAATATTTTGTTCTCAATAGTATATAAAAAGTGTTAGGATTGTTTTTTGTCGTCCTATTATCGTCCAATCAATTCTTCTCACGGGAAACACAATGAAATAAAAACAATAGAATTCTGGATGTAAATTACGTAGATAATATTCCCCAAACCGTTGAAAGTTGAGATAAAATATTGTTGTAAACGATATAATCGGAGATCACACGTATACTATTCTTATCACACATATTATTAGTAGGGCTTGCAATCCGAATATTTCGAATAGAAATTTGTATGGAAATTATTCGAAATATTCATAACCTTCGAATAATATTCCAATAATTGCAAGCCTTAATTACTAGAGAGCTAGCCCCATCAGATAAATATATGCCACAATAAGGAGAGCAACAAACCTCTGTAGTTAGTTTGCTATACTATCCTTATTTGGAAATCCGGAAATCTGGCAACTGTTCATCGGTGGACGTCAATGATCTAGCAATAAAGATAAAAGAAGTAAAACAACTAAAAACGGATTATATCGCGTGTACTGAGCTTAAATTACATCCAGACGTTTCAACGGGTCGACCCGTTGACCACGAACGCTGTGTTCGAAACGGGATGTAATTTAAGCTCAGTACATGCGATATAATCCGTTTTAAGTTGTTTTATTTCATGAATAACTATCGCGGCAACCGAAGACAATATAAAAGAAGTACTTATAGCAAACTAACTTAGAGGGGTTTCGTTAACCTCATTATTGTGTCATATCTGACGAGGCCAGCTTTTGGTCTATACGTACCTACACGTATACACTAGGCCTTATTTGCACTTCATAAGTTCATACCTACGTTCTCTACTTTCTGGTTTACAGTCTCTGGGCAATTGAAATAACAGTCCTTCAAACCGATTGCAGTTATTTCATCATCCGTCGCGGCACGGTCCTTAAAAAGACTAACACAATCAGTCAGATGTCGCTTTGTTTACTATCCGTCTGGTATATAATAAATATAGTAACGACGAGTTTGTTAGAAAAACTTTCGCATTAATTTACTGGTCAGTTGCTGCTTACTTAATTTTTCAATTGAGGTCAAGGATAGATTCATACGGCACGCGACACGGCACGGCACGGCGATTAAATTTAAAAGATTTGTTTCTGTACTGTAAGCTTATGTGTAGTGAAAATCTTTAATCTTACACTACCACCATTCTGAAACAGCACATTTCGTGGCAACTAATATTCATTCGTTTAGCTATTAAGGCCTGGGGGGCTATTATTGAGATTCGAGCGCTCAAATCTGACATTTTAAACTCTGAATGAATGATGTATTAAAAATAACAGCGATAGGAATTTAAAAAACCACGATTATTTAACTATTTATTTTATGCAAAAATAATGGCGACAAACTCTTCTACGCGATTATTTTCGTGCTTAATTTCTCTGAATTCGAGCGCTCGAAAGTCAAAAATCGGCCTCCTGATCCGTATGAAATCCACTTCATTTAAAAGGCTAATTTTACTTGTACTAAAACCGGTTTAAATCAAATTTGTAATTTTTATAATTACTTTAAGAAGAAAAAAATCTGTGAATCAATTTTTCCCTGCTTCTGTTGTAAGCTTACATGAAAACCAGCTGTATGTACCTATGTTTACTTGTGTGATTACAACTATTTTAACAAAATATTACTGAAACGAGGAAAGGAAAGGTGTGTGTCCTCAGAGGGATGGTTCAAAGTAAGTCGATAGTTAGTTATTAATTTATTAAATATCATGTAATATGTATAACCCGTTTACCACTGAACTAAAAAAAAACCTTCAAGAAAAGAGTGTACTCCCACCTTAAAGGCCGGAAACGCACTTGTAATCATTAAAAAAAGTCCTTACCGCCTTCCTACCGCCGCCTAATTTTAGTATTAATTATTTATTAATTGATATTTTATCGGAACTCACGGAACTCTATCATACTCATACTCATACTCAGCCCGGTGTCGTTCATGTCATAATTTATCCACATGTAAGTACACCTCCAAAAACCACAGATTATGAAATTTATTTAGCTGCTCTACATTTATGAATTCTTATGAGTTAATCGTTTGATATCAAGATGGCGACGACGCCATCAGAATGGTTTTTTTTGTTCATTTACGTAGTTCAGTGTGTAATATTGATAGCTTATTGTGCGGTGATCTAAATCTAACAAACAGTGTGCAGCTGATGAAAAATTAGTCTCAAAACGCGCGTAACTACCCTTGTGTTGAACAAACGGTTATCCGGCCTCCAAGTGTTTGTTTGTAGGGAAGCTATCACGTTACAATCAGCAACGCCTGTACCGAAACACGTTGCCTATATTTTATTTTATGTAATAAAAAAGTGGAAAACGTCGTCATTGGATAAATTCCCATTGCTGTACAGCATAGTCATTTTATATATTTAAAAAAAGCTTAATGAAAATATTTTCCGCTTCTAATCTAAAAAGTTACCATAACAATGCAAATCTGCAAGAAATCAACTAGATAGATAGATTCATTTATTTCTTGTAGAAAATCACACAGTATTTTACATCATAAAATAAAATGGATTCACTAAAAGATCGTCACAATAAAAAAATAATCAATCAGAAAAATGTACAGAAAAAAAAAGTCAGTGGATAAATATAAAGAATGTCAACAGGGATTTTGTGGATGTATACATGTCTAGAGATTCTAGGTAGTGGTATATAAATATTAAAAAATAAAAGAAAAATGTCAAAACCTAAAACAAAGTAAATCAATCAAAAATAACAATATAAACAAAAATTACGTAAAAATACTCTATAAAAATAATTAACATTTTGCAGTTCTTTTAAATTCTGCAGTGAATTCTTCGACAGAATATAAATTCCTAGGCAATAAAAGTTCCTTTAGTCGGTGTTCAAATTTATTATCGGAAGTTTCATTTCTGAGAGTTGCGGGTAGACTTTCATAAAATTTCGGGCCTATTACACGCGGGCACTTGTCGAGTAATGCAAGTCGACGCTGGACGGGCTGTAGTCGCCCGGTCTGGCGGGTTATTCTGCCGGGCACTAGACGACAATAGACGATAAAGAACTAATAGTAGTTTATGTAACTGTTACGTAATAAGGCCTAATTACGTACAGTTGCATACACTGCTTTATCTACACTCATATTATTTATCCAAAATGCCGTATTCGGAAACCATAGAATGGCCGCCATTGCACCGCCATGACCAACTCGATTGTGTCGGGGAGGCGCGTGTCGGGCTGTCGGCGGATGCGCGGGAGGGTGCAGGTGTACATTATGTTATCAAAACTCATACTCGTAGCACATCAATATTTGAGCATGAAAAGTTAAAATTACATTACTGCCACAGATAAAAAGCTTATCATAGTAAAATCGGTCGTGGTAATGCTAGCCATTGCCTACCGTTTTCGAACACGTTTTAGAGAACTTATAATATGAATGTAGATAAAAGATCATTACAATCTAACTGATGAATTAACAATACAATAATTCTACGTGCTTGGCTGCATTCATATAAATAAATAATTCAACATTTGGAAACCGTAACACGTAGATAAAACGTGTGCATATTTTTCTAAATTAGTACTTACTTATAATTTTCTTTGTTACTAATTTTGGTTATGATTATCGCATTTAGTTATTAATTAAACTAATTGATAATGTTATTTACGCCACTTTATATCAGGTATACATTAAAATAATACGGATGAGTTTAAAAAAGTTGAACAACCGAAAGATGAAAAGTAGTTTTACTAATTTAAAGTTTGACGTACGACGGAAAACTTAAATTGCCTCTACAGTATCTCAGTTTTGCTTAAATAAATATACCTAGGTAATATTCTTGCCATATATTTGTTTTGAAACTTACCTATGTACGAGTATAGTCTTCAATAATCTTGCATAAATCTTGTAACTTCAATATAACGCAAAATATAACATGTTAAATACGAGTTACGAGTACCTACGTGTTAACAACAGATTATTTTAGAATAACTAAAGTTTGTTGTTATAATAAACCCAACTTAAATAATCCAGGTAAACGTTTTATTAAGATCATAAATACATTTTTTTATTACTCTGCCTATTTTTTTATTTAGTTTAAGGTCAGGTGGGATAAGCGGAACCCCCGGGTAAGGGGAACACGTGTAAAGAATTTTTATACTGTTTCCAAAGGGAAACAGTATAAAAATTCCTTCCTGGGAAAGCCCAGGACAAAATAAACTATGTTTCCCTTACCCCACCTGACCTTAGATAATTAATCAGATAATTTTAATAATGGTTCTTATACTACAAGCAATTAGAAAATATTATATTCTGATACAAGTCACATACTGAAGAAGGTACAGTTTTTATTACTTTTGTAAATGTACAGATAGAATCCATATAAATAAGTGTTCTAATAATTTGTGCGTTATTGTTAACTAGTTGTTCCCGCAGATTTGTATGCGTCTACAAAAAACCTTCCCTTCTCCCTCCTTTCCCTTTCCGCCGCCATGACAAATTTCCTTAATAAGACATATGTCCTTTCTAGGGCTTCAAACTATCTTCTCACCTAATTTAATCTAAAATAGTTAGGTAACAGAGATAGAGGTAAATTAAAAGGTATAACCAATCAATACAAAGATACTTACTCCGCTCTTAGTCTAAGTAACAAAGGCAATTGAATGCTGCTTGCCTATCCTAATCGCCTTTCAAGATGCTTGCCGCATTTAAACTAAGCCCCTTATCAAAGAAGGCTCGGTTCAGCATACTAATGACTGGACGAAAACTGGATACTTATTGGGTTAATTTTGTCAGTGTTACTTAAAGGCCAATAAGCCCATCATTTCTCAGCCGTGGATTTCAATATTAAACGTCTTATCAACCTAACGGAAAATAATACACTACAGAATTCTCACTGAAAAAAACGGAATTTTTACAATGTAACTTAGTCGGTCGGTAGTGACCCTTTGCCGTATTCTAATTTTAAAATGCATAAAAAATACATTAAAAACACAATCTATCTCAAATATAACTTCAACACTTATGTTGTGACAAATAATCACTAATATTGGAGTTGCATCGGAATCATTTTCAAGCAACTTCTGATATTTCTGATTCAGCAGTTTAGGCGCTAGCTGTATTGCGTAGGGGCCGTATTCTAACATTAAAACACACACACGATCCAACTTCAATAAAAATCCAATGCATTTACAACGCAATACAGCTACGGCATAAACATCTGAATCAGAAATGTCAGAATTTGTTTGAGAAATATTCCAACGCAACTCCAATACAACTTCAATATTGGTTGAATGTTTGTTGTGTGTTGGAGTTATGTTTGAGATAGGTTGTATTTTTATTGTATTGTTAATGTATTTTTAAATTGGAATCCGGCACCAGAAGCTGTCAGATTACTCTTGTGTTTAAACTATTAACTATCAAATGGATGTTTGGTTAGTTAAAATTTTATGAAATCCGACTATAAGTTAGTGAGCCAGGGGAACCTAACCAAAGCAACGAGTGACAAGAAATAGTCAATCCCATGAAAAACATGACATGTACTAAAATGTCAGTCTCGCAATGCAGTTCTCCTACTGCAAAAACTGAAAAAGTATTGAGATCTCATATAAAACGAAGCCGGTGTGCCGGTGTATTGTTAATGTATTTCTAAATTAGAATCCGGCACTAGGTAATCCATTGGAATTGTATTGGAGTTGGATCGTGTCATAACGTGTTTTAAAGTTAGAATACAGGCCCCTGCCTACGAAACTGAAGCTCCGAGGTTCTAATTCCGGTAAGGATGTGCTTAGTGCAATTATTACCTATGACACAATACTCAGATAGAATTAGCGGAAAAATCATAAAAAGTACAGTCAATTCATATTGGACGGGAAAAAATTGTTTTGTATAGATCAAAGTACCAGGAATTGATACCAATAAAATTTTTTCCCGTCCAATAGGAATTGTCTGGGCCAGAAAGCTAATTCTATCTGAGTACCAACCTTATTGAGCTTACTGTGCGACTAGGTCGGTGTGTGTAAGATAGACCCATAATATTTATTTATTGATTTGTGTTGTCTAGAATGTATTTAAGTATTTATATATACAGGATGTTATTTTTAACTCTTAGGCATATTATACGAGCTGCTTAGGTAGGTCATATTGAAGAACTGTTACTATGGGACCCACTCGGAAAACACTTTTTTTGCTGTGTCATACACGGCCGGTTTGCATACACGGTCGATATCGGTTTGGCCGATCAGATATCGACATTTTTTATGAGGAGGAATTTTGCATAACTTTCAAGAAACTAAACTAAAAGATAAACTTGTCGACGCTTCGTTGCGGTGTCTATTCTAGTATTCTAAACGAATACATAGATGGATCCTCGTAGACGACCAAATTAATTTCACGAGTCTGAAGCACATCAAATTATTTTATTGAATATTTTTTTGTTTGCAGTTTTTGAGTAATAAATCTGGACCCAGACATCGAAGAACTTGGTCACTTTTTCTGCAGTATAATGACATATATTTCAGTTTATATTTTAATTGCATGAAGTCTTCAAGATTGCACAGTAGATGTTCTGTGATTCATACAGTTCACGTCAATCGTATGTATACACTATAACTCCTTACTAATTTGTGATAAACGGCACCTATTTTAAGGTACTGGGTGAAACTTGACTCATAGAAGATATATCTAGAAACAAATACCTCAAAGAAATACTTAATAAAATTCATATTAAACTATGCACATAAATAATTTGGACTAATTATTACGAACTGGTACTTAGAATAACCGCATCTAAGTTAGTTATTTGATTCATGGACAAATTTACGCACAGTGCTACTTAATTTTTATGATGATGGACTAATATACTGAAGGATATTGAAAATGGGTCACTTCAAGGTAAAACTTTTTTATTGTCCTCGAATTTATTTCCTTCCGTTTTATGGCAAATTCCTTTTTACGCTGTGACGTGAACGTTTTTTATCGGATATCGGGCGGCTTAAAATAGAGCGTCAATGAACACTGGACCCTTGTCATTTAATAGTTGTAGACGAAGAGTTAACCTCGGAAAATACGAACCAATTTCGTGAAATTAAGAGTCCGGTTTTTTTTCGATTTCGCTCTATTTTTCAATACCATTTTGCAGTAACTAACAAGACTTCTTATTTTTTGTTTACATATTTTTAAAGAACGTTTCTTTTTAAACTGTATAAGTGGAGCACTATTTTTAATTAGTTTCATTCATATATTATGCACCTTTAACAACAGCTGTTTCGCCATTTTTGCTCGAAGAGTCAAAACAAGTAAGATTTTTAAAGATTAAAATTATGGTAAACTAGTATCTAAAATATATAAATACATTGGAAAAGGAATAAGTTGAACAGTTTTTTTTCATTTTCATATATATTTTTGAAGCAAGAGTATATTTAGCTACAGCAAAGTTAGTAAAAATTGCCGAAGTTTAGGTGATAGTTTGGGGAATGCATTAAAGTATTTCATAAATATATAAAGGTAAAAATTAACTTAACTTTATGGACTAATTAGATAATATCAATGTGCATTTAAAATAATAATAAAAAACAAGCGACAAGTTTGCACGAATCAACGTCCTCACTAAAACAAGCTCTGTAAGAATTGAGTTTTCGGTTATAATAATATAAATGTATCAAAAGTATTTTTTGCAATAACAAGACTTCAGAACTATTTTATCAAATGCAATTAATGTGCGTTATTTAATTATTAGCGTTTTCCGATTTCAAATCGTTCCGGACTCTTAATACCTACATGAAATTTGGAATAAATAAATTTGACTGTTCATCCACCGACCGTGTCGATAAAACATTTTCTCGTATCCAATTTCATTTCCCTTTTATCTTTATCTCCGATAATTTGTTCCCGTTGATTGAAGCCATTAAAACCAAGTAAATATTAATTCAGCTGAATAAGCTCAAATATAAAGGCCAATTCATATTTGGATTAGGGGATTTGTGAACAATTATTTGGAACAGTGAGTTAGAAGCAATGCTGAGGACGATGAAAGAACCCTTGTAGGTATTTAGTTATTAAGCGGAATAAAGCGATTAATAAGCAAAAAAAAATTTGAATACAGTTGGTTAAAAAGTTTTTATTATTAAATTTACAGCGTGGAAAGTTTGATTTCTCGCACTATATCAGCCTTGTATGATTAATTTTTGGAGTATATTTAACCGCTGCGTTTGAAAAATGCCAAATACTTGCAATTTGCTAAAATTAATGAAAAATTTTATGAACGAATAAAAAAAAACTCGTTTAGATTTTAATTACTACTTACAAATATTATTTTTTAGGTTGATATTGACTCTAGTAGCATTTCAATAAGGTTCAACTTCAGATGCCAGTAAGATCCAATGAAATTATAACTTACAAAGTGACACTAACCCCACTTATATCACAATGGTAGCAAACAGGTGTACATCTCATCTGTGGGTAAGCAGACAACGCGGCATATTATAAAATGCAACCTATTTTAGCTACAATACCATAGCCTGTAGTGCGCAGGTTCGGTAGTCGCGGGGCCGTGTTCTAACTTTAAAACACGTATAAACACGATCCAACCTCAATACAACTCCAATGCATTAACAACGCAATACAGCTACGGCATAAACATCTGAATCAGAAATATCAGAATTTGCTTGAGAAATATTCCAACGCAACTCCAATACAACTTTAATATTGGTTGAATGTTTGTTGTGTGTTGGAGTTATGTTTGAGATAGGTACCTCTACCACGAGTCATGCAAATAAGCCCAATTCGAGATTCGTTCACGAATTCGTAAATTATTTGTATGGAGAATTTGTGCAGAGCCTCTAGCGGTCACTTATAGAACTAAAAATTACTGCCATACCATAAGTTAAATTATCGTTTATGCAATTCGCTCACGAAAGTTCGATTGCTTGTTTCGTTTGTGTAGATTTCAATATTTACAAAGTGACGTGACGTGACAAACGTCACATCCTTCACACCAACCGAAACAGATTGTAGGTAAGCCAAAAAGTTTTACTTCCTAAGTACATTTTATCTGAAGGTTTAGAACTGTAGACAATTATATGAGCAGTGAACAATAATAAGCATAGAAACCGTACTAGCTCTGAAAAATTACCACAGTTTTTGTGGGTGTTTAATATGCTTGCTAGGCCGTAAACCAGGAATAATTTCCGTTGGTCATCGTGTCCCAAGCGGTAAATTTTAAGTGGTTAAGGGCGGTAAATAATCAAGCTTCGTGATGGTCAGCTACCGTTCCTTGAGTGGGTTGAGGAACAGCAGCCATTTTCTCACATAAAATATATATAAAATAAAATGACCATCGCGTCCCAGTTGAAACAGGTGATAATTTATATGCTATTACAAATAAAATAAAAACCATCAGCCGGCTGTATAGCACTGAAAAAACCGTAAACTAAGTCATATGAATATATCGTATTTAGGGTATCAGCAGACGGTTTTTCTACCTCAAATCAGCCGGCTGACGATTTTCCTGATAATAAGAGCATCAAATACTGACCGCAACCCACCAACGGAGCGACAGCTGACCTACGCGAGTCATCATTATACTTCGTCCTTAACCACTTCAAAAATTATAATCGCGTGGGACGCCTTGCGATTGGTGATGAAATTTGTTTCTGGCTTACGGTTCATGCCAGCGGAGCCGGGAAATACAAGCTATGACAGTAAGCCTTTTTTTACCTGATTTAAACGCGCGTGACTTTTAACGCATAAAATGTTATCAACCGACTTCAAGATTTCGAAGGAGGAGGTTCTCAAGTCGTCTCGTCAGGATCTTTATTTTTACTATTTTTTCATAATGTTCACCGATTGCAACTTTTTTTTAAACAGGGAAATTACGTTTTTCGTCATACATATTCAAAGCTAGGAAAAGGGGTGAAAACTGTCAGTACTTCATCCATCCATCCATATATTTATTTCGTCGTAGGATATAGGATTACCTAAGAAAACCAAATTGATGAAATGTCAAATGTACAAATAACACTACTAGTTTAAAACGTCCTAGATCTACGACCATATGTAGTGTTAGGTGATTCTTAATTTATTTGGTTATTTTGTCAACATGACAGTTCGACTTTTAGTGATCATAGTGGATCGTAGGTTTATTTCTTATTATTTAGGTCTATTGTATAATCACAAAAGGATAAGTACCCTTTCAGGATGTTGTTGATTCTCTAAAGTATAGGCAGCGCGCTATTGTTACACATTCCACCTGCGTCGACGCCGACACGTTGGCCGGAGCGGCGCCCGACATCCGAAATCACTACAAGACTATTAAATATAGTTGTCGTTCGTCTAACTATTGTTGGTGTCGAGGCAATCGATCCGTGGAGCAAGGGGCACGGAGCCTCACGACCTAACAAACGCACAAGGGAAGCTAAAGATGCTCCAGCAAGCCGCCGGTTTTCATACATAACACAACGCAGGATTGCGGCTTTGCCGCTTCTTGCATAATGATGGTTTTATTTCTATTTATAAGTTACACGTACGAGTAATTGTTAGTAGTACTTATAAGTGTCTAGTTTGTGACAATGTAACTTTAAAAGGCTATTTCGCAATAAATAAATCTTTAATATAATTATGTACATTATAATTTCAAAGTGCCCTGTATAAATCTGGATGTCTTTTAAGTAAGCACTATTTTATAGTACTTGGATGCAATAATTCGAAGATCCCGACCTGTAACGCAGTTGTTACTTCTTGAATATAAAATAATACACCTTCCTGGGATAAATAGTTTGCCTTGCTGGTGATAAGTTAGCTGCTACAGCAATCAATCAGAAATGAATGATGCACAAGAATCTGTAAAAGATGTTTCAATATTATTTGTTATTTTTCACAGTTTCATTGTAATTATTATGATTGAAAATGAAAGTGTTTATAACTATCATATCAAATTTCAACTACTTACCATTCATTTTAGGTTAGAGTTGGTATTTTTGTGTCGATTTAAAATCAGATTAATTGACTATTAATACATAAATCTCACAAATATTCCGCATTTCCTGGGTCTAGATTTCCTTTTTAAAATTATTCTTATTGAAGTGTTGATGTGGATATTTATATTTCTCATATCGGCTTGAAATTTACCGTTTCGTTTTCCAGTTCCAGTTATCATACTATGCAGTCTTATTAACAAATTATGCTTAATATAAGGCTTTGTCGATATTATTTCGTCAACTAATAATATATAAATATAACACAATAAATACGAATGGTTTTCACTTTCACCATGTTTTGACATCTCACCTTATAATTTGATAGTGAAAGAGTTTTCTACAGTCGATACGGTATTTTTCGGTGACGTAAGTCAAATTAGTGTCTTATGGTAACGTTTTAATAAAACCTATCGATAACAAACTGTACTGACCTTCAGTGCGTTAACATGACAGATCACATTCGACGTGCCGCATACATCCGTCTTGTTCTATCTATGAGACGGATGTATGCAGCGCACTAAACGTAATCCGACATGAAATGTCAGCATAGATCGTTTGTATGTGTTGCTGTCGAAACTGAAGGAAAACGATTCGAAGCCCGATTATTCGTTAACGCCTATAGAAAAATATTCAGAATTTTCTACATGACTCGTGGTAGAGGTAAGGGTGTATTTTTATTGTATCGTTAATGTATTTATAAATTGGAATCCGGCACCAGGAGCTGTCAGATTCAGATTACTCTTGTGTTTAAACTATTTACCATAAAATGGATGTTTGGTTAATTCAAATTTTATGCAATCCGACTATAAGTTAGTGAGCCAGGGGAACATAACCAAAGCAACGAGTGACAAGACATAGTCAATTCCATCAAAAACATGACATGTACAAAAATGCCAGTCTCGCAATGCAGTTGTCCTACTGCAAAAACTGAAAAAAGTATTAAGATCTCATGTAAAACCAAGCCGGTGTGCCGGAGTTTACTGACAACATGTCATTGTGATCCTATGAATATTAGATTTCTATATTTTTATAATAAATAGATCCGGTCTATCAATGTGTACATATTGGATTACAGGTGACAATAAATATTATACTATAAAAAATATTATAAATAACTATAAACTAGAGACTACCTACAAATAAAAAATGTCCTCCAAATCGCTGCCAATGGGCAGGGTACCCAGAAGGCTGGCCGCATTGCCACGTTGTATAGCGATGCTTACACGTTGTGCAAAGTATTGGCCAGCCCTCTGGTCACCCGTCGTTTCAATTAAACGCGCCGCTAAATCTTTGTAGATGCGACGCGCGCTCGGCCCCCATGGCCCCAACGTTTCGACCCCAAACGCCTCAAATATATGTATAACCACTACCGAGGGTGGCGTATTTGCGGCGTTTGAGGTCTTCTATTGGATTATATAATGTCATATTATATTAGATGATTTATTGTCCTGCACGGTTAGCACAAGAGTGACAGTATCTCGCGCGCGAGATAGACTCGTTTCTTTTTAATTGATACAGTCAGAAAATGCCGGATAGACTGTCTTGTGCGCGAGATACTGTCGCATCACTCTTGCGCTAACCGTGCTGTGCGATTGTCAAGTCATTATATTTATTATAAAAATATAGACGCCTAATATTCAAAGGATCACAATGACATATTGTTAGTAAACTTCGGCACACCGGCTTGGTTTTACATTAGGTTTCAATACTTTTTGCAGTACTGAAATCTAATGTAAAATCTAATGTAATGTGAGAACTGCGTTGCGAGACTGGCATTTTTGTACATGTAATATACTTGATGGGATCTCATTAATTTTTGTAAGTACCACTATATAATCTAATTATGTAGTGTAAAAAAAGCTAAAATTAAAAATATCTTTGTTATCTCATATATTTATATGGGATTACACTGTTAACTGTAGAGTTTTTAAAACCCGGTAGCTTGTGGGACTACTAGAATTGCCTTAGATATACAATAATCGTGAATCAGTGAGTCAGTGACGCAATTAAGGAACTTCGACTTGCAATCATTCTTAAAGTATATGTTGAAATTCAATGATTTTAGGAATATACATATCTTCATTGTGTTATACCCTTGTTCACAGAAATTTCAGACTTCTAGCTTTATCGACAACAGAATTAGAGGGGGATTGAAAATCGCCTGAATGGCTTCGGCAAAAAGATGGTACGGCCGTACCTTTGTTGTTTCCTTTGCTCGACTTGACGGGGGCACTCCCGTGCCCCCAGATAAAGTCACTTCGAGTTGATTGTATATTTCTTACACACCATAGCGCGGTGTTATTGTTACGAAGTGGGGATTGCATTTGTCCGTTGATTCGGTTAATTAATTGTGACAGGAACGGTTAATATTGATAAGTATAATAATAATAATTTATAATAATTTATTTATTTAATACAGACAACATGATCCATTTTGAGTTAGTATTTTATTTAAAACTATGTTAGTATTCATACTTTGCTAGCGATAAAGTATTTTTAATTAAGTGTTGTATGATAGAGCACTCATTTCTTACAGCTATTGCCCTCAGGAGACTGTTTGAGCTGTCACGTATTCTGTTTAGTAATGATGCCATCTTTTTCCGCAAAATTGAGTTGAAGCTGTCTACTCGTGCTTCGGCAAACATGGTGGATGCACTGCAGAACCGTGGCAACCCCAACAGCGCCCTGAAGGCGTTGTTGTACTGGACGCGCAGAGAGCTCAGCGACCGCTGCATACAGTTCGCCCACAGTGCACTCGAGTACAGCGAAGTGCAGTATGCTCTAAAGAGCGTTATTTTGACTGCAGTCGTACACCGAGCGAATCTGCGGGCCAGCATGTTCGCCCGGACCGCCAGCGCTCTGCGTTCCCGTTCAACATCTACGTCATCTTTTAAGTTGTCTGTTAAACAATGGCCTAGGTACTTAAATTGACTTACTCTACTAACTGGAGCTCATCATAAATGACTAGCTTCCTTTTTCCTTTTTTAGATAAAAAAATAAAAACTACTGTAGACAATATAATGCTTTGTTGCAACTGTTGCACAAAATAAAATCACGACGGTTTTATCAAAGACAGGAGACGGAACTTTTTTATTTTGCTTTTGTGTAATATCACCTTATTGTTGAGGTCTCAGGGCTCTGACTTCTAATAAAAAACCCGTACTAGGTACGAGTATCTATAAAGGATAAACTTTCCAGCTTAAACTTTCAAATACGAAATGCTACAAAGCATGGCATAAATACATGTCGTGGACTGTGCTCTTAAATTGTGTGTGTCACAGAATCTTAATTGAATTGAATTACGGGTGCATTGTCTATGCATAGAATAATGGTGTACTGGATATTTGGGGGCATATTTGGAGCTGATTTCGAGAACTTATTGAAGTTGTACAGTTAGCGGATTTGCCTGCCCGTGGCATAGGACGGACGCAGAGGCAGCACCCAGTGTGCCAGGGGTGCCAGGACTATTGACAGTTAATGAAAAGTAAAATGTTCTAGGATATTGGGTGAAAAGGGTGAACTAAGTACTTACCTTACCTACCGCACGTACCTTTGGATGATCAGTGTTTTTTTTTAAAATTATCGATCATATTATCGTATCGTCAGTACCCGTATAATTAAACGATAATCTTGTTCACTCTTTAGCGATTTAAAAAAAGGCACATTGCACATACCTATATACATATTATAAATAGACACACAACAACCCAGCCCACTACCATCCAGAGTACAACCTAGGTCATATATACTCGTACCTAAGGTCATTGTCAATAGAAAAGTAACATAAGGTAAACAAATGTGGCTGACTGCCAACTCCATTTCTATGCAAAACAAGCATTTGACAAAAAAATATTAAAGTAATTAGTTTTCACTGAAAAATAAGTAATTAACACATACGTTTTACTTAAAATCAGTGTAAATAACAAGTTTAAAGATTTCAATTTAGGCATTCATAAGTGCATTGTACTCTAATGAGGTACAATGCACTTATGAACGCCAGAGAGAGAGAGAAAAAACCTACCACCGGTTCTAACCCTACACCTCTTATTAGTATTACTTATCAAGCAAGAAACACGGCGGGATTTAGTTTTTAAAAACAGTAATACGTTAAATTTAAAATACACTATAATGTGTAGTTCTTTTCTTCCAGAACTTCCAGAAGTCATATCAAAACAGTTTTAGAGTCGGACAATGTACCTATTTTAGTAGTAGTAGTAGTATAATACTTTATTGTACTTACAACAAAGAAAAATACAACATAAAGAATACATATTATTTGTACAAAGGCGGACTTATCCCTTTCCCCTTCTTATTGTGTACTTAGGTAATTAAGAATAACAATAAATAATAAAATCCAAATCTGACTGCTTGACAAAACGATTGATATGCTTTCTTACCTGAACTGCGTTCTCTAATAAAGTGTAAAAATAGACAATAACAAAAAGGAAGATGACTGACGTTCATCTATACAAATCTATACATATAATAAACGCGTAAGGAGAAAAAAAATGTACATTGAAGATATTTTAGAAAAACTTATTCGGGGGGTCTTAGAAACGTTGACTGAATACATTTAAGTGATTTTTGGAATTCTCGTCTGTCTGTCTGTGAATTTGTCCGCGCACTACGTAAAAACTACTGCATGGAATTTTACGAAATTTTGTATAGTAACAGTTTATACCCCGGAGCAATATATAGAGTAGTTTTTATTCTGCATATTAAAAACATAATTTTCATAAAAAAATAGTTCTCAAAAGTGGTCACAGATGGCGCTGTATAGGCACCCTTTATACTGTATACAAACATTATTTAAGGACGTCTTTAGATTAAATTAAGCGATTCGGTCTTCCGCCTTCAGCGTTCCGCCGTGGTTTAAACCGTGGATTTTTAAATGCTTTCCCAATTTAAGGAATGCGGGTTAAATATTTTTAAAACGTGTTACTTCGTTTTGGAAATTGTAAGTATCCGGACATAATTATATTGTGATCCATTAATAATAGGAGGTACTTTATTCTCAACGTAAAAATAATCTATTTATCAATACATGAAACCTACTTACAATATACGTAAAAGCAAATAAAACAGGTAGTTAAGATTTATCCATTTCGATTTACCCGACAGCAAAAATTGTACCGTTTGTGAGAGCAACATGTTTTATCTTGCTTTAACAGCTGATTGCAATTAAAAGGGTAGTCATGAATCTAGCAATTACTAGCTGCTAGCTGTCACGCAACTGCTGAAGAAATTCTCGCTGCGACGCTCCGGGCCTGGGCCTAAGTGGTACTCGGCCTATGGCTTTCGCAGACACTGCCGCTCACCGTCGGGCCTCCGGCCCTCAGATTTGCTTATACTCTTCGCCATTGAGTTTTGTCCGGATTCTGTCATGCTGCCTGCTGCTGCTGGATAAATTCTCGCTACGGCGCTCCGGGCTTGGGCCTACTCGGTACTCGGCCTATGGCTTTCGCAGACATTGCCGCTCACCCTCGGGCCTGTTGACACTTCACCATTGAGATATGTCCGGTCCCTGTCATGCTGCTGTTGCTGAAGCAATTCTCGCTGCGACGCTCCGGGCCTGGGCCTACGCGGTACTCGGCCTATGGCTTTCGCAGATATTGCCGCTTATCCTCGGGCCTTAAGACACTCCGGTCCCTGTCATGGTACTGCTGCTGACCTGGGCCCTACACGGTACTCGGCCTTTGGCTTTCTCAGACGTTGCCGCTCACCCTCGAGCCACGGCCCTCGGGTTCGCTAAGACACTTCGCCTTTAAGTTATGCTGCCCGGTCCCTGTCATGATGATGTTGAAGAAGTTCTCGCTGCGATGTTCCGAACTTGAACCTTACGCGGTACTCGGACTTTGATTTTCACATACATTTCCGGTCACCCTCGTGTCCGCAGCCCTCGAGTTCGCTAAGACATTTCGCCATTGAGTTATGTCCGGTCCCTGGCATGCTGCTTCTGCTGAAGAAATTCTCGCTGCGATCCTCCGGGCCTGGGTCCTGCGTGGTACTCGCCCTATGGCTTTGGCGATATAGCTACTCACCGCGTCACGGCTTCGGCGTTCGGGTTCACCAAAAAACTTGACCATTGAGTTTTGTGGGGACCCTTTCATGCTCCTGCGGAAAAAAATCTTGCTGCCTTTGGCCTGCTGCTGCAAAAGCATTTTTCGCTGGGACGTTGCGCTCACACGCTACCACGCCCTCATACTTTTAGCGTTTGACCCTCTGTTCGAAGCATGTTCTCCTGCAGGAACTCGGCCATTAGCATTCGCAGGTCTCGATGCACGCCTTCTAGTCAGTTATATTTATCACGGATGAACTAATAACTTTAGATATTTATATTTAAAACGCGTAAATTGTACACTAATGGCCTGAATAGTAAATGAAAATGACAAAACCTTCCACACACGCGGGCGAAGCCGCGGGTACAGCTAGTAGTAAATAAAACTGAAATATGTTCCAGTACCTACACACTTGTAAAATGCTATACACCGCTATAATGTATGTGCATAGTGGGCAAAAGAGATAAACCTACATAGTTCACACGGGTATGCAAGAGATACTTCCATATTTTGCGCATTGCACAAAGTGTGACTGAGAGACTCTGCCACACGACTAATTCAATATAGGTCCCGTAACCTATATTTGATGGCACAGAATCGAGCGCCTGGTACCATATTTCCTTTTTTGTATAAATCAATGGTCTATAACCAGCCATCTATGTGTTTACTTCATGGTGGCAGCGGTGCTAGGAAATATTAAATAAATTTCCGTATTGAGTGTCGTTTTGTGGACTTTTATGCTATTGCGAGTGTGTTTCTAAAGGAAAGGAAAGATAAACATATTGTACTAGAACTAATAGGCTTTGTAAACTATATTAATTATATTTATCGGTAAGGTTTAGATGTAAGAATAAATTATAGATACTGCGTCCTCATGGAGATAAGGTGACAAACTAAATAAGACTGATGTCCTAACAATATGAGTGAAAATCAATACCTTCGTGAAATTGACTAACTATTTTACTTATGTATAAACTTGCATGTTTGTCGTAACTATAATATCTAGATTAAACGTTGTAGTTATAATTAGTTTAATCCATACTAATATTATAAATGGGAGAGTGTATGTGTGTGTTTGTTTGTTTGTTTGTTTGTTTGTCCGTCTTTCACGGCAAAACGGGGCGACGAATTGACGTGATTTTTTAAGTGGAGATACGAGTAGTTGAAGGGATGGAGAGTGACATAGGCTACTTTTTGTCTCTTTCTAACCCCCCACTTCTCAAAAATGGGGGGTGGAAGTTTGTATGGTTTGTTTCCCCGAATTTAACGCGAGCGAATCCGCGGGCAAAAGCTAGTAATTCTATAAAGAGAGAAATGTAGTGGATTTAATATGTTCCTGTGTGGGTAGGTTTATAAAATTAATAAATCATAACCATCACTGAGCAAAGCCGCGTAGTTGACTACGGTACCTTAAAAATCATTGATGGCGTTACCGAAAAAGACTCAGTTCATGAAAGGTGACAGGCATTTTTTCGTTCCTCCAAAGGAAACCTTTCAAGCCGACAATAGCCTTATAATATAATGAAAAGAGTGGGCGAATATCGATACGAAGATCATAATATCTTTGGCAGGGTAATAAAATGCCAAAAAGTAAGCAAAATAATATTCAGAGTTGCTTTTACGATTTTCTTGCTTAAGTAATTTTTTCTACTTTCATTATTTTTACAAAACAAAACGTGTTTTATTTATATTTTCTTAGGTTTTATTCGTAAATTTGAGTTGACAAATGCAAGAAATGAATTTTTCAGGTAAGTAAGTTTAGTAATTTGCAATTTAATAAAAATGCGAATGAAACGAATCATAAATTAATGATGATAACATTAAAATCGTATTTAGATACGGAGTTGGAATTTTAAATGGCGTATGTCTTGTTTGTATTTTATTTATTTGTGGCCTCTCTCTACGCTGTAAGCGTCTGGTAAAGTTTTTTTTTTCGATTTCGCTCAACTTTTTGATACTATTTTGTTGTAACTAACAAAACTTCTATTAGTTTATACATATTTTGAAAGATCGTTAAACTGCATAAGTGTAATACTTTTTCGATTTTCTGTTTCATTTATAAATCATTCACCATAATCTATCAGCTGTTTCGCGATTTTTGCTTGGGGAGGTGAAACAAGTAAGATTTTTATTGATTAAAATTATTTTAAACTAGTACCTACATAAAATATTTAGTCATCTTAGGAATAAGTGTAATAGGTTTTTACTTTTTCATACATTTTTAAAGTCAGAGTATTATTCGCTAGTACAATTTTAAGAAAAAATGCCCAAGTTATTAGGTGGTTATTACACCATAGTAGGAATGTATTAAAATATTTCATACAAATAAAATTGTAGAAATAAACTCTACTTTATGATTTAATTTGATAATATAAAACATAGTTACAAGAGGGCTTAAAAATCTATCTAAAGGTTTGCACGAAACGTAGTCGTCACTAAACAAGCTTAGTAAGAGAGTCTTCGGGTATTAAATAATAATATATATGGACCAAAAGATTTTTTTTAAATAACAAGACTTCAAACTATCTTATCAAATGCAATATTTCATTATTAGCGATATTCGTTTTCAGATCGTTACCGGACTCTTAATAGCACCTATTCATAACATTTAAATTAGAGCTCCCGCTACACGTGTTACACGCGGAGACGAATACCCGTGTACTTAAGACCGGCGGTGCTAAGAAACCGGTTTACACGAACCGCCGTCTCTTCGTTTCCTGGAGACGTTTCCAAATTTGTAGCTTTTAAACGACTCGACACGTTTCGACCCGTACCTCCAACCACGCGTCAAGGACGTTTCCAGATCCGCGTGTATTGAACATTTCTTCGGCTACCCGTTTACCCGTAGAAACGGATCCTAACTACACGTTTCTTAATTACACTTGCGAAATGGGCCAAAAAACTGTGTAGCGTGTTATTCAGAAACAGGTATTCGAAACGGGTAGATGAGACCCGGATACGACGACCGAGAGCCCTGGAGCGCCCGGGAGCGAGTACTCTTAAACGTTACATTAAATATGTAACTGGTTATATAGTGTTGTATAAAATACGAGTATATAATAGTCCGTGGTAGACATTCGTTGAAACGACTACGGTTGTCTATTTAAAAAAAAAGTCGGTGCTAAAAAAACTCTCCCTACTCCTGTGGTAAAACTTTAAAGTATGATCAGTCTAATCACTCACACAAAATATGGGTATTGTTGCGAATCATTTTGGTCGTAGTGAACGAATAATTACTTTTCTTGCAGATCGAATTGGTATTGCCGTACATCGAGGCAATTTCGCCAAGCATTCAGTACACGTTTCCGCCTGGCACCGACCTTGATGTTACCTTTTTGTGCACATTATTTAAAGCCTTATTGTCTAACTTAATCTTGCCTAACGAGTTTAAGTTTGTAACTGCAAGGTTATTTAGGTCATTTTGACTTTTTTGTCTCGTGCAGATAATATGTTGTGACAAGAATTTATATTCTCTATACTGCCCTGTTAAGCCGAATGGCTTATATCTCAGAAAAAAAAGTATGCAAACGTATACCTTAAATTCGCCAGCTCAAAGTTCAATTTTAAAGGAAATTTGATTTTGAGGAAGCGCCATTCGGCTCAGCAGGGCAGTATATTTAACATAAGTAACTTCTTTAATCTTATTTGTCGATGATTATACTTTACCGATTTAAAATACATATAATTTGGTAAATAGTTTAACGCTATAAGGTAAAAACGGTTTATCAACTTTTAAGCAAAGACAAATATCAATATCTCTCTTCAAGAAATAAATAAAGTTTATATCTTGAGTGTCACAACCAGTCCCTAAACTATCAATAAAGCTTTAGTATGTGTCGTCGGTTAGAAGTATTTTAAGTTAACTCCGTTTATGACAGCAGCTTTTGGATGAAGCATCTCCTTTGCTTGAAGTAGATGGTTAATATTGCCGTGTCTCTGATTCTCTGAAAGTAGCACAACAGCTACTTAACTTTAAAATGAATGTTATTTGCAAAGAAAGAAATGGCATAACCAATCATCTTCTTCAAGCAGATAAAAAAGACGCTGCATGTAATATAATTGGAATTTCCGCCCACGAACGCTGCGGCTGTGGAATAAACTCCCTGCCGAGGTTTTCCCAGCGGGCTACAGTATGAGGTTCTTCAAAAAAGGAGTGTATAGGTTCTTAAAGGGTAGGCAACGCGCTTGTGGATCCTCTGGGGTTGCAGGCGTCCATAGGCTACGGTAACTGCTTACCATCAGGCGGGCCGTATGCTTGTTTGCCACCGTCGTGGTATTATAAAAAATATGTTCAGCCGCACTCAAATCATGAGATCGCATCACTTTTTCGATCACTTTTCATCATCATCATCGTCATCATCATATCAGCCGAAAGACGTCCACTGCTGAACATATTTAGGCCTCCCCCAAAGAGTGCCACAATGACCGGTCCTGCGCCACCCGCATCCAGCGGACTCCCGCGACCTTTACCAGGTCATCAGTCCACCTTGTGACCACTTTTACTTTTACCGGCTTATATTTTGTTCGCGACGGAACGTACAGTCGACGTCTGCTGTCATAAATGGTATGATACCTTTACATTCAGTTGCGTATACAATTTTTATCGACTTCTATTCTATTGGAAAGCTCAGTAAATAATTTATATTAAAGTAAAGCCGATACTTGAGCCTGCGGCCAGCAATATTCTATTAATATGTATTGTAAGCCCGAGTACATATCTGATCATACGTTGAGGTAAATGGAACATCTAAACAATCGAGTACAGTCAGCAGCAGAAGTAACTAAGCGGGCGAGGTGTTCAAAATGATCTGTACACTTTCCTTTATACTTTTATATACCTTATCCTACACGCAGAAAGTTTTGTGTAACGTGTTTTATATACCACGATGGTAGCGCACCTCAAGTTTAGCGGCCACCGCAGCCTATGAAGAGACCCTTGAAGTACACTATAATTTGTTTATAATGCGAGAATGTGACTAATATCTTAATATATTTATAATTTATTTGAGGATTTACGTATTTACAAAAGCTTTATAATAATAATTATAACAACATTATAGTTTATTACAGTATACATTAAGAAGCTTTTGTAAATACGTAAATCCTCAAATAATTTAGTCAACTCTGTATCTAAAAAACTACTTAGTTAATATCCAAGAGAATGGTTAATATTTAGATTATAATATTTAGTTATTAGGTAAGTAGATGGATTATGCAAGTTCTTATATTCATTAGGGATAATTATTTTTAGCTATAAAGGCACAGAAACTTCTCACACAGGAAAAAAGTTACTTCAATAATGCACTTTAAAAAAAGTACAACGAATTAAAATGAAACTTTTTTTAATATAGGATTCCCCGAAAACTGATGGGTCGACTAAATGAAAAAAGTTACACGTAATTTTCTCCCACTTTCATAAGTTTCGTTCATCGTAAAAGTTTAATGTGAAATTAAGAGTTTTTTATCTACTAAAGCCCGCCCTCGTATTTGCATATAGCTATGTGGCTATTCCTTTTACTCCTAATCAAGGACCAATAAATACTAGACGGACAATGTCTATACAAAATGACGTTTCCATAATTCAGGCAGACGCGCCAGCGCCATCTTTTGGCATACTAAAGCAGATGTGATATATAGTAAGGTTGCCAAACAGCTCAAAGAGGACCTAGTGTGTTGACGACGGGGACCCCCTTGTCCCTTTAGCCATCAATACAGTGAATCCTCCTTTATTTGAAACTCTTTGGCAACCTTACTCACCAGCAGGAACACAACACTATGAGTAGGGTCTAGTGGTAGTTAGCTGTGGTTTTCTGTAAGGTACTTCCCCAGTCGGGCTCTGCTCCAGATCTGAGCGAAATGACATTCGCTGTGCTGTGCACTACCACACATAGCGAGATGACATTCGCAGTACCCATACCTATCATTTCGGCGTGGTTTAAGGACATACCCGTGTCCGTGTTAATAACGAGAAAGCAGTACCAAGATCATTTTGAACATTTAATTCGCTTAGTAACTTCTGCTGTTGACTGTATTAATATTAAACGTAGGCTTGTGGATTAATTCTATTTGAAAACACTGGCCTGTAATAACCGACGTCGAAATAACAGAATTTTATCATACTGTATTTTCAAGGGATCGGGCGGAAATAAAATAACTAGCAAAAAATCCTTATAACAATGTTAAATTAAATAACGGCTCTAGATACCTAGGGAGGGCTTTAGAGGCCTAGGCCCCGAATAACTCGGTAACAGGGATTTAATATTATTTGGACCCTTTCCAGTGTGAACAACCTTGTGCGATGTAAAAAAACACGTGGAATAGATTATATTACTAGGGTGTATAATTGAGAGATTTCGAGTAAAAAAACATAACTCTTCTTCTTCCTAGCGTTTGTCCCAGCTTTTTGCTCAATTGAGCCTGGGGCCCGCTCGGCAACCTAATCCCAGTAATTGGCGTAGGCACTAGTTTTTACGAAAGCGACTGCCATCTGACCTTCCAACCCAGAGGGGAAACTAGGCCTTGTTGGGATTAGGTCCGGTTTCCTCACGATGTTTTCCTTCAACGAAAAGCGACTGGTAAATATCAAATGATATTTCGTACATAAGTTTCGAAAAACTCAGTGGTTCGAGCCGGGGTTTGAACCCGCGACCTTTGGATTGAAAGTCTGACGTCTTACCGCCAGGCCACCAGCACTTAGAAAAAAACATAATAAATAAAATAAATCAGCGATATGACAGGTTCTAGATGGCGATAAGTGGTTATATAAGTACGCTGTTGAAGTTTATGTGCTGTGAGTTTTAATTATGTTTTTTCTACGATCGTTTCTTTCTTTCCGATTCCCTTTTTTAGGGTTCCGTAGTCAACTAGGAACCCTTATAGTTTCGCCATGTCTGCCCGTCCGTCCGTCCGTCCGTCCGCGGATAATCTCAGTGACCGTTAGCACTAGAAAGCTGAAATTTGGTACTAATATGTATATCAATCACGCCGACAAAGTGGTAAAATAAAAAGTGGAAATTTTTTTTTTATTAGGGTACCTCCCCTATACGTAAAGTGGGGAGTGATTTTTTTTTTCATTTCAACCCTCACGTGTGATATATTGTTGGATAGGTATTTAAAAATGAATAGGGGTTTCCTAAAATCATTTTTCTATAATGTAAATATTTTCGGAAATAATCGCTCCAGAAGTAAAAAAATATGCGTCCCCCCCCCTCTAACTTTTGAACCATAAGTTTTAAAAATATAAAAAAAATCTCAAAAGTAGAACTTTATTAAAACTTTCTAGGAAAATTATTTGAACTTGATAAGATGAATAATTTTTGAAAAAAAAATACAAAATAATTTCTGAATTAAGTTTGTAATTTAACCGTATAAGCAGGTGTTTATTCTACCTGTAATTTCTACAAAATTACAATGAAATGACGTGCTTTCAAATAAAGTAAAAACGGTGAAAATCGGTTCACGCAATAAAGAATTATCCCATAAAAATCATCTTCCATACTTTAAGCTCGCGCGCAATAGTTTACTTAATTTGCCGATAGATGTCGCTGTACGTGGAACTCTCATATCATATCCTACATGGCGGTGTTATTAACTCTTAAGTGGAGACACGTACTGTGACGGACGGAAAACTACGGAACCCTACACTGAGCGTGGCCCGACACGCTCTTGGCCGGTTTTTTAACAATTTCACCGTTACTATTACCATCAGCATTTTAACTTGCAACTTGTCGCGTATCCTCAACCAATTCTATACCTTTATCTTGCGAATGGATCTACTAAATAAATAAATAAATATTATTGGACATCTTACATAAAATATCCCATTAATCTTTGATTTGGCATTTCTCCAATCGATTTCTTATACCAATTGCTTCGTGTATCATTTCGTTCAAATGACGACAATTTACGACACAGTGCACCAAGGCCTAGACATTGACAAATTGTATTACATTAATTTGGAAAAAGCCTGCTGCTAATGTGGCTCACTGAATTATCACCCTTTTTATTGCACAAGAAAGATAAATCACGTGTAACGGGAATTTTTGTCAATGTGTTAATTGCTTATTAAATAACCAGGCATTAGAGACGTAACAACCATTGCCAACTTATTAAATTTTTTGCCTTATTCTGTTTGTAAATGTTTTTTCAAAGCCTTGAAAGTTTTAACTTCTTCGTAGACAAAGTAGCTTATATTAATTAATGAAGGTTGGCAGTCGGCTTTTAAACTTCGCTTTTTTTTGAGTGCTTATCTGAACAGCTACTCATCGGTCGTTATCCGTGTCCTGTCCACTCTCCATTCCCTGATATTACGGAGCCAAGACAACCTGTGTCCTCCAGGTTCATGTTTTCCGCGTACTTTAGCCATTATGATGGTCTGCAAGGGACCCTTCGGTCGTGACGTACTACATGTCCTAGAAAGGCTATCTTTCTTTGCTTTATGGTACAGATCAGTTTCAGGTTTTTTCCCATTCGGCGTATAAGTACTACGTCACTTTATCTGTCTAACTAATGCGAAAGTAGCTTACATATGGGCACGATCTATAAGTATCTGAGTAAACTACTGACATACTGAAATTTTGGTTTGCTAATCGAGTTTTAGAGAATTACGATTGAATGAAATAAATTAATAAAATGTCGTACTTAATTCCACCTGGTCCGATATCTATTCGGATTTGTAATCAAAATGGTTTTTATTTTAATTTTAAATTGGTTTGTGAGTATAGTTCAAATTTTTTATCTTTAGTTTTATCTCATATAGTTAATTTATTGTAACTTTAATTAATCCTTAGTGTTGATGATATTATCAAATGATATTCATTTATTATCAAGATAACATGTAAATGTCACTAAAATATTTAACGCACCGTACTGTCGCTAATCAATCTCTTTTTGATATTTATTTGACATGAAACGGCACTTTTGACAAGTGCGAATAATATTGCAACATGGAATATAAATCAAACCATTAAAGAATATGATTTCAACGGCCTCTTAGCCTTGTCGGTAGTGACCCTGCTTACGAAGCAGGAGGTCCCGGGTTCGAATCCTGGTCAGGGCATTTATTTGTGTGTTTATCACGGATATGTTCCTGAGTCATGGATGTTTTCTATGTATTTAAGTGTGTATATATCTATTTTATATATCGTCGTCCAGTATCCACAACACAAGCCTTATTGAGCTTACCGTGGGACTAGGTTGATTTGTGTAAGATTGTCACATAATATTTATTTATTTATTATAACTATTATTTGTGACGGGGTATTTACCATGTATATTGGAGTTTTTGAGCACCCGATATTTCGGCACAGTTGCATGCGCCATCATCACGGAGTAACACTCCAATATACATGGTAAATACCCCGTTACAAATAATAGTTATAACAAAGTATATTCTACATGTGCCATAAACATATTTGATATATATTTTTTATATATAACGACGGTGGCAAACAAGCATACGGCCCGCCTGATGGTAAGTAGCTACTGTAACCTATGGACGCCTGCAACTCCAAAGGAGTCACATGCACATTGCCGACCCTTTACAAAAGGAGGATTCACTTTGATTGAGGGCTAAAGGAACAAGAAGGTCCCTCATCGTCAACACACTGGGTCATAATTAGTAATTAAACGAACTTACCTTAAGTGAAGTTCCATTACAATTATACGAGCTTTGTGATTCCGAATATTATAATAACTTGTAGTAGCTCGTCGCTTACGCCCTTTTTGTCACGATATGTTTAGAGCTGAAAAGACTCCTAAAAAAAATAACACTTAGAAATACAACTCCAATACGTCAAGTGACACACGTCACTGTCAACTCCTACGCGCCAAAATCTCATTTAGTTCAGAGCACCGCTGAGATGTATAAAGAAATGTTTACCTCTCAATAGTCACTTGATTATTTTACAACATAGTACTGTAGTCTAGTATGGTACAGTACACTTATACTGGGTTTAGCTTATTGTAATCATTAAGCACGGGTGGGAGGGTTACTAATATTCGGAATCACAAAGCTCGTATAATTGTAATGGAACTTCACTTAAGGTAAGTTCGTTTAATTACTAATTATACTTCGCTTTGTGATTCCTTCATATTATAATAACTTGTAGATGTTCAGAGACTCGTAAAATAATCAGAACTAGATCCGCATATAAAACAGTATAGTTAACTAGAGAACATCAGAGAGAGAGAGATCTATCTGGTCCAAGGTATGAAACAATGCCAGGTTTAGTTTTTTATTTCTGGTCAATCAACGTAAGTTAGCTTTGTAGCATTAAAGTGAATTATAATAATTATTTACATATGGATTAACACTACACAACCGTGATAGCGATTGGGTTAAATTATATAATTATATGTTTGGTTTCAAAACAAATGAAATTAACATAATAATCTGTGGATCTTGACCTGATTGTGGACAAGAAAGTTTATAAATATTATTTATGTATGTTCAATCACAAAAGAAAATGTGATTTGTAATATTTAAATAACGAAAATAATCATATATTATTAGTATCATGACTTTTACATCTGATGAAAGTATACCTGCTCGGCACATGGTATCACTACAGAACCAAACAACCCAATACCTGTGACTGTGAAGATCTAATAATTAAAATATAAAATATGTTTAATAATATCGTATTTTAATAAGAATGATCTGTAGAATTCTAAGTAATGAAACAAGAAAAAAAAAATCAAGTAGTTTCATTACGTTTTAAGGAATTCTTTTTGAAGAGGACCACACCTGTTAAGTCAATTTAGAGAAACCCAAAATTTAGAGAGATCCAAATCTTAATAGGACACAATCTTATACGAGTAGATGTAATATGACAAATAACAAATATATTTATTTTTGTGACTATTACTATTATTATATTATGTTATGAAAACATAGTCAACATAGGTATAAATAGGCATGCCTATATACAATGCAGCCCAATGTAGCAACCCAATGCGGAATGACCGCCAAGGGTTCAAAGCACTTCCTTGATAAGTATTCTACCAATATTATAAAACACCGGTTCACAATATTAATTAAAATTACAACATTCATTGCATAACTCTGCTAGCAGACCAGAGATATTTTGGCTACCACTATAGGTACCTATATGCTGACATAGTATTATTTCAGGTAGTGCTTGAAGCATTTTGCTTTAACGTGCTTATATAAATTATTGAATCAATAAAAGCATAAAATACAGCATTATTACATCATTAAAAAATCGTTTCTATGGCACGTCAGCTAGGAGGCTCAGAGAATCCCAACTGTTTAGAATCAATTCATTTACTTCCATATCTTTTGATACCAAATGGTGACAATGAGCTAAGTATGTCAAGTACCATCTTTCTTGAAACATCATGACAATAGATGTCAAAAATTAAAGTAAGATAAAGTAGGCATGTACACAAAATTTGTAATAGGTGGCATAGCCTTCAAGTAAAATATGAATGATTTGTTAACTGCATTATGTTTTATTAATGATAATAAAATCAATAAGATGAGCAGGGAACTTATCTTACTGAGCAAAAATTTTGCTGTATAATTATACCTTTAATAATTATTAAAGGTTATAACTAGGTTTGTAGACAATTAGACACCAAGTGCATCAATTTTGTGATAACCTTACTCATATAAAAGTGTGTGTTGAGTACACACAGAGTATATCAGGATCGAGCATTAATTTACGCTAGGTATATAAACAAGAAACATATTTTTCTCACAACGGTATGCACTGCTTTTTACATTTCAAATAAGCATTTGACACATCAGTTTGCAATTTACTAGAACAAAGGTAATCCTTTACCTAAAGAAAAGGTTTTTATCTTTAACAGTCTACATATACTTAAACCTTTAAAAGCGGGCCTAGTCCGCCTAGTGGTTACGATTAGGTTTAATATTTATTTCAGTTAAAGAGTTTAATTGACAAATAGTTTAAACTAATAAGCGGTAAGCGTAATTTCCACTGAGTGTCATAATCCGTCAAAGATGTGCCACAACTGCCACAAGCGCATAGGCATATTAAACAAAACAAAAAATATATCATTGTAGTCGGGTATATAATGTTTCAAATTAAGCATGGCAATATCTTATTTTTCCCCCTTAGCTGATATGGAGTTCTGTTACATATCAAAATTTTAGCAAACAATGCCAAGTAGTTCAAGAGTAACAAAAAAAAAAACCATAAGCAGATTTAACAGAGAGTAACCATATGGTTACCTAATGATCATAGAGGGATTAAGTAACAGTTGCTTTTATCAAGCAGTTGTTATGGCTTGTGCCAATAGGCAATTGTTTGTCTTTATAAGACAAAAAATTCGTTTTAAATGACTTTATATATTGTCAAATTTGATCCAATGTAAAATTATATTAAGTAGCTATGACCCACAAATACAGTGGTGTGGGCTCCATTACATATCAGCATGGTAAGGGAACCGAATAGTTATGCAATATACTTGCTAATATATGCAGCGCAGAATACTTTTATATTAGATCCATTTAATTTAAGTATTTTTGTAGACTTTCTTAACACTGGTAGTTGTGTCTATATCGAGTCCGACACACCAAACATTAATCAGGCTTTCTGCTGTTGTTGATAGGTACTGAAAATGATACAATTGTAATAACATAATATTAGAGTAGTAGATAATAAATGCATCATGTTCTGTTTATTTTAACACAATTGCTGGATGTTGCTTTGAGTACTATCCAAATACGTGAACCAAGTTTTAACGTAACTCTAACAGTGATGCATTTTTCTCTGTTAATTAGGCTAAAACATAATAATAGCCAGCAGTGCAACAATTGGTAAAATTTAACAACAGCTGGAATAAAACCGAATGAATGTAATAATTATACAGCCTGGATTTTAAGTATGCCTGGAAATTAAGTAGTTGCAATAAACTCAAGTTTTTAGCATCATATAGAGCCAAAAATAGAGAATACATGGACGCATACAGTCAAATTATTACATCAGTAGAGCCTAGGAAAGCAGAACCACGCATGTTCCACTGCAAAGCCATCATTGTTATTTTTTTGCTTTGAGTAGAGCCTAGAATAGCAATACCACAGAAGCATACAGTCTGAGTCTGACTCATAATCGATGGCAGCAATGTTTTCACTGATAAATTTTTGCTTCGAGTATAGCCTAGGAAAGCAGAACCACGCATATTCTACTGCAATACCATCATTGTTAATTTTTTGCTTTGAGTAGAGCCTAGAATAGCAATACCACAGAAGCATACAGTCTGAGTCTGACTCATAATCGATGGCAGCAATGTTTTCACTGTTAAATTTTTGCTTCGAGTAAAGCCTAGGAAAGCAGAACCACGCATATTCTACTGCAATACCATCATTGTTAATTTTTTGCTTTGAGTAGAGCCTAGAATAGCAATACCACAGAAGCATACAGTCTGACTCATAATCCTGGGCAGTAATGTCTTCACTGTTAAATTTTTGCTTCGAGTAGAGCCTAGGATAGCAATACCACAGAAGCATACAGTCTGACTCATAATCCAGGGCAGCAACATCCTCACTGTTAAATTTTTGCTTCGAGTAGAGCCTAGGATAGCAATACCACAGAAGCATACAGTCTGACTCATAATCCAGGGCAGCAACATCCTCACTGTTAAATTTTTGCTTCGAGTAGAGCCTAGGATAGCAATACCATAGAAGCATACAGTCTGAGTCATAATCCAGGGCAGCAACGTCCTCACTGTTAAATTTTTGCTTCGAGTAGAGCCTAGGATAGCAATACCACAGAAGCATACAGTCATAATCCAGGGCAGCACGGCATAGCATGTACTGCCTTTATTTAAATTTTTTGACTGGTTATATAAACACAGATATAGACAATAATGCCATCATTGTAAATTTGTTTCAAGGGATAGGCTTAGCATAAATAAAAGTGCCATAAACTTTGTTGTTATGTTGTGCTTAATACAGCAGGATGCAAAAAATTTTGCTAAGTGATTTGGTTAATATTGTGAGTACCCTTGTTCAAATAAATATCCAGCGAGACCACAGCTGTCATAGGTTACATCAAGCATTGCTTTGATCAGTATACCGTGGATGTAAAACTGAATTATGAATAATCAGCCCAGTAGGGTCTTGATATGCATCATGACGGTTCATGCTATAATTTGCATTAATTATAATTTGCAATATTCCATGCATCTTCATCACAATGTCACATATTTCGTATCCCAAGTATGTAAATTTTGTCAAAATTATATCTGTATTTCGTATCCCAAGTATGTAAATTTTGTCAATATAAATCTCAAGACGCTTTTTCTTAAATATGTACATATTTCTTGTATTTTCATCAAGTGAGACTTAATGATTTACATCATTTTATTTAATAAATTTCTAATTTGGTTGCTCAGTTACATCATAGTATGCCATTGTACACTATGTATATGTGTTAAGAAAATTAAATAATGTAATTGTGTAATACTTGTTCATGAATATAACATATTCTTACTGATTTATTGGACATTGATTTGGTTATTATTATCATTTAAAGTTCCAATTCTATCAGTTTAGTACAATATGGGACTTCTTATGCGTATTCTACATGCATGCCATTATTATTTTATTTTGCATTACTTACAAGAGACTAATCTAGGACTTTTTAAGGGTTTATTACTCATTGAGCCTTTTAATGTTTTATTTGTACTTTTATATTATGTGACGGATATATGTACACGAAGATGTTGATGTTAACTCTTATAGAAAGTCACTTTCGTTTACGGTTCAACCAACATAACCTTAAAGTATAATCGACAAGAGAAGGTTACCTCTTTGACGTAATTTGTTTTACATAGTCCACCGTCTTGACATCATTCAAACCTTTAATAGTACATTCACAGTCGAAATTGCAGCTACTTTTGCTTATTTCGGCGTTTTCTTTCGTCGGCGTCGGCGTCCTTTGTCGGCATCTCCAATGTTTTCGTAATGCATTTTTCTTGCAATAAGTTAATTAGGAACCTGAAATACACTTTCCACCACTTCATATGCTATATTTAAGCAGCAATGCATTTTGATTTTCAACTTTCAATCGGAAATTCATTTAAAATATTAATAAAAGAAAGAACTATAGCGCGTGACGTTAGGGCGATAGCACGAAGATGAGAGTTTGGCGCGTAGGAGTTGACAGTGACGTGTGTCACTTGACGTATTGGAGTTGTATTTCTAAGTGTTATTTTTTTTAGGAGTCTTTTCAGCTCTAAACATATCGTGACAAAAAGGGCGTAAGCGACGAGCTACTACAAGTTATTATAATATGAAGGAATCACAAAGCGAAGTATAATGACCTATGTTTGACCATTTGAGTAGAGCACGTCAGCAGGTTGTAAACATTAAATTAGTTATTTTAGGGTTCCGTAGCCAAATGGCAAAAAACGGAACCCTTATGGATTCGTCATGTCTGTCTGTCTGTCTGTCCGTCCGTATGTCACAGGCATTTTACTCGGAAACTATACGACGTATCTGAATAAAATTTACACGTAAGGTGTATTTTGTATGCATACATAGTTAAGTATGTAGTTAAATTTGAAAAAAAAAATTTAGGGGGGCGCTCCATACAGGTAACTAAATAAAAATAAAAAAATTAACCAAATATCAACACGTGACACATCAATCGATAGGTCATTCAAAATAACATTGAGGTTTCTATGACTATTTTGTGATTAAGTGAATATTTGTGTAGAAAAGTTGTGTAGCCCCCCCCCCCCCGTAACTTTTGAACCGTAAGTTCAAAGAATATGAAAAAATTTGAAGAGATGCGCCTTATCATATACTTTCTACGAAAATTGTTTTGAACATTATCGGTTCAGCCATTTTTGAGTTATCTCCAAAAAACTTCTTCCATAGGCATCAGATACGACCTTTTGGTATTAGTTTGGTTCTTATTCCATTGAAGGTACGGAACCCTCCTATGCGTGGTCCGACACGCACTTGGCCGGTTTTTTAATTACTCTGCGGACAAGGCAGGGTGAATCACTGAGTGAAACCCTCAGTAAAACTTAACACGCCTTAGCGTGCTCAAAAAACATCACGAAAAATAGTGTTGCTGTCATAATCGTAAAAAAACCTGCACCTCCTTTGTAAAATAAAGGAACGAAATGTCGAGGTGTTTGAGTGAGATTTCAATGGCTAAAGTAGTAATTTTGGATGCTCAAATACAATGTATATTGTATATTCTACAATCAAAATTATTCTGTTTTACATGTATTTCATGTTTCGAATTAATTATGATTTTCTAATTATATGTTCAATAAATTTCTTTGTTACTCTTGATACTGATTATATCTTTCCGCTACGCCGTTATTAGCATGGCATGTTAGTCTTCATCAACGGGTATTTATGAGTTACTTTGGCCCGTATTCTAACTTTAAAACACATTCAGACACGATTTAACTTCAATACAACTTCAATGCATTATAGTTGCGTTTGCACACGACAAAAAAGGTCAAATACGGCTTTTCGTGAACAAAGGATTTCCTTCGGCCTGATTATTCCTTAGGATCCAAGGATGGATTTGAGAAGTGGACTTAGTGGACCCGCCAAGATTTTTAATGCAAATTTTTAGGGGAAAGAGGCTCTCAACTATATCTTGATATCTACATCAGTTAAGCTACTAGGCCAAGTTTGGTATCGTTTTCGTATAAATCGGGGATGCCGAATTCATTTATGGTATAACTAGCCTTTTCCCGCGGCTTCGCCCGCGTACTATAAGTACTCAAAAAGGATACCATACCCATGTTGATTTTCAGACTTTGTGACCACATTCTACCCTTTTAGGGGTTGAATTTACAAAAGACCTACACGTGTTTACTCATTTATCGTTAGGAATACTCCTGTGAAGTTTCAAATAAAATAGTCTAACAAATCTTGATTCGCCATACAAACTTTGGACCCCCATTTTACCCCCTTAGGGGGTGAATTTTGAAAAATCCTTTCTTAGTGCATCCCTAGACCTTATAAGGAACCTACGTGCCAAATTTGGAATCTCTAGAACCAGCGGTTTAGGCTATGCGTTGATATGTCAGTCAGTCAGTCAGTCAATCAGTCAGTCAGTCAGTTTCTTCTTTTATATATTTACGAGTTATATATCCGGAAACAAGAAAACAAACAAACGTACACGGCTGAAAATGGTTTTATTGTTTTTCAAAGTATTCCCCTTGATGATCTATGCACTTTTGCATTCGCGTGAACCAATTTTTAAAGCACTTCTGCCACTCCGCCTGAGGTACCTCCATAACGTGTTGTTTGAATGCGTCGACAGCATCTTCAGCGGTCGGAAATCGTTGACCGCGTAATTTATTCTTTATATTTGGAAATAAATAAAAATCGTTGGGTGCCAAGTCAGGGCTGTACGGCGGATGACCCGTTAATTCCACATTTTGACCCTCCAAAAATAGAGTTGTTTCACGTGACGTATGACAGCTGGCATTGTCATGATGAAGAATGATTCTTCGTCGCTGGTTAGTTTTACGAATTTGTTCAAATACTTCCGGTAAGCAAATGGTCGTGTACCACTCTGAATTAACCGTTCTACGGTTTTCTAGTGGCACTGTAGCTACATGGCCATTAATACCGAAGAAGCAGGCCACCATTTGTTTCAATGTACTTTTTGCACGAGTAACTTTCGTAGGGTTCGGCTCATTTTGAAACACCCATACCGTTGATTGTTGCTTCGTTTCGGGATCGTATGCATAGATCCAGGATTCGTCACCTGTATAGATGTTATAAACGGCTTTTGAGTCACCACGGTTATATTTTTTTAACATTTTATTGCACCATTCGACGCGAGCATCTTTTTGCTCTTTTGTTAAGTTGTGGGGTATCCAACGCGAACAAATTTTTTTTACAGCCAAATAATTATGTAATATGCTATTAATGCTGGTCATAGAAATACCCAGAGTCGCCTCTATCTCGCGGTACGTAACATGTCGGTCGTCCATTATAAGTTTTCGCACAACCTCGATATTTTGTTGTACAACGACCGATTTCGGGCGACCTGTCTTAACTTCGTCCGTAAGCATACTACGTCCACGATTGAACTCACTAAACCAGTGATACACAGTAGTTTTAGATGGGGCTTCATCACCAAAAGTTGAAGTTAGTTGATCTATGCACTGTTGCTGCGTTAAACCACGCCGAAAATCATAATAAATCATAGCACGAATATTTTCACGAGTGAGTTCCATTCTTGCTGCGAGATGACATTTAAAACCCGTCAAAAACAAAACACGAGCGTTAATAAGAAAGAAAAAATATACCGGCCAGTACTTAAAAAAGTTCAAATTTTACCATGGAGGTCAAACATGCTATTTAAGAAGATTGTAATCCCGGTTTCCGGATATATAAATAGCAGCCCTTGTAGATTTTGACACCTTTCCGAAGAAAAAACATGGGGAAAAACATTTGGTCCTAAGGAATAATCAAAGTTTAATATTTTTAATGCTACAACCCCTATTAACTACGTAATCAGCTAGCGCCTAAACGTCTGAATCGGAAATGTCAGAATTTGCTTGAAAATTATTCCAATGCAAGTCCAATACGACTTCAATATTAGTCGATTATTTGTTGCGTGTTGGAGTTATGTTTGAGATAGTTGTATTATTAATGCATTGTTTATGTATTTTAAAATTATAATACGGGACCTGGATTTTACGGGTGAGGAATTCCAGAAAGCTTTCAATTTTACATCTGCTATATTAAATACCTACAGTTAGCAGCAAAATAACGTTCTCTTCTAAGTCATCATCCTGCTAACGTTTGTCCCGGATTTTTATGGAATGGCTCAATTTTGACCCTGTGGTCCGCTCGGCAATCTAATCCCATGATAATATTTTTACGAAAGCGCTTTTTTAAAGAAGCGTTTAAGAAATTTGTGAATAATTCAGATGTACTAGCCGGAGTTTGAACTCCTAGCTATCTCATCCTAGAACATCTTCTAAGTAACAAATTATAAAACTACACGTTTCAACGTTCATGAAACTTTTAAAATTATACTCCTTTTCGCTCCACCGTTTTTTCACTGTTCTAGAACGGCATTGTCAAAAATACGAACAATCTTCTTTTGAATGTAAACAGTGCAAATGTCTATAGCTCTAGCTATGTACCTACTTCATATTGTAGTGAAAGCTATTAACTAATTGCAAAGATCAGAAGCCTAACAAAACGTGATTGAACCGTCTTTTCTGAAAGGATTATTTGATATTAACGATATTAAACAAGAATCCGTAGGACGATTTTAATAGAACATAATTATTTTCGAAACTCCTTTGTATTCGTATTCGATACAATATTTGTTATAATATTTAAAAAAAATACGCTATGCTAGGATTACATGTATTAATTACAAATTAAAATACATAGGTATGTTAAAAATCACAATTAAATGTCACTATACCTACTTATGTTATGGGTTAATAATAAATTATTAACTACTAACCAACGGGTGCTACTAAATTATTAACCTAATTAAATTTCCATTTTTTTCTTGTTTTTGAAAAAAAGAGATACAATTAATCGATTTCATATATCTGCCAAACTGCATAGCAGTTTGTTGGCAGAAAACTTATTTTATCTACACTCACATTGTAAGTCCTCTAAAACGTGTTCAAAAACGGTAGGCAATGGCTAGCATTACCACAGCCGATTTTACTATGATAAGCTTTTTATGTGTGGCAGTAACGTAATTTTAACTTTACATGCTCAACTATTGATGTGTTATGAGTTTTGATAACATAATGTACACCTGCACGCTCCCGCGCGGCCGCCGACACGCGCCTCCCCGACCGCCGGCACAATCGAGTTGGCCATGGCGGTGCAATGGCGGCCATTCTATGGTTTCAGAATACGGCATTTAGGATAAATAATATGAGTGTAGATAAAGCAGTGTATGCAGTGGTAACAGTTACATAAACTACTATTACCCTCCACCATTATACTAATCATTTAGGTACGTATTTATGTGGCCGTGGGAGTGTCCGCTAACTCCCTTTTTAACCGACTTCAAGATTTGAAAAGAGAAGGTTCTCAATTCGGCGTGTATGTTTTTTTTTTTGTTTTTTATTTTTTATGTTTGTTACTCCATAACTCCGTCATGTCTGAACCGATTTTGAAAATTCTTTTTTTGATTGTAAGTATATATATACAGATTGGTCCCGTTTTTGTCAAAATGCATTTCTGATGATGGGATCCATGAGGAATCGAGGGAACTCCTCAAATCTTAAAGGCATACATATAGTGATTTTTATATTTTTATCAACAAAACCATCATTTTCATTCAAAACAGTGACATTCGATGAAGTAGAACTGCTGATGATGATCAGAACGGAACTCTTCAACGACGCATGGTTCACGTTTGGCGATTCGTCCCCTTCGCTGTGTTTGTTAAGCAAGTTAGATTGTCTGGACCAATTTTCGTCAAGCTCAAGTTCTGATGATGAGTTCCATGAGGAATCGAGGGAATTCCTCAAATCTTAAAGGCATACATAAAGTGACTTTTGTATTTTTATCAACAAATCAAGTATTTTCATTCAAAAGAGTGACATTTGATGAAGTGGAACTGCTGATGATGATCAGAACGGAACTCTTCAACGACGCATAGTTCAGGTTTGGCGATTTGTCCTCTCCGCTGCGTTTGTTAAGCAAGTTATTTCATTGTATGGAATCTAAATGCACCATCTACAATAATGCTTCACCGGCTACCCCCATGGAAGTCGGTTTTTTTTTCTTAAAAATTATGTTGTAATAAAAACGTGCGTGTACTTGTTTCAATAGATGTTAGATTTACATTAGAAGAAAACAATGGTAGCCTATTCACATACGCCCCGTATACAGGGTGTAACAAAAATAGTGGTAATCCGTTTAAGGGCATAATCGGTATCTTATTGCGGCTAAGAAAAAGTAGGACAACATTTTTCACGTCATCTCTGTCGGCCGACTCTCCATACAAAAACAATCATTTTTTCGCGTGAAATGTAATATGTATTAGGTGTACAATAAATACTGGTGATCCATTTAACTTAACGTAAGCGTTGGAGGTGCCAGCAGAGTGTCAACTATTGGACAATATATGATGTCAAACTAACATGGTCATAAACATTACAACTACTATTAAAAACCGGCCAAGTGCGTGTCGGACCACGCATAGGAGGGTTCCGTACCTTCAATGGAATAAGAACCAAACTAATGCCAAAAGGTCGTATCTGATGCCTATGGAAGAAGTTTTTTGGAGATAACTCAAAAATAGCTGAACCGATAATGTTCAAAACAATTTTCGTAGAAAGTATATGATAAGGAGCATCTCTTCAATTTTTTTCATATTTTTTGAACTTACGGTTCAAAAGTTACGGGGGGGGCGACACAACTTTTATGACTTTCGAAGTGATTATTGCAGAAAATATTCACTTAATCACAAAATAGTCAAAGAAACCTCAATGTTATTTTGAAAGACCTATCGATTGATGTGTCACATGTTGATATTTGGTTATTTTTTTTTTTAATTTAGTTACCTGTATGGAGCGCCCCCCTAAAAATATATTTTTTTTCAAATTTAACTACATAACTAAGTAGCTGCATACAAAATATTTATTAATTTTATTCAGATACGTCGTATAGTTTCCGAGTAAAATGCCTGTGACATACGGACGGACAGACAGACAGACAGACAGACAGACATGACGAATCCATAAGGGTTCCGTTTTTTGCCATTTGGCTACGGAACCCTAAAAATGGGGTATTTACTCCGTGACGACGGCGCATGCAAATGTGACGAAATACCTATCGGGTGCTCCAAAATTCAAATATACATGGTAAATACCCCGTTTTTAATAATACAATAAAAGCACCCAACTATAGTCCACAATATTCCAAGTATGGTCCAAAACAGACTCAGATACCTTCTTTTAGGTATAGAACGATTTTTTTAAGATGTCGGAATTATCGGTAGAACTCCTTAGTAAGATACCGACATTTAAAAAAAATACCACTATATAAGATGAGGCATTTCGAGTGAAAAAATAGATAAAAGCAAAGAGAAGATTGGCATAGGTGCTTAATTACGTATTAAAGTTGTAGACCATAGTTTCAGTACTGGACTATAGTTGGACCCGGTTTTACGGTACCTAATAGTTATAAAAATATTGGGTATTAGATAATAACTTACGATCCCCAGCAATAAAAATACCTGGTTAGTCTATGTTTTTAATATCTTCTGTCAATCAGGTGATTACGTCGAGCGTCTTCTTGGTTACGGGTAGTACTTTATTTCTAAAATTTATTTAGGACCCCTTTTTATTGTTCTGACAAAGAATGGTTGACATACCTTTCCCTTATCTACCCTCCACCATTCAAAAGAAACGATGTTGCAAACCTTGCAAAGAGCACGTTTAAACAATTTTATATACTTTATAGTATGTTATAATTTAAAGGATTAATCACGAGTTAGTAACGTTTTTTCAGTGAAACCTGAATCTAATCCCAACAAGACCTAGGATGGCCTAGGTTATCCTCTCTGTTTTAAAAGGTTAAGTTAGCCTACGCCAATTCTTGAAATTAGGTGGCCGCCAAATCGTGACAGACTTAAATTATAAATATTATTTGAAATGGGATATTTACCATGTATATTTGCGTTTACGAGCACCCGATATTTCGGCGCAGTTGCATGCATCATCACCGTAGCGGTGTGTGGGTAGGGTAGACTACTAAAAACTCGCCGCAATGTCAGTTACTCCGTGATGATGTTGCCGAAATATCGGGTGCTCGTAAACGCAAATATACATGGTAAATATCCCGTTTCAAATATTATTTATAATGTGAATGACCATGTGAGCTTGAAATCATATATTACATGGCTTAAACGTTAGGAAAAGTTATGTCAATAATCTTTAATCTAAATATATAAAAGAAGAAACTGACTGACTGACTGACTGACTGACTGACATATCAACGCACAGCCCAAACCGCTGGTTCTAGAGATTCCAAATTTGGCATGTAGGTTCCTTATAAGGTCTAGGGGTGCACTAAGAAAGGATTTTCCAAAATTCACCTCCTAAGGGGGTAAAATGGGGGTACAAAGTTTGTATGGCGAAACAAGATTTGTTAGACTATTTCATTCGAAACTTCACGGGAGTATACCTAACGATAATTGAGTAAACACGTGGTTCGGGTTTTTTGAAAATTAAACCCCTAAAAGGGGCCAATGTGGTCATAAAGTCTGAAAATCAACATGGGTATCGTTTCTATGGTTTATCGGGTCGATGATTACGAAAACAACAACGATTTTAAAATCCAACGTGGCGAACGTGAAATACCATCTCACCTGTTGGGGTGCGATGGGGTTGAAATGTCTAAGTATCAATATGGGTGTCGCTTTTGTTTTTTAAGGTATGGATATAGTTGGAGTCCCTGGAAGCAATATATGATAGCTTTTATCCCAAAAAACAATCCTAGAGGGAAAAAAGGGGTTGGTAGTTTGTGTGGCGAATTATTAACCGCTGAACCGACGATTGTGATGAAACGTGGTACATAGATTTAATATTATAAATGCGAAAGTCTGTCTCTCTGTCTGTAACCTTTTCACGCTTAAGCCGCTGAACCGATTTAGATGAAACTTGGTATAGAGATAGTTTGAATCTTTGAATCCCGGGAAGAAATATTAAATCGTTAATGGTTTTTATCGCGAAATTCAACTCTTAAGGTTAAGGGGTGAAATGGGGATTGGAGGTTTGTATGGGGAATTTTTAACAGCTGAACCGATTTTGATGAATCTTAGTATAGAGATATTTTTTAAGTCCCGTGCAAGGATTAGGATAGTTTTTTTCCTAAAATCAACACTTAAGGGTATGAAATGGGGTTGAAAGTTTGTATGGGGAATTTAAAACGTTGAGCCGATTTAGATGAAACTTGGTATAGAGATATTTTGCGTCCCGAGAAGGGACAAAATAGTTTTTGTCCCGAAAATTAATTCTTAAGGGGGTGCAAAGCAAAGGAGGTTGAAAGTTTTATGGCGAATTATTAACAGCAGAACCGATTTAGATGTAACTTGGTATAGAGATAGTTTCCCAGAAAACGACATACGACAGTTTTTATCTCGAAAATCAATCCTTAAGGGGGTTAAATGGGGGTTTGTATCGATAATTTTTAACCGCGAACCAATTTAGATAAAAAATGTTGTGGATATAGTTTGAGTCCCGGGAAACAATATAGGATAGTTTTTATCCCGAAAATCAATTCTAAAGGGGTAGAAAAGGGGTTGGTAGTTTGTATGGCGAATCAATCTCTTTATTAACCTCTGAACAGACGATTGAGATTAAACGTAGTACATAGATAGTTTGAGTCCCGGGGACCAATGTAGGATAGTTTTTATTCCGAAACCCTGTAGGGGGAGAAAAGGGGGTTGAAAGTTTGTATGGGGAATTAATAACCGCTGAACATATTTAGATGATTTGGTATGGAGATAGTTTGAGTTCTGGGGAAGGATATATAGCAGACGAAAAGTCGCGAGGAAAAGCTTCTATTCAAGAGTAGAAATCTGCATTAATCATAATCTCTTAGTAGTAGTAAAGTAAGTCAGCGTAACAATTCAGCAATCATTTCTTAAAAAAAATAAGGGAACTGCCTTTAACAAAACGTAGAACTCCCAGAATGTAAAAAAATACTTTTCCGTAAACCGCATCTAAATCGGTTCAGCCAAACGCGAGATAATCGCGGACATACATACATTCCTTCATACGTACTTATGTACATACAAACATACGAGTCTAACTGAGAACCTCCTTTTCGATTACTTATAGTACGCGGGCAAAGCCGCGGGAAAAAGCTAGTTAAGATATATTATTCGACTGCTATTTTGGCCCAGTCGGGTTCCAAGTAAAAATAATTAAAATTGTCTACGCATTCGTCACGTCACTACCACCCATGTTGTTTCCACGAAAGCAGTACATTTTCTAGCCTATACCTTAAATACTAAGCAATTTAATTCAGCTGTTTCTCCTTTTTTATACCACGATGGCGGCAAACAAGTATCCCGTCTTGGTAAGCAGCTACCGTAGCAATAAACGATTTGAACTCTAAACATGCGCATTGCCGACCCTTTAATATAAGGGAAGATCACTGTGTTGACGACTAAAGGGATGAAAGGGGTTCCCGGTCGTCAACACACTACATAGTATCCTCTTTGGGCTCTCTGACCTTCCAATGACTTTCTCGTGGAGAACTTTACTGGCGTTTCACGTAAATATTTTGCATTTTTATTCAGTGAACTAAGACGATGAATTGAAATAAGAAGAAAATAACTATAATTTCAAGCTCACATGGTCATTCACTTAATAGCTATTTGTAACGGGGTATTTACCATGTATATTAGAGTTTTTGAGCACCTGATATTTCTGCACAGTTGCATGCGCCATCATCACGGAGTAACTGATCAGTTACTAATAATATTATTAAATACCCCGTTACAAATAATAGCTATAAAGAAAATAACTAGCATTCAACTTGCCGTGAAGTTTTTGCATGAAGTGCAATACAAATATTGCATACATAACTTGATCAAAAATTGTTCCTTAGCGTTGGTATGTAAGATTGCACAACTTCACTTTTTAGAAAATAGAAATATATTTATTCGTGACATGTGAGTCAACAAATAAAATAAAATAGAGTATGTGCGGAAAGGGAATTCCCGCAGAATGTATAAGTCCCTATATAAACCGCGAAAGCTCTTCTTTCGCATAAACCTTACAAAACACGGCATAAGCAATGGTCTCTTCTCTTTCTCTTAAGTTGAGCAGGAACCTGTATTACATACTTAAATGACAATTTTAAATAACAAAGCTTCTTTAGTTCAAGTTCATTTATTTGGCCAAGTAACAAAGTACGTTACATTTAGCAAGTCATAATCATAATGCATGCAATATCTCTTAAGTACCATTATATAATAACTTACATAAATACCTTAGCAACCATAAGAGCGTCAATAAATCATAATAGTATACAATTATTTCATTAATATTAGAAAATCCTTTTGTTTCTTCTTTTTTGTAAATTCATTAATTGAGTAAAATGGGTTGAGTAAATTGGAACAATATTTTTTGTTTACTTTTAAATTCTAAATATGTTAAATTTCTGATATGGGCGGTAGTAGGTTGTACAACGTGATTTTTAGAGAGATGCCTTGCTTAAATGTTTTGACTAGATTTGTATCAGGAACGCATAGTGTATCCTTATTGGGTGTGTTGTAATTATGAATGGCTTTCCTTGCTTTAATATTATTTTGACTATTATGGATTTCTAATAAACTGTTAAATATATATAACGATACAAACGTCATAATTAATTGTTTAAATTTTAACAGCTAGGGCCAAACAAAACACTGGCGCATCAAAAAAAAAACAAAATAAACAAAAGCAAATCCCGAAGCTCCGACGACCTATCAAAAAGTCATCCGGAGAACGCGTTGTAAATTCGATATCATCCGTAACTTCCACGTTGGAAACTAAAACAAGTAAAAATTGCAGTAGCTGGCTTGTTGACCGCGATAAGATAACAAAACCGATTTATTAGACAGGCGTCCGGTTTTTCATCCAATAGCCAAGTACTTAGTTAGCCTATTCTTTTACCCAATGGTTTAATGGTTAGTACATTTTGGATTCCAGCCAAGCCATCTATCTTGTTGATATTTTTAATCGATCCGATTTGTTGAGATCAATTGTTAATACGGTTCCAATTGCATTACAGCAATACTAACGTGAGAATGCGGCTTAATGGCTGGCATTCGTATTTGACGCGCCAAATGCTCCTTACAAAATGATAATATATTATACTTATACATGTGACGACACATTCTAATGTAGTATACGGTCTACTTCTCATGGAGTATGGTATGGACAAACAAGATTAACGGTGTTTTCGTGAAATATTGCGTTTAAAAATCGTTGCAATACAATTTATTTTTAAATTGTAAGGAATTCAGTCAAAAAATTAACACTTTTTAGTTTTAGACGTCTTGTGTATATTATTATTTTAACTTTATATTTTCAGGTCTTAGTTTTTTTTCTGTAATTTATCCATTTGAGTAGCTTTGTTCTGAAATTAAAAATGTGTCATCAATCATATTGTCTTATAGTAATAGTGTACGCATAGGTTTTAATTGAAGTACCTAATATACTTACTGTGTACTAGGCTAGCCAAAAACATAAATCGTATTATACCTAAAATTAAAAAAAAAAAACGTGAAAACTCACTTCAAAAAATGTATTGCCTACCTATACGAACACGATTAAGTTGTTCTTGTAGATAAAACAAAGATTTTACTAGATTGCTATCACATACTTAGACACTGTCAAAAAGTTACAACATGATCATACGAAAATTGTTTTGTATAAATATTTGCCAATCTTCTTCTTCTTCTTCGTCGTTCCCTCATGACTGAGGATCGTGACCAACAACTATGTTCCTCCATTTAACGCGATCAAGGGCTATGTGGGCTGCCCTCTGCATGGAACCACAGGCTTGTCTAATGGAATCCGATCATCTTGCAGGGGCTCTTCCTCTAGCACGCCTGCCCTCAACTTGCCCCAGTATGATGTCACGTTCGAGGTTGTGGTGTGGTGACCGCATTATGTGTCCAAAGAATCTGAGAGCCCTGTCCTGACAGATTGTTGAGAGTCGTTTGGTAATTCCTAGTTCTCTCAGGATGGACTCGTTTGTTCTCATTGCGGTCCATGGCCATGGTCCATTTGCCAATAAGAGAAGGTAAATTAATTGTAGCAAGGTTATTAACACACTTACAAAACGGAAATAAATATAACGATTTAAAAATAAACTCACCGGAACTGACGTCATTCGGTAGCAGTTATCCAAACTTTCCACATATTTATCTGTATTTAGTCGGCCACTTTACGCACTTGCGTCCAACAATAACATCGTCTCAAACCGATCTCGAAATATTATTCTAAACTACTTTTTAATCCAATTTAAATATTTCCGTAACTATTAAAACTTGGTTATAAACTTTTAATTCACGACCACAACTACAAGTTTAACAAATATTTTTTCAATGGCAGTTTATAAATTAAATCGTTTCGAATAAAGTGTTCCAAATTCAAATCATTGCGTTCAAAGTTTGCATGACCGCGCGTACCTATAGAGGCGGCCTCGCCGCCGAGTCTCACAAAATAGACTGGAGTTGAACGCTGGCAGTACGGGAATATGCGCACGGTTCGGGATGCCGACAAGAAAACCCGAAAGGCTTTTCACTGTCGCCGTTCTGTTGTGGCGTGAAATGAGAACGCTTGATTGACTGATTGTTGTGAGCCGGTTCATTGGAATTTTTGGGAGTATTGAAGGTGGATGACAAAGGATTCGTCGAAAATGTTATCGAACCCGAAATCTAAATGAATATTTGTATGGAGTATCCGATTCGCAGAGAAGCAATAGGTAAGTAAACATGCTAAGTATATGAAAAAAACTTTTATATAATGTTATGTTACCTTTCTTTGGTTGCACCGTGGACCGCGTTTGCTTAATACTAAAGGTTTTAATTTAGTAATAATATGAGAACATTCCGATGGATTTATTATCTTATTGAGGTACCTACTTGCAGTTTTTAATTTTCATGTATTTTTCTTTTAATTAATGATTTTTCGGGTTCCATACCCAAAGGGTAAAACGGGACTCTATTACTAAGACTCATTAGTCCGTCCGTCCGTCCGTCGAACTGTGACCATATTGTATCTCATAAACCGTGATAGCTAGACAGTTGAAATTTTCACAGATGATGTATTTCTGTTGCCGCTATAACAACAAATACTAACTCACTTAAGGATTAATTATCTGCATATTACTTATAAACATGGGTACTACTAGTATATTTTTATTTATGTATGTATATGTATGTTTATGTTATGTTTCTATATGTGTATGTGTATTTATCAGTAAATAGTAATGTTGATTTGTGTTTCTAAATATATCTCGATTTCTATGATCCTGAACCAATTACAAGTTTCGGTTTGATCCAATGGTTGACTGGTAGAGAATGCCTTAAAGCATTAAGTCCGCCTCTTGTACACTTTTTATTTGTGCGATAAAGTTTAAATAAATAAATACTAAAAAACAGAATAAAAAAATATTTAAGGGAGCTCCCATACACCAGACATGATTTTTTTGCCGTTTTTATAGGTACGGAACCCCTCATGCGCGAGCCGTACTCGCATTTGGCCGGTTTGTAAGGTCACGGTACTGTGGAGTCGAATTGGTTCAAATTTAGCAAGCTTAGGGTCCAAAGTTTAGGTTTAATAGAATGTTTATGAAAAGTCACTTAGCTGATATGTAAAGGTTAATATATTTACATATAAAAAGCGGAAATTCATAATAAAATAACAACGTAATTCATGAAATGTACTCATTCTACTCAATATATGTTATAGTTGAGACCTTGAGAGAGAGTTCACCTTTTTGCGAAGACAGTGCAAATGAAACAAATGAAAATTGCCAGGAACCAACTAATTTTATTACTTCCTGGAGAGGCTAACCCACAGAATTGGTTCTTTCTGTAATTTCTGTTTTAGAATCTGTTTCTGTCTTAGTTTGCCTCCATTCGTTTCAACCGACTTCAAGACTTCGAAGGAGGAGGTTATCAATTCGTCGGGATCTTTGTTTTTGCATTTTATTTTTATTTTTATGTATATTATTCGAAGATGGCTGGACCGATTTGGAAAATTATTTTTTTGTTTAAAAGAGTATAGGTACTTCACAGTTGGTCCCATTGTAACGAGGTCAGGACCTGATGATGGGATCCTGGAGAAATCGAGGGAACTCTTCAAATAGGTATTATAGGTACACCTAAAGTGATTTAAATATTTTTTTTCTCGGGCATTTCCTTTTGGAAAGGTGGACGCTAAGTGAAGTCGGTTCTTTTTTGTTTCAAATTATTTATCTGTGACGTATGGATTTGACATATTTGAAATTATTTTTTAACGGTTACAGCGCCATCCCCGCGTTCTTTGCACGTGCGTACTCTTTATTTAAAGGCGGAAAGGATACCCTTACTATGGTTTATACCAGTAACATAATAAATAAATAAATATTATGGGAAAATCTTACACAAATCGCCACAGTAAGCTCAATAAGGCTTGTGTTATGGGTACTAGACGACGATATAAATAATAGATAAATACTTAAATACATAGAAAACATCCATAACTCAGGAACAAATATCTGTGATAAACACACAAATAAATGCCTTGACCAGGATTCGAACCCGTGACCTCCTGCTTCGTAGGCAGGGGCAGGGTCACTACACTACCGACTAGGCTAGAAGGCCGTATTTACTCATATTGTATACCTAGGTATATTTAAAGGCTAGGTTGAATATAAAACCAGTTTCCAAATTGAACAGGCCTGTCGAAACTATATATTATATAAGCAAATGCTTCAAACAGTTTACCGTTGTTACGAGAACAAAATTGAAAATTGAAGTGAAATCCGATATTTTTTTGTTTCAAGCGGCTTACGGAAAAGATATAGCCTAATAGGATGTGATCGTCGTTACCCATGTAACATGCGGTCTGACCTCTGAGACCCCTATTTACTGGGGATCTTGGAAAATCGCATTTCACAGCCCGCCGGGAACACCTCGAGGGAGATCATTCCACAGTTCATAGGTTCATGGAAAAATTACCGTGAGGCCCGCTTTTTTGTCCTACATTTCAAGCGAATAGGATCCTTGCTCTTAAGACATAAGTGTATTAATAAAACATTTCTGTCTGCACCTTTTGCCGTCTTTTATAATTGCTACATCTCATTATTTTTTAAGCGAAACTGGCAAATACTTATATTACTTTTATGATAAATCTTTTCGTGAATGACCTTTTATATAAGACGGTTATTGAATTCCCACAAAAATGCCGCAGGCGTTTTCTTCCAAAACGTTGTCGTGTTTATTAAATTAAAATTATTATAAGCGTAATGAAAAATAAGTACTGCCGTGTGCCGTCCGTTACAATATTAACGTTATTATCATGTTTGATACTATTTTGGTTTTCTCTGTCCCATTATTCTCTCAATACTGCTGACAGTGCTGACTCCAAAAACATGATTTGGCTCTATTTGTTTGTCTGTAAGAAGGTAGTTCTTTTGTTATCAAGAGGTACCTACCAAATTTTTATACATGGAACTAACCAAAAGGTATAATCGGAAAAATTATACATCCGATGATTTGGAAATGTAAGTATTTTGACGTAAATTTGCTGTTCACTGGATTCCACGAAGACGAGATCCCCTGTCCCTCGTTCTGGTTGAAATTTTTATTCTTCCTAATTTCAATAGCCTCTCGTAGTTTCCTGCTATAAAGACGACGTTCTGTGGAGATAGCGCAATCATTGGAGCATTTGCCTTACAAAAGGTGGAGTAGAAAATATTTTAATGGTTATTGGTAGGCTATAGGGTGGTTATTAAAATACTAGATTTGAGACCTTGAGGGGGGGAGCGTTGGCCGCCATCTTGGTTTAAACGTGCCATAAGTCCGTTTTTGAACCTTGGCGCTTAAACGGTTATCAGTATGCCTAAAATGACTATGCAACGTATGAAGAACATAAAATTGTCTACAATATTTCCATACACAATACATCTGTAAGTCTTACCCGAATTGATCGATTGCTATACCTGACAACGCCTAGTAGTATTTTATGATGAGTAATAGAACATTGATTTTGTGTGTGAGACTTACTACTTTCACCCCCTGTATAAGCGCTCCAGGGGTGAATTCAACTTTTGAATATCTTTTAAAAGAATCATTAGAATATGACAAAACTGTGGTAGAGACTTCATTTCCTTATCTCGAAGCACAAAACTTTGAAGCTAAATATAATTCTTATGATATGAGAAAATATACACTTTTTCATCCCCTGTATCTTTATATCTGTAAGAGTTATAGATGTAATTTGTATGGAAATATTGTAGACAATTTCATCTTCTTCATACGTTCCATAGACATTTTAGGCATACTGATAACCGTTTAAGCGCCAAGGTTCAAAAACGGACTTTTGGCACCTTTAAACCAAGATGGCGGCCGCCCCCCCCCCCCCCCCCCCCCGCCCTCAAGGTCTCAAATCTAGTATTTTAATTACCATCCTATAGCCTACCAATAACCATTAAAACATTTTCTCCACCTTCTGTAAGGCAATGTATGGAGATGATTCCCCAATGATTGGATTAAGAGGACTCAGAAAAATAATAAAAGTAAGTAAGTGTACGCGATTAAGTCCCGTTTTTGTCAAAATAATGAGTATAATCGGAAGTCTTAAACCTTTTCGCGGTAAAAGTTAGTAGGTATGATAAAGTCTAATTTTCTCAAGTTACCGCCCTATTGACAGCCAGAAATTGAAAACGTCTAAAATATTACTCGTTAGATTGCTTTAGCAGTATTATGATTGCTAGATTCGGGCATCTGGCAGCGTTTAATGGGTGGAGGTCAGAGTGACAGACGAACAAAGCTTTTCCGTTGAAAAAAAATAATACGAAAATAGGTAAAAACTGCCGAAATTGTGTCATTTATAGAGGACAGAGCCTATATTTTAACATTAGAACAAAAACATTGTGTATTATTGCGGAAACAAAAGCAGTAAGCGACTAACTATTGTATTATATTCGGCACTACTTCCCCCAACAAATACTGCTGACTAAGATAATTAATTACATAATTCTCCATTATATTGCATCAAACACAGAACTCTATTTGTTTTGATTCAAGTTATTTGCATTTTTTAACCACCACCACTTTACAGCTGCCAGATCTCCGGATTTCTAAAGATTACTCATAATATTGCATCAAACCCAGAAATCTAGTTTTGTTTTCTTGAAGTAGAATGCATTATTTGTCCTCCACCGCTTTACAGCTGTCCAGATCTAGAAATAAGCATAGTATAGCAATGTAACTAGAGGGGTTTCCTTGCTCTCATTATTGTGTCATATCTGACGAGGCCAGCTCTCCGTCTATTCGGAAACGGGTCCGTAAAATGAAAACAAAAGTTCAGAGTCAACTTTACTCCTAAAGCTAAATTGAAATTTGAACGCAATTGAATGCTTTGATTGTGCTCATAAATTAACTTGTGTAAAATGCGTATTTCCATGTGATAAACATGATTCATACAACAATAAAACGGTTGAACAATTTATTGCAATAAAAATTAAAATTGTAATTTAGATTACGAATAAACATTTATAATTGAATTTGATCTAATTTCAATAATCATTATTTCATTACGTGACAAATTTCAGTTAAATAATAGTAGTTTATGTAACTCTTACGTAATAAGGGTCTTTAAAATACGAGTGTGGTTTTATGAAACGAGTCACAGGCGAGTTTCATAATAAGATCACACGAGTTTTTTAAGGCCTAATTACGTACAGTTGCATACACTGCTTTATCTACTCATATTATATAACCTATATGAAGTGTTCGGAAACTATAGAATGACCGCCATTGCACCGCCATGGCCAACTCGATTGTGCCGGCGGTCGGGTGGGCGCGTGCCGTTGGTCGGGAAGGAGGACAGGATTTACATTATGTTATCAAATTCGATGTTCGGAATTTGTAATTCATAACGTATCAATATATGAGCATGTAAAGTTAAAATTACGTTACTACCACAGATAAAAAGCTTATCATAGTAAAATCGGTTGTGGTAATGCTAGCCATTGCCTACCGTTTTTGAACACGTTTTAGAAGACTTACAATGTGAGTGTAGATAAAATATTTTTTATTGCAACAATTTTACCTCATTACTCGTACAATTAATAGGAAGAATGTTATGCTGCCATAATTTAGATACGCTCTTGGAAATGTTGATGGCATATTCGTGCAATACAATTTCACAGATTTCCAAGTCAAATTTTGACGGCCTCGTAGCCTAGTTGGTAGTGACCCTGTCTATGAAGCAGGAGGTCCTGGGTTCGAATCCTGGTCAGGGCATTTATTTGTGTGTTTATCAGTTATCACAGATATTTGTTCCTGAGTTATGGATGTTTTGTATGTATTTATCTATCTCTATCTATTATATATATCGTCGTCTAGTACCCACAACACAAGCCTTATTGAGCTTACTGTGAGTCTAGGTTGTTTTGTGTTAAATTGTCTCATAATATTTATTTATTATTTATTAAATCATAATCATATTGTTTGAATCTGAACTCGCTTATAACTTTATTGAGTGTGCAAAAAACAAATTTTGATTAGAAAACCCCTTTCGTTGTGCGGGGGTTCAACAAAAACGACAATGAAAGCTGAGAATCACTGAATTTCAATAGAAAGAGTGAAATTCAAGAGAAGTACTGAATTTCAATCATTAAAGAAAAAATAAAAAGGAAGCAAAGAAACAAAATATTTATTTTATTGAATAGGTACCTAATTGCATAGATAATAAAACAATGGGAATGATTTCTTCGAGATTATTAAGTCGACGTGAATAATATATTATAAATTATTAAATAATATAAATAATTACACTTGCAGCTTATCACAAAGCGGCAAGGTGCAAAAATGTAAGCATCCTTCACTTCAACTATACAATCACAACGTGTAATACATGGAAACAAATCCATACGTAACCTATAATTATAACCAACCACCCATCGTAATAAAGTATATTTTATTTATTTATTTAGTAATTTTTAGTTTTCATATTAGTATATTTTTAGTTCCTTTTCCTGGGTCACTCAATAAAATTAACAATTTATTTATTACAACAAAAATATATTAAATATAAACTAAATTAAAAACTAAACTCATTCCAGTGAGTGCCCGGAGCAAAGGTCCCTAGTATGCTTTCGGAGTTACCACGTTGTATGGCTAGAGACATTCTTTGCGCCAGGTACTCACCAGAACGGGGATCGTAATGAATCTATATAAAAAAAAGAGTATTCCTCTTGGGCTTTCCCCTTTCGCAAATAACGATTAATTATATGATCATACTGAAAAGTTTTTCTGGGGCTGCGCGCTGTTAATTGTCATTTAACAACACAAGTCCATATCCGTTAGCCATAACAATTAGTGGTGTCGTCAAACGTAGGCACTATTCAAATAACCACATCCGTACATTTCCAACTAGGACGCGATCGATACGCAGCGATCTAATACCAACAAAACACGAAGGGTTAATTTGACACACTAAGAATTCTTTGCACGCAGGTGCTGATTTAGATCGGCGTCATCATCATTACTGTGTAATGATATTATTAGCAGTTTGATTTTTATTGCTGAAAAATAACGAGCTTTAAATAAAACAAGGTGGATTAAGAAATTTAATTAGTTCCAAATTAATAAGGATACGAATTGATTTGTATTTCGATATTAATGCATTTTTTGTATTAACCCAAAAGCACTTTTAATAGGTATTTAATAAACCATTCCCAAAATTGTATGGAAAAATATTTAGCTCATTTTATTTATGAATATATAGAACAGAAAGAAATTGACTTTTTCTTTTTTCATTTATTATCTTCATTAGTACTACAGTCAGTCTATTATATTAGTCAGTATATTTTCGAAACGATGTATTGCCATTTCGCCGAAAATCTTTTATGTTAATTTCATTTCACAAACAACTTATCGCATAACGTTTACAAAATGAATGTTCTGCATAGTTTTATTTGGCTGAATTTTCATTTGGCATAGGTTAGGTAAGGTTAGGTATAAAAATATACGAAAAATAGGTGGGTATGCGAAACGATGTTATGCCATCTCATGATTCTGCCAAATGAAACTATGGCAAAAATAATTAGGGAAGTGATAATTTGCCATACAATTTTCGGTCACATATTAGTAAACCTTTCGAAGGCCGGACGAGGAATTAGGTATTTGGCCGGACACACCCGTAAAAAGCCAAACATGTCCGGCTAAAGCCGGACACCTGGCAACCCTATATGGGACACGTCATCACAGCCAACTGTACATAGAATTTTCTTTTAGCGAGAATTTTTTTTTCTCAGTTTTTCATAATTAGAACACGATACCAATTATACCCATAAGAGGATCACCAGCATTTTTGTTACACCTTGTAGAATGTACTGTCCCACTGTTGGGCAGAGGCTTGGTGTCTCTATCTTCATCCCTCCCAATTTTGGACAAGCTCCGGCCAATACAATTTTTTGGGCAACCCCAAACTTCCCAAAATAAAACTAAGGTAGAATGCGTATCAAGCTATCATAGCCACTTTGCAAATATTAACCACCTGTTGCTTCATTTTGCTTCATTGTAACGGAAATAAGGGAGTTTATTCTCGTATATCAGACAAAAGACTGGTTTCTCGACGATCCATTTTGTTACGTAAACTGATGGTTACCAGAGTAGGTTAATATTGAGTAGCTAACCTAAACAAAGTTGTAATGATTTGCAGATACAGTCGCGAACAAATATATAAATAAATAAATAAAAATCATTTATTTCAGACTAAAAAGTCCATACATGGTTAGTAAACGTTAAAATCTTATTACTAGTGTTAGTACGACATGCTACTCTAAAATCCTAACTAAAACTAAAAAATAAACGGAGACTGCATGCAGTCTCTGCCAACGGTTGAGCGTGGGGCCATTTTCGCGGTCCATAAACACGCTCAGAATGCTGTTGGAGCTGCCGCGCAGGCGACGCATCAGTGAAGCGCACCTCTTGCGCATTATCGCTGCAAAGCTGTCAATTTGTGCCTCCGCAAACATACCAGAGGCACTACAAAATCGCGGCAGCCCCATCAACACCCGGAACGCGTTATTATATTGGACACGTAGGCCGTTGTATGCCCTCTGCGTATAGTTGGTCCACAGGCGGCATGTGTAAAATGACTGACAGTACGCTTTGAAAAGTGTAGTCTTTACTTGTACAGTACATTTCGCGAACCTGCGGGCCAACATGTTACATCGGACAGCCAACGACCTACGCTCTCGCTCAATATCCAAATCATCACTCATGTCGTCTGTTACCCAGTGACCCAGGTATTTGAACTTAGTGACAAAATTTAAGGGGACATCGTAGAGTGTCACTAGCGGTACAGTCGGATAACTTTTTCTACTTTTTTTTTCTTTCTTTCTTTTTCTTTTTTTTCCTTTTTCTTTTTCCATTTCTTTTTATATAGAGGTGGCCAAGGAACTCAAAGATATCTGAACATGTATCAATGATTTTTTTTTCTTGCTATAATAAGGGCTACTGTTTTTTTGACCACCAGTTGGCACCACTGTAGACGGAGGTCCTGAAATACAGCTGTAATTTTTGTTTATTACGATTGTGAAAACCAAATTTACGCTTAAATAATATTTAATACAATATACCGTACTTTAAAAATATCGACGACGCCGAAGTGTTGCGCAGATCCGTTTTATTTGAAAAAAGAGGAGGAATTACTTAGTTCCGCTTTTAAATCATTCACATTCATATTTGCCATAATTAATATCCTGTTATGGCAAAATATTCATAACATAGAATTTGACATTTCGAATCGAAGATCTCCGTCTACACTAGCCTCTAGCGGAAATTTCATACACGATTTCAGTCCTCATTGAGTTATTGCTTCGTAAATAACTGCATAAAATCAAACTTACGAAAATACATAAGAAAAAAACAGATCGAAAAACTCGTTAGCATTCATCTTGAGTTCACGGAGTAAGTCTTCCATAGAAACTCAATGTTATTAGTAAATATCGTTTTGAAGTTTAATAAAGAGTAGCTGATTTGACTCGTTAAGAAAGTAGTCAATTATATCACTAATATGTTCACTTTTGGGGAACGAAATTATTTAATTCACTATAACATTTTTTCTTCTTCTTATGACCTTACTATTCGTATATTCGTTACATTCTGGAGGTTTCGGCATACCGGCATATTTGTTTCGCCAGACAAACTTTGGACCCCTTTGGAATTTTGAAAAATCCTTTCTTAATGCACCCCCAGACCTTATAAGGAACCAACGTGCTAAATTTGAAATATCTAGCACCAGCGGTTTGGGCTGTGCGTTAATATGTCAGTCAGTTAGTCAGTCAGTCAGTCAGTCAGTCAGTAAGTCAATCAGTTTCTTCTTTTATATATATAGATAAACTAGCAAGGTTAACAAATCTTTGGTGTCGATTGTAAATAAATCAGTGCAATTAACCGTCTAAAAAAAGAAAATGACTGGCATAGGTTACTGTCTTTGTATTTACATCTTCACAGTGCGGTTAAGTACCATTGGAGGTCTGACTCATAGTTTATAAAATGAGGAGACGTAATCTCGTGAAGACAAAACTGTGATTCCATAATAAGCCGATTTCTTCTATTACGCGCAACACGCTCATTTTATATGTGGACGAGCGGTTTTTGGTTCGTCAAAAGTGAGTGTGTGTGCACGAGACCGCGGCTTATTATAGAATCACAATTTTATCTTCGTGGGATTACGTCTCCTTATTTTATAGGTCTATGGTTATGGTTTTAAGAATTTAAGGCAGCATTGGTCACTCTTATACTTTATCGCGAGGTAACACGGCACGGTATAACTCTACAGTTCATAGATTAAATAAATACTTATTTTTCAATATATAAGTTAAATAAATACAGAAATACCCAAAAAAAAAAATCTTACGTCGCGAAAAGTTATAGTAGATTTTAAAATCACAATAAAGTATGGCAGAATGCGTTTACCGGGTGTTGAATAATTTAAACACGTCCTTGAACTAGAGATTCTTCATCTCCAAATGAGTTTGTTCCAGACAATTAAATTTAACGTACCTAAAAATACTTCAGTTTTATGAGCTACAAAGTTGTACAAATCTCGGCTTACTGTTTCCGAATCTCATTCATAAATATTATCCAATTACTTCGTTAGACTAAAAGATTAGCAAAGTTTTTTTAAATATTTTTAGGTCACATTGTGAAAAGTGGGGACGGGGTAAAATAATTCATAGCCACGTTTGTGTTTCATTGGCACAGTTAGACTACCACTTTGACGGCGTGATTAATGCATGTACTCGTACCAAATTTCAGCTTTCTAGTCCTAACGGTCACTGAGCTAGACCGCGGACAGACGGATGGATGGCCTTCACCTGAGGAAACAGGGTTCTTAAATAAAAAATATATTATAAATAAATTAGGTAGTAAATATTAACCCAATTAGTAAAAATTAATTTATTATTAGTATGTTAACCTTGTAAATTTAAGAAATAAAAGCTTTTTATTTTTATTATTATTTTTATTATTTAAAGTTGTACTTTCTCGAGAACGTTCTCCAATTGGTATGGAGAATGTTCTCGAGCAACAAAATGAGATGAGAACCATGATGCAGAGTGCTCGCTCCATGCTTTACGCTCGTAACATATTGCTTGATATTTGGGCAGAAGCAGTTAGCTGTGGACATAATAGACGGAGAGCTGGCCACGTCAGATATGACACAATAATGAGAGCAACGAAACCCATGTAGTTAGTTTGCTATACTATGCTTATTTCTAGATCCGGACATCTGGCAGCTGTAAAGTGGTGGAGGTCAAAGAATGCAAATAACTTGAAGAAAATAAATCCTAGAGTTCTGGGTTTAATGAAATATTATGAGAAATTATGTAATTAATTAGGTTATATCATATCCAGAAGGTTCTGTTGGGGGAAAGTAGTGCCAAATGATGTAAAATGCAATTTTTAGTTAGTCGCCTACTGTTTTTGTTTCCGCAATAATAAACAATGGTTTTTAATCTTATGTTAAAATATAGGCCCTGTCCTCTATAAATTACACAACTTTGTAATTTTTTACCTATTTTGGTATTACATTTTTCCAACTTAAAAACTTTGTTGGTGTGTCACTCTGACATCCACCCATTAAAAGCTGCCAGATGCCCGGATCTAGCAATAAGGATGGTAAAGCAGTCTAACTAGACAGGTTCCATTGCTCTCATTATTGTGTCACATCTGACGTGGCCAGCTCTTAGACCATAAGAAAAACGCAGAATAGTTTCGTATTCAAAAAATGTAATAATTAATCGCACACCGGTAAGTAAACGGGCAACGCATTGGACCGAACGTTAATCGCTGAACTACTAGCGCCACACGGCCATCTCATAAACTAAACATTAAAACTAAAGTGCTGTCTATGACAGATTGCATTCAGCCAATATCAAAAATTTATATATTCAATTATAGACAGTTCTCGAGAAAGGCGCAACTATAAGCGCCTTTGGATTATCAGTTCTCACATACCCATGTATTAATTGTTTGCCACCGAGTCGGTGTAAAAATACTGTCATTTATTATGAATAATCATAAGATACGTGTTACTTGAGTAGTAAATAAACAGGCCCATAAAAAAGCCATAAGGTAGATAATGACACAGATAACGTCCATAACGTTTATCATCCCGTTTTGCCAAGCACCTAATGTAATAGGTCAGTAAACTATAGATTACTAGCTTTTTCCCGCGGCTTCGCCCGCGTACTAAAAGTACTAAAAAAGGAGGTTCTCAGTTAGACTCGTATGTTTGTATGTAGGAATGTCTGTTTGTCCGCGATCATCTTGCGTTTCGCTGAACTGATTTAGAAGCGGTTTTCGGAAAAGTATTCGTTACATTCTGGAGGTCTCGGTATACCACGTTTTGAAGACGGCGGTTCCCTCATTTTTTATTTTAAAGAAATTATTGCAATAATTGTTTAATTGTTACGCCACCAACGACTTACTACTGAGAGATTATGATTAATACACATTTCTACTCTTGAATAGAAGCTTTTCTCCGCGACTTCATTTGCGTGGAATTAGTAATCCACCCTCCTTTTTACCCGCTTAAGGAATGACTTCTGGGATAACAACTATTATATATCCTTCCCCAGAACGCAAAATATCTCCATACCAAATCATCTAAATAGGTTCAACGGTTATTAATTTCCCATACAAACTTTCAACCCCCGTTTCACGCCCTAGAGGGTTGATTTTCGAGATAAAAACTATCCTATATTGTTTACCGCGACTCAATCTATATAATATGTACCAAGTTTCATTTCAATCGTCTGTTCAGCGGTTAATAACATTGAGGTTTCTTTGACTATTTTGTGATTAAGTGAATATTTTCTGAAATAATCGCTTCGAAAGTCAGAAAAGTTGTGTAGCCCCCCCCACCCCCCCCGTAACTTTTGAACCGTAAATTCAAAAAATATGAAAAAATTTGAAGAGATGCGCCTTATCATATACTTTCAACGAAAATTGTTTTGAACATTATCGGTTCAGCCATTTTTGAGTTATCTCCAAAAAAACTTCTTCCATAGGCATCAGATACGACCTTTTGGTATTAGTTTGGTTCTTATTCCATTGAAGGTACGGAACCCTCCTATGCGTGGTCCGACACGCACTTGGCCGGTTTTTGAGCTTACATTGCAAACGCTGGCTGAGTCCTACGAGATAGATCAAAATAATGTACTACAGTATTGTACAGCTTAAAAAGGTCTACAAAAAAGTCCACGATGGTATATGTCTATCTCTTAGGGATAACCCACAATAACCATTTTTTATCCCTTGCGAAGCCGGGCGGGTCTCTAGTACATTTGTAAATGTACGCAAAGATTTTCATTCTCATATGAGGCATTTCCATTTAAGGTTAGCTAGAAGTTAACCCTTAAGAGATAAGTTCGCCCTTGGATTTTTGTTATCCTTCGTTATATATCTTATCCCAATTATCCAATAAAGTGTTTTTTACTGACATAGGTCCTTAAAATACTAGTTTTACCCGCGACTTAATTTGTTTCGTCTTCGTCCTCATTAATTGTACACTCATACAATAATTTTACCCCCTAAATCGTTAAAGTTCTGGCAGAAAATATCTTATAAAATTTTATTCCAAATAGAAACGGCACGCAATAAATAAACTTTAATGTTGATTTTTTATATAAACGACCCCAAAATTCAACAATGACAGTTAAATTAACTCGAAATTCGCTCTTTTATAATGTTGGTCCTTCAAAAAAGGTAAATCGGTTCAATTTATTCAGTTCCCTACAATGTCTCTTTCACCAAATCGTTTAATTCGTTAGACGAACCCGCATAGCGTATGAGTGCACTCCAAATCTGTTTAGAGACTCCAACAATTCAGTGCTGCTGAAATCATAGATTTTTAGGTACGTAGTATTTAAAACTTTAAAAAAACATGTAAAATAATTATGAGTTGATAGCAGCGCCATCTATTATTTCCGTTGTGACACTTGTAAAAGGGTCGGCGGGAAGGGTATCTAACTCTAGTAGTTAGCACCTAGATGTCGCTTACGGCTGCTATAAAGTCGATGTAAAAATAAATGCAAAAAGATGATTGAAGGCATTGAGAATTTCGTCAACTCAGTAACTGAACCCATAGCTTAATTGGTAAAGCGATCGAGCCCCGGTAATGCGTATCGATGCGAGGTTCAAATCCTGCTGGGTTGATTATTTTTTCAATGTTTTCAGTGTTTGTATTTGATTGAATAACATACGTAGTATTTATTTAGTTAAATTGAAAAGAGAATGATGACACAAGTACGTAACTCGTAGTAAGTGTATATTTAGGCACTACTACAGAGCTTCTTATTGTCAAAGGCAAAGAAGTAATAAGACGTAGAAAGTGGTGTAAATAATTGCAAGCGTGATTTTGATAGCAGACCAATTGTAATCACGTATAATGTAAACACTGTCCAGTGGCATCAGTGGGCAAGTTTAGAGTTCTCGGCAAACTCACACTGGTTTCAAGCGCCGTAGAACCCAATTGTATTTAAGTTCTTTGTGCCTATTCAGACCTTTTAAAAATAAAACGAAAAACTGAATTGACAAAAAAGTAACATAAGTATAGATAATAACCGAACCTGCTCACATCAATTCACGAGAATAGACTGAGAAAATACTAATGCGACCTGTACACAAGAACAGCATGGGAATTTTTACCCAAGCTGAAACGTACAAACAGCAACGCCCTTAACTGACCATCGGTACCTTATGCCTTATGCCGTTTCAATAAGGATTACAAATAGCACAGAATAACTAATAGTACTACAAATAGTCAGTTAACAGTGTTGGCGATGACAAACGCTTCGTTCGTTTCACTTTTAGTCCAGCAGTTATGTACATTTCACCCGTAGTCCCGTCACTAAACTTTAAGTTGTTCGAGGAGATCACATTTAATCCTACACTATTTTGTCCTTGGGATCTGGTAAAACAACATTTATTGAAAAGATGTATTAAGTTTTTCCCAAAAAATACATTGTGCTTTCTTTAAAAAAAATTTTTGAAAATTTTAATGTTTATTTACCACAAACATTAAATCCTACACTAGAGATTTTTAATCCAAGGGACTACCTGAATATTTAAAACAGTATTTGAAATATTCACCACCTGTCAAGTTGAGAATACATTTGAAATAATAAAAATGTTTAAAAAATTCAATATAATCAAACACTAATTATACAAATGGTGATTTTTCACTATATTGTCGAGACAATTATTACGCTTCGTTTAAAAAAATGTTTACAGCGGTGACTGTATTATTACTATTTTTTAAATGATTTTAAATGATTTTCTAATACGCGCATTAATTCTACACTCATGATTTTGATGGTCCTTTTAGCTTTAATAATATGTTACATAATATCAAAATTTCACCAGTAGATATAGTGAGCATTTTCAGGAATTGTAAAATTAGTTATCAAAAATAAAACATAATTGGAGCGAGGCGCGGGGCGGAAACTACAACACATACGTGCGGCAGCCGATACGATTAGTGCAGCTAAGGTCATTGACCGTGTAGGTATCTAAGAAGCGCAGAAGGGCATAGCGTATGGTGCGTAGTTGCTTACTTAGGAGTAGTAATCAGGGTGGAATAAATAATGGGCTCATTTTATTTATTAGTATTACACTATTTTTTAAATCACACTGATAAAAAAAAATATTGTGCAACAAAATATTATTCTCAATATTATTTTAATTTATATTTCTATAAATGCCTATGTCCTGACTGACTGACTGAATGATCCACGCAGAGCCGAAACTACTGAAGCTGGAAAGTTGAAATTTGCAGATGAGGTTACATTTTTAATTTGTACAAGTGATAAGGATCGATTCTGAAAAATTCAAGCCCTAAGGGGTAAAAACGGGGTTAAGCGTTTGTATGGTTAGGATTTAAAATTTTAAGTTAGAAACTTGAAACTTGAAAGTTGATATAGATACCTACTTTTTTGTGACAGACTCGAAAGTTCATTTGTAAGCACTTCAAAACAAAAAAAAACTAATTTCAGTGTTTTTCAAAATTCCACCCTAGATGAGTTAAAACAAGGTTGAAAAGTTTGTACTAAAACGAGGCCAAAACTGCTGAAGCTAGAAAGTTGTAATTTGCAGATTGGTGATTTTGTACCTATTTTATCTACTTATTAAAAAAATAAGAAAAGCAATTTCAGCGTGTTTTGATATTCATCCCTTAAGGGGGTTAAAACACGTTGACGATTTGTATGAATAATGTATGTATATGGCTTAAAAGTAAGTTGTATGATAATTATTATAAGCAAAAAAATATTCTAATACCAAACCACACATTTTATAAAGATGAAACTGTGTATGAGTAGGTAGCCGTATTATAAGTGGACGAAGTCGCGGGCGGAAAGATAGTCTATCTTTAAATGCTTTTGTCCTGACTGACTCATCAATGTAAATAGCGAAACCACTGCAGCTAAAGAGTTGAAAATGTTAGACCAGCTACAGTAAGTACATACAAATTATACATTGTATGTACTAAGAGGTGATTTCGAATAAATCAATGGCTAAGGGGGTAAAAAGTGGGTTAAAAGTTTGTATAGGTAGGATTTTTTTTATATACACTTAAAAATTCGTACGGTCGCTGATGATTAAAAATAATAAAAGAAATATCAGTTTTTTGAAATTCAACCCCTACAGTGTTAAAAATGGGTTGAAAATCTGTAGCTTTTTTCGTGACTGACTTAAATGTTCATTTGTAGGCTAATCGCTTAAAAGTAAAAAAAAAGTAATTTTAGTGTTTTACAAAATTCCACCCCAGAGGAGTTAAAACGGGGTTGAAAAGCTTGTATTAAAGCGAGGCCGTTATATCGGAAGCTACAAAGTTGTAATTTGCGGGTGGGGTACATTTATAATATGTACAAGTAATAGGAAACGTTTTTGAAAAATTCAAAAAGGGGGTTCAAAATTTGTATGGGTACAATTTAAAATTTTAAGTTAGAATCTTAAAACTTCGTACGTTTGCTGATCATTAAAAAATTATAAAAAATTATTAAGCAGTTTTTGAAGTTCAAAAGAGGTTAAATGGGGTTAAAAAGAGGTTGAACCCCATTGAAGTTGAAAGATTGTATCGAGATTACACGTTTTGAAAGACAGACTTGAAACTTCGTTTGTAGGCTACTCTTTATAATCTGTACAAGTAATATGACGCGATTTTGAAGGATTCAACTCTCAAAGGGGTAAAACCAAAAAAGTCATTTAAGCGTTTTTAAAAATACCACTCGAGTTTAAACGGGGTTGAAAAGTTTGTATTAGAAAGAGGCTAAAACAACGGAAGCTAGGAAGTTGTAATCTGCAGAGCGGGTTACATTTATAATCTGTACAAGTAATAAGAAGCGCGTTGAAAACATGTTTGTGTGGAGTTTATAATATAAGTTCGAGACTGCGTAAGTTTACTGCTAATTTAAAATAATAAAAGTGATTTTAGCGTTCCTTTTAATTCAACTCCTAACGGGGTTAAAAAGGGGTTGCAAGTATGTATATATATTTTGTGAAAGACTTAAAACGAAGTTTGTGGACTAAAAAAAAAACTTAAGGGTATCTTTTTAAGAACTAGCCATATTGAGCGAGGTGATTTGGTAGGCCATACCAAACAACTTTTACTATTGGGTCAACTCCGAAATCTAATTTTTTTTTGGCTGTTTCATACATTTCGGCTGATCCGACGTTGACGTTTTCTATGGGGACGCTATATATTTTTTTGGATTTCAGGGTCGGTCCTATAGCAAAAGTTGTTTAGTAAGACTTATTTAATCACCTCTCACAATATGGCTAGTTATTAAAAAAACATCCTTTAAAGTTTTTTTTTTCTTTGAAGTGGATAGTACTACAAACTTTTCAACCCTAGAGGAGTTGAAACGGCGTTGAATACTTTTTATTAATTATTTTTATTAATTTTAAATGCTTAAAAGTAAGTTGTATGATAATTATTATAAGCAAAAAAATATTCTAATACCAAACCACACATTTTATAAAGATGAAACTGTGTATGAGTAGGTAGCCGTATTATAAGTGGACGAAGTCGCGGGCGGAAAGATAGTCTATCTTTAAATGCTTTTGTCCTGACTGACTCATCAATGTAAATACCGAAACCACTGCAGCTAAAGAGTTGAAAATGTTAGACCAGCTACAGTTAGTACATACAAAGTATACATTGTATGTACTAAGAGGTGATTTCGAATAAATCAATGGCTAAGGGGGTAAAAAGTGGGTTAAAAGTTTGTATAGGTAGGATTTTTTTATATACACTTAAAAATTCGTACGGTCGCTGATGATTAAAAATAATAAAAGAAATATCAGTTTTTTGAAATTCAACCCCTACAGTGTTAAAAATGGGTTGAAAATCTGTAGCTTTTTTCGTGACTGACTTAAATGTTCATTTGTAGGCTAATCGCTTAAAAGTAAAAAAAAAGTAATTTTAGTGTTTTACAAAATTCCACCCCAGAGGAGTTAAAACGGGGTTGAAAAGCTTGTATTAAAGCGAGGCCGTTATATCGGAAGCTACAAAGTTGTAATTTGCGGGTGGGGTACATTTATAATATGTACAAGTAATAGGAAGCGTTTTTGAAAAATTCAAAAAGGGGGTTCAAAATTTGTATGGGTACAATTTAAAATTTTAAGTTAGAATCTTAAAACTTCGTACGTTTGCTGATCATTAAAAAATTATAAAAAATTATTAAGCAGTTTTTGAAGTTCAAAAGAGATTAAATGGGGTTAAAAAGAGGTTGAACCCCATTGAAGTTGAAAGATTGTATCGAGATTACACGTTTTGAAAGACAGACTTGAAACTTCGTTTGTAGGCTACTCTTTATAATCTGTACAAGTAATATGACGCGATTTTGAAGAATTCAACTCTCAAAGGGGTAAAAAGAGGGTGTAAAATTTGTATCGGTAGATTTTTTTTTAAGTTAGAGATTTAAAACTTCGTAGGTTTGCTGATTATTAAAAAATAATAAAAATTATTCTAACGACTTTTAAGATTGTACCCCTAATGGAGTTAAAAAGCGGTGGAAGCTTTTAATCGCATCGATGTTGAAAGTTTATACAGAGATAACAAGTTTTGAAAGACAGACTTGAAAGTTCGTTTGTAAGCTACTCACTTAAAACCAAAAAAGTCATTTAAGCGTTTTTAAAAATACCACTCGAGTTTAAACGGGGTTGAAAAGTTTGTATTAGAAAGAGGCTAAAACAACGGAAGCTAGGAAGTTGTAATTTGCAGAGCGGGTTACATTTATAATCTGTACAAGTAATACGAGTAAGAAGCGCGTTGAAAACATGTTTGTGTGGAGTTTATAATATAAGTTCGAGACTGCGTAAGTTTACTGCTAATTTAAAATAATAAAAGTGATTTTAGCGTTCCTTTTAATTCAACTCCTAACGGGGTTAAAAAGGGGTTGCAAGTATATATATATTTTTTGTGAAAGACTTAAAACGAAGTTTGTGGACTAAAAAAAAAAACTTAAGGGTATCTTTTTAAGAACTAGCCATATTGAGCGAGGTGATTTGGTAGGCCATACTAAAAAACTTTTACTATTGGGTCAACTCCGAAATCTAACTTTTTTTTTTGGCTGTTTCATACATTTCGGCTGATCCGACGTTGACGTTTTCTATGGGGACGCTATATATTTTTTTGGATTTCAGGGTCGGTCCTATAGCAAAAGTTGTTTAGTAAGACTTATTTAATCACCTCTCACAATATGGCTAGTTATTAAAAAAACATCCTTTAAAGTTTTTTTTTTCTTTGAAGTGGATAGTACTACAAACTTTTCAACCCTAGAGGAGTTGAAACGGCGTTGAATACTTTTTATTAAAGCGAGGCCGAAACTACTGAAGCTAGAAAGTAGTAATTTGCAGATTGGACACTTCGTAGTTTGTCTGCTTATTTAATGCAGCAAAAGCTGCTTATTTAAAGCATGCATTAAAAGGTCTCTTGGATTCCCCGAAATCGATTTTCGACAGGATAGGATTAAATTCTACAAAATTTAAAATGGTCGCCGTTTTATAATTTTGATGTTAGATTCGTATCAGCCGTGCGGATCCTCAGATATCGATTTTCAAAGTGATCAAAAATAAACATAACAAAATAACAATACGGCCTTTTGTATTGATGATAATCACATAATTTCAGGATGGCGCTACTTTTTCGAATTCAAACCCTGGACAAAATTATTCTATTAATGGTATGTCAATTTCAAAACCAAATAAGAATAAGAATAAATAAAACTTGTCAAATTTTTTTACAACCCTGAACCTTCGGCAAAGACGAGAAACAAATAGGTTCTATGAAGTTAGATGACTGTGTAGATTATATAATTGATATGTATACTATTCACATCCATTTTTATTAAGTGATAGCTGTGATATTATACAGTCGACTAAAAAGATATGTATCCACTTTTGAACCTTATTACAACGGATTAAGGTGAAAAAGTAGATACAGCTTAGCTCTTTGTAGTTGACTGTACAATCCATTTTTCCGTAGCCAAAATGGCAACCCTTATAGTTTCGTCATGTCCGTCTGTCCGTCCGTCCGTATGTCACAGCCGTTTTACTCGGAAACTATAAGACGTATCTTAATAAAATAGATCTATAGTTAAATTGCAGAAAAAAAAATTTTTAGGGTTGGCGCTCCATACATGTAACAAACAAAAAAAAACAAATATCAACATGTTGCACATTAATCGATAGGTCTTTAAAAATAACATTGAGGTTTTTTTGAACATTTTATGATTAAGTGAAAAGTTTCAGAAATAATCGCTTCGAAACTCGAAAAAATAGCGTCCCCCCATGTAACTTTTGAACCGTAAGTTCAAAAATATGAAAAAAATTAAGAAGATGCGCGTTAGCATATACTTTCCAAGAAAATTGATTTGAACATTATCGGTTTAGTCATTTTTGAGTTATTTCTAAAAAAAACTTCTTCCATAGACATCAGATACGACCTTTTGGCATTAGTCTGGTTCTTATTCCATTAAAGCTACGGAACCCTCCATTATGCGTGGTCCGACACGCACTTGGCCGGTTTTATTATTAGTCTTTCAGCGCCGTCACCACCAAAGAAACAAACGCAATAAACCGAAAACATCAAAACAAACGGTATTATCCAATGGGTATCCTAGCAAAGAAGCTATAAATAGCAGGTATAGCTCTCCTATTCATTCATAGCTTACAAGCGAGTCACATGAAGTCTGCGAACAGATTACTGGTCACAAGACTACGCATTATGAAGCCTAAATCGACCCAGCATTAAGTTATTTTATATGTTTAATTTGAAGTTCGCAGTGCCTTGGATTTACTATAATACTGTGTAACTGTTTTGAATGATAAATAAATAAATAAGTGTGTTCAATACGCATTATGAAGTTTCTCATGACGTGACCACTAAATTCAGAGCTGAGAATGGCGTCACTCGCTTCTATCCTATACAAAATTTACAACAATCCATGTGAATGATTTAACTCATAAACTCGATTTTTGTTGATATTTTATTTGAGTATAGCAAATAAATTCTCTTGGTGTATCGTCCTTTATATTGACCGACGTTTGTCCAATGCAAGGAGTGTGCATCCCAGGTACGAAAATAACAGTTCGATTGCATCTATTACAGCCTCCTAGCCCAGTCGGTAGTGACCCTGCCTACGAAGCAGGAGGTCCCGGGTTCGAATCCTGGTCAGGGCATTTATTTGTGTGTTTATCACAGATATTTGTTCCTGAGTTATGGATGTTTTCTATGTATTTAAGTATTTATCTATATCTATATATTATATATATCGTCGTCTAGTACCCATGACACAAGCCTTATTGAGCTTACTGTGGGCCTAGGTCGATTTGTGTAAGATTGTCCTTATAATATTTATTTATTTATTTTATTTTTATTTATCTATCTAACCATCGAACCTAAAACCACAATATGCTCTGTTCTGAAATGACTGATTGGGGCAAACATAATGACATTTCAATATCGGAAATCAGAAATATAGAAAAAAGTTTAAATAAAATATCTCTTTACCAACCTGTAGTACTTGCGAGTCTTCTGATTTGCTCTATCTAATACAAGTAGGTAAGTAATCTGTGCTACGTAGTAACCTTGCCGCGGAGGCGGGAGTTTTAACATACGAACCTTAAATTATAAGTTGTTTATTTCGATTGCTCGTAAAGCATTTAGTATATTTACGATATTTTTTTGATTATGTATGTTAAATAAATAGACAATTTAAGGAAAAAGTATTCACAAGTGTAGGTTCGTATAAAGTGATCATATTCGCCAAAAAAATTAAAAAAAAATCATAATAAATAGATGTAAACATGTCACCGTGGTGAAAAATTACGGTAACACTTACATCTGTATTAGTACCATACTACCAAATTTTCGAATTGTGTTCGAATTTCTAAGTCACTTTTTTATAAATATAAAGAAAAAATGTCACTTAATGAAGCTTATAGACGAAAGCTCAGAGAAACAATTCGGGAAATCTTTAAGTTTAGTCATCACTTATTTAACCAAATACAATAGTGCTAGATCTCCAGTGTAAGATTTAGTCAATGTAGTGTTCCAGACGTTGTCTATAATGTTTTCGATTTCCTGAAATGCACAATCACGTCACTGGGGAAAAATATGTAGTGGGAATCTGACTACCCTACTTAATAACTAAAAAAAGCTTCCAAAAGTGTAGGATTTAATGCAAGGTAAAAATTTTTGGCCCCCGTCTACCGGAAAGTAATTCAAATTCAATGGAACTTTAACGGGTAGTTTGGGGGTATCTCACGAAGACTCTTATAAGTTTTCGACCTCGAGGACCTTGTGGAATTTGGAGGGGGGACAAAAAACTTTTTTTTTTGTTTTTTTGCTTATATCTCATCAACTAAGCACTTTTTGCATACACATTGTATGGCAAATTTAAAAAGCAATAAATTTCCTGAAAGTTAGCTGTCATACAATATTTTCAGCCAAATGTTAACGAAGATACAGCCAATTTATTGTTGAGATCCAATATGGCGGCGGAACCATATTTTTTTTAGCAATTCTGAAAAGTTATGACTTTTCAAGTGTCATCACACTTGACAGCTTACCGAAAAATAATACATACAAAGGTTGTCTGGAAGAGATCGCTTATTAGCAATAAGGCCACCTGTTGTTTGCCTCTCTTCATATGTACATAGGTTTGATGTACTGTTTTCTTATTCTGAGGTGTGCAATTGAGAGGATTTAACTTTATTTTTACTTAATATCCACAGAATATCATACATTAATTGCTATGACACTGGACAGCATAAAAAAAATTATATATTCACAAAGTTCTGATGTTATAGGTTTCAAATACGTTATAGGTAATTGGTGACTGATCGACATAATTATAGCAATGATAAAAAAAACACATAAGCTATTTATTAAATTTTAATTGTATAACCTTTTTTTCAACTGTATCTTCGTTAATATTTGGCCTGAAAATCTGGTATGACATCTAGCTTTCAGGATTTTCTTTGCTATTTAACTTTGCCATACAAGGTGTACACAAAAAGTGCTTAGTTTATGAAATATTAGCGAAAAACTGAAAAAAAAATAGGTTTTTGTATCCCCTCCAAATTCCACAAGGTCCTCAAGGTCGAAAACTCATGAGGATCTTCGTGGCGTACCGCAAAACTACCCGTTAAAGTTCAATTGAGTTTGGATTACTTTCCAGCTACCCTTAACTTCATTCGACATAACTGCTGGATTATTTATATCCTAAATAAAAAAGAATTTTGGCAGTCTACCAGAACTAGGATACAGCCTTAGTTACTTAGTAATTTGGATCTCTTGCAGGCAGCCAATTCCTCCTGCAATAAAATAGATAGATTAGGGCGTAAAATTAATAAAATGGGTTATAAATTCACCCGTGTGATTTTCGTAGTTTCGTTTCAATCGAAAAATATCGTCGGACAAGGTAAGATCTATGCATTTATATCACATTCGTAGTATAAACTGCTTTTTATTCGAGTAACTAAATATAATCTTCAGCAACTTGCAAATTTAAGCTACGATTCAAAACATTTTGCCAAATTAATAATAGGCACTTAATGTGCTTTGAGTACAGTGAAATGGGGTATGTAGGGATGACGTGGGCAGTTGGGTCATGAACGGGGAGAGTAGGGACGGCAGAGGGGCGAATTGGTGTTTGTATACTAGGGTTGTCATATCGCTACGTAAATAAAAAATATTCTCTTATCAATTCAATCTATTACAATGTTCATACTTCTTAGGTAAAGCTTGGCAATTTTCAGACTCATTGCCGTCCCTCCTAACCCCAACTACGAGTTGACGTGGGATTTCCCACTATTTTGTTTTTATCGTTTAAATGATGAAATTAATCGACATAATAAAAAAACTAAAATTGTAGGAATTTTAGTTTTTTTAAGTAGGACAGAATATTTTAAAGTAGTTACTTATAAAACTCAACACGCATGTGACTCCTTTGGAGTTGCAGGCGTCCATAGGTTACGGTAGCTGCTTACCATCAGGCGGGTCGTATGTTTGTTAGCCACTGTCGTGGTATGTAAAAAAAATGTGCCACGTGTAAAAATAAACTTTTACCTAGGTTTGAACTTCCGTTTTGTCTCGACTCACCCTAGTTTACGTTACCAATTTTTGTGCACATACTGAAAAGCGTATCATTCAGAGAGAAAAATTACACGACCCTGTTCATAAACGAACTGATTATAAGTGCCGTAAAATCGGCGTGTCACATAAAAACGAAACAACTCGACAATCACCGAAACGCGTGACAACTGCTATGCAATAAGCTTGTCCCTTCAAATAACCAACCAGCGAGACGTGAACTGCGTGTCCAAACAACTCTATTCACGACAGAGTTTTCTCGTAATTGGGCGTGTTTATATATCAGCTATCTAATTTATGGCTAGCAGTAAAAATTTAACACAAAAAGATAACAGTAATGTAGGCTCTTACAGAAAGTATGTCAAATATTTGTATTTATTAGTATTTTCCGATGACTTATATGGATCGACTTGGACGCTTTTTATTGCAATTTTAGGGATGCCATAAATTGAAAACCTTTTATTAATATTTAGGTGCTATGAATTTTATAACAGAAATTATGCGGTTCAATTTATCATCTCGGCTCAGCAGGTCGCACAGTACAAAGGCTTTTGTACAAGCTGTATATATACTATAAATACATAATAACGGGATTGTCTCGTAAATAAAAATAAAAATAAAACAGATTTCAAACACTGATGTGTGTTTTGCACCATAGCTACCTAAATTTATGAAACCTTATTAGAGGGCTTCAAAGATTGGCGTAAGATGTCGAGCTTAAATCTCACCAATTCCCACGTGGAGAAGAATGGAGTTCCCAGCAAATATGTAAGATTCCGTAAAGAATAGTAGAAAATTAAAGAAATAATAAGGTTGAATTTCAACGTTTTTGTCAGTATCTAAAGCCTCCATCGATCACCAATTATTTTGGTATTTTTACTACCAGTTGCGTTTTAAAAAAATTCACTTGATATGTTGAAGGATGGGGAGAGGTACGTGCCAATTCTCAAGTAAACTCACCAGAGAGGTAAAATTAATGCCCCACATAAAACCGGTTGAAATGAAATACATATTGAATAAACCTAACTAGAATCTGCATGTAAAATGTCAAGTTGAATCCGGAAACATGGCCTAAGCGTTGTGGTCGGTGGTCAGACAGCTCAGACAGCTTGGAACGGAGAGCGCGGACTGCGCGGGATCTGACGGTTTCCTGTGTCAGCAGAACGGTAACATTTTAGCCTTAACACGGTTTTGTGCTACTAGCATTAAGGAACTGGGGCTAGCCACATGACAATTATTTTGTCAACAGTAACACCAATTTAATCTTAAATAATTGTATAGAAATGATTTCGTAACTTTTCGTTCGCATTTCTCATTTGGATGCATTTTTAATTTTCAATTGGCGTTGTCGATAAACGATTGTCATTATGGCCCTACTAGCCTTTTCCCGCGGCTTCGCCCGCGTACTATAAGTACTCAAAAAGGATACAATACCCATGTTGATTTTCAGACTTTGTGACCACATTTGCCCCTTTTGGGGGTTGAATTTCAAAAAACCTGAAACACGTGTTTACTCATTTATCGTTAGGAACACTCCTGTGAAGTTTTAAATAAAATAGTCTAACAAATCTTGTTTCGCCATACAAACTTTGGACCCCCATTATACCCCCTTAGGGGGTGAATTTTGAAAAATCCTTTCTTAGTGCTCCCCTACACCTTATAAGAAACCTATGTGCCAAATTTGACATCTCTAGACCCAGCGGTTTGGGCTGTGCGTTGATATGTCAGTCAGTCAGTCAGTCAGTCAGTCAGTTTCTTCTTTTATATATATATATAGATTGTAGCTATGGCCCTTAGAACACTCAGATATATTTAGGTATATGTATATAAAATAAGTTTACATTTTCTAATTATGCAATCTGTTTTCGCTTGCCCAATATGAACTTTCTCTGCTGCTTCCCGTACTCATTCAAAAAGACAGGGACTAAAATGTAGCTGACGTCAACCTCTTAAGTCATATTAAGTATCACGTATCGTTACATTTTAATCAGATATGCAATCATTATATAATAAACTTAATAATTACAGCCCTATTTGCAACTCAAAATTGGCACACCGATCTCGCTTTAATTCAATATTAAAAAGTTTATAATCGAAATTTCTCCGTGAGGACAATTTAAACGAAAACTCGCAGTGGCCTAAATATCAAAGCGCGTCCCTAGATTTCCCGCAGCCGTGTGCCCACTTACCTTTTGTGACGCAAGAATAGTCGTAAAAGGCCTTTACTGTGTTTGTTAAGGATTTTACGGCATTACCTCAAGCGACATGGCGTTGTTAACTGTTGCAGTGCTTTTCTGCGTCTACACTGTCACTGAAAGTGCCAGGGGCGAAGAAGGTAAGAAAATATTTTAGGAAAAGCCAGCTAAAATATATTAATCCCTTCGAAGTGCGTTTTATGCATAATCCTAGAAACATGTTTTATTATTTGGTTTAATACCTCCCTTAACCCTATAAATAAAAGCTTCGAAAACTGTACTTAAAAAACAAAAAGTGTAATGACTTGATTACGATCCAGACTAAAATAGAACTAAAAATAAACTTAACCTAACCAACTTGAAAGTCCCCTTTTAATCCGAATGCTGAAAGATACTTATTTTAATGATGCAGTGATCAAACGTGTATTTTTAAATAGAAACCCCCCCCCCCCCCCCCAGAAAGGGAGGAAGGTCGTTAGGAATAACTTAAAATTAGTTGGGTGATTTAGGAGACTTGAGCAGCCCTACACACTTAGTTAACGATAATAAATCGGCCGCCATCATGTGAAACATTAACGTCTTTCTAATTGTTTTACCTTTATGTTACGTAGAAATTTTATTCTCTGTAACCATGGTTTCCCTACATAAACAAATCAATAAATATAAAACCTCTTTAACAATTATTATGATTTTTGATTAAGAAAAAATAATTGTCAAATTAAGTGAGATACGGTGTTTCCAAAGTAACCAGACATCAATTTGACACATATCACGGAAAAAGTATCAGTACTCTACGAAGTATTCTAATTGTAGAGTGACCATGTAAGTCGTAAATAATTTAAAATTTTCTATTTTTTACTTCAATTTTTTTTGCGCTAATCGCATTAATACTGGAATCCAAAAATAGCTTGTTATTAACTGAATCCGTAGTGTTCATCCTACTCACGTCTACTGATTCAATCTGTATATAATTATATACGACTACAGTACTATGTACAAGTATTATGTTCAAGGGACTTTAAAAACGTTACATAAATTTAATAATTTATATAATGTTCTTAACAGAGTAGGTACACGCACTGATAATTTTGGAAAATGAATTTATGCAATAACTATTTCTCCTCCTTTCTACAAACCGTGAAAACAAATGACAAAGCGACAGCTCGACATTACTAATTGCGGGTCGCAATTGCGTCTCCTATTGTTACGCGTCACAATTCATACAAATGGTCACCCTTCATCTACGTGACGCAACGTGACGTGCTATGATATGTTTTATTCAGCAAATCTCGACTACATACAGGATGTTTTTTCTACTCTACGTCTTATTATTAGTTATGGATCTTACTGAACTTTAACTACGGCACCTACCCGGAAATTGCGAAAAAAAAACATAAGCTGCTAGACCCTTGCCCCACAGAAAACATCGACGTGTACTTGCACTAGTATAACAAATACATTTTTTGGGGTTTATAGTACTAGCGTAAGAAAAGACAGAATCATTATCTTTCACTCTCTCTGAGAAAGACACTCTTTAGCCGAACTATATAAAGCCTGACCAGAAATATAAGATCATGCGCCATGTTGCGGAATTTCATTGGAACTAATTTCTGACACTGGCAATAATTTTAATGACAGAATGATATGCATGTGTGAGTGCATGTGATAGGCTGTCACTGTCATTGAGGCGGTTTACTTAAATGATAATAAAGTGTTGAATATTAAATAATACACGACAGAAAGTTCCCAAAATTATCAATACTCAAGAGCGGAACATTGTAGATAGTGTATATATTAAACTGCTGTAAGTAATACGCTCGGGAAATGAAACATTTGCGCTGTGAAACATTTTCAAATTAACATCAAAGCTGACAGGTAAACAAATCAAGATGTCACCATACCATAGAGAACTGAACAGTTGCCATATAAATGAGAGTAATAGCGCCCTCTTGACAATAATCATATATTTCTGGCCAGGCTTTACATATTATATTTATATAAATATACAGCATTCCTGCGAGGAAACGGATAAAATTAACTACGTATTCCTGAGGTGAGAAGAAGGAAAAAACCTTAAACAAGTTTAGGTCAGTTCTTTAAAATAAATTTCTTACTTACCTTTAGGCTGTAAAAACAGATATTTATTATTCGATATTTTTCCAAGAACATTTCCTTATTATGTATAAAAATATATAATAAGGAAATGTTTAAAAATAGATAATAAGGAAATGTTCTTGGACAAATATCGATTAACATGAATTTCTACATTTTTTTTTTGTAAAATCTTGTCTTTTCAAAGTGTTCCTTGTCACTTTAATACACTGATATTTCTGTTAATAAGGACGTCTAGACTAGGCCCCATAGTGGCAAAATTGCCCTCAAAAACGCGTTTTGCACTGAAACACATTTTTTTTATAAATTGATATTAACTCTTAAACTAGACGAATTTAAAAAAAGGTTATATGACATTTTTGTCTCTAAATACGATACGAAACTGTATTATTTTCCAAAAACTTGTAAATGCAGTTATGTCTCTTTAAAAAAACTAAAGAATGTTTCCTTTCATTGAATTGAGCTATCTCAACGTTTTAAGGTAGTTTCCCTCCAGGGCCCGACTTATCTTTCCACACTGTATACACAATACCCATCTTATTACACCATGCATAATAATGGTACATCTCCTTCACGCTCACTTTGATTAATTTTAGCTACACGCCAAGGAAACAAAAGGTATGCTCAGAATAATGCGATTTATTTTCTAAAAGGAAGTTGCGGTACCTAATACGCAGTACATTTCTGAGTTCCACTTGATACTTTGGATCTTATTACAATTTTTATGTTAAAAACGACTGCCATACAAAACTGACTTTCCATATATAGATCGGCAGTGATAAACTGTACTGAAGCCTAGGTTAGCGTTTATAATCCTAACGATATTTTGCATTATTCACACAAGAAGCTGTGCCATGAAAAAGGCTGATAAACACTGGTTTGGAACTATCTAAATGAAACAGAAACGTATCTTATTTACGAAACATTTCTTTTTTTTATACTACGACGGTGGCAAACACGCATACGGCCTGCCTGATGGTAAGCAGCTACCGTAACCTATGGACGCCTGTAACTCCACAGGAGTCACATGCGCGTTGCCGACCCTTTACAAAAAGGAGGATTCACTGTGTTGACGGCTAAAGGAACAAGAGGGTCCCTCATCGTCAACACACTGGGTCCTCTGGGTTTAACTTTTATATATTTAAACAAGGTGTAACAAAAATGTTGGTGATCTGTTAAATGGCATACCTAATTGGTATCGTATTTTAATTATGAAAACTAAAACTAGTACATTATTGTCGAGGAGGTGAAGTAGCACATTGATGGCTGAGTATTACGTTTAAACGGACGACTTTAGGAGTCCGTTTAATTTAATACGAAGCCAGCAATGGCCCTTCACGCCGAGTCCAATATAGTGCTTTATTCAAAAATAATGCAAAACAGCCAACGTTGATGAACAACAAACAATATTGACGTAAATAATTATTATTCAGGATAACTTCTAGGTTAAAAGAATGACCACTACCGCGAGCATCGAATTTCGATTCGAATCCTATAATTATCTCCATCTCCAACGCTTCTCATTTTGAGTGAGAGAGACAGATTTATTCGAAACTACAAGTGTTCGCGGTACACGCTCAGCTTTGCCGCCTTTATATCTTTTTAATAAAAAGTTTGAAGTGTATTTTTCTTCTGAATTTACCGTAAGCTATTTGAGATAAGTAAAAAATCGGTACCAACATTATAAATACCAAATACCGAGGTTGTGTTTTGGCTGTTTAGGACCTTTGCCTTTCTTTTTGTATGGCTGTTGAACTTTTTAAAAAGTTTGTACCTCGACAAAAAAACCGGCCAAGTGCGAGTCGGACTCGCGCACCGAGGGTTCCGTACAAACCTGTAGGTATATAAGTAAAAGTTGACGTAGAAGTTTGATTTTGCTACAGCTGAAAGGTATTATAGACCTGAGTATTTGATATGAATTTCAATTTAATACCTCTACGCGTTTACGAGGAAAAAGGTAGTAAGTTTAAAATTTAAAAAAATATTTTTTGTATGATTTTACTAAAAATGTCTACTTTTCGTAATTTTTCCTTTGTCTGTGCTATATGACATTTCTTCGTGCCAAGTTTCAAGTTTCTGAGTTTACGGGAAGTACCCTTTAGGTTTTGAGTTTCTTGCAAGTACTCAGTTTCAAAATATGCAACTTAAATTGCTATTTCTTTTGATTGCGTTGACATAAAAGTTTGGTTTTGCTACATCTGAAAAGTCCTATAGCCCTGAGTATTTGACATGAATTTCAATTTAATACCTCTACGCGTTTACGAGGAAAAAGGTAGTAAGTTTAAAATTTAAAAAAATTTTTTTTGTATGATTTTACTAAAAATGTCTACTTTTCGTAATTTTTCCTTTGTCTGTGCTATATGACATTTCTTCGTGCCAAGTTTCAAGTTTCTGAGTTTACGGGAAGTACCCTTTAGGTTTTGAGTTTCTTGCAAGTACTCAGTTTCAAAATATGCAACTTAAATTGCTATTTCTTTTGATGGCGTTGACATAAAAGTTTGGTTTTGCTACATCTGAAAGGTCCTATAGCCCTGAGTATTTGACATGAATTTCAATTTATTACCTCCACACGTTTACGAGGAAAAAGGTAGTAAGTTTAAAATTTAAAAAAATATTTTTTTGTATGATTTTACTAAAAATTTCTACTTTTTGTAATTTTTCCGTTGTCTATGCTATATGACGTTGCTTCGTGCAAAATTTCAAGTTTCTGAGTTCACGGGAAGTACCCCGTAGGTTTTGCGAGTGCCGAAAAACTCTAATATTTGCAGCATAAACGACTGTATCTTTTGATTGCGTTGGCTTTTAAGTTTGATTTTTTCACAGCTCCAAGGGACAATAGACCTGAGTATTTGATATAAATTTCAGCTTGATACCTCCACGCGTTCCTGAGAAAAATGGTCTTGACAGACAGACAGACAGACAGACAGACAGACGGACAACAAAGTGATCCTATAAGGGTTCCGTTTTTTCCTTTCGAGGTACGGAACCCTAAAAATGGAATTTGTATGCAACATTTATGTCGCGAAATCGAGCCTGCAATTTCCGTAACTTTTTAATTTTTATTTGACCATAAACAAGGCACTTCGCCGCCTAGTTTTTAACCGTAAAAGACAACCTTGTCCGGCAAGGTTGACTTTTTTTTTTGAATAAAAAATGTTTTCACGCGACATAAAATTGATTTTTATGGAGGGTCGGCTGGTTGGAATGGGGTGTCACATATAATTTATTTTAGCGTCGAAAAATTTATTAAGTCACAATACGATACTTACTACTTATGTCCTTATGCGGATCACCACTATTTTTATTACTTCCTGTAGATCTGCTGGTTTATAAAAAAACTAACGGCCATATTCATAAAAAAACCTTAATCGGCGTCTGATCGTCGAACGCGGTGATACGCCGATTAGCCTTAATTGAGGTTTTTAAAAATGCTTGATTTATAAACACATATTATCCTGCTCATATCTGATCCACCGCTTATTGAAAGATTAGACGCGTTATGTTGGCACTTTTGGCAAAATCATAGACAAAAACCCGGTTTCATCGCAATTAAAAAAAAGTTTGACAGAACATGACACATGACAGCGGTAGTAGCGGGAAATGCGTTAAATTTTATTACGTATTTTGCATGTTACTACGGTTTGGATAAATACTTTTGTAACTAATTTTAGATTAATGACTGTGTAATGTGTCGAGAAACATGAATAAAATTAATGTACCTACCTGTAGTGAAGAAGAGAGACAGTAAACAATTGAAATGTAATAGTAGGAATGTGTTGTTACCTACGATGAATCACTGGACTAGTAATCAAAATAAGGTAAGAAAATCAATTAATTAATTGACTTATAACTAGGTTCGGACCATTTACAAAAGTATCTGCCCATGTCAGACATATTTCTCAGTATAAAACTTATAAACAAATGTTAATTGAGAACAACTTGAAGAACTGAATATTGCTTTAGCGTGCTTACCCATTTCTTACTGCTTACAGTGTCGATGTCATGCATACCGGGGTTCAGAGAATGGTTGTATAGCTCAAGAAACAGAAACGAGAAGAAATAAGAGTGGTCACTGATCAATTGAAGCCTGACAGCTGCTGCCACAAGTTGTGTGTTGTGGATTTACTTGGTTGGCGCAGAGTTTCATATAGACACAAATAACAGGACTGCACTACTAGTGAAGGTAGGTAGTATTTGAAATTGATGCCTATTACAACATACCTGTACATTGGTTACCTATAAATTATGTAAATATTTTAATAGTGCCAAAACCATAGTTTTATAAGTGCAAAATATACATTATTATTTTATGAAAGGCCTACAACTGCCTGTCAGAATAACCATAGTTGGGTCTTTAGCTCTGTCTACCAGCATTTAGATATAACCTGATTTAAATGTGGTTTTCAGATCTGCTCTTTTTCAATTTGTACAGCCTTATGAATATTGGTGTCGGTTAATACTCTCTATTTGCAAAGGTAGGTAAAAAGACAATGAACGAAATTATAATAACTTATATGGTCACCGCAGTACACTAAAATTAAATTACATAAAATATTTGAAAATATCTTTAACCAAAATTGTTATTTTATTTCCAGATTCTGAAAGGCCAAGTTACTCATGGACAAGCACCACCTACACACTTCCTTCAAGGAACTGTCACTATGGGCCAGCATGCCCCAGCAGCCAGCCTGACCACCTCAGCAATCACACTGAAACAAAAGGAAATGAGACAGAGAAACCCAAAATGCTCCGGCTTTGTGTTTTCTTATTAAACGGGACATTTGATTTTACTGAATAAATTATCTTATTTTATCTCAATAAAAATTTTGTATGGATGTTTTATTCTCCTTTTACTGGAAACTTCAGCAGCTGTTTGTGATCATTGACATATATTGTATATCAGAAATCAGAACATGTTATGACTACTCAGAGATCATGACTGTAACGTTGGTGTTAAAGATGTGTACAGTCAGCAGAATAATTAACTAAGCCGGTAAGGTGTTAGGTTTGAATTTAACCGATTACAATGAAATAGCAAAGTGTTGACATATCTTATATGTACCATCGGGTTCATAATTGGATACCCAATTTATCAATAAATTAATTCATTATTTGGGTATGCAATTATGAACCCGATAGTACCTATACCTTTTTGTAAGTCATGAAAAATGATTACAAATGCTGCGACAAAGTTCAATATCATATATTGTTACTATTACATTTTTCACCATAGCTGCATTAGGTGCAAGCCAGGCAATCTTTGTTTGACACTTTGAGTGAGGTATGCTGTAGGTTTGAGTTGATCAGTTAGTGGAAATAGTTACCTTCCTTGTGAGTGGCGTTGGATAAAACCTTGAAGATGTGCATTGTTTACTGCCCTGTTGACTAATGCTGCAACCACTTCTTCATCCGTCACTACTGCATAATCTTTTCAGCATCTGGATATAATAGTGTAGTGTTGTACTGGGTGTTTTGCTATCAAGGGGTCTATGTCTGACCCAGATAGGCCACATTATTATTTTAGAATAAAGAAACTTATGTTTAGTTTTAAGGATTGAAAGTTAGTAAGTACATATACATAGATACTGCAGGTGTAGAGATCTACCCCTGAGGCCCTAAGACGGTGTGTAAAAAGTAATTAAGTATGATCATCATCTTCTATTCAGACTGGTTCAATATGAGCTAATTCCCAAAAAATCACCATGCTACCATTATTTTATTTCATTCTTATTGCAATCTAAACATATGACTTGTGAAATTTTACTACAGTCTTTTACTTGGAATCAAGTACCTAAAGTTGTATTAATTGATTGCAATATCATGCAAAACTTTCATTTCGGTAATAGTAGGTCACCTATATCTACTTCCCTCGTCTGGCCAAATATACTATTTAATATAATTTTAAACACAAAACTTTCGTGAGACTCAGATAAGTACCTATATTAAATAACGGGTAACACTGGTTTTTTAAGTCGAATATTGCTCGACATGTTTTGCTCCATAACGAGAAGCTTATTCATGAGCCATTACACCAACTACATTTAACAATGATGCTGAAAATTTGTGTATTTCTCGCCTCCTCGGCCGCCGCGCCGAGCGCTCAGCCGCGGAGGGCCACGCGAATGGCTCATGACACATGAATACGCTCTCGTTATGGAGCGAAACATGTCGAGCAATATTCGACTATTTAATGTGTGTGTGACTGTGTGTATATGGTTATTAACACAAGTAGGTAAAAAAAATACGTAGGTAACCTAAGATAGGTACCGCCTCGAACGATAAGTAGCTAACTAATATGCTTATAGGTAGGTACTTACTACTTTTATTGCAGCGCTTCTTCTACTTGATTTCTGTAAGTGACGAGGTCCTCATAGGATAGGGCAGATTATTATTTTAAGACACACGCACTGAAATTTGAAACTTCAGACGCCGGCGATTCACTTGTTTGATAACCTGAATTACTGACATTACTTGCATTGCATTTAATTACGATGGTTACTCGTCGAAAATCTAGATATTTGTTTCCTACCCATTTCCTATGTCGCTGGACTATTTATTGATATTACAATTATTTACTTAACAATTAAATCGAAACACAGAAACTTATAAACAGAAGTCCCCATCTGTTAGAAATCTCTTCAATTTCTGTACTGTGTAGCTCCTATCAAAATTCAAAATCAGCTGTTCAATGTTGTGTCGGCCATCTTGTGACTTAATATGCGGATAAAGGAGGGTCCACGGGCTCGTAACTTTTGGCTTTTATAGGAGGTCGATCGTAGACAGATTAACGTTAATACGCGTTTATGCATCAAGAATTTTGGTACCTACCTCTGAGCGACCGATCAGTGAGCTCCTAACTTTTTATGAATATGGCTATAAGAATTTAAGCTGGTAACAAAACTCAATTGATAAGTCTTTAAAAATAAAACCATACAAATGCTTGCAACTAAAGGGGATAGATCTCCGTTTTCTCTTGGCTGTGATTAATTGTAGTCACACGTCGCAAAGACCAGCACAAAAACAAAAGAACCGTAGACAATTAGTGTTCTATTGTTTAAAATAGAACTGAAAGGTTTTAGGGATAGTTAAAAATCGTTGTTTCTGCAGGCCGGCTAGCATATCTTACGTTGTCGCCTGTCACCCCATACTTCGAGTCGCGCCTGAAGTATGAACTGTCGCGTCAAACGTCAAGTTATGCTAGGCGTGCAGAGAAACTACATATTAAATGTATTCCAATACCGCTTTTAGATATTTTTTCTACTCCGGTACTTTTATCTGTCAATTATATGGTCCCGCAAACGAATATAAAAGCATGTCTTATGCAATTTCAAAAAAGTCTATCTAGTCTATTCTTCATAAAGACCCTAGGGTTATTATGTGATATAATGCAACTGCTAACAGAGGTGCCCTGTGAACCCAACAAATGATTTTTTTTTCTACTCCCGTTTATCTATCATTTATACATTCGTAATCATCTATATAAGGACATAGATAATATACTCGAAGAAAAGTCTATCTAGTCTATTCTCCAAAAAAACATGTTTTCAATAAAAGCGTCAAAATAGAATCGCGTGCAGTCACGACTTTATAACAAAATAAATTACTGCCAACCTAAGAAACCTAAATAAACGTAGCGTTTTTAGAAAAAAATACTTTAAAAAAGAAAAAATGAAAAAACCACAGACATACTTTGTAGTTTTTACGTTTGCCATTCGTTTGTGGTGGCAAACTGCAAACTTTGCTTTTTTTTTATTTTTACAAATCTCTGTCGCTCTTTGATAATTGATTAAATAACGACGGTGTGTGTTTGTGTTAGTATTGAAGTACTTGAAATACAGTGTTTACAGTGAAACTTAAATTATTGTTGATTATGTTGACAAAATAACTGCAATATCCATGAAGTGTTCAATTTCGCATTTTTTTGTAAAACTATGTGTAGTCGTAGAAAAAGTATTGTATGCAACGTCGTATAAGTAGGTCAAAAAATGTTCATGGCGTTATTCTTAACAATTTTCGCCTCCGGCTGCGCCTACGGCTCAAATTGTTACCCACGCCACTCACCTTTTTTGACCACTCTTATACAACTGTTGCATAAAATACTATTATTGTCAAATATAGCTACTATAAAGGGTGTAACAAAAATACTGCTGATACGTTTTAGGGCATAATTGGTATCGTGTTGCGAGTAAGAAAAAGTAGGAGAAAAAATTTTGGACGCGAAAAAAAAAATTTTTATTCAAAAATGTCCGGCAAGGTTGACTTTTACGGTTAAAAACTAGGTGGCGAAGTGCCTAGTTTATGGTCAAAAAAAATTTAAAAAGTTACGGAAATTGCAGGCTCGAAATCGCGACATAAATGTTGCATACAAATTCCATTTTTGTCCAGGTACGAGGTTTTTTAAAAAGTTCAACAGCCATACAAAAATAAAGGCAAAGGGCCTAAACGGCCAAAATACAACATCGGTATTTGTTATTTGTAATGTTGGTACCGCGACTTTTTAGTTATCTCAAATAGCTTACGGTAAATTCAGAAGAAAAATACACTTCAAACTTTTTAATAAAAGGATATAAAGGCGGCAAAGCTGAGCGTGTACCGCGAACATAGAAAATTGTAGTTTCGAATAAATCTGTCTCTCTCATTCAAAATGAGAAGCGATGGAGAAAGAGATAATTATAGGATTAGAATCGAAATTCGATGCTCGCGGTAGTGGTCATTCTTTTAACCTAGAAGTTATCCTGAATATATTATTTATGTCAATATTGTTTGTTGTTCATCAACGTTGGCTGTTTATTTATTATTTTTGAATAAAGCACTATATTGGACTCGGCGCGAAGGGCTATTAAATTAAACGGACTCCAAAAGTCGTCCGTTTAAACGTAATACTCAGCCATCAATGTGCTACTTCACCTCCTCGACAATAATGTACTATTATTTATCTTTGATTTTCATAATTAGAATACGATACCGATTATGCCCTTAAAAGGATCACTAAGCATTTTTGTTACATCTTGTAGATGAGATGATATACCTAGAAACCTCCTTTTTTGACATGGAGCACTAAAATCGTTACAGATAAACCCCCGATTATATATCAGTTAAAAAAAAACTCTATTGTTTAAATTATATTCATTGTAACAAAATTAAATTTCAACGTTATGTTACGCGTTTTAAAATAACTATAGTTAGAATTGACTTAGATATAAACCTAAACAAAAATTCGTATTTGCATTAGATTATTATGAAACGATTATTACGAAGTTCTGTCCCCTTCTTCTTCCTCCTAGCGTTTGTCCCAGTCGGGGTCCGCTTGACAACCTAATCCCATGAATTGGTGTAGGGACTAGATTTTATGAAAGCGACTGCTATCTGACCTTCCAACCCAGAGGGGAAACTATGCCTTATCGGGATTAGGCCCGGTTTTCTTACGATGGTTACCTTCACCGAAAAGCGACTGGTAAACATCAAATGATATTCCGTACGTAATTTCCGAAAAACTCAGTGGTACGAGCCGGGGTTTTTAACCCGAGACTTCTTACCGTCAGGCTACCAGCGCTCTTGCGAAGTTCTGTTCCATTTTACGGAAACATTGCGGAAAAATAATCTAATATCCAATATTTACTACGGAAGATGCCAAAACCAACCTATCAAAAGATCAAATATTTATGAGACGACTACTTACGTGTTCTGGCCGCTCTCGGCGCATAACAATGATGACTTTTGTTTTTGTATGAAATATAAAATACCTTCTTACTTGTTAATGTTATATTTTGTGTAAGGGCGAAAATGATGCCTAAATAAATTATTTCACGGGTCCTGAGATATCTTGCCATTACTTGCAGGTGAATGATATTCGCGCGAGCATCAAATAACTTTTTAAACTATAGTTGCGCTGACAATAAAACAAAAATTGGTTACGATACTGTACGATACTGTACGTGTACGATATGTATTATACCAACAGTTACTTTTTCCATGAGCTTTATAACTTGCACATTTTTTGTGAATTAATTAATTATCACATATTGCAATGTTAAATACAGGAGTCCAAAAGTTAAAACATAATATGTATTTCATTTGATATAAAAACACTCACATGGTTGCAATCTAAATTATTTATGGGCTAAAACAGTAAAAAGTACTAGTACGTGAAATCTAACTTTTCATCCGCTAACGACTAACTACTCTAAAACTAACAAAAACCACTTTTTGAGCACCTACATTAAAAGTTTTATTTAAGTGAGTACAGTTAACTGAACTGAAGGTTAATTTCAGTAATTTGCATTTTTTTTCTCGCAAAGAACCCATATTTACATGCCTGACTTGCCTGAGTGTATATTCCTCAAGTTCATGAAACTAATAATTCACAATATTTGCGGTTTTGAACTTCAACCCCGAAGAAAAAGCCACCAATGCAGATTTATTTTAGTACGGTTTCATAATGACTAAGCATTAGGTCACGTTCTTTTGTTATTTTTCGCACACTTCGGAATCAGCTTTGCGAGGTGCGAAATAAAGTAGAACTGTATAAGGCACGTGCGAAAAAAAGTGTAATAATTCTAAATATTTTTTCAGAAATCAAGGTCGCTGCACCCTCGCTAATACGTCTTTGCCATGACGTCAAATATAAGGTATGAATCTGCTTGTCTACTATTTTGATATCTATTCAAAAGTTAACTAAAATTATTTAAAATAAATGATAGAATTGTTTCCTATATTTAATATACTAGCTATGATACCCGGCTTCGCTCGGGAGTTGATATGAGATTACGTGGTAGATGAAATAAAAAAACATACTATGACGTAAAAAGTAAAAAATATATTTTGAAAACATTTTCTATATTTACATGTATTTACATTTTCTCATTATTTACACTACTTGTTTATAAACAACATTTTTCATTTTATTGTCCGGGGTATATATATATAAATTTTTCGAACTTCCTACTCTTGAGCAAGCTACATATAGCTGACCGTGAGAGAAGCAGGATTCTTTGAGGTTGATGCCACAATATTTCAAAGTTTGCCCTTGCGCTTTGTTAATTGTAAAACTAAAGGCTAATTTAATTGGAAACTGCAATCTTTTAAATTGAAATGGCAATTCAGAAGAGATCAGTGGTATTCTAGGTATAAATACTGTGTGTCCTTTGTTCTTTCCAGAAATAAGTTCAGCTTCAATGACATTATTCGATAGCTGTTTTACGATCATCCTCGTTCCATTACATAGTTTTGGGGAGTTGAGATTTCTGAGTAGTATGATTGGAGATCCAATTTTCAGACGAAGGCAGTGTAATGGCATTCCTGGTACTTGTAAAGAGTTTAGAAATTCAGTAGGAAAGTTGACACTTTCTTCAATGGATACCATCGTGTCGATCGATTTATATACTTTCTCTTCACCAGGTATTTTCTTTAGAATATTAAAATTGATATCGTTAACAATATTATTTTTAGTGGCCAAAATTGCTCTTTGAAATAACCACTCTACGTTGGTATAGTTCTGAATAATATTTGGATAAATTTTGTCGATTAGTTCGTTTTCAGTAGTGGCTATGTTACAGAAATCACTATTGAGTTCAATGAGGCCGGTCGTTTGGTCAGTAGGATATGTACCTTCGCCTATTTGTAAAAGTATTTTAGCAAAATGTGCTGTTGTTTCATCTTTTGATAATTCAACCCTCATGTTTTTTGTTAATTGCAGTATTTGTACTTGCGGCCAGAGATGTGACTTTTTTAAGCATGCATTGATCTCGTCTGCTGGTGTTGATTTGGGAATAACTGGAAGTGTTTGTCGAAAATCTCCTGAGAGTATGAGTAGAGCTCCTCCCATCATTTCAGAGTTTTTTCGCAATTCTTGTAATGTTCTGTCCATGGCTTCTAGTGATTTTTTATGGACCATGGTGCATTCATCCCAGAAGATAATTTTAGCATGTTTTAGAAGTTGACCCCGTCCAGATGTTCCTGAGATTTTACATACCGGGAATTGTTGTTCGGCTATATTCAACGGTAGTTGTAAGGCAGAATGGGCAGTTCGTCCTCCTTCCATAAGTGTGGCTGCAATGCCGGATGATGCTAGTGCCAATGCGATGTGTTTTTCAGCACGTATTTCCGCCAGTATTAGATTTATTAGAAACGTTTTACCGGTGCCTCCTGGTGCGTCCAAGTAAATAATTCCACCAGTGTTGTTATTTATTCGGTTCATTATAACGTTGTAAATTTTTTTTTGATTGTCATTGAGGAGTGGTTTGTTGTGAGCAATTTATTCAAGTAGTTCATTGACGTTGTAGCTTTTTTCCTTTGTAATTTCGTAGTTTAGCACACTGAAAGTATTTCTTTGTGGTGCTGGCATTCCAATTTCTACTAAGGTCTGGTTATTTATTGCTTAACATTTATCTTCTAAGCGAATGAGTGTTTCATTGAAGATGTCGTCATTGAATTCTATAGTCAGTTCTGGATTAGCTTGTCGGATTTGGTACAATATATCATCACTCATATTCCTTTTGAAAGAGTCCCATAGCTGTTTTGGGTTTGATGGGTTACATGTTGTTAGAATTATGGCGAATAACTCTCGAATTTGTTCAGCTGAAGCTGTGAGTGTGGCTTCTTGTAGTGTTAATTCCCAGTGGTTATCGTTTTCCAATAATCCTAAACGTTGACATGCTTCTCTGTAAGTCTGGCATATGTAGCCGTCAATAGTCCTGAGATCTGTGAAACTTGTTGGTCCCCGTATTTCGTGTAACAACATTCGGAGATAGAAACATTCGGCATTGTTTGGATGTACAGTGTATACTCGACCTATTGCGTTAGTTTTCATTATTTCTGGATGACCCTCTTCTGGCATTCCTTGTTTTCGTCGTTGAAAAATTTTCCTTGTTTTGTCCCACGTATAATAAATAGGGACGTCGACATACAGTAACGTCTTTGCGAATGGATCCGTTTGGCAAAGTTGGAAAAAAGCTGTTAATGTTGTGTTCTGAGGTGGTTCGCTTGCAATGGCTATCATGTCGTGTCGACTCATGGAGGTTTGTCCGTATTTTAGTTGTTCTTTGATTTCTGGCCATGATGAGTTGCATGTAAATGTTATGAAGAGATCAGGTCGTCCATATTTTCTTACGTAGGTCATGGCATCTTGAGTATATTCGTGCATATGTCTTGGACTTCCTATGTATGATGAGGGTAAGATTACCATTGTTCCAATATCGTCAATATTGCCGTCATTTATGATCGCATCTCGAAGGTGGATGTATTCTTCTGTGCGTAGTTTCTTCTGATTCTTTTTTTTGCGTACATATCTACCAGAAATTGTTGGAATAAACGGCGAGTGTTGAGAATGTGATTGTATATTTCATTGTCTCTGATCATTAAGCGGTAAGCATAGAACTCCTTGGAAGTGACTTTTTTGTTTGTTTCTATGCCTGTTTTAGGATGAATTTGTTTTATATTGAAATGATAACCATCCTCTCCGTGCAGAAATATTAACGGATATTGAAGAGCATCATATGAACGGTGTGTCTCTGCAATGCGTTGTAGTCCTTTTCTTCTTCGTTGTACAATTATGTCACGGCTTGTATTTTCATTGTCCACAATTACGATGGCGACTTCATCTATCTGAGGTGCATTAAATCTACGTTCGTGTTCTCCACGTGGTCTTTTATCGGCTCGAATTACAATTTTATAGTCATCAGAAATCATGCGGTCTAGTGTTGTTTTGAATATGTAAATCAGTTGATTGTATTTGTGTAAGATCCTCTGTACATCTTGGATTATTTCGCGTTTCAATCCAATAAAATTTGTACATCGTTGATCAATTTCGTTTTCTTCATTTCCGATGAAATATACTTGCAGAAATTTATAGTCATCGTTAGGCATTGGTAGTAACGATCCAATTTTGTGATAAATTTGCCCTTGAATTGAAAATACATATTCAAATTTGTCTCTATTAGTGTCAGTCGAAGTAACACCGAAAGAAGTCATTTGAAAGCAGGAGTTGTATGATCTTATATTTTGAAGAAAGTGTTTTGATTCTGGTGTTTCCCCGGTCATGTAATGTAGAAATTCCTGTGGAGGTGCTTCCAGTGGTGGTAATCGAATTTTTCCATTCATGCAACAGAGACCTGGTGTTTCTTTACTGAATTTTTTCGCGTGGCAAAATTGGCAAATGTTATTAATTTTTCCGATCACAACATATTTATGATCGTAATATTTCTTCGTCGGTTCGTAGTGGAATGCTTCCTTTGTTAGATTATCTTTTAAAATGCTCGATTCTTCAATACTTTTATTTTCTTTTCTTTCTTCGCTTTTTCCGCTTCTCAGGGTGCTCATTCTGGTTCGTTGATTTTGTAAACGTGCTTCGCGCTCTTCTTCCGTTTCATTTCTTCGATTTTCTTTTTGTTTCCGCCGTTTCGCTGCAGAACTGGCAAGATCTCCACCTCTTTTACGTCTAGGCATTGTATTCTGTAAAATATAAATTAAATGAACATTTTATAGACAAATATATTGTTACGTAAACGTGGAGCACGTTGAGACAAAGAAAAAAAAAATTTAATCTTCAAGCGGTCGCGCGATATTTTGTTTACGGCCAAAGTATATAGAAGGCATCGATTCAACGCCGCGCGACTACTTGAAAGTTAAGGAAATTACAATTAAAAGAAAAAAAAAAAATTAGAATTAATTAAATACACTATTAAAAATACTCACATTTGATATTTCACAATAAAGGCTCACAGATAACTTTTTTCTTCTTCGCTTCGAAATCGAGAATCAATTAAACACACTATTAAAAATACTCACACGTGATACTTCAAAATAAAGGCTCACACACAGATAATTTCTTTCTTTTTCGTTTCGAAATCGCTTGTTTCGCTGTTCAAATCAAACTAACTCTGGCGGGTGACACCGGGCTCTTATATATTCAGAAAGCTAGGCTCTAGGATATTCGAGAAAGTTGGCGCTAGGATAGTCGAGAAAGTTTGGGAATAATCGTTCGTTTAAGTCCATATTGTGTACAATGAATGAAATTCAACTATTCGACAACAGATGGCGCCACTTTGGACAATGAATGAAGTTCAACTACTCGACAACAGATGGCGCCACTACACTTACTTTCCGAGTTGAAGGGTTGGAAAAGCCCTTATATCTTTAAAGACACACCCTTTAGGTTAAAACGGGAACTTTCTTGTTCGAGGGGGAATAAAGGGCTATCACACTATATAAGTCCGTTTATCGTGCTGGGACTCCTTTTTAAGTTTTATCGGTACGCACATTTTCTCAACTTAGTTTTATTATATATAATGATTATAAAAACTAACACAAGTTTTCAAAATTTGTCAGCTTACATTAAACTTTGTCAATTTGACAAAGAGTCAAAACTGTGAAACGTATACGAGTACGACGATCACAGGCTTAATTTTCAAGCCTTTTAGCGTTCCCTTTTCGTTGGACACATCATGGAATAAGTACAAAATAAAAGAAAATAGCTTGAGCCGTAAATGGCTCAACAAGTAAAGTCCGAAACTGTACGAGCCCCGATGCATACGTTTTCGTCTATTAAAGTACTTAGATCAAATTCATATGCTTCGCCCTTTTGTACGGTAAAGTAGAAGTTCGAAATTAAATAAATCTTATAGTCGTTTTGTACTAGACAAATTTTTTTGCTCATATATCATATACTTACAAACTTATTGTGTTCGAAGGCTCCTGGCCATATATAACAAGTTTTACTGTATCTCTCAAGGGATAATACCGTAAAGTGCCTAAATGTAACCAAAAAATACGGGTCAGCCCAATCCTGGGCACACCGCCAAGTTCGGCACGGAATGGGAACTCAGATTGACAAAATATTTTTCTCCTCTATTATTTTTGTTGTTGGTATTCTGTGCTCAAATAGCGTGTAAATAACCCGTTAGGCAAATAGTATTCATAATTTATTATAATTTAGAGATAAATACAAAGAAAATACAGATATCTAGGTAAATAAGGTTTTAGAAGGCGCAAGATTCGACACGATCGCTTTTTTATTTTATCCTTAGAGTTAAGGCTGTACAAGCTCTTTTTAAGTTAAAGTGTTAACTGATTTTCCCAAAAGGGAGATTGACGTTCGATAACGTAATAGTTAGGAATTTTACTAGCTATGAAAACAGGCTCTTTTATATGTTTTGATCAGTGTTGCTGATCAGTTCCAGTCCACTCTAAGTATCTCTCAAGAGAACATTTTAAAGTTATATATGTACCACACTGTATTCTGAGCAGTATTCTAACTTTATAATCATGATATGTTATCAATAATTATGATGTTCTTTTTTAATTATAATAATAATATAATAATAATAATAATAAGTCGACATCACCGTCCCATGTGACGAGAACCTCGTGAAGGCCGAGAAGGACAAGTCCAGCAAGTACCTAGACTTGGCTCACGAGGTAACCGCCATGTGGGAGGTCGATTCGGCGATCATTGTGCCGATAGTTGTCTCTGCGAACGGTCTCATAGCGAAGAGTCTCGACCAACATCTTGAGAGACTTTCGCTACGGGGTTGTGGTTGGATTAAGGGTCAGATTCAGAAGGCGGTAATCTTGGACACGGCGCGCATAGTCCGAAGGTTCCTCACTCTGCGGCCCTAACCACCGGCAGCCTGGGCCCTGCTCCGTTGCCGGCGGCACCCTAGTTTAGGTTTTTTATAATGCTTTTATTGTTTTTATATGTTTTAGATGTATTTTTATATTTTACTTTTATAAAAATATTGTAAAAACCCTAAACTAAGAAGAAAAATAAATAAAGAGTATAATAATAAATTTGACGCCGTCAAAGTCAGTCGTGTTTTTGCTACTTTCCTATAAATTTTTGATAAATTATGTGTTTACGGGCGTTTTTACAAGTATTTACGCATTAGTTTTTGCGGAAAAGTTGCCCGAAATGTCAAGAACAGCTGCGCAAGGGCGCAAATAACTACAAATATGAATACAGGATATAAATAACATGCCGGACACTAAACGTCAAACTACGTCAAACTAACGGAAATATGATAACACGAAGTAAATCGCGACTGCAACAAGCGTCCCCACCAAACGCACGCCCACCATCTACGCCCGCCTCGTCCGTCTCCTCGCCATCCTCATCGGGCGACAAATTTGCTACAGCGCCCGAGACCAGCGAGTCGAGCGACGAGTGCGGGCCGCCGCCGCCGCCGCCACGACCACCTGCGCGACGGGGACGGCCACCGCTGCCGGCACGCTTGGGGCTTGCGGGACATCCTGCCCCGCCCAGGGCCCCCGCTGCCGGTGGTATAGTGCGTCGCATGAAATGGACTCCTTCCATGAACGAGAACGTCATGCGCGCCTATTATGGGGCTACAGAGGGGGGAACTAATCTGTGCGCGTATCGTGACCGGATACTTCCTCTGTTTCAGGCCCTTGAACCAGCTATTGACACGACTGCGCAACGCCTATCGGATCAGGTGCGCGTCATTCAGCGGCTAAAGCGGTTGAATGACGCGACACTTGATCGGCTTCGCCTGGAGGCTCTCTCTGTTCGCGCGGCCACCACCTCGGCGCGGGATCCGCCCGCCACGTCGCCGGATCCGATGCCCGCACCCGACCTAGCATCGGGGGCGCTGCGGGTGGATCTCAGTGCCGATGAGGAGATCGCGAATCAGAGTATGAGTAGTATAGCCAATGAGCAACTGAGGAGGACTTTGGAAGAGGCAATTACGCAGTATCGCTCCACAAACACCCCTAGGCCGCGATTACCACGCTTGCCTATGAATAGATGCAATCTAGCGTTAATGGGAGCCCTAAATGATTTGCTAGATCCACTCCTGCGGACTAGTAAAGACTTAGATGATACGCACTCGATCATGTACTGCGGAGCCATCGCGGCGTGCCGTGTTGCTCGAGTCAAGTTTCCGGACGCTGAACGTGCACCTAGGACCACCGGGGGTGTCCCCGCATGGCAAGTGCGGATCGAGCGTCGTATCAACTCATTTAGGACCCTCATTGCAAAGCTGATCTGCTTCAGGGGGGGCAATAACCGCCCCCGAGTAATGCGATTTGTGCACCAGGCGTTCGCGGGGACGAATATCGAGCCCCGCGACTATATGGCCAATGTCATAGAGCGCATCGACTTTCTGAAGCAGAAAGTTTATGCATGGGCAAGCCGTATTCGCCGCTACAGAGAGCGTGTGGACCGATTCAAGCAGAATCGCCTTTTCCAAAGTGACCAAAGGAAGGTATACCGAAGGTGGGAGGAAACCGATCCCCGTGTGTCCGACGTGCGACTGCCGGATGCTACTGCCATGACTGATTTCTGGCGTAGCATCTGGTCAGCGCCCGTTGAACACACGGAGGGCGAGTGGATGAGCGTTGTCTGGCGTGAGTGCGAGTCCATCGAACCTATGGGGGCTATCACCATCAGCCCCGATGACGTAAGTTGTGCAATCCGTACGGCCCAGAACTGGAAAAGTCCCGGCCCGGATGGATTGCACAACTTCTGGCTAAAATGGTTTCGGTGCTCGCACTCGCGGCTCGCAACGCAATTTCAACAAGCCCTCGAACTTGGCTCCCTCCCGCCTTCCTTAACAACTGGTGTAACCTTCCTGCTCTATAAGTCCGGTAGTACCACGGAAGCGAAGAACTACCGACCCATCACGTGCTTGCCTACACTTTACAAGCTCCTTACATCCATTTTGAGAGCAAAAATAAACGCGCACATGGTCGCAAACAACATTTTGGCCTCAGCTCAAAATGGATGTAGGGTTGGGTCCCGTGGTACTAAAGAGCTCCTCCTCATAGACATGACCATTTGCCAACGAGTCCGGCGGAACAGGGGGGCCCTCTCGACCGCTTGGATTGACTACAAGAAGGCCTATGATTCGGTGCCTCATTCATGGCTTGAGAGGGTCTTAGAGCTGTATAAAATTGATACAGCTTTAAGATCCTTCCTTGGCGCGTGTATGAGGCAGTGGACCACAGTTCTTCGTCAACCAGGAGGTGGGGATGACCCCTCTGGCCCGCAGGACTTTATAAGGATCGAGCGAGGAATATTTCAGGGCGACAGTCTGAGTCCCCTGTGGTTCTGCCTAGCTCTAAATCCGCTCAGCACTCTGCTGAAGGATTCGGGGCTAGGTTGCCGGCTTCGGAGAGAGGGTGAAGTCATATCTCACCTTCTGTACATGGACGATCTCAAATTATTTGCACCAAATAACCGACACTTGTTGGAGCTACTGAATATCACTGAAGTCTTCAGTAGTTCCATCAAGATGGAGTTTGGTGTTGATAAATGTGCGGTTATGCATGTACAGCGGGGGAAAGTAGTAAATTCAGCAAATTTACAGCTTTCTGAGACCATGACGTTCAGATCTATCTCTGAATCAGAAACCTACAAATACCTTGGTATGTCACAGTCCTTGGGTATTGAGGATGCGGGTATTAAACAGGCGTTGAGGGAACGCTTCTTCGGACGGCTGACAAAAGTACTCAATAGTCTTTTGTCAGGCGGCAACAAGGTGCGCGCCTTCAACGCCTGGGTGATGCCCCTACTCACATACTCCTTTGGCATACTAAGGTGGACACAGACCGAGCTGGATGCCCTGGATCGGAGGGTCCGTCTATTGCTCACCACACACCGTATGCTTCACCCACGCTCGTCTGTTATGAGATTGTACATCCCACGGAAGTGTGGAGGTCGCGGCTTTTTAAACGCCAAAAATCTCCACAACCGTGAGGTGTACAATCTTAGGAATTATTTTCTTAACAACGAGTGTGGGATGCATCGTGATGTGGTGGCAGTAGATAAAGGCCTCACGCCGCTCTCCTTGGCAAACGAGAACTGGCGCAAACATGTGGTGCTAAGCACCGAGGATCGCAAGGCGGTATGGAAGAGCAAGGAGCTACACGGGCGGTTCTACAGGGCCCTCACGGGACCCGACGTAGACCTGCTCGCGTCGGTGAACTGGTTACGATTCGGGGACCTCTTCGGAGAAATCGAAGGTTTTGCCTGTGCAATTACGGACGAAGTTATCATGACGAATAACTACCGGAGGTATATCCTGAAGGACGGTACGGTCGACATTTGTCGGGCATGCCGCCGTCCCGGAGAGTCACTCAGGCATATCATCTCCGGTTGTTCTCATCTTGCTAACGGCGAGTACTTGCACAGACATAACCTCGTAGCTAGGATTATACACCAGCAGCTTGCTCTTCTATACGGTCTTGTGGACCACGAAGTGCCGTACTACAAGTACACACCTGCGCCAGTTCTCGAAAATGGTCGTGCCACGCTCTATTGGGATCGATCTATTATCACGGACAGGACTATTGTAGCCAATAAGCCTGATATCGTGGTAATAGATCGACCGCAACGCCGGGCCATGCTCGTCGACATCACCGTCCCATGTGACGAGAACCTCGTGAAGGCCGAGAAGGACAAGTCCAGCAAGTACCTAGACTTGGCTCACGAGGTAACCGCCATGTGGGAGGTTGATTCGGCGATCATTGTGCCGATAGTTGTTTCTGCGAACGGTCTCATAGCGAAGAGTCTCGACCAACACCTAGAGAGACTTTCGCTACGGGGTTGTGGTTGGATCAAGGGTCAGATTCAGAAGGCGGTTATCCTGGACACGGCGCGCATAGTCCGAAGGTTCCTCTCTCTGCGACCCTGACCACCGGCAGCCTGGGCCTTGCTCCGTTGCCGGCGGCACCCTAGGATAGGTTTTTTACAATGTTTTTATTGTTTTTCTGTGTTTTAGATGTATTTTTATATTTTACTTTTATAAAAATATTGTAAAAACCTAATCCTAAGAAGGAAAATAAATAAAGAATAATAATAATAATAATAAAAAAACCGCTGACACTGACACACGCCTTGTTAATTTATTTTGCTAAAGATTTATTTTTATACGTGTTTTTTGCCTCTATTTGATCGTATTTACTACGCAGTGAACCCTAAAAATACAGACAATATGAAGACTGATACAGTTATTGTCTTTAAATACTACGACGGGTCAAAATTAGAAATAGACAACCAGCTGACAGCTAGTACTGAAATCAATTACGGCAAAGCGCGTACATCTTAAAACATGATTACAAGGAGTAAAGCAAGAGCGGATACTACCCACGCACGACCACCACCCTCGCCCGCTTCGTCCTTTTCTCCGTCCACTTCGTCGCCGGGCGGCGACTTCGAAACAGCGCCCGACACAGACGGATCCAGTGACGAAAGCGAGCCGCCGCCACCCCCGCCACAACAACCTGCGCGACGCGGGCGGCCACCGCTACCGGCACGCTTGGGGCTCGCGGGGCATTCCGCCCCGCCCACAGCTCCCGCTGCCGGTGGTGTAGTGCGTCGCATGAGATGGTCTCAGAGTATGAACGAGAATGTCATGCGCGCCTACTATGGGGCTACAGAGGGGGGAACTAATCTGTGCGCGTATCGTGTCCGGATACTTCCTCTGTTTCAGGCGCTTGAACCAACCATTGACACGACTGCGCAACGATTATCGGATCAGGTGCGCGTCATTCAGCGGCTAAAGCGGTTGGATGACGCGACACTTGATCGGCTTCGCCTGCAGGCTCTCTCTGCTCGCGCGACCACCACCTCGGCGCGGGATCCGCCCGCCACGTCGCCGGATCCGATGCCCGCACCCTACCTGGCATCGGGGGCGCCGCGGGTTGATCCCAGTGTCGATGAGGAGATCGCGAATCTGAGTGTGAGTAGTACAGCCAATGAGCAATTGAGGAGGACTTTGGAAGAGGCAATTACGCAGTATCGCTCCTCAAACATCTCTAGGCCACGATTACCACGCTTGCCTATGAATAGACGCAATCTAGCGTTAATGAGTGCCCTAAATGATTTGCTAGATCCATTCCTGCGGACTAGTAAAGACTTAGATGATACGCACTCGATCATGTACTGCGGAGCCATCGCGGCGTGCCGTGTTGCTCGAGTCAAGTTTCCGGACGCTGAACGTGCACCTAGGACCGCCGGGGGTGTCCCCGCATGGCAGGTGCGGATCGAGCGCCGTATCAACTCATTTAGGACTCTCATTGCAAAGCTGATCTGCTTCAGGGGAGGCAACAACCGCCCCCGAGTAATGCGCTTTGTGCACCAGGCGTTCGCGGGGACGGAGACCGAGCCCCGCGACTACATGGCCAACGTCACAGAGCGCATCGACTTTCTGAAGCAGAAAGTTTATGCATGGGCAAGCCGTATTCGCCGCTACAGAGAGCGTGTGGATCGATTCAAGCAGAATCGTCTTTTCCAAAGTGACCAAAGGAAGGTATACCGAAGGTGGGAGGAAACCGACCCCCGTGTGTCCGACGTGCGACTGCCGGATGCTACTGCCATGACTGACTTCTGGCGTAGCATCTGGTCAGCGCCCGTTGAACACACGGAGGGCGAGTGGATGCGCGTTGTCGAGCGTGAGTGCGAGTCCATCGAACCTATGGGGGCTATCACCATCAGCCCCGATGACGTAAGTTGTGCAATCCGTACGGCCCAGAACTGGAAAAGTCCTGGCCCGGATGGATTGCACAACTTCTGGCTAAAATGGTTTCGATGCTCGCACTCGCGGCTGGCAACGCAATTTCAACAAGCTCTCGAACTTGGCTCCCTCCCGCCTTCGTTAACAACTGGTGTAACCTTCCTGCTCTATAAGTCCGGTAGTACCACGGAAGCGAAGAACTACCGACCCATCACGTGCTTGCCTACACTTTACAAGCTCCTTACATCCATTTTGAGAGCAAAAATAAACGCGCACATGGTCTCAAACAATATTTTGGTCTCCGCTCAAAATGGATGTAGGGTTGGGTCCCGCGGTACTAAAGAGCTCCTCCTCATAGACATGACCATTTGCCAACGAGTCCGGCGGAATAGGGGGGCCCTCTCGGCCGCTTGGATTGACTACAAGAAGGCCTACGATTCGGTGCCTCATTCATGGCTGAAGAGGATCTTAGAGCTGTATAAAATTGATGCAGCTTTAAGATCCTTCCTTGGCGCGTGAATGATGCAGTGGACCACAGTCCTTCGTCAACCAGGAGGCGGGGATGACCCCCCTGGCCCGCAGGACTTTATAAGGATCGAGCGAGGAATATTTCAAGGCGACAGTCTGAGTCCCCTGTGGTTCTGCCTAGCTCTAAATCCGCTCATCAATCTGCTGAAGGATTCGGGGCTAGGTTGCCGGCTTCGGAGAGAGGGTGAAGTCATATCTCACCTTCTGTACATGGACGATCTCAAATTATTTGCACCAAATAACCAAGACTTGTTGGAACTACTGAAGACCACTGAAGTGTTCAGTAGTTCCATCAAGATGGAGTTTGGTGTTGATAAATGTGCGGTTATGCATGTACAGCGGGGGAAAGTAGTAAATTCAACAAATCTACAGCTTTCTGAGACAATGACGTTCAGATCTATCTCTGAATCAGAAACCTACAAATACCTTGGTATATCACAGTCTTTGGGCATTGAGGATGTGGATATTAAACAGTCGTTGAAGGAGCGCTTCTTCGGTCGGCTGACAAAAGTACTTAATAGTCTTCTGTCAGGTGGCAACAAGGTGCGCGCCTTCAATGCCTGGGTAATGCCCCTACTCACATACTCCTTTGGCATACTAAGGTGGACACAGACCGAGCTGGATGCCCTGGATCGGAGAGTCCGTCTATTGCTCACCACACACCGTATGCTTCACCCACGCTCGTCTGTTATGAGATTGTACATCCCACGGAAGTGTGGAGGTCGCGGCTTTTTAAACGCCAAAAATCTCCACAACCGTGAGGTGTACAATCTCAGGAACTATTTCCTTAACAACGAGTGTGGGATGCATCGTGATGTGGTGGCAGTAGATAAGGGTCTCACGCCGCTCTCCTTGGCAAACGAGAACTGGCGCAAACCTGCGGTGCTAAGCACCGAGGATCGCAGGGCGGTATGGGAGAGCAAGGAGCTACACGGGCGGTTCTACAGGGCCCTCACGGGACCCGACGTAGACCTGCTCGCGTCGGTGAACTGGTTACGATTCGGGGACCTCTTCGGAGAAACCGAAGGTTTTGCCTGTGCAATTGCGGACGAAGTTATCATGACGAATAACTACCGGAAATATATCCTGAAGGACGGTACGGTCGACATTTGTCGGGCATGCCGCCGTCCCGGAGAGTCACTCAGGCATATCATCTCCGGTTGTTCTCATCTTGCTAACGGCGAGTACTTGCACAGACATAACCTCGTAGCCAGGATTATACACCAGCAGCTTGCTCTCCTATACGGTCTTGTGGACTACGAAGTGCCGTACTACAAGTACCCACCTGCGCCAGTTCTCGAAAATGGTCGTGCCACGCTCTATTGGGATCGATCTATTATCACGGACAGGACTATTGTAGCCAATAAGCCTGATATCGTGGTAATAGATCGACCGCAACGCCGGGCCATGCTCGTCGACATCACCGTCCCATGTGACGAGAACCTCGTGAAGGCCGAGAAGGACAAGTCCAGCAAGTACCTAGACTTGGCTCACGAGGTAACCGCCATGTGGGAGGTTGATTCGGCGATCATTGTGCCGATAGTTGTTTCTGCGAACGGTCTCATAGCGAAGAATCTCGACCAACACCTAGAGAGACTTTCGCTACGGGGTTGTGGTTGGATCAAGGGTCAGATCCAGAAGGCGGTTATCCTGGACACGGCGCGCATAGTCCGAAGGTTCCTCTCTCTGCGGCCCTGACCTCCGGCAGCCTGGGCCTTGCTCCGTTGCCGGCGGCACCCTAGGATAGGTTTTTTATAATGTTTTTATTATTTTTGTATGTTTTAGATGTATTTTTATATTTTACTTTTAGTTATATAAATATTGTAAAAAACCTAATCCTAAGAAGAAAAATGAATAAAGAGAATAATAATAAATACTCTTTATTGCACACCTCATACAGTTACAAGCACAAATTTTACAATTAGATAAATTTAGGTAGAGGTAACAACAGGCGGTCTTATCGCTAATGAGCGATTTCTTCCAGACAACCTTTGGGTAGTGGAGACTAGAGAAAAACAATAAGCAGTAGGTGGTGCATAGAAACAAAAGAGACGAAATAGATAACACAGCACATTCATATGAATATACATACTTAAATAAATACAAAATAAACATACATTTACATACATACCTATATATACATATATAATACACACAATAAGAAACAACAGTGTCAACTTAAAAACCTAAGGAAGAGATAAATAGTATTCCTTAAGTTGCGATTTAAAGCTACCAATAGATTGCGCGCGTTTTATGTTGAGAGGGAGAGAATTCCACAAACGAACGGCCTGGAACGTAAATGAGCAATTATAAAATTTGGAAGATGAAGATGGCACTTTTAGGAGCAATTTTTGAGAGGATCTAATAGAATTAAGATAAGAGAAACGCTCTTTGAGGTAGCGGGGAGTTGCAGGGTTAAAAAGTATAGAAAAGAGTAAAGAAAGTATGTGAGAGTTACGGCGGTGACGGATAGGGAGCCATTTGAGTTGAGAACGAAAACTAGAAACATGGTCGAATTTTCGTAATCCGAAAATGAACCGAATGCAGACATTTTGAATACGCTCAAGCTTATTAAGTTGCTCCTCGGTTAGGTCTAAATAGGAGATATCTGCATAATCAAGAATGGGGAGAAGTAACGACTGAGCAAGCGCAATTTTAGTAGCAATTGGCAGGAAATTCCGGAGCCGTCTGAGAGACCCTATGGCAGCAAACATCTTCCTGCTCACTTCACTCACCTGAGGCACCCATGATAGACAACGATCCATGATTATAATACATCTGAGCAAATTGTTATTCTGACAACCAATGTTTGACGTATCGTATCGACTTTAAGCGATCTTCTTTTAATATCTGTTTGACATTAACTTGATAACCATTAAAAAAATTGGCCAAGTGCGAGTCGGACTCGCGCACCGAGGGTTCCGTACAGACCTGTAGGTATATAGGGGTAGTAACTTTAAAATTATTAAAAATATTTTTATTATATGATTTAACTAAAAATTTACGGTTTTCGCAATTTTTTCTTTATCTGTGCTATAAGACGTTGCTTCGTACCAAATTTCAAGATTCTGAGTTCACGGGAAGTACCCTGTAGGTTTTGATCCTTGCGAGTTTCGAAAAGTTGCGGAAATTTGCGGCATAAACGGCTGTATCTTTTGATTGCGTTGGCTTAGAAGTCTGATTTTTTCACAGCTCCAAGGGACAGTAGACTTGAGTATTTTATATAAATTTCAGCTTGATACCTCCACGCGTTCTTGAGAAAAATGGTCGTGACAGACAGACAGACAGACAGACGGACAACAAAGTGATCCTATAAGGGTTCCGTTTTTTCCTTTCGAGGTACGGAACCCTAAAAATGATCTGAATTAGCTAATTGTCACGTCTGACAGGCTCAATCCTGTTCAGTATCAAATTACAATTATACAGATAACAAATTACATAATTCGATAATTCGAATACGCTTCTTGATTAAAGATAAATCATGCTGTTGCTCTGCATAACTAAATTATAACCTCTAAGTTTTGCGCAGGAAAATGTGTTAATAATTAGGTACGGAGAATTGTGAGCCATTTTTAAAACGTTATAGGTTGTCATCTCTTGTATAAAACCTGTGTAAGCTGCTTTATGTTTAAATTGAATCTCATGCTGATGAGATTCAATTTAAACACCGGCGTTTTGGGGCAAATAACCTCTAACTATTGAGAAAGCAATCTTTCAAAAAGGCTTTCATTTTACTTTTAACATTTGCTTTCAATAAAAATTATTTTTGAAAAGGCGTATAATTCTAAGTAAATACAGCATTTAATAAAGCACTTACTACGCTAAAATAAGTTTGTTGTATAAAAATGCTCGTCAGAAAAGGGTCTGCTTGATTGAAAGTAATATTAAATTTTTTATATCATTAATTTAAAAACGGTTTAAAAATATTTCGGCTGTATGCCGAATGGGCCTAAATTCATTCCTAACCTGTCAAAACAATGACAAAATGGCAGACGAATCTGTCATTCTACTGTATTCAACATTTATTTCAATTAAATGTAACTCGGGGGGTATGAAATTGCAATTCGCGAATGGATAAGACGCTCATTTTCAATAATTCATTCACCCTCCTTGGTGCGCAATGTAATATAGTCTGCTGTAACACCTGTACATGGATAAAAGAGATTCTAGCTTCTCCGGCTACGCTAATTATTCCATTTATGGATCTGCGTTATTTATCCTAATTTCACAACTATTTCCCATAGCCATTCTTCTGCCTGATCTGCAACGGTTTCAACTTCTCCTGCTTTTCATCTTCGGACGCTACCCAACGACCGACTCAGCCTACTGCTTCACCATCTACTACTACTACTATGAAAGCCACCACGACTGCTGCTGGAGCCGCTGCTGAAGAGATGCCAGCAGAGAAGTAATATGACTTGACTGTCATGAAACAGGACACATTTTTCTCGTATAATTTAGATGATTTTACGTTAAATATATAGAAATATATATGTAATACGTCTTACATAATAAGTTTACTACATTACGGATAAATAGGCAGTTCTAGGAAATTAAGTAGGTGCCCAACCGATTTTCTTATTCTGCTCTCGATAGATGCTTGTTAGTAGTTGGGTATATAATTATATTTTTTGTAAATGGAAATAATGAAAGGTTTTTTGTAATAAATATATAAATGACCATGATTGTTATTAGTAGATCTAAAATTTATAATTTGCGTATGTAGTTGATTGCTGTAAGTAATTTACCAAAGTTTAACAAATTGTATAAAAAGAGTTCTTCAAATGTCGATAATAGTACATAGGCACTTTTACTGCTTGAAGATGTAGACTCTCTGAGAGGCTCTCCGAAACATGTAACACGTAGTGATTTCATATACATATATTGAAATTACACCGTAATATTTAATATTTTTAGTATGCCAAAGAAGAGTTTAAATTTAATTCTTCAATACTCTGTACCTAATTGAGAAATCATATCAAAAAGTACCAGTATTCAGGTCCAGCTACAATAGCTTGTTTGTGGATAATTTTACTCATATTGGCACGGATGTGCAAAATAACCCTTCAGTATGAATTTCCAAACATTAAACTTAAACTTTTACTACCACGCTATCCAACCTTTCAATTAAAAATCGTAGGGCACCCCACCTATAAAACTGTTTATAAGTTAGAACGTTTGTAGGTAAGCAATTAATAAACTACCTATCACAGAAATTACGTTATTTTCATTGCCCAATATTGATTTATATATTCGCCCGTAAAATCCGTTTATTGGAGCATCTAGCAAGTGTTATTGTTTCTGTAATATCGTGGTGTACGCGTATAAAATAAATTAAGGGACGCCGACGTCGCAATCTATGCCTTGATCTCAGTAGAAAGAAAACAGTAGTTCTTTTAACGCATTTATACTATGCCCAGTCAGATTCAACTCCGACAAACCTTTCATAAGTTTAGTAACACGGCACAAATCTGAAGAAGGACTCAATAATTGACTCTCAATTATACGTATGTTTGCTTTGTATGTTTACGAGTACCTAACATTAAATATATAGCTTTACAGTAAAGTTGGTGATTTACTTTAATATTTATTTCTACATGCAATTACCAGAGTCGTTTCTTCCCAAAAAAAATTAGTACCTATATGATGAAGGATTAGCGACTTGACAATAAATATTGTTAAGTCGCTAATCTTTCCATATTCAATGAATATGGAAACGGTCAATAGTAATTGTTAATGTTTGACAAGCTTGTTTGATAGTCTTGAGACCACTTAACCTCCATACTATATCCATCCATACCACCTACGTCTACACCCATATTTCGTTTCATTCATCTGTTTTTCACTGCAGTGTGAAATGTGTTTTTGTGTCTTTACATACACGTTGAAGCGATTTGGTATCTGTATTTACCTACTGTTTTATTTCCACTGTTGATACAACGCGCGTTAATACGCTGATATTGCAACGATTTTGTTCCCTATTATACTTGCGTAAGAGAATGTATGGTGGAATATGTAAGGGGGAACACGTGTCAAATAAAGCAAACGTTTATGTATGAGTAAGTGGTTAAGTAAAGATGTACCATCGGGTTCATAATTGCATACCCAATTTATGAATGAATTCATTGATGAGTTGGGTATGCAATTATGAACCCGATTGTACATAGATGTAACAGTTTACATGAAAAGGTACCAATTGGCCGAAGGCACTTATGTCATACGTTTTACAGATTCAAAATTGTATTTGAGCAATAAAATTACGCGTAACAGCCGACCACCAAATGGTACCTTTTGGCAGACTGTCACTTGTATATATATTTATGCTTCATTAAATAAAAACACAAGATAATAATAAAACTTATCCCTTTAAAAGATCTCTTACACTCCTCTTATACTCTAAATTAAATCTTGATGTAAGTACTAAAAATACTGATACTGTAGTACACGTATTAAAAAAAAACTTACAGTTACAGCCTTTTGCACAACATGTACCTAAAAATAAGTAATAAAGAAAAGAAGTTAAGAAAGTACTTAAATAACTTAATTATACAACCAAACTTATGTAACTTACCACAAATAGCCATAACTAATATGTTAATTAAAAATACATAAATCCTTCCAAATTTCGTGATAATTTAAGCAAACTATCAATAGTTTGAAAAGGTCGCAAAAGGATGCAAAATCATTAGCTTTTAGGACTTCTGGGTTTTTGTCGTTTTGCTGTCAATGTAGGAAATGTGCTGGAATAACGTGCCATGTTTTAATTAAAGTGCGGGCGCTTGCTGTCGAACTACGGACATAGTGACAGTCTTGATTATATTAATGGAACCATTTTAGGCGTAAACATGCCATAAAGTATTAGGCGATAGATTGTTAATAGTTACTAAACGCTAGAGTTTGTGCGAAACGAGAAGTGTCGGGGAAGTTTATATGGGAACTAATGAATTCTACGACACTTCTCTTTCCGCAGAGAGTCTTACCTGTATCTATACCCATCTATATGTTTTCCGTCGCTGGTAGCCTGTAGCCTAAGTTTTTTCAACCGTCTTCAAGATTTTGAAGGATGAGATTCTCAATTCGTCGGGGTCTTTGTTATTGCTTGTTTCTTTTTAACCGACTTCAATTTCATAGAAGGAGGAGGTTCTGTATTCGGTTTGGGCTTTTTTTTTATGTATGTTCACCGATTACTCCGAGACGCGTGGTCCGATTTGAATAATTCTTTTTTTGTTTGAAAGGGTCTACTTCCAAGGTGGTCCCATATTACTCTGGTGCTGTTCTGATGATGGGATCTATGAGGAATTGAGGGAACTCCTCAATTTTTAAAGGCATACGTATGGTGATTTGGGTGTTTTTTTAAGCAACTCAAGCATTTCCTCTCCAAAACCACTAATTTGATGGAGTGGACCTAATGTTGAAGACCACATATGATATGTGGAACTTTCCTTACATTGAGTACGTATCATGAACTTTTTCTTATATATCTTCACCGATTATTGCGAGATCCGTTGTTCGATTATGATAATTTTATAACCACTAAAAATGGAAAAATAAAAACTTTTTGCAAAAAAAAGATAAACCGACTTCAAAAAGGATAAAATAAACTATTATATTATTTAAATGCGTCACAAACTGATATGTTTGAAGTCGGTGCCAAGCCAAAAAGTTACAATACCGGCAAATCAGCTTCAAGTCTGAAAATCACATAACATTTCGATTCCTACTTATATTGCAAAGGTGAATGTGAATCTATCTGTTACATTTTCACGTCTAAACTACTAATCTAATTTTGATGAAAAGAGGTACCCATGTATTTATACTCTGATACACGTCTACTTTGTAAATAATCAGAAAAAGGCGGCAAATTAAAAAATATATATAAACACGTATTCCTTCCATAGAAAATTTAACCCCCCCACACACCCAGTCTGAGTATAGAAAGATCAATATTGCCATGGAATTCCTTTACACTTCGATATTACACCTTAGATGAAGTAGTAACAAACATCATAAGACGCGTGATTATATTTTCTCTCTATACTTGAATGAAAACCTACGTGCAGTCAATACCGTATTAGAATAGTTCTATAGTATGGAGAAGGCTAGGCATCAACATAAACGGCGAGTACATCACTCACCTTCGGTTTGCTGACGACATAGTAGTCTTGGCTGAGACCATGGAAGATTTGAGTACGATGCTCGATGACCTCAGTAAAGCCTCCGAGCGAGTTGGTCTAAACATGAACATGGATAAGACGAAGATCATGTCAAATACCCATGTAGCACCAACTCCCGTTACAATCGGAGACTTTACACTCGAAGTTGTGGACGATTATATATACTTAGGACATACTGTCCAGTTAGGTAGATCCAACTTCGAGAAAGAGGTCAATCGACGAATCCGACTCGGTTGGGCAGCGTTCCGGAAGCTACGGCACATCTTTTTGTCCAATATTCCGCAGTGTCTCAAGACGAAAGTCTTTGACCATTGTGTGCCAGTGATGACATATGGTACTGAAACGTGGTCGCTTACAATGGGAAAATAAGAAAGCTCAAAGTCACCCAAAGGGCAATGGAGAGGGCTATGGTTGGAGTCTCTCTGCGTGATCGCATCAGAAATGAGGCCATCCGCAGCAGAACCAAAGTAACCGATATAGCCCTCCGAATCGCTAAACTAAAGTGGCAGTGGGCGGGGCACATTGCTCGTAGAACCGATGGCCGTTGGGGCGGAAAGGTTCTGGAGTGGCGACCACGAACCGGAAGGCGCAGCGTGGGTAAACCCCCCGCAAGGTGGACTGATGACCTGGTGAAGGTCGCGGGAGACCGCTGGATGCGGGTGGCGCAGGACCGGTCATTGTGGCACTCTTTGGGGGAGGCCTATGTCCAGCAGTGGACGTATTTCGGCTGATATGATGATGATGATGATGATAGTATGAAGAACAATTCACTGAACACATACGCCTCGTTCGTATTAACTGTTTTGTGATTTTCAGACTTGAAGCTGATTTGCCGGTATTGTAACTTTTTGGCTTGGCACCGACTTCAAACATATCAGTTTGTAACGCATTTAAATAATATAATAGTTTATTTTATCCTTTTTGAAGTCGGTTTATCTTTTTTTTGCAAAAAGTTTTTTTATGTATGTTTACTGATTGTTTGAAGACGGTTGGGCCGATTTGGAAAGTAATTTTTTGTTGAAAGGGTATACTTGACAGTTGGTCCCATTGTCATCCGGAGAAATCGAGGGAATTCTTCAACTACTATAGGCACATCTATAGTGATTTGTGTATTATTTACGGGCATCCGCTCTTGGAAAGGTGGAGCCTAAGTGAAGTCTGTTCTTTCTTGTTTAAAATTATTACTTCTGTTGAAGTGTTTTTCCTTTTCCTTGTAGTTTTTCAATTTAAATTACGCCAGAATGTGCAGTAGCAGCCTGCTGTCTAAAATGGAATATAACGTATCTTGCTAAATGCTGATATCAAAATGAATATCAAAAATTGTAGCTTTAAAATATTCAGAAAAATCCAATAGCATGAGACAAAACCCGCATTCCTATTTCACATTTACTACTACGAGATCGGAAATAAATTCCCAATAGAGAGCGAGCTTGAATTATTTGTCGCAGAGCACGAATTTTTGTCGATTTGCTTGTACTTGTATATTTTTAAGAGTTTAGAAGTATATGGCGCGGACGGGGAGTTACAAATAATCCCAGTGGAGACGAGCACGGAATATTTATGTAGACACTTGTTTTATGTAACTTAAGCGATGTTTACAGCGACATTTTTGTCGGGTACAAAAGCTTGGTTAAAGCGAAGGATCGAGGAACGTAACTAGCGGTTGCTTTGCTTGCTCAACTCAGTCACTGCTGGGCCGCGATTCGAAAAATAAACACACACACTGGACAGACACAGATCCAGTAGCAAACAAGCATACGGGCCGTCTGATGGTAAACAGCTACCCTAGACTATGGGCGTTGACGACCCTTTAAAACCTGTTGCAAGGTTCAATTCTACTCAAGATAAATAACTTCATTTACTTAATATTAAAGACAATCCCCCTTATTCGTAAACGTCTCTCAGGCCTCAATTAGGCAATTTATGTTTTGTCCTTATCTGTCACTTTGACAGTAGCGTTTGTTAGAAAGAGACTAAACATAGGTAATACTATAAACAAATGCGGGAAAGGAAGCACGAATTTTTAATAGCTACGCACAAGAGATAAAACAACCTAACTTTAGAATGCATACCTATATTAAATGGATGTTATGGTACGAGTATGTTGCTCGTTGAAAGTGTCGTTATAAATATTTTATTAGTCATTCATGTGACGCTAGTTTGAGTCGCGACTGGAGGCAAATAAACCTAGATTCTGTTTTGATAGTAAAACAGTCCTTACGTACCTACGTTATAGCATCGTACATTATGTGACGTAAAAAATTAAACATACATATAACCATTGCTGTGCCGCAGAAAATTAACTACTGTGACACTCGATGTGTATTAATAATGAGAAACATCGTTCAAAATAAAATTTCAACTGTTTTTACTACAACAGTAAAAACCAATACTTTTTGTACAACATGTGGGAAAAAAGAAATATGGCGAGCGAGAGACTGTTAGAATAGAAGTCTGAGAATAATGCAGAGAGCTTATATGATTCGAGTTTGCAATATACTCAACCTCCGAATTACACGCCGAATTACATGTTTTCCATCACTCGTGCTCATAAACGATGTCATTCCACACAGGCGTACCTACTACTTACATAATGGTCGCTTGGTGGTAAATTGACTTTTCACTATGAATGAAGCCATAGAGTTTTACCGTGTCGTGGCACATCACGATAAAGTATAAAAAAGACCAAATAAATATTTAGAAGATCTTTTCATCTCATGAGGATTATAATTAACATAATGTAATTTACCAATTACCCATTTTACCACAACGCATACGTAGTGGCGGACATTTAATCTATCTATCTATACATACATATAATAAAGCTGAAGAGGGTCGAAAGTCTGTACATGGAAGATAATCGAAAAAAAGTTGGCTGGGGATACTTAGAATCGATAACAGAACACGTTCAAACAATTTTTAGAATTTTTGTCTGTTTATCTGTTTGTCTGTTTATTTGACCGCGCATCACGTGAAAACGGCTGAACGGATTTTGATGAAATTTTATATAGAGATAGTTTGAGTCCCGGGAAACGACAATAGATAGTTTTAATCCCGGAAATCAACCCTGGTGGGGGTGAAAAGGGGGTTGAAAGTTTGTATGGAGAATTTTTAACCGCTGAAACGATTTAGATAGAAATTAGTACGGAGATAACTTGAGTCCCGAGAAACGTCATAGGATAGTTTTGAAACCCTTGTGGGGGTGAAAAGGGGGTTGGAAGTTGGTATGAGGATTTTTTTTACCGCTGATTTAGATGAAATTTGGTATAGATATAGTATGGGTCTCGAGAAAGGACAAAGGATAGTTTCATCTTTAAAAAAGGGCGCCCTCCCCCATCTTCCTTTTGAACCGTAGGTCCAAAAAAATAGAAAAAAATAATGGAAGTGAAGCCTAAAAGTTACTTTCAATATAAACTATATTGAATAAAATCGGTTCAGCTGTTTTTGAGTTGTCAGTCAAAAACGGATAGTGAAAGGACGTAAGTGCCGTATAGTAAAGTGACGGAAGCGCCGCCAAATATCCCTTAATAAACGACCTTTTGAACAGATGTTTTTTAACAGGGCGGCAATTACGGAACCCCCACACTGAACATGGCCCGACATGCTCTTGGCCGGTTTTGTTTGCGTTGTTATACCAAGAAGTGACCCCTTAAAGGCTTGGCCAAACAGACGGCGTGGCGCAGCGCTGCGCGGCCGGCAGGACGCGGCGGCACGCTGCGCTGCGCTGGGTCACATTCAGTCGGATGTTAGGCAGGGCGGTGCGTAGTGCGAGCATAGCAATATATTGGGATTATATTATGGATATAGAAAAATAATTAATCTTGGCTTCGGAAGGAATGAGCGACGCTCCTGGCGCGCATGCTGTATCGGGCGCGAGTCACGCCCGCAAAGCGTAAATGAATTATTGACTTAATAGTACAACAATATTAAACGACACTAAATTAATTGCCACACATTGCACAGTGCATGTAAATACTCAGCCTCACGATTTTGATATATATTCTCCTTTTCTCTAACCTTACTTCTAAGGGTGGGTTGCACCATGCACAATTAACGGACTCATCAACGTTAAATATGGCGACGGAGCTGTCATCCCATAGAAAACTGTCAAACATTTCAAACAAGATTATTTTAACGATGACGTTGACGTTAACAGACGGTTTGGTGCAACCGGCCCTAAGTCTTCTAACTAATATTAGACCTAAATTCGTTGTTAGTATATCTATATACACGGTGCCCGTGAGCATTGCGAGAGATTTTAACCACGCATTTCTGAGGTCAAAAGAATGAAAAACATTATATGACTTTTGTTGTAAAACGCCAAAAAAAAATTTTTTTTTTTACTTTTTTTTTCACTTTTTTTGAATGCTGTTCTACATAAAAAGTAAATGTCATTAGAAAAAAGTAACGGAAAAAGTAAATTGCTACATTTTTTCTCGTAAAAACTAGTCCATGCAAAGTGTTTCTTAGGTCTTTGATATCAGTCAATAAGAGATGTCTAGACTATGCCCCATACCGGTGAGATCGCCATCAAAAAATCATTTTACACTGAGAAACAATTCAAAATGCAATTTTTTGTAAGTAGTATTTACTCTGAAACTATGGCGAATTTCGAAAAAGTTTAAAGGACATTTTGTTCTCTAAATATGATAATGAATACACTGTTAAAGTCTCTCGCAATGCTCACGGGCACCGTGTATATAAATGCCTTTGTCCTGACTGACTGACTGACTGACTGATCCACGCAGAGCCAAAACTACTGAAGCTAGAAATTTGAAAATTTCAGGTCTGGTTACATTTGTAATTTCTACACGTAATAAAAAGCGATTTTGAAAAATTCATCCCCTAAGGGGGTAAAAAGGGGGTCGAAAGTTTGTATGGGTGGGGTTTAAAATTTAAAGTTAGACATTTAAAACTTTGTAAGGTTACTGATAATGAAAAAATAATAAAAGTTATTTCTGCGTTTTGTGAAATTCAACCTCTAACGGGGTAAAAAAGGGGTTGAAAGTTTGTATGGAGATTACTATTTTTTTGTGACAGACTTGAAATTTCGTTTGCAGGCTACTAACTTAAAAGCAAAGAAACTGATTTCAGCGTTTTTCAAAATTCCACCCGAGAGGAGTTGAAACGGGGTTGAAAAGTTTGTATTAAAGCGAGGCCGTAACAATTGAAGCTAGAAAGTTGTAATTTGCAGATCGGATTACATTTATAACGTGTACAAATAATAAGAAGCAATTTTGAAAAATTCAACCCATAAGGGGGTAAAAAGGGAGTTAAAAGTTTGTATGTGTAGGATTTTAAATTTTAAGTTAGAGACTTGAAACTTATAAAAATATAAAAGTGATTTCAGCGTTTTGGATAATTCCAAAACAAATTGAGGGGGTTAAATAGGGGTGCAAAATTTGTATGCGGAAAACTTCTTTCTTTGAGATAGAAACTTACAACTTTGTAGGAATATTGCTTATTAGAATACACAAAAAGTACTTTCAGCGTTTAGGATCATTTCACTCCTGAGGGGGTTAAAAAGGGGTGCAAAGTTTGTATAGGGGAAATTAATTTTTTTGAGCTAGAAACTTTTAACTTTGTAGGAAGATTACTTATTAAAATACAATAAAAGTACTTTCAGCGTTTAGGATCATTTCACCCCTGAGGGGATTAAAAAGGGGTGCAAAGTTTGTATAGGAGAAATTTTTTTTTGAGCTAGAAACTTTTAACTTTGTAGGAAGATTACTTATTAAAATACAATTAAAGTACTTTTAGCGTTTTGGATAATATCACCTAGAGGGGGTTAGAAAGGGGTTCAAAGTTTGTACGGGGAAAATTTATTTTTTTGAGCTAGAGACTTTTAACTTTGTGGGAAGATAACTTATTAAAATACAATAAAAGTCCTCTCAGCGTTATGGAAAATTCTACCCCTGAGGGGGTTAAATAGGGGTGCGAAGGTGCTATCATACGCGGAAGAAGTCGCGGGGCGGAAAGCTAGTTCGTTAATAAGTTGTTAGGTTGTGATATGAAGTATGGCTTTTTATATGTATATTTCTTACCCAGGCGCGGTCCGTTGGGGTGGAGGGCGGGGGGGTTGCATGGGACATGACCCCCTCCCCCCAAATCGAACACGTTACATAGAAAAATTCATTACTGACCCTCTCAAAAAATCATTTCTGCATTAGTGACTCCCCAATTTCATAGTTTCCCCCCCCCCCCCTAAATTTTTCAACCGCGCCTGTTCTTACCTTTTCATTCTTTGACTGATTTGTCTGGATCATCGTTTTGGATGATGTTTGCCATGGACATGATATGAATAGGTACAGTCAAGGACGTATAAACACAAAAGTGGTACTGTACCGTCCGATATACACCTACTAATATTCTATTTCGTTTAAATCATGTCAAAAATTTTAATAAGGATGAAAAACTATTGATTTTGGAGAGTAGTTTTATTTAGTGGTAATTAGAGATGGGTAGGGGTGAGTAAGTACTGAGTATTTACTCAGTATTTATCCAAAGCACCCCGTAAATACTCGTATTTACTCATTTCGGCGGGTAAAAACTATTCATCATCATCATCATCATATCAGCCGAAAGACGTCCACTGCTGAACATAGGCCTCCCCCAAAGAGTGCCACAATGACCGGTCCTGCGCCACCCGCATCCAGCGGACTCCCGCGACCTTTACCAGGTCATCAGTCCACCTTGTGGGGGGTCCACCTTTCCGCCCCAACGGCAATCGGTTCTACGTGCAATATGCCCCGCCCATTGCCACTTCAGTTTAGCAATTCGGAGGGCTACATCGGTTAATTTGGTTCTGCTGCGGATGACCTCATTTCTGATGCGATCACGTAGAGAGACTTCAAGCATAGCCCTCTCCATTCCCCTTTGGGTGACTTTGAGCCTTCTTATGAGGCCCATAGTGAGCGACCACGTTTCAGTGTCATATGTCATCACTGGCAACACACACTGGTCAAAGACTTTCGTCTTGAGACACTGCGGAATATTGGACAAAAAGATGTGCCGTAGCTTCCCGAACGCTGCCCAACCGAGTCGGATTCGTCGATTAACCTCTTTCTCGAAGTTGGATCTACCTAACTGGACAGTCTGTCCTAGGTATAAATAATCGTCCACAACTTCGAGTGTAAAGTCTCCGATTGTAACGGGAGTTGGTGCTACATGGGCATTTGACATGATTTTCGTCTTATCCATGTTCATCTTTAGACCAACTCGCTCGGAGGCTTTACTGAGGACATCGAGCATTGTACTCAAATCCTCCGTGGTCTCAGCCAATACTACTATATCGTCAGCAAACCGAAGGTGAGTGATGTACTCGCCATTTATGTTGATGCCTAGCCTTCTCCAGTCCAGAGTCTTGAAAACATCCTCCAGTGCAGCGGTAAACAGTTTAGGAGAAATAACTTCTCCTTGCCTGACTCCCCGCTGCAACGGAATAGGCTTCGAGTTCTGGTCCTGGAGTCGGACTGACATAGTGGCGTTCTCGTACAAACACTTCAGCACTTCGATATAGCGATAGTCTACTTGGCACCTTTGGAGAGATTGTAGTACAGCCCAGGTTTCGATCGAATCGAAGGCTTTCTCGTAGTCCACGAACGCTAAGCAGAGGGGCAGGTTATACTCCTCAGTCTTCTGTATAACCTGACGGAGCGTATGGATGTGGTCTACGGTACAAAAGCCTCTTCGGAAACCGGCTTGTTCGGGAGGCTGAAAGTCATCTAGCCTGCGTGCGAGACGGTTCGTAATGACTCTTGAAAACAGCTTATAGACATGACTCAGAAGTGAAATGGGTCGGTAGTTCTTCAGTAATGCGTTATCACCCTTTTTGAAGAACAGTACCACCACACCTCTGTTCCATGCCTTAGGCGTTCTCCCTTCCAGTAAAACGGAGTCGAACAACTTCTGAAGGGCCATAAGGACCGGTTTACCACCCGCCTTCAGAAGTTCGGCTGTAATTCCGTCTTCACCAGGTGCCTTGTTGTTTTTGAGCTGTTTAAGAGCCATTCTAATCTCGTACAGGCTGATGTCCGGGATATCTTCGGTATAGTGTCGGTTCAGTCTAGCTCTAGGGTCTTCCGCCAGACTAACTTCAGGTCTCCTAGTAGATGTGTATAGCTGTCCATAAAAGCCCTCTATCTCACCCAGAAGCTCGGGTCCAGAGGAAACGATTCTACCATCCTCAGTTTTTAATTTGGCGAGCTGGCTCTACCCAATAGACAGATCTCTTGCGAAAACTTTAGAACCCTTATTCTGCTTGATGGCCTCTTCAATACGATGTGTATTGAATTGGCGCAAATCACGGGTAAGGGACTTCGAGATCCGTTTATTGAGCTGCCGGTATAGTGACGCATCGGGTGAAGATTGTAGAACCATTTCTCCCCTTTCCTCGATGAGTCACTGCGTGGAGTCAGAAAGCCTTTTGGTTCTGTTGCTACTAAAAACTATTACTAATAAAATATATAAAAAAAATGAGATTAAAGCACTAAATTGTTTTGTATTGAATATTTCTAGCGTGTATAAATAATATTTTTGTTATAAGAAGCTATTAGGAACTTTGTTTTTGGAAAAAAAGGTAATTATCAGTGAGAATAAATTTGGAATTTAGGGAATGTAGGAATGTAGTCGTGATAAAAACATTGTCAGTTATTTTGTTTCAAATACGAAGGTATTTACTTTGAAAACATGGGACTTAAGTCGTTTCTGTATTCTAGATAAGTGCATTTCGCAAGCCGATTCGAATATTATACAGATGTTAACAAGTTGTTTACAAAAAAAAAACTGCCACGAAAATACTTCACAATATTATAGGCATTATAGCTCTTATCAGATAGCGCGACGATTGTTAGCTAGTGCTAATGAACAAAGAATATAGAAATAATGACCATAAAGGGTCAAACTGCGAACAAACGACCACCTTGTTTGCGGCGTGGACTTAAACTGCATTCTCTATTATATTTGTCTACTTCTTATCTCAAAAGTATGCACAGTTTTAACATTAATAAACATCGTTTTCATAAGGGAAATATAGTGTCGCAGAGTGAACAAAAGATGGCTCGGCTCGCTGAATGTGCTTTAAATCCTTATCTTGCAAAATGCGCGTTTCGCTTCCCTTATTTTGATTGGGTGATTAGCCGACACTAACAAGTGTAGTACGACTAGTATCCAATGAAAATACAGTTACACACGCTGGCGCGCCTGGCGCGTTTGGCACGCTCAGTTGCTGTTTGCCAGTCAACCTGTTCGGAGGACTACCTACTTGCTCATTTTACGTAAAGTGCCTCGCGTGATTTTCCTTCGACCCTTGCTTTGTATATGGACTTTGATGGTGTTTTCTTTGTGATTAAAGTTAACGTTTCTGGACTTTTGATTTTGGTTAGTGAATATCTTTAGATAGTGGATATTTTTGGTAGCGTTCCAGTCTCACGCTAAAATGTGTGGCTCTGAGGACCGCGACAGAAATCACATGCTCGCTATTGGATTACAGCACGGTTAGCACAAGAGTGAAGCGATACTATCTCGCGCGCGAGATAGACTACCCGTCTCTTTTTAAATGATACAGTCAGAAAAAGATGGATAGACTATCTCGCGCGCAAGATACTGTCGCGTCACACTTGTGCTAACCGTGCTGGGATATCCAAGTTGTCGGTACATCGATCGTGTGGAGCTAGGTATCGCCATTAGCAAACCTGACCCCGTTCAAAGCAAAGGTGAGTGTTTACGTGGCTCAAAAACGGCTCAACCGATCATGTTGAAAGTAATTTTATTTTAAAGTATTTTCTAGTCCCTATTCATCCGATAAGTTTTCATATTTTTGTACTTTGGTTTAAATGTTATAGAGCGGTAAACATAATTTTAGTCTTCAGAAATGTTTTTTTTTCTGCAAAAATATATTCAATATATAAAAAAATATATTTAGTATCATCCAAGTTATTTTAATGCCTTATTTAATGATGTAGACACGTTGATGGTTTCTGATTTTTGGTGTGACAATTAGTTACATGTATGACTAGGGTTACACGATCAGTTTGGCGTCAGTTCAGTCCATCATTCTGGATGGATGGACTGACGAATATTTTCTATTTGTATTGAATTTTCATCAGTCCGGATCATTCTCTTATCATTCTTGACCAGAATGATGGACTGAACTGACGCCAAACTGATCGTGTAACCCTAGTCTATGGAGTGCCCCTCTTAAAAAAATGTTTTTCGCGACTTTGACTAGTTAATTCAGTAGCGGGTTACAAAATACACCTAAATTTCAAAATTTCATATCCCTTGCAGCACTCTAAATAGTTAATACCCACCAATTTTGGTATAAACGAGTAAATACGGGTATATTGAGTAAATACTGAGTATTTACCCGGTATTTACCCTTGAGTATTTACTCACTACCCATCTCTAGTGGTAATTGTAAAATATTGTATCTGGACTACTGTCCTCTAGCGCAGGGGTCGGCAAACCGCGGCTCGCGAGGCGCATGTGGCTCTTTAAAGGGTCAGTTGTGGCTCTTGAAACTCCCCTAAATAAAAATAAAAAACAAATATTATAGTGAAAAACAGAAAACTGCGGCTCTATAAGCTTCCAAAAATTCCATATTTTCCGCCATAAGGCTCTTCTTTGTCAAAAAAGTTTGCCGACCCCTGCTCTAGCGTATCCATCTGTCAACTTTACTTCAAGACCTTCAAGTTCCGCCTCTAGGGGGAGGGAGAGAAATTAGGGGTGAATTAGCCGCTTACTGACAAAGACCGAATTCCACGCGGGCGGAGCCGCGGGCACAGCTAGTATTAAATAATCTTGTTCAAAAACCTATCAATAATCCTAATGGCATTAATGGTATTAGACATTTAATATTTTTTAGTTTCATGACATGACACATTATACGGAGAGCTAGCCACGTCAGATATCAGATAACACAATAATGAGAGCGACGAAACCCTTCTCGTTAGTTTGCTATACTATGCTTATTTCTAGATCCAGACATCTGGCAGCTGTAAAGTGGTAGAGGTCAAATAATGCAAACCACTTTAAGAATTACAAATCCTAGAAAATTGTATAAATAATTAGATTATATCATTTCCAAAACTTTCTGATGGGGGAAAGCAGTCCAAAACGATGTATAATGTAATTCATAGTTTGTCAGTTGTGTTTCTGTTTCCGAAATAATACGCAATGTTTTTGGTTCTAATGTTAAAATATAGACCTCGTCCATCAATAAGATAACTTCGGCAGTTTTTACCTGTTTTGGCATTACTTTTTCCAACTGAATAATTTTGCTAGTTTGTCACTCTGACCTCCACTCATTAAAAGCTGCCGGATGCCCGGGTCTAGCAATAAGTACAGTACCTATTGCAATCTTAATAGACGGGTTTTGTTGCTCTCATTATTGTGTCATATCTGACGTTTCCAGCTCTTAGTCCATATTGGGAGAGTTCATAAAATATTTTTACCTCCGATAGTGATTGCGATCGACATGATATCAAAGCCAAGGCTACCCTGTGACGCAGAAAAACGGAAGCTTCTATTTATTGTCTCGCGATTTTAGCTTCGCTTTTAAAACAAAAGCTCTTTAGAAATGACGCAACGGAATCTGACTTTCTTTTATTTCCGACACAATTGAAGACAGTTTGGAGGTCATCCAAATCTGTGCAGTTATATCGTGATAATTTGCTTCTGTACTGTAATATTTTATTTTGTATAAGACAACCGAAAATCGTTATAATATACATGACATTTAAATTGTTACAAATGGTGTCTTAAGACTAGCAAAAAATATAATAAGCGAGCTGTCGATGTCGTCACTTAAATAATTTTTGTCCCTGCATATTTTATAGTTTGGAAAAGTGGAATTATAAAATTTTTACTGTAACTAATTTATAGTGTGACGAGTCAGGCTTTTGACATGCGAACTTTAAAAATCTATACTTGATTTCTTATGACTAATAAGGCAGAAATAGTGTACTCATGGTTGTGGTCATTCCGAACTAGGCGTGAATATGTACCACACAAGTGACGACGTTAAAGTTATCTAAGTTATTGATTTGCGATAAAAAAAACTCACTAAACAAGTGAGAACACCAGTATATATTAAGAAGGTACGAGAGAGGAGCACTGTGAGTATAGGTAATATCAAAACAAGTTGTAATTTGTAAATACCGAATGCCGCTCCTATTCTCACATTCGCTTACCTGAATCTCTCCTGTCATTCATTAAAATAAAACCGGCCTAATAGGAAAATGTTTGAAAACCTCTATAAAAAGGGTCGCCTTGGGTCAGCACAATGTAATGAAAATCAGGTTTAGGCACTATTTACTTTAATTATCAGTATTTATACAGGTTGATCGGACCTAGTGGCGGCGGCCGGATCTGTTGGGCCTTCCAGGGGGCTGAAACAAAGTGAATAAATTCTTTCTTTATTGTTAACAATAAAGTACCTAATTATAAATAACTTACGTAACAACAAATTAGATGAACAACCGCCGCCGCTCCCGACGCAAAGGTGACATTGATAATCATTTCAACTGAAATATTTTTAATGAACTGTTCTACTCGTTTCCCAGCGGGCTACAGTATGAGGTTCTTCAAAAAAGGAGTGTATAGGTTCTTAAAGGGTAGGCAACGCGCATGCGAATCCTCTGGGGTTGCAGGCGTCCATAGGCTACGGTAACTGCTTACCATCAGGCGGGCCGTATGCTTGTTTGCCACCGTCGTGGTATAAAAAATCGTGTCTAAACTCAAAAAACCGTATAACTTGTTGAGGTCTTCCCGCTTTGCGTTATCTGCGCAGTCTCTACTATTTATACATATATTTATTGTACGAGTGATCTCATCATTCGACTAATTAAGAAATGTTGGTAACACACCTATTTAGGTAAGTGTTATTTTATGTACTTAAGTTGACTGCGTCATGACTCGCCACGACCTCCCTAACAATTACGAACGTGAACCCTAATGAAGGTTCTTATCACTATTCCTAAGGGTTATATGGTCATACGGGTGAGTGCTTCATTATTAGAAGTCATTTTTAAACTATTTAAGTTGCAGTCATTCCTAAAACCTCAATGCTTCGGGTGAGACTCGATCTAGTGACTTTCGGGATACCAGCCTCCGCTCTACTAAGGTACCAAGCTTTACCTAGCTGCCAAGACACCAGGGGCCGTATTCTAACTTTAAAACACGTATCGACTTCGACTTCGACACGATCCAACTTCAATACAACTCCAATGCATTGACAACGCAATACAGCTCCGGCATAAACATCTGAATCAGAAATATTAGAATTTTCTTGAGAAATATTCCAACGCAACTCCAATACAACTTCAATATTGGTTGATTGTTTGTTGTGTGTTGGAGTTATGTTGTGTTCTTATTGTATTGTTAATCTAAATATATAAAAGAAGAAACTGACTGACTGACTGACTGACATATCAACGCACAGCCCAAACCACTGGTTCTAGAGATTCCAAATTTGGCACGTAGGTTCCTTATAAGGTCTAGGGCTGCACTGAGAAAGGATTTTTCAAAATTCACCCTCTAAGGGGGTAAAATGGGGGTCCAAAGTTTGTATGGCGAATCAAGATTTGTTAGACTATCTTATTCGAAACTTCACAGCAGTATTCCTAACGATAAATGAGTAAACTCGTGTTTCAGGTTTTTTGAAAATTCAACCCCTAAAAGGGACAAATGTGGTCACAAAGTCTGAAAATCAATATGGGTATCGTATCCTTTTTGAGTACTTATAGTACGCGGGCGAAGCCGCGGGAAAAGGCTAGTGTATTATAAAATTAGAATCCGGCACCTGGTTGCGCGGTATTCTCACTAGGTACTGTGTCATATTCTAATTCTAAAATACATTAAAAACGCAATCTATCTTAAACATACGCTTAACCAATATTGAAGTTGTATTGTACAACTACAATACAACTTCAATATTGGTTAACCGTTTCATTTGCTTGAAAATTTTTCCGATGCAACCATCGGAATAATTTTCAAGAAAATTCTGACATTTATGATTCAGACGTATAGGCGCTAGCTGCATTGCGTAGTTAATGCATTGGAGTTGTATTGAAGTTGGATCGTGTCTATACGTGTTTTAAAGTTAGAATACGGCCCACTTAACTATCTCTTTTCCACGCTAAGAAGGCGTTTAGGCTAGAGGAGCATAGCTCAGAGCCAATATTTTTCCGTTCTTTCTTTTATAATATTATACATTGAAATTATACCTACACATAAACATGTATACCTTTTAACATACCTAGACGTAATTAAATCTCTAGTAACATTATAAATGTAAAAATAAATCTGTATTTATGTCTTTTACTCGAAACGTTACCGGTGAACAAGTAAGTAATGTATGAGTATGAAGATAGTAAGAGTTCCAGGCAAGGACATAGTCGTCAATTTTATCACGGAAATCATTCCTTTAATTGTGAAAAAAGGAAATGAATTTGATGTGTCTAATCGAATGTTTGCCAATACATTTTGTTTAGGTTTAGGTGCGTACAAAGTCGCGGGCAGATGCCAGTACTAAGTTAGAATTCATATTTGAGTTAAAAAAAAAAGTATTGAATGAAGTAATTTGACTGCTCCTGGCATCCAAACCGGTTGTCAAATTCAAATGTATGCAAAATGCTGTTATAATATAATATAATAATACCACTGAATTAGTAATTCTACTTTAGTTAGTATTTTGACAAGACTCAAAATGTTATCGTTACGAGGGTTGCTACTTATATATCCGGAAACAAAAAAACAAACAAACGTACACGGCTGAAAATGGTTTTATTCTTTTTCAAAGTATTCCCCTTGATGATCTATGCACTTTTGCATTCGCGTGAACCAATTTTTAAAACACTTCTGCCACTCCGCCTGAGGTACCTCCATAACGTGTTGTTTGAATGCGTCGACAGCATCTTCAGCGGTCGAAAATCGTTGACCGCGTAATTTATTCTTTATATTTGGAAATAAATAAAAATCGTTGGGTGCCAAGTCAGGGCTGTACGGCGGATGACCCGTTAATTCCACATTTTGACCCTCCAAAAATAGAGTTGTTTCGCGTGACGTATGACAGCTGGCATTGTCATGATGAAGAATGATTCTTCGTCGCTGGTTAGTTTTACGAATTTGTTCAAATACTTCCGGTAAGCAAATGGTCGTGTACCACTCTGAATTAACCGTTCTACGGTTTTCTAGTGGCACTGTAGCTACATGGCCATTAATACCGAAGAAGCAGGCCACCATTTGTTTCAATGTACTTTTTGCACGAGTAACTTTCGTAGGGTTCGGCTCATTTTGAAACACCCATACCGTTGATTGTTGCTTCGTTTCGGGATCGTATGCATAGATCCAGGATTCGTCACCTGTATAGATGTTATAAACGGCTTTTGAGTCACCACGGTTATATTTTTTTAACATTTTATTGCACCATTCGACCCGAGCATCTTTTTGCTCTTTTGTTAAGTTGTGGGGTATCCAACGCGAACAAATTTTTTTTACAGCCAAATAATTATGTAATATGCTATTAATGCTGGTCATAGAAATACCCAGAGTCGCCTCTATCTCGCGGTACGTAACATGTCGGTCGTCCATTATAAGTTTTCGCACAGCCTCGATATTTTGTTGTACAACGACCGATTTCGGGCGACCTGCCTTAACTTCGTCCGTAAGCATACTACGTCCACGATTGAACTCACTAAACCAGTGATACACAGTAGTTTTAGAAGGGGCTTCATCACCAAAAGTTGAAGTTAGTTGATCTATGCACTGTTGTTGCGTTAAACCACGCCGAAAATCATAATAAATCATAGCACGAATATTTTCACGAGTGAGTTCCATTCTTGCTGCGAGATGACATTTAAAACCCGGCAAAAACAAAACACGAGCGTTAATAAGAAAGAAAAAATATACCGGTCAGTACTTAAAAAAGTTCAAATTTTACCATGGAGGTCAAATATGCTATTTAAGAAGATTGTAATCCCGGTTTCCGGATATATAAATAGCAGCCCTCGTATTTAGTTAAGAGTTGGAGCTTGAATCTGTAAACGACCCCTATGAAATTTGCTATCACATTTAGTCAAAGCAATTATTCCAGTTCAACTGAGATCCAAATTCGGTCGCTCAGCCACTTGCGGTGTAACTCAGTTTCACAAAGTGCACTCAAGTCGAGACTGATAGCGAGTTTCTGAACGTACTATCGTTTATGTGGATAATGTACTTTCTCTTCACGAGTATCGAGAAGGGCAGATTATCGAAAATATATATTTTACTTTTTATTTAAGGCCTATACCAGGTGTAACATAAATGCTGATAATCCGTTTAAGGGAATAATAGGTATCTTATTATTATTATGAAAAAGTAGGAAAAACATTTTTCACGCGAAAAAAAATTTGGTTTTGTATGGAGGCTCGCCCGGCTGGGATGACGTTCCCACACAAAAAAAATGTTTTTCATGTTCAAAACATTTTCTTCTATTTTTTCTTAGTTGCAATACGACAAAAATTATGGTCATAAATGGATTACCAGTAGTTTAGTTACATCCTGTATAACAAGAGAAAAAATCAGTGTTTATTATTACACTACGAGTATATTTGTTATTTCTGCCGTAAAGCGTCTCCCGTGAATGCAAAAGACGATGATTCGAATCCAACCTTGGGCACTGGAGGCCTAGGTCATATTTTGCTCTTCTGTACACTCTGAACAGTCACCGGCAATAGTATCTTCCTACATGAAGGCCGCAAAAATATGTGACGCGCTCTTATTTGTAGGGCCATAGGAACGTAAGACTCAAAATGTTATCGTTATTTAGTTAAGAGTTGGAGCTTGAATCTGTAAACGACCCCTATGAAATTTGCTATCACATTTAGTCAAAGCAATTATTCCAGTTCAACTGAGATCCAAATTCGGTCGCTCAGCTACTTGCGGTGTAACTCAGTTTCGCAAAGTGCACTCAAGTCGAGACTGATAGCGAGTTTCTGAACGTACTATCGTTTATGTGGATAATGTACTTTCTCTTCACGAGTATCGAGAAGGGCAGATTATCGAAAATATATATTTTACTTTTTATTTAAGGCCTATACCAGGTGTAACATAAATGCTGATAATCCGTTTAAGGGAATAATAGGTATCTTATTATTATTATGAAAAAGTAGGAAAAACATTTTTCACGCGAAAAAAAATTTGGTTTTGTATGGAGGCTCGCCCGGCTGGGATGACGTTCCCACACAAAAAAAATGTTTTTCATGTTCAAAACATTTTTCTTCTATTTTTTCTTAGTCACAATACGACACCTATTAACCCATCATACTCTTAAAGGGATTATCAGTATTTTTTCTTCATCCTGTACAACAAGAGAAAAAAAAACAATATTTTTATTATTACACTATATTTGTTATTTCTGCCGTAAAGCGTCTCCCGTGAATGCAAAAGACGATGATTCGAATCCAACCTTGGGCACTGGAGGCCTAGGTCATATTTTGCTCTTCTGTACACTCTGAACAGTCACCGGCAATAGTATCTTCCTACACGAAGGCCGCAAAAATATGTGACGCACACTTATTTGTAGGGCCATAGGAACGTGTCACATATTTTTGCAGCCTTCATACTAGGTAGGAAGATACTATTACCGGTGACTGTACATCCATCCATCTTGTCACTTAATTCTATGCGATAAATTTCGGTGCAAAGCTCCGCGATATTCATTGTCTACTAAGATGACACTAACTGTGAGTAAATCATTTGTGTCGCGATAATGTATGTCCCTACCATAGACGTATAAAATAAGAAGACGTAACGCCGTGAAGACAAAACTGTGATTTCATAATAAGCCGATTTCTTCGTGTTTACGCGCGACACGCACACATCTACAACTCGTGGACGAGCGGTGATTGGTTCAAACGTCAAAAGTGAGTGTGTGTGCACGAGATCGCGGCTCATTATGGAATCACAGTTTTATCTACCCGGGATTACGTCTTCTTAATTTATACGTCTATGGTCCCTACCTAATGTTTATTCAAGAGCAATGAAATAACTTAAGTTTGTAAAGAATTTTTCATATTTCGACCCGTTTTCATTGTCCCACAATTTACACTGTGTTAATATGTGACGCGCTCTTATTTGTAGGGCCATAGGAACGTATCACATATTTTTGCGGCCTTCGTGTAGGAAGATACTATTGCCGGTGACTGTTCAGAGTGTACAGAAGAGCAAAATATGACCTAGGCCTCCAGTGCCCAAGGTTGGATTCGAATCATCGTCTTTTGCATTCACGGGAGACGCTTTACGGCAGAAATAACAAATATACTCGTAGTGTAATAATAAACACTGATTTTTTCTCTTGTTATACAGGATGTAACTAAACTACTGGTAATCCATTTATGAGCATAATAGTTGTCGTATTGCAACTAAGAAAAAATAGAAGAAAAATGTTTTGAACATGAAAAACATTTTTTTTGTGTGGGAACGTCATCCCAGCCGGGCGAGCCTCCATACAAAACCAAATTTTTTTTCGCGTGAAAAATGTTTTTCCTACTTTTTCATAATAATAATAAGATACCTATTATTCCCTTAAACGGATTATCAGCATTTATGTTACACCTGGTATAGGCCTTAAATAAAAAGTAAAATATATATTTTCGATAATCTGCCCTTCTCGATACTCGTGAAGAGAAAGTACATTATCCACATAAACGATAGTACGTTCATAAACTCGCTATCAGTCTCGACTTGAGTGCACTTTGCGAAACTGAGTTACACCGCAAGTGGCTGAGCGACCGAATTTGGATCTCAGTTGAACTGGAATAATTGCTTTGACTAAATGTGATAGCAAATTTCATAGGGGTCGTTTACAGATTCAAGCTCCAACTCTTAACTAAATAACGATAACATTTTGAGTCTTGTTAAAATACTAACTAAAGTAGAATTACTAATTCAGTGGTATTATTATATTATATTATAACAGCATTTTGCATACATTTGAATTTGACAACCGGTTTGGATGCCAGGAGCAGTCAAATTACTTCATTCAATACTTTTTTTTTTAACTCAAATATGAATTCTAACTTAGTACTGGCATCTGCCCGCGACTTTGTACGCACCTAAACCTAAACAAAATGTATTGGCAAACATTCGATTAGACACATCAAATTCATTTCCTTTTTTCACAATTAAAGGAATGATTTCCGTGATAAAATTGACGACTATGTCCTTGCCTGGAACTCTTACTATCTTCATACTCATACATTACTTACTTGTTCACCGGTAACGTTTCGAGTAAAATACATAAATACAGAGTTATTTTTACATTTATAATGTTACTAGAGATTTAATTACGTCTAGGTATGTTAAAAGGTATACATGTTTATGTGTAGGTATAATTTCAATGTATAATATTATAAAAGAAAGAACGGAAAAATATTGGCTCTGAGCTATGCTCCTCTAGCCTAAACGCCTTCTTAGCGTGGAAAAGAGATAGTTAAGTGGGCCGTATTCTAACTTTAAAACACGTATAGACACGATCCAACTTCAATACAACTCCAATGCATTAACTACGCAATGCAGCTAGCGCCTATACGTCTGAATCATAAATGTCAGAATTTTCTTGAAAATTATTCCGATGGTTGCATCGGAAAAATTTTCAAGCAAATGAAACGGTTAATCAATATTGAAGTTGTATTGTAGTTGTACAATACAACTTCAATATTGGTTAAGCGTATGTTTAAGATAGATTGCGTTTTTAATGTATTTTAGAATTAGAATATGGCACAGTACCTAGTGAGAATACCGCGCAACCAGGTGCCGGATTCTAATTTTATAATACACTAGCCTTTTCCCGCGGCTTCGCCCGCGTACTATGAGTACTCAAAAAGGATACGATACCCATATTGATTTTCAGACTTTGTGACCACATTTGTCCCTTTTAGGGGTTGAATTTTCAAAAAACCTGAAACACGTGTTTACTCATTTATCGTTAGGAATACTACTTTAGTTAGTATTTTGACAAGACTCAAAATGTTATCGTTATTTAGTTAAGAGTTGGAGCTTGAATCTGTAAACGACCCCTATGAAATTTGCTATCACATTTAGTCAAAGCAATTATTCCAGTTCAACTGAGATTCAAATTCGGTCGCTCAGCTACTTGCGGTGTAACTCAGTTTCGCAAAGTGCACTCAAGTCGAGACTGATAGCGAGTTTCTGAACGTACTATCGTTTATGTGGATAATGTACTTTCTCTTCACGAGTATCGAGAAGGGCAGATTATCGAAAATATATATTTTACTTTTTATTTAAGGCCTATACCAGGTGTAACATAAATGCTGATAATCCGTTTAAGGGAATAATAGGTATCTTATTATTATTATGAAAAAGTAGGAAAAACATTTTTCACGCGAAAAAAAATTTGGTTTTGTATGGAGGCTCGCCCGGCTGGGATGACGTTCCCACACAAAAAAAATGTTTTTCATGTTCAAAACATTTTTCTTCTATTTTTTCTTAGTCACAATACGACACCTATTAACCCATCATACTCTTAAAGGGATTATCAGTATTTTTTCTTCATCCTGTACAACAAGAGAAAAAAAAACAATATTTTTATTATTACACTATATTTGTTATTTCTGCCGTAAAGCGTCTCCCGTGAATGCAAAAGACGATGATTCGAATCCAACCTTGGGCACTGGAGGCCTAGGTCATATTTTGCTCTTCTGTACACTCTGAACAGTCACCGGCAATAGTATCTTCCTACACGAAGGCCGCAAAAATATGTGACGCACACTTATTTGTAGGGCCATAGGAACGTGTCACATATTTTTGCAGCCTTCATACTAGGTAGGAAGATACTATTACCGGTGACTGTACATCCATCCATCTTGTCACTTAATTCTATGCGATAAATTTCGGTGCAAAGCTCCGCGATATTCATTGTCTACTAAGATGACACTAACTGTGAGTAAATCATTTGTGTCGCGATAATGTATGTCCCTACCATAGACGTATAAAATAAGAAGACGTAACGCCGTGAAGACAAAACTGTGATTTCATAATAAGCCGATTTCTTCGTGTTTACGCGCGACACGCACACATCTACAACTCGTGGACGAGCGGTGATTGGTTCAAACGTCAAAAGTGAGTGTGTGTGCACGAGATCGCGGCTCATTATGGAATCACAGTTTTATCTTCCCGGGATTACGTCTTCTTAATTTATACGTCTATGGTCCCTACCTAATGTTTATTCAAGAGCAATGAAATAACTTAAGTTTGTAAAGAATTTTTCATATTTCGACCCGTTTTCATTGTCCCACAATTTACACTGTAGGGTAAGTGCGTAATACATCTATGACAGCTTTTTAAATTATAAGTGAAATTTTGTATCGAAAACATTTTGGATACTACGTAGCTTAATTTCGTAAAATGATTTAAATTGTACATCTCTTGTTTTAACTCAATCAAGCGTCAGTTTTCAACCGACTTCAAGATTTCGAAGGAGGAGGTTATCAATTCGTCGGTATCTTTGTTTTTGCAATTTTTTTTTTTTTTTTTTTATGTATGTTCACCGATTATTCGAAGATGGCTGGACCGATTTGAAAAATTCTTTTTTCGTTTGAAAGAGTATACTTCACAGTTAGTCCCATTGTAACCAGGTCAGGATCTGATGATGGGATCCTGGAGAAATCGAGGGAACTCTTCAACTATTATAGGCACACCTATAGTGATTTGAGTATTTTTTACAGCAGCTCGAGCATTTGCTTTTGGAATGGTGGATGTTTAGTGAAGTCGGTTCTTTTTTGTTCAAAATTATATTTTAGAAGATTTGAGCACAAACAGGCGCCGATTGCATAACAACTTGTAACTAATAATATTGGCGGACGTCTCTTTCCAATTCCTATTATTAAAATAAAAAGAGACTTCCGCTTATTAGTTACTAGTAGTTTATGTAACTGTTACGTAACAAGGGTCCTTATAATACGAGTATAGTTTAACATAACATAATAAGATCACACGAGTGTTTTAAGGCCTAATTACGTACAGTTGCATACACTGCTTTATCTACACTCATATTATATATATCAAATTAAGTGTTCGGAAACCATAGAATGACCGCCATTGCACCGCCATGGCCAACTCGATTGTGCCGGCGGTCGCGCGGGCGCGTGCTGTTGGTCAGGAAGGAGCACAGGATTTACATTATGTTATCAAATTCGATGTTCGGAATTTTAAACTCATAACGTATCAATATATGAGCATGTAAAGTTAAAATTACGTTACTGCCACAGATAAAAAGCTTATCATAGTAAAATCGGTTGTGGTAATGCCAGCCAATGCCTACCGTTTTTGAACACGTTTTAGAGGACTTACAGTGTGAGTGTAGATAAAAGTTGTTATGCAATCGGCCCCAGATCAGGGATTTTGAATTGGATAGAAAGTGGAAGCACATAATGAACGCCTTTAGAGTAGAACAATAGCGTTTCTCAGCACAGAGATTGCATTATACTTGAAAAATTTGAGAAATTTCAACGGCTTTCGCCAACCGAATGGCCTAGGACTCAGAGCTTTAGCCGCGGAAGCTGAACATGCTGGTTTATTTCCGGCCTCGGGCACTATAAATAGATTACATTTTCTTAGAAAATCTATTTCAGTTTACAGAATTGGGGATCAATGTTACTCTGCGTCCGTAGGAAACACCTTAGACAACCCTACACGTGATCCCTGGGTGGTGTTAAAAGAGCAACAAAATTGGCAGCTGCACTGTCCCATCTGGACCTCGCAGCACTCACTCACTGGATTTTCTTCATCTGCTTTCCCAGTACTACTACCCCAGAAAAGCCTATATCCAGGACATGTAGCCATATGATAAATAAATAAGTTTACATAAGGAAAGTTTAAATGAAGGCTTATTAAAATGATTTCTCACATCGTTTCCAGCGGGAAGTGTAGGCTCATTTCCATCAGTAGGTGGTGGTCCACCGTACTCAGGGGGGGCGCTAAAATCTGCTATACTTTCCGGCTTCGGCCAATCGGTTGAACCCTCTGGCCAATTGTTGTCGCTTGCTTTGGTTTTGTGCTTGTTACGGCTGCCTGCAAAACAAGACATAGGATTTCAATTAAAAAAGCACGAGGAATAAAAACAGTGTTTTATTAGTAAATTAGACTTGTTTACATTATTTTATAGTTTTTTTTTTCTTATCCTAAGAACCCTATCCCTAGTCTAGCGCAAATATACGTAAACTTTTTTTTTGTTAACAATTAAGACACTGATACAAAAAATGGATATAAAATTCTATGATCAAGAATATATAAGTATGTATTCAGCATCTATATTCTACATGTAAGTCAGTACATTTAAATTCTAAATCAATGGTATTGCAACATTCTCCGTGGTTACGAAAAATAATTGGATATACATACAATATTGGAATTTTTTAGAATAGAAAACGTGTTATCTCGGGGCACTCTGCTCCGTTCATAGACGTAATGAAATTGTCCGTATATCACAGATTACAAATTATACCGTAACCAGATACGCCACTCTTGAAAATTACTAGTTATAATAATCCCAAATTCGCACGCCACGAAAGTATTTTATGCATATTTATGCACTGATTTTTGGAAAACAAATCTATCATATGGCAATAGCGAATTTTAGTACTCTAATATAAATATTATTAGGTTAATAACTAAAAAAAGTGGAAGCAAAATGGATCCAGAAAATTATCGACCGGTCTCGATACTGCCTGTTATTTCAAAAATTTTTGAGTAGATTATTTATAGCCGCCTAAATTGCCATTTAACACAAATACATTTTCTCTTTAAAAGACAGTATGGTTTCCGATCAAAGTCTAGTACACTATCTGCAGCAATTGATTTAGTAACGAAAATTAAAGTTAATATCGATGCAAAAAATATATGCCTTGGGATATTTATCGATTTAAAAAAAGCATTCGATACTGTCAGTCATTCAATACTGTTAGAAAAGCTGAAAGTATAGGTGTTACAGATACAGCATACAAAATGTGTGAATCCTACTTAAACAATAGGTCTCAAATTGTCAAAATTAATAATAATATTAGTTCCTCACAACCAATTATTTTCGGCGTTCCACAGGGATCAATTGTTGGACCACTTCTGTTTTTAATATATATCAACAGCATTTCTGAACTGAAACTACATGGAGAAGTCAGTTTATACGCGGATGACACATGCGTATTTTATTTCGGATCATCTATAAACGATATAAAAAAATGCACAAAAGGATCTAAATGCCCTCCATAACTGGTTTGAACACAATTTACTTACTATAAACATACAAAAAACTAGTTACATCATTTTTAAAGCAAAAAATAAAAAAGTAGATGATGACTTCCAGCTCAAAATCAATAATTCTCCGATAAGAAAATCAACGGAGGAGAAATACCTAGGATTAGTTTTAGATAGCGATCTCTCATGGAAGCCGCATGTAAATAAGGTAAAATCGAAGCTGTCGTCACTGCGTGGTTGCCTACACAATATAATGAAATGTCTTCCCAAACAAGTTCGCCCTAACATATATAACTCGCTGGTTAAATCTCATTTAAACTACCTCATAGAGGTATGGGGAAGTGCTAATAAATCTACAGTTAAACCGTTACAAATCGCACAAAATAAAGTAATAAAAAAACTATTCAATTACGATCGTTTAACATCTACTCTCAAAATTCACTCGGAAACAAAGATAATGAACATAAAACAATTTTACTATTTTAATACATGCATATTAATAAAGAAAATTATAGATAAAAAAATACACTCTGAATTAACTTTTAAAACTAAACACGAACAAGGAACGGTCTTTACGTAATGCGAACGACCTATGTATTAAATCAGCACAAACTAAAAGCGGCAAAAAAAAAAATGTTACGAAGGGGCACAATTTTATAACCAATTACCGAAAGAGATAAAAGAGTGCAAAGGATTAAATTTATTTAAAAGGAAATTAAAACAACATTTAAGTAATTTGTAACATCTAAGTCCGACCCTGGGAGGTGCAACTCTAAGACAAAAGATGCGATAAGCACAAGCTATTTAACTACAAGTTTATTAAATTAAATTTAAACACATATTGTAAGGTTCAAACTCGCATGACACAATATAGCACGAAGTGAATATTTCTGTTTATTAGTTTACGAATTCGTCAGTTATAATAGTTACCCTTTTTTTTTCATTGTACTCGTAATGTTATAGCTACCTACATAATTGTAATATTGGCTTAGTTGGATTTTTTGTAATATAGATGTTAATGCTAATTAGTTATTAGTGCAAACTGCTTTTGATGCTCTTGCAATTATATATAAGTATAAGTTATGTAACTTACTCATTAAGCGAAATGTAAATTTCTTTTGAGTAATAAAGTTCTTTAAACCTAAAAAACTTAACATAATAAGCTTGTAGCTTAACTTAATAATAACAATATTAAGTTTATATATCTTGGGTTACGCATAATATGTGTCGAATTTCCGCTATTTTTTTTTATACAAAGACGCTGGCAAACAAGCTTACGGCCCGCCTGAGGCCGCTTTCAACTCAAGTGGCCTTGTACACTTTTCCGCTTCCTAAAGGTTGTCTGAAAGAGACAGCTTCTTTTAGCAATAAGACTACCTGTTGTCAACCACTGTATTTGTATATAGGTAGTTCATAGTTTTTATCTCCTTTTATTGAGCAACTAGCTGTGCCCGCCGCTCCGCCCGCGTGGAATTCGGTCTGTGTCAGTAAGCGGCTAAATTCACCCCTAATTTCTCTCCGGCTACCCTGGAGGCCGAACTTGAAGTAAAGTTGACAGATGGATACGCTAGAGGACAGTAGTCCTGATAATTTTTTTTTCAAAATTAAATCCTTTTTTGTCCTTATAATTTTTTTTTGCCATGATTTAATCGACACAGAGTAGTAGGTGTATATCGGATGATACAGTACCACTTTTGTATATATACGTTCATGTCCACGGCAAATATCATCCAAATCGATCCTCCCGTCAAATCAGTCTAAGCATGAAAGGTAAGAACAGGCGTGGTTGCAGCGCGGTTGAAATTCGGGGGGGGGTCACAAATGCAGAAATGATTTTTTGAGGCTGATTTTTCTATTTGAGGTGTACTCGGGGAGGGGGGGGGGAGGGTCGATGACCCATGCAAATTTAACTCAATCGAGTGTAGTGGCTACCCCCCCCTTTTAGACGTTGAATTTTTGTAGGCTACGTAGAGGTACATATAACCTGGCTGGGGATTTTCATGAATTGGAATTAGTAATCCTTAAGGGGTGGTTTCTGGGATAACAATGCAAAAAAAACCGGCCAAGAGCATGTCGGGCGATGCTCAGTGTAGAGTTTCGTAGTTGCCGCCCTGTTACAAAGCATCAGTTCAAAAGGTCGTTTATTAAGGGATACTTGGCGGCGCTTACGTCATTTTACTATCCCTCACTTCCTTTCCCTATGCGTTTCTGGCTGATAATTCATTATTTTTTTCTATTTTTTTGGACCCACGGTACAAAAGTTAGATGGAGGAGACGCTTTCAGATCTAATATTTACGAAACTATCAGTTTCATCCAAAAAATGTATTAGAAGACCTCTATTCTTTTTGAAATACCTATTCAATAATACCCAACACGATAGGGTTGGAGTGAAAAAAAAATTCACCCCCCATTTTATGTGTACCCTAATACAAAATATTTTTTTAGTTTTTATTCTATTACTTTGGCGGCGTGATTAATGCACATACTGATACCAAATTTCAGCTTTCTAGTGCTAATGGTCACTGAGCTAGACCGCGGACAGACGGACAGACAGACGAACGGACATGGCGATACTACAAGTATCGCCATGTCCGTTCTATAAGTTGACTACGGAACCCTAAAAAGAGATAAATAGTAGTTTATGTAACTGTTACGTAATAAGGCCTAATTACGTACAGAAGCATGCTACATGCTCAAATATTGATGTGCTATGAGTTTTGATAACATAATGTAAATCCTGTGCTCCTTCCTGACCAACGGCACGCGCCCGCGCGGCCGCCGACACGCGCCTCCCCGACCGCCGGCACAATCGAGTTGGCCATGGCGGTGCAATGGCGGTCATTCTATGGTTTCCGAGCACTTAATTTAATATATATAATATGAGTGTAGATAAAGCAGTGTATGCAACTGTACGTAATTAGGCCTTATTACGTAACAGTTACATAAACTACTATTATCTACACTCATATTGTAAGTTCTCTAAAACGTGTTCGAAAACGGTAGGCAATGGCTAGCATTACCACGACCGATTTTACTATGATAAGCTTTTTATCCGTAGCAGTAACGTAATTTTAACTTTTCATGCTCAATTATTGATGTGCTATGAGTTTTGATAACATAATGTACACCTGCACCCTCCCGGGGATCCGCCGACAGCCCGACACGCGCCCGCGCGACCGCCGGCACAATCGAGTTGGCCATGGTGGCGGTGCGATGGCGGCCATTCTATGGTTTCTAAATAAGGCATTTAGAATAAATAATATGAGTGTAGATAAAGCAGTGTATGCAACTGTACGTAATTAGGCCTTAAAACACTCGTGTGATCTTATTATGAAATTCGCCTGCGGCTCATTTCATAAAACCACACTCATGTTTTAAGGACCCTTATTACGTAACAGTTACATAAACTACTATTTCCAACCTAAATGGTGTCCTATAAATGTTAGATGATTTTATAGTAGTTTCTGGTTTACACCACATTAGAATCTGGTTTAGACATTAATGACATTTTCAAATATTTCTTAAGAGCGGGTAAAGATAAATTTAAAGCATCGACGGGTAACTTGTTATAAATACAAACACCTTGACCAAAAAAATTACAAACTATTTCAATACCAAATTTCATCTAAATACGTACAGCGGTTATTGGTTGTTTCTATCTAAATCGATTCTGCGGTTAATAATTCCCTATACAAATTTCCAACTCCCTTTTCATCCCTTTAGGGTTGATTTTCGGGGTGAAACTATCCTTTGTCCCTTCTTGAGACCCATACTATCTCTATACCTAATTTCATCTTCATCAAAAAAATCCTCATACCAACTTCCAACCCCATTTTCACCCCCACAAGGGTTTATTTTCGGGATGAAAACTATTCTGTCGTTTCTTGGGACTCAAATTATCTCCATACTCATTTCTATTAAAAATTCTCCATACAAACTTTCAACCCCCTTTTCACCCCCTCCAGGGTTGATTTTTTGGGATGAAAACTATTCTGTCGTTTCTCGGGACTCAAATTATCTCCATATACTAATTTCTATTAAAAATTCTCCATACAAACTTTCAACCCCCATTTCACCTCCTCCAGGGTTGATTTTTGGGATGAAAACTATTTATTGTCCTTTCCCGGGACTCAAACTATCTCTACACAAAATTTCATCAAAATCCGTTCAGCCGTTTTCACGTGATGCGCGGTCAAATAAACAGACAAACAGATAAACAGATAAACAGACAAACAGACAAACAGACAAAAATTCTAAAAATTGTTGGAACGTGTTCTGTTATCGATTCTAAGTATCCCCAGCCAACTTTTTTTCGATTATCTTCCATGTACAGACTTTCGACCCTCTTCAGCTTTATTATATGTATAGATAATACGTCTTCGTGGGTTGACGAAATTAGGAAGATCGCTGGAACATCAATCGATCAGTTCTGGGGGCACAGTAATGAATGACATTCTGAAAGTTGTGGGCGATTACGCATAAGCATAACAACATAGAGGATGGTATATCTGCACATGTGTTCTGTAGTCTGAGTTTGTATTTAGAGAGCCGCTAGAATTTAATTTTACACGACATTGTAATACGCAAACAAAGGATCGAAAAAGGATAATTTCCTTACTCGTAATTTTAAGGCTGACATTTGTGAGTTTAAGGGCGCTGTTCTTAGTTTGATATTTACCTACTTAAAACAATCGAATGGTGCGATATGTTGCTACCAATTACGTTATATTATGTGCGAGTAATATTGTGATATGGGAGTTTTGCTGAAGTCCGTAATGTTATTTGCAAAATATATGCAAGTAAGTATAACGGGTTGACATAATTTGACTAGCGCGTGATAATACCGGAGAATGACAAGGAATTTATTATTGTCGTTAGCTTCGAATAGACAAATCAAATTATAAACTACTAGCTTTTGCCCGCGGCTTCGCTCGCGTTAAATTCGGGTCAACACGGTTCCCCTTTGCGCCCCGGAATGCTCCATACAAATTTCCACCCCCCATTTTAGGGGAGCGGGGGGTTAAAAAGAAACAAAAGTAGCCTATGTCATTCTCCATCCCTTCAACTATCTCCACTTAAAAAATCACGTCAATTCGTCACCCCGTTTTGCCGTGAAAGACGGACAAACAAACACACACACAAACTTTCCTATTTATATTATTATTATGGATTTTGACACAAATTATATAAAAAATGATAAGTTAAAAAGAGTCTAAATGAGCGAACTCTGTCTACATCTTTCTACATTATTATTCAAATAAATGAATCTTTACGACCCCCGGTTTGCAAGTCACACGTAGTATTAGATTCGAAACGACCCGCCCCGGCTTCGCACGGGATAAAAACATACACCATCGGTGACTTTTTTGTAGACCTTTTTAAGGTGTACAATACTGTAGTACCTAGATTTTCTTGATCTATCTCGTAGGGTTCAGTCAGCGTTTGCAATGTAAGCGCAAAAAAAAATGTGTTTATTTACGACATCACATTCGAAACCTCTGAAATTATCAGTGTTTCTCTACTATATTACGCATATACTATACATATAAACCTTCCCTCTATCTTTAAAAAAACCGCATCAAAATCCGTGTGTAGTTTTAAAGATCTAAGCAAACAGACAGCGGAAAGCGACTTTGTTTTATACTATGTAGTGCATGATGTCGTTCTAAATAAAACGCGCCATCGTATTTTCTAAGTCAGTTGCAACTTTCAACTAACTCAATTTTCAACGTTTATTGCACCTGACGAGATCTCTCTTGCCCTCTAAATCTGAACCAACCTCAAGCAAGCGCTTTAGTTAGCGAAGCATGCCGTAATACAGGGCAAAGTAAATTATTAACTATCACGGGACTCTCGCGGGAGTGCGAGTTACGTACGGTCAACCAATTTGATTCCTAGGCCACTGTAGAACCTTGTCGCAATACCAGTTGCCCGTGGATACGTATAAACGTAACCTATTCGCTACCAAACTAGCTATTGTGACAAGGTTCTAGAGTGGCCTAGAAATCAAATTGGTTGACTGTACGTTAATATTTACTATTTCGTAAAAGGTTATTATGTTTGTTTGTTTAAGTGTTGCCTGGTTAATTTCGTAACAAATTAGCTAAAGGATAATTGTATTTTATGAGTTTTTTTCATAGACATTCGTCATAAGTCTTACTTTTGAGTTTTAGAATCCTTACTTATTCTACATTTGTTCCTTATTATCAAAGTCTGGGTTCATGGTAAATTAATTTGATTCTTGATATACCCTATAGTTTATATAATATGTATGTACAAAACTCGAAAGTACATCTGTTATTATTTTATTATACATTTTATATATAAAGTACACGCGGCCAAAAGGTCTGCTAATGGTTACCATCAGGGGACTCGTACTTATTTTTTTATTAACCATAATCCTTGTGAATCGAAGTAGAAATATACTAGTAGTCTGTCTCGAACTGAGATCTCGCGATTATCTTGCAAAGGAGTGACCAATACAACAAGACCCTAATGATGATTTTTTTCGAGCGTTCTAGCTCCATAACCCCTTGATCGATCATGCTCATGAACGAACTCTCAAATTGTTTTGAGCTCTACTACAACCCCAACAAATTTCATATAAATCAGAAAAACGTTACAAAAGTTATCGCGCGACAACTATTCAAAATCAAAAAGCCATCGAAATGCATAGACGTCTAGGTAGCCGAAGTTGTTTGAAAGAACTTCACTTCGCTTATGCTCCGCTCGTTCGATAAAAAATTTAACAAAAATTCAAGGCTACACTTTGTTTCCGAAAACCTCCATATTAGCTTACATAATTCTTAAAGAAAAACCAGACTACAAGAAGTCTTAATTTTCAGAGTGCCACTGAAAGCTAGTCTAATTGTATCAAAACAGGCAGCAGGAAGAGGGCGCTAACCTAGTTTATTAAGCGGTTTTACGACACAAAAATAATATTACAACCAGTATTTCAACTGAATTGATTACTGCCAAATTATCAATAAACTATACCCTATTAGAATTACTTTAAGGCTTACATTCACTCGGCGAAGATGAAGAGAGGAAAGAGATAGCAAGCGGAGAGACCTTTGACTCTATCTAAAACTAGTCACACATACATACCTACTTCTTAAACGTCTTTGATAACATAGTATTTTTATATTTAGTAGCCCATCGCTTAGAAACAAAAAACAGCAGCAAGACATAACATCAGTCAGACAACATTTTGCAAACGGAAAGAGCTGAATCAAAGAGGCATAAGTAAATAATTAGTATATTTTTATTTCACTCGCTTATGTTTTGTTTTGTTTAGGTTTTTTCTTTTCATTTTAGGAGTTTTACCAGCCTTGGCGTGATTTCCTCGCTCCGCTGTACAGTCGATTTGAAAGATAATATATTACATTTTTACACCCTATTACAAAGAAGCAAAGTGTAAATTGTATACATATATTTGACGGGCCCGCCGTAAGTTGTACAACTGTTATAAAAATGCAGATTATCCGTTTAAAGGCATTATTAGTAAAGTTTTGTGATAAGGTTTAACTATGAAATAAATAATCAAAAATTCAGTTTTTATTTCATCAGTATTCTGTGCAAATTAACTTATTTACTGGACTGAACCAGAGTTGGGCAAAAATTATCTATTGGATAACTAAATCATCTTTTATTTCAAATAACTAAATAATCCGTAATTTGTTAGTTTGAATTTATCTAGATCAGTTTCATTTTTATCTAGATAATTATCTTCGAATAAATTTATTTCAAATAATAAAAAAAAAACCTTTATCTAACATGCACATATCCGCAGCGCAGGCTTCGTCAGGTGACAAATGGAAATCCACAACACGCTTCGTCTCACACAAACCAATGATAGAATCCGCAGAAGGCTTCGTCATTATTACAAACTAGCTGTGCCCGCGGCTCCGCCCGCGTGGAATGGAATCCTAAATGAAACTACAGTCAAAAATGAATACTTTTTTTATCATTTTTTTTTGCATGATTTAAACGACATAGAGAGTAGTAGGTGCATATGGGACGATACAGGACCACTTTTGTATTTATACGTTCATGTCCACGGCAAATATCATCCAAATCGATCCTCCCGTCAAATAAGTCTAAGCCTGAAAGGTAAGAACTGGCGCGGTTGAAATTGGGGGGGGGTCACAAATGCAGAAATGATTTTATTTCTATTTGTGAATTTTTATATACTACGTATAACCTGGCTGGGGATTTTCTTGAATTGGAATTAGTAATCCTTAAGGGGATCACCCCTCGGTTTTTTTTGCATTGTTATCCCGGAAATCATTCCGGGATAACAATGCAAAAAAAACCGGCCAAGAGCATGTCGGGCGATGCTCAGTGTAGAGTTTCGTAGATGCCGCCCTGTTACAAAACATCAGTTCAAAAGGTCGTTTATTAAGGGATATTTGGCGGCACTTACGTCATTTTACTATTCAACACTACCTTTCACTATGCGTTTTTGACTGATAATTCAAAAACGGCTGAACCGATTTTATTCAATAAAGTTTTTATTGAAAGTTCTTATCAGGCCTCACCAAATTTCAGCTTTCTAGTGCGAACAGTAACTGAGCAAGACCGCGGACAGACGGACGGACATGGCGAAACTATAAGGGTTCCTAGTTGACTACGGAACCCTAAAAAGAGATAAATAGTAGTTTATGTAACTGTTACGTAATAAGGCCTAATTATGTACAGAAGCATACACTGCTTTACCTACACACATATTAAAAATCCATTGAAACCATTAGAATGACCGCCATTACACCGCCATGAACAATAAATTTTCATTACGTTACCGTAGGCATTTTCATACGTTTTTACCACACTGTCACAGATAATACACTGATGTTACGTTACTGGTTGTAATAATGGTGGTAACTACATACGGTTTCGAACGCGGAATAGAGGATTTATGATATTGGTGTAGATCAAAATATTTATTCTTCAATGTAAGCATATTACAATGCACTAATGAACGTCGGATAAAAATAAAATACGTGAGTGTCCTGGAACACTCGATTGGAACGAAGTTATGTTATTTAATTTTAGACTTTTTCGTAAATTTTGTGGATTTAATTATTTTTGTTCTTTTGAAATTTTGGAAATTTTGGAAACTGGTAACTTTGGTAACTTTGGTAATTTTGGAAATTTTGGAAATTTTTGAAATTTTTGAAATTTTGGAAATGTTGGAAATGTTGGAAATGTTGGAAATGTTGGAAATGTTGGAAATGTTGGAAATTTTTGGAATTTTTTGGAAATTTTGGAAGTATTTGTAATTTTAGAAATTTAGCCATTTTTGACATTTTTGACATTTTTTTACTTTTGGGTTCTCGAATTTTTTCACTTTGTCACTTCTCACTTTCACTTTTCACTACACTTCACTTCACTTTATTCTATTTTATTTATTTTTATATCATTCCATTTTACATGTTTCTCAATCGTATGGGTGTCGCATTTTCGTGACGTGACGTATTTTCGTGACGGTCACGGGACTTTTTTTCGCCTAGCCCCCCATCCGCGAACCGTCCAAGAAGGAACTTCGTTCCAAATCTACCACCGGTTCTAACCCTACACCTCTGGCCCAAGAAGTATTATGACCGAAAAGAAACTCGACGGGACTTATTTTTTTCAAAACAGTAATACCTACTTTATTAGATCTTAAAGATACAAAATAATGCGTAGTTCTTCAAGAATACATAGCGAAACAGCTTGAGAGACAGATAATGTATCTATTGTTTAATTATAAAGAAAAATAAACCCTAATCTGCCTGCTTCACAAAACGTTTGATATGTTTTCCTACCTAAACGGTGTCCTATAAATGTTAGATGATTTTGTAGTGGTTTTTTTGGTTTGGGCCATGCATCTTTGTCCGTCATATATAGTCCTCGAACCTGCAATAACCCTTTGACATTCATGACATTTTCAAATATTTCTTAAGAGCGGGTAAAGGTAAATTTAAAGCATCGACGGGTAACATGTTATAAATAAATATGAACACCTTGACCAAAAAATTACAAATTATTTCAATACCAAATTTCATCTAAATACGTACAGCGGTTATTGGTTGCTTCTTCCCCATGTAAACTTCCACCCCTTTTGCATCCGCTTAAGGGATAATTTCCGAGATAAACAGATAAACAGACAAAAATTCTAAAAATTGTTGGAACTGTTATCGATTCTAAGTATCCCCAGCCAACTTTTTTTCGAATATATTCCATGAACAGACTTTCGACCCTCTTCAGCTTTATTATATGTATAGATAGTTTTTATTGAGAGTACCTTTCAGGCTTCAATTCCATTATTTTTTTCAAATTTTTTGGACCTACGTTTCGAAAGTAAGATTGGGGGGGGGGGCTGTTTTTACGATGAAACTATTCTTTGTCCTATCTCGAGATCCATACTATCTCTCTATACCAATTCTCATCTAAATCAGTTAAGCGGTAAAAAATTCCTCATACCAACTTCCAACCCCCTTTTCACCCCCACAAGGGTTTGAAAACTATCCTATGACGTTTCTCGAGACTCAAATTATCTCCATACTCATTTCTATCTAAATCGTTACAGCGGTTAAAAATTCTCCATACAAACTTTCAACCCCATTTTCACCCCCACCAGGGTTGATTTTCGGGATTAAAACTATATATTATCCTTTCCCGGGACTCAAACTATCTCTATACCAAATTTCATCAAAATCCGTTCAGCCGTTTTCACGTGATGCGCGGTCAAATAAACAGACAAACAGATGCGTTGAATGGCCAATGAGATCTGTTGCACCAGGTACGACCCGGAACGAGGATCATACCCCCTATCCCTGAGCCGCTGACCCAACTCCCCCACAAATTTCTTAGCCTCCACAGCCCAAGGCCCAGAAGTCTCGACTGCAACCGGCACGAAGTCGTACACTGGTTCCAAGGCAGAGTATTTGGTATGCTTCAGCTTGGCTGCATACTCCGCGGCTGACCCAGCGGATCTAATGGTGTTACTCATGTGGAATGGTGCAAACGTACTAACGCAAGTCGCATCCCACAAGAGGCACCGACCCTTCTGCCATGGAACCAGTGTCAGACCATCAGGCCTTTTGCCGTCCGTTCGGCACAACCCTGGAGGTTCCAAAACGCAAGGCACGTTAGCCGACACCAAAGCCCTGCGAATAACATCATTAATCGCATGATGCCTCGAAAATCGCCCTGCGCATTTCATGCAACTAAGACCTTGGTGTCCGTCTTCCTCAACCATGACCCCACAAATACATCGGTGCGCTTCGCACACCTTGCACCCTAATCGTAAAGCAACCGCGATTCTCAACGAGTTGTCCAAGAGCGTGCCTAATGATGGGGAAGGCAGCGCGTGTAGCCACGCTCCAGACTCAACCTTAGATGCGGCTTTGAGGCGCGCCAAGTCGGAACCCACTGCATCTCCCACCAAACGAGTAACGATCTTCTGGCACAAAATGTCATCCCACCCCCTCTGAACGAAAAGATTTTCTGGCCGCTCACCATCGCCGAAATAAGAAGTCCACTTGGTAAGCGCTTCCGCAAGAAACGGTACCAGGGTAATATCACCATCAGTCGACAAAATTCAAGTGACACGACCCAAAGTACCTTGAGCAGAAGCAAGGAATGCTACCACTCCAACTTCTTTACACCGGCGTATTCCCAACCCTCCGTGACGAACCGGAAGGGCAGCCTGACACCATTGCGCTTCTCCTAAATGGACATTTTAGATGGATTGAAGGGCCAATCTTAGTGTTTCATCGAGCCTCGCGACATCTTCCTCAAACATCCAAGTTGGCGCCGTTCTTAAAATGTACATTAAGCGCGGCATCGCGATACAATTACGCAAAAGTACCAATGAGACATGCGAAGACATGCTGCTCAGAGTTTCCTTAGCCTTGACTAATGCCAACCTCTTCTCCTCAAGCGCAGCACTGACTCCTTCGGAGACAATAGGAGCACCTAACAAACACAAGGTTGACCTCTCAAGACGCCGCACACCCGGTAACAATTCCTCAAACTCTGACAATCCACCTATATCAGCAGCGCCACACGCAAACAGTTCGCACTTAGCAGGGTTTATTTCCAAACCGATCTCCTTCAATGCTGGCACAAGCTTTTTGAGGTAATTAATTACGGTCTGCGGACTACCCCCAATCGTCCCGTCATCCAAATACCATACGTTTAAGGGTGAGTCCAACAAAGAAATGACCTTCTGTATAGCCAGACAGAATATTAACGGCCCTAAGGGATCACCCTGCTGAGCACCAACCTGTGATTCCAATGAGACGTCATTGAAAGAAGCCTGCTCGAAGACGCATAACATTGTTGAAGAAATGGGTAGAGAGAAGGCACCCGGTCCACAACTTCTCCAAGAATGGTGTCTCTCTCGACGCTGTTAAATGCGTTCTTTATAACGATTTTAACAATAACCGCATCTGTGTTCTCATTTGCGAGCGCATAAGACAGAGTGGCGTGGATTGCTGCCTCGCAGCCCCGAGCCGTTCCGAAGCCTATCTGAAGAGGCTGAAGATAGTTTGCCATTTGCTCCCTAACGGCTCGGCAGCCTAATTTAGCTGCAAGACGGCGTAATTGTGCACCCTACAGCTATCGTCCTTCTTCGTGAGGGCGCAAAGAGTAAGCGCCGTACAAATACGAGCATACCAGTGGGTTGAGGGAACCCTTTAACAAAAAGTTGCACAGTTTCGTTACTGAATCTAGTAACCAGGGACCATTGCTGCCCGCTGCAGAAGATGTAAATTATTTCAGGTGCTGCGGACGCAATCCATCTAATCCTGATGCAGACCCATTATAAAAGCTCGCTAAAGCCTCCTTCACATCTGCTGGCGTCACTGAGATCGGACAAATTGAAACATCTGGCTCAGGTGGGAATACCAGTGGCCTGGACGGCGAAGGGTGCTTTTCCCGGAGCGATGCGACAGTCTCGTTGTTTATTGGTACTAAAGATGAATCGGATAAAAGAAGGCGCACCGCACCTCTTAAGTCGCCTTCATGCACCTTGCTCTCTATAGTCTTCACCAAAGATCGAGACTTCCGCCCGCCATCTGGCGCGAATAACATTGCATCGATGGTACTGTGAACGTTTTCCTTTACCTTGGCTGTCAACGACTTCGCACTTTTTTCCGGAACTTTAAGTGCTGAAAATGAGAAAGACAATAAGGAAAACCAATCCTCAACAGCGTTGGACTGTATGCAGTTATCTATGATCTCGCATAATTTTCCCACCCCCAAACATCTCGCACCCTTAGGTATATGCTTTAATACACCGACCTTGGCTTTAAGGTCGCCTAATTTGTCTAAAGACACCTGAGGCGTAGACGCAGACGTCACCTGAGACGGTCCGCCATTGCTTTGAGGGCTGTGAACACCTGTACTAGGACCAGGAACCCCCAGGGTGCTCCGACTCTGGGAGGCAATATCTTTGTGGACCCTGGAAATGTGGATGCTAAGGCCTTTTGGCACGACGTAGAGCCTAGGAGAACCTGGGCAATAGGGACAGGTAGCTTTAGAAGGGCTGCTCATCGTGGTACTTAACTAACAGGAATACAAATAGAAGACGGTAAACACATTAAGATAAATAATCTGATTGTACAGAGGGTTGGCCAGCTGGGATGATGATTATTTTTTCAATGTGTTCAATGTTTGTATTTGATTTAATAACAAACTATTGTATGAGTGGAATGCCCCACTTTAAAAAAATAATTATGATGTTATGTATAACAAAAAAAATACCACTATAACACACACACCCCTACACCTACACCTTGAATTTTCGTCAACTTAGTAACTTGACCCATAGCTTAGTTAGATAATTGGTAAATCGATCAAGCCCCGGCAAGGCAAGGGTTGATTAGTTTTTCAATGTGTTCAATGTTTGTATTTGAACTATTGTATGAGTGGAATGCCCCACTTTAAAAACATGCAAAAAATAATTATGATGTTATGTATAACAAAAGTATGAGTATGTATACTCGTAGTATAGTAGTATTTATATTTTATTCTGCAGACATTAAATCAAGCGGCAGAATAAAGACAAAAAACTGCCTAATACACTTCACGCTGTCATCATTAATATTTTAAGCTTAAGCGTCAATAATTTTAATCACGTAGCAGCCAAGTCCTGAGTCGCGGTTTATGCTCGTCATTTAATTCTCGTCATTTTCGCTTCCATAACGTGTCTCGAGTGTCTCTCATCATCGTAAAGGAAAACCATTTGTGAATTGTAGAGGGCTATCTTTTATTCATATGAATGAGAGTGATGCTTTATCTTAAAATGTTATACCTTAGCATGTAAAAATAGGTTTGTTTGTCGAATATGTTAATGATTTTTTCTTAAAACATTTGTAGCTATATTAATCAACTTAATATAGCAAAATCGGCTATGTGTGAGTCTAGAATGAGAAAGAGACATAGAACTTTAGGTAGGCATGAGAGACGTTTATGATTAAGGGGGTAGGCTTTAAGTATTTTGTTTTGGTCTTATTTCCACGCATTTTATTTTAGAAAAGCACTATACATGCCTAGTGATGTGCCGTGGGAATATTCCCGGGAAGTTAAATATTTCCTTATTCCCGGAAATATTTTCCAAATGGGAGAATATTGATATACCGGTTACGCAAAATAAAGTAGTAATCAAAGCTAGTTTCAAATGTTACTAAGAATAGTATTGAGTAGAATAAAATAAAAATCTTAAAAATTTAAAAATATGTATTTAACTAATTATAAAAAAAAATATTGAAAGTGTGTATTAAGAAGTATCTTTATGGAATATTTAAATATTTTTTGGACATTCAAAAGTTATAGAGTATTAAGAAATTTTTTAGACTTTTGGGACGCTTATACCTGTTTTTTTATTTTTAAAAAATGTTACAAGGAACAGTTATTTTTAAAGACCTAACGATTGATGTGCTATATGTTGATACTAGATTTTCTTTTTGTATTCAGTTACATGGATGGAGTTCCCCACCAAAAAAAAAATTTCGGCAATCTATACACCCTGTCCAATAAGTTCGAATACACATATTTTTGCGTCGTTGACCCTGAAGGCATACAGGTTGCAGGCCATCCATTTATTATATTAATCTAAAGAATAAGTTAACTTGAACATAATGTAATAGTAAAAAACGCCAAAGACTTGAAATTTGTCTTCACTCTTCAATGAAGTACTTTCGATTAACAATTTAGTACAAAATTACGTAATGGCGACTGCAAAGGTGTTTTTTCAAGGCGGTAAAACTTTTTGGAATCAAACGCAATCTCGTTTACACAACAATGAGAAGGTCTTAAAATAGCTCCTCTTTAGAAGACAGGAAAAAATCTGGTCAGCTACGTAGCTAGAACCATTAAGATACTAAATATCGTGAGAGTGCGAGTTTAGAGGACAAAAGCCGCTTTATCCAAAAATCAACTGCCGATCTGAAAATTTTGAGGAGATCCTTACGTGGTATTTTGGAAGTGGATCCTGGATATCATAGCTACAATAAACGTGAAGTTCATCGTTTTTCCGTAGCAATCGAGAAAATTAGAGTACATAATCCAACTCAATACATTCCTGGCACGCAGGAAGGAGTTGATTTTCTGACGAGAAACTCATTGAATTAAAATAGCCTTACAATGCTCAAAACGGTCGTTTGTGAGCAGCAAGTATAAAAAACAGCCTAAACCATGAGGTTAATGTTCCCAGACTCCAGAGGGAACTATTGGTGGTAGTGTGGGGTTCAGTTAAATATGTGGGGCCAAATTTCGTTATATTTACCGATAAAGTCGCACATTAATAATGAAAATTATAAATCAGAGGTTTTCGTCGAAAAACGCTCCTGAAAATTTGAAAACTGTGTTTAGGAATAAAAATTAAATTATTTTCTCACCAAATTGTGCTCAAAACAGTCCAAACGTTGTTCAAGCTTTGAGAAAAGCTAATTTCGATGATTATATTGCCGAAAGTAAACGGCCACTCCGTTCTCCAGATTTGCGTTTATTACATTGATTTGGTATGTTTTTACATGCCTTGTAGGCACTTGTAGGTCACATTATTATACAATTGCAAATATGGACAGTGAAAAAAAAAGATATCGAGCATATTTGGGACGAAATAACCTTGAAAGCGGTGCGTGCCGCGTGAGATTGAGTTGAAAAATGTAGTCAGTTAGTAAAATAGGTAAGAGTTAGTCCAAAATATTTGCAGCATATTTTGTATATTAGTATAGCTTTAATAAAATACAGATTTCACTACAATAACTATTCGTACAAAAAAGTTATAAGACCTCCAAAGTGTATTCGAACTTTTTGGACACGGTGTATATATATAACTCAAAGGTGACTGACTGACTGAAATAGTGATCTATCAACGCACAGTCCAAACCGCTGGTTCTAGAGATTCCAAATTTGGCACGTCGGTTCCTTATAAGGTCTAGAGGTGCACTAAGAAAGGATTTTTCAAAATTCATCCCCTAAGGGGGTGAAATGGGGGTCCAAAGTTTGTATCGGGAAACAAGATTAGTTAGTCTATTTTATTCAAAACTTCACAGAAGTATTCCTAATAATAAATGAGTAAATACGTGTTGCAGGTTTTTTGAGAATTCAACCCCTAAAAGGGGGAAATGTGGTCCACATTGATAGACGAAATTAAATTAATTAAATGAATTAACTAAATAAATAGATAAATAGGTATCATGTTTAATCTCTAAAGTGTCATAGGTTTTAGTTATAATGTTTATTGATATGTAATAAAAATTGAGTGCGACTGTGAATGCGATGTTTCCCCTTTAGCTAGCTATTTAATCTTTAATCTGTATAAGCCAAGAGACAGGCGCGGGCTGAAAAACAGCGCTGTGCAGCCGACCGAGCTCGCGGCTAATGCTGAGCTCCGAGCCTATTGTCGCGTTTAGTTTAGTTTTTAAGTTGTGTGTTACTTGTATTTTTTTTCCTTTCCCTTCTTGTGTATTGTTTTATGTTTTTTTGTTTACTTCGGTGTATGTCTACGTGTCTGTATTTCTTTTTGTATTTTTTTTCTGTATTGCGACAATAAATGCTTTTTTTTTATTTTATTTTTTTTATTTTTTCAAAAATTCTGAAAATCAACATGGGTATTGTTTCTATGGTTTATCGGGTCGTTGATTACGAAAACAACAACGATTTTAAAATCCGACGTGGCGGACGTGAAATACCATCTCCCCTGTTAGGGTACAATGGGGTTGAAATGTCTAAATATCCATATGGGTGTCGTTTTTGTGATTTTTTGGGACGTTAATTAAGAAAATGGCATCGATTTTGAAATTTAATATTGTGGACATGAAAATTCTTGAAAGTATTTGTGCCAAATTGCAATCTTCTTCTAAATATATAAAAGAAGAAACTGACTGACATATCAACGCACAGCCCAAACCGCTGGTTCTAGAGATTCCAAATGTGGTACGTAGGCTCCTTATAAGGCATAGGGATGCACTTAGAAATAATTTTTAAAAATTTACCTCCTAAGGGGGGAAATGGGGTTCAAAGTTTGTATGGGAAACGAGATTAGTTCAACTATTTTATTCGAAACTTTACAGGAGTATTCCTAACGATAAATGAGAAAACAAGTGTTTCACCTTTATTGAGAATTCAACCCATAAGGGGGAAATGTGGTGACAAAATTTAAATATTAACATGGGTATTGTTCTATGGTTTATCGGGTCGCTGATTACGAAATCAACACTTAAGGGGGTGAAATGGGGGTTGATAGTTTGTATGGGGAATTTTTAAACGTTGAACCAATTTAGATGAAACTTGGTATAGAGATAGTTTGTGTACCGGGAAACGACATGGAACAGTTTTTATCTCGAAAATCAATCTTTAAGGGGGTGAAATGGGGGTTGGAGGTTTGTATGGAGATTTTTTTAACGCGAACCGATTTAAATAATTTTGTTGTGGATATAGTTTGAGTCCCAGGAAACAATATAGAATATTTTTAAGCCGAAAATCAATCTTAGAGGGGTAGAAAACATGATGGTAGTTTGTATGGCGAATTATTAACCGCTGAACAGACGATTGAAATGAAACTTGGTTCATATTATATAGACTGAGTCGCGGTAAACAATATAGGATAGTTTTTATCTCGAAAATCAACCCTCTAGGGGGTAAAACGGGGGTTGAAAGTTTGTATGGGAAATTAATAACCGTCGAACCTATTTAGATGATTTGGTATGGAGATATTTTGCGTTCTGGGGAAGGATATATAATAGTTGTTATCCCAGAAGTCATTCCTTAAGCGGGTAAAAAGGAGGGTGGATTACTAATTCCACGCAAATGAAGTCGCGGGGAAAAGCTTCTATTCAAGAGTAGAAATCTGTATTAATCATAATCTCTCAGTAGTAAGTCGTTGATGGCGTAACAATTAAACAATTATTGCAATAATTTCTTTAAAATAAAAAATGAGGGAACCGCCGTCTTCAAAACGTGGTATACCGAAACCTCCAGAATGTAACGAATACTTTTCCGAAAACCGCTTCTAAATCAGTTCAGCGAAACGCAAGATGATCACGGACAAACATACATTCCCACATACAAACATACGAATCTAACTGAGAACCTCTTTTTTTAGTACTTTTAGTACGCGAGCGAAGCCGCGGGAAAAAGCTAGTTTAACTATAAAACAAAGTACCGGCACACAAAATACACCTCCAGTTAGAATTTCATTTAAATACGCTTTCTAATTCACGAAATACTCGTAATGGCTGTGACATAAGGACTCACGGACGGACGAGCAGACGGAAAGAATGGCATGCATGACGCAACTAGAAGAGTTTCTTTTTGCCATTTTGGTTACGGAACCCTAAAAAGTATTATTGTATTTTTCTTTCGGTTAGGGGATAATTCCCAGCAACTATGGAAATATTCCCTAAAGCAAAGGGAATATTCCCGGGAACATTGAAAACAAATTCAGGGAATATTGGAGTTGGGTTGATGTTTCTTCTTCTCATGTAACAACTCCAAAATTCCCCAATATTCTTTACCGCTGAATTTAATATCTACTATTAAATTTCACTTCGAAAGTATTTGAAACAGTAATCGATGAATTTGATATTGGAAGAAAGTATTTAGTTAATTAACAATTTTGTCACTAAAATTTACGTTTGATGAGAAGAACGAAGAACCCAGAGGCTCCGTGAAACTGCGGCATTTTCTGCGAAAAGTTGCAAAAACTATTGTAGGGAAGTTTTTTTTTATACCACGACAGTGGCAAACAAGCATACGGCCCACCTGACGGTAATCAGCTACCCTAAACCTAAACTCGAAAAAAATTAATCCAAAATGCTAATTTACTTACCTATAGTAGGTTTAATAGAGAAATAAGTAAACTTAGAGTGCTTACTCCATACAACTGATTTTTAACTATAAAACTTTCGTGAGACTAACATATTAAAAATATTTATAACGGGTTACTCACGTAATTTAAGTTGATTTTTGCACGACATGTTTCGATCAATTTACGATGATCATTTTCACGAGCGGCCTTCCGTGACGGCAGCCGGTTTTAAATATTTTTAACTGATTTTTCGCCTGAATGCTTGACATAATGAAGGCATCACGACTAAGGGGACGGAGGAGCGGGCAGGCGGCGTGAATACCAACTTTTACAACGGGCACCCTATTCCTGCCCGCTCCTCCCTCAATCCCCTTAGTGAGCACTCTAAACTTACTTATTTCTCTATGGTTGAGTCATTGTCAGACTTTCTACGGCCAGGGCTGGCTATTATGGGAACAAAATGCAGGAAGGGACGACAACTTCGGTTTTGGAAATGACAGTCGCTAATATTCTTAATGTTTCTTCGGAATCTTAATGTTTATAATTGAACGAGCGGAGCGTAAGCGAAGTGAAGCTCTTACAAACAACTTCGGCTACTGGGACGTCTCGGCATTTCGATGGCTTTTTGATTTTGAGGGTTTGTTCCACGATAAATTTAGTAACGTTTTTCTGATCGTTATGAAATTTGTTGGGTTGTAGCAGAGATACATATAATTTGAGAGTTCGTATGTGAGCAGGATCGATCAAGGGGTCATGGAGTTAGAAAGCGCGAAAAAATCATAAGGGTCTTGTTATATTGGTCATCTCGTTTGCAAGTAAATCTCGAGTTCTTAGTTCGAGGCGGACTATCAGTTAAAACATAGTTTACTGAGCTCCTTGTGGAGCCCGAGTGCACCCTTGCCCCAAGTTCCGAGTATCTCGACGCTAATTAGTGAGAAATCGTATGGGGCGCCGAGGCAACTATACTTAGTGACCTCGAGGTCCTTGAGGCGTTCCTAGACGTCCGCCGCGGTTCCCGCTCGTGTGCTGGTTGCTGGGAGGTAGGACGCCGCCAACGTATCGGTGCAAGTGGCGTCCCACACCACACCAAATAACTGGTGTCATAGTCCAGCTTGTCGAATAGAGTCACAACTCCGTAAAGCTGTTCCCATACGGTCAGTATTGTTTGATGGAGCGTAAAGGAGGCACAAAGAATAAAGACCAAGTTATAAAACATGCAATAAGCAATTATCTATGCAGAATACTGACGTTTTGAAGTAACTAGTAGAAATTTTGAAAAGGTCTTGAATATTCAACCAGTAGATTTTGATGGTATGCTTCAGGCTCGTGATGTGGGCAGGAACGAGCGGTTAAGGGGTTAAGGGGCCGGCTATCTAAGTGAGCGATATTTACTAGCAATAAAGTAAAAACAATTTTGATTATCTACGATAACTTTGATTCTAATTTTGACTCCAAGTGACACGATATAAGAAAATGGTTCACTGTGGCGACTTTCCTATCGGTATTACATATACGTAAATTATAGAAGTAGACATACATAAATATAGTTGCTTCGTAGCTGTTATGTAATGTAATTTGACATGTAATATTTTAAATATTATAAATAAATTACTATGACTATGAAATCAAACTTACGAACATACACAGGAAAAACTGAGACGAAAATAAAATAAAAAATATATCGGCAATGACTCGTACTTAATCTGGTTTGAAGGAGCCATTCATCATAATACATTGTGACGTCACACGGTAAGTAAAAACGTGCCCAAAACTTATTCGTTTTGACGAACATTCATCAAAAAAAGTAGCTGATTTGACTTGTTAATACTTATAACAAGACCGGGCTGCAATCAGGACTATCGTGTATAAATTTTCCACTAGAGGCGCTAGTAGACGGAGCTCTCCGAAATGTCAAATGCCATAGGTATTAAGTGGGATTTGCGGAAATATTTCTAATATAACAATTTTATGAATATTTTGCAATACCTGATACTAGTTATGACAAATATGAATTACGAGCCATTGAATGTGCTTGCTTTAAGCGGAGCTAAGAAAATACCCTCTTTTTCCCGAATAAAACCGAAATGCGCATCAATGCGGTATCGCTGATATTTTTACAGTATTGTGTTAAATATTATTCAAGCGTAAATTTAGTTTCCACGAACGTAATAACAATTTTCAGCTATATTTCAGGACCTCCGTCAACAGTGGCGCCAACTGGAGTAAAAAAACGGTAGCCCTCATTCTGTGCGAGTTTACGAGGATTAGCAAACTTATGTGATGGTTGTCGTCAGCTTCACCATGTTTTTCTGGTATACTGAGCCGATGCGTTTACTGACTAGAGAATACGAATGATATTAATATGTTAACGGACACGCAGGTACTATACGTAGACACAGCCTGGACGTTGATGTTGTGAGCTGACGATATCTCCTTTGATTACTACTATGGACATGAGCCTCCCGTGATTATCCCTCTGGTATCTTGGGCTAAATAGTCGCCTCCACCTCCCCTTACAGCGACGTGTGGAGGTCCAAGGGGGAGGCCTATGTTCAGCAGTGGACGTCTTATGGCTGAGATGATGATGAGTGTCTATCGCTTAATTTTTTCACAGGTAGTGTCTATCGCTTAACCAATCGCGTACTAATACACGTGGTAGGCTGACTCCAATTAAAAGTTACGCTTCGCATATACTGTAAGTCCACGAACTGGATGTTGTTTACCTATTTGAAACTTTTGAAGTATTTCTGCACGTTTGTTAATTCACGTTATACTGAGATAACTTTAAAGCTTGTTAGACGGACAAAAATGTAAACGGGATAATTTAAGATTTATTACTTGTCTTTTTAAAAAAGAGCTATGACGCGTAGTTTCAGTGTCCGCGAGCCATCCTCCCTACGTGTTGTAGAACCACGCTGTGCAACTCTAACTGACCCACGTTGGACTCGGTGTTTCCAGGATCCGTTTGTGATGAAGAACGAGCATGCAAATTGCCATTCACATCGGCTGGTCGGTTATCGATCCGTCAGAGTTGGGGGGGCGGAGATGAAAAACAAAGTCCAACGTGGGTCGATTCGGGTTGCACAGAGTGGTTCCACAACACGTAGGGTAGCTTAAATACCGCGAGCCATCCGGTTGCCTCTCGGACACTGTAACTACGCGCCATCGCTTTAACTACTTACTTTGGCCGCGATTGTATGTTTCAGAAGATAATAATAATAAATTTATCATAATACGTCGAGAAAAATAACGAAATTATGTATGTCGTAATTGTTTTTTAATATGTCCAAGTGTCCTGAGGATTATACAGTAGATATATTAATTTTGTTTGAAAACGAGCAAAAAGAGTCCAAAAATGTGCCTCTAAATAGATATTCTATAAGAGATTTGTCCGTTTCGTTACCTACTACTTAAATATTGACTTAGGACCTAGGTTATTCAATGACTAGTAGTAAATATTTAAATAGCATTTGAAAATTGACAGCGAGTGGCGCATTGCATTAGATTGACGAGGATATATTATGTTAAGCTTAGCCTTCAATTTCATTATATACATGTTATTTAATATTGATTTTTTTTAAGTAAGTAAATAAGTAAGTTAGTTCTTTATTTGCGTTAAATGTGGTAACAATAGGTAAAAGTTTTATGGTTAAAAAATATCACACATTTAGCCGCGTTACGGCATGCAAAATGTATTCTTAAAACTAAAAACTTAAATCTACTAGAGCATGCAATATAACACCTTAATACAATATAGTATGTCGTAAAATGAAAAATAAAAACGATACAATGCAAAATTACAATTACTCAATTAGTCAGAAAATTCATTTAAATTATAAAAACATTTATCCATTAGCCAATGTCGAAGTTTACGTAGGAACAAGGTATCAGGCAGCTGTCTTAAATCTAGAGGAATATTGTTAGAAACGTTTCCTGACATCATAAAGCAATTATTATTGTACTGGGCAGAGCTACATATTGGCCTTTGTATCCTAAGTACATCTCTGTTCCTTAACCTTGGATTTTGAGTTGGTTTTTTAAACAATTCAGGGTTGTTTCGTACAAATTTAGCTTGCTCATAAATATAAATGCTGGTCAAGGTTAGAGCGTTAAACTTTTTAAATAGATGTCTGCACGGCGCAAAAGGGCTGACCCCTCGCACCGCACGCATACAATCTTTTTGGGTCATAAACACCTGTTTGACATCTGTAGAATTTCCCCAAATAATGACTCCGTATCGGAGAATTGATGCTACGTAGCCGTGATAGGCAGTCAGAGCAGTTGATTCATCTGCTAGCGTTCTCAATCTCCTTAAGACAAAAACAAATCGACTTAACTTGTTACAAATGTTAGTTACCTGCTGTTTCCAATTTAAAAAGCCATCTATTGTAATACCCAGAAAATTCACTTCGTTGCAACTATTTATAGGTTGACCTTTACATTCGATAGCAAGCGAGGCTCGTTGAGTTTTGTAATTAGAGAACTGTACCTCTACCACGAGTCATGTAGAAAATTCTGAATATTTTTCTATAGGCGTTAACGAATAATCGGGCTTCGAATCGTTTTCCTTCAGTTTCGACAGCAACACATACAAAAGATCTATGCTGACATTTCATGTCGGATTACGTTTAGTGCGCTGCATACATCCGTCTCATAGGTAGAACGAGACGGATGTATGCGGCACGTCGAATGTGATCTGTCATGTTAACGCACTGAAGGTCAGTACAGTTTGTTATCGATAGGTTTTATTAAAACGTTACCATAAGACACTAATTTGACTTACGTCACCGAAAAATACCGTATCGACTGTAGAAAACTCTTTCACTATCAAATTATAAGGTGAGATGTCAAAACATGGTGAAAGTGAAAACCATTCGTATTTATTGTGTTATATTTATATATTATTAGTTGATGAAATAATATCGACAAAGCCTTATATTAAGCATAATTTGTTAATAAGACTGCAAAGTATGATAACTGGAACTGGAAAACGAAACGGTAAATTTCAAGCCGATATGAGAAATAGAAATATCCACATCAACACTTCAATAAGAATATTTTTAAATAAGAAATCTAGACCCAAGAACTGCTGAATATTTGTGAGATTTATGTATATAATAGCCAATTAATTTGATTTTAAATCGACACAAAAATACCAACTCTAACCTAAAATGAATGGTAAGTAGTTGAAATTTGATATGATACTCGTAGTTATAAACACTTTCATTTTCAGTCATAATAATTACAATGAAACTGTGAAAAATATCAAATAATATTGAAACTTCTTTTACAGGTTCTTGTGCATCATTTATTTCTGATTGATTGCTGTAGCAGCTAACTTATCACCAGCAAGGCAAACTATTTATCCCATGAAGGTGTATTATTTTATATTCAAGAAGTAACAACTGCGTTACAGGCCGGGATCTTCGAATTATTGCATCCAAGTACTATAAAATAGTGCTTACTTAAAAGACATCCAGATTTATACAGGGCACTTTGAAATTATAATGTACATAATTATATTAAAGATTTATTTATTGCGAAATAGTCTTTTAAAGTAACATTGTCACAAACTAGAAACTTATAAGTACTACTAACAATTACTCGTACGTGTAACTTATAAATAGAAATAAAACCATCATTATGTAAGAAGCGGCAAAGCCGCAATCCTGCGTTGTGTTATGTATAAAAACTGGCGGCTTGCTGGAGCATCTTTAGCTTCCCTTGTGCGTTTTTTAGGTCGTGAGGCTCCGTGCCCCTTGCTCCACGGATCGATTGCCTCGACACCAACAATAGTTAGACGAACGACAACTATATTTAATAGTCTTGTAGTGATTTCGGATGTCGGGTGCCGCTCCGGCTTGTTCGCTGGTAAATAAATTAAAGGACTTGGCCAACGTGTCGGCGTCGACGCAGGTGGGATGTGTAACAGTAGCGCACTGCCTAATACTTTAGAGAATCAACAACATCCTGAAAGGTGGGCTTTTGTGATTATACAATAGACCTAAATAATAAGAAATAAACCTATGATCCACTATGATCACTAAAAGTCGAACTGTCATGTTGACAAAATAACCAAATAAATTAAGAATCACCTATTACATATGGACGTAGTTCTAGGACGTTTTAAACTAGTAGTGTTATTTGTACATTTGAAATTTCATCAATTTGGTTTTCTTAGGTAATCCTATATCCTACGACGAAATAAGTATATGGATGGATGGATGAAGTACTGACAGTTTTCACCCCTTTTCCTAGCTTTGAATATGTATGACGAAATACGTAATTTCCCTGTTTAAAAAAAAGTTGCAATCGGTGAACATTATGAAATAATAGTGAAAATAAAGATCCTGACGAATTGAGAACCTCCTCCTTCGAACTCTTGAAGTCGGTTGATAACATTTTATGCGTTCAAAGTCACGCGCGTTTAAATAAGGTAAAGGCTTACCACACTTAAGGCTTAAGGGGGAGGCCTATGTTCAGCAGTGGACGTCTGTATGGCTGAGATGATGATGATGAAAGGCTTACTGTCATAGCTTGTATTTCCCGGCTCCGATGGCATGAACCGTAAGCCATGAACAAATTTCATGACCAATCGCAAGGCGTCCCAGGCGATGATAATTTTTGAAGTTGTTAAGGACGAAGTATAATGATGACTCGCGTAGGTCAGCTGTCAGTATTTGATGCTCTTATTATCAGGAAAATCGTCAGCCGGCTGTATTGAGGTAGAAAGACCGTCTGCTGATACCCTAAATACCATATATTCATGTGACTAGTTTACGGTCTTTTCAGTGGTATACAGACGGCTGATGATTTTTATTTTATTTGTAATAGCATATAAACTATCACCTGTTTCAACTGGGACGCGATGGTCATTTTATTTTATATGTATTTTATGTAAGAAAATGGCTGCCGTTCCTCAACCCACTCAAGGAACGGCAGCTGACCATCACGAAGCTTGATTATTGACTGCCCTTAACGACTTAAAATTTACCGCTTGGGACACGATGACAAACGGAAATTATTCCTAGTTAACGGCCTAGCAAGCGTATTAAATACCCACAAAAAGTAGGGTAATTTTTCAGAGCTAGTACGATTTCTATGCTTATTATTGTTCACTGCTCATATAATTCTCTACAGTTCTAAACTTTCAGATAAAATGTACATAGGAAGTAAAACCTTTTTGGTTTACCTACAATCTGTTTCGGTCATAGATATAAAATGGCGCTTACTGGTTTCGGTTGGTGTGAAGGATGTGACGTTTGTCACGTCACGTCACTTTGTAAAGTATTGAAATCTACACAAACGAAACAAGCAATCGAACTTTCGTGAGCGAATTGCATAAACGATAATTTAACTTATGGTATGGCAGTAATTTTTAGTTCTATAAGTGACCGCTAGAGGCTCTGCACAAATTCTCCATACAAATAATTTACGAATTCGTTAACGAATCTCGAATTGGGCTTATTTGCATGACTCGTGGTAGAGGTACTGTACCTCTACCACGAGTCATGTAGAAAATTCTAAATATTTTTCTATAGGCGTTAACGAATAATCGGGCTTCGAATCGTTTTCCTTCAGTTTCGACAGCAACACATACAAACGATCTATGCTGACATTTCTGCACTAATTTGACTTACGTCACCGAAAAATACCGTATCGACTGTAGAAAACTCTTTCACTATCAAATTATAAGGTGAGATGTCAAAACATGGTGAAAGTGAAAACCATTCGTATTTATTGTGTTATATTTATATATTATTAGTTGACGAAATAATATCGACAAAGGCTTATATTAAGTATAATTTGTTAATAAGACTGCATAGTATGATAACTGGAACTGGAAAACGAAATGGTAAATTTCAAGCCGATATGAGAAATAGAAATATCCACATCAACACTTCAATAAGAATATTTAAAAAAAATAAATCTAGACCCAAGAACTGCTGAATATTTGTGAGATCTATGTATATAATAGCCAATTAATCTGATTTTAAATCGACACAAAAATACCAACTCTAACCTAAAATGAATGGTAAGTAGTTGAAATTTGATATGATACTCGTAGTTATAAACACTTTCATTTTCAATCATAATAATTACAATGAAACTGTGAAAAATATCAAATAATATTGAAACTTCTTTTACAGGTTCTTGTGCATCATTCATTTCTGATTGATTGCTGTAGCAGCTAACTTATCACCAGCAAGGCAAACTATTTATCCCAGGAAGGTGTATTATTTTATATTCAAGAAGTAACAACTGCGTTACAGGCCGGGATCTTCGAATTATTGCATCCAAGTACTATAAAATAGTGCTTACTTAAAATACATCCAGATTTATACAGGGCACTTTGAAATTATAATGTACATAATTATATTAAAGATTTATTTATTGCGAAATAGCCTTTTAAAGTAACATTGTCACAAACTAGAAACTTATAAGTACTACTAACAATTACTCGTACGTGTAACTTATAAATAGAAATAAAACCATCATTATGTAAGAAGCGGCAACGCCGCAATCCTGCGTTGTGTTATGTATGAAAACTGGCGGCTTGCTGGAGCATCTTTAGCTTCCCTTGTGCGTTTGTTAGGTCGTGAGGCTCCGTGCCCCTTGCTCCACGGATCGATTGCCTCGACACCAACAATAGTTAGACGAACGACAACTATATTTAATAGTCTTGTAGTGATTTCGGATGTCGGGTGCCGCTCCGGCTTGTTCGCTGGTAAATAAATTAAAGGACTTGGCCAACGTGTCGGCGTCGACGCAGGTGGGATGTGTAACAGTAGCGCACTGCCTAATACTTTAGAGAATCAACAACATCCTGAAAGGGTACTTATCCTTTTGTGATTATACAATAGACCTAAATAATAAGAAATAAACCTATGATCCACTATGATCACTAAAAGTCGAACTGTCATGTTGACAAAATAACCAAATAAATTAAGAATCACCTATTACATATGGACGTAGTTCTAGGACATTTTAAACTAGTAGTGTTATTTGTACATTTGAAATTTCATCAATTTGGTTTTCTTAGGTAATTCTATATCCTACGACGAAATAAGTATATGGATGGATGGATGAAGTACTGACAGTTTTCACCCCTTTTCCTAGCTTTGAATATGTATGACGAAATACGTAATTTCCCTGTTTAAAAAAAAGTTGCAATCGGTGAACATTATGAAATGAAATGAAATGAAATGAAATGAAATTATTTATTTCAGGCACAAGTCCCATACAATGTTAGTTACAATTATACGACTTAACCTATGTTAGTATTACGGATATTCATAAATTATAATTATAAAATACAATAAAACATAAAAAACCAATTGCAAAATTAAATTATTATTATTGTTTTGACGAGGCATTGGGTTCATGCAGTTTATCCCAACGCCTCGTCAGTGGGCAGTCTATTCTAGTGACTAATGCGTTTAGGATGCTGTTGGTACCACTCTGCAGCCTGTACAATAGGGATGCCGCTCTTTTACGGATGATAGCGTGAAAGTCATCCGTACGGGCGTTGGCAAACATCCCCGAAGCGCTGCAGTACCGCGGCAAACCCATTAGCATCCTAAACGCATTATTATATTGTATTCGCAGGGCATTGTACGATCGTTGCGTGAAACTAGTCCACAGGCTGCAAGCATAAAAAGATTGACAATAGGCTTTAAAAAGCGTGACCTTGACATCCTTACTGCATTTTGCAAACCTGCGTACCAGCATATTGCAACGAACCGCCATTGCCCTGCGCTCCCTCTCAATATCGGGGTCATCATTAAGGCTTTCGGTGATCCAGTGGCCCAGGTATTTAAACCGCTGTACTCTCTTCAGGACTGCACCATTTAACCTAACAGGAGGGACTTCCAATTTTTTGTGGCCTGCCATGAAAATGAGCAACTCGCTCTTAGTGGTGTTGTACCTGAGCCCATGTCTCCCCGCATACCGCTCACAAATGCCTAGGAGCTTCCTGATCGCACTGATTGAGGGAGCCAGTAGCACCATATCGTCAGCATAACTTATGTTGTTGAGACAGGTGCCACCAATATGACAGCCGACCTTGGCGCCGCTGAGCTCCTCAATCAGTCCGTCCAAGTATATGTTAAACAAGGTCGGAGAGGTTACCCCCCCCTGCCTTACTCCACAATCCAGCATGTAATCTTCCGAGTGTACGCCTGCCCATCGCACAGAGTTGATTTGATTGTTATACCAGTAATCAAAGACCGCAACCAATTCTGCCGGGAGACTGGTCTCAGACGACACCTTGTTCCACAAGATGTCGTATGAGACCAGATCGAATGCTTTAGATAGGTCTAGAAAACAGGCGTACACCGGACTATCCTGCTTTGCATAGTACTGGACAGTACTTTTCAAGCAAAAGATGGCGGATTCCGTCGACACCCCTGGCTGAAAGCCGAACTGAGCATCTTTAGACTTATAGTGCTTACGAAGTTGCCCATCAAGAATCCTGTCCAGCACTTTAGCAATGATTGTCGCCAGCGAAATCGGCCTATAATTGCCCAGGTCAGACACATCCCCCGTTTTGTTTTTTATTATAGGCACAACAGTAGTTCGCATTAGTGCACTCGGCAGGTATGAGTGACTTACACACAAGTTAAATAATAACGCGAGCACTCGCGGAAGATGTGTCCCAGCATGTCGCAAGTGCTCAATGCTCAATCCATCGTGTCCCGGCGATTTCCCCGACTTCATGGTTTTAATGACAGAGGAAACATCACTTGCCGAGAAACGCACCATGAAATAATAGTGAAAATAAAGATCCTGACGAATTGAGAACCTCCTCCTTCAAACTCTTGAAGTCGGTTGATAACATTTTATGCGTTCAAAGTCACGCGCGTTTAAAGAAGGTAAAGGCTTACCACACTTAAGGCTATAAGGGGGAGGCCTATGTTCAGCAGTGGACGTCTTATGGCTGAGATGATGATGATGAAAGGCTTACTGTCATAGCTTGTATTTCCCGGCTCCGATGGCATGAACCGTAAGCCATGAACAAATTTCATGACCAATCGCAAGGCGTCCCAGGCGATGATAATTTTTGAAGTGGTTAAAGACGAAGTATAATGATGACTCGCGTAGGTCAGCTGTCAGTATTTGATGCTCTTATTATCAGGAAAATCGTCAGCCGGCTGTATTGAGGTAGAAAGACCGTCTGCTGATACCCTAAATACCATATATTCATGTGACTAGTTTACGGTCTTTTCAGTGGTATACAGACGGCTGATGATTTTTATTTTATTTGTAATAGCATATAAACTATCACCTGTTTCAACTGGGACGCGATGGTCATTTTATTTTATATGTATTTTATGTGAGAAAATGGCTGCCGTTCCTCAACCCACTCAAGGAACGGCAGCTGACCATCACGAAGCTTGATTATTGACCTTAACGACTTAAAATTTACCGCTTGGGACACGATGACAAACGGAAATTATTCCTAGTTAACGGCCTAGCAAGCGTATTAAATACCCACAAAAAGTAGGGTAATTTTTCAGAGCTAGTACGATTTCTATGCTTATTATAGTTATTATTGTTCACAGCTCATATAATTGTCTACAGTTCTAAACCTTCAGATAAAATGTACTTAGGAAGTAAAACCTTTTTGGTTTACCTACAATCTGTTTCGGTCATAAATATAAAATGGCGCTTACTGGTTTCGGTTGGTGTGAAGGATGTGACGTTTGTCACGTCACGTCACTTTGTAAAATATTGAAATCTACACAAACGAAACAAGCAATCGAACTTTCGTGAGCGAATTGCATAAACGATAATTTAACTTATGGTATGGCAGTAATTTTTAGTTCTATAAGTGACCGCTAGAGGCTCTGCACAAATTCTCCATACAAATAATTTACGAATTCGTGAACGAATCTCGAATTGGGCTTATTTGCATGACTCGTGGTAGAACTGTACCCAATTTGTCTTATTTACATTTAATGTTAATTTATTATTAATCATCCAATTGTCAATATCATTAATAGCATTATTTATTAGGGTTTCAAATGTCATAGTAGTATCATCATTAGGTATAACAATCGATAAATCGTCAGCGTACATAACTATTTGATGTGTTGTTGCGTAAGGAATATCGTTAATATAGAGTATAAAAAGTAACGGTCCTAGAACACTTCCTTGGGGCACGCCTCTTAAAGTATTTACATATAAAAAAAGCCCATACAAAAAAAGATTTTTTCGCGATCAAAACTTTTTTCTTCTACTTTTTCTTATTTAGTCGCAATACGTTACCAATTAAGCTCGTAAACGGATCACCACTTAGCAACTGGTTAGATTTGATAACCTAGGAAGGTACCTAGGATACTTTTTGTACCGAAATTCATTTCCAACGACTTGTCTCCCCTCCCTATAGACGGAGAGCTAGCCACGTCAGATATGACACAATAATGAGAGCAAGTAAACCCCTCTAGTCAGTTTGCTACACTACGCTTATTTCTAGATCTGGACATCTGGCAGCTAAGTGGTGGAGGTCAAAGAATGCACTTCAAGGAAACCAATCCTAGAGTTCTTTGTTTGATGCAATATTATGAGAAATTATATAAATATTTAGATAATATCATTGTCAAAAGTTTCTGTTTGGGGAAAGTAGTGCCAAACGACGTATAATGTAATTCATAGTTCACTTACTGGTTTTGTTTCTGTAATAATACAGAATGTTTTTTATTCTAATGTTAAAATATATAGGCCTTGTTCTTTTTAACTGAGACAACTTCGACAGTTTTTACCTATTTTGGTGTTACTATTTTCCAATTCAAATATTTTGCTGTCTGTCACTTAAACCCACTCATTTAAAGCCGCCAGATGTCCGAATCTAGCAATAAGGACAGTTTAGCAATCTAACCAGACGGGTTTTATTGCTCTCATTATTGTGTCACATACAAATATGATGTGGCCAGCTCTTAGTCCACTATCTCGGAAGCTGCTGAGCGTAAAAAAGGTCCACGGTCAACGTGAGTCGGACTTAAGAAAAATAAATTGTTAAAATTGTGTGGAACCCTCGGGGTGTGAACATACTTGGATTTTTTTTTAATGACACTTATTTATTACATTACTTTCCCTAAACTTCACAATAATGTGTACATTCGAAAACAATGAACAAAAGCGCTCGCTCATTGTTATCATATAAACGAGGCTATTAGAGACGGTGACAATAATTCACCTCAACTCGTAAAAATGTCACTTACCAGCTGCGACAGCGACAAGCAGGAGGAATAAAACAATTGTCTTCATTTTCAACGTCTTAGGAAAAGTACGATAATGGTTTCCATTCCGAACCTTTTATGTTTTTTAGACCGGATGCCTGCAAAATTAGTGAGATAACAAGCGTTGTTTGTAAGAAAATGACAAGTCTTTATGTGTTAAATAGCCGTTCCTTGGAGACATTGAAGCGATTTAATGTAATAATTGCTACCTACTCTTGTGCTGCCACCCTTTTTCGGCGTTACCGCGTATCTATTTGGCGAAAGCGGCTATTAGCTCACTGAACGAAAACCACTAACTGCTGAATAGGGGGAATAATCCGTGTATATACGTATTTTGGTATAGTTGTAGGTAAAGGTGTGTTAAACAACATACTAAAAGTACTGGTGGGAGGGGTGAAGCGGACGGGGGTGGAAAGGTGCCTTTTTCAGTTTTTCGTAAATAACCCATAAACGGTGACTCACTTGAGGTGAGACTTTTTGCTGGGATCAATGTTTAACGAGATATTCCCTGTAAGATTTTCTTCGTTAGGTGGGCTATATCGCATCATACTGTATAGACACCTGGGGGCTTAGCCAAAGCGACAATTGTTTGTAGAAAACGAAACGAAACGCTATCGGTCTCTCGCTCACTCTTCCATATTAGTGCGATAGAGAGACGGATAGCGTTTCGATTCGTTTTCTACAAAAGTTTGTCATCTTGTCTAAGCCCCCACAACGGTGTAGTAGTTTATGTAACTGTTACGTAATAAGGGTCCTTAAAATATGAATGTGGTTTTCATAATAAGATCACACGAGTGTTTTAAGGCCTAATTACGTACAGTTGCATACACTGTTTTATCTACACTCATATTATTTATCCTAAATGCCGTATTCCGAAACCATAGAATGGCCGCCATTGCACCGCCATGGCCAACTCGATTGTGCCGGCGGTCGGGGAGGCGCGTGTCGGCGGCCGCGCGGGAGTGTGCAGGTGTACATTATGTTATCAAAACTCATAACACATCAATAGTTGAGCATGTAAAGTTAAAATTACGTTACTTCCACACATAAAAAGCTTATCATAGTAAAATCGGTTGTGGTAATGCTAGCCATTGCCTACCGTTTTTGAACACGTTTTAGAGGACTTACAATGTGAGTGTAGATAAAAGATTTTCCCGACCCTTGAGAATTTTGTACGCTCGTTTATTGAAAAACCCTCATATTTACTGTACCTGCGGGCCGATTTTTACAATCGAGCGCTCGTTTTCAAAGAATTTTACCTCGAATATAATCACACACAACAGTCTGTCGCCATTATTTTCGCATGAAATTAATAATATAAATAATCATGATTTTAAATTACTATCGCTGTTATTTTTAAAAACATCATTTCTTCGTTTTATTCAGAGTTTTAAGTGTCACATTCGAGCGCTCGAATTTCAAAAATCGCCCCCTGGTGTCTAAAGTATAAATAAAGGCAATAAATAAAAATATTTTACGTCACACCAGGCCATAATGTTAGTTTTACCGCACGCTCCGCGTACGGTAAAACTCGCATTATGGCCAGATGGAGACGTAAAATTGTGTACTCACCACGGGCAGTAATAAAGAAAGCCCTCTATCGCATATTTACAACCCTCGCCTGCGGCTCGGGTTACAAATACCTACGATTTCGGGCTTTCTTTCTTTTACAGCCCTTGGTAAGTAATGTACTAATATATACACCGTGGGCTGGAATAACCCGACAGATCTTAACCACGAATTTATAAGACCAAAAGAAGGAAAAAATATTATGTGACTTTAGGTCAATTTCGCCAAAAAAAATTTTTTTTCGTTTTTTTTTTCCATTTTTTGAATGTTTATTGCACATGAAAAGCAAATGTTATTAAGACGATTGTCGCCGGAGTGTCCTTGAGCGTTTGGGCGCTCTCTACCCGCGCCACCCGCGTACCCTTCTCATTGCGATCGTGCGTAAATCCGCCGCGATGCACCGCAATAATGTTCAAAGAATATGACTTTAGTCAGAGACGCGCGGGCAGATTTATAATAATCATACCTAATCCCTTTGTGGATGTTTTGTGATTTGAATACTGTGATTAAGTACTACGGTGACATTTTTTAGGAACGCTACTAAATAAGATAAGTAATAACGATCTCGATTAGTAGATTATTATGTAAAAAAATGAAAACCAAGATTTTGAATTTGAAGTACAGTGAGCGGCAAAATATTTATGAATTTACGAAATATGGTTAAAAATATTCCGCATATCAGAAAAAATAAAAAAATACTGACTAGTACAGCAAAAAAAACTGAATGCACATCAAAGCGGTGTTTTCATGTGTTTTTGGATTTTTTTTGCTGTGCAAGTAAGCTTAATAGATGGTTATTTTTTTGTTGCGATTTTAAATATTAACCGTAAAAATTCACTTAATTACGATAAATTAACAAAACTAAGCCTGATGCGAGTTGCGAATAGTAAAAATGCACATGTAAGGAGTGGTATTTGTGCACGAAATCGTCATACAAATGAGAGCTGTAAGCCCATTAAATTTAGATCTTTAAAATATAACACAGCGCAAACACTTCTTAGGGTTCCATAGCCAAAATGGTAAAAACGGAACCTTTAAAAGTTTTTTGAAACATGTCCGTCTGTCCGTCCGTATGTCACAGCCATTTTTATTATAAAACATATATTACTGAAATTTTATCTAGAGGTGTGTTTCATGTGCCGCTACTTAGTCTTCTGGCTAAATTGCTAAAAAAATCTTTTTTTTTTTTTTTTTCTTTTTTTTCACAAAAAGAGATACATTTAATCAATTTCACCTATCTGCCAAACTGCACAGCAGTTTGTTGGCAGAAAACTTATTTTACCCTACACCATTGTACTATTAATTTAGGTACGTACTTATGTGGCTGTGGGAGTGTCTGTTTACTCAATTTGCAAATACCTACCATTTGCAAATAGAGTAAGCAGGCACTCGCCGTGCGGCCGCTATGTTTTTCTTATGTTAGGCATTGGTAATAATATTTTACATTTACACACATTAGAGGTAATATACAGTTGTAGATACCTACGTAACAGACTGATGACTAATGGAGATAACAAGTTCTATTACACTTAACTATAGTAGACTATTTTATAATGAACTCTAGTTACACATATTTTACGTTGCTTGTTGGATAACATGGAATGGATGTCGCTCGGTAGTAACAAACTGATCATATGATTCTATTATACTCACGGTCTATGAGAAAAACGGGTCACCTTGTATCGGTATTCCTATACAAGGCGACCCGCTTTCACTGCCCCCGAGTGTATGTAGGTCAGCGTTATATACCTACGTTCTACGGTAACATATCATGTGCAAAAAAAAACGACTTAAGGTTATGTATAACGCAATCGGTTGGTGTTTTAATCAGGTGTTCTGTTCGAGTCTAAGCATAAGTGATTTTTTCAGCCTTTTTTTATACACAACCTTTGATACATCTTGGCAGGACCTCAATTGATCTGGTATATCATTTAAAATTATGGGCACTAAGTATTTTCGAGTATGTTTTCCATAGTAGTTACAGACCTTCGGTACTAACAATTTACGAAGACTAAGTTCTTTGGTTACACTTCTTGTTTGGAATTTATGATTTAACGGTTTTTCGTAATCACTACGTTGATACTGTTCTAAGGCTACGAGCAAAGATCGTTTTTCCTGCACTGGTAGTACATTGCAGATCACAAAAAGTTTATCATAGTTATTTCTACAGGACTGCTTTGTTTTTTTATCGACTAAATATTTTAAAAATCTAATTTGAATTGCCTTTATTCTATCTAAGTATGAAGGAAAGGTGCGGCCGTAGCTACTAAGACCGTAGGATAGTATCGAGTCTACAAGTGCGTGATACAACATATATAATGTAGCCCTGTTTACCACATTTCGCAAATGATAAAATTTTCCTAGCACAGATTTAAGTTTATCACATACGTTATTAACGTGTGCCGACCATGACATGTGGCAGTCTACCGTTAGCCCGAGGTACTTATAACTATCCACAAAGTCGATTTCACTGCATGTGCAGTCTCTCCCCGCCTTATGTAAGCAGTCGTAATCATGCCCAACTATACGTAAATTTTCCTGTTCTGTTCTACTTTAAGGTGAGCGTATGTGCATGCACTTTGTCTTATTGAAGTTTATGATAATACTATTATCGTGTGCCCATTTAATTAAGTTATCTAAGTCGCTTTGAACTTTTTCCTTTACAACCGCTATGTCTTTGTCTGCGTACAGCATGCAAGTATCGTCCGCATACATATAAATCTTACAGTCACGCACCACATTACAGAGACTATTTACGTGCATGATGTAGCCGACAGGACCATAGACCGAGCCGGTAGGCACGCCGTAGCGCACGGCGGCGCACTCGCCGGCCTGGCCGCGCACCCAAGGTATTTTAGGTGAGGCACTCCATAAATACATATGCCAAACTAAATGTCAAAAATATTTTTTTTTTAAATATGAACATGTTGTACGATAAGGCTTTAAAATATCTTATATATGTACATATATATATATATAGAGTATTTGTAAAACTTTTTTATTAAGTAAATATTTTCAGAAATAGTTGCTTCGAAAGTCTAAATATAATAGCCCCCATCTAACTTTTAATCCGTAAGTCAAAAAAATATGAAAAAATACCAAGAAGGCTTAGTACTTAATTTTCTACGAAAATTATTTCACATATTATCGGTTCATCCGTTTTTGAGTTATCTCCAAGAAACTACGGAACCCTACATTATACATGGTCCGATACAAACTTGGCCGGTCTTTTAAAGATATTTGATAGGTAGTATTAACCCTTAGTAGTAATTTATTTATTCACTTGTGTTGATAATTAATATAAAATTTGTATTTATTTGCATTTCACCGACATAGTAAAGTTTTTTTAGGGTAGTCAACGCGCATGTGAATCTTCTGGGGTTGCATGCGTCCATAGGCTTTATAACTGCTTTCAATCAGGCGGGTCGTATGCTTGTTTGCCAGCGTCGTGGTATAAAAAAAAGCTTTTTTTCCTTTATTCTTACATACATTCTTACATACAACTCTTAAATATCAGCAATATTTTATTAGATTCTCAATCAGGCTTTGCTCAGTGATAGTTAGTAGACTGAAATTTGGTATGAGTAATTATGTGTTTTAATTACGCCTACAAAGTGGTAAAACAATAAGTATCTGAAACCCATTGTTGGATAGGTCTTTCAAGAAGAATATGCCTTAAACAACTTTTGGATAAAACGAATACTTTCGTAAATAATAGCTTCGAAAGTTAAAATGCTCTTTGATTTTTGAACCGTGGGTCCAAAAAAATTGGGAAAATTCCTGGAAGTGAGGCCATTAAAATACTTATTTTCATTAAAAACTATATGGAATAAAATCGGTTGAGCCGTTTTTGAGTTATGCCTGTAGTAAAATAACGTAAGTGCCACAAAATATTTCTTTATAGACTACCTTATGAATGGATGTATTGTAACAGGCCGGCAACTACGGATCCCTACACTGAGCATAGCCCGATATTCTCTTGGCCGGTTTATCTGCAATCCTTTGCAGTTTACTTCGCAATTTCTAGATTTGAGAAATTAGTATAAAGTATAACATTAAAGATTGTGTTTAATCTTAAAATAAAACGCAAATTACATTCGTTTAGAACACGGTATTCTTAAATAAATATGTTGAAATAAATTCGGTTCTTTGGAGTTTTTTATTAAATTAATTATTAGTCTATTGTATTGCAGTACTAACAGATTTCCGCAACTCGACGACTAATGCCTATTTTGCGTGATGCATGCGTCTACTAAAACATAATAATTTTAGTTTACTTACATGACCAAATTTGTTTTCAGAGCAATGTGAGATTCATGATTTATGTTTTTTCTCCATTTTTATATCATTTGTTTTTTACTTGTATTATAATCTAAATAAAATACACTTTTTATACGAACGTCCATAAACATGCATACGAGTACATTATCTTAAAAGATAAAACGTATACATTATTGATTCCGGAAAGACACGTTATATCCGCACCGCATGAACCCTCTGCAGTTATTTAGTCTTTAGGCACAGTAAGTCCGATATTATTGCTCACGGGCCAAGCACAAGTATATGTAGTACAAGGGAAGCACGGAGCGACGAGCGACACAGCCTCCTCGTCTCAAAGCTAGCTCACGACTGCCAGCAACGCCGATTTCGAGCTAATAACGCACGAAATGTGGAATTATGATAAAATTGTTTAAGAAAATTTAATCAATTTAAATATCCTACGTTGAGTTTGTAGTGTTCTGTAGTACATATATTTTAGTTCAACAATATTATAAATCGAATGAGCCGTTCAGTAGATATAAGCAAAATTAACCGTAAAACGACATTTCGTTACATTTACATAACGGAGAAACTATACGTTACACGACTTATTCAAACGTTGACAATGTTGTACATGAAATGGTAAATAACATATATTTATTTCAAAATTTTTTAATGACCCGTTATTGAGATATATCCCTTAGAAAGTAACAGTTTTCGGCCACAATCAGCGCCTAGCGCCTTAATAAAATTATCGCCTAAAACAAATTGGTACATTTTCTTTTTTTAAATTAGTTACTGCAAAGTTTTCCTTGTCACTGTGATGTCTGTCTATAAGGACGTGTAAACTATGTCCAATAGTGGCAACAACGCCATTAGAAAGGCGTTTTGTGATGAGTTATAATAAAAAGTGTATTTTTTTTAATTGGTAATAACTCTGAAACTAGGCGTATTCCAGAAAATTTTATAGGACATTTTAGTATCTAAATATGATCAGGAATACACTGTTAAAATCTGTCTAGTTTTACCCATAAAACTGGCCCACCCACGGTGTATATAATTGAACGAGCGGAGCGTAAGCGAAGTGAAGTTCTTACAAACAACTTCGGCTACTGGGACGTCTCGGCATTTCGATGGCTTTTTGATTTTGAGAGTTTGTTCCACGATAACTTTAGTAACGTTTTTCTGATCTTTATGAAAGCTGGGGTTGTAGCAGAGATACATATAATTTGAGATTTCGTATATGAGCAGGATCGACCAAGGGGTCATGGAGCTAGAAGGCGCGAAAAAATCATCATAAGGGCCTTGTTATATTGGTCATCTCGTTTGCAAGGAAATCGCGAGTTCTGAGTTCGAGGCGCACTACTAGTATAAATGTCACCGGTAAATCCTCTTAAGGATGGTAATACATAACTAGTATATACAATATATATCCACAGTCCAATACAGTCATCTAAATATTAATGATGAAAACGACGATAGGATATCGAAAAAGATTTCTTTACATCGTTTTTCTAATCGAACGACCGGAGCGTAAGCGAAGCTCGTTCTTAGAAACAACTTCTGGCTCACTAGCCACTGACATCGCGGCATTTCGATTGCTTTTAGATTTAGAGAGTTTGTTCCGCGATAACTTAAGTAACGTTTTTCTGATCTTCATGATATTTGTTGGGGTTGTAGCAGAGATACATATAATTGGAGGGTTCGTATATGAGCAAAATCGAACAAAAAGGTCATGGAGCTAGAAGGCGCGAAAAAATCATCATATGGTCTTCAAGTTAGAAAGGAAATCGCGAGTTCTGAGTTCGAGGCGGACTACTAGTGTTAAATAATTTTAAACAAAAAATAATCGCCTTCACTTGGCCTTCACTTCTCGAAAAGGAAACGCCCGAGCTACTGTAAAAAATACTCAAATCACTATAGGTGTGCCTAAGGTCCCGACGCCGACCGAGTCGTTATTGTGCAGTTAAATAGCTCGAATTTGGGGTTTGGAATTTTGGGGTCGCGGAGCAAGAGAACAATGCATGATACAGAACTTAAAGATGAACCTAATGATGGTGGTAATTTTTTTTTATCGCCAATATTGATAATTATTTTTTTAGATAATAATTAGAAAAATAACATTTTTGCATGTGACTCAATGTGACGTTTTGTCGTTTCCCATACAGCGTATTACAAAAGTCATAGGGTGACCATGATAAGAAAAATTAAATGAATTCTGTTTTGAGAAAATAATACCATACAATAATGTTGATCAGTTATAGAACGATTTTTTTAAGATGTTGGAATTGTCGGTAGAACTCCTTAGTAAGATTCCGACATCTTAAAAAATTACCACTATACCGAGTCAGAAGAAGTGGTTCCTGATCACGACCCAGAAATCAGCCTCTATTTATTTCGCAATGTCGGATTACCTTTAATTTCTTTCCTAAATGTCAGTCGGAGATTACGGGGGATTTAGCCAATTAGTTTTTTATTGCTTTAGGTCCATAATCTTTTCTTATAAATTAGGAAAAATAAACTTAATGATTACTCTTAAAATAACAAATATAAATACAATAGGTTTAAAAAACCTGTCTAAGTGACCAACATTGCGTATCTAATAATGATACGCAATGATAGTATTACAAAATAAGAATAAACGTGCAAAGAAATACGCAGGTGGCGCCCTAATTGAGTAAAAATCTATTTGGGTAGGTATGATAAATCTATACACCGTACCGTAGACGAATAGTAGATTGTACAACAAGTGCATAAAACGTACCATTTTACTTGAGGCGTTTATCCATCCGAGCGAGCTTGCGAGCGAGGATTGATATAAAGTCGAGTGTAAAATGGGTTTTATGGACGAGTTTTACACTCTAATTTTAACTTCAATTGCGAGGAAATTACTTTTCCTCCCTCTTCTTCTATCTATCTTCCCTTCAATAAATTTTTTAATTTCTTTTTTAATTTTCCAACATGTGAATTTAGACATAGATACTTGTTCTCTGCCAAGTCATAAAACATTTCGGGGCATTTTTAAACTATTATCAACTCCCATTTTATCTGATTACATTAAATTAATGATAGAAAACAAGGAATTCAAATAATTATAGCAAGAATAAAATAAAACAATGAGTTTCAGTATTCTACAAAATTTTACTGCTCCATTAAATTGTGCAATATATTTTGCCTGTCTTTGGCTGTTGAGCCTCATTATCTTAGTCTTAGAAGAAAATTTTACTTTATGCACTAGAGCTTAACAAGCGATTTTATATCGTCCACGCACGACTTAAAGTCGAACTTTACGAGCATTAGAAGTGAAAAAGATATTAAAGCAGTGGATGATAAAAAACATGGAAATCGTACAAGCTCTGAAAAATAATCTTACATATTTCTAGGTGATCATATGGCATTGGATCCAAGGCATACTAGGTCAGTCATTGTACAGGGGGTGAAAAATGTATCATTTTTAAGGTGTATCATGTGACATACGGACGGATGGACGGACGCACGGACGGATGAACAGACGGACGGGCAGACGAATATGATGAAACTATAATTATAATATTATTTCTGTCCTTTTCTATGTATATGAAGGATGAGAAGGATAAACAGTTACTGACAGTGTCTGGTCGGTATTATGAAGGCGATTGACGATGGCTTAGGCATTTCGATTTTCGACCCTCATTTAAGCCCACGTTAGCTGTCAACTTCGAGCCGCAACTCAATACGGACTTGAAAGCCTTAAATAGTTTTAGTTTGATAAGAGGTCGACATGGGTCTCGTTAATGTAGGCTTCATTTAGTAGTAACAGGGGCCGAATTCTAACTTTAAAACATGTTTAGACATGATCCATCTTCCATACAACTCTAACAACTAGCTCTTTAAACGTATGAAGGAGAAAGATTAGAATTTGCTAGAAAATTATTCCGATGCAACTAGATACAATACAACTACTCGTACAATATCGGTTCTTCAATGTTTGAAATAGATTATGTTTTGAATGTATTGTTTATGTTTTTATAATTAGAATACCGCACCAGATCTCAAATTCAGGTATATGGAGATTATCCCATTTACCATACAAAGTTTTAATAAAAAGCGTTATTTATCATTATATATAATAAAACTAAGTTGAGAAAATGTGCGTGCCGATAAAACTTAAAAAGGAGTCCCAGCACGATAAAGGGACTTATATAGTGTGATAGCCCTTTATTCCCCCTCGAACAAGAAAGTTCCCGTTTTAACCTAAAGGGTGTGTCTTTAAAGAAATAAGGGCTTTTCCAACCCTTCAACTCGGAAAGTAAGTGTAGTGGCGCCATCTGTTGTCGAGTAGTTGAACTTCATTCATTGTCCAAAGTGGCGCCATCTGTTGTCGAATAATTGAATTTCATTCATTGTACACAATATGGACTTAAACGAACGATTATTCCCAAACTTTCTCGAATATCCTAGCGCCAACTTTCTCGAATATCCTAGAGCCTAGCTTTCTGAATATATAAGAGCCCGGTGTCACCCGCCAGAGTTAGTTTGATTTGAACAGCGAAACAAGCGATTTCGAAACGAAAAAGAAAGAAATTATCTGTGTGTGAGCCTTTATTTTGAAGTATCACGTGTGAGTATTTTTAATAGTGTGTTTAATTAATTCTCGATTTCGAAGCGAAGAAGAAAAAAGTTATCTGTGAGCCTTTATTGTGAAATATCAAATGTGAGTATTTTTAATAGTGTATTTAATTAATTCTAATGGTTTTTTTTTTTTTTATTGTAATTTCCTTAACTTTCAAGTAGTCGCGCGGCGTTGAATCGATGCCTTCTATATACTTTGGCCGTAAACAAAATATCGCGCGACCGCTTGAAGATTAAATAATTTTTTTTTCTTTGTCTCAACGTGCTCCACGTTTACGTAACAATATATTTGTCTATAAAATGTTCATTTAATTTATATTTTACAGAATACAATGCCTAGACGTAAAAGAGGTGGAGATCTTGCCAGTTCTGCAGCGAAACGGCGGAAACAAAAGAAAATCGAAGAAATGAAACGGAAGAAGAGCGCGAAGCACGTTTACAAAATCAACGAACCAGAATGAATACCCTGAGAAGCGGAAAAAGCGAAGAAAGAAAAGAAAATAAAAGTATTGAAGAATCGAGCATTTTAAAAGATAATCTAACAAAGGAAGCATTCCACTACGAACCGACGAAGAAATATTACGATCATAAATATGTTGTGATCGGAAAAATGAATAACATTTGCCAATTTTGCCACGCGAAAAAATTCAGTAAAGAAACACCAGGTCTCTGTTGCATGAATGGAAAAATTCGATTACCACCACTGGAAGCACCTCCACAGGAATTTCTACATTACATGACCGGGGAAACACCAGAATCAAAACACTTTCTTCAAAATATAAGATCATACAACTCCTGCTTTCAAATGACTTCTTTCGGTGTTACTTCGACTGACACTAATAGAGACAAATTTGAATATGTATTTTCAATTCAAGGGCAAATTTATCACAAAATTGGATCGTTACTACCAATGCCTAATTATGACTATAAATTTCTACAAGTATATTTCATCGGAAATGAAGAAAACGAAATTGATCAACGATGTACAAATTTTATTGGATTGAAACGCGAAATAATCCAAGATGTACAGAGGATCTTACACAAATACAATCAACTGATTTACATATTCAAAACAACACTAGACCGCATGATTTCTGATGACTATAAAATTGTAATTCGAGCCGATAAAAGACCACGTGGAGAACACGAACGTAGATTTAATGCACCTCAGATAGATGAAGTCGCCATCGTAATTGTGGACAATGAAAATACAAGCCGTGACATAATTGTACAACGAAGAAGAAAAGGACTACAACGCATTGCAGAGACCCACCGTTCATATGATGCTCTTCAATATCCGTTAATATTTCTGCACGGAGAGGATGGTTATCATTTCAATATAAAACAAATTCATCCTAAAACAGGCATAGAAACAAACAAAAAAGTCACTTCCAAGGAGTTCTATGCTTACCGCTTAATGATCAGAGACAATGAAATATACAATCACATTCTCAACACTCGCCGTTTATTCCAACAATTTCTGGTAGATATGTACGCAAAAATAGAAGCAGAACGGATGCTTTACATAAGACTGAATCAGAAAAAACTACGCACAGAAGAATACATCCACCTTCGAGATGCGATCATAAATGACGGCAATATTGACGATATTGGAACAATGGTAATCTTACCCTCATCATACATAGGAAGTCCAAGACATATGCACGAATATACTCAAGATGCCATGACCTACGTAAGAAAATATGGACGACCTGATCTCTTCATAACATTTACATGCAACTCATCATGGCCAGAAATCAAAGAACAACTAAAATACGGACAAACCTCCATGGATCGACACGACATGATAGCCCGAGTTTTTCGACAAAAACAAATAAGATTTATTGAAGTCATCACAAAATACCACATCTTTGGAACCGTTAGATGCTGGATGTATACAATCGAGTGGCAAAAACGAGGATTACCTCACTCACACAATCTCATATGGCTACACGATAAAATTTATCCCACGGATATCGACAAAATCATCCAAGCTGAATTTCCCAATCCACAAAATGATCCGGAACTATACAACATAGTAGTGAAAAACATGATTCACGGACCATGTGGACCATTAAACTTCAATGCGCCATGCATGAGTGATGGAAAATGTACAAAAAAATATCCAAAACCATACTTGGACGATACAAAAACTGAAGATGACGGCTATCCCAAATATAGAAGACGATCACCGAAAAACGGTGGCTTCACAGCAAAAATACGAATACAAGGCAGAGACGAACTGGAAATAGATAATCAATGGGTAGTACCATATAACCCACTACTTTCCAAAATGTTCCAAGCACACATAAACGTTGAATATTGCAATTCAGTAAAATCTATTAAATATATATGTAAGTACGTAAACAAAGGTAGTGATATGGCAGTATTTCAAATAGTCCAAAATAGCGAACAAAATAATAGAAATGATGAAATCCTCATGTACCAAATGGGAAGATACATCAACAGTAACGAAGCAGCGTGGAGGATTTTTAGTTTTCCCATACACGAACGCGAACCAGCTGTGCAACATCTAGCAGTACATTTGGAGAATGGACAGAGAGTTTACTTCGCAAAAGACTCGGCTAGAAAAATTGCAAGCGAACCACCTCAGAACACAACATTAACAGCTTTTTTCCAACTTTGCCAAACGGATCCATTCGCAAAGACGTTACTGTATGTCGACGTCCCTATTTATTATACGTGGGACAAAACAAGGAAAATTTTTCAACGACGAAAACAAGGAATGCCAGAAGAGGGTCATCCAGAAATAATGAAAACTAACGCAATAGGTCGAGTATACACTGTACATCCAAACAATGCCGAATGTTTCTATCTCCGAATGTTGTTACACGAAATACGGGGACCAACAAGTTTCACAGATCTCAGGACTATTGACGGCTACATATGCCAGACTTACAGAGAAGCATGTCAACGTTTAGGATTATTGGAAAACGATAACCACTGGGAATTAACACTACAAGAAGCCACACTCACAGCTTCAGCTGAACAAATTCGAGAGTTATTCGCCATAATTCTAACAACATGTAACCCATCAAACCCAAAACAGCTATGGGACTCTTTCAAAAGGAATATGAGTGATGATATATTGTACCAAATCCGACAAGCTAATCCAGAACTGACTATAGAATTCAATGACGGCATCTTCAATGAAACACTCATTCGCTTAGAAGATAAATGTTTAGCAATAAATAACCAGACCTTAGTAGAAATTGGAATGCCAGCACCACAAAGAAATACTTTCAGTGTGCTAAACTACGAAATTACAAAGGAAAAAAGCTACAACGTCAATGAACTACTTGAATACATTGCTCACAACAAACCACTCCTCAATGACAATCAAAAAAAAATTTACAACGTTATAATGAACCGAATAAATAACAACACTGGTGGAATTATTTACTTGGACGCACCAAGAGGCACCGGTAAAACGTTTCTAATAAATCTAATACTGGCGGAAATACGTGCTGAAAAACACATCGCACTGGCACTAGCATCATCCGGCATTGCAGCCACACTTATGGAAGGAGGACGAACTGCCCATTCTGCCTTACAACTACCGTTGAATGTAGCCGAACAACAATTCCCGGTATGTAAAATCTCAGGAACATCTGGACGGGGTCAACTTCTAAAACATGCTAAAATTATCTTCTGGGATGAATGCACCATGGCCCATAAAAAATCACTAGAAGCCATGGACAGAACATTACAAGAATTGCGAAAAAACTCTGAAATGATGGGAGGAGCTCTACTCATACTCTCAGGAGATTTTCGACAAACACTTCCAGTTATTCCCAAATCAACACCAGCAGTTGAGATCAATGCATGCTTAAAAAAGTCACATCTCTGGCCGCAAGTACAAATACTGCAATTAACAAAAAACATGAGGGTTGAATTATCAAAAGATGAAACAACAGCACATTTTGCTAAAATACTTTTACAAATAGGCGAAGGTACATATCCTACTGACCAAACGACCGGCCTCATTGAACTCAATAGTGATTTCTGTAACATAGCCACTACTGAAAACGAACTAATCGACAAAATTTATCCAAATATTATTCAGAACTATACCAACGTAGAGTGGTTATTTCAAAGAGCAATTTTGGCCACTAAAAATAATATTGTTGACGATATCAATTTTAATATTCTAAAGAAAATACCTGGTGAAGAGAAAGTATATAAATCGATCGACACGATGGTATCCATTGAAGAAAGTGTCAACTTTCCTACTGAATTTCTAAACTCTTTACAAGTACCAGGAATGCCATTACACTGCCTTCGTCTGAAAATTGGATCTCCAATCATACTACTCAGAAATCTCAACTCCCAAAAACTATGTAATGGAACGAGGATGATCGTAAAACAGCTATCGAATAATGTCATTGAAGCTGAACTTATTTCTGGAAAGAACAAAGGACACACAGTATTTATACCTAGAATACCACTGATCTTTTCTGAATTGCCATTTCAATTTAAAAGATTGCAGTTTCCAATTAAATTAGCCTTTAGTTTTACAATTAACAAAGCGCAAGGGCAAACTTTGAAATATTGTGGCATCAACCTCAAAGAATCCTGCTTCTCTCACGGTCAGCTATATGTAGCTTGCTCAAGAGTAGGAAGTTCGAAAAATTTATATATATATATACCCCGGACAATAAAATGAAAAATGTTGTTTATAAACAAGTAGTGTAAATAATGAGAAAATGTAAATACATGTAAATATAGAAAATGTTTTCAAAATATATTTTTTACTTTTTAAGTCATAGTATGTTTTTTTATTTCATCTACCACGTAATCTCATATCAACTCCCGAGCGAAGCCGGGTATCATAGCTAGTTACAATATAAAGAGCCTACATTTTTTTTCTCTTTTATTAGTTGTTGTTGCTAGCACGCGTGTTAGTCTTTACCTGAGAGGTTTAATGGTGTCCCATAGTTATTCATGGGCACGACCATGGTATGGTACGGTCGATTTGATTTCTGAGGTGCATACATTTTATAAACTTTATTTAATTTTATCTACACTCACATTGTAAGTTCTCTAAAACGTGTTCGAAAACGGTAGGCAATGGCTAGAATTACCACAACCTATTTTACTATGATAAGCTTTTTATCTGTCGCAGTAACGTAATTTTAACTTTACATGCTCAAATATTGATGTGTTATGAGTTTTGATAACATAATGTACACCTGCACGCCCCCGCGCGGCCGCCGACACGCGCCCGCGCGACCGCCGACACTATTGAGTTGGCCATGGCGGTGCAATGGCGGCCATTCTATGGTTTCCGAATACGGAATTTAGAATAAATAATATGAGTGTATATAAAGCAGTGTATGCAACTGTACGTAATTAGGCCTTAAAACGTAACAGTTACATAAACTACTATTACTTGCTCGCGTTTTTGGTGCGTGCAAGTTGCACTGCTGTTTCGATTCATATAATATACACCGAGCCCGTGAGCATTGCGAGAGACTTTAACAGTGTATTCATGATAATATTTAGAGAACAAAATGTCCTTTAAACTTTTCCGAAATTCGCCATAGTTTCAAAGTAAATACTACTTACAAAAAATTGCATTTTGAATTGTTTCTCAGTGTAAAATGATTTTTTGATGGCGATCTCACCGGTATGGGGCATAGTCTAGACATCTCTTATTGACTGATATCAAAGACCTAAGAAACACTTTTCATGGACTAGTTTTTACGAGAAAAAATGTAGCAATTTACTTTTTCCGTTACTTTTTTCTAATGACATTTACTTTTTATGTAGAACAGCATTCCAAAAAACTGAAAAAAAAAAATAAAAAAAAAAAAATTTTTTTGGCGTTTTACAACAAAAGTCATATAATGTTTTTCATTCTTTTGACCTCAGAAATGCGCGGTTAAAATCTCTCGCAATGCTCACGGGCACGTTGTATAGCAAATCAAGTTAGGATTTTTAAAGTTAGATTAGTTTTCTGTATCAGGTATGCGCTGCGGTCATTAACATAGGTAAGAAACTTAGAGGTACACTAGTTACTATTATGGTTATGATATTACACATAATACCTATTGATACAAGAAAGATGCTTAGGGAGAGGTCTAAAATAATAGTAGGTATCGTATAATTATTTTTACATGATTTTTAAAGTGGGGCACTCCACTCATACAATAGTATGTTATTCAATCAAATACAAACACTGAAAACATTGAAAAAATAATCAACCCAGCCGGACTTGAACCTGGCATCGATACGCCTTACCGGGGCTCGATCGCTTTACCAATTAAGCTATGGGTTCAGTTACTGAGTTGACGAAATTCTCAATGCCTTCAATCATCTTTTTGCATTTATTTTTACATCGACTTTATAGCAGCCGTAAGCGACATCTAGGTGCTAACTACCAGAGTTAGATACCCTTCCCGCCGACGCTTTTACAAGTGTCACAACGGAAATCATAGATGGCGCTGCTATCAACTCATAATTATTTTTACATGATTTTTAAAGTGGGGCACTCCACTCATACAATAGTATGTTATTCAATCAAATACAAACACTGAAAACATTGAAAAAATAATCAACCCAGCCGGACTTGAACCTGGCATCGATACGCCTTACCGGGGCTCGATCGCTTTACCAATTAAGCTATGGGTTCAGTTACTGAGTTGACGAAATTCTCAATGCCTTCAATCATCTTTTTGCATTTATTTTTACATCGACTTTATAGCAGCCGTAAGCGACATCTAGGTGCTAACTACCAGAGTTAGATACCCTTCCCGCCGACGCTTTTACAAGTGTCACAACGGAAATCATAGATGGCGCTGCTATCAACTCATAATTATTTTTACATGATTTTTAAAGTGGGGCACTCCACTCATACAATAGTATGTTATTCAATCAAATACAAACACTGAAAACATTGAAAAAATAATCAACCCAGCCGTCAACTCAGTAACTGAACCCATAGCTTAATTGGTAAAGCGATCGAGCCCCGGTAAGGCGTATCGATGCCAGGTTCAAGTCCGGCTGGGTTGATTATTTTTTTCAATGTTTTCAGTGTTTGTATTTGATTGAATAACATACTATTGTATGAGTGGAGTGCCCCACTTTAAAAATCATGTAAAAATAATTATGAGTTGATAGCAGCGCCATCTATGATTTCCGTTGTGACACTTGTAAAAGCGTCGGCGGGAAGGGTATCTAACTCTGGTAGTTAGCACCTAGATGTCGCTTACGGCTGCTATAAAGTCGATGTAAAAATAAATGCAAAAAGATGATTGAAGGCATTGAGAATTTCGTCAACTCAGTAACTGAACCCATAGCTTAATTGGTAAAGCGATCGAGCCCCGGTAAGGCGTATCGATGCCAGGTTCAAGTCCGGCTGGGTTGATTATTTTTTCAATGTTTTCAGTGTTTGTATTTGATTGAATAACATACTATTGTATGAGTGGAGTGCCCCACTTTAAAAATCATGTAAAAATAATTATGAGTTGATAGCAGCGCCATCTATGATTTCCGTTGTGACACTTGTAAAAGCGTCGGCGGGAAGGGTATCTAACTCTGGTAGTTAGCACCTAGATGTCGCTTACGGCTGCTATAAAGTCGATGTAAAAATAAATGCAAAAAGATGATTGAAGGCATTGAGAATTTCGTCAACTCAGTAACTGAACCCATAGCTTAATTGGTAAAGCGATCGAGCCCCGGTAAGGCGTATCGATGCCAGGTTCAAGTCCGGCTGGGTTGATTATTTTTTCAATGTTTTCAGTGTTTGTATTTGATTGAATAACATACTATTGTATGAGTGGAGTGCCCCACTTTAAAAATCATGTAAAAATAATTATGAGTTGATAGCAGCGCCATCTATGATTTCCGTTGTGACACTTGTAAAAGCGTCGGCGGGAAGGGTATCTAACTCTGGTAGTTAGCACCTAGATGTCGCTTACGGCTGCTATAAAGTCGATGTAAAAATAAATGCAAAAAGATGATTGAAGGCATTGAGAATTTCGTCAACTCAGTAACTGAACCCATAGCTTAATTGGTAAAGCGATCGAGCCCCGGTAAGGCGTATCGATGCCAGGTTCAAGTCCGGCTGGGTTGATTATTTTTTCAATGTTTTCAGTGTTTGTATTTGATTGAATAACATACTATTGTATGAGTGGAGTGCCCCACTTTAAAAATCATGTAAAAATAATTATGAGTTGATAGCAGCGCCATCTATGATTTCCGTTGTGACACTTGTAAAAGCGTCGGCGGGAAGGGTATCTAACTCTGGTAGTTAGCACCTAGATGTCGCTTACGGCTGCTATAAAGTCGATGTAAAAATAAATGCAAAAAGATGATTGAAGGCATTGAGAATTTCGTCAACTCAGTAACTGAACCCATAGCTTAATTGGTAAAGCGATCGAGCCCCGGTAAGGCGTATCGATGCCAGGTTCAAGTCCGGCTGGGTTGATTATTTTTTCAATGTTTTCAGTGTTTGTATTTGATTGAATAACATAGTAGGTATCGTATTTTAAACTTTAACTGTGCCTCAAACTTGCCTTTACAAGTGTAAGACTTACCCTAGATCCTTTGATGCCGTAATTAGTCGCGGTAAGAAAGGATAATTAAAACGCTTCAAACAAAGAGTTACTACTACTTTACTTTTGTTTAGTTTCTTTGCGGGATTGTGTAAGGAAAAGCTCAGTACCATTTTCTTCAAAAAAATGTTTCCTACTAGGTTTCTCGTTTAGCCAGTTGCGGCACTTCAAGATAATGCCGGTGCCGGTGGCCCGGAATTACAGGCCTGTTAATTATAAATCCAGGTCGAAATATGGATATAATGCTATAGAGGGCACGGCCTATACCTAAACATGGCTTTTGTAATACAGTGGACTTTGTATTCGGAGACTGAAAATGGCGGCTAAAAACGGCGACTGTTCTATTACGACATGCCTCTGTTTGGTTAGTAGGTTACCAACAAATAATTATCAACTCATTTGTTGTCACACGTCTATAAGTTCCACACTCGTATCAGAGCGTTCGAATTATGCACTAGGCCTTAAATTTTTTCCTGTGTTACCAATGGCATTCTGTGTTACTGTCCCAAAAATTTCAATGACGTTAATATGACGTTTGACGTTTTATTTCAGTTTTATATTATAAAAATCAATAAATCGGCTTCATAAACTCGTACAAATATTTTTACTGTAGGTACATTTATATAAAAGTTTAAATGTAAAGTACCTACGCTCCTTGTTGGGCTTTTTTCTTTATTGACAAGGTAACAAAGAAAAAGAGTCAACACGAAATTTTCAAAGTTTAAATTACTATTATAATTATTGTGAGCCTACATCGTCCCACTGCTGGGAAAAGTTTTCCCCAGTTTTTCCATTCCTCCCTATGTAGTTACTGAGCAGTCTCTGACCATGCTTCAGAAAGGAGTCAAGCTCGACTCGCCACGGTCGGCGGGGTCTGCTGGATCCTCGATTAGAGTTGTCGGGTTGCCACTCAGTGCTAATCTTAGCATTTGACATGCGATGGACATGACCAGCCCAGTCCCACTTCAACTTGGCCGCCTTCCGAGCTACATCGACGATTTGAGTTTTGGAGCGCAGCGTATTATTCCGGATGCGATTCATTAGTTTTATACCTAATATGCTGTGCTCTATAGATTTTTGGCAAACCCCGAGTTTGGACTTTAGAGACAACGTCAAAGACCAAGTCTTAGCACCGTAGTTAGGTGAGAATTGGAAAAATGCACATGTCCATGAGCCTCCGCTTAGGTAATAAATGCGAGGTCACCTTTCATTAGATGTTTCATGGACCAGTAGCTTCTCCAGGCGTTTTCAGTCCGTCTTTTGACTCCCTTCTTCTGGCGCGCCTGGAAGGAAACTATTAAAAAGTCAAAGTTTAAATATTATGTGAAATAATATTTTCACTTCGTCGTACACATTATAGGTCCTTTTTTTATAAAACACCATTACATAGACGTACATATAAAACGTGCAAATTTCGGTAACTTTAACCAACGAAAAAGTAACACAAAAGGAACAAGTACTTACCTATCCTACCGTCTCTCAACATAAATATTGTGTTTTTTTTTGCAATAAAGCCTGTTAAAAATACGGTTACTTGAACAAATTTAGAAAATATGAAATTAAATAAAGAATGACATATTATTAAAAAAACCTTAGATTTATCGACATTTTCGGTATTGATCGATTTTGAAATTTTGTGGCAAAAAAAAAAGAAACGCTCATCAAATATGCCAAAGTAAGCAGTTGACACACCAGGCAAGTTTGTACAAGTCCTCGAGAACCTTGGTTACAGCGCCCAAAGCCCCAAACTAACGATGTGCAAACAGAGATGTCATTACTAACGCTAACATGTGTCTGGGGTCCAAAACCAGTTTTATATGCCTAGTACACGGTGGTCATTTGAGTTTTAGGAAGTGACGATTAACACCCTGCCTATAGAGATTAAAATTGAACAATAGGCAAGATGCAATATTTTTATTTTTGCTTTAATTTGAAAAATTAGATAGCACGTAGAATAGACCAAGAGTGTATAAAAAAATGAAAATACTATAATTTTTAGTAAAAAATTGCTGTTACAAACTGACTATTAAAATTTTCGCGCCTAAACGGAGCTACAGTCCCTGTGGCGGCACTCATGTATGTCAGTGTCACTCGCCATAATCGTGATATGTGTCATCCGTGGTTCTATGGATGATAGAAGGTAAGGATGACAATCTCTATGTTGCAAAAGTTGTAGCATATCCCTTACATACCTCAGGATTGATTCGCTGCAATGCTGGGCTGAGCATTTGTCTTATTTGTGTTGCACTTTCCTAGTTATTCTGCAATCCTTGTTCAACACACGCACGCATACGAAAATCCCGTGGCGCTCTCAAATATCGTGCGCTATTCTTCTAACCTTGTCTTCATCTTAGAAACTCAATTTTTATGCTCTGAAATACGCAGAAGAAAGTTATTAACTCTCAAACACTTTTATACACTTTCTTGTCGCGGATCTTTGACCTACAGCCTCAAGCGACTTTTGAAACCTAGATTTCTCACCTTTTCTTAGTTAAAAAACTTATGTTTGGTAATTAATCTCCTCGTTTTATTCACGTTATTGTACATTTTTATACTATTTTGAAATGTTTATTTAGACTTCTCCATAGTGACGTACTCTGTCTAGTTTGTGAAATCTTAAAATTTGCATAAGCATGTAGTTAGGTTGTATACTTTTGGCTAAGTTTGTTAAATGTTTGTACTCATGTTGTCCTGGCCAGTGATATTTTTTTGAAAATTCAATGTAAGAACTCGGAATTCGCTGCCTGCCCCTATATAAGCCACTGACAAACGTCAGCTACTTTCTGGTTAGCTTCGAAGAAGTTATTTTCCAAACAAAAGGTCTCTTGAAGCGACCTCTCTCTCTCCTGGCATAAACTCTCCGGGTTACTAATTCCTGAGTCACCAGCTTCTACGTTCGCATCTGAGGGCGAGTCTTCAGCCACTACGTTCGCCTCTGAGGGCGAGCCTCCGGCAACTCCTTTCGCCTCTGAGGGCGAGCCTCCACCTACTACGTTCGCCTAGTGTGGGCGAGCCACCTACTACGTTCACCGAGTGTGGGCGAGCCACCTACTACGTTCGCCTAGTGTGGGCGAGCCACCTACTACGTTCGCCTAGTGTGGGCGAGCCACCTACTACGTTTGCGTAGTGTGGGCGAGCCTCCAGTTACTTCGTTCGCCTCTGAGGGCGAGCCTCTACTCCGTTCGCCTCTGAGGGCGAGCCTCTACTCCATCCGCCGCTGAGGGCGGTCCTCTACTCCGTTCGCCTCTTGGGGCGAGCCTCCGTGCCTCTACTACGTTCGCCTTTGAGGGCGAGCCCGTGAAGAACCTCCGGCTTAACCTTTTTATCTTATCAAGGCCATATTGACTTACCCTCTTACAACTGAAAAATATTGTGAAATAAAGAACCCATTACCTGAATTTCCTTTTTATGATTTACTTTCTTCACCTTATCCGTTGCGTGTTCTTCCACCTATCTAGTTGGAAGAGCACGTAACGTGACAGTTCTGGCGCCCAACGGCATTTTTTTCATTTTTCAGTTGCACCTTCTCTAAATTCAAAAAAATAGACAACACACGTCTATAAAATTATAACTTTTCGGTTTCGTATTAGGTAACTTTTCTTTTTTTTTACTGTCAAACTCGGTAAGTCAATATGGCACGTCTGATTAAATATACTAACTTAAATAAGCCAGAATTAGAATATGAGGTTCGCATTAGGCTAGAAGAACTTAAAGATAACATTACAGGTCTAAAAAAACAGGCGGAGGCTTTAGGTCAGACGCAACCATCGAATGAGGTACTAGAATCCATCATTCCACCAGAAGAAGACTTAGAGCAAATACAAACCTGTCTGGATTTTATTGAAGCCAAAATCGAGCAATTCCGTGCTAAATCTTCCCCATACGCTTTAAAAGGTTAGAAAGTTTCTTAAACCACCTACACCATAGAATTAGTCGTGTAGATTTAGATCCATTATCTCCATTAGTAGATAACCTTAACGTAATTTCGGAAAGATTTAGATCTTTAGATAATAAGTATGAATCTCTACTGTTAGAATCTGCAGAATCGACACCGATGACCTCGCCAGCCTGCGCTCATCCTCCTACCTCTCAGACCTCTACGGATCCATCGACATCCTCCATGCCCATCCCTCCGGACCCAGTCTAACAACTCTATCCTACGTCCTCCTCCTCCCACCAGCCTACCCTCCAAATTGTTTCCCCTCCCAACGTTATTACCGAACTCCGGAAACTAGCCTACAATGGGAACTCATGCCCAAAATCTTTCTTACAAAAAATAGAAGAGTTTAGTACTTCACGTAACTTAAAGAAAGAACGCTTAGCTGAATTGGTTTTTGAAATTTTCACAGACAAAGCCCTCCATTGGATACGTTTTCTAAAAAATCGTAGTCCAAACCTCACTTGGGATGAAACTTCTAGCCATTAGTAAAGGATTTCGGTAATACGGATTATGATCATAAACTTCTAACTGCCATTCACGCTCGAACTCAAGGCGAGAACGAAGCAATAATCATCTATATCTCTATTATGCACGGCATGTTCCCGCGCCTTAATAATAAATTGTCGGAATCCGAACAGTTGACGATTCTTCTTAGGAACATACGTCCCTCATATTCAGTTTTTGTAGCACCAAACAAAATCACCTCTCTAGATTCCCTCATAACTGCGTGCCAAGACTACGAGCACATCCTAGATAGAGACCGCAACTTTAAAGAACCTAAACCAGCTGTGGATCAACTGGCTTCGGAGTTCAACTATACTGCTACCACATCAACCTCCAAGAACTCCTCTTATTTTAATTCTAAACCCACATATATCTCTGACACAAGACCTCCCTATAGATATAATTTTCCTAAACAAGTAAATGCGATCTCTAACAAATTTACCTCTAACCTCTTTTGTGTCAGATGCCATACAAATGGCCATTCCCTTAGCGCTTGTAGTCAACCTCATTATCCTATTTGCTTTAAATGTGGTCTAAAAGGGTATAAAACTCCAGATTGCCCTAAATGCAACTCTACAAAAAACTAATTAAGCACGACTTGGATAAAACAAATCATTTTGACGAAACTGATTGGAATGATTGGCTATCTTACCTTCGAAATTTTTTCAAAATTTATAAAATTTCTTCAATTTTATACGAAGAAGGAAGAGATGGCGATAGACCATTTATAAATCTTACTGTTGATAAAATACCTTTTTCAGGTTTAAAGGACAGTGGCAGTGCCCTGGCCATTTCTAAATATATAAAAGAAGAAACTGACTGACTGACTGACTGACTGACTGACTGACTAACATATCAACGCACAGCCCAAACCGCTGGTTCTATAGATTCCAAATTTGGCACGTAGGTTCCTTATACGGTCTAGGGGTGCACTAAGAAAGGATTTTTCAAAATTCACCCCTAAGGGGGTAAAATGGGGGTCCAAAGTTTGTATGGCGAATCAAGATTTGTTAGACTATTTTATTCGAAACTTCACAGGAGTATTCCTAACGATAAATGAGTAAACACGTGTTTCAGGTTTTTTGAAAATTCAACCCCTAAAAAGGGCAAATGTGGTCACAAAGTCTGAAAATCAACATGGATATCCTTTAATTTTGTATTAAGCAGAACGTCTGCTAACGATACCACAATGCTTAGAAAAAATGGAAAAGTAGAAAAATCCACTGCCTCAGGCGAGACTCGAACTCGCGACTCTGGGATACATGCCCATCGCTCTGACCAACTGAGCTACTGAGACACACCTGATGGCTGCGAATTTCTCCACTTTATCCCATATGCGACAGATATGGTTGAGAAGTGTAAGACTTCTTCGGCAGATGTCGCTAGGCGTCCCCCTAAGACGCATATGGGATAAAGTGGAGAAATTCGCAGCCATCAGGTGTGTCTCAGTAGCTCAGTTGGTCAGAGCGATGGGCATGTATCCCAGAGTCGCGAGTTCGAGTCTCGCCTGAGGCAGTGGATTTTTCTACTTTTCCATTTTTTCTAAGCATTGTGGTATCGTTAGCAGACGTTCTGCTTAATACAAAATTAATTGTAGTATGGGGTAGCGCATTGTTATCGGTGAATTCTCAATACAACTTGGGACTCCGATGGCCGGTTGAGAAGTGTAAGACTTCTTCGGCAGATGTCGCTAGGCGTCCCCCTAAGACGCATATGGGATAAAGTGGAGAAATTCGCAGCCATCAGGTGTGTCTCAGTAGCTCAGTTGGTCAGAGCGATGGGCATGTATCCCAGAGTCGCGAGTTCGAGTCTCGCCTGAGGCAGTGGATTTTTCTACTTTTCCATTTTTTCTAAGCATTGTGGTATCGTTAGCAGACGTTCTGCTTAATACAAAATTAATTGTAGTATGGGGTAGCGCATTGTTATCGGTGAATTCTCAATACAACTTGGGACTCCGATGGCCGGTTGAGAAGTGTAAGACTTCTTCGGCAGATGTCGCTAGGCGTCCCCCTAAGACGCATATGGGATAAAGTGGAGAAATTCGCAGCCATCAGGTGTGTCTCAGTAGCTCAGTTGGTCAGAGCGATGGGCATGTATCCCAGAGTCGCGAGTTCGAGTCTCGCCTGAGGCAGTGGATTTTTCTACTTTTCCATTTTTTCTAAGCATTGTGGTATCGTTAGCAGACGTTCTGCTTAATACAAAATTAATTGTAGTATGGGGTAGCGCATTGTTATCGGTGAATTCTCAATACAACTTGGGACTCCGATGGCCGGTTGAGAAGTGTAAGACTTCTTCGGCAGATGTCGCTAGGCGTCCCCCTAAGACGCATATGGGATAAAGTGGAGAAATTCGCAGCCATCAGGTGTGTCTCAGTATCTCAGTTGGTCAGAGCGATGGGCATGTATCCCAGAGTCGCGAGTTCGAGTCTCGCCTGAGGCAGTGGATTTTTCTACTTTTCCATTTTTTCTAAGCATTGTGGTATCGTTAGCAGACGTTCTGCTTAATACAAAATTAATTGTAGTATGGGGTAGCGCATTGTTATCGGTGAATTCTCAATACAACTTGGGACTCCGATGGCCGGTTGAGAAGTGTAAGACTTCTTCGGCAGATGTCGCTAGGCGTCCCCCTAAGACGCATATGGGATAAAGTGGAGAAATTCGCAGCCATCAGGTGTGTCTCAGTAGCTCAGTTGGTCAGAGCGATGGGCATGTATCCCAGAGTCGCGAGTTCGAGTCTCGCCTGAGGCAGTGGATTTTTCTACTTTTCCATTTTTTCTAAGCATTATGGATATCCTTTTTGAGTACTTATATTACGCGGGCGAAGCCGCGGGAAAAGGCTAGATGTAGTAGGGAATAATTCTCATTTGGAATTTCTTAAAATAGGATATCTCTATCTAAGTCGTGCCTATCTACAGTAGCCACAGCTAACAAACACAAACTACAATCACTAGGTTATATCGACTTACTTATGAATTTCAACAATCAAACACGTGTCATTAGAGCTCATGTGTTTCCAAATATACATCCTTCAATAATCCTTGGAGTAGACTTCTGGATAGCCTTCGATCTTCTACCTCGCCTACTTAACCCAACTTTTCTTAACCAACTCAAATGTAATACTATTACGAGTACATCTGTACAAGGAAAAATTTTTACTTTCGAAACCCTTAACGATGAACAGAAAAATATTGCTTCTGATATAATCACTCGTTTTAAGCAGATACATAGGTTGCTACTTATATATCCGGAAACAAAAAAACAAACAAACGTACACGGCTGAAAATGGTTTTATTGTTTTTCAAAGTATTCCCCTTGATGATCTATGCACTTTTGCATTCGCGTGAACCAATTTTTAAAGCACTTCTGCCACTCCGCCTGAGGTACCTCCATAACGTGTTGTTTGAATGCGTCGACAGCATCTTCAGCGGTCGAAAATCGTTGACCGCGTAATTTATTCTTTATATTTGGAAATAAATAAAAATCGTTGGGTGCCAAGTCAGGGCTGTACGGCGGATGACCCGTTAATTCCACATTTTGACCCTCCAAAAATAGAGTTGTTTCGCGTGACGTATGACAGCTGGCATTGTCATGATGAAGAATGATTCTTCGTCGCTGGTTAGTTTTACGAATTTGTTCAAATACTTCCGGTAAGAAAATGGTCGTGTACCACTCTGAATTAACCGTTCTACGGTTTTCTAGTGGCACTGTAGCTACATGGCCATTAATACCGAAGAAGCAGGCCACCATTTGTTTCAATGTACTTTTTGCACGAGTAACTTTCGTAGGGTTCGGCTCATTTTGAAACACCCATACCGTTGATTGTTGCTTCGTTTCGGGATCGTATGCATAGATCCAGGATTCGTCACCTGTATAGATGTTATAAACGGCTTTTGAGTCACCACGGTTATATTTTTTTAACATTTTATTGCACCATTCGACGCGAGCATCTTTTTGCTCTTTTGTTAAGTTGTGGGGTATCCAACGCGAACAAATTTTTTTTACAGCCAAATAAGTATGTAATATGCTATTAATGCTGGTCATAGAAATACCCAGAGTCGCCTCTATCTCGCGGTACGTAACATGTCGGTCGTCCATTATAAGTTTTCGCACAGCCTCGATATTTTGTTGTACAACGACCGATTTCGGGCGACCTGCCTTAACTTCGTCCGTAAGCATACTACGTCCACGATTGAACTCACTAAACCAGTGATACACAGTAGTTTTAGATGGGGCTTCATCACCAAAAGTTGAAGTTAGTTGATCTATGCACTGTTGTTGCGTTAAACCACGCCGAAAATCATAATAAATCATAGCACGAATATTTTCACGAGTGAGTTCCATTCTTGCTGCGAGATGACATTTAAAACCCGTCAAAAACAAAACACGAGCGTTAATAAGAAAGAAAAAATATACCGGCCAGTACTTAAAAAAGTTCAAATTTTACCATGGAGGTCAAATATGCTATTTAAGAAGATTGTAATCCCGGTTTCCGGATATATAAATAGCAGCCCGTATCTTTCGAAGAAAAAGGCGAACTTGGAATAACACACCTGATCTGCCACAAGATTGACACCGGTGACTCTCCGCCCATAAAACAACGCTGCTATCGACTCTCACCTGAGAAACAAAAGGCGCTCATCAACGAAGTGGACAAGATGCTCGCCTGGAAAGTAATCGCACCCTGCGAAAGTCCATGGCTATCCCCGGTAATTATAACTCCTAAGAAAAACGGTGAGTGGCGCTTTTGCGTAGATAGTAGAAAACTGAACTCCATCACCCGTCGTGATGCCTACAGTCTTCCACTTATGAACGAAATTTTAGACCACCTGAGAGAAGCTAAGTGTTTAACTAGCATAGATATAACTAAGGCATTCTGGGAAGTCCCACTACACCCCCCTGATCGAGATACGTCCCCGGAAAAGGGATGTTCCGCTTTGTAGTTATGCCCTTTGGACTCACCAATGCACCTGCGACGCAGCAAAGACTCATGGACACTCTGTTTACACCAGAATTTGATCATAAGGTATTCTACTACTTAGACATAGTTATCGTTTCTAAAACCTTTGACGAACATATCTCCCTCTTACTTAAAGTACTCGAGAAGCTTACTTATGCTGGCTTAACGATCAACTTCAAGAAAAGCCAATTCTTCAAAAAAGAACTCAAGTATCTAGGGTTCATCGTTAATGAACAAGGACTTAGAGCTGACCCCGATAAGATTCGTGCGATACTAGATTTTCCAACGCCAACCACAAAGAAAGAAATCAGAAGATTCCACGGCACCTGCAGCTGGTTCAGAAGATTCATCCCTAACTTCAGCTCCATAGCAGCACCACTAAACAAGCTAGCAGCCAATGGGAAGAAAGCTTTAAAATTCTTCTGGACTCCCGAAGCTAATGCCGCCTTCTTAAAACTAAAAGAACTCATGACTACAACACCTGTTCTCGCCTGCCCAAACTTCGAAGAAGCTTTTGCCGTTCACTGCGACGCCTCCAACTATGGAATCGGAGCAATTCTAACACAGCAACAAGACGACAGAGAAGCCGTAATAGTCTACATGAGCAAATCCCTCAACAAGCATGAACAAAACTACTCCACGACTGAACGTGAAACATTAGCTGTCATTTCAGCACTAGAGCACTGGAGATGCTATCTCGACAATGGTAAGCAATTCACAGTATACACTGATCATGCTGCTTTAAAATGGTTCCTAAATCTATCAAATCCTTCCGGAAGACTCGCCAGGTGGACTCTCAGACTCTCTACATTCAACTTCGTCTTAAAACACAAAACAGGTAAAGATAATGTTGTCCCTGATCTAGTCTCTCGCTCTAACAACAAGGACCCAGATATTCATCATATAGCACCACTTACTCAAGAAAATCAACCCAGAAATAATCCCGAAGAGTCATTTAACAGGTTAATTTTGGACTATCAAAATAACCCCGATAGCTATCCAAACTACAACTTTAACAACAATAAATTATTCCGTCGGACTAACGACCCTAACTCCTTAATGGATGACTTCGCTTGGAAAGAAGTTCCACCCCCTTCGGAAAGAAAATCGCTCATATAAAAATTCCATGGATCTCCTCTTAACCCTCACTTTGGAACTTTTAAAACATACAAGAAGCTATCACAACACTACTATTGGACGGGCATGTTTAAAGATGTAGCTAAAAACATATCTTCATGCGAAACATGCTTATCGTACAAATACTCCAACCACTCACCCTACGGCCCAATGGGTAAACCCAAAATTTGCTCACGCCCAATGCATATCCTTAGATCTTTTAGGCCCTTTACCTATGACTAGAAAAAGAAATCAATACATACTAGTCGTAAACTGTTATTTTACCAAATACTGCATAATTTTTCCTTTGAAACACGCCCGAGCCCCTGAAATTATTTTTTATTTAGAAAATTTCGTATTTTTAGTTTTTGGAGTCCCACAGACACTCATCATGGACAATGGTCCACAGTTCCGCTCGCGCGAGTTTCACAATTTAATAAATAAATTTAAAATCCCCTTTGCAAATTTTAATCCACATTACTGTCCACAGGTCAACCCGACTGAGAGATACAATAAAACCATTATTACAGCTTTGGCCTCCCTAGTCGGCGACGACCACAGACACCCACCTTCCAATGATTCAGGCAGCTATGAATAATTCCACGAACTTGGTAACCGGTTTCACCCCGTCATTCTTAGTCTTTGGACGCGAAACCATCCCCTGTGGTTCGATTTATTCCCCATGTCAAAACCTCGACGAACTAATATTTCTCCCTAGAGACATCTATGCTAACAATCTTGGCCTTTTATCACCAATTAGCGATAAAGTCCAAGTTGCCCTATTTAAAGCTCACTCTAAAAACAGTACTAGATACGACCTAAGAAGATCCTTCAAAGAATTCAGCGTTGGTGATATTATTTGGAGGAAACATTACGCTCTCAGTAACGCAGGCAACTACTTTAGCGCCAAACTAGCCCCTAAATATATTAAATGCAGAGTTATCCAGAAACTCTCACCTTTAGTTTATATACTTGAAGACCCTAATGGTTCCAGAAGTAAATGGCACATTAAGGACTTCAAAACATAATTTTATTTGCTATTAGAATAAAAGTCATACTTATTTAATTATTTAATAATTATCACTCCTAACTTAATTTTAATGTCACCTCACTCATAATAATAATATTTTCTTTTTTCAGGCAATTAAGATGCCTTGGCTTGCGACTAGTGGTACTACTTCGTATCTGCCTTTTATTTTTACTATTTTCTGAATATTCTTTAGCTCTAACCTAAAGCTTCCACTTCAATCCTTCTTCTTATCTTGGCCGTCCCTAGGCCAAGAACTTTGGAGCGGTAGATCAACTCTGAAGAAGCCATATGGTCAAACTTTAACTTACTTCACTCTCAGTCTTAGGCCTTCCCCTACAACTATCTCCTTACTAACTTTCTAAGTTAGTTAGATAATTGGTTTCAAACCAATTAATCTAGTCAGCCCTAAATTGACTAAAATTTGTAAATAATCATTAACTATTCTATTCTTCACAGAGGAGCGGCTGACTACTCCCTTATAAAGAAGCCCTAGGTCATGAAGAGAATTCCCTTAGGAGTGTGAGTCATTGAAAGTGAACCACATCCCCTTGCTTATACTAGAGATGAATGCGTGCGCGACGGTTGATAAAGAAGCATGAATGAGTAGGTAATTCTTTAATGAATTTCTAGCACTTCATCTCATACTTTGCACTAATATTTAAAGATTGATATATCTAGTTCTTAGTTTCCCACCATTCTCACCCCAATTTGGTAAAGATCACCATGACTTTAACAAGTAGCTAAAAAAAAAAACTTTCACGCCTTATAGAATACGTTAAAGTTTTTTTTTTCGAGGTTTTTGGGGTAATGTAGCATATCCCTTACATACCTCAGGATTGATTCGCTGCAATGCTGGGCTGAGCATTTGTCTTATTTGTGTTGTACTTTCCTAGTTATTCTGCAATCCTTGTTCAACACACGCACGCATACGAAAATCCCGTGGCGCTCTCAAATATCGTGCGCTATTCTTCTATCCTTTTCTTCATCTTAGAAACTCAATTTTCATGCTCTGAAATACGCAGAAGAAAGTTATTAACTCTCAAACACTTTTATACACTTCCTTGTCGCGGATCTTTGACCTACAGCCTCAAGCGACTTTTGAAACCTAGATTTCTTACCTTTTCTTAGTTAAAAAACTTATGTTTGGTAATTAATCTCCTCGTTTTATTCACGTTATTGTACATTTTTATACTATTTTGAAATGTTTATTTAGACTTCTCCATAGTGACGTACTCTATCTAGTTTGTGAAATCTTAAAATTTGCATAAGCATGTAGTTAGGTTGTATACTTTTGGCTAAGTTTGTTAAATGTTTGTACTCATGTTGTCCTGGCCAGTGATATTTTTTTGAAAATTCAATGTAAGAACTCTGAATTCGCTGGCTGCCCCTATATAAGCCTGTCACTGACAAACGTCAGCTACTTTCTGGTTAGCTTCGAAGAAGTTATTTTCCAAACAAAAGGTCTGTGCGGGGCCAAAGTGGCCCGCACATGAAGCGACCTCTCTCTCTCTCCTGGCATAAACTCTCCGGGTTACTAATTCCTGAGAGAAGAGCTTCTACGTTCGCATCTGAGGGCGAGTCTTCAGCCACTACGTTCGCCTCTGAGGGCGAGCCTCCGGCAACTCCTTTCGCCTCTGAGGGCGAGCCTCCACCTACTACGTTCGCCTAGTGTGGGCGAGCCACCTACTACGTTCACCTAGTGTGGGCGAGCCACCTACTACGTTCGCCTAGTGTGGGCGAGCCACCTACTACGTTTACCTAGTGTGGGCGAGCCTCCAGCCACTTCGTTCGCCTCTGAGGGCGAGCCTCTACTCCGTTCGCCTCTGAGGGCGAGCCTCTACTCCATCCGCCGCTGAGGGCGGTCCTCTACTCCGTTCGCCTCTTGGGGCGAGCCTCCGTGCCTCTACTACGTTCGCCTTTGAGGGCAAGCCCGTGAAGAACCTCCGGCTTAATCTTTTTATCTTATCAAGGCCATATTGACTTACCCTCTCACAACTGAAAAATATTGTGAAATAAAGAACCCATTACTTGAATTTCCTTTTTATTATTTACTTTCTTCACCTTATCCGTTGCGTGTTCTTCCACCTATCTAGTTGGAAGAGCACGTAACGTGACAAAGTGCCCGTCAAAAGGCGTTAAATTCCGTCATATGAAATTGTCATCTTTTACTATACCATCCATAGTTGTCGAAACAGGAGTGACGTCACCAGACGATGATTAGTGGATTAAAATACGTTCCGTTTCACATTACTTCAAATCGTAATTATTTTTTGAAATAAGTATAAATTAAAGTAAAAACGTTTAAATATTTTTGTGTTTATGTTTTTTTTCAACATTTTGATTACAAAATAATGGTAAATAATATAGCTGCATCTTCCCTATTATTTTAGCATAGCACTTTATTAACGACTACAATATTACTTTGCCATTAATATAGACTGCCGCAAAGTAACGCCTGATCCAATAAATTACGTCATAGCACTTTATACAAATGCAACTGCAATTCCATTTTATTTATATATTTATTTAATCTTTATTGCACAAAAAGAAAACTTATCGTACAAAAGGCGAACTTAATGCCATGAGGTATTCTCTACCAGTCAACCTTAGGGCCAAGCAGAAAGATTGTAGGCGGTGCTTCTAACTATACAGAAAACAAATTATATGACATAAGCATAAAACTTTAAAAAGATGCGAAACTACATCCTTAATTCTTACACATAAACTACATAATTCTAATATACATAAAATACATAAATCAGTACATACATACATAGATACATATATATACATACATACATACGACCATACATATATAAATACATATCCGAAGAATCTTGTTAGATAAGATACTTTTCTTTGATCCACCAGCAAAGAAATCACGCACAGATTTTTTAAAAGTGTACTTACTCGGTGCTTTTCTAATTTTAGGGGAAGACTATTCCAGAGACGAGCTGCTCGAATGGTAAATGAATTGGACATGAAACCAGACCGATGAAGAGTGATGGAGAGAGACAGATTGCCCGAAGAGCGAAGTTGACGATCGCGAGAGACACCATAAAACTGAAGGGAGGTTTTAAGATACTCAGGGGCTTGCGAATCATTGAGAATTGAGTAGAGAGTACATAGCAAGCAGATATTTCGCCGCTGCCGAATGGGAAACCAACCAAGTTGCGCGCGAAACTCCGACACGTGGTCGTATTTACGGAGACAGATAAAAAATCTGATGCAATTATTAAGGAGTCGATCCAGTTTGTCAAGGTGCTCTTCATTCAAATCGGGATAGCACACATCACCATAGTCTATAATTGGCAATATCAACGCGTTAACTAACAAGACCTTAGTTTTAATGGGCTGGGTTTTAATGGGGTTTAGTGCCTGAGCTTGTTTAGTGAGTGAAATAACCATGTGATCTTCCGACTAGTCGATTTCAGCAATTTGTGGTCTCCAGCTCAAGGTGCAGTCTAAGTGCACGCCTAAGTCTTTGACACTCTGACTAAAAGGAATGAGAATTCCGTTAAAATGCACACTCAAAACCTAAAAAGACTAAAAATGACTAAAAAGTTTGTACCATTTCAGTTTAAGACCGTAGACGTTTTACATGACAAGCACTTTAGTAGGTATACTGCATCGTCTACATCCACGGATCAAGAGAGAAACCGGGCAATACTCTTATGGCCTGTTTCACAATCTCCAGTTAAAGCATATCTGTCAGATAAATGTTTGCTGTCCTTTTCTTTTATATGACTGGAGAAAAGGATAGCAATAATTTTAACTGGCAGATAAGTTTATCTGGAGATTGTGAAACCGGCCCTTATTATATTTCCCTAACCACAGTTCAACCTTATAACTGAGCAAGACAGTCATTCATAGGTGACTAGTAAAAAGTAGTAAAAGCGGTCCGATAGAGAGCATAATGTAGGGGGCGGTGTCTCACTCGCGCTCGTTACAAAATTGTCACATATGACACATATTGATATTTTGATTGTCTGATGACGGCATTACCTCCTTAGTCAAAACGAGACACAGTCCCCTAGGTAACCCTCTCTTTTGGCCTCACCTTGTGACTACTTTTTAAAATTATAACTTCATGTCTACATCTCAATGATGACAGCAGTTAAAGATGGACAGCGCGGCATAAGATTGTACCTAAACAATATCATTCGCCGTCATTTTTGTCGATTATTTGCAACGGGCAACAAAGGAGGTACAAACTCAAAGGTTTACTGAAAATATGGTTTGAAAAAAATTGTAAACGGCCAGTCTTATACCATAATCAGGCTTTCAAAGAAACTGCTGTACGAGTCGTTCTTGCACACGGAGATAAGATATTTATGTTCTTGCAGCAGTCTTGTAGGGCCAATTATTTTGGGCTGATTATGTATGCCTAGAATTATTGATCGGTATTAATATGATAATTACTACTTTAAACAACCTAAATAAAAAGATAATGTCGTGGTAATGACAAATCTTTCATTGGCCTGCAGGTAGGAACCTAAGGATGTGATCAGTCCTACTCTATATTAGAAGACCAGACCCCTAGCATGATTTACGTTAAAAGTCATGCTAGCAGGACAGGTTTTTTAAAGATACACAATAATTACCTAATTACGCACACGTGTATTGATAATGGTTCCTCCGCTTTAGCGTGAGCAATACGAATGCGGCGGCTTGTAAGTAAGCAATGGAAACAAATGACGGTGGAAGCACCCAGAATTTGGTAAGATCTGAGTCCACATATCATTTGTCTCAAGAGCTTGGAGTGGCGACATTATTAAGAGTTGTAACAAGCTGTGATAGTTTATTATAGATTTGGTTTTTGTCTGTTGTACTTTACTTAAGGTAATTAACTCAAAATCAATTGTGTAGATCCGTCATAAGCAGTAAAAATGTATTTAACTGAAATATTAAACTACATTAGTAACGAATGCTCTCGCGATAACCTTTGTGTATAAAGACAGCCGGTCGTCCTAATTCATTAGTAACAATTCTCAATTCTTGTTAACGTAAAAGTAACAAAATAAGGAAATAACATAAATAAACTCACTATTACCATTTTTCGTAAATTATGCGAAAAATTAATACCAATTCGTATTCTATACGGGATTTATCAGTTCTCGCCATACAAAATCAGAACCCAATCAAAGGCGTCCGTAGGCTACGGTGACTGCTTACCATCAGGCAGACTGTGTACTTTTTTGCAACCGATGTGGTATAAAAAATATCAAAATAATGTAAAAAACTAAAACGAAAGAAATATGATAGTTGCGACATCCAATAAGCCTCAAAGACATTACAACTACAAGACGCATTATATGTAGTTTTCATGATTTAGCTCTTTAATTTATACTTTCTAGGTAATTGCACAAACTCGTAGAGCGATTTGATATCGATCTCTGTAAATATTTTTCGGTAGGTTGACCTGAAGAAGTCCTAAAAAATTACCTAGCAAAAGCTTATATCCCTCAATGTAACTTAAGTAATTCCTACGAATTCGTAAATTAATTAGTAATAATAAACCAGGATAGTATACACCGTGGGCCCTTATAACTAGAAAGATTTTAACAGTGTATTCCTGATCATATTTAGATACTAAAATGTCCTATTAACTTTTCTGGAATACGCCTAGTTTCTGAGTTAATACCAATTTTTAAAAAAATACACTTTTTATTATAACTCAGCACAAAACGCCTTTCTGATGGCGTTGTTGCCAATATTGGGCATAGTTTACACGTTCTTATTGACAGATATCAAAGTGACAAGGAAAACTTTGCAGAAAATATTTATTTACAAAACAAAATACCAATTTATTTTAGGCGATAATTTTATTAATAACATTTACTTTTCATGTGCTACATTCAAAAAAGAGAAAAAAAAAATATTGTTTTGGCGAAATTGACCTAAAGTCACGTAATATTTTTTCCTTCTTTCGATCTCAGAAATTCGTGGTTAAGATCTGTCGGGTTATTCGAGCCCACGGTGTATATCTACTTGTATCAGGGGCCGTATTCTAACTTCAAAACACGTTTAGACACAAGTCAATTCCAATACAACAACAATGCATTAACTACACAATGCACCAAACGTCTGAATCAGTTTGCTTGAAAATTATTCCTTTTCCGATGCCACTCCAACACAACTCCAATATTGGTTGATTATTCGTTATGGCCTCGGAGTTATTCAAATTCAAATTCAATTCATTTATTTCGACCAACTAGGATCATAGTTAAGGTTATCTAGTTACAATATACCTAAAGTTATTAAAAATTATAACCTAATATGTACAAACAAAAATGAAAATTAAGGAGTTTCTAACTCAGGAGTTAGAATACGGCACCAGTTCACTATCAGTACTATCACAATTTCGTCCTATTTACCTTCCTTTATTTACAGTGTAGCAACGTCATGATAATAGCAGTAAAGTAGGGGTTCTGGCCAAATTACACGACGAATTCGTCGCTCGGATTACTCGCGCGTAAAAAAGATATAAAACGAACCTTTGTAATACGAGCCTCTAAATACTTTATGATCAATTTAATCACGATACAATGAGGCTAGAACCTTATCAGGGTACTTATTTAGGAATACCAGCTGTTTTATCCGTACATAATTTTGAAATTGCGTCATCTTGTATTGGGTAATGTAGCATGACGCTACGTATCGTACGACATCTGTCGACTTTCTTTAGAACTTCTGAACTTCTGTGTCTAAGGGAGGTCTAAGGCTAGGTCACGGTTGATATATAAAAAACGTACATTGTGATCCACGGCATTACAGGTAGATGGCGCTTATATCAGTCCGCATTTTGTAATACGTCTGGCAGTTATAAAATTTAGATAATACTCGCGCTAATTTTGAATGTGAATTTTTGAGGTATTCCAGATTGTCAAAAAGAAAAAAGTTGATTTTTGATTGAGTGTGTCAGAGCGACGGGAGATTTTTAAAGAAAAACAGATATTCTGGTTTTGTCTGAGAGTTTTGCTGTAATTTGCTTAGTTGCATCGAGTTGAAGTGCGATCTATTTCTGTAGATCTTTGCGCTCAAACATTATATAGCAAGTACTAATACATTACTAAATACAAATTTTTAAAAACCAAATACGTCGCCGGACAAAAAGGCAACCAGAGGGACCGCCTGAGCCGGAAGGATTCCGGAAGGCACTTGTGGGTGCCGGACCGGCGAGACGGTCTGCAACTGCCGCGTTTTCCGCGGGTTTCTCCACCATCGTCGGACAATTAGAGTCCGCATCCAGCGGGCTCTCCAAGTGAGAAAAGGAGTTCAGCGAGCTATTGGGTCCGCCTAAATCAAAGTGGACACTTGCCCACGAACTTTTTTCAATTCAAAAACTACAGCTTTAGCCATCCTGCTTTCGAGAATATCATATTATTTACATTTTTTTAAAAACGTTATAAATCCGATTCCTTTTCTTTGTATCCAGTATTTTTGTGCCATAATAGTTTTTTTTTTGTTGTTTCGCTAAATTCCCAAAATTCCAATTGCCTCGTTTTACGGGCGTATAAAGACCTGGCTCTTTAATTTAAGCTACGTTCAGCCAGCGAATCATCTGTCACCATCCATATCACCCGCCTCATTAACCCATTATTTTCCTGCAGCCAAATTATTACCAGCCGAGTCTTTATTTTTACTTACCAGTTTTGCTAACTATTGAATGTGAAATATCCTTATATAGGTACAGTTGTCTTCATTTTTAAGTGAAGTGCTAATTTTAAATATATTTATTATTGTAATTTAATTACATTCTGACCACTAGGGAAGTTATTGATTGTGAAATATCCTTATATAGGTACAGTTGTCTTCATTTTTAAGTGAAGTGCTAATATTAAATATTTTTATTATTGTAATTTAATTACATTCTGGTTGTTGTATGTGAATGTGAAATAGGTACAGTTGTCTTCATTTTTAAGTGAAGTGCTAATTTTAAATATTTTTATTAGCGTAATTTAATTGCATTCTGACCACTAGGGAAGTTATTGAATGTGAAATATCCTTATATAGATGCCGTTATTGTGATTTTTACGTGAAATGCTAAATTTTAAATAATTGACTATTTTTGCTAATCTTAAATATTTTTACTTTGTCTTCAAAATTAAACGTGTTAATGCAATTATAGAAGTGTTTTACTGCAAACTGGCGCCCGAACAGGTAAAGAACTCTGGATTTACTTTTAATAATTGTAATTAAATATTTTTTTTGGATTTGTGAGACGGTGACCGTAGACCGGTCGCGGTTCTATTAACCTTGATTTTGGTTTGTTTCAGCCTGCTGCCTCCTTACGTCCCATCACTAACCCGAATTCCGTTATATTGAAATATTGCTTTTATTTATGTTAAAAAAAAAAACGAATTTATCTGTTGACCTTTACTTATGCCTTTTTCTCAATTACCCGTAACATATCCCGAATACCTTATTTCATAGTTTGAGTCCTGTAGTTAGAGCCCGTAGACGTTAGGGAATTCGCAGGTAAGTCACACATAGAATGTATGATTTGCGTTTTGTTTTTTTTTTCAGAAACTGAACTTGTTTTTTTTTTTAATTCGAACTCTAACTTAGCATCTAGACTTCGAGTGCTATTTTCTTTCTTTGTCTTAAGCGCTTGGTTTAGACCACTGATATACTCTAACTTCAGATTTTAATTTTGAGTCCGATTAACTTTATTTTTGTTTGAACTTGCAACGCAAGACAACTTTCGACTTTTCGCCATGTCGCACTTAAGTAATGAAGGATCAATTGCTGAGACACCTCATGCGCACTCATCTTTAAACTCGTACGATCCGAGGATTTTAGATCCAATGGCAGACGATGAAGAACAGTTTTTTGATTCTGAACCACGACCCCAGGTGATGCATATGTCCGGACTTCCCCCGCCTTTTCCTTTCAAAGATTATTCACTTACGAAATGGAACATGAACTTTTCCGGGGACACTTGTGTTCGCGAATTTTTCTTTCGAATCGAGGAAGAAGGTATGGCGCGTAACGTCAATCCTTCATATGTTGTCAGACGTTTCCATGAATTGTTGTCAGATAGTGCCTTGAAACATTTTAGGGCAATCAGATATCCGGGTCTTACTTACGCGGAATTAAAGTCTGAATTCGTTAAAACCTTCGACGTAGCCGATTTCGATTTCAAGCTTGAGAGCCAACTTCGCGCTTTATCACAGAAGGACAACCAGTCAGTGGTTGATTTTGTTATTCAGGTGCGCGATCTAAACGCAAAGCTTCGTACACCGGTTTCCAAAGACAACCTGTTTAACATTATTAAATATGGAATGAATCCTAGATATCATCCTTGTCTTGCAACTAACGTGGTTAGGGATATTGATGGTTTGTTAGAAGTCGCGAAAAATTTTGAAGCCTTTCAAGGTTCACGACCAGCACGTTTGGCTATTGCACCGATTAGTGCTCAAGTTGTAGGTCAACCCAGTTCTATAGTGTGTATGAAGTGTGATGCAACTGGTCACAACTATCGTAATTGTCCTAACGTTTCAGGGGCAGTGTGCTTCAAGTGTAAGCGTGTTGGTGCAATCACACGCGATTGTCCTAGTTGTAATTGTGGTCCGTCAAAAAACGAATAAGTGGCGCACTGAGAGGTCCATCGGTGTCGCCCGTTTATATGAATAATTCCCCGGATAATAGACTTTTTATTGATGTTTTAGTTGCTGGCTCTTCGGTAAGAGCTCTTTTAGACTCTGGTGCTCAGGTTTCACTAATTGATATATCCCTCTTATCGGAGCTCGGTATAACATATCACGAGGATATCCGGCCTTATGTTGTCTCCGCCGACAATTCTTCTATTGAAATTCTAGGCGGTTTGGACGTCCCCATTCTTTTTAGTGGCATTCGCGTTCTGCACCCCTGTCTAGTGAGCAGTAATCTTCCTACTGCATTTATTTTAGGAATTGAGTTTTGGAATGCTGTTGGTCTCATTGACATTTTAAAGAAGGCATTCCGTGATGGTTTGTCAGGTAAGCTTTACGTCGCTTCACATCATGTTCCTGTCGCAGTCCCACGAGTAGGTGAGGTTCACTATGTCCACCCTCGTACGGTGCTTGCACCACTGCAGGAATCAAAACTTCAATGTGTTATTGACGAGTTTGAGGAGATTTCTTCTGATAAAGCTGGATTAGGTCCCTAGGTTAGGGCGCTTCGTGGCTTTCGCATAAGATTGAGACTGTTGGTTCGCCCTTCCGCCAACGTTACTATCCCTTATCTTCAGTCAAACTCAAGATTCTCAACGAAGAGATCGACAAGATGTTAGAGTCAGGCGTTATTCGTCCCTCACGATCACCCTGGGCTTCCCCAGTTGTGATGGTTACCAAGAAAGACGGTAGTGTCAGGTTTTGCGTGGACAGTAGGAAGTTGAACAGCGTTACCATCAGGGATTCATACCCTCTCCCGCGCGTCCAGGACATCCTTGATAACCTACGAGGTGCAAAATATCTAACTTCGTTGGATTTTAGGAGCGCCTTTTGGCAAATCCTCTTAGCTGATAAGGCCAGTTGTGAGAAAACGGCACGGCTTTATTGTACCCCAAAGGGGCCTCTTTGAGTTAGTTCGTCTCCCTTTTGGTTTGACCAACGCTGTGTCCGAGATGCAGAGGCTTACTGACATGATTGTCAATTTTGAATATACCCCTGAGTCTGAGGATTTTATCTTCGGCTATGTTGATGATTTGATTTTGGTGTCTCGTGATTTTGACAGTCATATGCGGCTTATTCGTAAAGTTCGTGATAGGTTGAAAGAAACTGGTCTTACGGTTAATTTAGATAAGTGTGAGTTTTGTAAGTCTGAATTGAAGTATCTCGGCTACATCGTCAATGAGCGTGGTCTTCAAACTGATCCGAAGAAATTAGAAGCTATTAGGGATTACCCTACCCCTTCTTCTGCCAAGTCTCTACGTGCTTTCATTGGTATGTGTTCGTATTATCGCCGTTTCGTGGATGGTTTTTCTTCGATTATTGCTCCTCTGACGGCACTTATCGGTAAGAGAAAGGGACGTGATCCCATCGATTGGAACGATAGTGCTAGTGAAGCTTTTTCTAAATTGAAGGATGCCTTGATGAGCGCTCCGTTGATGGCTTGCCCGGATTTTTCGAAACCTTTTATCCTTCAATGTGACGCTAGCCAGGTTGGCTTAGGCTCGGTCCTGGCTCAAGAGTTGGACGGCGTTGAACATCCAATTGCTCGACGACAACAACGTACAAGGTGCAAAGTGCTAAAAGGTTCGAACTACGTAAGCTGCAGCATAATGATCTAGAAGTCGAAACCTATCGCCTGGTATAAAAATTTTCTTAAAATGTCACTTAGTATAGATTTTTAAATGACGCATACAGTGCCATCTGAGTCAAAAGTTAGTATGCTAACACGAACACGATTCCAAGTGCCACATCGAATCGTACTCGATGAATGCCATCTCTCTCACTCGCACGCACGGAGCGCTTATTTACCACATCGCACTCAGTTCGCGGCCGACCAGCTAGTCAACAGTTGTGAACACTAGATCGTTTTCTATGGAGGTATGTAATATTTATTTACGTTTTCCTTATATTTTTGTATTTATATGTTTAAAAATGTGTAAAGTGTTCGATGTGACACATATAACTACATACGTTTAAAGTATTATTTAAGAGAACTACGTACGCAGGACTATCTGTCACTTAGAACTGTATACGTTATTATCATAGCTATAGTTAACAAAGTTTGTAAATCTATGTGCTACTTAGAATTGTTTACGCCATTTAATCAGTCACTTAGAACTTTTTATCTTTTTGAATTTGTTTTTGGACACACTCAAAATAGTCATATCTGTCATTGTCAAGTGCTAATTTAAATATTAAAAAGCGTAAGCGTAATACAATGTAATGTAAAATAATGCTGTGCTTTGTGTAATAAAACAACTATCACACATTAAGGTTTTATACGGGCAGTTTTGTTGTATAGCTAATCCTTATTTTGATCACTGTTTACTTTGCACCAGTAATACAGCTTTACATATAAGTATATGCACATAGTGTTAAAGCTTAATTTATGTTGCTTTTAATATGCATGGTATTTGACTTTCAGAGTCTCTAAGGATAAACGAAGAAGGTTCACTATTGTCTTGCAGAAACTTTTTTGACATATATTTGTTTTGCATAATGATACTTAGCTGAAGTTTGGCAGAAACACCTTACGCAGAGTAAATATGCTTTGGCATAAATCATATCACAGATTTTTATAATATCGAATCTTAAATTGGCATAATGTTGATGGGCATAACTGTCTTCTAAACGAATAGTATTTTCGCAGATATTTTTTTGCATAATATTTAGGCGGCATAAAGTTGTCAAGCCGAATAAAATTTGATTACAAGATAGACTTCATTGTTTTATCATATTGTACAAGACATGCGGGATTGGATGTATTGCTCATAAAGTTTTTTCCGCGGGGGCGCAGTTGTAACCTAACCTAACCCACTTTTCTGGCAACAGTTTGTTGCCGCGGGGGTCGCAGTTCTAACCTAACCCAATTTTATGGCAACAGTAGGTTCCTGTAGGGGGTCACAGTTCTAACCTAGCCTATCCCACTTTTCTGGTTTCGCTCGTCGTCGTACCTAACGAATACTCTGGGACTGTATTTCCTTTTTGGTAGCGAGTCGGGTGTGTTGGGGACGCAAGATAGGTACCTAATAATCCTATTATGCCATAGCAAATTTGGTGAGACTTATATTCAACTACGTAAAATTTACTTAACCTACTTTCCTACTAGCAGAAAATAATTATGCTTTTGTAATAGTATGCTATAGGATTATTATGGTACATTAAATTATGCTAAACCAAAGTCGGCCAAAGTAATGTTCTACAAAACAATGTGCTGCAAAATGTGTCGTATACGTGGTAGTAGTAATGCCAACTATACCTTTATGCCAAATTACCATTCGACCGAAAGTGTTTCTGCAAAACATGTTATACCAAGTGTATTTCTGACTAATATTATTCTACCAGATAAGGGTAACCCGAGGAATTATATAGAGTACTGACAACTGCGTTGGAGGAGCCAGAAGATACGCATTCGACTAATACAAGCATATCAAGTCAATCTGAAAATCAAATCTCAAGTCAAGTCAGACAATACCGCGATATAACAAACAAACACATGAATATTGGATAATTTATCCCAAAAAAGACCAATGTGATTTATGTCATCAATTTAAAAATCTACGGAGAACATCTGAGAAGGAAATATCTAATTATGAAAACCATTTAAAATTTTAATGTTATTGCATTTAATTTATTATAATATCGAATCTTAAATTGGCATAATGTTGATGGGCATAACTGTCTTCTAAACGAATAGTATTTTCGCAGATATTTTTTTGCATAATATTTAGGCGGCATAAAGTTGTCAAGCCGAATAAAATTTGATTACAAGATAGACTTCATTGTTTTATCATATTGTACAAGACATGCGGGATTGGATGTATTGCTCATAAAGTTTTTTCCGCGGGGGCGCAGTTGTAACCTAACCTAACCCACTTTTCTGGCAACAGTTTGTTGCCGCGGGGGTCGCAGTTCTAACCTAACCCAATTTTATGGCAACAGTAGGTTCCTGTAGGGGGTCACAGTTCTAACCTAGCCTATCCCACTTTTCTGGTTTCGCTCGTCGTCGTACCTAACGAATACTCTGGGACTGTATTTCCTTTTTGGTAGCGAGTCGGGTGTGTTGGGGACGCAAGATAGGTACCTAATAATCCTATTATGCCATAGCAAATTTGGTGAGACTTATATTCAACTACGTAAAATTTACTTAACCTACTTTCCTACTAGCAGAAAATAATTATGCTTTTGTAATAGTATGCTATAGGATTATTATGGTACATTAAATTATGCTAAACCAAAGTCGGCCAAAGTAATGTTCTACAAAACAATGTGCTGCAAAATGTGTCGTATACGTGGTAGTAGTAATGCCAACTATACCTTTATGCCAAATTACCATTCGACCGAAAGTGTTTCTGCAAAACATGTTATACCAAGTGTATTTCTGACTAATATTATTCTACCAGATAAGGGTAACCCGAGGAATTATATAGAGTACTGACAACTGCGTTGGAGGAGCCAGAAGATACGCATTCGACTAATACAAGCATATCAAGTCAATCTGAAAATCAAATCTCAAGTCAAGTCAGACAATACCGCGATATAACAAACAAACACATGAATATTGGATAATTTATCCCAAAAAAGACCAATGTGATTTATGTCATCAATTTAAAAATCTACGGAGAACATCTGAGAAGGAAATATCTAATTATGAAAACCATTTAAAATTTTAATGTTATTGCATGCGAAAAGACTTGTTTGAATACGTAATTTTGTCAGAAAGACTGATAAAATCATGTGCTGTTAAAGAAGATTGATCGATCAATATTAAAACATAAGGTAAATAACTAAGAACAATGTTAAAAAATACTCCTTTTTTCCTGACTAATGCCGTGATTAAGACTGATATGTAAGGTTTTAGTAAGAGGTTTACATTTTTATTACATTTTATTGAATAAATAACACATCTAATATACTTTTACTTTTATTTAGTACTTTCTACATAATTATTGAACTATAAAACTAATGTCGAATATGATTCTATCTGCAAAATGTGTCAAAATTATAATTATGCAGATTTATACAGAATGTTTATGCACCCAAAAATAAAATATAAAATTGTGCGTTAAAAATATGGTACATAATTTTAAAAATAAGCAAAATAAACGAGTTCAATTTGATGACTTAATTCACACATAGAATCTTGTACAGTGAGTCGCATACTTTTTTTACAGGTATAATATTCTAAGTCCCAGATAGACCTACATACGTAGATTTTATAGAAAATTGTAACCAAGTATAATGTTCTAAGTCCCAGATAGACCTGCTTACGTAGTTCTTAAATAAAATTGTAACCAAGTATAATATTCTAAGTGGTAGATAGAACAGTATACACAACGGTAAGCCAATAGTTGTAACTTAATCTAGTGGACTATCTGCATTTTCTCGAAAACAACCATTAAATTGAGTTATATGAAAATAAAATAAGCAATAAAATAAAATTATAATCATGTGTGCCAAGTTTCAGTTTATTATTTTTAACACGAAAAAAAGTATACTTCTGTTTTGCTCTCCTGTAAAGTTGTCATTTCTCAATTAGAATCATATACGTTGTTGTCGTCGTGCTTATTATTCTCGTTTATTCACTAAAGCTGAACGTGGATACGGGACAACCGAACATGAGCTTCTCGCCGTTGTTGATTCCATAAAGCATTTCCGCGGATATCTCGATGGAATGAGGTTTAAGATCATTACTGACCATATTGCTCTTAAATGGATGATCACCCAATCCTACCGGGCGCTTGGCTCGTTGGGCAACTTTGATTTCCCAATATAACTTTGAGATTGAACATAAAAAAGGTGTCCTTAATGTTGTTCCTGACGCCTTGTCCCGCGCTCAAGTTGGGCTTATCTCATTCGCGCGTGGCATGGATCCTTCTGGAGATCCTTGGTATGAACGAATTTACCAGGGAGTTTTGGACAATCCTCAAATGTTTACTGCATTTTCTCTTCGGGATGGTGTCTTGATGCGCAGGGTATCTATCGAAAACCCTTTAGCACCTAATCCATGGCGTATAGTTCTTCCTGCTTCAAGGACTAGAGAGGCGGTTGCTGAAATTCATAATGGTTTTCCCAACGTTCATCCTGGTGTTATGAAAACGTATTTAAAAGCTCGTGACTTATACTATTGGCCGAATATGTACCGTGATGTTACAAGGTTCCTTTCCGAATGTCAGATTTGCAAGTCTTATAAAATTGCAAATTCACAACCTCGTAAACTTCGCTTATTTCCTCGTCGTGTTGCGGCTCCAATGGATCTTCTTTCCATTGACTTAATTGGTCCTTTACCGGTTAGCCGTAATGGGTGTCGTTATATTTTGACTTTGGTTGACGTTTTTACCAAATTTGTTAGGTTGGTCCCTTTGAAGTTGGTGAATGCGAGGTCAATATCGATGGCATTAGAGTCGGAGGTTATTTTGCGGTACGGTGTTCCTACTAACATTCTCTGTGACAACGCTACAGTTTTTCATAGTCGTCAATTTCTGGATTTCCTGGCGAGCTATAATATTCCAGGTCCGTGTTATACCCCATATTATTCGCCACAAGCGAATGTTGTGGAGAGATATAACCAGGTCGTGATTACTACTTTGAGCATTTTAGTTGAAAATGACCAACGCAGTTGGTCGGGTCATTTACATCGGGTCGCTCTTTATTTAAACTCTTGTATAAATTTGGCTACTGCTTATACACCGAATTTTTTGATGTACGGCCGCGAGTTGCCAATGATTCGTGAACGTGTTGAGAATCAGGTTGTGGACCAAGATGTGGGACTCAGCCGGATGGAACGCGCTTCGAATCTTCAGACGCTTCGTGAGGTATACGATAAAGTTTCTGATTCGATGGCTTTAGCCTTTCATCGTAACGCCGCCAAGTTCAACACGAACCGTTCTTCGCCAAGAATCGTTGGTGACCAAATCGTTTGGCGCCGGAATTTCCAGCGTGGATCCGCTGATCCTTTTCGAGGCGGTAAATTCGCTCCACGTTTCGTTCGGTGCCGTGTGGTTAGACGGGTGTCTCCACAGGTATATGTACTGGCTGATACCGATTCCGAGCACGTCGGTACCTATCATATTAAAGATATCTTGAAATAGTTTCTTCTTTCGGCCCGTTCAGTTTTCTCAAAATTCTAAAATGCGCTTTAGTCCGCCATTCCCTTATCGGTAATCCTTGCTTGATTCGTTTCTTATCGTTTTTTTGTTTTCGTTTGAGCGTTTCCTTGCTCCTTTTTCCAGATTTGACTTTTTTTTACCGTTGGTGCTTAAGGCTTCGTTTATCTTTCCCGGTCTATGATAGCCTGGTTGTATAATTTGATGACTCGATGTGAGGGATTAAGATCTGTGGCCAGGTGCAGTTTCTGTCCTATCCCGGCCGTCACGTCTTGGACCGCGTGACGCGTTGGTTGGCGTTTTGTCATCTTGTTAATAACTGGTTAGTTTTGTTTTTTTGGAATTCGTTTAGGGTTCTCTTGTTGTACCTTTTTTGGCCTTAGCATTAAGTTGTTTTTTTTGTTGCTTGGGGTTAGTTTTCTTGTGTTTTCTTGTGTTGTTGTTCGTTTGTTTCTTTGTTTGGTAGGGAGATGCTGTAGCATGACGCTACGAATCGTACGACATCTGTCGACTTTCTTTAGAACTTCTGAACTTCTGTGTCTAAGGGAGGTCTAAGGCTAGGTCACGGTTGATATATAAAAAACGTACATTGTGATCCACGGCATTACAGGTAGATGGCGCTTATATCAGTCCGCATTTTGTAATACGTCTGGCAGTTATAAAATTTAGATAATACTCGCGCTAATTTTGAATGTGAATTTTTGAGGTATTCCAGATTGTCAAAAAGAAAAAAGTTGATTTTTGATTGAGTGTGTCAGAGCGACGGGAGATTTTTAAAGAAAAACAGATATTCTGGTTTTGTCTGAGAGTTTTGCTGTAATTTGCTTAGTTGCATCGAGTTGAAGTGCGATCTATTTCTGTAGATCTTTGCGCTCAAACATTATATAGCAAGTGCTAATACATTATTAAATACAAATTTTTAAAAACCAAATACGTCGCCGGACAAAAAGGCAACCAGAGGGACCGCCTGAGCCGGAAGGATTCCGGAAGGCACTTGTGGGTGCCGGACCGGCGAGACGGTCTGCAACTGCCGCGTTTTCCGCGGGTTTCTCCACCATCGTCGGACAATTAGAGTCCGCATCCAGCGGGCTCTCCAAGTGAGAAAAGGAGTTCAGCGAGCTATTGGGTCCGCCTAAATCAAAGCGGACACTTGCCCACGAACTCTTTTCAATTCAAAAACTACAGCTTTAGCCATCCTGCTTTCGAGAATATCATATTATTTACATTTTTTTAAAAACGTTATAAATCCGATTCCTTTTCTTTGTATCCAGTATTTTTGTGCCATAATAGTTTTTTTTTGTTGTTTTGCTAAATTCCCAAAATTCCAATTGCCTCGTTTTACGGGCGTATAAAGACCTGGCTCTTTAATTTAAGCTACGTTCAGCCAGCGAATCATCTGTCACCATCCATATCACCCGCCTCATTAACCCATTATTTTCCTGCAGCCAAATTATTACCAGCCGAGTCTTTATTTTTACTTACCAGTTTTGCTAACTATTGAATGTGAAATATCCTTATATAGGTACAGTTGTCTTCATTTTTAAGTGAAGTGCTAATTTTAAATATTTTTATTATTGTAATTTAATTACATTCTGACCACTAGGGAAGTTATTGATTGTGAAATATCCTTATATAGGTACAGTTGTCTTCATTTTTAAGTGAAGTGCTAATATTAAATATTTTTATTATTGTAATTTAATTACATTCTGGTTGTTGAATGTGAATGTGAAATAGGTACAGTTGTCTTCATTTTTAAGTGAAGTGCTAATTTTAAATATTTTTATTATTGTAATTTAATTGCATTCTGACCACTAGGGAAGTTATTGAATGTGAAATATCCTTATATAGATGCCGTTATTGTGATTTTTACGTGAAATGCTAAATTTTAAATAATTGACTATTTTTGCTAATCTTAAATATTTTTACTTTGTCTTCAAAATTAAACGTGTTAATGCAATTATAGAAGTGTTTTACTGCAGTAAGTAATACTTAATATCAAAGGAATGGATGGGTGTGATAAGCGGCTTTGATTTTTGGGGTTTTTACTTTTAAAATGATAAAAAATAAAGATAGGTGAGAGTATATTCTTATATTTTGGTTCTATGTCCGGATCAATCGTGTATATATTTATATTTATTTTTCAGAAATTTCAACTTCACAGTCTTGTAGGAAATCGCTCGTGATAGACGGGAAACCAGAAAAATATTTTTTTATAATGAGTAAGAATTTTTTTTTATAATGGGCTGTGTTTGACTCTTTCCATCGTGCTCGCTATGTTGATGTGCATAGGGAGCTATATAGCTCGGCAACAATACAAGTTCGGCTCCACAAACTCAGTAACCCAATATCTATACAACAGGGAGTGCGTCAAGGGGATACCATTTCACCTAAGCTTTTTACGGCGGTACTAGAAGAAGTCATAAAAACGCTTGCATGGGACAGATCTGGTATCGATATCCCCCCTTGTCATCTTGTCGCACTTGAGGTTTGCCGATGACATTGTTTTGTTTGCCGAGAACCTGGAAGATCTTCAAAGCATGATCCAAGACCTGTACATTGCTTCATTGAAGATGATTCTTCTTAAGATGAATATGTCCCAAACTAAAGTCATGATCAATACCCGGTGGTTCGAACCCAACCATAAAAACTGGGAACGAAACACTACAGGTGGTCGAGTGACATAGGCTACTTTTTGTCTCTTTCTAACCCCCCACTTCCCTAAAATGGGGGGGTGGAAGTTTGTATGGAGCATTCCGGGGGGCAAAGGAGAACCGTGTTACCCCGAATTTAACGCGTGCGAAGCCGCGAGCAAAAGCTAGTATTTTATATTACGACAAAAACATCACCAAAAGGAGATCTCCAGGAGAATCCAGCTGCGTTGGGCGGCATCCAACTAGCTAGCGGACATTCTCAAGCCCGTCAACATTCCACAATGTCTGAAAACTCGCCTCTTCAGTCAATGTGTCCTGCCCACCATGACGCTCACTAAGGAGACTGTGCACAAAATTCGAGTAGCACACAGGGCCATAGAGCGCGCCATGCTTGGCATCAAGCTTCAAGACCGAGTGAGGAATGTCGAGATCCGGCGTCACACTAAGGTGCAAGACGTAGGATACGTCATTACCAAACCTAAATGGAGTTGGGCGGGACACGTTGCCAGGCAGAGTGATGGCAGGTGGACTAAAATGTTGACGGAGTAGTGGCCGCTTTCAGACGAAAGAAGCCCCTGGCTCGTTGGGTAGACGACATTCGGAAGGTCGCGGTTCACTTCTGGATGAAATTGGCACAAGACCGGGACAAGTGGCGTACACGAAGAAAGGCCTATGCACAGTATTGGGCGATAAAGGGCTAGTAATGACGAGTAAGAATTTATATTATACGGGATACCAATAACTAGGCATTACTCGTATTACCTTACCTATGTTTATTTAATTTATCTTTATTTAATTTACAAAGGGGTTTTATCACACAGTACTTGGATTATTCTCTAACCAATTCACGTATTTAAAAAAGCTTAAGCCTGGCGTCACCTCTTTTCTAAACTGTTCTTTAGATCTAGATAGCATTTTCAAAAAAGGTACATCGCTCTACCAAGACAGAACACTAGACAGATTAATCTATTTTATTTTAATTTTAAATACTATCTAGATCTAACCCATATAATATATTTACACAACTACGACATATAGATTGGGTCTTTTCATTTCTTCACTGTCACTATAAATATTCCTGGGGATAGCGTGTGGAAGATTCAAGGTTACTATATCACTTCTTCGTTTAGTATCATCATAAATAACTTCTGGCTCAGCACTCCAAGTATATTCATATTTAGGTTCGTCAATTCTTTTCAGTAATCTGTCTTTATAACTAAGTTCTGGATCGCTTTTCAAGGTTTTTATATGATCAAAGTTATCAACGTCAGTGCTATATACATTTGTATCACCATAAATAAGGTCTTGAATGCTTTTTAAGGTTATTATATGATCTAAACCTTTTCCATCAAGGATCTCCGATGTTTTTTTTACTCCAGATTCCGGAACGCTACTCAAGGTCATTATGTAATCTAAATGGTTTTCATTAATGTCACGACGATTGTTGGCAAACTCTTGGCAAATGATGTATGAAATAATCACTGATAGATGCAGTAGTTGTAGAAATAACTTCAACATGTTGATGTTCTAAAAACAAAACCGATGTTTGATATAATTAGTAAGTAATTATTCCGTTTGACTAACTATATAACTCATCGTTGTCTTAAATGTAGCAACACGGTTTAGCATGAGCTTATTATAGGGGTCACTATTTCTAGTAGGTGAAAAAAAAAATTAAGAGAACATTCCTTTATTCTAATCATTTTTTAAAATAACTGAAATTAAATAACATTACTTCATAGTAAAATAAAAGTTGTGTAGTAAATATGGCCTAACAAATTACCTCGCACAATATGGCTAGTTATTGAAAAAAACATTTTGTATACATACTTCAAAAACAATGCATTGCATAAAGAACTACGTATTTAGGACTAGAGATGCAACGAATAGTGGCTGGGCCGAATACCGAATACCGAATATTCAGCGGAGCCATCGGCCGAATAGCCGAATAGCCGAATAATCGGCTAGAAGTTTTACCTAAAAAGAAGTAAATTCGAACACGCGCGTGCGTGCGCTGTGCAAGTTGCAACTTGTTTCTCGGTTCTTTCTACTATTTTTGTACTATCTATATAATCTCTAAAGGTGGTCTGAAAGATACTTTTTTTACCCCTCGTTTATCATTATCTACGTGTTAACGTACTATTCGGTATTCGGCCGAATAGTGAAATTGTGGCCGAATAAGCCAAATACCGAATAGTGGCCGAATATTCGTTCATCTCTATTTAGGACCCTATTCTCCCTGAGTTTGTAAATAGCACTTAATATCAATCACTGTCAATTGTTTCCTGCTGTACAAAAAGATCCCGGAAAAATAAAAGTTAACAAAAATTGGAATGCAATATAGTCTTGTTTGTCGAAGCAACATAATAACATAGTAGAAATACCTAATTTATAATTTACCTGCAATATTTCCTGCCAACTAAGTGATGGAAATTGCGTCGTAGTCGCTTGCTTTTATAGTGAGATTGGTTCTGATGTGATGGGCGCTTTGCAAGGATTGAGACCTATTTGAGCAGCGTCAGTATTAAATTATCTTCCTATTCCCTTAGTATACCGCGTTTTATTTAGCACAGGCACATTTTGTAAGTTGTCAATTTATATTTTGAAATGTTTGTAAGATAATCGATTGTATTGTTAATATAAAAATAAAAAACGATTAAATATTGTTCAGAACTAACAAACATTTAAGAAGATATTTACCTAAAATAAGAAAATACAAGCATACATATATTATAACTAGCTGTGCCCGCGGCTCCGCCCGCGTGGAATTCGGTCTGTGTCAGTAAGCGGCTAATTCACCCCTAATTTCTCTCCCGCTACCCTGGAGGCGGAACTTGAAGTAAGGTTGACAGATGACGCTAGAGGACAGTAGTCCTAATAAAATATTTTACAATTACCACTAAATGAAAATACACTCAAAAATGAATACTTTTTTTATCATTTTTTTTTTTGGCATGATTTAAACGACATAGAGTAGTAGGTGTATATCGGACGATACAGGACCACTTTTGTATTTATACGTTCATGTCCACGGCCAATATCATCCAAATCGATCCTCCCGTCAAATCAGTCTAAGCATGAAAGGTAAGAACAGGCGCGGTTGAAATTGGGGGGGAGGGGGGGGGGGGGGTCATTCAATTTGAGGTGCACTTGGAGCGGGGAGGGGGTCCATGATCCATGCAAATTTAACTCAATCGAGTGTAGAGGCTACCCCCCCCTTTTAGACGTTGAATTTGAGCATGATGAGATGAGAACCGGCCAAGAGCATGTCGGGCGATGCTCATGTGTAGAGTTTCGTAGAGGCCGCCCTGTTACAAAACATCCGTTCAAAAGGTCGTTTATTAAGGGATATTTGGCGGCGCTTACGTCATTTTACTATTCGGCACTTCCTTTCACTATGCGTTTTTGACTGATAATTCAAAAACGGCTGAACCGATTTTATTCAATATAGTTTTTATTGAGAGTTCTTATCAGGCCTCACCAAATTTCAGCTTTCTAGTGCGAACGGTAACTGAGCTAGACCGCGGACAGACGGACGGACATGGCGAAACTATAAGGGTTCCTAGTTGACTACGGAACCCTAAAAAGAGATAAATAGTAGTTATGTAACTGTTATGTAATAAGGCCTAATTATGTACAGAAGCATACACTGCTTTACCTACAGACATATTAAAAATCCAGGGGGGGGCGGGGTTTTTACCACACTGTCACAGATAAATCAAAATATTTATTTATCAATGTAAGCACATTACACTGCACTAATTAACGTCAGAGAAAAATAAAATACGTGAGTGTCGTGGAACACGCGATTGGAACGAAGTTATGTTATTTAATTTTAATTTTTTTTGTATTTTTTTGAAATTTTTGAAATAGTTGAAATTTTTGAAATTTATAAAAGTATTGAAATTTTTAAAATTTTGGAAATTATTTGAAATTTTTGAAATTTTTGAAGTGTTTGGAGTTTATGAAATTTTTGAAATTTATGAAATTTTTTGAAAATTTTGCCATTGTTTACTTTTAGGTTACCGACTTTTTTAGTTTTTTCACTTTTATCACTTTGTCACTTCTCACTTTAACTTTTCACTACACTTCAATTCACTTCACTTTATTCTATTTTATATATTTTTTATTTCATTCCATTTTACATGTTTCTCAATCGTATGGGTGTCGCGTTTTCGTGACGTGACGCTTTTTCGTGACTTTTTTTCGCCTAGCCTCCCATCCGCGAACCGTCCGATAAGGAACTTCGTTCCAAAACTACCACCGGTTCTAACCCTACATACACCTCTGGCCCAAGAAGTATTATGGCATTTATGACCGAAAAGAAACTCGACGGGACTTATTTTTTTCAAAACAGTAAGTAATACATTATTAGATCCTAAAGATACAAAATAATGCGTAGTTCTTCAAGAAGACATATCAAAACAGCTTGAGAGACAGATAATGTACCCATTGTTTAATTATAAAGAAAAATAAATCCTAATCTGACTGCTTCACAAAACGTTTGATATGTTTTCCTACCTAAACGGTGTCCTATAAATGTTAGATGATTTTGTAGTAGTTTTTTGGTTTGGGCCATGCATCTTTGTCTGTCAATATAGTCCTCGAACCTGGAATAACCCTTTGACATTCATGACATTTTCAAATATTTCTTAAGAGCGGGTAAAGGTAAATTTAAAGCATCGACGGGTAACATGTTATAAATATGAACACCTTGACCAAAAAATTACAAATTATTTCAATACCAAATTTCATCTAAATACGTACAGCGGTTATTGGTTGTTTCTTCCCCATGTAAACTTTTTGCATCCGCTTAAGGGATAATTTCCGAGATAAAACTATTTCATTTTCTTTTCCAGAGCTCAAATTATCTCCATACCAAATTTTATCTAAATCGATTCTGCGGTTAATAATTCCCTATACAAATTTCCAACTCCCTTTTCACCCCTTTAGGGTTGATTTTGGGGTAAAAACTATCCTTTGTCCTTTCTCGAGACCCATACTATCTCTATACACATTTCCATCTAAATCAGTTCAGCGGTAAAAAATTTCTCATACCAACTTCCAACCCCCTTTTCACCCCCACAAGGGTTTGAAAACTATCGTATGACGTTTCTCGAGACTCAAATTATCTTCATACTCATTTCTATCTAAATCGTTTCAGCGGTTAAAAATTCTCCATACAAACTTTCAACCCCATTTTCACCCCCACCAGGGTTGATTTTCGAGATTAAAACTATATATTATCCTTACCCGGGACTCAAACTATCTCTATACAAAATTTTATCAAAATCCGTTCAGCCGTTTTCACGTGATGCGCGGTCAAATAAACAGACAAACAGATAAACAGACAAACAGACAAAAATTCTAAAAATTGTTGTAACGTGTTCTGTTATCGATTCTAAGTATCCCCAGCCAACTTTTTTTCGATTATCTTCCATGTACAGACTTTCGACCCTCTTCAGCTTTATTATATGTATAGATATAAATAGAGGAAAACAGTTATTTTTCAAAAGTAACGTTTGGGTTATCGCCCGCGCTTTTATATGCACATCGACACATAGTAACAGCAACATAAAAAAAACCGGCCATGTGCGAGTCGGCCTCGCGCACCGAGGGTTCCGTACAAACCTTTACAGCTTAAAGGTATTATAGACCTGAGTATTTGATATGAATTTCAATCTAATACCTCTACGCGTTCATGAGGAAAGGGGTAGTAACTTTCAAATTATTAAAAATATTTTTATTATAATGTAACTAAAAATTTACTGTTTTCGCAATTTTTCCTTTATCTGCGCTATAAGACGTTGCTTCGTACCAAATTTTAAGATTCTGAGTTTACGGGAAGTACCCTGTAGGTTTTGATTCCCTTGCGAGTTTCGAAAATTTGCGGAAATTTGCGGCATAAACGGCTGTATGTTTTGATTGCGTTGGCTTAGTAGTTTGATGTTTTCACAGCTCAAAGGGACAGTAGACCTGAGTATTTGATATATTTCAGCTTGATACCTCCACGTGTTCCTGAGAAAAAGGGTCTTGACAGACGGACGGACGGACGAACGGACAACAAAGTGATCCTATAAGGGTTCCGTTTTTTCCTTTCGAGGTACGGAATCCTAAAAATAATAAATTGTCAGTCAATGATTATTTATGTACTTCTATATATTTTTATACTTTTCTATCAAACCCGAGGGATAGACGGTCTAACCCGACAACTCGAGAAAATGTTTTATTGTGATAAGGGGTATTCTACCTTTAAAACACGTTTAGACACGATCCAACTCCAACACAACTCCAATGCATTAGCTACGCAATACAGCGAACGCCTAAATGTCTGAATCAGAAATATGAGAATTTGCTTGAAAATTATTTTGATGCAACTCCAATACAACTTCAATATTGGTTGATTATTTGTTGTGTGTTACGTTGGAGATAGTTGTTTTTAATGTATTGTTTATATATTTTAAAATTATAATACGGCACAAGAACTCTACCTAAGTCACAATATAGTACTAATTTAACAACAAAAAAATTAAACTTCTGGTTTGACAGCCCACCCCGCGATATACATATTGCGATAGGTATATTTGTAGGATATAGTGTGTCTAAATATAGTGTCATTCTTCTTAAAAAATTCTTATACATTCGAAAAAAAATTACAACTGATCCTTTCTATCGCAATAATGAACACTATTTGAAATTAAACGAAATCATTTTTACCAACTGAACAAATGGGGACACCGCGTATATTTAAATGTATAAATGTTAAATTACAAAAACAGAACCCCAACATGACATTAAACAAATCAATCATGTAACTCTGTGATAGTGAAGTCGAAACAATAATACATTTAATTGATTTTGTTGTAGGTACGTACTTACGTACCTAGTTATTAATCAGGATTTTTTTTGTTTCTGATTGTATAGTTTTCTCATGTTTATGTTTTCTTAGTTAAAATATTAGGACGTTATAGCTTTACTGAATGACAAAAAATTGATTAATAGTACATTACGAGTATGATACAAGTGTGCTAAGTTGAACATTACATACGAAGCGATATTGTGCACACGAACGAACGTGAGTGCGCTTAAGGAAGCTGAGTTATGTAATGATCAGACACACGCGTTTCATACGACGTTTCTCAACACACTTGCGAGGAAAAGACAGAAAAGTTTAATTAATAATTTTGATAAATACGTTAGTTGTCAGAATGTTCACAGGATAGCGCTACTTAATTACGTCTCATAATTAAATTTAACTGACCTTTTTTGTAATGTTATTGACTGGATCTATTGCTCTGGAATTCTTTTAAAGCATTTCATAAAATTCACATTTAATGTCTATTAAGTTATAATGCTTTTCTTAAATGTATTGCTCACTAGATTTTTATGACAACATTTTACTAGTATAGGTATGTGTGACAATTTTGATTATATCCGGAGGTTAAATTAAGTAACACTAAAGATGGTTTGTTATTTAATTAAAATATAAATCGTTTTAATTAATAAATCCCAACGAGAAAATCTATCAAATAAACTATGATTTCAGGTAAACTTTTAAAATGGCGCGCAATTTTTGTTTTTGGATACACGTGCAGTTTGAGGCAAAGGCGCGAACCTATTATGACAAACAGCCAATATTAAAACATATATTTTTGATTAAAGCATAATTTATTGTGTATTACGAGTAATATGATAAGTGGAAATGATTATTTTTCACAATTAGGATTGTATAATTTGTATTCTCTTGTAAATGTGTATTTTTACTTTTTTTGCCATACAAACTTTTAATCAGTAAAAAAAATCAGTCTGAATTATAAAGCTCGTCTGCATACATACAACTGGGTACTAGTGTATAAACGTAACTTGATCAGGTTATTAATTGCCGCACTGGTTCGATAACATAATAAAAATCCCCGCGCGTTTAATATCTAGGATTACGAGCCTAAGAACGATGGAATAAGAACCTCGTTACGAGGAAGTGTGTTGAAAAATGGTATGTTAATAAGATCCTTAAATGTTTATTTGTTTAGAAATCAATTAATTATATGTAGTAATACTTATACTCACATAATTTTATTATAATCTGCGACAGACATCCACTACTGGACAAGCCCTTGAGGATCACCTCAACAACCAGTCGTGCGGTACATTATTGCGATTTAATGACTCCTTGTGATTTTGTCCAAATCGTGAGACCACTTTGCTGGGGACTTTCTTAATAACTTTAACTGATTGAGATAAAAATCAAAGCCACTTACGAGTACAAAATTTCGTCTTAATAGAAAATCAGAATCAAGTTGTAAAATAATTTCATTACGGATTTTTTAGGGAATGTTATTAGGGTAAACATTTTCTTAGTATTAAAGGAATGAAAAATATGAGTAAAAACTTTTGTGGATTTCACGTGTGAATTGTGAATTGTGAATCGCCGGTGGAAAACGAGTATACCGCGTGTCCTATGGTAAGCAGTCACTAGTACAGAAAGACTTCTACTTTTTAGGGTTCCGTACCTCGAAAGGAAAAAACGGAACCCTTATAGGATCACTTTGTTCTCCTTCTGTCCGTCTGTCAAGACCCTTTTTCTCAGAAACGCGTAAAGGTATCAAGCTGAAATTTATAACAAACACTCCGGTCTACTGTCCCTTGGAGCTGTGAAAAAATGAAACTAACGCAATCAAAAGATACAGCCGTTTATGCCGCAAATTTCCGCAACTTTTCGAAACTCGCAAGGGAATCAAACCCTACAGGGTACGTCCCGTAAACTCAGAATCTTGAAATTTGGTACGAAGCAACGTCTTATAGCACAGATAAAGGAAAAATTGCGAAAACCGTAAATTTTTTGTTACATCATACAATAAAAATATTTTTAATAATTTTAAAGTTACTACCCCCATATAAGTATACCTACAGGTTTGTACGGAACCCTCAGTGCGCGAGTCCGACTCTCACTTGGCCAGTTTTTTTTAATACCACGAAGGTTGCAAACAAACTACGGCCCGCCTGATGGTAAGCAGCTACCTATGGACGACAATCTACCTATAGTTTCCTGCAACGCCATAAAGTTGTCACTTGCGCTTACAATCTTACATAGGTTCAGTCCTTATAGAGTAGTTTTGCCCTCATTTGCATAAAACGAAACGTTTTAAGAATGCGGAAGTTAATCACGACTCGAAACGGCTCTATTTAATCTTCAAAAATAGAGACATACCCGATGGTCAGCGAACGTTACGTTGCCAAGGGACAGAATAAAATGACCTGTATGTATGTTATAAACCCTAAAGGCTTGGCCAAACTGCCGGCGTGGCACATGTTAACAGGTTAGCGACGTCAAACAGACTGCGTCCCGCCGGCGCCGCGCCCCGCTTCTGTCGCGCCCTGCGCCGCGCGGCCCCGCGCGTCCACGCGGCGCGGACGCAGCGCTGCGCGGCGGGACGCGGCGGGACGCGGCGGCACGCTGCGGCACGCTGCGCCGCGCTGGGTCACATCAGTCGGACGTTAGGCAGCGCGGTGCGTCGTGCGAGCGTAGCAATAGACTGTGATTGTGATTATGGATATAGAAAATGCTGTATCGGGCGCGAGTCACGCCCGCATCGCGAGCGCCCGCGCCGCGTTCGCGCGCGCGATGAGGGCGTGTTGAGAGCGGGAGGCCGGCGCGAACCGCGTGCGCCCAGTTTGAACAGTCATCGCGTCGGCGTCACGCGGCGCGGACGCGGCGGTGCGTCACGCCGGCAGTTTGGCCAAGGCTTTACTCGTAGTTACGGGCTGCCGTTATCGGCATGTAATTATTTGCAGCAGCGGCGCGGCAAAATCAAGCAGTGCGCCGCCTGAGTGAGATGTTGGCTATTTTCAAATGACTTCAATATTAAGGAGGAGGAGGTTCTCAATTAGTCGGGACCTTCGATTTTGCTTTTTTTATATATGTTCACCGATTATTCGAAGACTAGACCGATTTGGAAAATTATTTTTTGTTTGTAAGAGTCCCATTCACAGTTCTCACACACACACAAACACGCACACATACACACACAGAGTTCACAGTTGGTCCATTGTCATCACCATCATCATCATCATTTCAGCCGAAAGAGGTCCACTGCTGGACAAAAGCCTCTCCCAATGATCTCCACAACGATCGGTCACTCGCCGCCCTTAACCAGCTTTTTCCCGCGACTCTAACCAGATCGTCGGTCCACCTAGTCTGGGGCCTTCCCACACTGCATCTTCCGGTACGCGGTCGCCACTCAAGAATCTTTCTGCCCCATCGGCCATCGGTTCTGCGAGCAATGTGGCCCGCCCACTGCCACTTAAGCCTGGCAACTCTCTGAGCTATGTCGACAACCTTGGTTCTCCTGCGTATCTCTTCGTTTCTGATGCGATCACGCAGGGAAACACCGAGCATAGCTCGCTCCATTGCTCTTTGAGTGACCTTAAGCCTTCTTATAAGGCCCATTGTGAGCGACCACGTTTCGGTTCCGTATGTCATCACTGGCAACGCACACTGGTTAAAAACCTTCGTCTTAAGACACTGCGGTATTTTGGACGAGAAGATGCTACGTAGCTTCCCAAACGCTGCCCATCCAAGTTGGATTCGACGAGAGACCTCTTTCTTAAAGTTGGACCTACCTAACTGGACTGTTTGTCCCAGGTATACATAGTCGTCAACAACTTTCTAAACATTCACATAAATATACATTGTCATCAGGTCAGGAGAAATCGAGGGAACTCTTCAATATTATAGGCACACCAATAGCAATTGGAGTATTTTTTACAGTAGCTTGGGAATTTGCTTTTGGGAAGGCTAAGTGAAGTCGGTTATTATTTGTTAAAAATTATATCCATAAATATTTAGATAGACTAGTATTTAAAGGCACATCAAAAAATAACCATAACTCAACTATTTTACTGACTTGCATAGCACAAAATCTAAATTCACATATTAATGTGCATTCAGATTTATATGCGAAATAATATTTCCCATTTAGATATAGTCCTTCAACATTTCAAAACTTTCCACGTCGAGTATCACAAGATTTTGTCTGATGTCCTTTAATTTCACTTTGAAATATAGTCTAAGTTGGCGAGCCAACAAGACGTTATCACAACTTCAGTGGTTTTCACAATATTCCACCAACGTGATTTTCTCTGCGGGAAAGGTAATTTGAAGTTTACATTCGGATTACTGAAATCAAATTCGAATATACCTATTGGAGTTTAAAGGAGAATTTATTTACATATAGGTTGTCTGGTAGAGATAGCTTAATAGCGATAAGACCGCCTGTTGTTACCATTATTTACTTTGTTAAATCTGTTTCTGTACTTCTTTTTCTTTGTATGGTGAAATAATAAATATATTGTATTGTGTAATGTATTGACTTTGCTACTTCACTTGTCTACAAGTTTGATAACTTATAGCCTTTGTTAACGTAAAAATGTTTAGAAAATTGGTTTAGCGCTTTAACACGTGGGTAATGTGTTTGAGAGTATGTTACGACTGTATTCTGTTTTTTTTGTTATTATCATTTATTTCATAGTTTCACATTATCTGAATATGTGAAAAGTTAATTTATTTCTTTAGTATAATCATAAAACTGTCAGGAGGTATCATGAACAGTCAAAAATAAATTTGTTAAACATGAACTATGTGTACAACGAGTAGTTCAGAATGATGAGTGTCACGAGAAAATAGATACATGATATAACGAAAAGAACGAGGTTGTATCATATACTAAAACGTTTCTAAACCGTACCATGAGAACACGTCTAATTTCAAGCGGTAGAAACATAAATACGGCACAAGAAACAGTATAGTTTATGAAAATAGTATGGTTTTTGTATACTAGAATCACTTACTTTTTTTAATTATTTAATTTCAAAATATGTTTCTAACTGTTGATGGATTATTATTATTTGGAAATTTAAGTAGAAGACACAGTTCAGGTAAGAAAGTATATCAAACTTGTGTGTAATTCATTTTCAAATAGTCAGATTTGGACTCATAATCTTCTTTTTTCTTTGGTATTTTTCTTAAACTATAACCTATTTGGTTAATCTCAACTTGGTTTCATATGTTTTCTTATAGAACAACGCATTTATATGTATTTTTAAGTTTTTATGTACTATTGTTTTGAAAAAATAAGTCCCGCCGAGTTTCTTGCCGGTCATAATTCTTCTCAGGTCAGAGGTGTAGGGTTAGAACCGGTGTAGTTTTTTTTTCTCTTTTACTTTGATTACTTTGATCTATCTGACGTGTAAAAGTGCCCTTGTGGTTGTGGCCTGCTTACTGAATAAATGTTTGAGTTTGTGTATCTAAAGTGTAATTCACCTAATTTTGTACCCTTCTGATTAATTTACGACGATCATTTCCTTGGAACTGAAATCATGTGATGAGAGAGCCAACACCCGATGACCTTCAAATTGACTTTACTTAAACAGTTTTTTAGCCATAACTATTTGTTTTGAGAATGTAGCTAAAATATATGTTAATATTCGTTATATTTGGAAGAACTTTGTTAATTCCGATACACGATTGGGCGAAATCGGCTCGATAGAAAATAATTCCAAAGTTACATCTTAAAATTAGCTTTAAACAGTTGTATGTCTTTAGTTTCTTGACTTATACGTCTGTAATTAAGTACAAAATTCCACCACACGAATACTAAAAACTTCATAATTTTTTTTCTCAATAAATGCGTAGTTTTTTTTAAATTCATCATTTTACAAAATTTGCAATGAGCTCCCATACTCACAATCGTAAATCGTAACACAGTGTTTCTCTTTCACTCGCACTGAAAAATATAGGGATGTAATTTAGCTGTTGTCACCCCTTTAAACATGATTATAGCTTTTAGTCTTAAACTACCCATCAAAATTAATAAAAACTACTGTTGTCAGGATTGTTTGTTTTGTTTATCCTTAGTTCAAATTTGAACTGCCATGTCCATAGGAAAAATTAAAAAAAAATATGTTTCCATTCATATCTCCGTTTTTGGTAGCAATTGGTTTTACAAAAACAGATTTATTATGATTTACTGAATGAGCATATAAAATTATATTTCTGAATGTAATTTTAAATCTAAATCATATTTAAATAAGGAAAAGAGGTGCCTCAATATAATTTAGCGTCCCTCGTTTGTTACTTGAAAGACATTAAAAAAAACCATCAAGAACATATTTCAGTCACGTTCAACAAACCTTAGGGTTGAGTCTGAAAATATTAAGACCACGTAACGCAAAATAAATAATGAACCCACCTGGAGGCGTATTCAGGTTTCAAAAATATGATATCAACCCGTTACTCCAATCCATTAATCACCTAATTTTACCTACATTAGTGTTTGGGTGAATTTGTACCAATGTAGTGCATAAAGCCTTTTCGATCGTGAAAAATATTTTAATGTATACATATAATATTTTAATGTATGTATTGTATGTATATGTATTTTAATGTATAATGCATACCTATCTGGGGTTAAAAATTGACACTTCATTTAACTGGGGATGTATAATGTATGAGTTGACAGCTAACCCAATTGTACCTGTTCTCATCGCGGTTCAGTAATGCCTCTATCATAATCATAACATAATCATAATATGTTTATTTGCAGAAAAGGGTTCGTTACATGTCTTAACTTTAGGTTAGTGATAGTCCCTTCTTCAGCTGGGTTCCAACATAATCCAATAAAAATAATAAGGGTTCATGCAATAAAGGCTACACTGATTTGGCACTGTCGTACCTTCACAATGGATCAGGATTTAGAATACTTTTTGATGAAAGTTAGATTAAGGAGCCGAAGGCAGTTCAACGACTTATAACGAACAAAGTCGGGTGGCTACCTGATATCATGTTTTTAAAACCTAAATATGCCTCTTTCTAAACTTGGACTCCTGTTTACAAAAAATATAAGCAAATAAGTTATAATATTCTCTTATTGGACTTTCCTTTTATTCCTTATCGAGTTATTTTCAAAAACTGCAAGATCTGAGAAGTTACAATTACAGAAACGTGCTTTTCTTTTTTAACGTGTTTTTTTATTTGTCCGGATTATGTATAAGTTTTACGCTGAAATTAATAAAACAATGAGCAAATATTTTGACACCAAATATTTATATATGTAGCTATCTAGTGGTATATTCAGAGCAATAACGCGTAGTTTCAATGACCGCGAGGCAACCGGATGGCTCGCGGTATTTAAGCTCCTGAAGTGATGAGGAACCGCCCTGGGCAACCCGAAATGACCCAACTTGGACTGGAGCGAAAATATGGGGGGGTGTAAAAATAAAAAAAAATATCGCGAGGTAACCGATTGAAACAGCGGTTGCCTAAACGAATGTACCCTGGTTATATAACAAAATTTTAATGGCATCCCTCCTGGTTGGACTGGTTCCCTGTACGAGAGCGAAGAAAAAAATTTAAAAAAAAATTGTCAGGCAACCACTTGAAAATTAGCATGCTTGTTCTTCATCACATACAGACACCGGAAACAAATTGCCATCCGCCCAGGCCGGGCAGTTATCGAACCATCAGAGTTGGAAGCCGGACGCAAGGTGAATTTTTCTATCGGTGGAGGAGAACTTAGGAAAACCAAACTGAAAGATGATTGTATCATCTAAATCGGATGGCATTTGTTTTTTGAATTTTGTCTGATGTGGCAAACGATATGCCTAAATGCCATCCCTCTCCTATGAAATTTCATCCCTCTGTAGCAATTTATTGCAAACCATTTTATTGGGCGTATTCAAATTTGACGAATTTTGTTTATAGGGGTGCCCCCCCCCCCCCCCCCCCCCCCCGCATATTTCCGCTCCAGTCCAAGTTGGGTCATTTCGTGTTGCACAGGGCGGTACTTCAGGAGCTTAAATACCGCGAGCCATCCGGTTACCTCGCGGTCATTGAAACTACGCGTCTAGTAGTAAGTAAAGAAGGGATGACATACGTAAATTTGATATACATCTGTTTAAAAGTAAACTACATAACTCAGAAACAATATTTCCGTGATAAGAATTAAAATAGAAACATTTTCCAGGATTCACTTTTGTGCGCATTCTTGTGAAACAAAACTGAATTTGCTTGTGTAACATTAGCCAAGGTTTATTAGTTGATGACCATACCCATTATTTTACCTGGGGCCGTATTCTAACTTTAAAACAGGTTTAGACACGATCCTACTTCAATATAACTCCAATGAATTAACCACGCAATACAGCTCGCCTAAAACTCTGAATCAGCAATCTCAGAATTTGCTTGAAAATTATTCCGACGCAACTTCAATATTGGTTGATTATTTGTTGAGTGTTGAAGTTATGTTTGAGATAGATTGGTATTTAATGTATTGTTTGCGTATTTTACAAATACAAACTTCGCGAAACACAAACTAGTAAACTTGTGAAAAATATTAGCTTATGGGAATATTATCAGTCTAATAAGTTTCCAGATATGGAGGGCCCAGCATATTTCGATTTTAAGTATACCTAACTTTTAATTAACCATTGGTCGACTAACTTTTAATTAATACTTTAAAATGATCCTCAGACGAAATTTAAAATGCAAAAATTATCATTAATATTAATAAAGTTCCCTAATACTTCTAACAAATTCAGACGAAAAAACATTATTGGACTTTGAAGTCTGTATCGAAAATAATAATTTTAAACAAATAAGAACCGACTTCACTTAGCATCCACCTTTATAACAGCAAATTCTCGGGCTGCTCTAAAAAATACTCAAATGACTAGAGGAGTGCCTAATAGGTGTGTATAATAGTTAAAGAGTTCCCTCTATTTCTCCAGGATCCCATCATCAGATCCTGACCTGGTTACAATGGGACCAACTGTGAAGTATACTCTTTCAAACAAAAAAAGAATTGTCCAAATCGGTCCAGCCGTCTTCGAATAATCGGTGTACATATATAAAAAAAAAAAAAAAAAAATACCGAAAAAAAAACAAAGATACCGACGAATTGATCCTTCGAAATCTTGAAGTCGGTTGAAAACAAGTCTTACTTATTTCAAAGAAAATGGTTACGGACCCGACCTGAATCCAGGACAAACCTTGTTAATCGGCGATAGATAGGTTTATTAGCAATAGCAATATAATATTGCCAATTAGTAAGAGGTTGCCAAGTAAGCAGGTCACTGGCTGCATGCACTCCCATCACGTCAAATAGGCACCGTTCTGGATCCAAGCTGTTTAAGGATAGCAATATGCTTGAGGCTTGGGTCCAGAATTTGCGTCCCCCACACCTGCATCTGTGGAAAGAGCGTCGATCAGCTTGGGCGACACGGTCTTTCATGCATCAAAAGCGCTGGTCGGCTATACCGTCACGGCACTATCAACGATTTGATCCGTCGCTCGCTTGCCACTGCCTCAATACCAGCCATCCTAGAGCCTACTGGTTTGGCAAGAGATGACGGCAAGCGCCCCGACGGAGCTACGTTGGTGCCGTGGAGGCTAGGTAGAGCCTTGATATGGGACGCTACTTGTGTCGATACGTTCGCCCAGTCTCATATCCAGGCAACCCGCTCGCAGGCCGGCGCTGCGGCTGATCAAGCTCAGTTTCTCAAGCGCCGCAAATACTCGTCTTTACTTAAAGACTATGAGTTTGCGGCGCTTGCGATAGAAACTTTGGGCCCCTGGTCAGCCGACATGAAGAAGTTTATGGGGGCCCTGTCGCCGAAGTTGATTGACACCTCGGGAGACCGTCGTGCTGGCAGTTACCTCTCGCAACGAATTTCTATCGCAGTTCAGAGAGGTAACGCCGCCAGTGTGATGGGGACCATGCCGCAAGGCGACCTATTAGACGGGGTTTTCTTTCTATAATAGTATTTAGTTTCGAGATAGTTTTAAGTTTAATATAGAGTTTTAGTTTTTTAAAGAGATTAGTAAGAATTAAAAATAACATTATATATTTTAAAAATAAATTACAACTCTTTAAAAAACTAAAACTCTATATTAAACTTAAAACTATCTCGAAACTAAATACTATTATAGAAAGAAAAACCCGTCTAATAGGTCGCCTTGCGGCATGGTCCCCATCACGCTGGCGGCGTTACCTCTCTGAACTGCGATAGAAATTCGTTGCGAGAGGTAACTGCCAGCACGACGGTCTCCCGAGGTGTCAATCAACTTCGGCGACAGGGCCCCCATAAACTTCTTCATGTCGGCTGACCAGGGGCCCAAAGTTTCTATCGCAAGCGCCGCAAACTCATAGTCTTTAAGTAAAGACGAGTATTTGCGGCGCTTGAGAAACTGAGCCTGATCAGCCGCAGCGCCGGCCTGCGAGCGGGTTGCCTGGATATGAGACTGGGCGAACGTATCGACACAAGTAGCGTCCCATATCAAGGCTCTACCTAGCCTCCACGGCACCAACGTAGCTCCGTCGGGGCGCTTGCCGTCATCTCTTGCCAAACCAGCAGGCTCTAGGATGGCTGGTATTGAGGCAGTAGCAAGCGAGCGACGGATCAAATCGTTGATAGTGCCGTGACGGTATAGCCGACCAGCGCTTTTGATGCATGAAAGACCGTGTCGCCCAAGCTGATCGACGCTCTTTCCACAGATGCAAGTGTGGGGGACGCAAATTCTGGACCCAAGCCTCAAGCATATTGCTATCCTTAAACAGCTTGGATCCAGAACGGTGCCTATTTGACGTGATGGGAGTGCATGCAGCCAGTGACCTGCTTCTGGAACTGATACCGCCAGAAGGCGGGCACGTTCCGAGTCGTCCTGACTATTATCGATGAGTGATGCGTGAACTGTCTTGAGGCGAGGGGCATCCCACGCTTGTTGAACATGTCGGGTGGCCGGGATGTCCGATCCAGGGCACGAGCCGCACCACGCTTCCCTCGCCTCCCTTAGGGTCGCCACCTCATCGTCGACTATCTGAGTATGGTTTAGAATGATGCCGACAAGAGATAGCGAGCAATTAGTTAAATTACTTTCAAAGTGTAAGGATAACTATATAAAAGTGGATTAATTTTTCTACCATTTCCGAATGGTTATATTGGTTTACATTTATTTATTTATTTCACATTTATAAAAAGTAGGCAATCCAATTATATTTATCTTATTTAGTATGTTACAGATAATATGTATTTTAAAGACACCTAGTGCCGTATTCTAATTTTAAAATACATAAACGATACATTAAAACCACATTTTTTCTCAAACGTAACTCCAACATCCAGCAAACATTCAACGAATATTGAAGTTGTATTGGAGTATCATCGGAATAATAGGCATGGTGATTTTTTTTCAGGTATGGTATCAATCGATTCGTTTTGTTGTGAGGATCAAATGTCTATATAGGGCCAATTGCGTTAAAGCAACACAAAAGTCAGAAATGAGACTGAAGTCCGAGATTTGCATTTGTTTCTCAAAACGCTCCTAACAAAATGTCGTACAAAAGTGACGTCACGATCACATAGTCGCCCTGTTTAAAGTATGGAAAAATTATGAAATTGCTATTTTTACAGTGAAATGTTGCGTTTATGTATATGGTTGCCATACAATTTATTTTACAGTAAAATGTTAAAAATCGAATGGTATTATTGTTTTTTTTTAATTTACGTCGCACTTTAAAAAATCGTAAAATTTTGAAATTTTGCAGCTTGATATCTTTGAGCCATTTCAATAGAATTTATAAATTTTCACTTTAGTTGGATATATTGATCATTTTGCATCCTATCAACTAAATTTTATTGCATAATTCAACATGTGTCATCATGCCTATTATTGTATAATACCGGGGCCGTATTCTAACTTTAAAACACGTTTAGACACTCCACATCAGAAATATCAGAAATTGCTTGAATTTTTTTCCGATGCAAGTCCAATACAGCTTCAATCTTGGTTGATTATTTGTTGTGTGTTGGGGTTATGTTTAAAAAAATTGCTTGTGTTTTTAATGTATCGTTATTGTATTTTATAATTAGAATACGACACCTAATTAGGCGCGTCCCTGCACAGAAACCATCAATCATTATTATTACTGGTCTCTGTCGACACTAAGACGTGCCATTATCATACTTCAGTTAATATTGCACACTATAATCGCTACTTTGTATTCAGAAAGGCAAACCGCCACTTCCGGGCCGGGCGCGGCCATTTTTAGAGGATTTATCACGGGATCTGTTTTTGTAAGGTTTACTGAGGAATAACCCCGAATAAATTTACTGAAATGTGTTATAAACAAACAAATTGTCCGTAAAATAGCGTCCTTTGGCGTGATCTGAAACTGATATTGATATCAAATTGGTATCATACTTTGGAAGTGTTCTCGCTCTAGCAGAACATATAATTTTGCTACATGTGAGAAGACAAGTTTGGGACCTAGAGTTGCATGGTCGGACTCTAAAGAGGTTAGGTAAGATTTTTGATTGTTTTAGAAGTCTGTAAATAGGTAAACTTTTATTCAATTCAATAGAGAACATGCATGAAAAATATTTAATTGAATCTGTTGCATAAACACGTTCAACAACCCCAAACTAATATAAATAAGTGGAAATCCGTCATAATTTTTAACAGTTTTTTAAAGACATTGCGGTTTGAAAACGTAAAATTTTAGGCATTTTCTTTTATACATCAAATGTATTTTCGAAACTTCAGTTCGATTACTTATGTCATAACAAGAAAAAAAATGTATGACAACTATATAGCTAAACGCATTTTTTCGTGCCTAAAATTACAAAAATCTTACAAAAACTTGTTCCTTCCAAACAGTTTTCTGCAACTTTGTGAACGGTGACGTCACAATCCACACACTTTTTGTATGGGGCGTTTTGACGCGCGGCGCAGACGCCTAACGTATTTTCACATTTTTGACGTTTCAGGGCTATCATAGATAGTAGGTTTATTAGGGACATTTGAATCTACAGAGAAATAGAATAGAATGACGTCTTCCAAAAAAATCATGCATATTCCTAATTCAAATTATTTATTTCAAATCAAGGATCCATAGAGTGTTAGTAGCACAGACATAGTAAATAAAATAAGATAAAAAAATAAAACAACTAAAAACGGATTATATCGCGTGTACTGAGCTTAAATTACATCCCGACGTTTCGAACACTTTACAGCGTTCGTGGTCAACGGATCGACTGAGGAAAAATATACAATTACCTCCGTTCAAAAACTATCACAGTATGCAAACCTACATATTAAATATTAAACAAATGTAGAGATTGCACATGCCAGAGGGGCCTTTATAAAAAACGAATGCTAATAATGTCAAATACCTAATTTTCAATGTCAAATAATTTTAAGTTACAAGAAATATAAAGAATGTTAATACGAATCTTGAAGCAAATCAAATTATTTTGTTCAATATTTTTTGATTTGCAATTTTTAAGTAGTTACACTACTATATATAAACTGAAAATAGATGTCATATACTTCAGAAAAAAGTGACCAATCCCTCCGGTGTCCGAAGCCAGATTTGAACTGGCGTCTTCAGCTTTTAGACCATAATGGTGGACAGTGTGGACACTATTGTTATTTCATTTGTAAGGATTTTAGTTGACATTATTAATATTTATTTTCATAAAGCGTGTGCAATTATTTTAATTTGAAAATTATTTGAAATTATTTATTTGACCGTATTAACATTCTTTATATTTCTTGTAACTTAAAATTATTTGACATTGAAAATTAGGTATTTGACATTATTAGCATTTGTTTTTTATAAAGGCCCCTCTGGCATGTGCAATCTCTACATTTGTTTAATATTTAATATGTGGGTAGGTTTGCATATTGTGATAGTTTTTGAACGGAGGTAATTGTATATATTTCTTCAGTCGACCCGTTGAACACGAACGCTGTAAAGTGTTCGAAACGTCGGGATGTAATTTAAGCTCAGTACACGCGATATAATCCGTTTTTAGTTGTTTTATTTCATGAATAACTATCGTGGCCACCGAAGACAATAAGATAAAAAAACTAAAAAAAATCGGTACAGTATCCTACATATCATTTCAAATAGTTATTTTAAATAATCTAGATGCTCCATGTCTCAACATCTGACGCTGCTACATGTAGGCTGTAATGTTCCAGTGCTTTTGTAATGGTGCATCCAACTTACCTGCCAATTACTTTTATTATTATTATTTATATTATATATTTATAACTAACTTTGGAGACATCTGTAAAGCAGATTTACAGTACCGACGTCGACATGGGAATGCCATGCAGTAATAAATGTCAGCGCTCTATTTAACACATACTCTCTGGCAATAGGATAGGAATACAGATAAGTAAGGTCCCTGAAATTTGCATCAACTTGTGACATGGTTTTGTTCAGACTTTGTAAAGAAACTTGTTTACAGTTCCAAATACCGAGGACGGGAACCAGTGCAATAGAGTTCAAATTGCACTGACTAGTGATTGAATGTAGTAAATAACTCGGAAGTTCTAAGCAGAATGAATGATCGAACACGAATGAAAAAAGATTATATCGCAAACTTCCGCTTTATCTAAAAGAAAAAACAAAGTTAGCATTATCAGAGACTATACATATATAGACAGCCACAATCTAAGAACTTTTTGAGGCTCTAAGTCCAATAATGTAGGGCAGAGTACTCTCTGCCCCTCAGCGCCATCTAGTAATTGATAGCGTTACTATTATTACGGTATCACTACGGAAACTTTAGGTTGCTCTCGTTCAGATGGCACTTCGGACTTGGAGCCTCAAAAAGTTCTTAGACTATGGCTGTCTATATGATGTAGCATGACGCTACGTTTATCGTACGACATCTGTCGACTTTCTTCAGAACTTCCGTGTCTAAGGAAGGTCTAAGGCTAGGTCGTTGTTGATATAAAAAAAGCGTACATTGTGATTCACGGCATTACGGGTAGATGGCGCTTATATCAGTCCGCATTCTGTGATACACGACTGGCAGTTTTAAATTGAAATAATACTCGCGCTAATTTTGAATGTGACTTTTTTAGGTATTCCAGATTGTCAAAAAAAGAAAAAGTTGATTTTGATTGAGTGTGTCAGATCGACGAGAAGATTTGGATCTTTGCGTTCAAACATTGTATAGCAAGTGCTGATACATTATTGAATTAAATCCAAATTCTTCTTTTTAAAACCGGATACGTTGCCGGACAAAAGGGCCACCAGTGGAGCCGCCTAGGCCGGAGGGACTCCGGAAGGCGCTTGTGAGTGCCGGACCGGCGAGACAGTCTGCAGCCGCCGCGTGTTCCGGGTGATTCTTCACCGTCGTCGGAGAATTGGAGCCCGCATCCAGCGGGCTCTCCAACTGAGAAAGAGAGTTCAGCGAGCTATTGGGTCCGCCTAAACCAAAGCGGACACTTGCCCACGAACTCTTTTCAATTTCAACTACAGCTTTAGCCATCCTGTCTTTTGAGAATATCATATTATTTACATTTTTTTAAAAACGTTATAAATCCGATTCCTTTTTTTGTATCCAGTGTTTTTGTGCCATAATAGTTTTTTTTGTTGTTTTGCTAGAATATCCCCGAAATTCTAATTGCCTCGTTTGACGGGCGTACAAAGACCTGGCTCTTTAATTTAGGCTACGTTCAGCCAGCGAATCATCTGTCACCATCCATATCACCCGCCTCATTAATCCATTATTTTCCTGCAGCCAAATTACAAGCCGAGTCTTTATTTGTACTTACCAGTTTTGCTAGTACTCCATCCTTTTTATTTTCCTTTTGTGCGGAAAGTAGACGTTTACGATACTAAGGTAACTATTGAATGTGAAATATCCTTATATAGGTACAGTTATCGTCATTTTTATGTGAAGTGCTAATGTTAAATATTCTGATTATTGTAATTTAATTACATTCTAACCACTAAGGTAACTATTGAATGTGAAATATCCTTATATAGGTACAGTTATCTTAATGTTTAAGTGAAATGCTAATTTTAAATATTTTGATTATTGTAATTTAATTACATTCTGACCACTAAAGAAGTTATTGAATGTGAAATATCTTTATATAGATACCGTTATTGTAATTTTTACGTGAAATGCTAATTTTAAATAATCTGATTATTGTTGCTAATTTTAAATAATTTACTTTATCTTCAAAATTAAACGTGTTAATGCAATTATAGAAGTGTTTTACTGCAAATTGGCGCCCGATAAGGTAAAGAACTCTGGATTTACTTTTAATAATTGTAATTAAATAATTTTTTTTGGATTTGTGAGACGGTGACCGTAGACCGGTCGCGGTTCTTTTAACCTTGATTTTGGTTTGTTTCAGCCTGCTGCCTCCTTACGTCCCATCATTAACCCGAATTCCGTCATATTGAAATATTGCTTTTATTTATGTTAAAAAAAACGAATTTATCTGTTGACCTTTACTTATGCCTTTTTCTCAATTACCCGTAACATATCCCGAATACCTTATTTCATAGTTTGAGTCCTGTAGTTAGAGCCCGTAGACGTTAGGGAATTCGCAGGTAAGTCAGACATATAATGTATGATTTGCGTTTTTTTTTTTTTCAGAAACTGAACTTGTTTTTTTTTGAATTCGAACTCTAACTTAGCATTTAGACTTCGAGTGTTATTTTCTTTCTTTGAATTAAGCGCTTGGTTTAGACCACTGATATACTCGAACTTCGGATTTTAATTTTGAGGCCGATTAACTTTATTTTTTGTTTGAACTTGCAACGCAAGACAACATTCGACTTTTCGCCATGTCGTACTTAAGTAATGAAGGATCAATTGCTGAGACGCCTCATGCGCACTTATCTTTAAACTCGCACGATCCGAGGATTTTAGATCCAATGGCAAACGACGAAGAACAGTTTTTTGATTCTGAACCACGACCCCAGGTGATGCATATGTCCGGATTTCCCCCGCCTTTTCCTTTCAAAGATTATTCACTTACGAAATGGAACTTGAACTTTTCCGGGGACACTTGTGTTCGCGAATTTTGCTTTCGAATCGAAGAAGAAGATATGGAGCGTAACGTCAATCCTTCATATGTTGTCAGACGTGTCCATGAATTGTTGTCAGATAGTGCCTTGAAACATTTTAGGGCAATCAGATATCCGGGTCTTACTTACGCGGAATTAAAGTCTGAATTCGTTAAAACCTTCGACGTAGCCGATTTCGATTTCAAGCTTGAGAGCCAACTTCGCGCTTTATCACAGAAGGACAACCAGTCAGTGGTTGATTTTGTTATTCAGGCGCGCGATCTAAACGCAAAGCTTCATACACCGGTTTCCGAAGACAACCTGTTTAACATTATTAAATATGGAATGAATCCTAGATATCATCCTTGTCTTGCAACTAACGTGGTTAGGGATATTGATGGTTTGTTAGAAGTTGCGAAAAATTTTGAAGCCTTTCAAGGTTCACGTCCAGCACGTTTGGCTATTGCACCGATTAGTGCTCAAGTTGTAGGTCAACCCAGTTCTATAGTGTGTATGAAGTGTAATGCAACTGGTCACAACTATCGGAATTGTCCTAACGTTTCAGGGGCAGTGTGCTTCAAGTGTAAGCGTGTTGGTGCAATCACACGCGATTGTCCTAGTTGTAATTCTGGTCCGTCAAAAAACGAATAAGTGGCGCACTGAGAGGTCCATCGGTGTCGCCCGTTTATATTAACAATTCCCCGGATAATAGACTTTTTATTGATGTTTTAGTTGCTGGCTCTTCGGTAAGAGCTCTTTTGGACTCTGGTGCTCAGGTTTCACTAATTGATATATCCCTCTTATCGGAGCTCGGTATAACATATCACGAGGATATCCGGCCTTATGTTGTCTCCGCCGACAATTCTCCTATTGAAATTCTAGGCGGTTAGGACGTCCCCATTCTTTTTAGTGGCATTCGCGTTCTGCACCCCTGTCTAGTGAGCAGTAATCTTCCTACTGCATTTATTTTAGGAATTGAGTTTTAGAATGCTGTTGGTCTCATTGACATTTTAAAGAAGGCATTCCGTGATGGTTTGTCAGATAAGCTTTACGTCGCTTCACATCATGTTCCTGTCGCAGTCCCACGAGTAGGTGAGGTTCGCTATGTCCACCCTCGTACGGTGCTTGCACCACTGCAGGAATCAAAACTCCAATCTGTTATTGACGAGTTTGAGGAGATTTCTTCTGATAAAGCTGGATTAGGTTGTACTTCGTGGCTTTCGCATAAGATTGAGACTGTTGGTTCGCCCTTCCGCCAACGTTACTATCCCTTATCTTCAGTCAAACTCAAGATTCTCAACGAAGAGATCGACAAGATGTTAGAGTCAGGCGTTATTCGTCCCTCACGATCACCCTGGGCTTCCCCAGTTGTGATGGTTACCAAGAAAGACGGTAGTGTCAGGTTTTGCGTGGACAGTAGGAAGTTGAACAGCGTTACCATCAGGGATTCATACCCTCTCCCGCGCGTCCAGGACATCCTTGATAACCTACGAGGTGCCAAATATCTAACTTCGTTGGATTTTAGGAGCGCCTTTTGGCAAATCCCCTTAGCTGATAAGGCCAGTTGTGAGAAAACGGCCTTTATTGTACCCCAAAGGGGCCTCTTTGAGTTCGTTCGTCTCCCTTTTGGTTTAACCAACGCTGCGTCCGAGATGCAGAGGCTTACTGACATGATTGTCAATTTTGAATATACCCCTGAGTCTGAGGATTTTATCTTCGGCTTTGTTGATGATTTGATTTTGGTGTCTCGTGATTTTGACAGTCATATGCGGCTTATTCGTAAGGTTCGTGATAGGTTGAAAGAAGCTGGTCTTACGGTTAATTTAGACAAGTGCGAGTTTTGTAAGTCTGAATTGAAGTATCTCGGCTACATCGTCAATGAGCGTGGTCCTCAAACTGATCCGAAGAAATTAGAAGCTATTAGGGATTACCCTACCCCTTCTTCTGCCAAGTCTCTACGTGCTTTCATTGGTATGTGTTCGTATTATCGCCGTTTCGTGGATGGTTTTTCTTCGATTATTGCTCCTCTGACGGCACTTATCGGTAAGAGAAAGGGACGTGATCCCATCGATTGGAACGATAGTGCTAGTGAAGCTTTTTCTAAATTGAAGGATGCCTTGATGAGCGCTGCGTTGATGGCTTGCCCGGATTTTTAGAAACCTTTTATCCTTCAATGTGACGCTAGCCAGGTTGGCTTAGGCTCGGTCCTGGCTCAAGAGTTGGACGGCGTTGAACATCCAATTGCTTATTATTCTCGTTTATTCACTAAAGCTGAACGTGGATACGGGACAACCGAACATGAGCTTCTCGCTGTTGTTGATTCCATATAGCATTTCCGCGGGTATCTCGATGGAATGAGGTTTAAGATCATTACTGGTCATATTGCTCTTAAATGGTTGATCACCCTTGATAGTCCTACCGGGCGCTTGGCTCGTTGGGCAACTTTGATTTCCCAATATAACTTTGAGATTGAACATAAAAAAGGTGTCCTTAATGTTGTTCCTGACGCCTTGTCCCGCGCTCAAGTTGGGCTTATCTCATTCGCGCGTGACATGGATCCTTCTGGAGATCCTTGGTATGAACGAATTTACGAGGGGGTTTTGGACAATCCTCAAATGTTTACTGCATTTGCTCTTCGGGATGGTGTCTTAATGCGCAGGGTATCTATCGAAAACTCTTTAGCACTTATCCGTGGCGTATAGTTCTTCCTGCTTCAAGGACTAGAGAGGCGGTTACTGAAATTCATAATGGATTTCCCAACGTTCATCCTGGTGTTATGAAAACGTATTTAAAAGCTCGTGACTTATACTACTGGCCGAATATGTACCGTGATGTTACAAGGTTCCTTTCCGAATGTCAGATTTGCAAGTCTTATAAAATTGCAAATTCGCAACCTCGTGGACTTCGCTTATTTCCTCGTCGTGTTGCGGCTCCAATGGATCTTCTTTCCATTGACTTAATTGGTCCTTTACCGGTTAGCCGTAATGGTTGTCGTTATATTTTGGCTTTGGTTGACGTTTTTACCAAATTTGTTTGGTTGGTCCCTTTGAAGTTGGTGAATGCGAGGTCAATATCGATGGCATTAGAGTCGGAGGTTATTTTGCGGTACGGTATTCCTACTAACATTCTCTGTGACAACGCTACAGTTTTTCATAGTCGTCAATTTCTGGATTTCCTGGCGAGCTATAATATTCCAGGTCCGTGTTATACCTCATATTATTCGCCACAAGCGAAAGTTGTGGAGAGATATAACCAGGTCGTGATTACTACTTTGAGCATTTGACGTGTACGATAAAGTTTCTAATTCGATGGCTTTGGCCTTTCATCGTAACGCCGCCAAGTTCAACACGAACCGTTCTTCGCCAAGAATCGTTGGTGACCAAATCGTTTGGCGCCGGAATTTCCAGCGTGGATCCGCTGATCCTTTTCGAGGCGGTAAATTCGCTCCACGTTTCGTTCGGTGCCGTGTGGTTAGACGGGTGTCTCCACAGGTATATGTACTGGCTGATACCGATTCCGAGCACGTCGGCACCTATCATATTAAAGATATCTTGAAATAGTTTCTTCTTTCGGTCCGTTCAGTTTTCTCAAAATTCTAAAATGCGCTTTAGTCCGCCATTCCCTTATCGGTAATCCTCGCTTGATTCGTTTCTTATCGTTTTTTGTTTTCGTTTGAGTATTTCCTTGCTCCTTTTTCCAGATTTGACTTTTTTTTACCGTTGGTGCTTAACACTTCGTTTATCTTTCCCGGTCTATGATAGCCTGGTTGTATAATTTGATGACTCGATGTGAGGGATTAAGATCTGTGGCCAGGTGCAGTTTCTGTCCGATCCCGGCCGTCAGGTCTTGGACCGCGTGACGCGTTGGTTGGCGTTTTGTCATCTTGTTAATCTATTAGGTTAGTCTTTAGGGGTAATGTTAATAACTGGTTGGTTTTGTTTTTTTTGGAATTCGTTTAGGGTTCTCTTGTTGTACCTTTTTTGGCTTTAGCATTAAGTTGTGTTTTTTTGTTGTTTGGGGTTAGTTTTCTTGTGTTTTCTTGTGTTGTTGTTTGTTTGTTTCTTTGTTTGGTAGGGAGATGCTGTAGCATGACGCTACGTTTATCGTACGACATCTGTCGACTTTCTTCAGAACTTCCGTGTCTAAGGTAGGTCTAAGGCTAGGTCGTTGTTGATATAAAAAAGCGTACATTGTGATTCACGGCATTACGGGTAGATGGCGCTTATATCAGTCCGCATTCTGTGACACACGACTGGCAGTTATAAATTGAGATAATACTTGCGCTAATTTTGAATGTGAATTTTTTAGGTATTCCAGATTGTCAAAAAAAGAAAAAGTTGATTTTGATTGAGTGTGTCAGATCGACGAGGAGATTTTTAAAGAAAAGAACATATTCTGGTTTAGTTTGAGGGTTTTGCTATAATTTGCTTAGTTGCAACGTGTTGACGTGCGATCTAATTCCCTGGATCTTTGCGTTCAAACATTGTATAGCAAGTGCTGATACATTATTGAATTAAATCCAAATTCTTCTTTTTAAAACCGGATACGTTGCCGGACAAAAGGGCCACCAGTGGAGCCGCCTAGGCCGGAGGGACTCCGGAAGGCGCTTGTGAGTGCCGGACTGGCGAGACGGTCTGCAGCCGCCGCGTGTTCCGGGTGATTCTTCACCGTCGTCGGAGAATTAAAGCCCGCATCCAGCGGGCTCTCCAACTGAGAAAGAGAGTTCAGCGAGCTATTGGGTCCGCCTAAACCAAAGCGGACACTTGCCCACGAACTCTTTTCAATTTCAACTACAGCTTTAGCCATCCTGTCTTTCGAGAATATCATATTATTTACATTTTTTTAAAAACGTTATAAATCCGATTCCTTTTTTTGTATCCAGTGTTTTTGTGCCATAATAGTTTTTTTTGTTGTTTTGCTAGAATATCCCCGAAATTCTAATTGCCTCGTTTGACGGGCGTACAAAGACCTGGCTCTTTAGGCTACGTTCAGCCAGCGAATCTTCTGTCACCATCCATATCACCCGCCTCATTAATCCATTATTTTCCTGCAGCCAAATTACAAGCCGAGTCTTTATTTTGTACTTACCAGTTTTGCTAGTACTCCATCCTTTTTATTTTCCTTTTGTGCGGAAAGTAGACGTTTACGATACTAAGGTAACTATTGAATGTGAAATATCCTTATATAGGTACAGTTATCGTCATTTTTATGTGAAGTGCTAATGTTAAATATTCTGATTATTGTAATTTAATTACATTCTAACCACTAAGGTAACTATTGAATGTGAAATATCCTTATATAGGTACAGTTATCTTAACTTTACAAAATACAAAATATATTTCAAATACTTTAAGCTTTAAAATACATTAACATAAAATTATAATACACTCAGTCAAACACACCTTAACTAAAATTATTGCTACCGTTCGTCGTCGTTTCCGGTGCAAAAGTGCCCATAACGCTTGCAGCATTACCACGCTGAATAGCCATGGACAGTCTTTGCACCAGAAACGACTCAGAGCGGGGGTCCTCTCCCTTTTGCCGAAGTCGATGGCCTAAGTTTCGTACAAATTTTTTCGCGTCCGCTCCCCAACAGCCCGCCGTTTCCACCGCGAAAGGGACAAAAACGTAACGTAACGTAACGTTATCTTAATGTTTAAGTGAAATGCTAATCTATACATATAATAAAGCTGAAGAGGGTCGAAAGTCTGTACATGGAAGATAATCGAAAAAAAGTTGGCTGGGGATACTTAGAATCGATAACAGAACACGTTACAACAATTTTTAGAATTTTTGTCTGTTTGTCTGTTTATCTGTTTGTCTGTTTATTTGACCGCGCATCACGTGAAAACGGCTGAACGGATTTTGATAAAATTTTGTATAGAGATAGTTTGAGTCCCGGGTAAGGATAATATATAGTTTTAATCTCGAAAATCAACCCTGGTGGGGGTGAAAATGGGGTTGAAAGTTTGTATGGAGAATTTTTAACCGCTGAAACGATTTAGATAGAAATGAGTATGAAGATAATTTGAGTCTCGAGAAACGTCATACGATAGTTTTCAAACCCTTGTGGGGGTGAAAAGGGGGTTGGAAGTTGGTATGAGAAATTTTTTACCGCTGAACTGATTTAGATGGAAATGTGTATAGAGATAGTATGGGTCTCGAGAAAGGACAAAGGATAGTTTTTACCCCAAAATCAACCCTAAAGGGGTGAAAAGGGAGTTGGAAATTTGTATAGGGAATTATTAACCGCAGAATCGATTTAGATAAAATTTGGTATGGAGATAATTTGAGCTCTGGAAAAGAAAATGAAATAGTTTTATCTCGGAAATTATCCCTTAAGCGGATGCAAAAAGTTTACATGGGGAAGAAACAACCAATAACCGCTGTACGTATTTAGATGAAATTTGGTATTGAAATAATTTGTAATTTTTTGGTCAAGGTGTTCATATTTATAACATGTTACCCGTCGATGCTTTAAATTTACCTTTACCCGCTCTTAAGAAATATTTGAAAATGTCATGAATGTCAAAGGGTTATTCCAGGTTCGAGGACTATATTGACAGACAAAGATGCATGGCCCAAACCAAAAAACTACTACAAAATCATCTAACATTTATAGGACACCGTTTAGGTAGGAAAACATATCAAACGTTTTGTGAAGCAGTCAGATTAGGATTTATTTTTCTTTATAATTAAACAATGGGTACATTATCTGTCTCTCAAGCTGTTTTGATATGTCTTCTTGAAGAACTACGCATTATTTTGTATCTTTAGGATCTAATAATGTATTACTTACTGTTTTGAAAAAAATAAGTCCCGTCGAGTTTCTTTTCGGTCATAAATGCCATAATACTTCTTGGGCCAGAGGTGTATGTAGGGTTAGAACCGGTGGTAGTTTTGGAACGAAGTTCCTTATCGGACGGTTCGCGGATGGGAGGCTAGGCGAAAAAAAGTCACGAAAAAGCGTCACGTCACGAAAACGCGACACCCATACGATTGAGAAACATGTAAAATGGAATGAAATAAAAAATATATAAAATAGAATAAAGTGAAGTGAATTGAAGTGTAGTGAAAAGTTAAAGTGAGAAGTGACAAAGTGATAAAAGTGAAAAAACTAAAAAAGTCGGTAACCTAAAAGTAAACAATGGCAAAATTTTCAAAAAATTTCATAAATTTCAAAAATTTCATAAACTCCAAACACTTCAAAAATTTCAAAAATTTCAAATAATTTCCAAAATTTTAAAAATTTCAATACTTTTATAAATTTCAAAAATTTCAACTATTTCAAAAATTTCAAAAAAATACAAAAAAAATTAAAATTAAATAACATAACTTCGTTCCAATCGCGTGTTCCACGACACTCACGTATTTTATTTTTCTCTGACGTTAATTAGTGCAGTGTAATGTGCTTACATTGATAAATAAATATTTTGATTTATCTGTGACAGTGTGGTAAAAACGTATGAAAGTTCATTACCCCCGACCGCCGGCACGCCCGCCCCCCCCTGGATTTTTAATATGTCTGTAGGTAAAGCAGTGTATGCTTCTGTACATAATTAGGCCTTATTACATAACAGTTACATAACTACTATTTATCTCTTTTTAGGGTTCCGTAGTCAACTAGGAACCCTTATAGTTTCGCCATGTCCGTCCGTCTGTCCGCGGTCTAGCTCAGTTACCGTTCGCACTAGAAAGCTGAAATTTGGTGAGGCCTGATAAGAACTCTCAATAAAAACTATATTGAATAAAATCGGTTCAGCCGTTTTTGAATTATCAGTCAAAAACGCATAGTGAAAGGAAGTGCCGAATAGTAAAATGACGTAAGCGCCGCCAAATATCCCTTAATAAACGACCTTTTGAACGGATGTTTTGTAACAGGGCGGCCTCTACGAAACTCTACACATGAGCATCGCCCGACATGCTCTTGGCCGGTTCTCATCTCATCATGCTCAAATTCAACGTCTAAAAGGGGGGGGTAGCCTCTACACTCGATTGAGTTAAATTTGCATGGATCATGGACCCCCTCCCCGCTCCAAGTGCACCTCAAATTGAATGACCCCCCCCCCCCCCCTCCCCCCCAATTTCAACCGCGCCTGTTCTTACCTTTCATGCTTAGACTGATTTGACGGGAGGATCGATTTGGATGATATTGGCCGTGGACATGAACGTATAAATACAAAAGTGGTCCTGTATCGTCCGATATACACCTACTACTCTATGTCGTTTAAATCATGCCAAAAAAAAAAATGATAAAAAAAGTATTCATTTTTGAGTGTATTTTCATTTAGTGGTAATTGTAAAATATTTTATTAGGACTACTGTCCTCTAGCGTCATCTGTCAACCTTACTTCAAGTTCCGCCTCCAGGGTAGCGGGAGAGAAATTAGGGGTGAATTAGCCGCTTACTGACACAGACCGAATTCCACGCGGGCGGAGCCGCGGGCACAGCTAGTTTTAAATATTTTGATTATTGTAATTTAATTACATTCTGACCACTAAAGAAGTTATTGAATGTGAAATATCTTTTTATAGATACCGTTATTGTAATTTTTACGTGAAATGCTAATTTTAAATAATCTGATTATTGTTGCTAATTTTAAATAATTTACTTTATCTTCAAAATTAAACGTGTTAATGCAATTATAGAAGTGTTTTACTGCAAATTGGCGCCCGATAAGGTAAAGAACTCTGGATTTACTTTTAATAATTGTAATTAAATTAGTAAACATTTCGGGTAGGTGGAGAAAAACAAGTCACATCTTGTGCACTAAATTTATTGTTAAAAAAAATATTTATAATCACTTTTTGGACAATTAAACCTAATAATATTGATGCTTAAATAACCTTTATAACCTACCAGCATTTCCATTACATTTTCTCCACAAGTTAACTTCGATTTTTATCACTCACTTCACTCTCACAAAATGTCAGAAACAAGTGCAGTAAAAAGTTTAATTGAGGAATTGTCCGAGACATTCAAGAAGACGATGGCGCAGTTTCAGAAAGATCTCGATAACGCGGGCACCACTAATCCAACAGTCGCTGCTGTGGCTTCAAAGTTTGACTTTTTCAAGGACTTTGTTGTGAGGTCTCTCGATGCCTTGCAGAAGCAGGTGGAGCTTGTCACTCGCCAGGTGGATCACATTGAGACGCGCTCTCGCCGCAAGATGTTGTTAGTACATGGTATAGATGAATCTGATTCTGAGGACACAACAAATCTTGCGGTTAACAAACTGCAGGCCGTGTTAGAAGATCTTTCCGCAGCAGATATTGAGCGCAGTCATCGGTTGGGTGGTCGTGGAGGGCGCGGCAAAAAGCCTAGAGCCATTCTTGTCAAGTTCAAGGATATAGCCATCAGGGATGATGTATGGTTTGGCAAGGTGGCACTCAAGGGCTCAGGCGTCACACTTGGAGAGTTTCTCACAAAGCCCCGCCACAATGCTTTCATGGAGGCTCGTGAGCGTTTTGGAGTGCGCAACTGCTGGACCTGGAACGGCGACGTGCTTGTGCTGGGAAAAGATGGCGTGCGCCGCCGTGCTTACAGCGTCGCCGATGTGAAAGCTCTGTCGGTTGCGCAGGCGACGCCTACCGATGCCGACGCGGAGCATCCTGCCGCTTCGTCGGAACCTGATACTCGGCCCGTCCCCCAGGCTCCGCGAGCTAGGCAGCAGCGTGCAAAGAGGGAGACTGTGAAGGCGAAGATTCGATCGTAGAGTACTCGTACCTACTTTGTTTGTTTACTGTGTAGTGCTTTTCTTGTTACCGTGTTACAATTGACTTCTTAATTTTGTCGTGCAGCACTTATCTGTGTCTACCCTTTCTTTCTTTTTTGATTAATTTGTTTATCTTAACTAGTTTTCGTAATAGCATTTGCTTTGCTTTGACATTAACTTGACATGACAGGCGCTTTGACATGAACAGCCCAGTGTTGCCACTTGTAAATTATTGCGTTCCGTTTCTGCTCTGAATGTTAATTATTTGTTATTTTGTTTTTAATTTTGATCCATCCAGATATGCTGGCGGGTAGCTAAGGTACCTTAAATTAGTTTAGGGTTAGTAGATATATTATTTATTTGCTGCTGGCGGGTAGATTGTGGAGTTTTTGTTTAGTTTTTACTGTATATATTTTTATATTTATTGAATATTAGTATACACTTATTATATACTTATTATATTTTTAACTTTATATATATTTTTCAGATGCCTTTCAGTGATAACAGTGATCAGTATTTATCTTTTTCCTCCTTAGATAGTGTAAGTGAAGACAGTTTCCATAGTTTGCCTCCTTCGCTTCACGACATTCTGGAATCTCAGTTTAATGATGTACCTAAAAATTTTAACGTTGTGCATTTAAATGCGCAAAGTATTCCTGCACATTACAGCGATATGTTACTCTCTTTTGACATTAAGAACATTCATGCTATTTTAATTTCCGAATCGTGGCTCAGACCAGCTTTGCCTTCAACGTCTTACTCTTTACCTGGTTTCAATTTAATTCGGCACGACCGCCTTGGAAGAGGTGGCGGTGGAGTTGCGATTTACCTTCGTTCTTACATCCCCTATTCAATTGTTAATGTATCTGCCAGCTCTTCTACTTCTGATGCCGCAGAGTATATGTTTCTCGACGTTTCCCTCTCTCATTCCAAACTTTTACTTGGCGTTTTTTATTCCCCCTCCCTTCACGTTAATTACTTTGATTCTCTTGAGAAACTTCTCGAGGACCTTATGCCTTCTTATAATCATCACATTCTTATGGGAGATCTAAATACGTGTCTTCTGAAGGATGACAGTCGATCCCGGCGCCTTAAATCCCTGGTAGATGCATGCAATCTAACTATTCTCCCTTCAGACGCCACACACTATTTTCCAAATTGCTCGCCTTCTCTTCTTGATTTAACTTTAGTTTCTTCGACTTCTCATGTGTCTAAATTTGGACAATACTCCGCGGATGCCTTCTCATATCATGATCTGCTCTATCTCTCTTACAAAATTCGTCCTCCCAAATCTAAATCAAAAATTCTTTTGCAGCGCAATTTTAGTGGATTAAATGTGGAAAAGCTTCGAGATGACGCTTTAACAATCGATTGGAGCAGTATCGCTCGAGCGGGTTCGGTAGACGATCAAGTTTCTCTCTTTAATTCGCTCCTCATACAACTTTATGACGCTCATGCTCCTGTTCGTGCAATAAAAGTCAAGCATCTCCCTGCTCCTTGGCTCACTGAGGATATTAAAGCCCTTATAGAGAGGAAGAATCAATCTAAATCTAAGTATAAGGCTAAAAACTCTGAGAAAAATAAACTTAAATATCATACCCTGCGCAATCGCTGTAGCACTATATGTCGAGATGCTCAGAGGCGTCATATTCACAGTTCTGTTGAAGATGGAAATCCAGCCAAAGTGTGGAAATTTTTGAAAGGTCTCGGAGTTGGCAAATCTCAACAGGCAACCAATTTAAACAATATTAGCGTTGACCAGCTTAACCAGCATTTTTCATCGTCCACCTGTTTCAGTGGTCCTAAGAAATCTAACTCACTTCATCATCTTTCATCACTTCCTGCCTTAGATTTCTCTTCTTTCTATTTTAGCCATTTCTGTGAGAGTGATGTTAGGAAGGGTATATTGAATATCACTTCTAACGCCGTTGGTGTTGACTGTGTTAGCCGAAATATGATACTCCCTCTCCTTGATTTGTTTGTTCCTATTATCACCGGTATTCTGAATTTTTCCATTTCATCAAGTACTTTTCCCAGTCTGTGGAAGGATGCCAATATTATTCCTTTACCCAAAAAATCCAACCCCAGTTCCTTCTCTGACTATCGCCCCATCTCCATTCTTCCTTTCCTATCCAAAGTCCTCGAACGGCTAGTGCATCAGCAACTAACTTCCTTCCTGAATAGAAATGACCTCCTAAACCCATTTCAATCTGGTTTTCGTCCGGGCCATAGTACTACCTCGGCTCTTGTCAAGGTTACCGATGACATCCGTTTGGGTATGAATGACCAGAAGCTTACAGTTCTTGCACTTCTAGATTTCAGTAATGCCTTTAACACGGTCGATTTTGACATTTTGCTCGCGTTCTTACAGTCTCTTAACATATCGGCTGCAGCGATTGACTGGTTCCGCAGCTATTTGGTTGGTCGTCGGCAAAGAATTAAACTAGATTCTTCGTGTTCTTCCTGGTGCAGCACATCAACTGGTGTTCCACAGGGTGGTGTGCTGTCTCCTCTTTTATTTTCTATCTTCATTAATTCCATAACTCTTGATCTCTCCTCTTCGTATCACCTCTATGCCGACGACCTTCAAATATATTCGCAGGGTATGCATAGCGATCTCAATTCAGTTATAGAAGCCACGAATCTTGATCTGCTCCACATATCAAATTGGAGTCAAAATTACGGTTTAAAAGTAAACCCCCTAAAGTCACAGGTAATTGTGATGGGTAGCGCTAAACAAATCTCCAAAATTGACTTTCTCAGGCTCCCCCCGATAGTCTTCGATGGTATCCAAATTCCTTTTTCCAACCAAGTGAAAAATCTTGGCGTAATCATGGATCGTTGTCTATCATGGGTGCCTCAGGTGAGTGAAGTGAGCAGGAAGATGTTTGCTGCCATAGGGTCTCTCAGACGGCTCCGGAATTTCCTGCCAAATGCTACTAAAATTGCGCTTGCTCAGTCGTTACTTCTCCCCATTCTTGATTATGCAGATATCTCCTATTTAGACCTAACCGAGGAGCAACTTAATAAGCTTGAGCGTATTCAAAATGCCTGCATTCGGTTCATTTTCGGATTACGCAAATTCGACCATGTTTCTAGTTTTCGTTCTCAACTCAAATGGCTCCCTATCCGTCACCGCCGTAACTCTCACATACTTTCTTTACTCTTTTCTATACTTTTTAACCCTGCAACTCCCCGCTACCTTAAAGAGCGTTTCTCTTATGTTAATTCTATTAGATCCTCTCAAAAATTGCTCCTAAAAGTGCCATTTTCATCTTCCAAATTTTATAATTGCTCATTTACGTTCCAGGCCGTTGGTTTGTGGAATTCTCTCCCTCTCAACATTAAACGCGCGCAATCTATTGGTAGCTTTAAATCGCAACTTAAGGAATACTATTTATCTCTTCCTTAGGTTTTTAAGTTGACACTGTTGTTTCATATTGTGTGTATTATATATGTATATATGTACGTATATGTATGTTTATTTTGTATTTATTTAAGTATGTATATTCATATGAATGTGCTGTGTTATCTATTTCGTCTATTTTGTTTCTATGCACCACTTACTGCTTATTGTTTTTCTCTAGTCTCCACTACCCAAAGGTTGTCTGGAAGAAATCGCTCATTAGCGATAAGACCGCCTGTTGTTACCTCTACCTAAATTTATCTAATTGTAAAATTTGTGCTTGTAACTGTATGAGGTGTGCAATAAAGAGTATTTATTATTAAATAATTTTTTTTGGATTTGTGAGACGGTGACCGTAGACCGGTCGCGGTTCTTTTAACCTTGATTTTGGTTTGTTTCAGCCTGCTGCCTCCTTACGTCCCATCATTAACCCGAATTCCGTCATATTGAAATATTGCTTTTATTTATGTTAAAAAGAAAACGAATTTATCTGTTGACCTTTACTTATGCCTTTTTCTCAATTACCCGTAACATATCCCGAATACCTTATTTCATAGTTTGAGTCCTGTAGTTAGAGCCCGTAGACGTTAGGGAATTCGCAGGTAAGTCAGACATAGAATGTATAATTTGCGTTTTTTTTTTTTTTTCAGAAACTGAACTTGTTTTTTTTTAATTCGAACTCTAACTTAGCATTTAGACTTCGAGTGTTATTTTCTTTCTTTGAATTAAGCGCTTGGTTTAGACCACTGATATACTCGAACTTCGGATTTTAATTTTGAGGCCGATTAACTTTATTTTTTGTTTGAACTTGCAACGCAAGACAACATTCGACTTTTCGCCATGTCGCACTTAAGTAATGAAGGATCAACTGCTGAGACGCCTCATGCGCACTTATCTTTAAACTCGCACGATCCGAGGATTTTAGATCCAATGGCAAACGATGAAGAACAGTTTTTTGATTCTGAACCACGACCCCAGGTGATGCATATGTCCGGACTTCCCCCGCCTTTTCCTTTCAAAGATTATTCACTTACGAAATGGAACATGAACTTTTCCGGGGACACTTGTGTTCGCGAATTTTTCTTTCGAATCGAAGAAGAAGGTATGGAGCGTAACGTCAATCCTTCATATGTTGTCAGACGTGTCCATGAATTGTTGTCAGATAGTGCCTTGAAACATTTTAGGGCAATCAGATATCCGGGTCTTACTTACGCGGAATTAAAGTCTGAATTCGTTAAAACCTTCGACGTAGCCGATTTCGATTTCAAGCTTGAGAGCCAACTTCGCGCTTTATCACAGAAGGACAACCAGTCAGTGGTTGATTTTGTTATTCAGGCGCGCGATCTAAACGCAAAGCTTCATACACCGGTTTCCGAAGACAACCTGTTTAACATTATTAAATATGGAATGAATCCTAGATATCATCCTTGTCTTGCAACTAACGTGGTTAGGGATATTGATGGTTTGTTAGAAGTCGCGAAAAATTTTGAAGCCTTTCAAGGTTCACGTCCAGCATGTTTGGCTATTGCACCGATTAGTGCTCAAGTTGTAGGTCAACCCAGTTCTATAGTGTGTATGAAGTGTGATGCAACTGGTCACAACTATCGTAATTGTCCTAACGTTTCAGGGGCAGTGTGCTTCAAGTGTAAGCGTGTTGGTGCAATCACACGCGATTGTCCTAGTTGTAATTCTGGTCCGTCAAAAAACGAATAAGTGGCGCACTGAGAGGTCCATCGGTGTCGCCCGTTTATATTAACAATTCCCCGGATAATAGACTTTTTATTGATGTTTTAGTTGCTGGCTCTTCGGTAAGAGCTCTTTTGGACTCTGGTGCTCAGGTTTCACTAATTGATATATCCCTCTTATCGGAGCTCGGTATAACATATCGAGGATATCCGGCCTTATGTTGTTTCCGCCGAAAATTCTCCTATTGAAATTCTAGGCGGTTTGGACGTCCCCATTATTTTTAGTGGCATTCGCGTTCTGCACCCCTATCTAGTGAGCAGTAATCTTCCTACTGCATTTATTTTAGGAATTGAGTTTTAGAATGCTGTTGGTCTCATTGACATTTTAAAGAAGGCATTCCGTGATGGTTTGTCAGGTAAGCTTTACGTCGCTTCACATCATGTTCCTGTCGCAGTCCCACGAGTAGGTGAGGTTCGCTATGTCCACCCTCGTACGGTGCTTGCACCACTGCAGGAATCAAAACTCCAATCTGTTATTGACGAGTTTGAGGAGATTTCTTCTGATAAAGCTGGATTAGGTTGTACTTCGTGGCTTTCGCATAAGATTGAGACTGTTGGTTCGCCCTTCCGCCAACGTTACTATCCCTTATCTTCAGTCAAACTCAAGATTCTCAACGAAGAGATCGACAAGATGTTAGAGTCAGGCGTTATTCGTCCCTCACGATCACCCTGGGCTTCCTCAGTTGTGATGGTTACCAAGAAAGACGGTAGTGTCAGGTTTTGCGTGGACAGTAGGAAGTTGAACAGCGTTACCATCAGGGATTCATACCCTCTCCCGCGCGTCCAGGACATCCTTGATAACCTACGAGGTGCCAAATATCTAACTTCGTTGGATTTTAGGAGCGCCTTTTGGCAAATCCCCTTAGCTGATAAGGCCAGTTGTGAGAAAACGGCCTTTATTGTACCCCAAAGGGGCCTCTTTGAGTTCGTTCGTCTCCATTTTGGTTTAACCAACGCTGCGTCCGAGATGCAGAGGCTTACTGACATGATTGTCAATTTTGAATATACCCCTGAGTCTGAGGATTTTATCTTCGGCTTTGTTGATGATTTGATTTTGGTGTCTCGTGATTTTGACAGTCATATGCGGCTTATTCGTAAGGTTCGTGATAGGTTGAAAGAAGCTGGTCTTACGGTTAATTTAGACAAGTGCGAGTTTTGTAAGTCTGAATTGAAGTATCTCGGCTACATCGTCAATGAGCGTGGTCCTCAAACTGATCCGAAGAAATTAGAAGCTATTAGGGATTACCCTACCCCTTCTTCTGCCAAGTCTCTACGTGCTTTCATTGGTATGTGTTCGTATTATCGCCGTTTCGTGGATGGTTTTTCTTCGATTATTGCTCCTCTGACGGCACTTATCGGTAAGAGAAAGGGACGTGATCCCATCGATTGGAACGATAGTGCTAGTGAAGCTTTTTCTAAATTGAAGGATGCCTTGATGAGCGCTGCGTTGATGGCTTGCCCGGATTTTTAGAAACCTTTTATCCTTCGATATGACGCTAGCCAGGTTGGCTTAGGCTCGGTCCTGGCTCAAGAGTTGGACGGCGTTGAACATCCAATTGCTTATTATTCTCGTTTATTCACTAAAGCTGAACGTGGATACGGGACAACCGAACATGAGCTTCTCGCTGTTGTTGATTCCATAAAGCATTTCCGCGGGTATCTCGATGGAATGAGGTTTAAGATCATTACTGGTCATATTGCTCTTAAATGGTTGATCACCCTTGATAATCCTACCGGGCGCTTGGCTCGTTGGGCAACTTTGATTTCCCAATATAACTTTGAGATTGAACATAAAAAAGGTGTCCTTAATGTTGTTCCTGACGCCTTGTCCCGCGCTCAAGTTGGGCTTATCTCATTCGCGCGTGACATGGATCCTTCTGGAGATCCTTGGTATGAACGAATTTACCAGGGGGTTTTGGACAATCCTCAAATGTTTACTGCATTTGCTCTTCGGGTTGGTGTCTTAATGCGCAGGGTATCTATCGAAAACCCTTTAGCACCTAATCCGTGGCGTATAGTTCTTCCTGCTTCAAGGACTAGAGAGGCGGTTACTGAAATTCATAATGGATTTCCCAACGTTCATCCTGGTGTTATGAAAACGTATTTAAAAGCTCGTGACTTATACTACTGGCCGAATATGTACCGTGATGTTACAAGGTTCCTTTCCGAATGTCAGATTTGCAAGTCTTATAAAATTGCAAATTCGCAACCTCGTGGACTTCGCTTATTTCCTCGTCGTGTTGCGGCTCCAATGGATCTTCTTTCCATTGACTTAATTGGTCCTTTACCGGTTAGCCGTAATGGTTGTCGTTATATTTTGACTTTGGTTGACGTTTTTACCAAATTTGTTTGGTTGGTCCCTTTGAAGTTGGTGAATGCGAGGTCAATATCGATGGCATTAGAGTCGGAGGTTATTTTGCGGTACGGTATTCCTACTAACATTCTCTGTGACAACGCTACAGTTTTTCATAGTCGTCAATTTCTGGGTTTCCTGGCGAGCTATAATATTCCAGGTCCGTGTTATACCCCATATTATTCGCCACAAGCGAAAGTTGTGGAGAGATATAACCAGGTCATGATTACTACTTTGAGCATTTTAGTTGAAAATGACCAACGCAGTTGGTCGGGTCATTTACATCGGGTCGCTCTTTATTTAAACTCTTGTATAAATTTGGCTACTGTATAAACACCGAATTTTTTGATGTACGGCCGCGAGTTGTCAAAGATTCGTGAACGTGTTGAGAATAAGGTTGTGGACCAAGATGTGGGACTCAGCCGGATGGAACGCGCTTCGAATCTTCAGACGCTTCGTGAGGTGTACGATAAAGTTTCTAATTCGATGGCTTTGGCCTTTCATCGTAACGCCGCCAAGTTCAACACGAACCGTTCTTCGCCAAGAATCGTTGGTGACCAAATCGTTTGGCGCCGGAATTTCCAGCGTGGATCCGCTGATCCTTTTCGAGGCGGTAAATTCGCTCCACGTTTCGTTCGGTGCCGTGTGGTTAGACGGGTGTCTCCACAGGTATATGTACTGGCTGATACCGATTCCGAGCACGTCGGCACCTATCATATTAAAGATATCTTGAAATAGTTTCTTCTTTCGGTCCGTTCAGTTTTCTCAAAATTCTAAAATGCGCTTTAGTCCGCCATTCCCTTATCGGTAATCCTTGCTTGATTCGTTTCTTATCGTTTTTTGTTTTCGTTTGAGTATTTCCTTGCTCCTTTTTCCAGATTTGACTTTTTTTTACCGTTGGTGCTTAACACTTCGTTTATCTTTCCCGGTCTATGATAGCCTGGTTATATAATTTGATGACTCGATGTGAGGGATTAAGATCTGTGGCCAGGTGCAGTTTCTGTCCGATCCCGGCCGTCAGGTCTTGAACCGCGTGACGCGTTGGTTGGCGTTTTGTCATCTTGTTAATCTATTAGGTTAGTCTTTAGGGGTAATGTTAATAACTGGTTGGTTTTGTTTTTTTTGGAATTCGTTTAGGGTTCTCTTGTTGTAACTTTTTTGGCTTTAGCATTAAGTTGTGTTTTTTTGTTGTTTGGGGTTAGTTTTCTTGTGTTTTCTTGTGTTGTTGTTTGTTTGTTTCTTTGTTTGGTAGGGAGATGCTGTAGCATGACGCTACGTTTATCGTACGACATCTGTCCACTTTCTTCAGAACTTCCGTGTCTAAGGTAGGTCTAAGGCTAGGTCGTTGTTGATATAAAAAAAGCGTACATTGTGATTCACGGCATTACGGGTAGATGGCGCTTATACCAGTCCGCATTCTGTGATACACGACTGGCAGTTATAAATTGAGATAATACTCGCGCTAATTTTGAATGTGAATTTTTTAGGTATTCCAGATTGTCAAAAAAAGAAAACGTTGATTTTGATTGAGTGTGTCAGATCGACGAGGAGATTTTTAAAGAAAAAAACATATTCTGGTTTAGTTTGAGGGTTTTGCTATAATGTGCTTAGTTGCAACGTGTTGACGTGCGATCTAATTCCCTGGATCTTTGCGTTCAAACATTGTATAGCAAGTACTGATACATTATTGAATTAAATCCAAATTCTTCTTTTTAAAACCGGATACGTTGCCGGACAAAAGGGCCACCAGTGGAGCCGCCTAGGCCGGAGGGACTCCGGAAGGCGCTTGTGAGTGCCGGACCGGCGAGACGGTCTGCAGCCGCCGCGTGTTCCGGGTGATTCTTCACCGTCGTCGGAGAATTAAAGCCCGCATCCAGCGGGCTCTCCAACTGAGAAAGAGAGTTCAGCGAGCTATTGGGTCCGCCTAAACCAAAGCGGACACTTGCCCACGAACTCTTTTCAATTTCAACTACAGCTTTAGCCATCCTGTCTTTCGAGAATATCATATTATTTACATTTTTTTAAAAACGTTATAAATCCGATTCCTTTTTTTGTATCCAGTGTTTTTGTGCCATAATAGTTTTTTTTGTTGTTTTGCTAGAATATCCCCGAAATTCTAATTGCCTCGTTTGACGGGCGTACAAAGACCTGGCTCTTTAGGCTACGTTCAGCCAGCGAATCTTCTGTCACCATCCATATCACCCGCCTCATTAATCCATTATTTTCCTGCAGCCAAATTACAAGCCGAGTCTTTATTTGTACTTACCAGTTTTGCTAGTACTCCATCCTTTTTATTTTCCTTTTGTGCGGAAAGTAGACGTTTACGATACTAAGGTAACTATTGAATGTGAAATATCCTTATATAGGTACAGTTATCGTCATTTTTATGTGAAGTGCTAATGTTAAATATTCTGATTATTGTAATTTAATTACATTCTAACCACTAAGGTAACTATTGAATGTGAAATATCCTTATATAGGTACAGTTATCTTAATGTTTAAGTGAAATGCTAATTTTAAATATTTTGATTATTGTAATTTAATTACATTCTGACCACTAAAGAAGTTATTGAATGTGAAATATCTTTATATAGATACCGTTATTGTAATTTTTACGTGAAATGCTAATTTTAAATAATCTGATTATTGTTGCTAATTTTAAATAATTTACTTTATCTTCAAAATTAAACGTGTTAATGCAATTATAGAAATGTTTTACTGCAATATGTATAGTCTTTGGCATTATAATCAACAGCAACTCCGAACGAAATTTCCACGAGTTTACCTCAATCAGATTAGCCAGTGAAGTTTGTACTGGAGCGGATAACAATTTGTAACACTTGCCTTCGCCTTGATAATGTGGGAGTTTGCCCGCAAGCATGCCGGAATGCTTTATGCCAAAACAACCCAAGAATTTGCTAATTGCTATTAAATAGTTCAAGGGAGCTTAAATTAATTGTGAATGATTCGGTTACGTAACCTAATTGAAGAAGCAGATTAATAGATAATATTAGGAGTATTCTGTAGATTAATTTATTTTGCATTAAGTACACTGAGTAATGTTGGCAATATTGAATTGATCAATATTTTTTGGAAAGGTTTTATTATTAAAAATGTTAAATACAATAATTACAAATACAAAATAATACACACAAGTCAAATTAATTTAACACTAAACTTAAAACTTACATTCAAACGAAAATAACCATTATCAAATTGAACCAAAAAAAATACACAGTCCATGACAAACATACACATTACTTTTTTTTTTTTTTTTTTTTTATACCACGACGGTGGCAAACAAGCATACGGCCCGCCTGATGGTAAGCAGCTACCGTAACCTATGGACGCCTGCAACTCCAAAGGCGTCACATGCGCGTTGCCGACCCTTTACAAAAAGGAGGATTCACTGTGTTGACGACTAAAGGAACAAGAAGGTCCCTCATCGTCAACACACTGGGTCCTCTTTGAGCTCTTTGGCAACCTTACTCACCAGCAGGAACACAACACTATGACTAGGGTCTTTATTTTTTTACGCTTTAAAATACGGTTACGGTTCACGGTTTGTAAAATCCATACTAATATTATAAATGGGAAAGTGTATGTGTGTGTTTGTTTGTTTGTTTGTCCGTCTTTCACGGCAAAACGGGGCGACGAATTGACGTGATTTTTAAGTGGAGATAGTTGAAGGGATGGAGAGTGACATAGGCTACTTTTTGTCTCTTTCTAACCCCCCACTTCCCTAAAATGGGGGTGGAAGTTTGTATGGAGCATTCCGGGGGGCAATCAGGAAAGGGGAACCGTGTTACCCCGAATTTAACGCGAGCGAAGCCGCGGGCAAAAGCTAGTAAAACTATACTTACGCTTCATATCATAACAACAGACAATATACAAGATGTTTTTTTTTCAATTACTAGCCATATTGTGAGGGGTGATTAGGTAGGTACGTAATACTAAACAACTTTTTCTAAGGGACCAACCCCGAAATGGCAAAATAAAATACCTATAGAAAATGTCGACATCTGATCGGCCGAAATGTATGAAACAGCCAAAACATTGTAATATTGATAATAATAATAATAATAATAATAATAAATACTCTTTATTGCACACCTCATACAGTTACAAGCACAAATTTTACAATTAGATAAATTTAGGTAGAGGTAACAACAGGCCGTCTTATCGCTAATGAGCGATTTCTTCCAGACAACCTTTGGGTAGTGGAGACTAGAGAAAAACAATAAGCAGTAGGTGGTGCATAGAAACAAAAGAGACGAAATAGATAACACAGCACATTCATATGAATATACATACTTAAATAAATACAAAATAAACATACATATACGTACATATATACATATATAATACACACAATAAGAAACAACAGTGTCAACTTAAAAACCTAAGGAAGAGATAAATAGTATTCCTTAAGTTGCGATTTAAAGCTACCAATAGATTGCGCGCGTTTAATGTTGAGAGGGAGAGAATTCCACAAACCAACGGCCTGGAACGTAAATGAGCAATTATAAAATTTGGAAGATGAAGATGGCACTTTTAGGAGCAATTTTTGAGAGGATCTAATAGAATTAACATAAGAGAAACGCTCTTTGAGGTAGCGGGGAGTTGCAGGGTTAAAAAGTATAGAAAAGAGTAAAGAAAGTATGTGAGAGTTACGGCGGTGACGGATAGGGAGCCATTTGAGTTGAGAACGAAAACTAGAAACATGGTCGAATTTGCGTAATCCGAAAATGAACCGAATGCAGGCATTTTGAATACGCTCAAGCTTATTAAGTTGCTCCTCGGTTAGGTCTAAATAGGAGATATCTGCATAATCAAGAATGGGGAGAAGTAACGACTGAGCAAGCGCAATTTTAGTAGCATTTGGCAGGAAATTCCGGAGCCGTCTGAGAGACCCTATGGCAGCAAACATCTTCCTGCTCACTTCACTCACCTGAGGTACCCATGATAGACAACGATCCATGATTACGCCAAGATTTTTCACTTGGTTGGAAAAAGGAATTTGGATACCATCGAAGACTATCGGGGGGAGCCTGAGAAAGTCAATTTTGGAGATTTGTTTAGCGCTACCCATCACAATTACCTGTGACTTTAGGGGGTTTACTTTTAAACCGTAATTTTGACTCCAATTTGATATGCGGAGCAGATCAAGATTCGTGGCTTCTATAACTGAATTGAAATCGCTATGCATACCCTGCGAATATATTTGAATTTGATAATGCATTTATTTTTTATTTATTTTTACTTTTGTTGTACCTACTCGTATCGCTGGATTTAAGATTAGTCTAATTTAATTGAGCTTGTTGTTGCATGGTAGATATGAAGTTATATCTTATGTAATACAAGTTAGCATGTTTAGTTTAACTGTTAGTGCTACCAAATAAACAAACAAATAAGCAATAATAAATGTTTTTTGTGATTTCGGAGTTGGTCCCGTAGTAAAAGTTATTAAATATGGCCTTCTAAAACCTCGCACAATATGCACATTTAGGGGTTGACTGGATGATGATTAAAAATCCCTTTGTCAGGTAAACTTAGACTGTTTTATTCCTTAACAACTAGTGCTTATATACAACAGTTATCTTACACTACGCTCCTAATCTATGACATGATAATTAATCTTAACAAGATGGGTGCATGATGATTACCTATATTACACTAGCACACGCACCACACGTACTACACCAACTGGACCGGCACATGGCTCCGGTCTTAAAAATCATCCTCCGGCTTGATTCCGGCTGTCAACGACGGCCTTCACTCTCTTGTCCAACAACTTGAGTCCCATGATCGCAAACAATATGATGCATGTGACGACCCAACTAGCAAAAATAAGTACTATAAAAGTTCCTAGAACGTTTTCAGAAACACCAATTAGTGTTTCATACATGTCCTGTAACATTGATGTAAACGTTAACAAAGGCAGGTTTTGGCACAATTATATCGCAATTCCGTGATATAACGATGTTATTGCGGCTCCATAGATCACATATTAGTACTATAGTCGTACTATAACCGTTACTGTAACACTTTTCAAGGTTTTAACAGTGATTTTCGTGCCGTTTTCGTTTCGTGCATAAAAGTAATCACAGTGCTGTTAATGGACTTTTTAGACCTGTAATTAAGATCAAGGAGCTACTATAGTTCATCAGTAAGCTTAATGTGAGTTGTTGTGCCCAACATAATAAAAATAAAAACAAGTTTCTGTGGTAAGTGAAGTGATTGAATTATTTAAAACATGATGGCCGCTCACTGTTTGTGAAGTTGGAGTGTTAATGTTCTACACAGCTATTTTTACTTGCGATTGAAGTTCTATAGAAAAAGTATACTAGAATAATTAACAAAATTTTCATGCGCTCCCTTAATTATTAGTATTTATTAAATTAGAACAATTAAAATTTATAAATGTCTCATTCACTGGTAAACAAGTGTTTTCGTGCTTATTATAGGCTTAGTATATGACTATCAGTCAGGTCAGCCATTTGCCGCCATGACAAAAATAGGGTTCCTTAACACCGGATAAACCCTATGAGAAACCTTTGATGTCATAGTTACTTACGTGTGCTTTTTTTTAAATTGGTTTCGGGTGAGTAAACTGTTATACTACATGAAGGGCAATCATCACGTAATTATAGTATTAATTGGAAGTACCGTTCCTACTCGTATTTATTCATCTAATTTGAAATCTATGCTATCGCTTTTCACAAGTCATTGTGACTTTAAAAAACTGGCTAGGAGCATGTCGAGTCATGCTCAATGTAAGGTGCCATGGTTGTCAGCCCGTCACAAGACACTCTGTCAAAAGGTTGCTTTTTATAGGATATTTTACGGCACTTACGTCCTTTTACTATGAAATGACAACTCTTTGCGACAACTAAAAAATGGCTCAACCGATTTTATTAAGTATGGTTTTTATTGAATGTATTTATTAGTCGTCACTTCATGAATTTTCCCATATTTTTTGGACCCGAAATACAAAAGTTAGATACATAGGACATATTTTTTTTAAATTATGGGAGCCATTACATATTTCCAAAACTATTGGATTTATTTAAATAATGCAATTGAAGCCTCCTATTCTTTTGGAAATAAGGTTGAAGCGAAAAAAACATAACACCCACTTCACTTGTACGGGAGGCACCCCAAAAAATATTTTATTTTATTTTACCGTTTTCTTGGCGTGATTAATATACGTACTCATAATAAATTTTAGTTTTCTAGCGCTAACGGTCACTGAGCTAGGCTGCAGACAGACAGACAGACGGACATGCTGGAATAATAGAACTATTATTTTGTACGGAACCCAGCCTTGCTTCGCTCCTACTATCTTGTTATATAAAACATTTCAAAATTTCCGCTATTGGACATTTCGGTTGATTATAGGTGGTGAAATGCTACTTTTATGTATCAGAAAAGCTCATTAAAAGTAATGAAAACTCTATAACTCAACTATGAGACATACTAGTTACCAAATAACCCATTTTAGAACCTTTCAGTGTTAAAATAGTATTCTCAGGGCTACTATAGCAATCGTCCTATAGTAGCGATTAGGGAATACTTATAGCGCAAATTTGAAACATAACAGTGTTGCAAAAATCAACAATAGGGCATTATTATCCTATAACAGAGTTTATGTAACAATTTTGACACTTGCACTATAATATTAATTTGGAAGCGACAATAACACAATTGTGTCCTAAAGCGGTACTATCTAGAACTTTAATAGGACCAGGAGGCTCTATAGTGGTAAAACAGTATCTTTTATAGTGCTGCGTTAAAGGTGTCATTTAGGCATGTCATGTAAACGTTTACATCACTACTTAATAGTACTAAAGTGCTGTATAAAATTATACAGCTGAATAGTGATAAAAGATACTTTTATAGAACACATGGTCATAACGAATACCTTTATAACGCTTTAAAATGACTTTTTAGTGATAAACTGCTGCGTTAATGGACTATTTTGCTAGTTGGGGACCAGCTGCACAAACACGATGTGTCGATTCCCTCGTATCTCCTCGAGAAGCAATTGTTTGATCTCATCCATCTCCTGCTGTTGTAAGCCATTATCGTTGTTATAATTAATTTGATCTTTAGAGCTGCTTACGCCCATGACAGTTTGTCGAAGTTTTGAGATGTGCCGGTCGACTGATGTTCCTTTAAGTTAATCCAGCATTTACTAATACATTCATAGTACCTCTATTCACTCTCTAAACCGCACTGAACGTTTTGCGTTTGTGACACACGTGCGTGACTCCCGCGTTTCCGCATCATCGGCATCTGCCTTATCTAAAAGAAACGCTGAATTCAACCGGTCAATAGACACGTACGAATCTTTTCCGCCCCTTCGAATCAAGTAAACTTTATCTGATCTTGAAATTACTGGGTATGGCCCTTCGTACGGTGGCGTTAAATTAGGACGAAGAATATCACACCTAACAAACATGTGTGAACAGCGCTTGAATTCAGGATGCACAAAAATTGTCTGGTTCGTTTTTTTACGCGGTGGCGCCGCGGTAAATATCGCAATGTTTTCACGAATCCTTTTTACGAGCTCATCATATGTCTCTGATTCTCCTGAATTTGTAAAAAAAATGCCCTGGTAGCTTAACTGGTGCGCCATACAGCATTTCCGTTGCACTAAAACCTGTGTCGTCGCGGACAGCACTTCTTATTCCCATTAGTACAGAAGGCAACTCCCGTACCCAATTCCGAGAACCTCTCGCCATCAAGGACGCCTTAATTACTCTATGAGCACGCTCACATTTGCCATTCGAACTTGGATGGTATGCCGTTGTCCTGATTCTCTGCACCCCCAAAAACTGCGTGAGACACTCAAACGTCCTTGACTCAAACTGTCGACCCTGGTCGGTTGTAATACGGAGTGGGCATCCGAATCTCACTATCCACCCCTCGTATACCACGCGAGCCACCGTTTCCGCAGTTATGTCTGCCACCGGAACGGCTTCCAGCCACGAAGTGCAACGGTCAATCATTGTTACTAAATATATTTTCCCCTGAGACTGTGGCAAGGGCCCCACGATATCGCAATGTAGATGCTCAAAACGCGCCGACGGAACAAACTCCCCTGCCGGCGCTACTGTATGTCTCCAAACTTTTGATTTCTGACACATGACACAAGCTTGACACCATTGATTTATGTCTCTATTAATTTTAAACCAAATATATCGCTCCGTAATTAGCTTCCTGGTCGAACGTTTCCCAGGATGGCTGATATTATGAATCGCATCAAAATGTAGCTTCCTATGCTTCTCTGGTATATATGGACGATCAATTCCTGTAGAGGTGTCGCATACTATTGTTGTTGACGTCCCCGTAATCCTCACTTTCTCCATTTTTAATTTCCTACTGCTATACAACCTAGCTATCTCGGTGCTAGCGTTTTGATCCCTTGCTAACACGACCAAATCGATCGGTGATGGCATGCATATTTCGTCGATCGTACGTGATAAACTGTCAGCTACCACGTTGTCTTGACCACTGATAAACTGTATGTCTGTGCTGTACTGTGAAATGAAATCTAACTGCCGAAGGAAGTTGCCGAAACCACATGAGTTTAACCGTCTGGTCGTTTATTTTTCCGTTCGCCAAATCACGCATTTTACGCCATAACTGAGAAGGCTTCTGATCTCCTAACTCCATTTCCGACAATAATCTCTGGAACCTGCTCTGCTCCGACTCTTCATAGCAACCAATTAGCCGGTTTCTGATAGTTTGGTATTTGTCGACAACGGGAGGATTGGTAATTATATCACTTATTTGTTGTATCTCTTCCTTTGTAAGCTTGGCAATAACCATGTTGTATTTGTATTCATCTCCCTGTTTCTGTGGCCCAACGATCGCTTCAAACTGAGTGAACCATAAACCCGGAAGGTCCCTCCTTAATTCCTGTATGCGGGACATCACCGAGGTTGCCGCAATTCCCGTCATCTCGGTACTCCCGCCGCTCGCTGATTTGTTTGGAGTAGGCGGCGACATCGTTGACAAAGCAAAATAAATGTGACGAACTCAAATATGATGAGACAACTTTGTCAGTCCTTTTCGGTCAGCAGATAAGTATTCGAAAATTGCAGACACTTACTCCATTTGCTGTATTTCCAAGCTGATCCGACAACTGCGTGCTTCTTACTTCCAATCGGGGTCACCACTGTAGGGGTTGACTGGGTGATGAGTAAAAGTCCCTTTGTCAGGTAAACTTAGACTGTTTTATTCCTTAACAACTAGTGCTTATATACAACAGTTATCTTACACTACGCTCCTAATCTATGACATGATAATTAATCTTAACAAGATAGGTGCGTGATGATTACCTATATTACACTAGCACACGCACCACACGTACTACGCCAACTGGACCGGCACCGGCACACACATATTGAAAAAACACACTGCATATTTTAGCCGACAGACTATCACTACAGAAAAAAAGGTCTTCCTAGAAATCTCAACAACATGCTAAACATTTCGATCAGAAACATTTGCATAAGGCCTTAATATCTCAGCCGATATACGCCCCATTACTAAGCACATTAACTTCGCTGATGCACCATGAAAAATAAAACATTGAAAAAATCTTAGTTTGACTTTGCTGAACACCATCCATCATTTGCTGTATGAGGTTGTATAATGGTCGCGCATAATTTAACTCGTGTTAAAGCTCCCCAGATATGATTATAATGCAAATGTATTTTGTGGCATATTTTTAATACGTTTAACTAAATTGTTTTTACAATTACTGGCAAGCCAAATTGTTAGTTGCAGTAGGTAGAAGAAAAATATATTTATCTCTTTTTAGGGGTTGTACTTAGTCAGACTCGCGCCCTGAGAGTTCCGTACATCACAATATTTTAACAATCGTCCAATATTGCTATATGTAACGAAAATAAAAATTGGATTGAGGGTCAAACTTTTTTCAAGCAATTTTTTTGTAATGGAACAAAAAATAAACGACTTGCGGACTTTTTCCTTTACTAATGCTGTAAGATCTACTTTCTTGCCAAATTACATGATTCTAGGTCTTTGTGATCTAGCAAATAAAAAATCTTGTGATGGGGCAAGTAATGAACCATTTTTGGACTTTTTTCTTTACTTGTGGTGTAAGATACATACAAATACACACACACACACACACACACACACACACACACACACACACACACACGCGCACACACTCAGCCATGCGTTATTTCACTTTTTTCTCTCTCTTTTATTTATGTTTCCAACAAAGGTGTATTTTAGTTTTTACTAGTACGGGGGAATCCTTGCCTACTCTATAGATACTATGCTGGTTTCTTTATTAACTGTATTGCTTGTCAAGGAGAATAAATAAATTGAAATTGAAGATCTTCCTTCTTGCCAAATTTCATTATTCTAGGTCTATGGGAAGTACCCTATAGGTTTTGGGTCCCTTGCGAAGTATTAGAAAATAAGGCTCAAATGGCCGTATCTTTGAATTGCATTGACTTAGAAGCTTGATTTTTTAGAGCTTCAAGGGACCGTAAACATACGTATTTTGTCTAAATTTCAATTAACGATAGCTTCATGCGTTTTTGGGAAAAAGGGTCTTGACAGACAGATCGACAGAAGGACAACAAAGTATAAGGGTTCCATTTTTCCTATTGAGGTACGGAACCCTAAAAATCGAGAGATACAACGGAAAAAAAAGAAAAAAAGAATATACAACAGAACCTATTTGTATACTTAAACAATTAAGGTAATCCTGTAGTTTCATTTACCTGTTGGTTGGAAAGGTTCAGGTCAAACAGGAATATTTAGCACAACACACCGATCAAATAATACTACGGATGCGCTCAGCCAAAAAAAAATGGCCCCACGCAAGAACGACTCGTGCGGTACTTTCTTTGACAGTCTTATTTCGGTATAAGACTGGCCGATAACAAATTTTCACGAGCCATATTTTCAGTAAATCTTGAGTCTGTACCTCCTTTACATTGTTTGAAGGCACAACAGCATGAAATATTCATCAAGTGATCCGTAAGGTAACACCTGAATCAATCAATCACCTGCCATCCATCGTAAAAGCCTGACCTCAGGAATGCGAAAACAATTGATGTTATTGTGATTACTTGGGCAATTATTGACCTTGAGGTGCGTCCAAATCTAGTCAATACGAGTATGTAGTCGTTCGCGCGACACAGGAGCTGCTTACGCGCTTTGTTGTACAAAGCTGAAAAAAAAATCTATCAACACTATGAGTACTACGAGTAGGGTCTAGTGCTACTTGACTGTGGTTTTCTGGAAGATGGAGGTACTTCCCCAGTCGGGCTCTTATCTAGATTTCCTTTTTCCTTCTCACCTTCTTTTAGACGTAGTTTAAGGACATACTTAGGTCGAAATATTCGGGTTTAAATATCATCCTTACCTACTTACAAATGATGACGTTAACATTAACGTACCGTACCTATCATTGCCCTTCTTTATTAAAAATATTACGCAAAAGAAGCTCGTAAATAATTTGTCTTGAGATAAAGCCTTTTATGTTCCGAGGTTCTAATTTTGCGGTAACACCTTGATAATGAAAGCGGCACAATTTACAGCTCCATAAACACTTTGTTTTCGCGATAATAATTTTATCATATTACCTATATTTAGGACTGACGTAATCAGAGGAAGTTCGCTTTGATTGTATTTTACGGTCTGAAATGATGATGTGTGTGTATTTCTAGGTACAGTCGGCATCAGATGTATTAAAGCAGCCAAGGTGCTTAAAAATATTTGAACAAGTACTCTAACGCCTTGACTATATAACGCCTTGAGTAATGCTCTACATTCTCTCTGGTACTTTAATTTGAGTTGCGTCGCAATTTACAATGCTGATCATTCGCCAATTTTTGTTGCGTTTCTGTCAATCTACGTGAGACGTTTGAATGGTTATTAAATTGTTACCCCATAAATGGTTACCTATTAAATGGTTACCCACTGATATATGTATATTACATACTGGTTTGATATGAAACCCCTATTAAATGGTTACCCACTGATATGGTTAACCTATGATTAGGTTGGAGATTAAAATAGTTTGATCGCATTCTAAAAACAACCTTTTTACGTTTGGGTAAGTCAACAGTGTGTTTACCGAATCGATGGAGTTTTTAAAGAAAACCCTATCAAATATCCGATTTGATACTGTTTTATTGGTAACCAGCTCTGGGGGCCGATTTTTGACAATCGACCGCTCGAATTCAAAGAATATAACCTCGAACGTAAACGCACACAAAAGTTTGTCGCCATTATTTACGCATGAAATTAATAGTACTTGTAAATAATCATAATTATAAATTACTGCTTATCGCTGTTATTTTAAAAACATAATTTCTTCGTTTTATTCAGAGTTTTAAATATCATATTCGAGCGCTCGAATCTTAAAAATCGCCCCAATAGCAACCATAGAATGCAACCCGATATGCAGGGCTCGGAAACCGGTATTTTCCCCATACTGAAATACCGGCTTTATTCGTTCTTTTCGTTCTTTCGATTACTATTTCATATTTAATCGAAAAATCTCATAATATGAAGTCAGTATCCTAAGTACAATATTGAGTCCATTACCTAAATACAATATTGAGTTCCACATAAAAACCAGTAAATAATTAAATATATTGGTTATTTCGGGGTTCTTTGCGAAAACCAGTCCCGAGCCGATAAGTATGGCTGGACCCTTTTAACCCACTCGGCAATATTTCATGCCCCAGCCACGTAAAGTTGGACTTTAATATATAATTTGTCCGATTTCAGTGTTTCAACGCGTGTTAGCTATTTGCTACTTCAGAGAATACATATTACCCACTTAAATAGGATGGAGAATGACTATCCATTATTATCGTCTAAATATTTAAATCGGAGAGACTACGCAATAATTTTCAAATGTAATAAGAAAAGATTTGAAGAAGGAAAAAACTGGGTTGAAAATTGTATACAGTCCTGCACAAACGGAGGGTTCCACACACGACACTCGTATTTCAAATACACGGAAAGAATATACGGAAACTTGTCACAAGTTTCCTTTGAATCCTTTCATGATAATTTGGTTAGTAAGGGGATTTCAATACAAAACTTGTGTCAAGTTTGTTTCATTATTTCCATGTGATTTGAAATAAGAATTTATAAACAGCAATATTTCAGTCAGTAATAGGGGGACAGTTATAAATTTCATAAAAAGATTTTTTGTTGTCGTGACAACGACAATTATCGAGACACAATCAAATTCTGGCATCCAGTGCCAAATTTCAAAACAAGGATGATTATGTATGTAATAAATGTGTTGTATGTAATATTATATTATGTTTCTCCAAAGTAAATAAATAACTGAAATTGAAATCTCAGGAATAACGAATTATGTAAAGCCTATGTATCTCACTGTCACGTCAAAATTTCCCTTGGTTACCGTTATATTCAAATATAAAAAATTCCAAAATGCCGTGTACATGAATGTTAATAACCGTGAAATAGATTCGATGCCGAGGAAATTCTGAATATTATAATTGGATGGGGCGATAACAGTCAATAGATCAAAAACATACTGTAAACTACTAGTAGGGGAAGATAGGGTGGATTCGTACACGAGCCTTCGTACAATCACCAGCATAAATATATGACTATGGGCAGCCCTGCAAAAATATCTGATTCTCCATTGAGGGCAAAAGTATATGACGACACTTCCATGGTAAAAATATGTGATGCTTTGTGGCCGGCATAAACATCGTTTTGCATCGATCAGCATAAATATCGGATCCGGCCGCTTAAAAATATCTGATTACCCATCTAAATCAGAATTATGTGACTACTGCCCCCGGCATAAATATCTAACCACTGTGAAAGCTTTAACATCGGATGACAGGTCGACCGCATAAATATCTGACATAATAACAAAATCAAAATTATGTCATCAATATACAAAACCAAACCCTATTTGGCTGGCATAGAGGTCTTAATTATAAAAAGCTATTTGACAATTCACGAAAAGAGTGCAGACTTGTCATTGAACTGTCATTGCATATGTCTATCTCACATTTTCTATCACGAATTTGACACGTTCAAATTCATATGTTTCATTGCATTGGCTTCATTACAATATTTACGATTTATTCATACAGTTAGGACTCGGTGCGACTGCCGTCAATCTGCGAGAAGCGATATTTTATTTTATTAAATTAAAGAAAAAATCGCGCCAACACTGTTAACGGTTGATTTACGTATATAGGGTAAATAAATTGTTAATTTAAAGAAGCAGTACTGTTTATTTAATACATTACTTTGAACATTGACGGGTAGTATTTTTATAATTTAACTTCCCGGCGACACATTTTGGTTTTGTTCACGGTCCTTGTTACTCAAGTTTGCTATATTCTTACGAATTATTCATCACTCTTGTGAAAAAAAATCTAAATAAATTAATATAAAGTCCATAACTCCCTAGGGAACACTCACCGCCAGGAGGTAAGTGAAATATTGCAAACGAGAGTATAATAGATTTCTAATCTAAAAAGCACGAATGTTATAAAATATTCACAGTTTCTCACATCCATTCGTAAATGTAGTTCTACACCGGCAGAGGCAGATTCGCCCATTTGAAATCCGGCGAGTGACTGAGGTAAAAGGGGTCTATACTCACCGCGTAATGACACCAACTTGACGTCTGGATCGCCGTTAACCGTATTCGGCACTCCACACAGTTGATCTGAATTCAGTTCTGAATTCATCAATTCGTAGACAAAATCAGAGGTAAATGCTTAAATTTGTCTATGGTAGCTAAAAATGGTTTATTTCTACGATTCGTGTGTGATGCCAAGGTTCATTGGCTCCAGAGTTGGGGACTCATAATTGAAGTCGGTGATTTGATTAAAAATTATCATTATTAAAATCATCGCTGATTAAATCATAACACAAAACAATCAAGTAATTTCGCCAAGAATATATCATTAACGACGGGTGCTGATTTAAACTAAAGTAATGCTAATCTACTAAAGTCAATCATGATTCGTTTAATATGATTGGAATATTTTTAAGTTGATTTATATTATTACAAAGATATAAGGCCTTTATTCTGAATTGTAGAAATTTTCGTTATTATACATTTTGCATAATTTAATTTAAAAAAGTGGTTTGTAAAAATCCTGTCAAGCTAAAAAGGTTTCTGCAAAATACACCTATCTGATAGCAACTAAATTCTAATATAGGTAACGAAAAGTGTGGGAAGATTTTGTTAGTCTTATCTCACTGCTTCTTTTTTTTTTTATTTACCTACTTCTTTCAAATTGAAATCAATGAACAGTTAATAGTGAATGCTCTATTGTGGACTACATATATATGAGGTTGAAAATGGCTTCGTCGTGTTTTTTTGTAAATAAATAATTTTAGGCAACTACTCTACGATATAGATGTGATCAGATATTGAGGTAAACATCAGTATTCTCGATAAATTCTAGTTTTTATTGCAGTTACTAAAACGACCGCTCAAACTGCCCTAATCTGACTTTATCATTTACATTATCATCAATTTTGATTTAATTTTAATACAAATTTTGATAGATTGAGAATTTACCACATAATCTACCAAATTAAATTATTATTTTCGTCCAAAACCAAATAGAATGGGTAGATATTGTAGAACCAAACTCCTTTTTTTATATCGGGAATAAAAATAGAATTAAAATTAGCCTAAGCATATTAAGGTAACCCTCGGAATCAGAGATACTATGCTGGAAACTCTTATATACTTTCATTATGATGTTTTTAACGTTATCTCTAAAATCTCAGAAAATTTCGTGTCTGGGCCTGAAGTTATGCAAGGTCAAACTCCAAAAAATGGGGTGTTCGGGATTATATTGGTTTTTATAACTCCATTTAAGTTGACATCTATTAGTACATTGTATAGCATAAAATTTGTAACAAGTTTTACTCTAAAGAATTTTTTATGCGTTCAACTGTTTACAAGAACAAACGGTTACAACACTGACACGTTTAAAGATTCTCAGAGCGATTATTTTTGAAACTATGTATAAGCTAAAAATTGTTTTCAAAACTTCTTCTTCTTCTTATTTTATAAGACCTATCTAATGATTTGGCACACGTTGATAGTTACTAAAAATAATTTTATTAACATTTAGTTGCATTATGCAGTGCCCCCCTTAAACATATTTTTACTACAAAACTAAGTAGCGGCACATATATTAGACCTTTGATTGAGATTTCTTGAATATACGTCGTATGCGACCCGCCCGCCCATCTGTCCGTTAATCTGCATATCACAGCCATATTACTCGGTATTAGCTTTCAAACTAAACGTTTTGACACATATATCAGCCACCCGTCAAGGAAACAGCACTATACATATGCAAAGCGCTATCTCACTCGAACGTCGTCGCCGCATGCGGAAACCGCGGCAGTGTGATAGTTACCTTAACCGTAACCGAAAACTGCAATGAAATCGAACAGGCCGTTTCAAAGTTTAATGGGAGCATTAATTTGTACACATACCAAAAAATTAAAAAACAAATATGTCGGTATTTTGGTAAAGGTAACATTTGGCAGCTGGCACATACGTTTTCTTTGCTCGAATACAATATTGAATCTGTATAATACATTTTATGACGTAAGCGCCAACCACCAAGTGATACATTTACCAAAATATTGCAAATAGCCATTTATCCTAAATGTATATAAGGTCGGTGTTAATAGAAAAGTAAAATAATGTAACCAAACACATTTACCTTCATTGCTTCACAATTACACTTTTTTAAAGAACAATTATGGTTTTTTTTGTCAATTCATACACAAACTTATTATTTACATATTTAAGTGAAAACAGATTTCTCTAATATTATTTTGTCATGTTTCAAATGCCTTTCATGCATACAAATTCAGACATATTTGTTTACCTTATTTTACTTTTCTATTGACACTGACCTTGGTCGTACCGCCTCTGTTCCGTCAGGGAAAAAATAATGGAGCTAGTAGCTATGCAAAATCTAATCCTATTTAAAATATCATTAAAACAACTAAATCGTTAGTTTAACTAAGCATCTGTCTTACTAATATTATCACTTCAGCTAAGTAATCACGATAGAAACTAAAAATCGTCATGATTTACTCATGTCGGTGCTCAATTTGATTGGAAAGCTCATGATTGAAATCGTAATCATGTTTATAATGATAAAGATTAACGGTCTAATTTGTAACTTTAGTTTCAATACACAAATTTTTTCACAACCCTGATTGGCTCATTGCTCCCCTGTTGCCTCCTTGTCGCTTGTCGGACAGGTGCCTTGCAACATGCAATAAAACAACGTCAATATTCAATAATTTTATTTTGCACTATTTATCTTCAGTATCTTAAATTCGACCATTCTGGGCCCTCCAGGTTATATACTGAATAAGTCTTAAGCTGTATTTTCACGAATATGGCCTAAATTTTTAGGATGGTTGATTTTGCATCTTCCACTCGCAAGTAATTTATGATTTCACGGCATTTATCTAAAAACAATATTAAATTACAAATGCATTATTAAGTCGGTAGAACCTATTGATTACATAAGTATCATGTAAGTAAACAAGAAACAACTCACATAAACTCTCAATGGATTAATTATTTAATGGAGCGGTCTATTTTTTCGTATATTTAAATAATCCTATACTTCAATTGCTCGTAGATTTGATAAGACGCGCTATACATGGCATTGAATTAATCTAATTATTACGAGTTGCAATCCATGCAAAATAATAATTTGACTTGTTTATTTCTAATGTGACATGCCATATTGACGTAAAAAAATTACTTTTTAATGATAGTTTAGGATAGTAATAAGAAGGTTTATCACATCTATTACACGTTATGATAAATATCAACCATACCATCATATACCATTTACTGCTTTATACCAGCTAGATAAGGTTTGGTTTTGTATATTGATGACATATTTTGATTTTGTTATTATGTCAGATATTTATGTGGTCGACCTGTCATCCGATGTTAAAGCTTTCACAGTGGTTAGATATTTATGCCGGCAGCAGTAGTCACATAATTTTGCTTTTGATAGGTAATCAGATATTTTTAAGTGGACGGATCCGATATTTATGCTCATCGATGCAAAACGATGTTTATGCCGGCCAGAAACTATCACATATTTTTACCATGGAAGTGTCGTCATATACTTTTGCCCTCAATGTAGAATCAGATATTTTTACAGCGCTGCCCACAGTCATATATTTATGCTGGTGACTGTACAGTGGTCATATCTTGGGTATAAAACATGCAGAAGCGTTCATATTTGTATACTGCCATGCTACACTTATATGCATCGGCTACCTTCCAAAAGTAATGGCAGTGCGGAAAAATTTGATATTATGTGCTTTCGTTACTAAAAGGTAATTTTAAATTCCCATTTGCGTTTGTTTCTAATAAGTTTTAATATAATTAGAAATAAATACTTTATTATTTATTTCTTTTATTTTATACTTTAGTATTGTTTTTAAATAGATGCTAAAGATTGTAATGTAAACCAGTAGTTTTGGGATTAAGTAGCATTAATTTCAGTGCAAAATAACTGTTAGTTTTTGTTTTACTACTTGTATTGTTAGTATCAAGGCTGTACTAACATGTAACGCTCTAATGTCTAACAGATGTCTAGTGTACCAAATTGTAAACGTAACTGGATGTAACAAGTTTCTTCTCTTCATTCATATTATATGTTATGTTTCACTTTGCTATAAGTTATGTTTCACTTCCTAAACAACTTTACAGAAATATTGTTAGATTAAGTACTTAAAGGTTAGATCTCGCTAGTTAGTAGTTACCTGCTTAGCTACCATAGTCTGAGAATTATTGTTAGATTAAGTACTTAAGGGTTAGATCTCGCTAGTTAGTAGTTAGTTACCTGCTTAGCTACCATAGTCTGAGAATTATTGTTAGATTAAGTACTTAAGGGTTAGATCTCGCTAGTTAGTAGTTACCTACTTAGCTACCATAGTCTGATAATTTGTTTGTTTAGATTAAGAACTGGTATGTAAGCGATAGTTACTTTATATGTGCATGCCGGATTTTCCTGTAATTTGGTGGATACTCAATCATGCTCATTTTGTACCTAGTTTTAAAAAGTATATTGTATACCACCTGTTAGCAAACCTTAAATAAATATAAAATATAAAATGTTCTCTCTTCACACTTAAACCGCTGAAACCATAGAGATAAGTAGATGAAATTAGCTATATAGATATAGATTGAGTCCCGGGGAAAACTAAGGAAGTGCAATAAATCTACGCGGACAAAGTTGCAGGGAAAAGCATATTCTCCATATATTTTTTTAATAAATACAACCAGTTTTAGAAGGCACAAAAATATTAGTTTTTTAAACTAGTTCGCCAACTCAGCACGTTTCTTAAAACAATGTCGTGAGATTTTTTCGAATCCTGCAGTTAACGATGGCAGAATTTATAACATGGAAGCTTGTTTCATGCTTTGCAATGATGCAACTATTGAGACGCTGCAAATGTAGGACATCAGGGCCCTTATTCGAGATGCCAAACTGTAAGACGTTGCTCTCACAGTTGTCTCACTAGGTGATAGAGTGATACACCTAACTGTCAAGCTGTCAGTAGGTCTCGCTAGAGCGTTTTGTCTATGGCTATGGCCACCATTTTAGATATGTTGACAGGACGTAGGGAATCCCATGGCAGAGAGTTTGGTGGTTTTTTTTAGTAGGTATACGTAGGTATCGAACCATGGATGTATAAGAAGTGGATCTCATTCTTCGGTCACAAAGTGAGGCCGACAGAGAAGCTTATCTAAGGAAGTGTCTCGTTTTGACTAAGGAGGTAATGACGTCAGCAGACAATCAAAATGTGAATATGTGTCAAATGTGACAATTTTCTAACGAGTGCGAGTGAGGTACCGCCCCCCACTATTATGCTCTCTATCGGACCGTTTTTAGTACTTTTAAGGGTTCCGTAGCCAAAATGGCATAAACGGTACCCTTATAGTTTCGTCATGTCCGTCTGTCTGTCCGTCAGTCCGTCTGTCCGTATGTCACAGCCATTTTACTCGGAAAGTATAAGACGAATAAAATAAAATTTAGACATAAGTTGTATTTTTCATGCCGCTATTTAATTATAGTCTGGCAAACCATTTTTTCAGTAGAAAAGCGCGGCAAATTCAAAATACGTACATGTGCCGACCCTTTGTGATGAGACACCGTGTTCGTGACGAACATTTCAATTCACATATCTTTTACATTGAATTTGTTTCTAGTGCATTTCACTCTCTCGTCTTAAGCGCGAGTGAGATAGAACTCCTGCAACGTTCTACATTGAATTTAAATTCGTTTTTATGGCATATGTCAATTGCCTCAACCAGATTATTTGTTACAGTTGATGACAGATCAGACGAAATATATCCGTCTCCTTTTTACACACCGTGAATGTCACGTAATGAAAGGGGTGGAAATACCAACTAAAATTAAAAACATAGAATTTGATGATCATTGCTGCTTTTTTCACTGATTCTTAGTGTTGTCATACTTTTGGTCGCTGTACATTGCTACTGCGTTCGTTGGCTGGACAGACTATATGTAGTTAAATTGAAGGAGAAAATATTTTTATGGGGGGCGCTCCATGTAACTAAATTACAAAAAACAATTTTTCCCCTAATATCAACATGTTGCACATCAATCGATAGGTGTTTAAAAATAACATTGCGGTTTTTTTGAACATTTTGTGATTTAGTGAATATTTTCAGAAATAATCGCCTTGAAAGTAAGAAAAATTGAGTGAACCCCCCCCCCCCCCGTAACGAACCCTAAGTCCATATAATAAACTTAAAAAAATTTGAGAAGATTATCTTATTTTTCTATTACATACTTTTTACGAAAATTATTTGAACATTATCAGTTCAGCCATTTTTGAGTTATCTCCAAAAAACTTCTTCCATATGTATCAGATACGACCTTCTGGTATTAGTTTGGTTCTTATTCCATGGAAGGTACGGGGAACCCTCTATTATGCGTGGTCCGACACGCACTTGGCCGGTTTTATGCTACTCGCCTATGAACGACTCTTTTACTCGGTAATAATTTTCAACTGTGGCTAGGGCACCGAGTAAACAATAGTACTATACAGAGGTCCCTCTTTGACGTTACGAATCATGTTGTGCCTTCTTCACGCATGGCAAGTTCTCTTTCTCACTTAGGCAAACGTATCGGATACTAGTTGTCAAATTCAATGACAGAAATGCACATCCTTGGTTAGGGACAAGGTTTAAGAAAAAGATCCACTTCATATAAATCCGTGATACGAACACAGATTACATCTTGTTAGCCCGCCCCACTGTAAATTTATCAAAAATCTTATCGGTTGGCTTCCATATAGCGATATAGAGCCCATCTTCGAGATCATGAAAAAATAAGTCTTACTAGGTCTTAAATGGGCGCTAGTATGTATAACACGATGTAAATTGTTCTTGAATAAATATCATATCATATCATATGGCGTCAAGTTGAAAATACAAGAAAATAACGTTAATTAATCATTGGTTTTACCGCTCCAAATTTGTACTTACGGTAAAGTCTACTTCAAATAACCTACATACCAAATTCCGGTGGGAGCATACAATATAGGCATGGTGAATTTTTTTCATGTATGGTATCAATCGATTCGTTTTGTTGTGAGGATCAAATGTCTATATGGGGCCAATTGCGTTAAAGCAACAGAAAAGTCAGAAATGAGACTTAAAGTCCGAGATTTGCATTTGTTACTCAAAACGCTCCAAAATGACGTGCAAAAGTGACGTCACGATCACATAGTTGCCCTGTTTAAAGTATGGATAAAATATGAAATTGCTATTTTTACAGTGAAATGTTGCGTTTATGTGTATGGTTGCCATACAATTTATTTTACAGTACAATGTTAAAAATCATTTCAATTCACACTTTAAAAAATCGTAAAATTTTGAAATTTTGCAGCTTGATATCTTTGAGCCACTTCAAAAGAATTTATAAATTTTCACTTTAGTTGGATATATTGATCATTTTGCATCCTATCAACTAAATTTTATTGCATAAATCAATATGTGTCATCATGCCTATTTTAAGATTGGAATCTAATCGCAATTTTTGCATTTGTATTATTTTTGAGCTAACACTCCAAATTTTTTGACCATTAACTAGGCACTTCACCGCCTTATTTTAAATTTTAAACCGTAAAAGTTAACCTTGCGGGACAGTTTTGAAAAAAAAATACTTTAAATAGTTTCAAATATTTACTTAATTGGCACACGGATAACTGGATATCCATGTTTAAGTGGCTGTTTAACATGCCGTTATAAAGTGTATAACAGGTATATGTTTTTTTTTCCTGTTTTTTATTGTTTTTTTTTCTCTTGTTTTGATTAATGTATTCTTACTTTGGGGATGTGATCGTGGCGTCAATGCGCCGTGTCGTCAAATGGTTGCAACGGAAGACCAGCGCTGGCCCTGCCGGAATTTAACGCTGAGTTGCGACGATTTCGTGGCAATTAATGTTTCGGGTTGTATATGTTATTGTTTATTATGTTTTTTGTAATTGTCATGAATAAATCTTTCATTGATTCATTCATTCATGTTTCTAAAAGAATGCTTTAAATGTTCATCCTTATATTTTTTTATTTTTGAAAAAAAAAATGGTATTCAATATTTATATGACGTTCTAAATAAATCAATTTTTTTTAACGTCGTAGAACGCAATTTTTTTTATGGAAGTTACAAAAACTATTTAAAACGGGGTATTTACCGTGGGTATTTGTTTTGTCGAGGTTCCGATATATATTATATGTATTGACATGTTAGAAACTAGCAAACGAGGATGGTGGCAGCATTTCTCCGCTGTATCGCAAAACTTATGAGTTGAGCGAGGAAGCTGCCAGCTCTTTGGTCACAAATTGAGTCGACGAGCCTCTTTTTGCGTTCTTTAAAAAGTTACTGAGCACTGGGTCCCCACGCGCCAAGGGTCTCGACTACGAAAGGTATAATTTTTTTTATGGGTCTTCAGTTTTTCAGCCTCTTTGGCCACCGCACCTGCTTGTTTATTGGTTCCGGTGAAGTGAGAAGCCGCCAGTGTGCCTACGCATATAGCATCCCACAGGCACGCATGTGGTATTTACTTAAGTACCGCAATAACACCTGTGTGGAGCACAAACACGGACTCAAAGCCGGAATCAGATTTCAATCAATCAGGTGCCGGTCCAGGTACTATACGGTTTAAGACATTTATTTCTCAAAAAGATTTACATAAATCACTTACTGAGAAAACAATATTTATCTTAAAGCTAAATGGGTGAGGGTAGAATGCAAAAACTGGTGGACGAGTTAAGAACAAAGGCGCTCGGTAACACCAAGCGCAATGCAACAATGTAATGTTGTGCATAGGGACCAGTTAAACCGAACTACCCGGTGCGTTCACTGGTTAACTTACATATGATTTGTGTGTATTCATTAAGTGCATATTTTGTGGAAAAGCCTTAGAAGACGTTTTTATTTTAGTTTTTAACTTTTTTATGTTATAGATTTTTGTACATTTATATATTTTTTCTTTTTCTTTTTTTAAAAGTATTTTAATTATTTAATGTTATAATTATTTGACTTATTTCTATCTATTAATAATGTCAATATTTCTGTACCCATCCTTTTCTATGTATATGAATGAAGGATGAGCAAGATGAGTAGAGAATTAATGTCATTATTGCTGACAGTGTCTGGAAAAGCTGTCCACACTGTAAGCCGGTAGCCAGTGCTGCGGCTTAGGAGTGAGTGACTCATAAGAAATTTGGCACAATACGTCTTCCCAGCTCCATTGACAATTTGGATGGGTAAAAACATCCTAACCCGCCAACCACTTCACCAAGCTTTTTTGGCCTCCTCTAAGCCCACAGTTCCATGGTTTGGGGGTGGGGGTCCTGTAAGATTTTAGTGACTTTACCTACGAGGCTGGCTGAGCTGTAGACGGAGGAGTGTCTTACATTTGATGTTATGAAGCCGACTATTTCTTAAAATGGTCCTAAATCCTTATGCGCCCACCGGTATGGTCTTAAATTTGGTATTTTCTTACTAAACGGGTCTTATAGCTTCTGTAAAAATTTCGAGCAGTAAGCTCAAAAATAAATTAAGGCTCAACAAATTGCGATTTCTACTGGTCTTAAAACCTTATACGCCCACCGTAATGGCCTTAAATTTGGTAAGTATGTAGATTTTGTGGGTGGTTAAGTAGTAAGTAAGTGGGCTTCGCCGTGTGTCAAAATTTAAGCGTAACGATAAATTAACGTATTAGGGTTCCGTAGTCAACCAAGATCCTTACAGTTTCGCCATGTCTGCCCGTCCTTCCGTCCGTCCGTCCGCTGATAATCTCAGTGACCGTTAGCACTAGAAAGCTGAAATTTGGTACTGATATGTATATCAATCACGCCGACAAAGTGATAAAATAAAAAGTGGATTTTTTTATTATTAGGGTACCTCCCCTATACGTAAAGTGGAGAGTGATTATTTTTTTCATTTCAACCCTAACGTGTGATATATTGTTGGATAGGTATTTAATGAATAGGGGTTTACTAAAATAATTTTTTGATAATGTAAATATTTTCGGAAATAATCGCTCCAGAAGTAAAAAAAAATGTGTCCCCCCCCCTCTAACTTTTGAACCATAACTTTTAAAAATATAAAAAAAATTAAAAAGTAGAACTTTATAAAAACTTTCTAGGAAAATTATTTTGAACTTGATAGGTTGAATAGTTTTTGAAAAAAAAATACAAAATAATTTCTGAAATAAGTTTGTAATTTAACCGTATAAGCAGGTGTTTATTGTACCTGTAATTTCTACAAAATCACAATGAAATGAAGTGCTTTCAAATAAAGTAAAAACGGTGAAAATCGGTTCACGCAATAAAGAATTATCCCATAAAAATCATCTTCCATACTTTAAGCTCGCGCGCAATAGTTTACTTAATTTGCCGATAGATGTCGCTGTACGTGGAACGCTCATATCATATCCTACATGGCGGTGTTATTTTAACTCTTAAGTGGGGACACTTACTGTGACGGACGGAAAACTACGGAACCCTACACTGAGCGTGGCCCGACACGCTCTTGGCCGGTTTTTTTTTGTATTTTTAACTTGACGCCACACATACTAGCGCCCATTTACGACCTTTAAGACTTATGTTTTCAATATCTCCGTGATGGGCTCTACAACGCTGTCAACGCTATATGGAAGCCGACCGGTAATTTTAGATTTTTGATAAATTTACAGTATAGCCGGCACCAGTATCTATAATGTTTAAGTAGTGAAGTATCAGATGTCAAACAATCCTTTAAGGCACTGACTACCAGGCTACCGATAGTAATGATGGAGGCGACCTCTAGTTATTGCCCCCACGAAACTTTTGCGCGAAGTTGATTTCTGACTATTCAAACTAGGTAAGATATCTCTAGAAGTATTATATTAAAATTGATATGATTTTAAGACATTTTCACTGAGAGCACATTAATATTTATAATTTTTATGATTATTAATTGTAGGTATTTATTAAAAATATATAACTGTTAAAATATAATATGATTGGCATTACCTATTTAACCTAAAGTTCAATTAATATGCCATAAAAGAAATGTCGATATCTGGCCGAGGAGCGAATGGATAAACATCAAAAATTGCGATGAGTTATAGGGTTCTTCCACCCTGCTGTTGAGAATATCTCTACAGTACCCTGCATTCACTGTGCTCTGCATTATTTTGTGTAATTTGGATGCTATGTTAGAGTAGATTTCCTCAGATTAAGCAAGCCACTAGCAATAAATCTCCTACAACGCCTTGACTGTATGCGGCTGTATAGCCATTCCCCATGTACATGTGCATACTACATGCGTAGACACACTGGCGGCTTCTCACCTCACCGGATCCAATAAACATACAGATGCGGTGGCGAAAGCAGCTGAAAAATTGAACACCCTTTAAAAAAATCGATGTTTAAAGAAACAAGTATGTATAGTTTAAAGTGCCATGTGTAACCATATCAATTCATTATATAAGAAATATAATATGATATAATATTGGAATATAACTTACACGTAAGTCAGTCAGATACACAATTACATTTACTTGCAGTAAACGTCAACTTCTTTTTTGAAATGAAGACCCATTGGTTTTCATATCCCGAGTCTCCTAAATAGTAATTCAAAACTTGGGTCTTGTTAGTGGCAATTAGTTATAATCATGAGGATTATGACTAGTACTACTGTGCACTGTATTTATTAACCTGATATGTTTATATTTCCATAACATCCTCAACTCTCAGGATTAGGAATACCTTTGTAATATAAGAGTCTTACATTAAATTAGAATCTATGAAGAATATGTGTAATATTGTTTGAAGTGTCTAAAACCTTAGTTAAGTTAGGAGGCAGTAGTAGGAGCCAAGTTTGAACCCGCGATCCTTAGAGCGTAATTCGGGCGTCTGGCCGCCAGGCTACCAGTTTGTTTTGATAATTACTATACTGTTGCTCCATTTTTCTACTATGTTTATCTGCGTGAAGTATCAAATGTCAAACAATCCTTTAAGGGCTTTAAGGCACTGACTACCAGGCTACCGATAGAAATAACGGCCTCCTAGCCCAGTCGGTAGTGACCCTGCCTACGAAGCAGGAGGTCCCGGGTTCGAATCCTGGTCAGGGAATTTGTTTGTGTGTTTATCACAGATATTTGTTCCTGAGTTATGGATGTTTTCTATGTATTTAAGTATTTATCCATATTTATCAAATATATATATATATATCGTCTAGTACCCATAACACAAGCCTTACTGAGCTTACTGTGGGCCTAGTTCGATTTGTGTAAGATTCATTTATTTCTCGAATTTAATTTCTTTTCTGATGTTTTTGAAATGCCTCAAACTTTCCATAGACGTTGACGTAACAAAGACTGCAGCACTATAAGTAGGTATTAAAACAGACAGAAACATTGCAAAATTAAATAATTATATTATTAGTAGTTAGGTTTTCTTATTAAAATTATTTTCTTGTGTGTGAATGCTTTTTCACCACATCAGCACCACCGCCTATCTTGATTTTTTTAAAGCTTCAGTAAAATTGTTTTTTTTTTCACAAGGGAGAACAGTTATTACTTTACGTTATAGAACGATGATTTTGAACCATAAATATTTGGCAGAATTAATTTGTTTTGTTTTATGTATTTACCTAAGCTTGTATTTTTTTGCCGTGGCGTGGTGAAAAATGTTGTAATACTCTCGGCAGCAGTTTGTTTGCTTCTAGTGCCCCCCGCAACGCTCAAGATACAACTTTATTAACCATACACTAGTTATAATTTTGTAATCATTCCCTTTTTCGGGTCTCGATATAAACACGTGAGATAGATATCAAGGTTGTATTCTTGATATTATAATTTATTTACACTAAACCTATTCTACATAATATTGGATCTACGTGGTCGGTTTACAAGTCAATATATTGTTTTATTTCTTGTGACAAAAACATTTATTGGTTACAAGAAATCTTAAAATCATTCATACCAGTCATTTTTATTCAATATGTAATATTTGTCACATATCTTTTACCCAAAGCACAGGTTTCGTCATCGTTGCTACACCCAAAAATGTATCGTCAAATCTAAAAAATTGCTTGTAAGCCGTCTATGTAGACTACACTAATTCTAGCCTAGTATTGTAGCACGAAAATACACGTATGATTTACACACATACTCATACACGTATTTAGTTTCAGAAGACATTCAGAGATGTCGCTTTCAAATGAGTTTTCATAAAATGCTTCAAGGCTCTCTTTACCTACTAGAGGTAAACAAATGCCTTACGTGGGATTCCCATAATTTACTGACGTCAACGTCAAAACAATAAGATGGCGCCCATGCCAATAGAGAAATTCCTCTAGTGAGACCTGTTGATTTTGACGTAGGTGGTTAGATGAATCAACTGTCACAAAAGTGTGATATCATAGTTGTCTCGCATGCGACTGTCAGTTATGCCATGTCGAATAGACTCCCAGTAAGACCACTGTCTTACTGAGTATTTAATCTTACTGTGACTTTAACGCCCAAAATTTGTCAGAAAGTACTTAAATAACGTGTGTCGCCGTTCTAAGAGTTCTAAGAGAATGGTAAATGAGATCCGCGTCCTCTGCCTATTTAGCAGGCATTTAAATGCGCTTCAATGTGTTTTCAGCTTTTAGGCGCCAGGCTTCTAAAATAAACTTATTTGTATGTAGAATAAGTTTGTAAGTACGTGTCACATTTTCTTTGTGTTCTTTATTAAGCAAAAGGAAACTTATCGTACAAAAGGCGAACTTAACGCTATCATGTTCCTAGTCCCGGCAAAAGGAAAGATTGTAAGCGGATTTAAGGACAGGAAATTAATTTAGGGCGAAACGTATATTGATATTGGGCATGATTGATTTGATACCCAATCGAGAGACTTATGTTATCATGTCAGTAAATAATTTATTAATTAAGTAGTAGTTAAGTTTGTAAAAAAGACGCACTATGGTTCGTGTAAAAGAAGCTAGCTGGACAAAATTATTTTATTATTTATATCTGTCGCTATACGTATCTTATGTATGATTATAGGTTTTTATTTTTATTTTTGTTTTTTTTTTTGGACATAAAAGAGTTTAATTGAAAAAATATATATATAAAATGGAAAAAAATATTAAAAAAATATACAATTTTTTTTATAACATATACTTAACCTATTTATATTACTTAAACATGCAAAACATATTGTTAGTCATAGTCACTGTCATCAGAAGAATCATTTGTCGAATAATCATGAGAATTATTGTCACTTATATTATGGTTAGTGTCTAAAGTTATATTACTGATCTTAATACTAGGGGCAATTAATAAATCTAAAACTCCAAAAGACATGTTTAAAATTTTTTTCGCGGGACATCTCTCAAACTGTTAATAATGGGGTCGGACGTTATCAATAACATATTAAGTAAATCTCTATTGGTAGCATTACGTGACCGTTTTCGTGTATTAAGCTCACGAAATCTCCTGCAATCCTTATAACGAGCTTCTTGAGCTTCTTCAGAGAGCTGCCCGATAGGTAAAAGTGCTGATCGTATCACTTCAGTACTATGCACAAGTAATTTATGCACCACTCGTAGAGAACTATGTAGTTTTTTAAATCACTTGTGTAAATTCTGCCAATTTTTCTAAATCAATTTCATGCCCCGAAGATAATACACGAAGCAATGTATTAAATCTGTTCTTCTGGAGGAAAACAGGCAATTTTAGACTTACGAAGGCTATACAAAGATGGAAATACCTTGTCCTGCTTTGATGTTCCACTTCCGAGTATGTTTATACGCCTGCGTAGTAGATTTGCTGTCAACGTAGTAAGCCAAAGCTTCATCACTTGACAAACACCTATTTACACTTGTCTCACTTGATTTGTTTACTTCTATACTTTTCGAAGGGTCATTTATATGTTTAATAACATTTGCTGCGTTTCTTTTACCAGATAAACGCACTGATACTTCTGCAGCATAAACTAACTCGTCTGTATTTCTGGACTGGATCAAGTCCTCAACTCGCCGACGCTTTGTCTTGAGGCTTGAATCAGAAAATTCTATCATTGGTCGACCTGGTTTTTTAATGCAATCTGATGACACAGATGGAGAGCATGGTATGATCGATACTTCAATGGAAATATCGGCACCTTGTAACCACTCTAAGTACTTATTTTTAAACCGCTCTGGGTTTTTTCCTACAACTTTCCATTTTTCATCGATTTTTGCTAAAAACTGTGAAATTTTCACTTTCACATTCCTGAAAGATTCTTCGGTAACCACACTGAAGTCATATCTTGATGATAAAAACCAAATAAGTCTTCGTTTCTCGTTAATTTTGGATGTTTCTGCCATTCTTCAAAAAAAAACATTCTTGACACTTTAAATACGGCATAGACAAAAAAATAAAAATAAATGTTGGATACTCGTGTGCAATTTCATATTACATTTATATGAAAGTATATAAAATTATCTACAATATATGTAAAAATTACAGCGGGGACATTCGGTGACATGTGGTAGATTGACCGATGAAGATCAAAGAGAGGCAAAAAATTAAAAAAAATTGTAAATACGACCAGTTTTCAAAATGAACAGGCATAATTTTCGCATAAGTAATAATAATAGTAGATAGCTCTTACCCTTATGTTCCATTTCCAAGACTAAACTTATATTCAAAGTTTCTAATGCACACACAGTAAGTTGATAATCCAAACGCACTTTTGCAAATGATTATTACGGAAACATCACAGTTCATTATATACTCACCGTAATTACTACCCTCATTACAAATTTATGTCATTAATAACACGTGTAATCATTACCGCCTGGGTGTTGTTTATCAGTATAGATAAGAATTTCTAAGGAATGTGAAAGTGACTTTTGTCCTGCTAGCTTGTTCTACACGAAGACGGTATCCTGTCGTTTGACCAAACATTGTTTAGTAAATTGACACTTGGCAACCAACTACTGGCAAAATTATATTTTGGCAAATCTTCATTTTACAACAACATTTTAGACAAAATATTCTCATGACCAAATAATTAACCAATAAAATTTTATTTTATAAGAGATCTTTCTGACAAATGAACATTTAACAACAAAGTTTACTAATAAATCTACCATTAGCCTAAAAATGTTTGCTATAATGTATTATTTGACATATGATTCTGCAATAGACATTTATAATATTTAACGGCCTCCTAGCCCAGTCGGTAGTGACCCTGCCTACGAAGCAGGAGGTCTCGGTTTCGAATCCTGGTTAGGGCATTTATTTGTGTGTTTATCACAGATATTTAACAAAAGAACAAGACAAAATAACTAAACAAAAGAACAAGGAAAACGTTATTAGCGCCCGATGCAATGGTTTTTACTGTGTACTTTCAAATTTCAATAGATTATAAGTAGTTATGTAGTATGTAACAAACTGGTTGCAAACATTGATTTATATCAATTACTGCGGAATCAGTATCGTGACAAACCACACCGGTTTACCGATACTCTTGTATCAAAATGTTATTGTTAATTACCTTAATAAATAAATTAAAATTAAAATAATTTGTACCTGAGTTATGGATGTTTTCTATGTATTTAAGTATTTATATACAGGATGATTCATGAGACGTGAGCAGGAACAACCCTACACACTTAGTTAACGATAATTAATCGGCCGCCATCATGTTTAAGTGAAACAATAACGCCTTTCAATTTTTTAAACCTATTTTGTTTGGTAGAAATATTATTTTCTGTAATCATGGTCATCCTACATAAACAAATCAATAAAGATAAAACCTCTTTAACAATCATGACAGCACTTTGATTATGAAAAAAATAATTGTCAAATTAAGTGAGATACGATGTTTCCAAAGTAACCAGACATCAATTTGACACATATCACAGAAAAACAAGAGAATATCAGTACTCGACGGAGTATTCTAACTGTAGAGTGACCATGCGTGTCGTAAATAATTTTGAACTTTTTATTTTTACTTTAAAATATTTTTTTTGGGCTTATCACACTAATACTGATATCAAACAATAGCTTGTTATTAACTGAATCCGTAGTGTTAAGCCTGCTCACGTCTCATGAATCACCCTGTATATATCTATCTATTATATATATATCGTCGTCTAGTACCCACAACCCGTATTAAGCTTACTGTGGGACTGGGTCGGTTTGTGTGAGATTGTCCTATAATATTTATTTATTTGATTATTTATAATATGGGTCGGGTTCTTAAATTAAGGTTAGTTGATAACTATTGCATGGAGTAACGCAAAAGTAAAATTATGTAACTTGTTTCACTTGAAAATGGTGTTAGCGGGTAAGTGGGTAGCGGAACAAAATACCTATGACATTAGGTGAATGTATTTTGCTAAACATGTTACTAAATAGGTGACATGAAAAATATACAATTGATACTTTATTATTTAACACATTTTACAAATGTATTAATTACTAAATTTATTTATTCATAATAAAAAAATAAAATAATAAAAGAAATAAAATTAATAAAACGAATAAAACGAATAAAATGAATAAAACGAATAAAACGAATAAAACGAATAAAACGAATAAAACGAATAAAACGAATAAAACGAATAAAACGAATAAAACGAATAAAACGAATAAAACGAATAAAACGAATAAAACGAATAAAACGAATAAAACGAATAAAACGAATAAAACGAATAAAACGAATAAAACGAATAAAACGAATAAAACGAATAAAACGAATAAAACGAATAAAACGAATAAAACGAATAAAACGAATAAAACGAATAAAACGAATAAAACGAATAAAACGAATAAAACGAATAAAACGAATAAAACGAATAAAACGAATAAAACGAATAAAACGAATAAAACGAATAAAACGAATAAAACGAATAAAACGAATAAAACGAATAAAACGAATAAAACGAATAAAACGAATAAAACGAATAAAACGAATAAAACGAATAAAACGAATAAAACGAATAAAACGAATAAAACGAATAAAACGAATAAAACGAATAAAACGAATAAAACGAATAAAACGAATAAAACGAATAAAACGAATAAAACGAATAAAACGAATAAAACGAATAAAACGAATAAAACGAATAAAACGAATAAAACGAATAAAACGAATAAAACGAATAAAACGAATAAAACGAATAAAACGAATAAAACGAATAAAACGAATAAAACGAATAAAACGAATAAAACGAATAAAACGAATAAAACGAATAAAACGAATAAAACGAATAAAACGAATAAAACGAATAAAACGAATAAAACGAATAAAACGAATAAAACGAATAAAACGAATAAAACGAATAAAACGAATAAAACGAATAAAACGAATAAAACGAATAAAACGAATAAAACGAATAAAACGATTAAAACGAATAAAACGAATAAAACGAATAAAACGAATAAAACGAATAAAACGAATAAAACGAATAAAACGAATAAAACGAATAAAACGAATAAAACGAATAAAACGAATAAAACGAATAAAACGAATAAAACGAATAAAACGAATAAAACGAATAAAACGAATAAAACGAATAAAACGAATAAAACGAATAAAACGAATAAAACGAATAAAACGAATAAAACTAATAAAACGAATAAAACGAATAAAACGAATAAAACGAATAAAACGAATAAAACGAATAAAACGAATAAAACGAATAAAACGAATAAAACGAATAAAACGAATAAAACGAATAAAACGAATAAAACGAATAAAACGAATAGAACGAATAGAACGAATAGAACGAATAGAACGAATAAAACGAATAAAACGAATAAAACGAATAAAACGAATAAAACGAATAAAACGAATAAAACGAATAAAACGAATAAAACGAATAAAACGAATAAAACGAATAAAACGAATAAAACGAATAAAACGAATAAAACGAATAAAACGAATAAAACGAATAAAACTAATAAAACTAATAAAACTAATAAAACTAATAAAACTAATAAAACTAATAAAACTAATAAAACTAATAAAACTAATAAAACTAATAAAACTAATAAAACTAATAAAACTAATAAAACTAATAAAACTAATAAAACTAATAAAACTAATAAAACTAATAAAACTAATAAAACTAATAAAACTAATAAAACTAATAAAACTAATAAAACTAATAAAACTAATAAAACTAATAAAACTAATAAAACTAATAAAACTAATAAAACTAATAAAACTAATAAAACTAATAAAACTAATAAAACTAATAAAACTAATAAAACTAATAAAACTAATAAAACTAATAAAACTAATAAAACTAATAAAACTAATAAAACTAATAAAACTAATAAAACTAATAAAACTAATAAAACTAATAAAACTAATAAAACTAATAAAACTAATAAAACTAATAAAACTAATAAAACTAATAAAACTAATAAAACTAATAAAACTAATAAAACTAATAAAACTAATAAAACTAATAAAACTAATAAAACTAATAAAACGAATAAAACGAATAAAACGAATAAAACGAATAAAACGAATAAAACGAATAAAACGAATAAAACGAATAAAACTAATAAAACTAATAAAACGAATAAAACGATTGAAACGTATAAAATGAATAAAATTTCCGCGGATTCCGCGCACAGTCGTCGCACCGACTAGACGTGTACAAGATTTACTTAAAAATCCTTTAAACATTACCACTCAAATTTGACACCTAAGCCCTTAAAATTAGAGTCGAATATTACTACAACAGTGCTGGTTAATTACGCCCTAACGCTTCCACGCACCAAACCAGCTACGCTGCTGCACTACAATGACCACCGCTACGGATATAGCAAAACAGAGGTCGCCAACCCCGCTGAGAGAAACAACTTACACCTCGTCGAGTAATGGCACTGCTCTCATGCAAGCCGGCGGATCGCAGCCCGACTTATCGAAAATAGGTAATATAACTTCTGATGCTCAAATCACTTTTCGCAAACGTAAAAAACCATCAGACAGCGATTGCACTGTTTGCTTCGATGACGTGAAGCAGATGCGTAAAGAGATGTCTCGCGTCAGTTCTCTATGAGAGACATACATTCAGTCGAATGAAGTAATAATGAAACAGATGCGAGACAATATCTCGGACATTAAAACCCAAATCACAGACTTACAATCCTCAAACGCTCAATCAATAAAAAATATTGAGGAAAACGTAAGTGGGATTGTGACGCAAATTAATGAGATCAAAATGTCAACTTCAAGCGTTTTAACGGAACAGACAGAAATAAAAACACAAATAACGAAGTTAGAAAGCGCAGTATCCCAAGGTGAAGAAAAACTTAAATTGCTCGAATCAGACGTATATAATATTAAACTTGCCCCTAACATTACGCAGACTGAGTCTACACCACACCTCGGAGAGAAAATTATACAAGAAATGCATGACCGTAAAAACAGGGAGAAAAATATAATACTCGTAGGACTAGAAGAAAAAAAATCACCCAGAGCAGAAGAACGATTATCCCAGGAGCAAACCGATATACTTGCCATAATTGCCTCACTAAGTGCGGATATTCCAAAACCAACGAAACTTAACAGAATCGGTAAATATCGTCCCGGTAAAAACCGAAGTATTAAAATGTGCTTTGATGCGCCTGGATATGCAAAGACATTGCTCCGGAACAAAGAAAAACTGCCAGATGGCTTTAAAATCTACTCTGACCAAACTCCGGCCCAGCAGAACTATCTCAAGAGCCTTAAAGATGACCTAAAACGTCGAGAAACTAATGGCGAAAAAGACCTAACCATCAAATATATAAATGGAACCCCCAAAATCATTACAAGTGTTCCAAAAAACTACAAGCAGTAACCAAAAGCACTAAAAATATAACCAAAAATACCTACGAAATAGTCGAAAGCTACGAAAATTTTCCTAAAAACAAATCTCACTTTACCTTTCTTTACTTAAATGCCCGAAGTATACGCAAAAGAGGCAAGTTTGACGAATTAAAATGCACCTTACGAGCAATACCAAATACTGTACAAGTTATCTTGCTAACAGAAACTTGGTTTCGCACAGAAGATCAAGCTCTACAATTTCAACTCCCAAATTATTCACATTACCACAACTATAGAACTGATACTGGTGGAGGCGGCGTATCAGCGTATGTGCACAATGACCTTAAACATACTGTGACAGAATCAACATACACTGGAGGGAATAATTATCTATGGATAAAGTTAGAAAGATATTCACTAGATGTAGGCGTTGTGTACAATCCTGGACACACAGACTTTAAAAAATTTCTTGAAGTATATGGGGCTCAACTAGAAAATAGAAGTAGGGCAATCGTCTTTGGTGACTTCAATATCGACTTATTAACAAATGAAAAGAAGACCAAACAATATAAACAACTCTTAAAAGAGTCTGGCCATAAGATTATAAATAAAATCAATCAGAAATACTGTACAAGAGAGGGATCACATAAAAAATCCATAATAGACCACGTCAGTACAAACCTAAAAAATGATAACTTCCATATGATAACAGTTAACTCATCATTATCTGACCACAAACATCTCTACTTGGAAATCAAGAAAGATAAGCCTCCTCGGAAGATATACTCACAATACGAAGCAATAAATTATGAAAACCTATATCAATCGGTAGAAATGTCCGGACTGCAAGAAATCGACGACTTTACAACATTAGAAGAGAAGATTAAAACATTTACCAAGCAAAACAAAATAACAAAAACTAAGATTCTCAATCCACCGCAAAAAGACTGGATAAACAAAAACATAACAATGGAGATAGACGAAAGAAATGTATTGTGGACGGAACTAAAGAAGGACCCTGAAAGTACTACTTTAGTAGAACGATTTCGAACAAAAAGAAATGAAGTTGCTCAACTAATTCAGGACACAAAGGACTCATTTTACTGGAAAGAATTCAATAAGTGCAAAAAAAAACGAACAAAATGTGGGATCTAGTGAATACGTTAACCAAAACGAACAAAACGAACGAAACGAACGAAGCCAACAAAACGAACAAAACGAACAAAACGAACAAAACGATCAAAACGATCAAAACGAACAAAACGAACAAAACGAACAAAACGAACAAAACCATCAAAACGAACAAAACGAACAAAACGAACAAAACGAACAAATCGAACCAAAACGAACAAAACGAACAAAACGAACAAAACGAACAAAACGAACAAAACGAACAAAACGAACAAAACGAACAAAACGAACAAATCGAACAAAACGAACAAAACGAACAACTGCCAATCGTCCACAACTTCGAGTGTAAAGACTCCGATTGTAACGGGAGTTGGTGCTACATGGGTATTTGTCATGATCTTCGTCTTATCCATGTTCATCTTTAGACCAACTCGCTCGGAGGCTTTACTGAGGTCATCGAGCATCGTACTCAAATCCTCCATGGTCTCAGCCAAGACTACTATGTCGTCAGCAAACCGAAGGTGAGTGATGTACTCGCCGTTTATGTTGATGCCTAGCCTTCTCCAGTCCAGAGTCTTGAAAACATCCTCCAGTGCAGCGGTAAACAATTTAGGAGAAATAACATCTCCTTGCCTGACTCCCCGCTGCAACGGAATAGGCTTCGAGTTCTTGTCCTGGAGTCGGACTGACATAGTGGCGTTCTCGTACAAACACTTCAGCACTTCGATAGAGCGATAGTCCACTTGGCACCTCTGGAGAGATTCTAGTACAGCCCAGGTTTCGATCGAGTCGAAGGATTTCTCGTGGTCCACGAACGCTAAGCAGAGGGGCGGGTTATACTCCTCGGTCTTCCGTATAACCTGTAATAAAATGAATAAAACGAATAAAACGAATAAAACGAATAAAACGAATGAAACGAATGAAACGAATGAAACGAATGAAACGAATGAAACGAATGAAACGAATGAAACGAATGAAACGAATGAAACGAATGAAACGAATGAAACGAATGAAACGAATGAAACGAATGAAACGAATGAAACGAATGAAACGAAAGAAACGAATGAAACGAGTGAAACGAATGAAACGAATGAAACGAATGAAACGAATGAAACGAATGAAACGAATGAAACGAATGAAACGAATGAAACGAATGAAACGAATGAAACGAATGAAACGAATGAAACGAATGAAACGAACGAAACGAACGAAACGAATGAAACGAATGAAAGGAATGAAACGAATGAAACGAATGAAATGAATGAAACGAATGAAACGAATGAAACGAATGACCGGTCCTGCGCCACCCGCATCCAGAGACTCCAACCATAGCCCTCTCCATTGCCCTTTGGGTGACTTTGAGCTTTCTTATGAGGCCCATTGTAAGCGACCACGTTTCAGTACCATATGTCATCACTGGCAACACACACTGATCAAAGACTTTCGTCTTGAGACACTGCGGAATATTGGACAAAAAGATGTGCCGTAGCTTCCCGAACGCTGCCCAACCGAGTCGGATTCGTCGATTGACCTCTTTCTCGAAGTTGGATCTACTTAACTGGACAGTATGTCCTAAGTATATATAATCGTCCACAACTTCGAGTGTAAAGACTCCGATTGTAACGGGAGTTGGTGCTACATGGGTATTTGTCATGATCTTCGTCTTATCCATGTTCATCTTTAGACCAACTCGCTCGGAGGCTTTACTGAGGTCATCGAGCATCGTACTCAAATCCTCCATGGTCTCAGCCAAGACTACTATGTCGTCAGCAAACCGAAGGTGAGTGATGTACTCGCCGTTTATGTTGATGCCTAGCCTTCTCCAGTCCAGAGTCTTGAAAACATCCTCCAGTGCAGCGGTAAACAATTTAGGAGAAATAACATCTCCTTGCCTGACTCCCCGCTGCAACGGAATAGGCTTCGAGTTCTGGTCCTGGAGTCGGACTGACATAGTGGCGTTCTCGTACAAACACTTCAGCACTTCGATATAGCGATAGTCCACTTGGCACCTCTGGAGAGATTCTAGTACAGCCCAGGTTTCGATCGAGTCGAAGGATTTCTCGTGGTCCACGAACGCTAAGCAGAGGGGCGGGTTATACTCCTCGGTCTTCCGTATAACCTGTAATAAAATGAATAAAACGAATAAAACAAATAAAACGAATAAAACGAATAAAACGAATAAATCGAATAAATCGAAAAAATCGAATAAATCGAATAAATCGAATAAAACGAATAAAACGAATAAAACGAATAAAACGAATAAAACGAATAAATCTAATAAAACGAATAAAATGAATAAAACGAATAAAACGAACAAAACGAATAAAACGAATAAAACGAATAAAACGCATAGAACGAATAAAACGAATAAAACGAATAAAATGAATAAAACTAATAAAACGAATAAAACGAATAAAACGAATAAAACGAATATAACGAATATAACGAATATAACGAATAAAACGAATGAAACGAATGAAACGAATGAAACGAATGAAACGAATGAAACGAATGAAACGAATGAAACGAATGAAACGAATGAAACGAATGAAACGAATGAAACGAATGAAACGAATGAAACGAATGAAACGAATGAAACGAATGAAACGAATGAAACGAATGAAACAAATGAAACTAATGAAACAAATGAAACGAATGAAACGAGTGAAACGAATGAAACGAATGAAACGAATGAAACGAATGATACGAATGAAACGAATGAAACGAATGAAACGAATGAAACGAATGAAACGAATGAAACGAATGAAACGAATGAAACGAATGAAACGAATGAAACGAATGAAACGAATGAAACGAATGAAACGAATGAAACGAATGAAACGAATGAAACGAATGAAACGAATGAAACGAATGAAACGAATGAAACGAATGAAACGAATGAAACGAATGAAACGAATGATACGAATGAAACGAATGAGACGAATGAGACGAATGAAACGAATGAAACGAATGAAACGAATGAAACGAATGAAACGAATGAAACGAATGAAACGAATGAAACGAATGAAACGAATGAAACGAATGAAACGAATGAAACGAATGATACGAATGAAACGAATGAAACGAATGAAACGAATGAAACGAATGAAACGAATGAAATGAATGACCGGTCCTGCGCCACCCGCATCCAGAGACTCCAACCATAGCCCTCTCCATTGCCCTTTGGGTGACTTTGAGCTTTCTTATGAGGCCCATTGTAAGCGACCACGTTTCAGTACCATATGTCATCACTGGCAACACACACTGATCAAAGACTTTCGTCTTGAGACACTGCGGAATATTGGACAAAAAGATGTGCCGTAGCTTCCCGAACGCTGCCCAACCGAGTCGGATTCGTCGATTGACCTCTTTCTCGAAGTTGGATCTACTTAACTGGACAGTATGTCCTAAGTATATATAATCGTCCACAACTTCCAGTGTAAAGACTCCGATTGTAACGGGAGTTGGTGCTACATGGGTATTTGTCATGATCTTCGTCTTATCCATGTTCATCTTTAGACCAACTCGCTCGGAGGCTTTACTGAGGTCATCGAGCATCGTACTCAAATCCTCCATGGTCTCAGCCAAGACTACTATGTCGTCAGCAAACCGAAGGTGAGTGATGTACTCGCCGTTTATGTTGATGCCTAGCCTTCTCCAGTCCAGAGTCTTGAAAACATCCTCCAGTGCAGCGGTAAACAATTTAGGAGAAATAACATCTCCTTGCCTGACTCCCCGCTGCAACGGAATAGGCTTCGAGTTCTGGTCCTGGAGTCGGACTGACATAGTGGCGTTCTCGTACAAACACTTCAGCACTTCGATAGAGCGATAGTCCACTTGGCACCTCTGGAGAGATTCTAGTACAGCCCAGGTTTCGATCGAGTCGAAGGATTTCTCGTGGTCCACGAACGCTAAGCAGAGGGGCGGGTTATACTCCACGGTCTTCCGTATAACCTGTAATAAAATGAATAAAACGAATGAAACGAATGAAACGAATGAAACGAATGAAACGAATGAAACGAATGAAACGAATGAAACGAATCAAACGAATGAAACGAATGAAACGAATGAAACGAATGAAACGAATCAAACGAATGAAACGAATGAAACGAATGAAACGAATGAAACGAATGAAACGAATGAAACGAATGAAACGAGTGAAATGAGTGAAACGAGTGAAACGAGTGACACGAATGAAACGAATGAAACGAGTGAAACGAATGAAACGAATGAAACGAATGAAACGAATGAAACGAATGAAACGAATGAAACGAATGAAACGAGTGAAACGAATGAAACGAATGAAACGAATGAAACGAATGAAACGAATGAAACGAATGAAACGAATGAAACGAATGAAACGAATGAAACGAATGAAACGAATGAAACGAATGAAACGAATGAAACGAATGAAACGAATGAAACGAATGAAACGAATGAAACGAATGAAACGAATGAAACGAATGAAACGAATAAAACGAATGAAACGAATGAAACGAATGAAACGCATGAAACGAATGACCGGTCCTGCGCCACCCGCATCAAGAGACTCCAACCATAGCCCTCTCCATTGCCCTTTGGGTGACTTTGAGCTTTCTTATGAGGCCCATTGAAAGCGACCACGTTTCAGTACCATATGTCATCACTGGCAACACACACTGGTCAAAGACTTTCGTCTTGAGACACTGCGGAATATTGGACAAAAAGATGTGCCGTAGCTTCCCGAACGCTGCCCAACCGAGTCGGATTCGTCGATTGACCTCTTTCTCGAAGTTGGATCTACTTAACTGGACAGTATGTCCTAAGTATATATAATCGTCCACAACTTCCAGTGTAAAGACTCCGATTGTAACGGGAGTTGGTGCTACATGGGTATTTGTCATGATCTTCGTCTTATCCATGTTCATCTTTAGACCAACTCGCTCGGAGTCTTTACTGAGGTCATCGAGCATCGTACTCAAATCCTCCATGGTCTCAGCCAAGACTACTATGTCGTCAGCAAACCGAAGGTGAGTGATGTACTCGCCGTTTATGTTGATGCCTAGCCTTCTCCAGTCCAGAGTCTTGAAAACATCCTCCAGTGCAGCGGTAAACAATTTAGGAGAAATAACATCTCCTTGCCTGACTCCCCGCTGCAACGGAATAGGCTTCGAGTTCTGGTCCTGGAGTCGGACTGACATAGTGGCGTTCTCGTACAAACACTTCAGCACTTCGATATAGCGATAGTCCACTTGGCACCTCTGGAGAGATTCTAGTACAGCCCAGGTTTCGATCGAGTCGAAGGATTTCTCGTGGTCCACGAACGCTAAGCAGAGGGGCAGGTTATACTCCTCGGTCTTCCGTATAACCTGTAATAAAATGAATAAAACGAATAAAACGAATAAAACGAATAAAACGAATAAAACGAATAAAACGAATAAAACGAATAAAACGAATAAAACGAATAAAACGAATGAAACTAATAAAACGAATAAAACGAATGAAACGAATGAAACGAATGAAACGAATGAAACGAATGAAACGAATGAAACGAATGAAACGAATGAAACGAATGAAACGAATGAAACGAATGAAACGAATGAAACGAATGAAACGAATGCACCGAAAGAAACGAATGAAACGAATGAAACGAATGAAACGAATGAAACGAATGAAACGAATGAAACGAATGAAACGAATGAAACGAATGAAACGAATGAAACGAATGAAACGAATGAAACGAATGAAACGAATGAAACGAATGAAACGAATGAAACGAATGAAACGAATGAAACGAATGAAACGAATGAAACGAATGAAACGAATGAAACGAATGAAACGAATGAAACGAATGAAACGAATGAAACGAATGAAACGAATGAAACGAATGAAACGAATGAAACGAATGAAACGAATGAAACGAATGAAACGAATGAAACGAATGAAACGAGTGAAACGAATGAAACGAATGAAACGAATGAAACGAATGAAACGAATGAAACGAGTGAAACGAGTGAAACGAGTGAAACGAATGAAACGAATGAAACGAATGAAACGAGTGAAACGAGTGAAACGATTGAAACGAATGTAACGAATGTAACGAATGAAACGAATGAAACGAATGAAACGAATGAAACGAATGAAACGAATGAAACGAATGAAACGAATGAAACGAATGAAACGAATGAAACGAATGAAACGAATGAAACGAGTGGAAATAGTGAAACGAGTGAAACGAATGAAACGAATGAAACGAATGAAACGAATGAAACGAGTGAAACGAATGAAACGAATGAAACGAATGAAACGAATGTAACGAGTGAAACGAGTGAAACGAATGAAACGAATGAAACGAATGAAACGAATGAAACGAATGAAACGAATGAAACGAATGAAACGAATGAAACGAATGAAACGAATGAAACGAATGAAACGAATGAAACGAATGAAACGAATGAAACGAATGTAACGAATGAAACGAATGAAAATAATGAAACGAATGAAACGAATGAAACGAATGAAACGAATGAAACGAATGAAACGAATGAAACGAATGAAACGAATGAAACGAATGAAACGAATGAAACGAATGAAACGAATGAAACGAATGAAACGAATGAAACGAATGAAACGAATGAAACGAATGAAACGAATGAAACGAATGAAACGAATGAAACGAATGAAACGAATGAAACGAATGAAACGAATGAAACGAATGAAACGAATGAAACGAATGAAACGAATGAAACGCATGAAACGAATGACCGGTCCTGCGCCACCAGACTCCAACCATAGCCCTCTCCATTGCCCTTTGGGTGACTTTGAGCTTTCTTATGAGGCCCATTGTAAGCGACCACGTTTCAGTACCATATGTCATCACTGGCAACACACACTGGTCAAAGACTTTCGTCTTGAGACACTGCGGAATATTGGACAAAAAGATGTGCCGTAGCTTCCCGAACGCTGCCCAACCGAGTCGGATTCGTCGATTGACCTCTTTCTCGAAGTTGGATCTACTTAACTGGACAGTATGTCCTAAGTATATATAATCGTCCACAACTTCGAGTGTAAAGACTCCGATTGTAACGGGAGTTGGTGCTACATGGGTATTTGTCATGATCTTCGTCTTATCCATGTTCATCTTTAGACCAACTCGCTCGGAGGCTTTACTGAGGTCATCGAGCATCGTACTCAAATCCTCCATGGTCTCAGCCAAGACTACTATGTCGTCAGCAAACCGAAGGTGAGTGATGTACTCGCCGTTTATGTTGATGCCTAGCCTTCTCCAGTCCAGAGTCTTGAAAACATCCTCCAGTGCAGCGGTAAACAATTTAGGAGAAATAACATCTCCTTGCCTGACTCCCCGCTGCAACGGAATAGGCTTCGAGTTCTGGTCCTGGAGTCGGACTGACATAGAGGCGTTCTCGTACAAACACTTCAGCACTTCGATAGAGCGATAGTCCACTTGGCACCTCTGGAGAGATTCTAGTACAGCCCAGGTTTCGATCGAGTCGAAGGATTTCTCGTGGTCCACGAACGCTAAGCAGAGGGGCGGGTTATACTCCTCGGTCTTCCGTATAACCTGTAATAAAATGAATAAAACGAATAAAACGAATAAAACGAATGAAACGAATGAAACGAATGAAACGAATGAAACGAATGAAACGAATGAAACGAATGAAACGAATGAAACGAATGAAACGAATGAAACGAATGAAACGAATGAAACGAATGAAACGAATCAAACGAATGAAACGAATGAAACGAATGAAACGAATGAAACGAATGAAACGAATGAAACGAATGAAACGAATGAAACGAGTGAAATGAGTGAAACGAGTGAAACGAGTGACACGAATGAAACGAATGAAACGAGTGAAACGAATGAAACGAATGAAACGAATGAAACGAATGAAACGAATGAAACGAGTGAAACGAATGAAACGAATGAAACGAATGAAACGAATGAAACGAATGAAACGAATGAAACGAATGAAACGAATGAAACGAATGAAACGAATGAAACGAATGAAACGAATGAAACAAATGAAACGAATGAAACGAATGAAACGAATGAAACGAATGAAACGAATGAAACGAATGAAACGAATGAAACGCATGAAACGAATGACCGGTCCTGCGCCACCCGCATCCAGAGACTCCAACCATAGCCCTCTCCATTGCCCTTTGGGTGACTTTGAGCTTTCTTATGAGGCCCATTGTAAGCGACCACGTTTCAGTACCATATGTCATCACTGGCAACACACACTGGTCAAAGACTTTCGTCTTGAGACACTGCGGAATATTGGACAAAAAGATGTGCCGTAGCTTCCCGAACGCTGCCCAACCGAGTCGGATTCGTCGATTGACCTCTTTCTCGAAGTTGGATCTACTTAACTGGACAGTATGTCCTAAGTATATATAATCGTCCACAACTTCGAGTGTAAAGACTCCGATTGTAACGGGAGTTGGTGCTACATGGGTATTTGTCATGATCTTCGTCTTATCCATGTTCATCTTTAGACCAACTCGCTCGGAGGCTTTACTGAGGTCATCGAGCATCGTACTCAAATCCTCCATGGTCTCAGCCAAGACTACTATGTCGTCAGCAAACCGAAGGTGAGTGATGTACTCGCCGTTTATGTTGATGCCTAGCCTTCTCCAGTCCAGAGTCTTGAAAACATCCTCCAGTGCAGCGGTAAACAATTTAGGAGAAATAACATCTCCTTGCCTGACTCCCCGCTGCAACGGAATAGGCTTCGAGTTCTGGTCCTGGAGTCGGACTGACATAGTGGCGTTCTCGTACAAACACTTCAGCACTTCGATAGAGCGATAGTCCACTTGGCACCTCTGGAGAGATTCTAGTACAGCCCAGGTTTCGATCGAGTCGAAGGATTTCTCGTGGTCCACGAACGCTAAGCAGAGGGGCGGGTTATACTCCACGGTCTTCCGTATAACCTGTAATAAAATGAATAAAACGAATGAAACGAATGAAACGAATGAAACGAATGAAACGAATGAAACGAATGAAACGAATGAAACGAATCAAACGAATGAAACGAATGAAACGAATGAAACGAATGAAACGAATCAAACGAATGAAACGAATGAAACGAATGAAACGAATGAAACGAATGAAACGAATGAAACGAATGAAACGAGTGAAATGAGTGAAACGAGTGAAACGAGTGACACGAATGAAACGAATGAAACGAGTGAAACGAATGAAACGAATGAAACGAATGAAACGAATGAAACGAATGAAACGAATGAAACGAATGAAACGAATGAAACGAGTGAAACGAATGAAACGAATGAAACGAATGAAACGAATGAAACGAATGAAACGAATGAAACGAATGAAACGAATGAAACGAATGAAACGAATGAAACGAATGAAACGAATGAAACGAATGAAACGAATGAAACGAATGAAACGAATGAAACGAATGAAACGAATGAAACGAATAAAACGAATGAAACGAATGAAACGAATGAAACGCATGAAACGAATGACCGGTCCTGCGCCACCCGCATCAAGAGACTCCAACCATAGCCCTCTCCATTGCCCTTTGGGTGACTTTGAGCTTTCTTATGAGGCCCATTGTAAGCGACCACGTTTCAGTACCATATGTCATCACTGGCAACACACACTGGTCAAAGACTTTCGTCTTGAGACACTGCGGAATATTGGACAAAAAGATGTGCCGTAGCTTCCCGAACGCTGCCCAACCGAGTCGGATTCGTCGATTGACCTCTTTCTCGAAGTTGGATCTACTTTACTGGACAGTATGTCCTAAGTATATATAATCGTCCACAACTTCCAGTGTAAAGACTCCGATTGTAACGGGAGTTGGTGCTACATGGGTATTTGTCATGATCTTCGTCTTATCCATGTTCATCTTTAGACCAACTCGCTCGGAGTCTTTACTGAGGTCATCGAGCATCGTACTCAAATCCTCCATGGTCTCAGCCAAGACTACTATGTCGTCAGCAAACCGAAGGTGAGTGATGTACTCGCCGTTTATGTTGATGCCTAGCCTTCTCCAGTCCAGAGTCTTGAAAACATCCTCCAGTGCAGCGGTAAACAATTTAGGAGAAATAACATCTCCTTGCCTGACTCCCCGCTGCAACGGAATAGGCTTCGAGTTCTGGTCCTGGAGTCGGACTGACATAGTGGCGTTCTCGTACAAACACTTCAGCACTTCGATATAGCGATAGTCCACTTGGCACCTCTGGAGAGATTCTAGTACAGCCCAGGTTTCGATCGAGTCGAAGGATTTCTCGTGGTCCACGAACGCTAAGCAGAGGGGCAGGTTATACTCCTCGGTCTTCCGTATAACCTGTAATAAAATGAATAAAACGAATAAAACGAATAAAACGAATAAAACGAATAAAACGAATAAAACGAATAAAACGAATAAAACGAATGAAACTAATAAAACGAATAAAACGAATGAAACGAATGAAACGAATGAAACGAATGAAACGAATGAAACGAATGAAACGAATGAAACGAATGAAACGAATGAAACGAATGAAACGAATGAAACGAATGAAACGAATGAAACGAATGAAACGAATGAAACGAATGAAACGAATGAAACGAATGAAACGAATGAAAAGAATGAAACGAATGAAACGAATGAAACGAATGAAACGAATGAAACGAATGAAACGAATGAAACGAATGAAACGAATGAAACGAATGAAACGAATGAAACGAATGAAACGAATGAAACGAATGAAACGAATGAAACGAATGAAACGAATGAAACGAATGAAACGAATGAAACGAATGAAACGAATGAAACGAATGAAACGAATGAAACGAATGAAACGAATGAAACGAATGAAACGAATGAAACGAATGAAACGAGTGAAACGAGTTAAACGAGTGAAACGAATGAAACGAATGAAACGAATGAAACGAGTGAAACGAGTGAAACGATTGAAACGAATGTAACGAATGTAACGAATGAAACGAATGAAACGAATGAAACGAATGAAACGAATGAAACGAATGAAACGAATGAAACGAATGAAACGAATGAAACGAATGAAACGAATGAAACGAATGAAACGAATGAAACGAATGAAACGAATGAAACGAGTGGAAATAGTGAAACGAGTGAAACGAATGAAACGAATGAAACGAATGAAACGAATGAAACGAATGAAACGAGTGAAACGAATGAAACGAATGAAACGAATGAAACGAATGAAACGAATGAAACGAATGAAACGAATGAAACGAATGAAACGAATGAAACGAATGAAACGAATGAAACGAATGAAACGAATGAAACGAATGAAACGAATGTAACGAATGAAACGAATGAAAAGAATGAAACGAATGAAACGAATGAAACGAATGAAACGAATGAAACGAATGAAACGAATGAAACGAATGAAACGAATGAAACGAATGAAACGAATGAAACGAATGAAACGAATGAAACGAATGAAACGAATGAAACGAATGAAACGAATGAAACGAATGAAACGAATGAAACGAATGAAACGAATGAAACGAATGAAACTAATGAAACGAATGAAACGAATGAAACGAATGAAACGCATGAAACGAATGACCGGTCCTGCGCCACCCGCATCCAGAGACTCCAACCATAGCCCTCTCCATTGCCCTTTGGGTGACTTTGAGCTTTCTTATGAGGCCCATTGTAAGCGACCACGTTTCAGTACCATATGTCATCACTGGCAACACACACTGGTCAAAGACTTTCGTCTTGAGACACTGCGGAATATTGGACAAAAAGATGTGCCGTAGCTTCCCGAACGCTGCCCAACCGAGTCGGATTCGTCGATTGACCTCTTTCTCGAAGTTGGATCTACTTAACTGGACAGTATGTCCTAAGTATATATAATCGTCCACAACTTCGAGTGTAAAGACTCCGATTGTAACGGGAGTTGGTGCTACATGGGTATTTGTCATGATCTTCGTCTTATCCATGTTCATCTTTAGACCAACTCGCTCGGAGGCTTTACTGAGGTCATCGAGCATCGTACTCAAATCCTCCATGGTCTCAGCCAAGACTACTATGTCGTCAGCAAACCGAAGGTGAGTGATGTACTCGCCGTTTATGTTGATGCCTAGCCTTCTCCAGTCCAGAGTCTTGAAAACATCCTCCAGTGCAGCGGTAAACAATTTAGGAGAAATAACATCTCCTTGCCTGACTCCCCGCTGCAACGGAATAGGCTTCGAGTTCTGGTCCTGGAGTCGGACTGACATAGAGGCGTTCTCGTACAAACACTTCAGCACTTCGATAGAGCGATAGTCCACTTGGCACCTCTGGAGAGATTCTAGTACAGCCCAGGTTTCGATCGAGTCGAAGGATTTCTCGTGGTCCACGAACGCTAAGCAGAGGGGCGGGTTATACTCCTCGGTCTTCCGTATAACCTGTAATAAAATGAATAAAACGAATAAAACGAATAAAACGAATGAAACGAATGAAACGAATGAAACGAATGAAACGAATGAAACGAATGAAACGAATGAAACGAATGAAACGAATGAAACGAATGAAACGAATGAAACGAATGAAACGAATGAAACGAATGAAACGAATGAAACGAATCAAACGAATGAAACGAATGAAACGAATGAAACGAATGAAACGAATGAAACGAATGAAACGAATGAAACGAATGAAACGAATGAAACGAGTGAAATGAGTGAAACGAGTGAAACGAGTGACACGAATGAAACGAATGAAACGAGTGAAACGAATGAAACGAATGAAACGAATGAAACGAATGAAACGAATGAAACGAATGAAACGAGTGAAACGAATGAAACGAATGAAACGAATGAAACGAATGAAACGAATGAAACGAATGAAACGAATGAAACGAATGAAACGAATGAAACGAATGAAACGAATGAAACGAATGAAACGAATGAAACGAATGAAACGAATGAAACGAATGAAACGAATGAAACGAATGAAACGAATGAAACGAATGAAACGAATGAAACGCATGAAACGAATGACCGGTCCTGCGCCACCCGCATCCAGAGACTCCAACCATAGCCCTCTCCATTGCCCTTTGGGTGACTTTGAGCTTTCTTATGAGGCCCATTGTAAGCGACCACGTTTCAGTACCATATGTCATCACTGGCAACACACACTGGTCAAAGACTTTCGTCTTGAGACACTGCGGAATATTGGACAAAAAGATGTGCCGTAGCTTCCCGAACGCTGCCCAACCGAGTCGGATTCGTCGATTGACCTCTTTCTCGAAGTTGGATCTACTTAACTGGACAGTATGTCCTAAGTATATATAATCGTCCACAACTTCGAGTGTAAAGACTCCGATTGTAACGGGAGTTGGTGCTACATGGGTATTTGTCATGATCTTCGTCTTATCCATGTTCATCTTTAGACCAACTCGCTCGGAGGCTTTACTGAGGTCATCGAGCATCGTACTCAAATCCTCCATGGTCTCAGCCAAGACTACTATGTCGTCAGCAAACCGAAGGTGAGTGATGTACTCGCCGTTTATGTTGATGCCTAGCCTTCTCCAGTCCAGAGTCTTGAAAACATCCTCCAGTGCAGCGGTAAACAATTTAGGAGAAATAACATCTCCTTGCCTGACTCCCCGCTGCAACGGAATAGGCTTCGAGTTCTGGTCCTGGAGTCGGACTGACATAGTGGCGTTCTCGTACAAACACTTCAGCACTTCGATAGAGCGATAGTCCACTTGGCACCTCTGGAGAGATTCTAGTACAGCCCAGGTTTCGATCGAGTCAAAGGATTTCTCGTGGTCCACGAACGCTAAGCAGAGGGGCGGGTTATACTCCTCGGTCTTCCGTATAACCTGTAATAAAATGAATAAAACGAATAAAACGAATAAACCGAATGAAACGAATGAAACGAATGAAACGAATGAAACGAATGAAACGAATGAAACGAATGAAACGAATTAAACGAATGAAACGAATGAAACGAATGAAACGAATGAAACGAATGAAACGAATGAAACGAATGAAACGAATGAAACGAATGAAACGAATGAAACGAATGAAACGAATGAAACGAATGAAACGAATGAAACGAATGAAACGAATGAAACGAGTGAAACGAGTGAAACGAATGAAACGAATAAAACGAGTGAAACGAGTGAAATGAATGAAACGAATGAAACGAGTGAAACGAGTGAAACGAATGAAACGAATGAAACGAATGAAACGAATGAAACGAATGAAACGAATGAAACGAATGAAACGAATGAAACGAATGAAACGAATGAAACGAATGAAACGAATGAAACGAATGAAACGAATGAAACGAATGAAACGAATGAAACGAATGAAACGAATGAAACGAATGAAACGAATGAAACGAATGAAACGAATGAAACGAATGAAACGAATGAAACGAATGAAACGAATGAAACGAATGAAACGAATGAAACGAATGAAACGAATGAAACGAATGAAACGAATGAAACGAATGAAACGAATGAAACGAATGAAACGAATGAAACGAATGAAACGAATGAAACGAATGAAACGAATGAAACGCATGAAACGAATGACCGGTCCTGCGCCACCCGCATCCAGAGACTCCAACCATAGCCCTCTCCATTGCCCTTTGGGTGACTTTGAGCTTTCTTATGAGGCCCATTGTAAGCGACCACGTTTCAGTACCATATGTCATCACTGGCAACACACACTGGTCAAAGACTTTCGTCTTGAGACACTGCGGAATATTGGACAAAAAGATGTGCCGTAGCTTCCCGAACGCTGCCCAACCGAGTCGGATTCGTCGATTGACCTCTTTCTCGAAGTTGGATCTACTTAACTGGACAGTATGTCCTAAGTATATATAATCGTCCACAACTTCGAGTGTAAAGACTCCGATTGTAACGGGAGTTGGTGCTACATGGGTATTTGTCATGATCTTCGTCTTATCCATGTTCATCTTTAGACCAACTCGCTCGGAGGCTTTACTGAGGTCATCGAGCATCGTACTCAAATCCTCCATGGTCTCAGCCAAGACTACTATGTCGTCAGCAAACCGAAGGTGAGTGATGTACTCGCCGTTTATGTTGATGCCTAGCCTTCTCCAGTCCAGAGTCTTGAAAACATCCTCCAGTGCAGCGGTAAACAATTTAGGAGAAATAACATCTCCTTGCCTGACTCCCCGCTGCAACGGAATAGGCTTCGAGTTCTGGTCCTGGAGTCGGACTGACATAGTGGCGTTCTCGTACAAACACTTCAGCACTTCGATAGAGCGATAGTCCACTTGGCACCTCTGGAGAGATTCTAGTACAGCCCAGGTTTCGATCGAGTCAAAGGATTTCTCGTGGTCCACGAACGCTAAGCAGAGGGGCGGGTTATACTCCTCGGTCTTCCGTATAACCTGTAATAAAATGAATAAAACGAATAAAACGAATAAACCGAATGAAACGAATGAAACGAATGAAACGAATGAAACGAATGAAACGAATGAAACGAATGAAACGAATTAAACGAATGAAACGAATGAAACGAATGAAACGAATGAAACGAATGAAACGAATGAAACGAATGAAACGAATGAAACGAATGAAACGAATGAAACGAATGAAACGAATGAAACGAATGAAACGAATGAAACGAATGAAACGAATGAAACGAATGAAACGAGTGAAACGAGTGAAACGAATGAAACGAATAAAACGAGTGAAACGAGTGAAATGAATGAAACGAATGAAACGAGTGAAACGAGTGAAACGAATGAAACGAATGAAACGAATGAAACGAATGAAACGAATGAAACGAATGAAACGAATGAAACGAATGAAACGAATGAAACGAATGAAACGAATGAAACGAATGAAACGAATGAAACGAATGAAACGAATGAAACGAATGAAACGAATGAAACGAATGAAACGAATGAAACGAATGAAACGAATGAAACGAATGAAACGAATGAAACGAATGAAACGAATGAAACGAATGAAACGAATGAAACGAATGAAACGAATGAAACGAATGAAACGAATGAAACGAGTGAAACGAATGAAACGAATGAAACGAATCAAACGAATGAAACGAATGAAACGAATAAAACGAATAAAACGAATGAAACGAATGAAACGAATGAAACGAATGAAACGAATGAAACGAATGAAACGAATGAAACGAATGAAACGAATGAAACGAATGAAACGAATGAAACGAATGAAACGAATGCAACGAATGAAACGAATGACCGGTCCTGCGCCACCCGCATCCAGAGACTCCAACCATAGCCCTCTCCATTGCCCTTTGGGTGACTTTGAGCTTTCTTATGAGGCCCATTGTAAGCGACCACGTTTCAGTACCATATGTCATCACTGGCAACACACACTGGTCAAAGACTTTCGTCTTGAGACACTGCGGAATATTGGACAAAAAGATGTGCCGTAGCTTCCCGAACGCTGCCCAACCGAGTCGGATTCGTCGATTGACCTCTTTCTCGAAGTTGGATCTACTTAACTGGACAGTATGTCCTAAGTATATATAATCGTCCACAACTTCGAGTGTAAAGACTCCGATTGTAACGGGAGTTGGTGCTACATGGGTATTTGTCATGATCTTCGTCTTATCCATGTTCATCTTTAGACCAACTCGCTCGGAGGCTTTACTGAGGTCATCGAGCATCGTACTCAAATCCTCCATGGTCTCAGCCAAGACTACTATGTCGTCAGCAAACCGAAGGTGAGTGATGTACTCGCCGTTTATGTTGATGCCTAGCCTTCTCCAGTCCAGAGTCTTGAAAACATCCTCCAGTGCAGCGGTAAACAATTTAGGAGAAATAACATCTCCTTGCCTGACTCCCCGCTGCAACGGAATAGGCTTCGAGTTCTGGTCCTGGAGTCGGACTGACATAGTGGCGTTCTCGTACAAACACTTCAGCACTTCGATAGAGCGATAGTCCACTTGGCACCTCTGGAGAGATTCTAGTACAGCCCAGGTTTCGATCGAGTCGAAGGATTTCTCGTGGTCCACGAACGCTAAGCAGAGGGGCGGGTTATACTCCTCGGTCTTCCGTATAACCTGTAATAAAATGAATAAAACGAATAAAACGAATAAAACGAATAAAACGAATGAAACGAATGAAACGAATGAAACGAATGAAACGAATGAAACGAATGAAACGACTGAAACGAATGAAACGAATGAAACGAATGAAACGAATGAAACGAATGAAACGAATGAAACGAATGAAACGAATCAAACGAATGAAACGAATGAAACGAATGAAACGAATGAAACGAATGAAACGAATGAAACGAATGAAACGAGTGAAATGAGTGAAACGAGTGAAACGAGTGACACGAATGAAACGAATGAAACGAGTGAAACGAATGAAACGAATGAAACGAATGAAACGAATGAAACGAATGAAACGAATGAAACGAATGAAACGAGTGAAACGAATGAAACGAATGAAACGAATGAAACGAATGAAACGAATGAAACGAATGAAACGAATGAAACGAATGAAACGAATGAAACGAATGAAACGAATGAAACGAATGAAACGAATGAAACGAATGAAACGAATGAAACGAATGAAACGAATGAAACGAATGAAACGAATGAAACGAATGAAACGAATGAAACGAATGAAACGAATGAAACGAATGAAACGAATGAAACGAATGAAACGAATGAAACGAATGAAACGAGTGAAACGAGTGAAACGAACGAAACGAATAAAACGAGTGAAACGAGTGAAACGAATGAAACGAATGAAACGAGTGAAACGAATGAAACGAATGAAACGAATCAAACGAATGAAACGAATGAAACGAGTGAAACGAATGAAACGAATGAAACGAATCAAACGAATGAAACGAATGAAACGAATAAAACGAATAAAACGAATGAAACGAATGAAACGAATGAAACGAATGAAACGAATGAAACGAATGAAACGAATGAAACGAATGAAACGAATGAAACGAATGAAACGAATGAAACGAATGAAACGAATGCAACGAATGAAACGAATGAAACGAATGACCGGTCCTGCGCCACCCGCATCCAGAGACTCCAACCATAGCCCTCTCCATTGCCCTTTGGGTGACTTTGAGCTTTCTTATGAGGCCCATTGTAAGCGACCACGTTTCAGTACCATATGTCATCACTGGCAACACACACTGGTCAAAGACTTTCGTCTTGAGACACTGCGGAATATTGGACAAAAAGATGTGCCGTAGCTTCCCGAACGCTGCCCAACCGAGTCGGATTCGTCGATTGACCTCTTTCTCGAAGTTGGATCTACTTAACTGGACAGTATGTCCTAAGTATATATAATCGTCCACAACTTCGAGTGTAAAGACTCCGATTGTAACGGGAGTTGGTGCTACATGGGTATTTGTCATGATCTTCGTCTTATCCATGTTCATCTTTAGACCAACTCGCTCGGAGGCTTTACTGAGGTCATCGAGCATCGTACTCAAATCCTCCATGGTCTCAGCCAAGACTACTATGTCGTCAGCAAACCGAAGGTGAGTGATGTACTCGCCGTTTATGTTGATGCCTAGCCTTCTCCAGTCCAGAGTCTTGAAAACATCCTCCAGTGCAGCGGTAAACAATTTAGGAGAAATAACATCTCCTTGCCTGACTCCCCGCTGCAACGGAATAGGCTTCGAGTTCTGGTCCTGGAGTCGGACTGACATAGTGGCGTTCTCGTACAAACACTTCAGCACTTCGATATAGCGATAGTCCACTTGGCACCTCTGGAGAGATTCTAGTACAGCCCAGGTTTCGATCGAGTCGAAGGATTTCTCGTGGTCCACGAACGCTAAGCAGACGGGCGGGTTATACTCCTCGGTCTTCCGTATAACCTGTAATAAAATGAATAAAACGAATAAAACAAATAAAACGAATAAAACGAATAAAACGAATAAATCGAATAAATCGAAAAAATCGAATAAATCGAATAAATCGAATAAAACGAATAAAACGAATAAAACGAATAAAACGAATAAATCTAATAAAACGAATAAAACGAATAAAACGAATAAAACGAACAAAACGAATAAAACGAATAAAACGAATAAAACGCATAGAACGAATAAAACGAATAAAACGAATAAAATGAATAAAACTAATAAAACGAATAAAACGAATAAAACGAATAAAACGAATATAACGAATATAACGAATATAACGAATGAAACGAATGAAACGAATGAAACGAATGAAACGAATGAAACGAATGAAACGAATGAAACGAATGAAACGAATGAAACGAATGAAACGAATGAAACGAATGAAACGAATGAAACGAATGAAACGAATGAAACGAATGAAACGAATGAAACGAATGAAACGAATGAAACGAATGAAACGAATGAAACGAATGAAACGAATGAAACGAATGAAACAAATGAAACTAATGAAACGAATGAAACGAATGAAACGAGTGAAACGAATGAAACGAATGAAACGAATGAAACGAATGATACGAATGAAACGAATGAAACGAATGAAACGAATGAAACGAATGAAACGAATGAAACGAATGAAACGAATGAAACGAATGAAACGAATGAAACGAATGAAACGAATGAAACGAATGAAACGAATGAAACGAATGAAACGAATGAAACGAATGAAACGAATGAAACGAATGAAACGAATGAAACGAATGAAACGAATGAAACGAATGAAACGAATGAAACGAATGAAACGAATGAAACGAATGAAACGAATGAAACGAATGAAACGAATGAAACGAATGAAACGAATGAAACGAATGAAACGAATGAAACGAATGAAACGAATGAAACGAATGATACGAATGAAACGAATGAAACGAATGAAACGAATGAAACGAATGAAACGAATGAAACGAATGAAACGAATGATACGAATGAAACGAATGAAACGAATGAAACGAATGAAACGAATGAAATGAATGACCGGTCCTGCGCCACCCGCATCCAGAGACTCCAACCATAGCCCTCTCCATTGCCCTTTGGGTGACTTTGAGCTTTCTTATGAGGCCCATTGTAAGCGACCACGTTTCAGTACCATATGTCATCACTGGCAACACACACTGGTCAAAGACTTTCGTCTTGAGACACTGCGGAATATTGGACAAAAAGATGTGCCGTAGCTTCCCGAACGCTGCCCAACCGAGTCGGATTCGTCGATTGACCTCTTTCTCGAAGTTGGATCTACTTAACTGGACAGTATGTCCTAAGTATATATAATCGTCCACAACTTCCAGTGTTAAGACTCCGATTGTAACGGGAGTTGGTGCTACATGGGTATTTGTCATGATCTTCGTCTTATCCATGTTCATCTTTAGACCAACTCGCTCGGAGGCTTTACTGAGGTCATCGAGCATCGTACTCAAATCCTCCATGGTCTCAGCCAAGACTACTATGTCGTCAGCAAACCGAAGGTGAGTGATGTACTCGCCGTTTATGTTGATGCCTAGCCTTCTCCAGTCCAGAGTCTTGAAAACATCCTCCAGTGCAGCGGTAAACAATTTAGGAGAAATAACATCTCCTTGCCTGACTCCCCGCTGCAACGGAATAGGCTTCGAGTTCTGGTCCTGGAGTCGGACTGACATAGTGGCGTTCTCGTACAAACACTTCAGCACTTCGATATAGCGATAGTCCACTTGGCACCTCTGGAGAGATTCTAGTACAGCCCAGGTTTCGATCGAGTCGAAGGATTTCTCGTGGTCCACGAACGCTAAGCAGAGGGGCAGGTTATACTCCTCGGTCTTCCGTATAACCTGTAATAAAATGAATAAAACGAATAAAACGAATAAAACGAATAAAACGAATAAAACGAATAAAACGAATAAAACGAATGAAACTAATAAAACGAATGAAACGAATGAAACGAATGAAACGAATGAAACGAATGAAACGAATGAAACGAATGAAACGAATGAAACGAATGAAACGAATGAAACGAATGAAACGAATGAAACGAATGAAACGAATGAAACGAATGAAACGAATGAAACGAATGAAACGAATGAAACGAATGAAACGAATGAAACGAATGAAACGAATGAAACGAATGAAACGAATGAAACGAATGAAACGAATGAAACGAATGAAACGAATGAAACGAATGAAACGAATGAAACGAATGAAACGAATGAAACGAATGAAACGAATGAAACGAATGAAACGAATGAAACGAATGAAACGAATGAAACGAATGAAACGAATGAAACGAATGAAACGAATGAAACGAATGAAACGAATGAAACGAATGAAACGAATGAAATGAAACGAATGAAACGAATGAAACGAATGAAACGAATGAAACGAATGAAACGAATGAAACGAATGAAACGAATGAAACGAATGAAACGAATGAAACGAATGAAACGAATGAAACGAATGAAACGAATGAAACGAATGAAACGAATGAAACGAATGAAACGAATGAAACGAATGAAACGAATGAAACGAATGAAACGAATGAAACGAATGAAACGAATGAAACGAATGAAACGAATGAAACGAATGAAACGAATGAAACGAATGAAACGAATGAAACGAATGAAACGTATGAAACGAATGAAACGAATGAAACGAATGAAACGAATGAAACGAATGAAACGAATGAAACGCATGAAACGAATGACCGGTCCTGCGCCACCCGCATCCAGAGACTCCAACCATAGCCCTCTCCATTGCCCTTTGGGTGACTTTGAGCTTTCTTATGAGGCCCATTGTAAGCGACCACGTTTCAGTACCATATGTCATCACTGGCAACACACACTGGTCAAAGACTTTCGTCTTGAGACACTGCGGAATATTGGACAAAAAGATGTGCCGTAGCTTCCCGAACGCTGCCCAACCGAGTCGGATTCGTCGATTGACCTCTTTCTCGAAGTTGGATCTACTTAACTGGACAGTATGTCCTAAGTATATATAATCGTCCACAACTTCGAGTGTAAAGACTCCGATTGTAACGGGAGTTGGTGCTACATGGGTATTTGACATGATCTTCGTCTTATCCATGTTCATCTTTAGACCAACTCGCTCGGAGGCTTTACTGAGGTCATCGAGCATCGTACTCAAATCCTCCATGGTCTCAGCCAAGACTACTAACTATGTCGTCAGCAAACCGAAGGTGAGTGATGTACTCGCCGTTTATGTTGATGCCTAGCCTTCTCCAGTCCAGAGTCTTGAAAACAACCTCCAGTGCAGCGGTAAACAATTTAGGAGAAATAACATCTCCTTGCCTGACTCCCCGCTGCAACGGAATAGGCTTCGAGTTCTGGTCCTGGAGTCGGACTGACATAGTGGCGTTCTCGTACAAACACTTCAGCACTTCGATAGAGCGATAGTCCACTTGGCACCTCTGGAGAGATTCTAGTACAGCCCAGGTTTCGATCGAGTCGAAGGATTTCTCGTGGTCCACGAACGCTAAGCAGAGGGGCAGGTTATACTCCTCGGTCTTCCGTATAACCTGTAATAAAATGAATAAAACGAATAAAACAAATAAAACGAATGAAACGAATGAAACGAATGAAACGAATGAAACGAATGAAACGAATGAAACGAATGAAACGAATGAAACGAATGAAACGAATGAAACGAATGAAACGAATGAAACGAATGAAACGAATGAAACGAATGAAACGAATGAAACGAATGAAACGAATGAAACGAATGAAACGAATGAAACGAATGAAACGAATGAAACGAATGAAACGAATGATACGAATGAAACGAATGAAACGAATGAAACGAATGAAATGAATGACCGGTCCTGCGCCACCCGCATCCAGAGACTCCAACCATAGCCCTCTCCATTGCCCTTTGGGTGACTTTGAGCTTTCTTATGAGGCCCATTGTAAGCGACCACGTTTCAGTACCATATGTCATCACTGGCAACACACACTGGTCAAAGACTTTCGTCTTGAGACACTGCGGAATATTGGACAAAAAGATGTGCCGTAGCTTCCCGAACGCTGCCCAACCGAGTCGGATTCGTCGATTGACCTCTTTCTCGAAGTTGGATCTACTTAACTGGACAGTATGTCCTAAGTATATATAATCGTCCACAACTTCCAGTGTAAAGACTCCGATTGTAACGGGAGTTGGTGCTACATGGGTATTTGTCATGATCTTCGTCTTATCCATGTTCATCTTTAGACCAACTCGCTCGGAGGCTTTACTGAGGTCATCGAGCATCGTACTCAAATCCTCCATGGTCTCAGCCAAGACTACTATGTCGTCAGCAAACCGAAGGTGAGTGATGTACTCGCCGTTTATGTTGATGCCTAGCCTTCTCCAGTCCAGAGTCTTGAAAACATCCTCCAGTGCAGCGGTAAACAATTTAGGAGAAATAACATCTCCTTGCCTGACTCCCCGCTGCAACGGAATAGGCTTCGAGTTCTGGTCCTGGAGTCGGACTGACATAGTGGCGTTCTCGTACAAACACTTCAGCACTTCGATATAGCGATAGTCCACTTGGCACCTCTGGAGAGATTCTAGTACAGCCCAGGTTTCGATCGAGTCGAAGGATTTCTCGTGGTCCACGAACGCTAAGCAGAGGGGCAGGTTATACTCCTCGGTCTTCCGTATAACCTGTAATAAAATGAATAAAACGAATAAAACGAATAAAACGAATAAAACGAATAAAACGAATAAAACGAATGAAACTAATAAAACGAATAAAACGAATAAAACGAATGAAACGAATGAAACGAATGAAACGAATGAAACGAATGAAACGAATGAAACGAATGAAACGAATGAAACGAATGAAACGAATGAAACGAATGAAACGAATGAAACGAATGAAACGAATGAAACGAATGAAACGAATGAAACGAATGAAACGAATGAAACGAATGAAACGAATGAAACGAATGAAACGAATGAAACGAATGAAACGAATGAAACGAATGAAACGAATGAAACGAATGAAACGAATGAAACGAATGAAACGAATGAAACGAATGAAACGAATGAAACGAATGTAACGAATGAAACGAATGAAACGAATGAAACGAATGAAACGAGTGAAACGAGTGAAACGAATGAAACGAATGAAACGAATGAAACGAATGAAACGAGTGAAACGAGTGAAACGATTGAAACTAATGTAACGAATGTAACGAATGAAACGAATGAAACGAATGAAACGAATGAAACGAATGAAACGAATGAAACGAATGAAACGAATGAAACGAATGAAACGAATGAAACGAATGAAACGAATGAAACGAATGAAACGAATGAAACGAATGAAACGAATGAAACGAATGAAACGAATGAAACGAGTGGAACGAGTGAAACGAGTGAAACGAATGAAACGAATGAAACGAATGAAACGAATGAAACGAATGAAACGAATGAATCGAATGAAACGAATGAAACGAATGAAACGAATGAAACGAATGAAACGAATGAAACGAATGAAACGAATGAAACGAGTGAAACGAATGAAACGAATGAAACGAATGAAACGAATGAAACGAATGAAACGAATGAAACGAATGAAACGAATGAAACGAATGAAACGAATGAAACGAATGAAACGAATGAAACGAATGAAACGAATGAAACGAATGAAACGAATGAAACGAATGAAACGAATGAAACGAATGAAACGAATGAAACGAATGAAACGAATGAAACGAATGAAACGAATGAAACGAATGAAACGAATGAAACGAATGAAACGAATGAAACGAATGAAACGAATGAAACGAATGAAACGAATGAAACGAATGAAACGAATGAAACGAATGAAACGAATGAAACGAATGAAACGAATGAAACGCATGAAACGAATGACCGGTCCTGCGCCACCCGCATCCAGAGACTCCAACCATAGCCCTCTCCATTGCCCTTTGGGTGACTTTGAGCTTTCTTATGAGGCCCATTGTAAGCGACCACGTTTCAGTACCATATGTCATCACTGGCAACACACACTGGTCAAAGACTTTCGTCTTGAGACACTGCGGAATATTGGACAAAAAGATGTGCCGTAGCTTCCCGAACGCTGCCCAACCGAGTCGGATTCGTCGATTGACCTCTTTCTCGAAGTTGGATCTACTTAACTGGACAGTATGTCCTAAGTATATATAATCGTCCACAACTTCGAGTGTAAAGACTCCGATTGTAACGGGAGTTGGTGCTACATGGGTATTTGTCATGATCTTCGTCTTATCCATGTTCATCTTTAGACCAACTCGCTCGGAGGCTTTACTGAGGTCATCGAGCATCGTACTCAAATCCTCCATGGTCTCAGCCAAGACTACTATGTCGTCAGCAAACCGAAGGTGAGTGATGTACTCGCCGTTTATGTTGATGCCTAGCCTTCTCCAGTCCAGAGTCTTGAAAACATCCTCCAGTGCAGCGGTAAACAATTTAGGAGAAATAACATCTCCTTGCCTGACTCCCCGCTGCAACGGAATAGGCTTCGAGTTCTGGTCCTGGAGTCGGACTGACATAGTGGCGTTCTCGTACAAACACTTCAGCACTTCGATAGAGCGATAGTCCACTTGGCACCTCTGGAGAGATTCTAGTACAGCCCAGGTTTCGATCGAGTCGAAGGATTTCTCGTGGTCCACGAACGCTAAGCAGAGGGGCGGGTTATACTCCTCGGTCTTCCGTATAACCTGTAATAAAATGAATAAAACGAATAAAACGAATAAAACGAATAAAACGAATGAAACGAATGAAACGAATGAAACGAATGAAACGAATGAAACGAATGAAACGAATGAAACGAATGAAACGAATGAAACGAATGAAACGAATGAAACGAATCAAACGAATGAAACGAATGAAACGAATGAAACGAATGAAACGAATCAAACGAATGAAACGAATGAAACGAATGAAACGAATGAAACGAATGAAACAAATGAAACGAATGAAACGAGTGAAATGAGTGAAACGAGTGAAACGAGTGACACGAATGAAACGAATGAAACGAGTGAAACGAATGAAACGAATGAAACGAATGAAACGAATGAAACGAATGAAACGAATGAAACGAATGAAACGAGTGAAACGAATGAAACGAATGAAACGAATGAAACGAATGAAACGAATGAAACGAATGAAACGAATGAAACGAATGAAACGAATGAAACGAATGAAACGAATGAAACGAATGAAACGAATGAAACGAATGAAACGAATGAAACGAATGAAACGAATGAAACGAATGAAACGAATGAAACGAATGAAACGAATAAAACGAATGAAACGAATGAAACGCATGAAACGAATGACCGGTCCTGCGCCACCCGCATCAAGAGACTCCAACCATAGCCCTCTCCATTGCCCTTTGGGTGACTTTGAGCTTTCTTATGAGGCCCATTGTAAGCGACCACGTTTCAGTACCATATGTCATCACTGGCAACACACACTGGTCAAAGACTTTCGTCTTGAGACACTGCGGAATATTGGACAAAAAGATGTGCCGTAGCTTCCCGAACGCTGCCCAACCGAGTCGGATTCGTCGATTGACCTCTTTCTCGAAGTTGGATCTACTTAACTGGACAGTATGTCCTAAGTATATATAATCGTCCACAACTTCCAGTGTAAAGACTCCGATTGTAACGGGAGTTGGTGCTACATGGGTATTTGTCATGATCTTCGTCTTATCCATGTTCATCTTTAGACCAACTCGCTCGGAGGCTTTACTGAGGTCATCGAGCATCGTACTCAAATCCTCCATGGTCTCAGCCAAGACTACTATGTCGTCAGCAAACCGAAGGTGAGTGATGTACTCGCCGTTTATGTTGATGCCTAGCCTTCTCCAGTCCAGAGTCTTGAAAACATCCTCCAGTGCAGCGGTAAACAATTTAGGAGAAATAACATCTCCTTGCCTGACTCCCCGCTGCAACGGAATAGGCTTCGAGTTCTGGTCCTGGAGTCGGACTGACATAGTGGCGTTCTCGTACAAACACTTCAGCACTTCGATAGAGCGATAGTCCACTTGGCACCTCTGGAGAGATTCTAGTACAGCCCAGGTTTCGATCGAGTCGAAGGATTTCTCGTGGTCCACGAACGCTAAGCAGAGGGGCGGGTTATACTCCTCGGTCTTCCGTATAACCTGTAATAAAATGAATAAAACGAATAAAACGAATAAAACGAATAAAACGAATGAAACGAATGAAACGAATGAAACGAATGAAACGAATGAAACGAATGAAACGAATGAAACGAATGAAACGAATCAAACGAATGAAACGAATGAAACGAATGAAACGAATGAAACGAATCAAACGAATGAAACGAATGAAACGAATGAAACGAATGAAACGAATGAAACGAATGAAACGAATGAAACGAGTGAAATGAATGAAACGAATGAAACGAATGAAACGAATGAAACGAATGAAACGAATGAAACGAATGAAACGAGTGAAACGAATGAACGAATGAACGAATGAAACGAATGAAACGAATGAAACGAATGAAACGAATGAAACGAATGAAACGAATGAAACGAATGAAACGAATGAAACGAATGAAACGAATGAAACGAATGAAACGAATGAAACGAATGAAACGAATGAAACGAATGAAACGAATGAAACGAATGAAAACGCATGAAACGAATGACCGGTCCTGCGCCACCCGCATCCAGAGACTCCAACCATAGCCCTCTCCATTGCCCTTTGGGTGACTTTGAGCTTTCTTATGAGGCCCATTGTAAGCGACCACGTTTCAGTACCATATGTCATCACTGGCAACACACACTGGTCAAAGACTTTCGTCTTGAGACACTGCGGAATATTGGACAAAAAGATGTGCCGTAGCTTCCCGAACGCTGCCCAACCGAGTCGGATTCGTCGATTGACCTCTTTCTCGAAGTTGGATCTACTTAACTGGACAGTATGTCCTAAGTATATATAATCGTCCACAACTTCGAGTGTAAAGACTCCGATTGTAACGGGAGTTGGTGCTACATGGGTATTTGTCATGATCTTCGTCTTATCCATGTTCATCTTTAGACCAACTCGCTCGGAGGCTTTACTGAGGTCATCGAGCATCGTACTCAAATCCTCCATGGTCTCAGCCAAGACTACTATGTCGTCAGCAAACCGAAGGTGAGTGATGTACTCGCCGTTTTATGTTGATGCCTAGCCTTCTCCAGTCCAGAGTCTTGAAAACATCCTCCAGTGCAGCGGTAAACAATTGAGGAGAAATAACATCTCCTTGCCTGACTCCCCGCTGCAACGGAATAGGCTTCGAGTTCTGGTCCTGGAGTCGGACTGACATAGTGGCGTTCTCGTACAAACACTTCAGCACTTCGATAGAGCGATAGTCCACTTGGCACCTCTGGAGAGATTCTAGTACAGCCCAGGTTTCGATCGAGTCGAAGGATTTCTCGTGGTCCACGAACGCTAAGCAGAGGGGCGGGTTATACTCCTCGGTCTTCCGTATAACCTGTAATAAAATGAATAAAACGAATAAAACGAATAAACCGAATGAAACGAATGAAACGAATGAAACGAATGAAACGAATGAAACGAATGAAACGAATGAAACGAATGAAACGAATTAACGAATTAAACGAATGAAACGAATGAAACGAATGAAACGAATGAAACGAATGAAACGAATGAAACGAATGAAAACGAATGAAACGAATGAAACGAATGAAACGAATGAAACGAATGAAACGAATGAAACGAATGAAACGAATGAAACGAATGAAACGAATGAAACGAATGAAACGAATGAAACGAATGAAACGAATGAAACGAATGAAACGAATGAAACGAGTGAAACGAATGAAACGAATGAAACGAATGGAACGAGTGAAACGAATGAAACGAATGAAACGAGTGAAACGAGTGAAACGAATGAAACGAATGAAACGAATGAAACGAATGAAACGAATGAAACGAATGAAACGAATGAAACGAATGAAACGAATGAAACGAATGAAACGAATGAAACGAATGAAACGAATGAAACGAATGAAACGAATGAAACGAATGAAACGAATGAAACGAATGAAACGAATGAAACGAATGAAACGAATGAAACGAATGAAACGAATGAAACGAATGAAACGAATGAAACGAATGAAACGAATGAAACGAATGAAACGAATGAAACGAATGAAACGAATGAAACGAATGAAACGAATGAAACGAATGAAACGTATGAAACGAATGAAACGAATGAAACGAATGAAACGAATGAAACGAATGAAACGCATGAAACGAATGACCGGTCCTGCGCCACCCGCATCCAGAGACTCCAACCATAGCCCTCTCCATTGCCCTTTGGGTGACTTTGAGCTTTCTTATGAGGCCCATTGTAAGCGACCACGTTTCAGTACCATATGTCATCACTGGCAACACACACTGGTCAAAGACTTTCGTCTTGAGACACTGCGGAATATTGGACAAAAAGATGTGCCGTAGCTTCCCGAACGCTGCCCAACCGAGTCGGATTCGTCGATTGACCTCTTTCTCGAAGTTGGATCTACTTAACTGGACAGTATGTCCTAAGTATATATAATCGTCCACAACTTCGAGTGTAAAGACTCCGATTGTAACGGGAGTTGGTGCTACATGGGTATTTGTCATGATCTTCGTCTTATCCATGTTCATCTTTAGACCAACTCGCTCGGAGGCTTTACTGAGGTCATCGAGCATCGTACTCAAATCCTCCATGGTCTCAGCCAAGACTACTATGTCGTCAGCAAACCGAAGGTGAGTGATGTACTCGCCGTTTATGTTGATGCCTAGCCTTCTCCAGTCCAGAGTCTTGAAAACATCCTCCAGTGCAGCGGTAAACAATTTAGGAGAAATAACATCTCCTTGCCTGACTCCCCGCTGCAACGGAATAGGCTTCGAGTTCTGGTCCTGGAGTCGGACTGACATAGTGGCGTTCTCGTACAAACACTTCAGCACTTCGATAGAGCGATAGTCCACTTGGCACCTCTGGAGAGATTCTAGTACAGCCCAGGTTTCGATCGAGTCGAAGGATTTCTCGTGGTCCACGAACGCTAAGCAGAGGGGCGGGTTATACTCCTCGGTCTTCCGTATAACCTGTAATAAAATGAATAAAACGAATAAAACGAATAAAACGAATAAAACGAATGAAACGAATGAAACGAATGAAACGAATGAAACGAATGAAACGAATGAAACGACTGAAACGAATGAAACGAATGAAACGAATGAAACGAATGAAACGAATGAAACGAATGAAACGAATGAAACGAATCAAACGAATGAAACGAATGAAACGAATGAAACGAATGAAACGAATGAAACGAATGAAACGAATGAAACGAGTGAAATGAGTGAAACGAGTGAAACGAGTGACACGAATGAAACGAATGAAACGAGTGAAACGAATGAAACGAATGAAACGAATGAAACGAATGAAACGAATGAAACGAATGAAACGAGTGAAACGAATGAAACGAATGAAACGAATGAAACGAATGAAACGAATGAAACAAATGAAACGAATGAAACGAATGAAACGAATAAAACGAATGAAACGAATGAAACGAATGAAACTGGCAACACACACTGGTCAAAGACTTTCGTCTTGAGACACTGCGGAATATTGGACAAAAAGGTGTGCCGTAGCTTCCCGAACGCTGCCCAACCGAGTCGGATTCGTCGATTGACCTCTTTCTCGAAGTTGGATCTACTTAACTGGACAGTATGTCCTAAGTATATATAATCGTCCACAACTTCGAGTGTAAAGACTCCGATTGTAACGGGAGTTGGTGCTACATGGGTATTTGTCATGATCTTCGTCTTATCCATGTTCATCTTTAGACCAACTCGCTCGGAGGCTTTACTGAGGTCATCGAGCATCGTACTCAAATCCTCCATGGTCTCAGCCAAGACTACTATGTCGTCAGCAAACCGAAGGTGAGTGATGTTCTCGCCGTTTATGTTGATGCCTAGCCTTCTCCAGTCCAGAGTCTTGAAAACATCCTCCAGTGCAGCGGTAAACAATTTAGGAGAAATAACATCTCCTTGCCTGACTCCCCGCTGCAACGGAATAGGCTTCGAGTTCTGGTCCTGGAGTCGGACTGACATAGTGGCGTTCTCGTACAAACACTTCAGCACTTCGATAGAGCGATAGTCCACTTGGCACCTCTGGAGAGATTCTAGTACAGCCCAGGTTTCGATCGAGTCGAAGGATTTCTCGTGGTCCACGAACGCTAAGCAGAGGGGCGGGTTATACTCCTCGGTCTTCCGTATAACCTGTAATAAAATGAATAAAACGAATAAAACGAATAAAACGAATAAAACGAATGAAACGAATGAAACGAATGAAACGAATGAAACGAATGAAACGAATGAAACGAATGAAACGAATGAAACGAATCAAACGAATGAAACGAATGAAACGAATGAAACGAATGAAACGAATGAAACGAATGAAACGAATGAAACGAATGAAACGAATGAAACGAATGAAACGAATGAAACGAATGAAACGAATGAAATGAATGAAACGAATGAAACGAATGAAACGAATGAAACGAATGAAACGAATGAAACGAATGAAACGAATGAAACGAATGAAACGAATGAAACGAATGAAACGAATGAAACGAATGAAACGAATGAAACGAATGAAACGAATGAAACGAATGAAACGAATGAAACGAATGAAACGAATGAAACGAATGAAACGAATGTAACGAATGAAACGAATGAAACGAATGTAACGAATGAAACGAGTGAAACGAGTGAAACGAATGAAACGAATGAAACGAATGAAACGAATGAAACGAGTGAAACGAGTGAAACGATTGAAACTAATGTAACGAATGTAACGAATGAAACGAATGAAACGAATGAAACGAATGAAACGAATGAAACGAATGAAACGAATGAAACGAATGAAACGAATGAAACGAATGAAACGAATGAAACGAATGAAACGAATGAAACGAATGAAACGAATGAAACGAATGAAACGAATGAAACGAATGAAACGAATGAAACGAATGAAACGAGTGGAACGAGTGAAACGAGTGAAACGAATGAAACGAATGAAACGAATGAAACGAATGAAACGAATGAAACGAATGAATCGAATGAAACGAATGAAACGAATGAAACGAATGAAACGAATGAAACGAATGAAACGAATGAAACGAATGAAACGAGTGAAACGAATGAAACGAATGAAACGAATGAAACGAATGAAACGAATGAAACGAATGAAACGAATGAAACGAATGAAACGAATGAAACGAATGAAACGAATGAAACGAATGAAACGAATGAAACGAATGAAACGAATGAAACGAATGAAACGAATGAAACGAATGAAACGAATGAAACGAATGAAACGAATGAAACGAATGAAACGAATGAAACGAATGAAACGAATGAAACGAATGAAACGAATGAAACGAATGAAACGAATGAAACGAATGAAACGAATGAAACGAATGAAACGAATGAAACGAATGAAACGAATGAAACGAATGAAACGAATGAAACTAATGAAACGCATGAAACGAATGACCGGTCCTGCGCCACCCGCATCCAGAGACTCCAACCATAGCCCTCTCCATTGCCCTTTGGGTGACTTTGAGCTTTCTTATGAGGCCCATTGTAAGCGACCACGTTTCAGTACCATATGTCATCACTGGCAACACACACTGGTCAAAGACTTTCGTCTTGAGACACTGCGGAATATTGGACAAAAAGATGTGCCGTAGCTTCCCGAACGCTGCCCAACCGAGTCGGATTCGTCGATTGACCTCTTTCTCGAAGTTGGATCTACTTAACTGGACAGTATGTCCTAAGTATATATAATCGTCCACAACTTCGAGTGTAAAGACTCCGATTGTAACGGGAGTTGGTGCTACATGGGTATTTGTCATGATCTTCGTCTTATCCATGTTCATCTTTAGACCAACTCGCTCGGAGGCTTTACTGAGGTCATCGAGCATCGTACTCAAATCCTCCATGGTCTCAGCCAAGACTACTATGTCGTCAGCAAACCGAAGGTGAGTGATGTACTCGCCGTTTATGTTGATGCCTAGCCTTCTCCAGTCCAGAGTCTTGAAAACATCCTCCAGTGCAGCGGTAAACAATTTAGGAGAAATAACATCTCCTTGCCTGACTCCCCGCTGCAACGGAATAGGCTTCGAGTTCTTGTCCTGGAGTCGGACTGACATAGTGGCGTTCTCGTACAAACACTTCAGCACTTCGATAGAGCGATAGTCCACTTGGCACCTCTGGAGAGATTCTAGTACAGCCCAGGTTTCGATCGAGTCGAAGGATTTCTCGTGGTCCACGAACGCTAAGCAGAGGGGCGGGTTATACTCCTCGGTCTTCCGTATAACCTGTAATAAAATGAATAAAACGAATAAAACGAATAAAACGAATAAAACGAATGAAACGAATGAAACGAATGAAACGAATGAAACGAATGAAACGAATGAAACGAATGAAACGAATGAAACGAATGAAACGAATGAAACGAATGAAACGAATCAAACGAATGAAACGAATGAAACGAATGAAACGAATGAAACGAATCAAACGAATGAAACGAATGAAACGAATGAAACGAATGAAACGAATAAAACAAATGAAACGAATGAAACGAGTGAAATGAGTGAAACGAGTGAAACGAGTGACACGAATGAAACGAATGAAACGAGTGAAACGAATGAAACGAATGAAACGAATGAAACGAATGAAACGAATGAAACGAATGAAACGAATGAAACGAGTGAAACGAATGAAACGAATGAAACGAATGAAACGAATGAAACGAATGAAACGAATGAAACGAATGAAACGAATGAAACGAATGAAACGAATGAAACGAATGAAACGAATGAAACGAATGAAACGAATGAAACGAATGAAACGAATGAAACGAATGAAACGAATGAAACGAATGAAACGAATAAAACGAATGAAACGAATGAAACGAATGAAACGCATGAAACGAATGACCGGTCCTGCGCCACCCGCATCAAGAGACTCCAACCATAGCCCTCTCCATTGCCCTTTGGGTGACTTTGAGCTTTCTTATGAGGCCCATTGTAAGCGACCACGTTTCAGTACCATATGTCATCACTGGCAACACACACTGGTCAAAGACTTTCGTCTTGAGACACTGCGGAATATTGGACAAAAAGATGTGCCGTAGCTTCCCGAACGCTGCCCAACCGAGTCGGATTCGTCGATTGACCTCTTTCTCGAAGTTGGATCTACTTAACTGGACAGTATGTCCTAAGTATATATAATCGTCCACAACTTCGAGTGTAAAGACTCCGATTGTAACGGGAGTTGGTGCTACATGGGTATTTGTCATGATCTTCGTCTTATCCATGTTCATCTTTAGACCAACTCGCTCGGAGGCTTTACTGAGGTCATCGAGCATCGTACTCAAATCCTCCATGGTCTCAGCCAAGACTACTATGTCGTCAGCAAACCGAAGGTGAGTGATGTACTCGCCGTTTATGTTGATGCCTAGCCTTCTCCAGTCCAGAGTCTTGAAAACATCCTCCAGTGCAGCGGTAAACAATTTAGGAGAAATAACATCTCCTTGCCTGACTCCCCGCTGCAACGGAATAGGCTTCGAGTTCTGGTCCTGGAGTCGGACTGACATAGTGGCGTTCTCGTACAAACACTTCAGCACTTCGATATAGCGATAGTCCACTTGGCACCTCTGGAGAGATTCTAGTACAGCCCAGGTTTCGATCGAGTCGAAGGATTTCTCGTGGTCCACGAACGCTAAGCAGAGGGGCAGGTTATACTCCTCGGTCTTCCGTATAACCTGTAATAAAATGAATAAAACGAATAAAACAAATAAAACGAATGAAACGAATGAAACGAATGAAACGAATGAAACGAATGAAACGAATGAAGCGAATGAAACGAATGAAACGAATGAAACGAATGAAACGAATGAAACGAATGAAACGAATGAAACGAATGAAACGAATGAAACGAATGAAACGAATGAAACGAATGAAACGAATGAAACGAATGAAACGAATGATACGAATGAAACGAATGAAACGAATGAAACGAATGAAACGAATGAAATGAATGACCGGTCCTGCGCCACCCGCATCCAGAGACTCCAACCATAGCCCTCTCCATTGCCCTTTGGGTGACTTTGAGCTTTCTTATGAGGCCCATTGTAAGCGACCACGTTTCAGTACCATATGTCATCACTGGCAACACACACTGGTCAAAGACTTTCGTCTTGAGACACTGCGGAATATTGGACAAAAAGATGTGCCGTAGCTTCCCGAACGCTGCCCAACCGAGTCGGATTCGTCGATTGACCTCTTTCTCGAAGTTGGATCTACTTAACTGGACAGTATGTCCTAAGTATATATAATCGTCCACAACTTCCAGTGTAAAGACTCCGATTGTAACGGGAGTTGGTGCTACATGGGTATTTGTCATGATCTTCGTCTTATCCATGTTCATCTTTAGACCAACTCGCTCGGAGGCTTTACTGAGGTCATCGAGCATCGTACTCAAATCCTCCATGGTCTCAGCCAAGACTACTATGTCGTCAGCAAACCGAAGGTGAGTGATGTACTCGCCGTTTATGTTGATGCCTAGCCTTCTCCAGTCCAGAGTCTTGAAAACATCCTCCAGTGCAGCGGTAAACAATTTAGGAGAAATAACATCTCCTTGCCTGACTCCCCGCTGCAACGGAATAGGCTTCGAGTTCTGGTCCTGGAGTCGGACTGACATAGTGGCGTTCTCGTACAAACACTTCAGCACTTCGATATAGCGATAGTCCACTTGGCACCTCTGGAGAGATTCTAGTACAGCCCAGGTTTCGATCGAGTCGAAGGATTTCTCGTGGTCCACGAACGCTAAGCAGAGGGGCAGGTTATACTCCTCGGTCTTCCGTATAACCTGTAATAAAATGAATAAAACGAATAAAACGAATAAAACGAATGAAACGAATGAAACGAATGAAACGAATGAAACGAATGAAACGAATGAAACGAATGAAACGAATGAAACGAATGAAACGAATGAAACGAATGAAACGAATGAAACGAATGAAACGAATGAAACGAATGAAACGAATGAAACGAATGAAACGAATGAAACGAATGAAACGAATGAAACGAATGAAACGAATGAAACGAATGAAACGAATGAAACGAATGAAACGAATGAATCGAATGAAACGAATGAAACGAATGAAACGAATGAAACGAATGAAACGAATGAAACGAATGAAACGAGTGAAACGAATGAAACGAATGAAACGAATGAAACGAATGAAACGAATGAAACGAATGAAACGAATGAAACGAATGAAACGAATGAAACGAATGAAACGAATGAAACGAATGAAACGAATGAAACAAATGAAACGAATGAAACGAATGAAACGAATGAAACGAATGAAACGAATGAAACGAATGAAACGAATGAAACGAATGAAACGAATGAAACGAATGAAACGAATGAAATGAATGAAACGAATGAAACGAATGAAACGAATGAAACGAATGAAACGAATGAAACGAATGAAACGAATGAAACGAATGAAACGAATGAAACGAATGAAACGAATGAAACGAATGAAACGAATGAAACGAATGAAACGAATGAAACGAATGAAACGCATGAAACGAATGACCGGTCCTGCGCCACCCGCATCCAGAGACTCCAACCATAGCCCTCTCCATTGCCCTTTGGGTGACTTTGAGCTTTCTTATGAGGCCCATTGTAAGCGACCACGTTTCAGTACCATATGTCATCACTGGCAACACACACTGGTCAAAGACTTTCGTCTTGAGACACTGCGGAATATTGGACAAAAAGATGTGCCGTAGCTTCCCGAACGCTGCCCAACCGAGTCGGATTCGTCGATTGACCTCTTTCTCGAAGTTGGATCTACTTAACTGGACAGTATGTCCTAAGTATATATAATCGTCCACAACTTCCAGTGTAAAGACTCCGATTGTAACGGGAGTTGGTGCTACATGGGTATTTGTCATGATCTTCGTCTTATCCATGTTCATCTTTAGACCAACTCGCTCGGAGGCTTTACTGAGGTCATCGAGCATCGTACTCAAATCCTCCATGGTCTCAGCCAAGACTACTATGTCGTCAGCAAACCGTAGGTGAGTGATGTACTCGCCGTTTATGTTGATGCCTAGCCTTCTCCAGTCCAGAGTCTTGAAAACATCCTCCAGTGCAGCGGTAAACAATTTAGGAGAAATAACATCTCCTTGCCTGACTCCCCGCTGCAACGGAATAGGCTTCGAGTTCTGGTCCTGGAGTCGGACTGACATAGTGGCGTTCTCGTACAAACACTTCAGCACTTCGATAGAGCGATAGTCCACTTGGCACCTCTGGAGAGATTCTAGTACAGCCCAGGTTTCGATCGAGTCGAAGGATTTCTCGTGGTCCACGAACGCTAAGCAGAGGGGCGGGTTATACTCCTCGGTCTTCCGTATAACCTGTAATAAAATGAATAAAACGAATAAAACGAATAAAACGAATAAAACGAATGAAACGAATGAAACGAATGAAACGAATGAAACGAATGAAACGAATGAAACGAATGAAACGAATGAAACGAATGAAACGAATGAAACGAATGAAACGAATGAAACGAATGAAACGAATGAAACGAATGAAACGAATGAAACGAATGAAACGAATCAAACGAATGAAACGAATGAAACGAATGAAACGAATGAAACGAATGAAACAAATGAAACGAATGAAACGAGTGAAATGAGTGAAACGAGTGAAACGAGTGAAACGAGTGACACGAATGAAACGAATGAAACGAGTGAAACGAATGAAACGAATGAAACGAATGAAACGAATGAAACGAATGAAACGAATGAAACGAATGAAACGAGTGAAACGAATGAAACGAATGAAACGAATGAAACGAATGAAACGAATGAAACGAATGAAACGAATGAAACGAATGAAACGAATGAAACGAATGAAACGAATGAAACGAATGAAACGAATGAAACGAATGAAACGAATGAAACGAATGAAACGAATGAAACGAATAAAACGAATGAAACGAATGAAACGAATGAAACGCATGAAACGAATGACCGGTCCTGCGCCACCCGCATCAAGAGACTCCAACCATAGCCCTCTCCATTGCCCTTTGGGTGACTTTGAGCTTTCTTATGAGGCCCATTGTAAGCGACCACGTTTCAGTACCATATGTCATCACTGGCAACACACACTGGTCAAAGACTTTCGTCTTGAGACACTGCGGAATATTGGACAAAAAGATGTGCCGTAGCTTCCCGAACGCTGCCCAACCGAGTCGGATTCGTCGATTGACCTCTTTCTCGAAGTTGGATCTACTTAACTGGACAGTATGTCCTAAGTATATATAATCGTCCACAACTTCCAGTGTAAAGACTCCGATTGTAACGGGAGTTGGTGCTACATGGGTATTTGTCATGATCTTCGTCTTATCCATGTTCATCTTTAGACCAACTCGCTCGGAGGCTTTACTGAGGTCATCGAGCATCGTACTCAAATCCTCCATGGTCTCAGCCAAGACTACTATGTCGTCAGCAAACCGAAGGTGAGTGATGTACTCGCCGTTTATGTTGATGCCTAGCCTTCTCCAGTCCAGAGTCTTGAAAACATCCTCCAGTGCAGCGGTAAACAATTTAGGAGAAATAACATCTCCTTGCCTGACTCCCCGCTGCAACGGAATAGGCTTCGAGTTCTGGTCCGGGAGTCGGACTGACATAGTGGCGTTCTCGTACAAACACTTCAGCACTTCGATAGAGCGATAGTCCACTTGGCACCTCTGGAGAGATTCTAGTACAGCCCAGGTTTCGATCGAGTCGAAGGATTTCTCGTGGTCCACGAACGCTAAGCAGAGGGGCGGGTTATACTCCTCGGTCTTCCGTATAACCTGTAATAAAATGAATAAAACGAATAAAAACGAATAAAACGAATAAAACGAATGAAACGAATGAAACGAATGAAACGAATGAAACGAATGAAACGAATGAAACGAATGAAACGAATGAAACGAATCAAACGAATGAAACGAATGAAACGAATGAAACGAATGAAACGAATGAAACGAATCAAACGAATGAAACGAATGAAACGAATGAAACGAATGAAACGAATGAAACGAGTGAAATGAGTGAAACGAGTGAAACGAGTGACACGAATGAAACGAATGAAACGAGTGAAACGAATGAAACGAATGAAACGAATGAAACGAATGAAACGAATGAAACGAATGAAACGAATGAAACGAGTGAAACGAATGAAACGAATGAAACGAATGAAACGAATGAAACGAATGAAACGAATGAAACGAATGAAACGAATGAAACGAATGAAACGAATGAAACGAATGAAACGAATGAAACGAATGAAACGAATGAAACGAATGAAACGAATGAAACGAATGAAACGCATGAAACGAATGACCGGTCCTGCGCCACCCGCATCCAGAGACTCCAACCATAGCCCTCTCCATTGCCCTTTGGGTGACTTTGAGCTTTCTTATGAGGCCCATTGTAAGCGACCACGTTTCAGTACCATATGTCATCACTGGCAACACACACTGGTCAAAGACTTTCGTCTTGAGACACTGCGGAATATTGGACAAAAAGATGTGCCGTAGCTTCCCGAACGCTGCCCAACCGAGTCGGATTCGTCGATTGACCTCTTTCTCGAAGTTGGATCTACTTAACTGGACAGTATGTCCTAAGTATATATAATCGTCCACAACTTCGAGTGTAAAGACTCCGATTGTAACGGGAGTTGGTGCTACATGGGTATTTGTCATGATCTTCGTCTTATCCATGTTCATCTTTAGACCAACTCGCTCGGAGGCTTTACTGAGGTCATCGAGCATCGTACTCAAATCCTCCATGGTCTCAGCCAAGACTACTATGTCGTCAGCAAACCGAAGGTGAGTGATGTACTCGCCGTTTATGTTGATGCCTAGCCTTCTCCAGTCCAGAGTCTTGAAAACATCCTCCAGTGCAGCGGTAAACAATTTAGGAGAAATAACATCTCCTTGCCTGACTCCCCGCTGCAACGGAATAGGCTTCGAGTTCTGGTCCTGGAGTCGGACTGACATAGTGGCGTTCTCGTACAAACACTTCAGCACTTCGATAGAGCGATAGTCCACTTGGCACCTCTGGAGAGATTCTAGTACAGCCCAGGTTTCGATCGAGTCAAAGGATTTCTCGTGGTCCACGAACGCTAAGCAGAGGGGCGGGTTATACTCCTCGGTCTTCCGTATAACCTGTAATAAAATGAATAAAACGAATAAAACGAATAAACCGAATGAAACGAATGAAACGAATGAAACAAATGAAACGAATGAAACGAATGAAACGAATGAAACGAATTAAACGAATGAAACGAATGAAACGAATGAAACGAATGAAACGAATGAAACGAATGAAACGAATGAAACGAATGAAACGAATGAAACGAATGAAACGAATGAAACGAATGAAACGAATGAAACGAATGAAACGAATGAAACGAATGAAACGAATGAAACGAATGAAACGAATGAAACGAATGAAACGAAGACCAGAACTCGAAGCCTATTCCGTTGCAGCGGGGAGTCAGGCAAGGAGATGTTATTTCTCCTAAATTGTTTACCGCTGCACTGGAGGATGTTTTCAAGACTCTGGACTGGAGAAGGCTAGGCATCAACATAAACGGCGAGTACATCACTCACCTTCGGTTTGCTGACGACATAGTAGTCTTGGCTGAGACCATGGAGGATTTGAGTACGATGCTCGATGACCTCAGTAAAGCCTCCGAGCGAGTTGGTCTAAATGAAACGAATGAAACGAATGAAACGAATTAAACGAATGAAACGAATGAAACGAATGAAACGAATGAAACGAATGAAACGAATGAAACGAATGAAACGAATGAAACGAATGAAACGAATGAAACGAATGAAACGAATGAAACGAATGAAACGAATGAAACGAATGAAACGAATGAAACGAATGAAACGAATGAAACGAATGAAACGAATGAAACGAATGAAACGAATGAAACGAATGAAACGAGTGAAACGAGTGAAACGAATGAAACGAATAAAACGAGTGAAACGAGTGAAACGAATGAAACGAATGAAACGAGTGAAACGAGTGAAACGAATGAAACGAATGAAACGAATGAAACGAATGAAACGAATGAAACGAATGAAACGAATGAAACGAATGAAACGAATGAAACGAATGAAACGAATGAAACGCATGAAACGAATGACCGGTCCTGCGCCACCCGCATCCAGAGACTCCAACCATAGCCCTCTCCATTGCCCTTTGGGTGACTTTGAGCTTTCTTATGAGGCCCATTGTAAGCGACCACGTTTCAGTACCATATGTCATCACTGGCAACACACACTGGTCAAAGACTTTCGTCTTGAGACACTGCGGAATATTGGACAAAAAGATGTGCCGTAGCTTCCCGAACGCTGCCCAACCGAGTCGGATTCGTCGATTGACCTCTTTCTCGAAGTTGGATCTACTTAACTGGACAGTATGTCCTAAGTATATATAATCGTCCACAACTTCGAGTGTAAAGACTCCGATTGTAACGGGAGTTGGTGCTACATGGGTATTTGTCATGATCTTCGTCTTATCCATGTTCATCTTTAGACCAACTCGCTCGGAGGCTTTACTGAGGTCATCGAGCATCGTACTCAAATCCTCCATGGTCTCAGCCAAGACTACTATGTCGTCAGCAAACCGAAGGTGAGTGATGTACTCGCCGTTTATGTTGATGCCTAGCCTTCTCCAGTCCAGAGTCTTGAAAACATCCTCCAGTGCAGCGGTAAACAATTTAGGAGAAATAACATCTCCTTGCCTGACTCCCCGCTGCAACGGAATAGGCTTCGAGTTCTGGTCCTGGAGTCGGACTGACATAGTGGCGTTCTCGTACAAACACTTCAGCACTTCGATAGAGCGATAGTCCACTTGGCACCTCTGGAGAGATTCTAGTACAGCCCAGGTTTCGATCGAGTCGAAGGATTTCTCGTGGTCCACGAACGCTAAGCAGAGGGGCGGGTTATACTCCTCGGTCTTCCGTATAACCTGTAATAAAATGAATAAAACGAATAAAACGAATAAAACGAATAAAACGAATGAAACGAATGAAACGAATGAAACGAATGAAACGAATGAAACGAATGAAACGAATGAAACGAATGAAACGACTGAAACGAATGAAACGAATGAAACGAATGAAACGAATGAAACGAATGAAACGAATGAAACGAATGAAACGAATGAAACGAATCAAACAAATGAAACGAATGAAACGAATGAAACGAATGAAACGAATGAAACGAGTGAAATGATTGAAACGAGTGAAACGAGTGACACGAATGAAACGAATGAAACGAGTGAAACGAATGAAACGAATGAAACGAATGAAACGAATGAAACGAATGAAACGAATGAAACGAATGAAACGAGTGAAACGAATGAAACGAATGAAACGAATGAAACGAATGAAACGAATGAAACGAATGAAACGAATGAAACGAATGAAACGAATGAAACGAATGAAACGAATGAAACGAATGAAACTGGCAACACACACTGGTCAAAGACTTTCGTCTTGAGACACTGCGGAATATTGGACAAAAAGGTGTGCCGTAGCTTCCCGAACGCTGCCCAACCGAGTCGGATTCGTCGATTGACCTCTTTCTCGAAGTTGGATCTACTTAACTGGACAGTATGTCCTAAGTATATATAATCGTCCACAACTTCGAGTGTAAAGACTCCGATTGTAACGGGAGTTGGTGCTACATGGGTATTTGTCATGAGACCAACTCGCTCGGAGGCTTTACTGAGGTCATCGAGCATCGTACTCAAATCCTCCATGGTCTCAGCCAAGACTACTATGTCGTCAGCAAACCGAAGGTGAGTGATGTACTCGCCGTTTATGTTGATGCCTAGCCTTCTCCAGTCCAGAGTCTTGAAAACATCCTCCAGTGCAGCGGTAAACAATTTAGGAGAAATAACATCTCCTTGCCTGACTCCCCGCTGCAACGGAATAGGCTTCGAGTTCTGGTCCTGGAGTCGGACTGACATAGTGGCGTTCTCGTACAAACACTTCAGCACTTCGATATAGCGATAGTCCACTTGGCACCTCTGGAGAGATTCTAGTACAGCCCAGGTTTCGATCGAGTCGAAGGATTTCTCGTGGTCCACGAACGCTAAGCAGAGGGGCAGGTTATACTCCTCGGTCTTCCGTATAACCTGTAATAAAATGAATAAAACGAATAAAACGAATAAAACGAATAAAACGAATGAAACGAATGAAACGAATGAAACGAATGAAACGAATGAAACGAATGAAACGAATGAAACGAATGAAACGAATGAAACGAATGAAACGAATGAAACGAATGAAACGAATGAAACGAATGAAACGAATGAAACGAATGAAACGAATGAAACGAATGAAACGAATGAAACGAATGAAACGAATGAAACGAATGAAACGAATGAAACGAATGAAACGAATGAAACGAATGAAACGAATGAAACGAATGTAACGAATGAAACGAATGAAACGAATGAAACGAATGAAACGAGTGAAACGAGTGAAACGAATGAAACGAATGAAACGAATGAAACGAATGAAACGAGTGAAACGAGTGAAACGATTGAAACTAATGTAACGAATGTAACGAATGAAACGAATGAAACGAATGAAACGAATGAAACGAATGAAACGAATGAAACGAATGAAACGAATGAAACGAATGAAACGAATGAAACGAATGAAACGAATGAAACGAATGAAACGAATGAAACGAATGAAACGAATGGAACGAATGAAACGAGTGGAACGAGTGAAACGAGTGAAACGAATGAAACGAATGAAACGAATGAAACGAATGAAACGAATGAAACGAATGAATCGAATGAAACGAATGAAACGAATGAAACGAATAAAACGAATGAAACGAATGAAACGAATGAAACGAATGAAACGAATGAAACGAGTGAAACGAATGAAACGAATGAAACGAATGAAACGAATGAAACGAATGAAACGAATGAAACGAATGAAACGAATGAAACGAATGAAACGAATGAAACGAATGAAACGAATGAAACGAATGAAACGAATGAAACGAATGAAACGAATGAAACGAATGAAACGAATGAAACGAATGAAACGAATGAAACGAATGAAACGAATGAAACGAATGAAACGAATGAAACGAATGAAACGAATGAAACGAATGAAACGAATGAAACGAATGAAACGAATGAAACGAATGAAACGAATGAAACGAATGAAACGAATGAAACGAATGAAACGAATGAAACGAATGAAACGAATGAAACGAATGAAACGAATGAAACGAATGAAACGAATGAAACGAATGAAACGAATGAAACGCATGAAACGAATGACCGGTCCTGCGCCACCCGCATCCAGAGACTCCAACCATAGCCCTCTCCATTGCCCTTTGGGTGACTTTGAGCTTTCTTATGAGGCCCATTGTAAGCGACCACGTTTCAGTACCATATGTCATCACTGGCAACACACACTGGTCAAAGACTTTCGTCTTGAGACACTGCGGAATATTGGACAAAAAGATGTGCCGTAGCTTCCCGAACGCTGCCCAACCGAGTCGGATTCGTCGATTGACCTCTTTCTCGAAGTTGGATCTACTTAACTGGACAGTATGTCCTAAGTATATATAATCGTCCACAACTTCGAGTGTAAAGACTCCGATTGTAACGGGAGTTGGTGCTACATGGGTATTTGTCATGATCTTCGTCTTATCCATGTTCATCTTTAGACCAACTCGCTCGGAGGCTTTACTGAGGTCATCGAGCATCGTACTCAAATCCTCCATGGTCTCAGCCAAGACTACTATGTCGTCAGCAAACCGAAGGTGAGTGATGTACTCGCCGTTTATGTTGATGCCTAGCCTTCTCCAGTCCAGAGTCTTGAAAACATCCTCCAGTGCAGCGGTAAACAATTTAGGAGAAATAACATCTCCTTGCCTGACTCCCCGCTGCAACGGAATAGGCTTCGAGTTCTGGTCCTGGAGTCGGACTGACATAGTGGCGTTCTCGTACAAACACTTCAGCACTTCGATAGAGCGATAGTCCACTTGGCACCTCTGGAGAGATTCTAGTACAGCCCAGGTTTCGATCGAGTCGAAGGATTTCTCGTGGTCCACGAACGCTAAGCAGAGGGGCGGGTTATACTCCTCGGTCTTCCGTATAACCTGTAATAAAATGAATAAAACGAATAAAACGAATAAAACGAATAAAACGAATGAAACGAATGAAACGAATGAAACGAATGAAACGAATGAAACGAATGAAAGGAATGAAACGAATGAAACGAATGAAACGAATGAAACGAATCAAACGAATGAAACGAATGAAACGAATGAAACGAATGAAACGAATCAAACGAATGAAACGAATGAAACGAATGAAACGAATGAAACGAATGAAACAAATGAAACGAATGAAACGAGTGAAATGAGTGAAACGAGTGAAACGAGTGACACGAATGAAACGAATGAAACGAGTGAAACGAATGAAACGAATGAAACGAATGAAACGAATGAAACGAATGAAACGAATGAAACGAATGAAACGAGTGAAACGAATGAAACGAATGAAACGAATGAAACGAATGAAACGAATGAAACGAATGAAACGAATGAAACGAATGAAACGAATGAAACGAATGAAACGAATGAAACGAATGAAACGAATGAAACGAATGAAACGAATGAAACGAATGAAACGAATGAAACGAATGAAACGAATAAAACGAATGAAACGAATGAAACGAATGAAACGCATGAAACGAATGACCGGTCCTGCGCCACCCGCATCAAGAGACTCCAACCATAGCCCTCTCCATTGCCCTTTGGGTGACTTTGAGCTTTCTTATGAGGCCCATTGTAAGCGACCACGTTTCAGTACCATATGTCATCACTGGCAACACACACTGGTCAAAGACTTTCGTCTTGAGACACTGCGGAATATTGGACAAAAAGATGTGCCGTAGCTTCCCGAACGCTGCCCAACCGAGTCGGATTCGTCGATTGACCTCTTTCTCGAAGTTGGATCTACTTAACTGGACAGTATGTCCTAAGTATATATAATCGTCCACAACTTCGAGTGTAAAGACTCCGATTGTAACGGGAGTTGGTGCTACATGGGTATTTGTCATGATCTTCGTCTTATCCATGTTCATCTTTAGACCAACTCGCTCGGAGGCTTTACTGAGGTCATCGAGCATCGTACTCAAATCCTCCATGGTCTCAGCCAAGACTACTATGTCGTCAGCAAACCGAAGGTGAGTGATGTACTCGCCGTTTATGTTGATGCCTAGCCTTCTCCAGTCCAGAGTCTTGAAAACATCCTCCAGTGCAGCGGTAAACAATTTAGGAGAAATAACATCTCCTTGCCTGACTCCCCGCTGCAACGGAATAGGCTTCGAGTTCTGGTCCTGGAGTCGGACTGACATAGTGGCGTTCTCGTACAAACACTTCAGCACTTCGATATAGCGATAGTCCACTTGGCACCTCTGGAGAGATTCTAGTACAGCCCAGGTTTCGATCGAGTCGAAGGATTTCTCGTGGTCCACGAACGCTAAGCAGAGGGGCAGGTTATACTCCTCGGTCTTCCGTATAACCTGTAATAAAATGAATAAAACGAATAAAACAAATAAAACGAATGAAACGAATGAAACGAATGAAACGAATGAAACGAATGAAACGAATGAAGCGAATGAAACGAATGAAACGAATGAAACGAATGAAACGAATGAAACGAATGAAACGAATGAAACGAATGAAACGAATGAAACGAATGAAACGAATGAAACGAATGAAACGAATGAAACGAATGAAACGAATGAAACGAATGAAACGAATGAAACGAATGAAACGAATGATACGAATGAAACGAATGAAACGAATGAAACGAATGAAACGAATGAAACGAATGAAATGAATGACCGGTCCTGCGCCACCCGCATCCAGAGACTCCAACCATAGCCCTCTCCATTGCCCTTTGGGTGACTTTGAGCTTTCTTATGAGGCCCATTGTAAGCGACCACGTTTCAGTACCATATGTCATCACTGGCAACACACACTGGTCAAAGACTTTCGTCTTGAGACACTGCGGAATATTGGACAAAAAGATGTGCCGTAGCTTCCCGAACGCTGCCCAACCGAGTCGGATTCGTCGATTGACCTCTTTCTCGAAGTTGGATCTACTTAACTGGACAGTATGTCCTAAGTATATATAATCGTCCACAACTTCCAGTGTAAAGACTCCGATTGTAACGGGAGTTGGTGCTACATGGGTATTTGTCATGATCTTCGTCTTATCCATGTTCATCTTTAGACCAACTCGCTCGGAGGCTTTACTGAGGTCATCGAGCATCGTACTCAAATCCTCCATGGTCTCAGCCAAGACTACTATGTCGTCAGCAAACCGAAGGTGAGTGATGTACTCGCCGTTTATGTTGATGCCTAGCCTTCTCCAGTCCAGAGTCTTGAAAACATCCTCCAGTGCAGCGGTAAACAATTTAGGAGAAATAACATCTCCTTGCCTGACTCCCCGCTGCAACGGAATAGGCTTCGAGTTCTGGTCCTGGAGTCGGACTGACATAGTGGCGTTCTCGTACAAACACTTCAGCACTTCGATAGAGCGATAGTCCACTTGGCACCTCTGGAGAGATTCTAGTACAGCCCAGGTTTCGATCGAGTCGAAGGATTTCTCGTGGTCCACGAACGCTAAGCAGAGGGGCAGGTTATACTCCTCGGTCTTCCGTATAACCTGTAATAAAATGAATAAAACGAATAAAACGAATAAAACGAATAAAACGAATAAAACGAATAAAACGAATAAAACGAATAAAACGAATGAAACTAATAAAACGAATAAAACGAATAAAACGAATGAAACGAATGAAACGAATGAAACGAATGAAACGAATGAAACGAATGAAACGAATGAAACGAATGAAACGAATGAAACGAATGAAACGAATGAAACGAATGAAACGAATGAAACGAATGAAACGAATGAAACGAATGAAACGAATGAAACGAATGAAACGAATGAAACGAATGAAACGAATGAAACGAATGAAACGAATGAAACGAATGAAACGAATGAAACGAATGAAACGAATGAAACGAATGAAACGAATGTAACGAATGAAACGAATGAAACGAATGAAACGAATGAAACGAGTGAAACGAGTGAAACGAATGAAACGAATGAAACGAATGAAACGAATGAAACGAGTGAAACGAGTGAAACGATTGAAACTAATGTAACGAATGTAACGAATGAAACGAATGAAACGAATGAAACGAATGAAACGAATGAAACGAATGAAACGAATGAAACGAATGAAACGAATGAAACGAATGAAACGAATGAAACGAATGAAACGAATGAAACGAATGAAACGAATGAAACGAATGAAACGAATGAAACGAGTGGAACGAGTGAAACGAGTGAAACGAATGAAACGAATGAAACGAATGAAACGAATGAAACGAATGAAACGAATGAATCGAATGAAACGAATGAAACGAATGAAACGAATGAAACGAATGAAACGAATGAAACGAATGAAACGAATGAAACGAATGAAACGAGTGAAACGAATGAAACGAATGAAACGAATGAAACGAATGAAACGAATGAAACGAATGAAACGAATGAAACGAATGAAACGAATGAAACGAATGAAACGAATGAAACGAATGAAACGAATGAAACGAATGAAACGAATGAAACGAATGAAACGAATGAAACGAATGAAACGAATGAAACGAATGAAAGGAATGAAACGAATGAATTGAATGAAACGAATGAAACGAATGAAACGAATGAAACGAATGAAACGAATGAAACGAATGAAACGAATGAAACGAATGAAACGAATGAAACGAATGAAACGAATGAAACGAATGAAACGAATGAAACGCATGAAACGAATGACCGGTCCTGCGCCACCCGCATCCAGAGACTCCAACCATAGCCCTCTCCATTGCCCTTTGGGTGACTTTGAGCTTTCTTATGAGGCCCATTGTAAGCGACCACGTTTTAGTACCATATGTCATCACTGGCAACACACACTGGTCAAAGACTTTCGTCTTGAGACACTGCGGAATATTGGACAAAAAGATGTGCCGTAGCTTCCCGAACGCTGCCCAACCGAGTCGGATTCGTCGATTGACCTCTTTCTCGAAGTTGGATCTACTTAACTGGACAGTATGTCCTAAGTATATATAATCGTCCACAACTTCGAGTGTAAAGACTCCGATTGTAACGGGAGTTGGTGCTACATGGGTATTTGTCATGATCTTCGTCTTATCCATGTTCATCTTTAGACCAACTCGCTCGGAGGCTTTACTGAGGTCATCGAGCATCGTACTCAAATCCTCCATGGTCTCAGCCAAGACTACTATGTCGTCAGCAAACCGAAGGTGAGTGATGTACTCGCCGTTTATGTTGATGCCTAGCCTTCTCCAGTCCAGAGTCTTGAAAACATCCTCCAGTGCAGCGGTAAACAATTTAGGAGAAATAACATCTCCTTGCCTGACTCCCCGCTGCAACGGAATAGGCTTCGAGTTCTGGTCCTGGAGTCGGACTGACATAGTGGCGTTCTCGTACAAACACTTCAGCACTTCGATAGAGCGATAGTCCACTTGGCACCTCTGGAGAGATTCTAGTACAGCCCAGGTTTCGATCGAGTCGAAGGATTTCTCGTGGTCCACGAACGCTAAGCAGAGGGGCGGGTTATACTCCTCGGTCTTCCGTATAACCTGTAATAAAATGAATAAAACGAATAAAACGAATAAAACGAATAAAACGAATGAAACGAATGAAACGAATGAAACGAATGAAACGAATGAAACGAATGAAACGAATGAAACGAATGAAACGAATGAAACGAATGAAACGAATCAAACGAATGAAACGAATGAAACGAATGAAACGAATGAAACGAATGAAACGAATGAAACGAATGAAACGAATGAAACGAATGAAACGAATGAAACGAATGAAACGAATGAAACGAATGAAACGAATGAAACGAATGAAACGAATAAAACGAATGAAACGAATGAAACGAATGAAACGCATGAAACGAATGACCGGTCCTGCGCCACCCGCATCAAGAGACTCCAACCATAGCCCTCTCCATTGCCCTTTGGGTGACTTTGAGCTTTCTTATGAGGCCCATTGTAAGCGACCACGTTTCAGTACCATATGTCATCACTGGCAACACACACTGGTCAAAGACTTTCGTCTTGAGACACTGCGGAATATTGGACAAAAAGATGTGCCGTAGCTTCCCGAACGCTGCCCAACCGAGTCGGATTCGTCGATTGACCTCTTTCTCGAAGTTGGATCTACTTAACTGGACAGTATGTCCTAAGTATATATAATCGTCCACAACTTCCAGTGTAAAGACTCCGATTGTAACGGGAGTTGGTGCTACATGGGTATTTGTCATGATCTTCGTCTTATCCATGTTCATCTTTAGACCAACTCGCTCGGAGGCTTTACTGAGGTCATCGAGCATCGTACTCAAATCCTCCATGGTCTCAGCCAAGACTACTATGTCGTCAGCAAACCGAAGGTGAGTGATGTACTCGCCGTTTATGTTGATGCCTAGCCTTCTCCAGTCCAGAGTCTTGAAAACATCCTCCAGTGCAGCGGTAAACAATTTAGGAGAAATAACATCTCCTTGCCTGACTCCCCGCTGCAACGGAATAGGCTTCGAGTTCTGGTCCTGGAGTCGGACTGACATAGTGGCGTTCTCGTACAAACACTTCAGCACTTCGATAGAGCGATAGTCCACTTGGCACCTCTGGAGAGATTCTAGTACAGCCCAGGTTTCGATCGAGTCGAAGGATTTCTCGTGGTCCACGAACGCTAAGCAGAGGGGCGGGTTATACTCCTCGGTCTTCCGTATAACCTGTAATAAAATGAATAAAACGAATAAAACGAATAAAACGAATAAAACGAATGAAACGAATGAAACGAATGAAACGAATGAAACGAATGAAACGAATGAAACGAATGAAACGAATGAAACGAATCAAACGAATGAAACGAATGAAACGAATGAAACGAATGAAACGAATCAAACGAATGAAACGAATGAAACGAATGAAACGAATGAAACGAATGAAACGAATGAAACGAATGAAACGAGTGAAATGAGTGAAACGAGTGAAACGAGTGACACGAATGAAACGAATGAAACGAGTGAAACGAATGAAACGAATGAAACGAATGAAACGAATGAAACGAATGAAACGAATGAAACGAATGAAACGAATGAAACGAGTGAAACGAATGAAACGAATGAAACGAATGAAACGAATGAAACGAATGAAACGAATGAAACGAATGAAACGAATGAAACGAATGAAACGAATGAAACGAATGAAACGAATGAAACGAATGAAACGAATGAAACGAATGAAACGAATGAAACGAATGAAACGAATGAAACGAATGAAACGAATGAAACGAATGAAACGAATGAAACGCATGAAACGAATGACCGGTCCTGCGCCACCCGCATCCAGAGACTCCAACCATAGCCCTCTCCATTGCCCTTTGGGTGACTTTGAGCTTTCTTATGAGGCCCATTGTAAGCGACCACGTTTCAGTACCATATGTCATCACTGGCAACACACACTGGTCAAAGACTTTCGTCTTGAGACACTGCGGAATATTGGACAAAAAGATGTGCCGTAGCTTCCCGAACGCTGCCCAACCGAGTCGGATTCGTCGATTGACCTCTTTCTCGAAGTTGGATCTACTTAACTGGACAGTATGTCCTAAGTATATATAATCGTCCACAACTTCGAGTGTAAAGATTCCGATTGTAACGGGAGTTGGTGCTACATGGGTATTTGTCATGATCTTCGTCTTATCCATGTTCATCTTTAGACCAACTCGCTCGGAGGCTTTACTGAGGTCATCGAGCATCGTACTCAAATCCTCCATGGTCTCAGCCAAGACTACTATGTCGTCAGCAAACCGAAGGTGAGTGATGTACTCGCCGTTTATGTTGATGCCTAGCCTTCTCCAGTCCAGAGTCTTGAAAACATCCTCCAGTGCAGCGGTAATCAATTTAGGAGAAATAACATCTCCTTGCCTGACTCCCCGCTGCAACGGAATAGGCTTCGAGTTCTGGTCCTGGAGTCGGACTGACATAGTGGCGTTCTCGTACAAACACTTCAGCACTTCGATAGAGCGATAGTCCACTTGGCACCTCTGGAGAGATTCTAGTACAGCCCAGGTTTCGATCGAGTCAAAGGATTTCTCGTGGTCCACGAACGCTAAGCAGAGGGGCGGGTTATACTCCTCGGTCTTCCGTATAACCTGTAATAAAATGAATAAAACGAATAAAACGAATAAACCGAATGAAACGAATGAAACGAATGAAACGAATGAAACGAATGAAACGAATGAAACGAATGAAACGAATTAAACGAATGAAACGAATGAAACGAATGAAACGAATGAAACGAATGAAACGAATGAAACGAATGAAACGAATGAAACGAATGAAACGAATCAAACGAATGAAACGAATGAAACGAATGAAACGAATGAAACGAATGAAACGAATGAAACGAATGAAACGAATGAAACGAATGAAACGAATGAAACGAATGAAACGAATGAAACGCATGAAACGAATGACCGGTCCTGCGCCACCCGCATCCAGAGACTCCAACCATAGCCCTCTCCATTGCCCTTTGGGTGACTTTGAGCTTTCTTATGAGGCCCATTGTAAGCGACCACGTTTCAGTACCATATGTCATCACTGGCAACACACACTGGTCAAAGACTTTCGTCTTGAGACACTGCGGAATATTGGACAAAAAGATGTGCCGTAGCTTCCCGAACGCTGCCCAACCGAGTCGGATTCGTCGATTGACCTCTTTCTCGAAGTTGGATCTACTTAACTGGACAGTATGTCCTAAGTATATATAATCGTCCACAACTTCGAGTGTAAAGATTCCGATTGTAACGGGAGTTGGTGCTACATGGGTATTTGTCATGATCTTCGTCTTATCCATGTTCATCTTTAGACCAACTCGCTCGGAGGCTTTACTGAGGTCATCGAGCATCGTACTCAAATCCTCCATGGTCTCAGCCAAGACTACTATGTCGTCAGCAAACCGAAGGTGAGTGATGTACTCGCCGTTTATGTTGATGCCTAGCCTTCTCCAGTCCAGAGTCTTGAAAACATCCTCCAGTGCAGCGGTAATCAATTTAGGAGAAATAACATCTCCTTGCCTGACTCCCCGCTGCAACGGAATAGGCTTCGAGTTCTGGTCCTGGAGTCGGACTGACATAGTGGCGTTCTCGTACAAACACTTCAGCACTTCGATAGAGCGATAGTCCACTTGGCACCTCTGGAGAGATTCTAGTACAGCCCAGGTTTCGATCGAGTCAAAGGATTTCTCGTGGTCCACGAACGCTAAGCAGAGGGGCGGGTTATACTCCTCGGTCTTCCGTATAACCTGTAATAAAATGAATAAAACGAATAAAACGAATAAACCGAATGAAACGAATGAAACGAATGAAACGAATGAAACGAATGAAACGAATGAAACGAATGAAACGAATTAAACGAATGAAACGAATGAAACGAATGAAACGAATGAAACGAATGAAACGAATGAAACGAATGAAACGAATGAAACGAATGAAACGAATGAAACGAATGAAACGAATGAAACGAATGAAACGAATGAAACGAATGAAACGAATGAAACGAATGAAACGAATGAAACGAATGAAACGAATGAAACGAATGAAACGAATGAAACGAATGAAACGAATGAAACGAATGAAACGAATGAAACGAATGAAACGAGTGAAACGAGTGAAACGAATGAAACGAATAAAACGAGTGAAACGAGTGAAACGAATGAAACGAATGAAACGAGTGAAACGAGTGAAACGAATGAAACGAATGAAACGAATGAAACGAGTGAAACGAGTGAAACGAATGAAACGAATGAAACGAATGAAACGAATGAAACGAATGAAACGAATGAAACGAATGAAACGAATGAAACGAATGAAACGAATGAAACGAATGAAACGAATGAAACGAATGAAACGAATGAAACGAATGAAACGAATGAAACGAATGAAACGAATGAAACGAATGAAACGAATGAAACGAATGAAACGAATGAAACGAATGAAACGAATGAAACGAATGAAACGAATGAAACGAATGAAACGAATGAAACGAATGAAACGAATGAAACGAATGAAACGAATGAAACGAATGAAACGAATGAAACGAATGAAACGAATGAAACGAATGAAACGAATGAAACGAATGAAACGAATGAAACGAATGAAACGAATGAAACGAATGAAACGAATGAAACGAATGAAACGAATGAAACGCATGAAACGAATGACCGGTCCTGCGCCACCCGCATCCAGAGACTCCAACCATAGCCCTCTCCATTGCCCTTTGGGTGACTTTGAGCTTTCTTATGAGGCCCATTGTAAGCGACCACGTTTCAGTACCATATGTCATCACTGGCAACACACACTGGTCAAAGACTTTCGTCTTGAGACACTGCGGAATATTGGACAAAAAGATGTGCCGTAGCTTCCCGAACGCTGCCCAACCGAGTCGGATTCGTCGATTGACCTCTTTCTCGAAGTTGGATCTACTTAACTGGACAGTATGTCCTAAGTATATATAATCGTCCACAACTTCGAGTGTAAAGACTCCGATTGTAACGGGAGTTGGTGCTACATGGGTATTTGTCATGATCTTCGTCTTATCCATGTTCATCTTTAGACCAACTCGCTCGGAGGCTTTACTGAGGTCATCGAGCATCGTACTCAAATCCTCCATGGTCTCAGCCAAGACTACTATGTCGTCAGCAAACCGAAGGTGAGTGATGTACTCGCCGTTTATGTTGATGCCTAGCCTTCTCCAGTCCAGAGTCTTGAAAACATCCTCCAGTGCAGCGGTAAACAATTTAGGAGAAATAACATCTCCTTGCCTGACTCCCCGCTGCAACGGAATAGGCTTCGAGTTCTGGTCCTGGAGTCGGACTGACATAGTGGCGTTCTCGTACAAACACTTCAGCACTTCGATAGAGCGATAGTCCACTTGGCACCTCTGGAGAGATTCTAGTACAGCCCAGGTTTCGATCGAGTCGAAGGATTTCTCGTGGTCCACGAACGCTAAGCAGAGGGGCGGGTTATACTCCTCGGTCTTCCGTATAACCTGTAATAAAATGAATAAAACGAATAAAACGAATAAAACGAATAAAACGAATGAAACGAATGAAACGAATGAAACGAATGAAACGAATGAAACGAATGAAACGAATGAAACGAATGAAACGACTGAAACGAATGAAACGAATGAAACGAATGAAACGAATGAAACGAATGAAACGAATGAAACGAATCAAACGAATGAAACGAATGAAACGAATGAAACGAATGAAACGAATGAAACGAATGAAACGAATGAAACGAGTGAAATGAGTGAAACGAGTGAAACGAGTGACACGAATGAAACGAATGAAACGAGTGAAACGAATGAAACGAATGAAACGAATGAAACGAATGAAACGAATGAAACGAATGAAACGAGTGAAACGAATGAAACGAATGAAACGAATGAAACGAATGAAACGAATGAAACGAATGAAACGAATGAAACGAATGAAACGAATGAAACGAATGAAACGAATGAAACTGGCAACACACACTGGTCAAAGACTTTCGTCTTGAGACACTGCGGAATATTGGACAAAAAGGTGTGCCGTAGCTTCCCGAACGCTGCCCAACCGAGTCGGATTCGTCGATTGACCTCTTTCTCGAAGTTGGATCTACTTAACTGGACAGTATGTCCTAAGTATATATAATCGTCCACAACTTCGAGTGTAAAGACTCCGATTGTAACGGGAGTTGGTGCTACATGGGTATTTGTCATGATCTTCGTCTTATCCATGTTCATCTTTAGACCAACTCGCTCGGAGGCTTTACTGAGGTCATCGAGCATCGTACTCAAATCCTCCATGGTCTCAGCCAAGACTACTATGTCGTCAGCAAACCGAAGGTGAGTGATGTACTCGCCGTTTATGTTGATGCCTAGCCTTCTCCAGTCCAGAGTCTTGAAAACATCCTCCAGTGCAGCGGTAAACAATTTAGGAGAAATAACATCTCCTTGCCTGACTCCCCGCTGCAACGGAATAGGCTTCGAGTTCTGGTCCTGGAGTCGGACTGACATAGTGGCGTTCTCGTACAAACACTTCAGCACTTCGATATAGCGATAGTCCACTTGGCACCTCTGGAGAGATTCTAGTACAGCCCAGGTTTCGATCGAGTCGAAGGATTTCTCGTGGTCCACGAACGCTAAGCAGAGGGGCAGGTTATACTCCTCGGTCTTCCGTATAACCTGTAATAAAATGAATAAAACGAATAAAACGAATAAAACGAATAAAACGAATAAAACGAATAAAACGAATAAAACGAATGAAACTAATAAAACGAATAAAACGAATAAAACGAATGAAACGAATGAAACGAATGAAACGAATGAAACGAATGAAACGAATGAAACGAATGAAACGAATGAAACGAATGAAACGAATGAAACGAATGAAACGAATGAAACGAATGAAACGAATGAAACGAATGAAACGAATGAAACGAATGAAACCTTTACTGAGGTCATCGAGCATCGTACTCAAATCCTCCATGGTCTCAGCCAAGACTACTATGTCGTCAGCAAACCGAAGGTGAGTGATGTACTCGCCGTTTATGTTGATGCCTAGCCTTCTCCAGTCCAGAGTCTTGAAAACATCCTCCAGTGCAGCGGTAAACAATTTAGGAGAAATAACATCTCCTTGCCTGACTCCCCGCTGCAACGGAATAGGCTTCGAGTTCTGGTCCTGGAGTCGGACTGACATAGTGGCGTTCTCGTACAAACACTTCAGCACTTCGATATAGCGATAGTCCACTTGGCACCTCTGGAGAGATTCTAGTACAGCCCAGGTTTCGATCGAGTCGAAGGATTTCTCGTGGTCCACGAACGCTAAGCAGAGGGGCAGGTTATACTCCTCGGTCTTCCGTATAACCTGTAATAAAATGAATAAAACGAATAAAACAAATAAAACGAATGAAACGAATGAAACGAATGAAACGAATGAAACGAATGAAACAAATGAAGCGAATGAAACGAATGAAACGAATGAAACGAATGAAACGAATGAAACGAATGAAACGAATGAAACGAATGAAACGAATGAAACGAATGAAACGAATGAAACGAATGAAACGAATGAAACGAATGAAACGAATGAAACGAGTGAAACGAGTGAAACGAATGAAAAGAATGAAACGAGTGAAACGAGTGAAACGAGTGAAACGAGTGAAACGAATGAAACGAATGAAACGAATGAAACGAATGAAACGAATGAAACGAATGAAACGAATGAAACGAATGAAACGAATGAAACGAATGAAACGAATGAAACGAATGAAACGAATGAAACGAATGAAACGAATGAAACGAATGAAACGACTGAAACGAGTGAAACGAGTGATACGAATGAAACGAATGAAACGAATGAAGCGAATGAAATGAATGACACGAATGAAACGAATGAAACGAATGAAACGAATGAAACGAATGAAACGAATGAAACGAATGAAACGAGTGAAACGAATGAAACGAATAAAATGAATAAAACGAATGAAACGAATGAAACGAATGAAACGAATGAAACGAATGAAACGAATGAAACGAATGAAACGAATGAAATGAATGAAACGCATGAAACGAATGACCGGTCCTGCGCCACCCGCATCCAGAGACTCCAACCATAGCCCTCTCCATTGCCCTTTGGGTGACTTTGAGCTTTCTTATGAGGCCCATTGTAAGCGACCACGTTTCAGTACCATATGTCATCACTGGCAACACACACTGGTCAAAGACTTTCGTCTTGAGACACTGCGGAATATTGGACAAAAAGATGTGCCGTAGCTTCCCGAACGCTGCCCAACCGAGTCGGATTCGTCGATTGACCTCTTTCTCGAAGTTGGATCTACTTAACTGGACAGTATGTCCTAAGTATATATAATCGTCCACAACTTCGAGTGTAAAGACTCCGATTGTAACGGGAGTTGGTGCTACATGGGTATTTGTCATGATCTTCGTCTTATCCATGTTCATCTATAGACCAACTCGCTCGGAGGCTTTACTGAGGTCATCGAGCATCGTACTCAAATCCTCCATGGTCTCAGCCAAGACTACTATGTCGTCAGCAAACCGAAGGTGAGTGATGTACTCGCCGTTTATGTTGATGTCTAGCCTTCTCCAGTCCAGAGTCTTGAAAACATCCTCCAGTGCAGCGGTAAACAATTTAGGAGAAATAACATCTCCTTGCCTGACTCCCCGCTGCAACGGAATAGGCTTCGAGTTCTGGTCCTGGAGTCGGACTGACATAGTGGCTTTCTCGTACAAACACTTCAGCACTTCGATATAGCGATAGTCCACTTGGCACCTCTGGAGAGATTCTAGTACAGCCCAGGTTTCGATCGAGTCGAAGGATTTCTCGTGGTCCACGAACGCTAAGCAGAGGGGCGGGTTATACTCCTCGGTCTTCCGTATAACCTATAATAAAATGAATAAAACGAATAAAACAAATAAAACGAATAAAACGAATAAAACGAATAAAACGAATAAATCGAATAAATCGAATAAATCGAATAAATCGAATAAATCGAATAAAACGAATAAAACGAATACAACGAATAAAACGAATAAAACGAATAAAACGAATAAAACGAATAAAACGAATAAAACGAATAAAACGAATAAAACGAATAAAACGAATAAAACGAATAAAACGAATAAAACGAATAAAACGAATAAAACGAATAAAACGAATAAAACGAATAAAACGAATAAAACGAATAAAACGAATAAAACGAATAAAACGAATAAAACGAATAAAACGAATAAAACGAATAAAACGAATAAAACGAATAAAACGAATAAAACGAATAAAACGAATAAAACGAATAAAACGAATAAAACGAATAAAACGAATAAAACGAATAAAACGAATAAAACGAATAAAACGAATAAAACGAATAAAACGAATAAAACGAATAAAACGAATGAAACGAATGAAACGAATGAAACGAATGAAACGAATGAAACGAATGACCGGTCCTGCGCCACCCGCATCCAGAGACTCCAACCATAGCCCTCTCCATTGCCCTTTGGGTGACTTTGAGCTTTCTTATGAGGCCCATTGTAAGCGACCACGTTTCAGTACCATATGTCATCACTGGCAACACACACTGGTCAAAGACTTTCGTCTTGAGACACTGCGGAATATTGGACAAAAAGGTGTGCCGTAGCTTCCCGAACGCTGCCCAACCGAGTCGGATTCGTCGATTGACCTCTTTCTCGAAGTTGGATCTACTTAACTGGACAGTATGTCCTAAGTATATATAATCGTCCACAACTTCGAGTGTAAAGACTCCGATTGTAACGGGAGTTGGTGCTACATGGGTATTTGTCATGATCTTCGTCTTATCCATGTTCATCTTTAGACCAACTCGCTCGGAGGCTTTACTGAGGTCATCGAGCATCGTACTCAAATCCTCCATGGTCTCAGCCAAGACTACTATGTCGTCAGCAAACCGAAGGTGAGTGATGTACTCGCCGTTTATGTTGATGCCTAGCCTTCTCCAGTCCAGAGTCTTGAAAACATCCTCCAGTGCAGCGGTAAACAATTTAGGAGAAATAACATCTCCTTGCCTGACTCCCCGCTGCAACGGAATAGGCTTCGAGTTCTGGTCCTGGAGTCGGACTGACATAGTGGCGTTCTCGTACAAACACTTCAGCACTTCGATAGAGCGATAGTCCACTTGGCACCTCTGGAGAGATTCTAGTACAGCCCAGGTTTCGATCGAGTCGAAGGATTTCTCGTGGTCCACGAACGCTAAGCAGAGGGGCGGGTTATACTCCTCGGTCTTCCGTATAACCTGTAATAAAATGAATAAAACGAATAAAACGAATAAAACGAATAAAACGAATGAAACGAATGAAACGAATGAAACGAATGAAACGAATGAAACGAATGAAACGAATGAAACGAATGAAACGACTGAAACGAATGAAACGAATGAAACGAATGAAACGAATGAAACGAATGAAACGAATGAAACGAATGAAACGAATCAAACGAATGAAACGAATGAAACGAATGAAACGAATGAAACGAATGAAACGAATGAAACGAATGAAACGAGTGAAATGAGTGAAACGAGTGAAACGAGTGACACGAATGAAACGAATGAAACGAGTGAAACGAATGAAACGAATGAAACGAATGAAACGAATGAAACGAATGAAACGAATGAAACGAATGAAACGAGTGAAACGAATGAAACGAATGAAACGAATGAAACGAATGAAACGAATGAAACGAATGAAACGAATGAAACGAATGAAACGAATGAAACGAATGAAACGAATGAAACGAATGAAACTGGCAACACACACTGGTCAAAGACTTTCGTCTTGAGACACTGCGGAATATTGGACAAAAAGGTGTGCCGTAGCTTCCCGAACGCTGCCCAACCGAGTCGGATTCGTCGATTGACCTCTTTCTCGAAGTTGGATCTACTTAACTGGACAGTATGTCCTAAGTATATATAATCGTCCACAACTTCGAGTGTAAAGACTCCGATTGTAACGGGAGTTGGTGCTACATGGGTATTTGTCATGATCTTCGTCTTATCCATGTTCATCTTTAGACCAACTCGCTCGGAGGCTTTACTGAGGTCATCGAGCATCGTACTCAAATCCTCCATGGTCTCAGCCAAGACTACTATGTCGTCAGCAAACCGAAGGTGAGTGATGTACTCGCCGTTTATGTTGATGCCTAGCCTTCTCCAGTCCAGAGTCTTGAAAACATCCTCCAGTGCAGCGGTAAACAATTTAGGAGAAATAACATCTCCTTGCCTGACTCCCCGCTGCAACGGAATAGGCTTCGAGTTCTGGTCCTGGAGTCGGACTGACATAGTGGCGTTCTCGTACAAACACTTCAGCACTTCGATATAGCGATAGTCCACTTGGCACCTCTGGAGAGATTCTAGTACAGCCCAGGTTTCGATCGAGTCGAAGGATTTCTCGTGGTCCACGAACGCTAAGCAGAGGGGCAGGTTATACTCCTCGGTCTTCCGTATAACCTGTAATAAAATGAATAAAACGAATAAAACGAATAAAACGAATAAAACGAATAAAACGAATAAAACGAATAAAACGAATGAAACTAATAAAACGAATAAAACGAATAAAACGAATGAAACGAATGAAACGAATGAAACGAATGAAACGAATGAAACGAATGAAACGAATGAAACGAATGAAACGAATGAAACGAATGAAACGAATGAAACGAATGAAACGAATGAAACGAATGAAACGAATGAAACGAATGAAACGAATGAAACCTTTACTGAGGTCATCGAGCATCGTACTCAAATCCTCCATGGTCTCAGCCAAGACTACTATGTCGTCAGCAAACCGAAGGTGAGTGATGT